>OY998252.1:2500-2502500 GCA_963922045.1 Persicaria maculosa
CTAAACCCTAAACCCTAAACCCTAAACCCTAAACCCTAAACCCTAAACCCTAAACCCTAAACCCTAAACCCTAAACCCTAAACCCTAAACCCTAAACCCTAAACCCTAAACCCTAAACCCTAAACCCTAAACCCTAAACCCTAAACCCTAAACCCTAAACCCTAAACCCTAAACCCTAAACCCTAAACCCTAAACCCTAAACCCTAAACCCTAAACCCTAAACCCTAAACCCTAAACCCTAAACCCTAAACCCTAAACCCTAAACCCTAAACCCTAAACCCTAAACCCTAAACCCTAAACCCTAAACCCTAAACCCTAAACCCTAAACCCTAAACCCTAAACCCTAAACCCTAAACCCTAAACCCTAAACCCTAAACCCTAAACCCTAAACCCTAAACCCTAAACCCTAAACCCTAAACCCTAAACCCTAAACCCTAAACCCTAAACCCTAAACCCTAAACCCTAAACCCTAAACCCTAAACCCTAAACCCTAAACCCTAAACCCTAAACCCTAAACCCTAAACCCTAAACCCTAAACCCTAAACCCTAAACCCTAAACCCTAAACCCTAAACCCTAAACCCTAAACCCTAAACCCTAAACCCTAAACCCTAAACCCTAAACCCTA
Organism: Persicaria maculosa; assembly: GCA_963922045.1. NCBI lineage: Eukaryota > Viridiplantae > Streptophyta > Magnoliopsida > Caryophyllales > Polygonaceae > Persicaria > Persicaria maculosa. Next base: position 3,127 of record OY998252.1, read on the forward strand.
AACCCTAAACCCTAAACCCTAAACCCTAAACCCTAAACCCTAAACCCTAAACCCTAAACCCTAAACCCTAAACCCTAAACCCTAAACCCTAAACCCTAAACCCTAAACCCTAAACCCTAAACCCTAAACCCTAAACCCTAAACCCTAAACCCTAAACCCTAAACCCTAAACCCTAAACCCTAAACCCTAAACCCTAAACCCTAAACCCTAAACCCTAAACCCTAAACCCTAAACCCTAAACCCTAAACCCTAAACCCTAAACCCTAAACCCTAAACCCTAAACCCTAAACCCTAAACCCTAAACCCTAAACCCTAAACCCTAAACCCTAAACCCTAAACCCTAAACCCTAAACCCTAAACCCTAAACCCTAAACCCTAAACCCTAAACCCTAAACCCTAAACCCTAAACCCTAAACCCTAAACCCTAAACCCTAAACCCTAAACCCTAAACCCTAAACCCTAAACCCTAAACCCTAAACCCTAAACCCTAAACCCTAAACCCTAAACCCTAAACCCTAAACCCTAAACCCTAAACCCTAAACCCTAAACCCTAAACCCTAAACCCTAAACCCTAAACCCTAAACCCTAAACCCTAAACCCTAAACCCTAAACCCTAAACCCTAAACCCTAAACCCTAAACCCTAAACCCTAAACCCTAAACCCTAAACCCTAAACCCTAAACCCTAAACCCTAAACCCTAAACCCTAAACCCTAAACCCTAAACCCTAAACCCTAAACCCTAAACCCTAAACCCTAAACCCTAAACCCTAAACCCTAAACCCTAAACCCTAAACCCTAAACCCTAAACCCTAAACCCTAAACCCTAAACCCTAAACCCTAAACCCTAAACCCTAAACCCTAAACCCTAAACCCTAAACCCTAAACCCTAAACCCTAAACCCTAAACCCTAAACCCTAAACCCTAAACCCTAAACCCTAAACCCTAAACCCTAAACCCTAAACCCTAAACCCTAAACCCTAAACCCTAAACCCTAAACCCTAAACCCTAAACCCTAAACCCTAAACCCTAAACCCTAAACCCTAAACCCTAAACCCTAAACCCTAAACCCTAAACCCTAAACCCTAAACCCTAAACCCTAAACCCTAAACCCTAAACCCTAAACCCTAAACCCTAAACCCTAAACCCTAAACCCTAAACCCTAAACCCTAAACCCTAAACCCTAAACCCTAAACCCTAAACCCTAAACCCTAAACCCTAAACCCTAAACCCTAAACCCTAAACCCTAAACCCTAAACCCTAAACCCTAAACCCTAAACCCTAAACCCTAAACCCTAAACCCTAAACCCTAAACCCTAAACCCTAAACCCTAAACCCTAAACCCTAAACCCTAAACCCTAAACCCTAAACCCTAAACCCTAAACCCTAAACCCTAAACCCTAAACCCTAAACCCTAAACCCTAAACCCTAAACCCTAAACCCTAAACCCTAAACCCTAAACCCTAAACCCTAAACCCTAAACCCTAAACCCTAAACCCTAAACCCTAAACCCTAAACCCTAAACCCTAAACCCTAAACCCTAAACCCTAAACCCTAAACCCTAAACCCTAAACCCTAAACCCTAAACCCTAAACCCTAAACCCTAAACCCTAAACCCTAAACCCTAAACCCTAAACCCTAAACCCTAAACCCCAAACTTTGTGGGAATCTAACGCTGTAAGCTGATCGTATTGGCCTCCAAATTCCCGTTTTTTCGCGTTTCCCCACCTTATTGGTTATATTAGAGCTACCCACAAAGTTTCAGTTCTTTTGGAGCACTAGAAATGGCACTTCATTCATTAACCCAAAATCTCCCAAAAAAATACAAGCCGTGTTGCAAATCTCACGCGGTAAGCTGATCGTATTGGCCTCCAAATTCCAATTTTTTATCGTCACCCCACCTTATTGGTTATATTAGAGCTACCCACAAAGTTTCACCCCTCTTGGAGCACTAGAAATGGCACTTCCTTCATTAACCTGAAATCTCCCACAAAAATACAAGTCGTGTTGCAAATCTCACGCGGTAAGCTGATCGTATTGGCCTCCAAATTCCAATTTTTTAGCGTCTCCCCACCTTATTGGTAATATTAGAGCTACCCACAAAGTTTCAGTTGTTTTGGAGCACTAGAAATGGCACTTCATTCATTAATCCGAAATCTCCCACAAAAATACAAGCCATGTTGCAAATCTCACGCGGTAAGCTGGTTGTATTAACCTTTAAATTCCCATTTTTTAGCGTTTCCCCACCTTATTGGTTATATTAGAGCTACCCACAAAGTTTGAGCCCTCATGGAACACTAGAAATGGCACTTCCTTCATTAACCAGAAATCTCCAACAAAAATACAAGCCGTGTTGCAAATCTCACGCGGTAAGTTGATTGTATTGGCCTCTAAATTCCATTTTTTAGCGTTTCCCCACCCTATTGGTTATATTAGAGCTACCCACAATGTCTCAACCTTTTTGGAGCACTAGAAATGGCACTTCCTTCATTAACCCGAAATCTCCCACAAAATACAAGCCGTGTTGCAAATCTAACGCTGTAAGCTGATCGTATTGGCCTCCAAATTCCCGTTTTTTAGCGTTTCCCCACCTTATTGGTTATATTAGAGCTACCCACAAAGTTTCAATTGTTTTGGAGCACTAGAAATGGTACTTTATTCTTTAACCCGAAATCTCCCACAAAAATACAAGCCGTGTTGCAAATCTCACGCGGTAAGCTGATCGTATTGGCCTCCAAATTCCAATTTTTAAGCGTCTCCCCACCTTATTCGTTAAATTAGAGCTACCCACAAAGTTTCAACCCTCTTGGAGCACTAGAAACGACACCTCCTTTATTAACCCCAAATCTCCCACAAAATACAAGTCGTGTTGCAAATCTAACGCTGTAAGCTGATCGTAATGGCCTCCAAATTCCAATTTTTTAGCGTCTCCCCACCTTATTGGTTATATTAGAGCTACCCACAAAGTTTCAGCGCTCTTGGAGCACAAGAAATGGCACTTCCTTTATTAACCCGAAATCTCCCACAAAAATAAATGCCGTGTTGCAAATATAACGCTGTAAGCTGATCGTATTGGCCTCCAAATTCCCATTTTTTAGCGTTTCCCAACCTTATTGGTTATATTAGAGCTACCCACAAAGTTTTAGTTCTTTTGGAGCACTAGAAATGGTACTTCATTCTTTAACCCGAAATCTCCCACAAAAATACAAGCCGTGTTGCAAATCTCACGCGGTAAGCTGATCGTATTGGCCTCCAAATTCCAATTTTTTAGCGTCTCCCCACCTTATTGGTTATATTAGAGCTATCCACAAAGTTTCAGCGCTCTTGGAGCACTAGAAATGACAATTCCTTTATTAACCCGAAATCTCCCACAAAAATACAAGCCGTGTTGCAAATCTAACGCTGTAAGCTTATCGTATTGGCCTCCAAATTCCCTTTTTTTAGCGTTTCCCCACCTTATTGGTTATATTAGAGCTACCCACAAAGTTTAAGTTCTTTTGGAGCACTAGAAATGGTACTTCATTCTTTAACCTGAAATCTCCCACAAAAATACAAGCCGTGTTGCAAATCTCACGCGGTAAGCCGATCGTATTGGCCTCCAAATTCCAATTTTTTTAGCGTCTCCCCACCTTATTGGTTATATTAGAGCTACCCACAAATTTTAAGCCCTCTTGGAGCACTAGAAATGGCACTTCCTTTATTAACCCGAAATCTCCCATAAAAATACAAGTCGTGTTGCAAATCTAACGCTGTAAGCTGATCGTATTGGCCTCCAAATTCCAATTTTTTAGCGTCTCCCCACCTTATTGGTTATATTAGAGCTACCCACAAAGTTTTAGCCCTCTTGGATCACTAGAAATAGCACTTCCTTTATTAACCCGAAATCTCCCACAAAAATACAAGCCGTGTTGCAAATCTCACGCGGTAAGTTGATCGTATTGGCCTCTAAATTCCAATTTTTTAGCGTCTCATCACCTTATTGGTTATTTTAGAGCTACCCACAAAGTTTCAGCCCTCTTGGAGCACTAGAAATGGCACTTCCTTTATTAACCCGAAATCTCCCACAAAAATACAAGCCGTGTTGCAAATCTAACGCTGTAAGCTGATCATATTGGCCTAAAAATTCCAATTTTTTAGCGTCTCCCCACCTTATTGGTTATATTAGAGCTACCAACAAAGTATCAGCCCTCTTGGAGCACTAGAAATGGAACTTCCTTCATTAACCCGAAATCTCCCACAAAAATACGAGTCGTTTTGCAAATCTCACGCGGTAAGCTGATCGTATTTGCCTCCAAATTCCAATTTTTTAGCGTCTCCCCACCTTATTGGTTATATTAGAGCTACCCACAAAGTTTGAGCCCTCTTGGAGCACTAGAAATGGCACTTCCTTTATTAACCCTAAATCTCCCACAAAAATACAAGCCGTGTTGCAAATCTAACGCTGTAAGCTGATCGTATTGGCCTCCAAATTCCCGTTTTTTAGCGTTTCCCCACCTTATTGTTTATATTAGAGCAACCCACAAAGTTTCAGTTGTTTTGGAGCACTAGAAATGGCACTTCATTCATTAACCCGAAATCTCCCACAAAAATACAAGCCGTGTTGCAAATCTCACGCGGTAAGCTGGTTGTATTAACCTTTAAATTCCCATTTTTTAGTGTTTCCCCACCTTATTGGTTATATTAGAGCTACCCACAAAGTTTCAGCCCTCATGGAACACTAGAAATGACACTTCCTTCATTAACCCGAAATCTCCAACAAAAATACAAGCCGTGTTGCAAATCTCACGCGGTAAGCTGATTGTATTGGCCTCTAAATTCCATTTTTTAGCGTTTCCCCACCCTATTGGTTATATTAGAGCTACCCACAATGTCTCAGCCTTTTTGGAGCACTAGAAATGACACTTCCTTTATTAACCCGAAATCTCCCACAAAATACAAGCCGTGTTGCAAATCTAACGCTGTAAGCTGATCGTATTGGCCTTCAAATTCCCGTTTTTTAGCGTTTCCCCACCTTATTGGTTATATTAGAGCTACCCACAAAGTTTTAATTCTTTTGGAGCACTAGAAATGGTACTTCATTCATTAACCCGAAATCTCCCATAAAAATACAAGCCGTGTTGCAAATCTCACGCGGTAAGCTTATCGTATTGGCCTCCAAATTCCAATTTTTAAGCGTCTCCCCACCTTATTGGTTATTTAGAGCTACCCACAAAGTTTCATCCCTCTTGGAGCACTAGAAATGACACCTCCTTTATTAACCCGAAATCTCCCACAAAATACAAGCTGTGTTGCAAATCTAACGCTGTAAGCTGATCGTATTGGCCTCCAGATTCCCGTTTTTTCGCGTTTCCCCACCTTGTTGGTTATATTAGAGCTACCCACAAAGTTTCAGTTCTTTTGAGCACTAGAAATGGCACTTCATTCATTAACCCGAAATCTCCCACAAAAATACAAGCCGTGTTGCAAATCTAACGCGGTAAGCTAATCGTAATGGCCTCCAAATTCTAATTTTTTAGCGTCTCCCCTCCTTATTGGTTATATTAGAGCTACCCACAAAGTTTCAGCGCTCTTGGAGCACAAGAAATGGCACTTCCTTTATTAACCCGAAATCTCCCACAAAAATACAAGCCGTGTTGCAAATATAACGCTGTAAGCTGATCGTATTAGCCTCCAAATTCCCGTTTTTTAGCGTTTCCCAACCTTATTGGTTATATTAGAGCTACCCACAAAGTTTCAGTTCTTTTGGAGCACTAGAAATGGTACTTCATTCTTTAACCCGAAATCTCCCACAAAAATAAAAGCCGTGTTGCAAATCTCACGCGGTAAGCTGATCGTATTGGCCTCCAAATTCCAATTTTTTAGCGTCTCCCCACCTTATTGGTTATATTAGAGCTACCCACAAAGTTTCAGCGCTCTTGGAGCACAAGAAATGGCACTTCCTTTATTAACCCGAAATCTCCCACAAAAATACAAGCCGTGTTGCAAATCTAACGCTGTAAGCTGATCGTATTGGCCTCCAAATTCCCATTTTTTCGCGTTTCCCCACCTTATTGGTTATATTAGAGCTACCCACAAAGTTTCAGTTCTTTTGGAGCACTAGAAATTGCACTTCATTCATTAACCCGAAATCTCCCACAAAAATACAAGCCTTGTTGCAAATCTAACGCGGTAAGCTGATCGTAATGGCCTCCAAATTCCAATTTTTTAGCGTCTCCCCACCTTATTGGTTATATTAGAGCTATCCACAAAGTTTCAGCTCTCTTGGAGCACAAGAAATGGCACTTCCTTTATTAACCCGAAATCTCCCACAAAAATACAAGCCGTGTTGCAAATATAACGCTGTAAGCTGATCGTATTGGCCTCCAAATTCCCCTTTTTTAGCGTTTCCCCACCTTATTGGTTATATTAGAGCTACCCACAAAGTTTCAGTTCTTTTGGAGCACTAGAAATGGTACTTCATTCTTTAACCCGAAATCTCCCACAAAAATACAAGCCGTGTTGCAAATCTCACGCGGTAAGCTGATCGTATTGGCCTCCAAATTCCAATTTTTTAGCGTCTCCCCACCTTATTGGTTATATTAGAGCTATCCACAAAGTTTCAGCGTTCTTGGAGCACTAGAAATGACACTTCCTTTATTAACCCGAAATCTCCCACAAAAATACAAGTCGTGTTGCAAATCTAACGCTGTAAGCTGATCGTATTGGCCTCCAAATTCCCTTTTTTTAGCGTTTCCTCACCTTATTGGTTATATTAGAGCTACCCACAAAGTTTCATTTCTTTTGGAGCACTAGAAATGGTACTTCATTCTTTAACCCGAAATCTCCCACAAAAATACAAGCCGTGTTGCAAATCTAACGCGGTAAGCCGATCGTATTGGCCTCCAAATTCCAATTTTTTTAGCGTCTCCCCACCTTATTGGTTATATTAGAGCTACCCACAAAGTTTAAGCCCTCTTGGAGCACTAGAAATGGCACTTCCTTTATTAACCCGAAATCTCCCACAAAAATACAAGTCGTGTTGCAAATCTAACGCTGTAAGCTAATCGTATTGGCCTCCGAATTCCCATTTTTTAGCGTTTCCACACCTTATTGGTTATATTAGAGCTATCCACAAAGTTTCATTTCTTTTGGAGCAATAGAAATGGTACTTTATTCTTTAACCCGAAATCTCCCACAAAAATACAAGCCGTGTTGCAAATCTCACGCGGTAAGCTGATCGTATTGGCCTCCAAATTCCAATTTTTTAGCGTCTCCCCACCTTATTGGTTATATTAGAGCTACCCACAAAGTTTCAGCCCTCTTGGAGCACTAGAAATAGCACTTCCTTTATTAACCCGAAATCTCCCACAAAAATACAAGCCGTGTTGCAAATCTCACGCGGTAAGCTGATCGTATTGGCCTCTAAATTCCAATTTTTTAGCGTCTCCCCACCTTATTGGTTATATTAGAGCTACCCACAAAGTTGCAGCCCTCTTGGAGCACTAGAAAAGGCACTTCCTTTATTTACCCGAAATCTCCCACAAAAATACAAGCCGTTTTGTAAATCTAACGCTGTAAGCTGATCATATTGGCCTAAAAATTCCAATTTTTTAGCGTCTCCCCACCTTATTGGTTATATTAGAGCTACCAACAAAGTTTCAGCCCTCTTGGAGCACTAGAAATGGAACTTCCTTCATTAACCCGAAATCTCCCACAAAAATACGAGTCGTGTTGCAAATCTCACGCGGTAAGCTGATCGTATTTGCCTCCAAATTCCAATTTTTTAGCGTCTCCCCACCTTATTGGTTATATTAGAGCTACCCACAAAGTTTCAGCCCTCTTGGAGCACTAGAAATGGCACTTCCTTTATTAACCCGAAATCTCCCACAAAAATAAAAGCCGTGTTGCAAATCTAACGCTGTAAGCTGATCGTATTGGCCTCCAAATTCCCGTTTTTTAGCGTTTCCCCACCTTATTGGTTATATTAGAGCTACCCACAAATTTTCGGTTGTTTTGGAGCACTAGAAATAGCACTTCATTCATTAACCCGAAATCTCCCACAAAAATACAAGCCGTGTTGCAAATCTCACGCGGTAAGCTGGTTGTAATAACCTTTAAATTCACATTTTTTAGCGTTTCCCTACCTTATTGGTTATATTAGAGCTACCCACAAAGTTTCAGCCCTCAGGGAACACTAGAAATGACACTTCCATCATTAACCCGAAATCTCCAACAAAAATACAAGCCGTGTTGCAAATCTCACGCGGTAAGCTGATTGTATTGGCCTCTAAATTCCATTTTTTAGCGTTTCCCCACCCTATTGGTTATATTAGAGCTACCCACAATGTCTCAGCCTTTTTGGAGCACAAGAAATGGCACTTCCTTTATTAACCCGAAATCTCCCACAAAATACAAGCCGTGTTGCAAATCTAACGCTGTAAGCTGATCGTATTGGCCTCTAAATTCCCGTTTTTTAGCGTTTCCCCACCTTATTGGTTATATTAGAGCTACCCACAAAGTTTCAATTCTTTTGGAGCACTAGAAATGGTACTTTATTCTTTAACCCGAAATCTCCCACAAAAATACAAGCCGTGTTACAAATCTCACGCGGTAAGCTGATCGTATTGGCCTCAAAATTCCAATTGTTAAGTGTCTCCCCACCTTATTGGTTATATTAGAGCTACCCACAAAGTTTCAGCCCTCTTGGAGCACTAGAAATGACACCTCCTTTATTAACCCGAAATCTCCCACAAAATACAAGCCGTGTTGCAAATCTAACGCTGTAAGCTGATCGTATTGGCCTCCAGATTCCCGTTTTTTCGCGTTTCCCCACCTTATTGGTTATATTAGAGCTACCCACAAAGTTTCAGTTCTTTTGGAGCACTAGAAATGGCACTTCATTCATTAACCCGAAATCTCCCACAAAAATACAAGCCGTGTTGCAAATCTAACGCGGTAAGCTGATCGTAATGGCCTCCAAATTCCAACTTTTTAGCGTCTCACCACCTTATTTGTTATATTAGAGCTACCACAAAGTTTCAGCGCTCTTGGAGCACAAGAAATGGCACTTCCTTTATTAACCCGAAATCTCCCACAAAAATACAAGCCGTGTTGCAAATATAACGCTGTAAGCTGATCGTATTGGCCTCCAAATTCCCCTTTTTTAGCGATTCCCCACCTTATTGGTTATATTAGAGCTACCCTCAAAGTTTCAGTTCTTTTGGAGCACTAGAAATGGTACTTCATTCTTTAACCCGAAATCTCCCACAAAAATACAAGCCGTGTTGCAAATCTCACGCGGTAAGCTGATCGTATTGGCCTCCAAATTCCAATTTTTTAGCGTCTCCCCACCTTATTGGTTATATTAGAGCTACCCACAAAGTTTCAGCGCTCTTTGAGCACTAGAAATGACACTTCCTTTATTAACCCAAAATCTCCCACAAAAATACAAGCCGTGTTGCAAATCTAACGCTGTAAGCTGATTGTATTGGCCTCTAAATTCCCTTTTTTTAGCGTTTCCCCACCTTATTGGTTATATTAGAGCTACCCACAAAGTTTCAGTTCTTTTGGAGCACTAGAAATGGTACTTCATTCTTTAACCCGAAATATCCCACAAAAATACAAGCCGTGTTGCAAATCTCACGCGTTAAGCAGATCGTATTGGCCTAAAAATTCTAATTTTTTTAGCGTCTCCCCACCTTATTGGTTATATTAGATCTACCCACAAAGTTTCAGCCCTCTTGGAGCACTAGAAATGGCACTTCCTTTATTAACCCGAATCTCCCACAAAAATACAAGCCGTGTTGCAAATCTAACGCTGTAAGCTGATCATATTGGCCTAAAAATTCCAATTTTTTAGCGTCTCCCCACCTTATTGGTTATATTAGAGCTACCAACAAAGTTTCCGCCCTCTTGGAGCACTAGAAATGGAACTTCCTTCATTAACCCGAAATCTCCCACAAAAATACGAGTCGTGTTGCAAATCTCACGCGGTAAGCTGATCGTATTTGTCTCCAAATTCCAATTTTTTAGCGTCTCCCCACCTTATTGGTTATATTAGAGCTACCCACAAAGTTTCAGCCCTCTTGGAGCACTAGAAATGGCACTTCCTTTATTAACCCGAAATCTCCCACAAAAATACAAGCCGTGTTGCAAATCTAACGCTGTAAGCTGATCGTATTGGCCTCCAAATTCCCGTTTTTTAGCGTTTCCCCACCTTATTTGTTATATTAGAGCTACCCACAAAGATTCAGTTGTTTTGGAGCACTAGAAATGGCACTTCATTTATTAACCCGAAATCTCCCACAAAAATACAAGCCGTGTTGCAAATCTCACGCGGTAAGCTGGTTGTATTAACCTTTAAATTCCCATTTTTTAGCGTTTCCCCACCTTATTGGTTATATTAGAGCTACCCACAAAGTTTCAGCCCTCATGGAACACTAGAAATGGCACTTCCTTCATTAACCCGAAATCTCCAACAAAAATACAAGCCGTGTTGCAAATCTCACGCGGTAAGCTGATTGTATTGGCCTCTAAATTCCATTTTTTAGCGTTTCCCCACCCTATTGGTTATATTAGAGCTATCCACATTGTCTCAGCCTTTTTGGAGCACTAGAAATGGCACTTCCTTTATTAACCCGAAATCTCCCACAAAATACAAGCCGTGTTGCAAATCTAACGCTGTAAGCTGATCGTATTGGCCTCTAAATTCCCGTTTTTTAGCGTTTCCCCACCTTATTGGTTATATTAGAGCTACCCACAAAGTTTCAATTCTTTTGGAGCACTAGAAATGGTACTTTATTCTTTAACCCGAAATCTCCCACAAAAATACAAGCCGTGTTACAAATCTCACGCGGTAAGCTGATCGTTTTGGCCTCAAAATTCCAATTTTTAAGCGTCTCCCCACCTTATTGGTTATATTAGAGCTACCCACAAAGTTTCAACCCTCTTGGAGCACTAGAAATGACACCTCCTTTATTAACCCGAAATCTCCCACAAAATACAAGCCGTGTTGCAAATCTAACGCTGTAAGCTGATCGTATTGGCCTCCAGATTCCCGTTTTTTTGCGTTTCCCCACCTTATTGGTTATATTAGAGCTACCCACAAAGTTTCAGTTCTTTTGGAGCACTAGAAATGGCACTTCATTCATTAACCCGAAATCTCCCACAAAAATACAAGCCGTGTTGCAAATCTAACGCGGTAAGCTGATCGTAATGGCCTCCAAATTCCAAATTTTTAGCGTCTCACCACCTTATTGGTTATATTAGAGCTACCACAAAGTTTCAGCGCTCTTGGAGCACAAGAAATGGCACTTCCTTTATTAACCCGAAATCTCCCACAAAAATACAAGCCGTGTTGCAAATCTAACGCTGTAAGCTGATTGTATTGGCCTCTAAATTCCCTTTTTTTAGCGTTTCCCCACCTTATTGGTTATATTAGAGCTACCCCCAAAGTTTCAGTTCTTTTGGAGCACTAGAAATGGTACTTCATTCTTTAACCCGAAATCTCCCACAAAAATACAAGCCGTGTTGCAAATCTCACGCGGTAAGCTGATCGTATTGGCCTAAATATTCTAATTTTTTTAGCGTCTCCCCACCTTATTGGTTATATTAGAGCTACCCACAAAGTTTCAGCCCTCTTGGAGCACTAGAAATGGCACTTCCTTTATTAACCCGAAATCTCCCACAAAAATACAAGCCGTGTTGCAAATCTAACGCTGTAAGCTGATCATATTGGCCTAAAAATTCCAATTTCTTAGCGTCTCCGCACCTTATTGGTTATATTAGAGCTACCAACAAAGTTTCCGCCCTCTTGAAGCACTAGAAATGGAACTTCCTTCATTAACCCGAAATCTCCCACAAAAATACGAGTCGTGTTGCAAATCTCACGCGGTAAGCTGATCGTATTTGTCTCCAAATTCCAATTTTTTAGCGTCTCCCCACCTTATTGGTTATATTAGAGCTACCCACAAAGTTTCAGCCCTCTTGGAGCACTAGAAATGGCACTTCCTTTATTAACCCGAAATCTCCCACAAAAATACAAGCCGTGTTGCAAATCTAACGCTGTAAGCTGATCGTATTGGCCTCCAAATTCCCGTTTTTTAGCGTTTCCCCACCTTATTGGTTATATTAGAGTTACCCACAAAGTTTCAGTTCTTTTGGAGCACTAGAAATGGCACTTCATTCATTAACCCGAAATATCCCACAAAAATACAAGCCGTGTTGCAAATCTAACGCGGTAAGCTGATCGTAATGGCCTCCAAATTCCAATTTTTTAGCGTTTCCCCACCTTATTCGTTATATTAGAGCTACCCACAAAGTTTCAGCGCTCTTGGAGCACAAGAAATGGCACTTCCTTTATTAACCCGAAATCTCCCACAAAAATACAAGCCGTGTTGCAAATATAACGCTGTAAGCTGATCGTATTGGAATCCAAATTCCCTTTTTTTAGCGTTTCCCCACCTTATTGGTTATATTAGAGCAAGCCACAAAGTTTCAGTTGTTTTGGAGCACTAGAAATGGCACTTCATTCATTAACCCGAAATCTCCCACAAAAATACAAGCCGTGTTGCAAATCTCACGCGGTAAGCTGGTTGTATTAACCTTTAAATTCCCATTTTTTAGCGTTTCCCCACCTTATTGGTTATATTAGAGCTACCCACAAAGTTTCAGCCCTCATGGAACACTAGAAATGACACTTCCTTCATTAACCCGAAATCTCCAACAAAAATACAAGCCGTATTGCAAATCTCACGCGGTAAGCTGATTGTATTGGCCTCTAAATTCCATTTTTTTAACGTTTCCCCACCCTATTGGTTATATTAGAGCTACCCACAATTTCTCAGCCTTTTTGGAGCACTAGAAATGGCACTTCCTTTATTAACCCGAAATCTCCCACAAAATACAAGCCGTGTTGCAAATCTAACGCTGTAAGCTGATCGTATTGGCCTCCAAATTCCCGTTTTTAGCGTTTCCCCACCTTATTGGTTATATTAGAGCTACCCACAAAGTTTCAGTTCTTTTGGAGCACTAGAAATGACACTTCATTCATTAACCCGAAATCTCCCACAAAAATACAAGCCGTGTTGCAAATCTAACGCGGTAAGCTGATCGTAATGGCCTCCAAATTCCAAATTTTTAGCGTCTCACCACCTTATTGGTTATATTAGAGCTACCACAAAGTTTCAGCGCTCTTGGAGCACAAGAAATGGCACTTCCTTTATTAACCCGAAATCTCCCACAAAAATACAAGCCGTGTTGCAAATATAACGCTGTAAGCTGATCGTATTGGCCTCCAAATTCCCCTTTTTTAGCGATTCCCCACCTTATTGGTTATATTAGAGCTACCCTCAAAGTTTCAGTTATTTTGGAGCACTAGAAATGGTACTTCATTCTTTAACCCGAAATCTCCCACAAAAATACAAGCCGTGTTGCAAATCTCACGCGGTAAGCTGATCGTATTGGCCTCCAAATTCCAATTTTTTAGCGTCTCCCCACCTTATTGGTTATATTAGAGCTACCCACAAAGTTTCAGCGCTCTTTGAGCACTAGAAATGACACTTCCTTTATTAACCCAAAATCTCCCACAAAAATACAAGCCGTGTTGCAAATCTAACGCTGTAAGCTGATTGTATTGGCCTCTAAATTCCCTTTTTTTAGCGTTTCCCCACCTTATTGGTTATATTAGAGCTACCCCCAAAGTTTCAGTTCTTTTGGAGCACTAGAAATGGTACTTCATTCTTTAACCCGAAATCTCCCACAAAAATACAAGCCGTGTTGCAAATCTCACGCGTTAAGCTGATCGTATTGGCCTAAAAATTCTTATTTTTTTAGCGTCTCCCCACCTTATTGGTTATATTAGAGCTACCCACAAAGTTTCAGCCCTCTTGGAGCACTAGAAATGGCACTTCCTTTATTAACCCGAAATCTCCCACAAAAATACAAGCCGTGTTGCAAATCTAACGCTGTAAGCTGATCATATTGGCCTAAAAATTCCAATTTCTTAGCGTCTCCGCACCTTATTGGTTATATTAGAGCTACAAACAAAGTTTCCGCCCTCTTGAAGCACTAGAAATGGAACTTCCTTCATTAACCCGAAATCTCCCACAAAAATACGAGTCGTGTTGCAAATCTCACGCGGTAAGCTGATCGTATTTGTCTCCAAATTCCAATTTTTTAGCGTCTCCCCACCTTATTGGTTATATTAGAGCTACCCACAAAGTTTCAGCCCTCTTGGAGCACTAGAAATGGCACTTCCTTTATTAACCCGAAATCTCCCACAAAAATACAAGCCGTGTTGCAAATCTAACGCTGTAAGCTGATCGTATTGGCCTCCAAATTCCCGTTTTTTAGCGTTTCCCCACCTTATTGGTTATATTAGAGTTACCCACAAAGTTTCAGTTCTTTTGGAGCACTAGAAATGGCACTTCATTCATTAACCCGAAATATCCCACAAAAATACAAGCCGTGTTGCAAATCTAACGCGGTAAGCTGATCATAATGGCCTCCAAATTCCAATTTTTTAGCGTTTCCCCACCTTATTCGTTATATTAGAGCTACCCACAAAGTTTCAGCGCTCTTGGAGCACAAGAAATGGCACTTCCTTTATTAACCCGAAATCTCCCACAAAAATACAAGCCGTGTTGCAAATATAAAGCTGTAAGCTGATCGTATTGGCCTCCAAATTCCCGTTTTTTAGCGTTTCCCCACCTTATTGGTTATATTAGAGCAAGCCACAAAGTTTCAGTTGTTTTGGAGCACTAGAAATGGCACTTCATTCATTAACCCGAAATCTCCCACAAAAATACAAGCCGTGTTGCAAATCTCACGCGGTAAGCTGGTTGTATTAACCTTTAAATTCCCATTTTTTAGCGTTTCCCCACCTTATTGGTTATATTAGAGCTACCCACAAAGTTTCAGCCCTCATGGAACACTAGAAATGACACTTCCTTCATTAACCCGAAATCTCCAACAAAAATACAAGCCGTATTGCAAATCTCACGCGGTAAGCTAATTGTATTGGCCTCTAAATTCCATTTTTTTAACGTTTCCCCACCCTATTGGTTATATTAGAGCTACCCACAATTTCTCAGCCTTTTTGGAGCACTAGAAATGGCACTTCCTTTATTAACCCGAAATCTCCCACAAAATACAAGCCGTGTTGCAAATCTAACGCTGTAAGCTGATCGTATTGGCCTCCAAATTCCCGTTTTTAGCGTTTCCCCACCTTATTGGTTATATTAGAGCTACCCACAAAGTTTCAGTTCTTTTGGAGCACTAGAAATGACACTTCATTCATTAACCCGAAATCTCCCACAAAAATACAAGCCGTGTTGCAAATCTAACGCGGTAAGCTGATCGTAATGGCCTCCAAATTCCAATTTTTTAGCGTCTCCCCACCTTATTGGTTATATTAGAGCTAACCACAAAGTTTCAGCGCTCTTGGAGCACAAGAAATGGCACTTCCTTTATTAACCCGAAATCTCCCACAAAAATACAAGCCGTGTTGCAAATATAACGCTGTAAGCTGATCGTATTGGCCTCCAAATTCCCGTTTTTTAGCGTTTCCCCACCTTATTGGTTATATTAGAGCAAGCCACAAAGTTTCAGTTGTTTTGGAGCACTAGAAATGGCACTTCATTCATTAACCCGAAATCTCCCACAAAAATACAAGCCGTGTTGCAAATCTCACGCGGTAAGCTGGTTGTATTAACCTTTAAATTCCCATTTTTTAGCGTTTCCCCACCTTATTGGTTATATTAGAGCTACCCACAAAGTTTCAGCCCTCATGGAACACTAGAAATGACACTTCCTTCATTAACCCGAAATCTCCAACAAAAATACAAGCCGTATTGCAAATCTCACGCGGTAAGCTGATTGTATTGGCCTCTAAATTCCATTTTTTTAGCGTTTCCCCACCTTATTGGTTATATTAGAGCTACCCACAATTTCTCAGCCTTTTTGGAGCACTAGAAATGGCACTTCCTTTATTAACCCGAAATCTCCCACAAAATACAAGCCGTGTTGCAAATCTAACGCTGTAAGCTGATCGTATTGGCCTCCAAATTCCCCTTTTTTAGCGTTTCCCCACCTTATTGGTTATATTAGAGCTACCCTCAAAGTTTCAGTTCTTTTGGAGCACTAGAAATGACACTTCATTCATTAACCCGAAATCTCCCACAAAAATACAAGCCGTGTTGCAAATCTCACGCGGTAAGCTGATCGTAATGGCCTCCAAATTCCAATTTTTTAGCGTCTCCCCACCTTATTGGTTATATTAGAGCTACCCACAAAGTTTCAGCGCTCTTGGAGCACAAGAAATGGCACTTCCTTTATTAACCCGAAATCTCCCACAAAAATACAAGCCGTGTTGCAAATATAACGCTGTAAGCTGATCGTATTGGCTTCCAAATTCCCGTTTTTTAGCGTTTCCCCACCTTATTGGTTATATTAGAGCTACCCACAAAGTTTCAGTTCTTTTGGAGCACTAGAATACAAGCCGTATTGCAAAAATACAAGCCGTAATCTCCAACAAAAATACAAGCCGTATTGCAAATCTCACGCGGTAAGCTGATTGTATTGGCCTCTAAATTCCATTTTTTTAACGTTTCCCCACCCTATTGGTTATATTAGAGCTACCCACAATTTCTCAGCCTTTTTGGAGCACTAGAAATGGCACTTCCTTTATTAACCCAAAATCTCCCACAAAAATACAAGTCGTGTTGCAAATCTAACGCTGTAAGCTGATTGTATTGGCCTCTAAATTCCCTTTTTTTAGCGTTACCCCACCTTATTGGTTATATTAGAGCTACCCCCAAAGTTTCAGTTCTTTTGGAGCACTAGAAATGGTACTTCATTCTTTAACCCGAAATCTCCCACAAAAATACAAGCCGTGTTGCAAATCTCACGCGTTAAGCTGATCGTATTGGCCTAAAAATTCTTATTTTTTTAGCGTCTCCCCACCTTATTGGTTATATTAGAGCTACCCACAAAGTTTCAGCCCTCTTGGAGCACTAGAAATGGCACTTCCTTTATTAACCCGAAATCTCCCACAAAAATACAAGCCGTGTTGCAAATCTAACGCTGTAAGCTGATCATATTGGCCTAAAAATTCCAATTTCTTAGCGTCTCCGCACCTTATTGGTTATATTAGAGCTACAAACAAAGTTTCCGCCCTCTTGAAGCACTAGAAATGGAACTTCCTTCATTAACCCGAAATCTCCCACAAAAATACGAGTCGTGTTGCAAATCTCACGCGGTAAGCTGATCGTATTTGTCTCCAAATTCCAATTTTTTAGCGTCTCCCCACCTTATTGGTTATATTAGAGCTACCCACAAAGTTTCAGCCCTCTTGGAGCACTAGAAATGGCACTTCCTTTATTAACCCGAAATCTCCCACAAAAATACAAGCCGTGTTGCAAATCTAACGCTGTAAGCTGATCGTATTGGCCTCCAAATTCCCGTTTTTTAGCGTTTCCCCACCTTATTGGTTATATTAGAGTTACCCACAAAGTTTCAGTTCTTTTGGAGCACTAGAAATGGCACTTCATTCATTAACCCGAAATATCCCACAAAAATACAAGCCGTGTTGCAAATCTAACGCGGTAAGCTGATCATAATGGCCTCCAAATTCCAATTTTTTAGCGTTTCCCCACCTTATTCGTTATATTAGAGCTACCCACAAAGTTTCAGCGCTCTTGGAGCACAAGAAATGGCACTTCCTTTATTAACCCGAAATCTCCCACAAAAATACAAGCCGTGTTGCAAATATAACGCTGTAAGCTGATCGTATTGGCCTCCAAATTCCCGTTTTTTAGCGTTTCCCCACCTTATTGGTTATATTAGAGCAAGCCACAAAGTTTCAGTTGTTTTGGAGCACTAGAAATGGCACTTCATTCATTAACCCGAAATCTCCCACAAAAATACAAGCCGTGTTGCAAATCTCACGCGGTAAGCTGGTTGTATTAACCTTTAAATTCCCATTTTTTAGCGTTTCCCCACCTTATTGGTTATATTAGAGCTACCCACAAAGTTTCAGCCCTCATGGAACACTAGAAATGACACTTCCTTCATTAACCCGAAATCTCCAACAAAAATACAAGCCGTATTGCAAATCTCACGCGGTAAGCTGATTGTATTGGCCTCTAAATTCCATTTTTTTAACGTTTCCCCACCCTATTGGTTATATTAGAGCTACCCACAATTTCTCAGCCTTTTTGGAGCACTAGAAATGGCACTTCCTTTATTAACCCGAAATCTCCCACAAAATACAAGCCGTGTTGCAAATCTAACGCTGTAAGCTGATCGTATTGGCCTCCAAATTCCCGTTTTTAGCGTTTCCCCACCTTATTGGTTATATTAGAGCTACCCACAAAGTTTCAGTTCTTTTGGAGCACTAGAAATGACACTTCATTCATTAACCCGAAATCTCCCACAAAAATACAAGCCGTGTTGCAAATCTAACGCGGTAAGCTGATCGTAATGGCCTCCAAATTCCAATTTTTTAGCGTCTCCCCACCTTATTGGTTATATTAGAGCTAACCACAAAGTTTCAGCGCTCTTGGAGCACAAGAAATGGCACTTCCTTTATTAACCCGAAATCTCCCACAAAAATACAAGCCGTGTTGCAAATATAACGCTGTAAGCTGATCGTATTGGCCTCCAAATTCCCGTTTTTTAGCGTTTCCCCACCTTATTGGTTATATTAGAGCAAGCCACAAAGTTTCAGTTGTTTTGGAGCACTAGAAATGGCACTTCATTCATTAACCCGAAATCTCCCACAAAAATACAAGCCGTGTTGCAAATCTCACGCGGTAAGCTGGTTGTATTAACCTTTAAATTCCCATTTTTTAGCGTTTCCCCACCTTATTGGTTATATTAGAGCTACCCACAAAGTTTCAGCCCTCATGGAACACTAGAAATGACACTTCCTTCATTAACCCGAAATCTCCAACAAAAATACAAGCCGTATTGCAAATCTCACGCGGTAAGCTGATTGTATTGGCCTCTAAATTCCATTTTTTTAGCGTTTCCCCACCTTATTGGTTATATTAGAGCTACCCACAATTTCTCAGCCTTTTTGGAGCACTAGAAATGGCACTTCCTTTATTAACCCGAAATCTCCCACAAAATACAAGCCGTGTTGCAAATCTAACGCTGTAAGCTGATCGTATTGGCCTCCAAATTCCCCTTTTTTAGCGTTTCCCCACCTTATTGGTTATATTAGAGCTACCCTCAAAGTTTCAGTTCTTTTGGAGCACTAGAAATGACACTTCATTCATTAACCCGAAATCTCCCACAAAAATACAAGCCGTGTTGCAAATCTCACGCGGTAAGCTGATCGTAATGGCCTCCAAATTCCAATTTTTTAGCGTCTCCCCACCTTATTGGTTATATTAGAGCTACCCACAAAGTTTCAGCGCTCTTGGAGCACAAGAAATGTCACTTCCTTTATTAACCCGAAATCTCCCACAAAAATACAAGCCGTGTTGCAAATATAACGCTGTAAGCTGATCGTATTGGCTTCCAAATTCCCGTTTTTTAGCGTTTCCCCACCTTATTGGTTATATTAGAGCTACCCACAAAGTTTCAGTTCTTTTGGAGCACTAGAATACAAGCCGTATTGCAAAAATACAAGCCGTAATCTCCAACAAAAATACAAGCCGTATTGCAAATCTCACGCGGTAAGCTGATTGTATTGGCCTCTAAATTCCATTTTTTTAACGTTTCCCCACCCTATTGGTTATATTAGAGCTACCCACAATTTCTCAGCCTTTTTGGAGCACTAGAAATGGCACTTCCTTTATTAACCCGAAATCTCCCACAAAAATACAAGCCGTGTTGCAAATCTAACGCGGTAAGCTGATCATAATGGCCTCCAAATTCCAATTTTTTAGCGTTTCCCCACCTTATTCGTTATATTAGAGCTACCCACAAAGTTTCAGCGCTCTTGGAGCACAAGAAATGGCACTTCCTTTATTAACCCGAAATCTCCCACAAAAATACAAGCCGTGTTGCAAATATAACGCTGTAAGCTGATCGTATTGGCCTCCAAATTCCCGTTTTTTAGCGTTTCCCCACCTTATTGGTTATATTAGAGCAAGCCACAAAGTTTCAGTTGTTTTGGAGCACTAGAAATGGCACTTCATTCATTAACCCGAAATCTCCCACAAAAATACAAGCCGTGTTGCAAATCTCACGCGGTAAGCTGGTTGTATTAACCTTTAAATTCCCATTTTTTAGCGTTTCCCCACCTTATTGGTTATATTAGAGCTACCCACAAAGTTTCAGCCCTCATGGAACACTAGAAATGACACTTCCTTCATTAACCCGAAATCTCCAACAAAAATACAAGCCGTATTGCAAATCTCACGCGGTAAGCTGATTGTATTAGCCTCTAAATTCCATTTTTTTAACGTTTCCCCACCCTATTGGTTATATTAGAGCTACCCACAATTTCTCAGCCTTTTTGGAGCACTAGAAATGGCACTTCCTTTATTAACCCGAAATCTCCCACAAAATACAAGCCGTGTTGCAAATCTAACGCTGTAAGCTGATCGTATTGGCCTCCAAATTCCCGTTTTTAGCGTTTCCCCACCTTATTGGTTATATTAGAGCTACCCACAAAGTTTCAGTTCTTTTGGAGCACTAGAAATGACACTTCATTCATTAACCCGAAATCTCCCACAAAAATACAAGCCGTGTTGCAAATCTAACGCGGTAAGCTGATCGTAATGGCCTCCAAATTCCAATTTTTTAGCGTCTCCCCACCTTATTGGTTATATTAGAGCTAACCACAAAGTTTCAGCGCTCTTGGAGCACAAGAAATGGCACTTCCTTTATTAACCCGAAATCTCCCACAAAAATACAAGCCGTGTTGCAAATATAACGCTGTAAGCTGATCGTATTGGCCTCCAAATTCCCGTTTTTTAGCGTTTCCCCACCTTATTGGTTATATTAGAGCAAGCCACAAAGTTTCAGTTGTTTTGGAGCACTAGAAATGGCACTTCATTCATTAACCCGAAATCTCCCACAAAAATACAAGCCGTGTTGCAAATCTCACGCGGTAAGCTGGTTGTATTAACCTTTAAATTCCCATTTTTTAGCGTTTCCCCACCTTATTGGTTATATTAGAGCTACCCACAAAGTTTCAGCCCTCATGGAACACTAGAAATGACACTTCCTTCATTAACCCGAAATCTCCAACAAAAATACAAGCCGTATTGCAAATCTCACGCGGTAAGCTGATTGTATTGGCCTCTAAATTCCATTTTTTTAACGTTTCCCCACCCTATTGGTTATATTAGAGCTACCCACAATTTCTCAGCCTTTTTGGAGCAATAGAAATGGCACTTCCTTTATTAACCCGAAATCTCCCACAAAATACAAGCCGTGTTGCAAATCTAACGCTGTAAGCTGATCGTATTGGCCTCCAAATTCCCGTTTTTAGCGTTTCTCCACCTTATTGGTTATATTAGAGCTACCCACAAAGTTTCAGTTCTTTTGGAGCACTAGAAATGACACTTCATTCATTAACCCGAAATCTCCCACAAAAATACAAGCCGTGTTGCAAATCTAACGCGGTAAGCTGATCGTAATGGCCTCCAAATTCCAATTTTTTAGCGTCTCCCCACCTTATTGGTTATATTAGAGCTACCCACAAAGTTTCAGCGCTCTTGGAGCACAAGAAATGGCACTTCCTTTATTAACCCGAAATCTCCCACAAAAATACAAGCCGTGTTGCAAATATAACGCTGTAAGCTGATCGTATTGGCTTCCAAATTCCCGTTTTTTAGCGTTTCCCCACCTTATTGGTTATATTAGAGCTACCCACAAAGTTTCAGTTCTTTTGGAGCACTAGAAATGGTACTTCATTCTTTAACCCGAAATCTCCCACAAAAATACAAGCCGTGTTGCAAATCTCACGCGGTAAGCTGATCGTATTGGCCTCCAAATTCCAATTTTTTAGCGTCTCCCCACCTTACTGGTTATATTAGAGCTACCCACAAAGTTTCAACGCTCTTGGAGCACAAGAAATGGCACTTCCTTTATTAACCCGAAATCTCCCACAAAAATACAAGCCGTGTTGCAAATCTAACGCTGTAAGCTGATCGTATTGACCTCCAAATTCCCGTTTTTTCGCGTTTCCCCACCTTATTGGTTATATTAGAGCTACCCACAAAGTTTCAGTTCTTTTGGAGCACTAGAAATGGCACTTCATTCATTAACCCGAAATCTCCCACAAAAATACAAGCCGTGTTGCAAATCTAACGCGGTAAGCTGATCGTAATGGCCTCCAAATTTCAATTTTTTAGCGTCTCCCCACCTTATTGGTTATATTAGAGCTACCCACAAAGTTTCAGCTCTCTTGGAGCACAAGAAATGACACTTCCTTTATTAACCCGAAATCTCCCACAAAAATACAAGCCGTGTTGCAAATATAACGCTGTAAGCTAATCGTATTGGCCTCCAAATTCCCGTTTTTTAGCGTTTCCCCACCTTATTGGTTATATTAGAGCAAGCCACAAAGTTTCAGTTGTTTTGGAGCACTAGAAATGGCACTTCATTCATTAACCCGAAATCTCCCACAAAAATACAAGCCGTGTTGCAAATCTCACGCGGTAAGCTGGTTGTATTAACCTTTAAATTCCTATTTTTTAGCGTTTCCCCACCTTATTGGTTATATTAGAGCTACCCACAAAGTTTCAGCCCTCATGGAACACTAGAAATGACACTTCCTTCATTAACCAGAAATCTCCAACAAAAATACAAGCCGTGTTGCAAATCTCACGCGGTAAGCTGATTGTATTGGCCTCTAAATTCCATTTTTTTAGCGTTTCCCCACCCTATTGGTTATATTAGAGCTACCCACAATGTCTCAGCCTTTTTGGAGCACTAGAAATGGCACTTCCTTTATTAACCCGAAATCTCCCACAAAAATACAAGCCGTGTTGCAAATCTAACGCTGTAAGCTGATCGTATTGACCTCCAAATTCCCGTTTTTTCGCGTTTCCCCACCTTATTGGTTATATTAGAGCTACCCACAAAGTTTCAGTTCTTTTGGAGCACTAGAAATGGCACTTCATTCATTAACCCGAAATCTCCCACAAAAATACAAGCCGTGTTGCAAATCTAACGCGGTAAGCTGATCGTAATGGCCTCCAAATTTCAATTTTTTAGCGTCTCCCCACCTTATTGGTTATATTAGAGCTACCCACAAAGTTTCAGCTCTCTTGGAGCACAAGAAATGACACTTCCTTTATTAACCCGAAATCTCCCACAAAATTACAAACCGTGTTGCAAATATAACGCTGTAAGCTGATCGTATTGGCCTCCAAATTCCCGTTTTTTTGCGTTTCCCCACCCTATTGGTTATATTAGAGCTACCCACAAAGTTTCAGTTGTTTTGGAGCACTAGAAATGGTACTTCATTCTTTAACCCGAAATCTCCCACAAAAATACAAGCCGTGTTGCAAATCTCACGCGGTAAGCTGATCGTATTGGCCTCCAAATTCCAATTTTTAAGCGTCTCCCCACCTTATTGGTTATATTAGAGCTACCCACAAAGTTTCAGCCCTCTTGGAGCACTAGAAATGACACCTCTTTTATTAACCCGAAATCTCCCACAAAATACAAGCCGTGTTGCAAATCTACCGCTGTAAGCTGATCGTATTGGCCTCCAGATTCCCGTTTTTTCGCGTTTCCCCACCTTATTGGTTATATTAGAGCTATCCACAAAGTTTCAGTTCTTTTGTAGCACTAGAAATGACACTTCATTCATTAACCCGAAATCTCCCACAAAAATACAAGCCGTGTTGCATATCTAACGCGGTAAGCTGATCGTAATGGCCTCCAAGATTTGCAACACGGCTTGTATTTTTGTGGGAGATTTCGGGTTAATAAAGGAAGTGCCATTTCTTGTGCTCCAAGAGCGTTGAAACTTTGTGGGTAGCTCTAATATAACCAATAAGGTGGGGAGACGCTAAAAAATTGGAATTTGGAGGCCAATACGATCAGCTTACCGCGTGAGATTTGCAACACGGCTTGTATTTTTGTGGGAGATTTCGGGTTAAAGAATGAAGTACCATTTCTAGTGCTCCAAAAGAACTGAAACTTTGTGGGTAGCTCTAATATAACCAATAAGGTGGGGAAACGCTAAAAAACGGGAATTTGGAAGCCAATACGATCAGCTTACAGCGTTATATTTGCAACACGGCTTGTATTTTTGTGGGAGATTTCGGGTTAATAAAGGAAGTGCCATTTCTTGTGCTCCAAGAGAGCTGAAACTTTGTGGGTAGCTCTAATATAACCAATAAGGTGGGGAGACGCTAAAAAATTGAAATTTGGAGGCCATTACGATCAGCTTACCGCGTTAGATTTGCAACACGGCTTGTATTTTTGTGGGAGATTTCGGGTTAATGAATGAAGTGCCATTTCTAGTGCTCCAAGAGCGTTGAAACTTTGTGGGTAGCTCTAATATAACCAATAAGGTGGGGAGACGCTAAAAAATTGGAATTTGGAGGCCAATACGATCAGCTTACCGCGTGAGATTTGCAACACGGCTTGTATTTTTGTGGGAGATTTCGGGTTAAAGAATGAAGTACCATTTCTAGTGCTCCAAAAGAACTGAAACTTTGTGGGTAGCTCTAATATAACCAATAAGGTGGGGAAACGCTAAAAAACGGGAATTTGGAAGCCAATACGATCAGCTTACAGCGTTATATTTGCAACACGGCTTGTATTTTTGTGGGAGATTTCGGGTTAATAAAGGAAGTGCCATTTCTTGTGCTCCAAGAGCGCTGAAACTTTGTGGGTAGCTCTAATATAACCAATAAGGTGGGGAGACGCTAAAAAATTGGAATTTGGAGGCCATTACGATCAGCTTACCGCGTGAGATTTGCAACACGGCTTGTATTTTTGTGGGAGATTTCGGGTTAAAGAATGAAGTACCATTTCTAGTGCTCCAAAAGAACTGAAACTTTGAGGGTAGCTCTAATATAACCAATAAGGTGGGGAATCGCTAAAAAAGGGGAATTTGGAGGCCAATACGATCAGCTTACAGCGTTATATTTGCAACACGGCTTGTATTTTTGTGGGAGATTTCGGGTTAATAAAGGAAGTGCCATTTCTTGTGCTCCAAGAGCGCTGAAACTTTGTGGTAGCTCTAATATAACCAATAAGGTGGTGAGACGCTAAAAATTTGGAATTTGGAGGCCATTACGATCAGCTTACCGCGTTAGATTTGCAACACGGCTTGTATTTTTGTGGGAGATTTCGGGTTAATGAATGAAGTGCCATTTCTAGTGCTCCAAAAGAACTGAAACTTTGTGGGTAGCTCTAATATAACCAATAAGGTGGGGAAACGCGAAAAAACGGGAATCTGGAGGCCAATACGATCAGCTTACAGCGTTAGATTTGCAACACGGCTTGTATTTTGTGGGAGATTTCGGGTTAATAAAGGAGGTGTCATTTCTAGTGCTCCAAGAGGGCTGAAACTTTGTGGGTAGCTCTAATATAACCAATAAGTTGGGGAGACGCTTAAAAATTGGAATTTTGAGGCCAATACGATCAGCTTACCGCGTGAGATTTGTAACACGGCTTGTATTTTTGTGGGAGATTTCGGGTTAAAGAATAAAGTACCATTTCTAGTGCTCCAAAAGAATTGAAACTTTGTGGGTAGCTCTAATATAACCAATAAGGTGGGGAAACGCTAAAAAATGGGAATTTAGAGGCCAATACGATCAGCTTAAAAATTAGATTTGCAACACGACTTCATTCATTAACCCGAAATATCCCACAAAAATACAAGCCGTGTTGCAAATCTAACGCGGTAAGCTGATCGTAATGGCCTCCAAATTCCAATTTTTTAGCGTTTCCCCACCTTATTCGTTATATTAGAGCTACCCACAAAGTTTCAGCGCTCTTGGAGCACAAGAAATGGCACTTCCTTTATTAACCCGAAATCTCCCACAAAAATACAAGCCGTGTTGCAAATATAACGCTGTAAGCTGATCGTATTGGAATCCAAATTCCCTTTTTTTAGCGTTTCCCCACCTTATTGGTTATATTAGAGCAAGCCACAAAGTTTCAGTTGTTTTGGAGCACTAGAAATGGCACTTCATTCATTAACCCGAAATCTCCCACAAAAATACAAGCCGTGTTGCAAATCTCACGCGGTAAGCTGGTTGTATTAACCTTTAAATTCCCATTTTTTAGCGTTTCCCCACCTTATTGGTTATATTAGAGCTACCCACAAAGTTTCAGCCCTCATGGAACACTAGAAATGACACTTCCTTCATTAACCCGAAATCTCCAACAAAAATACAAGCCGTATTGCAAATCTCACGCGGTAAGCTGATTGTATTGGCCTCTAAATTCCATTTTTTTAACGTTTCCCCACCCTATTGGTTATATTAGAGCTACCCACAATTTCTCAGCCTTTTTGGAGCACTAGAAATGGCACTTCCTTTATTAACCCGAAATCTCCCACAAAATACAAGCCGTGTTGCAAATCTAACGCTGTAAGCTGATCGTATTGGCCTCCAAATTCCCGTTTTTAGCGTTTCCCCACCTTATTGGTTATATTAGAGCTACCCACAAAGTTTCAGTTCTTTTGGAGCACTAGAAATGACACTTCATTCATTAACCCGAAATCTCCCACAAAAATACAAGCCGTGTTGCAAATCTAACGCGGTAAGCTGATCGTAATGGCCTCCAAATTCCAAATTTTTAGCGTCTCACCACCTTATTGGTTATATTAGAGCTACCACAAAGTTTCAGCGCTCTTGGAGCACAAGAAATGGCACTTCCTTTATTAACCCGAAATCTCCCACAAAAATACAAGCCGTGTTGCAAATATAACGCTGTAAGCTGATCGTATTGGCCTCCAAATTCCCCTTTTTTAGCGATTCCCCACCTTATTGGTTATATTAGAGCTACCCTCAAAGTTTCAGTTCTTTTGGAGCACTAGAAATGGTACTTCATTCTTTAACCCGAAATCTCCCACAAAAATACAAGCCGTGTTGCAAATCTCACGCGGTAAGCTGATCGTATTGGCCTCCAAATTCCAATTTTTTAGCGTCTCCCCACCTTATTGGTTATATTAGAGCTACCCACAAAGTTTCAGCGCTCTTTGAGCACTAGAAATGACACTTCCTTTATTAACCCAAAATCTCCCACAAAAATACAAGCCGTGTTGCAAATCTAATGCTGTAAGCTGATTGTATTGGCCTCTAAATTCCCTTTTTTTAGCGTTTCCCCACCTTATTGGTAATATTAGAGCTACCCACAAAGTTTCAGTTCTTTTGGAGCACTAGAAATGGTACATCATTCTTTAACCCGAAATCTCCCACAAAAATACAAGCCGTGTTGCAAATCTCACACGTTAAGCAGATCGTATTGGCCTAAAAATTCTAATTTTTTTATCGTCTCCCCACCTTATTGGTTATATTAGATCTACCCACAAAGTTTCAGCCCTCTTGGAGCACTAGAAATGGCACTTCCTTTATTAACCCGAAATCTCCCACAAAAATACAAGCCGTGTTGCAAATCTAACGCTGTAAGCTGATCATATTGGCCTAAAAATTCCAATTTTTTAGCGTCTCCCCACCTTATTGGTTATATTAGAGCTACCAACAAAGTTTCCGCCCTCTTGGAGCACTAGAAATGGAACTTCCTTCATTAACCCGAAATCTCCCACAAAAATACGAGTCGTGTTGCAAATCTCACGCGGTAAGCTGATCGTATTTGTCTCCAAATTCCAATTTTTTAGCGCCTCCCCACCTTATTGGTTATATTAGAGCTACCCACAAAGTTTCAGCCCTCTTGGAGCACTAGAAATGGCACTTCCTTTATTAACCCGAAATCTCCCACAAAAATACAAGCCGTGTTGCAAATCTAACGCGGTAAGCTGATCGTAATGGCCTCGAAATTCTAACTTTTTAGCGTCTCACCACCTTATTGGTTATATTAGAGCTACCACAAAGTTTCAGCGCTCTTGGAGCACAAGAAATGGCACTTCCTTTATTAACCCGAAATCTCCCACAAAAATACAAGCCGTGTTGCAAATATAACGCTGTAAGCTGATCGTATTGGCCTCCAAATTCCCCTTTTTTAGCGAATCCCCACCTTATTGGTTATATTAGAGCTACCCTCAAAGTTTCAGTTCTTTTGGAGCACTAGAAATGGTACTTCATTCTTTAACCCGAAATCTCCCACAAAAATACAAGCCGTGTTGCAAATCTCACGCGGTAAGCTGATCGTATTGGCCTCCAAATTCCAATTTTTTAGCGTCTCCCCACCTTATTGGTTATATTAGAGCTACCCACAAAGTTTCAGCGCTCTTTGAGCACTAGAAATGACACTTCCTTTATTAACCCAAAATCTCCCACAAAAATACAAGCCGTGTTGCAAATCTAACGCTGTAAGCTGATTGTATTGGCCTCTAAATTCCCTTTTTTTAGCGTTTCCCTACCTTATTGGTTATATTAGAGCTACCCATAAAGTTTCAGTTCTTTTGGAGCACTAAAAATGGTACTTCATTCTTTAACCCGAAATCTCCCACAAAAATACAAGCCGTGTTGCAAATCTCACGCGTTAAGCAGATCGTATTGGCCTAAAAATTCTAATTTTTTTAGCGTCTCCCCACCTTATTGGTTATATTAGATCTACCCACAAAGTTTCAGCCCTCTTGGAGCACTAGAAATGGCACTTCCTTTATTAACCCGAAATCTCCCACAAAAATACAAGCCGTGTTGCAAATCTAACGCTGTAAGCTGATCATATTGGCCTAAAAATTCCAATTTTTTAGCGTCTCCCCACCTTATTGGTTATATTAGAGCTACCAACAAAGTTTCCGCCCTCTTGGAGCACTAGAAATGGAACTTCCTTCATTAACCCGAAATCTCCCACAAAAATACGAGTCGTGTTGCAAATCTCACGCGGTAAGCTGATCGTATTTGTCTCCAAATTCCAATTTTTTAGCGTCTCCCCACCTTATTGGTTATATTAGAGCTACCCACAAAGTTTCAGCCCTCTTGGAGCACTAGAAATGGCACTTCCTTTATTAACCCGAAATCTCCCACAAAAATACAAGCCGTGTTGCAAATCTAACGCTGTAAGCTGATCGTATTGGCCTCCAAATTCCCGTTTTTTAGCTTTTCCCCACCTTATTGGTTATATTAGAGCTACCCACAAAGTTTCAGTTGTTTTGGAGCAATAGAAATGGCACTTCATTTATTAACCCGAAATCTCCCACAAAAATACAAGCCGTGTTGCAAATCTCACGCGGTAAGCTGGTTGTATTAACCTTTAAATTCCCATTTTTTAGCGTTTCCCCACCTTATTGGTTATATTAGAGCTACCCACAAAGTTTCAGCCCTCATGGAACACTAGAAATGGCACTTCCTTCATTAACCCGAAATCTCCAACAAAAATACAAGCCGTGTTGCAAATCTCACGCGGTAAGCTGATTGTATTGGCCTCTAAATTCCATTTTTTAGCGTTTCCCCACCCTATTGGTTATATTAGAGCTATCCACATTGTCTCAGCCTTTTTGGAGCACTAGAAATGGCACTTCCTTTATTAACCCAAAATCTCCCACAAAAATACAAGCCGTGTTGCAAATCTAACGCTGTAAGCTGATTGTATTGGCCTCTAAATTCCCTTTTTTTAGCGTTTCCCCACCTTATTGGTTATATTAGAGCTACCCACAAAGTTTCAGTTCTTTTGGAGCACTAGAAATGGTACTTCATTCTTTAACCCGAAATCTCCCACAAAAATACAAGCCGTGTTGCAAATCTCACGCGTTAAGCAGATCGTATTGGCCTAAAAATTCTAATTTTTTTAGCGTCTCCCCACCTTATTGGTTATATTAGATCTACCCACAAAGTTTCAGCCCTCTTGGAGCACTAGAAATGGCACTTCCTTTATTAACCCGAATCTCCCACAAAAATACAAGCCGTGTTGCAAATCTAACACTGTAAGCTGATCATATTGGCCTAAAAATTCCAATTTTTTAGCGTCTCCCCACCTTATTGGTTATATTAGAGCTACCAACAAAGTTTCCGCCCTCTTGGAGCACTAGAAATGGAACTTCCTTCATTAACCCGAAATCTCCCACAAAAATACGAGTCGTGTTGCAAATCTCACGCGGTAAGCTGATCGTATTTGTCTCCAAATTCCAATTTTTTAGCGTCTCCCCACCTTATTGGTTATATTAGAGCTACCCACAAAGTTTCAGCCCTCTTGGAGCACTAGAAATGGCACTTCCTTTATTAACCCGAAATCTCCCACAAAAATACAAGCCGTGTTGCAAATCTAACGCTGTAAGCTGATCGTATTGGCCTCCAAATTCCCGTTTTTTAGCGTTTCCCCACCTTATTTGTTATATTAGAGCTACCCACAAAGATTCAGTTGTTTTGGAGCACTAGAAATGGCACTTCATTTATTAACCCGAAATCTCCCACAAAAATACAAGCCGTGTTGCAAATCTCACGCGGTAAGCTGGTTGTATTAACCTTTAAATTCCCATTTTTTAGCGTTTCCCCACCTTATTGGTTATATTAGAGCTACCCACAAAGTTTCAGCCCTCATGGAACACTAGAAATGGCACTTCCTTCATTAACCCGAAATCTCCAACAAAAATACAAGCCGTGTTGCAAATCTCACGCGGTAAGCTGATTGTATTGGCCTCTAAATTCCATTTTTTAGCGTTTCCCCACCCTATTGGTTATATTAGAGCTATCCACATTGTCTCAGCCTTTTTGGAGCACTAGAAATGGCACTTCCTTTATTAACCCGAAATCTCCCACAAAATACAAGCCGTGTTGCAAATCTAACGCTGTAAGCTGATCGTATTGGCCTCTAAATTCCCGTTTTTTAGCGTTTCCCCACCTTATTGGTTATATTAGAGCTACCCACAAAGTTTCAATTCTTTTGGAGCACTAGAAATGGTACTTTATTCTTTAACCCGAAATCTCCCACAAAAATACAAGCCGTGTTACAAATCTCACGCGGTAAGCTGATCGTTTTGGCCTCAAAATTCCAATTTTTAAGCGTCTCCCCACCTTATTGGTTATATTAGAGCTACCCACAAAGTTTCAACCCTCTTGGAGCACTAGAAATGACACCTCCTTTATTAACCCGAAATCTCCCACAAAATACAAGCCGTGTTGCAAATCTAACGCTGTAAGCTGATCGTATTGGCCTCCAGATTCCCGTTTTTTTGCGTTTCCCCACCTTATTGGTTATATTAGAGCTACCCACAAAGTTTCAGTTCTTTTGGAGCACTAGAAATGGCACTTCATTCATTAACCCGAAATCTCCCACAAAAATACAAGCCGTGTTGCAAATCTAACGCGGTAAGCTGATCGTAATGGCCTCCAAATTCCAAATTTTTAGCGTCTCACCACCTTATTGGTTATATTAGAGCTACCACAAAGTTTCAGCGCTCTTGGAGCACAAGAAATGGCACTTCCTTTATTAACCCGAAATCTCCCACAAAAATACAAGCCGTGTTGCAAATCTAACGCTGTAAGCTGATTGTATTGGCCTCTAAATTCCCTTTTTTTAGCGTTTCCCCACCTTATTGGTTATATTAGAGCTACCCCCAAAGTTTCAGTTCTTTTGGAGCACTAGAAATGGTACTTCATTCTTTAACCCGAAATCTCCCACAAAAATACAAGCCGTGTTGCAAATCTCACGCGGTAAGCTGATCGTATTGGCCTAAATATTCTAATTTTTTTAGCGTCTCCCCACCTTATTGGTTATATTAGAGCTACCCACAAAGTTTCAGCCCTCTTGGAGCACTAGAAATGGCACTTCCTTTATTAACCCGAAATCTCCCACAAAAATACAAGCCGTGTTGCAAATCTAACGCTGTAAGCTGATCATATTGGCCTAAAAATTCCAATTTCTTAGCGTCTCCGCACCTTATTGGTTATATTAGAGCTACCAACAAAGTTTCCGCCCTCTTGAAGCACTAGAAATGGAACTTCCTTCATTAACCCGAAATCTCCCACAAAAATACGAGTCGTGTTACAAATCTCACGCGGTAAGCTGATCGTATTTGTCTCCAAATTCCAATTTTTTAGCGTCTCCCCACCTTATTGGTTATATTAGAGCTACCCACAAAGTTTCAGCCCTCTTGGAGCACTAGAAATGGCACTTCCTTTATTAACCCGAAATCTCCCACAAAAATACAAGCCGTGTTGCAAATCTAACGCTGTAAGCTGATCGTATTGGCCTCCAAATTCCCGTTTTTTAGCGTTTCCCCACCTTATTGGTTATATTAGAGTTACCCACAAAGTTTCAGTTCTTTTGGAGCACTAGAAATGGCACTTCATTCATTAACCCGAAATATCCCACAAAAATACAAGCCGTGTTGCAAATCTAACGCGGTAAGCTGATCGTAATGGCCTCCAAATTCCAATTTTTTAGCGTTTCCCCACCTTATTCGTTATATTAGAGCTACCCACAAAGTTTCAGCGCTCTTGGAGCACAAGAAATGGCACTTCCTTTATTAACCCGAAATCTCCCACAAAAATACAAGCCGTGTTGCAAATATAACGCTGTAAGCTGATCGTATTGGAATCCAAATTCCCTTTTTTTAGCGTTTCCCCACCTTATTGGTTATATTAGAGCAAGCCACAAAGTTTCAGTTGTTTTGGAGCACTAGAAATGGCACTTCATTCATTAACCCGAAATCTCCCACAAAAATACAAGCCGTGTTGCAAATCTCACGCGGTAAGCTGGTTGTATTAACCTTTAAATTCCCATTTTTTAGCGTTTCCCCACCTTATTGGTTATATTAGAGCTACCCACAAAGTTTCAGCCCTCATGGAACACTAGAAATGACACTTCCTTCATTAACCCGAAATCTCCAACAAAAATACAAGCCGTATTGCAAATCTCACGCGGTAAGCTGATTGTATTGGCCTCTAAATTCCATTTTTTTAACGTTTCCCCACCCTATTGGTTATATTAGAGCTACCCACAATTTCTCAGCCTTTTTGGAGCACTAGAAATGGCACTTCCTTTATTAACCCGAAATCTCCCACAAAATACAAGCCGTGTTGCAAATCTAACGCTGTAAGCTGATCGTATTGGCCTCCAAATTCCCGTTTTTAGCGTTTCCCCACCTTATTGGTTATATTAGAGCTACCCACAAAGTTTCAGTTCTTTTGGAGCACTAGAAATGACACTTCATTCATTAACCCGAAATCTCCCACAAAAATACAAGCCGTGTTGCAAATCTAACGCGGTAAGCTGATCGTAATGGCCTCCAAATTCCAAATTTTTAGCGTCTCACCACCTTATTGGTTATATTAGAGCTACCACAAAGTTTCAGCGCTCTTGGAGCACAAGAAATGGCACTTCCTTTATTAACCCGAAATCTCCCACAAAAATACAAGCCGTGTTGCAAATATAACGCTGTAAGCTGATCGTATTGGCCTCCAAATTCCCCTTTTTTAGCGATTCCCCACCTTATTGGTTATATTAGAGCTACCCTCAAAGTTTCAGTTCTTTTGGAGCACTAGAAATGGTACTTCATTCTTTAACCCGAAATCTCCCACAAAAATACAAGCCGTGTTGCAAATCTCACGCGGTAAGCTGATCGTATTGGCCTCCAAATTCCAATTTTTTAGCGTCTCCCCACCTTATTGGTTATATTAGAGCTACCCACAAAGTTTCAGCGCTCTTTGAGCACTAGAAATGACACTTCCTTTATTAACCCAAAATCTCCCACAAAAATACAAGCCGTGTTGCAAATCTAACGCTGTAAGCTGATTGTATTGGCCTCTAAATTCCCTTTTTTTAGCGTTTCCCCACCTTATTGGTTATATTAGAGCTACCCACAAAGTTTCAGTTCTTTTGGAGCACTAGAAATGGTACTTCATTCTTTAACCCGAAATCTCCCACAAAAATACAAGCCGTGTTGCAAATCTCACGCGTTAAGCAGATCGTATTGGCCTAAAAATTCTAATTTTTTTAGCGTCTCCCCACCTTATTGGTTATATTAGATCTACCCACAAAGTTTCAGCCCTCTTGGAGCACTAGAAATGGCACTTCCTTTATTAACCCGAATCTCCCACAAAAATACAAGCCGTGTTGCAAATCTAACGCTGTAAGCTGATCATATTGGCCTAAAAATTCCAATTTTTTAGCGTCTCCCCACCTTATTGGTTATATTAGAGCTACCAACAAAGTTTCCGCCCTCTTGGAGCACTAGAAATGGAACTTCCTTCATTAACCCGAAATCTCCCACAAAAATACGAGTCGTGTTGCAAATCTCACGCGGTAAGCTGATCGTATTTGTCTCCAAATTCCAATTTTTTAGCGTCTCCCCACCTTATTGGTTATATTAGAGCTACCCACAAAGTTTCAGCCCTCTTGGAGCACTAGAAATGGCACTTCCTTTATTAACCCGAAATCTCCCACAAAAATACAAGCCGTGTTGCAAATCTAACGCTGTAAGCTGATCGTATTGGCCTCCAAATTCCCGTTTTTTAGCGTTTCCCCACCTTATTTGTTATATTAGAGCTACCCACAAAGTTTCAGTTGTTTTGGAGCACTAGAAATGGCACTTCATTTATTAACCCGAAATCTCCCACAAAAATACAAGCCGTGTTGCAAATCTCACGCGGTAAGCTGGTTGTATTAACCTTTAAATTCCCATTTTTTAGCGTTTCCCCACCTTATTGGTTATATTAGAGCTACCCACAAAGTTTCAGCCCTCATGGAACACTAGAAATGGCACTTCCTTCATTAACCCGAAATCTCCAACAAAAATACAAGCCGTGTTGCAAATCTCACGCGGTAAGCTGATTGTATTGGCCTCTAAATTCCATTTTTTAGCGTTTCCCCACCCTATTGGTTATATTAGAGCTATCCACATTGTCTCAGCCTTTTTGGAGCACTAGAAATGGCACTTCCTTTATTAACCCGAAATCTCCCACAAAATACAAGCCGAGTTGCAAATCTAACGCTGTAAGCTGATCGTATTGGCCTCTAAATTCCCGTTTTTTAGCGTTTCCCCACCTTATTGGTTATATTAGAGCTACCCACAAAGTTTCAATTCTTTTGGAGCACTAGAAATGGTACTTTATTCTTTAACCCGAAATCTCCCACAAAAATACAAGCCGTGTTACAAATCTCACGCGGTAAGCTGATCGTATTGGCCTCAAAATTCCAATTTTTAAGCGTCTCCCCACCTTATTGGTTATATTAGAGCTACCCACAAAGTTTCAACCCTCTTGGAGCACTAGAAATGACACCTCCTTTATTAACCCGAAATCTCCCACAAAATACAAGCCGTGTTGCAAATCTAACGCTGTAAGCTGATCGTATTGGCCTCCAGATTCCCGTTTTTTCGCGTTTCCCCACCTTATTGGTTATATTAGAGCTACCCACAAAGTTTCAGTTCTTTTGGAGCACTAGAAATGGCACTTCATTCATTAACCCGAAATCTCCCACAAAAATACAAGCCGTGTTGCAAATCTAACGCGGTAAGCTGATCGTAATGGCCTCCAAATTCCAAATTTTTAGCGTCTCACCACCTTATTGGTTATATTAGAGCTACCACAAAGTTTCAGCGCTCTTGTAGCACAAGAAATGGCACTTCCTTTATTAACCCGAAATCTCCCACAAAAATACAAGCCGTGTTGCAAATATAACGCTGTAAGCTGATCGTATTGGCCTCCAAATTCCCCTTTTTTAGCGATTCCCCACCTTATTGGTTATATTAGAGCTACCCTCAAAGTTTCAGTTATTTTGGAGCACTAGAAATGGTACTTCATTCTTTAACCCGAAATCTCCCACAAAAATACAAGCCGTGTTGCAAATCTCACGCGGTAAGCTGATCGTATTGGCCTCCAAATTCCAATTTTTTAGCGTCTCCCCACCTTATTGGTTATATTAGAGCTACCCACAAAGTTTCAGCGCTCTTTGAGCACTAGAAATGACACTTCCTTTATTAACCCAAAATCTCCCACAAAAATACAAGCCGTGTTGCAAATCTAACGCTGTAAGCTGATTGTATTGGCCTCTAAATTCCCTTTTTTTAGCGTTTCCCCACCTTATTGGTTATATTAGAGCTACCCCCAAAGTTTCAGTTCTTTTGGAGCACTAGAAATGGTACTTCATTCTTTAACCCGAAATCTCCCACAAAAATACAAGCCGTGTTGCAAATCTCACGCGTTAAGCTGATCGTATTGGCCTAAAAATTCTTATTTTTTTAGCGTCTCCCCACCTTATTGGTTATATTAGAGCTACCCACAAAGTTTCAGCCCTCTTGGAGCACTAGAAATGGCACTTCCTTTATTAACCCGAAATCTCCCACAAAAATACAAGCCGTGTTGCAAATCTAACGCTGTAAGCTGATCATATTGGCCTAAAAATTCCAATTTCTTAGCGTCTCCGCACCTTATTGGTTATATTAGAGCTACAAACAAAGTTTCCGCCCTCTTGAAGCACTAGAAATGGAACTTCCTTCATTAACCCGAAATCTCCCACAAAAATACGAGTCGTGTTGCAAATCTCACGCGGTAAGCTGATCGTATTTGTCTCCAAATTCCAATTTTTTAGCGTCTCCCCACCTTATTGGTTATATTAGAGCTACCCACAAAGTTTCAGCCCTCTTGGAGCACTAGAAATGGCACTTCCTTTATTAACCCGAAATCTCCCACAAAAATACAAGCCGTGTTGCAAATCTAACGCTGTAAGCTGATCGTATTGGCCTCCAAATTCCCGTTTTTTAGCGTTTCCCCACCTTATTGGTTATATTAGAGTTACCCACAAAGTTTCAGTTCTTTTGGAGCACTAGAAATGGCACTTCATTCATTAACCCGAAATATCCCACAAAAATACAAGCCGTGTTGCAAATCTAACGCGGTAAGCTGATCATAATGGCCTCCAAATTCCAATTTTTTAGCGTTTCCCCACCTTATTCGTTATATTAGAGCTACCCACAAAGTTTCAGCGCTCTTGGAGCACAAGAAATGGCACTTCCTTTATTAACCCGAAATCTCCCACAAAAATACAAGCCGTGTTGCAAATATAACGCTGTAAGCTGATCGTATTGGCCTCCAAATTCCCGTTTTTTAGCGTTTCCCCACCTTATTGGTTATATTAGAGCAAGCCACAAAGTTTCAGTTGTTTTGGAGCACTAGAAATGGCACTTCATTCATTAACCCGAAATCTCCCACAAAAATACAAGCCGTGTTGCAAATCTCACGCGGTAAGCTGGTTGTATTAACCTTTAAATTCCCATTTTTTAGCGTTTCCCCACCTTATTGGTTATATTAGAGCTACCCACAAAGTTTCAGCCCTCATGGAACACTAGAAATGACACTTCCTTCATTAACCCGAAATCTCCAACAAAAATACAAGCCGTATTGCAAATCTCACGCGGTAAGCTGATTGTATTGGCCTCTAAATTCCATTTTTTTAACGTTTCCCCACCCTATTGGTTATATTAGAGCTACCCACAATTTCTCAGCCTTTTTGGAGCACTAGAAATGGCACTTCCTTTATTAACCCGAAATCTCCCACAAAATACAAGCCGTGTTGCAAATCTAACGCTGTAAGCTGATCGTATTGGCCTCCAAATTCCCGTTTTTAGCGTTTCCCCACCTTATTGGTTATATTAGAGCTACCCACAAAGTTTCAGTTCTTTTGGAGCACTAGAAATGACACTTCATTCATTAACCCGAAATCTCCCACAAAAATACAAGCCGTGTTGCAAATCTAACGCGGTAAGCTGATCGTAATGGCCTCCAAATTCCAATTTTTTAGCGTCTCCCCACCTTATTGGTTATATTAGAGCTAACCACAAAGTTTCAGCGCTCTTGGAGCACAAGAAATGGCACTTCCTTTATTAACCCGAAATCTCCCACAAAAATACAAGCCGTGTTGCAAATATAACGCTGTAAGCTGATCGTATTGGCCTCCAAATTCCCGTTTTTTAGCGTTTCCCCACCTTATTGGTTATATTAGAGCAAGCCACAAAGTTTCAGTTGTTTTGGAGCACTAGAAATGGCACTTCATTCATTAACCCGAAATCTCCCACAAAAATACAAGCCGTGTTGCAAATCTCACGCGGTAAGCTGGTTGTATTAACCTTTAAATTCCCATTTTTTATCGTTTCCCCACCTTATTGGTTATATTAGAGCTACCCACAAAGTTTCAGCCCTCATGGAACACTAGAAATGACACTTCCTTCATTAACCCGAAATCTCCAACAAAAATACAAGCCGTATTGCAAATCTCACGCGGTAAGCTGATTGTATTGGCCTCTAAATTCCATTTTTTTAGCGTTTCCCCACCCTATTGGTTATATTAGAGCTACCCACAATTTCTCAGCCTTTTTGGAGCACTAGAAATGGCACTTCCTTTATTAACCCGAAATCTCCCACAAAATACAAGCCGTGTTGCAAATCTAACGCTGTAAGCTGATCGTATTGGCCTCCAAATTCCCGTTTTTAGCGTTTCCCCACCTTATTGGTTATATTAGAGCTACCCACAAAGTTTCAGTTCTTTTGGAGCACTAGAAATGACACTTCATTCATTAACCCGAAATCTCCCACAAAAATACAAGCCGTGTTGCAAATCTAACGCGGTAAGCTGATCGTAATGGCCTCCAAATTCCAATTTTTTAGCGTCTCCCCACCTTATTGGTTATATTAGAGCTACCCACAAAGTTTCAGCGCTCTTGGAGCACAAGAAATGGCACTTCCTTTATTAACCCGAAATCTCCCACAAAAATACAAGCCGTGTTGCAAATATAACGCTGTAAGCTGATCGTATTGGCTTCCAAATTCCCGTTTTTTAGCGTTTCCCCACCTTATTGGTTATATTAGAGCTACCCACAAAGTTTCAGTTCTTTTGGAGCACTAGAAATGGTACTTCATTCTTTAACCCGAAATCTCCCACAAAAATACAAGCCGTGTTGCAAATCTCACGCGGTAAGCTGATCGTATTGGCCTCCAAATTCCAATTTTTTAGCGTCTCCCCACCTTATTGGTTATATTAGAGCTACCCACAAAGTTTCAACGCTCTTGGAGCACTAGAAATGGCACTTCATTCATTAACCCGAAATCTCCCACAAAAATACAAGCCGTGTTGCAAATCTAACGCGGTAAGCTGATCGTAATGGCCTCCAAATTTCAATTTTTTAGCGTCTCCCCACCTTATTGGTTATATTAGAGCTACCCACAAAGTTTCAGCTCTCTTGGAGCACAAGAAATGGCACTTCCTTTATTAACCCGAAATCTCCCACAAAAATACAAGCCGTGTTGCAAATATAACGCTGTAAGCTGATCGTATTGGCTTCCAAATTCCCGTTTTTTAGCGTTTCCCCACCTTATTGGTTATATTAGAGCTACCCACAAAGTTTCAGTTCTTTTGGAGCACTAGAAATGGTACTTCATTCTTTAACCCGAAATCTCCCACAAAAATACAAGCCGTGTTGCAAATCTCACGCGGTAAGCTGATCGTATTGGCCTCCAAATTCCAATTTTTTAGCGTCTCCCCACCTTATTGGTTATATTAGAGCTACCCACAAAGTTTCAACGCTCTTGGAGCACAAGAAATGGCACTTCCTTTATTAACCCGAAATCTCCCACAAAAATACAAGCCGTGTTGCAAATCTTGGAGGCCATTACGATCAGCTTACCGCGTTAGATTTGCAACACGGCTTGTATTTTTGTGGGAGATTTCGGGTTAATGAATGAAGTGTCATTTCTAGTGCTACAAAAGAACTGAAACTTTGTGGATAGCTCTAATATAACCAATAAGGTGGGGAAACGCGAAAAAACGGGAATCTGGAGGCCAATACGATCAGCTTACAGCGGTAGATTTGCAACACGGCTTGTATTTTGTGGGAGATTTCGGGTTAATAAAAGAGGTGTCATTTCTAGTGCTCCAAGAGGGCTGAAACTTTGTGGGTAGCTCTAATATAACCAATAAGGTGGGGAGACGCTTAAAAATTGGAATTTGGAGGCCAATACGATCAGCTTACCGCGTGAGATTTGCAACACGGCTTGTATTTTTGTGGGAGATTTCGGGTTAAAGAATGAAGTACCATTTCTAGTGCTCCAAAACAACTGAAACTTTGTGGGTAGCTCTAATATAACCAATAGGGTGGGGAAACGCAAAAAAACGGGAATTTGGAGGCCAATACGATCAGCTTACAGCGTTATATTTGCAACACGGTTTGTAATTTTGTGGGAGATTTCGGGTTAATAAAGGAAGTGTCATTTCTTGTGCTCCAAGAGAGCTGAAACTTTGTGGGTAGCTCTAATATAACCAATAAGGTGGGGAGACGCTAAAAAATTGAAATTTGGAGGCCATTACGATCAGCTTACCGCGTTAGATTTGCAACACGGCTTGTATTTTTGTGGGAGATTTCGGGTTAATGAATGAAGTGCCATTTCTAGTGCTCCAAAAGAACTGAAACTTTGTGGGTAGCTCTAATATAACCAATAAGGTGGGGAAACGCGAAAAAACGGGAATTTGGAGGTCAATACGATCAGCTTACAGCGTTAGATTTGCAACACGGCTTGTATTTTTGTGGGAGATTTCGGGTTAATAAAGGAAGTGCCATTTCTAGTGCTCCAAAAAGGCTGAGACATTGTGGGTAGCTCTAATATAACCAATAGGGTGGGGAAACGCTAAAAAAATGGAATTTAGAGGCCAATACAATCAGCTTACCGCGTGAGATTTGCAACACGGCTTGTATTTTTGTTGGAGATTTCTGGTTAATGAAGGAAGTGTCATTTCTAGTGTTCCATGAGGGCTGAAACTTTGTGGGTAGCTCTAATATAACCAATAAGGTGGGGAAACGCTAAAAAATAGGAATTTAAAGGTTAATACAACCAGCTTACCGCGTGAGATTTGCAACACGGCTTGTATTTTTGTGGGAGATTTCGGGTTAATGAATGAAGTGCCATTTCTAGTGCTCCAAAACAACTGAAACTTTGTGGCTTGCTCTAATATAACCAATAAGGTGGGGAAACGCTAAAAAACGGGAATTTGGAGGCCAATACGATTAGCTTACAGCGTTATATTTGCAACACGGCTTGTATTTTTGTGGGAGATTTCGGGTTAATAAAGGAAGTGTCATTTCTTGTGCTCCAAGAGAGCTGAAACTTTGTGGGTAGCTCTAATATAACCAATAAGGTGGGGAGACGCTAAAAAATTGAAATTTGGAGGCCATTACGATCAGCTTACCGCGTTAGATTTGCAACACGGCTTGTATTTTTGTGGGAGATTTCGGGTTAATGAATGAAGTGCCATTTCTAGTGCTCCAAAAGAACTGAAACTTTGTGGGTAGCTCTAATATAACCAATAAGGTGGGGAAACGCGAAAAAACGGGAATTTGGAGGTCAATACGATCAGCTTACAGCGTTAGATTTGCAACACGGCTTGTATTTTTGTGGGAGATTTCGGGTTAATAAAGGAAGTGCCATTTCTTGTGCTCCAAGAGCGTTGAAACTTTGTGGGTAGCTCTAATATAACCAATAAGGTGGGGAGACGCTAAAAAATTGGAATTTGGAGGCCAATACGATCAGCTTACCGCGTGAGATTTGCAACACGGCTTGTATTTTTGTGGGAGATTTCGGGTTAAAGAATGAAGTACCATTTCTAGTGCTCCAAAAGAACTGAAACTTTGTGGGTAGCTCTAATATAACCAATAAGGTGGGGAAACGCTAAAAAACGGGAATTTGGAAGCCAATACGATCAGCTTACAGCGTTATATTTGCAACACGGCTTGTATTTTTGTGGGAGATTTCGGGTTAATAAAGGAAGTGCCATTTCTTGTGCTCCAAGAGCGCTGAAACTTTGTGGGTAGCTCTAATATAACCAATAAGGTGGGGAGACGCTAAAAAATTGGAATTTGGAGGCCATTACGATCAGCTTACCGCGTTAGATTTGCAACACGGCTTGTATTTTTGTGGGAGATTTCGGGTTAATGAATGAAGTGTCATTTCTAGTGCTCCAAAAGAACTGAAACTTTGTGGGTAGCTCTAATATAACCAATAAGGTGGGGAAACGCTAAAAACGGGAATTTGGAGGCCAATACGATCAGCTTACAGCGTTAGATTTGCAACACGGCTTGTATTTTGTGGGAGATTTCGGGTTAATAAAGGAAGTGCCATTTCTAGTGCTCCAAAAAGGCTGAGAAATTGTGGGTAGCTCTAATATAACCAATAGGGTGGGGAAACGCTAAAAAAATGGAATTTAGAGGCCAATACAATCAGCTTACCGCGTGAGATTTGCAATACGGCTTGTATTTTTGTTGGAGATTTCGGGTTAATGAAGGAAGTGTCATTTCTAGTGTTCCATGAGGGCTGAAACTTTGTGGGTAGCTCTAATATAACCAATAAGGTGGGGAAACGCTAAAAAATGGGAATTTAAAGGTTAATACAACCAGCTTACCGCGTGAGATTTGCAACACGGCTTGTATTTTTGTGGGAGATTTCGGGTTAATGAATGAAGTGCCATTTCTAGTGCTCCAAAACAACTGAAACTTTGTGGCTTGCTCTAATATAACCAATAAGGTGGGGAAACGCTAAAAAACGGGAATTTGGAGGCCAATACGATCAGCTTACAGCGTTATATTTGCAACACGGCTTGTATTTTTGTGGGAGATTTCGGGTTAATAAAGGAAGTGCCATTTCTTGTGCTCCAAGAGCGCTGAAACTTTGTGGTTAGCTCTAATATAACCAATAAGGTGGGGAGACGCTAAAAAATTGGAATTTGGAGGCCATTACGATCAGCTTACCGCGTTAGATTTGCAACACGGCTTGTATTTTTGTGGGAGATTTCGGGTTAATGAATGAAGTGTCATTTCTAGTGCTCCAAAAGAACTGAAACTTTGTGGGTAGCTCTAATATAACCAATAAGGTGGGGAAACGCTAAAAACGGGAATTTGGAGGCCAATACGATCAGCTTACAGCGTTAGATTTGCAACACGGCTTGTATTTTGTGGGAGATTTCGGGTTAATAAAGGAAGTGCCATTTCTAGTGCTCCAAAAAGGCTGAGAAATTGTGGGTAGCTCTAATATAACCAATAGGGTGGGGAAACGTTAAAAAAATGGAATTTAGAGGCCAATACAATCAGCTTACCGCGTGAGATTTGCAATACGGCTTGTATTTTTGTTGGAGATTTCGGGTTAATGAAGGAAGTGTCATTTCTAGTGTTCCATGAGGGCTGAAACTTTGTGGGTAGCTCTAATATAACCAATAAGGTGGGGAAACGCTAAAAAATGGGAATTTAAATGTTAATACAACCAGCTTACCGCGTGAGATTTGCAACACGGCTTGTATTTTTGTGGGAGATTTCGGGTTAATGAATGAAGTGCCATTTCTAGTGCTCCAAAACAACTGAAACTTTGTGGCTTGCTCTAATATAACCAATAAGGTGGGGAAACGCTAAAAAACGGGAATTTGGAGGCCAATACGATCAGCTTACAGCGTTATATTTGCAACACGGCTTGTATTTTTGTGGGAGATTTCGGGTTAATAAAGGAAGTGCCATTTCTTGTGCTCCAAGAGCGCTGAAACTTTGTGGGTAGCTCTAATATAACAAATAAGGTGGGGAAACGCTAAAAAATTGGAATTTGGAGGCCATTATGATCAGCTTACCGCGTTAGATTTGCAACACGGCTTGTATTTTTGTGGGATATTTCGGGTTAATGAATGAAGTGCCATTTCTAGTGCTCCAAAAGAACTGAAACTTTGTGGGTAACTCTAATATAACCAATAAGGTGGGGAAACGCTAAAAAACGGGAATTTGGAGGCCAATACGATCAGCTTACAGCGTTAGATTTGCAACACGGCTTGTATTTTTGTGGGAGATTTCGGGTTAATAAAGGAAGTGCCATTTCTAGTGCTCCAAGAGGGCTGAAACTTTGTGGGTAGCTCTAATATAACCAATAAGGTTGGGAGACGCTAAAAAATTGGAATTTGGAGACAAATACGATCAGCTTACCGCGTGAGATTTGCAACACGACTCGTATTTTTGTGGGAGATTTCGGGTTAATGAAGGAAGTTCCATTTCTAGTGCTTCAAGAGGGCGGAAACTTTGTTTGTAGCTCTAATATAACCAATAAGGTGCGGAGACGCTAAGAAATTGGAATTTTTAGGCCAATATGATCAGCTTACAGCGTTAGATTTGCAACACGGCTTGTATTTTTGTGGGAGATTTCGGGTTAATAAAGGAAGTGCCATTTCTAGTGCTCCAAGAGGGCTGAAACTTTGTGGGTAGCTCTAATATAACCAATAAGGTGGGGAGACGCTAAAAAAATAAGAATTTTTAGGCCAATACGATCAGCTTAACGCGTGAGATTTGCAACACGGCTTGTATTTTTGTGGGAGATTTCGGGTTAAAGAATGAAGTACCATTTCTAGTGCTCCAAAAGAACTGAAACTTTGGGGGTAGCTCTAATATAACCAATAAGGTGGGGAAACGCTAAAAAAAGGGAATTTAGAGGCCAATACAATCAGCTTACAGCGTTAGATTTGCAACACGGCTTGTATTTTTGTGGGAGATTTTGGGTTAATAAAGGAAGTGTCATTTCTAGTGCTCAAAGAGCGCTGAAACTTTGTGGGTAGCTCTAATATAACCAATAAGGTGGGGAGACGCTAAAAAATTGGAATTTGGAGGCCAATACGATCAGCTTACCGCGTGAGATTTGCAACACGGCTTGTATTTTTGTGGGAGATTTCGGGTTAAAGAATGAAGTACCATTTCTAGTGCTCCAAAATAACTGAAACTTTGAGGGTAGCTCTAATATAACCAA
Source organism: Persicaria maculosa (assembly GCA_963922045.1). NCBI lineage: Eukaryota > Viridiplantae > Streptophyta > Magnoliopsida > Caryophyllales > Polygonaceae > Persicaria > Persicaria maculosa. The sequence continues at coordinate 47,904 of OY998252.1, forward strand.
TAAGGTGGGGAATCGCTAAAAAAGGGGAATTTGGAGGCCAATACGATCAGCTTACAGCGTTATATTTGCAACACGGCTTGTATTTTTGTGGGAGATTTCGGGTTAATAAAGGAAGTGCCATTTCTTGTGCTACAAGAGCGCTGAAACTTTGTGGTAGCTCTAATATAACCAATAAGGTGGTGAGACGCTAAAAATTTGGAATTTGGAGGCCATTACGATCAGCTTACCGCGTTAGATTTGCAACACGGCTTGTATTTTTGTGGGAGATTTCGGGTTAATGAATGAAGTGCCATTTCTAGTGCTCCAAAAGAACTGAAACTTTGTGGGTAGCTCTAATATAACCAATAAGGTGGGGAAACGCGAAAAAACGGGAATCTGGAGGCCAATACGATCAGCTTACAGCGTTAGATTTGCAACACGGCTTGTATTTTGTGGGAGATTTCGGGTTAATAAAGGAGGTGTCATTTCTAGTGCTCCAAGAGGGTTGAAACTTTGTGGGTAGCTCTAATATAACCAATAAGGTGGGGAGACGCTTAAAAATTGGAATTTTGAGGCCAATACGATCAGCTTACCGCGTGAGATTTGTAACACGGCTTGTATTTTTGTGGGAGATTTCGGGTTAAAGAATAAAGTACCATTTCTAGTGCTCCAAAAGAATTGAAACTTTGTGGGTAGCTCTAATATAACCAATAAGGTGGGGAAACGCTAAAAAACGGGAATTTAGAGGCCAATACGATCAGCTTACAGCGTTAGATTTGCAACTCGGCTTGTATTTTGTGGGAGATTTCGGGTTAATAAAGGAAGTGCCATTTCTAGTGCTCCAAAAAGGCTGAGACAATGTGGATAGCTCTAATATAACCAATAGGGTGGGGAAACGCTAAAAAATGGAATTTAGAGGCCAATACAATCAGCTTACCGCGTGAGATTTGCAACACGGCTTGTATTTTTGTTGGAGATTTCGGGTTAATGAAGGAAGTGCCATTTCTAGTGTTCCATGAGGGCTGAAACTTTGTGGGTAGCTCTAATATAACCAATAAGGTGGGGAAACGCTAAAAAATGGGAATTTAAAGGTTAATACAACCAGCTTACCGCGTGAGATTTGCAACACGGCTTGTATTTTTGTGGGAGATTTCGGGTTAATAAATGAAGTGCCATTTCTAGTGCTCCAAAACAACTGAAACTTTGTGGGTAGCTCTAATATAACAAATAAGGTGGGGAAACGCTAAAAAACGGGAATTTGGAGGCCAATACGATCAGCTTACAGCGTTAGATTTGCAACACGGCTTGTATTTTTGTGGGAGATTTCGGGTTAATAAAGGAAGTGCCATTTCTAGTGCTCCAAGAGGGCTGAAACTTTGTGGGTAGCTCTAATATAACCAATAAGGTTGGGAGACGCTAAAAAATTGGAATTTGGAGACAAATACGATCAGCTTACCGCGTGAGATTTGCAACACGACTCGTATTTTTGTGGGAGATTTCGGGTTAATGAAGGAAGTTCCATTTCTAGTGCTCCAAGAGGGCGGAAACTTTGTTGGTAGCTCTAATATAACCAATAAGGTGGGGAGACGCTAAAAAATTGGAATTTTTAGGCCAATATGATCAGCTTACAGCGTTAGATTTGCAACACGGCTTGTATTTTTGTGGGAGATTCGGGTTAATAAAGGAAGTGCCATTTCTAGTGCTCCAAGAGGGCTGAAACTTTGTGGGTAGATCTAATATAACCAATAAGGTGGGGAGACGCTAAAAAAATTAGAATTTTTAGGCCAATACGATCTGCTTAACGCGTGAGATTTGCAACACGGCTTGTATTTTTGTGGGAGATTTCGGGTTAAAGAATGAAGTACCATTTCTAGTGCTCCAAAAGAACTGAAACTTTGTGGGTAGCTCTAATATAACCAATAAGGTGGGGAAACGCTAAAAAAAGGGAATTTAGAGGCCAATACAATCAGCTTACAGCGTTAGATTTGCAACACGGCTTGTATTTTTGTGGGAGATTTTGGGTTAATAAAGGAAGTGTCATTTCTAGTGCTCAAAGAGCGCTGAAACTTTGTGGGTAGCTCTAATATAACCAATAAGGTGGGGAGACGCTAAAAAATTGGAATTTGGAGGCCAATACGATCAGCTTACCGCGTGAGATTTGCAACACGGCTTGTATTTTTGTGGGAGATTTCGGGTTAAAGAATGAAGTACCATTTCTAGTGCTCCAAAAGAACTGAAACTTTGAGGGTAGCTCTAATATAACCAATAAGGTGGGGAATCGCTAAAAAAGGGGAATTTGGAGGCCAATACGATCAGCTTACAGCGTTATATTTGCAACACGGCTTGTATTTTTGTGGGAGATTTCGGGTTAATAAAGGAAGTGCCATTTCTTGTGCTCCAAGAGCGCTGAAACTTTGTGGTAGCTCTAATATAACCAATAAGGTGGTGAGACGCTAAAAATTTGGAATTTGGAGGCCATTACGATCAGCTTACCGCGTTAGATTTGCAACACGGCTTGTATTTTTGTGGGAGATTTCGGGTTAATGAATGAAGTGTCATTTCTAGTGCTCCAAAAGAACTGAAACTTTGTGGGTAGCTCTAATATAACCAATAAGGTGGGGAAACGCTAAAAACGGGAATTTGGAGGCCAATACGATCAGCTTACAGCGTTAGATTTGCAACACGGCTTGTATTTTGTGGGAGATTTCGGGTTAATAAAGGAAGTGCCATTTCTAGTGCTCCAAAAAGGCTGAGAAATTGTGGGTAGCTCTAATATAACCAATAGGGTGGGGAAACGTTAAAAAAATGGAATTTAGAGGCCAATACAATCAGCTTACCGCGTGAGATTTGCAATACGGCTTGTATTTTTGTTGGAGATTTCGGGTTAATGAAGGAAGTGTCATTTCTAGTGTTCCATGAGGGCTGAAACTTTGTGGGTAGCTCTAATATAACCAATAAGGTGGGGAAACGCTAAAAAATGGGAATTTAAAGGTTAATACAACCAGCTTACCGCGTGAGATTTGCAACACGGCTTGTATTTTTGTGGGAGATTTCGGGTTAATGAATGAAGTGCCATTTCTAGTGCTCCAAAACAACTGAAACTTTGTGGCTTGCTCTAATATAACCAATAAGGTGGGGAAACGCTAAAAAAAGGGAATTTGGATTCCAATACGATCAGCTTACAGCGTTATATTTGCAACACGGCTTGTATTTTTGTGGGAGATTTCGGGTTAATAAAGGAAGTGCCATTTCTTGTGCTCCAAGAGCGCTGAAACTTTGTGGGTAGCTCTAATATAACGAATAAGGTGGGGAAACGCTAAAAAATTGGAATTTGGAGGCCATTACGATCAGCTTACCGCGTTAGATTTGCAACACGGCTTGTATTTTTGTGGGATATTTCGGGTTAATGAATGAAGTGCCATTTCTAGTGCTCCAAAAGAACTGAAACTTTGTGGGTAACTCTAATATAACCAATAAGGTGGGGAAACGCTAAAAAACGGGAATTTGGAGGCCAATACGATCAGCTTACAGCGTTAGATTTGCAACACGGCTTGTATTTTTGTGGGAGATTTCGGGTTAATAAAGGAAGTGCCATTTCTAGTGCTCCAAGAGGGCTGAAACTTTGTGGGTAGCTCTAATATAACCAATAAGGTGGGGAGACGCTAAAAAATTGGAATTTGGAGACAAATACGATCAGCTTACCGCGTGAGATTTGCAACACGACTCGTATTTTTGTGGGAGATTTCGGGTTAATGAAGGAAGTTCCATTTCTAGTGCTTCAAGAGGGCGGAAACTTTGTTGGTAGCTCTAATATAACCAATAAGGTGCGGAGACGCTAAGAAATTGGAATTTTTAGGCCAATATGATCAGCTTACAGCGTTAGATTTGCAACACGGCTTGTATTTTTGTGGGAGATTTCGGGTTAATAAAGGAAGTGCCATTTCTAGTGCTACAAGAGGGCTGAAACTTTGTGGGTAGCTCTAATATAACCAATAAGGTGGGGAGACGCTAAAAAAATTAGAATATTTAGGCCAATACGATCAGCTTACCGCGTGAGATTTGCAACACGGCTTGTATTTTTGTGGGAGATTTCGGGTTAAAGAATGAAGTACCATTTCTAGTGCTCCAAAAGAACTGAAACTTTGGGGGTAGCTCTAATATAACCAATAAGGTGGGGAAACGCTAAAAAAAGGGAATTTAGAGGCCAATACAATCAGCTTACAGCGTTAGATTTGCAACACGGCTTGTATTTTTGTGGGAGATTTCGGGTTAATAAAGGAAGTGCCATTTCTTGTGCTCCAAGAGCGCTGAAACTTTGTGGTAGCTCTAATATAACCAATAAGGTGGTGAGACGCTAAAAATTTGGAATTTGGAGGCCATTACGATCAGCTTACCGCGTTAGATTTGCAACACGGCTTGTATTTTTGTGGGAGATTTCGGGTTAATGAATGAAGTGCCATTTCTAGTGCTCCAAAAGAACTGAAACTTTGTGGGTAGCTCTAATATAACCAATAAGGTGGGGAAACGCAAAAAAACGGGAATCTGGAGGCCAATACGATCAGCTTACAGCGTTAGATTTGCAACACGGCTTGTATTTTGTGGGAGATTTCGGGTTAATAAAGGAGGTGTCATTTCTAGTGCTCCAAGAGGGTTGAAACTTTGTGGGTAGCTCTAATATAACCAATAAGGTGGGGAGACGCTTAAAAATTGGAATTTTGAGGCCAAAACGATCAGCTTACCGCGTGAGATTTGTAACACGGCTTGTATTTTTGTGGGAGATTTCGGGTTAAAGAATAAAGTACCATTTCTAGTGCTCCAAAAGAATTGAAACTTTGTGGGTAGCTCTAATATAACCAATAAGGTGGGGAAACGCTAAAAAACGGGAATTTAGAGGCCAATACGATCAGCTTACAGCGTTAGATTTGCAACACGGCTTGTATTTTGTGGGAGATTTCGGGTTAATAAAGGAAGTGCCATTTCTAGTGCTCCAAAAAGGCTGAGACAATGTGGATAGCTCTAATATAACCAATAGGGTGGGGAAACGCTAAAAAATGGAATTTAGAGGCCAATACAATCAGCTTACCGCGTGAGATTTGCAACACGGCTTGTATTTTTGTTGGAGATTTCGGGTTAATGAAGGAAGTGCCATTTCTAGTGTTCCATGAGGGCTGAAACTTTGTGGGTAGCTCTAATATAACCAATAAGGTGGGGAAACGCTAAAAAATGGGAATTTAAAGGTTAATACAACCAGCTTACCGCGTGAGATTTGCAACACGGCTTGTATTTTTGTGGGAGATTTCGGGTTAATAAATGAAGTGCCATTTCTAGTGCTCCAAAACAACTGAATCTTTGTGGGTAGCTCTAATATAACAAATAAGGTGGGGAAACGCTAAAAAACGGGAATTTGGAGGCCAATACGATCAGCTTACAGCGTTAGATTTGCAACACGGCTTGTATTTTTGTGGGAGATTTCGGGTTAATAAAGGAAGTGCCATTTCTAGTGCTCCAAGAGGGCTGAAACTTTGTGGGTAGCTCTAATATAACCAATAAGGTGGGGAGACGCTAAAAAATTGGAATTTGGAGACAAATACGATCAGCTTACCGCGTGAGATTTGCAACACGACTCGTATTTTTGTGGGAGATTTCGGGTTAATGAAGGAAGTTCCATTTCTAGTGCTCCAAGAGGGCGGAAACTTTGTTGGTAGCTCTAATATAACCAATAAGGTGGGGAGACGCTAAAAAATTGGAATTTTTAGGCCAATATGATCAGCTTACAGCGTTAGATTTGCAACACGGCTTGTATTTTTGTGGGAGATTCGGGTTAATAAAGGAAGTGCCATTTCTAGTGCTCCAAGAGGGCTGAAACTTTGTGGGTAGATCTAATATAACCAATAAGGTGGGGAGACGCTAAAAAAATTAGAATTTTTAGGCCAATACGATCTGCTTAACGCGTGAGATTTGCAACACGGCTTGTATTTTTGTGGGAGATTTCGGGTTAAAGAATGAAGTACCATTTCTAGTGCTCCAAAAGAACTGAAACTTTGTGGGTAGCTCTAATATAACCAATAAGGTGGGGAAACGCTAAAAAAAGGGAATTTAGAGGCCAATACAATCAGCTTACAGCGTTAGATTTGCAACACGGCTTGTATTTTTGTGGGAGATTTTGGGTTAATATAGGAAGTGTCATTTCTAGTGCTCAAAGAGCGCTGAAACTTTGTGGGTAGCTCTAATATAACCAATAAGGTGGGGAGACGCTAAAAAATTGGAATTTGGAGGCCAATACGATCAGCTTACCGCGTGAGATTTGCAACACGGCTTGTATTTTTGTGGGAGATTTCGGGTTAAAGAATGAAGTACCATTTCTAGTGCTCCAAAAGAACTGAAACTTTGAGGGTAGCTCTAATATAACCAATAAGGTGGGGAATCGCTAAAAAAGGGGAATTTGGAGGCCAATACGATCAGCTTACAGCGTTATATTTGCAACACGGCTTGTATTTTTGTGGGAGATTTCGGGTTAATAAAGGAAGTGCCATTTCTTGTGCTCCAAGAGCGCTGAAACTTTGTGGTAGCTCTAATATAACCAATAAGGTGGTGAGACGCTAAAAATTTGGAATTTGGAGGCCATTACGATCAGCTTACCGCGTTAGATTTGCAACACGGCTTGTATTTTTGTGGGAGAGTTCGGGTTAATGAATGAAGTGCCATTTCTAGTGCTCCAAAAGAACTGAAACTTTGTGGGTAGCTCTAATATAACCAATAAGGTGGGGAAACGCGAAAAAACGGGAATCTGGAGGCCAATACGATCAGCTTACAGCGTTAGATTTGCAACACGGCTTGTATTTTGTGGGAGATTTCGGGTTAATAAAGGAGGTGTCATTTCTAGTGCTCCAAGAGGGCTGAAACTTTGTGGGTAGCTCTAATATAACCAATAAGTTGGGGAGACGCTTAAAAATTGGAATTTTGAGGCCAATACGATCAGCTTACCGCGTGAGATTTGTAACACGGCTTGTATTTTTGTGGGAGATTTCGGGTTAAAGAATAAAGTACCATTTCTAGTGCTCCAAAAGAATTGAAACTTTGTGGGTAGCTCTAATATAACCAATAAGGTGGGGAAACGCTAAAAAACGGGAATTTAGAGGCCAATACGATCAGCTTACAGCGTTAGATTTGCAACACGGCTTGTATTTTGTGGGAGATTTCGGGTTAATAAAGGAAGTGCCATTTCTAGTGCTCCAAAAAGGCTGAGACAATGTGGATAGCTCTAATATAACCAATAGGGTGGGGAAACGCTAAAAAATGGAATTTAGAGGCCAATACAATCAGCTTACCGCGTGAGATTTGCAACACGGCTTGTATTTTTGTTGGAGATTTTGGGTTAATGAAGGAAGTGCCATTTCTAGTGTTCCATGAGGGCTGAAACTTTGTGGGTAGCTCTAATATAACCAATAAGGTGGGGAAACGCTAAAAAATGGGAATTTAAAGGTTAATACAACCAGCTTACCGCGTGAGATTTGCAACACGGCTTGTATTTTTGTGGGAGATTTCGGGTTAATAAATGAAGTGCCATTTCTAGTGCTCCAAAACAACTGAAACTTTGTGGGTAGCTCTAATATAACCAATAAGGTGGGGAAAAGCTAAAAAACGGGAATTTGGAGGCCAATACGATCAGCTTACAGCGTTAGATTTGCAACACGGCTTGTATTTTTGTGGGAGATTTCGGGTTAATAAAGGAAGTGCCATTTCTAGTGCTCCAAGAGGGCTGAAACTTTGTGGGTAGCTCTAATATAACCAATAAGGTGGGGAGACGCTAAAAAATTGGAATTTGGAGACAAATACGATCAGCTTACCGCGTGAGATTTGCAACACGACTCGTATTTTTGTGGGAGATTTCGGGTTAATGAAGGAAGTTCCATTTCTAGTGCTCCAAGAGGGCGGAAACTTTGTTGGTAGCTCTAATATAACCAATAAGGTGGGGAGACGCTAAAAAATTGGAATTTTTAGGCCAATATGATCAGCTTACAGCGTTAGATTTGCAACACGGCTTGTATTTTTGTGGGAGATTTCGGGTTAATAAAGGAAGTGCCATTTCTAGTGCTCCAAGAGGGCTGAAACTTTGTGGGTAGATCTAATATAACCAATAAGGTGGGGAGACGCTAAAAAAATTAGAATTTTTAGGCCAATACGATCTGCTTAACGCGTGAGATTTGCAACACGGCTTGTATTTTTGTGGGAGATTTCGGGTTAAAGAATGAAGTACCATTTTTAGTGCTCCAAAAGAACTGAAACTTTATGGGTAGCTCTAATATAACCAATAAGGTAGGGAAACGCTAAAAAAAGGGAATTTAGAGGCCAATACAATCAGCTTACAGCGTTAGATTTGCAACACGGCTTGTATTTTTGTGGGAGATTTTGGGTTAATAAAGGAAGTGTCATTTCTAGTGCTCAAAGAGCGCTGAAACTTTGTGGGTAGCTCTAATATAACCAATAAGGTGGGGAGACGCTAAAAAATTGGAATTTGGAGGCCAATACGATCAGCTTACCGCGTGAGATTTGCAACACGGCTTGTATTTTTGTGGGAGATTTCGGGTTAAAGAATGAAGTACCATTTCTAGTGCTCCAAAAGAACTGAAACTTTGAGGGTAGCTCTAATATAACCAATAAGGTGGGGATTCGCTAAAAAAGGGGAATTTGGAGGCCAATACGATCAGCTTACAGCGTTATATTTGCAACACGGCTTGTATTTTTGTGGGAGATTTCGGGTTAATAAAGGAAGTGCCATTTCTTGTGCTCCAAGAGCGCTGAAACTTTGTGGTAGCTCTAATATAACCAATAAGGTGGTGAGACGCTAAAAAGTTAGAATTTCGAGGCCATTACGATCAGCTTACCGCGTTAGATTTGCAACACGGCTTGTATTTTTGTGGGAGATTTCGGGTTAATAAAGGAAGTGCCATTTCTAGTGCTCCAAGAGGGCTGAAACTTTGTGGGTAGCTCTAATATAACCAATAAGGTGGGGAGGCGCTAAAAAATTGGAATTTGGAGACAAATACGATCAGCTTACCGCGTGAGATTTGCAACACGACTCGTATTTTTGTGGGAGATTTCGGGTTAATGAAGGAAGTTCCATTTCTAGTTCTCCAAGAGGGCGGAAACTTTGTTGGTAGCTCTAATATAACCAATAAGGTGGGGAGACGCTAAAAAATTGGAATTTTTAGGCCAATATGATCAGCTTACAGCGTTAGATTTGCAACACGGCTTGTATTTTTGTGGGAGATTTCGGGTTAATAAAGGAAGTGCCATTTCTAGTGCTCCAAGAGGGCTGAAACTTTGTGGGTAGATCTAATATAACCAATAAGGTGGGGAGACGATAAAAAAATTAGAATTTTTAGGCCAATACGATCTGCTTAACGTGTGAGATTTGCAACACGGCTTGTATTTTTGTGGGAGATTTCGGGTTAAAGAATGAAGTACCATTTCTAGTGCTCCAAAAGAACTGAAACTTTGTGGGTAGCTCTAATATTACCAATAAGGTGGGGAAACGCTAAAAAAAGGGAATTTAGAGGCCAATACAATCAGCTTACAGCATTAGATTTGCAACACGGCTTGTATTTTTGTGGGAGATTTTGGGTTAATAAAGGAAGTGTCATTTCTAGTGCTCAAAGAGCGCTGAAACTTTGTGGGTAGCTCTAATATAACCAATAAGGTGGGGAGACGCTAAAAAATTGGAATTTGGAGGCCAATACGATCAGCTTACCGCGTGAGATTTGCAACACGGCTTGTATTTTTGTGGGAGATTTCGGGTTAAAGAATGAAGTACCATTTCTAGTGCTCCAAAAGAACTGAAACTTTGAGGGTAGCTCTAATATAACCAATAAGGTGGGGAATCGCTAAAAAAGGGGAATTTGGAGGCCAATACGATCAGCTTACAGCGTTATATTTGCAACACGGCTTGTATTTTTGTGGGAGATTTCGGGTTAATAAAGGAAGTGCCATTTCTTGTGCTCCAAGAGCGCTGAAACTTTGTGGTAGCTCTAATATAACCAATAAGGTGGTGAGACGCTAAAAAGTTGGAATTTGGAGGCCATTACGATCAGCTTACCGCGTTAGATTTGCAACACGGCTTGTATTTTTGTGGGAGATTTCGGGTTAATGAATGAAGTGCCATTTCTAGTGCTCCAAAAGAACTGAAACTTTGTGGGTAGCTCTAATATAACCAATAAGGTGGGGAAACGCGAAAAAACGGGAATCTGGAGGCCAATACGATCAGCTTACAGCGTTAGATTTGCAACACGGCTTGTATTTTGTGGGAGATTTCGGGTTAATAAAGGAGGTGTCATTTCTAGTGCTCCAAGAGGGCTGAAACTTTGTGGGTAGCTCTAATATAACCAATAAGGTGGGGAGACACTTAAAAATTGGAATTTTGAGGCCAATACGATCAGCTTACCGCGTGAGATTTGTAACACGGCTTGTATTTTTGTGGGAGATTTCGGGTTAAAGAATAAAGTACCATTTCTAGTGCTCCAAAAGAATTGAAACTTTGTGGGTAGCTCTAATATAACCAATAAGGTGGGGAAACGCTAAAAAACGGGAATTTAGAGGCCAATACGATCAGCTTACAGCGTTAGATTTGCAACACGGCTTGTATTTTGTGGGAGATTTCGGGTTAATAAAGGAAGTGCCATTTCTTGTGCTCCAAAAAGGCTGAGACATTGTGGGTAGCTCTAATATAACCAATAGGGTGGGGAAACGCTAAAAAATGGAATTTAGAGGCCAATACAATCAGCTTACCGCGTGAGATTTGCAACACGGCTTGTATTTTTGTTGGAGATTTCGGGTTAATGATGGAAGTGTCATTTCTAGTGTTCCCTGAGGGCTGAAACTTTGTGGGTAGCTCTAATATAACCAATAAGGTAGGGAAACGCTAAAAAATGTGAATTTAAAGGTTATTACAACCAGCTTACCGCGTGAGATTTGCAACACGGCTTGTATTTTTGTGGGAGATTTCGGGTTAATGAATGAAGTGCTATTTCTAGTGCTCCAAAACAACCGAAAATTTGTGGGTAGCTCTAATATAACCAATAAGGTGGGGAAACGCTAAAAAACGGGAATTTGGAGGCCAATACGATCAGCTTACAGCGTTAGATTTGCAACACGGCTTTTATTTTTGTGGGAGATTTCGGGTTAATAAAGGAAGTGCCATTTCTAGTGCTCCAAGAGGGCTGAAACTTTGTGGGTAGCTCTAATATAACCAATAAGGTGGGGAGACGCTAAAAAATTGGAATTTGGAGGCAAATACGATCAGCTTACCGCGTGAGATTTGCAACACGACTCGTATTTTTGTGGGAGATTTCGGGTTAATGAAGGAAGTTCCATTTCTAGTGCTCCAAGAGGGCTGAAACTTTGTTGGTAGCTCTAATATAACCAATAAGGTGGGGAGACGCTAAAAAATTGGAATTTTTAGGCCAATATGATCAGCTTACAGCGTTAGATTTGCAAAACGGCTTGTATTTTTGTGGGAGATTTCGGGTAAATAAAGGAAGTGCCTTTTCTAGTGCTCCAAGAGGGCTGCAACTTTGTGGGTAGCTCTAATATAACCAATAAGGTGGGGAGACGCTAAAAAATTGGAATTTAGAGGCCAATACGATCAGCTTACCGCGTGAGATTTGCAACACGGCTTGTATTTTTGTGGGAGATTTCGGGTTAATAAAGGAAGTGCTATTTCTAGTGCTCCAAGAGGGCTGAAACTTTGTGGGTAGCTCTAATATAACCAATAAGGTGGGGAGACGCTAAAAAATTGGAATTTGGAGGCCAATACGATCAGCTTACCGCGTGAGATTTGCAACACGGCTTGTATTTTTGTGGGAGATTTCGGGTTAAAGAATAAAGTACCATTTCTATTGCTCCAAAAGAAATGAAACTTTGTGGATAGCTCTAATATAACCAATAAGGTGTGGAAACGCTAAAAAATGGGAATTCGGAGGCCAATACGATTAGCTTACAGCGTTAGATTTGCAACACGACTTGTATTTTTGTGGGAGATTTCGGGTTAATAAAGGAAGTGCCATTTCTAGTGCTCCAAGAGGGCTTAAACTTTGTGGGTAGCTCTAATATAACCAATAAGGTGGGGAGACGCTAAAAAAATTGGAATTTGGAGGCCAATACGATCGGCTTACCGCGTTAGATTTGCAACACGGCTTGTATTTTTGTGGGAGATTTCGGGTTAAAGAATGAAGTACCATTTCTAGTGCTCCAAAAGAAATGAAACTTTGTGGGTAGCTCTAATATAACCAATAAGGTGAGGAAACGCTAAAAAAAGGGAATTTGGAGGCCAATACGATCAGCTTACAGCGTTAGATTTGCAACACGACTTGTATTTTTGTGGGAGATTTCGGGTTAATAAAGGAAGTGTCATTTCTAGTGCTCCAAGAACGCTGAAACTTTGTGGATAGCTCTAATATAACCAATAAGGTGGGGAGACGCTAAAAAATTTGAATTTGGAGGCCAATACGATCAGCTTACCGCGTGAGATTTGCAACACGGCTTGTATTTTTGTGGGAGATTTCGGGTTAAAGAATGAAGTACCATTTCTAGTGCTCCAAAAGAACTGAAACTTTGTGGGTAGCTCTAATATAACCAATAAGGTGGGGAAACGCTAAAAAAGGGGAATTTGGAGGCCAATACGATCAGCTTACAGCGTTATATTTGCAACACGGCTTGTATTTTTGTGGGAGATTTCGGGTTAATAAAGGAAGTGCCATTTCTTGTGCTCCAAGAGAGCTGAAACTTTGTGGATAGCTCTAATATAACCAATAAGGTGGGGAGACGCTAAAAAATTGGAATTTGGAGGCCATTACGATCAGCTTACCGCGTTAGATTTGCAACAAGGCTTGTATTTTTGTGGGAGATTTCGGGTTAATGAATGAAGTGCAATTTCTAGTGCTCCAAAAGAACTGAAACTTTGTGGGTAGCTCTAATATAACCAATAAGGTGGGGAAACGCGAAAAAACGGGAATTTGGAGGCCAATACGATCAGCTTACAGCGTTAGATTTGCAACACGGCTTGTATTTTTGTGGGAGATTTCGGGTTAATAAAGGAAGTGCCATTTCTTGTGCTCCAAGAGCGCTGAAACTTTGTGGGTAGCTCTAATATAACCAATAAGGTGGGGAGACGCTAAAAAATTGGAATTTGGAGGCCAATACGATCAGCTTACCGCGTGAGATTTGCAACACGGCTTTTATTTTTGTGGGAGATTTCGGGTTAAAGAATGAAGTACCATTTCTAGTGCTCCAAAAGAACTGAAACTTTGTGGGTAGCTCTAATATAACCAATAAGGTTGGGAAACGCTAAAAAACGGGAATTTGGAGGCTAATACGATCAGCTTACAGCGTTATATTTGCAACACGGCTTGTATTTTTGTGGGAGATTTCGGGTTAATAAAGGAAGTGCCATTTCTTGTGCTCCAAGAGCGCTGAAACTTTGTGGGTAGCTCTAATATAACCAATAAGGAGGGGAGACGCTAAAAAATTAGAATTTGGAGGCCATTACGATTAGCTTACCGCGTTAGATTTGCAACACGGCTTGTATTTTTGTGGGAGATTTCGGGTTAATGAATGAAGTGCCATTTCTAGTGCTCAAAAGAACTGAAACTTTGTGGGTAGCTCTAATATAACCAACAAGGTGGGGAAACGCGAAAAAACGGGAATCTGGAGGCCAATACGATCAGCTTACAGCGTTAGATTTGCAACACAGCTTGTATTTTGTGGGAGATTTCGGGTTAATAAAGGAGGTGTCATTTCTAGTGCTCCAAGAGGGATGAAACTTTGTGGGTAGCTCTAATATAACCAATAAGGTGGGGAGACGCTTAAAAATTGGAATTTGGAGGCCAATACGATAAGCTTACCGCGTGAGATTTGCAACACGGCTTAATGAATGAAGTACCATTTCTAGTGCTCCAAAAGAATTAAAACTTTGTGGGTAGCTCTAATATAACCAATAAGGTGGGGAAACGCTAAAAAACGGGAATTTGAAGGCCAATACGATCAGCTTACAGCGTTAGATTTGCAACACGGCTTGTATTTTGTGGGAGATTTCGGGTTAATAAAGGAAGTGTCATTTCTAGTGCTCCAAAAAGGCTGAGACATTGTGGGTAGCTCTAATATAACCAATAGGGTGGGGAAACGCTAAAAAATGGAATTTAGAGGCCAATACAATCAGCTTACCGCGTGAGATTTGCAACACGGCTTGTATTTTTGTTGGAGATTTCGGGTTAATGAAGGAAGTGTCATTTCTAGTGTTCCATGAGGGCTGAAACTTTGTGGATAGCTCTAATATAACCAATAAGGTGGGGAAACACTAAAAAATGGGAATTTAAAGGTTAATACAACCAGCTTACCGCGTGAGATTTGCAACACGGCTTGTATTTTTGTGGGAGATTTCGGGTTAATGAATGAAGTGCCATTTCTAGTGCTCCAAAACAACTGAAACTTTGTGGGTTGCTCTAATATAAACAATAAGGTGGGGAAACGCTAAAAAACGGGAATTTGGAGGCCAATACGATCAGCTTACAGCGTTAGATTTGCAACACGGCTTGTATTTTTGTGGGAGATTTAGGGTTAATAAAGGAAGTGCCATTTCTAGTGCTCCAAGAGGGCTGAAACTTTGTGGGTAGCTCTAATATAACCAATAAGGTGGGGAGACGCTAAAAAATTGGAATTTGGAGGCAAATACGATCAGCTTACCGCGTGAGATTTGCAAAACGACTCGTATTTTTGTGGGAGATTTCGGGTTAATGAAGGAAGTTCCATTTCTAGTGCTCCAAGAGGGCTGATACTTTGTTGGTAGCTCTAATATAACCAATAAGGTGGGGAGACGCTAAAAAATTGGAATTTTTAGGCCAATATGATCAGCTTACAGCGTTAGATTTGCAACACGGCTTGTATTTTTGTGGGAGATTTCGGGTTAATAAAGGAAGTGCCATTTCTAGTGCTCCAAGAGGGCTGAAACTTTGTGGGTAGCTCTAAAATAACCAATAAGGTGATGAGACGCTAAAAAATTGGAATTTAGAGGCCAATACGATCAACTTACCGCGTGAGATTTGCAACACGGCTTGTATTTTTGTGGGAGATTTCGGGTTAATAAAGGAAGTGCTATTTCTAGTGATCCAAGAGGGCTAAAACTTTGTGGGTAGCTCTAATATAACCAATAAGGTGGGGAGACGCTAAAAAATTGGAATTTGGAGGCCAATACGATCAGCTTACAGCGTTAGATTTGCAACACGACTTGTATTTTTTTGGGAGATTTCGGGTTAATAAAGGAAGTGCCATTTCTAGTGCTCCAAGAGGGCTTAAACTTTGTGGGTAGCTCTAATATAACCAATAAGGTGGGGAGACGCTAAAAAAATTGGAATTTGGAGGCCAATACGATCGGCTTACCGCGTGAGATTTGCAACACGGCTTGTATTTTTGTGGGAGATTTCGGGTTAAAGAATGAAGTACCATTTCTAGTGCTCCAAAAGAACTTAAACTTTGTGGGTAGCTCTAATATAACCAATAAGGTGGGGAAACGCTAAAAAAAGGGAATTTGGAGGCCAATACGATAAGCTTACAGCGTTAGATTTGCAACACGGCTTGTATTTTTGTGGGAGATTTCGGGTTAATAAAGGAATTGTCATTTCTAGTGCTCCAAGAGCGCTGAAACTTTGTGGATAGCTCTAATATAACCAATAAGGTGGGGAGACGCTAAAAAATTGGAATTTGGAGGCCAATACGATCAGCTTACCGCGTGAGATTTGCAACACGGCTTGTATTTTTGTGGGAGATTTCGGGTTAAAGAATGAAGTACCATTTCTAGTGCTCCAAAAGAACTAAAACTTTGTGGGTAGCTCTAATATAACCAATAAGGTTGGGAAACGCTAAAAAATGGGAATTTGGAGGCCAATACGATCAGCTTACAGCGTTATATTTGCAACACGGCATTTATTTTTGTGGGAGATTTCGGGTTAATAAAGGAAGTGCCATTTCTTGTGCTCCAAGAGCGCTGAAACTTTGTGGGTAGCTCTAATATAACCAATAAGGTGGGGAGACGCTAAAAAATTGGAATTTGGAGGCCATTACGATCAGCTTACAGCGTTAGATTTGCAACACGACTTGTATTTTGTGGGAGATTTGGGGTTAATAAAGGAGGTGTCGTTTCTAGTGCTCCAAGAGGGTTGAAACTTTGTGGGTAGCTCTAATTTAACGAATAAGGTGGGGAGACGCTTAAAAATTGGAATTTGGAGGCCAATACGATCAGCTTACCGCGTGAGATTTGCAACACGGCTTGTATTTTTGTGGGAGATTTCGGGTTAAAGAATAAAGTACCATTTCTAGTGCTCCAAAACAATTGAAACTTTGTGGGTAGCTCTAATATAACCAATAAGGTGGGGAAACGCTAAAAAACGGGAATTTGGAGGCCAATACGATCAGCTTACAGCGTTAGATTTGCAACACGGCTTGTATTTTGTGGGAGATTTCGGGTTAATGAAGGAAGTGCCATTTCTAGTGCTCCAAAAAGGTTGAGACATTGTGGGTAGCTCTAATATAACCAATAGGGTGGGGAAACGCTAAAAAATGGAATTTAGAGGCCAATACAATCAGCTTACCGCGTGAGATTTGCAACACGGCTTGTATTTTTGTTGGAGATTTCTGGTTAATGAAGGAAGTGCCATTTCTAGTGTTCCATGAGGGCTCAAACTTTGTGGGTAGCTCTAATATAACCAATAAGGTGGGGAAACGCTAAAAAATGGGAATTTAAAGGTTAATACAACCAGCTTACCGCGTGAGATTTGCAACATGGCTTGTATTTTTGTGGGAGATTTCGGATTAATGAATGAAGTGCCATTTCTAGTGCTCCAAAACAACTGAAACTTTGTGGGTAGCTCTAATATTACCAATAAGGTGGGGAGACGCTAAAAAATTGGAATTTGGAGGCCAATACGATCAGCTTACCGCGTGAGATTTGCAACACGACTTGTATTTTTGTGGGAGATTTCAGGTTAATGAAGGAAGTGCCATTTCTAGTGCTCCAAGAGGGGTGAAACTTTGTGGGTAGCTCTAATATAACCAATAAGGTGGGGTGACGATAAAAAATTGGAATTTGGAGGCCAATACGATCAGCTTACCGCGTGAGATTTGCAACACGGCTTGTATTTTTTTGGGAGATTTTGGGTTAATGAATGAAGTGCCATTTCTAGTGCTCCAAAAGAACTGAAACTTTATGGGTAGCTCTAATATAACCAATAAGGTGGGGAAACGCGAAAAAACGGGAATTTGGAGGCCAATACGATCAGCTTACAGCGTTAGATTTGCAACACGGCTTGTATTTTGTGGGAGATTTCGGGTTAATAAAGGAGGTGTCATTTCTAGTGCTCCAAGAGGGCTGAAACTTTGTGGGTAGCTCTAATATAACCAATAAGGTGGGAAGACGCTTAAAAATTGGAATTTGGAGGCCAATACGATCAGCTTACCGCGTGAGATTTGCAACACGGCTTGTATTTTTGTGGGAGATTTCGGGTTAAAGAATAAAGTACCATTTCTAGTGCTCCAAAACAATTGAAACTTTGTGGGTAGCTCTAATATAACCAATAAGGTGGGGAAACGCTAAAAAACGGGAATTTGGAGGCCAATACGATCAGCTTACAGCGTTAGATTTGCAACACGGCTTGTATTTTGTGGTAGATTTCGGGTTAATAAAGGAAGTGCCATTTCTAGTGCTCCAAAAAGGCTGAGACATTGTGGGTAGCTCTAATATAACCAATAGGGTGAGGAAACGCTAAAAAATGGAATTTAGAGGCCAATACAATCAGCTTACCGCGTGAGATTTGCAACACGGCTTGTATTTTTGTTGGAGATTTCGGGTTAATGAAGGAAGTGCCATTTCTAGTGTTCCATGAGGGCTGAAACTTTGTGGGTAGCTCTAATATAACCAATAAGGTGGCGAAACGCTAAAAAATGGGAATTTAAAGGTTAATACAACAAGCTTACCGCGTGAGATTTGCAACACGGCTTGTATTTTTGTGGGAGATTTCGGGTTAATGAATGAAGTGCCATTTCTAGTGCTCCAAAACAACTGAAACTTTGTGGGTAGCTCTAATATAACCACTAAGGTGGGGAGACGCTAAAAAATTGGAATTTGGAGGCAAATACGATCAGCTTACCGCGTGAGATTTGCAACACGGCTTGTATTTTTGTGGGAGATTTCGGGTTAATGAAGGAAGTGCCATTTCTAGTGCTCCAAGAGCGCTGAATCTTTGTGGGTAGCTCTAATATAACCAATAAGGTGGGGTGGCGATAAAAAATTGGAATTTGGAGGCCAATACGATCAGCTTACCGCGTGAGATTTGCAACACCGCTTGTATTTTTGTGGGAGATTTCGGGTTAATGAAGGAAGTGTTATTTATAGTGCTCCAAAAAGGCTGAAACATTGTGTGTAGCTATAATATAACCAATAAGGTGGGGAAACGCTAAAAATGGGAATTTGGAGGCTAATACAATCAGTTTACCACGTGAGATTTGCAACACGGCTTGTATTTTTGTGGAAGAATTCGGGTTAATGAAGGAAGTGCCATTTCTAGTGCTCTAAGAGGGCTGAAACTTTGTGGGTAGCTCTAATATAATCAATAAGGTGGGGAGACGCTAAAAAATTGGAATTTGGAGGCCAATACGATCAGCTTACCGCGTGAGATTTGCAACACGGCTTGTATTTTTGTGGGAGATTTCGGGTTAAAGAATAAAGTACCATTTCTAGTGCTCCAAAACAATTGAAACTTTGTGGGTAGCTCTAATATAACCAATAAGGTGCGGAAACGCTAAAAAACGGGAATTTGGAGGCCAATACGATCAGTTTACAGCGTTAGATTTGCAACACGGCTTGTATTTTGTGGGAGATTTCGGGTTAATAAAGGAAGTGTCATTTCTAGTGCTCCAAAAAGGCTGAGACATTGTGGGTAGCTCTAATATAACCAATAGGGTGGGGAAACGCTAAAAAATGGAATTTAGAGGCCAATACAATCAGCTTACCGCGTGAGATTTGCAACACGGCTTGTATTTTTGTTGGAGATTTCGGGTTAATGAAGGAAGTGCCATTTCTAGTGTTCCATGAGGGCGGAAACTTTTTGGGTAGCTCTAATATAACCAATAAGGTGGGGAAACGCTAAAAAATGGGAATTTAAAGGTTAATACAACCAGCTTACCGCGTGAGATTTGCAACACGGCTTGTATTTTTGTGGGAGATTTCGGGTTAATGAATGAAGTGCCATTTCTAGTGCTCCAAAACAACTGAAACTTTGTGGGTAGCTCTAATATAACCACTAAGGTGGGGAGACGCTAAAAAATTGGAATTTGGAGGCCAATACGATCAGCTTACCGCGTGAGATTTGCAACACGGCTTGTATTTTTGTGGGAGATTTCGGGTTAATGAAGGAAGTGCCATTTCTAGTGCTCCAAGAGCGCTGAATCTTTGTGGGTAGCTCTAATATAACCAATAAGGTGGGGTGACGATAAAAAATTGGAATTTGGAGGCCAATACGATCAGCTTACCGCGTGAGATTTGCAACACCGCTTGTATTTTTGTGGGAGATTTCGGGTTAATGAAGGAAGTGTTATTTATAGTGCTCCAAAAAGGCTGAAACATTGTGTGTAGCTATAATATAACCAATAAGGTGGGGAAACGCTAAAAAATGGGAATTTGGAGGCTAATACAATCAGTTTACCACGTGAGATTTGCAACACGGCTTGTATTTTTGTGGAAGAATTCGGGTTAATGAAGGAAGTGCCATTTCTAGTGCTCTAAGAGGGCTGAAACTTTGTGGGTAGCTCTAATATAATCAATAAGGTGGGGAGACGCTAAAAAATTGGAATTTGGAGGCCAATACGATCAGCTTACCGCGTGAGATTTGCAACACGGCTTGTATTTTTGTGAGAGATTTCGGGTTAAAGAATGAAGTACCATTTCTAGTGCTCCAAAAGAACTGAAACTATGTGGGTAGCTCTAATATAACCAATAAGGTGGGGAGACGCTAAAAAATTGGAATTTTTAGGCCAATATGATCAGCTTTCAGCGTTAGATTTGCAACACGGCTTGTATTTTTGTGGAAGATTTCGGGTTAATAAAGGAAGTGCCATTTCTAGTGCTCCAAGAGGGCTGAAACTTTGTGGGTAGCTCTAATATAACAAATAAGGTGGGTAAAAAATTGGAATTTTGAGGCCAATACGATCAGCTTACCGCGTGAGATTTGCAACACGACTTATATTTTTGTGGGAGATTTCGGGTTAAAGAATGAAGTACCATTTCTAGTGCTCCAAAAGAACTGAAACTTTGTGGGTAGCTCTAATATAACCAATAAGGTGGGGAAACGCTAAAAAAAGGGAATTTGGAGGCCAATACGATCAGCTTACAGCGTTAGATTTGCAACACGGCTTGTATTTTTGTGGGAGATTACGGGTTAATAAAGGAAGTGCCATTTCTAGTGCTCCAAGAGCGCTGAAACTTTGTGGCTAGCTCTAATATAACCAATAAGGTGGGGAGACGCTAAAAAATTGGAATTTGGAGGCCAATACGATCAGCTTACCGCGTGAGATTTGCAACACGGCTTTTATTTTTGTGGGAGATTTCGGGTTAAAGAATGTAGTACCATTTCTAGTGCTCCAAAAGAACTGAAACTTTGTGGATAGCTCTAATCTAACCAATAAGGTGGGGAAACGCTAAAAAAAGGGAATTTGGAGGCCAATACGATCAGCTTACCGCGTGAGATTTGCAACACGGCTTGTAATTTTGTGGGAGATTTCGGGTTAAAGAATAAAGTACCATTTCTAGTGCTCCAAAAGAAATGAAAATTTGTGGGTAGCTCTAATATAACCAATAAGGTGGGGAAACGCTAAAAAATGGGAATTTAAAGGTTAATACAACCAGCTTACCGCGTGAGATTTGCAACACGGCTTGTATTTTTGTGGGAGATTTCGGGTTAATAAAGGAAGTGCCATTTCTAGTATTCCAAGAGGGATGAACCTTTTTGGGTATCTCTAATATAACCAATAAGGTGGGGAGACGCTAAAAAATTGGAATTTGGAGGCCAATACGATCAGCTTACCGCGTGAGATTTGCAACACGGCTTTAATTTTTGTGGGAGATTTCGGGTTAAAGAATGAAGTACAATCTCTAGTGCTCCAAAAGAACTGAAACTTTGTGGGTAGCTCTAATATAACCAATAAGGTGGGGAAACGCTAAAAAAAGGGAATTTGGAGGCTAATACGATCAGCTTACAGCGTTAGATTTGCAACACGGCTTGTATTTTGTGGGAGATTTCGGGTTAATAAATGAAGTGCCATTTCTAGTGTTCCAAAAGAACTGAAACTTTGTGGGTAGCTCTAATATAACCAATAAGGTGGGGAAACGCGAAAAAACGGGAATTTGGAGGCCAATACGATTAGCTTACAGCGTTAGGTTTGCAACACGGCTTGTATTTTGTGGGAGATTTCGGGTTAATAAAGGAGGTGTCATTTCTAGTGCTCCAACAGGGCTGAAACTTTGTGGGTAGCTCTAATATAACCAATAAGGTGGGGAGACGCTTAAAAATTGGAATTTGGAGGCCTATACGTTCCGCTTACCGCGTGAGATTTGCAACACGGCTTGTATTTTTGTGGGAGATTTCGGGTTAAAGAATAAAGTACCATTTCTAGTGCTCCAAAAGAATTGAAACTTTGTGGGTAGCTCTAATATAACCAATAAGGTGGGGAAACGCTAAAAAACGGGAATTTGGAGGCCAATACGATCAGCTTACAGCGTTAGATTGCAACACGGCTTGTATTTTGTGGGAGATTTCGGGTTAATAAAGGAAGTGCCGTTTCTAGTGCTCCAAAAAGGCTGAGACTTTGTGGGTAGCTCTAATATAACCAATAGGGTGGGTAAACGCTAAAAAATGGAATTTAGAGGCTAATACAATCAGCTTACCGCGTGAGATTTGCAACACGGCTTGTATTTTTGTTGAAGATTTCGGGTTAATGAAGGAAGTGTCATTTCTAGTGTTCCATGAGGGCTGAAACTTTGTGGGTAGCTCTAATATAACCAATAAGGTGGGGAAACGCTAAAAAATGGGAATTTAAAGGTTAATAAAATCAGCTTACCGCGTGAGATTTGCAACACGGCTTGTATTTTTGTGGGAGATTTCGGGTTAATTAATGAAGTGCCATTTCTAGTGCTCCAAAACAACTGAAACTTTGTGGGTAGCTCTAATATAACCAATAAGGTGGGGAGACGCTAATAAATTGGAATTTGGAGGCTAATACGATCAGCTTACCGCATGAGATTTGCAACACGGCTTGTATTTTTGTGGGAGATTTCGTTTTAATGAAGGAAGTGCCATCTCTAGTGCTCCAAAAGAGGTGAAACTTTGTGGGTAGCTTTAATATAACCAATAATGTGGGGAAACGCTAACAAATGGGAATTTGGAGGCTAATATGATCAGCTTGCCAAGTGAGATTTGCAACACGGCTTGTATTTTTATGGGAGATTTCGGTTTAATGAAGGAAGTGTCATCTCTAGTGCTCCATGAGGGGTGAAACTTTGTGGGTAGCTTTAATATAACCAATAAGGTGGGGAAACGCTAAAAATGGGAATTTGAAGGCTAATACGATCTGCTTACCGCGTGAGATTTTCAACACGGCTTGTATTTTTGTCGGAGATTTCAAGTTAATGAAGAAAGTGCCATCTCAAGTGCTCCAAAATGGCTGAAACTTTGTGGGTAGCTTTAATATAACTAATAAGGTGGGGAAACAATAAAAAATGGGAATTTGGAGGCTAATACGGTCAGCTTACCGCGTGAGATTTGCAACACGGCTTGTATTTTTGTGGGAGATTTCGGGTTAATGAATAAAGTGTCATCTCTAGTGCTCCAAAAGAGCTGAAACTTTGTGGGTAGCTTTAATATAACCAATAAGGTGGAGAAACGCTAAAAAATGGGAATTTGGAGGCTAATACGGTCAGCTTACCGCGTGAGATTTGCTACACGGCTTGTATTTTTGTGGGAGATTTCAGGTTAATGAATGAAGTGTCATCTCTAGTGCTCCAAAAGGGGTGAAACTTTGTGGGTAGCTTTAATATAACCAATAAGGTGGGGAAACAGTAAAAAATGGGTATTTGGAGGCTAATAAAATGAGCTTACCGCGTGAGATTTTCAACACGGCTTGTATTTTTGTGGGATATTTCGGCTTAATGAAGGAAGTGCCATCTCTAGTTCTCCAAAAGGGCTAAAACTTTGTGAGCAGCTTTAATATAACCGATAAGGTGGGGAAACAGTAAAAAATGGGAATTTGGAGGCTAATACGATCTGCTTACCGCGTGAGATTTCTACACGGCTCGTATTTTTGTTGGAAATTTCAAGTTAATGAAGAAAGTGCCATCTCAAGTGCTACAAAATGGCTGAAACTTTGTGGATAGCTTTAATATAACCAATAAGGTGGGGAAACGCTAAAAAATGGCAATTTGGAGGCTAATACGGTCAGCTTCCCGCGTGAGATTTGCAACACGGCTTTTATTTTTGGGGAAGATTTCGGGTTAATGAAGAAAGTGCCATCTCTAGTGCTCCAAAAGGGCTGAAACTTTATGGGTAGCTTTAATATAACCAATAAGGTGGGGAAAAGCTAAAAATGGGAATTTGGAGGCTAATACGATCATTTTACCGCGTGAGATTTGTAACACTGCTTGTATTTTTGTGGGAGATTTCGGGTTAATAAAGAAAGTGCCATCTCTAATGCTCCAAAAGTGCTGAAACTTTGTAGGTAGCTTTAATATAACCAATAAGGTGGGGAAACGCTAAAAAATGGGAATTTGGGGGTTAATACGATAAGCTTACCACGTGAGATTTGCAACACTGCTTGTATTTTTGTGGGAGATTTCAGGCTAATAAAGGAAGTGTCATCTCTACTGCTCCAAAAGGGCTAAAACTTCCTGGGTAGCTTTAATATAACCAATAATTTGGGGAAATACTAAAAAATGGGAATTTAGAGTTTAATACGTTCAGCTTACCGCGTGAGATTTGCAACACGGCTTGTATTTTAGTGGGAGATTTCGGGTTAATGAATGAAGTGCCATCTCTAGTGCTCCAAAAGGGATGAAACTTTGTGGGTAGCTTTAATATAACCAATAAGGTGGGGAAAACGTAAAAAACGGGTATTTAGAGGCTAATACAATCAGCTTACCGCTTGAGATTTTCAACACGACTTGTATTTTTGTGGGATATTTCGGCTTAATGAAGGAAGTGTCATCTCTAGTGCTCCAAAAGGGCTGAAACTTTGTGAGCAGCTTTAATATAACCAATAAGGTGGGAAAACGCTAAAAAATGGGAATTTGGACTCTAATACGATCTGCTTACCGCGTGAGATTTGCAACACGGCTTGTATTTTTGTAGGAGATTTCGGGCTAATGAAGGAAGTGCCATCTCTAGTGCTCCAAAAGGGCTAAAACTTTGTGGGGAGCTTTAATATAACCAATAAGGTTGGGTAACACTAAAAAATGGGAATTTGGAGGCTAATACGATCAGCTTACCGCGTGAGATTTGCAACACGGCTTCTATTTTTGTAGGAGATTTTGGGCTAATGAAGGAACTGTCATCTCTAGTGCTCCAAAAGAGCTGAAACTTTGTGAGTAGCTTTAATATAACCAATTAGGTGGGGAAAAGCTAAAAATGGGAATTTGGAGGCTAATACGATCAGCTTTCGTGTGAGATTTGGAACACTGCTTGTATTTTTGTGGGAGATTTCGGGTTAATGAAGGAAGTGCCATCTCTAGTGCTCCAAAAGTGCTGAAACTTTGTGGGTAGCTTTAATATAACCAATAAATTGGGGAAACGCTGAAAAATGGGAATTTGGGGGCTAATACGATAAGCTTACCGCGTGAGATTTGCAACACGGCTTGTATTTTTGGGGGAGATTTCGGGTTAATGAAGGAAGTGCCATCTCTATGGCTACAAAATGGCTGAAACTTTCTGGGTAGCTTTAATATAACCAATAAGGTGGGGAAACGCTAAAAAATGGGAATTTGGAGGCTAATACGATCTGCTTACCGCGTGAGATTTGCAACACGGCTTGTATTTTTGTGGGAGATTTCGGGCTAATGATTGAAGCGCTATCTCTAGTACTCCAAAAGGGCTGAAACTTTCTGGGGAGCTTTAGTATAACCAATACGGTGGGAAAACACTAAAAAATGGGAATTTGGAGGCTAATACGATCAGCTTACCGCGTGAGATTTGCAACACGGCTTCTATTTTTGTAGGAGATTTTGGGCTAATGAAGGAAGTGTCATCTCTAGTGCTCCAAAAGAGCTGAAACTTTGTGAGTAGCTTTAATATAACCAATTAGGTGGGGAAAAGCTAAAAATGGGAATTTGGAGGCTAATACGATCAGCTTTCGTGTGAGATTTGGAACACTGCTTGTATTTTTTTGGGAGATTTCGGGTTAATGAAGGAAGTGTCATCTCTAGTGTTCCAAAAGTGCTGAAACTTTGTGGGTAGCTTTAATATAACCAATAAGTTGGGGAAACGCTAAAAAATGGGAATTTGGGGGCTAATACGATAAGCTTACCGCGTGAGATTTGCAACACGGCTTGTATTTTTGTGGGAGATTTCGGGTTAATGAAGGAAGTGCCATCTCTATGGCTACAAAATGGCTGAAACTTTCTGGGTAGCTTTAATATAACAAATAAGGTGGGGAAACGCTAAAAAATGGGAATTTGGAGGCTTATACGATCAGCTTACCGCTTGAGATTTGTAACAAGGCTTGTATTTTTGTTTGAGATTTCGGGTTAATGAAGAAAGTGTCATCTTTAGTGTTCCAAAAGGGCTGAAAATTTCTGGGTAGCTTTAATATAACCAATAAGGTAGGGAAACCCTAAAAAATGGGAATTTGGAGGCTAATATGTTCAGCTTACCGCGTGAGATTTGCAACACGGCTTGTATTTTAGTGGGAGATTTCGGGTTAATGAATGAAGTGCCATCTCTAGTGCTCCAAAATGGGTGAAACTTTGTGGGTAACTTTAATATAACCAATAAGGTGGGGAAACAGTAAAAAATGGGTATTTGGAGGCTAATACAATCAGCTTACCGCGTGAGATTTTCAACACGACTTGTATTTTTGTGGGACATTTCGGCTTAATGAAGGTAGAGCCATCTCTAGTGCTCCAAAAGGGCTGAAACTTTGTGAGCAGCTTTAATATAACCAATAAGGTGGGGAAACGCTAAAAAATGGGAATTTGGACTCTAATACGATTTGCTTACCGCGTGAGATTTGCAACACGGCTTGTATTTTTGTGGGAGATTTCGGGCTAATGAAGGAAGTGCCATCTCTAGTGCTCCAAAAAGGTTGAAACTTTGTGGGTAGCTTTAATATAACCAATAAAGTGGGAAAACTCTAAAAAATGGGAATTTGGAGGCTAATAAAATCAGCTTACCGCGTGAGATTTGCAACACGACTTGTATTTTTTTAGGATCTTTCGGGCTAATGAAGGAAGTGCCATCTCTAGTGCTCCAAAAGAGCTGAAACTTTGTGGGGAGCTTTAATATAACCAATAAGGTGGGGAAACACTAAAAAATGGGAATTTGGAGGCTAATACGATCAGCTTACCGCGTGAGATTTGCAACACGGCTTGTATTTTTATGGGAGATTTCGTGTTAATGAAGGAAGTGACATCTCTAGTGCTCCAAAAGGGCTGAAACTTTGTGGGATGCTTTAATATAACCAATAAGGTTGGAAAACACTAAAAAATGGGAATTTGGAGGCTAATACGATCAGCTTACCGCGTGAGATTTGCAACACGGCTTCTATTTTTGTAGGAGATTTTGGGCTAATGAAGGAAGTGTCATCTCTAGTGCTCCAAAAGAGCTGAAACTTTGTGAGTAGATTTAATATAACCAATTAGGTGGGGAAAAGCTAAAAATGGGAATTTGGAGGCTAATACGATCAGCTTTCGTGTGAGATTTGGAACACTGCTTGTATTTTTGTGGGAGATTTCGGGTTAATGAAGGAAGTGCCATCTCTAGTGCTCCAAAAGTGCTGAAACTTTGTGGGTAGCTTTAATATAACCAATAAGTTGGGGAAACGCTAAAAAATGGGAATTTGGGGGCTAATACGATAAGCTTACCGCGTGAGATTTGCAACACGGCTTGTATTTTTGTGGGAGATTTCGGGTTAATGAAGGAAGTGCCATCTCTATGGCTACAAAATGGCTGAAACTTTCTGGGTAGCTTTAATATAACCAATAAGGTGGGGAAACGCTAAAAAATGGGAATTTGGAGGCTTATACGATCAGCTTACCGCTTGAGATTTGTAACAAGGCTTGTATTTTTGTTTGAGATTTCGGGTTAATGAAGAAAGTGCTATCTTTAGTGCTCCAAAAGGGCTGAAAATTTCTGGGTAGCTTTAATATAACCAATAAGGTAGGAAAACCCTAAAAAATGGGAATTTGGAGGCTAATACGTTCAGCTTACCGCGTGAGATTTGCAACACGGCTTATATTTTAGTGGGAGATTTCGGGTTAATGAATGAAGTGCCATCTCTAGTGCTCCAAAATGGGTGAAACTTTGTGGGTAGCTTTAATATAACCAATAAGGTGGGGAAACAGTAAAAAATGGGTATTTGGAGGCTAATACAATCAGCTTACCGCGTGAGATTTTCAACACGACTTGTATTTTTGTGGGACATTTCGGCTTAATGAAGGTAGTGCCATCTCTAGTGCTCCAAAAGGGCTGAAACTTTGTGAGCAGCTTTAATATAACCAATATGGTGGGGAAACGCTAAAAAATGGGAATTTGGACTCTAATACGATTTGCTTACCGCGTGAGATTTGCAACACGACTTGTATTTTTGTGGGAGATTTCGGGCTAATGAAGGAAGTGCCATCTCTAGTGCTCCAAAAAGGTTGAAACTTTGTGGGTAGCTTTAATATAACCAATAAAGTGGGAAAACTCTAAAAAATGGGAATTTGGAGGCTAATAAGATCAGCTTACCGCGTGAGATTTGCAACACGGCTTGTATTTTTGTAGGAGATTTCGGGCTAATGAAGGAAGTGCCATCTCTAGTGCTCCAAAAGAGCTGAAACTTTGTGGGGAGCTTTAATATAACCAATAAGGTTGGGAAACACTAAAAAATGGGAATTTGGTGGCTAATACGATCAGCTTACCGCGTGAGATTTGCAACACGGCTTGTATTTTTGTGGGAGATTTCGGGTTAATGAAGGAAGTGCCATCTCTAGTGCTCCAAAAGTGCTGAAACTTTGTCGGTAGCTTTAATATAACCAATAAGTTGGGGAAACGCTAAAAAATGGGAATTTGGGGGCTAATACGATAAGCTTACCGCGTGAGATTTGCAACACGACTTGTATTTTTGTGGGAGATTTCGGGTTAATGAAGGAAGTGCCATCTCTATGGCTACAAAATGGCTGAAACTTTCTGGGTAGCTTTAATATAACCAATAAGGTAGGAAAACCCTAAAAAATGGGAATTTGGAGGCTAATACGTTCAGCTTACCGCGTGAGATTTGCAACACGGCTTGTATTTTAGTGGGAGATTCCGGGTTAATGAAGGTAGTGCCATCTCTAGTGCTCCAAAAGGGCTGAAACTTTATGAGCAGCTTTAATATAACCAATAAGGTGGGGAAACGCTAAAAAATGGGAATTTGGACTCTAATACGATTTGCTTACCGCGTGAGATTGGCAACACGGCTTGTATTTTTGTGGGAGATTTCGGGCTAATGAAGGAAGTGCCATCTCTAGTGCTCCAAAAAGGTTGAAACTTTGTGGGTAGCTTTAATATAACCAATAAAATGGGAAAACTCTAAAAAATGGGAATTTGGAGGCTAATAAGATCAGCTTACCGCGTGAGATTTGCTACACGACTTGTATTTTTGTAGGAGATTTCGGGCTAATGAAGGAAGTGCCATCTCTAGTGCTCTAAAAGGGCTGAAACTTTGTGGGGAGCTTTAATATAACCAATAAGGTGGGGAAACACTAAAAAATGGGAATTTGGGGGCTAATACGATAAGCTTACCGCGTGAGATTTGCAACACGGCATGTATTTTTGTGGGAGATTTCGGGTTAATGAAGGAAGTGCCATGTCTATGGCTCCAAAAGGGGTGAAACTTTGTGGGGAGCTTTAATATAACCAATAAGGTCGGGAAACGCTAAAAAATGGAAACTTGGAGGCTAATACGATTAGCTTACCGCGTGAGATTTTCAACACGGCTTGTATTTTTGTTAGAGATTTCGGGTTAATGAAGAAAGTGCCATCTCTATTGCTCCAAAATGGCTGAAACTTTATGGGTAGCTTTAATATAACCAATAAGTTGGGGAAATACTAAAAAATGGGAATTTAGAGGTTAATACGATCAGCTTACCGCGTGAAATTTGCAACACGGCTTGTATTTTTGTGGGAGATTTCGGGCTAATGAAGGAAGTGTCATCTCTAGTGCTACAAAATGGCTGAAATTTGGTGGGTAGCTTTAATATAACCAATAAGGTGGGGAAACGCTAAAAAACGGGAATTTGGATGCTAATACGATCAGCTTACCGCGTGAAATTTGCAACACGACTTGTATTTTTGTGGGAGATTTCGGGCTAATGAAAGAAGTGTCATCTCTAGTGCTACAAAATAGCTGAAACTTTGTGGGTAGCTTTAATATAACCAATAAGGTTGGGAAACGCTAAAAAATGGGAATTTGGAAACTAATACGATCAGCTTACCGCGTGAAATTTGCAACAAGGCTTGTATTTTTGTGGGAGATTTCGGGTTAATGAAGGAAGTGACATCTCTAGTGCTCCAAAAGGGCTGAAACTTTGTGAGTAGCTTTAATATAACCAATAAGGTGGGGAAACGCTAAAAAATGGGAATTTGGAGGCTAATACGATCAGCTTGCCGCGTGAGATTTGCAACACGGCTTTTATTTTTGTGGGAGATTTCGGTTTAATCAAGGAAGTGTCATCTCTAGTGCTCCATGAGGGGTGAAACTTTGTGGGTAGCTTTAATATAACCAATAAGGTGGGGAAATGCTAAAAAATGAGAATTTGGGGGCTAATACGATCAGCTTACCGCGTCAGATTTGCAACACGACTTGTATTTTTGTAAGAGATTTCAGGCTAATGAAGGAAGTGTCATCTCTACTGCTCCAAAAGGGCTGAAACTTCGTGGGTAGCTTTAATATAACCAATAAGGTTTGGAAACACTAAAAAATGGGAATTTAGAGGCTAATATGATCAGCTTACCGCGTGGGATTTGCAACACGGCTTGTATTTTATTGGGAGATTTCAGGCTAATTAAGGAAGTGTCATCTCTAGTGCTCTAAAAGGGCTGAAACTTTGTGGGTAGCTTTAATATAACCAATAAGGTGGGGAAACGCTAAAAAATGGGAATTTGGAGGCTAATACGATCAGCTTACCGCGTGAGATTTGCAACCCAGCTTGTATTTTTGTAGGTGATTTCGGGTTAATGAAGGAAGTGCCATCTCTATTGCTCCAAAAGGGGTGAAACTTTGTGGGTAGCTTTAATATAACCAATAAGGTGGGGAAACGCTAAAAAATGGGAATTTGGAGGCTAATATGATCTGCTTACCGCGTTAGATTTTCAACACGGCTTGTATTTTTGTTGGAGATTTCGGGTTAATGGAGAAAGTGTCATCTCTAGTACTCTCAAAGGGCTGAAACTTTGTGGGTAGCTTTAATATAACCAATAAGGTGGAGAAACGGTAAAAAATGGGAATTTGGAGGCTAATACGGTCAGCTTACCGCGTGAGATTTTCAACACGGCTTGTATTTTGGTTGTAAATTTCAAGTTAATGAAGGAAGTGCCATCTCTAGTGCTCCAAAAGGGTTGAAATTTTGTGGGTAGCTTTAATATAACCAATATGGTGGGGAAACGCTAAAAAATGGGAATTTGGAGGCTAATACGGTCAGGTTACCACGTGAGATTTGCAACACGGCTTGTATTTTTGTGGGAGATTTCGGGTTAATGAAGAAAGTGCCATCTCTAGTGCTCCGAAAGGGCTGAAACTTTGTGGGTAGCTTTAATATAACCAATAAGCTGGAGAAACGCTAAAAAATGGGAATTTGGAGGCTAATACGGTCAGCTTACAGCGTGAGATTTGCAACACGGCTTGTATTTTTGTGGGAGATTTCGGGTTAATGAATGAAGTGCCATCTCTAGTGCTGTAAAAGGGGTGAAACATTGTGGGTAGCTTTAATATAACCAATAAGGTGGGGAAACAGTAAAAAATGGGTATTTTGAGGCTAATACGATCTGCTTACCGCGTGAGATTTTCAACACGGCTTGTATTTTTGTGGGATATTTCGGCTTAATAAAGGAAGTGCCATCTTTAATGCTCCAAAAGGGTTGAAACTTTGTGAGCAACTTTAATATAACCAATAAGGTGGGGAAACAGTAAAAAATGGGAATTTGGAGGCTAATACGATCTGCTTACCGCGTGAGATTTTCAACACGGCTTGTATTTTTGTTGGAGATTTCAAGTTAATGAAGAAAGTGTCATCTCAAGTGCTCTAAAATGGCTGAAACTTTGTGGGTAGCTTTAATATAACCAATAAGGTGGGGAAACGCTAAAAAATGGGAATTTAGAGGCTAATACGGTCAGCTTACCGCGTTAGATTTGCAACACGGCTTGTATTTTTGTGGGAGATTTCGGGTTAATGAAGAAAGTGCCATCTCTAGTGCTCCAAAAGGGCTGAAACATTATGGGTAGCTTTAATATAACCAATAAGGTGGAGAAACGCTAAAAAATGGGAATTTGGAGGCTAATACGGTCAGCTTACCGCGTGAGATTTGCAACACAGCTTATATTTTTGTGGGAGATTTTGGGTTAATGAATGAAGTGCCATCTCTAGTGCTCTAAAAGGGGTGAAACTTTGTGGGTAGCTTTAATATAACCAATAAGGTGGGGAAACAGTAAAAAAATGGGTATTTGGAGGCTAATACAATCTGCTTAACGCGTGAGATTTTCAACACGGCTTGTATTTTTGTGTGATATTTCGGCTTAATGAAGGAAGTGCCATTCTAGTGCTCCAAAAGGGCTGAAACTTTGTGAGAAGCTTTAATATAACCAATAAGGTGGGGAAACGCTAAAAAATGGGAATTTGGAGGCTAACACGATCTGCTTACCGCGTGAGATTTGAAACACGGCTTGTATTTTTGTGGGAGATTTCGGGCTAATGAAGGATGTGCCATCTCTAGTGCTCCAAAAGGGCTGAAACTTAGTGGGTAACTTTAATATAACCAATAAGGTGGGAAAAATCTAAAAAATGGGAATTTGGAGGATAATACGATCAGTTTACCGCGTGAGATTTGCAACACGGCTTGTATTTTTGTAGGAGATTTCGGGCTAATGAAGGAAGTGTCATCTCTAATGCTACAAAATGGCTGAAATTTGGTGGGTAGCTTTAATATAACCAATAAGGTGGGGAAACGCTAAAAAATGGGAATTATGAAGCTAATACGATCAGCTTACCGCATGAAATTTGCAACACGGCTTGTATTTTTGTGGGAGATTTCGGGCTAATGAAGGAAGTGTCATCTCTAGTGCTACAAAATAGCTGATACTTTGTGGGTAGCTTTAATATAACCAATAAGGTGGGGAAACGCTAAAAAATGGGAATTTGGAAGCTAATACGATCAGCTTACCGCGTGAAATTTGCAACAAGGCTTGTATTTTTGTGGGAGATTTCTGGTTAATGAAGGAAGTGACATCTCTAGTGCTCCAAAAGGGCTGAAACTTTATGAGTAGCTTTAATATAACCATTAAAGTGGGGAAACGCTAAAAAATGGGAATTTGGACTCTAATACGATTTGCTTACCGCGTGAGATTGGCAACACGGCTTGTATTTTTGTGGGAGATTTCGGGATAATGAAGGAAGTGCCATCTCTAGTGCTCCAAAAAGGTTGAAACTTTGTGGGTAGCTTTAATATAACCAATAAAGTGGGAAAACTCTAAAAAATGGGAATTTGGAGGCTAATAAGATCAGCTTACCGCGTGAGATTTGCTACACGACTTGTATTTTTGTAGGAGATTTCGGGCTAATGAAGGAAGTGCCATCTCTATTGCTCTAAAAGGGCTTAAACTTTGTGGGGAGCTTTAATATAACCAATAAGGTGGGGAACCACTAAAAAATGGGAATTTGGGGGCTAATACGATAAACTTACCGCGTGAGATTTGCAACACGGCATGTATTTTTGTGGGAGATTTCGGGTTAATGAAGGAAGTGCCATATCTATGGCTCCAAAAGGGGTGAAACTTTGTGGGGAGCTTTAATATAACCAATAAGGTCGGGAAACGCTAAAAAATGGAAACTTGGAGGCTAATACGATTAGCTTACCGCGTGAGATTTTCAACACGGCTTGTATTTTTGTTAGAGATTTCGGGTTAATGAAGAAAGTGCCATCTCTATTGCTCCAAAATGGCTGAAACTTTATGGGTAGCTTTAATATAACCAATAAGTTGGGGGAATACTAAAAAATTGGAATTTAGAGGTTAATACGATCAGCTTACCGCGTGAAATTTGCAACACGGCTTGTATTTTTGTGGGAGATTTCGGGCTAATGAAGGAAGTGTCATCTCTAGTGCTACAAAATGGCTGAAATTTTGTGGGTAGCTTTAATATAACCAATAAGGTGGGGAAACGCTAAAAAACGGGAATTTGGAAGCTAATACGATCAGCTTACCGCGTGAAATTTGCAACACGACTTGTATTTTTGTGGGAGATTTCGGGCTAATGAAAGAAGTGTCATCTCTAGTGCTACAAAATAGCTGAAACTTTGTGGGTAGCTTTAATATAACCAATAAGGTGGGGAAACGCTAAAAAATGGGAATTTGGAAACTAATACGATCAGCTTACCGCGTGAAATTTGCAACAAGGCTTGTATTTTTGTGGGAGATTTCGGGTTAATGAAGGAAGTGACATCTCTAGTGCTCCAAAAGGGCTGAAACTTTTTGAGTAGCTTTAATATAACCAATAAGGTGGGGAAACGTTAAAAAATGGGAATTTGGAGGCTAATACGATCAGCTTGCCGCGTGAGATTTGCAACACGGCTTTTATTTTTGTGGGAGATTTCGGTTTAATCAAGGAAGTGTCATCTCTAGTGCTCCATGAGGGGTGAAACTTTGTGGGTAGCTTTAATATAACCAATAAGGTGGGGAAATGCTAAAAAATGAGAATTTGGGGGCTAATACGATCAGCTTACCGCGTCAGATTTGCAACACGACTTGTATTTTTGTAAGAGATTTCAGGCTAATGAAGGAAGTGTCATCTCTAGTGCTCCAAAAGGGCTGAAACTTAGTGGGTAACTTTAATATAACCAATAAGGTGGGAAAAATCTAAAAAATGGGAATTTGGAGGATAATACGATCAGTTTACCGCGTGAGATTTGCAACACGGCTTGTATTTTTGTAGGAGATTTCGGGCTAATGAAGGAAGTGTCATCTCTAATGCTACAAAATGGCCGAAATTTGGTGGGTAGCTTTAATATAACCAATAAGGTGGGGAAACGCTAAAAAATGGGAATTTGGAAGCTAATACGATCAGCTTACCGCGTGAAATTTTGAACACGGCTTGTATTTTTGTGGGAGATTTCGGGCTAATGAAGGAAGTGTCATCTCTAGTGCTACAAAATAGCTGAAACTTTGTGGGTAGCTTTAATATAACCAATAAGGTGGGGAAACGCTAAAAAATGGGAATTTGGAAGCTAATACGATCAGCTTACCGCGTGAAATTTGCAACAAGGCTTGTATTTTTGTGGGAGATTTCTGGTTAATGAAGGAAGTGACATCTCTAGTGCTCCAAAAGGGCTGAAACTTTGTGAGTAGCTTTAATAAAACCAATAAGGTGGGGAAACGCTAAAAAATGTGAATTTGGAGGCTAATACGATCAGCTTTCCGCGTGAGATTTGCAACACGGCTTTTATTTTTGTGGGAGATTTCGGTTTAATGAAGGAAGTGTCATCTCTAGTTCTCCATGAGGGGTGAAATTTTGTGGGTAGCTTTAATATAACCAATAAGGTGGGGAAATTATAAAAAATTAGAATTTGGGGGCTAATACGATCAGCTTACCGCCTGAGATTTGCAACACGACTTGTATTTTTGTAAGAGATTTCAGGCTAATGAAGGAAGTGTCATCTCTACTGCTCCAAAAGGGCTGAAACTTTGTGGGTAGCTTTAATACAACCAACAAGGTGGGGAAACACTAAAAAATGGGAATTTAGAGGCTAATACGATCAGCTTACCGCGTGAGATTTACAACACGGCTTGTATTTTATTTGGAGATTTCAGGCTAATTAAGGAAGTGTCATCTCTAGTGCTCCAAAAGGGCTGAAACTTTGTGGGTAGCTTTAATATAACCAATAAGGTGGGGAAATGCTAAAAAATGGGAATTTGGATGCTAACACGTTCAGCTTACCGCGTGAGATTTGCAACCCGGCTTGCATTTTTGTAGGTGATTTCAGGTTAATGAAGGAAGTGCCATCTCTATTGCTCCAAAAGGGGTGAAACTTTGTGGGTAGCTTTAATATAACCAATAAGGTGGGAAAACGCTACAAAATGGGAATTTGGAGGCTAATACGATCTGCTTACCGCGTGAGATTTTCAACACGGCTTGTATTTTTGTGGGAGATTTCGGGTTAATGAAGAAAGTGCCATCTCTAGTGCTTTAAAAGAGCTGAAACTTTGTGGGTAGCTTTAATATAACCAATAAGGTGGAGAAACGCTAAAAAATAGGAATTTGGAGGCTAATACGGTCAGCTTACCGCGTGAGATTTTCAACACGACTTGTATTTTGTTGTAGATTTCAAGTTAATGAAGGAAGTGTCATCTCTAGTGCACCAAAAGGGTTGAAACTTTGTGGGTAGCTTTAATATAACCAATAAGGTGGGGAAACGCTAAAAAATGGGAATTTGGAGGCTAATACGGTCAGCTTACCACGTGAGATTTGCAACACGGCTTGTATTTTTGTGGGAGATTTCGGGTTAATGAAGGAAGTGCCATCTCTAGTGCTCCGAAAGGGCTGAAACTTTGTGGGTAGCTTTAATATAACCAATAAGCTGGAGAAACGCTAAAAAATGGGAATTTGGAGGCTAATACGGTCAGCTTACAGCGTGAGATTTGCAACACGGCTTGTATTTTTGTGGGAGATTTCGGGTTAATGAATGAAGTGCCATCTCTAGTGCTCTAAAAGGGCTGAAACTTTGTGGGTAGCTTTAATATAACCAATAAGGTGGAGAAACGCTAAAAAATGGGAATTTGGAGGCTAATACGATCTGCTTACCGCGTGAGATTTTCAACACGGCTTGTATTTTTGTGGGATATTTCGGCTTAATAAAGGAAGTGCCATCTCTAGTGCTCCAAAAGGGCTGAAACTTTGTGATCAACTTTAATATAACCAATAAGGTGGGGAAACAGTAAAAAATGGGAATTTGGAGGCTAATACGATCTGCTTACCGCGTGAGATTTTCAACACGGCTTGTATTTTTGTTGGAGATTTCAAGTTAATGAAGAAAGTGCCATCTCAAGTGCTCCAAAATGGCTGAAACTTTGTGGGTAGCTTTAATATAACCAATAAGGTGGGGAAACGCTAAAAAATTGGAATTTAGAGGCTAATACGGTCAGCTTACCGCGTTAGATTTGCAACACGGCTTGTATTTTTGTGGGAGATTTCGGGTTAATGAAGAAAGTGCCATCTCTAGTGCTCCAAAAGGGCTGAAACTCTATGGGTAGCTTTAATATAACCAATAAGGTGGAGAAACGCTAAAAAATGGGAATTTGGAGGCTAATACGGTCAGCTTACCGCGTGAGATTTGCAACACGGCTTATATTTTTGTGGGAGATTTTGGGTTAATGAATGAAGTGCCATCTCTATTGCTCTAAAAGGGGTGAAACTTTGTGGGTAGCTTTAATATAACTAATAGGGTGGGGAAACAGTAAAAAATGGGTATTTGGAGGCTAATACAATCTGCTTACCCCGTGAGATTTTCAACACGGCTTGTATTTTTGTGGGATATTTCGGCTTAATGAAGGAAGTGCCATCTCTAGTGCTCCAAAAGGGCTGAAACTTTGTGAGAAGCTTTAATATAACCAATAAGGTGGGGAAACGCTAAAAAATGGGAATTTGGAGGCTAACACGATCTGCTTACCGCGTGAGATTTGCAACACGGCTTGTATTTTTGTGGGAGATTTCGGGCTAATGAAGGATGTGCCATCTCTATTGCTCCAAAAGGGGTGAAACTTTGTGGGTAGCTTTAATATAACCAATAAGGTGGGGAAACGCTAAAAAATGGGAATTTAAAGGCTAATACGATTTGCTTACCGCGTGAGATTTTCAACACGGCTTGTATTTTTGTTGGAGATTTCGGGTTAATGAAGAAAGTGCCATCTCTAGTGCTCTAAAAGGGCTGAAACTTTGTGGGTAGCTTTAATATAACCAATAAGGTGGAGAAACGCTAAAAAATGGGAATTTGGAGGCTAATACGGTCAGCTTACCGCGTGAGATTTTCAACACGGCTTGTATTTTTGTTGTAGATTTCAAGTTAATGAAGGAAGTGCCATCTCTAGTGCACCAAAAGGGTTGAAACTTTGTGGGTAGCTTTCATATAACCAATAAGGTGGGGAAACGCTAAAAAATGGGAATTTGGAGGCTAATACGGTCAGCTTACCACGTGAGATTTGCAACACGGCTTGTATTTTTGTGCGAGATTTCGGGTTAATGAAGAAAGTGCCATCTCTAGTGCTCCGAAAGGGCTGAAAGTTTATGGGTAGCTTTGATATAACCAATAAGCTG
The DNA here is from genome assembly GCA_963922045.1 of Persicaria maculosa. NCBI lineage: Eukaryota > Viridiplantae > Streptophyta > Magnoliopsida > Caryophyllales > Polygonaceae > Persicaria > Persicaria maculosa. Next base: position 85,723 of record OY998252.1, read on the forward strand.
GAGAAACGCTAAAAAATGGGAATTTGGAGGCTAATAAGGTCAGCTTACAGCGTGAGATTTGCAACACGGCTTGTATTTTGGTGGGAGATTTCGGGTTAATGAATGAAGTGCCATCTCTAGTGCTCCAAAATGGGTGAAACTTTGTGGGTAGCTTTAATATAAGCAATAAGGTGGGGAAACAGTAAAAATGGGTATTTGGAGGCTAATACGATCTGCTTACCGCGTGAGATTTTCAACACGGCTTGTATTTTTGTTGGATATTTCGGCTTAATAAAGGAATTGCCATCTTTAATGCTCCAAAAGGGCTGACACTTTGTGAGCAACTTTAATATAACCAATAAGGTGGGGAAACAGTAAAAAATGGGAATTTGGAGGCTAATACGATCTGCTTACCGCGTGAGATTTTCAACACGGCTTGTATTTTTGTTGGAGATTTCAAGTTAATGAAGAAAGTGCCATCTCAAGTGCTCCAAAATGGCTGAAACTTTGTGGGTAGCTTTAATATAACCAATAAGGTGGGGAAACGCTAAAAAATGGGAATTTAGAGGCTAATACGGTCAACTTTCCGCGTGAGATTTGCAACACGGCTTGTATTTTTGTGGGAGATTTCGGGTTAATGAAGAAAGTGCCATCTCTAGTGCTCCAAAAGGGCTGAAACTTTATGGGTAGCTTTAATATAACCAATAAGGTGGAGAAACACTAAAAAATGGGAATTTGGAGGCTAATACGGTCAGCTTACCGCGTGAGATTTGCAACACAGCTTGTATTTTTGTAGGTGATTTCAGGTTAATGAAGGAAGATCCATCTCTATTGCTCCAAAAGGGGTGAAACTTTGTGGGTAGCTTTAATATAACCAATAAGGTTGGGAAACGCTAAAAAATGGGAATTTGGAGGCTAATACGATCTGCTTACCGCGTGAGATTTTCAACACGGCTTGTATTTTTGTTGGAGATTTCGGGTTAATGAAGAAAGTGCCATCTCTTGTGCTCTAAAAGGGCTGAAACTTTCTGGGTAGCTTTAATATAACCAATAAGGTGGAGAAACGCTAAAAAATGGGAATTTGGAGGCTAATACGGTCAGCTTACCGCGTGAGATTTTCAACACGGCTTGTATTTTTGTTGTAGTTTTCAAGTTAATGAAGGAAGTGCCATCTCTAGTGTTCCAAAAGGGTTGAAACTTTGTGGGTAGCTTTAATATAACCAATAAGGTAGGGAAACGCTAAAAAATGGGAATTTGGAGGCTAATACAGTCAGCTTACCACGTGAGATTTGCAACACGGCTTGTATTTTTCTGGGAGATTTCGGGTTAATGACGAAAGTGCCATCTCTAGTGCTCCGAAAGGGCTGAAACTTTGTGGGTAGCTTTAATATAACCAATAAGGTGGAGAAACGCTAAAAAATGGGAATTTGGAGGCTAATACGGTCAGCTTACAGCGTGAGATTTGCAACACGGCTTGTATTTTTGTGGGAGATTTCGGGTTAATGAATGAAGTGCCATCTCTAGTGCTCCAAAAGGGGTGAAACTTTGTGGGTAGCTTTAATATAACCAATAAGGTGGGGAAACAGTAAAAATGGGTATTTGGAGGCTAATACGATCTGCTTACCGCGTGAGATTTTCAACACGGCTTGTATTTTTGTGGGATATTTCGGCTTAATAAAGGAAGTACCATCTTTAGTGCTCCAAAAGGGCTGAAACTTTGTGAGCAACTTTAATATAACCAATAAGGTGGGGAAAGAGTAAAAAATGGGAATTTGGAGGCTAATACGATCTGCTTACCGCGTGAGATTTTCAACACGGCTTGTATTTTTGTTGGAGATTTCAAGTTAATGAAGAAAGTGCCATCTCAAGTCCTCCAAAATGGCTGAAACTTTGTGGGTAGCTTTAATAAAACCAATAATGTGGGGAAACGCTAAAAATTGGGAATTTAGAGGCTAATACGATCAGTTTACCGCGTGAGATTTGCAACACGGCTTGTATTTTTGTTGGAGATTTCGGGTTAATGAAGAAAGTGCCATCTCTAGTGCTCCAAAAGGGCTGAAACTTTATGGGTAGCTTTAATATAACCAATTATGTGGAGAAACGCTAAAAAATGGGAATTTGGAGTCTAATACGGTCAGCTTACCGCGTTAGATTTGCAACACAGCTTATGTTTTTGTGGGAGATTTTGGGTTAATGAATGAAGTGCCATCTCTAGTGCTCTAAAAGGGGTGAAACTTTGTGGTAACTTTAATATAACCAATAAGGTGGGAAAACAGTAAAAAATGGGTATTTGGAGGCTAATACGATCTGCTTACCGCGTGAGATTTTCAACACGGCTTGTATTTTTGTGGGAGATTTCGGGTTAATGAAGGAAGTGACATCTCTAGTGCTCCAAAAGGGCTGAAACTTTGTGATAGCTTTAATATAACCAATAAGGTGGGTAAACGCTAAAAAATGGGAATTTGGAGGATAATATGATCAGCTTGCCGCGTGAGATTTGCAACACGGCTTTTATTTTTGTGGGAGATTTCGGTTTAATGAAGGAAGTGTCATCTCTAGTGCTCCATGAGGGGTGAAACTTTGTGGGTAGCTTTAATATAACCAATAAGGTGGGGAAATGCTAAAAAATGAGAATTTGGGGGCTAATACGATCAGCTTACCGCGTGAGATTTGCAACACGACTTGTATTTTTGTAAGAGATTTCACGCTAATGAAGGAAGTGTCATCTCTACTGCTCCAAAAGGGCTGAAACTTCGTGGGTAGCTTTCTTATAACCAATAAGGTGGGGAAACACTAAAAAATGGGAATTTAGAGGCTAATACGATCAGCTTACCGCGTGAGATTTGCAACACGGCTTGTATTTTATTGGGAGATTTCAGGCTAAGTAAGGAAGTGTCATCTCTAGTGCTCCAAAAGGGCTGAAACTTTGTGAGTAGCTTTAATATAACCAATAAGGTGGGAAAACGCTAAAAAATGGGAATTTGGAGGCTAATACGATCAGCTTACCGCGTGAGATTTGCATCCCGGCTTGTATTTTTGTAGGTGATTTCGGGTTAATGAAGGAAGTGCCATCTCTATTGCTCCAAAAGGGGTGAAACTTTGTGGGTAGCTTTAATATAACCAATAAGGTGGGGAAACGCTAAAAAATGGGAATTTGGAGGCTAATACGGTCAGCTTACAGCGTGAGATTTGCAACACGGCTTGTATTTTTGTGGGAGATTTCGGGTTAATGAATGAAGTGCCATCTCTAGTGCTCCAAAAGGGGTGAAACTTTGTGGGTAGCTTTAATATAACCAATAAGGTGGGGAAACAGTAAAAAATGGGTATTTGGAGGCTAATACGATCTGCTTACCGCGTGAGATTTTCAACATGGCTTGTATTTTTGTGGGATATTTCGGCTTAATAAAGGAAGTGCCATCTTTAGTGCTCCAAAAGGGCTGAAACTTTGTGAGCAACTTTAATATAACCAATAAGGTGGGGAAACAGTAAAAAATGGGAATTTGGAGGCTAATACGATCTGCTTACCGCGTGAGATTTTCAACACGGCTTGTATTTTTGTTGGAGATTTCAAGTTAATGAAGAAAGTGCCATCTCAAGTGCTCCAAAATGGCTGAAACTTTGTGGGTAGCTTAAATATAACAAATAAGGTGGGGTAACGCTAAAAAATGGGAATTTAGAGGCTAATACGGTCAGCTTACCGCGTGAGATTTGCAACACGGCTTGTATTTTTGTGGGAGATTTCGGGTTAATGAAGAAAGTGCCATCTCTACTGCTCCAAAAGGGCTGAAACTTTATGGGTAGCTTTAATATAACCAATAAGGTGGAGAAACGCTAAAAAATGGGAATTTGGAGGCTAATACGGCCAGCTTACCGCGTGAGATTTGCAACACGGCTTATATTTTTGTGGGAGATTTTGGGTTAATGAATGAAATGTCATCTCTAGTGCTCTAAAAGGGGTGAAACTTTGTGGGTAACTTTAAAATAACCAATAAGGTGGGGAAACAGTAAAAAATGGGTATTTGGAGGCTAATACAATCTGCTTACCGCGTGAGATTTTCAACACGGCTTGTATTTTTGTGGGATATTTCGGCTTAATGAAGGAAGTGCCATCTCTAGTGCTCCAAAAGGGCTGAAACTTTGTGAGAAGCTTTAATATAACCAATAAGGTGGGGAAACGCTAAAAAATGGGAATTTTGAGGCTAACACGATCTGCTTACCGCGTGAGATTTGCAACACGGCTTGTATTTTTGTGGGAGATTTCGGGCTAATGAAGGATGTGTCATCTCTAGTGCTCTAAAAGGGCTTAAACTTTGTGGGTAGCTTTAATATAACCAATAAGGTGAGTAAAAGCTAAAAATGGGAATTTGGAGGCTAATACGATCAGCTTACCGCGTGAGATTTGTAACACTGCTTGTATTTTTGTGGGAGATTTCGGGTTAATGAAGAAAGTGCCATCTCTAAAGCTCCAAAAGTGCTGAAACTTTGTGGGTAGCTTTAATATAACCAATAAGGTGGGGAAACGCTAAAAAATGGGAATTTGGGGGCTAATACGATAAGCTTACCGCGTGAGATTTGCAACACTGCTTGTATTTTTGTGGGAGATTTCAAGCTAATAAAGAAAGTGTCATCTCTACTGCTCCAAAAGGGCTAAAACTTCCTGGGTAGCTTTAATATAACCAATAAGTTGGGGAAACACTAAAAAATGGGAATTTTGAGGTTAATACGATCAGCTTTCCGCGTGAGATTTGCAATACTGCTTGTATTTTTGTGGGAGATTTCAGGTTAATGAAGGAAGTGCCATCTCTAGTGCTCCAAAAGTGCTTAAAATTTGTGGGTAGCTTTAATATAACCAATAAGTTGGGGAAACGCTAAAAAATGGGAATTTGGGGGCTAATACGATAAGCTTACCGCGTGAGATTTGCAACACGGCTTGTATTTTTGTGGGAGATTTCGGGTTAATGAAGGAAGTGCCATCTTTATAGCTACAAAATGGCTGAAACTTTGTGGGTAGCTTTAATATAACCAATAAGGTGGGCAAACGCTAAAAAATGGGAATTTGGAGGCTTATACGATCAGCTTACCGCTTGAGATTTGTAATACGGCTTGTATTTTTGTTGGAGATTTCGGGTTAATAAAGAAAGTGCCATCTCTAGTGCTCCAAAATGGGTGAAACTTTGTGGGTAGCTTTAATATAACCAATAAGGTGGGGAAACAGTAAAAAATGGGTATTTGGAGGCTAATACATCAGCTTACCGCGTGAGATTTTCAAAACGACTTGTATTTTTGTGGGATATTTCGGCTTAATGAAGGAAGTGTCATTTCTAGTGCTCCAAAAGGGCTGAAACTTTGTGAGCAGCTTTAATATAACCAATAAGGTGGGGAAACACTAAAAAATGGGATTTTGGACTCTAATACGATCTGCTTACCGCGTGAGATTTGCAACACGGCTTGTATTTTTGTGGGAGATTTCAGGCTAATATAGGAAGTGTCATCTCTACTGCTCCAAAAGGGCTAAAACTTCCTGGGTAGCTTTAATATAACCAAGAAGTTGGGAAAACACTAAAAAATGGGAATTTAGAGGTTAATACGATCAGCTTACCGCGTGAGATTTGCAACACGGCTTGTATTTTTGTGGGAGATTTCGGGCTAATAAAAGAAGTGTCATCTCTAGTGCAACAAAATGGCTGAAACTTTGTGGGTAGCTTTAATATAACAAATAAGGTGGGGAAACGCTAAAAAATGGGAATTTGGAGGCTTATACGATCAGCTTACCGCTTGAGATTTGTAACACGGCTTGTATTTTTGTGGGAGATTTCGGGTTAATGAAGGAAGTGTCATCTCTATGGCTACAAAATGGCTGAAACTTTGTGAGTAGCTTTAATATAACCAATAAGGTGGGGAAACACTAAAAAATGTGAATTTGGAGGCTTTTAAGATCAGCTTACCACGTGAGATTTGTAACACGGCTTGTATTTTTGTCGGAGATTTCGGGTTAATGAAGAAAGTGCCATCTCTAGTTCTCCAAAAGGGCTGAAACTTTGTAGGTAGCTTTAATATAACCAATAAGGTGGGGAAACGCTAAAAAATGGGAATATGGAGGCTATTACGTTCAGCTTACCGCGTGAGATTTCCAACACGACTTGTATTTTAGTGGGAGATTTCGGGTTAATGAATGAAGTGCCATCTCTAGTGTTCCAAAAGGGGTGAAACTTTGTGGGTAGCTTTAATATAACCAATAAGGTGGGGAAACAGTAAAAAATGGGTATTTGGAGGCTAATACAATCAGCTTACCGCGTGAGATTTTCAACACGACTTGTAATTTTGTGGGATATTTCGGCTTAATGAAGGAAGTGCCATCTCTAGTTCTCCAAAAGGGCTGAAACATTGTGAGCAGCTTTAATATAACCAATAATGTGGGGAAACGCTAAAAAATGGGAATTTGGACTCTAATACGATCTCCTTACCGCGTGAGATTTGCAACACGGCTTGTATTTTTGTGGGAGATTTCGGGCTAATGAAGGAAGTGCCATCTCTAGTGCTCCAAAAAGGCTGAAACTTTGTGGGTAGCTTTAATATAACCAATAAAGTGGGAAAACTCTAAATAATGGGAATTTGGAGGCTAATACGATCAGTTTACCGCGTGAGATTTGCAACACGGCTTGTATTTTTGCAGGAGATTTCGGGCTAATGAAGGAAGTGCCATCTCTAGTGCTCCAAAGGGGCTGAAACTTTGTGGGGAGCTTTAATATAACCAATAAGGTGGGGAAACACTAAAAAATGGGAATTTGGAGGCTAATACGATCAGCTTACCGCGTGAGATTTGCAACACGGCTTCTATTTTTGTAGGAGATTTCGGGCTAATGAAGTAAGTGTCATCTCTAGTTCTCCAAAAGAGCTGAAACTTTGTGAGTAGCTTTAATATAACCAATTAGGTAGGGAAAAGCTAAAAATGGGAATTTGGAGGCTAATACGATCAGCTTTCGTGTGAAATTTGTAACACTGCTTGTATTTTTGTGGGAGATTTCAGGTTAATAAAGGAAGTGCCATCTCTAGTGCTCCAAAAGTGCTGAAACTTTGTGGTTAGCTTTAATATAACCAATAAGTTGGGGAAACGCTAAAAAATGGGAATTTGGGGGCTAATACGATAAGCTTACCGCGTGAGATTTGCAACACGGCTTGTATTTTTGTGGGAGATTTCGGGTTAATGAAGGAAGTGTTATCTCTATGGCTACAAAATGGCTGAAACTTTGTGGGTAGCTTTAATATAACCAATAAGGCAGGGAAACGCTAAAAAATGGGAATTTGGAGGCTTATACGATCAGCTTACCCCTTGAGATTTGTAACACGGCTTGTATTTTTGTTGGAGATTTCGAGTTAATGAAGAAAGTGCCATCTCTAGTGCTCCAAAAGGGCTGAAACTTTGTGGGTAGCTTTAATATAACTAATAAAGTGGGAAAACTCTAAAAAATGGGAATTTGGAGGCTAATACGATCAGCTTACCGCGTGAGATTTGCAACACGGCTTGTATTTTTGTAGGAGATTTTGGGCTAATGAAGGAAGTGCTATCTCTAGTGCTCCAAAAGGGCTGAAACTTTCTGGGGAGCTTTAATATAACCAATAAGGTAGGGAAACACTAAAAAATGGGAATTTGGAGGCTAATACGATCAGCTTACCGCGTGAGATTTGCAACACGGCTTGTATTTTTGTGGGAGATTTCGGGCTAATGAAGGAAGTGCCATCTCTAGTGCTCCAAAAGGGCTGAAACTTTGTGGGTAGCTTTAATATAACCAATAAGGTGGGAAAACGCAAAAAAATGGGAATTCGGAAGCTAATACGATCAACTTACCGCGTGATATTTTGCAACACGGCTTGTATTTTTGTAGGAGATTTCAAGCTAATGAAGGAAGTGCCATCCCTAGTGCTCCAAAAGGGCTGAAACTTTGTGGGGAGCTTTAATATAACCAATAAGGTGGGAAAACGCTAAAAATTGGGAATTTGGAGGCTAATACGATCAGCTTACTGCGTGAGATTTGCAACACGGCTTGTATTTTTGTGGGAGATTTCGGGCTAATTAAGGAAGTGTCATCTCTAGTGCTACAAAATGGCTGAAACTTTGTGGGTAGCTTTAATATAACCAATAAGGTGGGGAAACGCTAAAAAATGGGAATTTGGAGGCTTATACGATCAGCTTACCGCTTGAGATTTGTAACACGGCTTGTATTTTTGTTGGAGATTTCGGGTTAATGAAGAAAGTGCCATCTCTAGTGCTCCAAAAGGGCTGAAACTTTGTGGGTAGCTTTAATATAACCAATAAGGTGGGGAAACGCTAAAAAATGGGAATTTGGAGGCTATTACGTTCAGCTTAACGCGTGAGATTTGCAACACGGCTTGTATTTTTGTGGGATATTTCGGCTTAATGAAGGAAGTGCCATCTCTAGTGCTCCAAAAGGGCTGAAACTTTGTGAGCAGCTTTAATAGAACCAATAATGTGGGGAAACGCTAAAAAACGGGAATTTGGACTCTAATACGATCTGCTTACCGCGTGAGATTTGCAACACGGCTTGTATTTTTGTGGGAGATTTCGGGCTAATGAAGGAAGTGTCATCTCTAGTGCTCCAAAAAGGATGAAACTTTGTGGGTAGCTTTAATATAACCAATAAAGTGGAAAAACTCTAAAAAATGGGAATTTGGAGGCTAATGCGATCAGTTTATCGCGTGAGATTTGCAACACGGCTTCTATTTTTGTAGGAGATTTCGGGCTAATGAAGGAAGTGTCATCTCTAGTGCTCCAAAAGAGCTGAAACTTTGTTAGTAGCTTTAATATAACCAATTAGGTAGGGAAAAGCTAAAAATGGGAATTTGGAGGCTAATACGATCAGCTTTCGTGTGAGATTTGTAACACTGCTTGTATTTTTGTGGGAGATTTCAGGTTAATGAAGAAAGTGCCATCTCTAGTGCTCCAAAAGTGCTGAAACTTTGTGGGTAGCTTTAATATAACCAATAAGTTGGGGAAACGCTAAAAAATGGGAATTTGGGGGCTAATACGGTAAGCTTATCGCGTGAGATTTGCAACACGGCTTGTATTTTTGTGGGAGATTTCGGGTTAATGAAAAAGTGCCATCTCTATGGCTACAAAATGGCTGAAACTTTGTGGGTAGCTTTAATATAACCAATAAGGTGGGGAAACGCTAAAAAATGGGAATTTGGAGGCTTATACGATCAGCTTACCGCTTTAGATTTGTAACACGACTTGTATTTTTGTTGGAGATTTCGGGTTAATGAAGAAAGTGCCATCTCTAGTGCTCCAAAAGGGCTGAAACTTTGTGGGTAGCTTTAATATAACCAATAAGGTGGGGAAACGCTAAAAAATGGGAATTTGGAGGCTAATACGTTCAGCTTACCGGGTGAGATTTGCAACACGGCTTGTATTTTAGTGGGAGATTTCGGGTGAATGAATGAAGTGCCATCTCTAGTGCTCCAAAAGGGTTGAAACTTTGTGGGTAGATTTAGTATAACCAATAAGGAGGGGAAACAGTAAAAAATGGGTATTTGGAGGCTAATACAATCAGCTTACCGCGTGAGATTTTCAACACGACTTGTATTTTTGTGGGATATTTCGGCTTAATGAAGGAAGTGTCATCTCTAGTGCTCCAAAAGGGCTGAAACTTTGTGAGCAACTTTAATATAACCAATAAGGTGGGGAAACGCTAAAAAATGGGAATTTGGACTCTAATACGATCTGCTTACCGCGTGAGATTTGCAACACGGCTTGTATTTTTGTGGGAGATTTCAGGCTAATAAAGGAAGTGTCATCTCTACTCCTCCGAAAGGGCTAAAACTTCCTGGGTAGCTTTAATATAACCAATAAGTTGGGGAAACACTAAAAAATGGGAATTTAGAGGTTAATACGATCAGCTTACCGCGTGAGATTTGCAACACGGCTTGTATTTTTGTGGGAGATTTCGGGCTAATAAAGGAAGTGTCATCTCTAGTGCTACAAAATGGCTGAAACTTTATGGGTAACTTTAATATAACCAATAAGGTGGGGAAAACGCTAAAAAATGGGAATTTGGAGGCTTATACGATCAGCTTACCGCTTTAGATTTGTGACACGGCTTGTATTTTTGTTGGAGATTTCGGGTTAATGAAGAAAGTGCCATCCCTAGTGCTCCAAAAGGGCTGAAACTTTGTGGGTAGCTTTAATATAACCAATAAGGTGGGGAAACGCTAAAAAATGGGAATTTGGAGGCTAATACGTTCAGCTTACCGGGTGAAATTTGCAACATGGCTTGTATTTTAGTGGGGGATTTCGGGTGAATGAATGAAGTGCCATCTCTAGTGCTCCAAAAGGGGTGAAACTTTGTGGGTAGCTTTAATATAACCAATAAGGTGGGGAAACAGTAAAAAATGGGTATTTGGAGGCTAATACAATCAGCTTACCGCGTGAGATTTTCAACACGCCTTGTATTTTTGTGGGATATTTCGGCTTAATGAAGGAAGTGTCATCTCTAGTGCTCCAAAAGGGCTGAAACTTTGTGAGCAACTTTAATATAACCAATAAGGTGGGGAAACGCTAAAAAATGGGAATTTGGACTCTAGTACGATCTGCTTACCGCGTGAGATTTGCAACACGGCTTGTATTTTTGTGGGAGATTTCAGGCTAATAAAGGAAGTGTTATCTCTACTGCTCCAAAAGGGCTAAAACTTCATGGGTAGCTTTAATATAACCAATAAGTTGGGGAAACACTAAAAAATGGGAATTTAGAGGTTAATACGATCAGCTTACCGCGTGAGATTTGCAACACGGCTTGTATTTTTGTGGGAGATTTCGGGCTAATAAAGGAAGTGTCATCTCCAGTACTACAAAATGGCTGAAACTTTGTGGGTAGCTTTAATATAACCAATAAGGTGGGGAAAACGCTAAAAAATGGGAATTTGGAGGCTTATACGATCAGCTTACCGCTTGAGATTTGTAACACGGCTTGTATTTTTGTTGGAGATTTCGGGTTAATGAAGAGAGTGTCATCTCTAGTGCTCCAAAAGGGTTGAAACTTTGTGGGTAGCTTTAATATAACCAATAAGGTGGGGAAACGCTAAAAAATGGGAATTTGGAGGCTAATACGTTCAGCTTACCGCGTGAGATTTGCAACACAGCATGTATTTTAGTGGGAGATTTCGGGTTAATGAATGAAGTGCCATCTCTAGTGCTCCAAAAGGGGTGAAACTTTGTGTGTAGCTTTAATATAACCAAGAAGGTGGGGAAATAGTAAAAAACGGGTATTTGGAGGCTAATACAATCAGCTTACTGCGTGAGATTTTCAACACGACTTGTATTTTTGTGGGATATTTCGGCTTAATGAAGGAAGTGCCATCTCTAGTACTCCAACACGGCTGAAACTTTGTGAGCAGCTTTAATATAACCAATAAGGTAGGGAAACGCTAAAAAATGGGAATTTGGAGGCTAATACGATCTGCTTACCGCGTGAGATTTGCAACACGGCTTGTATTTTTGTGGTAGATTTCGGGCTAATGAAGGAAGTGTCATCTCTAGTGCTCCAAAAGGGGTATTTGGAGGCTAATACGATCAGCTTTCGTGTGAGATTTGTAACACTGCTTGTATTTTTGTGGGAGATTTCAGGTTAATGAAGAAAGTGCCATCTCTAGTGCTCCAAAAGTGCTGAAACTTTGTGGGTAGCTTTAATATAACCAATAAGTTGGGGAAACGCTAAAAAATGGGAATTTGGGGGCTAATACGGTAAGCTTATCGCGTGAGATTTGCAACACGGCTTGTATTTTTGTGGGAGATTTCGGGTTAATGAAAAAGTGCCATCTCTATGGCTACAAAATGGCTGAAACTTTGTGGGTAGCTTTAATATAACCAATAAGGTGGGGAAACGCTAAAAAATGGGAATTTGGAGGCTTATACGATCAGCTTACCGCTTTAGATTTGTAACACGACTTGTATTTTTGTTGGAGATTTCGGGTTAATGAAGAAAGTGCCATCTCTAGTGCTCCAAAAGGGCTGAAACTTTGTGGGTAGCTTTAATATAACCAATAAGGTGGGGAAACGCTAAAAAATGGGAATTTGGAGGCTAATACGTTCAGCTTACCGGGTGAGATTTGCAACACGGCTTGTATTTTAGTGGGAGATTTCGGGTGAATGAATGAAGTGCCATCTCTAGTGCTCCAAAAGGGTTGAAACTTTGTGGGTAGATTTAGTATAACCAATAAGGAGGGGAAACAGTAAAAAATGGGTATTTGGAGGCTAATACAATCAGCTTACCGCGTGAGATTTTCAACACGACTTGTATTTTTGTGGGATATTTCGGCTTAATGAAGGAAGTGTCATCTCTAGTGCTCCAAAAGGGCTGAAACTTTGTGAGCAACTTTAATATAACCAATAAGGTGGGGAAACGCTAAAAAACGGGAATTTGGACTCTAATACGATCTGCTTACCGCGTGAGATTTGCAACACGGCTTGTATTTTTGTGGGAGATTTCGGGCTAATGAAGGAAGTGTCATCTCTAGTGCTCCAAAAAGGATGAAACTTTGTGGGTAGCTTTAATATAACCAATAAGCTGGGGAAACGCTAAAAAATGGGAATTTGGGGGCTAATACGATAAGCTTACCGCGTGAGATTTGCAACACGGCTTGTATTTTTGTTAGAGATTTCGGCTTAATGAAGGAAGTGCCATCTCTAGTGCTCCAAAAGGGCTGAAACTTTGTTAGCAGCTTTAATATAACCAATAAGGTGGGGAAACGCTAAAAAATGGGAATTTGGACTCTAATACGATCTGCTTACCGCGTGAGATTTGCAACACGGCTTGTATTTTTGTGGGAGATTTCGGGCTAATGAAGAAAGTGCCATCTCTAGTGCTCCAAAAAGGCTGAAACTTTGTGGTTAGCTTTAATATAACCAATAAAGAGGGAAAACTCTAAAAAATGGGAATTTGGAGGCTAATACGATCAGCTTACCGCGTGAGATTTGCAACACGGCTTGTATTTTTGTAGGAGATTTCGGGCTAATGAAGGAAGTGCCATCTCTAGTGCTCCAAAAGGGCTGAAACTTTGTGGGGAGCTTTAATATAACCAATAAGGTGGTGAAACACTAAAAAATGGGAATTTGGAGGCTAATACGATCAGCTTACCGCGTGAGATTTGCAACACAGCTTGTATTTTTGTAGGAGATTTCGGGCTAATTAAGGAAGTGTCATCTCTAGTGCTCCAATAGAGCTGAAACTTTGTGAGTAGCTTTAATATAACCAATTAGGTGGGTAAAAGCTAAAAATGGGAATTTGGAGGCTAATACGATCAGCTTACCACGTGAGATTTATAACACTGCTTGTATTTTTGTGGGAGATTTCGGGTTAATGAAGGAAGTGCCATCTCTAGAGCTCCAAAAGTGCTGAAACTTTGTGTGTAGCTTTAATATAACCAATAAGGTGGGGAAACGCTAAAAAATGGGAATTTGGGGGCTAATACGATAAGCTTACCGCGTGAGATTTGCAACACGGCTTGTATTTTTGTGGGAGATTTCAGGCTAATGAAGGAAGTGTCATCTCTACTACTCCAAAAGGGCTAAAACTTCGTGGGTAGCTTTAATATAACCAATAAGGTGGGGAAACACTAAAAAATGGGAATTTAGAGGTTAATACGATCAACTTACCGCGTGAGATTTACAACACGGCTTGTATTTTTGTGGGAGATTTCGGGCTCAAAAAGGGCTGAAGGTCATGTTTATCAGTTATTATTCAAGATACTAAAATTACTATTTTTTTATTCATCTCTCACCGCCATATCAGCATAGCATCTCTTTCTTATTTTTTTTCACTTTAACAATAGCATCACTAACATCCCACATCCCATCTTTTTTTTTACTAATTCAATTTACGAATATTCCCCTTTATACCAATTATTTTCATTATGTTTATAATATGCTTGTAATATGATATTAATATTTAATTACTAAAATTTAATTATAAAATTTAGATTATTTATAAAATACTAAGTAAAAGTATAATAAGCAATCGGGTACCGAACGCCCAAGATCCAATTTTCGAAGGAAAATTACAATATAATTATATGGAAAGAAATCATTTTTTTCAAAATATGTCGAAACGTATTCAAAATTGATGTCTATCTGTAGAGAAAAATGAATCTAGTATTATGGTATTTTAAATTTTATTTTATTTTACATTTTAAATAGCAAAAATGACATTATTTAAATGTAATTAAAAATGTATCAGGTTAAATCTCAACCGTTGAATCCAACCGATCTCAACCGCTCATCCCATCCACCATTGAAATGGTGCCACATGTCCTCCCTTGCATCACCCTCCCAAATGCAAAATGCTATTAGCATCGATGCTAAAATAGCATCCCATAAGCATCCTTCTAACTCCACCCACATTATTTTATAATTTTTTTTTCACTTAAGCATCCTAAACAGTTACCCGTTAAAAGTGCTCTAAGAACTCAGAAAATTGCACCACCGTTGGTCCTGCTATCCAATTGGTTAAAATCATTACCAAGGAAATTGTCTACAGGCTTGGAGCACACCCTGGCCGTCCTAGCTTGCTTGAGCCTAACCTTTCCCCTGTTCTTCAAACTATCAACGAGAGCATGCCCCGCAACTTGAGACAACCCGAACCGATCCTCCCCAATGTTCGCTTCTTGGCCTTCGCACGCCAGCTCTAGTTCTAGGCTATAGATCCCCCCGTGTTTAAGACTGCCCGAACCCAACATATCCCACTCTCACTTTCCTCAAGATTTACATACATGGAGCATACACTAATTTCTAAATTTGTAATTCGAAAAGGCTAGCAACGACTCATTGCTGGGTTCAGTTTGTTATTCAAAAAGGCTAACAACTGCTCATTGTTGGGCGTGCAGAATCTTCTTGTTTGTTGATGAGTTGTACAGCTTGACTATACAGAACCCTAAAATCAACCATCTCATCTTGCTTATTTTACCGCCATGAAGAAGTTTTAGTTTGGCATGACCATTTTGCTATCAAAAAAGATTTAACAGAAACTCATGATAAAAACTGCAACCATTACAGTGAATGATGTCAATAGTACTAGTTGAAGAACACTTGTATTTCAAACATAGTCATTTTAGAGGGATTGGCAAGCAAACACTTGAAAGTAGCAATTTCATAAGCTGACACAAGTGCTAATCAACAACTATGAACTTACAAAGACACTACAAATGACAACTAATACAACTAGAAACAATAGAGAGCAGTCAGGAGGCCATGGAATTTGGGCTTATGAAACCTCAACTCTTTCCACACGGAAAATGGAGGAAGCATCAAAATAGAAATTGGCCCCAAAATCCCATTCTAGCAAAGCTTCCACCTTTCTTCTCCACATCTAAAACAAAACCGCTTGAATTCTTCACATCATCTCTGATTTGATCACTAAAAAACCCACCTTGCGAACTTCGGATTATATATAATAAATATTTCAAAAGGAACAATTGATCACAACCCCCTACCAGCAAGCAGCAGTCTATCCATTTCCATGTTAATAGCATAATCATAAAGGATTTTTCCTAGGCCTACCTCTCTTCTTCTGCAGTGGCATCCCATCAGTACCAGCAACCGCAGCCACAGGTGTCCCCATAGCCGCCTGTCGAATGCCAGCAGTGGCGCTCCCATCAGACATACCAGCCATGTTTTCTCCCCTTACCTCTGGTTGGTTCTCCATTCCACGAGCCACTGCAGCAGCGGCTGGAGCAGGAGAAGGCGAAGAGGCTGGGGGAGGGGCAGGGGCGGCTTTAGCAGTGTCACCCGCTTGCTCGCCAGAGAACAACGGCGGCATCCAATCGGGAAATGCACCAGAATTGGAATTCGGGGCCCCTTTTTTGCCGTCGGATCCAGCAACAGAAAACCCTAGGGGAAAGAACCCCCAGCAACAGTAGTACGCTTCCTTCCCTGGCACCATTGGCGGAAGCGACGGCACGACCGCGGCGTGGAAGGCCCTCTCGCAGCTCTGGCACCTCAAGCAACAGTCCTCGTAAACCCTAGGATACTCGTAAAGTACGTAGCAGTAAGGACAGGCAGTCCAGAAGTTAGAAGAACGAGATCCGTCGGCAACGACACCGCTGCGAGCGCCAACTCTGTCAGTCGGCGTCCCACTATCACCACCTCCAACGGCGCCGCCTCCCCTAGGGCTCCTCCTGACCGGCAATTTGTCGGACTGGGACTGATTTTGGGGGGGCCTGGGAGTCAATTCGACCCTAGAAAAGTGGCTGAGCTCGGCATCGTAAGCGGATTTCTTGGACTGGTCGGATAGAATGGCCCAGGCGTCAGCGACGAGGCGAAAGGCGGAGTTGGCATGAGGGTACTTGTTCTTGTCGGGGTGCAGGAGGAGAGCGAGGCGGCGGTAGTTGCGCTTGATGAGATCCAAGTCGTTGGATCGGCGATCCACCTGGAGGATCCCGTACCAGTCGTTCTGGTTGTTGTTGTTGTGGCTGATTCCGGGTCCGGTGAAGGAGATACGCTTATCGCCAGCGAGGAGGACGTCGCAGATGGAGAGGATCTGGTCGGATCCATCGAGAAGGGGCTCAGTCTCCTGGGCGAGGACGGCGAATTCGCGGGATCCAGCCAGATCTCGCGCCTGGAGGAGATTCTCGGCGATGCTCAGTAGTCTTTCGGCCTCTATGCGGTTGCCGGCGGAGGCGGATGTGGTTGAAGGGTTGTCCATGGCGCTGGTTAAGCGTAGCAAGCGCCAAGCGGAGGGAGGTGGGGTTGGAGGGTTTTGATTTTGAGGGGAAATGTGAAACTGAGGAAACGGTAAAAGGCGTGAGAAGATGCGAGAGAGATTTGGCGTGGTTGTGGTGGGGATGTTTTTTTGGAGAGGGAGGGCATGTTTGGCCTGTTATTTTTTAATCCAGATTAAGATTATAATCTAACTTAAGATTATAATCTAGATAAAAATTGTAATGTAGCTCAAATTATAATATAGCTTAAAATTAAGGCAAAAATGCATAAAACCACCCACTATTCATTGTTGTTTGCAAATAACCACCCCTTATTAAAAAATTGTCAAATAACCACCCACTATTCATTGTTGTTTGCAAATAACCACCCCTTATTCAAAAATTGTCAAATAATCACCCATTAAATATAGGTTGTTTGCAACTAACCACCCATACCCCTTTTCTGGTTAAACCTCACTTAATTTAATTTTAAAAGACAATTATACCCATATTCTTTAATGTTTTATTTTTAGTAAAAAGACAATTATACTTCTCTTTGTTGCTTGATTTTTCAGGTATTACAATTAGACCTGTCAAATGGGTCATTCGGGTCGGGTCACTTCGGGTCACTTCGGGTCCCGAGTAAAACGGGTTCCGGGTACATCCAGGTTGTCTCGAACCCGGGTTTGACCGACTTTCGGGTCATTTTGGGTCGATTTTGGGTTTGTCAATTTTTAAATAAATTTTTAATCTGGGTTTCGGGACATTTGAATTACCTGATTACTCGGAAAATATTTTTAATAAATTAAAAAATGAAAGATCAAATGTTTTTAAATAAAAAAATTTCTAACCCAAAATTAATCATATATTATTACATTTTATTAAAAAGAAAAAATTTGATATTTTATATATTATTAAATAATACGTGAAATAATAAAAATCAAATGTTTTTAATAAGATGTAATAATATATGAAATATCAAATTTTTAAAAAAATTGTTTAAAATTTTGATTTTTATATATTATTACGTTTTATTAAAAATTACGATAAATAATAAAAATAAAATATTTTAGATCAGATATAGTATATAATTACAAGCAATATGATTTATGAACAACGTCTTTAATTGTAGAATTTTAAAATTATCCAAAATTATCAAATCATGATTTTTTTAATTTAAAAAAGCAAAATTTGACAAACCCAAAATCGCCCCAAAATAACCCGAAACTCGGTCAAACCCGGGTTCGAGACAACCTGGATGTACCCGGAGCCCGTTTTACTCGGGACCCGAATGACCCATTTGACAGGTCTAATTGTAATATCTGAAAAATCAAGCAACAAAGACAAGTATAATTGTCTTTTTACTAAAAATGAAACATTAAAGAATAGGGGTATAATTGTATTTTCATATTTAATTAAGTGAGGTTTAACAAGAAAAGGGGTATGGGTGGTTAGTTGCAAACAACCTATATTTAATGGGTGGTTATTTGACAATTTTTGAATGGGGGTGGTTATTTGCAAATAACAATGAATAGTGGGTGGTTATTTGACAATTTTTGAATAAGGGGTGGTTATTTGCAAACAATAATGAATAGTGGGTGGTTTTATGCATTTTTGCCTAAAATTAAACATCTTGTTTGGCATGCCTTTGATTATCCAAGCTTTTTTGAGATTAAATTGTCAAATTATCAAAATGGATCTATTTTATTTGATGTATAACTTTAGAGTCCGGTCATATTTGACCCGGGCTATAAAGTTCCTTTATAAAAGAGAAAACTTACATGACTTTATAGCCTAGCAACAAGCCCGGGCTATAAAGCCAAAATCATACATTGTCAATAGGGGTGATATTTTTTTTTCAAGTTTGGTTTTGTGATCATATTCGGCTTGCTAGTAATTAGACAAGCTCGAGCTTGAGCTCGAATTTGAGCTCGTTTGCTCGTTTTTGCTTGTTATGCTCATTTTTTTTTTCTTGTTATGCTCGTTTTGTCAATTTTGCTCATTTTGATCGCTTTGAGCTCATTTTCAAGCTTATTTCAACTCATTTTTAACCCATGTATCTTTATATTAGGAATTACATGTAATTGTGGACTGTATATATGTAGGAGGAACAAATCCGAGAGGTAATTGAAGATGCAGGGTTCGATGCAAAGCTGGTCAAACAAGAAGCCTCCACCAAAACTTGCAGGATAAGCACCAAAGGCATGACTTGCACCAACTGCACTAACACTATTGAATCCGTCCTCCGTAACCTCCAAGGAGTGCTCAAGGCCCGAGTTGCCTTAGCTACCGAGGAAGCCGAGATCCACTACGACCCTGACATCATTACCCACGATGAACTGGTCGATACCATCGATACAATTGGGTTCGAAGCGAGTCTGATCAGCACAGGCGACGACACAAACACGATACAACTCAAAGTCGAAGGAATGACTCCTGGGAGGTCGAGGAGGATGATCGAGCAGACCCTTGAGAGGCTCCTTGGTGTCAATGAGATTGAGATTGATCCTTCACTCCAAAAAGTGACCCTCTCCTTCAGGGCTGGTTTGACCGGCCCCAGGAGCTTCAACATGATCCAGTCTACATCAAACAATATTCTCTCACTGTTTAGGCATATATAGCATGATCTTGACATATCAATATCATGTAACAAAGGAATAGATTAAGGAGGAAAATGAGTGCAACAGCTAGGAAATCCAACATATTGTAAAAACAGAAAATCTGTTTTCTGTAAAAATAGATTTGTCATTTAATGTAAAATTTAGTATGTACTCCATATCATATTCGCAATCTCATCTCGAACCGCCCGCATGGAATGAGGCTCTTCTTCTTCCAAGTTTGAAGACGAACTTGGGAGTGGCTCGTGTTCAGCGCCTTCATTGTCAGAGCCATCATCTTTCTCTTCCTCAGAATTAACTCCATTAGAGTACCGTTGAATGTAATTGTGCAAGGCAAATGTTGCAATAATAATTTGTACCTGGAATTGCATATATTTTCATATAAAAAAACTAATAAGAAATCTACCTAGAATGGAAAATGTTGCAATAATAATTTGTACCTGTGTTGGGATGTCAAATTTTGGCATTCTTTTCAATATTTTCCACATTGCTTTTAGAACTCCAAAACACCTTTCAATGCAACTTTTCAAGGAAGAATGACATCGATTGAACGCCTCTTGATAATTTTCCGGTTCTTCATTCTCAAACTGCGCTTCATGGTATCTGGTATTGGAATATGGTACGAGATAACCATCCTTCTCAGGGTAACCTTTATCTACCAAATAATACTTCCGTAATGCCAATTAGATAGTTAAACAAATTGAATTCAAAAAGTAAATAAAAGAAGTAGCTTTGTGAAAGTTTGAAGTACCTTGAGGTGGGTGAGGAAAGTTGAGAGACGGTGTCCCCAATACATTGTTGAATACTTTTGAATCATGTGCGCTACCTTCCCATCCGGCACATACAAATGTAAAGCACATGTCAAAATTGCATGCTGCCATTACATTAAAGGTATTCATGCCTTTCCTGTTTCTAAAAGCCGTTGTTCCCTTCTCTGGAATGCATGCATCAATGTGGGTACCATCTATGCATCCAATAGCCTTCTGTAAAAGAAATGCAAGAAATTTTGAGCACAAGTTGTTTTCTATGAAATCTGTTTTCTCAAATGCACAAGTTGTATTCTATGGAATGCATGCATTAGTGAAAAGGAGGCTGCAATGCAATAGTGTACAAGCTGATAACTACATCTATTGGAAAGTGTAAACCGTCAATGGACTATAATATTCCACTATGCGTTGCAAACATAGCCAAGCAAACAAAACATCACATTGAGCATTATGTTAATGGTCACAGCCCTTCCATAACAGAAGGCTAGGAACAACCATTCCAAATTATCCTCAATCAAGTTTCTCTGTCTCAAAGAATCAATATACTAATACTATGATAGATTTGATGCAACAAAGAGGTCTCATCTTCAAACAAAACATATTAATAACTTTGAAAATGAGCTTTAAGTTTCCCCACCATCTCACTAAATTTCCTATAACGATGAGCCAACTAAGACTTGGATCAATGCATAGAGCATGACCACATAAGTCCAAGCTAGTATCCACTAGCAATTGCATTGTGGTTTCTCATCATGACACCATGCAGCATATAGCAGATACATACTTCCTCTCTTACTAGTAAGCCCCTAGGGCACAATTTTCCATATGCTTTTACAATTTCATCAATTACAGAAATGCATTCTTTTTTACAATTTGAAAATTTGCAAGCTAATCTGAGGGGCAAGCACAAGGTGTGTTAGTCCGAATCGACAGAGCTTCAAAGCATGTTCCTACCTGGCTTTTACAAAACATGAGTGCCTACAGAATGTCAGTTCTTCCCATTTATTGGTGGGAAGCAAAGAATCTGGACATGCATGGAAAGCTCATTGACTCATGAGAACTATGTAGAGTAGCCAACAAATCCTGTCTAAATTTTAATTGGAAACGAATCTCAATCACTGCATAGAGAACCAAGGGGACTTATAATCAAACCAGTTTGCTTTCCAAATTAACAAGTGTAAAACATGATAAAACATATTCCCACCGAACAGCCAGCTGCTGTATTATGTCTTATTCCAATGATTCGGCCATTCGAATGGCAGAGTTTAATGCTTCCAGTAAGTTGACTTTCTTTAACAATTTAAAAAAATCAGCTGTTGTATTATGTCTTATTTTTTTAAACTTGCATCTTCCTTTGATTTTTACCCTTATTTGCTAGCAGAAGAATAATATCATAAAGAGCACCAATGGTATATAAATCAGGTGAAGCTGCTGATCATTGACAGCATGGCTGTTCTAATTTCAGAGTATGACATTATTTCATCTTTAATAAGTGTAAAACATGGCTTAAATTCACACATTTAGAGCACCAACGCAGCAACATAGAAAGCAATATACACATGTTTAAGGCAGCTTCTGTTTTCAGACAGCTTCTATTTTATCAAATGAATAGCCAACAAAGATGCAAGATTTCTATGTAAGATGCTCTTCAATAATGCAGGATAAAGAAAATGAATAGCCAAGAAAGAAACTTACCTGGAATGGCATGTACCTAGCATTTTGTTGTATTTTAGATGGAATACCAGAGAAAGTTGGGTCCACAAGCCTGATAATATCATGTGCAAGTCCGGCATGGCCTCTAAATTGTCCACATATAGCATATAACACATCATGGAAGGCTCTACTGATTGTCTCACCCGAATGCCGAATGTTGGAAGCGCTCAGCCACAACTCGGTTTGACATTCCCAAGGCAAGGGTATATAAAAAAATACCAAGCTTTTCAGTAGATGATATATTACCCGACGTCAAGCCATAATTTTCTACTAAATCTTGATGTAGTCTCATAAACAATGGGGCATCCATACGAAAAGCATCAATGGGGCGTGATTGATTTCCAAATAGCACCTCCTTCATCCATTGAGCGCCGGTTTGCTTTGATGTCATGCATGAAACCTTATAGATTCGAGTATAGTAATAGTCAGCAACACAACTTGAACTTGTTTGCAAATCTTGAAGCACGAGCAAAAGTATCTCCAACTTTTTTTTAACATCCAAAGTCGTTGGTGCACCTAAACAACAAGACATGTGAAAGTAATAAGCAACTTCAGTTTTATTTAAAGATATCATAAACAAACTAAGTATGAAAGCAATAAGAAACAAAAACACAAACATTCTTAAGCATAACACCCTTGATTTAAACATAGTATCAAAACATGAAACATTCTTAAGCATAACACCCTTGATTCATAAATGTACCATCGAAACAAAAACACAAACATTACACATAAATTCGAAATCCAGACAGTAGAAACATGAAATTAAAAATGCTAAAGCGAAGTCATTATAACACTAGATTTGCCATCCCCATCAGCCTTGCTTTGCATATGTCCACTGAATCCAAGCAAGCCTTGTTGCATCATCACGCATCTTAAGAAACAACACCCTTGATTTGTCATCTGTAATCTTCTCTGCAGCAAAGCACCACATTGGTGATGCAAGAGTCAAATACCCTTCATCCGCCATTTTATCTAGCAGACGCAATGCTTCCACAAGTTGGTCTTCAGATGCATTGTGTTGGTTGACACTTGCACTTGTTACGGAGCCAATCATGTCCAAAGTCCGAGAGCTAGTAGCTTCAACCCTCTCAAGGTGTTGTGCTAACTTGAGGGATCCTTCTGATTGTCTTCTTTTCCGCTTCATGAGCTTCTGATTCTTCTTGGAATTTGTACGAGCAGGGCCTTGTGTGTTCTGGGTGGAAGCAGGGGCTTATGTGTTCTGGGTGGGAGCATGGGCTTGTGTGTGCTGGGTGGGAGGAGGAGCATGTGTGGGAGCTTGCTCAATTCCTTGATTCATCATATGATATAAATCTGCTAAACTGTATTCTTCAAGGGACTCCGCCATTTGCTCTTGAGCCACTCCATCTTCTTCATCTTCGATTCCTTCTATAGGATCCATTGAAGGTGCAGCAGCATATTCACCGGTAGCCACATTATCCCCAAAAAGTTGGACCCACCAGTCCTCAATATCAGCGGGTAAGGGGTTAGTACGATATTTTTTGCAGTTGTGATTCTCCTGTAAAGATCATCATGGAATAAAAGTAACAATGAGAATTATTGTTAACATAGGGAGACTGCACATATATATGTAACTTGAATATTGAATTAAATCAAAACCTATACTTAGATTAGCTATATATCATGTGCATCAGTCTGGCAGTTCTGCTTATTTTCCATATATAATTCAGTAACAAGAGGAATGCAGATTCATACAAGGTTTGTAGCTTGCAAGGGAAAAAGCTGGAGGTATGACCAGCCTTGGGAAGAAGGCGATAAGAATAGGTGAATTTGGAGAGGGAAAAGAAAGGTAAAATCATGCATGTTAAGTTATCATTTTACTCAGCTAATGGGAACACAGAAGCTGTCATTTTACTACAGAAACACAAAAACCAGCCGTATAGGCAGAAACACATAAACCAACCAAAGATCACAGATGTAGATCACACAAAGAATAGCACTACCACTTCTTAAAAATCTGAAACATATTGGAGAATAAACAAGAGTTATATCCTGAAAGATTTAACAACTTTTAAAAATTAATATGACTAAGATATAATAAAAAAACAATCAATTTGGATTCCAAGTTTGCATACAAAATCACATATTACAGAGAGGGAGAGAAATTGAGCTCATAAAGTAGTTGTTAGTGCTCAGTGAAGAGCTTATGAGAAACAAAAGCTCTTCTCATACAAGAGGTGTCAGAAATTTAAGCAATCACACATTTTATACGAAGACCCAGTGAAGCATACTTTTGTCCATCCTTTCAATTTAGGGGGAAAGAAGAATGATCTGAAACCAAAGGGCAAAGGATCACCTTTAATAAAAGGATCACTTTCAATTTAGTTTTGAGTTTCAAGAAGAATAGGAGCTCAATATGAGAAAACAAATCAGTCATAAAAAATATGAACATATCTCAATTGCACAAGCAATAAATCAAGAATACCTTGCAAAATCCAATCAACACTAAAAGAAATCAGACATAAAACTTTAATCTAGCACTAAATCAAGTAAAAACTGAAAATACATCAAAGAAATAGGTTACCTTAATTTTTTTATCCCACCAAGCATCATCAGCAGTAATAGTTCTTGTGCTCGCGTTCCAACCTAGGCCAGTCTCAGATTGTAACAGCAACTTCCATGCAGAATACTCTTTCTTCATATTGTCGTACTTGTTCTTCATAGAGTTCCGATTGGCTTTTTTCCCAGAAACTTTTTCAAAATCTTTCAGAATATGCGGCCATTGAAACTTTTGGTTACGCCCATATTTTTGTCGATATTAGAGACAAACATCAATTAAGATCTTCATATTTGCTTTAGTCCAAATAAAATTGGACCCTTTGGAACTTGCATCCATCTACTTTTATGTTGCTAGAAAAAGATTGAATAACAAATTATAGATACATATATATTACAGAAAAAAAGATTACAGAAATTAAGATTGAATAACAAATGTACACTTTATGTATAATATTGAGAAATTTATAACGATAAGCGCTATGATTATCAGGCATCACTAGGAATTACAAATCTCTTATGAGCAATATAGAACCAACCGTTTATTTCTATAAGCACACAAAGATAATAAAACTGAAATTAAGCAAACACATCACTCAAGAATAGCTTACATTTTGACAACATGCATATATATAGAATGTTACTAATCAATTTAGATTATCAGTTATAGATGTTTGCATTGGTGCATGAAATTATATATATACAACTTATAAAACTGACATTATATATACACAACTTATATACTTGAATTGGTTATAGCTTGAGAAACATACTTCAGAACAGAGATAGCTATTAGTCCACAATATATGGTGATGAAAGCCCCTCAAAGAGGGCTGCATTTTAGTCTGCCAATCAACACATAAAAGAGCCCTACGCCCCTACCTACCGACTACCGTTGAGCAAGCTTAGTCTTGAACAAAAAAATATATCATACACTACTTTTCTCACAAATCATAGCAATGTCTTAGAAACAAGGAAACAGTCCGAAACATGATTCTCCTGATATATGAATAATTTCATCAATATATGACAATTACAACTTTCCAAAAGGTTGAAGATCTACCTAGGGTGCTGGTAGTGGTAACATAGTTAGAATGGGTCAAAACTACATAAAGTATGATTTGATTTCTTAAGACCTGAATGTACTATTAAGCTGTTCAAATATTAAACTATTGTGTTTGTGGGCAGTTAATGCCCTAAACAGCAAAGGTGGCAATAAATTTACTCAAACACCCAATATTTTGACCTGGTTCTATGACAGCAGATTCTCTTTTAAATTATGAGCATAATTCATTGTGTTTGTAAGGCCTTCTGTGAAATTTCATGGCTAGCCTTGTATGAAATTTAGTGACCCTTGACAAACAAGCTTCATCAAAGTGATAAGATGAAGATTTCTTTCAAAGATTTTATTTATGCAAACTGAATTTTGTCAAAGATAGGTGATTAGTATGAAGAACAATAACTGAAAAGTGAAAAGTAGCTTAATGAAGCTCGCTTTTCAAATTTCAACCACTCTCTTTTACCTTTTGAAACTGAACATTGTGCATCATCGAATAGAATGTCTGGGTCAAGTAGTTGATTCACTTTACCTCTATGATGGAAGCAAGTGATATATTTCACAATCAGCATTTTACAGAGTAACTAGCCTCTTTCCCAAACCATTAGCCTCAAAACAAATGGATTAAAATACAGTTCTATTCGATACGCATGTGTGTGAAACAACCATGGTCACTACCATAGAGAGCAAAAGTATCTTAAACTCAGCGAACCCTCTAAAATCGTCCATAAGAAACCCCAAAACAATTAAATCCGAAATTGATGATAACAAGGTTTTGCAAATCGAAATTGAAATCGAAATCGAAATTAGGGATATTACCTGAAGAGCATGAAAGGGAAAGAGTTTGGTGGAGATGGCGATTTGGAATCTGGGAAGAGCCCCTACAAACCATTCACAGTCACTATTCACGACAAAAGTTACTATGCACTATTCACTATTTCAACTTTTACTATTCACTCGTATTATTCATAAAAAGCCAAAGAGACATCTCCCGCTATTTTCGTGGGAAGAAAGACTTCATCAGAGAACAGATCCATCACATGCCTACAATTGAACTACAAAAGACGTATGCAATGACGTCAAATGGAGATCAACTCTTGCCTATATAAAGAAGGATACAGATTGAGGAGGGGGCATCAAAAAATCAGAGAGCACAAAAACCTCTTAAATTTTCAAACCCCTTGTAATCTTTCTTTCAGGTTTCAAGTTCTTAGTACTTATTTGAAGAAAAGTTTACATCTTTGTAAGTCTTTCTAATTTCTTGAAGTATCATAATTGCTTGTATGATAAAGAGTTGAGACAATATAAAAGTTTTATATATATTTTCCTCTGTTTTTAAGTATTTATATATTATAATTTTATGTGTTTTATAATTTCGTTACTATAATTATATTATAATTATACCTGGGTTCAAATTGGTATCAGAGCCATTAGAAGTATTACTCTAAACCTAAAAATATATTTCTATTTACTGATTATCTTATTATTGAAATTAACACTATTAACGTGTGCGTGCTTGGTTTAGTCGTAAACCCGCTTGGTCAGCCCACGATAGGGTGGTCCCGGTAGATGATCCCACGCCGTCTATAGTGTTAACTCTGAATTTGTAATGTTAACCAGTCTCTAAGAAATATGGCTTTACAGTTTAGACGAATGCTTTCTAGGGGTTCTAGTTCTAATAGTAACCCTGTTGTGCATAGTAATGAAAATTTGTATACAAATGATGAAAACAATATGGTTGATTGGTCCATTCCTTATCAGAATATAGAGTCCATTTACAGAATTGGAATTATAGACTTTAAAACAGCCTTTAGTGTAAGAAGTCATGAAGAAACCATTAGTCTTAACAAAGAGCAACAATCTTTACAACTTTTATCCTCTTTATCATTAAATAAATATCAAACAAAAGATTATAGATATATTCATCTAGGTTTAATACAAGTTGCTCTAAAACCGTTAGCTAGAAAAGGAATTGATACTCCTGTTTTTATAGCCTTAAGAGATGATAAACTTAAATCCTACAAAGACTCTTTAATAGCTATAATACAAACAAACATATGCAATGGCCCAGTCTATTTTAATTGTTCACCCAATTTTCATGTTGATCTTACAGACCCAAGGGTTACCCAGACACTAACCTTAGACGTAAAAATTCTAAAAGATAATTTTAAACAACTGTCAAAAAATTTTGCTATAATATATAGAGTTCATTATAGACTTTTAACTTCTTTAACTGACCCAAAATGTTTAATCCCTCCTGTCCCAAGAGGAGAAACAACTTTACTTCAATTAGAAGCTGAAAAATCCACAATATTCACTCCTAAGCTTATTAAATGGGATGATATAACAATCCCAACTACCTTAGAACTTGAACATGATTGTCCCCCAGATAATTTAGAAAAAAGAGATGTCTCAGAAATAACTGAGAATCCAGACGGAAAAGTACTTCTTAAATTTGGTTTCAGTAGAAGTTATTCAACTTTACCAAGACTAAGAAACAATTTATCTCCTAGATCTTCTTTTTCAGACTCCTTCTACACCGCTAGAAATACTAATTATAGTAGAAGAAATAAGAGTATAGATTTAGAAAGAAAAGACACCGAAGTAATCCTAGACTTCAATAGTCCTATACCTGATCAAATTATTGACCCTATAGACCAAACACCATCCTCTCCTACAGAAAGTGAAATGAATAGATATTCTTCAATAAATGTTATTACAAACTCCACATTCACGATAAATAAAGAATATCTTAGAACTGACTTTAATTCAAGAAAAAACAAAGATAAAAGAAATTGGTTCCTAAGTTTTGAAGAAAGCCATAGAAATAAAATTAGAGAAATTTGGTATTCTGAAATGGAGAAAACTCAAAGTAATATTCTTTTCTTCGTTTGGTTCCAAAATTATCTTAAGAAAAATGGAATAGAACACCCTTTTAATCATAAGTCCATAGAAGTACAGACTAGACTTACCAAAACTTGGAACATTTTACCAGAGGGAATTGTTCATTCTATCCACCCTCCTCTCAAAGGAATAAAAATTAAAACTGAAGAAGGAGAAATAGCAGGAGAACCCTTTAAAAATGATAGGATGAATACCTCAGATAATAGAACTTCTACATTAGAAGACGTTAAAAAGGTTTATCAACAAAATAATTATTCTAATCAACTTCTTCATACTATAGCCTCTCAAGTAGAACTTGTTCAGGAAAAGATAGCAATTGAAGATCCTAAGTTTCCTAGAAGTATTTCTAGACCTCATTTTCAAATTCAAGGAATTCCAAAAGACACTTTAAAAAATGTTTCACTAAGTCCACCTTTAACTCTAATCGACAGAATAAACCTAAAATTAGATAAAGAAAAACAAATACAATGTATAAACGAACAGAATAGTGAATCCTCCTCCAACTATCCTACTACTGAAGAATCTACAGATAATTCAGAAGATTCAGATAATGAGAAAATAATTTATAATATTGAAGCTAATTTTAAAGATGACCCTTTAGAAATAAATAAAATGAGAAGAAATAAAAAGGGATTTCAAAGGCATAGAGGAATTAATAGAAATATGGACACCAGAAACTTTTATTCTAGACCCACTCCTCCAGATATTCAATATGAAGAAAGATCTAAATTTAAATCAACAGATTATAGCGGACAAAGCATCTATGAATGGAATATAGATGGGAAATCAGAAGGAGAAATCCTAAACACTCTACAGGAAATGGGAATGGCTAATATAGCCTATAAATGTTCAGATAAAAGTGACCAAGTTTGTGTATCCTTGATTGTTACTGGATTCACAGGACAATTAAAAAATTGGTGGGATAATGCCCTAACTTACCAACAAAAGGAAGAAACTTTAAATTATAAAAACGATTTAGGAGAAGAAGAACCAGTAAATCAGTTAATTTACACAATAAGTATGCATTTTATTGGAAACCCTAAAGAAGAGCTACAAGCTAATAGAGAGATACTTTCTAATTTAAAGTGTAAGACGCTTAGCGATTATAGATGGTATAAAGACGTTTTCCTCTCATATATATTCAAGAGATCAGACTGTAATAAAGGATATTGGAAGGAACACTTCGTTTCTGGCCTTCCTTCTCTATTCGCTCAAAGGATTAATAAACAAATTAAAGAAGAATTACAATCTGAAGAAATCCCTTGGAAAGACATAACATACGGACAGCTAACTGCTTTTATTAAAAAAGAAGGATTAGCCTTATGTTCTGAACTTAAAATACAGGCTAAATATGGTAAAGATAAAGGATCACGAAGAAAAGAGTTAGGAAATTTCTATCAAGACTTTGGATTAGAAAAAATCAGCGATCCACCTAGTAAAAGAAGACAATTTAAGAAAACTGATAAAAAACAGAGTTTTAGAAGATCTAGAAATAATCAGCAGAATAATAAAAAATCAAATAAATTTAAGGATAAGAAAATTATCTGCTATAAATGTGGAAAACCGGGTCATAAAGCCAATCAGTGTAATCTTAGACAAAAGATTTCAGAAGTATGCAAAGAAGATGAAGAATTAAAAGATAAACTAGTTAAAATACTTATCAAAGATTCATCAGAAGAAGAAAATCAAGAATCATCAGACTCTGATGACTCAGGATCTACTCAATTCTGTTATGTCATAACAAAAGAAGTGGAAAAAGAAGCTTTATTCCAACTCATAGATAAAATTGAAGATCCAGCCATAAAACAAGAATATTTTATTAAATTAAAAAACTTAATTTTCAAAGAACAAAAAACTCTTCCAGAAGAACCATTTAGTTTATCAAAGATGATAAGCAAAAGACCTTCATCAAGTATATTCTCCTCTATAACTACTAAAGACCTTCAGGCTGAAGTTAATAACTTGAAGAAAGAAGTTAATGCTTTACAAGAACAACTTATTCTAAATGAAGCCAAAGACTTAGAATTAGAAACTAGAATTGCTCATCTTGAATTAAATAAACATGGTAGTGATGAACAATCTTCAGACTCATCCTCTAATATTAGATCTAAAGAAGATATTAATATTAATGACGATACTTTCATAAATGTTATTGATCAAATAAACTTTCAAAAATGGTATGTTTATATAACCATAAAAGTTGAAGATTTCGTACTTAATACTATCGCTCTATTAGACAGCGGAGCTTACCTCAATTGCATTTGCGAAGGGATTATTCCTTCAAAATATTATCATAAAACTACAGAAAAGCTACAAAATGCAAATGGTGTTAGAATGAAACTTAATTACAAAATCCCTAGTACATCTGTTTGTAACAATGGATATTGTTTTAAAAATACTTTTATAATGGTAAAAGATTTAGCACAAGAAGTCATATTAGGAACACCTTTTTTAACACAAATTTATCCCTTTAAAGTCAATAGACATGGTGTTCATACTAAAATAATGGGAACTAAACTGACATTTAAATTTCTTAATCCCATTACGCAATCAGATGTTACTCTACTTTAGACCTCATCTGTAATAAAAAATATAGACCTTATTACTAGAAAGTCACTATTAATTAACTCCCTCACTAAAGAGATATCACTACAAAAAATAATGAAATTAGCAACGCTACCTAGCTAGAGGGCTTGGCGTGGCAATTGGTCCCTTTTGCCACCCTAGTAGCTTCGGTAAGGGTTTACCGTAGCTAATGGGTCAATTTTATCACCCTTGGTAGCAACGGCAAGGTTTGCCGTGGCTAATAATTTGGTTTTTATCATTGTCTAGCTACGGCAATGGAGTCCCGAAGCTAACTTTATTTATTTATAGTTTAATATAGTTTAATATATACAGATATTATAATTAAAGTATTTGTAACCCTAGATCCTCTATCTTCCCCGTCTATTTTCAGATCTGAACCTCAATCTCCCTTCTCTCTTCCGTTCACACACCTCAAACTCAGATCCGAAATCGAGCTCCAATCTTCCCATGGCCGGCGCCCTCCCCTTCACCCCACTCGTTCTCCCTCTACTGCTCTCTCTCTCTCTCTCTCTCTCTCTCTCTCTCTCTCTCTCTCTCTCTCTCTCTCTCTCTCCTGCCATTGAAGAGCCGAAAATCGAGCTCCAGACGTCCTTCTCTTCCCCTCACCTGTCTCGCGCCTCCCCGGAGTTCCTGTACCCTCTTCTCCGCCATCTCCGAACGTTTTTCACAATTTTCGCTCACCACCTCTGAAGTCGTCGTCGTGGTCGTGGCGTTCAGCTTTCACTTCTTCTCCGCTTTCCCGATTTCCACTCAGTTGCTGTCCTCTTTCCCGATTTCTGCTCAAGTGTTGCCCGCTTTCCTGATTTCTGCTCATTTATCGCCTCCATCTCGTCCCTCATTGTATTTCAGCGATGTCAACAAGGTAATGTGTCATTCTCCTCTGTTTCTCTATGAATCATGAGGATTTTATCTTGAAATTTTCCTATATTTCATTCGTTGTACATTGTTCGAGCAATCTGCGAGTTAGGTAGGTGAAATCTAGCAGATCTGGTTTTCGAGTTAGGGTAGATGAAATTTACTAGAGGAAATCTATCAAATTTCCTTGTATCTTGAAATTTGACTTGGAATAGATGCTCAAGGACTCGCTGAATTGAGTTAGGGTAGGTGAAATCTAGCAGATCTCATATCTGGTTTTCGACTTAGGGTAGATGAAATTTACTAAATGAATCTAGCAAATGATATTTACCATTAGTGTTGGTGATGGCCTATCAGAATATGTTTAATGTATATGCTGCTTTGCTGTTATTGTTTTTCTTAACGTATTTTATTTTTAGCTTCATAGGAACTAAAAGAAAGAATTGAAAGGGTGAAGGAAATAAACATGAAGGAGAAACCTTGTCTGACATTAAGGTCAAGAGTACAAAAGAAGTTGCAGGTACCTGATGTCCCGATGAGGAATTTACAAAGGTAAGCCTTGTTTAATTATGCATTCAAGTAATATTAAGTGCAGATGATAGACTACTGTTTGTTGCTGCATTGCTTCTAAATTTTCAATCATGAATCATTTGGTAAAATAGATTATTTTATGATTAAAAGATGGACACAAGGCGACGAGAGTCGACCCGACAGCCGGAAGGAATGAGTCTCCACTAGCCTCATTCGAAGAACGAACAAGAAATCTATAATTGGTCAAATATCCCCTTGATAGGTGTGTACTTCAGTGTCCCTTGAATCAAATATGCCATTCTACGTGCTGTAAGGTTTTCCAGGGTATTGATAAGTTAATGTGAGTACCAAAAATGTGTTATAATTAACCTTAACTAAATCTTACATGGTATCCGCTGCATTGCTTGTTATACTCTCTGTTTTTTCTTTTTGAAATCTGAAAGTTGCTTATTATAAGTTTCATTTGAAACCCTAAAGTAATTTATGGATTTGGTGATCTAAATCTCTGACAAGAGGAGAGGGTATTCATTTTATTTGGCCTTTTCTTTTTCTTTTTTTTTTGTTTTGTTTTATTTTTTATTATAACCTGGTTGAGGTCCTTTTGATTCTTGACAACTCTTACACTCGCACTCCTTTCAGAACAAGGGATGGTGGGAAGACTGGAAGATACTGACAAGCAATGCATAGCATGGCCACGTATTGCTGGACCACCAGTTGTCATGGTAAATCTCTCTTTCCCTCCCTGGCTGTTCAACTCTCACGATTTCTAAGCATACATCCACTGTATTTTTGATGAAATCAGGTCCGAAAGCTTAGATTCATAGCTCCATTTCCTTCTCCTTGTTTCTCCTTCACCGCTCTCGGTTCGTTCCCTCAAATCTGAGCTTCAGCTAGCCATTCTCCCTCTTCTGCTGAGGTTGGTATGCTTCTTTCTCTTCCTTCCTGTTCATATCCTTATCTGGATTTATCCCTTCGAAAAATCATTTTCTGCCAATCAGTATATAATCCGATTCTTTACAACTGGATCTGTTTAGATCTTGTCAAGTAGTTGAGGTTTCTGGATCAGTATGAGAAATTTAGCTGCATCACCCCTCTGAAGCCACATCCCAATGAAAGCAAACATTAGCAAAGTAAGATTTCCTATGTAGTTTTCGTATTTTGGAAACCACATAATGTTACTTAACATTATCATGGGGCATATTTTGGGAGAGATGATTTGGACTGATTAGAAATGTGTATGGTTTTTTTGTGGTATGGAATTGCAATATGATGGAATGTGTTTGGAATGGGTTTCAAACTGATATGAGATAGTCAATCCTAATGCAGGTATCAGACAGCTTGGTCTTCTATAGCTACTAAAATTCTTACATTGATATTCTCAATATTTTTCTGTGCTGAGCTTTGTAAAGGGTTTATTCAGCATTATAGTTCACTAATATAGTACTCGGTTAGTAACATCTAGGATTATTTAGCGTCCATTGGCATCCTTAATGCTTGGGGTCCATACGAGGCATCATACTCAAAACTCAATAGATGTTGAGGTGTTGGTGAAACTCGAATGAAGCTATGTCAGACCTTGGAATCGGACAACTTGGTCTTCTATAGCTACTAGGATTCTTACATTGGTATTCTCGGTATTTTTCTGTGCTGAACTACTAATCTTGAATTTTTAATCTAGAGTTTGCTGATTTCCCATCTAGTTACATCTAAGGTTCAATATCTTTCTCCATTCAGTTCTTAAGGGGAAATTCAGTATGGTACATTTTCTTACTTTCTTGTTGGATTTGTTCTGCAACACCAATGTAAACTTTTTTTATGTTTTCGTTTGACCTCTTTTCAGAGATTGAACATTGGATATTCATCCTAAGGCTTGGACAATATGTTCTTATTACCCCTGCAGGCTGTCTGTTTCAAATGAGGACCCTAAGGTAAAAATTGAGAAGAAAACACACTACGTAGTTTGTAATGCAAAGTAGTTGTTCCAATTTCTTACTTTTTTGTTTGCAGTGTCTTTAAGTTACAGTTTGTGCCAATGCTGTTGTGGGATCTATTTCGGCCGAAAATTCTAATAAGTGCATCAAGTTGAATGATAAACTCTGATCTCTCCCAATGGAATTAATAATATGATATCAAAAAATCATGTAGTTGAAGCAGCGGCATGGTTTGTGTGAAAGAACAAATTACGGCTTATAACTTTTGTCCAGTCAGGTCAGGAGAATTTCAATTCTCTTCTAGCTCTAGTCGTTTGATCTTCTTACTCTTATTATATGGTTCATTGACTTCATTCACCTTTTATATTTTTTTTAGGAATGTCAAGATTAAAGGAACTTTGGGCTTACAAGAAGTTCCTATCAGTTGAGGTACAAGGGGATATGTTTTTAACCAAGATGAGATCAGGTGGATCACATATGTATAACACGTTAACCATTGCATTTTCGTTGTTTCTTTGAACTTTGCAGTGCTCTATCTTCTGAACTTATTCGCAAGGAGAAGACGTTAGTTTGATCAAGTGCAACTTGTTTCTGAGGTATTGTTGGACGCTGGTTACTGTCATTTTTATACGCATTCACCTTTCTTGTTTATGTGAGTAGTGTGGGATACTTTCTTGGGTCAAGATATTTAGTGGGCAGCAGGGTTAGTTCTTGGATAGCATAATTTAAATAAAAAGATTGTTACGTGTGTGAAAGTCACTAGAAAGTTTATTTACTAATAGTACAAGGGGCTCTATACTATTCCTTATTTCCTTTTATTTGGAGCAGTTGGATGTTTGTTAGGTAATTTTCAATTTTGTGAGTTCTACTACTGTATTTCCTTCTCTTTGGAGAAGGCATGCTAGCTGGTTGTGGGAGCTGCTTGTAATAGCTTGAAAATAAGTTTTAAGGTTTGTAGAGCTGTTGACCGGTTCTTTATTTGCTGATTTCTTCTACATTTCTTCTTTTATTGCCAAGTTGTTTATTTGCTAATTGTTTTTCCCTATTTTGAGTCCTCATCATAGGAGCTGAAAATTGAATTGATTGAGTCTGCCTGAGTTTCATCTGGCTTATTTTTTTTGGTTGATTAGTTGTTGAATTCGGGTACCAAACCTGTGATTATTATTATGGTGCTCCACCGATTGAAAGAAAGATCTTATGCTTCCACTTAATGACTTGGATGATGCAAACTAGTTAATTGCTTTTGAAGATTTTTTAATAGGTTCAAGCCTTGTACTGATAAGTTCAACAATTTACTGCAGAGACTGTCAAGGTTGGAGGGGGGAGAAAAGAACTATGTGGAGTAAAATTCAGAAGCTTGAAGAGAACGTTGCGTTGCTTGATGCCTCAGGAGAGGTATATATTCACTCATTTTTGGGGCAACCATCTTACACTGGCTGTTGTTCGTAGATTGATGTTGCGGAATATCATAAGTAAGGCTTGATTCAGCTTTGCTGGAGAAGAAAATGATGTCAGAGATAACAAGGTCAAAAAGAGTAAATTTATATAATTATAAGTTTGAGGCTTGATTTGGCTCATGTATGGATATTCACTTGATGTTGTTCGTTGGCTTGATTAGGTAAATTTGTATAATTAATGTAAATTTATATTATTGTGTATACGTAAATTTGTATAAATTAATAAAATTTTATTAATAGGTAAATTATATTTGTGTTATTTTTTTAATAAATATGGGACTTTTTAGCCCGGGTATGAAGAATCCGGGCTAAAAAGCAGTTTTTTTTTTTTCATAAATAACTTAGCTACGGCAGCTTGTCGTGGCAAACGTGTTGTCTTTCATAGGGGTTGCTTCGCCATCTCTTAGCTACGGTTCTTTGCCGAAGCTATTTTTTTTGCTACGGCTCTTTGCCGAAGCTACCAAAATTTGCCACCCCTAAATTCGCCACGCCCCCATTTGCCGTCGCTTAGCCGAAGCTAGCTTCCCTTTGCCACGGCAGATTGGCCTTTTGCCACGGGAAATTGTCGAAGAAAATTTCATTTTTTTTTGTAGTGTATCCAATCTAAAAATTGAAGAAAAATTAAAAAATCCTAACCTTCAACTAAAAATAAAAGACCTAGAAGATCTTTTTCGAAGATCAGTTTGTTCAGATTCCCCGACTGCATTCTGGGAAAGAAGAAAACATCAAGTAACTCTCCCTTATGAAAAAGAATTCAAGGAAATAGATATTCCCACTAAAGCAAGACCTATACAGATGAATTTCGAACTTTTAAACCATTGTAAAGAAGAGATAAAATCCCTTTTAGATAAAAATTTAATTAGAGAATCTAAGTCTCCATGGAGTTGTGCAGCCTTCTATGTTAATAATCAAGCAGAAAAGGAAAGAGGAGTTCCCCGTCTTGTCATAAATTATAAACCTCTTAACAAAGTTCTCCAATGGATAAGATATCCTTTACCAAACAAAAGAGATTTACTTAATAGACTTTTTGATTCTAACATATACTCCAAATTCGATATGAAAAGTGGATTTTGGCAAATACAAATAAAAGAAGAAGATGGATATAAGACGGCTTTCACAGTTCCCTTTGGACACTATGAATGGAATGTAATGCCATTCGGATTAAAAAATGCCCCTTCAGAATTTCAAAAAATCATGAATGATATATTCAATCCCTACTCTACTTTCACAATAGTTTACATAGATGATGTTTTAATATTTTCCAAAACAATAGATGAACATTTTAAACACCTAAACACCTTTTTCCATATTGTCAAGAAAAATGGTTTAGCTGTCTCAGCTTCAAAAATAAAATTGTTTCAAACACAAATAAGATTTTTAGGTCATAATATTTACCAACAGACGATAAAACCAATAAATAGAAGTATAGAATTTGCCAACAAATTCCCTGATGAAATAAAAGATAAAACCCAACTCCAAAGATTTTTAGGATGTTTGAACTATATATCAGATTTCTTTCCCAATCTTAGACAAATGTGCACTCTCCTATTTCAAGGGCTTAGGAAAAACCCGCCTGCTTAGACTGAAGAACACACGAAAATAGTTCGTATGATAAAAGATAAGGTCAAGACCCTTCCTTGTATAAACATTCCTCATCCCTTTGCCTATATGATAGTTGAAACCGATGCCTCAGAAATAGGTTACGGAGGAATACTTAAACAAAGACTACCGGAACAATCTAAAGAAACTTTAGTTAGATATTATTCTGGTGTATGGTTTGGACCACAAAAGAATTATAGCACTGTTAAAAAAGAAGTACTCTCTATTGTTTCATGTATTTCAAAATTCCAAGATGATCTTTATAACAAGAAATTTTTACTTCGTGTTGATTGTAAATCAGCCAAAGAAATTTTACAAAAGGACGTTCAAAACCTGGTTTCAAAACAGATCTTTGCTAGATGGCAAGCCATAGTCTCAGTCTTCGATTTCGAAATAGAATTTATAAAAGGAGAAAAGAATTCTTTACCTGATTTTCTTACAAGAGAATTTTTACAAGGAAAAACTACACAATGAAATTTATTTATAAAATATGGAAGGAGAAGATTGAACAAGATCTTTGGATTCCACCAGTCCAAGATGTGATTGACCTTTCTATTCTCCATGGCCATCCTGATCAACAAATGATTGATTTTCTCAAGGAATTAAAATTGGAGGCCAGGAAGAGATTAAATAAGATTCCATTTTGATAAATGTTTCTTCTACCAACTGCTTTCTTACAAAAGAATTTGTACAGGGTTTAACATGAAGACTGTTATTGTTAACCCTCATTTCAAAAAAGTGAGAGAACAAATAGAGCAAGATTTGCAAATACCCTTTCTTCGGGCAATGTTCAGACTATCTATGATAAGAGGAGCTCTAGATTTTGACTTAATCTTAGTTATTGACCAAAGGTTACAAATTGCAGATAAAAGATTCAGAAGAATTCCATTTTAATGGAATCCAACAACAGAAAACAGATTCCACAGGATTATGAGCTTGTCCCTGCAAGTTCAGCTATGGTCCCAGTCCACAATCAGTTCCAGTCCCTTTCTCAATATCCTCCTCTCTCATACCAAGAAGTTCTCTCCGTACCAAAAACTCCAGTCAAACATAATCCCAAAAAAGAAACCCCTTACTACAAATATGTTACCAAACCAAGTCCAATACAAGAAGTCTATCTAACTCCAGAACATGAAATTTTAAGCTAAGCACAAATAGAACCCTTCATCACAAAATTATTTCCTAAAGACTTTCAGTGGTTTCCCGATGACACCAAAAAGACCAGAAAATTCTACGAACTTATCCTCATAGACTCTGGTTCCGCAGAGATTATTCACAGAATGTGTGATGCAGACCCCACAAAAATCAACTTCTCTAAGATCAAGATCCTTCAGGTTCTATCAGCCTCTGACTGGGATGACCCTTGGGGACTCAGACCATTTTCAGTTCCCCAAGCAGTACCAGGATATTCTTACATGGATTATAAAATGGCCTGGAGCTACTGCCTACTAGTAAGACCATTTAACCACTCATGGTTTATATTTTTCGACAGAAAATGCAACGACAACATTCCAGTATGGTTTTATCAATGGTGGTATCACTTTGGTGCTACTACTGATATATTCCCAGACACAGCTAGACTTGCATATGACTACTACTACAAGCACTCTCCAGACAAACTTTTTACCAGGCCACTACGATTTCACAGGGACACGGGTTTAACATGGATCCTTTGCTGGACCTACGAGACCATACAAATTCTCCCAAAGCCCTTTCCTTTAACCCTGTGTAGAAGATAGAAAATTCAATGGTGGGAAAAATTTGACCTCAGTGTTCTCACAGTACAAAAGGCCCATGATATTCTCACCAAAAAGAAGTCCAACTACAAACCACAAAGCCAAAACCCAAAGCCACAAACAAATGTCCCTCAATCACCAAATTCCCCAATAAATTTCACTGCTGAACAACTTCAACAGTGGAAAGAGTTCCAAGCCTTCCAGAATTATATGGCAGCCCAAAAACAACAAGCCAGTACTTCGAGTTCCCCACATAGTCCACTTGTCAAAGATGATCCTGAACAGGAAAGTCAACACCCTTTTGATTTTTAGTTATATATATAATTTATATATATATATATATAGATATATATATATATATATATATATAAAATTTTGATGAGTGTATGAGTGTATGTAAAAATTTATGTAAATAGGTTTTATATAATGTAATCAGCAGATCGCAGACCACTCAAGCTATCAAGGAAAGAACAGAAGACGACCACAGACTGATGGAAAGAAAAGCCGACGACAACAGTCACTATTCACGGTCACTATTCACGACAAAAGTTACTATGCACTATTCACTATTTCAACTTTTACTATTCACTCGTATTATTCATAAAAGGCCAAAGAGACATCTCCCGCTATTTTGGATTGCTTAAGATTTCGATATATTTTCGTGTACAGTACCTTATGAGAAAATGGCGAAATATGCGACAGACTTAAAACATGGAATATTGGTCTCCGATTCAATAAATACAATATAAAACTTGTATCTACCAAGTTACAGAGTCATTAGAGTTGAGGTTCTGCCATTTTTGATAGCTTAAGATTTCGATATATTTTCGTGTACAGTACCCTATGAGAAAATGGCGAAATATGCGACGGACTTAAAACATGGAATATTGGTATCCGATTCAATAAATACAATATAAAACTTGTATCTACCAAGTTACAGAGTCATTAGAGTTGAGGCTCTGCCATTTTGGATTGCTTAAGATTTCGATATATTTTCGTGTACAGTACCCTATGAGAAAATGGCGAAATATGCGACAGACATAAAACAGGGAATATTGGTCTCCGATTCAATAACTACAATATAAAACTTGTATCTACCAAGTTACAGAGTCATTAGAGTTGAGGCTCTGCCATTTTGGATAGCTTAAGATTTCGATATATTTTCGTGTACAGTACCATATGAGAAAATGGCGAAATATGCGACGGACTTAAAACATGGAATATTGGTCTCCGATTCAATAAATACAATATAAAACTTGTATCTACCAAGTTACAGAGTCATTAGAGTTGAGGCTCTGCCATTTTGGATAGCTTAAGATTTCGATATATTTTCGTGTAGAGTACCCTATGAGAAAATGGCGAAATATGCGGCGGATTTAAAACATGGAATATTGGTCTCCGATTCAATAAATACAATATAAAACTTGTATCTACCAAGTTACAGAGTCATTAGAGTTGAGGCTCTGCCATTTTGGAATGCTTAAGATTTCGATATATTTTCGTGTACAGTACCCTATGAGAAAATGGCGAAATATGCGACGGACTTAAAACATTGAATATTGGTCTCCGATTCAATAAATACAATATAAAACTTGTATCTACCAAGTTACAGAGTCATTAGAGTTGAGGCTCTGCCATTTTGGATTGCTTAAGATTTCGATATATTTTCGTGTACAGTACCCTATGAGAAAATGGCGAAATATGCGACGGACTTAAAACAGGGAATATTGGTCTCCGGTTCAATAAATACATTATAAAACTTGTATCTACCAAGTTACAAAGCCATTAGAGTTGAGGCTCTGCTATTTTGGATAGCTTAAGATTTCGATATATTTTCGTGTACAGTACCCTATGAGAAAATGGCGAAATATGCGACGGACTTAAAACAGGGAATATTGGTCTCCGGTTCAATAAATACAACATAAAACTTGTATCTACCAACTTACAGAGTCATTAGAGTTGAGGCTCTGCCATTTTGGATAACTTAAGATTTCGATATATTTTCGTGTACAGTACCATATGAGAAAATGGCGAAATATGCGACAGACTTAAAACATGGAATATTGGTCTCCGATTCAATAAATACAATATAAAACTTGTATCTACCAAGTTACAGAGTCATTAGAGTAGATGCTCTGCCATTTTGGATAGCTTAAGATTTCGATATATTTTCGTGTACAGTACCCTATGAGAAAATGGCGAAATAAGCGACGGACTTAAAACATGGAATATTGGTATCCGATTCAATAAATACAATATAAAACTTGTATTTACCAAGTTACAGAGTCATTAGAGTTGGGGCTCTGCCATTTTGGATTGCTTAAGATTTCGATATATTTTCGTGTACGGTACCCTCTGAGAAAATGGCGAAATATGCGACGGACTTAAAACAGGGAATATTGGTCTCCGATTCAATAAATACAATATAAAACTTGTATCTACCAAGTTACAGAGTAATTAGAGTTGAGGCTCTGCCATTTTGGATAGCTTAAGATTTCGATATATTTTCGTGTACAGTACCCTATGAGAAAATGGCAAAATATGCGACGGACTTAACACATGGAATATTGGTCTCCGATTAAATAAATACAACATAAA
Source organism: Persicaria maculosa (assembly GCA_963922045.1). NCBI lineage: Eukaryota > Viridiplantae > Streptophyta > Magnoliopsida > Caryophyllales > Polygonaceae > Persicaria > Persicaria maculosa. The sequence goes on from OY998252.1 coordinate 127,275, forward strand.
ACTTGTATCTACCAAGTTACAAAGTCATTAGAGTTGAGGCTCTGCCATTTTGGATAGCTTAAGATTTCGATATATTTTCGTGTACAATATAAAACTTGTATCTACCAAGTTACAAAGTCATTAGAGTTGAGGCCCTATGAGAAAATGGCGAAATATGCGACGGACTTAAAACATGGAATATTGGTCTCCGATTCAATAAATACAATATAAAACTTGTATCTACCAAGTTACAGAGTTATTAGAGTTGAGGCTCTGCCATTTTGGATTGCTTAATATTTCGATATATTTTCGTGTACAGTACCCTATGAGAAAATGGCGAAATATGCGACGGACTTAGAACAGGGAATATTGGTCTCCGGTTCAATAAATACAACATAAAACTTGTATCTACCAAGTTACAGAGTCATTAGAGTTGAGGCTCTGCCATTTTGGATACCTTAAGATTTCGATATATTTTCGTGTACAGTACCATATGAGAAAATGGCGAAATATGCGACGGACTTAAAACATGGAATATTGGTCTCCGATTTAATAAATACAATATAAAACTTGTATCTACCAAGTTACAGAGTCATTAGAGTTGATGCTCTGCCATTTTCGATAGCTTAAGATTTCGATATATTTTCGTGTACAGTACCCTATGAGAAAATGGCGAAATATGCGACGGACTTAAAACATGGAATATTGGTATCCGATTCAATAAATACAATATAAAACATGTATCTACCAAGTTACAGAGTCATTAGAGTTGGGGCTCTGCCATTTTGGATTGCTTAAGATTTCGATATATTTTCGTGTAGAGTACCCTATGAGAAAATGGCGAAATATGCGACGTAGTTAAAACAGGGAATATTGGTCTCCGGATCAATAAATACATTATAAAACTTGTATCTACCAAGTTACAAAGCCATTAGAGTTGAGGCTCTGCTATTTTGGATAGCTTAAGATTTCGATATATTTTCGTGTACAGTACCCTATGTGAAAATGGCGAAATATGCGACGGACATAAAACAGGGAATATTGGTCTCCGATTCAATAAATACAACATAAAACTTGTATCTACCAAGTTACAGAGTCATTAGAGTTGAGGCTCTGCCATTTTGGATAGCTTAAGATTTCGATATATTTTCGTGTAGAGTACCCTATGAGAAAATGGCGAAATATGCGACGGACTTAAAACAGGGAATATTGGTCTCCGGTTCAATAAATACAACATAAAACTTGTAACTACCAAGTTACAGAGTCATTAGGGTTGAGGCTCTGCCATTTTGGATACCTTAAGATTTCGATATATTTTCGTGTACAGTACCATATGAGAAAATGGCGAAATATGCGACGGACTTAAAACATGGAATATTGGTATCCGATTCAATAAATACAATATAAAACATGTATCTACCAAGTTACAAAGTCATTAGAGTTGGGGTTCTGCCATTTTGGATTGCTTAAGATTTCGATATATTTTCGTGTACGGTACCCTCTGAGAAAATGGCGAAATATGCGAAGGACTTAAAACAGGGAATATTGGTCTCCGATTCAATAAATACAATATAAAACTTGTATCTACCAAGTTACAGAGTCATTAGAGTTGAGGCTCTGCCATTTTGGATAGCTTAAGATTTCGATATATTTTCGTGTACAGTACCCTATTAGAAAATGGCAAAATATGCGACGGACTTAAAACATGGAATATTGGTCTCCGATTCAATAAATACAACATAAAACTTGTATCTACCAAGTTACAGAGTCATTAGAGTTGAGGCTCTGCCATTTTGTATAGCTTAAGATTTCGATATATTTTCGTGTACAGTACCCTATGAGAAAATGGCGAAATTTGCGACGGACTTAAAACATGGAATATTGGTATCCGATTCAATAAATACAATATAAAACTTCTATCTACCAAGTTACAAAGTCATTTGAGTTGAGGCTCTGCCATTTTGGATTGCTTAAGATTTCGATATATTTTCGTGTACAGTACCCTATGAGAAAATGGAGAAATATGCGACGGACTTAAAATAGGGAATATTGGTCTCCGATTCAATAAATACAACATAAAACTTGTATCTACCAAGTTACAGAGTCATTAGAGTTGAGGCTCTGCCATTTTGGATAGCTTAAGATTTCGATATATTTTCGTGTACAGTACCCTATGAGAAAATGGCGAAATATGCGACGGACTCAAAACATGGAATATTGGTCTCCGATTCAATAAATACAATATAAAACTTGTATCTACCAAGTTACAGAGTCATTAGAGTTGAGGCTCTGCCATTTTGGATTGCTTAAGATTTGGATATATTTTCGTGTACAGTACCCTATGAGAAAATGGTGAAATATGCGACGGACTTAAAACATGGAATATTGGTCTCCGATTCAATAAATAAAATATAAAACTTGTATCTACCAAGTTACAGAGTAATTAGAGTTGAGGCTCTTCCATTTTGGATTGCTTAATATTTCGATATATTTTCGTGTACAGTACCCTATGAGAAAATGGCGAAATATGCGACGGACTTAGAACAGGGAATATTGGTCTCGATTCAATAAATACAACATAAAACTTGTATCTACAAAGTTACAGAGTCATTAGAGTTGAGGCTCTGCCATTTTGGATACCTTAAGATTTCGATATATTTTCGTGTACAGTACCATATGAGAAAATGGCGAAATATGCGACGGACTTAAAACATGGAATATTGGTCTCCGGTTCAATAAATACAACATAAAACTTGTATCTACCAAGTTACAGAGTCATTAGAGTTGAGGCTCTGCCATTTTGGATACCTTAAGATTTCGATATATTTTCGTGTAAAGTACCATATGAGAAAATGGCGAAATATGCGACGGACTTAAAACATGGAATATTGGTCTCCGATTCAATAAATACAATATAAAACTTGTATCTACCAAGTTACAGAGTAATTAGAGTTGAGGCTCTGCCATTTTGGATTGCTTAATATTTCGATATATTTTCGTGTACAGTACCCTATGAGAAAATGGCGAAAAATGCGACGGACTTAGAAAAGGGAATATTGGTCTCCGGTTCAATAAATACAACATAAAACTTGTATCTTCCAAGTTACAGAGTCATTAGAGTTGAGGCTCTGCCATTTTGGATACCTTAAGATTTCGATATATTTTCGTGTACAGTACCATATGAGAAAATGGCGAAATATGCGACGGACTTAAAACATGGAATATTGGTCTCCGATTCAATAAATACAATATAAAACTTGTATCTACCAAGTTAGAGAGTCATTAGAGTTGATGCTCTGCCATTTTCGATAGCTTAAGATTTCGATATATTTTCGTGTACAGTACCCTATGAGAAAATGGCGAAATATGCGACGGACTTAAAACAGGGAATATTGGTCTCCGGTTCAATAAATACATTATAAAACTTGTATCTACCAAGTTACAGAGTCATTAGAGTTGAGGCTCTGCCATTTTGGATAGCTTAAGATTTCGATATATTTTCGTGTAAAGTACCCTATGAGAAAATGGCGAAATATGCGACGGACTTAAAACAGGGAATATTGGTCTCCGGATCAATAAATACATTATAAAACTTGTATCTACCAAGTTACAAAGCCATTAGAGTTGAGGCTCTGCCATTTTGAATTGCTTAAGATTTCGATATATTTTCGTGTACAGTACCCTATGAGAAAATGGCGAAATATGCGACGGACTTAAAACAGGGAATATTGGTCTCCGGATCAATAAATACATTATAAAACTTGTATCTACCAAGTTACAAAGCCATTAGAGTTGAGGCTCTGCTATTTTGGATAGCTTAAGATTTCGATATATTTTCGTGTACAGTACCCTATGAGAAAATGGCGAAATATGCGACGGACTTAAAACAGGGAATATTGGTCTCCGGTTCAATAAATACAACATAAAACATGTATCTACCAAGTTACAGAGTCATTAGAGTTGAGGCTCTGCCATTTTGGATAGCTTAAGATTTCGATATATTTTCGTGTAGAGTACCCTATGAGAAAATAGCAAAATATGCGACGGATTTAAAACAGGGAATATTGGTCTCCGGATCAATAAATACATTATAAAACTTGTATCTACCAAGTTACAAAGCCATTAGAGTTGAGGCTCTGCCATTTTGAATTGCTTAAGATTTCGATATATTTTCGTGTACAGTACCCTATGAGAAAATGGCGAAATATGCGACGGACTTAAAACAAGGAATATTGGTCTCCGGATCAATAAATACATTATAAAACTTGTATCTACCAAGTTACAAAGTCATTAGAGTTGAGGCTCTGCCATTTTGGATAGCTTAAGATTTCGATATATTTTCGTGTACAATATAAAACTTGTATCTACCAAGTTACAAAGTCATTAGAGTTGAGGCCCTATGAGAAAATGGCGAAATATGCGACGGAATTAAAACATGGAATATTGGTCTCCGATTCAATAAATACAATATAAAACTTGTATCTACCAAGTTACAGAGTTATTAGAGTTGAGGCTCTGCCATTTTGGATTGCTTAATATTTCGATATATTTTCGTGTACAGTACCCTATGAGAAAATGGCGAAATATGCGACGGACTTAGAACAGGGAATATTGGTCTCCGGTTCAATAAATACAACATAAAACTTGTATCTACCAAGTTACAGAGTCATTAGAGTTGAGGCTCTGCCATTTTGGATACCTTAAGATTTCGATATATTTTCGTGTACAGTACCATATGAGAAAATGGCGAAATATGCGACGGACTTAAAACATGGAATATTGGTCTCCGATTTAATAAATACAATATAAAACTTGTATCTACCAAGTTACAGAGTCATTAGAGTTGATGCTCTGCCATTTTCGATAGCTTAAGATTTCGATATATTTTCGTGTACAGTACCCTATGAGAAAATGGCGAAATATGCGACGGACTTAAAACATGGAATATTGGTATCCGATTCAATAAATACAATATAAAACATGTATCTACCAAGTTACAGAGTCATTAGAGTTGGGGCTCTGCCATTTTGGATTGCTTAAGATTTCGATATATTTTCGTGTAGAGTACCCTATGAGAAAATGGCGAAATATGCGACGTAGTTAAAACAGGGAATATTGGTCTCCGGATCAATAAATACATTATAAAACTTGTATCTACCAAGTTACAAAGCCATTAGAGTTGAGGCTCTGCTATTTTGGATAGCTTAAGATTTCGATATATTTTCGTGTACAGTACCCTATGTGAAAATGGCGAAATATGCGACGGACATAAAACAGGGAATATTGGTCTCCGATTCAATAAATACAACATAAAACTTGTATCTACCAAGTTACAGAGTCATTAGAGTTGAGGCTCTGCCATTTTGGATAGCTTAAGATTTCGATATATTTTCGTGTAGAGTACCCTATGAGAAAATGGCGAAATATGCGACGGACTTAAAACAGGGAATATTGGTCTCCGGTTCAATAAATACAACATAAAACTTGTAACTACCAAGTTACAGAGTCATTAGGGTTGAGGCTCTGCCATTTTGGATACCTTAAGATTTCGATATATTTTCGTGTACAGTACCATATGAGAAAATGGCGAAATATGCGACGGACTTAAAACATGGAATATTGGTATCCGATTTAATAAATACAATATAAAACATGTATCTACCAAGTTACAAAGTCATTAGAGTTGGGGTTCTGCCATTTTGGATTGCTTAAGATTTCGATATATTTTCGTGTACGGTACCCTCTGAGAAAATGGCGAAATATGCGAAGGACTTAAAACAGGGAATATTGGTCTCCGATTCAATAAATACAATATAAAACTTGTATCTACCAAGTTACAGAGTCATTAGAGTTGAGGCTCTGCCATTTTGGATAGCTTAAGATTTCGATATATTTTCGTGTACAGTACCCTATTAGAAAATGGCAAAATATGCGACGGACTTAAAACATGGAATATTGGTCTCCGATTCAATAAATACAACATAAAACTTGTATCTACCAAGTTACAGAGTCATTAGAGTTGAGGCTCTGCCATTTTGGATTGCTTAAGATTTCGATATATTTTCGTGTACAGTACCCTGTGAGAAAATGGAGAAATATGCGACGGACTTAAAATAGGGAATATTGGTCTCCGATTCAATAAATACAACATAAAACTTGTATCTACCAAGTTACAGAGTCATTAGAGTTGAGGCTCTGCCATTTTGGATAGCTTAAGATTTCGATATATTTTCGTGTACAGTACCCTATGAGAAAATGGCGAAATATGCGACGGACTTAAAACATGGAATATTGGTCTCCGATTCAATAAATACAATATAAAACTTGTATCTACCAAGTTACAGAGTCATTAGAGTTGAGGCTCTGCCATTTTGGATTGCTTAAGATTTGGATATATTTTCGTGTACAGTACCCTATGAGAAAATGGTGAAATATGCGACGGACTTAAAACATGGAATATTGGTCTCCGATTCAATAAATAAAATATAAAACTTGTATCTACCAAGTTACAGAGTAATTAGAGTTGAGGCTCTTCCATTTTGGATTGCTTAATATTTCGATATATTTTCGTGTACAGTACCCTATGAGAAAATGGCGAAATATGCGACGGACTTAGAACAGGGAATATTGGTCTCCGATTCAATAAATACAACATAAAACTTGTATCTACAAAGTTACAGAGTCATTAGAGTTGAGGCTCTGCCATTTTGGATACCTTAAGATTTCGATATATTTTCGTGTACAGTACCATATGAGAAAATGGCGAAATATGCGACGGACTTAAAACATGGAATATTGGTCTCCGGTTCAATAAATACAACATAAAACTTGTATCTACCAAGTTACAGAGTCATTAGAGTTGAGGCTCTGCCATTTTGGATACCTTAAGATTTCGATATATTTTCGTGTAAAGTACCATATGAGAAAATGGCGAAATATGCGACGGACTTAAAACATGGAATATTGGTCTCCGATTCAATAAATACAATATAAAACTTGTATCTACCAAGTTACAGAGTAATTAGAGTTGAGGCTCTGCCATTTTGGATTGCTTAATATTTCGATATATTTTCGTGTACAGTACCCTATGAGAAAATGGCGAAAAATGCGACGGACTTAGAAAAGGGAATATTGGTCTGCGGTTCAATAAATACAACATAAAACTTGTATCTTCCAAGTTACAGAGTCATTAGAGTTGAGGCTCTGCCATTTTGGATACCTTAAGATTTCGATATATTTTCGTGTACAGTACCATATGAAAAAATGGCGAAATATGCGACGGACTTAAAACATGGAATATTGGTCTCCGATTCAATAAATACAATATAAAACTTGTATCTACCAAGTTACAGAGTCATTAGAGTTGATGCTCTGCCATTTTCGATAGCTTAAGATTTCGATATATTTTCGTGTACAGTACCCTATGAGAAAATGGCGAAATATGCGACGGACTTAAAACAGGGAATATTGGTCTCCGATTCAATAAATACAATATAAAACTTGTATCTACCAAGTTACAGAGTCATTAGAGTTGAGGCTCTGCCATTTTGGATAGCTTAAGATTTCGATATATTTTCGTGTACAGTACCCTATTAGAAAATGGCAAAATATGCGACGGACTTAAAACATGGAATATTGGTCTCCGATTCAATAAATACAACATAAAACTTGTATCTACCAAGTTACAGAGTCATTAGAGTTGAGGCTCTGCCATTTTGTATAGCTTAAGATTTCGATATATTTTCGTGTACAGTACCCTATGAGAAAATGGCGAAATTTGCGACGGACTTAAAACATGGAATATTGGTATCCGATTCAATAAATACAATATAAAACTTCTATCTACCAAGTTACAAAGTCATTTGAGTTGAGGCTCTGCCATTTTGGATTGCTTAAGATTTCGATATATTTTCGTGTACAGTACCCTATGAGAAAATGGAGAAATATGCGACGGACTTAAAATAGGGAATATTGGTCTCCGATTCAATAAATACAACATAAAACTTGTATCTACCAAGTTACAGAGTCATTAGAGTTGAGGCTCTGCCATTTTGGATAGCTTAAGATTTCGATATATTTTCGTGTACAGTACCCTATGAGAAAATGGCGAAATATGCGACGGACTTAAAACATGGAATATTGGTCTCCGATTCAATAAATACAATATAAAACTTGTATCTACCAAGTTACAGAGTCATTAGAGTTGAGGCTCTGCCATTTTGGATTGCTTAAGATTTGGATATATTTTCGTGTACAGTACCCTATGAGAAAATGGTGAAATATGCGACGGACTTAAAACATGGAATATTGGTCTCCGATTCAATAAATAAAATATAAAACTTGTATCTACCAAGTTACAGAGTAATTAGAGTTGAGGCTCTTCCATTTTGGATTGCTTAATATTTCGATATATTTTCGTGTACAGTACCCTATGAGAAAATGGCGAAATATGCGACGGACTTAGAACAGGGAATATTGGTCTCCGATTCAATAAATACAACATAAAACTTGTATCTACAAAGTTACAGAGTCATTAGAGTTGAGGCTCTGCCATTTTGGATACCTTAAGATTTCGATATATTTTCGTGTACAGTACCATATGAGAAAATGGCGAAATATGCGACGGACTTAAAACATGGAATATTGGTCTCCGGTTCAATAAATACAACATAAAACTTGTATCTACCAAGTTACAGAGTCATTAGAGTTGAGGCTCTGCCATTTTGGATACCTTAAGATTTCGATATATTTTCGTGTAAAGTACCATATGAGAAAATGGCGAAATATGCGACGGACTTAAAACATGGAATATTGGTCTCCGATTCAATAAATACAATATAAAACTTGTATCTACCAAGTTACAGAGTAATTAGAGTTGAGGCTCTGCCATTTTGGATTGCTTAATATTTCGATATATTTTCGTGTACAGTACCCTATGAGAAAATGGCGAAAAATGCGACGGACTTAGAAAAGGGAATATTGGTCTGCGGTTCAATAAATACAACATAAAACTTGTATCTTCCAAGTTACAGAGTCATTAGAGTTGAGGCTCTGCCATTTTGGATACCTTAAGATTTCGATATATTTTCGTGTACAGTACCATATGAAAAAATGGCGAAATATGCGACGGACTTAAAACATGGAATATTGGTCTCCGATTCAATAAATACAATATAAAACTTGTATCTACCAAGTTACAGAGTCATTAGAGTTGATGCTCTGCCATTTTCGATAGCTTAAGATTTCGATATATTTTCGTGTACAGTACCCTATGAGAAAATGGCGAAATATGCGACGGACTTAAAACAGGGAATATTGGTCTCCGATTCAATAAATACAATATAAAACTTGTATCTACCAAGTTACAGAGTCATTAGAGTTGAGGCTCTGCCATTTTGGATAGCTTAAGATTTCGATATATTTTCGTGTACAGTACCCTATTAGAAAATGGCAAAATATGCGACGGACTTAAAACATGGAATATTGGTCTCCGATTCAATAAATACAACATAAAACTTGTATCTACCAAGTTACAGAGTCATTAGAGTTGAGGCTCTGCCATTTTGTATAGCTTAAGATTTCGATATATTTTCGTGTACAGTACCCTATGAGAAAATGGCGAAATTTGCGACGGACTTAAAACATGGAATATTGGTATCCGATTCAATAAATACAATATAAAACTTCTATCTACCAAGTTACAAAGTCATTTGAGTTGAGGCTCTGCCATTTTGGATTGCTTAAGATTTCGATATATTTTCGTGTACAGTACCCTATGAGAAAATGGAGAAATATGCGACGGACTTAAAATAGGGAATATTGGTCTCCGATTCAATAAATACAACATAAAACTTGTATCTACCAAGTTACAGAGTCATTAGAGTTGAGGCTCTGCCATTTTGGATAGCTTAAGATTTCGATATATTTTCGTGTACAGTACCCTATGAGAAAATGGCGAAATATGCGACGGACTTAAAACATGGAATATTGGTCTCCGATTCAATAAATACAATATAAAACTTGTATCTACCAAGTTACAGAGTCATTAGAGTTGAGGCTCTGCCATTTTGGATTGCTTAAGATTTGGATATATTTTCGTGTACAGTACCCTATGAGAAAATGGTGAAATATGCGACGGACTTAAAACATGGAATATTGGTCTCCGATTCAATAAATAAAATATAAAACTTGTATCTACCAAGTTACAGAGTAATTAGAGTTGAGGCTCTTCCATTTTGGATTGCTTAATATTTCGATATATTTTCGTGTACAGTACCCTATGAGAAAATGGCGAAATATGCGACGGACTTAGAACAGGGAATATTGGTCTCCGATTCAATAAATACAACATAAAACTTGTATCTACAAAGTTACAGAGTCATTAGAGTTGAGGCTCTGCCATTTTGGATACCTTAAGATTTCGATATATTTTCGTGTACAGTACCATATCAGAAAATGGCGAAATATGCGACGGACTTAAAACATGGAATATTGGTCTCCGGTTCAATAAATACAACATAAAACTTGTATCTACCAAGTTACAGAGTCATTAGAGTTGAGGCTCTGCCATTTTGGATACCTTAAGATTTCGATATATTTTCGTGTAAAGTACCATATGAGAAAATGGCGAAATATGCGACGGACTTAAAACATGGAATATTGGTCTCCGATTCAATAAATACAATATAAAACTTGTATCTACCAAGTTACAGAGTAATTAGAGTTGAGGCTCTGCCATTTTGGATTGCTTAATATTTCGATATATTTTCGTGTACAGTACCCTATGAGAAAATGGCGAAAAATGCGACGGACTTAGAAAAGGGAATATTGGTCTGCGGTTCAATAAATACAACATAAAACTTGTATCTTCCATGTTACAGAGTCATTAGAGTTGAGGCTCTGCCATTTTGGATACCTTAAGATTTCGATATATTTTCGTGTACAGTACCATATGAGAAAATGGCGAAATATGCGACGGACTTAAAACATGGAATATTGGTCTCCGATTCAATAAATACAATATAAAACTTGTATCTACCAAGTTACAGAGTCATTAGAGTTGATGCTCTGCCATTTTCGATAGCTTAAGATTTCGATATATTTTCGTGTACAGTACCCTATGAGAAAATGGCGAAATATGCGACGGACTTAAAACAGGGAATATTGGTCTCCGGATCAATAAATACATTATAAAACTTGTATCTACCAAGTTACAGAGTCATTAGAGTTGAGGCTCTGCCATTTTGGATAGCTTAAGATTTCGATATATTTTCGTGTAAAGTACCCTATGAGAAAATGGCGAAATATGCGACGGACTTAAAACAGGGAATATTGGTCTCCGGATCAATAAATACATTATAAAACTTGTATCTACCAAGTTACAAAGCCATTAGAGTTGAGGCTCTGCCATTTTGAATTGCTTAAGATTTCGATATATTTTCGTGTACAGTACCCTATGAGAAAATGGCGAAATATGCGACGGACTTAAAACAGGGAATATTGGTCTCCGGATCAATAAATACATTATAAAACTTGTATCTACCAAGTTACAAAGCCATTAGAGTTGAGGCTCTGCTATTTTGGATAGCTTAAGATTTCGATATATTTTCGTGTACAGTACCCTATGAGAAAATGGCGAAATATGCGACGGACTTAAAACAGGGAATATTGGTCTCCGGTTCAATAAATACAACATAAAACATGTATCTACCAAGTTATAGAGTCATTAGAGTTGAGGCTCTGCCATTTTGGATAGCTTAAGATTTCGATATATTTTCGTGTAGAGTACCCTATGAGAAAATAGCAAAATATGCGACGGATTTAAAACAGGGAATATTGGTCTCCGGATCAATAAATACATTATAAAACTTGTATCTACCAAGTTAGAAAGCCATTAGAGTTGAGGCTCTGCCATTTTGAATTGCTTAAGATTTCGATATATTTTCGTGTACAGTACCCTATGAGAAAATGGCGAAATATGCGACGGACTTAAAACAGGGAATATTGGTCTCCGGATCAATAAATACATTATAAAACTTGTATCTACCAAGTTACAAAGCCATTAGAGTTGAGGCTCTGCTATTTTGGATAGCTTAAGATTTCGATATATTTTCGTGTCCCTATGAGAAAATGGCGAAATATGCGACGGACTTAAAACAGGGAATATTGGTCTCCGGATCAATAAATACATTATAAAACTTGTATCTACCAAGTTACAAAGCCATTAGAGTTGAGGCTCTGCCATTTTGGATTGCTTAAGATTTCGATATATTTTCGTGTACAGTACCCTATGAGAAAATGGCGAAATATGCGACGGACTTAAAACAGGGAATATTGGTCTCCGGATCAATAAATACATTATAAAACTTGTATCTACCAAGTTACAAAGCCATTAGAGTTGAGGCTCTGCTATTTTGAATACCTTAAGATTTCGATATATTTTCGTGTACAGTACCATATGAGAAAATGGCGAAATATGCGACGGACTTAAAACATGGAATATTGGTCTCCGATTCAATAAATACAATATAAAACTTGTATCTACCAAGTTACAGAGTCATTATAGTTGAGGCTCTGCCATTTTGGATAGTATAAGATTTTGATATATTTTCGTGTACAGTACCCTATTAAAAAATGGCAAAATATGCGACGGACTTAAAACATGGAATATTGGTCTCCGATTCAATAAATACAACATAAAACTTGTATCTACCAAGTTACAGAGTCATTAGAGTTGAGGCTCTGCCATTTTGGATAGCTTAAGATTTCGATATATTTTCGTGTACAGTACCCTAAGAGAAAATGGCGAAATTTGCGACGGACTTAAAACATGGAATATTGGTATCCGATTCAATAAATACAATATAAAACTTCTATCTACCAAGTTACAAAGTCATTGGAGTTGAGGCTCTGCCATTTTGGATTGCTTAAGATTTCGATATATTTTCGTGTACAGTACCCTATGAGAAAATGGAGAAATATGCGACGGACTTAAAATAGGGAATATTGGTCTCCGATTCAATAAATACAACATAAAACTTGTATCTACCAAGTTACAGAGTCATTAGAGTTGAGGCTCTGCAATTTTGGATAGCTTAAGATTTCGATATATTTTCGTGTACTGTACCCTATGAGAAAATGGCGAAATATTCGACGGAACTAAAACATGGAATATTGGTCTCCGATTCAATAAATACAATATAAAACTTGTATCTACCAAGTTACAGAGTAATTAGAGTTGAGGCTCTGCCATTTTGGATAGCTTAAGATTTCGATATATTTTCGTGTAGAGTACCCTATGAGAAAATGGCGAAATATGCGACGGATTTAAAACATGGAATATTGGTCTCCGATTCAATAAATACAATATAAAACTTGTATCTACCAAGTTACAGAGTCATTAGAGTTGAGGCTCTGCCATTTTGGATTGCTTAAGATTTCGATATATTTTCGTGTACAGTACCCTATGAGAAAATGGCGAAATATGCGACGGACTTAAAACATGGAATATTGGTCTCCGATTCAATAAATACAATATAAAACTTGTATCTACCAAGTTACAGAGTCATTAGAGTTGAGGCTCTGCCATTTTGGATAACTTAAGATTTCGATATATTTTCGTGTACAGTACCATATGAGAAAATGGCGAAATATGCGACAGACTTAAAACATGGAATATTGGTCTCCGATTCAATAAATACAATATAAAACTTGTATCTACCAAGTTACAGAGTCATTAGAGTTGATGCTCTTCCATTTTGGATAGCTTAAGATTTCGATATATTTTCGTGTACAGTACCCTATGAGAAAATGACGAAATAAGCGACGGACTTAAAACATGGAATATTGGTATCCGATTCAATAAATACAATATAAAAGTTGTATTTACCAAGTTTCAGAGTCATTAGAGTTGGGGCTCTGCCATTTTGGATTGCTTAAGATTTCGATATATTTTCGTGTACGGTACCCTCTGAGAAAATGGCGAAATATGCGACGGACTTAAAACAGGGAATATTGGTCTCCGATTCAATAAATACAATATAAAACTTCTATCTACCAAGTTACAAAGTCATTTGAGTTGAGGCTCTGCCATTTTGGATTGCTTAAGATTTCGATATATTTTCGTGTACAGTACCCTATGAGAAAATGGAGAAATATGCGACGGACTTAAAATAGGGAATATTGGTCTCCGATTCAATAAATAAAACATAAAACTTGTATCTACCAAGTTACAGAGTCATTAGAGTTGAGGCTCTGCAATTTTGGATAGCTTAAGATTTCGATATATTTTCGTGTACTGTACCCTATGAGAAAATGGCGAAATATGCGACGGAACTAAAACATGGAATATTGGTCTCCGATTCAATAAATACAATATAAAACTTGTATCTACCAAGTTACAGAGTCATTAGAGTTGAGGCTCTGCCATTTTGGATAGCTTAAGATTTCGATATATTTTCGTGTACAGTACCCTATGAGAAAATGGCGAAATATGCGACGGATTTAAAACATGGAATATTGGTCTCCGATTCAATAAATACAATATAAAACTTGTATCTACCAAGTTACAGAGTCATTAGAGTTGAGGCTCTGCCATTTTGGATTGCTTAAGATTTCGATATATTTTCGTGTACAGTACCCTATGAGAAAATGGCGAAATATGCGACGGACTTAAAACATGGAATATTGGTCTCCGATTCAATAAATACAATATAAAACTTGTATCTACCAAGTTACAGAGTAATTGGAGTTGAGGCTCTGCCATTTTGGATTGCTTAAGATTTCGATATATTTTCGTGTACAGTACCCTATGAGAAAATGGCGAAATATGCGACGGACTTAAAACATGGAATATTGGTCTCCGATTCAATAAATACAATATAAAACTTGTATCTACCAAGTTACAGAGTAATTGGAGTTGAGGCTCTGCCATTTTGGATTGCTTAATATTTCGATATATTTTCGTGTACAGTACCCTATGAGAAAATGGCGAAATATGCGACGGACTTAAAACAGGGAATATTGGTCTCCGGTTAAATAAATACAACATAAAACTTGTATCTACCAAGTTACAGAGTCATTAGAGTTGAGGCTCTGCCATTTTGGATAACTTAAGATTTCGATATATTTTCGTGTACAGTACCATATGAGAAAATGGCGAAATATGCGACAGACTTAAAACATGGAATATTGGTCTCCGATTCAATAAATACAATATAAAACTTGTATCTACCAAGTTACAGAGTCATTAGAGCTGATGCTCTGCCATTTTGGATAGCTTAAGATTTCGATATATTTTCGTGTACAGTACCCTATGAGAAAATGGCGAAATAAGCGACGGACTTAAAACATGGAATATTGGTATCCGATTCAATAAATTCAATATAAAAGTTGTATTTACCAAGTTACAGAGTCATTAGAGTTGGGGCTATGCCATTTTGGATTGCTTAAGATTTCGATATATTTTCGTGTACGGTACCCTCTGAGAAAATGGCGAAATATGCGACGGACTTAAAACAGGGAATATTGGTCTCCGATTCAATAAATACAATATAAAACGTGTATCTACCAAGTTATAGAGTCATTAGAGTTGAGGCTCTGCCATTTTGGATAGCTTAAGATTTCGATATATTTTCGTGTACAATACCCTATGAGAAAATGGCAAAATATGCGACGGACTTAAAACAGGGAATATTGGTCTCCGGATCAATAAATACATTATAAAACTTGTATCTACCAAGTTACAAAGCCATTAGAGTTGAGGCTCTGCCATTTTGGATTGCTTAAGATTTCGATATATTTTCGTGTACAGTACCCTATGAGAAAATGGCGAAATATGCGACGGACTTAAAACAGGGAATATTGGTCTCCGGATCAATAAATACATTATAAAACTTGTATCTACCAAGTTACAAAGCCATTAGAGTTGAGGCTCTGCTATTTTGGATACCTTAAGATTTCGATATATTTTCGTGTACAGTACCATATGAGAAAATGGCGAAATATGCGACGGACTTAAAACATGGAATATTTTCTTTCAGTTTTCAATTCATTACTAAAGTAATGGCGAAATATGCGACGGACTTAAAACAGGGAATATTGGTCTCCGGATCAATAAATACATTATAAAACTTGTATCTACCATGTTACAAAGCCATTAGAGTTGAGGCTCTGCCATTTTGGATTGCTTAAGATTTCGATATATTTTCGTGTACAGTACCCTATGAGAAAATGGCGAAATATGCGACGGACTTAAAACAGGGAATATTGGTCTCCGGATCAATAAATACATTATAAAACTTGTATCTACCAAGTTACAAAGCCATTAGAGTTGAGGCTCTGCCATTTTGGATAGCTTAAGATTTCGATATATTTTCGTGTACAGTACCCTATGAGAAAATGGCGAAATATGCGACGGACTTAAAAAATGGAATATTGGTCTCCGATTCAATAAATACAATATAAAACTTGTATCTACCAAGTTACAGAGTCATTAGAGTTGATGCTCTGCCATTTTGGATAGCTTAAGATTTCGATATATTTTCGTGTAGAGTACCCTATGAGAAAATGGCGAAATATGCGACGGATTTAAAACATGGAATATTGGTCTCCGATTCAATAAATACAACATAAAACTTGTATCTACCAAGTTACAGAGTCATTAGAGTTGAGGCTCTGCCATTTTGGATAGCTTAAGATTTCGATATATTTTCGTGTACAGTACCCTATGAGAAAATGGCGAAATATGCGACGGATTTAAAACATGGAATATTGGTCTCCGATTCAATAAATACAATATAAAACTTGTATCTACAAAGTTACAGAGTCATTAGAGTTGAGGCTCTGCCATTTTGGATTGCTTAACATTTCGATATATTTTCGTGTACAGTACCCTATGAGAAAATGGCGAAATATGCGACGGACTTAAAACAGGGAATATTGGTCTCCGATTCAATAAATACAATATAAAACTTGTATCTACCAAGTTACAGAGTAATTGGAGTTGAGGCTCTGCCATTTTGGATTGCTTAATATTTCGATATATTTTCGTGTACAGTACCCTATGAGAAAATGGCGAAATATGCGACGGACTTAAAACAGGGAATATTGGTCTCCGGTTCAATAAATACAACATAAAACTTGTATCTACCAAGTTACAGAGTCATTAGAGTTGAGGCTCTGCCATTTTGGATAACTTAAGATTTCGATATATTTTCGTGTACAGTACCATATGAGAAAATGGCGAAATATGCGACAGACTTAAAACATGGAATATTGGTCTCCGATTCAATAAATACAATATAAAACTTGTATCTACCAAGTTACAGAGTCATTAGAGTTGATGCTCTGCCATTTTCGATAGCTTAAGATTTCGATATATTTTCGTGTACAGTACCCTATGAGAAAATGGCTAAATATGCGACGGACTTAAAACATGGAATATTGGTATCCGATTCAATAAATACAATATAAAACATGTATCTACCAAGTTACAGAGTCATTAGAGTTGGGGCTCTGCCATTTTGGATTGCTTAAGATTTCGATATATTTTCGTGTACAGTACCATATGAGAAAATGGCGAAATATGCGACGGACTTAAAACATGGAATATTGGTCTCCGATTCAATAAATACAATATAAAACTTGTATCTACCAAGTTACAGAGTCATTATAGTTGAGGCTCTGCCATTTTGGATAGTATAAGATTTTGATATATTTTCGTGTACAGTACCCTATTAAAAAATGGCAAAATATGCGACGGACTTAAAACATGGAATATTGGTCTCCGATTGAATAAATACAACATAAAACTTGTATCTACCAAGTTACAGAGTCATTAGAGTTGAGGCTCTGCCATTTTGGATAGCTTAAGATTTCGATATATTTTCGTGTACAGTACCCTAAGAGAAAATGGCGAAATTTGCGACGGACTTAAAACATGGAATATTGGTATCCGATTCAATAAATACAATATAAAACTTCTATCTACCAAGTTACAAAGTCATTTGAGTTGAGGCTCTGCCATTTTGGATTGCTTAAGATTTCGATATATTTTCGTGTACAGTACCCTATGAGAAAATGGAGAAATATGCGACGGACTTAAAATAGGGAATATTGGTCTCCGATTCAATAAATACAACATAAAACTTGTATCTACCAAGTTACAGAGTCATTAGAGTTGAGGCTCTGCAATTTTGGATAGCTTAAGATTTCGATATATTTTCGTGTACTGTACCCTATGAGAAAATGGCGAAATATTCGACGGAACTAAAACATGGAATATTGGTCTCCGATTCAATAAATACAATATAAAACTTGTATCTACCAAGTTACAGAGTCATTAGAGTTGAGGCTCTGCCATTTTGGATAGCTTAAGATTTCGATATATTTTCGTGTAGAGTACCCTATGAGAAAATGGCGAAATATGCGACGGATTTAAAACATGGAATATTGGTCTCCGATTCAATAAATACAATATAAAACTTGTATCTACCAAGTTACAGAGTCATTAGAGTTGAGGCTCTGCCATTTTGGATTGCTTAAGATTTCGATATATTTTCGTGTACAGTACCCTATGAGAAAATGGCGAAATATGCGACGGACTTAAAACATGGAATATTGGTATCTGATTCAATAAATACAATATAAAACATGTATCTACCAAGTTACAGAGTCATTAGAGTTGGGGCTCTGCCATTTTGGATTGCTTAAGATTTCGATATATTTTCGTGTACGGTACCCTCTGAGAAAATGGCGAAATATGCGAAGGACTTAAAACAGGGAATATTGGTCTCCGATTCAATAAATACAATATAAAACTTGTATCTACCAAGTTACAGAGTCATTAGAGTTGAGGCTCTGCCATTTTGGATAGCTTAAGATTTCGATATATTTTCGTGTACAGTACCCTATTAGAAAATGGCAAAATATGCGACGGACTTAAAACATGGAATATTGGTCTCCGATTCAATAAATACAACATAAAACTTGTATCTACAAAGTTACAGAGTCATTAGAGTTGAGGCTCTGCAATTTTGGATAGCTTAAGATTTCGATATATTTTCGTGTACTGTACCCTATGAGAAAATGGCGAAATATTCGACGGATTTAAAACATGGAATATTGGTCTCCGATTCAATAAATACAATATAAAACTTGTATCTACCAAGTTACAGAGTCATTAGAGTTGAGGCTCTGCCATTTTGGATTGCTTAAGATTTCGATATATTTTCGTGTACAGTACCCTATGAGAAAATGGCGAAATATGCGACGGATTTAAAACATGGAATATTGGTCTCCGATTCAATAAATACAATATAAAACTTGTATCTACCAAGTTACAGAGTCATTAGAGTTGAGGCTCTGCCATTTTGGATTGCTTAAGATTTCGATATATTTTCGTGTACAGTACCCTATGAGAAAATGGCGAAATATGCGACGGACTTAAAACATGGAATATTGGTCTCCGATTCAATAAATACAATATAAAACTTGTATCTACCAAGTTACAGAGTAATTGGAGTTGAGGCTCTGCCATTTTGGATTGCTTAATATTTCGATATATTTTCGTGTACAGTACCCTATGAGAAAATGGCGAAATATGCGACGGACTTAAAACAGGGAATATTGGTCTCCGGTTAAATAAATACAACATAAAACTTGTATCTACCAAGTTACAGAGTCATTAGAGTTGAGGCTCTGCCATTTTGGATAACTTAAGATTTCGATATATTTTCGTGTACAGTACCATATGAGAAAATGGCGAAATATGCGACAGACTTAAAACATGGAATATTGGTCTCCGATTCAATAAATACAATATAAAACTTGTATCTACCAAGTTACAGAGTCATTAGAGCTGATGCTCTGCCATTTTGGATAGCTTAAGATTTCGATATATTTTCGTGTACAGTACCCTATGAGAAAATGGCGAAATAAGCGACGGACTTAAAACATGGAATATTGGTATCCGATTCAATAAATTCAATATAAAAGTTGTATTTACCAAGTTACAGAGTCATTAGAGTTGGGGCTATGCCATTTTGGATTGCTTAAGATTTCGATATATTTTCGTGTACGGTACCCTCTGAGAAAATGGCGAAATATGCGACGGACTTAAAACAGGGAATATTGGTCTCCGATTCAATAAATACAATATAAAACGTGTATCTACCAAGTTATAGAGTCATTAGAGTTGAGGCTCTGCCATTTTGGATAGCTTAAGATTTCGATATATTTTCGTGTACAATACCCTATGAGAAAATGGCAAAATATGCGACGGACTTAAAACAGGGAATATTGGTCTCCGGATCAATAAATACATTATAAAACTTGTATCTACCAAGTTACAAAGCCATTAGAGTTGAGGCTCTGCCATTTTGGATTGCTTAAGATTTCGATATATTTTCGTGTACAGTACCCTATGAGAAAATGGCGAAATATGCGACGGACTTAAAACAGGGAATATTGGTCTCCGGATCAATAAATACATTATAAAACTTGTATCTACCAAGTTACAAAGCCATTAGAGTTGAGGCTCTGCTATTTTGGATACCTTAAGATTTCGATATATTTTCGTGTACAGTACCATATGAGAAAATGGCGAAATATGCGACGGACTTAAAACATGGAATATTTTCTTTCAGTTTTCAATTCATTACTAAAGTAATGGCGAAATATGCGACGGACTTAAAACAGGGAATATTGGTCTCCGGATCAATAAATACATTATAAAACTTGTATCTACCAAGTTACAAAGCCATTAGAGTTGAGGCTCTGCCATTTTGGATTGCTTAAGATTTCGATATATTTTCGTGTACAGTACCCTATGAGAAAATGGCGAAATATGCGACGGACTTAAAACAGGGAATATTGGTCTCCGGATCAATAAATACATTATAAAACTTGTATCTACCAAGTTACAAAGCCATTAGAGTTGAGGCTCTGCCATTTTGGATAGCTTAAGATTTCGATATATTTTCGTGTACAGTACCCTATGAGAAAATGGCGAAATATGCGACGGACTTAAAAAATGGAATATTGGTCTCCGATTCAATAAATACAATATAAAACTTGTATCTACCAAGTTACAGAGTCATTAGAGTTGATGCTCTGCCATTTTGGATAGCTTAAGATTTCGATATATTTTCGTGTAGAGTACCCTATGAGAAAATGGCGAAATATGCGACGGATTTAAAACATGGAATATTGGTCTCCGATTCAATAAATACAACATAAAACTTGTATCTACCAAGTTACAGAGTCATTAGAGTTGAGGCTCTGCCATTTTGGATAGCTTAAGATTTCGATATATTTTCGTGTACAGTACCCTATGAGAAAATGGCGAAATATGCGACGGATTTAAAACATGGAATATTGGTCTCCGATTCAATAAATACAATATAAAACTTGTATCTACAAAGTTACAGAGTCATTAGAGTTGAGGCTCTGCCATTTTGGATTGCTTAACATTTCGATATATTTTCGTGTACAGTACCCTATGAGAAAATGGCGAAATATGCGACGGACTTAAAACAGGGAATATTGGTCTCCGATTCAATAAATACAATATAAAACTTGTATCTACCAAGTTACAGAGTAATTGGAGTTGAGGCTCTGCCATTTTGGATTGCTTAATATTTCGATATATTTTCGTGTACAGTACCCTATGAGAAAATGGCGAAATATGCGACGGACTTAAAACAGGGAATATTGGTCTCCGGTTCAATAAATAAAACATAAAACTTGTATCTACCAAGTTACAGAGTCATTAGAGTTGAGGCTCTGCCATTTTGGATAACTTAAGATTTCGATATATTTTCGTGTACAGTACCATATGAGAAAATGGCGAAATATGCGACAGACTTAAAACATGGAATATTGGTCTCCGATTCAATAAATACAATATAAAACTTGTATCTACCAAGTTACAGAGTCATTAGAGTTGATGCTCTGCCATTTTCGATAGCTTAAGATTTCGATATATTTTCGTGTACAGTACCCTATGAGAAAATGGCTAAATATGCGACGGACTTAAAACATGGAATATTGGTATCCGATTCAATAAATACAATATAAAACATGTATCTACCAAGTTACAGAGTCATTAGAGTTGGGGCTCTGCCATTTTGGATTGCTTAAGATTTCGATATATTTTCGTGTACAGTACCATATGAGAAAATGGCGAAATATGCGACGGACTTAAAACATGGAATATTGGTCTCCGATTCAATAAATACAATATAAAACTTGTATCTACCAAGTTACAGAGTCATTATAGTTGAGGCTCTGCCATTTTGGATAGTATAAGATTTTGATATATTTTCGTGTACAGTACCCTATTAAAAAATGGCAAAATATGCGACGGACTTAAAACCTGGAATATTGGTCTCCGATTGAATAAATACAACATAAAACTTGTATCTACCAAGTTACAGAGTCATTAGAGTTGAGGCTCTACCATTTTGGATAGCTTAAGATTTCGATATATTTTCGTGTACAGTACCCTAAGAGAAAATGGCGAAATTTGCGACGGACTTAAAACATGGAATATTGGTATCCGATTCAATAAATACAATATAAAACTTCTATCTACCAAGTTACAAAGTCATTTGAGTTGAGGCTCTGCCATTTTGGATTGCTTAAGATTTCGATATATTTTCGTGTACAGTACCCTATGAGAAAATGGAGAAATATGCGACGGACTTAAAATAGGGAATATTGGTCTCCGATTCAATAAATACAACATAAAACTTGTATCTACCAAGTTACAGAGTCATTAGAGTTGAGGCTCTGCAATTTTGGATAGCTTAAGATTTCGATATATTTTCGTGTACTGTACCCTATGAGAAAATGGCGAAATATTCGACGGAACTAAAACATGGAATATTGGTCTCCGATTCAATAAATACAATATAAAACTTGTATCTACCAAGTTACAGAGTCATTAGAGTTGAGGCTCTGCCATTTTGGATAGCTTAAGATTTCGATATATTTTCGTGTAGAGTACCCTATGAGAAAATGGCGAAATATGCGACGGATTTAAAACATGGAATATTGGTCTCCGATTCAATAAATACAATATAAAACTTGTATCTACCAAGTTACAGAGTCATTAGAGTTGAGGCTCTGCCATTTTGGATTGCTTAAGATTTCGATATATTTTCGTGTACAGTACCCTATGAGAAAATGGCGAAATATGCGACGGACTTAAAACATGGAATATTGGTATCTGATTCAATAAATACAATATAAAACATGTATCTACCAAGTTACAGAGTCATTAGAGTTGGGGCTCTGCCATTTTGGATTGCTTAAGATTTCGATATATTTTCGTGTACGGTACCCTCTGAGAAAATGGCGAAATATGCGAAGGACTTAAAACAGGGAATATTGGTCTCCGATTCAATAAATACAATATAAAACTTGTATCTACCAAGTTACAGAGTCATTAGAGTTGAGGCTCTGCCATTTTGGATAGCTTAAGATTTCGATATATTTTCGTGTACAGTACCCTATTAGAAAATGGCAAAATATGCGACGGACTTAAAACATGGAATATTGGTCTCCGATTCAATAAATACAACATAAAACTTGTATCTACAAAGTTACAGAGTCATTAGAGTTGAGGCTCTGCAATTTTGGATAGCTTAAGATTTCGATATATTTTCGTGTACTGTACCCTATGAGAAAATGGCGAAATATTCGACGGAACTAAAACATGGAATATTGGTCTCCGATTCAATAAATACAATATAAAACTTGTATCTACCAAGTTACAGAGTCATTAGAGTTGAGGCTCTGCCATTTTGGATAGCTTAAGATTTCGATATATTTTCGTGTAGAGTACCCTATGAGAAAATGGCGAAATATGCGACGGATTTAAAACATGGAATATTGGTCTCCGATTCAATAAATACAATATAAAACTTGTATCTACCAAGTTACAGAGTCATTAGAGTTGAGGCTCTGCCATTTTGGATTGCTTAAGATTTCGATATATTTTCGTGTACAGTACCCTATGAGAAAATGGCGAAATATGCGACGGACTTAAAACATGGAATATTGGTCTCCGATTCAATAAATACAATATAAAACTTGTATCTACCAAGTTACAGAGTAATTAGAGTTGAGGCTCTTCCATTTTGGATTGCTTAATATTTCGATATATTTTCGTGTACAGTACCCTATGAGAAAATGGCGAAATATGCGACGGACTTAAAACATGGAATATTGGTCTCCGATTCAATAAATACAATATAAAACTTGTATCTACCAAGTTACAGAGTCATTAGAGTTGATGCTCTGCCATTTTCGATAGCTTAAGATTTCGATATATTTTCGTGTACAGTACCCTATGAGAAAATGGCGAAATATGCGACGGACTTAAAACATGGAATATTGGTATCCGATTCAATAAATACAATATAAAACATGTATCTACCAAGTTACAAAGTCATTAGAGTTGGGGCTCTGCCATTTTGGATTGCTTAAGATTTCGATATATTTTCGTGTAGAGTATCCTATGAGAAAATGGCGAAATATGCGACATAGTTAAAACAGGGAATATTGGTCTCCGGATCCATAAATACATTATAAAACTTGTATCTACCAAGTTACAAAGCCATTAGAGTTGAGGCTCTACTATTTTGGATAGCTTAAGATTTCGATATATTTTAGTGTACAGTACCCTATGAGAAAATGGCGAAATATGCAACGGACTTAAAACAGGGAATATTGGTCTCCGGTTCAATAAATACAACATTAAACATGTATCTACCAAGTTACAGAGTCATTAGAGTTGAGGCTCTGCCATTTTGGATAGCTTAAGATTTCGATATATTTTCGTGTAGAGTACCCTATGAGAAAATGGCGAATTATGCGACGGACTTAAAACAGGGAATATTGGTCTCCGGATCAATAAATACATTATAAAACTTGTATCTACCAAGTTACAAAGCCATTAGAGTTGAGGCTCTGCCATTTTGGATTGCTTAAGATTTCGATATATTTTCGTGTACAGTACCCTATGAGAAAATGGCG
This sequence comes from Persicaria maculosa, assembly GCA_963922045.1. Classification (NCBI taxonomy): domain Eukaryota; kingdom Viridiplantae; phylum Streptophyta; class Magnoliopsida; order Caryophyllales; family Polygonaceae; genus Persicaria; species Persicaria maculosa. The sequence goes on from OY998252.1 coordinate 152,295, forward strand.
AAATATGCGACGGACTTAAAACAGGGAATATTGGTCTCCGGATCAATAAATACATTATAAAACTTGTATCTACCAAGTTACAAAGCCATTAGAGTTGAGGCTCTGCTATTTTGGATAGCTTAAGATTTCGATATATTTTCGTGTCCCTATGAGAAAATGGCGAAATATGCGACGGACTTAAAACAGGGAATATTGGTCTCCTGATAAATAAATACATTATAAAACTTGTATCTACCAAGTTACAGAGTCATTAGAGTTGAGGCTCTGCCATTTTGGATTGCTTAAGATTTCGATATATTTTCGTGTACAGTACCTTATGAGAAAATGGCGAAATATGCGACGGACTTAAAACATGGAATATTGGTCTCCGATTCAATAAATACATTATAAAACTTGTATCTAAAAAGTTACATAGTCATTAGAGTTGAGGCTCTGCCATTTTGGATTGCTTAAGGTTTCGATATATTTTCGTATACAGTACCCTATGAGAAAATGGCGAAATATGCGACGGACTTAAAACATGGAATATTGGTCTCCGATTCAATAAATACAATATAAAACTTGTATCTACCAAGTTACAGAGTCATTAGAGTTGAGTCTCTGGCATTTTGGATTGCTTAAGATTTCGATATATTTTCGTGTATAGTACCCTATGAGAAAATTGCGAAATATGCGACGGACTTAAAACATGGAATATTGGTCTCCGATTCAATAAATACAATATAAAACTTGTATCTACCAAGTTACAGAGTCATTTAAGTTGAGGCTCTGCCATTTTGAATTGTTTAAGATTTCGATATATTTTCGTGTACAGTACCCTATGAGAAAATGGCGAAATATGCGACGGACTTAAAACATGGAATATTGGTCTCCGATTCAATAAATACAATTTAAAACTTGTATCTACCAATTTGCAGAGTCATTAGAGTTGAGGCTCTGCCATTTTGGATTGCTTAAGATTTCGATATATTTTCGTGTACAGTACCCTATGAGAAAATGGCGAAATATGCGACGGACTTAAAACATGGAATATTGGTCTCCGATTCAATAAATACAATATAAAACTTGTATCTACCAAGTTACAGAGTCATTAGAGTTGATGCTCTGCCATTTTCGATAGCTTAAGATTTCGATATATTTTCGTGTACAGTACCCTATGAGAAAATGGCGAAATATGCGACGGACTTAAAACATGGAATATTGGTATCCGATTCAATAAATACAATATAAAACATGTATCTACCAAGTTACAAAGTCATTAGAGTTGGGGCTCTGCCATTTTGGATTGCTTAAGATTTCGATATATTTTCGTGTAGAGTATCCTATGAGAAAATGGCGAAATATGCGACATAGTTAAAACAGGGAATATTGGTCTCCGGATCCATAAATACATTATAAAACTTGTATCTACCAAGTTACAAAGCCATTAGAGTTGAGGCTCTGCTATTTTGGATAGCTTAAGATTTCGATATATTTTAGTGTACAGTACCCTATGAGAAAATGGCGAAATATGCAACGGACTTAAAACAGGGAATATTGGTCTCCGGTTCAATAAATACAACATTAAACATGTATCTACCAAGTTACAGAGTCATTAGAGTTGAGGCTCTGCCATTTTGGATAGCTTAAGATTTCGATATATTTTCGTGTAGAGTACCCTATGAGAAAATGGCGAATTATGCGACGGACTTAAAACAGGGAATATTGGTCTCCGGATAAATAAATACATTATAAAACTTGTATCTACCAAGTTACAAAGCCATTAGAGTTGAGGCTCTGCCATTTTGGATTGCTTAAGATTTCGATATATTTTCGTGTACAGTACCCTATGAGAAAATGGCGAAATATGCGACGGACTTAAAACAGGGAATATTGGTCTCCGGATCAATAAATACATTATAAAACTTGTATCTACCAAGTTACAAAGCCATTAGAGTTGAGGCTCTGCTATTTTGGATAGCTTAAGATTTCGATATATTTTCGTGTCCCTATGAGAAAATGGCGAAATATGCGACGGACTTAAAACAGGGAATATTGGTCTCCTGATAAATAAATACATTATAAAACTTGTATCTACCAAGTTACAGAGTCATTAGAGTTGAGGCTCTGCCATTTTGGATTGCTTAAGATTTCGATATATTTTCGTGTACAGTACCTTATGAGAAAATGGCGAAATATGCGACGGACTTAAAACATGGAATATTGGTCTCCGATTCAATAAATACATTATAAAACTTGTATCTAACAAGTTACATAGTCATTAGAGTTGAGGCTCTGCCATTTTGGATTGCTTAAGGTTTCGATATATTTTCGTATACAGTACCCTATGAGAAAATGGCGAAATATGCGACGGACTTAAAACATGGAATATTGGTCTCCGATTCAATAAATACAATATAAAACTTGTATCTACCAAGTTACAGAGTCATTAGAGTTGAGTCTCTGGCATTTTGGATTGCTTAAGATTTCGATATATTTTCGTGTATAGTACCCTATGAGAAAATTGCGAAATATGCGACGGACTTAAAACATGGAATATTGGTCTCCGATTCAATAAATACAATATAAAACTTGTATCTACCAAGTTACAGAGTCATTTAAGTTGAGGCTCTGCCATTTTGAATTGTTTAAGATTTCGATATATTTTCGTGTACAGTACCCTATGAGAAAATGGCGAAATATGCGACGGACTTAAAACATGGAATATTGGTCTCCGATTCAATAAATACAATTTAAAACTTGTATCTACCAATTTGCAGAGTCATTAGAGTTGAGGCTCTGCCATTTTGGATTGCTTAAGATTTCGATATATTTTCGTGTACAGTACCCTATGAGAAAATGGCGAAATATGCGACGGACTTAAAACATGGAATATTGGTCTCCGATTCAATAAATACAATATAAAACTTGTATCTACCAAGTTACAGAGTCATTAGAGTTAAGGCTCTGCCATTTTGGATTGCTTAAGATTTCGATATATTTTCGTGTACAGTACCCTATGAGAAAATGGCGAAATATGCGACGGACTTAAAACATGGAATATTGGTCTCCGATTCAATAAATACAATATAAAACTTGTATCTATCAAGTTACAGAGTCATTAGAGTTGAGTCTCTGGCATTTTGGATTGCTTAAGATTTTGATATATTTTCGTGTACAGTACCCTATGAGAAAATTGCGAAATATGCGACGGACTTAAAACATGGAATATTGGTCCCCGATTCAATAAATACAATATAAAACTTGTATCTACCAAGTTACAGAGTCATTTGAGTTGAGGCTCTGCCATTTTGGATAGCTTAAGATTTCGATATATTTTCGTGTACAGTACCCTATGAGAAAATGGCGAAATATGCGACGGACTTAAAACATGGAATATTGGTCTCCGATTCAATAAATACTATATAAAACTTGCATCTACCAAGTTACAGAGTCATTAGAGTTGAGGCTCTGCCATTTTGGATTGCTTAAGATTTCGATATATTTTCGTGTACAGTACCCTATGAGAAAATGGCGAAATATGCGACGGACTTAAAACATGGAATATTGGTCTCCGATTCAATAAATACATTATAAAACTTGTATCTAACAAGTTACATAGTCATTAGAGTTGAGGCTCTGCCATTTTGGATTGCTTAAGGTTTCGATATATTTTCGTGTACAGTACCCTATGAGAAAATGGCGAAATATGCGACGGACTTAAAACATGGAATATTGGTCTCCGATTCAATAAATACAATATAAAACTTGTATCTATCAAGTTACAGAGTCATTAGAGTTGAGTCTCTGGCATTTTGGATTGCTTAAGATTTTGATATATTTTCGTGTACAGTACCCTATGAGAAAATTGCGAAATATGCGACGGACTTAAAACATGGAATATTGGTCCCCGATTCAATAAATACAATATAAAACTTGTATCTACCAAATTACAGAGTCATTTGAGTTGAGGCTCTGCCATTTTGGATAGCTTAAGATTTCGATATATTTTCGTGTACAGTACCCTATGAGAAAATGGCGAAATATGCGACGGACTTAAGACATGGAATATTGGTCTCCGATTCAATAAATACAATATAAAACTTGCATCTACCAAGTTACAGAGTCATTAGAGTTGAGGCTCTGCCATTTTGGATTGCTTAAGATTTCGATATATTTTCGTGTACAGTACCCTATGAGAAAATGGCGAAATATGCGACGGACTTAAAACATGGAATATTGGTCTCCGATTCAATAAATACAATATAAAACTTGTATCTACCAAGTTACAGAGTCATTAGAGTTAAGGCTCTGCCATTTTGGATTGTTTAAGATTTCGATATATTTTCGTGTACAGTACCCTATGAGAAAATGGCGAAATATGCGACGGACTTAAAACATGGAATATTGGTCTCCGATTCAATAAATACAATAAAAAACTTGTATCTATCAAGTTATAGAGTCATTAGAGTTGAGTCTCTGGCATTTTGGATTGCTTAAGATTTCGATATATTTTCGTGTACAGTACCCTATGAGAAAATTGCGAAATATGCGACGGACTTAAAACGTGGAATATTGGTCTCCGATTCAATAAATACAATATAAAACTTGTATCTACCAAGTTACAGAGTCATTTAAGTTGAGGCTCTGCCATTTTGAATTGTTTAAGATTTCGATATATTTTCGTGTACAGTACCTTATGAGAAAATGGCGAAATATGCGACGGACTTAAAACATGGAATATTGGTCTCCGATTCAATAAATACAATAAAAAACATGTATCTACCAAGTTACAGAGTCATTAGAGTTGAGGCTCTGCCATTTTGGATTGCTTAAGATTTCGATATATTTTCGTGTACAGTACCCTATGAGAAAATGGCGAAATATGCGACGGACTTAAAACATGGAATATTGGTCTCCGATTCAATAAATACAATATAAATTTGTATCTACCAAGTTACAGAGTCATTAGAGTTAAGGCTCTGCCATTTTGGATTGCTTAAGATTTCGATATATTTTCATGTACAGTACCCTATGAGAAAATGGCGAAATATGCGACGGACTTAAAACATGGAATATTGGTCTCCGATTCAATAAATACAATATAAAACTTGTATCTACCAAGTTACAGAGTCATTAGAGTTGAGGCTTTGCCATTTTGAATTACTTAAGATTTTGATATATTTTCGTGTACAGTACCCTATGAGAAAATTGCGAAATATGCGACGGACTTAAAATATGGAATATTGGTCTCCGATTCAATAAATAAAATATAAAACTTGTATCTACCAAGTTACAGAGTCATTAGAGTTGAGGCTCTGCCATTTTGGATTGCTTAAGATTTCGATATATTTTCGTGTACAGTACCCTATGAGAAAATGGCGAAATATGACACTAACTTAAAACATGGAATATTGGTCTCCGATTCAATAAATACAATATAAAACTTGCATCTACCAAGTTACAGAGTCATTAGAGTTGAGGCTCTGCCATTTTGGATTGCTTAAGATTTCGATATATTTTCGTGTACAGTACCCTATGAGAAAATGGCGAAATATGCGACGGACTTAAAACATGGAATATTGGTCTCCGATTCAATAAATACAATAAAAAACATGTATCTATCAAGTTATAGAGTCATTAGAGTTGAGTCTCTGGCATTTTGGATTGCTTAAGATTTCGATATATTTTCGTGTACAGTACCCTATGAGAAAATTGCGAAATATGAAACGAACTTAAAACATGGAATATTGGCCTCCGATTCAATAAATACATTATAAAACTTGTATCTAACAAGTTACATAGTAATTAGAGTTGAGGCTCTGCCATTTTGGATTGCTTAAGATTTCGATATATTTTCGTGTACAGTACCCTATGAGTTAATGGCGAAATATTTGACGGACTTAAAATATGAAATATTGGTCTCCGATTCAACAAATACAATATAAAACTTGTATCTACCAAGTTACAGAGTCATTAGAGTTGAGGCTTTGCCATTTTGGATTGCTTAAGATTTCGATATATTTTCGTGTACCCTATGAGAAAATGGCGAAATATGCGACGGACTTAAAATATGGAATATTGGTCTCCGATTCAATAAATAAAATATAAAACTTGTATCTACCAAGTTACAGAGTCATTAGAGTTGAGGCTCTGCCATTTTGGATTGCTTAAGATTTCGATATATATTCGTGTACAGTACCCTATGAGAAAATGGCGAAATATGAAACTAACTTAAAACATGGAATATTGGTCTCCGATTCAATAAATACATTATAAAACTTGTATCTAACAAGTTACATAGTCATTAGAGTTGAGGCTCTGCCATTTTGGATTGCTTAAGATTTCGATATATTTTCGTGTACAGTACCCTATGAGAAAATGGCGAAATATGAAACGAACTTAAAACGTGGAATATTGGTCTACGATTCAATAAATACATTATCAAACTTGTATCTAACAAGTTACATAGTCATTAGAGTTGAGGCTCTGCCATTTTGGATTGCTTAAGATTTCGATATATTTTCGTGTACAGTACCCTATGAGTTAATGGCGAAATATGCGACGGACTTAAAATATGAAATATTGGTCTCCGATTCAACAAATACAATATAAAACTTGTATCTACCAAGTTACAGAGTCATTAGAGTTGAGGCTCTGCCATTTTGGATTGCTTAAGATTTCGATATATTTTCGTGTATAGTACCCTATGAGAAAATGGCAAAATATGCGACAGACTTAAAACATGGAATATTGGTCTCCGATTCAATAAATACAATATAAAACTTGTATCTACCAAGTTAAAGAGTCGTTGGAGTTGAGGCTCTTCCATTTTGGATTGCTTAGGATTTCGATATATTTTCGTGTACAGTACCCTATGAGTTAATGGCGAAATATGCGACGGACTTAAAATATGAAATATTGGTCTCCGATTCAACAAATACAATATAAAACTTGTATCTACCAAGTTACAGAGTCATTAGAGTTGAGGCTCTGCCATTTTGGATTGCTTAAGATTTCGATATATTTTCGTGTACAGTACCCTATGAGAAAATGGCAAAATATGCGACAGACTTAAAACATGGAATATTGGTCTCCGATTCAATAAATACAATATAAAACTTGTATCTACCAAGTTAAAGAGTCGTTAGAGTTGAGGCTCTTCCATTTTGGATTGCTTAGGATTTCGATATATTTTCGTGTACAGTACCCTATGAGAAAATGGCGAAATATGCGACGGACTTCAAACATGGAATATTGGTCTCCCATTCAAAAAATACAATATAAAATTTGTATCTACCAAGTTATAGAGTCATTAGAGTTGAGGCTCTGCCATTTTGGATTGCTTAAGATTTCGATATATTTTCATGTACAGTACCCTATGAGAAAATGGCGAAATATGCGACGGACTTAAAATATGAAATATTGGTCTCCGATTCAACAAATACAATATAAAACTTGTATCTACCAAGTTACAGAGTCATTAGAGTTGAGGCTCTGCCATTTTGGATTGCTTAAGATTTCGATATATTTTCGTGTACAGTACCAACATGGAATATTGTCTCCCATTCAATAAATACAATTTAAAACTTGTATCTACCAAGTTACAGAGTCATTAGAATTGAGGCTCTGCCATTTTGGATTGCTTAAGATCTCGAAATATTTTCGTGTACAGTACTCTATGAGAAAATGGAGAAATATGAAACGAACTTAAAACATGGAATATTGGTCTCCGATTAAATAAATACAATATAAAACTTGTATCTAACAAGTTACAGAGTCATTAGATTTGAGGCTCTACCATTTTGGATTGCTTAAGATTTCGATATATTTTCGTGTACAGTACCCTATGAGAAAATGGCGAAATATGAAACGAACTTAAAACATGGAATATTGGTCTCCGATTCAACAAATACATTATAAAACTTGTATCTAACAAGTTACATAGTCATTAGAGTTGAGGCTCTGCCATTTTGGTTTGCTTAAGATTTCGATATATTTTCGTGTGCAGTACCCTATGAGTTAATGGCGAAATATGCGACGGACTTAAAATATGAAATATTGGTCTCCGATTCAACAAATACAATATAAAACTTGTATCTACCAAGTTACAGAGTCATTAGAGTTGAGGCTCTGCCATTTTGGATTGCTTAAGATTTCGATATATTTTCGTGTACAGTACCCTATGAGAAAATGGCGAAATATGCGACGGACTTAAAATATGGAATATTGGTCTCCGATTCAATAAATAAAATATAAAACCTGTATCTACCAAGTTACAGAGTCATTAGAGTTGAGGCTCTGCCATTTTGGATTGCATAAGATTTCGATATATTTTCGTGTACAGTACCCTATGAGAAAATGGCGAAATATGCGACGGACTTAAAACATGGAATATTGGTCTCCGATTCAATAAATACATTAAAAAACTTGTATCTACCAAGTTACAGAGTCATTAGAGTTGAGTCTCTGGCATTTTGGATTGCTTAAGATTTCGATATATTTTCGTGTACAGTACCCTATGAGAAAATTGCGAAATATGCGACGGACTTAAAACATGGAATATTTGTCTCCGATTCAATAAATACAATATAAAACTTGTATCTACCATGTTACAGAGTCATTTAAGTTGAGGCTCTGCCATTTTGAATTGTTTAAGATTTCGATATATTTTCGTGTACAGTACCTTATGAGAAAATGGCGAAATATGCGACGGACTTAAAACATGGAATATTGGTCTCCGATTCAATAAATACAATATAAAACTTGTATCTACCAAGTTACAGAGTCATTAGAGTTGAGGCTCTGCCATTTTGGATTGCTTAAGATTTCGATATATTTTCGTGTACAGTACCCTATAAGAAAATGGCGAAATATGCGACGGACTTAAAACATGGAATATTGGTCTCCGATTCAATAAATACAATATAAATTTGTATCTACCAAGTTATAGAGTCATTAGAGTTAAGGCTCTGCCATTTTGGATTGCTTAAGATTTCGATATATTTTCATGTACAGTACCCTATGAGAAAATGGCGAAATATGCGACAGACTTAAAACATGGAATATTGGTTTCCGATTCAATAAATACAATATAAAACTTGTATCTACCAAGTTACAGAGTCATTAGAGTTGAGTCTCTAGCATTTTGGATTACTTAAGATTTTGATATATTTTCGTGTACAGTACCCTATGAGAAAATTGCGAAATATGCGACGGACTTAAAATATGGAATATTGGTCTCCGATTCAATAAATACAATATAAAACTTGTATCTACCAAGTTACAGAGTCATTTAAGTTGAGGCTCTGCCATTTTGGATTGTTTAAGATTTCGATATATTTTCGTGTACAGTACCCTATGAGAAAATGGCGAAATATGCGACGGACTTAAAACATGGAATATTGGTCTCCGATTCAATAAATACAATATAAAACTTGCATCTACCAAGTTACAGAGTCATTAGAGTTGAGGCTCTGCCATTTTGGATTGCTTAAGATTTCGATATATTTTGGTGTAAAGTACCCTATGAGAAAATGGCGAAATATGCGACGGACTTAAAACATGGAATATTGGTCTCCGATTCAATAAATACAATATAAAACTTGTATCTACCAAGTTACAGAGTCATTAGAGTTAAGGCTCTGCCATTTTGGATTGTTTAAGATTTCGATATATTTTCGTGTACAGTACCCTATGAGAAAATGGCGAAATATGCGACGGACTTAAAACATGGAATATTGGTCTCCGATTCAATAAATACAATAAAAAACATGTATCTATCAAGTTATAGAGTCATTAGAGTTGAGTCTCTGGCATTTTGGATTGCTTAAGATTTCGATATATTTTCGTGTACAGTACCCTATGAGAAAATTGCGAAATATGAAACGAACTTAAAACATGGAATATTGGCCTCCGATTCAATAAATACATTATAAAACTTGTATCTAACAAGTTACATAGTAATTAGAGTTGAGGCTCTGCCATTTTGGATTGCTTAAGATTTCGATATATTTTCGTGTACAGTACCCTATGAGTTAATGGCGAAATATTTGACGGACTTAAAATATGAAATATTGGTCTCCGATTCAACAAATACAATATAAAACTTGTATCTACCAAGTTACAGAGTCATTAGAGTTGAGGCTTTGCCATTTTGGATTGCTTAAGATTTCGATATATTTTCGTGTACCCTATGAGAAAATGGCGAAATATGCGACGGACTTAAAATATGGAATATTGGTCTCCGATTCAATAAATAAAATATAAAACTTGTATCTACCAAGTTACAGAGTCATTAGAGTTGAGGCTCTGCCATTTTGGATTGCTTAAGATTTCGATATATATTCGTGTACAGTACCCTATGAGAAAATGGCGAAATATGAAACTAACTTAAAACATGGAATATTGGTCTCCGATTCAATAAATACATTATAAAACTTGTATCTAACAAGTTACATAGTCATTAGAGTTGAGGCTCTGCCATTTTGGATTGCTTAAGATTTCGATATATTTTCGTGTACAGTACCCTATGAGAAAATGGCGAAATATGAAACGAACTTAAAACGTGGAATATTGGTCTCCGATTCAATAAATACATTATCAAACTTGTATCTAACAAGTTACATAGTCATTAGAGTTGAGGCTCTGCCATTTTGGATTGCTTAAGATTTCGATAGATTTTCGTGTACAGTACCCTATGAGTTAATGGCGAAATATGCGACGGACTTAAAATATGAAATATTGGTCTCCGATTCAACAAATACAATATAAAACTTGTATCTACCAAGTTACAGAGTCATTAGAGTTGAGGCTCTGCCATTTTGGATTGCTTAAGATTTCGATATATTTTCGTGTACAGTACCCTATGAGAAAATGGCAAAATATGCGACAGACTTAAAACATGGAATATTGGTCTCCGATTCAATAAATACAATATAAAACTTGTATCTACCAAGTTAAAGAGTCGTTAGAGTTGAGGCTCTTCCATTTTGGATTGCTTAGGATTTCGATATATTTTCGTGTACAGTACCCTATGAGAAAATGGCGAAATATACGACGGACTTCAAACATGGCATATTGGTCTCCCATTCAAAAAATACAATATAAAATTTGTATCTACCAAGTTATAGAGTCATTAGAGTTGAGGCTCTGCCATTTTGGATTGCTTAAGATTTCGATATATTTTCATGTACAGTACCCTATGAGAAAATGGCGAAATATGCGATGGACTTAAAACATGGAATATTGTCTCCCATTCAATAAATACAATATAAAACTTGTATCTACCAAGTTACAGAGTCATTAGAATTGAGGCTCTGCCATTTTGGATTGCTTAAGATCTCGAAATATTTTCGTGTACAGTACCCTATGAGAAAATGGAGAAATATGAAACGAACTTAAAACATGGAATATTGGTCTCCGATTAAATAAATACAATATAAAACTTGTATCTAACAAGTTACAGAGTCATTAGATTTGAGGCTCTACCATTTTGGATTGCTTAAGATTTCGATATATTTTCGTGTACAGTACCCTATGAGAAAATGGCGAAATATGAAACGAACTTAAAACATGGAATATTGGTCTCCGATTCAACAAATACATTATAAAACTTGTATCTAACAAGTTACATAGTCATTAGAGTTGAGGCTCTGCCATTTTGGTTTGCTTAAGATTTCGATATATTTTCGTGTGCAGTACCCTATGAGTTAATGGCGAAATATGCGACGGACTTAAAATATGAAATATTGGTCTCCGATTCAACAAATAAAATATAAAACTTGTATCTACCAAGTTACAGAGTCATTAGAGTTGAGGCTCTGCCATTTTGGATTGCTTAAGATTTCGATATATTTTCGTGTACAGTACCCTATGAGAAAATGGCGAAATATGCGACGGACTTAAAATATGGAATATTGGTCTCCGATTCAATAAATAAAATATAAAACCTGTATCTACCAAGTTACAGAGTCATTAGAGTTGAGGCTCTGCCATTTTGGATTGCATAAGATTTCGATATATTTTCGTGTACAGTACCCTATGAGAAAATGGCGAAATATGCGACGGACTTAAAACATGGAATATTGGTCTCCGATTCAATAAATACATTAAAAAACTTGTATCTACCAAGTTACAGAGTCATTAGAGTTGAGTCTCTGGCATTTTGGATTGCTTAAGATTTCGATATATTTTCGTGTACAGTACCCTATGAGAAAATTGCGAAATATGCGACGGACTTAAAACATGGAATATTTGTCTCCGATTCAATAAATACAATATAAAACTTGTATCTACCAAGTTACAGAGTCATTTAAGTTGAGGCTCTGCCATTTTGAATTGTTTAAGATTTCGATATATTTTCGTATAGAGTACCCTATGATAAAATGGCGAAATATGCGACGGACTTAAAACATGGAATATTGGTCTCCGATTCAATAAAAACAATATAAAACTTGTATCTACCAAGTTACAGAGTCAATAGAGTTGAGGCTCTGCCATTTTGGATTGCTTAAGATTTCGATATATTTTCGTGTACAGTACCCTATGAGAAAATGGCGAAATATGAAACGAACTAAAAACATGGAATATTGGTCTCCGATTCAATAAATACATTATAAAACTTGTATCTAACAAGTTACATAGTCATTAGAGTTGAGGCTCTGCCATTTTGGATTGCTTAAGATTTCGATATATTTTCGTGTACAGTACCCTATGAGAAAATGCCGAAATATGAAACGAACTTAAAACATGGAATATTAGTCTCCGATTCAATAAATACATTATAAAACTTGTATCTAACAAGTTACATAGTCATTAGAGTTGAGGCTCTGCCATTTTGGATTGCTTAAGATTTCGATATATTTTCGTGTACAGTACCCTACGAGAAAATGGCAAAATATGCGACAGACTTAAAACATGGAATATTGGTCTCCGATTCAATAAATACAATATAGAACTTGTATCTACCAAGTTAAAGAGTCGTTAGAGTTGAGGCTCTTCCATTTTGGATTGCTTAGGATTTCGATATATTTTCGTGTACAGTACCCTATAAGAAAATGGCGAAATATGCGACGTACTTCAAACATGGAATATTGGTCTCCCATTCAATAAATACAATATAAAACTTGTATCTACCAAGTTATAGAGTCATTAGAGTTGAGGCTCTGCCATTTTGTATTGCTTAAGATTTCGATATATTTTCATGTACATTACCCTATGAGAAAATGGTGAAATATGCGACGGACTTAAAACATGGAATATTGTCTCCCATTCAATAAATACAATATAAAACTTGTATCTACCAAGTTACAGAGTCATTAGAATTGAGGCTCTGCCATTTTGGATTGCTTAAGATCTCGAAATATTTTCGTGTACAGTACCCTATGAGAAAATGGCGAAATATGCGACGGACTTAAAACATGGAACATTGGTCTCCGATTCAATAAATACAATAGAAAACTTGTATCTACCAAGTTACAGAGTAATTAGAATTGAGTCTCTGGCATTTTGGATTGCTTAAGATTTCGATATATTTTCGTGTACAGTACACTATGAGAAAATTGCGAAATATGCGACGGACTTAAAACATGGAATATTGGTCTCCGATTCAATAAATACAATATAAAATTTGTATCTACCAAGTTACAGAGTCATTTAAGTTGAGGCTCTGCCATTTTGGATTGTTTAAGATTTCGATATATTTTCGTGTACAGTACCCTATGAGAAAATAGCGAAATATGCGACGGACTTAAAACATGGAATATTGGTCTCCGATTCAATAAATACAATAGAAAACTTGTATCTACCAAGTTACAGAGTAATTAGAATTGAGTCTCTGGCATTTTGGATTGCTTAAGATTTCGATATATTTTCGTGTACAGTACACTATGAGAAAATTGCGAAATATGCGACGGACTTAAAACATGGAATATTGGTCTCCGATTCAATAAATACAATATAAAATTTGTATCTACCAAGTTACAGAGTCATTTAAGTTGAGGCTCTGCCATTTTGGATTGTTTAAGATTTCGATATATTTTCGTGTACAGTACCCTATGAGAAAATGGCGAAATATGCGACGGACTTAAAACATGGAATATTGGTCTCCGATTCAATAAATACATTAAAAAACTTGTATCTACCAAGTTACAGAGTCATTAGAGTTGAGTCTCTGGCATTTTGGATTGCTTAAGATTTCGATATATTTTCGTGTACAGTACCCTATGAGAAAATTGCGAAATATGCGACGGACTTAAAACATGGAATATTTGTCTCCGATTCAATAAATACAATATAAAACTTGTATCTACCATGTTACAGAGTCATTTAAGTTGAGGCTCTGCCATTTTGAATTGTTTAAGATTTCGATATATTTTCGTGTACAGTACCTTATGAGAAAATGGCGAAATATGCGACGGACTTAAAACATGGAATATTGGTCTCCGATTCAATAAATACAATATAAAACTTGTATCTACCAAGTTACAGAGTCATTAGAGTTGAGGCTCTGCCATTTTGGATTGCTTAAGATTTTGATATATTTTCGTGTACAGTACCCTATAAGAAAATGGCGAAATATGCGACGGACTTAAAACATGGAATATTGGTCTCCGATTCAATAAATACAATATAAATATGTATCTACCAAGTTACAGAGTCATTAGAGTTAAGGCTCTGCCATTTTGGATTGCTTATGATTTCGATATATTTTCATGTACAGTACCCTATGAGAAAATGGCGAAATATGCGACGGACTTAAAACATGGAATATTGGTTTCCGATTCAATAAATACAATATAAAACTTGTATCTACCAAGTTACAGAGTCATTAGAGTTGAGTCTCTAGCATTTTGGATTACTTAAGATTTTGATATATTTTCGTGTACAGTACCCTATGAGAAAATTGCGAAATATGCGACGGACTTAAAATATGGAATATTGGTCTCCGATTCAATAAATACAATATAAAACTTGTATCTACCAAGTTACAGAGTCATTTAAGTTGAGGCTCTGCCATTTTGGATTGTTTAAGATTTCGATATATTTTCGTGTACAGTACCCTATGAGAAAATGGCGAAATATGCGACGGACTTAAAACATGGAATATTGGTCTCCGATTCAATAAATACAATATAAAACTTGCATCTACCAAGTTACAGAGTCATTAGAGTTGAGGCTCTGCCATTTTGGATTGCTTAAGATTTCGATATATTTTGGTGTAAAGTACCCTATGAGAAAATGGCGAAATATGCGACGGACTTAAAACATGGAATATTGGTCTCCGATTCAATAAATACAATATAAAATTTGTATCTACCAAGTTACAGAGTCATTTAAGTTGAGGCTCTGCCATTTTGGATTGTTTAAGATTTCGATATATTTTCGTGTACAGTACCCTATGAGAAAATGGCGAAATATGCGACGGACTTAAAACATGGAATATTGGTCTCCGATTCAATAAATACATTAAAAAACTTGTATCTACCAAGTTACAGAGTCATTAGAGTTGAGTCTCTGGCATTTTGGATTGCTTAAGATTTCGATATATTTTCGTGTACAGTACCCTATGAGAAAATTGCGAAATATGCGACGGACTTAAAACATGGAATATTTGTCTCCGATTCAATAAATACAATATAAAACTTGTATCTACCATGTTACAGATTCATTTAAGTTGAGGCTCTGCCATTTTGAATTGTTTAAGATTTCGATATATTTTCGTGTACAGTACCTTATGAGAAAATGGCGAAATATGCGACGGACTTAAAACATGGAATATTGGTCTCCGATTCAATAAATACAATATAAAACTTGTATCTACCAAGTTACAGAGTCATTAGAGTTGAGGCTCTGCCATTTTGGATTGCTTAAGATTTCGATATATTTTCGTGTACAGTACCCTATAAGAAAATGGCGAAATATGCGACGGACTTAAAACATGGAATATTGGTCTCCGATTCAATAAATACAATATAAATTTGTATCTACCAAGTTACAGAGTCATTAGAGTTAAGGCTCTGCCATTTTGGATTGCTTAAGATTTCGATATATTTTCATGTACAGTACCCTATGAGAAAATGGCGAAATATGCGACGGACTTAAAACATGGAATATTGGTCTCCGATTCAATAAATACAATAAAAAACATGTATCTATCAAGTTATAGAGTCATTAGAGTTGAGTCTCTGGCATTTTGGATTGCTTAAGATTTCGATATATTTTCGTGTACAGTACCCTATGAGAAAATTGCGAAATATGAAACGAACTTAAAACATGGAATATTGGCCTCCGATTCAATAAATACATTATAAAACTTGTATCTAACAAGTTACATAGTAATTAGAGTTGAGGCTCTGCTATTTTGGATTGCTTAAGATTTCGATATATTTTCGTGTACAGTACCCTATGAGAAAATAGCGAAATATGCGACGGACTTAAAACATGGAATATTGGTCTCCGATTCAATAAATACAATAGAAAACTTGTATCTACCAAGTTACAGAGTAATTAGAATTGAGTCTCTGGCATTTTGGATTGCTTAAGATTTCGATATATTTTCGTGTACAGTACACTATGAGAAAATTGCGAAATATGCGACGGACTTAAAACATGGAATATTGGTCTCCGATTCAATAAATACAATATAAAATTTGTATCTACCAAGTTACAGAGTCATTTAAGTTGAGGCTCTGCCATTTTGGATTGTTTAAGATTTCGATATATTTTCGTGTACAGTACCCTATGAGAAAATGGCGAAATATGCGACGGACTTAAAACATGGAATATTGGTCTCCGATTCAATAAATACATTAAAAAACTTGTATCTACCAAGTTACAGAGTCATTAGAGTTGAGTCTCTGGCATTTTTGATTGCTTAAGATTTCGATATATTTTCGTGTACAGTACCCTATGAGAAAATTGCGAAATATGCGACGGACTTAAAACATGGAATATTTGTCTCCGATTCAATAAATACAATATAAAACTTGTATCTACCATGTTACAGAGTCATTTAAGTTGAGGCTCTGCCATTTTGAATTGTTTAAGATTTCGATATATTTTCGTGTACAGTACCTTATGAGAAAATGGCGAAATATGCGACGGACTTAAAACATGGAATATTGGTCTCCGATTCAATAAATACAATATAAAACTTGTATCTACCAAGTTACAGAGTCATTAGAGTTGAGGCTCTGCCATTTTGGATTGCTTAAGATTTTGATATATTTTCGTGTACAGTACCCTATAAGAAAATGGCGAAATATGCGACGGACTTAAAACATGGAATATTGGTCTCCGATTCAATAAATACAATATAAATATGTATCTACCAAGTTACAGAGTCATTAGAGTTAAGGCTCTGCCATTTTGGATTGCTTAAGATTTCGATATATTTTCATGTACAGTACCCTATGAGAAAATGGCGAAATATGCGACGGACTTAAAACATGGAATATTGGTTTCCGATTCAATAAATACAATATAAAACTTGTATCTACCAAGTTACAGAGTCATTAGAGTTGAGTCTCTAGCATTTTGGATTACTTAAGATTTTGATATATTTTCGTGTACAGTACCCTATGAGAAAATTGCGAAATATGCGACGGACTTAAAATATGGAATATTGGTCTCCGATTCAATAAATACAATATAAAACTTGTATCTACCAAGTTACAGAGTCATTTAAGTTGAGGCTCTGCCATTTTGGATTGTTTAAGATTTCGATATATTTTCGTGTACAGTACCCTATGAGAAAATGGCGAAATATGCGACGGACTTAAAACATGGAATATTGGTCTCCGATTCAATAAATACATTAAAAAACTTGTATCTACCAAGTTACAGAGTCATTAGAGTTGAGTCTCTGGCATTTTGGATTGCTTAAGATTTCGATATATTTTCGTGTACAGTACCCTATGAGAAAATTGCGAAATATGCGACGGACTTAAAACATGGAATATTTGTCTCCGATTCAATAAATACAATATAAAACTTGTATCTACCATGTTACAGATTCATTTAAGTTGAGGCTCTGCCATTTTGAATTGTTTAAGATTTCGATATATTTTCGTGTACAGTACCTTATGAGAAAATGGCGAAATATGCGACGGACTTAAAACATGGAATATTGGTCTCCGATTCAATAAATACAATATAAAACTTGTATCTACCAAGTTACAGAGTCATTAGAGTTGAGGCTCTGCCATTTTGGATTGCTTAAGATTTCGATATATTTTCGTGTACAGTACCCTATAAGAAAATGGCGAAATATGCGACGGACTTAAAACATGGAATATTGGTCTCCGATTCAATAAATACAATATAAATTTGTATCTACCAAGTTACAGAGTCATTAGAGTTAAGGCTCTGCCATTTTGGATTGCTTAAGATTTCGATATATTTTCATGTACAGTACCCTATGAGAAAATGGCGAAATATGCGACGGACTTAAAACATGGAATATTGGTCTCCGATTCAATAAATACAATAAAAAACATGTATCTATCAAGTTATAGAGTCATTAGAGTTGAGTCTCTGGCATTTTGGATTGCTTAAGATTTCGATATATTTTCGTGTACAGTACCCTATGAGAAAATTGCGAAATATGAAACGAACTTAAAACATGGAATATTGGCCTCCGATTCAATAAATACATTATAAAACTTGTATCTAACAAGTTACATAGTAATTAGAGTTGAGGCTCTGCTATTTTGGATTGCTTAAGATTTCGATATATTTTCGTGTACAGTACCCTATGAGAAAATAGCGAAATATGCGACGGACTTAAAACATGGAATATTGGTCTCCGATTCAATAAATACAATAGAAAACTTGTATCTACCAAGTTACAGAGTAATTAGAATTGAGTCTCTGGCATTTTGGATTGCTTAAGATTTCGATATATTTTCGTGTACAGTACACTATGAGAAAATTGCGAAATATGCGACGGACTTAAAACATGGAATATTGGTCTCCGATTCAATAAATACAATATAAAATTTGTATCTACCAAGTTACAGAGTCATTTAAGTTGAGGCTCTGCCATTTTGGATTGTTTAAGATTTCGATATATTTTCGTGTACAGTACCCTATGAGAAAATGGCGAAATATGCGACGGACTTAAAACATGGAATATTGGTCTCCGATTCAATAAATACATTAAAAAACTTGTATCTACCAAGTTACAGAGTCATTAGAGTTGAGTCTCTGGCATTTTGGATTGCTTAAGATTTCGATATATTTTCGTGTACAGTACCCTATGAGAAAATTGCGAAATATGCGACGGACTTAAAACATGGAATATTTGTCTCCGATTCAATAAATACAATATAAAACTTGTATCTACCATGTTACAGAGTCATTTAAGTTGAGGCTCTGCCATTTTGAATTGTTTAAGATTTCGATATATTTTCGTGTACAGTACCTTATGAGAAAATGGCGAAATATGCGACGGACTTAAAACATGGAATATTGGTCTCCGATTCAATAAATACAATATAAAACTTGTATCTACCAAGTTACAGAGTCATTAGAGTTGAGGCTCTGCCATTTTGGATTGCTTAAGATTTTGATATATTTTCGTGTACAGTACCCTATAAGAAAATGGCGAAATATGCGACGGACTTAAAACATGGAATATTGGTCTCCGATTCAATAAATACAATATAAATATGTATCTACCAAGTTACAGAGTCATTAGAGTTAAGGCTCTGCCATTTTGGATTGCTTAAGATTTCGATATATTTTCATGTACAGTACCCTATGAGAAAATGGCGAAATATGCGACGGACTTAAAACATGGAATATTGGTTTCCGATTCAATAAATACAATATAAAACTTGTATCTACCAAGTTACAGAGTCATTAGAGTTGAGTCTCTAGCATTTTGGATTACTTAAGATTTTGATATATTTTCGTGTACAGTACCCTATGAGAAAATTGCGAAATATGCGACGGACTTAAAATATGGAATATTGGTCTCCGATTCAATAAATACAATATAAAACTTGTATCTACCAAGTTACAGAGTCATTTAAGTTGAGGCTCTGCCATTTTGGATTGTTTAAGATTTCGATATATTTTCGTGTACAGTACCCTATGAGAAAATGGCGAAATATGCGACGGACTTAAAACATGGAATATTGGTCTCCGATTCAATAAATACAATATAAAACTTGCATCTACCAAGTTACAGAGTCATTAGAGTTGAGGCTCTGCCATTTTGGATTGCTTAAGATTTCGATATATTTTGGTGTAAAGTACCCTATGAGAAAATGGCGAAATATGCGACGGACTTAAAACATGGAATATTGGTCTCCGATTCAATAAATACAATATAAAATTTGTATCTACCAAGTTACAGAGTCATTTAAGTTGAGGCTCTGCCATTTTGGATTGTTTAAGATTTCGATATATTTTCGTGTACAGTACCCTATGAGAAAATGGCGAAATATGCGACGGACTTAAAACATGGAATATTGGTCTCCGATTCAATAAATACATTAAAAAACTTGTATCTACCAAGTTACAGAGTCATTAGAGTTGAGTCTCTGGCATTTTGGATTGCTTAAGATTTCGATATATTTTCGTGTACAGTACCCTATGAGAAAATTGCGAAATATGCGACGGACTTAAAACATGGAATATTTGTCTCCGATTCAATAAATACAATATAAAACTTGTATCTACCATGTTACAGATTCATTTAAGTTGAGGCTCTGCCATTTTGAATTGTTTAAGATTTCGATATATTTTCGTGTACAGTACCTTATGAGAAAATGGCGAAATATGCGACGGACTTAAAACATGGAATATTGGTCTCCGATTCAATAAATACAATATAAAACTTGTATCTACCAAGTTACAGAGTCATTAGAGTTGAGGCTCTGCCATTTTGGATTGCTTAAGATTTCGATATATTTTCGTGTACAGTACCCTATAAGAAAATGGCGAAATATGCGACGGACTTAAAACATGGAATATTGGTCTCCGATTCAATAAATACAATATAAATTTGTATCTACCAAGTTACAGAGTCATTAGAGTTAAGGCTCTGCCATTTTGGATTGCTTAAGATTTCGATATATTTTCATGTACAGTACCCTATGAGAAAATGGCGAAATATGCGACGGACTTAAAACATGGAATATTGGTCTCCGATTCAATAAATACAATAAAAAACATGTATCTATCAAGTTATAGAGTCATTAGAGTTGAGTCTCTGGCATTTTGGATTGCTTAAGATTTCGATATATTTTCGTGTACAGTACCCTATGAGAAAATTGCGAAATATGAAACGAACTTAAAACATGGAATATTGGCCTCCGATTCAATAAATACATTATAAAACTTGTATCTAACAAGTTACATAGTAATTAGAGTTGAGGCTCTGCCATTTTGGATTGCTTAAGATTTCGATATATTTTCGTGTACAGTACCCTATGAGTTAATGGCGAAATATTTGACGGACTTAAAATATGAAATATTGGTCTCCGATTCAACAAATACAATATAAAACTTGTATCTACCAAGTTACAGAGTCATTAGAGTTGAGGCTTTGCCATTTTGGATTGCTTAAGATTTCGATATATTTTCGTGTACCATATGAGAAAATGGCGAAATATGCGACGGACTTAAAATATGGAATATTGGTCTCCGATTCAATAAATAAAATATAAAACTTGTATCTACCAAGTTACAGAGTCATTAGAGTTGAGGCTCTGCCATTTTGGATTGCTTAAGATTTCGATATATATTCGTGTACAGTACCCTATGAGAAAATGGCGAAATATGAAACTAACTTAAAACATGGAATATTGGTCTCCGATTCAATAAATACATTATAAAACTTGTATCTAACAAGTTACATAGTCATTAGAGTTGAGGCTCTGCCATTTTGGATTGCTTAAGATTTCGATATATTTTCGTGTACAGTACCCTATGAGAAAATGGCGAAATATGAAACGAACTTAAAACGTGGAATATTGGTCTCCGATTCAATAAATACATTATCAAACTTGTATCTAACAAGTTACATAGTCATTAGAGTTGAGGCTCTGCCATTTTGGATTGCTTAAGATTTCGATATATTTTCGTGTACAGTACCCTATGAGTTAATGGCGAAATATACGACGGGCTTCAAACATGGAATATTGGTCTCCCATTCAAAAAATACAATATAAAATTTGTATCTACCAAGTTATAGAGTCATTAGAGTTGAGGCTCTGCCATTTTGGATTGCTTAAGATTTCGATATATTTTCATGTACAGTACCCTATGAGAAAATGGCGAAATATGCGATGGACTTAAAACATGGAATATTGTCTCCCATTCAATAAATACAATATAAAACTTGTATTTACCAAGTTACAGAGTCATTAGAATTGAGGCTCTGCCATTTTGGATTGCTTAAGATCTCGAAATATTTTCGTGTACAGTACCCTATGAGAAAATGGAGAAATATGAAACGAACTTAAAACATGGAATATTGGTATCCGATTAAATAAATACAATATAAAACTTGTATCTAACTAGTTACAGAGTCATTAGATTTGAGGCTCTACCATTTTGGATTGCTTAAGATTTCGATATATTTTCGTGTACAGTACCCTATGAGAAAATGGCGAAATATGAAACGAACTTAAAACATGGAATATTGGTCTCCGATTCAACAAATACATTATAAAACTTGTATCTAACAAGTTACATAGTCATTAGAGTTGAGGCTCTGCCATTTTGGTTTGCTTAAGATTTCGATATATTTTCGTGTGCAGTACCCTATGAGTTAATGGCGAAATATGCGACGGACTTAAAATATGAAATATTGGTCTCCGATTCAACAAATACAATATAAAACTTGTATCTACCAAGTTACAGAGTCATTAGAGTTGAGGCTCTGCCATTTTGGATTGCTTAAGATTTCGATATATTTTCGGGTACAGTACCCTATGAGAAAATGGCGAAATATGCGACGGACTTAAAATATGGAATATTGGTCTCCGATTCAATAAATAAAATATAAAACCTGTATCTACCAAGTTACAGAGTCATTAGAGTTGAGGCTCTGCCATTTTGGATTGCATAAGATTTCGATATATTTTCGTGTACAGTACCCTATGAGAAAATGGCGAAATATGCGACGGACTTAAAACATGGAATATTGGTCTCCGATTCAATAAATACATTAAAAAACTTGTATCTACCAAGTTACAGAGTCATTAGAGTTGAGTCTCTGGCATTTTGGATTGCTTAAGATTTCGATATATTTTCGTGTACAGTACCCTATGAGAAAATTGCGAAATATGCGACGGACTTAAAACATGGAATATTTGTCTCCGATTCAATAAATACAATATAAAACTTGTATCTACCAAGTTACAGAGTCATTTAAGTTGAGGCTCTGCCATTTTGGATTGCTTAAGATTTCGATATATTTTCGTGTACAGTACCCTATGAGAAAATGGCGAAATATGAAACGAACTAAAAACATGGAATATTGGTCTCCGATTCAATAAATACATTATAAAACTTGTATCTAACAAGTTACATAGTCATTAGAGTTGAGGCTCTGCCATTTTGGATTGCTTAAGATTTCGATATATTTTCGTGTACAGTACCCTATGAGAAAATGGCGAAATATGCGACGGACTTAAAACATGGAATATTGGTCTCCGATTCAATAAATACATTAAAAAACTTGTATCTACCAAGTTACAGAGTCATTAGAGTTGAGTCTCTGGCATTTTGGATTGCTTAAGATTTCGATATATTTTCGTGTACAGTACCCTATGAGAAAATTGCGAAATATGCGACGGACTTAAAACATGGAATATTTGTCTCCGATTCAATAAAAACAATATAAAACTTGTATCTACCAAGTTACAGAGTCAATAGAGTTGAGGCTCTGCCATTTTGGATTGCTTAAGATTTCGATATATTTTCGTGTACAGTACCCTATGAGAAAATGGCGAAATATGAAACGAACTAAAAACATGGAATATTGGTCTCCGATTCAATAAATACATTATAAAACTTGTATCTAACAAGTTACATAGTCATTAGAGTTGAGGCTCTGCCATTTTGGATTGCTTAAGATTTCGATATATTTTCGTGTACAGTACCCTATGAGAAAATGCCGAAATATGAAACGAACTTAAAACATGGAATATTAGTCTCCGATTCAATAAATACATTATAAAACTTGTATCTAACAAGTTACATAGTCATTAGAGTTGAGGCTCTGCCATTTTGGATTGCTTAAGATTTCGATATATTTTCGTGTACAGTACCCTATGAGAAAATGGCAAAATATGCGACAGACTTAAAACATGGAATATTGGTCTCCGATTCAATAAATACAATATAGAACTTGTATCTACCAAGTTAAAGAGTCGTTAGAGTTGAGGCTCTTCCATTTTGGATTGCTTAGGATTTCGATATATTTTCGTGTACAGTACCCTATAAGAAAATGGCGAAATATGCGACGTACTTCAAACATGGAATATTGGTCTCCCATTCAATAAATACAATATAAAACTTGTATCTACCAAGTTATAGAGTCATTAGAGTTGAGGCTCTGCCATTTTGTATTGCTTAAGATTTCGATATATTTTCATGTACATTACCCTATGAGAAAATGGTGAAATATGCGACGGACTTAAAACATGGAATATTGTCTCCCATTCAATAAATACAATATAAAACTTGTATCTACCAAGTTCCAGAGTCATTAGAATTGAGGCTCTGCCATTTTGGATTGCTTAAGATCTCGAAATATTTTCGTGTACAGTACCCTATGAGAAAATGGCGAAATATGCGACGGACTTAAAACATGGAACATTGGTCTCCGATTCAATAAATACAATAGAAAACTTGTATCTACCAAGTTACAAAGTAATTAGAATTGAGTCTCTGGCATTTTGGATTGCTTAAGATTTCGATATATTTTCGTGTACAGTACACTATGAGAAAATTGCGAAATATGCGACGGACGTAAAACATGGAATATTGGTCTCCGATTCAATAAATACAATATAAAATTTGTATCTACCAAGTTACAGAGTCATTTAAGTTGAGGCTCTGCCATTTTGGATTGTTTAAGATTTCGATATATTTTCGTGTACAGTACCCTATGAGAAAATAGCGAAATATGCGACGGACTTAAAACATGGAATATTGGTCTCCGATTCAATAAATACAATAGAAAACTTGTATCTACCAAGTTACAAAGTAATTAGAATTGAGTCTCTGGCATTTTGGATTGCTTAAGATTTCGATATATTTTCGTGTACAGTACACTATGAGAAAATTGCGAAATATGCGACGGACTTAAAACATGGAATATTGGTCTCCGATTCAATAAATACAATATAAAATTTGTATCTACCAAGTTACAGAGTCATTTAAGTTGAGGCTCTGCCATTTTGGATTGTTTAAGATTTCGATATATTTTCGTGTACAGTACATTATGAGAAAATAGCGAAATATGCGACGGACTTAAAACATGGAATATTGGTCTCCGATTCGATAAATACAATATAAAACTTGTATCTACCAAGTTACAGAGTCATTAGAATTGAGGCTCTGCCATTTTGGATTGCTTAAGATTTCGATATATTTTCGTGTACAGTACCCTATGAGAAAATGGCAAAATATGCGACAGACTTAAAACGTGGAATATTGGTCTCCGATTCAATAAATACAATATAAAACTTGTATCTAAAAAGTTACATAGTCATTAGAGTTGAGGCTCTGCCATTTTGGATTGCTTAAGATTTCGATATATTTTCGTGTACAGTACCCTATGAGAAAATGGCGAAATATGAAACGAACTTAAAACGTGGAATATTGGTCTCCGATTCAATAAATACATTATCAAACTTGTATCTAACAAGTTACATAGTCATTAGAGTTGAGGCTCTGCCATTTTGGATTGCTTAAGATTTCGATATATTTTCGTGTACAGTACCCTATGAGTTAATGGCGAAATATGCGACGGGCTTAAAATATGAAATATTGGTCTCCGATTCAACAAATACAATATAAAACTTGTATCTACCAAGTTACAGAGTCATTAGAGTTGAGGCTCTGCCATTTTGGATTGCTTAAGATTTCGATATATTTTCGTGTACAGTACCCTATGAGAAAATGGCAAAATATGCGACAGACTTAAAACATGGAATATTGGTCTCCGATTCAATAAATACAATATAAAACTTGTATCTACCAAGTTAAAGAGTCGTTAGAGTTGAGGCTCTTCCATTTTGGATTGCTTAGGATTTCGATATATTTTCGTGTACAGTACCCTATGAGAAAATGGCGAAATATACGACGGACTTCAAACATGGAATATTGGTCTCCCATTCAAAAAATACAATATAAAATTTGTATCTACCAAGTTATAGAGTCATTAGAGTTGAGGCTCTGCCATTTTGGATTGCTTAAGATTTCGATATATTTTCATGTACAGTACCCTATGAGAAAATGGCGAAATATGCGATGGACTTAAAACATGGAATATTGTCTCCCATTCAATAAATACAATATAAAACTTGTATCTACCAAGTTACAGAGTCATTAGAATTGAGGCTCTGCCATTTTGGATTGCTTAAGATCTCGAAATATTTTCGTGTACAGTACCCTATGAGAAAATGGAGAAATATGAAACGAACTTAAAACATGGAATATTGGTCTCGGATTAAATAAATACAATATAAAACTTGTATCTAACTAGTTACAGAGTCATTAGATTTGAGGCTCTACCATTTTGGATTGCTTAAGATTTCGATATATTTTCGTGTACAGTACCCTATGAGAAAATGGCGAAATATGAAACGAACTTAAAACATGGAATATTGGTCTCCGATTCAACAAATACATTATAAAACTTGTATCTAACAAGTTACATAGTCATTAGAGTTGAGGCTCTGCCATTTTGGTTTGCTTAAGATTTCGATATATTTTCGTGTGCAGTACCCTATGAGTTAATGGCGAAATATGCGACGGACTTAAAATATGAAATATTGGTCTCCGATTCAACAAATACAATATAAAACTTGTATCTACCAAGTTACAGAGTCATTAGAGTTGAGGCTCTGCCATTTTGGATTGCTTAAGATTTCGATATATTTTCGTGTACAGTACCCTATGAGAAAATGGCGAAATATGCGACGGACTTAAAATATGGAATATTGGTATCCGATTCAATAAATAAAATATAAAACCTGTATCTACCAAGTTACAGAGTCATTAGAGTTGAGGCTCTGCCATTTTGGATTGCATAAGATTTCGATATATTTTCGTGTACAGTACCCTATGAGAAAATGGCGAAATATGCGACGGACTTAAAACATGGAATATTGGTCTCCGATTCAATAAATACATTAAAAAACTTGTATCTACCAAGTTAAAGAGTCATTAGAGTTGAGTCTCTGGCATTTTGGATTGCTTAAGATTTCGATATCTTTTCGTGTACAGTACCCTATGAGAAAATTGCGAAATATGCGACGGACTTAAAACATGGAATATTTGTCTCCGATTCAATAAATACAATATAAAACTTGTATCTACCAAGTTACAGAGTCATTTAAGTTGAGGCTCTGCCATTTTGAATTGTTTAAGATTTCGATATATTTTCGTATAGAGTACCCTATGATAAAATGGCGAAATATGCGACGGACTTAAAACATGGAATATTGGTCTCCGATTCAATAAAAACAATATAAAACTTGTATCTACCAAGTTACAGAGTCAATAGAGTTGAGGCTCTGCCATTTTGGATTGCTTAAGATTTCGATATATTTTCGTGTACAGTACCCTATGAGAAAATGGCGAAATATGAAACGAACTAAAAACATGGAATATTGGTCTCCGATTCAATAAATACATTATAAAACTTGTATCTAACAAGTTACATAGTCATTAGAGTTGAGGCTCTGCCATTTTGGATTGCTTAAGATTTCGATATATTTTCGTGTACAGTACCCTATGAGAAAATGCCGAAATATGAAACGAACTTAAAACATGGAATATTAGTCTCCGATTCAATAAATACATTATAAAACTTGTATCTAACAAGTTACATAGTCATTAGAGTTGAGGCTCTGCCATTTTGGATTGCTTAAGATTTCGATATATTTTCGTGTACAGTACCCTATGAGAAAATGGCAAAATATGCGACAGACTTAAAACATGGAATATTGGTCTCCGATTCAATAAATACAATATAGAACTTGTATCTACCAAGTTAAAGAGTCGTTAGAGTTGAGGCTCTTCCATTTTGGATTGCTTAGGATTTCGATATATTTTCGTGTACAGTACCCTATAAGAAAATGGCGAAATATGCGACGTACTTCAAACATGGAATATTGGTCTCCCATTCAATAAATACAATATAAAACTTGTATCTACCAAGTTATAGAGTCATTAGAGTTGAGGCTCTGCCATTTTGTATTGCTTAAGATTTCGATATATTTTCATGTACATTACCCTATGAGAAAATGGTGAAATATGCGACGGACTTAAAACATGGAATATTGTCTCCCATTCAATAAATACAATATAAAACTTGTATCTACCAAGTTACAGAGTCATTAGAATTGAGGCTCTGCCATTTTGGATTGCTTAAGATCTCGAAATATTTTCGTGTACAGTACCCTATGAGAAAATGGCGAAATATGCGACGGACTTAAAACATGGAACATTGGTCTCCGATTCAATAAATACAATAGAAAACTTGTATCTACCAAGTTACAGAGTAATTAGAATTGAGTCTCTGGCATTTTGGATTGCTTAAGATTTCGATATATTTTCGTGTACAGTACACTATGAGAAAATTGCGAAATATGCGACGGACTTAAAACATGGAATATTGGTCTCCGATTCAATAAATACAATATAAAATTTGTATCTACCAAGTTACAGAGTCATTTAAGTTGAGGCTCTGCCATTTTGGATTGTTTAAGATTTCGATATATTTTCGTGTACAGTACCCTATGAGAAAATAGCGAAATATGCGACGGACTTAAAACATGGAATATTGGTCTCCGATTCAATAAATACAATAGAAAACTTGTATCTACCAAGTTACAGAGTAATTAGAATTGAGTCTCTGGCATTTTGGATTGCTTAAGATTTCGATATATTTTCGTGTACAGTACACTATGAGAAAATTGCGAAATATGCGACGGACTTAAAACATGGAATATTGGTCTCCGATTCAATAAATACAATATAAAATTTGTATCTACCAAGTTAGAGAGTCATTTAAGTTGAGGCTCTGCCATTTTGGATTGTTTAAGATTTCGATATATTTTCGTGTACAGTACCCTATGAGAAAATAGCGAAATATGCGACGGACTTAAAACATGGAATATTGGTCTCCGATTCGATAAATACAATATAAAACTTGTATCTACCAAGTTACAGAGTCATTAGGATTGAGGCTCTGCCATTTTGGATTCCTTAAGATTTCGATATATTTTCGTGTACAGTACCCTATGAGAAAATGGCAAAATATGCGACAGACTTAAAACGTGGAATATTGGTCTCCGATTCAATAAATACAATATAAAACTTGTATCTACCAAGTTAAAGAGTCGTAAGAGTTGAGGCTCTTCCATTTTGGATTGCTTAGGATTTCGATATATTTTCGTGTACAGTACCCTATGAGAAAATGGCGAAATATGCGACGGACTTCAAACATGGAATATTGGTCTCCCATTCAATAAATACAATATAAAACTTGTATCTACCAAGTTATAGAGTCATTAGAGTTGAGGCTCTGCCATTTTGGATTGCTTAAGATTTCGATATATTTTCATGTACAGTACCCTATTAGAAAATGGAGAAATATGCGACGGACTTAAAACATGGAATATTGTCTCCCTTTCAATAAATACAATATAAAACTTGTATCTACCAAGTTATAGAGTCATTAGAATTGAGGCTCTGCCATTTTGGATTGCTTAAGATCTCGAAATATTTTCGTGTCTATGAGAAAATGGAGAAATATGAAACGAACTTAAAACATGGAATATTGGTCTCCGATTAAATAAATACAATATAAAACTTGTATCTAACAAGTCACAGAGTCATTAGAGTTGAGGCTCTGCCATTTTGGATTGCTTAAGATTTCGATATATTTTCGTGTACAGTACCCTTTGAGAAAATGGCGAAATATGCGACGGACTTAAAACATGGAATATTGGTCTCCGATTCAATAAATACATTATAAAACTTGTATCTACCAAGTTACAGAGTCATTAGAGTTGAGAATCTGCCATTTTGGATTGCTTAAGATTTCGATATATTTTCGTGTACAGTAGTACCCTATGAGAAAATAGCGAAATATGCGACGGACTTAAAACCTGGAATATTGGTCTCCGATTCAATAAATACAATATAAAACATGTATCTACCAAGTTACAGTGTCATTTGAGTTGAGGCTCTGCCATTTGGGATTGCTTAAGATTTCGATATATTTTTGTGTACAGTACCCTATGAGAAAATGGCGAAATATGCGACGTACTTAAAATATGGAATATTGGTCTCCGATTCAACAAATACAATATAAAACTTGTATCTACCAAGTTACAGAGTCATTAGAGTAGAGGCTCTGCCATTTTTGATTGCTTAAGATTTCGATATATTTTCGTGTACAGTACCCTATGAGTAAATGGCGAAATATGAAACGAACATAAAACATGGAATATTGGTCTCCGATTCAATAAATACATTATAAAACTTGTATCTAACAAGTTACATAGTCATTAGGGTTGAGGCTCTGCCATTTTGGATTGCTTAAGATTTCGATATATTTTCGTGTACAGTACCCTATGAGAGAATGGCGAAATATGAAACGAACATAAAACATGGAATATTGGTCTCCGATTCAATAAATACATTATAAAACTTGTATCTAACAAGTTACATAGTCATTAGGGTTGAGGCTCTGCCATTTTGGATTGCTTAAGATTTCGATATATTTTCGTGTACAGTACCCTATGAGTTAATGGCGAAATATGCGACGGACTTAAAATATGGAATATTGGTCTCCGATTCAACAAATACAATATAAAACTTGTATCTACCAAGTTACAGAGTCATTAGAGTTGAGGCTCTGCCATTTTGGATTGCTTAAGATTTCGATATATTTTCGTGTACAGTACCCTATGAGAAAATGGCGAAATATGCGACGGACTTAAAACATGGAATATTGGTCTCCCATTCAATAAATACAATATAAAACTTGTATCTAACAAGTTACAGAGTCGTTAGAGTTGAGGCTCTGGCATTTTGGATTGCTTAAGATTTCGATATATTTTCGTGTACAGTACCCTATGAGAAAATGGCGAAATATGAAACGAACTTAAAACATGGAATATTGGACTCCGATTCAATAAATACAATATAAAACTTGTATCCAACAAGTTACAGAGTCATTAGAGTTGAGGCTCTGCCATTTTGGATTGCTTAAGATTTCGATATATTTTCGTGTACAGTACCCTATGAGAAAATGGTGAAATATGCGACGGACTTAAAACATGGAATATTGGTCTCCGATTCAATAAATACAATACAAAACTTGTATCTACCAAGTTACAGAGTCATTAGAGTTGAGGCTCTGCCATTTTTGATTGCTTAAGATTTCGATATATTTTCGTGTACCGTACCCTATGAGAAAATGGCGAAATATGCGACCGACTTAAAATATGGAATATTGGTCTCCGATTCATCAAATACAATATAAAACTTGTATCTACCAAGTTACAGAGTCATTAGAGTTGAGGCTCTGCCATTTTTGATTGCTTAAGATTTCGATATATTTTCGTGTACCCTATGAGAAAATGGCGAAATATGCGACGGACTTAAAACATGGAATATTGGTCTCCGATTCAATGAATTCAATATAAAACTTGTATCTACCAAGTTACAGATTCATTAGAATTGAGGCTCTGCCATTTTGGATTGCTTAAGATTTCGATATATTTTCGTGTACAGTACCCTATGAGAAAATAGCGAAATAAGCGACGGACTTAAAACATTTAATATTGGTCTCCGGATCAATAAATACAATATAAAACTTGTATCTACCAAGTTACAAAGTCATTAGAGTTGAGGCTTTGCCATTTTGGATTGCTTAAGATTTTGATATATTTTCGTGTACAGTACCCTATGAGAAAATGGCGAAATATGCGATGAACTTTAAACATGGAATATTGGTCTCCGATTCAATAAATGCAATATAAAACTTGTATCTACCAAGTTACAGAGTCATTATAGTTGAGGCTCTGCCAGTTTGGATTGCTTAAGATTTCGATATATTTTCGTGTACAGTACTCTATTAGAAAATGGAGAAATATGCGACGGACTTAAAACATGGAATATTGGTCTCCGATTCAATAAATATTGGTCTCCGATTCAATAAAACATGGAATATGAGAAAATGGCGAAATATGCGACGGACTTAAAAGAATTAAGAGGGGGGAAATCGGGTCGAACATACCCGTCAGAGGAGTTACTGGAGGGGCCGCGGGGCGGCTCAGGGGTGCCGCGGGGTGGCCGGCGATTTCGAACCTCTTCTTCTTCCTCGTTTGCACCTGTTTCAAAATCCTCTATGTTAGCATCATTATG
The DNA here is from genome assembly GCA_963922045.1 of Persicaria maculosa. Taxonomy (NCBI): domain Eukaryota; kingdom Viridiplantae; phylum Streptophyta; class Magnoliopsida; order Caryophyllales; family Polygonaceae; genus Persicaria; species Persicaria maculosa. The sequence goes on from OY998252.1 coordinate 184,908, forward strand.
GGGAGTGGTAATCAGTTCCTTACCACTTCTTAGTGTCACAGCGCTGACGTTCTCCTTGGGGTTCACCACCGTTTGAGATGGTAGCTTTCCTTAGTCCTTCGCCTGCATTTCGCTCAGCGATTGAGCCAATTGGCTAATTTGCTTCTCCAAATTCCTTTAGTGCTCAACTTGTCTCTTTTGGTGCTCAACTTGACCCAAGACGATCTTCGTGAGAGCTTTGAGAGGATCCTCATTGGATTGATCATCAATTGGTGGAGGTCCTCTCTGTCTTTGATCAAATTGTTGCTGAGGTCTGAAATGGGGTCCTCCTTGTGGATTGAAAGGGACTTGGTTATTACCATAGTCATACCCCTGGTAACCTGCATTATAGTTGTTATTGTATTGATTGGGATTAGCATAGTTACCATACCTGGATCGCTGAGGAACAAAGTTCCCCATGGCATTCAGCTCTACATTTGGCTCCTGTAGCATTGGACAAGTGTCCGTCGGGTGATAAAGATCAGCGCAAATGCCACATGCCTTAAGTTGTTGTGGGGTTTCTTGTAGCATGAACATTTTCATCATATCTTTCAATTCAGCCACATCGCTATGTAGTGAGGAAGTTGAGGAGTCAACGGCGAGTACCCCTCTAGCATGAAGTCCCTTGCTGAATTGTCTAGAGCCATCAGCAAGCTCTGAAAACACCTCCCAAGCAGCATTGGGTGTTTTGTTCAAGATGTTGCCTCCACAGGCAGAGTTCACCATCTTACGCTCCTCGTCAAGCAACCCATTGAATAGAAAGAGCACTAAATCCTTCTTTGAAAAACCATGGTGAGGGCAACTAGAGCAAAGCTTCTTGAAGCGCTCAAAGTACTCAAAGAGTGTCTCTGTAGCCTGCTGGTCAATGCTACTGATTTCCTTTTTTAGACTGTTCAACTTGGTTGCAGGAAAGTACTTTTAATTTCCAGAAAGAGACGCTTCAACTGTATCCATGTTGTTGCACTACCTGGTGGCAAGTAGTAGAACCACTCATTAGTAGTGTCCTTAAGCGAAAAGGGGAATGCCCTTAACTTGATTTGCTCCTCCGTGACATTGCCTGGTTTCATCCCCACCACTACAGTATGGAACTCAGATAAGTGCTTGTGGGGGTCCTCACCACTCAACCCATGGAATTTGGGTAAGAGATGAACCACCCCAGACTTCAGCTCAAAATTGACACCTTCATCAAGTTCAGGGAACACGATAGCCAATGGTTGTTGGGCTAAGTTTGGTGTTGTGAGCTCCTTCAACGTTTGATTATCCTCGTTAACAGCCATCTCTATACTCTCTTCTTCTCCTTGATCGAAAGGTAACTCGCGAAAGTGATCACGAGCTTCTCGCCTCAATCTAGAGAGAGTCCTCTCAATCTTTGAATCTAAAGACAATAAAAATGAGTTAGTAGCACGAGTGTGGACCATATAGGTGGTCCACATCAAAATTAGCAACTAAAACAACACAAGAATTCAATAAGAAGTCCCCGGCAACGGCGCCAAATTTGACAAGAGGAAAACTTGTCGTTGTTCTTGCCAAAGAATACTCAAACTCACAACTAGTATATTGTGTAAGCAAGAGATCGATCCACAGGGAAATCTATTCAATTCAAGTCTAATTCTAATTGCTAAGAGAGAAAAGGGGTAGTTTTTAGTGTGAAAAGATCTGCCTTTTAGCAAAGTGGAAGCCAACAAACAAAGGAAATTGGTTTTAGAATGCAGTGGAGAGAAATAGGTTCACCTACAATTTATCACTTCGATTGATGAATTCGATCCTTGTTTCAGCCTCTAGTTCTTGTCTTTTCCTATCAATGTCCTTGTCCAGATCTTATGTAAATTACTAAACCTACGAGTCCTAGCAACCCTTATCTCTAAATAACCCTAACACGGTTAAGATTTAACCTAGAGATAGCATTAAGACTATGAATTAACCAAGGTACATGCAATATCAAGCTACGAGTCGATATTTAACATATATTCAACTTCCTACACATCCAATTAGTCCTACGAGTCCTAAAGGGATATGATTTCCACTTGGGTTAAGGTTCGCTACGAGGAATCTACAAAACCCTAGTAATTGAATGAATCTACTCTAACTAGTCGGCCAGGCCAGAGAGAATAAAACACATTCAAGCAATTAAGCACAAAGAAGTCAAAACATTGCAATAGGAATAAGAACTAGATTAAGAAACTCACAATTCAACAATCAAAGATCCAAATCGTAGGCGAAACCTCGAGAGTTTAGTTGCTCATGCTCAACGGCGCTCTCAACAACGGAATAAAGTGCATAAGGTGAATGAAAATAATAACTAGAAAAGCCTTAAATAGTCTTAAGAAAGTCGGCCCACACTTAGATAAAAACCCTAAAGAAAATCCCAGATCGAATGTACGGTTTCTGCACGGGCCGCGGGGCGGCCAGGCCAGGCCGCGGGGTGGCCGGCGATCAGCGAAGTGATCCGTTTCTTCCTTCGCGCCGCGGGGCGGCCAGCGATTCTTCTGAGCTCTCCTTCCGTTACTTCAGCAGCTTCTATGCATCTTCCTTAGCTTATTTTTTCTCTTTTCAAATTCATTTCACCTCCCATCTACTTTACCTGAAATAAACCATAAAATCATGTAGATTCCGCCTCTTCTAACTCAACAAGTGATAATGCAAATTCAACTAAATAAATGCAATATTCACACCTAAATTATGCTAAATGCAATATATTATGCAACACTAACTATGCTCTATCAAATTCCCCCACACTTGAACCTTTGCTTGTCCTCAAGCAATAGAAAACTCAACTCTGCAGCCCCACAGAATAGCAATTCATGTATCCACACCTCAATATTCTTTAAGTGCATGAAAAACTAGCAAACACAATAGACTAACAACATCATAGCACATAATTGGAATAATCACTGAAATCAGGCAACCATATCCATTCTAGACCTCACAAAGGATATGTGTTTCACTCTCGCTCAAGTGTTTATGGTTAAATGTTTACGCTCAAAACTCAATCTTCAAAAACTTAGCTACAAGAGTCTTGCACCAGTGTTCTAATTCTCCACCGCTTGTGACTCTACACACAACAAAAATCATGAGGTCTTTCAATTGGGTTGTAATGGGGCCAAAACATATAAGGTATGGAACAATTTTGGTCATGTGGTGCTTATAATCCGGGAACCAAGGAAGCTACCAAATCATAAAACCACTCATAAACATCTCATACCATATCTCTATAATGCCAAACAACACCAATCTCAAGCATAAAACTTTACAAACCAACTCAACTCATTCCTTTATTTTTTTTTTATTTTTTTTTTGCAATAGCTAATGATTTTCCTTGACTTTTACCCCTAAGTGAATTTTATCCTCCTTAGGTCCCAAGTAATAAATATGCTAGCAAGAACCAAACATCTCATAAATACACCTCAAACATACAATCCATCACTACAAACCATCATCCACACTATAGATATTCACCAATTATTCCTAAATTCCCGGATGGGGTCAGGCTATCATTGGCTATGGAAAAATCTTGTTGAGGATCTGTCATTTTGGATTGCTTAAGATTTCGACATATTTTCTTGTACAGTACCCTATGAGAAAATGTCGAATTATGCGACTGACTTAAAACATAGAATATTGGCCTCTAATTCAATAAAAACAATATAAAACATGTATCTACCAAGTTACATAGTCATTAGAGTTGAGGATATGCCATTTTGGATTGCTTAAGATTTCGATATATTTTCGTGTACAGTACACTATGAGAAAATGTCGAATTATGCGACGGATTTAAAACATGGAATATTGGGCTTTGATTCAATAAATACAATATAAAACCAGTATCTACCAAGTTACAAAGTCATTAGAGTTGAGGATCGGCCATTTTGGATTGCTTAAGATTTCGCTATATTTTCTTGTACAGTTCCCTATGAGAAAATGTCGAATTATGCAACGGACTTAAAACATGGAATACTGGACTCTAATTCAATCAATACAATAAAAAACCTGTATCTACCAAGTTACAGAGTCATTAGAATTAAGGATCTGCCATTTTGGATTGATTTAGATTACGATATATTTTCGTGTACAGTACCCTATGAGAAAATGTCGAAATATGTGACGGACTTAAAATATGGAATATTAGGCTCCGATTCAATAAATACAATATAAAACCAGTATCTACCAAGTTACAGAGTCATTAGAGTTGAGCATCGGCCATTTTGGATTGCTTAAGATTTCGCTATATTTTCGTGTACAGTACCCTATAAGAAAATGCCGATTTATACGACGGACTTAAAAAATGGAATATTGGGCTCCGATTCAATAAATACAATATAAAACCTTTACCTACCAAGTTATAGAGTCATTAGAGTTTAGGATCTGCCATTTTGGATTGCTTAAGATTTCGACATATTTTCGTGTACAGTACCCTATAAGAAAATGTCGAATTATGCGACTGACTTAAAACATAGAATATTGGGCTCTAATCCAATAAAAAAAACAATATAAAACCAGTATCTACCAAGTTGCAGAGTCATTAGAGTTGAGGATCGGCCATTTTGGATTACTTAAGATTTCGATATATTTTCGTGTACAATACCCTATGAGAAAATGTCGAATTATGTGACTGGCTTAAAACATAGAATATTGGGCTCTAATTCAATAAATACAATATAAAACCAGTATCTACCAAGTTATAGAGTCAATAGAGTTAAGGAACTGCCATTTTTTATTGCTTAAGAATTCGATATATTTTCGTGTACAGTACCCTATGAGAAATTGTCGAATTATGCGACGGACTTAAAACATGATATAATGGGCTCCGATTCAATAAATACAATATTAAACCTCTATCTACCAAGTTACAGAGACATTAGAGTTGAGAATCGGCCATTTTGGATTGCTTAAGATTTCGATATATTTTCGTGTAAAGTACCCTATAAGAAAATGTCGAATTATGCAACGGACTTAAAATATGGAATATTGGGCTCCGATTCAATAAATACGATATAAAACCTCTATTTACCATATTACAGAGTCATTGGAGTTGAGGATCGGCCATTTTGGATTGCTTAAGATTTCGATATATTTTCGTGTACAGTACCCTATGAGAAAATGTCGAATTATGCGACTGACTTAAAACATAGAATATTGGGCTCTAATTCAATAAAAACAATATAAAACATGTATCTACCAAGTTACAGAGTCATTTGAGATATTTTAGAGTTATTCAACTTGAGTTATGAGTGCAAATGGTTTTTTCCTGAAAGAAGAATGAGAGCAAACGCGGACTTAATTCTTAGTCTAATTCATTTTATGATGGATCTATTTGCCATTCTAATTTTCTATCTACACAACTTGAAGAAAAAAAAAATCACAAATCATTTTTCTTGAGTTGTACGAGTGGAAAACCTCTTATACGTTTCTAGGGGGTATTATTCATATAATTTATCCCTATAAGACGTCTATCGAATTGTTGCAATTGATGCTCGGTCCCGAAGGGAAGGACTCTATGAGAAAATATCGAATTATGCGACGGACTTAAAATATGGTATATTGGGCTCCGATTCAATAAATATAATATAAAACCTCTATCTACCAAGTTATAGAGACAATAGAGTTGAGGATCGGCCATTTTGGATTGCTTAAGATTTCGAAATATTTTCGTGTACAACCCTATGAGAAAATCTCGAATTATGCGACAGACTTAAAATATGGAATATTGGGCTCCAATTCAATAAATGCGATATAAAACCTCTATCCACCATGTTAAAGAGTCATTGGAGTTGAGTATCGGCCATTTTGGATTGCTTAAGATTTCGATATATTTGCGTGTACTGTACCCTATGAAAAAATGTCAGATTATCCGACTGACTTAAAACATAGAATATTGGGCTCTAATTCAATAAAATTAAATATATACAACCTGTATCTACCAAGTTACAGAGTCATTAGAGTTAAGGTTCTGCCATTTTGGTTTGCTTAAGATTTCGATATATTTTCGTGTACAGTACCCTATGAGAAAATGTCGAATTATGCGACGGATTTAAAACATGGAATATTGGGCTCTGATTCAACAAATACAATATAAAACCATTATCTACCAAGTTATAGAGTCATTAGAGTTGAGGATCCGCCATTTTCGATTGCTTAAGATTTCGCTATATTTTCGTGTACAGTACCCTATAAGAAAATGTCGAATTATTCGACGGACTTAAAATATGGAATATTGGGCTCCGATTCAATAAATACAATATAAAACCTGTATCTATCAAGTTACAGAGTCATTAGAGTTGAGGATCTGCCATTTTGGAATGCTTAAGATTTCGATATATTTTCGTGTATAGTACCCTATGAGAAAATGTTGAATTATGCGACTGACTTAAAACATCGAATATTGGGCTCCGATTCTATAAATACAATAAAAAAACTTGTATCTACCTTGTTACAGAGTCATTAGAGTTGAGGATCTACCATTTTGGATTGCTTAAGATTACGATATATTTTCGTATACAGTACCCTATGAGAAAAGCTCGATTTATACGTCGGACTTAAAATATGGTATATTGGGCATCGATTCAATAAATAAAATATAAAACCTCTATATACCAAGTTACAGACACATTAAAGTTGAAGATCGGCCATTTTGGATTGCTTAAGATTTCGAAATATTTTCGTGTACATGTCGAATTATGCGACGGACTTAAAATATGGAATATTGGGCTTTGATTCAATAAATGCGATATAAAACCTCTATCTACCATGTTATAGAGTCATTGGAGTTGAGGATCAGCCATTTTGGATTCCTTAAGATTTCGATATATTTTCGTGTATTGTACCCTATGAAAAAATGTCAAATTATACGACTGACTTAAAACATAGAATATTGGGCTCTAATTCAATAAAAACAATATAAAACCTGTATCTACCAAGTTACAGAGTCATTAGAGTTTAGGATCTGCCATTTTGGTTTGCTTAAGATTTCGATATATTTTCGAGTACTGTACCCTATGAAAAAATGTCAAATTATGCGACTGACTTACAACATTGAATATTGGGCTCTAATTCAATAAAAACAATATAAAACCTGTATCTACCAAGTTACAGAGTCATTAGAGTTGAGGATCTGCCATTTTGGTTTGCTTAAGATTTCGATATATTTTCGTGTACAATACCCTATGAGAAAATGTTGAATTATGCGACAGACTTAAAATATGGTATTTTGGGCTCCGATTCAATAAATACAATATAAAACCTCTATCTACCATGTTATAGAGACATTAGAGTTGAGGATCTGCCATTTCGGATTGCTTAAGATTTTGATATATTTTCGTGTACAGTACCCTATGAGAAAATTTCGAATTATGCGACTAACTTCAAACATCGAATATTGGGCTCCAACTCAATAAATACAATAAAAAAATCTGTATCTACCTTGTTATAGAGTCATTGGAGTTGAGGATATGCCATTTTAGATTGCTTAAGATTTCGAAATATTTTCGTGTACATGTCGAATTATGCGACGGACTTAAAATATGGAATATTGGGCTTCGATTCAATAAATGCGATATAAAACCATTATCTACCATGTTACAGAGTCATTGGAGTTGAGGATCGGCCATTTTGGATTGCTTAAGATTTCTATATATTTTCGTGTACTGTACCCTATGAAAAAATGTCAAATTATGCGACTGACTTAAAACATAGAATATTGGGCTCTAATTCAATAAAAACAATATAAAACCTGTATCTACCAAGTTACAGAGACATTAGAGTTGAGGATCGGCCATTTTGGATTGCATAAAATTTCGATATATTTTCGTGTACAGTACCCTATGAGAAAATGTCGAATTACGTGACTGACTTAAAACATAGTATATTGGGCTCTAATTCAATAAATACAATATAAAACATGTATTCACCAAGTTACAGAGTCATTAGAGTTGAGCATCTTCCATTTTGGATGGCTTAAGATTTCGATATATTTTCGTGTATAGTGCACTATGAGAAAATGTCGAAATATGCGACGGACTTAAAATATGGTATTTTGGGCTCCGATTCAATAAATACAATATAAAACCTCTATCTACCAAGTTATAGAGACATTAGAGTTGAGAATCGACCACTTTGGATTGCTTAAGATTTCGATATATTTTCGTGTACAGTACCCCATGAGAAAATGTCGAATTATGCCACGGAATTAAAATATGGAATATTGGGCTCCGATTCAATAAATACGATACAAAACCTCTATCTACCATGTTACAGAGTCATTGGAGTTGAGGATCGGCCATTTTGGATTGCTTAAGATTTCGATATATTTTCGTGTACTACCCTATGACAAAATGTCGAATTATGCGACTAACTTAAAACGTAGAATATTGGGCTCTAATTCAATAAAAACAATATAAAACATGTATCTACCAAGTTACAGAGTCATTGGAGTTGAGGATCTGCCATTTTGGATAGCTTAAGCTTTCGATATATTTTGGTGTACAGTACCCTATGAAAAAATGTCGAATTATGTGACGGACTTAAAATATGGTATATTGGGCTCCGATTCAATAAATAAAATATATAACCCCTATCTACCAAGTTACAGAGACATTAGACTTGAGGATCGGCCATTTTGGATTGCTTAAGATTTCGAAATATTTTCGTGTACAGTGTAACGGCCCAGGATTATGATTCCCGGGTTACGTTTCGAGGGATAAAACCCCTCGTTAGGATCTTGCAATCCAGGTACGGGTCGAGGTTTTAAACTCATTTTAAGATTAGTAGAAAGAGGGATTTCAAACCCTAAAAACATCGAAGGGCCGTTGGGTACCCTTAATCTGTCCTAAGACTATGTCGCGAAATCCATTTCAAACGGAAGTAAGGCGGAAGCAAAGTAAAGATACAAGTGTCACGGCAAAACCGGTCAAAACCAAGCCATGAGTGTGTAATTACCATTTTACTAAATTAGGATATTAGCCAGATTCTTCGATTCGCCAAAAGGAAACCCCGTCATATAGACATCGAGCACTTAAATCTGCAGAGAATACCTTTAAAAGAAGAACGGGGAAAGGAGTCAGATCGAGCCACTCATGCGGGACCGGCAGTCCTCGCTGAGGCCACATAGTATGTGCTATACCTAATAAAGATGCTCTAATGCAATACGAAAATCAAACACACTAGCATGCTCCTATTCATAATAATGTGTAAAAATACTGTAAAGGGCCCAAGACAATGCCAAGTGGCATATCCCTCTCCTACCTCCACCCCTTCCGATAGGTGGAGACTGGCCAGCTCGTGAATGCATTCATTCATAATAGGGCGGCACGCATGCCTAACCCGCTCCACAATAAAGCCCGCAGGCATATCATAATATAAGGAAGTTCATGACTCGATTGACTCAGGGTACCCGATGAGGCTGGGCTACCCTATGACCCTAGCAAAGACTCTAGGACTATCACAGATAACGGCCGTTCTGTTTCAAACGCATAAAGTAAACAGATGCTCAATCAATTAGTGCAACCTAAACATGATACTACATGGCATGCTTTTATGCATATGCAACACCTAACATAAAATGCAACAACAGGCATGAATGTCCAACCTGAGTAAGCCCCCTAGGGAACTTACCTGAAAATGCAGAACAGCAAGATAATACAAGCAAGGGCCCACATACAAGTCCAAAGCAATCCAAAAGCAGTACACACCTATCATCAAGTCATTTTCATAAGCTACCGATCCATCATTCATACACACAGTCTTCACGTTCTCAACATGCTCAAAACCAACCGATAGTGAAACCATTTTCCAAAACCTTTTCGATATGATCAACATCAACCAAAATCATTCTTCCCAAAACTTTCCAATTCTTAAATCTCAAGTTAAATCACTCAGAAAATCAACAACCCCTTTAAAGTCGTACTTAGCCAAATCCTGACATTAAAAATTTAAACCTTAGAACCAATCTCTCGAAATCATATTATAGAAAGAATTCCGACATTTTATTTCAAAACCTTTATATAAATAAATATCACCAAAACAATTCGATTTTAATAACCTACATTTATAAAAACAACCAAATAGACCTTTGACCATTTAAACCAATTTTTCCCAATTATAGTGTTAGAATGATCCTGGCATGTTTATTTCAAAAATTATTATCTTAATAAATTCTGACATTTTAGAATTAATTCAAAGTAACACATTTTACTTCTCTAACCATTTAAATACCATTAAGATAATTAACCAAGTAATCAATTAAGTCAATTTAACAATGGAAATCCACTCAATCCATTCATACGGTGTAAAGTATATGATTCAATCTATAAGTCCAACCAAAATCTGTAGCCATTAATATACTATATAAAATCAACCGATTAGAATTTAACAATGGGGTACAAAATTTCCATGGAAAATCAAATTCAGCAACCACTAAAGTCAATTGAGATCACCAAGGATAGATGAGATCATACCCAATTTATGGACTTAAGGTAAACGGGTAATTTGAGGAGTTGAAGGACCGATCAGTGGGCTCGAATGAAGGTAAAGGCGCTCGACCTATGCAGCCACACGGTCCGCTCAGCTGATGGGTTCGGGTCGGAGCTCGTCGATAGAGAGGGGAGATGGAAAGGAAAGCACGACTTCGGGTGATCTCGAGGCGATAGAGAGGGAGAGGAGCCTGAGATTCACCAATGGCGATGGAGGTAGCAGGACTGGCCGGCACCGACGGCGGGCGTAGGTGCGAAGGGGATGAATGGGCGGCCATGGTCGGCGCTGTCACTCCTCCATGGCGGCTGCTGCATTCGACAGAAGGAGGGAAGGAGGTTGACGAAGTGGTGACGGCGTGGGTTGAACAGGGGCGGCGCCGGCTACGAGCGAGGAAGGCGGAGGCGGGGCAGCCGTGGAAGACCGATCTGCGGACGGGAGGGAAGCGAGAGAGTGAGAGAGCAAGAGAGCGAGAGCGAGAGCGCAAGAGGGAGAGAGAGCGAGGTCCCAAGAGAGAGCGGCTCCGGGAGAGGAGGAGAGGGAGCCATGGGTGAGGCTTGAAGCTTGGAGGAGGAAGAAGAAAGGTGCGGCTGCTCTCCACATTTGAGAATGACGGCTGAGCAATGAAGGTAAGGGACTTTTATACCCTGCCAATTAGGGTTAGATGTGGTCATGTTACTTCTCAAAATTAACCCACTCTTTTTAGTTTGTAAAATTTCTACCCCATTGAATCAATATTCTAATAATAATTGAAATTACAAAAACATTCTCAAATTCCGAGGTGAGAAGGTGGGAATAAGTCAATTCTTAATCAAATTCAAAATTATGCCAGGATCTGCTTAAAAGATTTGAATAAAATAATCGCTCAAGGACGGAATTTCCAAACCTCCCAAATCTTAGAATCGGAATGATTATAAATCACTATTTTAATAATTTAATATACTAAAATTTCCCGGTCTTTACATACAGTACCCTATGAGAAAATGTCGAATTATGCGACGAACTTAAAATATGGAATGTTGGGCTCCGATTCCATAAATGCGATATAAAACCTCTATCTACCATGTTACAGAGTCATTGGAGTTGTGGATCGGCCATTTTGGATTGTTTAAGATTTCGATATATTTTCGTGTACTGTACCCTATGAAAAAATGTCAAATTATGCGACGGATTTAAAACATGGAATATTGGGCTCCGATTCAATAAATACAATATAAAACCAGTATCTACCAAGTTATAGAGTCATTACAGTTGAAGATCCGCCATTTTGGATTGCTTAAGATTTCGCCATATTTTCGTGTACAGTACCCTATGAGAAAATGTCGAATTTTGCGACAAACTTAAAATATGGAATATTGGGCTCCGATTCAATATATACAATATAAAACCTGTATCTACCAAGTTACAGAGTTATTAGAGTTGAGGATCTGCCATTTTGGATTGCTTAAGATTTTAACATATTTTCGTGTAAAGTACCCTATGAGAAAATGTCGAATTTGCGACTGACTTAAAACATAGAAAATTGGGCTCTAATTCAATAAAAAACAATATAAAACTTCTATCTACCAAGTTACAGAGTCATTAGAGTTGAGGATATGCCATTTTGGATTGCTTAAGATTTCGATTTATTTTCGTGTACAGTACCCTATGAGAAAGTGTCGAATTATGCGACGGATAATAAACATGGAATATTGGGCTCCGATTCAATAAATACAATATAAAACCAGTATCTACCAAATTAAAAAGTCATTAGAGTTGAGGATCGGCCATTTTGGATTGCTTAAGATTTCGCTATATTTTCGTGTACAGTACCCTATGAAAAAATGTCGAATTATGCGAAGGACTTAAAACATGAAATATTGGGCTCTAATTCAATGAATACAATAAAAAAAACCTGTATCTACCAAGTTATAGAGTCATTAGAGTTGAGGATCTGCCATTTTGGATTGCTTAAGATTTCGACATATTTTCGTGTGCAGTACCCTATCAGAAAATGTCGAATTATGCAACTAACTTAAAACGTAGAATATTGGGCTCTAATTCAATAAAGAAAATATTAAACCTGTATATACCAAGTTACATAGTCATAAGAGTTGAGGATCTGCCATTTTGGATTAGTTAAGATTTCGATATATTTTCGTGTAAATTACCCAATGAGAAAATGTCGAATTATGCGACTTACTTAAAACATAGAAGATTGGATTTCGATATATTTTCGTGTACAATACCCTATGAGAAAATGGCGAATTATGCGACGGATTTTAAACATGGAATATTGGGCTCCGATTCAATAAATACAATATAAAACCAGTATCTACCAAGTTACAGAGTAATTAGAGTTGAGCATCGGCCATTTGGAATTGCTTAAGATTTCGATATATTTTCGTGTATACCCTATGAGAAAATGTCGAAATATGCGACGGACTTAAAATATGGAATATTGGGCTCCGATTCAATAAATACAATATAAAACCTTTATCTACCAATTTACAGAGAAATTAGAGTTGAGGATCGGCCATTTTGGATTGCTTAAGATTTCGAAATATTTTCGTGTACAGTACCCTATGAGAAAATGTCGAATTATGCGACGAACTTAAAATATGGAATGTTGGGCTCCGATTCCATAAATGCGATATAAAAACTAGAATATTGGGCTCTAATTCAATAAATACGATATAAAAACTACATCTACCAAATTACAGTCATTAGAGTTGAAGATCTGCCATTTTGGTTTGCTTAAGATTTCGATATATTTTCGTGTACAGTACCCTATGAGAAAATGTCGAATTATGCGACGGATTTGAAACATGGAATATTGAGCTCCGATTCAATAAATACAATATAAAACCAGTAGCTAGCAAGTTATAGAGTCATTAGGGTTGAGGATCCTTCATTTTGGATTGCTTAAGATTTCGCCATATTTTCATGTACAGTACCCTATGAGAAAATGTCGAATTATGCGACGGACTTATAATATGGAATATTGGGCTCTGATTAAATAAATACAATATAAAACCTCTACCTACCAAGTTACAGAGTCATTAGAGTTTTGAATCTGCCATTTTGGATTGTTTAAGATTTTGACATATGAGAAAATGTCGAATTTGCGACTGACTTAAAGCATAGAAAATTGGGCTCTAATTCAATAAAAACAATATAAAACCTCTATTTACCAAGTTATAGAGTCATTAGAGTTGAGGATATGCCATTTTGGATTGCTTAAGATTCCGACGTATTTTCGTGAAGTGTTATCTCTAGTGCTCCAAAATTACTGAAACTTTTTGGGTAACTTTGGTAAATTTAATAACGTGGGAAAGTGGAAAAAAAACTAGAATTTGGAGATCAATACGATTAACTTACCGCGTAACATTTGCAACACGACCTAATGTATTGTGGGAGATTTCGGGTTAATAAAGTAAGTGTTATCTCTAGTGCTTCAAAAGATAGAAGAGTCATGCAAAACAAAAATAATTCAAGGTCAAAAGATACATGAAATTGTTTGACTTCTAAATATTAGTTGTGACTCCTCTACGAAACATATATCAAGCCGGAAAATAAAAACAAAAAAAATATACTCGTGATGAGCAAAACAACGAAGGGCAAAACAAAGTTCAATGTAATCTCAAATCTTTCACAAATTACTTCCCTCTCTTCTGGATCCAACTAAAAGCTCAAAGGCCTAGGGTGTATAAAAGACTACATAAGCTCCCAATGGGGCTAGTTCATTTTATTTTGGATCTGTCGATGTACATGCACCAGAAATTCAACATATGAAAGGCCGGACGAACTCTTGTCTTCAACCATATGCGAGAAGAAGAGCATTCCTGGAAAATGCCCGAAAAATTGAGCAAGTCAGGCAAGCAAAATGGAAGGACAAGAATTAAACATAAATCGGATCCTCAGAAAAGAAAAACAATACACAGTTTTGTTCAACTTCAAGACTATGAACTATAGGAGTTTGGTAATCATGTAAAATAAAATGTTGAGTTAAATGTGTCAACAAGCTGACTTCAACAGCTTTCACCTCTATGGAACAGGTTCAAGGTATTATTCATATTCAAAGCTACAGAAAATACTGTATTACAGGGGTCAAAGATTTTTTTTTTTAACTATTAGGAAAAATCTCACAGACGACTTCTCATCATCACTTTGTTCTCAATGAAGTCCCAACAAACCTACGAAAAAAGTTCTAGAAGCGGTCCTATTAATCTTTGTCGATACAACTCAAATGTCTTAAGGTTAAAGAGCATGATAAAATCCCAAAGGCTGAAAATCATCACGAAATAATCCATAAAGGCTAGGGGACCAAGGCATTCTGACATTGTACAAGCTAAAAGTTGAAGGATCAATTTTGCAGCATTTGTCATGGGTTTGGAACTTTGTTAGGAAAAAATAAAGGTATTAATCACCATTGCACAACTCTTGAAGCTTGATGAATAAAGATGCATTTACCCCAATTTCATCCGTTTTAAACTTTTAGTAGTGTAGCATAAGGTGTTTATGGTAAAAAACAAATCTTTAACAACAACCAATAACACCTCTAAAACTGAAACCTAGATTCAAGGCACAAGCATAAAGTAATTTGACTTTTAAATTCAGTAACTCGAAATGGGATTATCATCTTTAAGGGTATTATAAATGGTATTAAACACCTCACCTGAGGGATCTCCTTTCTTGCATAACTTCAAGCTGCAAAAGAATAAATATAGGCTCAGAAAGAGTGATTTATGGCATGAAAATTCCTTTAAACACATTACAGACAGACATATCACCTGAGATAAGAGCATCTTTGTCGTCGTATCTCATTGATGACTTCATTGAATTTCTTTGATAATGGATTGTCGTATTGCTGCAGCACAAGCTGAGTGGAAAAGAAAACATGTCATAAGATGGTAAATCACAGGGAATGTGTCAGCATTGTTGGACGTGATCTGAATAATTAACTTTCACATAGGATGACAGAATGTGAGATCAGGAAACTAATAGACATCTCACAGAAACACTGATTTACTTGTAATCACAAGAAAACACACACGAAGAACACAAACTCAGAGAAACCTAAATGGAATCCAAGGCCTTCCAGAGAGAATAACCTCAAATGGCTACTAGAGAGAAAATGCTCAACTAGCATAAGGCAAAAATGTGTTACCATCTCAGACAAGTTTATCAAAATTTATCCCTTTGAAAGAACATAAACAGCATCAACAAAATGAGACCATGTTAACTCAAAAATCACATTAAAAACGGAATATCACCTGAGTAGGAATCTCATCAACTCTGGAAGCGCCAAAAAGCTGTTGGACAACTTGTGGATCAACAGAATTCCCAACATATATTAAAGAATCCATGCCATTCTCCAGAAGGTAGATGCCTTCATCACTTATATGCTCAGATGAAAGAGGAATTGCAGTAGGAATAACTGATTGATCAATTTCCTGTTAATCGAAGCATAAAAGAGAGAAGTTAAACAGCTGCATATAAAAAATGCTTTCAACAGTAAGGGCCAGCAGGTGAGGTTCATACCTTAGATGCAAGATCGTGGACTGAAATCATTCTAGGATACACCAAGGGAACCGCTAATGGAACAGAAACGGAAGAAACGTAATTTACCCACCAGGAACGATCATCAACCCGACAGTCATTTCGCAAGCCAGTGCTCTTGATCAAAGCTGTGAAGAAGCCACATGTATCACCAAAGCAAGCACTCAAATGTAGAAAATGTCTTCTAGTTCTAAGTATACAATGTTTTGAAATTTCAAATATTTAATTGGAAGGTGTATACCAAATATGTTGCCCTAAACTTTAGGGTAAGAGAATAGTTAATTATTTAAATAGTCAGAATAAACAAACTTCCAAAACCATTTTCTCAAAAAACAAAATTGTTGTTAAATGTTCAATGTTACAGATTAGACATCACAAGAGAATTCTTCATTTTACTCTAATTCCTGAAATCACAGAATCATCAGAAAAAGTTGTCACAGATTCCTCTGTCCTGACACGATGAACAACCAGTGTAGTCTACCTCCAATACCAACTTTATAATATCATGCAGGTATTCTTCACATTGAAGCTTCTAGTTACTTGTTTTTGAAAAGAAAAATTATAGATACAAATCAAGCCAGTTATGCAGGTATAAGAAGGGGAATGCTGAGAATCTTAACAAGATTAGAATAACAGGCATCTAGAGTATTGTCATTCTACTATTGTACTTCTTAACAACTTTGATCAAGAGCACTGGCTTGCAAAATGAGTCAGGGCCACCCTATAGTACGTCCACTATTGTCATTCTACTATAAAAAATAAGTCCCAAAAGCTAGTCCAAAGGCTACTTGTACTTCCACAGTTCCACAAACCGACATACACAGATAAGACACCAGGAACCACCCATACAAAACTTGTCCAAGACATCAAACATAAATTTACCAGATATGTAATCCTAAGACCAAAGAGGTAGAGAAACACGTACCAAGAGTATATAAAGGAAAAAGTTTGAGTGCCTCGGGAAGTATAAGCTGCCCAGATGATGATACTGTTGCACAAAACTTTCGATACGAGTGCAGAATTGTGATGCAGTGGTTTGTAAGTTGATCCCTGACTTGCAGGAGTGGAGTTGTTGGGATTTCAATTGCTACTATAAATGGGAAGGAGAGAAATATATTCAATTCAAGCAAGAGAAACCAGTCAATCAAGATGGCATGTGCCAAACAGATAAAATATTACCTTGCTTCAAGAAACATGCAAACTGAGCATCCAAATCCGCTGATCGGAAAAGATTGGTCAACATACTTGTACACGGGAGAGAGATGTTTGTAACACGAATTCTTCTTTGACCATATACAGTTGTATACAAAAGAGCACACTAAGAAGTAAAAGAAAATTCTTCATTTTTGGAACAAGGAAAAATATCAGCTGTAAGTAAAGTTACTAAAATCGCTATCCAAGTCTGTGTTCCAAATCCTATGATCCAAAATTGATCCAATGATCCAAATTGCCTAATAAAATCACATGTTGGTAAGATTGTAGTAGGATTAATAACACGTTCATATAAATTCTACTGTTTTTAGTGTTGTCACCATTTGACCTGTTTACCATCAAACAGCCCATCATGAGACACTACCCTAACCAGTTTGTCATGTCTACCCACCAATATATCATTTACAAAATGATAAGGTTTTTTTCTGGTACACTTCCAACTTTTGAATCCTGAGATACTAATGATCCTTTTGGCTTTCAATATAAAAAAACATGACTAAATAACTTTTTCCATATTATGAAAATCAACTTCTTAATAATTAGTAAATGACCATATTATCGTGTTTACTTTAACTATAAATAACTAGCATAATATCAAGCTATTGCCACCATAAGATCATTAGAAATGTTATAACACTTATACTTTTGGATCTTATGATCCTACAATCCAATAGTAGATCCTAATCGATTTAATAATAAAATATTGATCTTGATATCATTTGCTAAAAGATTTCCCACGTTCTTAAATAAGTTTTGCAGGTAGAGCCACCTTCTGAAGAAATCATATCAACTAACCAACCAATCATTACCTGAAATGCACATTCAGAACCCTCTTGCAGTTTATCATCAAGCTTTAATGTAACCAATATGGTTTTGTCACAGTCAATCTGCCGGCAGAAAAAAAATTAAGTTAAAAGCCAAAAAGAATGAAGCTCAGTGACACCATCATACAGCTTTTTAAAATATTAAAATAAATTAGGTTGAGAATAGTCCATCTTCTCGTGCAAAAAAATACAATATTATACCATAACTGCAAAAATTAGATATCGCGTGACTCTTTTTTATAGAAGAAAAAAATTATTAAGAAAGAACACACTTACGATGGCATTAAAAATAATTTCATTCAACAAGGAAAGACTGAACATGTCTATACACAGAAGGAATGTGCTGAATAGATACTAACCCCGGGTAGATCAACATCTGTTGGAATACGTTTGCAGAAGTTTCCATAGTATTCCTGAACTTGAAGACCCTATCAATAAAACAGCCAAAATTTTAAAGCATAGTAAATAAACAAGTCGAGCATATCAGTGTCGAGCAGTTTATATGCATTTGAAGACAGGATGCATATATCAAATAAGCATGTTGAGTGAAAAAATACAAGGAAAATAACATAATGGACTTCGTGATTGACCAACAAGTAAATGGAGAACTTAAACTCAACAAACCTGGCTGCACCTCACACGCATTACTGCTTCAAAACCTTGAGGCCTTGTGACATTCCATCTTAAATCATTAAAAAGCTTTGCTGTATCAGAGACAGCAGAAAATGGGAAATAACGGTAGACCTGGATATCAAGAAAATTGTAAAAAAAAAGATATAATCATGAGTAAACTTGCACATATGATCACCATCCTACTATAAACTCATGCAAACCAGGTTTTTACTTGACCATTCCAACCCTAGAATCATTTGGAAAAAAAAACTATTTGTTATGTGGCAGACCTCTTCCGAGATCAATTTGGATTGGCTTGCCATAACAGAAGAAGGATAAAAAAAATAATATCAAAAAGAAAGAATATGTATCTATATCTATATCTATATCTATATCTATCTATATACCTTTAAAAATTGTGTTCCAAGGCCTTTTAATAGCTCTCATTAAAGACATTCTCATTTTTTAATCCTTTTCTTAACTTTCCTTTAATTTTATTAATGTATTCCTAAATGGTTTATTATATACTCTTACTAAATTATGAAAATTTAATTATATTTTCCTAAATTTCTATGCTCAAAAATATTGACCTCATTCACATCATTTTAAACCCCAATATATTTATCAAATTCATATCATCCGAATAACATATATTCATATAAAAATCAATTAATCCTTAATCTTTTATATCTGTAACTATCAAAGCATCTTTACGATCCCAATTTATGATTTTTTTTGTTGAAACCGAATATTAAAAGTCCATTTTATCGATATATTTTGTTAGTTTTAGAATCCTTAATGGATTTTAACATAATTAATAAATTAATTTTAATTTTCGCCTAACAATTTCTAAAATGTAATTATATAAGTAATAAAACATACTCCCTCCGTCCTAAAATACATGGTCTTTTAGACATTTGCACATTAATTAAGGAAACCTATTTATATTTAAATCTTATTATTACTATAGAGGGGGAACTCTTAAAATTTATCTACTTTTGTACTTTTTAGGGGTAATAATTACCCTACAAACCTAAAAACCCATGTATTTTTAACAAAAGTTCAAGACCTAAAAGGCCATGTATTTTTGGACGGAGGGAGTATAAGTTAATCCAAATTTAGCATGGATAATAATTTATTACTTTTTTATGTCACTTTTTTATACTTTGTATTTCTAATCACTTTTTTATGTCACTGATTTTTTTAAATAGGCTATCAACAATCTTACTTCAAATGGATAAGAAATGCGATTTTAGCATTACTAGCTACTTTGACAAGTCTGCGATTTTAGCATTCCTAGCTACTTTGACAAGTCTTCAAAATTTCAAACACCAATAGCTAAGAAAGGAGGTGAAGAAACTGACCACTAACACTAAACTGATGGTGAGCCCGAATTAGTCATCGTAAGTCTTAAAGATGAAGATCAAGACACTTAATGAAGAAACTCATAAATACATTGTATTGGCCAGCTCGATCCAATTCAACAATAGTCAAGTATTATTATATGTATGCTTTTGCAATATTCATCTATATACAAAAAATAGAATGGTATAATAAAAGGTCTTAACAAGATTTCATTATTCGTTTTTCCAAAAAAAAAAAAAAAAAACTCAAACCCACTCCATTCTATACACAATTAATTTTGATTCAATATTTATAATAAAATTATAAATTAAATTTCATGTAAGTATAAGATATCAAACTAGGACATAAACTATACCATAATATGTCACTGACAATCAAAAATAACATTATTTCTTCAAAAATAAAATATTGAACATAAAAAAAAAGGTTTTATTTTGAAAATGCACCTTATATAATAGAGCGTTTTTTAACAAAAACACCTTTTATTTTAAAAAACCAAAAAAACTAAAATAAATAATTTATTCAATCGAAACACCAACCTCTATTTTTCAGTTAAATGTTTCAACTTTTAAAGATATTTTATGTCAATAAGACTATAACCTAAATGCTCTTATTTAACTAATTTTTTTATTAAAAAAAACACCATATATATATAATAACTTTATTAAACAAAACAATTCCTAATTGATTAGTCAATGATATCATTGAGATGATATAAAATATATAAGACCTTAAATAGGCTTATAAAATAGCAAAACTTAGTATTTAAGTCCCGTGCGTGGCACGAGTATGCTTGGCTAGTTTTACTAACACAATCAGGATGCATAATGCAATCAATTATTTGGGTCCATGATGAAATGTTGAGGGTCGGATTTAGAACTACTGATCTAGGGGCACTGAAAGAAAGACTAACTAAATGTTAGCTCAATGAGTGGAAATAAGTCACTTTTATAAGCAACTGAAACTTCATAACTATAAATTCAGCACCGAGTGCATACATATGCAATCAGCATTGCTTTTCTAAGTCTGAAGCATGCCACATAGTGGGACAATTAAACAGCTAAGCATACAAGAAATCTAGAACCAGGAAACAGGGCCCCACATGAAATTCTCAAAATTATGTCATCAAAGCAACAAATCAGATGCTACTATCAACTGTACAACCGATGGTGAATTAGTACACGGCAACCACAAGACCATCACACACATGTACTGTATTTGAGATCAGAACTAGAATAGTTAGTGACATAGGTATCCATGAATACCTGCCCACCCGTGGTGCTTGGGACTACTGAGATAGAAGCAACATCTGCATAGGACTGGGTAGTCAAAAAAACGTCAACGCAGACCTGGCATTATTGGTAAAATTGAATCATCAGCTCATTAAATTATCTGAGAATGACGTGTACAAAAGATATGTAATGCATTGAAACTCTCATCACATCAGAATCATAGGAATAAAACAAGAAGAAGACGAATTGGGAAAAATATCCAAGGTCACCTGAAATTCGGCAAATTCAATTGCCATTTCTTTCAGGGTTTTATCCTGTGGTTGGAGTAACTTATGCGCCTCCTGAAAATCATCAACAAATAGAATAAAATAAATGGCTTAATATTTAAATGTACAAAAAAAAATCTGTTAGAAAGTTAAAAAAGTTAAAACACAAAGGAAATTGACTTTGAAAGGTTGGTTGAATTATTTTTAGAAGCATCAAACATGTTTGAGTAAGCTCATAGATTAGCATCACATATTCAGGAGGTATTACAACAATGATGACAACCAACAGAGTTATATTCTATAATAACAGGTCTATGGGACTATGGGGGTAAGATGCATGCACACACCCCAAGGGGGCTGCATATAAACCAATAATGGAAAACACGCATGCCATTCAAACTCATCAGCAGGAGAATATTGCCAAAAGCACGTTTGCTATGCAGTTCAGATTGATTGCACTGAGGATCAAATGTCCTTATGTAAACTAAGTAGTAAACAACTGTATTAATTTTGCTTTGATGGAAAGCACCTTACAGGTTGTAGCGTTGTAGGCTACAGCATAAACATAATATTTTGCTTCCTTCTTAAATTTCAGGAATGTTGGAAGCCATGCTCAATTTGGATAATGAACTGGACGAGTTCTGATTTATCCTGGATAAGTTTAGACTATCTCCTATCTCTCAAGTCTAACTGCTATGACCACAATTAAAATTTACAGGTGAAACCGAATCAGCTGATAAATCTATTTCTTAGAAGTATCCAGGTGGTTCGGAGCAAAAGAGCAAAAATAAATTATTCGGAATTGAAGGATTCTATATATCTGATAAAATTAAGATCGCATAATATATGCCAACAAAATATAAAGCAATCCTTGAAATGTACCTTCTCTCCAGCACCAACACTAGTTCTACCTTCAGCTTCTCTGGCAGAAAGGGCAGCAATCCCAACAGAAGGCAAGACTATATAAAAAAATTCCATATAAATAAATTCACATGCATAATACCATCAGATTCAAGATCATACACTTATAATGTCATTTATGTGCATTTTGTAAATAAACTACGGTCAATTCATGCATTCCATGCCCTTACCATTGCTATTGAGCCTAGGAGCAGCATTAAATTATTGTATTACACTGTTTACAGACCAATAAGTAAGGATCTGATAGAACTTAGAAGGCAGGAACTGATAAGTGATAATCAGCCTTTAATTCATGTACCACAAAGAAGAGCAGATTTCAAGTACAATTATAGGTCAATGACAGTATTCTCTATTGAACATTCATCTATAATGGAGTGGCAGGATGGTTCCAAAGAGGTATCAGCATTCAACAGGGACCCATGAGATGTTGAAGATGAGCATGTGGGGGTGTTGGTTCACCATCTGGGTGAACAAACCATTCAAGAGGTTTGTTTTCGAAAGAATAAAAATCATCATCAAAGAAGAGAGTGGGTGTTTCTTAGTACCAGATGCCTTGATGATTCAGATGAAACAAAAGAACAGGTAGCTGATTAACATAATAAAGTTCCTCTCACTTGTTCATATATCACTAAGCATATCGGTTTTAAAGTAATATGGCATTTGGTTATGACAAAGCACTGGATATAGAGTCACGCTAAATGAAAGAGGGTAGTCATTCATATATACGTAACAATTCATATTCTAGAAGTCTAGCTGGAATCCATATGTTTTGACAAGAAATTTAATTAAAATCTCAAGTGCACTTGACAACTTAATTCATAGCATGATTTCTTTTATGAGAAAAATTCACAATCTCAGGTCTCAACCAAGCTGATAGAGTAGGGTCTAAAAGACCCATTTTCCTTTGGTTAGGCCATAGATAAATGCGGGGAAAAAACGCAAATACCAACATGATACCGAAATTCCACATGCGGCAAGAAGTTGAAGTTGCTTATTCTCATGCATTGTTTAGATGCAACCAAAATTCTACATTCTACTCTTGCATATACAATAGTTATACCATAGAATAATGCTAGAAGACAGAATGCCTAAGAGGTTACCCGACTGAAATACCAAAAGCTTTCCTCCCACATTCTTCATTGCCAAAAAAGCAGCCTACAGAGCACCATGAGAAAAGATATGAGAATGCTTTCTTAGATCGTGAACCAAAACAAATAAACAAAAATGTTGAAGCATAAAAGATAAGCGGAGTGATTATGCATGATAACAAGAGGCATACAGAAACTACATACAAACCAGCAAAGACACACAAACAAACTCATGATAGAGAGTTTTCAATCTTATCTTCCTTTTTTTTTGGGTCAGACTTCAGTCTATCTTCCTGTTAACTAGTGTAATAACCTGACAGGCTGACACACATGACAACAAAAGAATACGAGAAAATATATTCAAGGAATAAAAAAGCAAAAGGCATTCGTTATCACATGAGTAGACTCAGTGCGTCACACAAATCGGTTAAAAATAACACATAATGAGAGATGCTGCAAGTAGAAGAAAAATATAATGTGAAGAAAGAAAGGAAGGAAGGAAGAAAAGGGGGAAAGCAAAGGATAAGATCACTTTGCAACTCCTACCTTCATTGCTGCGCCAAAGGCTGAATCCGCAGTCTTGTTACTCTGAAACATGGTTGGGATGTTCTCTAGCAACAATTCTAAATGTTGACGACACTGAGTTCACAGAAAATTAATAAATAATATTAAGAATATTTTTTATTAAAAAAACAATGAATGAAAATGAAGAGAACTGAAAGTGATAGTGATTTGAAAATGGAAATGACGAGGTGAATGCAGCTAAATCATGAAAATGCTTCAGAAAATAAAACTTATGCTTAAAGAGTAAACCTCGGAAAGTTGAACGATGACATCAGTTTGAAGAGGCGTATAAACATCTTGTATATCAGGAACTATCAGCATCAAAGGCTGCAAATTATTAAATAGTAAGATAAATATGTAAGGAACTCCTCACAAATTAGTTCAAATGTTTTGATTAATTGAAAATCATAAACAAATTTATATCCTTCCGTAGCTGATTGTTCAGAATATTTTTAACATAAACAAAGGTATGGTACATATAAAACAAACCTGCTGCAATGCCCGTTTCAAATTGTAAAAATGTATTGTTGAATCAAAAGTTGCAATCCCCACAAAAGTCCTAGGACCGTCCTGCAGTTGACAATGATATGACAAATGGATCATAAGCTTAATACAGTAACCTGCAGATGAACTTCAAAATCCACAAATATGGTCAACAAAGTATGTGTATCATTGACAGAGTCAAATGAAGGCGAGTTCAACAATCAAAAACCTAAAAAACTTATTACTCCAAAATCCAAATCTATTTAAACTTTCATCACCCTGCCTCTACTTGAATCCTTAATAGCCCTCATTCATCTTGGAACTTAATCACCCAAACATCCAAGGCAGAAACACAGGAGAATCTATTAAGTAGGAGTTACATACAAAATTCCAAGGCAAAACTTCTGCTCAGTTTTATCAGATGAAAAATCAATTTTATGCCCAAGGATTCAACTTCCATTGAGGATTTGGAAAACTGCTAAGCTTTCACAAAATGATAGGTATAAGCTCTACCCTTGTCTGATATGAATGTGACGAGAACAAATAGAATCTATGCAGCTTTGAACTTACTGGAAGATCAGAAATGACTTGATTAATGGCACTACACGCTGCTGCAGTGGCACCTATCTGTATTGCATTCATGGATACATCAATGAGGAAGAAGAAAACAGCCGGCATTGGATCACGCACCTGATGAAACAGAGAAATTGGAAAAAATGAATACTAGTCACACATATTAACATACAGGATGCGTTAATCAAAAAGCAATGCATATATATACACGAGGCTGTAAAGGGGAAGACAACGTTGTAGCATGGAAAAGATTATGGTAAAATCAAGGGCTCCAATATTTCAATTTTTCAATGCATAATAACAGACACAAACACAGTCGACCCCTCCATAATAACTAACCATGAATTCCTTGGAAGCAACAAATTCAACTGTCCCTCTGCATAACTCGGGTCTTTCGTCAGCATCTCTACGGCGACCATCAGGTCCTATATTGGAATGATAATCACGTGGAGTTTCATCAGTGTGCCCTGCAAAGAGAAAGGAGGAGCAAATTGGAATGATAAGACAAGACTGTATTGCCAAGTTTTGGGGACTAATTCCTTCAAGATCGGATACATGAAAAGTAACACTGCAAACCCCACCCCCCCACCCCCCCCACCACCACACACACAAACGATTATTGCTTTTCTCCATTACCCCACATGGTTAGGGAATAATCAATGTCAAGTGAAACCCGCCCATACATTATAGCTTCAAAACTTCATTCTCCTGGATTAAAATTAAAGTAACCTCCTCTACTAAAGTGTGATGCATTTTGATTGCATACACACCATAAGGTCTTTCTAAAAAGTTGTTATCATCAGCCAAAAACACAAGTGCAAAAGTGAATATTCAGAAGTTCTCGAGTTATGGAAAGCTTGCAGAAAGCTAAGTAGATATCAGGAATCTCAGAGAAATGATTCAAGGTCCCCTCTTGAAGATTTTTTCATGATTTTCACAGCTACCTACTTTCTTTTGCATATGTCCTCTACTATAGTGCG
Source organism: Persicaria maculosa (assembly GCA_963922045.1). Taxonomy (NCBI): domain Eukaryota; kingdom Viridiplantae; phylum Streptophyta; class Magnoliopsida; order Caryophyllales; family Polygonaceae; genus Persicaria; species Persicaria maculosa. Next base: position 211,048 of record OY998252.1, read on the forward strand.
CATTCCAATTGCATACAAGCCATTATGTCTTCATAATTTTCAAATGCTGAGACCTAAACTTCCCCTTCACCTTCTGCCCCTTAAATGAAGGCATAGCTGGCCATAAGATCAAGACAAGAAGAATCCTTACACCTTAAATAAGGTACCCTTTTTTCATAAATGAGAAGAAACGACTTTATACTAGGAAAAAAATCCACTTATAATATGATCAATAGACAAATCCTTACCACAAAGGTTACAAATGAACCGCCTTCCCTGATCAATAAATCTCATGAAAGGGTTTATATAGCCTTTGCAGCGTGAACAACGCACTGGGCCACCATCTCCAAAATCAACTAGCTGAAAGGAAGTTCAGAAATGGGTAAATATTGCACATCAAGAAGACTAATGACAACTTTTTTGGGGAGGTTTCCCAAATCTTTCAATCATAAATGTATGCATGCTTCAAGAAAATGGGAATTCCAGATCCCATATAGAGAAAGGACCTGAATGTGTCCTACTAGCCAATCCAACTGTATTTCTTTAATTTGTTACAAGTTATTAGTAAAAACTTATTGATGTTTTGTTATTCCATCCTGATTGCATGCTAGACAAGAAAGAGTTAAAACCAAGCTACAAGTTACGCCACCTGAATGGGCTCCTCATCTGGGTGTGGAAGAGCTAATGGCTGAACCAAAAGAGCTAATTGCATCCCAGATGTAGCCAAAAGATCCTTCGTACAAGGGATCTGTCAAAGAACAAGAAACCAATCATTGCATTGACAAAGACGCTTCCTTCCCCTTTTATTGCATCTTTACAATAATAATTTACCTGATTAATTGTACACCTCATGTAGCGAGGGCTGCAATTTCCTGTGTCCCTAACAATATATTCACTCGTAGCAGGCTATGGCATAGATGAGCAAAAATACAAAAAATAAAGAAATGATTAGAGTATAAGATCCCATGAGCACAAACATTTATGTTGGAAAAGAGCAAAAAATCAATATTATACTAAATAGATGTTAGATCAAATTCTGTAAAAGTTCATCCAGATAGTATACCGGAGGAGGATTGGCTTGATTGTTCTGACGAGTTTCATGTAGGATCACTGATGAACTTGGAATAGGGCGTGGGATTTGGTTTGGATCAATTTTGTTGTGTCCGCCCATCGGACCAGTCTGGCCCATAGCAGGTTGAGACATGGGTTGGTTTGGCAGCATTCCTGGGGTTCCAAGTGGTGGTGCAGAACCAGGGAAAGCCAAAGAAGCCTTAAGAAACAAAGTTCAACTGTGAGAAAAAATTAAAGGAATCTTATACTATTACTATAACATCAATTGTTTATCTATTTAATGAGAAGAATCTTATTGCCTCAGCTTGTCTTTGTAAGGAACAAATATAACACAACATATATTTATTTATTAAATAAAAACATGCACTTGACAATGTCTAGACACAATAAAAGTAAAGACTGGCATTCCCATCTATATAAAGTCTATATAGCATCCATCCTTCCCAAGTCTATGCCATAGTATGATCCCTGACCCTTCAATTTCAGTTTCTTATCAACTTACAATGGATTTGAAAAGAAAAATTAGTATCTTGTTTAGAAAGAAAGGCACATTTAAAGAATGCAAGTAAGATCAAAGTAAAAATATCTATACAAGATGGATCATAGAATAAAATTATTAAAATCGGACTAGAAATGGTATGAACTATGAGATTAAAGAAATATGACAAATCATCTGAAGACTATGAGTTTAGCCTTAAGTGGCCCCCTTCAAAGTTTCAAACATTGGAAAGATCCAACAATACTAGTTAATTAAATTAAATGATAAATTCCTCTATACTGTTTGCTAGGATTTTGCACATGAAAGAGAAAATTAAATGATTCTCGTGAGAGAAATAATTAAATTCCCTCCCTCCCTCCTTTTCAACTCGTAAGTAGCATCATAATTGAAAACAGAACCTCATAGTCTACCTGAAACATACAGAATAAAATATAAGCAGAACATGCACAAATTGTAGGCAAAGCTTACCTACCTGTTGGTGTTGTGCCTGCCATGGCTGTGACCCAAAAGGAGGACCAACTGATTGGGGTGCACCTTGAGATGAAATAGTAAAAGGAGAAGTTGGCTGGGATAAAGAGCTAGGAGATGCAGTACTCTCGCCACCCAGAACAGAGCGCATTGTTGGAGCCTGTAGCTGAGCCCTTATAGGAAATGTACCTGGTTGTGGCCCAGATGGTGACTGTTGAAAACCTGTGGAAGAAGGAAAACGAGGGACACCTTGCAAAGTTCCTGATGAGAGGGTAGATGGCCCATTAATGGTTGGACGAGATGCTGAAGAGAAAGGAGCAACTGAGCCAGCAGAGAACGGAGGAGGGCCAAACCCACTTGGCTGAGCACTTGGAAGTGGAGGTGCCACTGCAGAACCGCCCATGGGAAAAGATCCTCGTGAAGGACCACTCATAGGCAACGATCCTTGGGTAGGAGCACCCATGGGCAGCAATCCTTGGGGAGGAGCACCCATGGGCACTGATCCTTGTGAAGGAGCACCCATAGCCATAGGGCCTGATCCTTGTGGAGGCCTAGAGGCAAATGAAGGAGGCAGGCTGGCTAAGGGTGCAGAAGAGGGTCTCCCAGGTAGGAAATTTGGAGGTTGACCATAAGTACCTTGCTGGGGTCCAGATGGAGGTACTGCTGCCCTAGAAACAACACCTGGTGGCGGAGGTCCTGGCCTAGAAACAGGTGACGGCCCAGGAAAACTGCCAGAAGGACCAGCAGCTTGAAAAGGAGGGGCCTGACCTACAAAAGGTGACCTGGAAGGACCATGTCCAAATGAAGGCGCTGGTGCAGCAGCCTCAGGCTGGTTAATGTTCAAGTTCTGAAAATTTTGGGGCAGTGACGAATCCGTTGCTCTTTGAGGATTAGGGTTATAATTCGAGAAAGGAGGGCCTAGTGGTGCATTTCCAGGTCTAGGTGCCCCAGGAGGAACAGGAGCCGACATGTTTCACGACCTTTAAATTAAGCTGAGATCCTGTGTGCCTTTATTTTCACCTAACAAAACAAAAAGAAAGGCAATCGATCACCAATACTAACAAGTAACGACTACAAAATTGATTCATCCTATGATCTATAAGAACCACAGCCGTAAATATTGTGCACTTGAATCCATGCTTTCAACATTTCAAAATATCCCACTTTGCAATAGCTTGGTTATAAACCCATCACTACTTCAAAAGAATCTAAGCTAAATCACCATATGAAAGGCATTTCGGTTTCAAAGCTTCCACCTTTGCACACGTGCAACAACCAAAAACCCAAACTAGAACTCTACACAACAACTTATTTGGCACACGAGATTAAAGCAGATCAAAACAAATAGAAAAGGACATTGTAGTTCAATTGTACAAGATTTAGCTTTGAGCATCCTTATCTTCTCTTCCCAGTCGTCGATCAGGATGACTGGATTCATCCTAATCCTTTGAAATTGATGGTCTTGATTTGGTTAACTTTGGTAATTGCTTGATATGATTGTCTCCATCGTTCCAAATTTTTATGAATGGAGATGTAACAATTGGAAAGTCATTGTCAGATTGTTTTTTATTTAGAAACATATATCGAGATATATGTTTTGGAGTTGGGCTTTTTAAACTACAATGTAGGTTGCTATTTGTTTTGATCGGTAGACGCTGCTGCTTTAATTTCGTGTGCCAAATAAGTTGCTGTGTAGAGTTCTAGTTTGGGTTTTTGGTAATTAGGTTCTCTCATCCACTCCAAGTTTCTTGGATCAACAATCAAGTCATCTACATATCAACAAGGAAGGAATTTAGTCTCACTATAAACACCACCGGTAACTCACAGTTATCAGTAATTACCCATAGGAAACAAGCTTTACCATAATAACGTGTACACACAATCAGAGTTTTCAATAAGTTCACAACTTAACACCAGATTCACCGAGGTTTCATAAAGAGATCTTAGTAAAGTTTTTTGGAATATTCTTGTAACACCCTCGCTATATAAAATTTTAAAAATTACTGAAACAATGTTTTTTTTAAGACTGACTTAAAAGGCCAAAAAGGAAACATTATCAACACATACCACTCACAGAAACAAAGCCAAATAATCAGCACCAATCACAGAAACAAATCCAAATAATCAGCACCAATCACAGAAACAAAGCCAAATAATCAGCACCAATCCTATGCATCATTGTAGAGCACATACAGAAATTTTTAGGAATCTTATGTTATATGCAGCTTTTATGTACTCCCAAATCTTTGCTTAACGACCATGATATGGGTGCAGCCAAAATCAGGTATATGTCAAGACAACATCACCTAATGATAAACCATTTTATAATTAATAAGCAGATAAATCTTAGTACATTTATACCAAAACATATTAACCTTCAAAAGTCCGTGCCCCATTTCAGATAGAGAAATTAAAGAATTGACTCAAAGGAAGCAATAAGAAATTCCACTTATATACTCCAACTTAAAACATCGATTAAACAATTAGATCTAAAACAATTAGATCTAAAGGCATGAAGATCTAAAACACTGACATCACATACTACACAGGCAAGGCAAAAAAACAATCAAAGGCCACAAAACACAAGACAAATCTCTAAAACTATTCAAAAAGATTCGCAATTTCAGATCTGAAAGCGAAGTTAACAAAATCAATTGGCCAAAAAATATGAAAAAAATCGACTAAATGAACAAATAAGTTTAGCGATCACCAGATCCATTAAATGAAAACAGAAAAAGATCAACAGAAACGGAAAAAAAAATCGACATAACACGAGATCAACAGAAACAGATCCATTAAATAAGTTTAGCGACTTAATTACGGAAGTAAAACAAGCAGCAGAACAAATGAAATACCGAGATAATCAAAACGCAACAGATGTAAAATTGAAACGGAGATTTGAGGCAGCAAGAGCGACACAAATCAACGGAAAACTATGGATTGAAATTAATAGGAAAAAAAGGAGCAAAATCGCTTACCGCTTACCAGAGAAGGCGGCGGCGGGGAGAGAGTGGGAACTGAAAGAGGTAGCGATTAGCGAAAGCGACACAAATCAAAGGAAAGGATTGAAATTAATAGAAAAGAAAGGAGCAAAATCGCTTACCAGAGGCGGCGGCGGCGGGGAGTGGAGCAGTAAAAACTCGTAAGAATGAAATACAGGATAGCCTCTGCCTAGAAACTTAAAGAATCGAGCTCTAAGGAGAGAATCACAGACCTAGAAATCAGCCGTAGCGATGAGAAGGGCCAATTCGAAGGGACTGAGATCAATTGGATTTTAGAAAGAGAGAGTTTGTGATTAGAAAATTTATTCTGAAATTGGATGAACCAGTAAACGGCCTCAATGGCACTGCATTACACAAGGGAGAGGGATGATGATTGATGAGTCATCGACTCTCGAACAGAAAATATGTATATGGGCTTGTAAAGTCGAGATAACACGAAATGGGCTAAAACATAAGTCCAATAGTAAAATATAAAGACCAGCCTACATTGTTTAAGACTTAAAATAAAACTAGAGTAAGGGTTCGTATGGGACGGAGTTAATAAATTGACTAAAATTATAAACAGCGTAAAATTTATAAATTGTTGGTAAAAGTAGTTAAAAATTTAAACAACAAGATAATCTCCGTATGGGGCGAAAAACAGTTTATTTGTAAAAAGTGGAGTTTATTTGGTTTTTATTAGGGGTATTGTGGTACTTTCAAACCAAATAAGATAAAAGAGAAGTGGTAAAATACTAATTATGGAATATAAACCCAAAATAAGTTTCAATCTGCAGCTTATTTTTAAACCCTTTTTTTAACTGATTATAGCTTATTTATTGTTCTCATATACCCTTTAAACCCATTTATTTTTTTAAAAGCTAATAATTTCTATTTTTAACCGGTTTTTACCAGTTCCATACACACCCGTAGGTCCACGACGGGGTTAATTGTATGTACACGGCCGAATAATCATTCATATACCACTAAATACTCACATATTCTACCAAATAGTGTTATTTTTGTTTACCAAAAAATACAACTATTCTACCGAATAATATGTTTAAAAACTGAATGAATAAAAATTAACCGGAGTGGGTACACGTGTTCATTACATATAACACGAGTATATAACTAACCTATTAAACAGACAAATACGAGTGAATAATCACTCATATACTACCGAATAATCATTCCAACAGAACTGAATTGAATAATGAAGGTCGTTGGGTATTTATGGTTGAATATAAAACAAAAAAATGAAATCGGGCCCCAACTTCATCACCAAATCTTTTTTCAAATCACAATCAGTTGGTGCTTCCAAATAAAAAAATAGTGTATTTCGAAAACTCGAGAATTGGATGGGGAATGATGTCCTACACGCGGCGGCGGAGTATTGGGCGAGCGCTGATATCATATTGATGTGATCCTAGTCGGCAATGAGCTCGAATCCTTTATCTTACAAAGCTATGATGCCGGGGCCGAATACCAACTCTCGTTTGAGAAAACAGCACGGCGACACTATGGTATTTTGGCTTATTCGGGTTGTATAAAATTCCGATCGAAGCCGTTGAGCACTTGTTGGAAAGCTATTTTAAGTGGCTACAACTTCTATAAAGAACGTTCATTCCGAATCAGCCTCGAAGATGCTCGAATTTGACGTTCAATATTTCAGAAGATCAAATCTGGACGAATTTTCCTTAAGTTTTTCTATTCTAATAATCCCACATCGCTTAGAGCCACTAATAGCTTCCTAATATAATACTAAAACATCTAATATCTAATATCTAATATCTAATTATCTAATCTATATAAAATACTAAAATGTTTACATTCTCAAAGACATAACACAACTGGAAATTAAACTATATATTTACTTTATATGGAGTAGTAATTTTAACGTTATATTTTAACCGTTATTATTACTCAAACATTGTTACCCAAGTAGTTTTGGATTTAATTCGAATGTAAATGGCAAGATTAAAATTAAACAAAATAATTTTTTCAGATGAAACCTAATTAAATATTAATAGAAAAAAGGATGAATATTTATTTGGATTTAATTTATAGTTCAAATGTTCAAGGATTTTAAGTTAATTCTTAACAAGCCTAGCAAATAAAATAGTTCTTATTTGTCTTTATCCATTTTAAACAACTTTGATGATTTTTTATTAGAAAATATTTTTTATTTTTTAAAAAATATTTTCTATGTTTTTGGTGCACATATGAGTAAACTCTTCTCTAAATATATACATCTTTGACACATTGTTACTCGTGGATGATGTACTTTGCAAACTATAAACTCTATTTTTAGGGTTATTTTTATTTAGCTCGATCTATTTACAACTATTGTTTAGTTTTTATACTCTTAGATAAGAAAAAATTAAAACTAAACAAGTATTTAATCAATAATTACTTATCAATTTATATCATGAAAATTGTTGTTAATAAAAAAACTCTTTTTTGGTTCGATAGAATCTTCTTATTTAACGGTTATGATTTGATACATTGTACACTTGATTTTTAGTTTCAATATAAATGGTGGTTAAATATTTAATTTTTTTAAAAAAAATGGGGGCTTTGGCACGATGAGATTTACTTTCATAATCATGTCTTTAAATATGGCGTAATTGTCACCTTAAAAACTGATAAACTCTATAGTGTATTTTCTTCTTGATAGATAACTCAATCTGATGAGCTGCGTCTAATGAAAGTATAGAGATCGAACACAAAATGATGATAATGAGAAAGAAAGAGGATGGACCTAGATGATATATAACTTGAGTAATAATAATCCTATAATAAGTGATTTAAGTGTTATTTTTTGGCACCATTCCTTTAATATACTTATCTATTTTCTCTATTCTATCTTATTTATTAAGAAAAAAATTAAAATACAATATTATTTATAAAATTTGGATAATTTTTTAAAATTAAATATTTTTCTATATATTATATTATATTTTAAATTTTAGGTTTAGATAACTTAAATTATTACCCTTTACTATATAATTCATACTTATATTTTAACTAAATAATTAATACTTCAAATTTTGTATTATATGTAGCGTGCTACATGTCTACAAAACCAATTGTTATATGAATACCCACACAAGGTGCAGATACTAAACTAAGTTCTTAAGATGCTACTCGATCCCTCCGTTCGCGAAAACATGTCATTTTAGAGATTCGATTTTGTTCATAAAAACATGTCATTGTAGGTATTTTAGCTTCTACTTTACAAAAACAGCGTTCACATGATTGATGGTCTGTGGGTTGTAGTTTTCGATAAAGTAAAAAAGTAGAGTAATAAATGAGGATAAATATATTAGTAAAAGGAAAAATGGCTGAAAATAATACAAACTATCGACGGTGAACAAAAAATAATACGAAATTTCAAAATGACAAATTTATATACAAACTATGCCTACTTAAACCAATAATGATACAGGGGTATAATTCAAAACTAAAAAATTATTTTGGATTGAAAGTGTTATTAACAAAAAGTTGGCAAAATGTACAATATAAAGGCACATAATCACAAAAATGAAATCCCGTTCCTGTTCATCATCTTCTACACCCCTGCCAATGAATGAGACACGTACCAGACAACCACAGGTCCATGGTGAAGAACGGGCCGGAGGGAGGAGATCGCCGTCGCTAGTGACCAAAACGCTGCCTGACATTGGCAATGGTGGAGGCGGACGAGACTCGAAGGTTGCAAGGCGGTTCATGGTTGAAATGGAATCAATTTCAAATCTCGACCTGTATGATTGAATGAAAATTTTGTTGAGGGGTTTTAATTAATATGTGATTTTAAGCTTCTAACAAACAATTCGAGTCATATCTATTATCAAATTGGATTTTAATTTCTAATTCGTTCTTCTTCTATAGCAAACCCTGGATTATCTAAATTTATTTTAGCTTTAATATTGGACACGAATTGGATGGGTAGGAGAAATCGTTGTAGGATTAGAAGCACGATTGTTGGTCGATCTTGATCTAAATCTAGTTGTTCGTGTTTATGACGGAGACCAATTTAGTTGAATATGTTTTAGCTTCGGGGGAGAGGGTGATCTAGGTGGTGGATGAAGAAGCTCCAGCAAGAGATGGTGGCAGTACCGCGCGTTTTGGTCTCCAACGACGGCGATCTCCTCCCTCTGGCCCGTTCTTCACCATGGACCTGTGGTGGTCTAGTGTCTCCTTCATTGGGGTAGAAAATGATGAACAGGAATGGGATTTCGTTTGTGATTATTTGCCTTTTAATTGTACATTTTCCCAACTTTTTTGTTAATTACATTTTCAATCCAAAATAATTTTTTAGTTTTAAGTTATACCCATTGTATCATTATTGGTTTAAGTAGGCATATTTTGTATATAAATTTGTCATTTTGAAAGTTCGTATTATTTTTGGTTCACCGTCGATAGTTTGTATTATTTTCGATCATTTTTTCTTAGCAAAAAGGGAGTATATTATTGACTTTCTTAAAAATTGTGCAAAGATTGAGTTAAAATGACATGTTTTCGCGAACGGAGGGAGTAGGATAAATGATAGCCATGCATTGAAAACACATCGTGGCCAAAGACTTTTGTCACATCCCCATAGACTTCTATAAGTTCATTGGTTTATAATTACTGGCACGTGGGTTCTTCTTTAATTTGATAAATCTGATTTCATAATCCAACTTTAGATTTCCAAATTTGTTAGTTTAATTGATTTACATGGTTTTCTTAGCCTAACAAAATTGGTTAGTTCTATATATTCAACTAATTTTTTTTTAAAAAAAAATTAATTATTTGGAATGTTGAAAATAAAAAAAGCTTATCTTTTAATAATTTTACACGTTATTAGGGGTAAAGCTTACACAAATCACTTTTGCCAATTTTTTTTTACCATTTTAAAAGTAATTAATCAAATATCAAATTAAGACTGATGAATAATTATGATACTCCATACCCACACCTTAAATAATACATAATTAATATATAATTAGAATATATGAATGTTTGGCTTACAAAACATCAAGGATGTTTGCATTAGAGAAATTGATAAGAGTGTGATAATTCAGCCGTTTTTATTTCATGTAATTTCAACGAACAAAATTACTCATTTCCAATAGCTACATGTATGCTCCATTTTCAGCTAAGCATATATAATAGCATAGCAACTATGGGTAGAGTTAAAAAAAAATTATATCCGCTAAAAACAATTGAATGTTTTAGATTTTAATAGTCATTAATTTTATTTTAGTTTTTTCTAGGGTTGCTATTTCCTATTAGAGTAATAAATAAATTTTATACTACGTATAGATTACTTTAATAGAGTAAGATTAGCCCTGTATAACATTTTTTTTGAATTGTCTTCCGTATACCAATTCGTTTTTTTTTTTGTTTATGTAACAACTCGGGCGGGATTACCTACCCGATAGTATCCTTTTGGATTTCGTATACCAATACATATTCATTGTTGATGTGAGTACATTTTTTTTAAATATCAATTGTATAATGTAAATAAATTATTATAATATTGTCAGGACGTTGAGTATGCTTCAATGGAGATTTGAGAGAGAAGAGAGATTAGAGAAGGAGAGAGCGAGAGGTAGAAGACGATATGAGGATTTCTGTATATTCATGAATGAACCGTACAATACCTCTTGTGGGTATTTATAACCCATTTCCTAATTTCTAAGTAATTACACATATGACCCCTTATTATTCTAATTCTAACAATACTCCCCTCCTTAAGAAAGCTTGTCCTCAAGCTTATTTAAGGTATACTACTAATAGCTACTAAAAAGAGAAACTATATCACCATACCACAGTTTCTAGAAATTACAATCATCACCCACTTGAGAGTTGTATGCAATCAAATAAAAGTGGTCGTGTGTCCATGTATTGAGGCCATCATGAGCTTTCCATTAAGGTCACCATGCTATGAGGTGGTGCAGGAGGATAATAGGAAAAGTGGAGGAAGTGTTGATATAGCAGCTGTTACATGGCATTTTGGTGCACCTCACCCATGATAATTTGCAAACCCATGCTTCATCATACAGGACAAAAGCAAGTTTGTCCAATTCCAGGCTTGGGTCACCACCGTTAGCAGATGAGCACCAACATACTATTAATAAGCTATGGGAGTCTTGGACAATAATAACAGCAATACAACTGAACACCCCTCTTGTAATTCCACCAGCCAGCTTCAGTTTGCAATATCTGCCCTTGCAACTAACACCCCCTGGTCCTTGTTAACAGCAACTCCTCTCAATTGAATTTCAGCATAGCCCAATTTGACAGCTCCAGTTTACCTCAATCAGCTTATAACTCAATTTCAGTTGCATCATGGTCTTAAAGGTATAGCCATCTCCATTTACTAGCCTTCCCAAATTAAGAAGTAACAGGTAGTAATCCAAACAACCATGGCAGTAGCTTACCTCAAGCAATTTTACCATACACACAAACACAATAGCAACAGCAAAACCATGACAGCAATAAGTGTTCCACAACAGCTCTCCACCCGGATAAAAAATCAGAATACAACTTGGAATCCCATGTGCATTACCCGATTTAACATCAGCTCGAAAAACATAAATGATTCTCATATCAAAAACAACTTTCATAGATGGAATCATTTGGACAGCCTCAAACCCATCTCTTCCTCTATCAAAGGGCATCAATTTCGGTTGCCCTCGGTTGAGCTTGAGACTAAACAAAGGAGTGCCCTCCATTATGTTGTAACCCAACAACAGATAAGACGAACCTTTCCTGCATATTGCTCTATCCTTATCAATCTCACAATTCACGCCCACACTATCATTTGATATGCTAAATTGACATCCCTTTGACCCCTTTGGATCAGTATGAACGTAATTCTTCAAGGAATTTCTAAGCCCTGTACACATTACAGAGATTCCTGGGTCGAAAACTAAGTTCCCCGGTTGAGCCCCACCCTTAACCATTGATGCAGCCGCAGCAAACGATGATTCCACTTGGGCAGACATTACTACAAACACCTTGGGTGCAATCAGATTTTCAAAGATTTCAAATGAAATTATCTCCAATTCCACTTCATCTGATTTAATTCCAATCGAATCAGTCAACAGATACCCTTGTTCTTTGGACGCAACATCAAAGATTACTATCTCTGCAGGATTAGAAGTTACCTTGAAGTGTTGGGTGTGAGGCTCTTCTAAGTCGTCGTCGAATTCTTGGCTCATGTCGTTGGGTCGAATTGTGATTTCTTCGACTTGTGCTAATTTCGTTGCCTCCGTTGCCTCTTCTTCAGCCAGTTCAGGCTCCAAATCCCCAAGGACCCCATCCGCAAGCGCCTCAAAGTTCTGATCGACACTCTCTTGAATCGTTTGCTCCTCTCCAAGAACGTTGATTGCCGGCGACGTTGAATTTGGGATTTCCGTTGGCTTCGGATTCGTCTGCGGCGCCAGTTCTTGAATTGCTGGCGTTGGTGTCGGATCTTTATCTTGAATTGATTTGCTGTGGAGACTAGCCAATTCCATGGCAACAACTAATTCTTTAGGCCTGGCCAACTTTACTAGGGATTTGATTTCCCCCTTCAGGCCTTCGACGTAGCACCAGACGAAATACGACATTGGCAAATACGGATTGTAGAACAACAACCCTGATCGGAGTCCCTCAAACCGCTCATTGTACTCCTCAAGGTTATCCCCTTGTCTGAGATGTTTGAATTCTTCAAACATCTCCATAGCTCGTTTCTTGGTTGCGATTGTGTTCGTCGGCGTCTTATGCCATTCCCGGAACAGGTCGGAAGATCGACGAGCTCTGATACCAATTTGTCAGGACGTTGAGTATGCTTCAATGGAGATTTGAGAGAGAAGAGAGATGAGAGAAGGAGAGAGCGAGAGGTAGAAGACGATATGAGGATTTCTGTATATTCATGAATGAACCGTACAATACCTCTTGTGAGTATTAATAACCCATTTCCTAATTTCTAAGCAATTACACATATGACCCCTTATTATTCTAATCCTAAAAATATCTTCTAAAAATATAATATATTTTACAAATTCCGTGCGTTACGCACGGGTAATGCGCTAGTTTTACACTAAATTTGAATCCATCTCCTCCTTATATATGAACGATCCAAATTTACGTACATTATATACCGTAAGGCCTAAGTATATCCAAACTCTATATATAATTAGCTAACTGCCGAGTGAGATATAATTTTCAGCACATGCGCGCATTTGGACGTATAAATTTGAGAGGGATCTCACTATATTGGTATGAATGAAAATGCCTTCCGACCAAAAAAAAAATATAAATGATAATATATGCCTCTAAAGTTTCATTTCCAAAGTGGAAGAGCAGAACCCACGGGGTTAATACTTAATATGGGTTCATCCATATATAGCCGGCCAATTCAAACAAATAAAATTTGATTAAATTAATTAAGTTTAAGCCGGCCCATGCGATATATATATATATATATATATATATATATATATATATATATATATATATATATATATATATATATATATATATGTTAACGTACTGTAGTTTGTACATGTATGAAAATTTAACGTGCTGTACGTTTGTAGAGAAATGTGGAAGAAAAATTGGTGCTAATTAGAATAGATAAAGGTCCCAAGGAATTGAATAGAAAGAGGATACATATGGATGGATGGGTTCATGTGTTGACCTTAGCGGTGGCGGCGGCAGCAGCAGCGGAACCACCATGGCGATTACTAAAGCTACCGGCAGTCTTGAGCTTTTGAGATTGAAGTAGCAAGTACTGCAGGACTTGGAAAAAGGCACCTTGTCCTAACTGAGCGCAGTTTTGCCAGTAGTGTGATGCCAAGTCCCAAGCCCTCAACTTGAGATCTTCAAGGAGCTTGTCAATGTCACTCTCGTGCTTTGCTATAACTGGTCGAACGAAGCTCTCATACACGTGTCGTGTCCCCTATCATGCACGAAGCTCTGTACTATTAATTACAGTATTATCTTTAGATAATACTTCATTTCATTCATCCATTTTCATACTACAGTATTAAAATGATGAATGCCATAGGTAAACGATGTTATATGTATATACACACACTTATATATTAATATATTATGGGTAGGTACCTTAGTCTTCGGATACCATAGGTAAACGATGAATGCCAGTTTCATCTCCCCATACAGAGGCAGCCTGCACAACATTTATATATCTTCCATTGTCAACACAACACAACACGATTGAATACAATTAAGTAGCCAAGTACTCCGTACGTATTTAGGACCCTGAAATACCACACAGGTTTCTAAAAAAGTACGTACCATGAAATGAATATGTCTCCAAAAATCTCACATATTGACAGTACCGCCATAAGTATCCTGCAGTGACAAAATTTCAACCATCAATCCATGCCAAATCAATAAACTTACTCCTCCGTTCCCTAGTAATCAACAAACTCGCAGATAATGAATCTGAATTCAGAGACCAAACTTTTCTCCTTATGTTACCCAGAATCCGAGTCCGAGATAATGTACTGAAGCACTTAATTAATTAAGACTAATTGGAAGATTTAATTTATTTGTACGTAGGGTTCAGCCAGGGCCGTGCGGATACTTTTAGGGGCCCTGTGCAAAAAATAATTAGACCTTATTCGTATATCGTGTTAATGATCTTATCTTTTTTATAAGTTGCATTATGTAAATTGTTTAGTTATTATTAAAATATATATAATTATGTTTTTATTTTAAAAAATCAACAATGATCCTATTTATATTTACAAAATGCACAAAAAGATATCAAAATCCAAGGACGGTGAGGGCCGGGTATTGTAATTCAAAGTCAACTTTATGTATATTAAATTAATCAAAATAGGAATAAGGTAAAAGTTTGAAGTCGATCTTTGAACATTCTTTTAAATATAAAATGGTTGTGAATGATTCTTTAAAAATGATAAATATTATTTTCTTAAAAAAATTTATATGACTTTCGTAATAAGTTCACTATTTTTTTATTATTATTTTAGGGGAAAGTTCACTAATTTCTCTAAGTAATGGGCTTTGTATGTTTTTTAAAAGAGAAAGATATTTTTTTTTTTGAATGATTAAAAAAAAAGGTGCAAATTCCTTGAAAAGAGGGCCCCTTAATAAGTTAAAAATGAAAAAAAGATAATAATATACTTAATATAGCACTAATATAATTGTTTATGATTTTATGAAAGAAAAAGAAGAGCAAATTGTACAAAAGAAACAAAAAAAAGACAAAGATCGGTGCTGTTGCTAGGAGTCGAACACGGGACAACACAAAGGATGGAAATGGTTAGAGCGCACCATACCAGTGGACCAAATTGGACAATATGTTTCACTACCAGACTTTTTATATTTAACTAACACTAAAACGTTACGGGGCCCCATAAAATTTGAGGGCCCTGTTCAGCCGAACCACCTGAACCTCCCTTAGCACGGGCCTGGGTTCAGCCAATGTTCTACAAAGCTAGCAAGCATTGATTTGCAATCTAACCCGGCCCATATATATATATATATATATATATATATATATATATATATATATATATATATATATATATATATATATTTATATATATACCAGTATACCACGCATGATTCAATTTACTAATTAAACCAGCTACCAATATCCACACAAGCAATGGCGGATCCACAAATTTTTCTAAGGGGACTAAAAAAATTTTGGAGAAATTTTTTTCACACACATATATATGTGAAGAATATTTTTTAATGAATATATTAGAAAAAAATCTTAAATTGTGATTTGAATAGCCATTTTTAGTAGAAAAAACAAAAATTATTAAAAATTGAGATTTCTTTTCATATGTATATAAAGAAAAGAATGTGTTTGTTTAAATATATTGCTATATCAGGAAAAAAAAAAATCTAAATTGTGATTTTAAATAGCCATTTTTAGAAGAAAAAACAAAAATTATTAAAAAATAAGATTTCTTTTTATATTTATATAAAGAAAAAAATGTGTTTGTTTAAATATATTGGAGAAAATTTTAAATTTTTTATTTAGTTAAGCATTTTCAATAGAAGAAAACTAATTAGAGAAACAAAAATTAAAAACAAAGTGAGGCTAAAGGGGATTTGAACCCATGACCTCAAAGTAATAAATCTCTCTTTACAATCTAAGCTAAGTTGTTTTTTGTGATTACTTAGTACTTACTCATTTTACCCTCTTTTATTCCTAAAATTAGTAAAAATTACCAAATAAAATCCAAAATAAAACAAAAATTCTATGTTTTTCTTCCGGTCGAGCTAGGGAGGCTTCAGCTTAGTCATTCCAAGCCCCCCATAGATCCGGCCACTGCACACAAGGTTTCTTTTAATTTTCGTTCATAGGAAGACACTATCCACACACAAGGTTAAGATATAGGTATTCATTCATTTTGGAGTTTGTCTATAGGAGTAAGTAATTATATACTGTATATAACTTTCTCATGGGTAGACTTCCTATCATGCAACAAGTGGAGAATTGTGAGTCATTGGATTCACTTAAATCAAAGGCTAGAATTTAAGATGAGGGAGGAAAAAAAAAGTTAGTTTTCTCTATTTGGGAAAATTGGTTTTTCTTTGTTGGACAATAATCGCAGCTTGTTTTTTTTTTCAATAACCATAGCTTTTCTTTTTCTTATTGTCACTTACAAATTAAAAGTGAAAGTGAATATGTAGAACAAATAATGTGAATATTTAACCTTTAAAAAGTGAATATTTAATATTTTCTTTGTTATAATAAAATAAAAAATGTATAAAAAAAAACACTCATCAACTATTTCCTTTTTAAAGAAATAAATATTCAAATTTAATAGGTTAAATATCCATTTTCTGCAATATGTATATTCTCTTCTATTTTAGGTTGTTTGTTTGATCGACGATTAGCCGTCGGCTAGCTTTGTCGGTCACTTGAGGAGTCAGACCTTCTGACCCTCGAATTCTTACCTTATCAAATAAATAAATAAATAAATAATAGATCAATGGAAAACAAAAACGATATTTCCTAATGAAATAACCATCTTTTTTTTTATCTCCATTAAATTAAGTTGGTAGCCTGTAAATTTAGGTTGATCAAAGTCCTCTCTCTCTTGTATACATGTGGGCGGTGGTCATATATATAGGTAAAATTGAAGTAGTCGATCTTATAGTATGAAAACGGATAAATAAATGATTTATTAAAGTTAAAAAAACTAGGGGCTTACCAATACTGGCACCAGAATCGAAGATCATCTATATTAACTTTGTTCTTTTCAACAGTTTTGTAGCATTCATATGCCGGGTACGCGTATCCAAGAAGCATGCTGCGAATATACCTGTATCAGAAACTGATCGATGGGCGGTGAAATCGAATTGAAAATTACTGTAAATGAATTGGACTTACACAAGGCATCTGCTGATGAAATCACCCACCATTTTGTTTATTTCTTTAATTAATCTCTAATGGTTTTCTTAATTTCTGATCCCCGCCTCTGATCACCGAAAGGGAGGAATGTACAAAAATAAATTAGTAAATCAAATCAAATCAATTAGGATTGATGCGCAAAATGAATGGAATTTGTAAGAGATCGAGATGGAAAACTTTGAGGGTGAAATTAAGATGATCGAGTTGGGGCTAATGCAATTGAGAAACCTGTCGGTCGGTTCCTCTACGGAAAACGGAATGGAACCTGGCGATTGCGAATTCACGATGACCTGGCGACCATATATGACCTCCAACCCGTTCCGGCGTGGCCAATATATATATATATATATATATATATATATATATATAATGAAACGAAATTAATATCAAAATATCAAAATCAAAACATGCGCAAAGTTAAGTTGTGTTAATTTTGTATATGATCTACCTATGATTTTCTAACGGGGAATGAATGCCACTCCCTTATTACGAAGGGTTGGTTTTAACCTATCCCTTCTATCGTGATGTTGCAGTTAGGTGGGGGCAAATAAATCTTCAGGAGACAGATTGAAAGAGAAATGTGGCCAATCAAACACAAATATATAACCAAAACTCCCCCAAGGCCGAGGCTAGGGGCCGGTACGTAATGTGGGCGGGAGGGTTCAGAGAGAATTAAGCAACTTTCCTCTTTTTTCTCTGTCAGATGGGAGAAAATTAAGCAACTAATTAAAGGGTTACCCTCCAAAACATAACAGGAACCCATTCCATTGCTCGTCGATCCATTTTCGTACTCTCTTCTTAATTAATTGACGGTTATCCGACATCTAATAGGTTTTTCCGCAATACATGCATTATCATCAACATGAATATATTAGGCCCCCGCTAATAAGTAATAACAAAAATATATAACACAAAAATATAAAAATTGTTTTATAATTATAATAATCTTAAATTTTACTCAAACCTTATTGTTAAGGTTTGAGTCACCCTTTTTTCAGTTCAGTATTTTATTAGTAGTATTTTATTAGGTAGGAGGCTCTATTAATTAAGCTTGACATAGCAGCTCGTCAAGCTGATGTGCAGTAAGTCTTGATTAAAACAACAAATAACTAGTACGATCTCCGCGTCATGACGCGATTTTTTTATAAATAATATTTAGATATAGATAAATCAAGACATTAGATTTAATTCAATATTTTTAATTAAACCCATTGATTAGTAAATGTGTTAAAAATAATAGAAAAAATGCACTTGGGTTAAAGAGATTAAGAGAAAAATAAATTATAAATAGTGAAAGATAAAAGTTTTGAATTAATCCCATTGGTTAAAAAATGTAACATCAAATAATATTGGTTAATTAATATTAGAATATTTTTCAAAAAAAAATTAGAAAATATAGTTACCATAATAAAATGATATTATGTAAATAATATTTCACAAATAACTTTGAACACGGAGAGGACATGTGACAAATTAATATAGTATATAGATATAGATAGTTAGTAAATGAATTTGATTTAAGCCCAATAGTTATATATATTAGATTGAATTCAATGTTTTGAATTAAGCCCAATAGTTAGTAAGATTAAAGGAAAAAAAAAAGAGAATTAAAAGAAAAAGAAGAAAAAAAGGAGAATTAAAAAAAATGATTACAGAGAAAAAAAATTATAATTGGTCAAAACCCCTAAAATCTCTCTAATGTTCACACCTCAGCATAGACTCTTCTAAATTAAGAGTTTATATAGATAGATATATAGATAGTTATATTAGATTGAATTCAATGTTTTGAATTAAGCCCAATAGTTAGTAAGATTAAAGGAAAAAAAAAAGAGAATTAAAAGAAAAAGAAGAAAAAAAGGAGAATTAAAAAAAATGATTAAAGAGAAAAAAAATTATAATTGGTCAAAACCCCTAAAATCTCTCTAATGTTGACACCTCAGCATAGACTCTTCTAAATTAAGAGTTTACTAGTATGATTCCCGCGCCATGGCGCAGTTTTTTATAAGTAAAATTAATCTTACTAATATATTAAATTAATATTATAACATAATTGTAAAAGTTCAGATAATTATATATTTTGAATTAAACTCATGGGTTGAGAAAACGATTAAAGTAGTATATATAGATATATAGATATAGATATAGATATAGATTCCTAATATTCATTTTATGTTTTCTTATTATTAATTTTATGTTTTGAATTAATCCTATTGTTTTTTTAGAAAAAAAACTACTAAAATTATAATTTAGGCTAAGATAATTGTTTTGAATTAAGCCCAATAGTTAGTAAAATTAAATCAAAAAGAGAATCAATATATAATACTAAAACAGAGGCGTGGAAATCCTATGTGGCGGGTTCTGGTGCGATTCGTTTACGTGTCGTATTCTGGTGCGATCTGGCCCGGGTCATTGACACGTCAATTAATGACGATCCAATATATTTAAGCCACGTCAATTAATGAAATCCTATCTTTTAGCCACATCATTTAATATGGTTCATCTTTATTAACAATGAAAAATAATTTAAATAATAAAATATTATCGTATCTTAGTTGGTTAGATGTTGATAAGATTTTAAAAAAAATATCATTATGAAGATTTTTTATTATTATCCATAAAAAAAGATCATTATCATTTTATCTACATCTTAATTTAAAATATTTGGTTTACTAAAAACGCATCTTTGCTAAATCATAAAAATATGATATTGATAATGATAACCTAGAATGCTCTAAATCACACGTTTGGTAAAATAAAGTAGAAATCAAACACTACTTTTATTTACACTAAACAATGTACACTATCATTGCTAAAATATTTAAAATATAATAATAAGTTAAAAGTCTTTTTAATAATACGAACACCATACAAAAGTTTTTTTTTAATTAGAGAATACTTTATATGATTTTAATTTATTTTATGACTAACTTAAAGTCTTATTAAAATACTTTAAGCATAAAATTTCGTAGAAATATTTCAAACAAATTAATATAATAAAATATCATTTATGAACAAGGCGCGCAAGAGCGCGGGTACCAAATACTAGTTAAAGGAAAAAGAAGAAAACAATAGAATTAAAGAAAATAAAAAAAAAATGGCAAAAAAAAAAATGATTGGACAAGACTCATAAAATTACTCTAAGCTTGACACATCATCCTAAACTCTTCTAAATTAAGACTTTATATAGATAGTTAGTAAAATTAAATCAAAAAGAGAATTAAAGGGAAAAGAAGAAAACAATAGAATTAAAGAAAATCAAAGAAAAATGGCAAAAAAAATGATTGGACAAGACTCATAAAATTACTCTAAGCTTGACACATCATCCCAAACTCTTCTAAATTAAGAGTTTATATAGATAGTTAGTAAGATTAAAGGAAAAAAAAAAGAGAATTAAAAGAAAAAGAAGAAAAAAAGGAGAATTAAAAAAAATGATTACAGAGAAAAAAAATTATAATTGGTCAAAACCCCTAAAATCTCTCTAATGTTGACACCTCAGCATAGACTCTTCTAAATTAAGAGTTTATATAGATATATAGATAGTTATATTAGATTGAATTCAATGTTTTGAATTAAGCCCAATAGTTAGTAAGATTAAAGGAAAAAAAAAGAGAATTAAAAGAAAAAAAGAAAGAAAAAAAGGAGAATTAAAAAAAATGACTAAAGAGAAAAAAAATTATAATTGGTCAAAACCCCTAAAA
The DNA here is from genome assembly GCA_963922045.1 of Persicaria maculosa. NCBI lineage: Eukaryota > Viridiplantae > Streptophyta > Magnoliopsida > Caryophyllales > Polygonaceae > Persicaria > Persicaria maculosa. The sequence continues at coordinate 232,147 of OY998252.1, forward strand.
CCTCTCTAATGTTGACACATGAGCATAAACTCTTCTAAATTAAGAGTTTATTTATATTATATAGATAGATAGTTAGTAAGATTAAATGGAAAAAAAAAAAGAGAATTAAAAGAAAAAGAAGAAAAAAAGGAGAATTAAAAAAAAATGATTAAAGAGAAAAAAAAATATAATTGGTCAAAACCCCTAAAATCTCTCTAATGTTGACAACTCAGCATAAATTCTTCTAAATTAAGAGTTTATATAGATAGTTATATTAGATTGAATTCAATGTTTTGAATTAAGTCCAATAGTTAGTAAGATTAAAGGGAAAACAAAAAGAATTAAAAGAAAAAGAAAAAAAAAAGAGAATTAAAAAAATGATTAAAGAGAAAAAAAAATTATAATTGGTCAAAACCCCTAAAATCTCTCTAATGTTGGCACCTCAGCATAAACTCTTCTAAATTAAGAGTTTATGTAGATTTTTTTTTTACGCTGAATAAATATTAGGTCGGGTCGGCCGCAAAAGAAGCCCTTCCTAGCGCATCCTTCCGGACGAGAACAAGCAGTTCTGGATCATCCTCACAGCAATCGTCGGTAGGGAATGCATGGACACTTAGAGTTTATATAGATAGTTAGTAAGATTAAAGGGGGAAAAAAGAATCAAAAGAAAAAGAAGAAAAAAAGGAGAATTAAAAAAAATGATTAAAGAGATAAAAAAAAATATAATTGGTCAAAACCCCTAAAATCTCTCTAATGTTGACACCCCAGCAAAAACTCTTCTAAATTAAGAGTTTATATAGATACAGATATAGATGTTCATCGTTGTAACTTGTAACAAAAACAAAGTCTTCCATAGGGGTCCTATGTACTCTCTCGTTTGGTAGAAGAATACCGTCATTTTTATTAGGAAATAATTCGAGGGTTGTAAAACTACAAAATAATCATCTTTTTAAAAAAAATATTGTGATAGAGAATTAGGTTAAAAAAAATTAAATCATATATTTATATATACCAGGTCCGATCCATATTTTGCGAGGCCCCGAAAATTTGGGACCCTATGCGGTCAGACCACGTGGACCACCCTAGGGCCAACCCTGATCATCAATCATCAATTAATCTACATATCTATATTCGATATACTAATGTAGGTCCTATCCCGTATACGGAAAATACACCAATAATTTTACTATGAGCGAGAATCATCAATGCGCCCCCCCCCCCCCCCCCCCCCCGAGCCCCAGGTGTGCGGACAACTAGCACCATTGGGATTCAAGTAAACGTGTGGTGTGGTACTGTGGTTTGGATGGTTCCGAATTGAAAATCCAAAAAGTCATTTCGGTCGGAGTGGATCCTGTGCTCTCTAGTCTCTGCTCTCTACTCCGACTACTCGGCGTCGACGCGCTTAAGCCTTTTAACTCAAGGAAGCATTCATCGATGTAATGATGCCATCCTGCATTTGGCCCCGACAAATAAATACGAATCTACTACTCTTCATAATAAAAATTGCATTGCATCCTCCCGTTCCTAATCCCAGTACAAGTTTAAGTTGGTTCCTCCAAATAAAAATAAAATAAATCTAGGCAACCGAGGAGCCGGTGCCTAGGAAGAGCATGGCACCAACCGCCCCTGTCCGGATATAATCCCCAAAGCCACCTGCTCCCCCGCCTCGACGGCTGCACTCTGACCACCCTGAGGCTCAGCTGTGGAAATTACGAGGACCGAGTACGACGAGTTTATGGAGAGGAGAAGAGAGAACCATTTCGGAATAGCTCACCGGAAAGGACTTGTGGGTAGTACCCATAGGTCCCCGGTTCGAACCCCAAAATGGCCGCTCTTTGTTTTACCTATTCAAGGAGAGGAGAAGAGAGATCAAGAAGAGGAGTAAGAGGGAGGAAGGTATTTGGGATATGGCTTTTGTTTCCATTGCGCTTCTCCTTTTCGCCGCACTGCTGCTGCGCTTCTTCTGGATCAGTTACTACTGCACGCTGAAAGACTAACCAACCCACACTACACTCTACGCTACGGTACCTACCCTACAACAAATATCATTACAGAGATACACACCAATACAATACTATAAAAGGAAGAATAAGAGGAAACTCCCACTAGTACAGAGTAATTACATTACACTTACCTTATTAGAATTAATGCAAGCATTTTGTTTACGGTTGATTATCTAATTTATCTCAGATCGATCAGTACTTTAATGTACACTGATTAATGATGGTGAACTGAAATTAAATTTACAACTTGGAGTAAATGACATGGATACCTATGTTCACATTTTCCACATGGTTGAATGTCAGACGTGTGGTGGATGTAGCACATAGAAAATTCTAAGCAAAAATCTGCATGAAAAGGCAACTTTACACCTATAAATGTGAACCATCAATGATATTGACGGTGTAGGTACATATACTCCACATATCTTCAGTTAAAGCTTTCAAATAGGCAACCGCAACCAAGTTCACAGTTCACACCTACACTAAATTATTGACAACAAAGATAAGGGGGAGGAAAAAGATTGACCATTATCACTGGAGACGGGGAATCCACAGAAATAAAGTAGAAATGACGGCCCTCGCATTGGGTCCTAATAGTGTGGACCATCCAAAAACCAAGGGTCAACAACCTTAAGCTTAACCACATGAGTATCTTCTTATAGAACTTTAGGCCTTTCAACTAAACTGCGGCCAAGAGTTGCATACCCTTATGAGAGCGAAATCAACGGAGACTAGATTATATACTACAAAAACTTCCATTAAGATGAGCCGGCTACATAAAACTCATACATAGGAGTTCAAGTTTGTTCAAGTAGCCTTTCACAAGCAAAATCCCCAAGCGAGAATCCTAGTAATCCTAGAAGAAAGATTTGGAAGTACGTCAATACCATTAATACCTCAACTTGTAGCCATCTCAGTAGCAATACAGTTTTTGCAATCATCTGACCAGTGGAGGCAAGCTAGAAAAGTTTATATCCATCTGAACCCAGGATGGAGCTCTAATCACTAATCCTTCGTATTTGGTAGGTCAGGAGGTCCCCTGGCTATTGGGATCTCAAGATTGTGTTTATATCTAGGCTTTGCAATTTCCACAGCAACAACACGGCCATGTAACACCTGCAGATTATAAACAAAAATCATATTATTGGTTAAGCAGTTGGAAAACAAAAGGCATTGAGGAAGCATTTTCAGTTAGTGGATCCTACATTTCCATTCATCTTGTTCATGGCCCTATTGCTTCTTCTTCTGAAGCAAAGGTCACGAATCCAAAGCCTTTAGATTTATCACTTGCTCGATCACACACAACTTTCGCTGGAAAGATAAAGAAGACAAACTCAGTATTATGTATCAAGAAGTATAGTTGACAACCCAACAGTTAGAGAGACCACAAAAAGTGACCTTCAACCACTTGACCATACTGTGTAAAAGCTTCTTCTAGCCCCTTGTCTGTGGTGTAGAAGGACAATCCTGCAGCATAAAGATGGATTATTTTACATATCTTATAAAACTCCCCCCTGAAGAGCTAAAATAATTTTCAAAGGGGCTAAAGCAAAATCTTTGTATCAATATCTGCCGTTAAATTTGGCTCAGCTGCCACTTTGTGACATGGATCAACTGCCAAAGAATGCGCAAACAAAAAAATGGCTCTGTAGCAATAACCCTTTGCTAAAGTAACCAGAAGGGGTCAGTCAATCTTCTGGAAGATATAATTAACACTGGCATTTACCTATCAAACTAGAGCAACAACTAACGAGATCATTAACTATGATACTGCAACTACAAGAGTGAATCACGAATCTCCGTGTTAAAAACAAAAATACCATTTGACGGATTTATCAGATAAACAAGAAATGTCTGAATTACAATGTAATGAACTCGTCTCTATTGATAGCTTAAAACACTGAAGCAGATCTAAGTTAGAGTCATAGATGTTGTGATTTACCACATTAATTCTGATTGAGACCACTCTAATTTAAAGCAAAAGCTGGCAGTAATACGGGAAAGTGAATATCGATTGAATCTACCCCGTAAACAGTAGAATAAAAAGAGGGGCAGAAGAAACACACATTCTAGAATGGTGTGACAATGTATGATCGAAATAAACTGTGCATACAGTCATTCCCCCGAATAAGAAAAAGAAGAAAAAACAAGATTTTTGGTCATTCTGAATTCTGATAGGTTTATGGGAAACCAAGCCTTCAATTGATCAAAGAACAATTAAAACTATATCGGAAACGAAGATGTTGGATGATCAAGAAGAACAAAGCAATCAACTGGATGCAAATTCAAAACTCCAAAAGCAGACAGAGAGATATTACCTTTGACGAAGAGCTTAAAAGAGATGCCTCTACGGGATACAAGGAAGAAATTAGGGTTAGGCGATGGAGGGGACACAAGGGCCGAGTTGAAAGACTGGGTGAAGGTCCTGAGAAGCGCAGCCATATATAAAATCGGAGCACTATGAGACTGAGGTTGCTCAGTAGTTGAGTCGAGGGGCGGGAGGAAGTACACCGGAGATCTGGAGGAGGACGAACCGCGATTTGCAGTTGCAGACATTGCAGTTGCCTTTGTCTTTGCGGTGATTATGGGTTTATCTTTCCATTGGGCCTCCACACTACAAGGCCCATTGAGTTTACCGCAAGGGTCCGCAACATGAAAATTGAGGAGGATCTCGCAGAGTTAACAGGATTGCCTATATAAATTATTTTTTTTGGATTAGGTAAGGATTCGAGGCTGAACCTTGAAGGTCGACAAGTTGGCAGACGGATAACTGTCTAAACAAACATAAAATACAATGATGGTGCAAAGCACATGCAATAACACTCCACAAAGGCAAAACCAAACACAACTAAACAAGACTAGATGAGGACGTAGACGATGGTCGAAGCCAAGAACTGCACTGAAGCAGCACCGCAGGCCAGCGGTACATCAGGAGTCGCATGTGGGCAGTAAAGACAAACCTCCAAGGAAACAACCTTTCGGAGAAAATGAGACGCATCGATACACACTACCACGACCCTAGCCTGTCCCGACTTCGCCTGTCGGAACCTTATCAAAAGGAGAAGAAAGTTCAGTCACACCAAACGCAGAGCCTCACACCGCCCGAACCGAAAGCACCAGAAACCCTAGCGGGATTTCAAAAACCCTACCGGGATTTATTTATTATAAATAAATATTATTTATCTTTTAATTTTACATTTATAAATTCAATATCCACCGAGCCAGCTTTGGGCCCAAGGCCTTGGGCCCAAAAGACAATCACGGGCCCAACTGCCCAAGGAAACAACACGAGACAGAAAGTCAGGCCACTTCCAAACCTAGCACCATCGAACATGGCAAAGGCCAAAGCCGCACCTCCAACGGCCAACAGTCACCACCCGATAAGGGGGAGGGAAGAACGAAACAACCGGAGAGGGACGAGGTTCAAAATGGGTGCTAGCGCCGAACCAAGCGCCATCGGCAGATGGGAGAGGAGAAGCGAACAATGAATAAGTGACCGCCGGAGAGGATGATGGCCAAGACAGAGACAGAGCAAAACCCCAACGAAGGAGGCATCCAGAAACAAAGTGAACGAGATGCTTGTTTGAAGTGGCGGAAGCAAAGGGGGAACCAAACGAAACGAACCCCAGCAAGGCAACCAAATGTGTAGAGGAGACCGTCGAGGCTCGCCAAAGTCTAAATCAACGGGGAAGGCCAACAACAAACCCAAGAGCCGAATCGAAAGCCTTGAATTTGAAATGGTTGAGAAACAATTATGGATTTGGGATTAACTGACCAAAAAAAGATTTGTCATGAAAAGGGAGTGGGAGCGAGCCTAAGACGGAGGAGCTCAAAATAGTTACGACAGCACATGAGAGCAGACAATCGCCACGCCGGGGAAGGGATTCGGCCACCGGCGGAGACCAACGAAGGTAAGTGGGGATTCGAAGACAAACCAACCTCGCCGGAGGCATTGAACCAACCTCGTCGGAGGCATTCAAGACACCCTAATGGGTGGATTAGGACTCTCGGATGAAGGTTAGGGCTCCCGGATGAGGTTTGGATCTCCCGGAGGAGTGTTAGAGCTCTCCCCAAAAGAGAGCGTTTTGATACATACACTAGGACATCCGCAACCATGGGGCAACCTCTTTCCCCTTTTTTTCCCATCTTCCTATCATAACTTTACAACTCATTTATTTTTTTGTTTAAATTAATTTTCACTTTTTCTATCTCTTTCTAAAAGGTTTCCTCTACATCATGAGAACCCTCTTTTACCTCTTTTCAAATTTATTTTCACTTTTTCTTTCCCTTTATATATTTTTCTCTTTATTATATGTGTATCATCATATATTATTGTGAATTATTTTTATTTATAATTTTATAAATAAATAAAAATAGCAAGTAGTTAATATAAATATATTTTATTACATCTAGATTAAAATAAAAAAAAAGTTACAAACATACGTAAATACTAACCGAACGACTTTGTAACGACTTCATTGGGAAATAGTTCAACAACAACGTACTTCTTTGTTCTCTTGTACTTGATGGACTTGCCTTGCATCTTCGGTTGAACTTCGAGTGGCACTCCCTTGAACACCCGGAGAATCCTCAAAATGTTGTTGGTTTAGGGAAAAAAAGAAGAAGGATTGTACACATTGGTAGGATTATGTGGGGTATAATTTGGATAACCGGGTGTTGGAGGATTGTTAAGCATTTGTAACATCACTTGAAATTGAGGATTTTTTAGAAGATTTGGATCAAAAGGCATATTTGGAATGGGTAGAGTATTTGAATTATTGTGATCCATAGTTAAGAAAATAGGTGCAACTACATTAATAGATCAAGATGGGGTATATATAGGGTTAAATTGGGCTCAAATTATAGGGAAAAAAAAATTAAACCAATAGGATATTTTATTTTAAAAAATAATGAAATATAAATATATATTTATTTTATTTTAAACATTATTACAATTAATAAACACAAATGAAAAAAGAGAAAATCCTACTTTTTCATTAAAAAAAAAGAAAAAGAAAATTAGAAAAGGAAAGAGATTACCTCTCTCTACCAAGATTCTCACTCTTACCTTAAGGTAAACCCCACGACCATAGACTTACCTTTTAGCAACCTTAAGGTAAGTAAAACTCATGGTTGCTCATCTCTTAACGACACTAATAAATAAATTAAAAAAATAGTTAAATTAAAAAATAAATTAAAAAATAGTTAAAAAAAATAAGATTTACATTGAGTTATTTTACAACTCCATAGAATTTTAAGTATAAAAACAGTGGAGGCTTGAACGACGGTGGCACGGGTGATGGTGGTAGAAGAGTAAGAGCTTGTCTCCGGTTCAGATATCATCGGGGAGTCAACTTTGCCAATGGCGGGGATCGAAACGAGTGAACAAATGACCGAAGATAACCGCGGACAAATGATCAAAATTAGGGATTTCCCCTGCTCCAATCCAACAAATTGATGTCGCAAAACCTAGGAGAAGACCGGAAGAGGCCTTATCCAGATTTATCTACCGGAGGCAAATCAATTGTTGATTGCCCTCGGAGCACGCTTGGGGATTTGTTCACCGTCAACGTACAAAAAGGCAGATCTGAGAAAGGAGAAGGGAATGGAAGGGAAGGGTTTTTTATGGGTTAAATTGAGATGGACTTTTTACTATATACAAATCGTCTCCGCTATATACACCACAAATCATGCACGTCAATTCCGACATGCAGAGTTAATGTGGATTAATTAATTTTTTTAAAATGCTAATTAATCAGAAAAGTTTGCACGTCAATTGACGTGCATTATATTTGTTATGGTGGATTTACGGTGTACGTAAAAACACCCTATACAAATATATATGGATTTTTTACTAATTTGAACCGCTAGATTCCCGGCCTCTGGAGCAAATTTTATCTTCAAAATATTCATTTAAAAACATTAACTATATGATAATTAGAGTTTATATTGATTCCTTTAATTCACCAATGTTTAGTGGTGCATTATTGATGATATTTAGGTTTTAAAGGTTAATTGAATAACTCACGAGAGCATGAGCTTATAATATTACTAGTGTGCATGCCCGTGCGACGTACGGGACATATTTTAGTCACATTGTTTACTCATTTAGTTAATTAGGTGATATATTTTAGTAAGTATCTGACCTAATGTAATTTTATTTACACAATATTTGATTTACATGTTGTTTAATTTTAATTAATCGGAGTATTAAACATGATCAAACTTTTATTACACATACACATGCGCTTTGACATTAATTTTTATTGATATTTATATAATAATGTACATTAATACCATTTAATTAATTTAATTTAAAAATCTCTCTTCTTTAATTAATATATTATCATTGTAATTATATTGCTAGTAATTTTTATCTCTAAAAGTTGAATATATTTATTTATCATTAAAAATTCTACATGCAATTCACCTATAATAAAAAAAATTCATAATTGCTTTAGAAATGCATGTGTTTATATTTAAAACATATAAAAAATAATATACTATAAATTAACTTTGTATTTATGAAAAATGTAAATGCTCGAATAACATTTCTTTTATCTAGTGGGTCTTCAACAGAGCTACAAATTTTATCGAATAATATGAAAAAATATTATAGAATTCACACTATATTTATATTTCTATATTTCTATTCTATATATGTGTGTGTGTGGATGGATTGTAAAACTACATTTATATTTCTATATTTCTATTCTTTTTATATATAAATAAATTTACTATAATAAATTTATTGATTAGCAATGGTATAGTCTATAAATGCTTTGTGGTTTTGGAAGAAGAGGAGGAGGTGATTAGTTATGTTCTATTCATATGAATGATGACTGTTTTGGAATGTTAAAAGATTCTTCGCCATTGTTTGATGGCATTATCACTCATTACATGTATGGATGATTTCTAATGTATTTATTATAAAAGTTCTTTTTTTTTAATAGAAGATTTTTTTTATTTTCCTTTTTCCCTTGTTATTTGTTTGGTCATGGAACATATGAAACTTCATAGACTTATTATTATTATTATTATTATTATTATTATTATGGGGGAGGGGGAGAGGGTATTTCAAACTTTTAAATTTTACGAAGCTTTCTCTTAGACTTATCATTATTATTATCATTATCATCAATGTTATTATTATTTGGGGGTTTTCTTTCAAAATTTCCATTTTGTAATTTTAATTACCTTAATGGGGTAATCTACTATTGATATGTAAAAAGGAAAAAAGGGAAAAGGAAGAAAAATTAGCTAGAAAAAAAAATAGTGTAGAAAAAAACTAAAAAAAATAGCTAGCTATATATGCATACATACATATATATTGGGGAAATTTTATTTAAATATAATATAATATTTAATAAAATTATAGAAATCTAAAAGCATGTAAAGGCCCGGATTTTTAAATAATAAATTTCAACAAATAATATAAAATGGATTTAAGTCGGAAAAAATTAAAAAAAATAAAATAATTCAGATATTTTAAGGAAAACTCGTCTTTAAATTACTAAATCAAAATTGAAATTCTTAAGCAAATTCCGACCCAAGTTTAACATTTAAGATCAAATTCATCATCTTTCTCCCATCCTTTTAAGTTCCAACTCATCCCTCTCCTATTTAAGTAAAATTCTATCTTATACTATACCCCATCCCTCCTTATTTGGCAAACAAACAACCCAACATCACCTTCTCCCCTCTCGAAATTTTCAAAGACATATGCAGAGCTTTTCCTCTTACAAAAATCAGGAAAGGAATTACCCTTATCCCTTGGATTTTGACCGGGAGCAAGAGCTCTTTTCATCCCCATTTCAGCCACCACCAGTTGCTCACCTCCACCTCTCATTTCTCTCCTTGGAACGCCGGCCACCACCACACACACCCTTCCTTGTTCTTCCCTTGGCCGTGAGCCACCATCGCCAACCTCCTCCTCCTCCTCCCGCCTGAGCAACGCACCAGCGGCCTTGACACTTCCCGAAGCCTCCAGCAGCCGTGGGAGCTCCTCTGTTCCGGCTTAAACGCCATCCGAGCTCCCGGCGACCACCGACGAGCCTCCGATTCGTTCGAGAACGCCCTGGGCCGAGAATCGCATCCCCGAGCCTCCGACAAAGCCCATCAGAACTTCGACGAACCGCCAGGACCACCGTGGCCGCCGACGCCTTCCCCGAGCACCTCCCTTCCCTGTTTCTTCCCATTCGAACCGCCGGTAAGCTCCCTCCACCTTCGATCGAAAATCCTGAGCAAAGTTCCTCCTTTCTCATTCTCACCTTCAATCTAGGCCAAGAACACTTTGATTTAGGCTCCGACGAGGCCGAATCGAGCTCCGATTGAACGTTTCCGGCGAGGGTCAGTTCCGACGAGGAGAATTCGGGCTTTTTCCGGCGAATAGAAAACCCCTCGGTGAGAACCTCTTCCTCCTCCTTTCTTGTCGATTCTGTGTCTGTCGTGCCGGTGGGAGGTCGGAGCCAGGCCGTCGCCGGCGGCAGCTCTTCCTCCTTCTCTTCCGCCGAATCCCGTGGTAAAGAAGATGATGAACAGTTAATTTTTTTGGGTTCGGTTTTCTGTTCTTTCAATTTGGTCCGGTTCAATGTTTAAAATGGGGGAAAACCGGTTTTGTCATTCCACACAAAATCAGATTTATGGCTTTGGGTCTTTTTATTTTCAAGGGGGTTGATCCGGATCCTTCATTCTTTCTTTCCTTCTCTGGGCTGGGCCGGGTTCCTTCTTTTATTCACATAAGGGTTGGGCTGTGAGATTGGGCTTTTGTTAGTAGATGGGTATTGTTGTTGTGTTACTTATATTATACAATTGTAGGGTTAACATGTTATCATATATTACCTACTTGATTAACCTATTGTTATTGTTACTAAGACATGTTATTTCTGATTTTGTGATAAATATTGATTTTCTGAAATTATTATTATATATTATGAAATTATTTTAAAGTGATTTATTGAGGTCAATCGATAAAGTAATTTATTTTATAAATAGGGTTTATAAAGATGGACCTATTTTGGGAATGTTTAACAAATGTCTTAAGTTACTTGAAACAGTAAAGTCAAGGTTTTGGAAATAAAATGCCGGAATTATTTCTATAATATGATTTTGAGAGATTGGTTTTAAGGTTTAAATGTTTAATGGTGGGATTTGACTAAGTATGATTTTATCAATGGGTTTGATTTGAAGAATGATTTTGGTTGATGTTAATAGTATCGGAAAGGTTTTGGAAAACGGTTTCACTATCGGTTGGTTTTGAGTATGTCGAGAACTTGGGTACGTGTGTATGAATGTTGGTCCGGTAGCTTATGGAAATGGCTTGATGATAGGGGTATTGCTTTTGGATTGCTTTGGACTTGCATTGGGCCCTTGCTTGTGTTATCTTGCTGTTCTGCATCTTCAGGTAAGTTCCCTAGGGGGCTTACTCAGGTTGGACATTCATGCCTGTTGTTGCATTTTATGTTAGGTGTTGCATATGCATAAAAGCATGTCATGTAGTATCATGTTTAGGTTGCACTAATTGAATGAGCATCTGCTTACCTTATGCGTTTGAAACAGAACGGCCGTTATCTGTGATAGTCCTAGAGTCTTTGCTAGGGTCATAGGGTAGCCCAGCCTCATCGGGTACCCTGAGTCAATCGAGTCATGAACTTCCTTATATTATGCCTGCGGGCTTTATTGTGGAGCGGGTTAGGCATGCGTGCCGCCCGATTATGATGGAATGCATTCACGAGCTGGCCAGTCTCCGCCCTATCGGAAGGGGGTGGAGGTAGGAGAGGGATATGCCACTTGGCATTGTCTTGGGCCCTTTACAGTATTTTTACACATTATTATGAATAGGAGCATGCTAGTGTGTTTGATTTTCGTATTGCATTAGAGCATCTTTATTAGGTATAGCACATACTATGTGGCCTCAGCGAGGACTACCGGTCCCGCATGAGTGGCTCGATCTGACTCCTTTCCCCGTTCTTTTTTTTAAAGGTATTTTCTGCAGATCTTGTTTGCTCCTTGCTTCTGTGACGGGAAACCCTTTGGCGAATCGAAAAACCTAGCTAACATTCTAACTTGGTAAAATGGTAATCACTTGCTTATGATTTGGTTTGACCCGGCTTGCCGTGGCATTTGTATCCTAGTTTTGCTTCCGCTTTACTTTCGGTTGAATTGGATTTTTCGATATAGTCTTAGGACAGGAAAAGGGGTACCCAATGGCCCTTCGTGATTTTTAGGGTTTGAAATCCCTCTTTCTACTAATCTTAAATGAGTTTGAAACCTCGACCCATACCTGGATTGCAAGATCCGAACAAGGGGTTTCATCCCTTGAAACGTAACCCGGAAACCATAATTTTGGGCCGTTACAAAGCAACACTTAATGATGTATGTGAGGTTTTTTTTTTATGAAAAGTGATGTGAGTAGTTAAGGACTCACAAATAATGATTTGTGATTGTACGTAACTTATTGGTTAGAGATTTTAAATTTTTTTTTTAAATGTTATCACCAATAATAAGATAGGCGTAAAGCTTTATGGAAATCAGGGACTTCAAGCTTTTAAATTAGCCAACAAACCCATAAAATAAAAACGCAAATATAAAGAATTACCTAGTTCTAGAAAAAAAAACATTTGGATTGGATGGAAAGCACGGTAATCAAACCTATATATATAAGATTTGTATGTCTTTGTTCTCTATCTCCTCTCCACCGGTGCGTCTTTATATATGATACGGAGTATATCATTCCCCATCTTTGCTTCACCTGCCACGAAAAGAACATGAATTTATCGAATCTGTTGTCGATGCGTCAAAGTAGATTTAAATGATAACTTACCTCTTTGAATGAAGGAACCGCTTGAATCCATGTACCACCACCACCACATGGACAAACATAGTGTACGTGTAGCGGCCTTTCGGGATCGAGCTACTACATGTAGCGTGCATTATGACCCTCATTCTTTCACCCAGGATGAAGAGGTCTTCTCCACTCACCCTTTTATAATTATAATTATGGCCATCCTAATCAAAATGACATTTAAAACATATTGGTGAAACCGTTAAAAACCATTGTGATTCTTCATTAAATGTTTTGTAACTTGTTAGTATTTGAATCACCTTGTCGTCACAAAGTTTCAATTTATATTTAATAAAGATTAAATTAAATTAAAGTTAATATATATTTTAAAAAGAATAATTAATTTTGAACGATTAGTTAAAATGACATATATTGATGATTGATGGTAAAACCGTTAAAAACCATTGTGATTCTTCATTAAATGTTTTGTAACTTGTTAGTATTTTTTTTTTGTGAGACGTAACTTGTTAGTATTTGAATCATCTTGTCGTCACAAAGTTTCAATTTATATTTAATAAAGATTAAATTAAATTAAAGTTAATATATATTTTAAAAAAGAATAATTAATTTTGAACGATTAGCTAAAATGACATATATTGATTGATGATTTTCGCTGAGGTAAGTAGTAAAAAGAACACGAAAATACATTTTAGTATGTTACAATTGTGTTATATATTTTGCTAATTAATTAATATAGTGACTATGTAATCTACAAAATTAATTTTTGAGAACATGGAATGTAATTATCCAATAATTAATGAGATGTACGTTACATCTATATCTAAATAAATTAAGGAATGCAATCGGCTAAATGTAAGTCGGTAAAAACTGGCCGGTAAATGAACAATCACATATAATTTAATTTAATTATATAGATTTATATTTATAATAATTTAGAACTAAAAGACAAATTAATTGATTATAGGAAGAAAAAAAATAGATTGGATACACATTTATGGATAAACATTTACGAAGGTTTGCACACAACTTTTCTTATATTATTATTATATTATTATATATATATATATATTATATTATTATATTATTATATTATTATATATAGATAATAATAATAATAATATAAAACTAATCTACAACCAATCGGTGGTGAATATTTTAGTTTCGCTCCATATTATATGTAATGGGGAAATTTAACTATTTATATGTAAAAAGAAAAAAAGGGAAAAGTTAGGAAAAAAAATAATATAAAACTAATCTACAACCAATCGGTGGTGAATATTTTAGTTTCGCTCCATATTATATCTAACGGAGGTAATTTAACTATTTATATATAAAAAGAAAAAAAGTTAGAAAAAAAGAACAAAAATTAGTGTAGCTAATGGGATTTGAAACCCTTGATAATTTGCACCAAAGCTCAGTATACAACCAATAAGCTATAATAATTTCTTGAATTTTGAAGGTAATGCTAGATATATATTAGGTTGGTTTTTGTTATAATTTAATGAGTGCAATTAATAGGGCAAAACCCAAAATTATATATATAGTATAGATATTATATTATTAAATTATTATATATATATATATTATATGATTATATTATTATATATAGATATATAGATAATAATAATAATAATATAAAACTAATCTACAACCAATCGGTGGTGAATATTTTAGTTTCGCTAGATATTATATGTAATGGGGAAATTTAACTATTTATATGTAAAAAGAAAAAAGGGATAATTGGGTTAATATACCTTTTTCAATTTTTTTATGGGTAATTATACCAATGAAAGTTTTTGTTTGGTAATTGTACCTTTTTGGTTATTGATGACTGATTTGCCCCTAGGGATAACTTCATTAAATCACGTTTAATTGGTTCCTTCTTCCCAAATTGATTATAAGTAGAGATAATCGCTCAATACGTTCTTCTAAACAATCAATTTATTTTGATGCTTCAAGATTGAAGATATGTAGTTATATGCTATAATTCTTGTCGTATAATTCATAGGTATTTGAGATTATTACTAGAATGATATCTGTAATATTATATCGGGTGAAATTTACCCAAAAACCTCGACGCCATTAATTACAATATAGCCATTGATTACAAAATACCCGTACTCGATAGAAGCAATCCTCCTCTCCACTATATACGTAGTCTCCTCACCACTATATACGTAATCGATAGAAGCAATACCCGTAATCGATACAAAATACCCGTAATCAATGGCTATATACGTACTAGGATTTCTATCGATTACGACTATATACGTAGTCTTCTCCAACTCTAGTTGATTGCAATCCTCCTCTCCACTAATTACAAGTTACAAGTAGATATAAATCTTGAAGGCCGTCGTTGATTACAATCCTCCTCTCCACTCTTATTTTGTGAAATCTATGGTATGTATTTATTGTAATCTATAAAAATCCTAATTACAATGAGGGTAGTTACGATACAAACTAGATACAATTAATTAATTACAAGAAAATAATTGCCTACAAGCTACAAAAAATTAGTTACAATAATGGAACAATATTGATATATTACAATTACATGTATAATTACTTGGTTACAATCTATCGTGTGTATTTAGGTTACAATTACATGTAAAATTACCTGGTTACAAGAATAATAAAGTTCGAAGAATAATTGTTACAATAATTAAGGTTACAAGAATAATAAGGTTTCAAGAATAATGGTTACAATAATTAAGTTTCAAGAATAACAGTTACAAGAATAATAAGGTTTCAAGAATAATGGTTACAATGATTAAATTTCTTGTAGCACTCTAGGGTTACAATTGGTTACAATATGTTACAATTAAAATTGAATTACTTGTAACCCATGGAAGAAGTAGCGTTTGTACGTAAAAATCAATAATCCGAATAATTTTCCTTTTCAATTTCCAAAAGTTAAACAATCTTATCTACAATCTAAACCATAAACTATTTACTTTTATTTTAATTTTAAAAAGATAAAATCTTATCTCTATCTATTTACTTTTATTTTAATTTAAAAAAAATAAAAATTCTACCTTAAGGGTATTTTGGTAAAATCCACCCTAAAAAGGTATAATTACTAAAAAGAAAAACTAAAAGATATAATTACTAAAAACAAACTTGAAAATGGTACATTCTCTCAAATTTTCACAAGAAAAAAAGGGAAAAGTTAGGAAAAAAAATAATATAAAACTAATCTACAACCAGTCGGTGGTGAATATTTTAGTTTCGCTCCATATTATATCTAACGGGGGTAATTTAACTATTTATATATAAAAAGAAAAAAAGTTAGCAAAAAAGAACAAAAATTAGTGTAGCTAATGGGATTTGAAACCCTTGATAATTTGCACCAAAGCTTAGTATACAACCAATAAGCTATAATAATTTCTTGAATTTTGAAGGTAATGCTAGATATATATTAGGTTGGTTTTTGTTATAATTTAATGAGTGTAATTAATAGGGCAAAACCCAAAATTATATATATAGTATAGATATAGATATAGATATGAGATATTATTTTAAAAAAAAATTAGAGATTAGTTAAAATGTTAAAATATTTTGGCTAATCTTTAAGGGTTTTTTTTTCGTCCAATTTTTGGCTATTCCGAAAAAAAAATCTAAAAAAGTAGTAATTCTCTAAACAGGAATGGCATGCACAAAGTAAAATAGGAATGCATACACACGTTAGGGCACTTACAAAAGACAAATGCTAAACAGATTAAAAATTAAAATAGACTACACACAGAGTACGTTGCTAGAAACACGCGGGATTGCTACGAAATGTTGGCCTCGAAATATTTCGAGGCTAACATCTCGAAAGTTTTTTCGATGCCAAATAGAATCGAATAATTACTGAAGCTAAAATTTGAGACTAATTGGCAACAAAAAATAATTTGTGGCCCTTTTCAGGGCCATATAGCAATGAAAAATATTCAAGGCCAAACATGAGGCTTAATTCGAGGGCAATTAGCCTCGGACCAAGATGGAGACTATTTTGTATGCTACATTCGTGTGGAGTTTGGCCACTATATTTCTTTTCGAGGTTAAATTTAAGGTTAATACTTGAGCCAAGTATCCGAGGCTAAAGTTGACGCCATCTTCAAGGTAGATGTGTAATATTAATTTTCGAGAGAAAATTCGAGGCCTTATACGAGGCTATTATGTACCATCCACATTAAATATTACACCTTTCGTATTTACTACGGAGTATGACACAAGTTCAACTATGGATCCTTAACTCAAACTCCATCAAGCCAATCTCTCTCTCTCTCTCTCTCTCTCTCTCTCTCTCTCTCTCTCTCTCTCTCTCTCTCTCTCTATCTATCTATCTATCTATCTCTCTATGATTTTCTCAAATGTGAGATTTGAATCTTTTGCTTGTTCAAGTTTGGTGAAAATCAATCAACAAAATTAATTGGTAGGTGATCCTATTCTCTAGTTTTTCATAATATTTAATCATATATATTTAATTTATTAGTTATGTGTAGCAATCAAATTATTTTTTTCAAAATAAATTATACAGTATCTAATTTAAAATGAAAAATTGAGAATGTATGATATGATTTTCGAAACGCAAACCATAACTTGAATGAAAATTATAAAAAAGGAAGAAAAAGGAAATGCGTAAGAAAAAATTGGTTAGTAGCCTCGAAAGTAAGAACTTGAGTGTATATTTGAAGCTAGTAGCATCGAATATAGCCTCGAGTTCTTTGATTCGAGGCTATGCTGGATTTATAGGGCTAATTTAAGGTCGAGTTTGAGGGACAATTTGAAGGAAATATTCTCCTAACCCTTAATGCCGAAATCAAGGCTTGTTAATTAGCCTTTAGCTATATGTTAGGGCAACTTTAACACTTGTTATATTTCCATATATATAATTCAAAGCTTTTAAATCATTTTCATACAATTTTTTTTAGGGACCAAATCTAGAATGACAATTTGATGTACAAGTGCATTTGATGGATGAGAAGATAAAATGCTCTTGTAGGAAAAGAATGGAAACGGTTTTGTTGAAAATTGTTATGATTTATGAGTGGATTGACTCAAGTAATGCGTCGTTAAAAGGAATCATCAAGCTCTAGTGTTAATAGGGTTGTCATTTAAGTCGAATGAGGCGAGTATTGCTTGTTCATATTCAGCTTGTTTAGAAACGAGTTGAACTCGAGCCGAGCCTAAAAATGTGCCCATACTTGGCTCGTTTAGAAAACGAACAAGCTCGAGCCAAGCTTTTGTCGAGTATTAAACAACCCTATTTGCTTAAAACATAGTAAATTAAAGGAAATATTATAAATTTCTCGAAATTCGAGTTATTTGAGCATGAATCGAGCGAGTCGAGCTTTTAAACCGAGATTAAAAATGTACTCATACTCGGCTTGTTTGGAAAATGAACGAGTTCGAGCCGAGCTCGAGCTACTTGGCTCACATAACAGCCCTAAGTGTTAATGGCTTGAACTTCCTTGGGATCCGAATGCATATGTCTGAACATTGCATTGAAATCCTTCTCAAATAATGGTTTTTGATGCACTCGGCCCACTTTTATTCCTCCTCACAAAACATTTGATTTTGGCACTTTAATTGATCAAAATCACCAAGACAATTCGATTTTCGTGACTTATCACCACATTTGAACCCTATAGGGGATGAAGATAATGTAAACAATGAAGATAACAATGAAGACGAAGATGATAGTGAAGATGAAGACGAAGACGAAGACGAAGAGGAAGACAACGATATTTAAAGAGTACATATAGAACAAATTTATAAAGTTAAATAAATTTAGATATATATTCAATATCTTTGGACTTTGTCAATCTGGTTAGAAATTTACAAGGTTAAATAAATTTAGACGAAAACGAATAAGAAAATAATTTTATGCGAGTTTATATGACAAGTATAATTTTTTATTGATAATATTTTATAAAGTTAAATACATTTTTTTATAATAAATTTATGTATTTTTTTATTAGTCGGGACTCGTTTTGAGTTTTTGACTAGATTTCTTAACTTTAATTTCTTCAAATTTCACAAGGAAAAGGCAGCGGGCTTTGCATTTGGAATTTTCATTTGAGCGGGATTTGATAGGGAAGCGGGCTTTACAAACCCTCGCTCTCGCCCACACAAGCACAAACTGCTCTCTTTCACCCAAAACAAAACCCTAACTCTCTTCGGCGCCTCCGAGTCTCCGGGATGCCGATGTTGCTCATCAGCCCCTCCCGTCCTCCCACTCCTCATCTACGTACACCGCCTCTCCTGCTCAACCTTCCCATCCAACTCTGTCGCTCAAGACGCTGCTCTGCTCAGTCGTTGTTGCTGTTCATCCCGCCACTCCTGTCCTCCCTCTCTTCACCGCTGTTTCTGTTCATCGGCCCGCTTGTCGTTGCTCCTAATCAGCCGTTGTTGCCCCTGCTCAGACTCGCCGCCTCTCCTGCTCAACCCTGGCTCCGTTTCGCAGCAACGACGACGAGACGTCCTACTCAACTCTAACTCCGTCCCGCAGTCGTTGCTCCTGCTCAACCGTTGATACTCCTGCTCAGCCTCACCGCCTCTCCTACTCAAACCTAACTCCGTCTCCGTTGCTCCTGCTCAGTCTCTCCCCTTGAACGTTCTCTCAAGTAAGTGAACCTCTCTTTTGTGTTGTCTAAACCCATGTTGAATTAAGGTAATTTGTGACTATAAATTGCAAATTAGGATATTAGGGGTTGGTAGTAGAATGTGAGTTCTGATGAGGAAGAGAGAAACTAATTGTCAATTGATTCAACCTTAGGTTTGTAGTGGGTTCAGATGAGTCTGTTGAAACTGGCTTTTCTCTTGGTTTATGGCTTTTCTCTTGGTTTATTGAATCGACATTACTGGTTGATCTTGGTTTATTGGGTTTATTGATTTACTGGAAGATGTCTTTTCTCTTGACATTTCAATTAGGTTTCTGTGTGCTTGTTTTCAAGTAATTAAAGTCCGATTATTTTCTGTAATTGACTTTAGAGTCCGATTATTCCCTTGACATTTCAATTAGGTTTCTGTGTGCTTGCTGCTCTGAGGATGAAGATGATGAATCAGATGCAGCTGATGTGAACTTGAACCCGGTATCATAATATATGAATCAGTCTTTCCTCCTTTTGCTAGATTTTTATTATTGATGGAACTCTTATGATTGAAGTTTTGAAGGAATCAACTTTTTTAAAAATGTTTCAAGCTTCCCTAGAAAAAAGAAGTGGAAGCATCTTGCTTCAAGGTATTAGTAATTTCTTTCAATTATAGAGGACTTGAAATAGTATGGATAAGTTCTCACGATGAGGGAGAAGCCAGTCCACAGGATTTCCATAGTGCAACTGAAATGGATGCTCCACGATCATTGTTAGTGTCGATATGACATGCATGAGTGTTGTCAAACGTTAAAGTTAAAAAAATGCTATGTGTTGATTAAAAAGTATGCAGTTCAGCCTTTTCATCTTTCTTATCACTAGCATTGCCTTCTCAACAGTTCTTGCTTAAAGCTTTCCTGAAATTTGCTAGACCTCCTCCCCTAAATATTTGTTGCCTTCAACTTGGGTATCATAGAAGAGTTAAAATCCTCTTGCAAGTTCATAACGAAGCCAAATTGCAATGCTGTCCAACAAAAACTCACATTTAATATTAAACTATTTCTGGATCCTAGGATTCCAATGTTCCTGCTGTCCGAACATGGAGAACCATCTGATTTTCATATAGGATTTTGTTAGAGGTAACAAATATTGCTAAAATGTCAATGTGTTTCATACTTGATTGATAACAGTATTGAAGATGTGTGGTTCAATGAAATTTTATTCATTAAAGGCGGCTTTTCTGCAAAGTGGGTTCAACTAGGTTTTTCGTAGTTTAATATTAATATTATCATTATGCTTTGTTTTTCTGCACTAACCAAAATTTAGTAGTTTCTCACATATGCTTTGAAGCATACTTCATTTAATGGTTTATGGTCTTTTTTTTTTAATTCTCTTTGCTTAATGTTTTTTTGATAACTTTCTTAGGAGTTTTATTGCCTAGTTGCAGCTCAATTTCCTTCCTCCGAGAATGCTTGCAATGATGAAGCTCAAGTTCATCACAAGAATTCCTCAAATTCATCACAATCATTTGAAGAAGCAAGTTCAACCACTTAAGGAAGAGATAAAAGAGATTCAATCAACATTGCAAGAATTCATGCAACAAGGTTATGTTGATCCTTTTGTGTACTTTTGCGTATCTCATGTCATAAACTATGACACATGGAAGTAGCCTTTTATTTTCTAACTACAAGGTTATGTTGATCATATTTAGGAAGACTATTAAGTCTTAGGTGGATGAATATATGTGGGTAGGTATAGGTGTTCTAAAAGCACAAACATTGTTGTGAAGGAGCTTGAATGTATATTTTGTTAATGGAGGCTACTATTTTATGATGGTTGAATTGGTTGTTATGTGCTTTGAATGATTAAAAGTTTTAAAATTTAAAATTTAAAATTTCTTTTATAAATGAATATTGGGTACAAAGAAAAGTAAGAATAAATATGTGGCTAGATTCGAAGGTAAAACAACCTTGTAATTAGCCTCGAATTTAACATTGAATTTTAAAATTATAAGATAAATTTTTGATTAAATTTTCGTGGTGGTTATCAAATTTTTTGGAGGTTAAATTTAAGGGTAATTTGACATCGAAATTTACCGTCGAACAAATTCGAGGTCAACATTCGATAGTATTGTTTAGCATCGAAAACTTATACTCCGAATAGTGTCTCGAAATTTATTTGAGCCTAAATTCGAAGCTAAATGCTTTGAGCTCATGGTTACGGAAATTACCCTCAAAAGCAAAATTCGAGGCTATTTTAACATCGAATACACTTTTCGAGGCTAATGTTTCGTAACCAAATTTAGCCTCGCGTTTATTGGGTCGGATTTGGATTCGAGGTTAAATTGGAAACTGTTTTCGTTGGTAAGGCTTTTCGAGGGTATTTCCGTGGCTACTTTTGTGACTAAATTCGTGGCAATCAAGCGTGTTTCTAGCAGTGGTACGGTTGACGGTAATTTAAATTTTCTCATCACATATAAAATACGTACAACAACAATAACACAAGAACCGTACATACGGCATCAGAAATGTATGTTTAAATTAAAATTACAAGGTACACCGTACGTACGTACATATATACACATATATTATATACTAAGTACCATATATATACACGTAGGGTGCATGCATTAAAATTAAAGGAGTACGTACATTGATGGATAAATATATTAAAAATATATAATGACAGAAGATATATATGTAGCTAGGTTAATGGGTCTTAAGGGAAATAGCGGATAAAATGACCAAGAGAATTAAGAGAACGACGGCAATGAAGGAGGCCACAACTGCGCCGCTCACCCTCTGGCAGAAGCTGTCGAACTGCTGACAAATGGCGATCCAATTTGCGTTCACATTTCCCTTGTGTGCCAAATACACTATGGCTGCTGCTGACCCCGAAGCAGATGTTGTCAAGGTCATAGCAACCTATATATATAGATATATTTATATATAATTAAGAATATATAAAACATCAATATAATATATAATATATATCAACCAGTACGTTTCTGATCGATCGAAAGTATATTGATCAAAGTGAAAATGCGGTTGCTTACAGCGTCGAAGGTGATAAGGAGCAGGCGTGGTGCTTTGGCGAGTGGGCGAACAATGGTTACAATGGAGAAAGGCAATGACAGGACAAGGTAGCCACTGCTAATCGCATTCGCTATCACAAAGAAGCTGAAAGCGAATATGCAAATATATATATATATGTCATATTCATATATATAATCATATATGTGTACATGTGTGAACATTAATTAATTCATTTAATTAATGGTTAACTTACGTGAAAGTAGGAAGATCGTCATAACGGGCTTGGAATTGAAAGAACTGGGTGAAGAAAGGAAGGGTCTGATCAGTAGTCCCCATTGCAATGGTTGCAGCCAATGCAGCAATCACAGCAGCCAGCCTTACCACGAAATCCAGTACCGATATCCCTCTCTTCATCCCGGCGGCGGCGGCCCCAGATGTTCGGCCTCCAAGACGCTCGTATGATCTCTTGCCCATCAGAGGACCCTCCGTGATGGGGGTCTTTCCCTTGTCTATACTCCGCTGACCTAATTCATATTCCTTGCTTGTGCTCGACGCCATCTCTACTGCTTCTGCCATCTATATATACACATATACCTAGCGCGCTCTTTTAAGTTTTAACTAACTAATTGGAGATCCAATCGATCCAGCAGCGTACACCAAATCGAGCAATTAAGTTAAGAGGAAGCTATAACTAATTGTACGTACGTAAGGACGTTTCCGGATCGACCCAGATGAATTGATGCTGCATTCACTCCATCTCTTCTCTTTATATATAATCATCATATCATATCCCTGCCTATAAATTAATTAATTCATTTAATTTCCAATTAAGGGATTTGGTTTCCCGTACTTGAGAAATTAACTATATAGTTAAGATAAGATGAGCTTATAAGTGGAGTGGTTATGGCCTTATGGCCTGCTCTCTGCTCTCTTTTAGTGTGTGTGTCTATATACATATAACTTGTACACGCGATATCATTTTTTAAGTGATTCAAAGTCAAACGTACGTCACGCATTAATTGCGTATAACAATTAAGATACAATTTTTTTTATTAAAAACAATTAAGATACAAACTAGTATGATCCCCGCGCCATGGCGTGATTTTTTATAAATAAAATCTTACTAATATATTAAATTAATATTATAACATAATTGTAAAAGTTCAGATAATTAAATATTTGGAATTAAACTCATGGGTTGAGAAAACGATTAAAGTAGTATATATAGATATAGATGTAGATTACTAATATTAATTTTATATTTTCTTATTATTAATTTTATGTTTTGAATTAATCCCATTGTTTTTTTAGAGAAAAAAAACTACTAAAATTATAATTTAGGCTAAGATCAATGTTTTGAATTAAGCCCAATAGTTAATAAAATTAAAGAAAAAAGAGAATTAAAGGAAAAATAAGAAAAAAATAGAATTAAAGAAAATCAAAGAAAAATGGCAAAAATAATAATTGGTCGAGACTCCTAAAATTCCTCTAAGCTTGACACATCATCCTAAACTCTTCTAAATTAAGAGTTTATATAGATTGTTTTTTTAGAGAAAAAAACTACTAAAATTATAATTTAGGCTAAGATCAATGTTTTGAATTAAGCCCAATAGTTAATAAAATTAAAGAAAAAAGCTCTTCTAAATTAAGAGTTTATATAGATTAATACTCCCTCCGTTCGGCAAAACTTGTCGTTTACTATTCATGCACGCTTTTTTAGAATGATAAAAACTATATAAAATATTCATTTTTTTATAATTTTTTTTTAACAAGTTTGTACTTATTAATAATAACTACGAAGTTGTTAAAAAAATTATTAAAAAAACGAAATATTTTATATAGTTTTTATCTCTTAAAAAAACGTGCATGAATAGTAAAGTGACAAGTTTTTCCGAACGGGGCTAGGTAGTACTATCATTTGTTAACACCTCTTATGGCATTATCTATAAATAAATTTGAAGCTTTTAATTAAAAAAATCAACTCTTGAGATTGACATGAATTTTTTATGAGAAAAATTATTCATCTATAACAACATGATTATTTGTACATAAATCATACGGATAAGTATGAATAATCATGTGGTAACCGATGAATAATTTTCATATGAAAAGATTATATACACATGAATAATTACATTATACTAAACAAATAATTATGATGTTATATATCTATAAATAATCAGCAATTCACAATTCACACACGTACACAACTTTTTCACAAAATGTATTCTTTCGTTTTCTCATGATTAATTATTCAACTGTTTTCACATAACTTTTTTTGTCTATAACAATTTAATTATTTGTCTGTACAATCCGTGTAAAAATTATAAATTTCATTCTAATAAATAGTCGTCTAATATATATCACCAAGTAAATTTATTCAAATGAATAATCACCCAGTGCCACCGAATCAAGAGTTACTTTTAATCTCGTCCATTGATTTTCTTAATTAAATTATCCGAATTTATTAATATGATACACCATAAGTAATAGATCATCAAGGTATCATTTTAACAAATTTGGGTCATTGAACTAAAAAGATCAACAATTGAGATTAAAAGTAACTTCTTATTATTCGGTGGTATTAGGTGATTAATTCATGAAATTATTCGGTAGTACGTACTAGTGATTTTTCGTTAGAAAGAAATTTATATTTTTTTACAGATGAATAATTATATTGTTATAGATGAATAATAATATGAAAAAAAGGTAAATAAGCATGTAAAAACAAACTATATATCTCTATATATACACGTTATTGGATTTGTTATTATGGGAAAAAAATTCAGGTGGCAGAGTGGACTTGTTGAATTTGGGTAATGACTTTCAAAGTTTCAATTCATGTTGGATAGGTTAGGTTAGCTTTACAGGTTATAGTAGAGGGAAAGGATGAACACTTTTGACCTAATACGTTATGCGTGCTACCACAAGGACAGGTATAGAATAACATCATTAGGGATAGAATAATACGTTATGCGTGGTACCAGAATGAACACTTTTGACCTAATACCCAATTCGCCAATGGGGATGTGATGAGCAGAAGACAGATAAGAGTTTTTTCTTTTTGTTGGGGGGTGGGGAGGGCCGGAGGGGGAATGGCCGTAGAGGTGGCATTTGGGCTGTTTGGGTCGGATTCAAGTATACCCATTTAGGATTGGTCATATATCGAATTAGATTATATGTTGGGTATATTGTATATGTTCGGTTGGGGTCGGGTCGGATAAGTTCGGGTCAAAATGGATTTCGGAATCGGTTGAGTTCGAGTTGGGTCAACTTGGGGCACATTTAGTTTTGTTATAAAATGATAACTTTTTTGTTTATCTTGATTATTTAATTACTCTCCGTATTAAACATCAATTTTTATTTATTTTAGGTTTCATTATATATATGTAATTCATGATATAATATGTAAATGCTTAAATATAAGATAATTAAAGTAATGATAAGAATGAGTCAGGTTTAATTCATCAATTTTTAGGTTTCATTACTAGTGTAATACCCGTGCCTTGAAGGCACGGGAGCTTCATCCATTTTAATTTGAACATCATTTTATATATTTATATAATACTATATTAATATATATACGTGTTTACAAAAAAATATGTATAAAGTATTTTGTTTATAATTTATAATTAGTTGGAAAGAGATACGATACAAATTTTGAAAATGATTTAATAAGGTAAAGTAGTAATAATACCCAAACACACCACCTAATATAATTTGAAATAAATATATAATTATTATCATTAGCATAGATCTAAAAAGTAAAATATAAGCTCCCGTACAAATATTAAAAAATCATAAGCACATGATTGTGTGAATAATTTTGAAGTTATGTAGATGTACATAACTTATTCATTATTTTCATGAGAAAGATGGTTAGAAAGAGAGAGAAATAAATAGTGAAAATAAAGGTAAGATGGTAAAAAAAAGATCCTTAAAGGTAGAAAAGTGATCTAAGAAGCCTCATCCAAGATGTAAAATAAGCATTGATAATGCTTGTGAGTCTTAAAATATTATTTATTTTCGATAGTCATTTAAGATGTCTAAAATAATTAAATTAAAAAAAACACTTTTTTGGCTCTAATTGAATTTTATAATTTATTTTTAAAATCGAATATTTAAAAATTGATTATTACATGTTCGTTGTATGTAGACATTGTGGGGAATATTGCAATCGGTTAAATATGATAAATCAACAATTTCAATATCCAAGAATAAAATCAGCCTAGACTTGACGAATGTTCAATGTACGTAGACGATTAAAATAGATCACAAATTGACATACAACATATCAAATTAAATAATATTTTAGTATAAAAATAGGAAACAAATTTGTTTAAAATAAGAAACATATATTTTAAAATTTCAGCAATAATATTGACCAATAAGAAAAGCTCATTTGAATAAAAAAAATTCAACTTTAATTGTGAGCGTGACACGTCAGCAAAATGCTAGCAGAATTAGTAATATTGATAGATAATAGATATATTGCAATCGGAAAAAAAAATGGAAACATGTCTCAATATTTACGACAATATAACCGAAAATAAAAAAAAAGGAATGGATTCAAACCATATTTAAAATAGGAAACAAATATTTTAAAGTTTCCATAATAATATTGACCAATAAGAAAAGCTTATTTGAATAAAAAATTCAACTTTAATGTGAGCGTGACACGTCAGCAAAATGCTAGCAGAATTAATAACATTAATATTAATAGATATGTAATTCATGATATTTTACCAGCTGATTGAAGGTTTGTTATAGTGATTCTGGGAAGGGGGAATCTGGCTGTGAAAATGGAAATTAATTTAAGAAAAAAAAGATGTTTATGGAGGGTGAAAAGCAGAGGGACTGTGTGGTACCCGGGTGCGTAGGTACGTTGTTTAAGCAGGCAAGTGAAAATTAAGTAGTTAAATTATTTTAATTAGGTCCATGGGCTAAGTGTTGGGAAAAATAGTGAGAATTAGAATTGGGTTAGGTGAGACCTAGTGTATAGCACATCTCTTTTACTTTTTCCCCTTTCTGAAATTAGAGTAACTGCACCATTCACTTTCCCATCCACTTAACCTCCATCGGTTACCACCGGGGTCGATTGGGAGCGAGCGTTCTTGAACGCAGCAGTCAGATTCGTATAGAGCCTTCAATCGGGCGTGTTCGAGAGGACGGGTAAGTACTCTTTAGTTCGTGTATGCTATGGATCAAATTTAGAGGGTTAATAGAATTGGGACAGCCGTGAGTTCGTATGAAATTCATGATATGTTTAGGTTAATCGAATTGGGGCAGCCGGGTGCATCGAGCTTGTGGGGGTTTGGAGTAGCTTATAAAGAAATTCGTGGAATTGAAGTATGAATCTGTGTGAGGAGAGATTACGGGCTGAGCAATATCAAATTGGGGAGTTAGTTGGGTGGGTACAATTGAGCATGAAAATGGAGGGTGTAGAGTAGGCTATTAGAAGAATTACAGTGGGTGGTATATTTTAGTAGTAATAACATAATTGGATGGGTTCATTGATTCAGTAGATAGAATATTATTCCAAGTTATGATGAATCTCTATATTGTGTGATATAGGAGTAGAGCATTGAAGTTGTGTGGTGAACGTTGCGAGCCTTGGCCAACTCTAGCTTCCATCTACAAGGCAAGTCTCTTTGGACTTGTTTAGCTATCTACCAAGATGCATGTTTTTCCTTGTTTATGGGTTATGATTGTGGCTATATTGCTAGTATGTCCATCTTGCATTCTGTTGTTTGAGAGTATATATGTATACATGTATATTTGTATATAAAGGGGATTATCATATGAGCATCCCGTACGTATAGGGGGACAATTATTTTGGCGTTCCCGTAGGCCTTCTAAGGGGATAATTCATGAGCATCCCAAACAGGGGAACAAATACATTTCAGGCGTTCCCAGGGTCGTAAGTCTTACTCGAGAGACTTACTTCCCTAAGATGGTACCATCTCTCGTGTGAGTGAAGGCGTATGCATTTTAACATTTGAATCGGTTGCTTTTCTTTCGACAAATTACCATGCTATATTTAAGGGGTGCAAATGGTGTATTAGTTGGAGTACGCTAGTTTTATGTTCAGAGGTTTATTTAAAGAGTGAGGATTAATGGTTCATATATGTTTTCATCATTGCATATCTCCTCTTTGTATTTTTGTCAAATGTGTAGCAGCTAACCCTTGGGTTGGGCTGGTCTTTGCCTCGGCATCGCCAGCTACAGGTACTAGAGCGGCACAAACCGAGGAGCGTACCGGAGACGTGGTTCAGGCTTGACAACTGGCTGCTGTAGGACAGGGTTTTTTTTTCAACTTTGCATCAACTGATTTGTGTTTGTTTCCCTGCCTTCATGTTGAACGCTTCTCTTGGACTGGCTATTTGCTTTCAATGTTAGCCCTAGAGTTGTGGTCTCCTAGCTGGGCTCATTTGTCCTAGATATTGGTCAAGTTATTTCACTTGTTTTCAGTGTTGCGAATTATAAGGTTAGGGGTGTTTCAATTCATGAGTTATCAATCTCTAATGCATAGATCATTGCCGAAGTGGGTTCGTAGGGAACTCATGGCACTGTGACAGTCCGGGCGGGATGTTACAGAAGTGGTATCAGAGCCAGGTTGTATAGATAGGTCATACGGTATACTCCCCGAGCCTTGATTGCTTAGTCTTGCTTGTTTTTTTTATATATATATATTTCTTTTGGGGTGTTGGGGACTAGCATCAGCAGTTGCAAGCAACCACGAATCGGTACGGTCTGTTTTCTACCTTCCTTAGTTATGAGCATTATATATATACACTTATATATATCCCTTTCCTTAGATTAATTCTAATAAGTGGTGAAACATATCCAACGGCAGCAGCTATGGAGGCAGGTGATAGGGTGCAAACTAGAGCTGCAGGTCGTGGTAGGCCTAGAGGGGCTACAACCTCTGTTAGGGGCAGAGGTCGAGGAACGATGGGTCGAGGGATTGTTGGCGATGCACCTCCACAGTATGTTAGGGGTCGGGGCCATGGAACTAGGGGTCGTAGGGCAGTAAGAAGGCGAGGAAGCGGTAGGGGTGTCACTAGAGCATCTCCGCCAAGGAGTGAGGAGGAGATTGAGGACTCTAGTGCGAGTCAAGTAGCACCAGAGATCGGGATGCAGGGGGGAACCCAACCACCAAGAATTTCAAGTAGGCAAGCAGAGGCACCTCCAACCCTTGATGCTGCGGGAATACAGGCAATGATCGATTCAGCTGTAGCACAGGCTGTTGAGGTTGTTTTGGCACAGTCAGCTCAACGAGTTATGAATGAGGATCAACCACCTCCAACGGAGCCGGAGAATGAAGGAGTTGTCTTTGATCGATGGCTTGGAGAGATGATGAAAGCTAAGCCACCCATGTTTAGTGGCACAAAGGACAAAGATGTAGAGGATTGGCTAGCTGAGATTGAGACTGCTTTTGAGGGAATCAATTGCCCTGCACATCGTAAGGTACCAATCGCTCAGAATTTGCTGCGGGATAAAGCTGCTAAGTGGTGGAGGAGTCGGAAGCCTACTGGTCGCATCGCGCGATGGGAAGAATTCACTGAATGGATAACACAGGAGTATTGCCCTCGTCCACTACAAGATGCTCGAGTTAGAGCTTTCTTCAATCCAAAAATCCAGAATTTACCAATTTCTGAACTTGCTCAACAATTCCAAGAAGAACTGCACCATGTGGCTCATATGGTAGTGACCGAGGAACAAAAGATATGCCATTTTGCTCAGAGGTTGCCGGCTGAAGTACAACGATATGTATCTGGGTTTAGATGCACTACGCTGAGGGATTATATGGATACTGCTATGGCATATGAGTTGAGCTCATATAGCCAAGATTATGGCTCCGGGAACAAAAGGCAGAAAACATTGACGTCTCCAGGGGGTACTAGCTGGCAAGGTGGGTATGGAAGAAATAACACTACATCAACACACTCTGGAAAACCACCTGTGACGCCCAGATCCGATCAGCAGGGAGGTCCGCAGCGTACTGAAGGTGTGGCTGGAGTGCGCCGCTGTTTCAACTGCAAGAGTCCGAATCACATTAGAAGGGAATGTCAAAGACCACCTTCGATATGCTACCAATGTGGGGTTAGTGGCCACGTGGCTGATTTTTGTCGCACTAACAAGCCTGCACAGTCTCAAGGTTCATCTCCGAACCCAGGAGGTCGAGGTTATACTCCTAGGCAGACGCAATCACACTCCCACCAACCAAATACCAGTGCTGCGCGTGGTAGAGGTCGTGGGAATGGAGTGGGATTCAGTTCCAGCACGGTGCAACCACGTGTGTTCGAGATGAGAAAAGCGGATCAACCCAATGCTCCGGCTATCACAGGTACGCTCTGGATTCGATCCCTACCCGTTAGTATATTATTTGACACCGGAGCGACACACTCATTTATAGCTGATGCATGTGCTAGTAGACTTGAGATTACTTGTGTTGAGTGTGTTCCTTTTGTTGTGGGTTTTCCTGATGGGAGGCAAGTAGAGGGTAATCGAGAGATTAAGGGCTACCCGATCTATCTTGAAGGTCGTGATTGGGTTGCTGACCTTATAGTGATTTCCTTATACCGCGATGATATTATCCTTGGCATGGATTGGATGGAGAGACACCATGCCATCCTAGATACACGATGTAAGACCGTTACCTTGAAGGCAACGGATGGGGTATGCCATGTTTTCCAAGGCCATAGGCTCGAGGATTCAGGAAGAGTGATTAATGCTATGACAGCTGTAAAGATGCTAAAGCAGGGCTGTGTTGGGTACTGGTGTTATGCGCTTCGTGAGGAACCCAAGGAGGCTGAAATTGAGAAGATTCCTGTGGTGAGTGAGTTTGTTGATTTATTTCCCGAAGATTTGGTTGGACTACCCCCGCGTCGAGAGGTTGATTTCACTATCGAACTGGAGCCAGGTACAGGACCGATCTCTAAGGCCCCATATAGGATGGCACCATTAGAAATGAAAGAATTAAAGAGGCAGCTAGAAGAGTTAGGTGAGAAGGGGTATATTAGACCTAGTGCTTCACCCTGGGGGGCTCCGGTGTTATTTGTGAAGAAGAAGGATGGCGCTCTTCGCCTTTGTATTGACTACAGAGAGCTAAATAGAGTCACAATTAAAAACAAATACCCCCTCCCTCGAATTGATGATTTGCTTGATCAGTTACATGGAGCTGTTGTGTTCTCCAAGATAGATTTGAGGTCAGGTTACCATCAACTCAGAATTAGGGATGAGGATATTCCAAAGACTGCCTTTAGAACTAGATATGGACATTATGAATTTGTTGTAATGCCCTTTGGTTTGACTAATGCTCCTGCTGTATTTATGGAGCTAATGAACCGAATCTTCATCGAATGCTTGGATCGATTCGTTGTTGTCTTCATTGATGACATCTTGATCTATTCTCGAAGTGCAGAGGAGCATGCCGAACATCTGAGAGAGGTGATGGGAATACTAAGGAAACATCAGCTGTGTGCGAAATTGTCAAAGTGCAACTTTTGGATGTCTGAAGTGACTTTCCTTGGACATGTTGTGTCAGCAGCGGGTGTCAAGGTTGATCCTCAAAAGATTGAGGCTGTCTCAGCATGGGAATCTCCAAAAAGTGTCAAGGAGGTAAGGAGTTTCTTGGGGTTAGCGGGGTATTATCGTAGGTTTGTGGAAGGGTTTTCCCGAATTGCACAACCGTTGACCAATCTGCTTCGTAAATCAGAGAAATTTATGTGGGATGAGGCATGTCAGGAAAGTTTTGAGGAGCTTAAGATGAGGCTGACGACCGCGCCGGTGTTGACGACACCTCTTGGTAACGAGGGGTTTGTAGTTTATAGTGATGCTTCAAAGCAAGGATTAGGTTGTGTCCTAATGCAGCATGAAAGGGTCATCGCATATGCATCTCGGCAATTGAAACCATATGAGACTAACTATCCAACACATGACTTAGAGCTAGCTGCAGTGGTGTTTGCCTTAAAAATCTGGCGTCACTATCTTTATGGGGTCACTTGTCAGATCTACACCGATCATAAGAGT
The DNA here is from genome assembly GCA_963922045.1 of Persicaria maculosa. NCBI lineage: Eukaryota > Viridiplantae > Streptophyta > Magnoliopsida > Caryophyllales > Polygonaceae > Persicaria > Persicaria maculosa. Next base: position 264,581 of record OY998252.1, read on the forward strand.
CTCAAGTACATATTTACACAAAAGGAGTTGAACATGAGGTAGAGAAGGTGGCTGGAATTGATTAAGGACTATGATTTAGAGATCTTATACCACCCAGGAAAAGCTAATGTTGTAGCGGATGCCCTGAGTCGGAAGACGGTGCAGGAAAAGCTGATAGCACAACTCACAAGTATAAAGGAGTTACAGCGAGAATTGATTCGAAGTGAGATTGAAGTAGTAGCTTCGTCATATCAGGGACAGTTAGCCACATTGGAGATTCATTCAACATTGTTGGATGAGATTCGACTAAAGCAAGAGGGTGATCCTGTTTTGAGACGCATCCGTGCAGAATCGCTACAAGGGAAAGCTCCTGGCTTCGTGATTCATGAGGATGGAATGTTAAGATTCCACAACCGTGTATGTGTGCCTGCAGATGGAGAACTAAGACAAAGAATCCTTAGTGAAGCCCATTCCACGCCTTACTCGATACACCCGGGCACGAGTAAGATGTATAAAGATTTAAAGAAATGCTATTGGTGGGGTAACTTGAAGCGCGATGTTGCAGAGTTCGTTGCTCGGTGCATTATTTGCCAACAAGTTAAAATAGAGCACAAGAGACCAGCGGGATTGTTGCATTCCCTTCCTATTCCGGAGTGGAAGTGGGAGGATATAGCAATGGATTTTGTGACCGGATTACCTAGAGCAAAGGGTGAGTTGGACACTATATGGGTAATCGTGGATAGGTTGACGAAGTCTGCGCACTTTCTAGCTATTCGTGAGACATGGCCAGCTAGTCGACTAGCCCAGTTGTTTATCAAGGAGATTGTGAGACTTCATGGCACTCCGAAGACTATTGTATCCGACAGGGATGGTCGGTTTATATCGAGATATTGGAATCTAGTTCATCAAGCACTCGGCACCAAGCTACAAATGAGTACAGCGTATCATCCTCAAACTGATGGCCAGTCTGAGAGGACAATACAGACTTTAGAAGACATGTTAAGAGCTTGCGTTCTCGATTGGGGAAAAAGCTGGATAGAATATTTAAGTCTAGTTGAGTTTTCGTATAACAATAGTTGGCATGCCTCGATTGGAATGCCGCCGTTTGAAGCCTTATATGGAAGACGATGTCGCTCGCCACTGTGTTGGGATGACATGTCGGATGTTGTCGGAACAGAGCTAGACTTGGTACGGGATTCTATTGAGATGATAGCTTTGATACGGCAGCGATTGTTGACTGCCCAGAGCCGTCAAAAGTCATATGCTGATAATCGACGTCGAGACTTGGAGTTTGAGGTTGGTGATCATGTGTGGGTCAAAGTGTCACCAATGCGGGGAGTGGTTCGGTTCGGGAAGAGAGGAAAGTTAAGCCCAAGATATATTGGCCCGTTCGAGATCCTCGATAGGGTGGGCGGGTTGGCCTACCGGTTAGCACTTCCTCCGGTATTAGAAAAGATGCACAACGTGTTTCATGTGTCACAACTCCGAAAGTATATCGCAGATATGAGTCATGTGTTGAACCACAATGATCTCCAGTTGGGGAATGGAGTCACCTATGAGGAGAAACCGGTGAAGATACTAGAGCATCGAACTAAGCAGTTGAGGAATAAAGTGATACCTCTAGTGAAGGTGCAATGGAATCACCATGGAGTTCAAGAGGCTACCTGGGAGACGGAGGGTAGCATGAGAGATCGTTACCCCGAGCTGTTTGTGAGCTAGTTTCGAGGTCGAAACTCTTTTAAGGGAGGAAGCATGTGGTACCCGGGTGCGTAGGTACGTTGTTTAAGCAGGCAAGTGAAAATTAAGTAGTTAAATTATTTTAATTAGGTCCATGGGCTAAGTGTTGGGAAAAATAGTGAGAATTAGAATTGGGTTAGGTGAGACCTAGTGTATAGCACATCTCTTTTACTTTTTCCCCTTTCTGAAATTAGAGTAACTGCACCATTCACTTTCCCATCCACTTAACCTCCATCGGTTACCACCGGGGTCGATTGGGAGCGAGCGTTCTTGAACGCAGCAGTCAGATTCGTATAGAGCCTTCAATCGGGCGTGTTCGAGAGGACGGGTAAGTACTCTTTAGTTCGTGTATGCTATGGATCAAATTTAGAGGGTTAATAGAATTGGGACAGCCGTGAGTTCGTATGAAATTCATGATATGTTTAGGTTAATCGAATTGGGGCAGCCGGGTGCATCGAGCTTGTGGGGGTTTGGAGTAGCTTATAAAGAAATTCGTGGAATTGAAGTATGAATCTGTGTGAGGAGAGATTACGGGCTGAGCAATATCAAATTGGGGAGTTAGTTGGGTGGGTACAATTGAGCATGAAAATGGAGGGTGTAGAGTAGGCTATTAGAAGAATTACAGTGGGTGGTATATTTTAGTAGTAATAACATAATTGGATGGGTTCATTGATTCAGTAGATAGAATATTATTCCAAGTTATGATGAATCTCTATATTGTGTGATATAGGAGTAGAGCATTGAAGTTGTGTGGTGAACGTTGCGAGCCTTGGCCAACTCTAGCTTCCATCTACAAGGCAAGTCTCTTTGGACTTGTTTAGCTATCTACCAAGATGCATGTTTTTCCTTGTTTATGGGTTATGATTGTGGCTATATTGCTAGTATGTCCATCTTGCATTCTGTTGTTTGAGAGTATATATGTATACATGTATATTTGTATATAAAGGGGATTATCATATGAGCATCCCGTACGTATAGGGGGACAATTATTTTGGCGTTCCCGTAGGCCTTCTAAGGGGATAATTCATGAGCATCCCAAACAGGGGAACAAATACATTTCAGGCGTTCCCAGGGTCGTAAGTCTTACTCGAGAGACTTACTTCCCTAAGATGGTACCATCTCTCGTGTGAGTGAAGGCGTATGCATTTTAACATTTGAATCGGTTGCTTTTCTTTCGACAAATTACCATGCTATATTTAAGGGGTGCAAATGGTGTATTAGTTGGAGTACGCTAGTTTTATGTTCAGAGGTTTATTTAAAGAGTGAGGATTAATGGTTCATATATGTTTTCATCATTGCATATCTCCTCTTTGTATTTTTGTCAAATGTGTAGCAACTAACCCTTGGGTTGGGCTGGTCTTTGCCTCGGCATCGCCAGCTACAGGTACTAGAGCGGCACAAACCGAGGAGCGTACCGGAGACGTGGTTCAGGCTTGACAACTGGCTGCTGTAGGACAGGGTTTTTTTTTCAACTTTGCATCAACTGATTTGTGTTTGTTTCCCTGCCTTCATGTTGAACGCTTCTCTTGGACTGGCTATTTGCTTTCAATGTTAGCCCTAGAGTTGTGGTCTCCTAGCTGGGCTCATTTGTCCTAGATATTGGTCAAGTTATTTCACTTGTTTTCAGTGTTGCGAATTATAAGGTTAGGGGTGTTTCAATTCATGAGTTATCAATCTCTAATGCATAGATCATTGCCAAAGTGGGTTCGTAGGGAACTCATGGCACTGTGACAGTCCGGGCGGGATGTTACAGACTGAGGGAGGGATTCGGTGGCCATTTTTTAGGTTATCTTCATTTCCATGCTTGCAAGTTGCAGCCCCACAGGCACAAACTGAGGTTTTATCATTTATAGGGTTCGTATTTCAATCGGTTTTTCACCCCATATGTGTTTCAATCGGTTTTTTTTTTTAAATATATGGTTACCGTACACGTGTTTTTGGAAAGTATTATATCCTAACCTGTGTGTTGTTGCAATTTCTTCATACATTTGTTCTGTAATTCTTTGAGGAATTAATATGAAGGAAAGAGAGGGTTTTGATGAAGGCTAAGGGAAAAAATTTAAATGATTTTTTTTTTTTGCGGGTGATGAGTATGAAGATTAAGCATTGGTTATATCCTTTAAGTCCTTGCATGAGCAGCCATGGGTTTTAAGGTTGCTAAAAGGTAAGTCCATGGTTATGACTTTTACCTTAGGTAAGAGGTGGGAAGGAGTTACCTTGGTAGAGAGAGAGGTAACCTCTTTCCTTTTCTATTATTTTTTTTGTTTTTTATGATAAAGTAGGTTGATATATTTTACATTTAGATTTATTAGTTGTAATAAGATTTAAAATGAAATAAAAATATATTTATATTTCATTATTTTTTAAAATAAAATATCTCATTGGTTTAATTTTATTTTTTTCTATAATTTGAGCCCAATTTTATCCTATATATAACCCAATCTTGATTTATTATAGTTGCACCTATTTTCTTAACCATGGATCACAATAATCCAAATACTCCACTCATTCCAAATATGTCTTTTGATCCAAATCTTCTCAAAAATCCTCAATTTCAAGTGATGTTTCAAATGTTTAACAATTCTTCAACACCCGAATATCCAAATTATACCCCACATAATCCTACCAATGTGCATGTACAATATATCCTCTTCTTTTTTTTTTCCAAACCAACAACATTTTGAGCATTCTCCGGGTGTTCAAGGGAGTGTCACTCGAAGTCCAACGGAAGATGCAAGGCAAGTCCATTTAAGTACAAGAGAACGAAGAAGTTGTTGTTCACAATAAAATATGTTTTTAGTTTTTTTTTTAATTTTAATCTAGATGTAATAAAATATATTTATATTAACTACTTGGTATTTTTATTTATTTATAACATTATAAATAAAAATAATTCACAATAATATATGATGATACACATATAATAAAGGAAAAGATATAAAGGAAAAGAAAAAGTGAAAATAAATTTGAAAAGAGGTAAAAGAGGTTTCCCATGGTTGTAGAGGAAAACTTTTAGAAAGGGGTAGAAAAAGTGAAAATTATTTTAAACAAAAAAATAAATGAGTTTTAAAATTGTGATATGAAGATGGGGAAAAAAAGAGGAAAGATATTTCCCCATGGTTGCGGATGGTCTTATGATCAAGGATGAGTAACCATTTCTCATGTTTTCTCCTTAGTCATTCTAGCTTATTTCTTCGAATTCATCTTTTATTAAGCTTTGTCTTCTAGTGTAATAAGAGCTTTTGTCTCTTCTAGACACTATCATGTGCTTGGTACACATGTCTCTTGTTTGGACTCATATAAAAGCATTGCATCCACTGCCATGAAAGGTAGGGTTTTGGGATTGATGTTGTCAATCATGAGCCTCCGGGTTTCTATTTGTTGCTTCTGCTACTGCACATGAAGGTCCTATGAGACCTTGATTATTTTCTGCTATTTTCTGCTCTTGAATCAACTTATTGCAGCTGAACTTTTGCCTATTTTCACATGGTATCAGAGCTTGAGGTTAAATCTGAAGCTTAGATTGGTATTTCTACTCTATTTGGTCGTTGATGAGCTTATGTTCACAATCTTTAAATCTGGAGATAGACCATCAGAAGACATGGCAGTGGAAGGTAATCCTGAAGACCTATTGTTTCTTTCTAATTCTGATCATCCTGGTGCACAACTTGTAGCTATACCCTTTGATGGTACAAATTACATATCTGAACTCGAATTCTTACCTTATTAAAAAAATATATTTGTGAATGCTATTGTTGCTCTAATTAAGTACTTTATATGGTTAGGATTTATGCTGCGATTGAGGTGCGCGAATGCGCGCCTAAACACACCTAGTATATGTAAATATCACCTATAGAGTTAAATAAAGTACATGTAAGATCATAAATATTGAACATATAAATAATTTTAAAAAATTGAAATTGAATATGATGTTATTATTTTATAATTTAATTTTTAAGTTTTTGTATTGTTTGATTTATATATAAACAAAAGATTAATTTTGTTAATTTAATTAGGGTTTATCTAGAAATTTACAAGTCAATTGGGTAAGAAATACTTTTATATTTAAGTTGAAAAAAAATTATGTTAAAATCCACAATTTGCCTACTTCGTACTAGATTGGATCAAAACCTCAAACATGTGGAGTCTGGACAACGTTGACTACGACAAATCTGATACTCCGTATACTAATTTTCATCAAAACAATATTGGATATTTTCTATTTGCTCTTGATTTTGTTTATTTTATATATAAAAGTTGACCTGCATATCTATCTATATAAAAAGTACGAGTTGCCCAAATGAACAGTATTGAGACAAAATTGCCCCTTCTTTCGTATCTAAATTACACCAATACTAAGGTCTTCAAATTTCAGCCCATTTAGGCCCAAAAAGAGATAGCCCAAGTTAAAAACAAAAGAAACTGTCTGTACATGTTCTCCGTTGAGCTTCGTCAGGCGCTGAACAAGACAGAAGCCATCGGTTGTTACTGGGTTCGACAAAGATGGCGGCACATGAAACTCATTGCCTCAATCTCTTTCAACATCCACCGTCGGCACTCACCTCTGCATCTTCCCTAACCGGTAAGCACCACCTACTGATTCATCATTCATCTTTTCGATTTGGGTTGCTTAAATCTTATAAGAGTTTGCAGTTTCAGTTTAAATTGGGTTGCTTATAAGCTATACATACCCCTCTTTCAATTTTAAATTTGCATATTTCCGAATTTGGATTGTCCATGGTCTACATAAGCTGGCAATTTCTGTTTGAATTGGGTTGGTTGTAACTTATAAACGATTGCAATTTTAGGCTAGGATAAGGAATGTGAATTTATTACGCACGCAAGGTGCTCGACGAAATGCTAACATTATAAAAAACAGCTATCACATAATGATGCACTCATGGAGTGCTGGAGGCTTCAAACCACAAACAATTGTTTTAAATAATGGAGAAATCATGATGAAATTATGTGCCTTGACTCCTTGAGATAATTTGGAGTTGTTACATGGAGCTGGTATTGATTGGCTAAAGGCAAGGGAGTACTTAGTCATAGGGGGTCCGTTAAGTAATCTTACAAGATGTGAGGTGAGGGTGTATGACAGCTAGAGAAGATTATTGACAATAACAATCCCCTACGTTTAATTCAGTCGTTTATCATTTTCAGTAATTTTTAAACTAAAATAGGGTAATCTCCACACCACCACCTACAAAATTAAAAATTACATAAAATAACCCATAAATTTTAATTTGTTTCACATTAAAACTTTAGGTTATTTCAAATTGTAAACATTTTCTACTGATTAAAGGGTTTATGTGTGGTACGTCCAAAAAAAAGGTGGTAATCTCTGATTTAGCCAGATTTTAAACTACCGTATATTTTTCCCCGATTTCTTATATATTGCCATTTTATATTTTAAGCTTTCATACACAGGAAAAAAAAACAGCCTCTCATAATAGACTGAACAGAGTGTGAAATCCAAGTTATTATATTAAACATGCTCATTTATATTAAATAAAAACACAAGGATAAAAAGGAGCCCAACACCAAAAGATAGAGGAAACATCCACCCAAACCATATAGAATCTCCCACAAAGGAAAGAAGAAAAAGAATTTTCAAAAGTGTTTTTGCTATATACTATGAATTTGGATAAGTTTAAAAGGTCTGAAGAGTGAGGCTGTGAAGCGAACGTTAAAATTGGGGGCCATTAGCATTTTCTTGGTTTTGTTTCAGATGTCTTTGCTTTCAGAAATCGTAAAAGCCAAACCAGTGTTAACCTATGCGAGAAATAAGAGATGAATTTTCTTCATTATGCGATTAGATTTTGTACACTTTAAATCAACTTTTTTGGGGAACTAAAGAGGACTCCGGAGCTACATCATATACATTGGGATGCAGCCTGGATTGGAATATAAACTCTTACAATTTTAGGGTGGGTATGTTAATTTATTACGCATTCACGGTGTTTAACTAAATGACAACATGGTAAAAAACAGAAATCATATTTAGTTGTTGTAGTTGATTATATGTGTTGAGTTATGGTAATTTGGGAGTTGAAATTGAGATATTTGGTTGAGATATCATAGGGTTTTTTTAATGAGCATTATTCATATTATAACATAACTAATATATTCCTAGATAGTTGACAGTAGTATGAGAATTTCTTATACATTTCTTGAGTGATTCTGACATATTCTGTATTCCCTACAACCAACCATTTATAATTTGTGGCATACCAAGAATAAAGCTTATAGTCTCACGGTTTCGATTAACAGTAGATATCCCTTAACTTAGGAAGAAAATGCCGGAAGATACTCTGCGAGACAAAAACTACAAATAATTAGTTATAAATGGTCATATATGTTCAAATTGAATTGTTTCTTTATCATAAAAAACAAAAAAGAATTTGACATCTAAGAAAGTACCAAAAACATAAAGTGAGGAATTTGGCACATACCCATGCCTTTGCAATACACAGATTTGTTATTAAGAGGATTCTCTTCAACTGAAGGATGAAAACAAATTAAGAGAGTGTACCTTCATAAACTCTCTTTAAACAAAGAAAGATGAAGTTAAGAGTTATTAGAGTTAAAGTAATCAGAAAACAACTCACAAAATAAAACCCAGGGAAGACAAAGTTTAAGTGATATTAGAGGATGAAAAGGTAAATTTAACCAAACTTAATTCCATATATAAGTCGGCATTAAATTCTGTCTATGTGATCCTCCAGGGTAACCAGATGCAATATGTGTTGTTTGGTGTGGATATCGACGCCTACAGCAACATTATTCAGAAGGGCAAGAAATATGACATTCCCAAACCTGTGTTGAAAGATATTAACGAAGAGTTCAGAGATGCTGATAATGATATGCAAATACAATTCCGAAATTCAACTGCTCTAACACCTTTTGACAACGATACATCTTCGAGCCAGCTTGGTTGCCAGTATCTTTCAATTGAGCTGATACTACTCAATGCCTCTTTTAATGATAAATTTGGTACGCTCGCTTACTATTATACACCAATATTTCCAACTCATTTATTCTGAAATGCCTCTTCTAATGATATCTTTGTTGATGCCATTCAAGATCTTTTAGGCATTCTCATACACATTGAGACCCCAAGAGCTATTACCACAAAACGCTCTACGATAGCTACAATATGTGGACAGAGAAGATAACAAATGGTAGCAAGAAATGCACCCTTCATGTACATTCAAAATGGTGTAGGCTACAACTGGCATCCCTTCAAATTTTGCAACTGCCTCACTTCCTACAATTGACTTATTCTAATCTTCTACAATGCAATTTCAAGCATGTAACTTGAATGAAATATCATAATCTAATTTGAGGAAAGCAGATTAATACATTCTCAACAAAATTAATACAACCCGCGTGCTTCGCACGCGGGGTCACACCTAGTAGTGTGAAAAATGTACTAGTTTTTTTCATCAAAAGAAAATGTACTAGTTTAGTTTTCACTTTGGTGTAATTTGTTTCATTTCGAAGCTTAAAGGCTAAAGCACACTTTTATCTACATTGGCAACTGACAATTTACCCAATGAATCCACGAGGCACTAGTACTTAGAAGTATAGGCACGGTGACAATTCGGTTGTTCGGTCGGATTTAGGCATACCCATTTGGGTTCAGTTATATATCGGATCGGGTCATATGTCGGATATATTATATGTTCGATAAGGTACGGATCGGATCTGGTCATTTTTCTGGTCAGGTAAGTTCGGATCAAATGGATTTTGGATTGGGTGAGATTCGACTTGGGTCAAGTCGAGTCACATTAAGTTTTACTATAAAATGATAATTATTTTTATTTATCTTAATTACTAGTGTAAGTCTCGTCCCGTGTACGGAGAATACATTAATACAATATTATAAATAACTTAGATAGATTCCAATAAATAAAAAATATTAATCTAAATATAAATCATTTTTCCACTAAAAATAATATAGATATAAATAAAATTAGTTCGATGGATTGTAAAAAATCTAAATATCTTTTATTTAGATTATCTCAAAATATAAATAAAATTCTCATTTATATGGTAAATTTTTACTATTAATTGAATCTCATGTAATTAAATAGATAATTGTTTTTTAAAAATATTTTAATATTGTTTTTAATTAAATATACAGTATAGATTTATTAAGTTAGTTTACTAAAATATCTATCCACGGATAGATTGTGGCTACATAATATTTTGATAAATTATCTTGGTCTTAAAACATAATATCAATATAAATAAAATAACCATTATTAAATAATTAATTTTGATTTAAATAATTTTTTCAACGAAAAAATGATCTAGATATAATTAAAATATTACTTATCAAACACTAAATATTTATCTATTAATATTTTTGGTAAGTATATGACTACGAAATATTTTTTTTCAATTTACTAAAATCTATATATAGATAGATTATGGCTTATATAACTTTCTATAAACTACGATAACATATTAGTTTATTAATCCCCCCCCCCCTAGAATTAACCACAATCCGCCACATAGGATTTTCCCCCCAGAATCAACCACAAATGATAGATCTGATTATCTTTTATTTGTATTCTCTCAAAATATAAATAAAACTCATATTTATAAGATAAAAGGTTTTTTTTTCCTAATATATCGTTACTTAAATCTCATGTATTTAAATAGATAGTTGATTTTTTTTTTAAAAAAAAAATTGTTAAATATTGTATGTAGTATATATTTATTACGTTAGTTTAGTAAAATATTTATGCACAAATAGATTGTGTTATATTGATATAGTTTTTTCCTTGTATAATAGTTACTCTTTTTTAAAATTCTATCTAATTATATAAGTTAATGGTAAAATAAAATAATTATTTAATCATTTTTAATTATATATTATAACTATCTAATTATTTTTATTAGATTTCCTTTTTGACGGGGGAAAGTTTTGCGAGACGTGCTCACGCACTACCACGTAGGCTGATTCACTCACGCGCCACCACGTATGCACCAATGCATCGGTTTTACTATATGTATATAGATAGATAGATATATATTTTAACTATCTAATTATTTTTATTAGATTTCGTTTTTGACGGGAGAAAGTTTTGCAAAATGCACTCACATAGGATATATATATATATATACTAGGTAAGTCGGGCGCGCGATGCGCGCCGTAGTTGAGATGGAGGAACATACGAGTCAAGGTTAGAATAAAAAAAGTTCAAAGAGGTTGATTATACATAGAAGTCGTTATTAGTTTTACAACTTATATATAACAGAGTCTATATTAAGGACTCTTACACTGAATATGGAGAGAGATTAGTAGGCTTCATTTTACTGGTGCTAGATCAGACTTGCAGACGTATCCTTTTTTTTTTTGGTAATAAGCACCTAACATATCCGCCCGATTACTTTGCCGCTTAATAAAGCCTTCTCAAAATTCAGGTGGTGCACTACCTTGTTGAGGAACCAAAAAAAAATCAATTTGAAATTTAAATTTGGGGATATCTATCTAATATCTTTATCCACAACAACATGTCAACTCAATTTCCATATACAAGATCACATAATCCTTTCTATATGTTCATGATCAATCAAATATCCTTTGCACAAAAAAAAGCATTCACACACAAGCTCCTTGATCAGATTGATAACCCACTTTCTCCTAACCTTAAACCTATCCCTAGCCACATCCAAATAAAGCTTCCAACTTTAACAAGCTTAAAACAATAAAATCCTACCTCTAACTTATCCTCTTGCTCAACAATATCAACTTTCAAACTTCAACAATCAGGGCTTCTTCCTTCTTCAAATTACACACATTCTCAGCCATCTCAATAATATGATGATACTCTTAAGAGATCTGGGAGAGAACTCACCTTTTGGGAGAGATCTGGACTTGCTAGTTATGAACCTGGTGGCAACTTCGAAGCTACTTTTTCACAGACTTGGCAAGAAGAACTGATACCAAACTGGAGTTGGCAGCAAGGCATGATATAGCAGACAGAAACAAGCAGCAATTCTAAAAAAAATCCACACATAAATAGACATCATATTCTAGTGCAATGAAATGGGGAAAAATGCTCACCATAGCATCGTAGCCTCCAGTTTGTAAATCAAAATCTTCATCTTGGCAAAATATATAAAAAAAAAAAACAGATGTCGGTAACAAAATAAAAAAGCAGTCAAATAGAGTAGAAGAAGAGGATAACTGAACTTGTTCTCGGTTTATAGGAATGCTTCAATCACTACACAATGCAAAGGTCCACACTAAGCAAATAATCCACTAAATACTGCTATTTAAAATTAGTGCCGACAATATATCCAACATAGCTGATGACTATATTTAATCTGAGAGTTTACTGCCAATGGGAATAATAAACCAAATATTCAAAATCCAGTTACCTAACACCTTTGATCAAACTTTTTCCCCTACAAAATGAAAAATTGACATGAAAAAGAGCTTTTAAACAAATTATTATCCCGTGATTATGAGTCCATCGTATTTCCCATCACAAAACAAAATGAAATTGATATTTGAAATATCAAATTTCTAAGCCTAAGGGTATCTTTTTGAGGGGTCCTTAAAAAATCAAGAACCTTGTGTGCCAGACCACTATGGGAAAGCCTGGCAGTAACCTCAAGCTTCCAAGGTTTCATGCCACCAGTACAAACTTATCAGTCGTGTCAATCTAGAACTTATGAACACAATAAATCCATAAATTTTAAACACAATACACATACCTTAATCACTATATAAGCAATTCATCCAAATAAAGCTATGTCAAAGATAAAAATAATGGTAAAGGGAAAATTTTTGGGTTGGCAGTAAGGCATGATTTATCAATAAAAAAACAAACTATAATGAAAATAAAAATCTATCACTCGGTTCAACTAATTCAAGAACTTGCACTTTTTATGAAAAACTAAATAAAGAAGCATACAAATTAAACAATTGGGTAGGCATTTGATTGGGGGTGTAAATGATCATCCACTCAATCAAAAGGATGATCTTTCCTACCTGGAGTGTGTTGCTTGTCATTGAAAACCCTGAACTGTTTTATACTCATACTTGAGACCTAATCACATATGGTGTAAAATTATTATCCAAGGAGAAAACGTCAATAAAGTGAAACATGGATTCCCATAAAATAATTCACAATTGTAAGAGGAATCTATAAGAAGTCAAAACAGATAAGCCAAAATAATAAAAGATCAGTCAATACAAAACCTACATATGAAGCATATCCTGAGTCATCAACCTGCCAAAATTGGGTTACACAGAGGAAAATCACAACCCAAGATATCGTATATTTAGAACCACACTCATACTAAAATTGAGCACTACAACTTGTAATAAGTCATAGTAAAATAAACTTCCATCATTTATATTTAGAAAAGATAAGTTGGCTACTCTAATCCCATCTTAATTTATCTAAACAAACACTCTGAAATCAAAGATATCGTAATTAAAACACCTCTTCGAGGCTAAACCCAACACCTCCTCATTAATGTTTTTTTAAACAAACACCAAATCTTGCGAAAACATAAATATATTCTATCTTGGTTGCTCCCAAATTGTGTTTGGTTGTGAAAACACCCACACCATTAATAATTTCAATCTTCTTTACGACATCAACCAATTGGTTGATGGATAAATAGGAATGAACTAAATAGGAATAATTTGGCCTTCTCAGATTAGGAATGAACTAAATAGGAATATCTAAGCCTTAGGAATGGCATTTTTTAGGAGTGAATATGGAGATTACCCTTGTATTTGATAATTGGCTTATACAAAGTGTGGAAAGGAAAGTAGAGATCCACAAACAAAGCAATTTAAAGGAAAAAACAATGGTGTCAATGAACTTTAAGATTTCACAAATGCACAAACCAAACAAAGAATTAAAAGTGCAAGTCCAAAGTTCAAAGAAGAGGTAAATTACTTTTAGTTTATACATAGTTATTTTGGTTTTAAGCACCTAAGACGAGGTACACAAACATCAACTCATTTTTGAAAATGGTGATAAGTAATAAGTGCACTTGCATTCTAAAAAACAAAAATTACGCCCTCTTTATATATCTAAGAACTCCAAACCAGCCTTCCTTCCACCATAACACAAAAATTGAATAGATCATTAAATGCATGAAAACAAACAGTTGTGCCATGAAACGGATTCTGTTAAGCTTTTCCATAACTCATTAGTTGTATTTGTCATTCCATCTCTCTGAAAACAGATCAGAACTTGAGGTCCTATTTCATTAAATCACAGGCAAAGCAGCGCTACAACATACAAATTAGATGCTAAGCAGATCATTTCTAAACACATTCATGAAATGAGTAAATGCTAAGCAGATCATTTCTAAAAAAAATATAGGCTCGTGAAAATGTAGTTGCATTTATATTCAACTGACAAGCAATTTAAGACGAAAATAGAAAGCTATAAAATTGCAAATTACCAAAAGGGAATTCACTCATCTATGAATGAAGTAATGTTACAGCCAATCCGAAATCCATGATACAGCATACCTGAATGAGGTCGACAAAGGATACAAAACTAAAAGTTATGGAAAACCTAGCAACAAATCTCCTTGCTCCTCATTGAAGAGGAATATCCTGCTTGCCATTGACAACTTCCTTAAAGGCAAAGGACATTTAAAAAAAAAAAAAAAAGAAGAAGAAGATGAATTGTTAAGGCAAACAAAAGTAAAGAGATTAACAATTAAATGAGGAAGGTGATACAAACGGAAATTTCGAAGCAAATCTGAAATCGAAATAGAAAAAAAAAACATAAAATGAAAGGAAGATCAACAAACCTGATCAATAAAGAAAGCCCGTAAACTGGAGGATTGGGCTGAATGGTTAAATACACCATACTCGTCTTCAACCCGTGGAGATAGGTTTCATCCTCCTTTTTTAGCCGATATTACGGTGAGCAACTACAATAAGTGTTTGTAACAAACGGACTACGGAGTAAGAAAAATATGGAACACAAAGAGGGGAAACAGAGAACACGACTGCGTCACCTGATAGTGGAAGATGAACAAAGAGAAGTAATAATGTGGGTGACTAAATTGGTGACAAACGGAACGGTGAAGAACGCATTGAAATAGGCGAAAAATCCAGCAACAAAGAAAAGACACAGAAGAAGAGGATAATAAATACAGATTCACGAATTGAATTACACACCGACAGTATTTTAACTCATAACATAATATTAATTTAAAGCCTGAGAAAGAAGAGGTTTCTGCTTCATGGTATTAAAATTTTCAGGCATATTCCAACATATATTGTTATTATATTAAAAAAAATGTGTTTAAGCTGCTTACCTACATGATAACCAAAACATCCAGAGGATCATTGTCCTCACATAGATTTCGAGGGATGAAGCCATAGTTGTGGGGATATACTACTGAGGAGTAAAGGATGCGGTCGACCTGCAAATGTACCACATTTTACTAACCAGATTGAATCTCATGGGCCTATGGTAACAACAAAAATGGCCATTGCACACATTTCACTAATCACTACCTTGATAAGTCATGTTTTCTTGTCAAGGTCATATCTGACCTTGCTCCCTTTGGCTTTTTCAATCACCTGCACGAAGAAACGGCAGCTTATATAGGGCCGTTTTGATTTGCAGAGGCCAAATTCAGTGGATCAATGACCACGTTACATTTCATTTTCAAGGTATATATAAGTCATAAAATGAGTAATAGAAAAAAAATATCCCTACAAAAGGCAACTATGAGGAGAATCAACCATGAGAATGAAGGATAGAGAGAATCTTGAATAGGTAACAACAACCCTTTTTTTATATTCTGAACAAGCAATCTTCACTTTAAAAATAAAAATAAAAATAAAAATTGGACACTTTCTTCCCCAAAACAAGCCAATAAATCAATCAGTATTTGGTGGAGATATTCCTTTAGTCATCAACCTACTTCATACGCAATCAAAAAATTCGTGTATTTGCTAATCATAATTTATATAAAACTAAATCCCACTTTGTTATCTAAAAAAATGACGTTAATAAAAACATAACAAAGGGAATATAAATTCAAAATCCATCATGACCAAAACAACAAATTTCAGAATAAAAACCAATTCAAAATCAAGAAACAATTAAAACTAAAGCAAATCACAAAGCACGATTTAGGGTTGACACTAATAAAAACATATCAAAGGGGATATAAATCCCAAATCCATCACTACCAAAACAACAAAATTAATAATAAAAACAAAATCCAAATCAAGAAACAACTAAAACTAAAGCAAATCACAAAGCATGATTTACGGTTGAAATCAAACTCCCCGGATGAAAATTTTCATTAAGAAAGTGAAAGATGGAGCAGAGGCTCAATATGCTTGCAGACCAGGAGAAAGACAGCCCAGGAATCATCCATTAACACACCTCCATTGCACATTCGGTTGATTACTCAATGAAGGAAGTAAATGTGTGCTTATGTGTGTTCTCTACAAACGCTAAAGACATGAGGGAAGGAAGACACCACAGGAAGAGGTGGTGGAAAGGAGGCAACCGGGAGCAACCACAACCATAGATAACGACTATACTAAACGAATGAGAACACGCCTCAACCAACTACCAACCCTTTTATAGTAATAATATCCACTACTCAGTCCATCTTAAGTGTACTCACTACTAAGTTCAAGCTACAACACATTAACTTAACAATTGTACCTCAGAAGGAATTTAAAAATGTACCTCACTATCAACAATTGCTTTTGCCATAACTTTGTCCAAACTATCCATGTCCTGGCTGCACAATCAACAACAAATAAAAAATTATATAATGAATTATCATGACAATATAAGCAAGAACAAATGCATAGGAAAATAGCAAATACTCAATTGAATGTAAATGATTTTCTAGGAATCAACTAACCCCAATCACACCTTCTGCTACTATGTTTTTTTTTGCATCTCTAATTGTTGGTTGTTTTAAAGCATCCATTATTTATTCAAAATCAGGTAGAGAAATCAATGGAAGTGAATGATTAAATCTTGAGATGCTAGCAACTTCATTTAAATATTTCACTATTGGTGAGCATATGCTAAAGTCATAGATTGTAATGCAATATATCCCTATAGCATCTCAATCACAAATTGAGAGATACATAACCTAAATACAAAAGAAGATAACCAATAAAAAAAAATTCAGACATGGAGAATAAAAACCAGTTCATAAGACACTAAGAAAACAAGTTGAAGATAAGGATGAAACATTTGAAGGTAGCAAGGCAAAATTATATTGAGAGATATGTGGCCTTGCTCAGTTATCGACAAACCAAAATCAAATAAATAAAGGAAAGACATAAAAGAATCACATACCAAGGCAAGTGCATTCTGAATCAATAATTTCCAATAGTAGCTCCTTCTAGTTGTAAAATTAAGTGATGGTAAAAATAAACATCTAGAATTTCCATTGTTTACATTCATTGTCAACAGTTCAATCACAAAGACTAAATTGAGATTTAACATCAGCCTTACCCAATTCACCCAATTTAAACCACAAAGGTCCCAATTTTCAAATCTAGGGTTTGCGTTCACAAAGAACAATCAGTAATAGCCTAAATCCAAAATTCTACACCCAACTAATTCAAAGATTAGAACTTACCCAATTCGCACAATTTGAACCATAAAGATCCCAATTTCCAAATCTAGGGTTTTCGTTCACAATGAACAATCAGAAATACCCTAAATCCAAAATTCTACACCCAACTGATTCAAAGATTAGAAATAAACAACAAAAAGAAAATACAAAGAGGAGATTGAAAAGACGTTAATTACCTGATGAAGGAAGAAATGGAGAGAGATAGGAGGCAGTGGTTCCAAGCTTCTAAAAAGAGAGTGGGAAGAGGACGACCAGGAGAAAAATTAAGGAGCAAGGAAAAGGCTGTGAAGTTGAGGTCGAATGAAAAGCAACGATGAAGCGGCGGCCACGAGAAAGGAGCGAGATGGAGCGAAACTGAGAACGGATGGAGAAGGCACGAGATGGAGAACGGCTTGCGAAGGAGCGACACAGAGAAGGCTGAGATGGCGTTGGCGTAGACTCTTGTAGAAGGAGATGAGGCAGATGCAACAGAGGAAACAGAAACGGAAAGCACGTCGGTGGAGAAGGAGAGCCAAAGGCGGGCGGAGAAGGAATCCAGAGGCAGAAAGGACCGAAAAGCCCCTCTAAAAAAAATCAATATTTTTAAATTCAAACTCTGAAGGGTATATTAGTAAATTAGGCAGGAAACGATCTGGACCGTACAAAATTGCTATCCGACGGCTAATATAGTAAAATTTAGTAAAGAATAGTAATGGAGACTTGCTGCCTTTATGGTAGTAAAGATATATAGATTTCCTTTTTTCAATTAACTAAAATCTATATATAGATAGATTATGGCTTATATAACTTTCTATAAACTATGATAACATATTATTTTATTAATTTTTCCCCCCTAGAATTAACCACAACCCGCCACATAAGATTTTTCCCCCAGAATCACCCACAAATGATATATAATCTAATTATCTTTTATTTGTATTCTCTCAAAATATAAATAAAATTCATATTTATAAGATAAAAGGTTTTTTTCCTAATATATCGTTACTTAAATCTCATGTAATTAAATAGATAGTTGATTTTTAAAAATACTTTAATATTTTTTTTATTAAATATTGTACGTAGTATATATTTATTACTTTAGTTTACTCAAATATTTATGCACGGATAGATTGTGTTATATTGATATAGTTTTTTCCTTATATAATAGTTACTCTCTTATAAGATTTTATCCAATTATATGAGTTAATGGTAAAATAAAATAATTATTTAATCATTTTTAATTATATATATTAAAACTATCTAATTATTTTTATTAGATTTCTTTTTTGACGAGAGAAAGTTTTGCGAGACGCAGTCACGCGTTGCCAAATAGGCAGATTCACTCACGCGTCGCCACGTAGGCACCAATGCATCGATTTTAGTATATGTATATAGATCTAATTATTTTTATTAGATTTCCTTTTTGACGGGAGAAAGTTTTGCGAGACGCACTCACGCGTTGCCACATAGGCAGATTCACTCACGCGCCTCCACGTAGGCACCAATGCATCGGTTTTAGTATATGTATATAGATAGATATATATATATATATAGATTGATTATTAAACTTCATTTATTTAGTATATTAGGTCTTATTATATGTAATTCACATTATTTGAGTATTTTAAAATAAGAAAATTAAAGTAATTATAAGAAAGAGTCGGATCTTATTTGGATAGAGTCAAGGATGGGTCCTGATGGTATGACTACGGAATTCTATAAAAAGTATTGGGACATTGTCGGAACAGGAATCATTCGGGCAATAAAAGCCTTCTTCCACACCGGAAATCTACTTAACCAAATCAATCACACATTTATCTCACTGCTCTACAATATATAAAATCATCTCCAAGATAATTACGGAACGACTAAAAATGATTATTGGAAAATTAATACACCCGCTCCAAGGAGCCTTTGTATCTAACAGAGCAATTCAAGACAATATCCTTATAGCACGTGAAATTTTTCACTCCTTCCGCTCTAGAAAGGGTTCACAGGGGTGGATTGCAATGAAACTAAATATGGAAAAAGCGTATGACAGAGCTGACTGGCAGTTTACAAAGCTTGTGCTCCAAAGATTCGGCTTCCATCATCGATTTGTGGACATGATCATGGAATGTGTGACTACGATCTCTTTCACCATACTATATTAAAAATGATCCCACTAATCCTTTCAAACCTACCAGAGGGCTACGTCAAGGAGATCCTCTATCTTCTTTTCTTTTTCTTCTTGGAGCAGAAGTATCAGCTCGTAAGCTAACGCTTGATGCCGAGTTCGTCAATAAAAGTGTTGGCTTTAAATTTGGGACTTCAGATCCACGTATCCCTTTTTTGGCTTTTGCGGATGATATAATCATATTTACTAAAGGAAACAACTCAGCATGTATGAAAATAAAAGAAATAATTGAGGATTATTGCAAATACTCATGACAAAAAGTTAATTACCATAAGTTATCTTTTCAAACCACTCCGGGAATCCCAAGGACAAGAGCACGAGATTTAGAAGGAATCTTCAATATACCACTAGCTAGAACGAAGTTTGAAAAAATACCTAGGTTGTCCCATCATAAATGGGCGTGTAACTAAGGAAACTTTCGGTGAGATAATCTGCGATTCAAAAGACCAACTTAGCAAATGGCGTGCTAACGCCCTATCACAACAAGGCAGGGCAACTCTAATTGTAACTAATCTATCAACAAAACCTTTGTACTATATGTAGAGCTTCATGCTTCATGCGTGAATACATAAGCAACTCGACCAAATTAACAAAACGCTTTTCTATAACAAAGATGCACAACATAGCCCGCTTATTGAATGGGACAAAATATGTAGATCAAAAGCATAAGGAAGACTGGGAATTCGGAGAGCTAGAGACATGAATGAAGCACTCCAACTAAGACTTTTGTGAAAAATTATAACTGAACTAGATAATAACTGGGTTAGAATTATACAATATAAATATCTGAAAGAAAAACACATTCTAAATTACGAGAAGAGTGAGAAGGCTTCTTGGCAATGGTCAAAACTACGCACCTTGATAACAAAGTTCAAATCGGGGCTCATTAATTTGGTCGGCGGGCGAAGGAAAATCAATCAACCTTTGGAAAGATAAATGGATAACAATGAAGCCTCTTATTGATATATTAGACTCTCAACACATCATAAATCCAAATGAAACTGTAAGCAAATATATAATGAGCGGACAGTGGTGGAGGGAGAAGCTTGAGTCTGTTCTCCCTGAATCAATAGCTGAGGAAATTATCAAAATCTCCTTGCCAGTCAACCCCTTTGCTGATAGGCTTTATTGGTGGTCTGTCAAAAAGGGATGGTTTACAACATCAAGTGCCAATAATCTAATATCATCCAAGTCTCACACAACTTCTTCTAATTTTGCTTGGATTTGAAAAATTGATGCCCCACCAAAAATTAAAAACTTTCTTTTGAAAATCAAGCAAAAAGGCCTACCGACAGCTACACGCCTTTCCCAGAAAGGTGTTGTTGTCCCCACCACTTGTATTTTTTGCAACCACTCAACGGAATATGATATCCACCTTTTCTTAGAATGCCCTTTCAATAATTTCCAGCCATAATTTCCCAGGAAAATATCCCAAGCAATAAACACCCTCCTATCAGAAAACCGAGAAATGGATCAAATATTACACCTTATAGGAACTAATCTCTCAAAGGAGAACAAACAAAGTATAGCATTTCAATGGTGGACGATATGGTTTATTAGGAATCAAACTATCTTCAGGAAAGCCAATATTCCCTCTGTAGAGGGTCTTAAGAAAATCATTATGGAAAATATCGAAAACTGGAAAAAGGCCCATCATTGGAGGAGACTAACTATTGGTAAGTACAAACTAAATTTTGATGGATCATATATCGGCCTCAAAGAGTTCTATTGGATATATTATTCGAGACTGGACTGGTAACCCCATTAGTATCGGTGGTAAGACAATTGGTGGCCATTCACCTATTATGGTGAAAGCACTAGCGCTAAGACTTGGGGTGGAACCGTCAAGGAACTAAAGATAAGCAACCTAATCATCGAAGGAGATTCTAAGATAATTACGGACTTTTTACGTACCCACACTATCAAAGTCCGACTCGGACCGATGACTGGGGGTCGTGTGCACAGGCGCACATGCGCTAGTACCCTAGCACACAAGCCGAGTGAGGTTCCATTCTAAAACCAATTGGCAATAGAAGTAGTAGCCCACCGACTCATATACTAGGCTTGATATATTCAACTTTCCGATGTGGGACACTTTGGTCTCAGGATCGACACGGGCCGTTAGGCTAACCGCTCTGATACCATATCAAAGTCCGACTCGGACCGATGACTGGGGGTCGTGTGCACAGGCGCACATGCGCTAGTACCCTAGCACACAAGCCGAGTGAGGTTCCATTCTAAAACCAATTGGCAATAGAAGGAGTAGCCCACCGACTCATATACTAGGCTTGATATATTCAACTTTCCAATGTGGGACACTTTGGTCTCATTCACATCTCTAACACACACCAATTGCCCTTGAAAAATAGAACAAATAGTGGCGACCGACAGGCATCCAAACTATTCTTCTAGGAGTAAGAAATATTAGAGTTTGCCACATTCACCGCATTGGTAACCGAGTGACGGATAGGATTGCACATCTTTGCTACTCTACCAGGAGACCAAGTTTATACAATAATATAGGTTTGCTTGACCTCATCCATCCGGACTCAGGATGCTTTCGGGTAGAGTATTCTCACTCGAATCTTTACCTAATAAAAAAAAAAATCAAGGACGGGTTCGGTATGAATCGGGTCGGGCTTGTCTATGTTCGTATCTATTCGGGTATCGGATTAAAATGAATTGGGCTCGGATTCGGGTTCGGATTGTATATGACACTGGATTTTCGAGTTTCGGTCTGATCGGGTCTGGTTTTCGAATCGGTCAGATTTTGAATTAAGAAGTCGGATCCTTGCTCCTTCTCTTATCCGGCTTTTCTTCCTTGGTTTCGAGTTTCGACCCGTCCGCAGTGAAGAGTGTTTGATTACGATTCATTAACCGAAGTTTGCATAAACAGTTTGAATTTTTGGTTCCAGATTGTTCGGATTCGTGAGAATTGTGTGAAAAATATGCAACAAATTACGAGCAATGGATCGGGAGGATCATCCTCCCAAAGCCCTAGATCTCCACAATCACAACAACAATTCCTCTCCGTTTCGGTCACGGATCCTGTCAAATTGGGTAATGGAGTCCAAGCTTACATCTCTTACAAGGTCACCACCAAGGTAATATCTTCACCAGCTGCTCCCTACGGACCCTATCCCAAATTATTTGTTGATGTTTTGATCCATCTATATTAGGGTTTTTGTGCTTCTGTTGTTAGCTTTGTTTGGCATCTGGGTTCGTCAGTTTCTTCACAGCCGAGATATTGTGTGAGATTGTTGATTCTATTGAATTGTCGAATGTTCCGTTTGACTTCACGGGTTAATTTCACTTTGGTGTTGCGTTGCATCTGAGGAGAGCTTTCAGATTTCGGTTGCCTTATTTGGGGGAGTCTGTATCCAGTATCCACGGACGTGTCAAAATTGGAAACTGGATTGATCTTGTTAACTCATGCAAGTTTTTCCCTTTTTTGTGGGGCAGACAAACATGCCCGACTATCAAGGACAAGAAAAGATTGTCATTCGCCGGTACAGTGATTTTGTGTGGTTGCGAGATCGACTATTTGAGAGGTACAAGGGCATTTTTGTACCTCCAATCCCACAGAAGAATGCTGTAGGTATGTATTTTAATGAGATGCTTGTTGTTATTGATCTTAGATTTATAAAATTCATCCTCATTCATACGGAATTGTTGAAAAAATAACACACAAAGAAAGTGAAGAACATAGCATCATACTATGAGTATTGCTTACTTTGAATGATACATTTGCATGTTGATCTTGGGTGAAGGGACTGTTCTGTTCTCTATGATAGATGTTCTGAGTACTTGAGCCTTTATTGATCTATATCAGTGCAATAATTCACTATCTAATTAGAGTCCTGGATGTTGGTTAGAGAAAGAATGCCTTCTTGATGGAGTTGCATTCCTATGTCCCATAGTTATACAGTTATACTAGCTTTCCTTGTTGATGAAGTGATCCGTCATTCAATCCTAAAAATACGTTTAGGAGAGAATTCGAGCTTGAATGTTATTTGGACCTAGAAAATATGACTAGTGCTCCTTGCAAGTGCTGCTCTGGAATTACCGAACATAGAAATAAGATTAGGTGGATCATGGATTCCTTATACATGAGTGGAATGATGTATCTTTTTAGAAATGAGCAAGCGTCCCTTTTAATTCCTTGTGCTTCTCGTGCTTGCACAAAATTCCACTAGCTTGTGGTAACTTGTTGCCTCTAAATGCAGAGAAGTTCCGTTTCAGTGCTGAGTTTATTGAGATGAGACGTCAAGCATTACATAAATTTGTTAACCGAATCACTTCGCACCATGAGCTTCGCCAAAGTGATGATCTGAGGTTGTTCTTGCAAGCAGATGAAGAGGTTGAGATATATTACTTTGTTCAATCTTCTATTATATTTTCCTAGTCCTTATTATGGAGAGAAGCCTTTACTTCAATCCTGAAGGACCAAGCATTTATAGCCACATGTGCTATTTTCGTGTATGGAAGCTTAGCTTTATATAGTTTATGACATTGATGGTGCTTACGACATGTAAAAAATAAAATTATTGAGTTTTGAAATCGGATGGCACTTTGCAGAGTGTGCGACATTTTATTTATTTCCCTTTAACTCCTGCTAAAGGAAATTTCTGTTTGCTCCTCCATAGTGGGTTATGATTGGTATATAAGTTACTCAACATGAAAGGTTTGGTTGTGGTTTTACCATCTCTGGAATGTAGGAGTGATTAAGATGCAGAATGTTTTGAGCTGTGCAATTACGATACACCTGATGCATTTAAATTGAGGAATAATATTGTCATGCTATCTGCTAATGAATAAAGAATTAGGTGAGTACTATTATTCTTACCTCAGCTTCTTAGCGTTGAAAGTCCCTGATGTTGAAAGCATATTTTAGCCATGTTTTTGCATTTGGTGCAACTTGATGAAAGTAGAATTTCGCCTTGATCTGCTTGACAATGGCTATGGGTGTTCCTGCTTTTGACCGTTAGTCACTAATATTTTTTCTTTGGCTGCCTGTGATCATTAGACAATGGAAAGTGCGAGGTTTCAAGAGGCTGGTATCTTCAAGAAAAAACCATCAGATTTTATGCAAATTTTCAAGGTAATCCTGCTTTTGATATGATGTACCTTTACAATCTTAGATTATATGGGACTTTTAAGAAGTCCGGTTTGAGACAGAAAACACCATTTTGGCATTACAGGATCTGTTTATAAAATAAATGGTGATTTTGTCCAAAACCCTGCAGGATGTGCAGTCAAAATTTAGTGATGTGGTATTTGGAAAGGAAACACCAATGGAAGAGGCTACTCCGGAGTATGAGAAGATGAAGCATTATGTTTATGAACTTGAAAACCACATGTCTGAGGCTCAAAAGTATGCTTACCGTCTTGTGAAGAGGCATAGAGGTATGATATCAAAAGTATTATAGATCACAAAATGATTCCTGTAGCCCTAGCCCATATTGTAATCACACCATTGCATAAACACATACTATGTTTTGCACAGAATTGGGGCAGTCTCTATCCGATTTTGGGAAGGCAGTCAAACTTTTGGGTGCCTGTGAGGGTGATGATCTAGGAAATGCATTTTCTGAGCTGGGCACAAGATCAGAGGCACTGTCTGTAAAATTGGAAAAGGAGGTAATGCAATTTTAAATGTTTAACTAGTTACTATTATACCATATAGCAAGAGTCACTTTTTAGCTGTGATTTTGTCATTTGAATGGAGAGATCAAAAGCATAATGATGTGCAGGCTCACCATTTATTAATGAACTTTGAAGAGCCTTTGAAAGATTATGTCCTTGCCATTCAATCTATAAAGGTGAATCTTTCTTTCCTCTTACCGGTGGCAGTGATGTTCTTTTATTTTCCATCATTGCATTTTGTTGTGAATATGTTCATATCTACTTGAAAATTTTATCTTATATGTTTAAACAGGCAACAATAGTAGACAGAGCTGGTGCCTTCAGGCAACACTGTGAACTCGCTGAGGCAGTGAAGCTTAAACAAATCAATTTGTATGTCTCTCACCTCAATTTCTCACTATACACCCTTTTATTGAGCCGTGAAAAAACCCTAGACGGTTTTTTTTTTCATCAACAATCTAATGAGCCGTGAAACTTTGCAGCCCTTTTTCCTCTTCACTTGATTGCACTTGTGAACTCAGGCAACTAGAGTCGCAGTGTGAATCTGCTGAGTACTAATTTCCTAAAGTCAGCTTACTTTCGTCGACAATTTTATCAATAAGTTGACTAAAGCATAACCGTAGAAGGTTGCTAGTGTATCCAGAGGAAGTTGGAATACTTGATGTTTTTTGGTAGGTCAATTTGATTGGTGTACTGGATCAGTACAACCGAAAGAGAGAATTCGTAGATACTGCTCGAGTGAAAAATACTGTCAAAAGTGTATAGTAACTACAGATAAGAATATTCATCTTGTTCACTTGTTGTTATGATTGTCAGAGGTGTACAGACAAATTAATTAAAATTGACACGCTAATCTTCATTAAGTGTGTTTCAAAGTGCCTTGTGGGAGCTAGAGATACTGGAACGAAATGACCTTGATAATCTTGTCCTTTCAACTTCAGGGACAAGCTCATGCTAACCCGATCTGAAAAGGTGGTGGACGCTGAAGCTGAATATAGGGAGGCAAGTCTGGTGGATGTAAATTTGTCGGTCACAATGCGGCTATTATATAACCTTCACATTTGCTCATGATTATTATTTTTTATTGTAGATAAAAGAGGATAGTGAGGAAGCAACTAAGAGGTTCGAGTCCATTGTACGGCTGATGAATGAAGAGATGGTTACCTTTCAAGAACAGAAAACTGCAGACTTGGGACTTGCATTCCATGAGTTTGCAAAGGGCCAGGCTCGTCTGGCCAGTGAGATTGGCAAGGCTTGGAGGAGTCTCCTTCCGAAACTCGAAACTATCTCATCCTCCTAGGAAGCAGTTTAGGGAACGTGAATGCAGCACACGCAGCATGTGAGAGAGCTGTTGCTTCCCACTGGGTTTGTTTAATAATTTGGGTCATCTTGTGCTTTGTAAAGGAATTTGACCTTTTTCCTTGTGTTTACTAAATTTACTTTATCCATTATCGGTTTCCTGGGGAAATTGCTCTGTTTTCTCTTATATAATGTTGTACAGTATAAAACTTGGGGGTTCCAAATTTTATTTTATTTTATTTTTTACTTTTTTTCGGGTCAAGTTTAAAGGGCTCTTAATCCTATTGGAGCTAGGCGTAATTGATCTCTCTTTTCTCTTCAGTTGTAAGTCTGTCGGATTTAAAGAGCATGTCCGAATACCCTAATAAACAGCAGGTGATGAAATTTGATCGATCTCTGAATGATTTGATTCGAAATATTGTGAAAGAAGAGTTTATGTCAATTACTGGGGAATTGATTGGGTGTGTTATAGAGCCAATAAAAAAGGGACACGTGAATTGGAGCTTATCTGAGTTGTATGGTGCGTATGTATGTTGATAAATAGGGTCCTCTCATCACAATTCTCATATTGTACAAGTACAATAATGGCTTCTTCAGCGTCAGCTGGGATGAAGCAGCTCCTGGTTCCCACAAAAGCTCAGCGGTTAACTGCTCCTACCAATTCCAAAGCACTAGCACTAGCACTAGCACTAGCTGGCAGTTGTTCGCCAAGGATCGCATTTTCCAGCCGCAGGAAATCGTTTGTTGCAATAGTAGTCAAATCATCGGCGGATGATGCCCGCATCTCACTGCCTGATCCCCAAGGGGAAGGGGTCTCTCTTGGAACCATGAAGCTTCCCCTCGACACTGATGTTCCGAGATTCGAAACTCTGCTATTTCAGGTGCATTTTTCAAAACATTAGCAATTCCCTTCCTTTCATATACTATGATATAATATATGTACTGTGCACTAACTTAACTCAACTGGTGACTGGGGTTTCCAGTGGGCGAATAGTCTTTGTCAAGGAGCTAATGTTCCGTTGCCACTTCCGCTCAAGGTTGGTACTCTTTGAGATTTCAAGCCTTAGTTTGTTATGTATGTATGTATGTATGTATGTATGTATGTATGTATGTATGTATGTATGTATGTATGTATGTATGTATGTATGTATGTATGTATGTATGTATGTATGTATGTATGTATGTATGTATGTATGTATGTATGTATGTATGTATGTATGTATGTATGTATACAATTTAATTTAATTTGTTATTATTCAATCAAGAAACTAGTACATGATAGGATAGGATATGATGATGTATTCGTGCATTCCCACATCCTGATTGATATATCGGATCCTCCTAGAACAGATTGACAAAATTGAAGGAGGGGTAAGGCTAGGTTTTGTGGTAATACAAGACAGTGAGACAGAGGTTCCGGTGTACATTGATTGTTTGGTGTTTCCTGGGAGTGGGGATTCGGGTCCCATTTTCAGGGCCATCAGAAACGGAGCAAACAGGGACAAGCCGCCCCCTGGGGAGCCCAGGATCATGAAGAGCCTTCTTGCAGCCCTCAGGAAGTCTGTGGAGATTGCCACTCCCAGTGCCAGAGCTTAATTAATTACTCTACTTAAGATCACAAGAATTGATTCTCCAGAGCTTAATTAATTATTCTGTAATGTACTACGGAGTACTACTCCGTATTAATTAAGAAACGTCACATACAATACAATACTACTTACAACAGTTACAAGTGTTTAATTAATTGATTGATTGATGTTCTACTTGTACTGCAGCTACGCCTTTCAGTTTACTTGGCTAGCTTTTTTCATCCAACTATCGTATTCACGTGTATTCTAAAAAAACTACAAAACTAGAAGCGTTACGGACGATTTCCGGCAAGCACCCCCTGGTGATTTCCGGCCGTCTGCTTTCTCTCCGGTCTAGGGCCGTGAGAGCTAGGTTTCCTCTCGCCGATAGTGCGAGAATCATCGTGTGTCCGAGTGCAGCAAGGTACGTGATTGAAACAGTTTGTCGATTTGGCCACGCAGGGATGGGAGATAGAGGGAAGTCGATTCATCTTACGGAAGAGGAAGTAAACCTAGTGATCGGGGACGAAGCAGTGCAGGAGGTTAAGTCGGTCCATAGTCGGCTGTCGTTGATAGGAAAGGTGATGTCGAAGAAGCCGCCGAATGCCTATGCCCTAAAAGCTACCATGAAAGGGGCATGGAGGACGAGGGATGGATTCCTCTTCAGGGAAATTAAGGAGAATTTATATAGCTTCCAATTTAGTACTAAGGAAGACAAAGACAAGGTTTTGAAGGGAGGACCATGGTCTTTCGACCGGTTACTGTTGATGCTGAAAGAGCCGGGAATGGAACAACTATCGGCGGTCACATTCACGCATACACCATTCTGGATTCGAATCTACGACTTGCCGCTGGCGGCTTACACAAAAGCTATGGCTATGAGGCTAGGGCAAGTGTTCGGAGGAGTCATAGAGATGGATGACGAAGAGTTGATTACGTGCAACAGGTACCTCCGGCTGCGAGTGCTCATCGATGTCACCAAACCGCTGCGTAGGGGTATAATGATATCAATGAAGGCAAGAAAATTTGGGTTGAGATCAGGTACGAACGATTACCTAATTTTTGCTATTCCTGCGGTTGCTTGGGGCATACGAAAACTCAGTGTGAGGTGGGAACTGATGAGGATTACCATAGCGAAGAATATGGTGATTGGCTACGAGCGTCTCCGGCCAGGACGGGGAGGGACAAGAACAGTTCTGATAGAGAAGAGGAAAGGAAGGTGCTTGACAAGGTGATAGGAAGGGAGGAGAAGAGGGCTGACAAGGGGCGAGGCAAGGAAGGGAGGAAGACCTTGCTACAGATTCTCCAAGAAAAGGAGGAGGAGGATGAGAGGGAGGATGTGAGGGAGATCACTTTGACTAAGGAGGGAGAAGAGACGTTGGGGAGAGTGGGGATTGTGAGTCTGGTTGATAAGGAGGGAGGGGGTAGGAAGGAAGGTGACGTGGGACAGGTTGAATTGGGAGAGAAAAACACTGCAAGTCAAAGTGACATTCAAGGTATAAAATCAAAGGAAAAAGAGGGGGAGGGAGCTAATATATTAAAAAGAAAGTGGAAGAGGGCAGCTAGAGGAGTTGAGGGAGGGCATCAGCATAGCGAGGATGGGGTGGGACTGGGAAACACAAAAGGGAATAAAAGAAAAGAGGGAGTGGAAGAAGGGGGAGACCTTATGGTCATCGATCACAAATGGGTAGATGTAGGAGGGGGAGATACAGACAAGAGGAGAAGGGTGGATGGTGTTGCTACTGATCAGCAGATCAAACCGGCCGGGGACAAGGTCCCTTGCCGGGAGCCATGAATTGCATAAGCTTTAACTGTCGGGGATTGGGGAAGGCCCGAGCAGTTAACAAACTCGCCGAACTGGTGGGTAGGGAGACCCCGAGGGTGCTCTTTTTGATGGAAACTAAGAGCAACAAGACTAGGATGGAGACGATTAGAATTCAGCTGGGATTCAGGGGTATGTTCGTGGTTGATAGCATAGGGAGATCGGGCGGATTGGCCCTGATGTGGGAGGAGGGTTGCGATGTCCAGGTGGTTTCATACACACAGCATCATATTGATTGTATAGTGAGGATGGGAACGGAAGTACCTTGGAGGTTGACTGGCATGTACGGGTGGCCAGAAAGTAGGGACAAACATCACACACTTGCGCTGTTGAGAAGGCTTCATGAGGAACCGCACAGAGAATGGTTGTGTATGGGGGATTTTAACCTTGTCACGTCGTTGAAGGATAAAAGAGGTGGGAACATGACAAGTTTCGAGAGTGTGGTGGAGTTTAGAGAAACACTCGAACACTGTGGTCTAAGAGACATTCCGTTTAAGGGGAATCGATTTACGTGGGACAATAACAGGGAAGAGGGTGGGTTCATTCAGGAGAGGCTGGATATGGGGTTCGGTAATGGAGAGTTTTTGGATAGGTTCCCTGACTCGATTGTGATGCACATGGGAAAGTGCGATTCTGATCACCTCCCAATCAAAATTTGTTTGGATGGTGCCGCTCAGAGGGAGGTTGGAAGGCGGGGAAGGCCTTTTAGGTTCGAAGCCATGTGGTTGAAGGAGGATGATTGCCTTGAGATCATACAGAACGGGTGGATGAACCCGGGATCAACACAAGCGACCGAAGGCATTGCTGGAAAACTCGAAAGGTGTGCAACTGATCTGAAAGATTGGGATGAGTGTGTCTTTGGGAATGTGAGGGCGGAATTAGGCAAGGTTAGGAAAAGATTGACGGAGATTGGTAGGGAGATGAATGGAAGCCAAGTGAGGGAAAGGAAAAATCTGGAAAAGAGGGAGAGAGAGCTTATGGAAAAGGAAGAGATTATGTGGTTCCAAAGGGCTAGGGCGAACGAATTCAGATGTGGAGATCGCAACTCGGCCTTTTTCCATAAGAAAGCTACAGGGCGTAAAAAAAGAAACAAAATTCAGAAGTTAGTGGATGAGGATGGGTCGGAGAAGAGGTCTTTACAGGGTATGACAGAGGTGGCTATGAATTATTTCGACAAACTGTTTCAATCTGAAGCTGCCGCTGACCCGGCCGCGGCTTCTCATGGGATCGAGCAAATACTATCGGTGGAGGATCAACTGGAGCTGTCACGTCCCTTCACTGCAGAGGAGGTAAAATTCGCTATTTTTTCAATGCATCCCACGAAAGCACCGGGCCCTGACGGCATGCCTGCACTTTTTTATCAAAAATGTTGGCATGTTGTTGGGTCTGATGTTACCACTCTCATACTTAGCATATTGAATGGGGAAGCACTGTCGGAGAGGTTCAACCATACTTTTATTACTCTAATCCCGAAGGTAGTTGCCCCAACTAGAATGAAGGACCTCCGCCCAATCAGTTTGTGTAATGTTATATATAAGATTCTGTCAAAGGTACTAACTCTCATATTGAAGAAGGTGCTCGGAAAGTTGATTGCAGCAAGTCAAAGTGCTTTTGTCCCAGGAAGGCTTATCACCGACAATGTGCTAGCGGCGTTCGAAGTATTCCATTACATGAAGACAAGGAGAAAGGGCAAGAAAGGATACATGGCTTTGAAGTTAGACATGGCGAAAGCCTACGATCGTGTAGAGTGGGGCTTCTTGGAGCACTGTATGCGGAAGTTTGGCTTTGAGGAGAGGTGGGTTGCCCTCGTCATGAAGTGCATCACGTCCGTCAGTTTCTCTGTTCTTGTCGAAGGAGTGCCTTCACCGATTTTCAGACCAAAAAGGGGGTTAAGACAAGGTGATCCTTTGTCACCTTATCTTTTCCTTTTATGTGCAGAAGGGTTATCGGGCATGATCAGAGAGAGCGAGAAGCATCACCGATTAAGGGGGATTAAAGTAGCGCCGGCAGCACCTTCCATCTCACATCTTTTCTTTGCTCATGATTGTGTTCTGTTTCTGGAAGCATCCTGTCAACAGAGTTCGAAAATGATTCATATCCTCCATACTTATGGAGCAGCGTCAGGACAACAGGTAAACTTCTCGAAGTCAGAACTGTCTTTCAGCAGGAATGTTGATAAGGAGAAACGAAAGGAACTGCAGGAGATTTTGGGAGTGCGCGAGGTGTCGAAACACGAGCGCTATCTTGGATTGCCTACTATGGTGGGGAGATCCAAGAGGGTGATTTTTCAGCATATTAAGGAGAGGGTCTGGAAGAAGGTCAAGGGATGGAAGGAGAGGACGTTGTCAAGAGCGGGAAAGGAAGTGTTGATCAAGGCGATTGCTCAGGCCATTCCTACATATACTATGTCTTGTTTTCTACTACCGGTGGGATTGTGCAGGGACATTGAGATGATGTTATGTAATTTCTGGTGGGGAGATAGGGGGGTAGAAACAAAACTCATTGGATGAAGTGGAAGAGGTTGTGTCGGGCTAAGGATAAAGGAGGAATGGGCTTTCGAGACTTAGAGATATTCAACAAAGCCTTATTGGCGAAGCAAGCTTGGCGCATCTTGAGAGATCCTGACTCCATACTAGCCAGAATTATGAAAGCGCGGTATTATCCTAGGGGTTCGTTCGATCAAGCACCTTTAGGATATAATCCGAGCTACATTTGGCGCAGCATCATCAGTGGCCGAGATGTGCTTTTGGAGGGGCTGAGATGGAAAGTCGGCAATGGTTCCGAAATTAGTGTTTGGGATGATAAATGGTTGTCTAGGCCAACGAGCTATAAGGTGGTTGGGAACCTTCTTGGAGGTGACCCGGATATGAGAGTCATTCAACTGATTGACTGGGAGACTGTACGGTGGGATGAGGAACGGCTAAGCCAGGTGCTTCTACCGTGTGATATAGATGAGGTACGCCAGATACGTCTCGTTGAGCAGGGTGTGAAGGATCAACAGATTTGGGGCTGGACAAAGAACGGAGTCTTCACGGTACGGTCGACGTACTATATGCTTCTCGAAAAGGTGCAGGATGGTGACGGATGTGCTGGTACTTCGGGTTCTCCCCAAATGAGCAGAGTATGGAAAGGGCTCTGGAAATTGAAAGTGCTACCGAGAGTGGTGTCGACGGTTTGGAGAGCGGTCACCGGGATTCTACCGTGCATGAGGAACCTTGTCAGGAGACGCATCACGGATGTTGGGAGCTGTGATTTGTGCGGTAAGGAGGAAACAATTGAGCATGTGTTGTTCGAGTGCACTCAAGCGAGGAAGGTTTGGCGATACGCTCCTAAGCTTGAGAGAATCTGGAGGTGCTCAAGATCGATTCTGGATGTGTTTGCTACGGTGTTTACTGATTGCAATACCACGGAGAGGCAAAGATGGGCAGTGACTGTGTGGAGTTTATGGGGCAACAGGAATAAGCGTATTTTCGAGGGAACTCGCCACCGACCTCTGGAGATCTTTCAAGAGGTGGAGGCCATGCTGCACGAGAATGAGTCGCACCGAGATGTTATGGTCAATCCGAGAACAATTCAAGAGGCACAAGTGGGAGACAGGAGGTGGAGAAAACCGCACGGATCCACCTTAAAGCTCAATTGTGACGCCAGTGTACTGCCCTCGGGACAGGCGGCCATCGGTGTGGTGTGGAGAAATGGATCGGGAGAGATGCTGTTTGGAGCCCAGCGACAGATTCAGCACACGAGTTGCGTAGAAATGGCCGAGGCGGAGAGTGTGTTGTGGGCTCTGCAACTGGCAAAGCAGAGGGGAATGTACACGCTTCGACTGGAGTCCGACAATCAAGCACTGGTGAGCAAGCTAAAGCATGGATGCGAGGGACTGGGCTCGTTGTATGATGTGATAACAACAATTACGAGGTTAGCGGAGTCCCTTGACACGGTTGAGTGGTCTCATACTAGATGTGAAGGAAACAAAGTGGCGCATGGTTTAGCATCCTTAAGACCCATTTCCCATACAATGTTCTTTTCAATTCATGAACTTCCAGCAGATGTTAGACTGACTTTATTAAGTGAAATGGAATGAGGTTTGATTTGTGCTCAAAAAAAAAAAACTACAAAAGGATTATTGGCAGATTGCTATATCTTACTCTTTCGAGGTCTGATATTTCTTACACTGTCAGTTAAGTCAGTTCTTGCAGCACCCCCATTGCAACCTCATTGGAATGAGCTTTGTATCTCTTGAGATATTTGAAAGGAACTTTCAATTTGGCATTTTCTTATTCAGCATCTTCCTCTTTCACTTTGAATGCATACATTGATGCTGACTGGGGTATAAAAATATAATTATTATAAATTTTAAAACATGATTTTTCAAAATAAAATTTTATAGATATATAAAAATAGATTTTAGGAATATAAATATAATTTTTAATTTTTTTTCAAATTAAATACTTCCTCCGTTCGCGAAAACTTGTCATTTTAGCTTCCGGCACAATATTTAAGAAATATTTAAACTACCAACATTACCCCTAATTTTGTCTTAATTATTACCCCTACTTTTGTCTTAATTATTTCAAAACAAAGTACAACCACATTTTTCAAGGTAATTCAAATTTTAAACAAATGAGGGTAAATTTGGAAATATATGAGTAAAATCTCTAAAGTGACAAGTTTTTTTGAACAAAATCAAAAGTCTAAAATGAAGAGTTTTCGCGAAAGGAGGGAGTATATGTTAAACTAATTTGGTGATGTAGGGAGGGGAGTAGCTAGAGTAGTAGAAAATCCACACTGTTCCCGTAGTATTTTATTTGGTGTTTCTGAGAGTCTGAACATATTGGGCTGAAGAAATTAAAGGGGAGCCTAAACTAGTTACTCTGAAAATGAAAGGCCCAGCCCAGCCAAATCATATAACCCTAAGCAGCGAATCCGTAGCTTCCCTTTCTCCTCTGCGCCGAGCAGTACACAGAGGTCGGAAAACACCTAATCCCTCAACACCTCCGTGCATCTCCAACCATTACCAATTACCATGGCGAGTCTCTCCCATTCCATCTTTCTTCGTAGTTTTACTTCCCTTTGTTCTTCATTCACGTTATTGTATCGGTTTTCTTTTGATCAATTATTCATATTGAAGACGATTTTCTTTTCTTTTGATTTAGTCGTCGAAGAGAAGGACAAAGGAGCCTAAGGAAGAGACTGTTACCCTCGGCCCAGCTGTTAAGCCTGGGGAGCATGTCTTCGGCGTTGCTCACCTTTTCGCTTCCTTCAACGATACCTTCATTGTTAGTCTATTACTCAATATGCTTCGATTTTGATTGATTTTTTTTGAAAAAAAAATTATTTATTCAAATTCTTGTATCGGTTCAAATTATGCAGCACGTCACTGATCTATCTGGAAGGGAAACAATGGTTCGCATTACTGGTATGTTTTCTTTTCAATCTCACAATTTAGTGCCAGTGCAGTTTGAGTTGGAATTTTTATTATGATCTACTGGTTGTGCAACACTGCGAAGAATGCATTCTATTAATTTTGTTTATATATACTGGTTGACCTGCACTAATTGTATTTTTGTTTACATTGTTTATTGAACCGCCGAATTTTCTTTTGTTGATATCCTAGTATAAGCTTTGTTTACCCGTTTCCATGGTGGTGTACTCGGGCAATGTTGAATTATTGATGTTCTCTGATTATGTTCTGGGATTGCCTTTACCTTGCAATAATGAACCTGGTTATTGAATTACCATCTCTGCATAAATAATTAACCTTTGTTAGGTTCAAATTTCTATTTTAAAATCCAATTATGTTCTTTGCATCTGCCTTGATAAAGTGCTATGTCACTGTTTCCTCAGTTATAACCACTGTCCATTTTCTATCGCCCTATCATAACTGTTTCCTCTGTCTAGTTAGTTTTAGTTGGTTTGTGTTTACTGCTTTTCATTTCTTGATCCTGGTCCTTTGTTTGCCTATTATTTTTGTTTTTTTACGCCCACATCACTTGCACATTTGGAATAGGTGGGATGAAAGTGAAAGCTGACAGGGATGAATCTTCCCCGTACGCTGCTATGCTTGCTGCCCAAGATGTTTCACAGCGCTGCAAAATATGCTTTCTTGAGTATATATTCTTGTTTTTTTTCTTAAAAGATCACACATTGTCAAGCGTACCATGTTTAGCATCAATTCCATCTAGGGAATAATAATACTTGTTGATGTTCTACTGGAGTTAGGTATCACTGCCCTCCATATCAAGCTCCGTGCTACTGGTGGCAACAAAACCAAGACTCCTGGGCCAGGTGCTCAGTCTGCCCTCAGAGCTCTTGCTCGTTCAGGCATGAAAATTGGCCGAATTGGTAAGTCCCTTACATTACATGTGATATGGTGCACTTTGTGTTGTTTTGTTTCTTCTAGCCTTTCCTGTTTTGTTGCGGATATATGATTTTGGTCCTCCCTTGGCAGAGGATGTTACCCCCATACCAACTGACAGCACCCGTAGAAAGGGTGGGAGGAGGGGAAGAAGGCTGTGAGGATTTTGCACCTTGGGACTCATGTTACCTTTTCTGTTTCGCGGATGTTGGCCCTTTTGAGTAGTAGCTCTAGCTTGTGGTTCAAGGATTTCCAAATCAAATTTTGTGTTGCTTTGATTATATGGACTTTGTTGGGATTTTCATCATGAAATTGTTGAATATTTACTGTTGGAAGACTTTAGATATTGTTTTATTATTATACTTAAGATAATTAAGATTTTACACCAAACATTTTTGGTTGACAATACGAAATTTGCTTATGGAATAAAAATACCAATTCACCATTTTATTGGATTGTTTGACAATAATGAGAAAGGTTACACACTTACACCCTCTTGTTTGGAAGAACAAACTATAACTTTCTCTAAAGTAGAATTCAATCCTAAAAAACCATGTCTCCTCAAAATAAAAAAATAGCACATTAAAATGGTCTAAAATATGGAGGTTAATTGTTGTTCATTTGAGGCCTTTCCATGCTCCAAAATTAGCCCATTAAAATGGTTTAAAATATGGAGGCTAATTGTTGTTCATTTGAGGCCTTTTCATGCTCCAAGCACTCAACTTGTCTATTGTCACAGACTCGGTCCCATTGTTGAATACATACAAGTGAGCCTGATCCAGTCTTGCAATTTTTGGATAAACCCTTGACGTTATTACTGTCTTCCCTTTGGCCCCAAAGCTTTCAACAACTGAATGATCAATCTACACACACAATATTATTTACATGTTGTTAAATTGGATGAAAGAGTTACTAAATAAAGTTTTTCTATTGAAAGTCAAGCTTGGAGAATTTACCAAGCTCCTAAGGGAGAGCTTTCTGTCTGTGAGATCGACATCCACAAATCCAGCAAATGATGGCATGTAATTATCTTTATCTAAAGAAGAACTGTACGTCTCCAAAGAAGCCAAGATAAAGGAAAATAAGTTGAAGGGCTAATTATGATTTTGTTGAAATTTGGGTAGCATTTGCATCGAAGATACATATAAGAGAGGAAAGAGAGAATTCAGACCTTCTTCCATCTGCGCAAAGGAGCACTACATACTTGTACGAAGCTTTGAAAACTCTGAAGAAGACCGGTGTGTATTCCTCAAGTCCCTTTGACGCCAATGTCAAGAGGCCGAAGGGACCAACCCCACCTTGAACTGTTGAGCCCCTGATGCCACAAAGGTCTTGTGCATTAG
This sequence comes from Persicaria maculosa, assembly GCA_963922045.1. NCBI lineage: Eukaryota > Viridiplantae > Streptophyta > Magnoliopsida > Caryophyllales > Polygonaceae > Persicaria > Persicaria maculosa. The sequence continues at coordinate 302,112 of OY998252.1, forward strand.
TCCACTTTGGGTTGAATGGCTCTGCCTTGTCCAAACTTGATGGCAGGGTGAACACAACTTCAACATCAGCCTGAAAAATGATTAAGTGTTTACTTGCATTACTCAATTGTTTTGATTTGTATATGTAAGTTGATAACACTACTAGATCGGAGTAGACTCAGTACTACTCGCTAGAAATAGGTGTTGGATCAAAGCAAGGCCAACCCTGTCAATTAGGAGCCTTAGGCAAAATTAAATTATGGGGTCCTATATGTATATATGTATATGTATATGTATATATGTATATGTATATATATGTATGTGTGTGTGTGTTTTTGAGTGTCCCAAGTGTAGACAGAAACAAGTACACAACACACAAACAAGTTAACAAACGACATAGCAAGAGGGTTGATAAAAGAAAAATATTGTGAGAACGGGAATGGAGCAAGAATATGCTCTCTGCCACTTCTTTGATACTCAATCTAACACTCTCTAATATGAATGATGTGTGTGTCTATAAATACCATTAATTTTTTTTCCTAATACTCTTGAAAGCAAAATAGCTAAAACAAATGTCTACTAACAATAAAAAAACAATGCATGGGTCACAGAAGGAAACTCATAGCAAGACTAACCACAAGTTTGTTTTGCAATTGCATATCCAAGTTGTTTCTCGTCTCAATCTTATTCCACAATTTGCTAGTAAACTCTTGTTATTCTAAGATTTGAACGACTTGCAACAAAAACAATAGACTTTGTACGTCAACATTTTCTATAACTTAGTCCTCTATATGTTATAGAATATAAGAATATGAAAAATGTGTTTCTTGAACAATCATATATTATATATAGAAGAAACACAATATCTAATTTTCTAATGGCCCCTTATCTACTAAAACATCATAGATATCCAACAGATGATTAAGGAAACAAGAAGCTAGCTATATATATGTAGGAACAAACCTGAGCTGCAGTTATGCCTTTGACTTGAACATATTTTCCAGTAGGAAGCAGTTGCTTAGACAGTTTGACTTGAGAGGTCCTTAGTGTGTCCAGCTCTTCAATTGGCCATTGGAGCAGCTGTCTTCCATTTGGATCAAGCCAAAGTTTTCTGGGAATCACCTAATATAATATATATAATAATAGTAATTGATGAATGAATGAATGAATTAAAGATACTGTATTAATGAATTTGATATGAAATGATGGAGTAGCTAGGGAGGGAATTACATGAATCCCAGCCCATCCTTTTTGGACATCATCAGCGGTGGTATCCGACTCATTAGCCCAACCCAACAAAATCCTCCGGTTCTTGTTGTTGTCGAAGAATACCTTGGACGCATAAAAGTTTCCATAATCATACCTGAGTCCATCCCATCCATCAACTGAGGTGTTATCGGGGACATACACATCCTTCACAGGATCATACCTCCCAACTGTGTAGTAGTCATATCTTGTAAGATCAAGGCTTATTTTGAGGACGTGCTTTACCCCGGGGCCGTTGACGGATGTTTCCACGCCCATTTCCCCCTTCAATGCGACCGGGTAAAAATCAGGGCACTCCCAGTTTCCAGTGCCGGCTGCTGAATGCAAGGGGTGCTTAGCCTTTTGCCAGGTCTTGAAATCCTTGCTTTTGTACAAGTAGGCCATCCCCCTGTTCCTCCTCCTCCCACCAACCAAAATATGCCAGTGGTGGTTGCTCCACCAGGCGGTGGTGGGATCGCGGAAGTAGCTGGCATTGATATCAGGGCTGGCGGTGATAATGGGGTTGTAGTCGGGCTTGATCCACTTGCGAAGATAAGGGTCGGAGAGGTCGGCAGGAAAAGCTATGTTCTGTTGTTGACGCTTGTTCTTATCAAGGCCGGTGTAGAGGATGACAGGCTTGTTACCGGGGAGGATGGTGGCAGAGCCGGACCAGGTGCCGTTGATGTCAAAAGGCTTGGAGGGCCAGATTGCAGGTTCAAGTGATTCCCAGTTGATGAGATCCTTTGAAACGGAATGGGCCCATACTATGTTCCCCCAAATGGCTCCTTTGGGATTGTATTGATAGAAGAGGTGGTAGAAACCCTTGTAGAACAGAGGTCCTGTTACATGTAAGTACGTACGTACGTAGCGGCGTTTAATTTAATTTAATTTAAATTGTACACTTAATTAATTAGGTAGCTTGAGATCGAATATACAGTAATTGCTAGCGCGCTGTTACTTACCATTGGGATCTGTCGTCGTTGGTTGATTAGCATGTATTTTGGATCAGAGCCCACAGAACATGGAGCGAAAGCAACAATCAAGTTAGCACGTACAGTCATATCATATCCATCATACCGTATAAAATATATACATAGTAGTAATTAGTTTGTCCAAATTTAATTGATATACCCAATTAACTTGAACTTGATTAATGATTTTCGAGCGTACGTAATTGACATTTATACTTAAAAGATAAAGATGAGACGACTACAAAATCCTATAGTTGACTTTAATGAAAATGCCGATTCATGTTTGAAAGCCATGCGCGCTGTATATATCACCGGAACTATAATTAATATAATACGTAGTATTATAATTGGGAGCTAGCATTAATTAAGTGTGGAATAAATAAAGTTAGTTTAGCTTAATTAGTTTGTTTCAATATTTTTTCCTAAAAAATAATAAAATAAAATAAAATTCGACCAACCGATGGGAGTTACGTAGCAGTGGTTTTTGAATCCATCTTTGACCTTACCCTTAATTGTATCGATGATATAAGAAGCTACCTAGCTATAAAAACAAATAAACCAAACTCTCGTATATACAACGAAGATGTATAGATATTCGACCAATATATATATATATATATATATATATATATATATGAAGATAGGTAGAATATGATATAATTAATACATGAGTTGTACTGTGAATTATTGATACATTAGTTGTAAACATTAAACTATTAGGTGAACACGTTAACACGTCCATGGTCAACTCTCGATTTTCTATGTAATTAAGAAATTATTGCGCTCTAATTTTACATAACTCCTCCATCAACCTGATTTTTATAATAAATTAAAATACTCCGCTAGTTAGTACGTAGTATTATGAAACATTAATTTATATTTATGATAAAGAATCAATTAATAATACAGTATCTATTATAATTATCCACCTAATCGATGGGTCCAATTTTATATGTGGAACTGGAAATTTCTATTTGAACTTCACGCGGTTACCGTGATGAGCCATAATTGTTGACGGACGACTGACGGACTTTTCACAACCTCTGCTTTGACGGACTACGTATTTATGATCAACTACGTTATATTTTCAAAATTGTCTCATCTATTGAAAAAAAAATACTCCGTATTAATTAAAATCTCAAAAAAAAAAAATCATAATTATTGTACAACTCCAATAATTTTTCTATTAACTTATACATATATAATAAATACTTTCTATTTAAAACAAATACTTTGTCCAATCAATAATATGAGACATTTGACAAGCATTTTAATGACCTAAAACTATATAAAAAATTTAAATTTTATTTTATAATTGACTACTTATTAGTAATTATAAGTATGTAATTGTAAAAATATTAATATCTTATATAGTTTTATAGTTTTTAACTCATTAAAATACACGTTGATTTTAAAGTCGAGTGTCTTATATTTTAGATCATAGGAAGTATAATTTTGGTTTTGTTAACTCTTATCGAAATTATGAATCGATTGTGTTTTTTTTTTATCTTAGTCCATTTCGTACTAATTAATTGAATCGATCAATAGCAATTAACTAACAAATAAATGCAAAAATGAATAAGAAAAATCAATCAATAACAACTAAAAATTGAATGAACAAACTAAATGTGCAATATATATATATATATAAGTAATTGAATACCAAAATCAAATTTAAAAACAAAGGAGAAAACTTGAAACAATGGATGGACATTGATAGATTATTCAAATTGCAAATGAAATCTGACAGTCGATTGAATTAGAAAAATAAATAATTACAAAAGTATTTATAAAGAATTTAATTTTAGAGATGTATCTATTTTGCAACGTATAAAAACCCTGAACTGTACGTACTCCTGTATGGTATTAATTAATAATTCAATCTTCCACTTCCACGTGGGTGACTTAATTAGTCAAAGCTGGCTTTTGGATCTCCAAATCTTAATTTCTGCGGGCCACTTGTTCTGAATTTGATTCGTTGACTTTCATTTGCAATCTCCCAATTTCAGTGTATTTTGCTTCAATTTCATTCCGAACCCAAAAAAAAAAAAACTAGAAAATTTAGGTATACACATACACTCGATCACTGATTTTTCGAGGTTTATTTATCTAAAAAATACATTTTTATATACACTAATTTTGACTGATCGATTTTTCAATAGAACTCAATTTTAACTTTAATTAACTTGTAAAACTATATATTATCAACAGCTAGTATTCTACTAACCAATAGGCAATAACCATGTACTCGTACTCCACATATCCTTATCAAACTAAAGATTGTTTGCTTTTTACCATGTTTTTAAAGAAATTAATACTTTATAAAATATTAATTTTTTAAAATATATTCAGACAAACTTATTAATAATAATTAAGAATGATGAAATTATTTAAAAAATAATAATAAAAAATTTGATATTCATTAGAGTATTAAAAAATGTATTGAAAAATGAAACGAAATAGTATATTTTAAAACAAAGAGACTAGACAAGAGGGATAGAGGGGATTTTGTAAGAGGCATAGATGGGATTCCGGTGGCTAGATATAAATATTTATTTTGAATTGAGTTGAAAGGAAAAGAAGGAAACAAAGAAAGAAGGGATGAATTGAAATATGGATGGATGGGAACGAAGCTATTACTATTTACTAGAGGGGCCGGAGGTACGTACCGTTGATCCAATTTTGGGGAGGCTGGAAATGGTATCCAGTTCTAAGAGTTTGGTCAACGGATGATGCTTTGATGGCTGCCAGCTTCGGCTGAAACTTGTGAGATGCTTCGACGACTTCCAACACCAACACAGAGATGAAGAGAAGCCATAGCAATAACAAATGGTACAAGCTGCTGGGTGCTGCCGCCATAACCATATACTTTCGATCAATCGATTGATGGATCCGATCTGAATTGATCACAGGCTAGGGATAGGCTCGGTAGCCACCGGCCGGCCGGGCAGCGCAGCGAAGGAGTATAATATATGGGATTGGGAGTACGTCTATGGTCTATGTCTATCTTCGTGATGCCGGGTTTATCTGTCTCGTGAGGACCCCTTATTTATAGATCCAGTTTCCCGCTTCATCCGCGCATCAACTGTATTTAATTTCTCCCCTTTTTTCTTTTTCTTCTTTTCTTTTCTTTTCTTTTTAAATCATTATTATTAATTATTAATTGCTTCATTTATTACTGCCGGTGCATAGAGATTGGCATTCTACCTCCTGACTTGTTTTTTATTTTCCTTTTCTAAAAACTACAGTAATTAATACTTTTATTTTAGTTCTGTTCATTATTATTAGGCGCTCAAAAAATAAAATAATCATTACTACTTTTTTTAGGAGTGATCTGTATACTAAAATTATTAATGAAAATTAATTTACTTAAAAATAAATTCTACATTTTTTTTTATGAAGGTATATATATTGTTATCATATCGGACCATATGGATCAGAGCTCTCTTATAGTATTAATAGATAATTAGATATACATATGGATCTATCACGATCAGATTGGATGATTAGTATATGATATGATATAATGTATTGTATAAATTAATCAAAGCAACCGACCAAATTTCCATATATATGATTCATTTTGTTTAAATATCTATTATTAATTATTAATTCCCGCAAATTAATCAAAAGGAAAATAAATTAAGGATATGGATGGAGCAATGAGCTCCAACACACGAGTCTTAATTGATGACCGACTAGTAAACTCTGTATAATTTCCAGTCAAACAGACGAAGTGCAATTTTTCAAATCCTAGCCTCCGGTCTCGGTTTTCGTTTCGCAGAGCTGGATTATCAATATCAATTTATATACCAAGTATATATAATACTACTTCAATGTATAAAAGTCAATGTGATATTTTGGTTGATTTTGAGAAAATTTTCTCATATAATTTTTTATATTAAAATAATATATAATTACAATTTACGCAAAGTGACAATAAAAAGTCAATATATATATAAGTTAATAAAAATATAAATCTATCTATATGTATTATCTGATCAAAATATAGATATTTTGCTAATAATATATATATATATATATATATATATATATATATATATATATATATATATATATATATTGGTAATTGCTAATGTATTAATTAGTACCTACCTATCTAACTAAAAGAATCTCTGCTTAAAATAGTGAATTTTTTCAAAATATTCAAAAAAATAAGTATTTAACAAAATATTTCGAATTTTAAAATATTTACAAAAATATTCATTTTTTGCAGGTCTGACAGAAAAACGCGGTTTGAAACCGCATTTTATTCGTAAAGTTAAAATTTTGAAACCAAAGAAAAAAGGGACAAAAAATTAACCATATTGAATTGAATTAACCATGAGAGACGCGGTTTGAGACCGCGTTTTATTCGTAAGTTTACATTGGATAAATTAGCCAAATGTACATTTAGGGCTCGTTTGGTTGGAGGAAATGAAAGGAAAGGAAATGAATCATTTCAAGAGAAGGGAAAGGAAAGAGAAATGGTTAAACTCCAATTTTGTTTTGTTGATTTAAGAGAGGAATCATTGCTTCATCCTTACCTAATTTATTGAAATGAAATTCAACAAAAAAAATCCAATTACTAAGGCTGTGTTCGGTAGGGTATTGTGGGGGGATTGTGGGGATTCTTTCAAAATACAAAACAGATTTCGGTTGGGGGAAGGGTGTTCGGCAGGGAGATTGTGTACAATCTGGGATGGAGATTGAGGAGCTTTCATGGGATTCTTTCAGAATCTACTCCCCCAAGATTGTGGGGATTGTGGATGGATTTATGTATGTGAGATCACCATTTGCCCTTCCCCCATTCCAGATCTGAGACGGCCGCACCAGGAGAGAGAGGAGAGAAGCCGGAGAAAATATCGTGACTTCGCCGGAGAAAATGTGTTTCCCATCAGGAGCCCAATTGACGCTCGTGACAGGGCCCTTGTCTTCATCGACGGTGACGAGCTCCGATGTGGATCCCTCCGAGGCATCCCACAAGTACACGGTGCTGCCGAGGGCAATTGCGAGGACATTGCTGCTGCCCCAATCAAGGAGATTCAAGTAGTAGTCATCCTGAAGATCGGGGGCGTCCAAAATTCGCTATGAAGTCTGCATCGTTGTGCATTTATGCGAGTCTTAGATCCAGAAATTTAACCAAATCGACTTTACTTAGAGTTAATTGGGACCAATTTTAACATACCTGAGGAATATGTCTGCGTGGCTTGACTGATTTTGGCTGTTGGAGAGAGGAGGAGGTCACCTCCCATGGCGCTGCTGCGTCGGCCCGAGCAGGTGGGGGCTTGTTCTTGAAAGCAAGAATCCTGGTCCTGTTCATGCCGAACACCTCCTTGAGCTGCTGGTGGTACGCCTCCTTCGAGGGAGAGCTCAAAACCGGGTTCTCCTTCTTGGATCCGTCTGTTAGCATGTAGTGCGCATAGTCGAAATCCATGGCGTCAGTTTGTGCTCAGGAAAGAAGAAGGGGTATTGGGGTTTTTTTTCCAGGGGCTTTATGGTAATTTTGTTACTTTAAAATACACAACAATCCCCTACCTACCAAACACCTTTTACGAGATTTCCGACATCCATAATCTCAATCCCCACAATCCCCTTAATCTACCAAAATAATCTCCATCTCCTAACATCTACTGAAATCCCCATAATCTCCATCTAGTGCCAAATCAATTGATACAACAATTCAACAAAACAAATGAGATTCAACGCAAAACCAATTTCAATTTTGGGTCTAATTTGGCGTTGGCATTGCAATGAAACAGAAGGTGAAGTGGTGGCTGCTCCTATCTCATCTTTGAGAGGCATTTGTTCCTGGCTTCCTGCTATGGAGGAGAAGATGTCGTCAGATCGGATGAGGAAGAGGTGTTGTGTTCGATCAACAATCTGCTCCGATCCAACTATCCCTAATCCTAACGGGCACCAACATCACAAAGAGTCTGTCGCCATAGAGGGAAAAAAGGGGCGAGATTTTGATTAGAAGATGGAGATATATTCGACAGAAAATGAGAAAGGAGATGCATATCCGATGGAAGTGAGCGCGAGAGAAAGGTTGTGGGTATGAGAGAGTCAGAGAGTGAACGACTGAACAAGAAGAAGGCCGGGGGAAGGGGTGAAAGAAGAGGCAGAAGGCAGAGAAGGGCTTCCTTTTTTTAGGTAAACAAATGAGCTTCATTAATTGAGGCCTATAACACTAATACAGTATTTTTGTTAAACCCAATTTCTAATTTATTTCAATTATAATTTTTATATTTTTGTGGGTCGAGTTTGCAATTAGACATATTTCAAGTAAATATATGTCAAGGTTATGCGTGTGTATGTATGCCTTCAATCAACAACAACAACAACATGATTATAAACTAAGTCCCTCTCGAGTAACAGAGGGCCTTCGCTGGTAGCTTTATAAGCTCGCAGAGATAACTCTTAAATGAGTATAAACTAAGTCCCTTACCAAATTTATTGAAATGAAATTCAACAAAAAAAGAATCCAATTACAAAATCAGTTGATACAACAATTCAAGAAAAAATTCCAATTACTAAATCAGTTGATACAACAATTTAACAAAAAAAAAAGAGATTTAATGCAAAACCAATTTCAATTTTGGGTATAATTTGGCGTTGGCATTGCAACGAAACAGAAGGTGAAGACGTGGTGGTTGCTCCTATCTCATCTTCGAGGGGCATTGGACAGAAAATGAGATAGGAGATGCAAATTCGATGGCAGTGAGCGTGAGAGAAAGGTTGTGGGTCGGGTATGAGAGAGTCAAAGAGTGAACGACTGAACAAGAAGGAGGTCGCGGGGTGAAAGAAGAGGCAGAAGGCAGAGAAGGGCTTCCTTTTTTTAGGTAGTAATCCTTTCAGGTGTTAAAATAAAACGTTTTTACCGGATGCAGTCTAATATTCTTTTCCCTAGGCTTATTTTTAGTAAAACAAACAAGCCCTTGGTGTATATCGCTTTGAGATTGCAACGGAAATTCACTAATAAAGTCTAAAACAAGCATTCAATTAAATCCCAAATGTATATCCTCGTATATATTATATGGCCACAATGCAAAGTATGTATGCATAAATGTCAACATGTATATAATATATGGTCCATATGGAGTTCTTCTCATTAAAAATAAAAAGAAAAAGGAAAAAAGAAAAAGAAACATATGTATGAAGTTGAAAAATGGCGGGAGTAGGAAGGAAGTTAAGAGGATAGAGATATTATCCTAAAATCCTCTTCCAACGTGTAAAGTTTCTATAGATAGATCGAAGCAAAACGAGAATTGTGTGCATACCATATTTGCCTTTCCGCGTTCAAGTTTTCACACCCTACCCTAATGCCTAATGGCCTAATGGCCTAATGAGTCAACGAATCAAACTCCCTCGTATCCTAATTATAAAAATTACCACTACTAATTATCATTTTTTTTAGTCGATCGAATCACAGGTTTCTTCTAATCATAGCATCAAGTTTCAAATGAATAATAACTTTCACTTGTAATTTTAAATTGTTTTTTTAGGATAAAAATACCTATTTTGTCCTCCTAAATCATATTCTTATCTTAATATATTAACTATGTCCTTATAAATATTTTTTTTTATCTTTTTTATAAAATGTCTTTTTTTACCCTTAAAGATTTGAATTTAAAAATATTAATTTTTCATTTCAAGGTTCTTTCATGTCTTTTAAAAATTATAAATTGTCATATTTCATTAATTTCACCTAACTTTATATTTTTTCTTAAAATACCCAATTATAAGCCTTTTCGAGGTCATGTTTCAAGCAAATCCAGCCCTTCGCACCTTGTTTTCTTCTCATACAGTGCACCACCTCCTGTGAAATCACCACATTGTCGGTGATAAGTCGCCCCAGGAGAAAGCTCCCTTGCAATGGGCCAACCAACTTGGACTTAAACGGATGCAATCTATTGGCTACGACTTTCGTGACCGCTTTGCAATGAACATTGCAAAGACTAATCCCGCGAAATTGGCCGACGCGCTCAGGCTTCTCTACTTTAGGGAGGAGAGTAATAAGTGTATCATTCGTTCCTAGCAGGAGCTTGCCTATCTTGGAGGACACCTTGACAAGGGCAACTGAAGCCGCCCCAACCACCTTCAAACACTTGTGAAAAAATATTGGTTGGAAGCCATCCACCCCTGGGGCTTTATAAGCCTCCATGCTTTTAAAGGCTTTCCAAACCTCCGAGTCCGAAGTCTCCTTGTCCTCTTTATATAGATTCTCAAAAAAGTTCAAGGCAAGCTCTTCAAGTTTGGTCTTGTCCTCAATCCACCCATTGTGTGAATCAAACAACCTTCCACCATCCTTGCCCGGGGCATCCTCTCTTCAAGTTTGGTCTTGTGCGAAGCATCCGACTTCTTTTCATGTTTCCTTCTCATGATCGTCGAAACGTGAAAGAACTTGGAATTCCTATCTTCGAGGGTGGTCAACTTTCTCTAGATTTTTGCATCCAAAAGACCTCTTCCTGCGCAAACACATCATCCAGCTTCCCTTTGATTATAGCTTCATGTGCCCAAATGATCTCGTTGTCCTCATGGATGAGCTTTTTCTGAACGGCGTCCAGGGCCTCAATCGAAAGTTTTTTCCTCGTAAAGATATTCCCAAAAACTTTCCTATTCCATTTCTTCAGCTCAATGCTAAGATCATCTAAAGCAGCTACAATCGGAGCATCTTTACGCCATTTCTCCTGCACCAAACCATGGAAGTCGGGGTGGGAAAATCAGTGCCGGTCCAAAGGGTGGGGCAGGGTGGGCGACCGCCCAGGGCCCATTTCGGTAGGGGCCCATTAAAAATATATGTTGTATATATAATATAATATAACAAAATACGAGTTTGACTCAACGATAAGTTTAAATCTTAACAAAATTTGGATTCCTAGACGTGTAGAATTCAAATCTCTCTATTTGTATTTTTTAATGTTTTTATAGAGAGGCCTTATATCGATTAAATTTTGCATTTTTTTATGTTTTTATAGAGGATCATATATTCATTTAATTTAGACATAATTATTTGTACTTTTACCTTTTGAATACAATATTAGACAATTTTTTATGTGGCAGATAAAGCTTTATAGTTTACATATATAAATCTTTCTATTTTATTTGAGAAAAATGTATTGTTTTTATTTCTCCATATATGTAATATGCTCGATGTATCTAATTTTTCTTTTTTATTTTTGTTTATAAAAAAATCCCCCTTTTAATTTTTTTTTAGTTCATATATAGGTGATGTCATAGGAGGTTACATATGTGATATCTTAGAACAAAAACTATATTCAGTATTAATAGACAATTTTTTAATACTCCTCTACATAACAACTTAAGTAGTTGTGAACATATTATACTGGATACCAAGCAAAAATAAATAGTTTTCACTACAATTATATTTTTGAATTTTTTTAAACTATATTATTTTTTTTATTCATTGACCTACTTTTTTTCTTAAATTTGAAAAATAATTCAAATATAAAAATAATATGAAAATTTCATAAAGTTATACAAAATTTTTATTTTTTAATGTTTATCGGGCCCTTAAAATTTTAGTTCGCCCTGGGCCTATAAAATGATAGGACCGGCACTAGGGAAAACCATGCCGCCTCAAAGCGGAACGGGCGTCGCTTCTTATCTTTCCTGATGTCCGGGTCCAGCTCCAAAAGCAACGGGTTATGGTCCAAGGAGTACCTGGGGAGATGACAGACTCACTTCCGGCCAATTCAAGCAACCTGCTAGATTAGAGACAACCCTATCTACTATTTTGGAGATATTTCTCCCTCCCAAACAATTCTTACTCCATGCGAAATCCTGCCCCATGAAACCGAGGTCTATAAGGTTATGACGATTGATGATGTTCTTAAAAGACACAGAGTCACGATGAATCGCACCAGTACCCCCATGTGTTTCATCACTAGAAATAATGCAGTTGAAATCTCCGCCAATGAAGATATCACCTAACATATAGCTTAATGCCGTGTCCAGGTCCTCACAAAATTGAACGTGTCTAGCAGCAGCAGTAGGTGGCCCATAGACAGTAATTAGATTAACCTTCTTCCCACCTTTGGTCCAAGACACAGATGAAATTGGGGTTCTTCGCTTCCACTCTTACGTCAAGGGTTTTCTCGTTCCACAAGAGTCAGATCACCCCCGTGAAACCCACCGCTTCCACACGTTCTACCATGTCAAAACTGAGTTTGTCACAAACTTTCTGTGCTTCCGCCCCAGAGATCCTAGTTTCGAACAAGGCCAGGACATCCACTGCACAGTTCTTACACAAATACTTAATAGCTCGTAAGAAGGATTTCTTTCCTGCACCAAAACAATTCCACCGTAAGACTTTCATTAGAGAAACGAAGATGCAATAACCAAACCAAACAGGCAACGGCACAGTTAAAAAACTTAAAATGGACATTAATCCAAATCCGTGGTCTTAAGGAAGGCATCATCTTCCTCCATCCCATCAAGCCCTTGGCAAACCGTAGTGTTCACATTCATTGTGCGATCTTCCCAGAAACGTCCTCTTATTGGTTGTAAATCTCCCTTGTCCATTGATGAAGAACCACTCCAATCATGTCATTCTCATGAGGGTTAGTTAAGAATTAAGATGTTCAGATTTGCTCAAGCATTGTGCTTCTCTTTGGACCCTTTGAAAGTCGGGTTCAGACTGGTCGAGACAATCAAAGCATTAGATGATCCAACAACTTTCCCATTGGACATTTTTCTTTTCTTGGACTCTTTCCAACGGGCCAAGCCCATATCCACCCTTTGAAAGTCTTCCAACAAGGGACAAATAAGATACATTTCTTGCTTGCACTCCACAATGACAACGCGCTAATCTTTAATTTATCTCCCCCGACCCCGACCCCGACCCCAACCCCAAACCCCAATCAGTTTCAGTTTCGTCCTCTTTCTCTTGTTCGCTTCCACCCCACATCGTCATGCCCACTCCGAGCTCCCGGAATGTTGGTGCCACCGAGAACAGCTGGTGCAGGGCGGTTCCCGGCGGCACCGGCATTACCGTGCTGGCCCTCCTCCTCTCCAAACCCCCAGACCTCCTCCTCCTCCAATCTGCTATCGGCAATCTCCTCAAATCCCATCCCATTCTCAGCTCCAGGCTCCACCTTGATCCCACCTCCCAGACCTTCTCCTTTATCGTCCCCGAATCTCCCGCCCTCGAGGTCAAATCCATCGACCTCCGCTCAACCCTCGAGATCCTCCGCCCCACTGAATCCCTCTCCCCGTTCCAGACCATTCTAGAGCACGAGATCAACGCTAACCCCTGGGAGGACGTCTCTCAACTGTCTTCCGGCGGCTGCGATGTGTTCCAGGCCAAATTGTACGAGTTGGAGGGCGGGAGGTGGGTGACGGTGCTCAAGTCGCACACTGCCGCTTGTGACCGCGCCGCCGCTGTGGCGGTGCTCAGGGAGCTGCTGGTTCTGGTCCGCCGAGGAGGAGGAGGAGGGGCGGAGTCGGAAATTGAAGGTGAGTGCGAACTCAGGAGGGGAATTGAGGAGTATATTCCGATAGGGAAGGGGAGCAAACCGTTCTGGGCTCGTGGGATCGATATGCTCGGGTATTCATTGAACTCTTTCCGGCTGTCAAATATTGAATTTGTGGATCCCGTTTCTCCCCGCCGATCTCAGCTCGTCCGACTCCGGCTGGACCCGGAGGAGACCACCAAGCTTCTTGAGGTGAATGATTTGATGAAATTCTCAATGCCGTGATTCAATTTGTTCTTAATTGATTCGAATCTCATCTCATTGACACCGTCATGATTCATTCATTCAGGTCATGTGATTTTGACACTTGAGAGAGGGGGATTTGACCAATTAAATTTAAATTACTCCGTAGTGACATGGTAATTTGACACTTGAGAAAAAGAGAGATATGCCAGCCTGAAATTAGAAATACTACGAGTATTACTGTTTGGCTGATGGCTGCTGATAGAACTAACTAGTTATCCAACACAGGGGTGTAAGATTAGGGAGGTGAAGCTGTGCGGAGCTCTTGCAGCTGCCGGGTTGATGGCTGCACGTCTCTGTAAACGCGTCCCTGAAGGGCAATGGGAAAAGTATGCAGTTGTCACTCTTACTGACTGTAGATCTCTTCTTCAACCTCCTCTTACTAGCCATGATGCTGGTAATATATATATACCTGATTATCCATTGCTTCTTCCTAAATTCTTCTTAATTGCCTGTGCTCGGTGCCCCTTTTATTAATTACTACGTATTGTTTTCTTTCTTTTCTTGATGAATTCTGACTTGTTTCTGTTACAGTTGAATGCCATAATTAGGAGTCCTGATTTGATTTCAACAGCAATTTAAGAGATTCATATATTCTGAAAATTAATTAGATCCAAATCTTTCCATGTATTCTGTAGTTTATGTGTGGTAGATCGAGACTAGAGAATGATGGTAATAATGACGTACATATCTAGCACTAAATGACATGTACATCTCATGTTACACTTGCATAGATGGTATACCATCACCTTCTGTCTGAAGAAATTTAGCTTATTGGCATTACACATCAGCTTAAATTTCCCTTGTTCAAAAACAGCCCATGAAAAGTTACAACAGTTTAATTAGCTTAGGTCAATACACGTACAGAGATAAATATCTGTATGCAAGCGTTTTAGTTGTTTCTAATTAAATAAGAATCTAAATTCATATGACCTGCAGGGTTCTATCACTCTGCAGTCCTGAACAGCCATGACATGAATGGAATGGAGCAGCTATGGGATCTTGCAAAAAGAACATACAACTCCTTCCGAGATGCCAAGAATGGGAACAAGCACTTCTCAGACATGGCAGATCTCAACTTCCTGATGTGCAGGGCTATCGAGAACCCAGGCCTGACTCCATCCTCTTCCTTAAGGACCTCTTTCATCTCTGTGTTCGAGGATGTCGTGGTCGATGCAACTGATGAGGGTTACGAGGAGATGGGTGTGGAGGACTACATGGGTTGTGCCTCAGTCCACGGGGTTGGTCCCACAGTGGCTTTGTTTGACACAATAAGAGATGGGCGGTTGGACTGCGCATGCATGTATCCAGCACCATTGCATTCTAGGGAGCAGATGCAGGAGATGATCGATCATATGAAGAGGGTTCTGGTGGATGCTTGCTGCTTTTGAACCCCAATGGAAAGTCAAGTTGGTTACGATATATGCAGTGTTGTAAGTGTAATTGGTGGTGTTTCAATTTAAAGTATGGCGGGAGCAGAGGCTTCCCTGAGGCCTTGGGTGTTTGAACGTACAAGAAGGGGGTGATTCATGATTGTATCTTCTACCAAGGGTTGTTGTTTGTAATGTCTGGTTACTATATCGATCGTATCAGTGCTCTGATGCTGAAATTATTGTGCAGACAATAATAATAGTAATAAAATCATCTTGCAATGGATTCAATAATCATGTGCTGTGCCTGTAATTGTATAATCAAAGATGCATATACCGGAATCCGATTCCAATGGAATGGCCTAATTAATTATGTTATTCGAGGCAATCAATTCCCAAAAGAAACGTTACATTCGTCCTTAATTGATCCTTCCAGAATCCAGATGGATGGAGGCTGTGTGGAGCTAGGTATGGGAGGAGTTTTTTCTTCAGCATGAGCACAGAGCAGGTAATAGTATCAAATAATCAGTAAGAAGTAGCAACAACAAAACGGGGTCACTCTTTTATCTACAGCCCACACTAGCTAATTAAGGTGAGTACGTCGAATTTGATCCGATCATGTTCTTCAAATCACTTTTCTACGTAGTATATCTTAGCAGCACTTCTTCACCCACATGTCACTTTCTTGCTCTATGACAAGAACAAAGTACCAATCTTGAACTTGAACTTGGACATCGATCTATATATATAATCTGATTTTATTTTTAAAGGTACTGTACTTGTTTCATACACGTACTGACAAGTAGCATTAGCAATGAGTTTAAACACCAGTACCACCTTTTCCTATTAAAATATAAATAATAGTAATTCAAATTGTACGTGTTGTATGTTTGTAACATTGTTTGATTAAACATATATTTGGGCTATGGTCTATGGATGGTGGGTGTTTCCACTTTCCATATATAAAGGAAAATGTATGTCTGGTTCTCCCTTTCTTTTCCCTTTAATTTTATTTTCTTAGAAAGAAATCAAAACCCACTTCTTGTAGATCGAATTCATAGTACGTGTGTAAGTTGCGGCCTTAACTAATTTCTTGCTAAACATCATCGTTTAGTCAAAAATTAAAAGATTCAAAAGAGAAGCTGCAGATGGAATAAGTGTGATGATGTATGCATTTCACCATCCATTAATGATTAATCCATATATATATATATATATATATACACCTTACCATAGGCATTAGGCAACCAATCAAACTGCAGGCGGGCATATATAGCTTTTCCTTCAATCCAACTCCTCATGATCATTCTCAAAGTAGCTAGTTTCCGCCTTGGCACTCTACCAAGAAATTACGTAGTAATTAATTAATAAAAGATTGTGAAAGCTCTGATGATCATCCAGAGGATATGATATTATATAGACAATTAGGGTTACAAAGGATAGAGACAAATCTATACAAATCGTAACATACAAGAAAAGTATAAACAAGAGTATATTGTATCTCTAATACCCCCCGGCAAGCTCAAGGCGGAGGGCCGACGTGGAGCTTGGAGCGAAGTAGATCAAACCGACGAGAGCCAAAGGCTTTGGTGAAGACATCTGCAATCTGATCATGTGTACTGATATGACGAACAAAGAGCTCACGGGCATCAACCTTCTCACGAACGAAGTGAAAGTCGATATGAATGTGCTTGGATCGGCTGTTGAGGACAGGATTGCGAGTCATGAAAGTCGCACTCAGACTATCACACAACAACGAAGGAGGCCGAACCAACGACTGCCGCAGGTCTAGAAGCAGAAGTTGGATCCAACTGAGCTCGGCGACAGCCGCTGCAACAGCACGGTACTCGGCCTCAGTGCTTGACCTAGCAACGACACGCTGCTTGCGGGAAGTCCAGCTGACGAGTGAGGAGCCGAAGTAAATGGCATAGCCGAACTGAGACCAGCAGTCATCCACATCCGAGGCCCATCCTGCGTCAAAGAAAGCAGTCACAACAAACTCGGAGGCAGGCGCAGAGTGAACCGATGGGATATGGTGCCCTTTAAGTAACGAAGGATGCGCTTGACGGCCGACCACTGATCATCAGTGGGGCGATGCATATACTGACACACACGATTCACCGCATAAGAGATCTCGGGTCGGGTGATAGTAACGTATTGGAGGGCACCGACGATGCTCCTGTATAACGAGGGATCCGACATTGGATCGCCAGACAGGACCAGACGGGAATGCGGCTCGGCAGGAGTGGAGATGGGCTTCGCATCGGCCATTTTAGACCGCGTCAAGAGATCCCGGATGTAGCCCTGTTGACACAAATGAAGGCCAGACGGCGTGCGAGTGACCTCAATGCCGAGGAAGTAATGAAGATCTCCCAGATTCTTCAACGAAAACGAACGGTTGAGCTGTGCAATGAAGCGATCAATATGGGAGAGAGAGCTTCCTGTCACAATCAGATCGTCCACATAGACAAGAACATAGATGGTGCAGGCGGAGCTAGAATGAACAAAGAGCGAGCAATCAGACTGGCATCCGCGAAAGCCAGAGGCGAGAAGAAAAGCCTTCAGCTTGCTGAACCATGCCCGGGGAGCCTGTTTCAGACCATACAACGCTTTCCGCAGGAGACAGACATGAGAAGGGTGAGCAGGATCAACGAACCCCTGTGGCTGCTCCATGTAGACCTGTTCTGCTAAGTCGCCATTCAGAAACGCATTGTTGACATCAAGTTGGCGAATCGGCCATTGACGCGACAAGGCAATGGTAAGGACAAGGCGAATGGTAGTGGGGTGAATAACTGGGCTAAAGGTGTCGAAATAATCAACACCTTCCTCCTGACGGTAGCCCTTCGCAACCAGACGAGCCTTGTACCTGTCAATCGATCCATCCGCTTTCCGTTTGATCTTGTAGACCCATTTGCACCCAACAATGTTGGCCCGAGGAGGGCGGGGCACTAGAGACCACGTACCTGTGCGACGAAGGGCATCAAACTCGGCTTCCATGGCGGTGACCCACTGTTGGTGAGGGGCAGCTTGGCGGAATGTTTTGGGTTCAAGATCGGGTTGGGGGTCGGGCGGAAGGGGATGGCGAGAGGAGGTGAGAACCTTGGGTTTGAGTTTTCCAGATTGGGCACGAGTTTTCATGGGATGAGTGCTCTGGTCAGCAGGGCGAAGGTGGGGTAAGGAGGCGGGCGGTGGTAAGGGATGGTCAGGAGAGTTGGCGTTGGGGATAGGGTTGGGCGCAGGCCGCTGGTGGGCGGAGGAGGGTGAGGCTGTGGTTGTAGGCGAGGACGACGTCACACTCTCGCTAGGACTGGTCGGTGAGGCAGGCTCCGAAGCGATCGGTGCAGGTGAGGAGCGAGGCGAAGGTGCCTGGGGAACGGCCAAAGCCGCACCAAGGAGATCCGGCGACACTGGCAAGTGAGTAGAGACAGACTGATCAGACACAGAAGGGGAGGAGGAGGGTGATTGACCAACAGATGGGAACTCAGACTCATGGAAGATGACATGACGACTGATATAGGTGCGGTTAGTGGCGGTATGGAAGCAAATGTAGCCACGGTGTGAGGAACTGTAGCCAAGGAAGACACACGGCAAAGTTTTGAATTCCAACTTGTTGGATCGGTAGGGTTCCAGATATGGGAAGCAAAGGCAACCGAAGGACCGGAGTGCCTTATAGTCAGGGAGACGCTTGTAGAGACGGAGGTAGGGGGAGTCAAGCTGTAAGACTGGGGTAGGTGTTCGATTGTGAAGATAAATGGTTGTGTGAAACGCATGCTCCCAAAACTGGGATGGGAGGCGAGACTGAGCAAGCAAGGTAAGGCCTTTTTCTTGGATCGTACGGTTGCGACGTTCAACCATACCATTCTGAGATGGGGTGTGGGGGCAGGATACACGATGAACAATACCCTGCTGTTGGAGCAAAGAGGTGAGGGGCCGAAATTCACCCCCCCCAATCGGTTTGCAGCTCTTTGATGGTGGCATTGAATTGTGTTTTGATCATTGTTTGAAAGAGGCGGAAATATTCCAAGACCTGGGATTTGTGTGTCAAGAAATAGATCCAAGTAAAACGAGTGCAATCATCAACAAACAACACAAAGTAACGAGAACCATTTAACGATAAGTTGGGAGCAGGACCCCAAACATCAGAATAAATCAATTCAAAAGGAGCTGTTTTGGGAACATGAGTTGACACAATGGGTAGACGCTTGCTTTTACCTAACGAACAGGACTGACAGGGGCCAACGGCCTTATTTGACACAATAGGTAAATGAAACTGACGCAACAAAAATTGGAGAATGGCAGGACTTGGATGACCGAAACGATTATGCCAGTGTGCCGGAGATGTGCGCTCACCCACCAGAACTTGCTTGGAGCACGCGGAGACTGACGGAGGCAATTTGTATAAGCCATCACTGACCAGGCCTTTGAGAAGAGGTCGCCCCTGCATGTCCTTAATCAAGCAAAAAGTGGGATGAAATTCAAGGAAAACATTATTATCCCGAGTTAATTTGGAGATGCTAACAAGGTTTTTATGCATGGAGGGGACAATAAAGGACATGTGATAGAGAAATAGGACGAGAGGGTGTGGGAAAGGAAGTGTTACCAATGTGGGAAATAGGTAGGGTAGAACCGTTACCTAGCTAGGGCCAGTTGATCACCACCATTGTAGTCGGAGTTGATGGAGACCTTGTTGAAGTCACCGGTTACGTGGGCGGTAGCACCGGTGTCAGAGTACCAAGCTGGGTCATGGAGAGATGACGAGGAGGCGGCGTATGCAGAGGGGCCGGCGGGCTGCTGCTGAGTGAGACGATCAGCACGTGGCGAGACGGAATGGCTTGAAGATTCAACCGGCTGAAGCAATCCTTGGCAAGATGACCCATACGATCGCAGAGCTGACACTGCGGACGATTGCGAGATCGACCAGCAGAGTCGTCAGTGCCGGTCGAAACATTGCCGGTTGAGCGAGAGGAGGAGCGCTCCTGAGGAGGGCCACGTTGCTGAGGTTGGGGCTGACCTGAGCGGGAGGACGGACGATCAGGACGACGAGAGCGAGACTAACCGTAGTTGGCCGCTGGTTGATGATTCTGAAGGTAGCGACCAACCTCAAGGAGGCGTTCTTCTTCCCGGAGTAGAGACCCAAGAAGATTCTCAGATGTCAGATTGTCGATGCGCACGTTGATGGTGGCGCAGAAAGGGCCGTATGACGGGTCAAGGCCATGGAGAACAGAGGCGATGAAATCATCCTCGGAGACCGGCTGAAGACAATCAGCAAGGGCATCAGCGATGTCTCGCTTCTTCTCAAAGTACTCAAGAATCGAGAGATTGCCTTTCAGAAGAGAGTGTAATTGGGATTTGAGGTGCATCGATCTAGCGCGGGATTGCGCTTGGAACATGTGTTCAAGGGTGAGCCATGCCTCACGCGCAGTGGTGGCGCGAGTGACATAGCCGAGTAGATTAGAGGAGATGGTGGTACGGATCCACACAAGAACAAACTTGTCCCTGCGTTTCCAGGTAAGGAAGTCAGGATTGGGGTTGGTTTGAGGGGAGGACGAGTTTTCAGGAGTGACAGTAATTGTTTTGGGTGGAGAGGTGCCGAGGACATGGTCCTGAAGTTCATAGGCATCAAGGGTATCGGTAAGATTGGCTCGCCAGATCGTGTAGTTGGAACGATCTAGCTTGACGGAAAAGGTAGGCAATTGGAGATTGGAATTGCCGGACGGGTTCAGGACTGCAGCCAGGAGGGACGCACCAGAGGAACGAGAGGAGGAGGTGTCGTCGGTGGGAGGGGTTGAACTGTTGGGCGGAGGATTGATGGGCGGTGTTTGGCCGTCGGGAGTGCTGTCGGAGATGCTGTTGTTGGACATGGTGGCGGGATGGGGACGGCCGGACAGAGGAGGAGATTAGGGTTTAAAAAAACCGGCTCTTGATACCATAAAAGATTGTGAAAGCTCTGATGATTTGATCATTCAGAGGATATGATATTATATAGATAATTAGGGTTACAAAGGATAGAGACAAATCTATACAAATCATAACATACAAGGAAAGTATAAACAAGAGTATATTGTATCTCTAATAATTAAAGACGACCTTTCTTTATTTGCCATTTTTCCTAGCTAGCTAACGTATATTAATTATTACTCCTACCCTAAGGCCTTGCTACTTTACTTGTCGTCTAATCCAAGACTCTTGAGTTGATTAACGTACACGTACCTTTAGATTTAGATTTAGATTTAGATTTAGATTTTGATTTTGATTTTGATTTTGTAGAGAGCAAGCAAATTTTCCCCATAAAATTAACTACGGTATAAAATAACACGTACAGTACGTAATACTTAAATATATATATTAATGTCAGCTCAGGGCTCAGGCTCAGCTTTTGAAGAATCGTCATCTTCAAGCTCGATCCATTAATATTGATCAATTCAATGAACTCCAAACCTAAATGATGAATTACGCCAAAACCTCCATTTCCATCCATCTTTAGATACGGATACGGGTACAGATCGAACACAGAGACAGAAAGAGAAGAAGAGAGAAGCATAGTATTAGTGGGTGAAGAAGAAGATCAAGAATCATATCAGCTGTCTGTGACGACTGTGAGAGTGAGTTGGCCTTGTTTGTGACTGCTTTTAATTAGAAAGTCTCTGATCCATCAGGTACGTGCTGCTACAACAACAACAACAACAACATCAAGGCTCAAGCTAGCTAGGGAGAAGGAGAAACTACGTACTGATCGATCAAGGCAGCTAGCTAGGCTAAGTGGCTTCGATCTTCTTGGGCTAATTAAGAAGATGGAGATTGGGTTGCCCTCTAATGTCAGACATGTTGCCCATGTCACTTTTGACAGGTTCAATGGCTTTCTTGGCCTCCCTGTTGAGTTTGAACCTGAGGTTCCCAGGAGACCTCCTAGTGCCAGGTTCTCCATCTCCTCCCTTTTCCTACTTCTCATCTTCTTCACCTTTTTTTGCTATAGCTTCTTCTCCTCTTTTTTTCCCAATCTAATTCAAAAGCTTCTTCTATCCATAATCCATGTCCAAGATCCAAAATGAATCAATCAGTCATTGATATAGCTACTCTTTCATTGTGCGCGCAGTGCCAAAGTATTTGGAGTTTCCACCAACTCAATGCAGCTGTCCTTCGACTCTAGAGGCAACAGCGTGCCTACCATACTTTTGATGATGCAAAGGCGTTTATATACATTGGGAGGCCTTGAGGTTGAATTGAATTGCACCTTCATTAATATATAATTTCTTATATATAATACTACTACTATATTGGATCGGGTTTCTTCCATTCCAATTTCCAGTGTGGTATGTAGCTAGGACGGCATTGTAAGTCGTTTTGGAACTTAGATAAATATATACATTTATAACAATGTTTAATTTATAATAGGTGGAGGGTATTTTCAGAATTACCGCTGGCAATGCCCAAGAAGAGTATGTCAGGGATGAGTTGAACAGAGGAGTCATTCCAGACAATGCTGATGTTCATTGCTTGGCTGGCCTTATTAAGGTACGTACGTTATGCAAGTAGTAGCTAGCTTGATCGATGAGAGATGAATGACTTGGCCAAATGTACATGTTGAGCGATCATTAATCGAATTAATATTTGATGAATTAATAGGACAAATAAGAAAGGCTTTTCAGATCTATCTGATCCTGCCTAGCTATATTAGCTTAACACATTTGACATTGCATCCAATAACAATCTTAATTGAAGGGTGTAGGTAGGTTCATCCTGTGAAACTGATATGTATTATGTATATATGGAACTTGATGGTAGGCTTGGTTCAGAGAACTCCCTGTGGGGGTCCTAGACTCTCTCTCACCGGAGCACCTGATGGAATCCCAGACGGAAGAGGAGTGTATGCAGCTAGCTAGGAGGCTGCCCTTGACAGAGGCTTCTCTCTTGGACTGGGCTATCAATCTGATGGCTGATATCGCCCAGCATGAGCAGTTGAACAAGATGAACCCAAGAAATGTGGCCGTGGTGTTTGCTCCTAACATGACCCATGTGTTAGACCCATTGACCGCATTGATGCACGCGGTCCAGGTCATGAACTTCCTCAAGACCCTCATTGTAAGAACGCTGAGGGAAAGACAAGACGCGGTGTTGGATACGGACAACAAACACATTAATAATGGAGATGAACATGAACATCCCTTGCACATGAACATGATTCATCAACTTGAAGTTGCAGTTGAGAAGAAGATGAAGATGCTTAGCAGCCACGGGTCTGATTCTGATGCTAGCTCGAGCAGAGGGCCCTGCAGGAACCATCAAAAGGCTAAGAATAATGAGTACAGTGACCAAGCTTCCCAGAAGAACATTATTGGTAATGGTAGGCGTATAAATCCTGGATCAGACAGGATAGAAGCTTGGCGGTGAAAGACGTCTTGTGTTGGACCCCTGGAAAGTGACCGTCACCGTGACTGCATTTTGCATTTGCATTTGAATTTGCATATGCAGCAAGCAGCATATATAGTTGGGTGAAAATAAAGTTGAAATATATTATATATGTGGCGTGGGGAAACTTGAGTTCAAAACTTGTGTTACCTTACATAGTAGTGTTATCTTATCTGGGGCCTGGTGCGTTGGCCTCAGCCTCAGGCCTGTCTGTTGTTCTTTCTACTACTGAATTGTCTAGCTAGCTTGTTGTTCCTTTTCATTAACTGCATCTGCATCTGCATCTGGATGGATGCTAAACTGGATAGTCTGGATGTCTTCACCCTTCACTTCACCACACCACAAGGTCCACCCACACGATACAAGTACTGCTTACCGCTCACACACGTGTTAGCAGGCAGGGTAAGATGGTTGGTGCAGCTCTTGTGCTTGTGTATCCATTCATTTGCTTGCTTGCTTGCTTTTATATTGTTTGCTTTCATATTTGGATTTTTATTTAATTTTCTTTTAATTTGAAACCATATATATATATATTTGTAATTGTAACTTATCAAGTTGCTTTATTTTTCATCATCAAAAAATTATTCCATATACGGAGTACTGTACTACTGTATTGTATTTTATTGTGTGTAGGAGTATATTGCATTCGATTCACAGCAATTCCATTACCTGTTTAATTAGAGTTTAGACTTTAGTGCACCGTACCCGTGCGTATAGGGTATAGGGGGATGGACGCCGAAACGCAGCGTATAGCCGAGCGATCCAAAGCAAAGGTTGGGGTTTTGGAGGCAAGTAGAATTACAACTTACAAGAGTACTAATAAGTAGAATGAGGATCAGATTCAGATAGATAGATAAAATAGATAGATATCGTCCACTTCCAAGTTCCAGAGCAGAGCACATCAGATCGTGAGCGTATCATTGCTTTGCTAGCCTTTCAGTCACCGCTCACCACCATGGAAGAAGCCATACGGTTCCGCACTCTCTCTTCCCGCCATTTCCCCCCACCTCCGCCCCCAACCCGTTGTTCTTCCCTCTTCCGTATCAAATCCAAACCCAATTCTTCTACTTCCTGTTCGCCCTGGACCGGATCAGCTGTTGCCTCTGGGCTTTCGTCCAAACCCTCGTTTGCTGTGAGTTTCTTCTTCCCTTCAAGTTCAACAATTCAACTTTCTACTTCTTCTTCTTCTTCTTCTTCTTCTTAGTTCTTAGATTGTGATTGTGATTCGCAGAGGGATCTGTGGAGAGCTGTGAATTCCAAATCTGTACCTGTTATAAGAGAAATCCACAGTGTTGTAATAAGGGCGGAGATGTTTGGTCAATTGACAAGTGGCCTTGAAGCCGCTTGGTCCAAGCTCAGAGGCCAAGGTTGCCTTTCTATTTATCTTCTTCATTCGACTACAATACAGTGCTAATTTTACTTGCTTCGATCATCTGCATTTTTTTAGTGCGCTTATATTTAGATTTGTTGTTATGATGCCTTCAGCGGTACTGACAAAGGAAAATATTGTGGAACCTATGCGGGATATAAGAAGAGCTCTTTTGGAAGCAGATGTCAGTTTCTGTGTTAATTTACTCCGCAATCCACTTCTTAACTTAACCGTGCTCTCACCACAATATATGCTTGCTTTCAAGTATACATGCTGATGCCGTGGTTTTGCTTTCATAGGTGAGTCTTCCTGTGGTAAGAAGGTTTGTCCAGTCCGTGACCGATCAGGCTGTTGGGACTGGCAAGATCAAAGGAGTTCGCCCAGATCAGCAGCTCGTTAAAGTATGCATATCTTGTTGTTTTACCCCATTAATTAAATGCAAACAACTTACTCACCTACTCTACCCTGCTTACCGAATCCAGCTTCTAATGTATCCACATTCGTATATACTTCTTCATTAAACATATGCTTGCTGAGTTCAATTTTCCATCCCTTTTCAGCATGTCCAGATTACCTATTTAGTCTGTCTGAATATGG
The DNA here is from genome assembly GCA_963922045.1 of Persicaria maculosa. NCBI lineage: Eukaryota > Viridiplantae > Streptophyta > Magnoliopsida > Caryophyllales > Polygonaceae > Persicaria > Persicaria maculosa. The sequence continues at coordinate 327,787 of OY998252.1, forward strand.
AGTTCCCCAACTCAGCTCTTTTTAGCCATACTTTGTAGGGACCCGGGGTGTAGGAAACAGTGGCTAGTTTTCCCCACATTCATCGTTCTAACTGGTATTCCTCTCAGATTGTGCACGATGAACTTGTAAAACTGATGGGAGGACAAGTATCTGAGCTCGTTTTTGTAAAACCTGGCCCAACAGTAATACTATTGGCTGGCCTACAAGGTGTTGGGAAGACAACTGTCTGCGCAAAGTTGGCTTTCTATCTTAAGAAGCTGGTGAGTGATTAGATGAACTCTCTCTTAGGATATAATTGAGCCTTACCCCGAGTATACTACCCAACTAAGTGCCAGAATGTGAAATCAATCACAGGGTAAGAGTTGCATGCTAGTTGCCGGAGATGTGTACAGACCTGCTGCAATCGACCAGCTTGTTATTCTCGGTCAACAGGTAATGACTGCTGAAATCATTTATGGGACTGGTTTAAAAAGAATCCATCATGCTGCTTTCAACCTATTGATTCCCCATGGAAGGATGAGAGTTTCTTTTCCTCTCTTGCCCCTATAACCTAATTCTCATACATACCAGTAAATTTGTGACAGGTAGATGTGCCTGTCTATACAGCAGGCACAGATGTGAAGCCTTCAGCCATATCTAGGCAGGGTCTAGAGGAAGCCAAAAAGAGGAATATTGATGTCGTTATAGTGGATACTGCTGGAAGGCTTCAGGTTGTATGACTGAATTCAGTGCTTTTCTCAGTTGTCTAAACTATGTGCTGACCTGCCTTCCTGCTTCTGAGACAGATTGATAAAGCAATGATGGATGAGTTGAAAGAGGTGAAACAGGCGATAAAGCCTGCAGAAGTTCTACTCGTCGTTGATGCAATGACTGGTCAAGAAGCTGCAGGTAGTGACTCATAACTCATTCAATACAATCTCAAATTAGTTAAAAAATTATTATGTAGCTCCTTCAACGGGCCTGATAATGAAATGTTTATGGCCTTTTGTTTATTTTTGAATGATATCTTGATATGGATATGGGTTAGGATAGAGGCTTCTAGGGTAAACTAGAAAAGAGGGAGAATTAGTAGTATAAATAAGGCACTAGCCTCTTAGTTCATCATCCATGAAATTCCTTAGTTGAGAGTTGGGAGGTGTTTCAGCCCTTTCTGGCCAGGCGCATCTGCCTTGGCGGGAGTATCTTCCCGTTTCTATCTTGTTCCTTCAACTTCTAGTTAAATCCAAAGAGGGTTAACCTCATTTTATCCCTAATTTCTATGTGTTTTGAGTGTAAACTGGTCCTAGATAGACCTAATCCAGTTTACTGGTCTATCATATTTCAAGGCTATTTGAAGGACTTCTGCAGTTTGATAATGTATTGCATAGAGCGAAAAGTTGTGCTCTGATTTAATGTAACTCTTTTCCTAATATTGAATGACGGTAAGTTTGGTAATGTATATTAGTGATTGATTACATACAAGACTATTTAATTCTGTAGGGATATTTCCCTTGTTTAAAATTTATTAGTGTGAGCATAAAAAGAACTTGCTTACCTTACCCAAAAAAAATACATATATATAGAACTTGCTTAATGCATCTTGACTGTCTATGTTGAATACAGACTTTGATGTCTTTCAATTTCAGCTCTGGTGACCACATTTAATGTTGAAATCGGGATTACTGGTGCTATATTATCAAAGTTGGATGGAGATTCTAGAGGTGGGGCTGCTCTTAGTGTTAAAGAGGTAGTATTCTCAAAGATTCACTCTCCTATGAGTAATGCGTTTATATTCTCCAGGCACTCATTTTTATCCTGGATGTCATACGTACCACGTTATATTATCATCATCATGGATCTTATTGTCTTGTATGGATTTGACACTTCAAGTTGAGGCAAAAGTATCCAGCATCCAAAACTGTCAATGACTATCCTTTTTTCTGTTTTTCCATTAAAGGTCTCAGGGAAGCCCATCAAGCTTGTTGGACGTGGTGAGCGCATGGAGGACCTGGAACCCTTCTATCCAGACCGTATGGCAGGACGCATCTTAGGAATGGGGGATGTTCTCTCATTTGTAGAGAAAGCACAAGAAGTTGTGAGTACTAAACAAGTATGGTTAGAACTTAATATATATCAGATGATGACAGTTTAACTTAGAAATCTGATCACACAGATGCGCGAAGAAGAGGCTGAAGACCTTCAGAAGAAGATAATGAGTGCCAAGTTCGACTTCAATGACTTCCTTAAGCAGACTCGTATGGTTGCACGGATGGGTTCCATGTCCCGTGTTATTGGTATGATCCCAGGCATGGGGAAGGTATCAAAACTGATTCCTTTCTATAGCTGCCACTTGAACAAAATTACTAATACTTGTATGTTTGATTTTCTTCTCCTCAACACAAACATGATATGTCAGATCGATTTACTCTAATTGTAATTTATTGCCTACCTTTACTTCCATTATAAGTAAAAAAATGTATAACATAAGAAGAAGAAGAAAAATGAGCTTGATAAGCTGAAATATCAACTGTTAAAATAGATTACTCCTGCCCAAGTTCGAGACGCTGAGAAGAACTTGCAGCAAATGGAATCAGTTATAGAGGCCATGACCCCGGGTACTGCTTGTCTTGAGATTTATGTGTTTCGTCTATGGCTCTTCAAATTAAAAACGGATAATATCAGTGACCTTTATTTCTCTTTTCATATGCAATCAGAGGAAAGGGAAAAGCCAGAACTCTTGGCCGAGTCTCCAGACAGGAGAAAAAGAGTTGCTCAAGATTCTGGGAAAACAGAACAGGAGGTACAACATATGCTTATACTCTCATATATTATGGATGAGGCCAGATTCTCTAGACCCCATCAGTTTTCACTTGCTTTGTGATCCAGGTTAATCAACTTGTGGCCCAACTTTTTCAAATGCGTGTACGTATGAAGAACCTAATGGGATTAATGGAGGGTGGGTCTATTCCTGCATTGAGCAATCTTGAAGAAGCAATGAAAACCGATCAAAAGGCAAGTGCTAGGTACTGACTTACATATACCGGCAATAACAGCATCGATCATTGTATGCTGAGCTGTGCATTCTTTTTCCTGTGCTGCAGCCTCCTCCTGGGACTGCAAGACGAAGGAGAAGATCCACAACAAGTGCACAGATGACGGATTCAACAACGTCAAGAGCTGGCCTCACTGGCTTTGGGTTGGGTAACTGAAGCACTGTTTTCAACTTTCAAGTGCTAGCCCAGATGGCAGAGGCCGAGAGAAAGTGAGATGTTTCCTTTTTATGCATGAAGTTTGTTACGTACTCTGAGGTCTAACATCGGAAACAGTTTGACCTAAATGATACCCTTTCACACTTACCCTGATATATTATTTTATTTTTTTTTATTAGGTAAGAATTCGGGTGCGCGAAAGCGCTATCCGAAGGCATCCTTACGGATGAGGTCTATAAGACCCGGATCATTATACCTGTCAGGGGCTCTGGTACGGCGGTCAAGGTGTGCAACATTATCTGCCGCGCTATTACCAGTACGGAGAATATGAGAATATCTAACCTCTCCTAAGTCCCACCTTAAGTAAAAGATTCTCGATGTCAGACATGATAAGATCAATCTCCCAAGAACAATTGTGCTTCCATTTGAGATGATTTATTATAATCAAAGAATCTCCTTCAATGATTAGTTTGCTAATCTGTAGGTCGATAGCTTTAAGGACTCCATCCCGAAGAGCCAGAGCTTCAACGACTAATGGAGTCTGATGGCCAATAGATTTACCCTGATATATTCTTCTTCTTCTTCTTCTTTTTTTTTTGATAAGGAAATAATTCGAGACCGGACAGGCCCGGACCTCGAGAGGCCGACAAAGTCGGCAGACGGCAAGCCGTCTAAACATATAACATAGCAAAAATACAACAAGGAAACAGAGTATAGATACCTAATACAACAAAATAACTACGCAAAACAAACCCGGAGAACCCCAGACCCTAAGCGCACAAGCGGACACAGGAGCGAGAAGAAGGAGACCCGGCAAGGAGAAGTGGATAGCGAGCGCATGGGACAGCAAAGCTGACACGATGTCTCGCCGCCGGAAAGACGGAAAGCAGTAATCCACGTAGGGCAAAGACGACTCCTGGGGAAGTGTGGATCACACGACGTTCCCTCCACCTAGATGAAGGATCTTCGGAGACCACGAACACCACCAACACGATCACTTCGATCAACCAGGGCCGCAGAACTGCTCCTCAACCGAAACTAACCACGAAACCAACAGACAGAACTCCAACCAACCCGAGAAAGTGAAGCACGACCGCAATAGGACGAAGAGCGCAGAGAACTCCGGAAAATATTTACGCAAGTTATTTTATTAATAATGATTATAATTGAGTAGACATTTAAATTAATAAATGTATATAACAATTTTATTGAAGTATTTGGGCATCCTCGGGCCCAAGCCTTGGGCCCGAAGGAAGAGAGTATGGCCCAACAAAGGGGTCAACCCTAACCTTGCAAAGCAAGGAGACAGACGGGCAAAAATTCACCAGAGCAATCGCATGCAGCGATGGAACGAGCGCCGCCCAAGACAGCTGGGGAAGACGGCAGCAAGCCCCACCGGCGACCCACGAAACCCAAGCAAAGGGCTGAGACTCCACCGGCCACCCAAGAACGCGAGCAACAGTCGGAGGGGACCGGGGACCAGGGGCGAACACCAGCCAACACCACCGAAGTGGTTGCAAACCATCCAGGGAGGTGGGTTTGGGCTGCAGATCGCGAGATCTACACGGTCTATCGCACTCCGAATTGAGATCTGGGAAGAAATCGCACAAATTTGGCCATGGCTAGTGTAAAATCGGGTACACAAACCCAAAACCAACACAAGCCCCAATATAATTTTGGTTTTCGATTAAATCCGAGAAAGGATGCTCGGACTTAGGGTTTCACATTCACATATCATACCCGTCGACAGAATAACGGTGTGGTGGCGTCACGACGGTACGGGAGCGGCCAAAGCCGGGATTGAGGTGGCCGAAGCCGAAGTAAACCAGCCGGGGTTGGGGTCGAAAGTTCCCTCGATACATCGAGGGAGAACTTGGTTAGTTTGAAGCGAATATGATTGACTCGGGGAGACACCGAAGCACGAGACGGCCGAAGCCAAGTTTAGGCCGGCGGGAGCCGGATTTAGGGCCGACGGAGCCGGGTTTGTATCTCCCCTCTCTCTAGAATTCTAGAGAGAGGAGAGAGCTTTTTTTTTTTCATACCAAACTATTTACCCTGATATATTCTTGATCCGGGGATTTTATGACTTTCTTAGAATATCTTTTTTTATTTATTTATTTATTTGTGTAATATATAATAGGAGCTGTTTAAGGTATCTACTACTCCGTATCTTGGATGCCTTGCTAAAAAAATTTAGTATGTATTGTACTGGGTATAAAATATAGGCTTAATTTAGTTTTTTTAATACACGGCAAGAATTTGGGAGTGGTCAACCGCAGTTAAACTATCGCCCAAGAACATCCTTTCGGACAATGTCATCAATCTCAACAGGGCATCGCACCGTCTGATTACCCCTGCGCCAATCTGCCCACCGTCTGATTACCCTTGTGGAAGAAACGTGAGAAAGTGCCCACCTTGAATGCCCTGCATAAGCCAAGTGCATCAGAAATCATCAACTCAACAATTCACGGGCACGGGGGCACGACCCGAACCCTTTTAAGGCATTGATAACTTCCAAACAATCGCCCTCCGCCTCAAAGAGGATAGCCCGCACCCCATCTTCACGGCTGCCAGAAGACCAACATGAAGGTCAAGACTCTCCGTTTAGATCGCGGAAATCATGACATGGCTCCGCGCACCACATGACAGCACATGACCGAGGTGATCACGGATGACAAAGCCTGACACAACATGTTCAGAGGCTACCTTGACTTCGTCAAAATTAAATTTCAGGAAGTCATCCTTAGGTTTTTCTCATCTTACTTTTTTATGGTGTTTGAGATTGTTTTGATGGTGTTTTGGTCGTATTGTAACTTTGTCCTCCTCTGCTTCCTCAACTTATGCCTTCTTCCACTTTATCCTATATTGCTTTGTATTCTTCAACCATTCTTCCATATTCCTTATGATAAGAGGAAAATTTGTCGTTGTTCCTACAACTAGTATACTATGTAAGAAAGAGGTCGATCCATAGGGAAATCTAATCAATTTAAGTGGGGTGAATTTTGATCACCGTCTTAGCCTCTAATTCTTGTCTTTTCCTACAAATGTTCTTGTCCAGATCTTAGATAAATTATTATTTCTACGAGTCCTAGTAATCCTTATCTCTAAATAACTCTAGCACAGTTAAGATTCAACCTAAAGATAGCATTAAGAGTATTAATTAACCAAGATACATGTAATATCAAGCTATGAGTCGATATTCAATATATATATATATATATATATATATATATATATATATATATACACACACACACACACACACACACACACTCCATCCGTTCTAAAATAAAAGTTTTTTACTATTCACGCACGTTTTCTTAGGATGATAAAAATTATATAAAATATCAATTTTTTTAATAATCTCATACTTCTTACTAATAAGTATGAGATTATATATTAAGAAAAAAAATTGCTATTTTATATAGTTTTTATCATCATAAGAAAACGTACATGAATAGTAAAATACTTATATTTTAGAACGGATGGAGTATACATATTATATATCTACGGAGTGAAATATTAAAGGTTTGCTCTACCCTTAATTACATAAATAAGTATAGGGATAAAAATATATGTAGTATATGGATGAAATATAAAATCATAATCATAATTGACATTAGATAATATTTATTAGAATTAGCCATTACTTGAAAGGCTATTTGCATAAATATACTAGAGGGAATTGGGTGGAGTATACCATTTTTCAAGTTTTATTTAAGCAATTGTACTCCTTCAATTTTGTTTTAGGCAATTGTACATTTTTAAGATGAATATTACATATTTACCCTTAAAAACAATTTTTATCATTTTTTAAAAATGATTGATGATGAAGATATTTTAACAAATCAAATTTTATCCTAAATAGTTTTTTATCCTTTTTTAAAAGGATTAGTGGATGAAGATATTTTGACAAACTTTATCCTTTTAAAAACTAATCAGTTAGTTTACTGCAGACGGACTGGAGGATGAAGGTATTATTATCAACGGAGAATTTTCTAGGTTACCACTTCAAGAATTTTCTAGGTTACAGGTAACGTACTTAACTCTTTAAATAATTTGAATCTTTCGACAATTATTCAAACTAGATCTTTATAACTTGTATCCAACTTTAAAATAATTGCTTTCCCGTCTTTCAACTCCCAATGTCCATTGTAGTATACCGTAATCCATCTTTTCCAATATATAAAAAAGCAAATTACGTTCCACGTACAATCCAACAAAATATTACAATAAAAGTAAACATTAAATTAATCATTCACGTAATACGATAATATTCATGTAATACAATGTCATTCGTTACCTACAAGAAATCACATTCTTGTAATACAATAATATTCATGTAATCAATTCATGCAATGAATGAAATCTTCTACCTATTAATATACCCACATTGTCTCGTAGAGTTGAATTACAAGAAATCACTACAACCAACTATAACCAACTACAGTAACATACAATTCTTGTAATGAATGATTTACTGTAATGAACGAATTCTTATACCCATTACTATAACCAACTACAGTAGCATACAATTATTGTAATGAATGATTTTCTCTGTAATGATCGAATTCTTATAATGAAAGGTATCAATTAAAATTACAAACGGTGATGACGAGTTTTTGTTTTTGTATCGGGCCGCTTAATTCACATTGAATTAGGGTTCTCAATTTAGAGTTTACTATACCATGGAAATTACAGTAACAATCACATAAACAAATAAAACAAAGTTACAAACCTTTAATGTCTTCGCAATCACCGTTCTGTAAGGAAGATACAATGGGATGAGCGTCACTTAATTGAAGAGATGAATGGAAAAGAACGAGCGTTTATGAGATGGGATGAACATCAATGGAATTAAAACTAATTAGGGATTATATTCTACGATTAGTTGTTACAATCAAATCAAGGGCAAATCTGTCATAACAAAAAACAAAATCTTCAATGGTGCATTTACTAAAAAAAAAAACTTGAAAAGGGTATAACTACCCAATTTGACCAATATACTATCCCAATTCCCCATTTGCAAAAATAAACCACTTCCCACAATTTGGTATATTTTTGCAAACAAAAAAAATAAATCCACTCATATAGCAGATGGAAAGTGCGAACGGAGCGTCAAATTCAAGCTTTTTCTTCTTCTCGTATAATTTGAATGAGACACAACCCTAGTTTAATACTAGGAGCATTAATGCATGTGCTTTTATGTTAGCTAATCATTAGTCATTAATCCTCTTTCTATCAAAGCATTGAATTGACAAGTGTAGGAAATTAATTCTTGCTAAATATAGTATTACAATCCACCATTAAAGGAGTTTCAAAGTTGCATAGATAGTAGTTTTGCACTTACTTTGTGTGACATAAGAATACTTACACGTGTCACAAAGGTTTCTGAGAAAACAAAATATTTTCATGGGTAAGTATAGTTTTGTTGTTGTTTATTATGTACTTTGAACATTGTTATCCTCTACATTGAAGGGGTTTCGTAGTTGCAGAGACATCTAGCTTCACATTTACTCGTCAACTAGCTTCGCATTACTTGCCATTAAAGTTTCTAAAAAGCACAGACTTAAAAAGGGTAAGTTTAGTTATGTTGTTCTTGCATAATTTGAACATCTTACGTCTTCTTCCATGTCACCCATTACATTATCAATGTCAACCCTTACAATTTACATGTCACCCATTACATTCTTCATGTCACCTCTTAGCATTTCAATGTCACTCGTGTCATTCCATAAACATATTAACCATTGTCAGGCAATCCTTAACCTCTCATTTCTTCCATGCCACTTATAATATTTTTAATGATAAAAGTTTTAATCTTCATGTCTCTCATTGCATTCTCCATATGGCGTCTTACGTACCTACTTCATGACATCCTCTCTTCCATGTCGCCTATTATATTCTCCGTGTGAGTAATAGTACGTCTTCTCCCCCATTTCTATGTCTATTTCGAACCAAACAATTATATACTTTCCTTTGATTTTTTAAAAGTACTTTTTATCACTTTTACTTGTTGATCATATCATATCATTATTACATTTGACTTCCTCTCTCCTAGGGGTGGAAATGGGGCGGGTTATTGGTGGATGAAGTCACTCCATCACCCCGCCCCGCGCATGGAGGGTGAGGGTGAAGGAGTTTGCGGGTGATGGGTGGAGCGGGTACCCAATTGGTGCAGTAATGATTTTTTGAGTAACTTTGAAAGACGAATAAAAACTTAAAATTTAATTTATAAATACGAAAAATATAAGTTCGTGGAATTCAAATACATGTTATACACTTGTACATCACAATAACATGTTACTTAAAATTACAAAATGAAACTAAAATAGATGAGAATGAAACTTGAAGAGTAGATAGTAGCCAGAATCTCATGTTTTCCCTTTTCAATAATTGAGCGGATCCACCACAGTATCAATCCTAGCATGCACATGAACAAATAAAATTATATGTTTTCTATTAAACATGTAAAAAAAAGATAGACAGCTACAATTAGAGAAAAATAACTTACGTTTTCAACTGAAAAGGGTAAAATAGTAAAATCACACATATATATTTATAAACTTTTAGGGTTTTATGCGGGTATGCAAGGCGGGGGAATGGGGCGGTTAATGGGTGGATTATTGGGGCGGGTGATGGGTGAAAAATCTTCACCCATAATCCATCCATCACCCGCACCCGCTCCATCCGTCACCCACTTTATTGCGGGTTTTCACCCGCAAAATTAATGCGGGTGAGACGGGTAGAGCGGTTACCCGCGAGTAATTTCCAACCCTACTCTTTCCCCATTGACTATCTTTCTCTCCACCTCTTTTCTCTCTCTCTCTCTCTCTCTCTCTCTCTCCACACACACACTTTTCAACCCCACTCCATATATATACATATATATATATATATATATATATAGACACACACACACACAACACATACTACAACTGGTGTATATTGCATAGCGTCCTATGCGGCGTGTTGTGGTTGATTATGAAAAGAAAAAAAAATCCTACGAGACACATTGTGGTTGATTCTAGAAAAAAAATTAATAAACTAATATGCTATTATAGTTTATAGAAAGTTATATAATATTTTAGTTAATTGGAAAAAATATAAATAAATAATATTTCATAGTCATATTAATATATACTTACCAAAAATACTAATAGATAAATATGTAGTATTTGATAAGTGCTATTTTATATATTTATATATATATATATATAATTTAATAATTGTTATTTTATTTATATCTATATTATTTTTTGAGACCAAATTAATTTATCACAATATTATGCAACCACAATCCATCAGTGGGTAGATATTTTAGTAAACCAACGTAACAATCAAGTTTTACTAGCTTAGCTTGTAAGGAAGACATGTAGTAATCGACCAATAGGTCACGAGTTCGAATCCCCCCTCCCCCAATATTGTAATGGCCTAAGTGCATACCTTTGAACAAAAAAAAAAGTAAACTAACGTAACAAATATATACTATATATTTAATAAAAAAATAATATTAAAATATTTAATAAAAAAATAATATTAAAATATTTTAAAAAAATATTTATCTATTAACTAACATGAGATTCAATTAATTGTAGATTAGAAAAAAAATGCTACTTTAAATGAGATTTTTAGAAAAAAATAATTTTATGAAATTATCTCTAAGATACTTTCATGGTACTGATTTTTATCTTAATTTGTATTAATATTTTATTATATACATTTGATATATTATTAAGATTATATTTTTTTAAAAATCGCGTCATGGCGCAAGAACTGTACTCAGGGGCGGAGCCAAGATTAAATTTGGGGGGGGGCTCAAATTTTTTTTCACTAACTACAATGTCAAACCCAATTCAGGGTGTAAAAGAGAAGAAGGTTAGAAAAAAAAAACTGAATATTGTGAGGGCGAGAGGGGATTCGAACCCTGGACCTTTACTCTCCCCATATGCACCTCCAACCAACTATGCTGGCGTACCACTATGTAACACTCCATCTACTCTATATACATATACATTTTTTCCCGGGGGGAGCTTGAGCCACCGCATGCCCCTCCTCCCTTACTGTACTAGTGTATTAATTACATATAATTATTCATCCTTAAAACCTTTCACTTCTTATAATATATCACCGGCTATTGAAGCAATTTACTCCGTATTACGGGTTGGTATAGTTATACAATTTTTGTAGGGTGATAATTTTGCAAAAAGGTTTGGGAAATGGCATAGTTTTTTTTTTTTGATTAATTAATAAGTCAGTAGGCCAGGATTAACCTGTCGAACCGAGAGCATCCTTTCGGATGAGATCACAGAGATCTTGATTATGAGGTATTGAGCAGGCAAGAATAGAATGGCCAAGGTGTGCAACCTTGTCAACTACTTTATTCCGAATGCGCCTAATATGAGTTATTTTGACCTCAAACCGGGATCGGAGTAAGGTCTGTATGTCAGAGATTATAGTTTCAATTTGCCACGGTGGTTTCCATATTCCATTGACAGCATAAACCACTAATAAACAGTCACTCTCAATGGAAAATTTAGTCAAGTTTCTAGAAATGGCCATCTTAAGACCAATTGGGACTGCCCGAGCCTCTGTTTCAACCGATGTATGTCGGCCGACACACTGTTGGTGAACTACTAGAGGACAACCCAAGTGGTCCCTAATAATAAAACTAACAGACGAGGGGCCCGTTGTAGAAGTAAAGCCATCCACATTTACCTTATACCACCCAATTCTAGTTTTTTTTCCAGTTTTCAGAACTTGATTTACGTTGTTTCTGTTGTCTGATTTTGTGTTGTTCCTTCCTCCCTTCGTTTGTCTCATGATCGACAATCTTGGTTTTTTCCCATATCGTTTTTTGTTGTATTACGAATTGAAATATTTCGTCTGATGTAGGAGGTTTGCGATCCTGAAAGAGGATTTGATTCCTATATGTCCATATCGCCCACCACTTAGTAGCTATCATGGCTTTATTAGGGGCAGGCAGATTGCCCATAAAATCCATAAGGGGCTTAATGTGGCCTCTCATTAGAGGTGTCCTTGTATGATACAGTTGTATATCCTTGTCGTGCAGCTGTGTAGAGGCAACCATAGGGCATTCTACAAACAAGTGATATGCATCTTCACAATGGTGATTACAGAAAACACAGCTTTGAGGAATAGGAATCCCATTTCGGCCAAGTCTATCTTTTGTGGGTAGGCCGTCTAATCCGACATGCCACAAGAAGTTTCTTATTTTTGGTTGCACATCTATCTTCCACATCCACCCAGAAGACGTATTATTGGCTGAGTTCAGACCACCGCTAATAAGATTCATCGCACTAGCCGTGGAGAACCAGCCCGATTTCGAAGGTTCCCAATATAGACGATCTGAGATTTGCATTGATGAGATATGGACATCCTCAATTTTGGATACTATGTGTTGTGGTAAATAATTGGATAAAGATTGTTTATCCCATTCATCATCCTTTATAAATTTTCCCACCTTAAAATTTTCCGTGTGATCGGGCGGAATACCTCCAAGGTCCACAATGGACGAGGAGCCACACCACCGATCAAACCAGAAACTTATCGATTTTCCATCTCTAATATTCCAAACAAGGCCTTTGCGGAATAAAGGAAGAAGCTTGCTTAGTTTACCCCATTGCCACGATGCTGATCCTACTCGTTTATATTCCAGAAGAGGTACATTCTTAAGGTATTTTTGGTGTATTAGAGAGATATCCATATGCTTGTTGGTCCTGGCAGTATTTTCCAGAGTAGCTTCAGCTACAAAGCAACATTTATATCACTCATTTTCCGAATTCTCATTCCTCCTACGTGTTTTGGTCTACATATTTTGTCCCAGCTAATGAGAGGCTTGTGCTGCAAATCTTTATTCTAGAAAAAACGTCCTATTGATCTGGTCAAGTTCCTTGTCAATTGTTGAAGGAAGCATAAAGCTTTGCATTACATAACTAGGTTTCGCAAGTAGGTTGGATCTGATGAGCACCGCTCTTCCCTCTTGGGAAAGCGAGTTAGCACGCCACTTAGAAAGTTGCTGCTTGGATTTGCATACAGTTTCTTCAAAGGTTTCTTTGTTCACTCTCCCATTTATAATAGGGCAACCCATATATTTTTCTAAATTTGTGGAGCTTGGTATGCTCAGGATACCTTGCAACAACAACTTTCTTTGTTCTGATATGCGAGGCGAAGTTTGAAAAAAAGCTGATTTTTGATGATTAACATTTTGTCCCGATACTAGACAATAACTATCAATTATCTCTTTAACTCTACGGCAAGCCTCCGCACTGCCTTTACAAAAGATCATCATGTCATCAGCAAATGATAGAAACAGATTTTTTATCGAATTCCTAGCACATTGAAATCCGATAAGACTTTTTTCCTTGGTTGCTTCCAACTAGAGGGCACGAGCAAGAACCTCTGCCCCCAGGATAAACAAAAACGGGGACAAAGGGTCCCCTTGTCGTAAACCACGTTGTGGGAAAAACATCTCCGTAGGCTCGTTATTGACAAGAACCGAGTAGGAGACCGTCTGAACACATTCCTTAATCCAGGCTAGGAATTTTGGATGGAAACCGAATTTTTCTAAAACATCCGCTAGAAATGACCAGCTTACTCGATCATAGGCTTTTTCCATGTCCAGCTTTACTGCCACCCACCCCTCTAGACCCCGTCTGTTACGGAAGGAGTGGAAAATTTCACGAGCTATAAGAACATTGTCTTGAATTGCTCTATCAGCCACAAAGGCACCTTTTAGCGGATGAATAAGTTTGCCAATGACTTTTTTGAGACGTTCTGTAAGGATCCGTGAAATTATTTTATAGCTAGTGTTGCAAAGACTGATAGGTCTATAGTGACTAGTCGTTGTTGGTTGTTCACATTTAGGTAGTAGTGTAATGTAAGTGTGGTTTAACTGCTTTAGCATATGACCGGATAGGAAGAAAGCCTTCACAACTTTTGTAACCGCAGGACCAACAATATCCCAAAAAGTTCTAAAGAACTTAACCGAGATACCATCAGGTCCAGTGGATTTATTCATACCTAGAGAGAAACCACCTCCTTGAAAAAAAAATGTTATTTGGAGTAATGGAGCAACATCTTTCTATTTTTTTTTATAATTATTTTATGTGATTTTTATTATTTTATATGGGTAAAAATCCAACTTTTGGAGTTTTGATGGGCATATAACAAATTAACCAGAATTTATGAGCCTAAATAAAAACCCTAAATTGGGAATGCCCCTCGTCGCGCGGTCGTCTAGGTTTCTCTTGCCCTTAATCGGAACTCCAAAGGCTCCCTTCTCTCCCCATCTCATTCTCCCCGGTCAAATTGTCGTCCAATTCAATCGAAGCTTCCCGCCGGTGAGTTACTATTTCTATCTTATCTTCTCGTGGAGTTGCTACAGTTGCGAAATTCTAGATTTTTTGTTTGCTCTCCAGTTTCTCGCTTTCTTGCAATTTTCGTTTCAAGTGTTTGGGATTTTAATGAAATCAGAGGGTTTCATAGATGAAGTTTCGTAGCCATTGAACGGTTAGGGTGTGTATCCTATTTGAGATCGCTATTCCTCTGTCTCTGTGGTTGTGCGATTGATTTTTGTTCTCAAGGTCATAAATTTAGGATGGCAAATCTCCTCATGGCATGAAGGTGTACTTGGGATTTCCTTTCTTTGTCAAGTACATGACTCTAATCAATTTCAGCTAGCCTAGCTCTAAATTTAAGTAGCCTAGGACTGTAGGTTGATCTGTAATGTTTGAATCCAGCATTTGGTTTTCAGCGTTGTCTGTATTTTGTTGTTTGTCAGTATATCATAAACTTTTAACTATGATTTCCTATAATTCAGTCTCTCATCCTTGTTTTTGTACTTCTGTTTCCTCTTGTTTGTTGATCCCATTCTGTGAACTTTATGTTCCAGATACGTGTACGTAAACTTAGCGGGCTGCTTCTGTTTTGGAGAAAAGTCTTATCTAAAATCTGGGAACAATTTTTTCGTTGTTTGTACCTGTTGAGCATCGTCATCCTTTGTCATTATCATTCACGAGTTTCTCTTTTGCCTGTCTCTATTTCTGCTATTCATTCACATTGCAACTCCTTGGAGCCATAGCTCATAGCATGGATTCACTTGAGATTCTTATACAACTCCTTTTGGCTTCCTTTGTTTCTCCACCATTCCATATCTCTATCCTTTCTTCTTTGGATGTTCCTGGATTCTGTTTCCTCCCACAGCTGCCTTGCGAGCTTATCTTATTTAGATATAAAAGATGCCAAGGACAAGGTCTAGTGATGCAGCAGCCTCCAAGTCAGAAAATCCCGTGAAGATTGATGAACCTGAAAAATCCATTGATATCGAAGAGAAGGTGGAGCTAGATGAAGATGAGGAGGACCCTGAAGAGACAATGGAAGAAGAAGTTGAATATGAAGAAGTTGAAGAGGAGGTGGAGGAGGAAGTTGAAGAAGAGGAAGAAGAAGTAGAGGAAGTGGAAGAAGTAGAAGAGGATGACGAGGAAGATGATGCTTTAGAAGGTCACGATGAAGACATGCTGATGGAAGGAATTAGTGAGGATGAGAAGAAAAAGCGTGCTGAACTTCTGGCTCTGCCTCCTCATGGATCAGAGGTCTTTTTAGGCGGTATTCCCACTGATGTGACTGAGGAGGACTTGAGAGACTTTTGTGAGCGTGTGGGGGAGGTTGTTCAGGTAGGTTCTTCATTCCTTTTTTTAAAATGCATATTTATTTGGCTAGATACTAGCTACCTTTTGATGAAACCATGTCAATAACAGGTCAGGGTAATGAAAGGAAAAAGTGCAACTGAGAACAAGGGATATGCTTTTGTAATGTTCAAAACTAAAGAATTGGCCTCTAAAGCCATGGATAGACTGAACAATGCTGAATTGAAGGTAACATCTCGAGGGGGCTGCTGCCCCTTTTCTTTCCTTTTATGTTGAAGAAAATTGTGAATATAACTGTATGCTGCAGACTATTCCAATTCCATCCTGTAACATTGTATAATTTTTTTAGTTAGTACATTTCCATATTTATCTTACTTATTGTAGTTGCTTGCTATATTTATTGTCTTTGGCATCGTCATCCTTTGTCGTTACTTATTGTAGTGAAGATGTGTTTGTGTGTATATTTATAATATATATACATGTAAAGGATGTGTTCTATGAAGTCCTAATTGCTGGGTATCTGAAAATGATTAGTTTCTTGGCTTTTCTTACCCCCTGCAGGGAAAAAAAATTAAATGCTCTTCATCCCAGGCAAAACACAAGTTGTTTTTTGGGAATATTCCTAAAAATTGGGATGAGGAAGATCTGAGAAAAGTTGTGAAAGAAGCCGGCCCTGGAGTGACAACAATTGAACTCTTGAAGGTTTCTTTTTATTAAGACTTTATCTGTTCATCCTTATCTAATCTGTATACTTGCAGTTCTTAATTTGTCCCTCATCTTACTGATTCCGTGCGACTGCTATATTATTGCAGGATCCCCAGATTTCAAACCGGAATCGTGGATTTGCATTTATTGAATATTATAATCATGCATGTGCAGAGTACTCAAGACAGAAAATGTCAAGCCCAAATTTTAAGCTTGATAATAACTCCCCTACAGTGAGCTGGGCAGACCCTAAGAATGCAGAGTCTTCAAGTTCAACTACATCTCAGGTTGTATATTTTTCTTTCATCTATGACTTTGAATCTACCGCCCCACAACCCAAAAAGGGCCTCCACATTTTCTTGTTCTTGAAGGGGACCTCCATTACACACTTGTGCCATGCATCAAGATGTTTTCACAGCACATGTATTATTTTGGTATGCTCACTTATTGCGCATCGTACGTGCCATATGCTTGAGAGTGTTAGTTTTCTGTTTATGTTTTGGGCTTTTAGGCATTGCGCATGCTGACAAGCATTTTCACTTTGATTCCATTTAATTTCCCAAGGCAGTATATAGTACTTGCAAAATTGCAATGAATGGCTGACTTGATTTTTTTTTCAATGCCTCGTACATGACAATTTTCATTTTAGTATCAATAGGGGCTGAAGTAGAGGTGTATCTGCATTAGCAGATGTTAGGGGGGAAAGAATCTACATACTGAGTGAAATTGTTTCAGAAAGACGTGTTTCTGTTTATTTCATTTTGATGCGTATTTTGCTGCGTTGAAATCCTGCTTTCTAGGGTCAAATGCAT
This sequence comes from Persicaria maculosa, assembly GCA_963922045.1. Classification (NCBI taxonomy): domain Eukaryota; kingdom Viridiplantae; phylum Streptophyta; class Magnoliopsida; order Caryophyllales; family Polygonaceae; genus Persicaria; species Persicaria maculosa. The sequence goes on from OY998252.1 coordinate 345,160, forward strand.
CCAGAGATAAGATCCTTGATTTACTCTGTTAAGAAATGATGTTGCATGAAGAATAACCATGGGTGTCTTTTGGCACTTGGCCTTTGATGGCTGCATCTTGTACAGGTCAAGGCTATTTATGTAAAAAATCTGCCCAAAGATGCGACACCTGATAAGCTGAAGGAAGTTTTTGGACATCATGGAAAAATTGCGAAAGTGGTTCTTCCACCTGCAAAGCCTGGACACGAAAATAGCCGATATGGGTTTGTCCATTATGTGGAAAGGTCAGGCACCATGAAAGCACTAAAGCACACTGAGCGATATGAACTTGATGGTAATATTTCTGTGAAACTTGCAGATATGCATGCAATATGTTAGTACAGTTAGTTATGTGTTTTTTCTTGTATATGCAGGTCATGTCTTAGAGTGTTCCCTTGCAAAGCCTCAGGTTGACCAGAAGGCTGGAGGGTCAAGTTCGCAGAAGCCCACTTTACTTCCTAGCTACCCACCTCACGTTGGTTATGGTTTGGCAAGTATGTATCCTGCTCTTGGTGCAGGATATGCTGCTCCTGGATTAGCGCAAGTAAGTTTGGCCTCTTCTTTTCTCTATCTTATCAGCTTATCGTTCCTGTCAGTGAGCTAATATTCCTTGTACCAGTGAACTTTCATGGGATTTTTTGCTTGGGTAATTTGCCTTCCATACTTACTGCACTTGCCTGATATCTCCTGCCTCTTATATGCAAGGCTGGATGAGCATGTTTGACTTTCTGTAGTTGAGTGGTTTACAAATCGCTACTGAACTATGCAAACTAAGACTATATAACAATTAGCAAGGCATCATTTTGGTGTTTGTTATTCATGATCTTAGATATAAATCATTAAATCCTGATAAAACTAATTTGCAAGCATGGTCCTTGCAGCCTCTGATGTATGGTACAGGAGGGGCTCCAGCTGGTACTGCGATGATGCCGATGCTTCTACCTGATGGAAGGATTGGATATGTACTGTAAGTAATCACCTGCTTCTACCGGACTACAATATGATATTCTACTTTGAAAGATAATTTGTTATCTTGCCCGGACATTTCATACTCTAGCTTGTTAATTGTTTAACTGATGAAGACTCTTCAACATTCCACAGACAGCAGCAGGGGATGCAGCTACAACCTCCGCTACAACCCAGGGTTGGAAGAGGAGGTGGGGGTGGCAACAGCAGGGGAGGATCATCGAGTGCTGGAAAGCGAGGAGACAACAATCGAGGTCGGAGCAGATACAATCCCTACTAGGGTTTTATTTTATACTGCCCTTCTTGACTGATGGTGAAATCAAGTGCTAGAGGTAACAAGAGCGGACGCAAGACTTGAAATTGTAGTAATTTGTAACTTGTTTTTATTAACTTGCTAGCGATGGGCAAGTAAAGCTGAGATGAGATGTTGCCAAAGATTGTTTAAGCAAAAAAAGGAAAAAAAAAATTGAAATACCAATGCTTATCTCTCAAGGCGAAATCTCCCCAGATCCCAGTTTGTTGTTATGGACTTTGCGTGATTAATTACATAACCGTCCTGCTGGTAGTTGGTTAGGGTCATTCTCTGGAGACTAAATAGGTCTCTCAAGTCCATAACAACACCCACCCAGGCAAGACCTCCCTAAAACACCCAACCGGACGTTCATTTAGCCCCAAAATTAAGGTTATGTGCCACTGAGACTTACAAACACATGCTAGGTAGGGCTACGATTTCACTGTGAATGTGTTTTGAGAAATCCCCCTTGCAGATGTCTATCAAATTATTTTTACATCAGTTTAGAATTTGGAAAATTTTTAACTTTGAAAAAAGGGCTACGACTTTATTGTGCATCTATCAGTTTGAAATTTTGACAAATTTTAGACTTGAAAAGTAACTTTAAGGAATATGACTTTACTGTGTATGTTTTTTGAGAAATCCTCCTCGAAAATGCCAAATAAATTATTTTCTATCAATTTGGAATTTGAACAAATTTTATATTTTTTCAAAAATGATAGTCAACGAAAAAATTGTCAAAATCTAAAAAACATGAAAATCTCAAATCCTTTGCTCTAGGTATGATGTGATCTACTCAAGCAAAACCTCCACAAAATACTCACCCGGGACATCCAAATAGCCCCAGAATGAAGGTCGTATGCCTTACATTGAGACTTACAAACACATGCTTGATATTTTTGGCAAAACAAGAGCAACGTTGGTTCAATCGGGGCAACCCACCCGGGACATCCAAATAGCACCGAAATGAAGGTCATTTGCCTTACATTGAAATTTACAGACACATGCTCGGTATTTTTGGCGAAACAAGAGTTGTGTTGGTCTGATCGGGGCATATGAGCACTCGTTGGAAAGCTAACTTGAAGGCTTACGACTTTACTAGGGATGTCTTTTGATAAATCGTCCTTGAAAATGCCCAAAAAATTATTTCCCATCGGTTTGAAAACTGGACAAATTTTTGACATTTTCCGAAGGAGGTAGTTCACGGAAAATCTCATAATCTAAAAAAAAAAAAAGGAAACCAAAATCCTTTTATCTTAGCATAGCGCCGAAATGAAGGTCATGTGTGCCTCACGTTGAAATTTACAGATACATGCTCGGTATTTTTGGCAAAACAAGAGTTGTGTTGGTCTAATCAGAGCATATGAGCAATCCTCGGAAAGCTAACTTCAAGGCCTACGACTTTACTGAGGGCGTCTTTTGATAAATCCTCTTTGAAGATGCCCAAAAAAATTATTTTCCATCATTTTGAAAACTGGACAAAATTTTGACATTTCCCAAAGGGGGTAGTCTACGAAAAACCTAAGAATCTAAAAAACACAAAAATCCAAAATCATATACTCTAGGCATGTTGTGATGCTATTCAGACAAGACATCCATAAAGCACCCACCTGGGACATCAAATAGCTCTTGAATGAAGGTCATGCGCCTTTAATAAGGATGTCTTTTGATAAATCCTCCATGAAGATGCCCAAAAAATTGTTTTCTATCAGTTTGAAAAGGGAATAAATTTTTGACATTTTCCAAAGAGGGTAGTCCACGAAAAGTTGAAAATCTCAAAATACCAAAAATCCAAAATCCTTTCCCCTAGGCGTGGTATGATGCTAATCAGACAAGAAGTAGATAAAGCACCCACCAAGGATGTCCAAATAGCCCCGGAATGAAGGTCATCTGTCTTACATTGAGATTTATAGACACATGCTCGATTTTTTTTTTTGCAAAACAAGAGTTGTTTTGGTCTGATCGGGGCATATAAGTACTCGTTGAAAAGCTAACTTCAAGACCTACAACTTTACTGAGGATGTATTTTGATAAATCCTCCTTGAAGATGCCCAAAAAAATTGTTTTCCATTAGTTTGGAAACTGGATAAAATTTTGACATTTCCCAGAGGAGGTAGTCCACGAAAAACTCAGGATCTAAAAAAAACCAGTGTTCTAAAAAGCGCTAGGCGGATCCTAGGCGGTGAGGGGCCGCCTAGCGCCCAGGCGGTCAATGCGGACGCCTAGGCGTGCTTAGGCGGCCATTTGGCTCTAGGCGGAGGGGGTCGCCTAGCGCCTAGGCGGTGCCCAGGCGGCGCCTAGGCGCGATTTTTAGAACAGTGAAAAAAACGAAAATCCAAAATTGAAAATCCTCTGCTCTTGACATGGTGTGATGCTACACAGACAAGACATCCACAAAACACCCACCCTGTGTTGGTCTAATCGGGGCATATGAGCACTCATTAAAAAGCTAACATCAAGGTCTATGTTTACCGAGGATGTCTTTTGATAAATCCTCTTTGAAGATGCCCATTTTTTTTTCCATCAATTTGGAAATTAGACAAAATTTTGTCATTTCCTAAAGGGGGCAGTCTACGGAAAATCTCATAATCTTAAAAAAGACAATCCAAAATCATATACTCTAGGCATGGTGTGATGCTACTTAGGTAAGATGTCCATCAAGCACCCACCCAGGACGTCCAAATAGCCCTGGAATAAAGGTCATGGGCCTTACATTGAGATTTACAGATACATGCGCACTCGTTGTGTTGGTCCGATCGGGGCATATGAGCACTCATTGGAAAGCTAACTTAAAGGCCTACGACTTTAGTGAGGATGTTTTTTTGACATTGCCCAAAGGGGTAGTCTACGAAAAATCTCAAAAAACTGAAAATCCAACGGATTGAAGGTTAGGTGCCGTACATTGAGACTTAGAGACACATGCTTGTTATTTTTGACAAAACAAGAGCCACGTTGCTCTGATCGAGACACATGCTGAGGATGTCTTTTGATAAATCCTCCTCTAGTATGTCCAAATTTTTTATTTTGGACCAGTTTGGAAACTGGACAAAATTTTGTTATTTCCCAAAGTAGGTAGTCCATAAAAAATCTCAAAAATATTAAAATACAAAATCCTTTTCTCTAGGCATGGTGTGATGCTACTTAGGCAAGACGACCATAAAACACCGACCTGGGAAGTCCAACTATCCTTGGAATGAAGGTCATCTGCCTTAAATTGAGACTAACAGACAATGCTCGTTAGTTTTGGTGAAACGAGAGCTTTGTTGGTCTGATTGGGGCATATGAGCACCCTCCATCGAATCTAAAATTTAGAAGAAAATGCCTGTTTTGTTCATCATCATATAAAATGATAAAATAAGAGTATCCGCACCGGGAAACAAAACCACCCCATTTGCTTGAGCATTTGATGGAGTCCTATTTATTTGCTCAACCAAAGTCTTTATGGAGCTGTGAATTGCTTGAGCAATCAAACATTTACATTTGCTCCATCAATCACTTGAGCAATTAGTAATATCTTGTCCTTCTTTTTTGCCTTTTGTTTTGTTTTTATTTATATAAATGGGTTGTAGACTCGTCATTTGCTTGAGAAATGGGTGTGAAAATTTATTTTACTTGAGCAAAAATTGCTTGAAGAATTATTGACCTTTGGACCCACTATTTACCCAAACACAATTTATGGGTGTGGGATGCTCTAATAAACCAATTGACTAGCACATCCAAATAGAATACAACAACACACTGTTTTAACACTAGGCACTTTCACTTGCATTTGCAGCAAACAAGTTGGGCAAAAAAAAGAAAGAGAAAAGTCAAGAACAAAGAGGGCAATGTATGAGGCCATTCTCATTGCACTCTCCACATCTGATGGTGCTGTTTTGTTCCTCATCCAGCAGCTTGCAGCTTCCATTGCAGTGGACACACATGATAAACCGTATCCCACCGCAGGCTCGGCAAGAAGTCGAGTTTCTTGGAATCTGAAGAAGCAAACTCCCCAATTTGCCTTGTTCTTCCAAGTTGGAAAGCTCTTGTGCACCCCCAATCAACCTGCCCTTGACAAACACGGTGGGAATCCTGACCTCCTTAGCACCCCCCATCAGCTTCCTCAGCTCCTCCTTGAACCCGGAATCCATGGACAGATCCCTTTCGTACATCCGAATCTGATAGGAGTCGAGCAACGATCTGACAGTGTTGCAGTCCTCAAACGTCTTCCTGATCCCTCTCAGAGTTGTGGTGTAAATCACAACGCTGTCTTCACCTCCGGGTGGGCACTTGTTGTCGAAATCATCTAGATGGCAATCGAATAGAGCACTTGTTGACCTGATGCGGCTGGCGATGGGGGTCTGCGAGATGATCTTCTTGATTTCTTCTTCTTCTTCTTCTTTACCACAACGCTCCTTGTGGTGTTGTTGTATCTGCTGCTGCTTCTTCTGTTGATAAAGCTCCTTCTCATAGGCCTCAACAAGCTCCGGATCAAACAGGGGACTCAAACTCTTCCTCCTTGAAGAAGAAGAATAACAACTCATCCCTTTCTCACAAGACTTGGAGACGCTAATTTGTTGGATGCTATGGCCATGGGGGGTGCTGCTATTACTAGTAGTATTACATGGCTGTGGCTGTGGCTGTGGCTGGGACTGTGAGTGTGTTCCTCCTCTTCCTCTGTTCTCTTTCCCCATGGTTAACTTGTTCCCCTTATTGGGAGAATCTGATACGTTTAACCGCTTAAAAGGGCTCCTCCCTTTCTTTCCAGCGACCCTGGGGCTCTTCCTGCCCCGAACTGAGACGACTGGTAGTGCTACTGTTTCTTCTTCTTCTTCTAGATCCCCCATTAGCTCCCAAGCGTTTATGACCTCTGCTTGCACATCTTCATCTTCCTCATCCTCCTTGGGCTGCGGCTGTGCCTGTGGCGCCTCCAATTTCAGAGCACCGTAGGTTGTTGAAGTGAGAGAAACCACGTGGTTGCCAAAGTATTCTCCTCCACCTCCATTGACGCCGCAAAGGATCTCCCTTTCAACCTCTTTCTTGACAAGCTTGGATGAAACACAGCCCATGGTGATGGTGATAGGATTTAGAAAGAAATACTAGAATTAATTCTGATTCTTTTTGCGGAGGGATTGGATTTTAAAGTTTAAACAGGGGCCAAGGTAGAAAAAGTTGCAACTTTTGTTCTTCTTCTTGTCCTTTTTCTGCTTCCTGTTTTTTTTAACCGTTAGCTTGTCGATGCAGAGCCAACGGTCGGAAATTAAAAGAAATTCAAAATAGATCCGGATAGTATATGGACTGTGGAGTACTTTTTACTTTATTTCATCCCTGTCCTCGGATAGTGTATGGACTCTGGTTTTATTTTGTTTGACCAGTTTAACCCCTCATTAATTTTTTTCCCATGAAACCAAGAATTATACTGGATTTTTTATTTGTAAAAAGGCTTAATTTTTTAAAACATTTTTTCCACGTTGTCAACATTTTTGGGCATGCCAAAAAAAAATATTGGCAATATGTTACCACTATACTCTCAAAGGTTGGGGTATTTGTATTACATTTGAAAGGTGATAACATATTTTTACCATATTCAAAGGTGGGGTGTTTTAATTAGTTTTCTCTTTTTTTAAACAAAAAGTTTCGTTTTTTTTCCATCCTTTTTAAATATGTTTTGGGTGTGTTTGGATTTCAATGAGTTTATGCTTATAAATATAAACACTTTCAAAGTGCTTATTCTCTCTTATTCGTATATGTCCCCAATCTTAAAAGCGAGAAAACCATTTTTTTAAATAGTCTTTTTATAATTGTCCACTCTCATATGATTCCCATTTTTCTTATGGACGATTTAAATGACATCGAAAATGATATAGAAAAAATTAGGAGGTGTTACCCTTTCCTTAAATAGATTCCACAAATTGATGAATAAAAAAAAAAAAAAATTAGGAGGTGTTACCCTTTCCTTAAATAGATTCCACAAATTGATGAATAAAAAAAAAAAAACTTAACATGTTCACCCTGTCTTTCAAGGGCTCCCCTTCCACTTGGCGGAAAAACAAGACCACAATACAAATACAGTAGATAATAAGCTACTTAAAAAGGGGAACCCTTTTCGTTTTGAAATGGAATTGACCCCTAATCTAGAGTATGAATCTTTAGTAAAAAAAAAGCCTGGAACAATAAATTGGAAGGCTCAATGTGCTATAAGCTAATTCAAAAACAGAAATTACTGAAAAGGAACACGAAACCGTGGTGTAAAACAAGGCCCAATAATATTCTTAAATACTTCGTAGCTTGTCAAGATAGATGCAAAAATAGCAGAATTATAGCAAAACCAAATTTGGGGAACAATCAATGACCAACAGAGTGCAAAACTACAACGTTTGAGAAATTCTCGTAATCAGATGTTAGATTTCAACCATAAATTTTGAAAATAAAGAGCCAAAATTAATCACTGCTAGCTTGGAGATAAGAATACAAAATACTACCAGTGTGTGGCGAAAATATTTTTTTTAAAAAAAATAGAACAAACCATTTTCAAAATAAAAATAGAATCATTATCGACGATAAAGAATTAATTTCAAAAAAATTTAAGGGGGGCTTTTTTCTAGAGATTTCTTTTTCATGTATAGATGAAAAATATATTTTTTTTAATTTAAATATGCTCTAACGGTGGTGCATGAGACTATGAGAGGAACCGGTAGCGAACACGGAGGCGACGACAGATACAAACACAAAGAAGGTAGATGGAGCAAAGGAGAAACTCGAGGGGTTTAAGCATGAAGCAATTTTTTTAATTAATAGTTGAACTACTTTTTTTTAAAAAAAATTGAACCATATAGTTACAAAACATAATTCCAAACAGCCTAATTGAAACTATCAAGACAATACCAATACCACAGCGCATCCAAGTTGACAGACTTTATTGAAAATGGAGCAAAAATGGCTGGTTCAGCACTAAGTCTTCTATTGATATGATACACAACCACAAGAAACATGAAACATCAGACGCAAATTGGGTCTGGGGACTAGATATCCCCCCCCCCCCAAAATAAAATCTTTCCTATGGAAATCCTTAAGAACGGAGTGCCCACTTCTGTCAGACTAGCTTCTCGACACCTTAGGATTCCGACAAACTGCCCCCACTGCGACTCTTGCTACGAAGACCTAAACCATTTATTATGGAATTGTTCAGTTACGAGGGAGACCCTAATTGCAAATAAACCGGGAATATTTTGGAAAATGAATGGTTGTTTCAGCAAAGACGAGCACTTGAACACTACGCTATGGGAAATCAAAAATACAATAGGAACAAAATGCTTTCAAGATCTCACCTTTGCTTGGTGGGGTATCTGGTACTTCAGAAACAAAACACTCTTTGAAAACATAATCCCGGACATAAGACGCATTCTATCCTTTATAAAGGAACAAATATATATCTGGAAGACATCAAATTTGAACTGCCCGGACTACTGTGAAAACAACAAAAATACACCAACAAATGTGAACAAGCAAAGATCTATATCAAAGAGAAAGAGAACAAAATGGGAACCTCCACCAATTGGAACTCATAAGCTAAATTTTGATGGTTCGTTCTCCGCGGGTGGTTTGGGCTTTTATGGATTCATCATTCGTGATTCTGTAGGAACCCCGATTTTCTCTAGTTATGGACCATCACCAATCAGTTCTGTCTGTGGCTGTGAAAGTTTGGGTCTCTGGATGGGACTTCGGGCTGCGACAGAACTGAAAATAACAAAACTTATTATTGAAGGAGACAACTCAACAATAATAAAAAGTATGAAAGGTATGGGGAAGCCTACTGGAGACTTTGAAATGATTGTCTCGGACAGTCTAGTCTCGCTGGGCTTTTTTGGTTCTGTTGAGATCCGTCATGTCTTCCGTGAGGCAAATTTGGTAGCTGATCGCTTGTCCCGTATCACTCCAGCCTTCAACGGTATCTGGACTCCTGATGACTCTCTGTTGCATAGTCTCATCCGCAAGGATGCTCTTGGCTGATAGAGCTCAGCTCTATGGTCAAATTTTTTCCGTTTCAAAAAAAAAAAAAAAAGGTACGTGTGAACCATTTTATGAACTATCAGAGTAAATGGTTAAACCATTAAAATTGGTTCAAGAGTAAAAGACTGACCATAAGGTAAGAAAGCATGAACCTTGAATTGGTAAATAAAGAGCGGCCATTCCGTGGTTCGAACCGGGGACCTATGGATATTACCCACAAGTCCTTTCAAGTGAGTCAGCCATTTCGGAATGGTTAAGAAAGCATGAACCATTAAATAATTGAATCGCATGCTATAAATGTTAGACCGTGTAAAATTTTACTTTACTATAATTATATTTTTTTTAAAAAAAAATCAGTTATAAAAATATATTTTTTTATAGTGAAGTGTGTATATATTATATATAAATATATATATATATATATATATATATATATATATATATATATAGAGAGAGAGAGAGAGAGAGAGAGAGAGAGAGAGAGAGAGAGAGAGAGAGAGAGAGAGAGAGAGAGAGAGAGAGAGAGAGAGAGAGAGAGAGAGAGAGAGAGAGAGAGAATGGGTAACTTGTGCACAAGGCTTAGGATGTGCATTGTGCACAAAATATTATTCGGTGAAATGTGAAACATTATTCAGTGAATTTTGAAGCATTATTCGGTGAAATGTGAGTATTGTTTAGGGGAATGTGAAACATTATTTGGTGAAATTTGAGGCATTCCATATAAATTGTAACTATTGTTTAGGGAATTGAGGTTTCTTTTATTTGAAATGGATAAATAAAAAAACTAAACATTATTCGGTAGAATGTTATAAATTATTCAGTGGAATTGAGACGTTTTCATCTGAACTGAACGGAAAAAAAAACATAACAGTGTTCGGTAGAATGTTTCACATTTCACCGAATAATGCTTAAAATTTCACCGAAAAATGTTTCACATTTCACCGAATAATATTTGTACACAATGCACACCCTAAGGGGTGTGCACACCCAAACCACACCCTATATATATATATATGTTAATATTTTCTAATATATGATTAATAAAATGTAAATAAAAAGAGAGAGTTGGATTCTTTCGTTCTCATCGAAGAGAGCTTCTGACTGAATACAAATTCGGGTTTGGTTATATGTCAGATCAGGCCATATATGTCAAGTACATTTGTATATTCGAATTGGATCGGATAAGCTAGTTTTCAGATTAGGTAAGCTAGGGTCAAATAAATTTTGAGTTGGGTTCGATTTTGATTGGGTGAAGTCGAGTCATATTTAGTTTTATTACGAGAGGATAATTATATTTTATTTATCTTAATAATTGATAATTAAACTATATATATATTTGTGGGTGAAAGGCAGCCTATAATTAGCTAGCCTTACCAGTTACTGGTAATAGTGATGGATCACCTAATCGGTTGCTCCAATAATAAAATGTTTATTTTACTACGAGTCCAACTTTCTTAATTTTGTGTATCCTATCTACAGTAGTATCTATCATTCAACAACCCGATCGATCAGAATTCAGAATTATGCGGTAATCATCAGATTCGGCCCATTTGCTTTATTTATCAATTTATGTACTATTCCGTATATTTGGCGTGGCGAATGACAAGGCACTCACTTTTAAATATAGGTGGCAGGATCCCCATCGCCTACTACCTACCACCTCTAATACACAGTGGAGTATTAATTAAATGGCAGATTGACGAAGAAACTCACCTATCACCTATGGCTGAATTGCGAGCAACGTACAGATCGAAGGCAGAATGTACATCGCCGGGAGAGTAGTGAACGCAAATACGCAATCAATCTTGTAGTTGGAGGAAGCTTGGGTTCCAATGGGGGAAGTCGGAGAGACTAACTAAATCTGCAAAATTAGATGGGGAAAGATGATGGAAGAGATACGTACATATGCTTAGGGTGTATTTTTTTTTTTTTTTTTTTATAATTTAAGAGTTAAAAAAGATAATAATAATAATAATAATAAAAAAAAGTGTCTTTAGTTGGTATGGAGTGGAATTTGGATAATAAGATCTTATGTTCAAAATCTCTATATCAGATAATACAGTCGAGTCCAGATACAGAACCAGAAATGAAAATCGGGATAAACTAAAATCATCTTATACAATGAACAAATTTTAAAGAGTTATTAATATCACATGTATACCACATATATACACACATAGAAAAAAAACTAATAAAGAGAAACAACTTATTTCTTTCTTAAAATAAATTATAAAAACTAATGATACATATTGGACTAGCGCCACCGATTGCAACGTTTGATGATTAAGCAAATCCATAACCATTTAGTTCAGGCACGGCAAAAAAGAACTGGGATGTTAGGGAATCGAACCCTGGACGTTGGGTAATTATTCCCATTTTAGACTTTCAAAATCAACCAACTAAACCTCATTTACTCTATGTCATTTACTACTACTAATTAGATAAGTTGTATATTTTTGGGGTGGGTTGCAGCAAAGTCTAGCCCACCGCTGAATCCGTGCATGGTCGAGCCCCTTCAATTTTTTTTTGGCTCCGCCTCTACAAGGGAGTAAAGAGCTTAGGAGCTTACTTCAAGACCCTTCGATGACAGTTGAGAGAAGTGGGAGAGAGAGATTTGAGGGCGGGGAGAGAATTGAGCGGCAATCGTGAGGTGGCGACGAGGCAGTGTAGATCCCATGTAACACTAGGTATAACACTCGGTATTACATTTAATTATTTCGAATATAAATTTACATTAAAAAAATTTATAAAATTTATATTTATATTCTATACACTTATATTAACATATTTACAAAATTTTATTATGAAAAAATGTTATTAAAAATTATAAATAATTAAAAGATTGATTATTTTGGAAAATAGTTTTTTTTTATCTTACTAAAACATATATTTTCATAATAAAAATTTATATACATGTGAATATAAGTGTATAGAGTGTAACACCGAGATAATTTATAACCGAAATAATGGGGTGTAACACCGAGTGTAATATACACACAGTGTTACAGGCGATCCAAATTGGCGACGAGGAGGCTTTGTGTGACTTGTTCTCCGATCGAGAGGGTAAATGGGAGAAGATTATCTGCCAATGTCAATAATGATAATAAAAAAGAGCATGTTTATTAGTGATAATAAAAAAAACATTTTTTATTTATTTGAGATTTTAGCAAAATTCACCGCATGATTACATTCATGGAAATCTAATTTCGAATTTTAAATATCAAGATTAAGTTTTGCAAAATTGGTAATACCATCCTAAAAATTACAAGTCGCGCGAGACACCAAATACCACTTTACATCTCTGATTTTTTTTTTTTTTTTTTTTTGTAAATAGCCAAAAATCGAGAAAATATTAGAGGAATAGCCAAAATCTGAAAGACTTTACCCAAGATTTAAAAAAGAATTTTTTTTTATATTATTTTTAGGTTAAAAAAAATGGATTTTATCTGAAAACTTATAAAAAAATTGAAGAGTCGTTGTTTCAAACAGCGGCTCTCCCTCTTCCTCCCTCTTTGTTCTTCCCCGGTTCGTCTTCGAAGAACACTTCCGGCTCGCACTCCCCTCGTTCTCGTTGAATTCAATCAAAATACCGTTTGAATTGATGAATTTGCCTAGGACCTGGTCGGCTCCGACCCCAATTACAACCCTAGAAGAGGAGGAGTCGCCGTCTTTGGCGGAATTCGTAGCGGCCATACGCTTGTTGTTGCCATCGCTGTTTCAAACAGACATGGCGGTGGACTGCAAATCGGCGGTGGACTCCTCAATCCTGTTCGTCGGCTGCTGCGGAGGACTACAAATCGGCTTCGTTCGTCGGCGTGGACTGCAAATCGACGGAGGGGAAGCGCAATCGTCATGATGAACGACCAAAATCAAATATGTGAAATTGAAGCTCAGGAGTCGCTCTCAACGATGGCCATCTGTGAAATTGAACAAGTGACGGGTTGAAGGTCGCTAGTGAAGGCCGAACAGCATGGACGGGTTGAAGGTCGAACAACCAAGCATGGATGGTAGCGCTCCTCCAAATCCGAATTCGGCTTCCTCGACTGCAATCGGCTTCCGATTGCTCCGATCTGCTCCTCCGAATTCAATAATTCCTATTTCCGGCGAAGGGAGTCTGTTTTCCTCCGATCCTAAATAGTTGATCGATCGACCTCTCCGATGTTTCCGCCTCTTGTTTTGTCGTTCAACCTATAATGTTTTGGAAAAATAAAATAAAAAAGGGAGAGTCGTTGTTTGAAACAGCGACTCTCCCAATATCTTTTTTTTTAGTTTTTGGATAAAATCAATTTTTTTAACCTAAAATTTTAAAAAAAAATACAAAATAGAGGCAAGTCGCTTTTTGTAACAACGAATTACAAATTTTATTTTATTTTTCAAACAGCGACTTTACCCTGTTTTGACTATTTCGCTAAAATCTTTCGGATTTTGGCTATTCCCCTAATATTTTCTCAGTTTTTTGGCTATTTACAAAAAAAAAATTCTACATCTCTTATAGCAATCGAGAGCCTTCGGCGAAGCCCAGAAATCCGATCGAGAGCTCTGAAGTCGCGAACACCTCGGTGAGCTTCAGTCGTTTCTTTCCTTCCACGATTCGATTTCGTTCTTTATTCAATGGGTAGATTAGTCGGGAGTGAGTGAGGGCTGAGTGCGGGACGATCGGTCAAGCTCGAGAGCTCCGGTGAGCTCGAGAGAGGTCTAGCGAGGTGAGTGAACGATCGGCGACGAGCGAGGTCGAGGGAGGTTGTGCAACGAGGGTGCGAGGTCGGGAGCAGCAAGTGCGAGTGAGGGAGAGGGGAGATCCAAGGAGCTGGGCGAGGCTGAGGAGTGCAGCAAGCTTTAGTCGCCGGCGAGACCGCGAGTGAGGAAGCCATGGAGGTGCGAGAGTTCTCATTTGAAATTGGAGGTTGGGGATGACTCGTGGGCTCCTCCTCCTTGTTGCAGATAACACCCGATGATGCTGGGCTGCAGATAACGACCGTTCTCTATTCAAACGCATGCAGATAACGGTCGTTCTGTATTCAAACATACTTGCACTTATGAATAAGCATTCTTATTCTGTAGTATATAGATGAGAATGGATCAATTGTGCACATCCCTTAGGGTGTACTTTGTGCACAATTGTGAACCCTTGATTGATGTGAATTGGATGGTGTAAATTAATAGGGATTTGTTTTATTTTTTTTAATTATAAAATGGTGGGGCCAGCCGAAAATTAACCTCTCTTCCTGGAAAGCGTGTGTACTGTAAGTGACCAAAGCCTCAAAACTCAAAAGGGTGCGATGGGGCCCGCTGAAAATTAATAAGCCTACCTGATAATATTTTTTCGGGATTGCTAAACGCACGGTGAATTTATCGCAATTCGCACTGTGGACGGGTGCGAAGTGCGGATGCGCAAAGGTGGGCCCCCACCCCCAAATCCTGCCATTAAAAAAAAAACAATGGCTTACGCGGACGTTGAGTGCGCGTTGTTCTTCTTCCTCCCACCTCATCTCCTTCCCGTGCACAGCTCCCCTTGCAGATGGTTTCGAAATCAAAGTCTGAGAAGTTGAATCTTCCTCTTCCCCTTGCACTTCTCCTCTTTTTATGTCTCCAACCCACTCCACTAATTGTAATTTATCCCCCAATTCCTCCTCCGGCTTCAATTTCCTCCCCGGCCAGACACCGGCTCATCCCCAATTCCTCCTCCGACTTCAATTTCTTCCCTCGCCGGCCACCGACAACTCCACAGAGGAGCCGCTCCAGGTCCAAGGCGGCACTCGAGGCCACCGTCTCAACCCTCCTGAAGGTTCTCAACGCCGTCAGGTCATCTCTCCCTTCACCCTCCAGCTCCACCGAATCCTCCTTGTCACCGTCGACGAGGAAAAAGGTGGCCGGTGAATGCGGAGAAAAAGTTGACGGCGCGATGACATGTTACGATAGGGATTAGGGATTTGGATCTACAAGAAGCAAAATTTAAAAAAAAAAAAAAAAAAAAAAAAAAAAAACCTCAACCGCGTTGTGTGGATCCGCCGATTCGTGTATTTGGCGAAAAAAATACCGTGTAAATAGTAAGCCCCTCTTTTTTTTGGTAAGCTCGCACCTTCTAATTTTTTTTACTGTATAAACTATAAAGTAATCAAATGGGTCAATATGGCCCCCATTTTTTCTTTTATTTTTTATTCATTTAATTCTGTAACATTATTTAGTAGAATTTGTCAATTTCGTACTCCGTATTTGGTAATTACTTATTATGAACTTATCTAAATGTAGCAAATTTAAGAGAGAATTGTCACTCAATTTACGGTAACTGAAAGATTATTTAGTGGAATTCTCTAAATGTCAATTTCGTATTTAAGTAATTTTTTACATTATTCAGTTGAATCAGTCGATTTAACGCGTACATTTAACGATAATTCAAATATTATTCTGTGAAATTCTTATTTTATGAGGTACACAGAATCGATGAATAATTGCATAGTCGTTGCAGATAAGTAGATTTTGAGAATTATTTGGTTGAATCAGTAGCTTTAACGTGTACATTGAATGATAATTAGATATTATTCAGCATAATTCTTATTTTTACGAGGTACACAAAAGCGATGACTAATTGCATGACCGTTGTGAATAAGTAAATTTTTAGAATTATTCAGTTAAATCGGTCGATTTAATACGTACATTGAACGATAACTGAAAGATTATTCATTCAAATTCTTTTTTTTACGAGATACAAAAATCCGAAAAAAAAACACCCAAAATACTGAATAATAGTGTTACAATCACCAAAAAAATCACCAAATATCCCCCAATTCTTCACAAAAAAACATTGATTTTTACCCACTAATATAGTCCCAATCATCATGAGCATTATCATCGGCTAGTTTCAAGTTGATTATATTGTTGAGAAACCCTATAGTAGTGACTTTGAAACTATTTGACCAAAAAACTTGCAACTTTAGGGCACAAAACCCCAACTCTAAAACCTGGGGCAATCGCAAACAGTAAACAAACTAATTCGCATATTTGGTTTTATTGTATGAAACGAACAGATATGCAGTACATAAAAGTTAGCAATTGGCCACCAATTGGGATGGATAAAAATCACACATTAAGAGCATCCACAATGGGGTGTCTTGATAGGTTTTCTACTAAGAAACTAAAAAAGGGTTTAGAAATGATTTGATAGGTTTTCTACTAAGAAACCTTTAAACACGAAGAAAGAAAAAGAAAAAGGAGAGGAGGTGAGCCAACATGAGGAGAGAGAGAGTAAGAGAGAGAAAAAAGAGGTGGGTCCCGATAAAAAATAAAATAGGGTTTTAAAGAGTTTTAGGGATGTGGGTGAAAATTTGTATCGGGTTTTTTAAGGAGAGAAAAATATACAAAGTGGAGTTAAGAGCATCTGCATCCCTTGAACCCACTAGAGTTCCTTAACTCCACTTTTTTTTATTCCATTCTTTAAAAACCCAACTCAAATTTATACCCACATCCACATTCATACCACCCAATTTACTACCAAATTAATTAATTTAAAATAAAATGAACCCCATCAAACCTCTATCTTTCTCTACCCTTCTCTTTTCTTTGGGCCCACACATACAATTTCATTGGCTCTCTATCTATGCATACCCATCAACTAGGGTGTTTAAAGGTTTCTTACTAAGGAACCTATCAAATCATTCCTTATACTACTTTTTACAAATGTAATATAATAATAATAGGTTTCTACATTTTTTTGTTAAGGAACTCCCAATGCACATAGGATGGGTTTCACGAATGCAGATGCTCTAAGCAATCAATTACCCCAAAAAAACTCTCAAATCGTTGAATAATTTCGTTTAAACATACCAATCACAACTTAATCACTATAAAAAAAAACTCCAAATCAATCTCAATTATTCAAAAAAAAACACTACTACATATAAGGGCCTAAGGTAACATTTTTCATGTAACATTTTTATAAAGTGTTACCATATGTATCTAATGTAACATATTTTAAGTTTTATTGTCTAATTGTTACATTAGCACAAAATATGTTACATTAGATGTAATATTATTTTAAATGAGGTAACACTTTTGTATATGTAACACATTTTCCGTTCTATTGTAACACATGCTAATAATTTTTTTTTAAAGGAAAAAGAAAAGAGGAACTTTTAAATTGTATAATTTAATTTTGTAGGATGATTAATTATGTTGAATGCCCATTTTGCTATTTAAATGTTGTGTACTAGTAACTCCTATCTGGGTTACGCCCTCATAAAATTTATTTACATATTTTGAAAATATAACTTATTTAATATTCTAAAAAATATTTATATATTATACTTCTCCATTCAAGGTTTTTTTTTCGTCATACTAGTGAAGTGTTTAGTTTTATATCCGACTTTCTATTTTATTTATGGATCCAATCTAGCTAGTAAATTTATTACTAACAAAACATTTAAAAACATAAAAAATATTTTATCACATTTTTTGTTCTATTTTATTTTATTTTCTCACAAATATATTTAAATTTGAAATTTAATAAATTTGTTAAAACAATAAATGGTCTAAACTTACAATCAATATGGTTTGGATATTATTTCATCAAATGTTTTATCAAATAAAAGTAAGAAATGATTAAAAACATAAAAGCGCAATAGTTTCCACATTATTTTTGTCTATTTTTCAAGTGAATAAAAGTTAACCTATTACGTTTTTTTTACTTTAATATAATATATTTTTTTTATCGAAAGTTACAATTTATCATAATTTAATTTATTCCCTCCCATTCTTTTTTTAATTTGGTCAGATTTATCATAAATTTAATTTATTCCCTCCAATTGATAAATTTTATGACGTTGTCTCTATTTCCTTTTCTTTTTAATTAATGAAATTTATTTATCAACTTTAAGTTTTTTTTAAAAATTATTCCAATACATAAAATTTAGTAATAATTTTAAGTTATAAAAATACGGAGTATATTGTTTAATAACACTGGCATAATCCACAAAAATATAATGCATAACCCTCTGATAAAAAAAAATAATGCATCTAACATTCTAACCCTAAGCGCCTTCTCCAGTAATGCCGCCTCCATTTCTTCAGATCCAAAAACGGAGATCCTTCTTCCATTTTAGGGGTTTGCCCTCTCTCGCTTGACCTCCGCCAAATCTCGCCCAATGCGTCTCCTCGCTCTCTCACTATTGGACTGAGAAGAAGAATTAACACCGCCACCGTCGTCACCCGCACCTGCTCAGGAGACGCGGCTTAATGTCAGTCGAACACCAGACCCTGTTCAAGCCTTTGGATCTCGAACCTCCTTCCCGCCCATGTGCCAACGCGAAACATCGATGTCAAGCTGCGCACCCCGAGGTCAGTGATTTCGTCTCCCAGCCCCCGAAATTGGAGTTTCACCACTCCGCCGTTGCTTTGTGACGCCCTCGCCGAAGAAGTCGAAGAAGAAAGAGGTGAATGTCCTCTGCAGCTTCCGGCCAAACCCAATCGCCAACCTCGGTGCCTAGCGAGCTTTGAAGGAGTCGAATATGACTACGAGAGACCAAACAGCGGCCCTTCTCTCCCATATCCCTCGAGCCTAGCGGGCGCAACGGGCGACCCCGATTCCACTGAATCCTAAACCTTCAGTTCGATCGAACCACAAGGTATACTTCTTGGACCTTAGCTTGACTGAGTTGGGAGTTCAATTTAGTTGCTGAATTGTTTTATTTGGATGAGTTCTTTGGGTGAAACTGGTTTATTTCGATCTATGGAAGCCTGGCTATGTTTGGGCTGATGTTTACAAATTGGATTGAACTGGTATATCTCTTGATGCAGTGATTGTTTATCTGAGGACTACTAGGGATAATTAGACACGCAAGCAAGCCAAATTTAAGTTATGAGGCTAGATAGTTAGATTTTTTTTCTTATTGGTTTATTGGGCTGAATTCTTTTTCCAAGATTTTAGGCCTCTGAAATTGTAATTGTGGACAATTAGATGGAAGATCATTATTTGATGGTATGATTATTGTTTCAACTGACAAGGAACTAGGGTTAGTGTTTGGCTGGTTTAGTTAGCAATTGGAACTAATTAGTCATTTGGTGGACAATGAGAATAATCATTAGACATCAATCCCTCTAAGTTGTTAAAACTTCTCTAACTGATTATAGAACAACTATAAGATAGAAGAGGAGATACTTGCAGCTTGTGGAATAGGGAGCCTTCAACTTCTTCTGATGAGTGGTATTGGTCCTGGGCCATACCTATCATCACAGGGCATTCCCATTACCCTGCACTTGCCATATGTTGGTCAGTTCCTTTATCACAATCCTGTAAATGGCATAAACCTTCTATCACTTTTTAAATGATCATATCAACTAGAAGCAGTTGCCTATTTGAACAGCTTGATTTCTAAATGCTAAATCGCGTTATTAGCTTCCCTTTTCAATAATTCAATTGTTTGATGTAAATGAGTAGACTTATAGAAATTGCTACTTATTTGAATTTCTTTCTCTTATCCTCTTGAAAAATCAGATTGGTGTTCATGTGCTTTGATTTATAGAAACTTAGGCTTTATTCGAATACTCTTTAAGAATTTGATTTTGATGAAACAAGATGAGTTAACTCTCCTTTATTCTTTCCTGGCTTTGTACTCTTTTGATGATTTTGAGGTCCTGATTGCATTGTCTTATGTCTCGGCTTTAGCCTTCCGGATGCAATTGCTTGCAACATCTTCAACAAGTATATTAAGATTCAGTAATGTTTGGATGTTGTCTTGTTTTGATGTTGTCTTTAGAGGCTATTGGTTTCATACTTCAAAGCTAGACCCTTTTACCTCCAGGTGTGTGCCTAAGCAATCCCCTTCAAATACATTAGATTTAATCTTTCCCATTAAAAAGAATCATAGAATCAAATATTTATCAGCCCTTTAATTCCTTCTAAACTAGATTTTTTTTCCGGAACATTAAAATTGCGCTACAGATGCACGGGGATCAGGAAAGTGATTGGTTGATCATATTTTTTGTAGATGAAAAAGTTGTTCCTGGTGTATATACGAGGAAAATATGATAATCTGGTTGATTCAGTTGCTATTCTTTTTTGAAAAGCACCCTAAATTCTTACCTTTTGCTAGTTAGATTCCCAATAGCTCTTTGGCAAGAAATTGTGATGCTTCATGTTCATGCATTGTATCTTGGTGTCTTGAAAAACCTGTTTAACCTATGAACTGGTACACATCTTCTGTACACTCACAAGAAGTCATCTAGTATTATCCCATTCTATTAATAAAGTCACAATTATGCTTAAAATGTCTCTTCAATTCTGATTTTCATCGAGTTATCAGACTTATCTTGTTACTTGATCAACTTTTTGTCTCAGATGCTAGCCCTTCTAAGTTATCTCTCTGTCCATCTCTATAAGAAAGAAAGAACCCATCTCTACTAGAAGAAAGAAAGAGTAATTGAGAAAAATCAAGATTCATGAGTCTCTTTTATTTAGGTATATATATCTATTATTGGTATTGTTATAAAGCTCAAATTCCTCCAGCGTCCTACTTGCTGTTTCATTTTTGGTCATAATTACCTTTATATTCCATTTAGGCTACACACTTTGAGAGATATTTCATTTCTATAAGTGTCTGACTTTGAAAAGAAATTTGAGGTAGTTATATTTCTTCTCTTCACATTGCATGTTGCAAGGAGAGGTATTCATTGATTCTGAGTTTGTCATTTTGTCCATATGTAGGATTATGCTGCAAAGGAAGAAAGATGGCTTCTAGAAAAAGTTGCAGAGGTGCTTGCAAGTTCATATGCAAGGAAAAAAGAATTGGTAAGATTTGGTCTTGTGATTTATATACTAGAAAAAGTTTGTCATTCTGATTTTCATCGAGTTTGTCATTCTGATTGATTCTTAGTTTTGTAGTCTACGTTGCATGTTTTATGCTAAAGAAGAATAGCTAACTAGTTGAAAACTTTGTTAATTGTAGCGACAAATCAAAGAATATGTTTTCTGAATGTTAGTGCATTTTCTGAATGTTAGTGCCGATGAAGTGATACGGAGCTTGTTATATTACAAGAACAATGACTCCTTGATCACTGTTTTAGTTTATGCCTATGATAATTTCAGTTCATTGAAATGCAGAGCTACAAGTATAGAGTGCGTTCTTTGCTTCCTTTTGTATTGATTAATATATTGATTTTTTTTATTCTAATCAATTGATGATATTGGTCATCAAGTACATCATGAGGGGCAAGCCTGATGCTGGCTATGCATTTTTTAAATCCGAGTCATTGATATGGCCTGGATTTGTAGAGTTTGATTATGTAAATGGAAAGGTGCTCACTTATTCTGCTCAGGACAGGTAAGTTTTTAGTTTTTACTGTCATTGTAATGTTGGTTATTGAATTTCATTTAGTGTATATTCAAGGTGTTTGATATGAAGAATTATACAATGTTGTACTCCATTTCCGATAAAAATATCTAAGCTAGAGATTAAGATAAGGTAATTATCTACAGCTTAGATAGTCACCTTGTCTATAAAAAGATGTGTTGGTTAGCTAGTTTCCTCACTTTGCCTATAAAATTTTTGTTCACTTTTACAAGTGATAAAAAAAAATAGCCATTTGAAAATCTGTGTTATCTTATGTTAACTGCGTTCTTTAAAAATTTTCAGGTCTTGTATCATGAATATAGTTCACACCATTTGAAGAATCTTATTTCTACAAGCACCATTTGAAGAATCTTATTTCTGCAAGCACGGAAGAAATTGTTTCATCTCCACATGGCAAGATGGTGAGACATGAGGTGGAAATGCAGAGGGAAGTGAAAGAATCAGTGATAATGGTCAATTATGTACTAGAGAATGATTATGTGTAACTTGATACCTTTTGGATTTCCTACTTTGGATTTTTTGTTGAAGGAAACTTTGATGGTGGATAATACATGCCTTTTAATTATTCTAATTTATCATTAGAGTAATATCTTATTTCAATGTAACTAGTAGGTACATTATATGTATTTGTTAAAAAAAAAAATATAAATATAATAACATTGTTCTTCAAAGGTAACATTATTCATTAGATGTAACATATTTAGTTAATGGTAACACACCATAGAAAGGTAACATTTATTCTAAAATGTAACATTTACTTCAAATGTAATAGTTTTGTTATAAAATGTAACACTTGATGTTGCTAATGAAGCAATGTTACATTTGCTAATAAAAAGTGTTACATTAGATCAAATGCAACGGCCGCAAATGCAATGCTCAAAAAGTGTTACCTTTTCTCTAATGTAACACATTTTAGTGCTAATGTAATATTTTTGAGTGTTACCTTAGGCCCTTATATGTAGTAGTGAAAATTGGGGCTTACCCATAGTTCAGTTGTTCTAAATTCAACCAACTCGATGAATCCAATCGGCCCTGAGTGTGGGATTCGGTTCAAGAAGGTGGAGAGAACTAGAGAAGGGCGAAGGAAGCTGGTGCCGCATGCCATCGACCCTAGGCGATGGCAGTATCGGAAACGGGAAAGCCACCAAGCCGGAAAGGAGCAGTACGACTTCCGGGTGCCGGCGAAATATTTGAGCCGTCGATTCGCCTTCCTCTTCGATTCGTCGGCGAAATCGTTTCGAATCTTTGAGCCGCCGATCGCCTTCCTCTTCGATTCGAGTCGCCGCCGGTTTCGCCACTAAGAATCACTCTCGCCGCCGGTGAAGAACACAATTTGTGGGGATGGTTGCGATCGCCAAAGCTTTGGAAGAGGGAACACAAGCGTAGAGAACAAGATAATCGCTCAATAGGGGTTTAAGCCTCCACTTGCACGTTTTTTTTTTTTATAAAAAAACGTATGACGTGGTGCATTGTAACCTCTTGATTTCCCTAAGATCTGACTATTAGTTGTGTATAAGGTACACCCCAGGGTGTGCACTCTTGAACCACTCACTTATATAGATATATAGATATAGATCGTTAACAAATACGTTGGAAATAAAAAAAATGATTAATTTAAAAAGATAAATGAAAAAATAAGAGTAAAAAAAATAAAAAATTTAATGAATTAACTAAAATCAAGAAAAGGATCACACGTCGTCAAAATCGGACTTTCCGATAAAATAATACAGCAACAGTTTTACAAGTTGATTACTCCTATAATAAAAAAGAAAATTTGTCATCAAGTGACCTTCTCTCTCCAATCTGTTAATATTTAATTAGTTAATTGAAAACAAAAATGAGGTTTTTTCCTTATTTCATCACCAGTCCCATTTACTTCCCCCAAATCTCAAGCTAACCGTCTCTCTCTAAAAATCCCTAAATCCACGCTTCGTCTTTGAATCTTCCACATGCCACAGGTTGATCTCGCTTCAGTCTGCCCCGGCGGGGTCTCCGCCGCCTGCAACGACCGCAAGATCGCATGTGAAACGCTTGCCGGCGTTAATCCACTGGCCATCGATCAACCTTCGGATTATCCACCGGAGTCCTTCGTCCTCTCCAGTGACGCGGCAGAAGACTGGATTGATCGTAACGGCTTCATTGAGCGCAAGAACTCCGGCAGGTCGAGTTCGGCGAACTTGAATCTGATTCCAAATCCGAACAATCCAACCTTAAATTCGGGATCGCAGAGGTATTCTCTGACGGTGAAGACGAAACCGTCGTTCCTAGGGCTTCCAAAGCCGCAGAAGGCGGCATACGCGGAGACGAAGTGCCGGAAGCCGGTGAACATCCGGCTGTTTCCGAAGCGATCGTCCTCGTCAAACTCTCACCGAGGAAAAACGATGTCGGAGCCGTCTTCTCCGAAGGTCTCTTGCATCGGAAGGGTGAGATCTAGGAGAGATCGTGGGCGGCGGAAGAAGAACAGGCAAAATCAGACTGGTGAGCCGGCGATGAAGCGGTCCAGAAGCAGTAAGAGCAGGAAAACCGGGTTTTGGAACAATTTCCGGGCGATCTTTAGGTCCAAGAAGGGGGATAGAGCCGTCGCGGCATCAGCGGCGGAGGCGCTGAAGAAGGGTAGAAGCGGGAGGAAGCGAGACAGCTTGTCAGGTTTATCGGGAACGGCGAGGTGGAGCGTGAGGTGTGAAGCTGAGCCGCCGAGTCTTGGGGGTGCAAAGCGGTTTTCGTCAGGGAGGAGATCTGACGCGTGGGCGGCTGACATGGAGGTTGATGGAGCGAAATCTGAGCCGTTGGATCGGGGATCCATCTGGCAAAGGCGAAACGGAGGGGGCCCACCCACGGAAATTAACGTCGACCGGAAATGGGGGTCCGTGGCGGTAGGGCCTGTCTCCGTTTGAAAAATCAGGGTGGGGGCCCGCAATTCAGCCACCGCCCACCGGGGAGGTGGATGAGGTAGCATCCAAGCAACAATTTTCTACTTTCTCACGTCAATCAGGCTATAATATACTTTTTTTTCCCTTAAAAACAAAAGCTTTTGTTTAGGGTGGTTGGTTGTTGAGGTTTCCCTTTTAACCTTGTTGGGAGGGGGAGGTGGGTTCTGTAATTCTGTAAACTAGTGTAATTCCCGCGCCATGGCGCGTTTGCGAGGGAAAAGAAAAGAAAAACGTAATATAAATGTTCGCCATTTGCGAGGGGAAAAAAAGAAAAAAAGAATATAAAATATTTATTATAAGGAATATAACCAAATAACAAGCTAAACAAATGTTTGAAAAGCTTAACACAATAATATTGTTCTGGGACGACATA
This sequence comes from Persicaria maculosa, assembly GCA_963922045.1. Classification (NCBI taxonomy): domain Eukaryota; kingdom Viridiplantae; phylum Streptophyta; class Magnoliopsida; order Caryophyllales; family Polygonaceae; genus Persicaria; species Persicaria maculosa. Next base: position 370,069 of record OY998252.1, read on the forward strand.
AGTGTTCACAAAAGGCACTGGGACAACATAGGTGTTTACAAAAGGAATAAAGATGGTGCTCTAGCCTTTGTCCATCCAAATCCTAGAGAAAAAAAAAATTTAATTTATACGACGGAATGAATTTGAATGATGAAATATCACTTATGTATTAAGAATAAATGTTATACATATTAAATGGTAAATCTAAAATTTCAGACAACTTGTTGGCATGAAATAAAAAAATTCTCTTCTTAAAACATAAATCATACATGAGGCTAGCAGTGGAAGAATGAAATGTAGCTCAGAAAGCAACAATCATCAGATAAAGGATGCCATAGGCCTATAGGTGGCATAGCTTCCATAATTATCATTGAAGTAGATATACATAAGCAAAAAGTTGAAGTTATAATAAACACTTGGTTTCCGGGTGCAAAATCAGTGGATTGCGGGTGCAAAATCAAAAGCTATCCAATGAGGCTTCTTATGCGAAGGAACTTGGTTCTGTTGCTGCTGAGTTAAAGAACTTAGTTAGTGAAGTAACTAAACATCTTGGAGTGCTGCTTCGAACTTAGTTGGTGAAGTAACTATCCAGTGTATGAGTAGCTTGAGTCCTAAGACAGTAAGACACTCGACATTGTAGTGCTGCTTCGCACTCATTGCCTATGGAAACATCCCGGAGTGCTAAATAACATAACTTGCCGAAAGCAAAGGCTAAATTAAAACATGAATGAAGGTAGACCAGAAATAGAGTATAACTGGAATTTAAATAATTTTGGTATCTGTTGCTGACTGAATTTGCATCCCATGAATAGGTACAAAGCAAAGGTTAAAGAAGAATAAAAACTATAATGCTAAATAACATAACAAACTCTCAAAGAATTCAGCTTCTTTTCTAGAGTGAAGGCAATGGGTTATTTTCAGACATATTACAGATGGTCGTTTAAACAAAAAAACCAAGAGGACTCATCAAGACTAATCTGTGTGGATGTTTGAAAGCTTCTCAGGACAAAAGTGACATAGTAAAATTCCTAGATGTATTTCGTAATATAGCTCAAGGTTTTATTATCATAACTACAAAAAAATATGAAGTGATCCAGTTAAAAAAACACCTACATATTACATTTGCTACCAATTGATTATGTCAAACCAAGCACAACCTAAATATTGGTGTTAAGGAATTCATAATTAGAGAGATCAGGTTTAATAATTGATTAACAATAATATATAACCGTCGTTGCAATCTTCACTTTAATAAATCCCATTATTCTCGACTCAAGAAAAGGGAACGATAAAGATAGCAGCAAAAGAACCAAATTGAAGCGTTAAAATATACATAACTCAAATTGACAATTGAACAAAGATACAGAACTCAAATTGATCAAACAAAGGCAAACCCTAATTTTTCATTAAAAGAATAGGAGCGAGGATGAAACTAAAAGAAAAGGATTTGGGGCTTACGGTTTGCCATTGGCACGAGAAGATCCTGGATGCTGAACTACAACAGTCGAGGGTAAAGAGCAGGAATGAAAGGGAATTCGTGGCTGTCAATAGGTTAGAAAGGTTGGCACACATTAGGTTGTAGTATTTACTTTTGCTGAATAAATAAACCAATTTGACAGTTTAGCATAAATAACCAAATAATATGAGTTTGAACCATCAAGTTAGCATGAATATAACCTAGTAGGTTGTAATATTTGCCAATTAGCATAAATGACAGATTAGAAAGCACCAATTTAAATGTACAATTGGCAGGCACCAGTGAACAATTCCCAACTACTATTTTAGAATATGATATTTCCAATATGATGTAAGTAAGATATGACCCACAAATAATTTGTGAACAGAGCATTCAAAATGTGATTGACTGAAAGTGTAAAATTTAAATTGCAAATATAAGATAAAATACTATTAAATTACCTTCCTACACAGCAAAAAATCGAATGCACCCAACGATGGACATAAGAAGCATGTAAAAATGGGTTAGATGGCGCAAAAATGGCACACAATTAAGGTAAAGCATGTATGAGAACCCCAAAGGTGAGTTAAAGTTTAATGTTTCACCAACAATGCAGGGCTAGCATCCCATTATTGCTCAAAATGGAGGGTTAAAATTATAATTAAAATTCAATCCATTTAACTATCGCATTGGCAACAATTTTGAAGTCAACAACAAATTTTGAAAGTCTATATATAATTAATCAAAACACTAAGTAGAGAATGAAAATGAAATAGCGCTCCACCGAAGCTGTAGACACATCAAAACAAACCAAAAAAGATAGAATGAGCAAATAGAAAACTCATAGGGTCATCAAAATGCCATAGGCAGAGAAACGAAAAATAGAAACCCACCAGTATAATTGGGGCTAGGCTCCCCACAAGGGAGAAAGTCGCAATTCGGAGGCCGCTTCCATAACTTGTTGTAGTCCCCAATCCCACCAGCGGCAACAAACTGTCCAATCTAAGTGAGTACATAAAAAAAAACTTGAAAGAGGACACAATTTGTCTATGTGTGTGAATTAAGAAAACCCTTTCTCATAACAACATCAGATGAAAGAACAAACCTTTCGAGAAGGAGGAGCCCTAGACAAATATGGGGCGCAAGTTCTTTTCTAATAGAGTGGGAGTTAGAGGAAGAGAGAAAGATACCTTGACAATTCGGCGAAGGTAATGAGGGAAGACGGAATTGGGAGGGTGAGAGGAGCAAGCGGAGAAGGAGCCGCGCCCTTTGGAAACAGTAGGGCGAAGTAGAGAAGCACAGCAAGACGAAGAGGAGGAGGAGCCTTAGCGGAGGAGGAAGAGCGATGGAATTGGCAGAGCCTTAGCGGATGAGTTGAGGCATACGAATCGGGAGATGCAGGAACGCCAGGAAGGAAGGGGGTGGGGAATACAAACCCTAAGCGCTATTCTTTCTAAGATGTGAAGAGGGGCGAGAAAAAAAAAAGGGAAAAAATTTGATTGGTCGAAAAGGAGTAAATGGTGGGGAGGCTGCCACGTCAGCAGAAAGTATCCTGAATTAAGTTATTATATAGAATATAGATGTATGGTATTCAAGTGCATGCTTCTTCTCTAGGGTTTAGTCTTTACGAGTAACTGACACGAATCGTTTTTTTTCTTTTTCTGTGTGTGCCGTGACTGGCGGGCTAAGGGGCGGAGCCAGGGGATACTTGGCCCGAGCACCCCTGATGGAAAAAAAATACAAAAAAAAAAAATTTTTTTTGCATATATTTAATATTTTTAAGGTAATATAATATATTTAAAGGATATTTGAAATAAAAGTGTTATCTAGCTCGGGTGGTAAGGAAAGGAGAATCAAAATCAAAAGGTTTTGGATTCAATTCCTAACTCCTTACTTTTTATTTGTTTTACTATATCATTAATTCTTTTTTATTTCTCTCTATATTTTTTGTTTCTATCAACTATTTCATTTAAAATTCTTTATATTTTTTTGTTTCTATAAACTATTTCATTAAAAAAATGTCATATTTATGTTTAAATTATACATTTAACCTTTTCTTTCAATATTGTTTTAAAAGTAATTCTTCGTGATTTACATTTTAAAAAATCACAATTTTAGTGTTTTTTCAATATTTTATAAAAAAATCTTCTTAATAAGTATACATAAAAAAAAACTATTTTACGAATTTTTTTTAGCACCCCTGGTCGAGATTCCTTACTCCGCCACTGGGTGGACTATGCTAGCTAGCTTCTCTTCAACCAACTAAGCAAGCGAAATTTCTTGTTACTTAGAGGATTCTATCTATATTAATTTTATACTAAACCATCTAAAAAAAATTAATAAAAAAGAAAATGGGGGTAAATAAGCCAAAAACCACACTGGTTGGCAAAATTACACCTAACTCCTGAAAATTTGCAAAACTGACCTAAAAATCTCAAAATTTGCACAAAAGTGCAGGTCATCCCCACCCATAAAAGCAGGTAACCCGGGAAAAAAAGGGAAAAGAAAAGAAAAAGTGAAGTACTAAATGCTAGGGAAAAAAAGAAAAAAGAAAATGGAATTAGGGAAAAAAAAGCCCGCTACATATATTTAATGCAGGTCAAATTGAATGAAATGAGGGGGGGGGGGGGGTAGCGGGTGTAAAAACGATGGAGAATAAGTTTGGGTGACACGAGAAATCTGAGTTCCAGCAATTTAAAGATTGGTTTCTTTTTTACAGGTCGATAACGCTAAGATGTTTAGTGCCTCAGTACAACTAAAGGCGGGGAGAAGCTCCCATAAGGAGAAGCAATGAAGGTAAGGTCCTCTGTCTCCTGTGAATTGAAACATGTCTTTGATATTACTTGAGATTTTTCATTTACGACGTAGTTAGTGCATTTGTAGTGGATTTTGATTTGGTTTTTGAATTTTAAATAGAGGTTGTTTTACTAGTGTAACCCCCTTGCTGCATCATATGGAACAATCATGTTATCTTCTGCATAAACAGATCATGGAGAGGGGCAACAAGGTTGGGCGTCGGTTTTTCTTTGTGGACACCTTCTAGACGTCACTGCTTGAGAGGGATCGGAAGACATACAACGCGAACCCGGACAGCTACAAGCCTGAAAAGTATATGTTGGACTACTTTGACAGGACCTCGCCGACAACGATGGGTAGGCCTTGCCATTGATCTAAAGGAGTGAAAAGTGCACATCTATAACTCGGATGTGCACCTCTTCACCAACCGACAGCTTTTGGCAAACTTAAGTTGCATCACCCACCTAGTCCCCGTACTGATGAATGCCCACCCAGAGTTGAAAGCCACGTATGCGGAGAAGGTGCCAACGGCTTTTGCACTACATCGTGACAAGGGACTTCCGCAAAACAAGCAAAAGGTAAGCCGTTTGCCAAACTTCAATTTCAAAAGGTAAGCAAAAGGCAAGAAGACTAGGAAGGCTCTAGGAGGTGATAGAGAACGCATGCCTCCCCTGTGAAGAAATCGTGGGGCCAAAAAGGGAAGGATGTTGTCGTCAGCGCGAACGTCGGCCATTCAACTGAGACTTGTATCCATTTCCAACAACGATGGTTCTTTCATGGACAGGGGTGGGCAGGGTGTACTTTTCCTTGCACTAGGTTGTTGTGAACTTTGTTGGGGTTGTATTTTGTGAACTTTATTGCTCAAAACTTGTAGGATGTTATGATCTCCGTTGCTCTGTAGTTGTAGTATTTTATGACATTGGTTGGTCAGTAGATGTTAGTTGTTTATGAACATCTTATGCACTTGAAAGTTCTCTTTATGATCTCTGTTGGTCAGTAGCGGTAGAATTTTATGACATTGGTTGGTCAGTAGATGTTAGTCGTTTATGAACATCTTATGCATTTGAGAGTTCTCTTTTTGATCTATGTTGGTTAGTAGCTGTAGAATTTTATGACATTTGTTGGTCAGTAGATGTTACTCTTTTATGCTCAAAACTTTTTTTTATGAACGTACTTGGTTTTCAAATGTTTCAGTGGAAATACAAACACATTAAGTCCTTCAAGTAACACGGTCGTACAAACAGGTGACATGGTTCATTTCGAAAACAAATTGAATGTGAAACTCTGTGACATGGTAATTCCTTCAGGTGACAAGGTCATACAAACATGTGACAGGGGTGATTTCCTTAACAAATTGGTAGGCACTAGGCACACTAAAAAATGTGAAACTTCAAAAATCAAATAAGTGACATGGGAAATCATTCAGGTGACACGGTCATACAAACAGGTGACATGCATAATTCATATTGCTGACATATACGATTTACAGAATAAGGAACGTAAGATAACGCCACCTTTTCACATACAACACCGTCGACGACCTTGATCATGATCAGGTTTTTCAGGGATGTTGTAACACCCCCGTCCCACATTGGATATCATAAGGATGTTGGGAGTGATTCAAACCCTACCTATGTCACAAGAGCTCTTCTTTTTCAGCCTCCAAGTGAAGACAACGGACCTGAAAGGGTTAGGTGGCATGGGCTGACGCCTCTTAAGACCCCGGGTCTTACATATGCGAATTTGACGCTCTCTCGTATCACTACATTCTTGTGCATGGCTTGACCCGCAAGAATGTAGTGATACGAGAGAGCGTCAATTTTTGCCAAAAAGTGAACCTTTATTATTTCAATATTGCACAAAATCACCCCTTACTTTTAAATTGCACATAATTATCTATATTTTTGCCAAAAATACAACCCAAAAGCATACTCAATTTTTAAAATTACACAAAATCACTAATTATTTACCCAATATTGTTTTGTAGGCGGGAGCGCAGAGGAAGAGCAGATCCGGAGTGGATTTGTCAAAACTCAAAAGCGCTACTTTTCAACTAGTCAAATGTTCATACCACAATGTACGTTTGAGAAGGATGAGTACGTTTGAGAAGGATGATGATGATGATGATGATTATGATGATGATATGGGCCCTTGTGTGTTTATTTCGCATTTATATATATCTATACACTTGCTTATGTGTTGCATTTTAACATTCATGTAGTTTAAGTATGCCTCTTTATATGGCACGGAGTGTGCATATTTCCGATGATTGACCCCGATTTATTTCTTGTTTTTTAGATTCAGGTACCCCTTACCCGATATGACTTACTGATGTGGATGGTTGTCGGGACAGACCTTTTGGACGATTAGAGTGAGGGAGGCGCTTGACATTCGCACTCTTTTGCTCATACGTTTTATCGTTTTGACCCGGCGTGGCCGTGGAATTTTGTTGTATTTATGATTTCCGCTTTTATCTCTGTTCAAAATGTTTTCGCGATAGTCTAGGACAGATGAAGCCTCCAACGGGCTTACGATCTTTTCGGGGTTCGCAATCCCCATCTTTTGACAACTAAATCTTCCGCTTAAATGAACCTAATAATAACTCGTACTCGGTCGTAAGATCCAAAGCTCACGGAAGAAGATCAAACTTCTTCTATAACGTTCCCCGATAATCTAGTATTCCGAACCTTATTTACCTTCTAAGTAGGTTTATGGAGGTTAATTCGGGTACTTAAATTTCGGGTCGTTACAAAGTTGGTATCAGAGCCAAGGTTGTTCGACCTGAGTACGCACGAGTTAAAAAAATTAATTTTCAAAACCCGCCCACCGTTTTGGAAATTTTCAAGGATTTCGAAGTGTTTAAAGGGCAAAGATGAAAACCCTTTGGAAAATGAAAATGGTTAGGATCTTTATAGACGAGAGATAGGATCGACGGGTAGAGACAAGGCGATAGGCATCATTAGAGATGTAGAAGGGTCCGGGTAGACTGCCTAGCTTTTCCTTACAGACGGGCCTGGAAGACTCCAAGGGAGCAACCAAGGTGGTTGGAGCAGGATAGGATTTAGAGGCGGGCTCGCCAAGCTATCCCTCGAAGGATAGCTATCTAGTTAGCTTCCGTGCGATATAAAACTGTGCCTGCGGGCCACCCCCTTGAAGGGATGTAATTATGTGAGATGAATGTGCCTGAGGGCCATCTTCCTTGAAGAAGACGTTTTATTTAATTGTATATTGAGTACAGTTAAATGTCCAGTTGTCAGCATGGTCGACCCCCAGATTATTAGAGGACGCGGGAGACCACGTGGCCGAGGTCGTGGCCGCATTCCCGAGACAGAGACTGAGACTGAGACCGATGTTGAGGTCGAGATCCCCGGACAGCACGAGGGAGAGGCTGATAGGCAGCAGCAGGGATCAGCGATAGAGAGGGCATTACTCGCGTTGCTAGAGCGAGAGAGATCGGCTGGTGTCACCGACTGGGTGAAGAGACTATCACAGAGTAGCCCGCCTATCTTCGAGGCCGGACCCGGAGAGGATATCGAGCAGTTCTTCAGAGGACTCGAGGGAGTTTTCAGCTTGATTGGAGTACCCGATGCGGAGAGACAGAGGCTTGCGGCTGGGCAGCTTCGAGGAGATGCTTATGACAGATGGCTTGTCTACTGTGATGATCGTACTGCATGGACCTACGAGGAGTTCAGGAAGTTGATGCTGAGAGAGTACTGTCCATCTGGGACACAAGCAGCACGAGAGGTTGCGTTCTTCAGCACCCGCTATGACCCACCACTATCTATCTCCGAGATCGTCTGCCAGTTCAAGAAGGAGCTCGTCTATTGTGGAAAGGTCTGTAACACCGACGAGATGTGCATCCGCATGCTTTCTATGAGGCTTCCGCCAGACGTTCTTCTGATCTCTACTAGCATGGAGGGAATGACATATGACAGATTTCTAGAGATGATCCTCCGCTATGACCAGCAGCTACGTCTGACAGCTGCCACGTCTTCAGCTTTCCGCACTTCATCTGGCGGAAAGAGGCCACGACCCGCGGAGCACAGATTTGATAGGGGCCCAGGGAAGGGGTTAGCGAGAGGAGGATCGACTAGCGGGACCACTTGGGCCATTCCAGCTGTACCTGTATCATCCTACCGCGAGGCTAGAGTGAGAGCTATTATCTGCCACAGCTGCCGCGAGGAGGGCCACTACCAGACAGACTGCCCTAGGAAGTTCATTTCCTGCTACACGTGTGGAGGGGTAGGACATCGTGCTATCATGTGCCCGCAGGGCGAGAGATCTTCAGTCACTCCTGCAGCTTCAGCTTTACGCCTTCCAGAGGCACCGAGACCCGCTCAGATTTCTTATGCACAGGGTCAGGGGAGGGGGACTCCCTTGGGAGCTGGCCGAGGAGATAGTAGCTACGGAGGTGGTCGAGGAGACAGCAGCTTTAGAGGAGGACGAGGCCGATGTGGAGGTCGAGGTAGAGGTAGAGGAGGAGGTCGAGGCGGCCGAGGATCTTACCAGCATCAGCAGACACAGTCGTCGGCAGGGTCGGCAGGACCCGGCCAGGGCAGAGGTTCTGCACAGCTGGCAGCGATAGCTGTAGACACTGATTTCTTACCACCCCCGCCGCCCCGCGCGTTCCCGATGCGGAACGGTGATTCGACAGCTCCGACTTCCATAGGTACGATATCGTTCTGTGACTCTACTCTTCGCATTCTATTCGATACCGGGGCAACCCACTGCTTTATAGCAGATTCATGCGTAGCTAGATTTAAACTTGTATGTTCGGTATGTCCCGCATTAGTAGTGCGTATGGCGGATGGGGCTAGGGTTAGGACGGGGCGTGAGATCCTAGGATGCCCCATTCGGATAGGAGAGCGAGAGTGGCCCACTGACTTGATAGTCATGCCACTACGGACAGACGAGATGATCCTGGGGATGGATTTTATGAACTTCTACGGGGCAATCCTCAACCTGAGGACCCGTACAGTTTCCATCCTCGCGGAGGATGGGACTGAGCACGAGGTGTGGGGGGACGACCCCAAACGGAACGGAGCCCAGATCAGCGCCGTTCGAGCGGCGAGACTTCTAGACCAGGGATGCACGAGCTACTGGTGTTATGCTTTAGAGGTGGATCGCGAGCGACCCAGCCTGACAGATGTCCCCGTTGTTAGTGAGTTTGCTGACGTTTTCCCAGACGAGCTACCAGGACTTCCGCCACAGCGAGATGTTGATTTCGCTATACAGTTGGAGCCGGGCACCAGGCCGATCTCAAGGGTCCCGTACAGGATGGCGCCGACGGAGATGGCCGAGCTGAAGGCACAGTTGGAGGAGCTAGCTGGGAAGGGCTACATTAGGCCGAGTGCTTCGCCGTGGGGAGCACCAGTGTTGTTCGTGAAGAAAAAGGATGGGTCGTTGAGGCTATGCATAGATTACAGAGAGTTGAACTGAGCTACGGTGAAGAACCGTTACCCGTTTCCGAGAATAGACGATTTGATGGATCAGCTGCAGGGAGCTGTCGTCTTCTCGAAGATAGATTTGCGTTCGGGTTATCACCAGCTGAGGGTGAAGGCAGAGGACATCCCGAAGACGGCCTTCAGGACTAGATACGGACATTACGAGTTTGTGGTTATGCCGTTCGGGCTAACCAATGCGCCAGCCGCCTTCATGGAGTTGATGAACAGGGTGTTCATCGATTTTCTTGACAGATTTGTGGTGGTATTTATCGACGACATCTTGATCTACTCGAGGAGCAGAGAAGAGCATGCTGAGCACCTGAGGATTGTGCTGAGGATTCTGCAGAAGCATAAACTGTTTGGGAAGTTTAGCAAGTGTGAGTTCTGGCTCTCCGAGGTGATGTTTCTTGGTCATGTTATATCCGCAGCAGGGATATCAGTAGATGCATCGAAGGTTGATGCTATCGTTGCTTGGGAGATCCCCAAGAACGTTAGAGACATCAGGTCTTTTCTAGGTTTGGCTAGCTATTACCGACGGTTCGTCGAGGGCTTCTCCAGCATAGCTAGGCCGATGACGCAGCTAACGAAGAAGGGAGTACCCTTCGAGTGGAGCCCGGCGTGCCAGGCCAGTTTTGATCTGCTGAAGCAGAAGTTGACATCCGCGCCAGTGTTAGCACTACCAGAAGGGACGGAGGACTTCGTAGTCTACACGGATGCTTCGAGTTCAGGTTTAGGTTGTGTGCTACAGCAGAGGGATCGGGTCATCGCTTACGCTTCACGCCAGCTGAAGCCAGGGGAGGAGTCATACCCCACGCACGATCTTGAGCTAGCCGCAGTGGTACATGCGCTCAAGATCTGGAGGCACTATTTGTATGGCACGTCAGTGAGGATCATGACCGATCACAAAAATTTGAAGTACATTTTCACGCAGAAAGAGCTGAACATGCGTCAGAGGAGGTGGTTGGAGTTGATCAAGGACTACGAGTTGGAGATTGAGTATCACCCGGGGAAGGCCAATGTGGTGGCCGACGCCTTGAGTCGGAAGACTCGTTAGGAGATTGTTTTGTCCAGATTGACGGCTCGACCTGAGTTACAGCGGGATCTGATCAGTTGTGGGATAGAGGTCTGGTCACAGCGAGAGAGTGGACAGCTGAGTTTCCTAGAGGTTCAGTCAGAGTTGATGGATGAGATCCGACGAGCGCAGACAGAGTGTCCGCGGATTGCCGATATCCGACAGCGCATGGCCCAGGGCCAATGTAGGTCTTTTACCGTCCGAGATGATGGGATGCTGATGTTGCAGGGACGAGTTGCTGTGCCTGATGTGCACAACCTGAAGCAGAAGATCATGATAGAGGCACATTCCACTCCTTATTCGGTCCATCCGGGATCGAATAAGATGTATCAGGACTTGAGGAGGACGTTCTGGTGGCGCAGGATGAAGACTGATGTCGCTTTGTTTGTAGCGCGATGTCAGGTCTGCCAGCAGGTGCGGATAGAGCACCAGAAGCCCGGAGGGATGACACGATCACTTCCTGACCCTGTGTGGAAGTGGACGGATATCACGATGCTTCACTTCGAGATTCTGGAGGCATGTGCACGAGGCTCTGGGGAGCAAGTTGCATTTCAGCACGGCCTATCACCCGCAGACGGACGGGCAGAGCGAGAGGACGATTCAGACGCTAGAGGATATGCTGAGGGCTTGTGTTTTGGAGTGGGGAAACCTTTGGGTTCGACATCTTCCCCTAGTAGAGTTCTCGTACAACAACAGCTATCATTCATCGATCAGGATGGCTCCTTTTGAGGCGTTGTACGGGAGGCGATGCAAGTCGCCTATCTGCTGGGATGAGCCTGCAGACCGAGTGGGGACACTACCACAGTACGTGCAGGAGGCGACAGATCAGGTCAGACGGATCCGAGAGCATCTGAGGGTTGCGCACGACCGACAGAAGAAGTATGCTGATAGGCGCAGGACTGAGTTGGCCTTTGAGGTTGGAGATCATGTCTGGTTGCGAGTGTCACCGACGAGAGGGATCCGACGATTCGGGATGAAGGGCAAACTGAGCCCTAGATATGTGGGCCCCTTTGAGATCCTCGAGCGAGTGGGAGAGGTTGCTTATAGAGTTGCTTTACCGCCCCGTTTGGCCGGTATACACGATGTCTTCCACGTGTCACAGCTGAGGAAGTACGAGCCAGATCCGAGTCACAGATTGGACTACTCCGGATTAGAGATAGCACCTGACCATACCTTCGTGGAGCATCCGATTGCTGTTCTTGACCGACGGGTCAAGAAGCTGAGGCGCAAAGAGGTACCGTTGGTACTTATACAGTGGGCTAGGAGAAGCCCCGAGGAGGCCACTTGGGAGACAGAGGAGAGTATACGGGCGAGCTATGGAGATGTATTAGATGAGTTGCTAGCGTCGTATGTACAGCCACGTGCAGATATAGCTTTGACTGCGTGAGTGGCCGGTGAGTACCTGGGAGGGGGACCCTTAGCCGTACTATGTGTGATTGGGTGTTTACCTCTGTGATTGAGTGCGCATTTTCTGTGATTGATATGCGTGGTGGGGCCCATGAGCGGTCCTACATGATGTGATTATCATTGATGTGTGATACTTTATGATATATGACTGATATGATATCGTTATGATTATGTGGTTGTTGTGAGTATGGTCGATAAATGATGGTATGTCGGAATATTGAACCTAGGAAAAGGAATAAGGCTTAGCCTTAGAGGTGGATGTTAATCCACCCTCTGTTTTGATTGAGTCGTAGTGAGATCGTGTGTTTGATCCTTAGAGGTGGATAACCACCTCCCGAGAAGGAGATGAGTCGAGACTAGAAGTGTCTAGGTCTAATGTCGAGTCGGGACGCCAAACACCTTGATTTTGAGATTTAGTTCGGAAATGAGCAATTTAAGGTTCCAATGTCCGGGTAAACCTATTATACTTCGCGAAGTGGATACGAGCTTTCCACGGGGGCACTCGTGGAATTTTCGCTAAGACCGAGCGGTAGTGTGATTATCCTCTCGAGTTGTGATACTTTCAAGGTTGAGGCGAGATGTGATGGGGGCGCCCATCACATGCTTGATGAAACCTTCGAGATTATTACGGCCGTGACAAAGGTGGCGTGAGATTCTTGGACGACGCATCCAAGATGATCGTGTGCCTTTTGTTACGATTCAAGGACTCAAGTTTTAAAACCTTCTCCGCCGGTTTAAACCTCTTTGTCTCGGGGACGAGACTTGTTTTTAGAGGTGGATGATTGTAAAGACCAGAATTTAATTAATATTTACAAAATATCCGTAGGATAATCCGAATATTATCCTCCCTTATGATTATGAAAACCCGGAAAATTTAAAAATTTTATGCCTAGCTTTACATGGATTTAATGACGGAAAAAATATGCCCAAGCCACTTTTCTCGTATCTTATAAACGTAACGGATTTTAACGCTTCGCGAGCTCGGGTTTTACATTATGTTAAAGAGGTCATCCACCCAAATTGCCCAACATTGATCCACCAAACCCTTGACTTGTGGCTTGCTTGTGAATGTAGACATTCAACCACTCCCATCTCTTCATCCCATCACCCCCCATGCTTTGACTCATGAAGCCAACCACCCCTCTCCTCTATAAGCCTGACCCCAACACTAATGTGGAGCTCATCCAAAGAACCCCACCGTCACTTGAGAGGAGAGAGAGAGAGAAGGAGAGCCTTGCTCCATTTTAGGTCCATTTTGGACAGCCTTCACAAGAAATAGCATAACTCCCTCCATACTCATCCAAATTGAGCAAACTCGGTGGCCATGGATCCGTCTTGAACCCAGCTTTCCATACATATCTCAAACACAAAAATCCAAGGTCTTTTGCCCAGCCAAAATCGTCCATCTTTGAAGCTGCAGAAAACAGTTTTTGAAGGGTCTTGAGAGTTTGACTTGATTTCTTGGTAAGAACCCTTCCTTTCTTCCAAAACTGAGTTCCAACATGTTTTATAACTCCTTTTCTTCAACTTTGAGTAAGAATCTAAATCATTTTTTGGGATTTTTGGTGACAAAATGGCAAGGTGTTTGAAAGGTGTTCCGAAGGACTCCCGAGGGTGTTCTTGAGTCGTTTGTGTGGGATTCTTCGAAAGTAATCCCTCATCCGCCTTCCCTCTCTCTAGGAATAGATCTTGTGTGCTTGGAAAGGGCTTAGGAAGTGGAGCCTCTATGTGTTTTTGGTTGCGTTTTGTAGCAAACGTCAAGAGACAAAATGGATATATGTGCCTCTGTAATTTGGACTTTATTTCAAATCCAACCATCTGATTCGGCTGAAATCTTAATATGATGTTCATGGGAATGTTATCTAACTGTACTTCAAAAATTAGGTCGATCCAACGGTTGGATCAAGAGTTATTATAATTTTAGTAACCAGTGTTTATAATGACTCGGTTAGAAAACTTGGTTAAGGGAATGCTAAGAATATGGTTAAATATGTGATGGCATAACCGAAACTTAGAGCATATAAAATATAGAAATGAAGTATACCCATAACTTGACTTATGATCCGATAAGAGGAAAATCGATTATGTGATAATACGATATAGATTACAACTGGTTAAGTCCGGATCACTTAACCAAATTGTGTAATCTATAGAATCGTGAACCTCATGTGGATGTATGTTGATTATTAGGTTGGGTACCATGCATTAGAATACCACCTAATGAAAGCTTAATGAAATTAATAGGCTCTTGTTGATTGGATCCTTGGTTGTGCACTTTATTGCTTGCTTATTCTCCGGACTCCAGGTAAGTCCCCTGGACTTACTCATGATGGATTTATGTGATACTCTTTGTCTTATCGAGAGTCTTCATGCATCACGCGACCTAGTAACATGTTTAGGAATATAAACTGGTAATATGACGTAGGATGAACTTAGTAAATCCAATAATTCATATGTATGCTATGTGTCTATGGTAGGACGGCCGTCAAAATCTAAATAAATGACTTATACTCGATGGAACACGATGTAACACCCCCTTTTCAATCCCAAGGGAATGTTACAGCGCCAGTGAATCCGCAAACTTTAATGTCTTTGAATTCACCTGAGGCTTATAGGGACCTGCAACCATGCTCCCATAAACAAGATGATAATTTAAATACAATAAAATAGGCGGAAGTGAATAAAATTTATTAGTTTAAAATATCTGATCGCAATGAAATAGAATACCAACATCATAAAGTACGAATAATCTCCAACATGGACAAAATTAAAGTAGCAATGCAGAAACTTCAGAGGTTCAAAAGTTGTAGTAAAATATTCAATAAATGATAGTCCGCCCTTTAGCTATCTCCTGCTCCGCTGCTTGCACTAGACCTGAGGAATATGGTCTGGTGTTTCGTGAGAACGAAGGACACCAGCCATCCAATAAATAGGATGGTTAGTACAATTAAGACTAGCAAATGATAAGGAAAATGTTCAGACTTTAACCTTACAGTGACCATAAAACGGTATGTCTCAGGTTAAGGGAATGACACGAATATTTATAGTAGAAACTGAATAAAAAGGATAAAAATTCACACATGACTCGGATGATCATATCGATCGATTATAAGATAAGAAATGGAATTATACTCGAGGCAGATAAGTATAATAACTGAAATGATCACCTACTTAACAGTCGATAATAATAAAGATAACGATAATAATAATAATAATAATAATAATAATAATAATAATAATAATAATAATAATAATAATAATAATAATAATACGTGGTACCAGTCGGGCCTTTAACAAGGACCACGACCTACATCAGATCGTTGTTTTATCATCCCGCAGAGAATGCATTCCGGGATGGTGTTTCATGAAACCTTGTAAGGCGGTGGCTTAACGAACCACAACCTGCAAGTCAGTCTACTGCATAACTTGCCAAAGGCATAAAGCCACTCGCATCATGTGGTGCGCATTTTAACATATCACAACTAAGCATCACATGGTGCCTATCTTATCATATATAAACAATTTATACTAGGTGATCATAATAACGACATTAAATCAAACAGGGACAAGCATGGATAATTCAAAGGGTCTTGCTATCACATGCTACTAGTTTGCATGAAAGAACAAGCAGAATATCATGCACTTTAGGAAAAAGAAATGGACAACCTTTACTTATCTCGAGTTATAAACAAACAAATCATATTTAATACTATACCACTATAATTACTTTAATAATAATTGCCCATTTATTTAACTCATGCCAACTTATGATCAAAAAGATAAATTACATCAAGCAGACGGGTATGCAATTTATCGAAATTGGCAAGGAAATTGGCCACAGGGCCGCATTCGACACAGAAGAATTTAAAAGGCACAACAAAAGAATCACGAAACACGCAACGGGCGTTTGAACGAAATCACTTGCCTTGACTTCCGATGATCAGCTGATGACAACCAGGCGAGATTTTAGCACCTATCGAATCCAACGGAAAAAGGAAATTTAATATTGATATTTTAGAAAATTAACTTTACTTAAACCAATCTAAAATTGAATTAATTCTATAAAGTTAAATATTATATACCAATATGAATTCCTTGGGGAGCGGGATCCGGCGTGAGTGCTTCGAGATTTCTTGGTGTCGCTGAAATGGGCAAGAATTGAATAATTTAGAAATATTGGCCACTTTACTTAATAAATAATTAATTTAGGGCCAAAAACGGAAATTGTATAAAACAATGGAAGTTTTTGTAATTAAAACAAAAGAGATTGAAAACCCAATTCAGTTTCTTCTTCGAATCACGTACAGAGGCGAGGACGAACAACGACGGGACGAAGCTCCTCGGCTGCGATGGCTCGGGCAGGGATTGGCGGCAACAGGGCGAAGGCCGGAGGTGGGTGCAGCTGCTGTCCTGGGCGTGCTTCTGGCGAGGGCTGGGCTCTGCAGTGGGTGCGGCGGCAACAATCGAAGGCAGCGCGAAGGCCGGAGGCGACGACAACCAGGGCCCCTACATCCGGCGTCGATGGCTATCGGCGGGGATGGGCGATGGTCCTTGCGGCTCTTCCTCCGAGTCGATGGCTAACGGCGCAGGCTAGGACCTCGGCGGCGACTCAGGCGGTGATGGTCAGCGGGGGCGGCTAGCTCACAGATCGGGAGTGGAGGAGGGTGAGAGTCTGAGAGACGCGTGATGTTGAAGGAATTTTGGATTGTGGGAACCCTAGTATTTGACGTCTATCTATACTGTTAGGTCTAAATAAATAAAAAAAATAAATTTTCGATTCTTTTGGATTAAGCATCAATAAAAAAAATAGAGATAGTAAATAATCGATTTTAAGGAAAAGAAATAAAAGAATTGGATAAAGACGAAGATAGCGGGATGAATATTATTTAATTTAACTTTATAAATTAAATAATAAAGGTATTTAGAAGATTTATGTAATTAAATCAAATCATATATTATTCTCTTTAGAATAATTTTATTATTCTAATTCATACCATATATCTTAGGTGAATTTATTAAATGACCAAATTCACAAGATATATACTATGGTTTAATCTAATATAGACTTATTTAATTAAATAAAAATAAGAAATAGCCCAAAAATAATTTGGGGTATTTCATACCTCCCCACTAAAAATATGTTTCGTCCCGAAACTTAGAAAAGAAACGAGAAATTAATTGAAGATAGGATAATATCCTCAAAATAGATGAGAGGATATAGACTGATCAAAGCAGAGCTAGGTGTCTCAACAATGGTTCCCGAATAGATAGAATTTAAGCATGCTTCGCTTAATGAACTTATCGAATACGTAAGCGATGAGAATCACATCCAAAGTAACTCATTGCTTTCCGAACTCCTCGATGGCAAAGCTTGAAATTTTTAATATGAAAATAGCGTATCTCTATAGTTGTAAGTATCTAAAATAAGGATAATAAAATTTTGAAATGCATCTTCTAATATTCGCACTCGTTGCTCGAGTTAAGTGAACTCGCATCACATAAGAAACATGGTTAACTAGATTGTCATTGGCTTTCGTCTCAGCCCCATCTGGCTTCCTTTTCCAGGTTGCCAAATGGCCCGGGTGGCTTTGAAGGCAACCATTTTGACAAAACTAGCCAGCCTTATTCATATGAGATGAGTTGGCGGTCTTCATCTTCTGGCTTGTCGACGTGAACATTGTCTGGTTCTTCAGCACATGCGTCCTTGCGTCCTTGTCTTCATCATAAATATAAATCGTGTATATTTATATTTAAAAGTACTATTCTCAAGCTTTTTACCAATGAGAGTTCGGTTGCTCAATCATGGAAAGGAGAGATGGGGTATATAACCCATGATCGTTTACTACTATCAAGATTTAGGAAAGGTGAACCTACCTACATAAAAAGTTACTATTATCCTCATGAAGAACCTTACATATGACATATCGATCATTAATCACTGATTTCACATGCGGGTATCATTCCTGATTATACATAAGTGAAACATAGGGGCTTTTCTAGAGTCTATAGGGAGCACTTCCCGACTCTTTCTCGGTGTCTATAAGAACACGGGTTGACCAGCTTGGTATGGAATTAGAAGTATCAACATACTAGAGTCGACTGTATAAAGTGAAAGGAATACTAGTAGGGAAGTGTTCATAGGTTATATGGAATTCAACGTTAGAATATTACCAATTCGCACACCAATTCCCTACTTTGACTCGAACCTGTAAGGTTGTAAAGATGAATCCAAAACATTAACCAAAGGAACTATGACAAAAGATATCTGCCAAGCTTCCCTTATTTATTAATATTCGAAGAAAGGAGGTAATGAAATCACTATGCGACTCGCGCTAAGTAGAAAACAACTGAGGAAAGCGTTGCCTCATTTCTTTTGCAGTTTCCAAAGTCAACTCCTTAGTCCCGTGCTTTGACCAAAGCACCTTGACAAGCAGAACTACCTTGGTTCGGAGTTGCTTCTCTCATCGCTCTAGAATCTGCACCGGTTCTTTCTCATAGATTCTAATGGGGCAGACCTCAATGTTCTCATGGCTCAAAATGTGGGGCGGGTCAAGCACGTTTTTCCATAGCAATGATACATGGAAGACGTCATGTCCTGGATGAGCTAACGGAGGCAGAGCAAGGCAGTAGGCCACATTGCCTACACATTGCAGAATCTCAAATGGCCCGACCTATCGAGGGTTCAACTTCCCTCGCTTTCCAAGCCGGAAGACTCCCTTCGTGGGTGACACTTTCACAAACACCTTGTCGCCCACCTCAAAGTTGACCTCTCTACTCCTAGGGTCGGCATAAGACTTTTGACGACTCTGAGCGGTCAACATTCGTTGCCTGATCGTCACAACTTCTTCAGCTGTCTTATCTAACAACTCCAGACCTATATAGATGGCATCAGTCGCATCATCCCACCATACTGACGATCGACACTTCCGTCAATAGAGTGCTTCAAAAGGAGCCATCTTTATGGATGCATGCCAGCTGTTGTTGTAGGTGTACTCAATCAGGCTCAAACTGCTTTCCCAATCTGTCGGCCTATCCAGGACATAGGCTTTGACCATATCCTCAAGTGTCTGGATGCTCCTCTCTGACTAACCATCTGTCTGAGGGTGAAAAGCGGTACTGAACTTCATTTGAGTACCAAGTCCCTCATGCAGCTTCTTCCATAACTCTGAGATGAATCGTTCATCACGATCAGAGACAATGGACGAAGGGGCACCGTGAAGGCGGACTACGTGCTGAAGGTATAGTTCAGCTAGCTTTGTCGACTTCCAATTAGATCGAATAGCAATGAAGTGTGCACATTTGGTGAGTCAATCAACAATCACTCAAATGGCATCCTTCTGTTCCTGACTTTAGGGAGCCCCATAACGAAATCCATCGAGATTTGTTCCTATTTCTATTTGGGTACTCGAAGTGGTTGGAGCTTCCCACCACGTCTCTAGTGCTCAATCTTGACCTGCTGACATACCAAGCATCTATCCACGTGCTCGGTTACTTCATTCTTCATACCAGACCACCAGTAGTTCTTCCTTAGATCCTTGTACATCTTACTAGATCCATGATGCACCGAATATCCGGATGAATGAGCTTCCTGAAGGATGGTCTGTCGGATCATAGACATTGGTAACGCAGATGCGATTCCCAAACCATAAGGATCCCTCATCCCTCACGACAAAGTCTGGGCTTTACCATCTAAGAAATCAACGGTGATATGCAGTAACACAACATCCTCTGTCTACTTCGTCTTTATCTCCGCTAGCAGATCTGACAGAACCTCCATCATACACAACTGTCCTCAGTTCCTTTCAAACAAAACTTCAACATCTAACTTGAGCAGATTCCTTTGCATAACAGGACTTGCTGTCAAAAGCTAATCATAGCCTCGCGCTGAGATTTGCGGCTCAAAGCATCAGCTACGACATTAGCCTTTCCAAGATGATAGAGAAGCTCAATGTCATAATCCTTAATCAATTCTAACCAGCGTCTCTGTCTCATGTTCAACTCCTTCTGAGTGAACACATACTTGAGGCTTTTGTGGTCGGTGTATATCTAGCAACGAAGTCCATACAGATAATGACGCTAGATTTTTAGAGCAAATACCATAGCAGCTAGTTCCATATCATGCACTGGGTATTTCTCCTCATACGGCTTCAACTGTCGTGATGCCTAAGTTATCACCTTCCCATCTTGCATCAATACACAACTCAAACCTTGCTTGGAAGCATCACTGTAAATCACATAATCCTTTGACTCCTTAGGGAGTGCTAGAATAGGTGTTGTGGTCAACCGCTTCTTGAGCTCTTGGAAGCTCACTTCGCACTTGTCATCTCAGATGAATTTCTGGGATTTACGCAGGAGTAAGTTCAGTGGTTGGGCCAATTTGAAAAAAAAAAAACCCTTCCACGAACCTCTTGTAGTAACCTGCTAGTCTCAGAAAACTCCGGATCACTTAACCAAATTGTGTAATCTATAGAATCGTGAACCTCATGTGGATGTATGTTGATTATTAGGTTGGGTACCATGCATTAGAATACCACCTAATGAAAGCTTAATGAAATTAATAGGCTCTTGTTGATTGGATCCTTGGTTGTGCACTTTATTGCTTGCTTATTCTCCGGACTCCAGGTAAGTCCCCTGGACTTACTCATGATGGATTTATGTGATACTCTTTGTCTTATCGAGAGTCTTCATGCATCACGCGACCTAGTAACATGTTTAGGAATATAAACTGGTAATATGACGTAGGATGAACTTAGTAAATCCAATAATTCATATGTATGCTATGTGTCTATGGTAGGACGGCCGTCAAAATCTAAATAAATGACTTATACTCGATGGAACACGATGTAACACCCCCTTTTCAATCCCAAGGGAATGTTACAGCGCCAGTGAATCCGCAAACTTTAATGTCTTTGAATTCACCTGAGGCTTATAGGGACCTGCAACCATGCTCCCATAAACAAGATGATAATTTAAATACAATAAAATAGGCGGAAGTGAATAAAATTTATTAGTTTAAAATATCTGATCGCAATGAAATAGAATACCAACATCATAAAGTACGAATAATCTCCAACATGGACAAAATTAAAGTAGCAATGCAGAAACTTCAGAGGTTCAAAAGTTGTAGTAAAATATTCAATAAATGATAGTCCGCCCTTTAGCTATCTCCTGCTCCGCTGCTTGCACTAGACCTGAGGAATATGGTCTGGTGTTTCGTGAGAACGAAGGACACCAGCCATCCAATAAATAGGATGGTTAGTACAATTAAGACTAGCAAATGATAAGGAAAATGTTCAGACTTTAACCTTACAGTGACCATAAAACGGTATGTCTCAGGTTAAGGGAATGACACGAATATTTATAGTAGAAACTGAATAAAAAGGATAAAAATTCACACATGACTCGGATGATCATATCGATCGATTATAAGATAAGAAATGGAATTATACTCGAGGCAGATAAGTATAATAACTGAAATGATCACCTACTTAACAGTCGATAATAATAAAGATAACGATAATAATAATAATAATAATAATAATAATAATAATAATAATAATACGTGGTACCAGTCGGGCCTTTAACAAGGACCACGACCTACATCAGATCGTTGTTTTATCATCCCGCAGAGAATGCATTCCGGGATGGTGTTTCATGAAACCTTGTAAGGCGGTGGCTTAACGAACCACAACCTGCAAGTCAGTCTACTGCATAACTTGCCAAAGGCATAAAGCCACTCGCATCATGTGGTGCGCATTTTAACATATCACAACTAAGCATCACATGGTGCCTATCTTATCATATATAAACAATTTATACTAGGTGATCATAATAACGACATTAAATCAAACAGGGACAAGCATGGATAATTCAAAGGGTCTTGCTATCACATGCTACTAGTTTGCATGAAAGAACAAGCAGAATATCATGCACTTTAGGAAAAAGAAATGGACAACCTTTACTTATCTCGAGTTATAAACAAACAAATCATATTTAATACTATACCACTATAATTACTTTAATAATAATTGCCCATTTATTTAACTCATGCCAACTTATGATCAAAAAGATAAATTACATCAAGCAGACGGGTATGCAATTTATCGAAATTGGCAAGGAAATTGGCCACAGGGCCGCATTCGACACAGAAGAATTTAAAAGGCACAACAAAAGAATCACGAAACACGCAACGGGCGTTTGAACGAAATCACTTGCCTTGACTTCCGATGATCAGCTGATGACAACCAGGCGAGATTTTAGCACCTATCGAATCCAACGGAAAAAGGAAATTTAATATTGATATTTTAGAAAATTAACTTTACTTAAACCAATCTAAAATTGAATTAATTCTATAAAGTTAAATATTATATACCAATATGAATTCCTTGGGGAGCGGGATCCGGCGTGAGTGCTTCGAGATTTCTTGGTGTCGCTGAAATGGGCAAGAATTGAATAATTTAGAAATATTGGCCACTTTACTTAATAAATAATTAATTTAGGGCCAAAAACGGAAATTGTATAAAACAATGGAAGTTTTTGTAATTAAAACAAAAGAGATTGAAAACCCAATTCAGTTTCTTCTTCGAATCACGTACAGAGGCGAGGACGAACAACGACGGGACGAAGCTCCTCGGCTGCGATGGCTCGGGCAGGGATTGGCGGCAACAGGGCGAAGGCCGGAGGTGGGTGCAGCTGCTGTCCTGGGCGTGCTTCTGGCGAGGGCTGGGCTCTGCAGTGGGTGCGGCGGCAACAATCGAAGGCAGCGCGAAGGCCGGAGGCGACGACAACCAGGGCCCCTACATCCGGCGTCGATGGCTATCGGCGGGGATGGGCGATGGTCCTTGCGGCTCTTCCTCCGAGTCGATGGCTAACGGCGCAGGCTAGGACCTCGGCGGCGACTCAGGCGGTGATGGTCAGCGGGGGCGGCTAGCTCACAGATCGGGAGTGGAGGAGGGTGAGAGTCTGAGAGACGCGTGATGTTGAAGGAATTTTGGATTGTGGGAACCCTAGTATTTGACGTCTATCTATACTGTTAGGTCTAAATAAATAAAAAAAATAAATTTTCGATTCTTTTGGATTAAGCATCAATAAAAAAAATAGAGATAGTAAATAATCGATTTTAAGGAAAAGAAATAAAAGAATTGGATAAAGACGAAGATAGCGGGATGAATATTATTTAATTTAACTTTATAAATTAAATAATAAAGGTATTTAGAAGATTTATGTAATTAAATCAAATCATATATTATTCTCTTTAGAATAATTTTATTATTCTAATTCATACCATATATCTTAGGTGAATTTATTAAATGACCAAATTCACAAGATATATACTATGGTTTAATCTAATATAGACTTATTTAATTAAATAAAAATAAGAAATAGCCCAAAAATAATTTGGGGTATTTCATACCTCCCCACTAAAAATATGTTTCGTCCCGAAACTTAGAAAAGAAACGAGAAATTAATTGAAGATAGGATAATATCCTCAAAATAGATGAGAGGATATAGACTGATCAAAGCAGAGCTAGGTGTCTCAACAATGGTTCCCGAATAGATAGAATTTAAGCATGCTTCGCTTAATGAACTTATCGAATACGTAAGCGATGAGAATCACATCCAAAGTAACTCATTGCTTTCCGAACTCCTCGATGGCAAAGCTTGAAATTTTTAATATGAAAATAGCGTATCTCTATAGTTGTAAGTATCTAAAATAAGGATAATAAAATTTTGAAATGCATCTTCTAATATTCGCACTCGTTGCTCGAGTTAAGTGAACTCGCATCACATAAGAAACATGGTTAACTAGATTGTCATTGGCTTTCGTCTCAGCCCCATCTGGCTTCCTTTTCCAGGTTGCCAAATGGCCCGGGTGGCTTTGAAGGCAACCATTTTGACAAAACTAGCCAGCCTTATTCATATGAGATGAGTTGGCGGTCTTCATCTTCTGGCTTGTCGACGTGAACATTGTCTGGTTCTTCAGCACATGCGTCCTTGCGTCCTTGTCTTCATCATAAATATAAATCGTGTATATTTATATTTAAAAGTACTATTCTCAAGCTTTTTACCAATGAGAGTTCGGTTGCTCAATCATGGAAAGGAGAGATGGGGTATATAACCCATGATCGTTTACTACTATCAAGATTTAGGAAAGGTGAACCTACCTACATAAAAAGTTACTATTATCCTCATGAAGAACCTTACATATGACATATCGATCATTAATCACTGATTTCACATGCGGGTATCATTCCTGATTATACATAAGTGAAACATAGGGGCTTTTCTAGAGTCTATAGGGAGCACTTCCCGACTCTTTCTCGGTGTCTATAAGAACACGGGTTGACCAGCTTGGTATGGAATTAGAAGTATCAACATACTAGAGTCGACTGTATAAAGTGAAAGGAATACTAGTAGGGAAGTGTTCATAGGTTATATGGAATTCAACGTTAGAATATTACCAATTCGCACACCAATTCCCTACTTTGACTCGAACCTGTAAGGTTGTAAAGATGAATCCAAAACATTAACCAAAGGAACTATGACAAAAGATATCTGCCAAGCTTCCCTTATTTATTAATATTCGAAGAAAGGAGGTAATGAAATCACTATGCGACTCGCGCTAAGTAGAAAACAACTGAGGAAAGCGTTGCCTCATTTCTTTTGCAGTTTCCAAAGTCAACTCCTTAGTCCCGTGCTTTGACCAAAGCACCTTGACAAGCAGAACTACCTTGGTTCGGAGTTGCTTCTCTCATCGCTCTAGAATCTGCACCGGTTCTTTCTCATAGATTCTAATGGGGCAGACCTCAATGTTCTCATGGCTCAAAATGTGGGGCGGGTCAAGCACGTTTTTCCATAGCAATGATACATGGAAGACGTCATGTCCTGGATGAGCTAACGGAGGCAGAGCAAGGCAGTAGGCCACATTGCCTACACATTGCAGAATCTCAAATGGCCCGACCTATCGAGGGTTCAACTTCCCTCGCTTTCCAAGCCGGAAGACTCCCTTCGTGGGTGACACTTTCACAAACACCTTGTCGCCCACCTCAAAGTTGACCTCTCTACTCCTAGGGTCGGCATAAGACTTTTGACGACTCTGAGCGGTCAACATTCGTTGCCTGATCGTCACAACTTCTTCAGCTGTCTTATCTAACAACTCCAGACCTATATAGATGGCATCAGTCGCATCATCCCACCATACTGACGATCGACACTTCCGTCAATAGAGTGCTTCAAAAGGAGCCATCTTTATGGATGCATGCCAGCTGTTGTTGTAGGTGTACTCAATCAGGCTCAAACTGCTTTCCCAATCTGTCGGCCTATCCAGGACATAGGCTTTGACCATATCCTCAAGTGTCTGGATGCTCCTCTCTGACTAACCATCTG
This sequence comes from Persicaria maculosa, assembly GCA_963922045.1. Taxonomy (NCBI): domain Eukaryota; kingdom Viridiplantae; phylum Streptophyta; class Magnoliopsida; order Caryophyllales; family Polygonaceae; genus Persicaria; species Persicaria maculosa. Next base: position 395,609 of record OY998252.1, read on the forward strand.
TCTGAGGGTGAAAAGCGGTACTGAACTTCATTTGAGTACCAAGTCCCTCATGCAGCTTCTTCCATAACTCTGAGATGAATCGTTCATCACGATCAGAGACAATGGACGAAGGGGCACCGTGAAGGCGGACTACGTGCTGAAGGTATAGTTCAGCTAGCTTTGTCGACTTCCAATTAGATCGAATAGCAATGAAGTGTGCACATTTGGTGAGTCAATCAACAATCACTCAAATGGCATCCTTCTGTTCCTGACTTTAGGGAGCCCCATAACGAAATCCATCGAGATTTGTTCCTATTTCTATTTGGGTACTCGAAGTGGTTGGAGCTTCCCACCACGTCTCTAGTGCTCAATCTTGACCTGCTGACATACCAAGCATCTATCCACGTGCTCGGTTACTTCATTCTTCATACCAGACCACCAGTAGTTCTTCCTTAGATCCTTGTACATCTTACTAGATCCATGATGCACCGAATATCCGGATGAATGAGCTTCCTGAAGGATGGTCTGTCGGATCATAGACATTGGTAACGCAGATGCGATTCCCAAACCATAAGGATCCCTCATCCCTCACGACAAAGTCTGGGCTTTACCATCTAAGAAATCAACGGTGATATGCAGTAACACAACATCCTCTGTCTACTTCGTCTTTATCTCCGCTAGCAGATCTGACAGAACCTCCATCATACACAACTGTCCTCAGTTCCTTTCAAACAAAACTTCAACATCTAACTTGAGCAGATTCCTTTGCATAACAGGACTTGCTGTCAAAAGCTAATCATAGCCTCGCGCTGAGATTTGCGGCTCAAAGCATCAGCTACGACATTAGCCTTTCCAAGATGATAGAGAAGCTCAATGTCATAATCCTTAATCAATTCTAACCAGCGTCTCTGTCTCATGTTCAACTCCTTCTGAGTGAACACATACTTGAGGCTTTTGTGGTCGGTGTATATCTAGCAACGAAGTCCATACAGATAATGACGCTAGATTTTTAGAGCAAATACCATAGCAGCTAGTTCCATATCATGCACTGGGTATTTCTCCTCATACGGCTTCAACTGTCGTGATGCCTAAGTTATCACCTTCCCATCTTGCATCAATACACAACTCAAACCTTGCTTGGAAGCATCACTGTAAATCACATAATCCTTTGACTCCTTAGGGAGTGCTAGAATAGGTGTTGTGGTCAACCGCTTCTTGAGCTCTTGGAAGCTCACTTCGCACTTGTCATCTCAGATGAATTTCTGGGATTTACGCAGGAGTAAGTTCAGTGGTTGGGCCAATTTGAAAAAAAAAAAACCCTTCCACGAACCTCTTGTAGTAACCTGCTAGTCTCAGAAAACTCCGGATCTCCTTGGCGTTCTTTGACGGATTCCCCTTTTCTACAACGGCTATCTTTTGGGGGTCGACCATCACCCCTTTCTCTGAGATGATGTGGCATAGGAATGCCACATGCTTCATCCAAAAGTCACACTTATACATCTTTGCGTACAGCTGATGCTCTCGCCACGTCATCAAAATAGTTCTCAAGTGTTCGGAGTGAGTCTCCTCACTCGGCGAGTAGATCAAAATGTCGTCAATGAAAACTATGACGATTTTGTGCAAATACTGGCGAAAACAACGATTCATCAAATCCATGAAGATTGCTGGGGCATTTGTTAAGCCAAAGGGCATTACCACGAACTCATAGTGCCCATGACGTGTGCTGAAAGCGCTCTTTGGAATATTCTCGTCACGAACTCGGAGCTGATGGTAACGATATCGAAGGTCAATCTTGGAGAATACATTTGCTCTCTGAAGCTGATCTAACAAATCATCGATGCGTGGTAGTGGATACTTGTTCTTGATCGTCACCTTGTTCAGCTCCCGATAATCAATACACAGATGGAAGGAGTCGTCTTTCTTCTTCACAAACAGCATGGGAAAACCCTAAGGTGAAGCACTGGGTCAAATATAACCCTTATCTAACAACTCTTCAAGCTGACTCTTTAATTATTGCATCTCCAATGGAGCCATGCGATACGGGGCTTTGGAAATAGGAGCGGTTCCTGGCTCTAAGTCGATGGTGAACTCAATGAACTGCTTTGAAGGTAAACTAGGAATTTCATCGGGAAAAACATCAGAGAAATCCCGAACTACAGGAATATCGGAGATATGGACCGGGTCGGATGGCTGATCCTGCAGATAACATAAGAATCCGGCGCCACCTTGACGTAACAATTTGGCTGCCTGCATTACAATAATAACACGACCATCCTCATCAGGGATGCGCCCACGAAATCTGCACACAACCCTACCGTCCGACGAAATGGTCACGATTCTCCGTCCACAATCAATGATTGCACTATGGTGAGTAAGTCAATCCATATCGAGAATGACGTCCTAAGAAAGGATCAGAAGCAAAACAAGATCAGCAAGGTACTCATCGCAACTTATCGCGATGGGGAAGCGGAATAGCATTTTCCTACCTCGAACTCTATCCCCATAAGGGAATTCCACAAATAAGAAATCATCTAGAGTCATAGATTCTAATCCGAGTCTTTCAACAATTTGCTCGCCTATAACAGAATGAGAAGCACTTGGATAAAAAGAATATTAATTAGTTCACTCGGGCGATAGATAACATCTTGAGTCATAGAAGAAGTAGTGTCAACCAGACTACGCATTTCATATAGTCGCGGACCTTGCTGAGATAGCCCGGCGACATTCTTTTCTTTGTTCACAGTGAGTTGTGAACCGGCAGGAATCTGGGTATTCTGCTGGTACTGCGGATGAGATCTTAATCCTTATCGTCTTCTGCAAAGACATATAGCTCGACGAGTTTGTCCACTCCAGAGCAATGCTCTTGTGATGCTGCATCTCTCTCTGACTCAGCATGCTCACACATCTCTTTTTGATCTCATCTCTAGCACGATCATAGAGTTTTCTCTAGCTCGTCTACAACCCACTCCTTATTCTTGTATGTTTCCGCGACCTCCTTCACGTAGAGCCTCTGCCTCGCTCTTCTTACCTGCAAAGCCTGGTATACTTTTTCATCAACTAGGATTTCCAAAAAGGTTCTCTTCCTTGGCTCCTCTTCACTAAGACTTTGGGATGGTTCCATGCCGTACACTCAGATGAGGTTCTGGAGGTACTTTCTCCTATTGTCGTCCAGAGGAGGTAGCATGGCTTTCTTTTCCCGTACTGCCTTTTCCTCGCTATACGATCAAGGAGTTCCCAAATTATGTTCCTTGCACCACTCGTAGATGAGCTTCTTGCTATATCCTATGGCTGCAGCTCCTTCGGGAGGGTTGATCAGGACATTCTTCCCCTTGGATAGCTCCACTATAGCTTTTTCCATGACCTCCACCTTTGTGCTTGAGTCAGACCCAATGTCAGAGTTGTTGGTGAGGTCAATGCAATGGGGGTAACCCGTGACGTGCAGTCCCGAGGTCTTGCGAACATTAGACATCTTATCGAGGAGGGCGAGGAGTCATCAATACTCTAACGAGATAATCCAGGAAGCGAGATTAAGAGGAAACAGGAATAAGAATCTAAGATTAGTCTATAGCAGATGCAGGAGCTTGAGCAGGACTATCGGACCAATAATTTGAAATCATTTCCAAAATGCTTATTTTTTTATAAGTAGAAATTAGTTTTAATCAAAGCCTTTTTGAAATTCACTTTAGAAATCATTTAAAAATCCGAATGAAAACATTTTAAAACCTACAGCTCTGATACCACCTTCTGTAACACCCCCTTTTCAATCCCAAGGGAATGTTACAGCGCCAGTGAATCCGCAAACTTTAATGTCTTTGAATTCACCTGAGGCTTATAGGGACCTGCAACCATGCTCCCATAAACAAGATGATAATTTAAATACAATAAAATAGGCGGAAGTGAATAAAATTTATTAGTTTAAAATATCTGATCGCAATGAAATAGAATACCAACATCATAAAGTACGAATAATCTCCAACATGGACAAAATTAAAGTAGCAATGCAGAAACTTCAGAGGTTCAAAAGTTGTAGTAAAATATTCAATAAATGATAGTCCGCCCTTTAGCTATCTCCTGCTCCGCTGCTTGCACTAGACCTGAGGAATATGGTCTGGTGTTTCGTGAGAACGAAGGACACCAGCCATCCAATAAATAGGATGGTTAGTACAATTAAGACTAGCAAATGATAAGGAAAATGTTCAGACTTTAACCTTACAGTGACCATAAAACGGTATGTCTCAGGTTAAGGGAATGACACGAATATTTATAGTAGAAACTGAATAAAAAGGATAAAAATTCACACATGACTCGGATGATCATATCGATCGATTATAAGATAAGAAATGGAATTATACTCGAGGCAGATAAGTATAATAACTGAAATGATCACCTACTTAACAGTCGATAATAATAAAGATAACGATAATAATAATAATAATAATAATAATAATAATAATAATAATAATAATAATAATAATAATAATAATAATACGTGGTACCAGTCGGGCCTTTAACAAGGACCACGACCTACATCAGATCGTTGTTTTATCATCCCGCAGAGAATGCATTCCGGGATGGTGTTTCATGAAACCTTGTAAGGCGGTGGCTTAACGAACCACAACCTGCAAGTCAGTCTACTGCATAACTTGCCAAAGGCATAAAGCCACTCGCATCATGTGGTGCGCATTTTAACATATCACAACTAAGCATCACATGGTGCCTATCTTATCATATATAAACAATTTATACTAGGTGATCATAATAACGACATTAAATCAAACAGGGACAAGCATGGATAATTCAAAGGGTCTTGCTATCACATGCTACTAGTTTGCATGAAAGAACAAGCAGAATATCATGCACTTTAGGAAAAAGAAATGGACAACCTTTACTTATCTCGAGTTATAAACAAACAAATCATATTTAATACTATACCACTATAATTACTTTAATAATAATTGCCCATTTATTTAACTCATGCCAACTTATGATCAAAAAGATAAATTACATCAAGCAGACGGGTATGCAATTTATCGAAATTGGCAAGGAAATTGGCCACAGGGCCGCATTCGACACAGAAGAATTTAAAAGGCACAACAAAAGAATCACGAAACACGCAACGGGCGTTTGAACGAAATCACTTGCCTTGACTTCCGATGATCAGCTGATGACAACCAGGCAAGATTTTAGCACCTATCGAATCCAACGGAAAAAGGAAATTTAATATTGATATTTTAGAAAATTAACTTTACTTAAACCAATCTAAAATTGAATTAATTCTATAAAGTTAAATATTATATACCAATATGAATTCCTTGGGGAGCGGGATCCGGCATGAGTGCTTCGAGATTTCTTGGTGTCGCTGAAATGGGCAAGAATTGAATAATTTAGAAATATTGGCCACTTTACTTAATAAATAATTAATTTAGGGCCAAAAACGGAAATTGTATAAAACAATGGAAGTTTTTGTAATTAAAACAAAAGAGATTGAAAACCCAATTCAGTTTCTTCTTCGAATCACGTACAGAGGCGAGGACGAACAACGACGGGACGAAGCTCCTCGGCTGCGATGGCTCGGGCAGGGATTGGCGGCAACAGGGCGAAGGCCGGAGGTGGGTGCAGCTGCTGTCCTGGGCGTGCTTCTGGCGAGGGCTGGGCTCTGCAGTGGGTGCGGCGGCAACAATCGAAGGCAGCGCGAAGGCCGGAGGCGACGACAACCAGGGCCCCTACATCCGGCGTCGATGGCTATCGGCGGGGATGGGCGATGGTCCTTGCGGCTCTTCCTCCGAGTCGATGGCTAACGGCGCAGGCTAGGACCTCGGCGGCGACTCAGGCGGTGATGGTCAGCGGGGGCGGCTAGCTCACAGATCGGGAGTGGAGGAGGGTGAGAGTCTGAGAGACGCGTGATGTTGAAGGAATTTTGGATTGTGGGAACCCTAGTATTTGACGTCTATCTATACTGTTAGGTCTAAATAAATAAAAATAAATAAATTTTCGATTCTTTTGGATTAAGCATCAATAAAAAAAATAGAGATAGTAAATAATCGATTTTAAGGAAAAGAAATAAAAGAATTGGATAAAGACGAAGATAGCGGGATGAATATTATTTAATTTAACTTTATAAATTAAATAATAAAGGTATTTAGAAGATTTATGTAATTAAATCAAATCATATATTATTCTCTTTAGAATAATTTTATTATTCTAATTCATACCATATATCTTAGGTGAATTTATTAAATGACCAAATTCACAAGATATATACTATGGTTTAATCTAATATAGACTTATTTAATTAAATAAAAATAAGAAATAGCCCAAAAATATGAAATACCCCAAATTATTTTTAAGCTATTTCTTATATTTATTTAATTAAATAAATCTATATTATATTCAAACTACAGTATATATCTTGTGAATTTGATCATTTAATAAATTCACATAAGATATATAGTATAAATTAGAATAATTAAATTATTCTAAAGAGAATAATATATGATGGATTTAATTACATAAATCATCTACCTACCCTTATTATTTAATTTATGAAATTAAATTAAATATATTCATCCCGCTAAGGTGGAGAAATATATCATCTATATTCGTCTTTATCCGCTTCTTTTATTTATTTTTCTTAAAATCTATCTTCTACCCTTTATCTCTATCTTAATTGATTCTTAATTCCAAATGATAAGAAAATCTATATTTTACCTAACCTAATTCACCCGTATAGATACACGTCTAATCCAGGGTTTCACAAACCAATCCAAAGTCACACGCCTCACCGCCTCCCACCTTCCTCTTCCCATTACTCCCGTGAGCCAATTCAGCCGAGCCAACCATCGCCGGCAAACACCAACGACCAGGGCCGAGCCGCCGGCGACCCTGAACCACCACTGCCTGACCATCACCACCGGATCGTCGCCGTCCGTCACCGAGTCCTACTGCAGTCGCGCCTTGCCCGGAGATCCCCCAAGGCCAAGCCGCAACCTCCACCCCTGTTCGAAACCGCACCCAAGGGCGACAGTTCGAGCGCCGCCTTCGATTTCTGTCGAGCCTTCGTCTTCGATCGAGGACGCTAGCCTTGCCGCCACCAAAGACCTTCGCCGCCGCACCCACTGCAGGGAAGCCTTGCCGGAGAACTCCCAGGGCCGAGCCTCGCGGCCTTCATCCCCGACTGCCGTCGCCTATCGCCGCCGAAGCCTCGCTGCCTTCGTCTCCGATAGCTTCCGCCTCCGACCACTGCTTGAGCGCCGAAGACCTTCGCTTCCCATCGCCTCCGGTCGCTGCCAAGCATCGCCGCCTCACCATTGCCGCTGCCCTGTTCCTCCTCCTCTATACGTACTCCATTGAAGCAAACAGAGATTTTAATCTCTTTTTACAAAATTACATAAACCACCCTCAGTTCATGCCTTATTAATATTTCGGCCTCAATTAATTTTTAATTAATTCAGCCACCCATAGTTTTTAACCTAAGTTAATTCTTGCCTGTTTCAGCGACACCAAGCAGTCTCGAAGCACCCACGCCGGATCCCGCTCCCCGAGGAATTTATGTTGGTATAAATTCTTAACTTTATAGAATTAATTCAATTTTAAATTGAGTTAAGTAAAGTTAATGGTATAAAATATCAATATTAAATGTTCCTTTTTCCGTTGGATTCAATAGGTGCTAAAATCTCGCCTTGTGTGTCATCAACTGATCATCGAAGGTTAAGGCAAGTGATTTCGTTCAATGCCTTTTGCATGTTTCGTGATTTTCCTTTGAAGTGCCTTTTAAATTCTTCCATGTCGAATGCGGCCCTGTGACCAATTTCCTTGCCAATTTCGATAAATTGCATATCTGTCTGCTTGATGTAATTTATCTTTTTAATCATAAATTGGCATGAGTTAAATTAATGGGCAATTGTTAAATGAATTATAGTGATATGCGTATTAGATGTGATTGTTTGTTTATAACACGAGATAAGTAAATGTTGCCCATTTTCTTCTTCCTAAAGTGCATGATATTCTGCTTGTTCTTTCATGCAAACTAGTGGCATGTGATAGTAAGACCCTTTGAATTATCCATGCTTGTCCCTGTTTGATTTAATGTCGTTATTATGATCACCTAGTATAAATTGTTTATGTATGATAAGATAGGCACCATGTGATGCTTAGTTATGATATGTTAAAATGCGCACCACGTGATGCGAGTGGCTTTATGCCTTTGGCAAGTTATACAGTAGACTAACTTGCAGGTTGTGGTTCGTTAAGCCACCGCCTTATAAGGTTTCATGAAACACCATCCCGGAATGCATTCTCTGCGGGGTGATAAAACAACGATCTGATGTAGGTCGTGGTCCTTGTTAAAGGCCCGACCGGTACCACGTAGTATTATTATTATTATCGTTATCTTTATTATCGACTGTTAAATAGGTGATCATTTCAGTTATTATACTTATCTGCATCGAGTATAATTCCTTTTCCTATCTTATAATCGGTCGTTATGATCATCCGAGTCATGTGTGAATTTTTACCCTTTTCATTCAGTTTCCACTATAAATATTCGTGTAATTCCCTTAACCTGAGACATACCGTTTTATGGTCACTGTAAGGTTAAAGTCTGAACATTTTCCCTATCATTTGCTAGTCTTTATTGTACTAACCATCCTATTTATTGGATGGCTGGTGTCCTTCGTTCTCACGAAACACCAGACCATAATCCACAGGTCTAGTGCAAGCAGCAGAGCAGGAAAGAGTTGAAGAGCAGACTGTCATTTATTGAATGTTTTACTACAAGTTTTGAACCTCTAAAAGTTTCCGCATCGCTACTTGGATTTCGGTTATTTTGGAAGCTATTCCTACTTTATGGTTTTGGTATTCTTATGTCATTGTGATCAGATATTTTAAATTAATAAATTTTATTCACTTCCGCCTATTTTATTGTATTTAAATTATCATCTTGTTTATGGGAGCATGATTGCATGTCCCTATAAGCCTTAGGTGAATTCAAAGACATTAAAGTCTGCGGATTCACTGGCGCTGCAACACTCATTTGGGATTCAAAAGGGGTGTTACAGAAGGTGGGGTATCAGAGCCAGGTTTTACCTCCAAAGTGGTTCATTGAGTTCACCATCGACTTAGAGCCAAGGACCTCTCCTATTTCCAAAGCCCCGTATCGCATGGCTTCCATGGAGATGCAAGAATTGAAGAGTCAGCTTGAAGAGTTGTTAGAGAAGGGTGATATTCGACCCAGTGCGTCGCTTTGGGGTGCTCCCGTGCTGTTGTGAAGAAGAAAGACGGCTCTTTCCATCTGTGTATTGATTATCGGGAGCTGAACAAGGTGACTATCAAGAACAAGTATCCGTTGCCACACATCGATGATTTATTGGATCAGCTTCAGGGAGCAAAGATATTCTCCAAGATTGACCTTCGATCTGGTTACCATTAGCTCCGAGTCCGTAACGAGGATATTCCAAAGACTGCTTTCAGGACATGTTATGGGCATTATGAGTTCGTGGTGATGCCTTTTGGCTTAACAAATGCCCCAGCAGTCTTTATGGATCTGATGAACTATTGCTTTCACCAGTATTTGGACAAGTTCGTCATAGTCTTCATCGACGACATTTTGATCTACTCGTTGAGTGGGGAGGCTCACTCCGTACACCTGAGAACTATTTTGATGACACTACGAAAGCATTAACTGTACACCAAGTTGTCTAAGTGTGACTTTTGGATGAAGTGGGTGGAAAGGCGATAGCCTATGCATCACGACAGTTGAAGCTGTATAAGGAGAACTACCCAGTGCATGATCTGGAACTAGCTGCTGTGGTATTTGCTCTGAAAATCTGGCGCCATTATCTGTATGAAGTTCGTTGCCAGATATACACTGACCACAAGAGCCTCAAGGACGTGTTCACCCAAAAGAAGTTGAATATATATGAGACAAAGACGCTGATTAGAGCTGATCAAGGACTACGACATTGAGCTTCTCTATCATCCTGGAAAGGCTAATGTCATAGCTGATGCTTTAAGCCGCAAATCTCAGCACGAGGCTATGATTAGTTGTTGGACAGCAAGTCCCGTGCAGAGGGATCTGTTGAAGTTAGAGGTTGAAGTTTGGTTTGAAAGGAACCGAGGACAGTTGGGTATGATGACGATTTAATCAGATCCGTTAAGAGCGATAAAGGCGAAGCAGACAGAGGATGTTGTGTTACTGCAGACCACCGTTGACTTCTTCGATGGTAAAGCCCTAGGCTTTGTCGTGAGGGATGACGAGTCCTTATGATTTGGGAATCGCATCTGCGTCCCCAATGTCCCTGAGATCCGATGGACCATCCTTGAAGAAGCTCATGCACCCGGCTATTCGGTGCATCCTGGAACTAGTAAGATGTACAAGGATCTAAGGAAGAACTACTTGTGGTCTGGTATGAAGAATGAAGTGACCGAGCATATGGCTAGATGCTTGGCATGTCAGCGGGTCAAGATTAACAGATCTCGATGGATTTCATTATGTGGCTCCCTAATGGTAAGGGACAGAAGGATGTCATTTGGGTGATTGCTGATCGACTCACCAAATGTGCACATTTCATTGTTATCCGATCTAACTGGAAGTTGGCAAAGCTAGCAGAGTTGTACCTTCAGCACATAGTCCGCCTTCACGGTGTTCCGTCGTCCATTGTCTCTGATTGTGATGGACGATTCATCTCAGAGTTCTGGAAGAAGTTACATGAAGGACTTGGCACTCAACTGAATTTTAGTACTGATTTCCATCCTCTGACATATGGTCAGTCAGAGAGGACCATCCGGACACTGGAGGATATGCTACGAGCATGTGTCCTGTATAGACCGACAGATTGGGGGACCAGTTTGAGTTTGATTGAGTTCACCTACAACAACAGCTGGCATCCATCCATAAAGATGGATTCTTTTGAAGCCCTCTATGGACGAAAGTGTCGATCGTCAGTGTGTTGAGATGATGCGATATATGCTATCCATATAGCTCCGGAGCTGTTAGAGAAGACAGCTGAAGAAGTTGAGATGATCAAGCAACGAATGTTGACCACTCAGAGTCGTCAAAAGTCTTATGTTGACCCTGGGCGTAGAGATGTCAACTTTGAGGTGGGCGACAAGGTGTTCGTGAAAGTGTCACCCATGAAGGGAGTTTTCCGGTTCAGAAAGCGATGGAAGCTGAACCCTCGATATGTCGGGTCATTTGAGATTTTACAGCGTGTAGGCAATGTTGCCTACCGCCTTGCTCTGCCTCCGTCAGCTCATCCAATATATGCCGTCTTCCATGTATCACTGCTACTGAAGTACGTGCCCGACCCGACCTATATCTTGAGCTATGAGGACATTGAGGTCCGCCCCACCGGAACCTATAGGGAAGAACCGGTGCGGATTCTAGAGTGACGAGAGACGCAACTTCGCACCAAGGTAGTTCCGCTCGTCAAGGTGCTTTGGTCAAAGCACGGGACTGAGGATATGACTTGGGAAACTAAAGGAGAACTGAGTAAATACTTTCCTCAGTTGTTTTCTACCTAGCGCGAGTCGCATAGTGATTCCATTACCTCATTTATTCGGATATTAATAAATAAGAGAAGCTTATTAGAGACCTTTTGTCATACTTCCTTGGGTTAATGTTTTGGTTTCATCTTTACAACCTTACATGTTTGGGTCAAAGTGGGGAATTGGTGTGCAAATTGGTGATATTCTAACGTTGAATACCACATAAGCTTTGCACACTTTCTTACTCATATTCCTTTCATGTTATACAATCAGCTCCAGTATGTTGATGCTTCCGATTCCATATCACGCTGGCCAACCCGTGTTTTTATAGATATCGAAAAAGAGTTGGGAAGTGCTCCCTATAAACTCTAGAAGGGCTCCTTAGTTTTGCTTCTGTATAAGCAGGAAACATGCCCGCATGTGAAATCAGTGATTAATGATCGATATGTCATATGTAAGGTCCTTCAGGAGGATAATTAGTAACTCTTTATATAGGTAGGTTCACCTTTCCTAAATCTTGATAGTATTGAACGATCATGGATTATATATCTCATCTCTCCTTTCCATGATCGAGCAACCGAACTCTCATTGGTAAAAAGCTTGAGAATAGTATTTTTTAAATATAGTATACACGATTTATGTTTATGAAGACAAGGACGCAAGGAAACATGAGTTGAAGAATCGGACAACGTTCATGTTGATAAATCAGGAGACGAAGACCCACAACTCATCTCATATGAATAAGGCTGGTTAGTTTTATCACAATGGTTGCCTTCAAAGCCACCCGGGCCATTTGGCAACCTGGAAAAGGAAGCCAGATGGGGCTGAGACGAAAGCCAATGACAAGCTAGTTAACCCTGTTTCTTATGTGATGCGAGTTCACTTATCTCGAGCAACGAGAGTGAATATCAAAAGATATCTTTCAAAATTTTATTATCCTTGTTTTAGATACTAATAACTATAGAGATATATACACTGTTTTCATAGGATTAAAAAAAAATTTCAAGCTTTGCCATTGAGGAGTTCGGAAAGCAATGAGTTACTTTAGATGTAATTCTCATCACTCATGTATTCGATAAGTTCATTAAGCGAAACATGCTTAAATTCTACCTATTCGGTAACCATTGTTGATACACCTAACTTTACTTTGATCAATTTATATCCTCTCATCTATTTCGAGGAAACTATCCTATCTTCAATTCATTTCTCGTTCTTTTCTAAGTTTCGGGACAAAACTTATTTTTAGTGGGGAGGTATGAAATACCCCAAATTATTTTTGGGTTATTTCTTATTTTTGTTTAATTAAATAAGTCTATATTATATCAAACTATAGTATATATCTTGTGAATTTGGTCATTTAATAAATTCACCTAAGATATATGGCATGAATTAGAATAATTAAATTATTCTAAAGAGAAATAGTATATGATTGGATTTAATTGTATAAATCCTCTAAATACTCTTATTATTTAATTTATAGAGTTAAATTAAATAATATTCATCCCGCTATCTCCATCTTTATCCGTTTCTTTTATTTATTTTTCTTAAAATTCTATCATCTACCCTTAATCCCCATTTTATTTTAATTGATTCTTAATTGCAAAGAATAAAAAATCTATCTTTTTATCTAACCTAATTCAGTAGTATAGATACCCGTCAAATATTAGGTTTTCCCACAACCCAAAACGCCGAAACCAATTCAACTTCACAAACATCACCGTCTCCTCGACCCCTTGCTCCCGTGAACCGCCAAGCCAACTACCACCGGCGGCCCGAGCCACGAGCCACCACTGCCGGACCACCGCAGCGCAGCCTTGCCCGGAGACGCGCCACGAACCAAGCCGTAGCCTCTGCCCTGTTCGACGCCGCCTCTGATTATCGCCGCCCCGTCCTCCCCCTCTCTCCGATCGCTGTCCAATCTACCGCCGGACAACCGCACTCGCCTCGACCGCTGCCTGGCCACTGTCCGAGCCGCCGAGCCACTGCAGAACGCCCGCCGAGCCACCGAGCTGCTGCCTTGCCTGTCGCCATTGCCGCCCGAGTTCTGGAATTGCCTGCGTCTCGGATTTCCGCCACCATCACCGCTGCTGCCCATCAACCACCACCGCGCCGATTGCCGCCGCCAAGCCTTGCCCGAGCCGCCGCCGATTGGAGCCTCGCCTTCGCCGCTTCCAATCGCTGCCTGCCGTGAGCCATCGCCGCCGAGGGAAGATCGTCTTCCTCTTCGTCTGTACGTGAATGTACGATTGAAGGAATTGGAATTTGATTTCTTTTACAAAAATCACAAGAACTCACCCTTGTTTTATACTATTTCTGTTTTGGCCCTAAGTTAATTATTTATTAAGTTATGCGGCCAATGTTTCTAAGCTATTCAATTCTTTCCCGTTTCAGCGACACCAAGAAACATCAAAGTACCCACGCCGGATCCCGCTTTCCGAGGAATTCATATTGGTATAGATATTTAACTTTATAGAATTAATTCAATTTTAAATTGAGTTAAGTAAAGTTAATTTTATAAAATATCAGTATTAATATTCCTTTTTTCCGTTGGATTCGATAGGTGTTAAAAGCTCGTCTTGTTGTCGTCAACCAATCAACGAAGGTTAAGGCAAGTGATTTCGTTCAAACGCCCTTTGTGTGTTTCGTGATTCTTTTGTTGTGCCTTTTAAATTCTTCCGTGTCGAATGCGGCCCTGTGGCCAATTTCCTTGCCAATTTCGATAAATTGCATACCCGTCTGCTTGATGTAATTTATCTTTTTAATCATAAATTGGCATGAGTTAAATAAATGGGCAATTATTATTAAAGTAATTATAGTGTTATAGTATTAAATGTGAATTGTTTGTTTATAACTCGGGATAAGTAAAGGTTGCCCATTTTCTTCTTCCTAAAGTGCATGATATTCTGCTTGTTCTTTCATGCAAACTAGTGGCATGTGATAGTAAGACCCTTTGAATTATCCATGCTTGTCCCTGTTTGATTTAATGTCGTTATTATGATCACCTAGTATAAACTGTTTATGTATGATAAGATAGGCACCATGTGATGCTTAGTTATGATATGTTAAAATGCGCACCACGTGATGCGAGTGGCTTTATGCCTTTGGCAAGTTATGCAGTAGACTGACTTGCAGGTTGTGGTTCGTTAAGCCACCGCCTTACAAGGTTTCATGAAACACCATCCCGGAATGCATTCTCTGCGGGGTGATAAAACAACGATCTGATGTAGGTCGTGGTCCTTGTTAAAGGCCCGACCGGTACCACGTAGTATTATTATTATTATCGTTATCTTTATTATCGACTGTTAAATAGGTGATCATTTCAGCTATTATACTTATCTGCCTCAAGTATAATTCCTGTTCTTATCTTATAATCGATCGTTATGATCATCCGAGTCATGTCCTGAATTTTTATCTTTTTGTTCAGTTTCCACTATTAAATATTCGTGTCATTCCCTTAACCTGAGACATACCGTTTTATGGTCACTGTAAGGTTAAAGTCTGAACATTTTCCCTATCATTTGCTAGTCTTAATTGTACTAACCATCCTATTTATTGGATGGCTGGTGTCCTTCGTTCTCACGAAACACCAGACCATATTCCACAGGTCTAGTGCAAGCAGCGGAGCAGGAGAGAGTTGAAGAGCGGACTATCATTTATTGAATCTATTTACTACAAGTTTTGAACCTCTAAAGTTTCCGCATCGCTACTTTAATCTCAGTTATTCATACTTTATGATTTTGGTATCCTTATTATTACTATGATCAGATATTTTGAACTAATAAATTATATTTACTTCCGCTTATTTTATTTAAATTATCATCTTGTTTATGGGAGCATGGTTGCATGTCCCTATAAGCCTCAGGTGGATTCAAAGACATTAAAGTCTGCGGATTCACTGGCGCTGCAACACTCCTTTGGAATCTAAAAGGGGGTGTTACAGAACGGGGGTATTTCACACGAATGAAATGATGAAAGGCTTATGATGAGAAAGAATGAGTATGTTTGAGAAGGATGAGTACGTTTGAGAAGGATGAGTACGTTTGAGAAGGATGATGATGATGATGATGATTATGATGATGATATGGGCCCTTGTGTGTTTATTTCGCATTTATATATATCTATACACTTGCTTATGTGTTGCATTTTAACATTCATGTAGTTTAAGTATGCCTCTTTATATGGCACGGAGTGTGCATATTTCCGATGATTGACCCCGATTTATTTCTTGTTTTTTAGATTCAGGTACCCCTTACCCGATATGACTTACTGATGTGGATGGTTGTCGGGACAGACCTTTTGGACGATTAGAGTGAGGGAGGCGCTTGACATTCGCACTCTTTTGCTCATACGTTTTATCGTTTTAACCCGGCGTGGCCGTGGCATTTTGTTGTATTTATGATTTCCGCTTTTATCTCTGTTCAAAATGTTTTCGCGATAGTCTAGGACAGATGAAGCCTCCAACGGGCTTACGATCTTTTCGGGGTTCGCAATCCCCATCTTTTGACAACTAAATCTTCCGCTTAAATGAACCTAATAATAACTCGTACTCGGTCGTAAGATCCAAAGCTCACGGAAGAAGATCAAACTTCTTCTATAACGTTCCCCGATAATCTAGTATTCCGAACCTTATTTACCTTCTAAGTAGGTTTATGGAGGTTAATTCGGGTACTTAAATTTCGGGTCGTTACAATCTCCCTGTCGTAAGCCTCTTGTTGGGGTGAAGAGATCCGTCGGTCCATTATTCACTAATACAAAAAACGAGACAGATGTGATGCATTCCTTGATCCAATTTATAAAGGTTGGGTGGAATCCAAATTTTAACATGACAGCCTCTGTGAAGTCCCAGTCAACACGGTCATAGGCCTTCTCCATGTCTAATTTGAGGGCCAGCCACCCTGTCCTGCCCCTCCTAGTTTTGAAAGAGTGAAAGATTTCATGAGCTATGAGTACATTATCCCGAATAGCTCTATCCGATACAAAGGCTCCTTGGTGCGGGTTAATCAGTTTTCCCAAAACTTTCTTCAATCGCTCTGTTAATATTTTAGAAATAATTTTATAGATTGTTGAGCACAGACTAATGGGTCTGTAGTGACCCGTTGTGGTTGGGTTATCTATTTTTGGTAGTAGTGTAATGAAAGTATGGTTTATTTGTTTAAGTAACCTTCCTGATAAGAAGAAGCTCTTTACTGCTCTAATAACCGAGGGGCCGACCACATCCCACGAGGCTTTGTAAAATTCAGCAGTTATGCCGTTAGGTCCTGGGGCCTTATTTCTTCCTAAGCATAATACTGCATTTTTTATTTCACCGTTTGAGGGTATAGCTATTAACTCGGTGTTTTCCTCATTTGTTATATCTTGAGAGACTAGGGTAAGGAAGTCATTCAGTTTTTCCCTGTTGATTGGTTGTTTTGTAAATCTTTTTTGAAAGTCCTTTCTGATTTCATTATTTATGTTATTTTCACCTGTTATCTGAGTGCCTTCAGATGTCGTTATGCTGCGGATGAATTTTCTGTTTCTTTTGCCCGATGCGATTCAATGAAAATATCCAGTATTGGAGTCTGATAATTTAATGTGCTTAGATTTTGCTCGTTGATTCCAGTATGCTTTCTGAAAGAGTAGAAGTCTTTCTTTTTTCTTGATCAAGTTAGCTTCTCTTTTGACCATGTTGCCTGTGGAGTTGTTTGGCCTACCTTGCTGTAATAGCAAAATTTGCGTTTCTACTTTTTCCAGTTGCCTGAAAATGTTACCAAACGTGCTTTTGTTCCAGCTCTTTGCTTTTTGTTTTAAGAGTTTCGTTTTCCTGACTAACTGATACATTGCCGATCCATGGCATCTAAGTCTCCATGCTTGTTTCACAATATTTTTAAAATCCTTCCTTTGTAGCCATACATTTTCAAATTTGAAGGGTGGGGGTTTGAATGTTTGACTGGTATTCAGTTCAATGGTAATTGAGCAATGGTCAGATGATGTGAACGCACCATTTTTAGTGCAGATGGCGGGGTACTGATGCATTATGTCATGCTGATTCAACACCCGATCGATTTTTTCTTTTATGTTCCCAATGTCATTCTGTTTCTTTCTCCATGTAAAAGGGTTTCCCCATGTAGGAATATCCACCAGTGAACATTGGTTTTTGATGTCCGCGAGCCTAACAAACCTTCGCGGATGAGTTATCGCACCGCCTTCTTTGTCCAAGAAGCACCCTATTTCATTATAGTCACCCATGACGATGCATGAGATTGTTGCCTGTCTTATTTCCGCAATTACCTGGTTCCAAAATCTGGGTTTATGTTGCTCCTGGGGGGGAGCATAGATGAACCATATCAGACACGAAAAGTTGTCTAAGATGTTGGTATATTTGAGGACTATTGCCCTGGGCCATTGTGTTATCACTTCAATGGTTTCATTTAGCAGACACTTTTCCTTCCAGAGTATTCCCAAGCTACCAGATTTACCAGTAGCTGGGGACCAAATTGCTTTATCGAACCCCGCCCCCTTCCATGTCGAAGGCGGAGGGATGTTTTCTGTTTTTGTTTCAGCAAGTGCTAGTAATTGGATATGTTCGGATTTGCACGTATAACTAAATAAAAAATTATTAATTCAATATATGTATAACAAATGAATTTTCTTATATCTTAAAATATTTATTTAGCTCTTTTGCCCCAATTCCCTTCCATATTCAGGTGAAATTGGGTTGGCCTTTTCAATTCAAGCAATTGTCATTTCTAGTCAATATGGATCCTATTAAAGAACACTCATAAGATTAAAAAATGGATCAAATCATCACCTCATTAAACTAATATACAATTGCAGATTAGGAATAACCCCTGTCAAATTCAAGCCGAGCTGACAATAAGTAAGGAATTAATTATAAACCAAAACTAAAAATACTTAGAAACCTCGTATTCGACACTTGAGAGAGTTAAAGAGTTCCTTTTTTATGCAGATTCGAAACTTCAAAAACTTCAGAAACCTCGTATTCGAAAGGAAAACCGAAGGAAAAGCACAAGGAAAGAGGTTCCCCTCGAATCGAAGGTAGAAATTGCATCAATTGAAGGTGAAATCGTGAAGCTAGGGTTAAGGACTCACCGAACGAGATTGAAGATGGACGACGTACCGACACCAAGGTACGGACGACGAGCGAGACAGAGATCGGAGGGACACGGTGGTGCAATCGACGAACGAGATCTAGGTGCAATCAACGGGGAGAAGCTTTCGGATCCCTTCGATGGGAAACGATGGTGTCGGGGAGCGACTGAGCGAGACAACAGGCAAAAGTGCAAAACACCCCAAAAAACCGAGGGTAACAAAACTGGCCGAATTGTTTGAGCCCTAAAACACTTTGATACCTTTGAAGCCTGAAACAAACATTTTTTTTTAGCCTAACACTAACAAAGTGTTTATTGGGCTTTTTTTTAATGAACCAAACGGGCCCTTAATTACTCATCCTTTATTTTTTGGAAGATAAAAAACCCTAATATAATTCATAACAAATTACATAGTGCTTTAGTTAATTAATAAGTTTATTATTAACTTCGTTCTTTACTGAACTAGTTTCAATAATTCAATTTAAATTGCATATTCGTATGTTAGACACAATGCACATGCACATTTTAGATTTACAACACATCTTCGAATCTATGGATGGTAACTCCTATTTTGAGAAAAATAAAATTAGAATTTTTGTGAGATTTTAAGAAACCAATCGAGTCGTATGAAAACGAGAGTCGTGTTGGATTTATATTGGCTTCTCCACCCTTATATTTTGCGATCTTTTATCACCCCACGCCCCTTCAACAGGTTGACATTTGAACAATTTTTTATTATTATTGTGTCGGGTTTATCTCGTTTTTGGTTACAAGGTAGAGATTCACCATTTTAACACAAGCCATGATGTATAAGTTTTTCCCACCCTTATATTTTGTGGTCTTTTACCACTCCACAATCAACGTGGGATAACATTTTTATCTCAACAAATTTTATCATTTATAATTTTATCATCTCTTGTAGTGCAAATTAATAGGGCATGGAGATTCACTCAAATGAACCTTCTCTTGATTGCAAAAGATATCGGAAAGCGATGTAGGAAGGGTATATCTCTTTCATATTCCTCGACAATCGACAGGCACACCCCTCTATGAATTGATAGACTAATGTGCCAAATCTGTCACTGCCACTCACAAATTATGTTAGTATGTTGCAAGCTCCCCATTATTATTATTGTTATAAAAGTAAAATGGACCCGTATATGATTCAAATTTAATGCAAACATTTAACTAATCCATATCAACTAATTTAACCATGTTTAAGCATTTTCACAAACTCCAGTTTCCATTAGTCTACTTATTTAGGAATATGGGATTTATCTATATTGTTTGGTGTAAGGAAATTTTAAATGAATTGGGCTCCAGTCACATTATCAATGACCTATAAATACTTAATAGATTATCTACAATGCCACAACACTGTCTCATTCGTCGCCAAATCGGACTTGTATATGGAGTGTTAATTGGACCCCAATTCATGGTCAATTTGGCAAGTGATGTATTTGGTAACCATTTTTTCTAGGGTGCTTACAAGTATGGGCTTTATGTAGATGGAAGTATGTGTTTCACAAATTTGGGCTATCAAGATGTTTGTTGGGCTCTATATTTCTCGACCCAAAATCAAGCAGAAAAGGGCAGAAAGAGGGAGATTGATTTAAAAAAAAAATAAAAAATCATATCGCATAAATACAAATACATTAAATAACTAGTTCAGTAGCTGCACCGTGTGAGCTTTTTTTTTTAATTTAAATAAATTTTATATTAAAACCACCAACAACAATAAGCCCAGTATATCCCGCTCAAATAGCAGGGTCGGATTGTACGCACCATTTCCCCGACTAGGTCGAGAGGGTGTTTCTTAATGACCCAAAGACAAGACAACAAGGGAAGATGGTAGCACACATCCTACGTAAACTGTAATTTAAAAAAATCTATGAAAGAAAAACCCATTTATTCAATTAATTAATTTCTTCAAATACTTCTTCATTTGTAACTAACATATAATTAAATGAATTTCTTGTAATATATACATATATATTCTTTCTTTCTTTTAATTTAAATAAATTTTATATTAATGCACGTCCTAAAATATATTAATATATTAAAATCAAATAACTTCGTTAGAAAAAAATTGTGTAGTGTGAATAATATAATTAAAAAAAAACTATTTAGAACTCTGAACAATTTGATCTTTTTATATAAATATAATATAAACTTTAGACAACTTGTTTTTAACTTGTCTAAAAAGAAAATTAATAGAATATATGGGTAGATAAAAAAATTAATTGGGACCATATACATAGATTGAGTTTAGTAAATAGTATTATATAAAAAAGATATAAAATAAATGGTTGGATAAAAATTATGGAGATAATTGATACAATATATCTCTATTTAACAAAATTGGGTAAAATCTTGTAAAATATATTTATTTATATATAATGAAATTGGATAACGTTATTTAATTAGTATGAGCATGTAATATATTGATAAAATTATTATCTTCTGAAAATATGTTCATATATAGGGAAAAATAGATAAAATCTTATCTTATATAATAGTCTTTAAAATTAGTTAATATCTTCTAAAAATATATCCATATATAATCAAGTTTGGTCAAATTTTATCTTATGCACATGTAGATATATTGATTAAATAGAGTGAGAATAAAAATTTATATTATGCATATATTTTAAAATTACTAGTTAATAGGCTAATAGCTTATAAAAAAAATCCATATATAATATATCAAATTAAATTGGGTCAGATTTTATCTTATGCATATATAGAAATATTGATTAAATAGAGTTAAAATAAAATTTTATCTTACGTAATTCTTTAAATTTTTTGTGATTGATTCATAAGGTAAAGCCGCAATGTGTCACAGCCGATTATATATTATTGATTGATGATAAAAAGGAAAAGAAATAAACCTAAAATAACTCCAGCGTGAGTGTCTGGGAAGGAAAGGGTTCTTCGGTTCTTACTTCTTCCCAATTCCCATTGAGCTCTTCCTTGTCACCGGCTTTCTGCAATCTCCATCGTCGGGCGGAACCCCTCGCATCGTCGCCGACCAACTTTCCGGTCAGATCTCCGCCTCCTTCATTCTGCTTTCTCTCTTACAATTTTCACTGCGATTTGTAATAGCGTTGTTCATGTATGCTCTAATTGGTGTGTCTTTTTGCATCATGCATTGATTTATTTCTCTTTGTTTTTCTTCCTCATTATGTTATGTATTTCCTTGATTGAGTTGTAATTGCAACATGCTAAGGGTTTACTTGATGTAATTTGGTCCTTCGTGTACTGCTAGTCGTTACTGCTTGGGAGACGAATCGACGATCTGTCTCTCTGAGATCTAATTTGTATTTGTTGTCGTCAGCCTTGCTGTGTGATTGCTCTAGGTCTTCTGGTGCATAGATCTGTGCAGGAATGGAAAGATATAGATTGTGATTGTAAAATTTATTTGTCAGTTCACTAACTAGGAAATAAAAAATCCTCGCTTTTATGTAATGGAGCCAGTTGCGATTACTTTTTATTTTTTGCTATTAGCGGTTGGCTGAACAAGTTTTGGCTCAGTGAGTTGGTTGGTAATTGGTAGTGGATGTTGGTAGCTTTTGTTTATTGGTTATAAAGGGACGTGGCCCAACAGAGTTCATGTAGTGAGAACCATTTTTCCTTTGTTCTTTTCCTATCTGTAATTCTTAATTGATTGCATTGATTCTTGATCCTCTATGATACTCCAGAAAACTAGGCTTGAGCATTCCAGCTTACCATCCAAGGACATGCCTTTGTTCGTCAGCATTTTTAATTATGAACATTTACTTGTCCAATGGAGCATTCATCACTTACCAGGAGTAAACTTTGCAGGCTTAACAACTTTTCTCTAGGAACTGATCATGGCTGCATCCGAGGAAAACAGTGCGCTGTTTCCTATCTTTGTCTTGACTATAATGGCTATACCCTTGGTGCCTTACACAATGGTCAAGTTATGCCGGGCAGCATCCAAAAAGGCAAAGTCTATCAATTGCGAATGCTCTGTATGCTCTCGATCTGGCAAGTACCGTAGGTCCATTTTTAAAAAGGTGAGTAAGCCCTAATGATCCTATAGTTTTTTTTTTTAAAAAAAATTATTAATGTGTTATATAATGACATGTCTGATTCTGGTGTTTATTTTGCAATTTGACTGCAGATATCAAACTTCTCAACATGGAGCAATCTGACAGTTGTCTTGCTATGGATCGTTATGGCAGTGCTGGTTTATTACATTAAACAAATTAGTCAAGAGGTATTGTGTATTTTATTGGGATGACATCTAACTGTCAGTCTAAACTCTAGTTTACAAGACACTAAAAGGGTTTATTTTTCATGTTCTTTGTACATGGGTGAGGACAGGGGTTATGAGGCATTTTTCTTTTTTGAACATGAAACATTTGTCAAGTTTTTATGATTGTATCTGCATAATTTGAGGATGCATAATATTTTCACAGCATCAAACCTTTCTAACTGCTAACGCTGAGTTGCTCGAATTGTTTACCAGATCCAAGTGTTTGAACCATTTAGTATTCTAGATTTGGAACCTGGAGCAACTGATTCAGAAATAAAGAAGGCATATAGGAGACTTTCTGTTCTGTACCATCCTGATAAGAATCCAGATCCAGGTTTGAGTTATTCTGATGACTTGGCCCTTAACCATTACCTATATAGATTTTTCTTCTTAAATATTTTCCCATTCTTTCTTGCAGAGGCAAACGCATATTTTGTTGATTATATATCAAAGGCATATCAGGCTTTGACGGATCCAATAGCTCGTGAAAACTTTGAGAAATATGGGCATCCAGATGGTAGGCAGGTAGTATAAGCCTCCTCAAAAACTCACTGGCTCATTTTACACAAAAGAACAATTTTGTCACTAAATACTCAGTATAAATGTTAACCAATGGTCTACAATTTTCTGCAACAGGGTTTCAAAATGGGGATTGCCCTCCCAGTTTTCTTGCTAAATGTGGATGGTGCATCTGGTGGAATTCTCCTACTTGGCATAGTTGGAGTGTGTATTATTTTGCCATTAATGGGTGCTGTGATATACCTTTCTAATTCATCAAAATATACCGGCAATTATGTGATGCATCAGACTTTGTCAGCGTATTTCTACTTGCTGAAACCTTCACTCGCACCAAGGTCCGTAATCCTCTGTGCATGTCTGCTTTTTAATATTCAACTTGTTCATGTTATGTTGACTACTGAATTTTCATGTTTTGTCTTGCAAAATACTTGTTTTGTCATCATGTTTTCACCATCCTAATGTTTTATCTTTAGGACCGAAATGTTTACTTTTCAGCTCTGTTAACCTATATTTTGTCTTTACAGCAAGGTAATGGATGTATTCATAAAGGCAGCTGAATATATGGAAATTCCAGTTCGTCGAAGTGATGGTGAACCACTTCAGAAATTGTTCATGCTGGTTAGGAGTGAGTTGAACTTAGATCTTAAAAACATTAAGCAAGAACAAGCAAAGTTTTGGAAACAGCATCCGGCTGTAGTGAAGGTAACTGAGTAGTATCTCTTTAACTTAATCAGACACTTGTTAGAAGGTTATGAAAATATTCTTATCTTATCTTATTTTCAGACAGAGCTGTTGATTCAAGCTCATTTGACCCGTGAGACTGCCGAATTGTCCCCAGTTCTGCAGGCTGATTTGAGACGCATGCTTCAACTTGCACCTAGGCTTCTTGAAGAGCTGATGAAGGTTTTATTATTTTCTTTAGTTGCATAAAATATCTCCATTGATTTGATCATCTGACATGTCTCATTCCATTCGACTATCTTGTCTTAGAAAGTAATCGCTGGAATATCTCCTTAATCCCTGAAGGATTATTTTCTCTTGCTTGTTTCTTGTGACGTAATCGTGTCTGCACTTGTTGGACAGGATGTCATCAATATCTTATTTTTGCTTATTTTAATTTCTTTGTGCTTGCAGTTGGCTGTTCTACCACGCAATCCTAAAGGGCATGGATGGCTTAGGCCAGCAACAGGAGTAGTGGAGCTTTCCCAATGTATCATCCAGGTGCTTATGCCATTGTAATATTACATAGGAACTATTCTATTTCTCTCTCCATTAACCTAGGGCCCGTGTTGCTGTTCAAATTGCATAATGGTTATGTAGCTGTATTAATGAAGTCTTTATGAAAACTAACCCATGAAAGCAACGAGGATTTTCAAGTTTCCTAAGAACGTGAAGTGTTCAGTATCATGTTTACTTGTTTAGGTTATCGTTTCCATCCTTCTCCTACTGAAGTGGATGCATTATTTGCATTCTAATGGCAGTCCCTACTTATAATACTTATATAAGAAAGTCTATAATGCAGGCAGTTCCTATTAGTTCCAGGAAACCAGTTGGAGGATCTAGTGAAGGTATCGCTCCCTTTCTCCAGTTGCCACATTTCAGTGAGGCTATTATAAAAACGATTTCACGGAAGGTATTCATTTAAATTCCTATGCAGTAAGTTGCTGGCATCATAGTACTCATTTTTCTATGTTGTAAATGAGAAATTTGTGTTAATCAATTGGAAGTGGATTACTGTGGGTAGTACCCATAGGTCTTGTGGGTAGTACCCATAGGTCCCCGGTTCGAATCCCGGAATGGCCGCTCTTTATTTACCTATTCAAGGATTACTGTGAAAATAGAGTAAAAAAACTGCAGGATAAATCATGCAAGTGAATCCATAAGCATACTAGTAAAGGACCTTAATCTGATTTTGTGAGATTAAGAAGAAAGGAAAATGAAAGCGGGAAGACAATATGAGTCTAACAGGAGTAAGATCTATAGTTCAGGAATAGGATCCAGGGGAGGGCAGATACTCTAAAAGCTTTTCTTGTCCCTTTGTTTTTTTTTTGTTTTTTTTTTTTTCTGTTAATCCAAAATTCATATAGGGAGAAGAGGAATGTTTATATTTTCAAAGCCGATGTATGCAGTGGTTGCTCTGATATTTCATAAAATTTTGGGGCATCCATATAACTGTTTCGAAGTTCTAATTTGGCATCCTTATATTAAGAGTTGAGTCTCTTAAACCATTTCCCTCTATATGTCTGGATTATTAAAACTTCACTTGTATTTCTAACTCCAGAAAGTGAGAACATTCCAAGAGCTTCTTGACATGACCCCTCAAGAACGTACTGCGCTGCTGACACAAGTGGCCGGGTTCTCTGATGCTAAATCACTGCACGTGGAGACTGTTCTTAACATGATACCATCCATAACAATTGATATATCCTGCGAGACGGAAGGTGAAGATGGGATTCAGGAAGGTGATATTGTCACAATGAATGCTTGGGTCACTCTCAAGCGAGGAAATGGCTTGGTTGGAGCCCTCCCACATTCACCTTACTACCCCTTCCACAAGGAAGAGAATTTCTGGCTGCTGCTTGCAGACCCTACCTCTAATGACGTGTGGTTATCCCAGAAGGTGAGCTTCATGGATGAACCTGCAGCTGTGATGGCTGTGTCAAAGGCTATCCAAGAGCAGAAGGAGGGATCTGGTGCGAATGTGAAGGAGATAAACCAGGCTGTTAAAGAAGCAGTTGACAAAGTGAGAAATGGTTCAAGGTTGTTGATGGGTAAATTTCAGGCTCCCTTAGAAGGGAACTACAGTCTTACTTGCTACTGTTTATGTGACTCGTGGATTGGCTGTGATAAGAAGACTGGTCTAAAGCTAAAGATCTCTAAGAGAAGCCGAGCAGGCACAAGAGGAGCCGCCTTTGTGGACGAGGGGCTAGCCACAGAGGAGGGCATTGAAGAGGAAGAGGAGGAGGGTGAAGAAGTGATTGATGATTATGAGAGTGAGTACAGTGAAGACGAGGAAGACGAGAAGAAGAATGACACTGCTGCTTCTAATGGGGTTGCCCACAGTAAAGGTAGCAGTTCAGAATCCGAAGGCTCTGGCTCAGAGGAAGATTAAAATTTGCTTCATTTTTCTTGCCTCTTTTTAGTTTTACATGGACATGGATGAAAACGAGTATGACCAGTTTTGTTTCAAACCGCTGACAATAGGCCTTTTTAGTTAACTTGAGTTGCTAATAAAAATGTAGATCTTGTATGGATATTCTCAACTGTTCCATCATTCATATTATCATCCAGCTTAAACAAGTTTTTCATGATTGCGAAAAATCCAGTGCACCATGATATATACTACCTGAACCTGATAGTTTGATTGCAAGTGCTGCAATTATGATGTACTTTTCAAAATGGTGCCCTCCAATTTCAACGAACTCTTAACATCGGTGGGGTTTAAGGTACCTAGAAAACCTGCATGAAATATGCCACTTTATATCATTGATAGTTTGCATATGAACTTCAGTGTTAGGATAAGATTTGTATAAGATGTAAAGCCACTCATCACTTGGCTAGTCATGTTACAAAGAATGATAGCTTTCCATTCTCCTTTACCTCTTCAGACTATTTTTACAATACATCCCTGCTCATCTACATGTATTGGTTCTCTATGAACTTGGAACCTTCCTAATGTAAAGGCACAACTCCACACCTGATGTATGAAGCCCTCCTGGTAGAAACAAACTTGGTCTGCCTGACTGCCACTCTTCGGAATTGAGGATCGGATCTTGACTCTTGTACTTTATACAAGTTTTTGTGGTATCATCTTCGTTGGAAGTTGAGAAACTTGATCCCATAAGCAAAGACGAACAGGAAGAGGAGCACCCATCCTATATGGGCAGCGACAACAGCAGGGAGAAACTCGTAATGAAAGCCAAAGTAGTTCTTGAGGAACTCCCTAACCGTGGTGCTATCAGTGCCGGGTACAAGTAAGGGGGTATCTTTGTCACCCACTTGAGAAGTCACGGCACCGTATATTGTCCATGCAACCGGGGAAGCCCAGTAGTACCACCTCCACCATATGGGGATTTGCTGCCAAACAGTTGGAGGTTTAAAAATGTCAGAACTTACATGATAAGAAATGAAACTCGCCGCTGCCATGATAAATGATAGAAGAATCATGAAGTGTAAAGCCATTTAACTGCAAAGGGGATCCATGAAATTCTTATGCATACCGGGTATGGAATTATAAACCCTGAAAAGAGATTCCACAATGCCAGGAAGAAGGACATGATAATGGCCCCAATCTGATCTCCAGGAGTAAGTGCCACAAGCATCATACCATACAATGTGAAGTAGATGAAGCACATAAATATGAAGTAATAGAAATAGAAGAATTTGACGACTGTCCACTCAAATCCAATCATGGAGTAGAGAATGAGGCAGTAAACGAGACTTTGAATCAAATTATAGATTATCTCTACAGCCACCTGCATAAAGACAATATTGACATTAGCCGAATAAGGTTTTAGATCAATAGGTTAGAAGTGTTATTCTTGGTTTTGTGTGTGATTTACTACCTGAGCAAACGCGTAAGGTATAGCTGAATACATCCCAGCTGCTCTTTCACGGTAAAAGACTGTTCTTTCCACTGCAATTATTGGTAGAACAGCTGACGTGTTTGTGGCTCCAAGGAAGAGCATACCCGAATACATGGCTCCTACCAAGTTCATCAGGTCTTGCATCTTACCACTGTCAATGGAATCATACAAGTATATTAGCAGTCATTGTCTGCTGAAAGATGAAGTGGCAACAACCTTAAAGGGAAGTCGGTGCTTACATTTTATCACCGCGACTCCAAAATATAACACCGAAGATAAGACCACTTATGATGGTCATAACGAAACGTGTGGCGTTATATGGTGGATTCCTCCAGTAAGACCAGTATTGCTTCCAAAAACAAGCTTTGCACTGGGCGAAAAATGGCTGGGAGTATTTGGTTGGGAAATAGAGATCCTTGGATCCTGGAACCGGAGTGCTAAGTTCTGCAATGAGTTCCTGATTTGACCTGAAGAGTTAAAAGCATCAAACTTGTGGCTCCTAAAGATTGAAGTTAAAATTCAGAACTGAAGTTTACGTCAAATGCATTTTTGAGTAAATGGGAGGTATGTTCTTACTGGTAAACATAAGAATCGGCAAAGAGTTCCGCAAAGTCTACACCTAAGTGAGATTCAACATGTGGAGTCGTGATGTCAAGCATCCATGTGGCAGGATTATAACCATACTGGATCGCGGGAACTCCTGGAATAGCCTACGATAATGAAGTAATAAACCACAAATTTCACATATATACACCAGAAGGCCAGAAGACACAGAAGGATGAAACGAAAAAAGCAACCTACTTACCTCAAAGTACTCGACAAGTTTGTTAGAGTGGTGACCCAGTGGTCCTGCATAAATGACTTGCCCTCCTCTTTTCATCAATAAGAGCTACAAACAAGCATGGTACCAATTTCAAATCAAATGGATAATTAAACACAAAATGTACATAAAATAAAGAACTTGTAATCTCTAGACACGTTTATACCTCGTCAAAGGCCTCAAAGATATCTATGCTTGGTTGGTGTATCGTGCATACTACAGTTCTTCCAGTATTTACCGTGTTTCTTACAGTACGCATAACAATGGCAGCAGCTCTGGCATCCAGTCCAGATGTTGGTTCATCCATGAAGATGATAGATGGGTTAGCAACCAGCTCTACAGCAATCGTGAGCCTCTTTCTTTGTTCTGTTGAAAGACCATCCACACTTGGGAGGCCAACAAGAGCGTCCCTCAGCGGATTAAGCTCAACTAGTTCCATGACTTCATCGACAAACATCTGTAGAACATGGAAGAGGAGATAGACAATTAAGCCTTGATAGTCAATTAATAGAAAAAAAAAACAGCTCACAGTTAAAAGAGTATGCATTTGCGAAAGATCGATGTAGCTTAGAGCACCTTTCTTGTCTTTGAACTAACATCTGATGAAAGACGAAGCCGGGCTGAGAATAGAAGAGATTCATAGACAGTCACATGTGGTGAATGAATGTCAGTTTGTTCACAATAACCACTGATACGGGCAAACGTTTCTTGTTTCTTTGGATATCCTGATATCATAACACTTCCTTCAATGTAGCCACCAGTCTTTCGTCCTGCTAATACATCCATCAAAGTGGTTTTTCCAGCACCACTTACTCCCACTAGAGCTGTCAATATTCCCGGCCTAAAAGCACCACTAACATCTCGGAGTAGTTGGAGACGATCTTCTTCTACACCTTGCACTTTCATTTCCTGATGCATAACCAAGTTTTAACTCCATTGCAAGTGTAAACATCATAATTTTTTCACTAACTTTTCAAATCTTATGTCAAGACTTGCAAGTTAAGTCTACGATGAAGGCTTCTTTCTACCAGTTCTGCTCATTAGAAGATCCATAAACATTTATAGTGGTAGAATGATACGAAAGGCGGTGTTTGATGAGTTTAACCAAAGGAAAGTAAAGGAAGTAAATGTTGAAAGATGGTTATGGGTTATGTTTCAATTTATTCAATGGTCATACTCAAATGAGAGAAATTTATTCATCTTGAAACTCTTATCTAAGAAAGGGATACGCATACGCTGTCTGATTATTCAGGACTCATCAAGAAGCAAGTGAAAGAAGAAATTTGTTCATGAAGTAACTAACCGCTGGCATATCCACGTAGTAGTTTACATGGTTGAACGCAAGTGCAAGTGGCTGGAAGGGCAAGATCATCCCTCTTCTAGGCGAATCAGAGTTTGTTATCCCCACAGTACTTTCCAAAGCCACGGCTATTTGTTCTTGCACCTGTCTAGCAGGCAACTTCTTGGTTTCCCCTTTGTCAACCTCAGCTGAGACCACAGCTCTTGAATCCGCGAAAGCTGAGAGTACAGGTTCACCAACATAAGAAGGTGTTATTTTTTAGGATTCATTGAATTGTAGTTTTGTTTTTGGTGTGGAACCATTTCATTTGTAGTTTACAAAACCAACAAGAAGGGTAAAAGAAATATGACTTACGATTCAGGTATTCCAGTGCCAGAATGAACAATATATTGAAAAGGAGAGAAAACCCGAAAAGTGCTCCAATGCAAATCCAATACCAGTAGTCCTCTGTAAAGAAGCCTCGAGATGCCAGGAGAACTCTACCCACTGTTGGTTGATTGAATCTTGTATCTGTATTTGGCTGCATTATACATCATTCAGAAGCTTGATCAGCAAGGGTTAAATACTGCCTACACAAGAGAAGCAAACAAGAAGACCTACAGTATTCCATCTCTCATCAAGGAACTCGTTCATGACTATGGCGTTCTGTCCATACATCATAGGAGATGCATAATAACCCCAAGTCATCCAAGACGAGATATCCTCTACATGAATCAGAAGTTACAAAGATGAGCACAAGAATGAGTGTAGACGGTGAATATTTCCAACATGAGAACAAAATGTAATTGAAGTTTATCCATTGTAATGACAATCAAAATGAAAGAAGCTGTCAATCACAAGAAAGAGACTATCACATACCCTTTGCAATGACGAATCCACCAAGGACAAAAGCTATTAGCAAGGAGAGGATTCCTGCTGAATTAGCTATCACCATAGTTCTTCCCACGGCACCAACTAATCGAAAGAGGGATAAAGACATGTGGTGGATGCTAAAGAATGCCAAGAACTGACCAAGAAACCTGATGACAAAACTGTTTAAGTGAGACTCGAGACTTACTTTTTAAAAGATTTTAAAAAATATATTTGTGTTTACCTTGTGAAATCTGGAGCATACCCAATCGCATAATAAGTAATAATAACCCATATTGCAGACTCCACAAATGAAAGAGGAATCCTAAGGACCCACATTGGCAAAGCATAAGCCCATGCAGGATAGAACAAAAAGTTCCTCTGTTTATAGAAGACGGGAAGCCTGGAAACTGTCATGGTAAGCTCTGCAAAGCCATTAAACATCACATTGATGAGACTAAAAAACAGAGCTCCAAGGTATTTCCCTCCATCTTCTACAGTTTTGTGATGCATCGTCGTCTTGAAGAAAATAGTCATTGCTAACAATGACATTATTGTTATCTGCGTCGTCTTGAAGATGTAAACAAAGGAGTTACGCTTCATCAGGAGCCACTCCCTGGAGAAGCATGCCTTAATCATTTCCCAATTTGAAAGTCCATATTTCTGCTTCACTAATGCAGCTTGGTGGGCTTTTGATTTGTCATAGGGAACACTGAGATCAGACGCTAGATGCTGGCCGATATGGAAAGATCTGAAAGCCTCAGCAAATTCAGTCACCGATACGAATCTGTAAGGTTGGTTCCTCCTTGACCAGTATTGTTCTTGGTCTTTCTTGGAAGTAACTTCTTGGAGAAAATCAGCTACTCCTTTTCTCTCGGGGCACTTGAAGCCCATCGATTCAAAGAACTCAAGGACATCCTCTCTTGGACCTTGGTATACAATTTGGCCTTCTGATAGCAGGATAACATCATCAAAGAGCTCATAAGTCTCGGGTGCAGGCTGCAAAAGAGAGATAATCATGGTTACATCCATTATATGTACCATCTGCCTCATATACTTGCATATTTGGAACGTGGTGGAACTGTCCAACCCCGTTGATATCTCATCCATCAACAAGACCTTAGATGGACCAACTAACATCTCCCCTGCATTCACCAAATTAGAAATTGGCATCTTACAATGATATTTTCAAGTAAAGCATGGAAATCAATATATACGTACCACTTGTCACGCGCTTCTTTTGTCCTCCAGAGATACCTCTCATCATTTCATTCCCTATCCTTATATCAGCACATATATCCAATCCAAGTATCTGTTAAGGCTGAACAAAAGGTTAGTTTTTTTGTTCACTGACAACCAGTAATTTATGCAGTTTTGATAAAGAACCCACCTTGAGAACATAATCAGTAACAAAACTTGTTTTTTGGCCTTCCATTGATACACCCTTCATAAATGCATCAATCTCAGGATCTGGTTTGATCCCTGCTTCTTTCTCTCGCCTTGCAAGCTCAGCCAACAATTCATATCGGGTGCCAACACCCAAGCATCGCCCAGAGAAATCCAAAGTTTCCCTCACTGTCATCTCTCCAAAGTGAAGATCATGTTGGCTGATATAAGCACATGTTCTTTGAGGTACAAATTCATTGAACTCGTGACCGCAATAGGTTACCTTTCCTTTTACCTGTCCATAATCCAAATGGAAAAGAACATTGAAGGGAAATTCAGAAATGAAAATGCAAGCTGCCACTGCCAATAGAATCATCAAGAAGGTTAGAAAAGTACCAAAAACACAAGTAGCTAAAACAGAAAAATTATACCCTGAGACTCTTATCAAGTTTCCCTGCTAGTGCAAGCAACAATGTCGTTTTCCCTGCACCTGGAGGTCCCAGAAGCAAAGTCATCCTGCCAAATAACAAATTGATAGATGAACACTATTGTTGCATCGAGTAGGAGGAGAAATGAAAGAATTGATTTAAAATGCAACAATAATCTGTTCATGTCAAAGATGACCAGCTTGTTCAAAGGTTCAGTTGCACTTATAGAGGGCCATATCATTTCACTCACTGAAATTCACCATACAGAGAACTGTTGTAAATTCATGCCGAGTTTACCTTGATGGCTTTATGATTCCGTTGACATCTTGAACTATCTTAACAATCTTCTTCTTTGATGGAGAAAGGCCCACCAATCCAAGAATTGCCTGCTTGTGTTATCCATAGCAACATTAAAACTTGAAAGCAAAAACGAAGCAGCAGAAATAATGTTTAATTTACAAGAAAATTTCCATTGGTGTTTGTGAATCCTTGTTAATAATTCGTTATAATCACCAACAAGTTGAAGAGAAGATAATATTTAAAATAGCTTCTTCTTTTTGTAATCAATCACCTCAGCGGAATTCATGGCAACATTAAGCAGGGTGGGAACTGCTCTGCCGCCAACATGAACATCTCCCTCCACTGATAAATTTTCGTAACGAATTTCAATCTGTGGAGTCTCAATCCCAACTCTGCATTCCCATTCAACACCAGAACACAAAATCAATCATCAGTAAAAACAAAAAAGGGAAAGTTGAAAACTTACAATCACAAGGAAAGGAAATCAATTATCATCAAATAATGTAATTACTAACCGATCAACTCTCTCTCTTAACTTGCTAAGGAATTTCTCATTATCTTCCTCCACAACTCTGAGAATATTATCAATTAACAGCTTCCTATCTTGCCTACCAATCTTCCTAAGATCAATTTCACTCTCAACCATCTTCCCACTATCAAGCATTTGCCTCAAAACCCCCTTTCGGAGCCGTTCGAAAGTAGGCAGCCTCTCAATGGCGGCCCACTTAAGCTCCTCCTCCTCCTCCGCGACAGGCTCCGATCTCCGGCTGCTCTTGCTGAATACATCCGGCGGCCCCACCCAAGCTTCCCTGAAGCTCATCCTACTACTTATCGACCCCCGATCTAGATCAGTCTCATTAAACTCAACCGTCATTTCTTTCTGTGTTTAAGCCTACAAGGTGTTCGACGAAATTCCCCAAAGAGAAATCGAGGAAACACAGTAC
Organism: Persicaria maculosa; assembly: GCA_963922045.1. Classification (NCBI taxonomy): domain Eukaryota; kingdom Viridiplantae; phylum Streptophyta; class Magnoliopsida; order Caryophyllales; family Polygonaceae; genus Persicaria; species Persicaria maculosa. Next base: position 429,574 of record OY998252.1, read on the forward strand.
CAATTGCTTTGCCACGGTTGCAAGCTTCGCTAACTATGGGGGATGAATCAGGGATTTCGTTGAAAGGGAGGGATTATATATCCATGGAGTGGGCAGAAACAGATATGCATTAGCGTAAACAGAGGAGGGAAAGTGGGGGAGGGATTTGGAGAATCCATTAAAATAAGAAGGGAAATCAATGCACGTGGAGCGTAAGTCAAACTCAAATGCCGCCATTGATGCAAAGAGATGAAAGAGAAGTTTCCTCGCGAGGAAGAAAATTATGAAACGGGGTGGAAATGGGTTCTCGGGTGATGGATGGGTGGAGCCATTTTTCCATCCGATCCGTCACAAAAAAATTTCACCCGACCCATCACCCGTCCGTCTAATATTTCACCCATCACCCGATCCGTCGGGTGAATCGGGTGGGTCGGGTGGGTAATCGGGTGAAATAAATTAAAAGAAAAAGAGTCATAGATCATACTTATAAATCAATCATATTTGATAATTTCACAAACCACGTTAACGTGGAAATCTTATTAATTGTATAAAAGGTTTATTCATACATTATAACATTATCCTCATCTTACAAAGTTAGCATTAAAAGTTTAATATCAAAACAAATGAGATGAATTTTAGCCATTTGCTAAACTCGTAGTTAAAAAAAGCTAAAACAATTTGAATAAATAATGTCTTAACACACTAAGTGCTAAGTCGTTGAAATGAGCGAAATTGTTAACATTCTAGTAGTGTATGCAAAACAAATAAAATAATTTTTTTTAAAAGATGTGATATGACTATGAGGTTAAATAAAATAAGTTTATATTCTTTTAGATTTTTTTTGCACAAAAACAATTCGAGAATAGAGAAGATAGAAGATAGAATTAGAAAAAAAAAAAATATATAGTTATGTTAGGCTATATTTTTTTATAAACTAGGATTTTTTTTTTAAATAATCGGGTGGGTTAGTGGGTGGTTAAGCGAGTCGGGTAATGGGTCGGGTGATGGGTCGGGTAATGGGTGAAAAACATATCACCCATCACCCGTTTCACCCACTCATCACCCATCCATCACCCGGTTTATTTCGGGTTTTCACCCGTATAATCGGGTCGGGTGAGTCGGTCACCCACGGGTGATTTCCAGCCCTATATGAAACCGAAAAAACAGCAAGTGAAGGCTCGATCATGTGTGTGCGCTGTGCTGTGCTGTGCTGAGTTATGTTGTGGGGGGAAGAAAACGTCCTTTCCACTTCAGGAACAGTTAGATACACCGACCTTTTGCGTAATACTTATAACGTCCAATTTAATAAAACCAAACTTAATTATATACTGTAGAGTCTGTAGTATAAAATATATAATTATAAATACAAATTATAAATGTGAAGTTAGACTTTTCTTCTTGGTTAATCATGAAGGAGTATAATTATCAACCAAACCCCGTTAATAAATTAATATAACTAGAGTTCAACAAAAAAAAAATTAATATAACTAGAGAGGTTTATTATTGATTAACTTTTTTTTTTGGATAGAAATTAACTAATTTTTTAGTTAAAAAAGAAAGCGATTAAAATGAATTATATACGATCAAGAGTCCATCTTAGAACATCATTATTTATGATGAGAACATGCATATTAAACTTGCTTATAACACTAGGGAAATAAGAAATTATGTTTTTTTCACCCATTTATGGATGATAAATATATTTGCTCACATGTAATTTCATATTTTAAAAACAATTCGAACTTATATTATACTCGTCAATAAATCTAAGGAACTTTATACACACAGGAAACAATATATAGTATTTTACGAACACATATGTATGTACAATAAGTGCAAGGAAACAACAGACATTGTCATGCATATTATTCTCATATTCTGGTATGCTTAATAATAAGATAAAAAGTCATACATGTAGCATTTAAGCATGCTTAGAAATTTTGGTCGAATGTATGCATATATGATTAGGTTTATCGATATAAATGGTTTGCAAGAATGATGATGTAAATGATTAATCAGATAAAGAATAAAAATGATACAACTGTGAAATTATTACCCGAAGTCTTCTTGTTCATAATTAAAACGAAAATAAAACGAGTAGATTATCATCATATATTTTTTTAGAAACATATTATATTTGAGATATAATATAAGATGTTTTAGCCAATCGAGGTATATATTTTAGATTTTTAGAGAAAATGGTACTAAAATTTTAAAACCAACTTTGAAAAAAAAAAGAGTTAAACAACGGACAGATCTCTCTTTCTATATATTAATTTTTCTTTCCAAAAAATTTAAACTTGGTGTTTTTAAAAAAAAACATATGGACAAATTTATAATTATTTACTTATATTAAATGGATCAAAGATCTGTTCGTTATTTTTTTAATGTCAAACGCATTTAATATTGAACACGTGTCGGGTTGAGATTCAATAAGATATAAGATTCATTCGTGTGAGTGTGAGTGTATATAGCACATGTTCTCGGTGCATATGACTTGTCATACCTATATAACTATTTTAAGTGATTTTGTCTTCCTCATGAATGTATTTTTTAATTCCTTTATCAAAAATATATTGTACCATTATTTAAAATTCCTTTTATGGAAAGGCTAGGAGGGGTATGAAATAAATATAAATTGATGGGACTATCAAGATGTAAGATTCTTACATTAAATGCCACCGCCCTAGCTCCCACTCGGTGGCCACTCTTCCTCCAATTATCAATAATCAATAATTAGAAATTATTTCTTCATTTAATTTGAGTCATATACGGAGTAAAATGCATTATTATAAGAAGTTTAAAAAATTCTTGAAAGAATATATAATTACTTGTTCTATTGACTTGAATAATATTCTACTCCGTATTTGTTACTCTAAAAATATGTTATTTTCACATTCATGTTCATAACAAGATATCATTAGGATTTCTAGCTAGGCAATAACTTGTGAATCATAATGTTTATTGTTCTATATATTTAGACAATATTCATTGTTTTCAAAAAAAAAAAAAAAAAAGACATTCATTACCTTGGATGCAAGTAAACTCAAAGAAATTTTAAGAATATTTTTACGTACTGTAATGTCAAATGCGAAAATTAAATGACATCTTTTATAATGGTTAGAATGCATATGCATAGCGAGAGGGGACTAATATGATATGAACCCCCTTTACGGGCTGAACGGGAAATAAATCGATTATTTATAGGTAACATTATGGAGTAATTATTCATTTGACGCAATATAATTATTCATGTGTTAATAGTTTTTCATATGAAAGATATTTATTTCTTGCAACATGATTAGTCGTACTTATTCGTATGAGTTATATATGAATAATCATAATGTTACATATGAATATAATCTTCAAAATTTATTATAAATCTCAAACATTGATTTTTTTAATCCAATATTTTAAATTTGTTCACATATTACACAGATGTTTATAAAGAAATTCAGACTGTTTAATTACAAACATAACAAAGTTGAAAATGAAAAATGAATTTTGTCCCATGTTGATAAATATATATTATAAGGTTGAAAATGGGTTAGAATGAGTCATATTGAAGCGAAGTAGTCATTTAATTATGAGTCAAGTTCGAAATATACGTTGAAAGATGCTACCTTAATTAGTAAAAATCTTAACGTGGCTATCTTAGGAACTTCAAAAAAACTAATGTATATAAGTATTAATTAACTAATGAAGGTGGCATCTTTTTAATTAATTAGTTTTTTATATATAAAATAAAAATAAAGAAAGAAAAAAATAGTAATAATGAAAGTGGGAGCATGTACGGATGGCGAAAATGTAGGGATCTTAAGGAGATACGTAGGCATTGTACAGCCTTGAAGAGTTGACGTTGTGCAACCAATTCAAGCAAGCTGTGGCCTGTCTGTATAATTTATCTTCCGGCCCTTAATTGTTTAGCCTAATCCTAATCCTAATCTCCTGTACGTAGCGTTAATTACTTGTTTAATATCTACTCCTTTAACCGCTTATTAATTAATGTCCAATTCTATACTTCATCATATCATATGTGCCTGTTTGTCATCATGTACGTACGTACGTATTACAAATCCTACAAAGCTTCGGATCTGCTAATTCACATTAGCATAGAAATCTAATTAAAAGAAAAGATAAACGATTTAAAAAAAATATTTTCAATTCAAATTACTCTCTTATCCTATGGATAGAAAAACAGTATGTGTGTATTATATATGATGATTATATTAGTTGGCATAATAAAGAGAAGCTACAAATATTAATATTTGCTTATTTTCCTTATATAAGATATGTTGTTATCTTTATATGTACGTACATTTCTTAACTTTAATTTTGGAGTTAGAAAGTGAAAAATGAAAAGAAGTAATTTATTGGGTAAAATTAATTATTGGTTGAGATTCAGATTTTAAGTATTTAATTAGTAGCAATCACATATTTGTAATTTCCATGCAAAATCCATGATCTATGCAATCTCGGGTCGCATCAGAAGGAGATCGCGATGCTTAATGTCCTTCTAACTAAAGCCGACCAGTAATAAACAATATTGCATCTGATTTTGGACAATTCATTATAATTAATTAATTAATTAATATTATGTGTATAGTAATTTTATGTACAGTTCCAGAGACATGTTATCTATTTGGATATCACATCACCCTAACGGCTACAAGATTTGGTCGATCAAAATTCAAAAGCTAATACGTTATTTTAGAGATCGATCATTTTATATTAGAGCTACTAATTAACACATATATAGACAATTATTTAATTAGGGAAGTTAATTTGTGGTGAGGATGGAATGGCAATAAAATAAACGAAATGGACCCGTAAAGACAAGGGAGGAGATTTCATACCTCGCTTCCAGTGCTTCATTAATGAATGTGTTCAACTTCTGATTGCAATTGCTACAGCCTACAGATATTACACTTTCATTTCTTTTATTAATTATTTATTTGTTTTCATTGTCTTCTTGCCAATTGTGTACGCGATCGGTTTTAGACCGACCGGTACGTGGATCATGCCGGCCCAGCTTTCATAATTTCCACAGGCCCACAAGTACACTAACAACGTACAATTGAGCAAGGAACCATACCTATCATATCCTGCTATTCTAGACGACAACTAATGTTTCCTTACCAGCCTTCTTTGAATGTTCGTTCTAGAGTCAGTTTGTTAATACGTATGTAGCCGTTAATATAAGGTAGTTGAAGTTGATCAATTGATAATTAATTGTGCTAAATGTATGTTAAATTCAATGGTTTATAAGTTGGTAAGGTCCTTGGTAACTTAGTACGTTGACAGAGTAGGTATATAGATTAATGGACAAGAAAGAAGAAAATAAATAGATTTGTGAATAGAAAAAAGAAAATTTTCGAAAAGCTTGAGATGGGTAGAGGTTAAAATTCAATTTTAAAAATTAATTAAACTAAAATCTTATATTTACCTCATTTAAACCTAATATTATAGTTTGCAGTTAAGTATACAAATAAAAAAAATTGCTAAAAAGTAAAATAAATAAATAAATAATAAATGGCATTTATTTGCATTTTACAAACATAAAAATCAACCTTCTTAAATCAGTTTATAAGGATATGATATGGAATTATAAAAATGAGGGGAAATAACTAATTTTCGGAAAACATGGCTCAAACTCTTGGAAAAGGCCCAAACTCTGGAATGATATTTGGAACTTCGCTGTATTATTCTCGTATTTTAGCCGAATTATTCGAATTAAACGCGAATTAAAAAAACGTATTTTGGCTTTCTTCTCTCGCCCTCATCAACCTCCATCTCTTTCTCATTTCACGTGCCCTAAAATCGAGGCCCTCAATCACACATAAGCTCAGAGCAAGCAATTGCAGTGGAGAAAGCATGAAGCAAGGTGAGAGGGGAGGAGTACTAGTGTTTCCTTATGCACTGGCCTTCTTGGGTCGGGGGAGAGTTGGGGTTGCGACTCATTCTTGGTCTAAGGTTATAAGTCTTTCGTGATTCAGCAATGATGACGTACGATGTTGTCGTTCTCACTCTCAGTATTGGAATCTGAGCGCGGGTCAATACAACGACGATAATATGGATCTAGATAGCGACCAGAATATGGATTTAGGTCCAAGGGTTATGATGGAAGGCAACTTGGCGGTGGTGATGGTGGGTTAACTTGTTTTCACCTTGGCATGTAGTTACTCCGAGTAGTTGTGCTAAATTGCCCCACCAAATAACTTATAAATGTGGAGCTTGCAATCACAATGCCAACAAATTAAAAAATCCCCTCTATAGTACTATTGAAGTAGCATCTCCATAACCTGCAACATATACCATATCATTTTATCTATATATAATTACAACATACATCTTACATATATATGAAGCTAAAGTAGATAAATGAGATTGAAGTATACTTATCGACGATCAATAAAGTGGTGCATGAAAAATATAGTGACATTGCATACACAGTCAGTCTGTTCTCCTTTCTAAAACCATCGAGGAGAAGGCCATATATCCAAGTATCTTGGGTAGTCTCCATCTAGACCAAAAGGTAGAATAAAAAATAAATGAAGTGGATCAAATAGAAAACGTAGATGATGAATCTCAGCACCCTAACCCAAGTCATCGGATATCGTAGGTCAATGCAATGACGATAATATAGATCTAGATAGCAATCAGAATATAGATCTAGGTCCAAGCTAGGGTTGATGGGAGGCAATGTAGCGGTGGTGATGGTGGGTTGTTTCCACCTTGGCATGTTGCTACTCCGAGTAGGTATGCTAAATTACTCCGTCAAATAGCCTATAAATGTGGCGCTTGCAATCGCAATGCCAACAAAAAAACCCTTCTCTTTAGTACTATTGGGAGTAGCATCTCCATAACCTGCAACATATACTATACCATTTTATCTATAATTACAATATATATATCTTACTGTTATGTACCCAACACTTACATATATAAAGCTTAAGTAGATCATTTAATTCAAATAATAAGATTGAAGTATACTTACCGACAGTCAGCAAATTGGTGCATGAATATATAGTGACACTACGTACACGGTTAGTGGATCAAATAGAAAACGTAAATGATGAATCTCAGCATCCTAACCCAAGTCCCCGGATATCGCTCTACAAACTCCTCAAGGACTCTACGAATAGATACAAATAAAAAAAAAGAGGACAATAGACAAGAATCTCACTTATAAAGCGTGAAACACGTTTTTAATATTAATATTATATATCCTAACCAAGACGAGTTAATTAAATAGCTTCCGAAAGAAAATGTGGTTTTCAAATGCATTATAATTTTGTTATATATATAATTTTGTTAGTTATATTATAAATATATAATTGAGTTACAAAAAAAAAAGAATAATCTAATATAGCTTCCGAGGTACTTATACCTTTGATGACAGCAAAGGAACGAGATAAGAATATCAGAGAGAGTCCACAAGTTAATGATCCTGTAATTAAAATTCAATAAAGTTAATAATTAAATTTATAGTTGTTTATAAAAAAAAATAATACATGAATATTACTAGTTGATTACTTACCCATGTTTCAAGAACTCCCATGTAGTCATATTAGTAGACTCTGAATACTAATAAAGAGAGCGAAGAAACCTCTCAAACACTATCGTGATAGATGCAACAATTTCCAACTAGAATATCAGAGGTGGAAGATTCTCACCTAAGTATATGAAACCCCACTCAAATGGTATGATGAACATACTGTAGAGTGATCCAAGCACCATGACATATACGATGAACCAACCCAATCTGCATTAACACAAATACACAATAATGATAATATTAGAAATTAAAAAAACATAACCAATTAGAATATTTTTTAGGGTTATAAGAGATGGAAGGAAAAAGAAAAGAAGCTAGAAAGAGAAGAAGTTAAGCTTCGTCAATTGACAAGACCCGAATATAATTAATTTTGTAATCGGAGTGATCGGAGTGATTAATGAAATCAACGATAATGTAAATTATTTGAAAGGTGATTTAATGATAATGACAGTTGAGTTCTTTGTCTATCAATCGGAGTGATTACTTGTTTGGAACTTCGCCTAAAATCGAGGCCCTCAATCACACATAAGCTCGGAGCAATTGAAGTGGAGATAGCATGAAGCAAGGTGGGAGGGGAGAGGAGTATTAGTGTTTCCTTACGCACTGGCCTTCTTGGGTCGGGGGAGAGTTGGGGTTGCGGCTCGCTCTTGGTCTAAAATTATAAGTTTTTCGTGTTTCAGCAATGATGACGGTGTTGTCGTTCTCACTACTGGAATCTGAGCGCGGGTCAATACAACGACGATAATATGGATCTAGCTAGCGAGCAGAATATGGATCTAGGTCTAAGGGTTAGGATGGAAGGCAACGTGGCGGTGGTGATGATGGGTTAAGTTGTTTCCACCTTGGCATGTAGTTACTCCGAGTAGGTGTGCTAAATTGCCCCACCAAATAGCTTATAAATGTGGAGCTTGCAATCGCAATGCCAACAAAAAAATCCCCTCTATAGTACTATTGAAGTAGCATCTCTATAGTACTATTGAAGTAGCATCTTCATAACCTGCAACATATACCATACCATTTTATCTATAATTACAATATATATCTTACATATATAAAGCTAAAGTGGATAATTTAATTCAAATAATGAGATTGAAGTATACTTATCGACGATCAACAAAGTGGTGCATGAAAAATACAGTGACACTACGTATAAGGTTAGTCTGTTCTAGCTCCTTTCTAAAACCATCGATGATAAGGCCATATATCCTGCCAATCCTGGTATCTTGGGTAGTCTCTGTCTAGACCAAAAAGTAGAATAAAGAATCAACAAAGTGGATCAAATAGAAAACGTAGATGATGAATCTCAGCACCTTAACCCAAGTCCTCGGATGTCGTAGGTCAATGCAACGAATATAATATAGATCTAGATAGTGACCAGAATAGGGATCTAGGTCGAAGCTAAGGTTGGGATGGAAGACAACGTAGCAGTGGTGATGGTGGGTTGTTTACACCTTGGCATGTTGCTACTCCGAGTAGGTGTGCTAAATCACTCCAGAAAATAGCCTATAAATGTGGCGCTTCCAATCGCAATGCTAGCAAAAAAATCCCCTCTTTGTAGTACTATTGGGAGTAGCATCTTTATAACCCGCAACATATACCTTACCATTTTATCTATAATTACGTACCATCAGCACTCTAACCCAAGTTCTTGGATATCGCTCTACAAACTCCTCAATGACTCTACGAATAGATCCAAATCGAAAAAGGAGGATAATAGACAAGAACCTCACTTATAAAACGTGAAACATGTTTTTAAAATTACTATTATATATCATAACCAAGGTCCAAGACGAGTTAATTAAATAGCTTTCAAAAGAAAATGCGGTTTTCAAATGCATTATAATTATATATATATATATATATATATATATATAATTTTGTTAGTTATATTATAAATATAAAATTGTGTTACAAAAAAAAACGAATAATCTAATATAGCTTCTGAGGTACTTACTTTTGATGGCAGAAAAGGAACGAGGTAAGAATATCAGAGAGGGTCCACAAGTTCATGATCTTGTCATTAAAATTCAATAAAGTTAATAATTAAATTTATAGTTATTTATAAAAAATAATACATAAATATTACTAGTTGATTACTTACCAGTGTTTCAAGAACTCTCATGTAGTCATATTAGGAGACTTTGAATACTAGCTAATAAGAGAGCGAAGAAAACTCTCTAAAAAACTATTGTGATAGGTGCAAAAATTTTCAACTAGAATATCAGGGGTGAAAGATGTTATCTTGTATATGAACCCCACTCAAATGGTATGATGAACAAACTGTAGAGCAATCCAAGCATCATGACATATACAATGAACCAACCCAATATGTATTAACACAAATACACAATAATGATAATATTAGAAATTAAAAAACATGACCAATTAGAATTGTTAGGGTTAGAAGAGATCGAAGGAAAAAGAAAAAGAAGCTAGAAAGAGAAGAAGTTGAGCTCCGTCAACTGACAAGACCCGATTGCAATCAATTTTGTAACAATTGATGAGGTTATACAAAACAATCTTGCCCTTGTAATATATTCCTATTTACACTCAATAAAGACCATATTTCCTTTATAATATATTCTTATTTACTTCTGCAATCTGATAGTTATTTGAGTGTCACAATGCACAGGAACTGGGGTTGCGACTCGTTCTTGGTTGAAGGTTATAAGTCTCCCATGATTTAAAAATAATGACAGTTGTCGTGCGAATTAGAGAGATGCTATCAATCGGAGTGATTAATAAAATCAACATCCATTGCAATCGTTAATTGTCTCTAGCTTCAGAAGCTTACTTATTTTAATATCTTATTTTAAATTTACGATTTTTTTTTCACTGACCCATAATAGGGTTTTAAAATATTATTAATTAATTAAGAGAAAATTTGTGCCGAATACACAAATTTTCGCTCCAATTAGAGAAGTATCCTAGTTTTTATAAAAATTAGTGGATTGTCCATATCTCAAAAATAAAAAAAATACTAAAATTGAAACTCTTCTAATCCCTAATCTGAAGCCTCCATCTGAGTCGTCTCCTCGTTTCTTCCGCTCTCCCCGTCGCTGCTCCCGGTGACCGGCCTCCCTCCCAAACCGGACATGGATTGGAAATCGCTAAAATACTAAAATTGAAAATCTTCCTGTAATCTTCTTTCACAAAAGTAAGCTTGCATTTGGGTATGTTTGAGTATGCTAACATGGATTGGAAATCGCTAGAATTTAGAGGCGTAATTGTTTGTATTCTTACAATTGCTTCATTTTGATATTTAGTGTGCTCTTGTGTTCTTTAAATCTGTCTATTTGCTTTCTTCAATGTCTGCTTCTCAAGCTCAAATGTGTAGAGCAGGTCAACTTATATTGCCACAAGAGAGAAGAGTTGATGTTTAGTGAATTATACAGAATCTGCCTATTGCTTTTTGGCTATTGCTTTAAATCTGCCTAGCTATTGCTTTTTTTTCATACAGTTTGTTCTTACAGAATACAATGTTTAGTGAATCATACAGAATTTACAGAATACAGTTTCTTCCATGGCTGATGTAATTATACAGAATTTACATCACCTATTGTGTGTTCATTCTAACCAAATATGCAACTTCGAATAGGTCAGCAGAAGGAAATTGAGATTGATTGTTTACGATGAACTTTACTTGCCAATATTTTCATGTGTTTAATGAATTATCAGCAAGCTTAAAATAGGTCCATATCAAGCTCTTGGTTTGTGCAAATGCTGACATCTAGCTGTTGTAGTTGTGTTCTTTAAATCTGATTTTACTGGTGTTGCAAACATCTAGCTGACATCTTTTGGAAATGTTGACATCTTTTGGAAATGCTGACATCTTCTGAAATGCTTACATCTCCAATATAAGATTATTTTTGTGTAATTAAGTAGACCATTGATAGAGTCTATTTTAGTCATGTTTTAAGTATAGATTTGCATATTAATTTAGAGCATTTTTACATAATTTATAGCTTTATTTATATTATTTAGTTTTCGGAGTCTACACTAGTATTTTTATATATTTCAGGTATTTTTGCACTGGATCGTATGAAATGCGGGGTTAATCATAATTTTAAGGACCATTGGACAAACTAAAAGCATGATGACCGAGCTATGTTCGTACGGGTATCTTGATAAACTGGAGAGATGAAGATTGCTCGGATTACAAGCTGGGCTAACGGCTGAGGCCACATTAACTGGGCAGATGATGTGAATCCATATGGAAGCCAGTCAAGCCACACAGGCCCACGGCTTGGAACTGATTGAAGTGCTGCTATACTTTGCCGTTATTTCTAGAAATTAGATTCAATTATTTGTAGATAGAATTAATATATTCCTTATTAAATTAGTTAGATAGATAGAAATATATTATATTTATATAACTTTAGATAGCTTAGGTTTTTCATTTACTATATATACAATTCATTCATGCGCCAAAGTGGGGGAGGCCGAACAACGTGATAAGGCCGAGACCGTGATACGGCCGAGTGGCCGACTACTGTTTTCCACTCTATAACCCTAAGTACGTTTTGTTTTATTTTTATGGAGACCTAAACTCTCCCGTTCTGTCTACAATTTGAAGCTTCGTTTGGATTGATTTGTGAGTTTCTAATTCTTGTTCCTTATTTCCTATATTGAATGTTTCGACTTCTTTGTGCTTTATTGTTTATTGTTTTATTCTATCTCGACTGATCAACTTGGTAGAATCAATTCAATTGCTAGGGTTTTGTAGATTCCTGATTGTGAACCTTAACCCAAGTGGCAAACTTATCCCTTTAGGGCTGATTGAACTAATGGGATGGGTAGGAAGTTGGATGTGTTGTTAAATCCCTCTTTAGGGACTGCGAATACCTTGGCTAATCTCTGGTCTTAAAGCTATCAATTGGGTTAAATCCTTCTTTAGGACTGTTCGATTGATAAGGGTTTCTAGGACTGATTGGACTAGTAACTATATTAGGTCGGGACAAGGGCATTCATAGGAACACTAAAAGGACAAGATGAAGTTACAATATCAATTAAACCAAATAAAGTGGAAAATTGTAGGTGAAACTATTTTATTAATCGTTATCTCCATCAATTTGTTCATAGTTGATTTTATTTTATTTCTTATTTCAATCACCCAAAAAACCCCCGTTTCATATTAATTGTTAAATAAACTTAACTTAGGGATAACTTGATTCCCTGTGGGATCGACTCGTGCTTACCACACTACATTAGTTAGGTAGGTTCGAAATTATTTTGATACGGTTTACGCGACTAAAAATCGCTCATCAACCATTTTCAATATAAGATTATCAGCTACATATATATAAGATTCAGAAACATATGTGCTGATACGGAGTGAATATGTGCTGACATGTGCTATTTTTGTTCAATTCAAGTAGATGTATATGTTATTTTTTATTTCTAATTGTGTGACATGATCTCTTGTGCAAATATAACATGTTGACATGGGTTTTGTACACTAGATGAATGAGTTTTTAAATTATTAAAAATCATGTCAGCAAGCTTAATTCGAAACTAGAGATGCTTGCCTAGTATGCGGTCTCGGTAGAAGTGATATCAAGCATCCGGTGTCGGATTCTCTATTATCATACCTTTCCGGATAGGGAATCACGCTACTGTTCAAAATCACTGCGACGCGGTGACCTATGGTCTTTTTCGTCAATCGGAGATCATTTCAGGGCTTAAAATTGAGTTTTTATGTTTTTTTCCGACAATATCAACAATTTTGTTATTTTATTTTTATCGCTTAACAACCAGGGTTTAGTTACACTTTTCCTATTTAATAACGTGTTTGTATATTTACATTGAAGTGCATTGAGATTTCTGACTTATCTAGAGATGTTAGCTAGTAGCTTTACAAAGTTTAATTGTGTGCTGACACGTTTCTTTTTTATTTATAATTGTGTGTTCACATTGTCTCTTTTTGTGCAATTCAAGTTGATGTATATGTTTTTTTTTTGTCAGAATGTATACGTTCTTTTTTATTTCTAATTGTGTGCTGACATGGTCACTTTTTGTGCAATTTAAGTTGATGTATATGTTTTTTTTGTCAGAATGTATAAGTTCTTTTTTTATTTCTAATTGTGTGTTGACATTGTATCTTTTTGTGCAATTCAAGTAGATTTATAGGTTTCTTTTTTTATTTCTAATTGTATGCTGACATGATCTCTTGTGCAAATATAACATGCTCAATTCCAATGTGTAATTAACTTGATTTGACATTTGTACAAAATTCATTTAGTACTTTAAAGTGTGCTTTCTTTATGTTTCCTTGTCATTTTTCGTGCAATTTTCTAGTAATTTATATTAGTGCAATTTTCTAGTAATTTATAATTGCATATTATACTTTTACATTTGCATATCATCAATTTATATTTGCATATTTTAATCTTATATTTGCATATCATCAATTTATAATTGCATATCATACTTTTACATTTGCATACTTTTACATTTGCTTTTATATGATTAGTTCATTCTTTTATATGATTTGTCACATTATTTGCTTCAAATTAAGAGGTACAAACAATGTTGCTGACATCTGGTGTCAGCAGTAACAATTTGCACAACAGATTGTTATTTGTGCATATCATAAAATTATATTTGCATAACAGTAACTTATACGTTGACATTTAAGCTTAAATGTTGACATTTAGCTTAAATGTTGACATTTAACTTAAATGTTGACATTTTAGCTTAAATGTTGACATTTAGCCGTTGATGTGCAAAAGTTTTATCTTTTACCATTTCTTTTATCAGATGATTATAGACGTTTGATATTCTCATCTCATGTAATATGATATCAATTTTGGGAATGATCTTATTTGTAAACTTTATCTTTTATTAAATGTTGACATTTAGCCGTTGATGTGCAAAAGCTTTATTTTTTACCATTTCTTTTATTAGATGATTATAGAAGTTTGATATTCTCATCTCATGTAACATGATGTCAACTTTGGGAATAATTTTTTTTTTGTAAACTTTATCTTTTATTATATGTTGACATTTAGCTTAAATGTTGACATTTAGCCGTTGATGTGCAAAAGCTTTATCTTTTACCATTTCTTTTATTAGATGATTATATAAGTTTGATATTCTCATCTCATGTAATATGATATCAATTTTGGGAATAATCTTTTTTTTTGTAAACTTTATCTTTTATTATATGTTGACATTTAGCTTAAATGTTGACATTTAGCCGTTGATGTGCAAAAACTTTATCTTTTACAATTTCTTTTATTAGATGATTATAGAAGTTTGATATTCTCATCTCATCTAATATGATATCAATTTTGGGAATGATCTTATTTGTAAACTTTATCTTTTATTGTATGTTGACATTTAGCTTGAATGTTGACATTTAGCCATTGATGTGCAAAAACTTTATCTTTTACCATTTATTTTATTAGAGGAATGTAGAAGTTTGAGCTTATCATCTCACGTAATATGATATCAATTTTGAGAATGATCTTATTTGTAAACTTTATCTTTTATTATATGTTGATATTTATAGCTTAAATGCTGACATTTAGCCATTAATGTGCAAAGGCTTTATCTTTTACCATTTCTTTTATTAGATGATTATAGAAGTTTGATATTCTCATCTCATATAATATGATATCAATTTTGGGAATGATATTTTTTGTAAACTTTATCTTTTATTATATGTTGACATTTAGCTTAAATAATGACATTTAGCCATTGATGTGCAAAAGCTTTATCTTTTACCATTTCTGTTATTAGAGGATTGTAGAAGTTTGAGCTTATCATCTCATGTAATATGATATCAATTTTGAGAATGATATTATTTGTAAACTTTATCTTTTATTATATGTTGACATTTAGATTAAATGTTGAGCAACCTACACACCTCCGTCGAGAATGATCTTATTTGCAACCTATCCTGCGTAGGAAGGTGCCTAAGGCGAGCAAGCCAAAGAATAAAAGCTTGCTTCGGCGTGCCACCCTTCACCCAAACGACACGTGCCCAACAGACACGATCACCTCCAGGGCGAAGACACTCATATGTGGCAGCCACTCTAAAATCTCCTTCCTACACTCACCCGGATAAAAGCTCATCACTCCGGTAAAGTCCCTCCCCAAACCGGATCGTCATATCTCTAGCCCTAAGTAGAGCTTTAATCAACGGAGAGTCCCTCCTCGAGCCCCAATCTATCCCTCCTCCTTGGGCCCCAATCTCTAGCCTGCCTACCATAAGATACCTATGGTGCACCCATCGAACCCAAAGGCTATCCCGCTCATCTTGGA
Organism: Persicaria maculosa; assembly: GCA_963922045.1. Lineage (NCBI taxonomy): Eukaryota > Viridiplantae > Streptophyta > Magnoliopsida > Caryophyllales > Polygonaceae > Persicaria > Persicaria maculosa. Next base: position 445,379 of record OY998252.1, read on the forward strand.
TGTGCCAAAAGTGCTTGCACATGAAGGCAACATTCCAAGTTCGTATATCAACCAAGCCCAAACCACCTTCGATCTCTTCTTGGCAAACACACCTTTTCCCATGCCATTCTAGATGTACGCCACAAGAAATCCCTACACACCTTCACAAGTTTGTCCAAGACAACCTGCGGCACTAGGAGCACACCCAACCAGAATCGTTTGCGATGTCTTCAGCACCTAGACTCGTTTTGTAACATTTTCTTGTATATTTCTTGCCATCACACATCTTTCCTCCACATGTCTGAACTTGCATATATAGTTTGCATACCGAGGGAAGCCACTCAAAATTCACCTTTTGTTTGTGCATTTTGCCATTGGTATTCTATTGACCTGATGATCACAACCTTCTCTACCGTCACTTCGGCGAGCATTCTCACAGAAGATAGACGAACTCCCAAAGCTGTTATTTCGTCAATACAAATGGGGTTTCCGATCGTACACCCAAGCCGACTCAAGACAACATTGGTATGGTAAGTTGGGTCCAACTCCGAGAGGCATACCCAGATCGGGATACGCTCGAACACAGTCCAAGTAATTGGGATGCCTGGAAACCAACATTTCATGATCATCGACCTCGTACCATAGATCGCTCATGGACCGTTATTCATCGGCCAATCCAAATCACTTTCATTAATTATTGAACTTAAAAACATATAACCCATTATCCTTATGGTATAGCTGAGGCGAATCTACCTTCCATTCCATATTAACAAAACGTTGAACCACATTGAAACGAAGAATCATACCCGGGATGACACCAATTAATGTTGTACTCCATTCATCATTTTTGACAAGGATTACATTCGCCCACTCTCTTATACTACCACACCCTCTTCCTGTCTTTTTCATCTCCGGCACCAGACTCCATGCCTCCTTCGCGCCATAATACTCATATATCGCATGCATCAAACTCTCCTCCCTTCCGCGTAGATCACATCCCACTTCAACCGCCACTCTTCTCCTAGCCAGAGCCACTCTACTGAAGTCCGTTGGGACTCGGGATCGAGGGTCGTGTGCACGTGTGCGCCTATGCGCTAATAGCCTAGCACATAAGCCGAGCGGGGTTCCATCCTAAAACCAATTGGCATTAGGTGGGGTAACCCACTAGCTTATATACTATGGCTTGATCTTTCATACTTTCGATGTGGGACTCTTTGGTCTCTTCACATCTTTCATTCTCTCAACACGCCCCCGCAAGTGCAACTAGGGTCGTCTTTCGCCTCTAGTTGACACTTGGACAACGGGTCTAGCATCTCATTCTCTTTTTAGCTAGCCCAGGATCGAGAGTCGGGCCGTTTGGCTTTTCCGCTCTGATACCATACTGAAGTCCGTTGGGACTCGGGATCGGGGGTCGTGTGCACGTGTGCGCCCTAGCGCTAATAGCCTAGCATATAAGCCGAGCGGGGTTCCATCCTAAAACCAATTGGCAATAGGAGGAGTAACCCACTAGCTTATATATTATGGCTTGATCTTTCATACTTTCGATGTGGGACTCTTTGGTCTCTTCACATCTTTCATTCTCTCAACACACTCTACATGGCAAAATCTCCCGACATGCTCGCCAAAAGAAATGTCTTACACGCGGTAGTACCTTTATCTTCCAAACCTTGTTCCACAAAGCGCAGACACGCCTTGAATCTGACGTTTCAGGGCAACCACCCACACGCCTTCTCCTCTCCATCATAGCATGGTAGGCCGTTTTGACATTATAATCTCCATTCTTGGAGTAAAACCAAATCAACATGTCCGGGGTCGTCTCATCCACCAAATGGATTTTCAACACTACCTCTACATCACATGGAAGCAAAGTCGACTGAATAGCAGCTCTATCCCATCCCCCGTTACTCCGGCCAATCAATCAACTCGCTCACTCGCATATCCAGTTCTCTTCCTTGAAGATTTGCAACGGGTCTAACGAGTCCGGCCTTGGGATCCATCTATCTTTCCAAACCTCGATGTCTGATCCATTGCCGACAACCCATAATGTGCCCTCCTCTAGTACTCTCCTCCCATGAAGAATACTTCTCCACGTGAAGCTCGGGGCATATCCCAACTTTGCTTGCATAAAATTAGACCGCGGAAAATATCTAGCCTTGAGAAACCTAGCCAGCAAAGAATTGGGTTCATTGGATCCTCCACCCTTGCTTAGCCAGTAATGCCAGATTGAATACTTCCATATCATGAAATCCTAAACCCCTTTCTCCTTTGATAAGCAAGCACAGTCTTTGCCACGACATCCAGTGCATCCTCTTCTTCTCTGGTTTTGTTAAATCTTAGTTTCAAATAAGGTTGCAATCTTGTATGCCATGTGGATCAAAATAATTGTGACATTACTTGTGACTTCTTAAAATCTCTCATATAAATGGGAAAACTTCGTTAGTTCACATTTTTCCGAAAAATATCTCCCGGATGGCAAAACTTTGTGTAAGTTTATTGACTTTCCCGCATTCTCGCTACTTTTGTCCATATGAAATACTCCCAATTTTTTTTGGAAGTGAAAGTGTGATGAAACATGTTTCCAAAATTTTTGTCAAAGAGGAATTGAATCAGAATTCACCTTTCAAATAATTTACGTTTTACATTCAGGACATTAGTATGTAACAAGAAACAAAGATGTTAAACATATTCCCAATTTCTCATGGTGCATCAAGCTCCTACAATCCCACAAAGGTGTTTGATAATATGCTCAAGCTGGTGCAATCCGTTTTCTTCAACCTGGTACATCAAGCTGAGAGGGCTTGACACTTCTTTACAATTACTTGTTGAATCCGACGATGACATGTATATGAGTTTTAGACTTTGAACTCATGAAATCCTTTCTTTTACTACTGCCCTCTGCAGCCCTGTGCTATTCCAGACGAGAACTAGTGTTTCCTTATGTACTGGCCTTCTTTGAATGTCCAAATGTTGGAGCCCGGGCATGCAGTTCTGAAACTTACATCTTGATATTTTCACACTGCTCAAATAGCATCTGTTTGCAAACTAAAGGGTACATATAAAAAATTAGCACTCGATTTGAGCCAACGACACTGATCCGACACGACAAATGAAAGGGTTGTATTAACCATAACATGATTACACATATTTTCGACTTGAAAAGTTGAGCCTAACCATTTTTGTGGCAGATTTTGTCTTAAAGTACTCTTATCTCACAATGTAATATTCAGAGAAACCGCCTCCAAAACTTACTAGCGGAAGATCGAAGTCTCCTTCATTGGCATCACACCAGTCCAGTGATATATTCCGAAGCATAGGAAGCTGTTAAGAAGAAAATGACTCCAATCAAAGTAGCAAACAATATCGAGTCCTTAAAAAGCACCAGCTATTAATGTAAATGAGTGAAGCACCATATGTCCACATACCTTTGACGTAGCATCAAGGATGAAGTTTTTCTTGATTCCAGGACCCTATTAACGACAACAAGAAACAATTTAAATAAAATTATATATGCATAAAACTCAACAACTTGGTGAGGACTGTTCCAGATAGATCAACCGCAGGTTAAGTATTCGGAATTAACAAGGGATATACAAGAGCCATGAATAGCCAACTCAAGTAAACTAACCATCCAAGTATTAAGGCATGTAGTTCACAATTGAAAGACATTGTAGCATAATAAGCGAAGCTTACATTGTGCCTGAGCAGAAGATTTTCCAAAGCTTTGCAAGTGAAAAGACAGCAAGCCCCTCTCGATGTTATTCCACCACAGTCCTTAAGATTCAATAACCAAATGCAAAAACACATGTTCGTCATGTACTTAAATTTTGGAAACCAGGAAACTACTTCTATTTCAAGCAAAACAAATCAATATATCCAAATGATCTTACCAGAAAATGAACATGAAAACAATATCAACAAAATCAACCAGTCATTAGTAAGCAATATTAGGAAGTTCCTAATCTAATGTTTTTCCCTTCCTTGTATTTTCCTTCCATCTTTCTCAGCCATGCTTTGACCTCAAGGATAAATTGTTTTTTGAAAGGTCCAAATAATATCAGATTATTATATCTCTCTTTCGCACCTCACCAAAAAAGAGTATGAGAAACATAGACCTCGGACTCTGATTGATACCTCCAAACAAAGAGAGATCAGGCCTGGCCAACCATATGAGACGATCTGCTGAGAATCTGCCAGCAGAATATTTAAACCCCATCACTTCATCAAAGCTTGTGATGAGCAAAATCTCCAAAGTAATACTGAATAGGCTATTTTACTAGGACAAATAGGAAATATCCAACAGGCTTATTAAGTCAACTACATATAAGAAGAGAACCTGATTCTCATAATTGTGAAAAAAAAACACTTAAGAAAATATTGTGCTGCATTTTTTAGGTGGATTATGTTATCTCACCTGCATCAAGACATCTGCAGCCTATCAATGAAAGCTCGATTAGATTTGGAAAATTTTGTGTCAAAAGAGTCAAGTCCTGGTTGGTCATCCATGGTGTCACCCTTTCCAGCTTCAATTTTCTCAAACTTTGCACGCTGAACTTGAAGCAAAGTGGAGAAAGATCACCAATACAATAGCAGAACTCCAACGTCATCAAGTTCCTCAGTGTTTCCAACAGCTTTCTCACAGCATAGTCCGATACTTGCTTAAAAGAGATCAAGATTTCAGATAAAACACTGAAGTATTGGAAAACAAAATAAATGACAGAGGCGGCATATAATTTTATAGAAAGGCAGGATGTTTTTATGATCATAACAAGGATGTAATACTTCACCAATTGTACAGGTTTTCAACAATATAAATTAAGGTTCGACTCTACCTTTAAGATATAACAGGAAGAGCTTAACTTGAAGCTACCGAGTCAATGAAAATCACGCATGCATAGTACTACAGTACAATAGGATACACTTTTGAGTGCCAAATTTATTTTTATGATCAAAGGATTATTAACCACTTAACTTTTAGCAACGACATGAAGATTGCCAAACTGATTAATGCAACAGATGGACATATACCTTATTCGAAAGCTCAAAGATTTAAAATTTTACACGAGTGGCTCAGGATATACTAGTCAATTAGGTTCCAAAATCACAGAGCTAAGGATTATGAGATATAAATCATATAATGAGCAGAATGATAATAGTCCTTAGTGCAGTTTGTAGCCATAAAACAGGCATTGCAGATCAGCAACACATGATAAACTGATTAAATGAATAACTAGTCCAGGAAGTTTTAAGAGACCAAAAGAATCTCAAGTGATAACTCAATGGTAAGCTATTGACCTTTTATACCAAAAATGCAAATGAACCCATTACCCAGGTATTATCTTCAATTTGGAAGAACAGCTGACTTTAAATTAATTGAAAAATGCTATAGGAATGATCTTGTAGCCTCTTCAATGCCATAAGCACCTGAAATAGAAGGGTGATTGACTCCAACATTGGACATAACCTTGTTAGCAGAACCAGTCCTTCCTCGCCTAACGATCCACCCAATCCAACAGTTAATGATTTGAGAGACCTAATCGCAGGTGCCAGAGTCTCTAAAGAGAAGAGTGAAAATCCCCATCCAATTGCAAACTGTTCCAAACTGCATGTCTTCCCTAACTCAATGCTCAATTTCTCACACCATTGTGATGACAGGAAGTCGTCATCTCTATTTTGTTGAGACAATCCTTTACAACCCCGTGCTTTTAAACATTTCAGATGGGGATTTCTGCTGATAATATATATTAGAGCTGCTCCATAAATCTGTAAATGGAACAGTTAGAGAGCATGAAGGAAGATATGCTGGAAATATCAATAGCAGCACTGAGAAACAACATTGATACAACTCCTTCAAAAGGAATCTAGTCTAAACCTGAAAATTTGTGATACCAAAATTCTGGCGTCTAGAGAGAAGTAAAAAGCAATGAGACAGCATATTGAGGGCATTTTGTTCATACATTTTGACTATATTTAAATTTATAGAACTTAAATCTCTTGAAAAAAACAACAGCCAAAAAAAAAAAAAACTCTTGATAACCCTTTCCAACCAATCTCATCCTCAGAAAATGCCAACTTACTGCAGTATTAGAAATATTAAGCTTCTCGAGCGAATATCCAGTGAAGGTACAGAGAGCATTATCGAGTAGACAAGTGTCCCTCAAGCAAAGACTCTTGAGGTTATTTGCTTGAGATAAAATTCCCAGTAGAGATGCTTCATCAACACCTGCAAAGATTACATCTGTCACGAACATCTTTCACATCCTAGTACAAATAACAGGCCCATATAAATTTTCCTCAGACTATCCTGCAAAAACTTATGATTTGAAGCAGAAAAAGAAGTGTAAGGGTAAATTTTAATATCAACTGGATAACAGAGAAAAGGAAAGATCCTTGATTGGATGTTAAACAGCCAGGGAGTTTGTTTTGGAACTTGAATTTCTTGTTCCACCACATCATGAATGTACTCAAAAGGTTAACTATCCAACAGAAAAGAAATAAGAAATTCACTAATTCAGCAACAAATTAGCTAGCATCATGGAATGTTTACAAAGAAAGTAAACAAAACCAACAAGAAAAGACACTTTACTCACCCTTACAGCCACCTATATGTAGTAGCTGTAAATTGATACTCGTATTAGAAACCTCTGCATACTTATTCTTCACATGTGATAAAGAGAAACCTGCAGATTTAGAAAGTCTATTGCAAAGAGCTAAAGTTGAAAGCTTCCCAAATAGTGTGTCACAAGCTATCAATGAGTCCAACCTTTCACAACGGCTTATGAAGTTTGATATGCCAGCATCTGTTACTGAAAAGCAACCCTTAATGTCCAGGTAACATAAGAAGACAAAATATTGTGTGATCCCAAGGAGATCAGAATCTGGCAGAGAGACATTATTTGAATTAGAAAAATAGAGAGCTGCTAGCACATCAGAAGATGCTAATGGAGGGGGTGTCAATTTTTTATGAAATCTGTAAACAAAGCAATTAGAGACTTTTAAAAGTGTTAGTGCACATCAAATGTAAACAATTTTATTCTTTAATCTTATTGAACATTCAATTCTATAGAAATTGCCATGAATTCAAATTTCTAGCATTAGGAAATAACTGCGATACTTAAATGAGAAGGTTAGAGAAATAGAGCCCAAGCATCCATTAATGTTTTGTCTCATTCACCTTTCTTTGATCAGTTTAGGCCATCTTACTCTTTTCCCTTTTTCTTTTAACAGGATGTCATTTATATGTGTCAACATTAGCAGGATAGTAGTTGCAACTTTTTGTGATTGTTACACGACTGAAAAATAGAACCATAAGCAATCTATTAGATTTGAAAATAGAAAGGTATATGTAGACATTAGGAATCCCTTTCAAAACCAAAGCAATCCATCTTTTGAAAAATAGAAAACTTTTACTTAATGGAAACAATGGTATGTGGAATCTCACCATTAATATCAGTTCGCCCCCTCAATATGAGTTTTGTCATAATAGAGAAGGGCTGCTTGAAAAGGTAATGTGCAGCACCCAAATACATTCTTGGTGCTCCTTCACTTTCCGGTTCAGAATATAAAATGGATACTTGTGATGGTATAACTGGACCAATATCTACTGTCAAATCAAGTGCATTAAGAGAAGAACAATTCTCAGTCAATTTTCGCAAAGAACTGGTCTTAAAATCCAAAAAATAAGCCGCCTTCAAAGTCTTTAGTGATGGAAATGATTTGGACAAGAGCACTAATACATGTGGCAGATGTAGCTTCGGACACTTTGAAAGATCTATTTCCACAACAGACTTAAATGATAACATCTGCAACAGACCCTGGGACTGGGAGATTGGGTTCATATCTAAGCTGAGAGATTTAAGATCAATATTTGTTAGCAAGGGGCTCTCCCTTGGCACAGAATTCTGGTTACAAGGAAATAAGAAAAAGAGTAAGTTTGTTGCATGTATCTGAGGACAGCCAGACAGATCAAGTTTCTGCATAAAGATCAAGTTCAACCAATCAGAAACAGAAAAGTTATTCCAAAAAAAGGGAGCTCACAGAAGTTCTCTATTAAAAGGATATATCACACTATGGATTATCAATATTACATGAAACCATTATGAGAAATTTATTTGCAAACAGCAATAAATGAAATGCAAATAGAGGTTTGGGCTAAAATCTAAGGAAGGGCATAAGCCCTAACTCATTGAAGAAAAAGAAGAAAAAACATAAACATACAACTCGAAACAACACAGAAAAACAAAACAATGATCCATGTGAGACAACCATCTAGATTAGAGGGAAAGAAAACTAATCGTAGAAGGAAAAAGGAACATCTTATTCGTCTCATATTTTCTCCTGACAGATCAACAGATCAAGATTGGACCATAATCACTTAATAACCTTTAATACTAAGTTTAATTGCAAGGGTTGCTACTTGCTAGTTAACTAAAAAGAGATAACTGGATTTGAGTTCTTCCATCATGGGGGATGTCTTCAGTCAACTAAAGATCCCAAATTCTGGGCAATCATAAGATCAAGTCCAGTTACTAGTTTGAAACACAATCTAGGGTGTACATGCATTTTCCAAATCGTTTCAACTAAGAACATGTTAGGTGCTCTATATTTCACTCGAAAGTGAATAAAACTAAAAGTCTAAAACTACTTGAAGCTTTAAGGTCTGAAAGGAAAATGACAGACAAACAGCAAACTGGGGAAAATTCATTTAGATACCATTCCTTCAAAAAAAATTATCTACACTTAAAAGTAACCACCAAGTGGCATTCTTAAGAATATCACCTTAGTAAATTCTGTCAATCGAATTCTCCAAGGACTCAAGTCACCGATTTCTTGTATGTCCATAGAGCCTATGGATGATCGTTGAAGCTGACTAAATATGACATCAATGCTTTGCTTTGCAAACTCGGAAAAATATTGGCAATTTAGTTTCCCTAAAGCATCAAACGTGAATCATAACTCCATTTCATAATTCCATAAAGAAAGAAGGTGGGGGCACATACCCATAAGAAACCACAAAGGCAATATGTAAACTCGGATCTGCTCAATAGAGAACCAAGTCAATTAATGTGACAGAAGTAAGTCCAGTGATGCCAAACTGACATATGAGAGAATTCACATCCAAAGATGCTAAAAATATGTTGGAACATATGCACTCCATCAAAGGTGAAATATTTTGAGCATGGATGAAGAAAAGACATATACAAGGGTTTCATAAGCTTTTTTCAGGAATATCGTTTTTTAAAAAAACATTGTTGAACAAGCATACCCTGTGTTAATTATGTTTCATCAAGTAGAGCATGTCGTTGTCGTGTGATATAGAGAACCCACCACAGAGAGAATGGAAGCTCTTTATAAGAATAACAATAGATTATGATCATCTTTTATTAAAATTGCATTTTCTCAACTTTTAAAGAAAAATCAATGAGTGACAAATTTGCCCAAGTAGTTACGGTACATGATAGTAGAAGTTATGCAGTACCTGTTTAAGAATGTTGATCCAAGCAAATTTAGAGTTGTCATCATGTTTGAGTTCTTCAACGTGAGCAAATATCCAAGATAGAAGTGCTTCGGCAAGGTGCCTCTCACTATTGAAATATAAGCATAAGGATCAAGCACTTCCACTTCAAAACTGAAATCGGAAGTGAAAAAGATTATTTACCGACCTGTTCACCGTCAAATGAGGGTGCTTTATACAGGAAATGAGCAGACGGTAGGGAACACCAATGAAACTCTCACATGCAATGGCCCACATCTGAAATGAAGACAGAAACTTCCATAGTGAAATACTTCAAAACAATTCATCAACTCATCTCCCCAACACTAAGCATGATCAGTTGAAAGATGTGAAGGCACAGCAGCCTACCCTAATTGGAGCTACGTCTCAAAATATATACGAGCAACAAGACTCAGGTATTAGCAATCATTTCTCCACAACAGTCGCTGGATTTCAATTTTTTTTATAAAAATTAATGCTTATCCATGCAAAGATCCACATAAATCTTGCAATGACATCAAATATTGCAAATTCTGATATCCATTCACAATATTCAGTAAGATGAAAAAGGCAATTCTCATTTACATGTGTAGCTGCAAATTTTAGACAAGCCATCCTGGAACACAAACAGGCAAGGAGCTTTGCAACGAAAGACAGATCAAAAGATAGGTTGAACTCTGTAGGGAATACGTACAAAGTTTCTGGCCATATAGCTAGTACAATGCCCTGAAATTAAATCAATTCCTGCAACAAGATCTAGTGTCAGTTGTCAAAGGAAATAAAATTTTCAAGTTCATTAAGAGCAAAAGTTAATTCAAACAGAAAAAAAGGAGGTAGAAGTATATCATACCATATTCAATACTACAGTTCCAAATGAGTACCAATACATCCAAATGCATTTGTGTTGAACTTGAAACATCGTGTGAGAAGTTATCAGAAAACCAGGTTTTACACTCTAAAAGGAGAGTTTCCACACCGAAGTATAAAGCAGCCTGAAACGACACGAGAGAATAAAAGCCTATCACATTGAAGACCATGATCAATTGAGCTAAAACTGAGTTTTCATGGCACTCATGCATGATTGAACAGCAAAGCACTCATGTCATGATTGAATAACATCCAGAGGCACATCCTAAGTGCTAAGGCATTTGCAAAGTACAGTATCAACAGAAATAAATGTAGTACACCAGTAAATGCTCAACCATAGAGGCAAACAATGACAACCAATACATATTGGAAACTGGAAAGTAATAGTTACCTGCAAAAAATTAACAAAGTTAGCAAGCGTAATTTCTGTATGACATCCATGTATGAACCTCAAAACTTCTAAGAACGTGCTGAGGTTCCACCTTATTACAGCACATTGCTTTGATGATTCACTGCAAGAAACCAAATCTTAATTTGTAGCAGATGATAAAGAATAGTCAAATTTCAATAAATAAGACAATTTCTATAGTTCCAAATTCGATTGCTACGGACTAGGATTATGCCTAGAACAAATGATTCCGAATTCAAATATCGTAGACTGCATATTTACCTAAAATTTCCACTTAAGAGACCACGAAAATAAGAGCACTGTTGAATAAGCCTGGAATTCAATGCGAGCAGTCAGCAGCGGAAGTAGAAAGCAAAAGTTGATCAATTTGGAACAAAGTAAAGAGTAAAGAGCTAGTAGGAGAACTTGCTTGTTTCGACTTGCTTTGACCTTGACGATCTGGTGAGAGAGAATCATAGATAGGTCCCAATCAGAAATTTCGGCCGTCGAAATTGTAATCTCAGAGGAGCTGGATTTGATTGCTTCGCCTTCATCGTCTCGTAGGTCTGTGCATTCCAGCAATACAGTGTCTTCCTCTGCATCATCTGGTGCTGAGGAGCTTGAGGCCATCAACAGAAGCTCCGCCGTTTAATAAATGAGAAAATGGAACCCTATAACTTATTCGCTAATGGTGGACAAGGAGCTGAAGCTGGATGTGGAGGGGGAGAAGTGGGGAAATCGGAGGTAAAATGTTGATTTTATACCCCTTATAGATTCAGTGATCGTTTTAGCTGTTATAGATCTCAAATGGTGGGCTGAACTGTGTTTCTAAATAGGTGGATCCGATTCAGGATTGAGGCCCAAAAAGGAACCCTAGACGGCCTATCTAAACAACTCAATCCTCATTCCTAAATTCTAATCCAACCCAAACAAAAGAATAATTGAATAAATACCAGTAGTATAATAAAATTATAAAAATAATTGATATTGATAATTAATTTTAATTGAAATCGTGAATTTTTTGGCGTCAAGCAGAAATATGACCTTGAAAAGTTATTATAAATGTCTGAATTATATAGCACTTCATCATATATAAATTATTCTTTCTTTCTTTATAAGCAATCTATTAATGAATAAAAAGGAATATTTATGTGATTATAAATTTTAGAGATTTGTCTTGCCCAAAAAATTTTTGTGGAAATTTGTGATAAATTATCTTGTATAGATTTGTGGTCATATAAGATAAAGGTCATATAAGATAAGAAGTTTATATTTGTTTATTCTTTCTTTACAAACAATCTATTAATTATAGATTACCAAAATCATGCAAATAAAAATTATCTTGTATAGATTTATAGTTTGAATCGGAGTATTCAAGATAAAAATTTACGTCTAATTTATCAATATATGTGGACAGTTTATAAACAAAAAATATAATAATATTTCTTAACAGGTAAATTATGCAAGGATAAACTTATGTGGTTATCTTTCCTTTTTATCCCCCCTTGTCATTTTATCAACATTAGATGGATAATTTCATTTAAAAAAATAGATGGATAAAGAGTAATAGTTCATATATTTTTTTTTTACCTGACATTAAAATAATACATTATGTTGTTATGTTAGTTACGCAATTTGAAAATTTTACCACCGATAAATTTGTGATCAATTGAAATCACAAGCTATATCTTGATTAACCCGAGATATGCTTCTTAAAAAAAAAGGAAAAGGAGAAAAGAAAAGAAGATTAACTCGAGATAGGATCCGTGTGTTTATCCAGTAAAGTTTGTAAAAGATTGTACTATATCTTTTAGGAAAAAGGAAAACTATCAATCGAAAATCCCCTATAAATGCCGCCGATCGCCAAGATTCTCCATCCATCGTGCAAAGCTTGTTCTGCTATTCAGTCTTCCTTTCAATTCTCTCGAATTAGGGTTTTTTGCTTTTCAGAAGAGAGAAACAATGGAGCTTGATCTTTCCCCAAAAGTAGCGAAGACAGTGTATGGTGGCAACGGAGGTTCGTACTCCGCCTGGTGTCCGTCCGACCTCCCTATGCTTAAAGAAGGCAACATCGGTGCCGCTAAGCTCGTTCTCGAGAAGAACGGCTTGTCTCTTCCTTCCTACTCCGATTCTGCCAAGGTCGCCTATGTTCTTCAAGGTGATTTACTTTTCTGCATTCTTTCATTCGATCGCTTTGTTTGAAACTCTTTGATTGCGAATCTTTGATACAGCTTGTTCCCCGTTGACTCTTCTTTGATCCAATCATTGTGAATTTTGCTCCCGTGGTCATTCATATTTGCGCAAATTGTATTTCCATGCTTAACTTTTTCCCATGTTTTCATGGTGATTTGCACTGTAGTCTGTACGGAAGCGATCAATTTTCCACTTGTACTGCGTTTGGAACTCTTTCAATATGATACAACTTGTTTTCTTTCACTCTGATCTGATCTGATCATTGTGAATTTTGCTCCAGTATCCATTAATAGTTATGCAAATTTCATTTGTATGCTTCTTTTGGCCAAGTTCTTCAAGGTGATTTGCTTTCCAAGCACTGTTCTTGTTTGCCATTCCGCATTGATCTGATCAGTCTTGATTTTGCTTGATTATTCAGTTACACGCAAATTCCATTATGCCTAAAATTTCGGTGCAGAAGATAATGAGAATAAGCAAAACATCTATCTATTTTTTGTAGATGCCTACCTTTTGATTTATTGTACCAAATTCTGATTTATTGTACCAAAGCCAAAGGCCTAACTTCTGATTTGGTCTAACAGATGTTAACTTTTGATTTGTTATAGATAATGCCTACCTTTTTTTTGGAAGAGTTTTTTTTTTTGGAAGAGATAATGCCTACCTTTTGTTTTGTTATAGATAACGCCTACCTTATGATTCGTTATAGCTAATACCCAAATTTTAATATATTCTAGCAATATCCGTCTCTTGGTTTGTTGTAGTGTGCCCCTAACTTAACCAAGTGCCAAAAATGGCAATTCTTTTTTGTAGGAAATGGAGTTGCTGGGATTGTTCTCCCTGAGAAAGAGGAGAAGGTAATTGCAATCAGGAAAGGAGATGCCATAGCTCTCCCATTTGGCGTTGTGACATGGTGGCACAACAAGGAAGACACTGAGCTGGTGGTCCTCTTCCTAGGCGAAACCTCAAAGGCCCACAAAGCTGGCCAGTTCACCCAGATGTTCCTAACCGGCTCCAATGGCATCTTCACTGGCTTCTCTACTGAATTTGTGGGCAGGGCATGGGATCTTGAAGAGGACGTTGTCAAGAGCCTTGTGGGAAAGCAATCTGGTAATGGCATCGTCAAGGTTGACGAGTCTGTCAAGATGCCGGAGCCTAAAGTAGCTGACAGGGAAGGCATGGCCTTGAACTGTGAGGAGGCTCCTTTGGATGTCGACGTCAAGAATGGTGGCAGGGTGGTCGTGCTGAACACCAAGAACCTGCCCCTTGTCGGCGAGGTTGGACTAGGTGCTGATCTTGTGAGGCTGGATGGGAGTGCCATGTGCTCCCCTGGCTTCTCTTGCGACTCTGCCCTCCAAGTCACCTACATTGTCAAGGGAAGTGGCCGTGTCCAGGTGGTTGGTGTGGATGGGAAACGTGTGCTTGAGACCACCCTCTCGGCTGGCAATCTCTTTATTGTGCCCAGGTTCTTCGTGGTATCGAAGATTGCTGATCCTTGTGGGATGGAGTGGTTCTCCATAATCAGTACTCCCGAGTATGAATACCCAGCCCTGAAACTTGTGTAATTTTAATGCATTTTATGTTAGTGTTTGATGCTTAATTGCTCTCTTGTGTGTTTGTTTTTTGCAGCCCTGTGTTTACCCATTTGGCTGGGAGGACATCGGCGTGGAAGGCGCTGTCTCCTGGAGTGTTGCAGGCTGCCTTCAATGTGAGCCCCGACATTGAGAACAAGTTCCGCTCCACTAGGACCTCTGATGCCATTTTCTTCCCTCCAAAATAAGAAGGCTATTTCCTTGCTTTTATGATTTAGGTTCATAGTTAGGCCCGTAAATAAAGGGGAAATCCCCTCCGCTTGTTCGAATCTTTGCTTTAGTTTGTGTTTCTTCAAATTCAAGTCAGTGAAGTCTGAACTTTCCTTTGGTATAATTGTCACTTTCAAGTTTTAGTTTCCTGAGTGTTTTCATTTTGCTTGTTATAATTTGTTTGGTTTTCAAAACTTGAAACTATCTGAAATTTGGAATTCAAACCAAATAAACCCTTCATGCTTTGTATAATTTAAATGGTGAATCTGCAACTATGCTATATGTATCCTGTCATATTCATTCAATGAACAGAGGAACTTCAATTTGAACCTAATCTAACACAAGGAAAGAGAAACACAAGGGATCCTGTTTACAGCAAATCAGAAGATAAAGAAGCTGTTTAATACAGGAATAAAATCTTCTTCCTTGATCATCTACTACTTAGTTGCCGATTTGAGTAGGAGTAATCTTGATAACAAGGCCAGGGAAGACATCATCAGGATCATTGATGTGAGGGTTATTTTCCACAATGTAGGGATCCCCACATTTATCACTGATGGTCTGCAATGTCTCCCCTTCCCCTACCACATAGATATCATCGCAGGGCTTGCTCTTCATCATCGTCATCCCCACCCCATCCCTCCAACCCTGCACCTCAGCTGCAGATGAGTAAAACTCCTCCATCTCCATCTCCCCCATGCCTACAAACTCCTCCCCTTGGCATAATAAGCTCATCGCCAACATAAAAGCCAGGAACAGAGATGTGTACCATGAGATGCTCTCCGCCATCGACAGCATCGACAGGGACGAAGTGTAGGCCACCGATCTCGTCTTAGGCGTTCTCGATGACATATGGAAAGCGGATTTGTGATAAAGAGTATTTTGGTTTCTTGTTTGCTGGCCGGTTGAGAATCGCTTCAAAGGATCAATTCGACACGAGTTATATATAATGCATCTGCAGGATTTTGATAATTGAAGGACGATCTTGAATTTTGCTTAGAGGGTTAGTTGAAGTGGGTGCAATATACCATCAGTTTTCTTCCTATTTGACGTTTGATGGGGTTTGGTAGATGACTTGTCAAACGAAGAACAACATCGATCAAGATTGGATAAAATGTCAACTACAAACTATTAAAGTTTTGAGTAGGAAGCAATTTCTTTGGTTCAACTGCTTCATTCAGGGTTGATAACTGAATTAAAAGTCACATACTCATTAAATCAAAATCCAATCCATTTTCTCACTGGGCGACGAAAACCAAGTAAATATTAGATTGATTTTTCATATAAATATAGCCCAGTTGGAACCTTTGTGACAAGTGTTGGAGGCCCAACCCCAAAACCTTGGCAATTCACCGGCTTGGTTGAGACGACGTCGTCTTAACTTGGAATGGAATATATTGTTGGAAACGAACTGTTGTCTGTTGAAGTTCGGCCTCACAAGTCACAAACAACTGAAACAAGTCCAACATACGATAATTTTCGTTGTATTTTTCATGAGAGCAATTTTGCTTTCCTTTTATTCAAAATCTACATGCTTTGCAGGCTTTTTTTTTTTTGTTCTTGTTGGAACGAGAGCAGCTCTCGAGTGAACTAAACTGAAAACAAGATATATACAATTACAAAGGCACAAGTCTTGAGGTAAGAAAGACAAGGAACCCTAAGGCTGGTCCAAAATTATATACAAACTAAGTGGAAATATGAGGTAAGAAAGACAAGTAGCTCGCAACACCGTTCACTTTTATACAATGAATTAGGTTTTTATGTTAGAACGGTGGATCGGGCATATGACTTTTTTGTTAATTTGAAAAACGGAGTCATTACTCTATGTTTTATGTTTGAAAACGGTTGATTAAATTTTTTTTTTACATGACTCGAAAAAAAAAATGAGATAGTGGTTGTTTATCGAGATTCCGCTCCATTGATCCTAATAATTTTTATGATCATAGATTGATGTCGCTTTAAGGCCTTTTGTGTTAGTTGCATGCCATTATTTTCTTGAATTTTTTTTTTCTCAATAACTTTGCTTCTAATCGTTCCCTTCCTTGATAAATGATAACATATTGTAGGACTATATGATCACATATTATGCAATTTGTAATGTGCTAGACAGAGGGGTACTTTGGTAATTTCATCTTCTGTCTCCAAGCTACAAGAGGCGGGAAAGGTTGTTTGGAGTTGGTTACAGATTTGGGGATTTTTCCCATGAACACAAAACACTCTCTTTTTCTTGATGTACTGAATTTTGTTGGAATTCAATCCAATTTGATGATTGTTCATTCAATTGTTGCTCAATTCGATTAGTTCAAATGGTATCAGAGCTACGGTGAAAGGCGGATCTCGCTTCTGTTACTGGAATCACCATTATTGAGGTGTTGTTCGTTTGTCTGCAAATTGAAGCTTCGCAGTTGATCGATTAGCAATGGCCGGACGAGGAAATCCAAGGAGTAATGCGCAGAGTCAAGGATCGGCCACTGGACATGGCGGTGGAAGAGGATCCATTCCTTTTGTGACAGTAACGCCACCAGCAGCGGGAAGAGGAATCAATCTCGGCATCCATGGTGTTCAATTTGGAGATCTGGCTCAAGGATTAGGTAACATTCATTACAATCCTTTGTATTTGTCAAATTCTGACCACCCGGGGATGCAATTGGTATCCACAATGTTCAATGGATTGAACTTTACCAGCTGGAGCCGAGGAGTTAATATGGCCTTAGGAGCAAAGGCAAAACTCGGCTTCATAACTGGAAGTTGTGTAATGCCTGCAGAAGGTAGTGATGAATTCGAAAAATGGTTAAGAGCTGATTACATGGTGAGATGTTGGTTGATCAATTCAATGAATAGCGAGATAGCTGAAACGTTCATGTATGTTCAGTCAGCTAGAGAATTATGGAATGACATCAAGGAAAGATTCTATGAAACAAATGATCCATTGATATTCCAGCTTAGAAGAGATCTTAGTAATCTGAAGCAAGAAAACATGTCTGTTGGGGCATACTTTGGGAAACTCAAGAAGATCTGGGATGAATTGATGTTTCTTGATGCCTTATCACACTGTGAATGTGGAGGTTATAATCAGTGTAACTGTGGTGTGTTGAAACGAATGGTTGAAAGAGAGGAAAAGGCAAAGTTGATGCAGTTCCTTATGGGACTGAATGAGGTCTTTGAACCTTTAAGGAGTAATGTGTTGTCTAAGGATCCCATGCCTGGATTGAACAAAGCATTTCAAATGGCAACTCAAATTGAAAGATCAAAGGGAGTTACATCTGTTGTGGCAGGAGAGAGCAGTGCCCTTGCTGTGGGAAATCAGACCTTTGGTGAAAGTGAAGCTAATGTTGTGAACAGATTCAATCAAGGGAGGAAAGATCAGTATAGAAACAGTGACCAGTATAGAGGAAATGATCAGTACAGGAGTAATGATCAGTACAGGAATAATGATCAAGGGAAAACTGACTATAAGAGAACCAAGTATGACAGATATGACAGAAAATGTGATCATTGCAATGAAAAGGGGCATACTAAGGAAGTGTGCTTCAAGCTGGTGGGCTATCCAGATTGGTATAGAGGACCTAGAGATGATGATAAGCCTAGACAGAGTGGAAGATTTGCTGCTCACATGGAGGCTCCTCAGTATGACAGTCCTATTGATGGGAATATGAATGAGAACAGACCTGATCCGGCTATGGTCAATGCCATCTTCAATGAGGTTGTGAAGATGATGAAGGGAAAAGGCAAAATGGAGCAATATGACAGCTTTGCTAATCAGGCAACAGTTCATTTTGCAGGTACATTAAGTGTATCCTTTCTTATTGGTACTAATAAAGCAGACAAACATACATGGATAGTTGATTCAGGTGCTACTGACCATATAGTGTTTGATAAATCTGTATTCTCTCATCTAGAAAGCTTGTCAAGAAACATTTCCCTTGGGTTGCCTGATGGATCTAGCATCATTGTTAGTCAGTTTGGGACAGTTTGGTTGAAAGATGATTTACAATTGCACAATGTCCTATATGTTCCTCAGTTTAGACATAATCTGCTCTCAGTTTCAAAAGTTTTGCATTTGCAAAAGTTGGTGTTCAGTTTTAATGGGGATTCCTGTTGGCTACAGGACCCTACAACTAACAGAATCCTTGCTCGAGGAGCTGAAGAAGGTGGTTTGTACAAGCTTAGATCCCATGGAGGAGAACAGATTCCCATGAGTGCTTGCAAGCAGTTGGCTTTGAAGAATACTGAACATGGTTGTAATAAAGTGATTAACTTACAGACTTTACATGCTAGACTTGGGCATTTGTCCGCCTCTAAAATGAGACATGTTGTTGGTTGTGATTCAGTTGGTTTATCTGATTTCTCTTGTGAAACTTGTGATCTTACTAAATGTCATAAGCTACCTTTCTCTAGAAGTGAATCTATTGCAGACAGTTGTTTTGAGTTGTTGCATATGGACCTTTGGGGTCCCTACAGGACACCATCCTTGTGTGGTGCAAGGTACTTCCTGACTATTCTAGATGATCATTCTAGAACTACTTGGGTCTATCTTCTGCAAGATAAGATGCAAGTACTGAGAACTATTACTGGTTTCTTCAATATGGTTGAAAATCAGTTTCAAGTAAAGATTAAGAAGGTCAGAACTGACAATGACACTGAATTCACACAGAGAGGATGCTGTGATTTGTTCTTAGATAAAGGTATTGTTCATCAAAGGTCAGCTCTTGGTGTCCATGAGCAAAATGGGAGAGTTGAACGCAAGCACAAGCATTTGATTGAAACTGCTAGGGTCTCAGGCAACATGCAGGTTTACCTGTGCAGTTTTGGGGTGAGTGCATCTTAAGTGCAACTCACTTGATCAACAAAATGCCATCTTCTGTGCTTAATTGGAAGTCACCCTTTGAGATTTTATTCCACGAGAGTCCTTCTATTGATAACCTTAGAACTGTGGGATGCTTGTGTTATGCTATTCAGCCAAATGATCACAGAGATAAGTTGGGTATCATTTCAAGGAAATGCATCTTCCTTGGATACCCTCCTGGTCAAAAGGCTTTTAAACTGTTTGATCTAGCTAAAAGGTCTGTCATAGTGAGTAGACATGTTAAGTTTGTGGAAGACATTTTTCCTTACAGAAATCCTGGTTTGCAAAAGAACAGTTCAGTTTCTGACAGGAGCTTCCCTCAGGTCAATGTGCCAGTTCCTGATGATGAGTTGGGTATCTCAGTCTTGCCTGAATATGACAGATCAGTTAGCTCAGGTTCTCATGGTAATGCAGGTCACCTAGACAGCAATGATTCAACAAATCATGACTTGGTAGTTGAAGACATTTTGATTAGCTCAGTACCTGCTCCTGCCCCACCTATTATACATGCTCATGATCATCATAATGGCCAAGGAAAACGTCAAATTCATAGACCTGCTTGGTGCAAAGATTTCATATGCTCAGGGTTGCCTTCAAGGAATCCCAACACCACAGAATCTGACTCTAGCAGTCAGACATTTGCAATTTTTTCAACTCAACATCTTGCTCATCTATCTACAGCCTACATACAATCCTTTGTTCATATGTGTGACACATTTGAACCTAGGACATATAATCAGGCTAAAGGTATTCCTCAATGGGAGGAAGCTATGAAATCTGAGTTAGATGCTCTTGAAAGAAATAGAACCTGGTCTGTTACACCTCTCCCTCATGGCAAAAAGGCCATTGGCTCCAAGTGGATTTTTAAGATTAAGTATAAAGCTGATGGTAGCATTGAGAGATTCAAAGCCAGATTGGTGGCAAAAGGGTACAACCAGGTTAAAGACAAGGATTACAAACAGACTTTCTCTCCAGTAGCTAAACTTGCCACAGTAAGAATCATTCTATCCATTACAGCTGTTAAAGGTTGGGTGTTACATCAATTAGATGTCAACAATGCCTTCCTTCATGGCTACTTAGAAGAGGAGGTTTATATGCAAGCTCCTGCAGGATATGATATTGTGACTGGAATGGTGTGTAGGCTTAACAGATCTCTATATGGTCTCAAGCAGGCCAGTAGACAGTGGAATCATGAGTTGACAAAGTTTTTGATCAGGATGGGGTACAGCCAGTCAAAGCATGATTATTCTCTTTTTGTCAAATCAGTTGGAGAAGAAATTACCATTGCTCTAGTGTATGTTGATGATATGTTGTTAATGGGAAATTCCAGCTCTGAGATATGTCACACTAAATCTGCATTACACTCCACATTCACAATCAAGGACTTGGGTGTAGCTAGATATTTCCTTGGAATGGAAATTTCAAGGTCATCCACTGGTATTCTTTTGAACCAAAGAAAGTACATCTTAGACATCCTTAAAGATGCTCATATGGAAGCCTGTAAGGTTGCTGAGTTCCCAATGCAACATGGCACCAAACTCTCAGCATCTATTGGGGATCCCATTGAGCATCCTGATGTGTACAGAAGATTGGTAGGGAGATTGCTCTACCTTACCCTCACTAGGCCTGATATTGCATACACTGTCCAGCAGCTAAGCCAGTTCATTCAAAATCCTCTTCAGCCACATTGGAATGCAGCAATGTACCTTCTCAGGTATCTCAAAGGCACCTTCCATCTTGCTCTCTCCTACAGGGCTATGACAGATACAAATCTCACTGCATATTGTGATGCTGATTGGGGCAATTGCCTAGACACAGGCAGGTCATTGTCAGGCTATTGTGTTTTTCTTGGGTCATCCTTGGTGTCTTGGAAAGCTAAGAAGCAAAAGGTTGTCTCTAAGTCATCAACTGAAAGTGAGTACAGAAGCATGTCCTCAGCTGCCAGTGAGCTAGTATGGATGCAAGGAATCTTAGCAGATTTACACATTCCAGTTAAATTGCCTATCAAGCTCCACTGTGACAACCGGGCTGCTCAATGTCTAGCCATGAATCCAGTTTTCCATGAGAAAACAAAGCATGTTCGCATTGATTCACACTTCATTAGGGAAATGGTACAGCAGGGGTTTATTCAAACCATTCATGTCTCCACTACACTTCAATTGGCTGATGTGCTCACAAAGGCTCTGGGCTCCCATCAGCACAGGTTTCTCTGCTCCAAGCTTGGCCTTGTGTCTCCAACCACATGTCAAGCTTGAGGGGGGTATGTAGGACTATATGATCACATATTATGCAATTTGTAATGTGCTAGACAGAGGGGTACTTTGGTAATTTCATCTTTTGTCTCCAAGCAGCTACAAGAGGCGGGAAAGGTTGTTTGGAGTTGGTTACAGATTTGGGGATTTTTCCCATGAACACAAAACACTCTCTTTTTCTTGATGTACTGAATTTTGTTGGAATTCAATCCAATTTGATGATTGTTCATTCAATTGCTGCTCAATTCGATTAGTTCAAACATATCAATGAGAAATGATATTATTGTTGTGTATTTATTATATAATTCTCTGTAAACTACATCGGACCATTTAGGTGAACATGTTTTGACCAAAAAAATAATAATAATTAGGTGAACATGTAACACCAAACCATATACGTACGAGCTCAACAACAAGGTTTTAGAATACCACCTCTAAATTAATGTACGTTGTAGCCAACTTGAAATGGATTTTAAAGAGCCGTGGGAAGTTTCCCGATCGTTGTTTTTGCAACGGGTGAAAAAACAAGGGGGGGAGACAAGTCAAAGTCAACTCAAGTAGCAAATAAGGGCAGTGATGGGAACCAAAGGACATAATATGAGGACGATGACTAAGGCAACAACAGTACTAGTGGTATTGGTATTGTTTTCAAACAAATCATTATTAAATTAAATTAAATTAAATAAAATGGGTACTACATCTACATGGTGACGTAAATAACTCGTCTTCAAACACCGCCGTTCTTCATCTTCATCCTCATCCTCACAAATTGCAATCCTTATCCCACTACCTCAAATATCTACTAATCTTTCAATCAAGATAAATAAATAAAAATATCTACTAATCTACCCCTTTATTAAATACAGTAATTACTCCACCACATCACATGGGATTACAATTTACACGGAGTATTTGTACGTTTAATTATTTTGATTTTTTAGTTTAAAGCCAGTACTAATACATACACTAATTTAGATTTAGAGTAAAGTATTTTTTGAATGAAATTGAAACTATTATGGTAAATAGTTTAATTTTGCTACTTTATTAGGCTTTTTGAGTTACTTGTCGGAAACAGTTGAAAATGAAATTGATTGAACTCTGATATTTTTGAAGCCCAGTGGTGTAGGCCCAATTATCCTTCACGGTAAATCCCACTAGTGACTAGTCTACTAGGACCACTTACTCCCATCTCCTTCAAGTTCAACCCACCAATTTAAACATTAGTCATCACTTAACTCATCACCCAATCGCCACTTTAACTACTCCTATAAAAATAATAGAATTTGCTTTATAATCAAGTTTAGCATATACATAGAGGAGTAATTTGTGTATCTCATTACGTTAATAATAAAAACAAGACACACACAATTACTTACGTAATTAACCAGAACAAAGCCAATAAGCCATAGCTACAAAGTACAAAACAAAACAAAGGCATTGATTAAAAATAAAATGATGTGATATTTATGATCCAACTCTCCAACCTTAGGTAATTAACCTCGATGGACGATGGGTCACCACCACCCTCAATGCCGCCACAGATAAGCCACCAGATGGATGACACGTGTCGATGGTTCCTAAATAAGGAGGATGTGTCTGCGTTTCACTGGATTCCTTTCCTGGCCTGCGCAACAGGCTGTCAACTTTATTATTGGTACCTTATCCTTTTCCCTTTTTACATCCTTTTCTTTAAGCCGAGTGATAATTATTTATTTATATTTATTGGCACAATTTAATTTCCTCCAAATTCAAATAAACAAATACTCCTACAAATTACAATAATAAAATTAGTAAAATCATATCGCCACCCCACCTTGATTTGTCCCTTCTTCTCCGTCATTTCCCATGCGCTCCTCATCGCCTTTTCTCTCTCTCCTATAATCTCCCTTCCCTCTTCTCTCCTCTCCTCTCCCTATTTTTATTTCTCCCTTCTCCTGCTTCCTTTGTACAGATTCCTCCTCTTCTTTCTGTTTCTCCATCTCTCTATCCCGCGGTACCTAATTCTCTCTTTCAATTTCAGTTTCATTTTTCCAATTCAATTGAGATTTTTGTTCATCTGATCTTATATATATATATATATATATATATATATATATATATATATATATATATATATATGTTTTGTTTCTTCCTCCTTGCCAGATCTGTTGTGCTTGCCTAGAAATATTTCCGCGAGGAATTAAAATATCCATTCGCAGGACGAAATTTTGGAAGATCTGAACCGTTGAACTAGATCGAGGATAATATATATATATAAATGGCGGAGGAGCACCGATTTCAATCACAGGAAGGCCACATATTGTGCGCCAACAACTGTGGATTCTTCGGTAGCCCGGCGACTTCAAATTTCTGCTCCAAATGCTTTAGGGATTTGCGAATGGAAGAGGAACAGGATGCACTCGCTAAATCTGCCTTGGACGGTAACACCAACGCCAAATCCTCTCCCGCCGCTCCTTCCATGAGTAATCCATCTCCGAGTCTGAAGCTGTTGACCTCCGCCTCGTCCGCACCTGCCGTCAACCTGCCGGAGATCGCCACCGTTGAGGTGGCGCCGGTTGCTTCGCAGCCGAACAGATGCCTGACTTGCCGGAAACGGATCGGACTGACCGGATTCAAGTGCAGGTGCGGATCGGTGTACTGCGGGCCCCACCGGTACCCGGAGCAACACGGCTGTACGTTCGATTACAAGTCAATGGGGAAGGAGGAGATTGCGAAGGCGAATCCGGTGGTGAAGGCTGCCAAGCTACACAAGATCTGAGCCGCCCGCTCCGAATCCGATCATTGACGTCAAATAACGAAGAGGTGACGGAGGTGTGACGTCGTCGTATTTGATGGAGAATGTCGGGTGGAGGGAAATTAAAATTACTGTATCTTGTTAGTTAATGACGACGGGTGGGAAAATTCCGTGATTTGGCGCATGTTTATGTTAATTAATGTTTGTTAATGTATAAAAAATATCCTGGCTTTTTCTCTATTTCTTTTTCTTTTTTTTGAAAAAAAAATGGGATTTTAATTTTATTATCAAGGGTTTAATAATATTGTTCGTCTTGTAGTTGATAGGTAGGAAACTACGAGCCAAAACCCTGTTTGACGTAGTTGGAGTGTCTGCATCCAATGTTCCAAACTTGGCAATAACTTGGCTTTAAAATAAAATAAAAAACACAAGTTTGAGAGCGACTAAAGGTGAAGCTTATCTAATTGAAAACTACAATTCAACTTGTATGAAGATTGAAGATGTCAAATGTGTGCTTAGTTGCTTTGGTTGAACACCCAATTCAATTGTGACACCTTTCTTATCTTTAATAGTAATATATGTAAATGGAGATTAAAAATGTGATTATACGGTGAAAGTTTTATTATGTATCCAGTTTATTCACCATATAAGTCTGGGCCGCAAATGAGTCCTCTATTTCAACATGACCCAACAATATACATAAAATCTTGTCAGGCCCAATTTTATTACTCATCCCTTCCCTTTCAAATGATTCAAGGGCTTTATGCACCTTTTTTCTTAATCACTTGATTATCAACAAATTAGTGAAATTACTACAATTATACTCCGTATTACTCAACATTTTATGACGTATCAGTTGCCTTGATAATACTATACTATATAGTATTGACATTTATCATTTTGTTTAGTCAACCCAGTTAATATCATAATCACAAATTAAGCAGCAACCAATTAAGCATTGGCATTTCAATTGTATGCACTATAATATGTCAATTGCACGATAATTATCAGGATTTGTAAGTGTAAATTGCTCATATACAAATTACAATATATATAAGAAAGTGTTACTTGCCCATTTGTTAAGCATTAACATTTCAATTGCCAATAATACCCCTACAATGAGATCTATGATACCCGATCCATAGATTCAAAATACATACTTTACTGAAATTTGTTGAGACCAAAGTACAAGTGCACATGGGCTAGTAACTTAGCACAAAAGTGAATTGAAATTTAATTCTAAAACCAATTAGCAATAGAAGAAGTCTTAACCCACCGGCTTATATCCTAAGATAGCTAGCTATATGCCTATATATATATATATATATATATGTTTTGATGCACTAATGATAGGACATATGTGTGATACAACCTGAACCAACCCTTGTCTAATAAAGAAATTGACTAGTTGTTATTATAAAAATGTCGACAAGCACATCAAGATGGAGTTTGCTCACACTAGGAGGCAAAATGCTCTGATTGCAAACCTAAAGCTCCCCTTGACCCAACAATGGCTAAAGGTTGTCCCTATACCTATTCTTGATTAGGTTATGAACCTCGCTACATTTCGGTTTATTATTAAGTATCGTCTTGGGATTGAGATGTTATAGGTTGGATCCAAATGCCCTGCTTGTGCTTGCAAGAAAGACATTTTGGATACGTGGGAGATTACACCATTACTTGTGCTGCTGACATTGGTGTTAAACACCGCCATAATATGGTGTGTACGTGATGCTTTGTGTGATGAGTGTTTGAAGGTTGGGATTTCTGTTTGTAAAGAGGCGTCTACTGGTATAGTTGATAACAGGGGAGGTGAGCTTCGTTTGGCTGATATTCTATTCTATAACTGGGTGTAGGGAAAAGACACTTGTTTTTTTACTAGAGTTGCATTAAGTATTCAGAAGGTTTGCGGAGCTCAACTTATTAGCCGGCTCCAATTCAATAATAATAATATATAAAAAAATAAAATAAAGTGTTGTACTCCGTAAGGTGTTTTCCTCTCCTAAAATCACACATTCATAATTAAGTAATGAAGAGAGAGTTACGAGGAGAGAAATGATTAAACGTGGTGCTTCCACTAACCACTTTATATTAAGACGTACGTAGCTACCTCTAAAATTTACTTTACTACACAGCACTCCGTAAATTTGTATCTTATATATATTATTATCATATCCTTTGGATGGAAAAAAGAGGGCCATATCGATATAATTCCATTTTGTGTTTCACGTAATGAGCTTTCAAATATAATCATTGTCCGCCAATTCAGGTTCATCTCGACTTTTTAAATAGTGCGCGCCCTCCCACATAACACATACCACTAATATTATGCATATTTTTTTTTTTAATTTTTATGAACTACCCTGTAAAATACGGAGTCCAATGTTTCAAAATACCAAAGTAATTTAATAGTCATATACATATACCCCAATTGAAATGGTTAATTGCAGCATTACAAAGGACGTGCAAACTCATCATAACCAAAAGTTAAGCAAACCAATTCATGTACACATTTTGGGATTAACCATATGATCAGTATATATATCACATACAATACAAGTATATATAAATTGTTTGTATTGGCCGCCACATGACACATGATTCATGATTGCATGTACGTTGTGAGAGAGAGAGAGAGAGCGAGCTACAAACAAAACAAAAAGTGTACATATATGTCCCCTCCTCTCTTTCCCAGTCGATCCACAAGGGCTGCAGTATAAATGTGAAGATATCCACATCGTCTCCTTCCACTCCCCATATATATAATATAAATATATATATATATATATATATATATATATGCATATGCCAATCCAACTTCCAAAACTCCCTCTCTCAACGTACTGCTTCTCAAACTGATCCAGCTAATTGCTTCCTCCATCTCCTGTTTTGGCCAGCTTCAACCGGCCTTGAATACAAATTAAAGGTGATCCCTTTTTGTTTTCTTCACAAAAGTTAAACACAACGATATATATTACGGTATTACCCCACCTATCTGGATGTTGATTATGCATGTCTTAATTAATTATTTTGTTTAATTACTTACTTGTCTCTTCTTCTACAGATCGAGTGAGTACGTGCTTTTAATTAATTAAGCTAGCTAGGTTTTGTACGTGTTTCAATACCACATTTTCAGAATTTAAATATACATATATATGCACGTACACTTATCCTTGTACATCCGGCCATCTCCTCCAATATATCCCCATTATATTTAAATTCTGAAACTGGATCACTAATTAATTAATTTAACTGATGGAGTTAGTGTTTTACATATATATGCATGCAGGACTCAGCTGGTAGATCGAACAAGTACGTATCAATTCAAGAAGGAAAATCAGCGTACACGTACATACGCGCGTAGACTTATATATTATTAATGGAGAGGGTAAACTCAGATCTATACTTGCAAAACTTGTACATAATGAAAGAGAATGAGAGGTTGTAGAAAAAGGCTGAGCTGCTTATCCAACAGAACCAACAACTCCTCTCCCAGTTACAACACCACAATCACCTCTCATCACTATCACTATCACTATCACACCAACCAAATCCAAATCCAAATCCCAACCCCAATCCCAACGACGACAACCTCACCAATGGCAATGGCAATGCCCTCCGGACTCATCTCAATTTCGCCTCCTCTTCCAACTACTCTAATTAAATGATCCATATATATATATATATATATATATGCCACTTGATCGACCAGTTCCATCTATCTAATTCATGCTACCTATAGCTTAATTAGCTAGCTCTATGGCCAGGGATGTATCCATCTTTTGGGGATTTTTCAATTCATATGCGGGTACGTACTTTAAGTGGAGATTAAAATCGGAAAATGGTGCTTTCAATATATCTATTGGGTTTTTAATTAGAAGCATGTAACTATGTAAGTACGTACTTAATTATTACAAGGACTTGTTATAAAAGTATATGCGATTATTAATGGCTCTTACTTAATGAGATTCAATCTTGTTCATCGACAAGTCCATATATTCACTTTTTAATTTTAATTATAAACGAGTTTTCCCAACAAAGGATTCACATTGTACGTACGTCCGTTAATGATCGAGCTAGTCCATTATATAATCCTACATAAATCATTCCAATTAAATTACTCCGTAATTATCCCACAAATTATATTATTTGCTTATTGTATAAAAATTAATTAAATTCTCCGTTAATGAGTACGGTTTGAAAATATGAACTATACAGTCTTAACTTATACTCACTTCGTCCAAGAATACATGGCCTTTTAAACTCATGCACGTTAAGTAAGGAACTTATTTTGCATCTTAAATCTCATCATTATTATTAAAGGATGGGAAGTTCAAGGGTTTTCTTTAATTTTTCTAAGAATTTTATTTAATTTTAACTAGTAAAAAAGGTAGTAATTTTAGAGATAATAATTACATATACATCTAAAAGCCTATGTATTTTCGACAAAGTTTCAAGGCCTAAAAGGCCATGTATTCTTGGAGGGAGAGAGTATATAATGATTTATTCGCACACTTGTATATAATTCGTTGGATATGGCATGGAGATATGCATTTCATTTTGATCCAAAGGACGTCCCCATAAAGACATGTTGAAAGAATGGCGGGCAATGCTTTGATTTAAGATAACAAGGTAACATGGGGGACCCACACACTTCAGTTTAGGGCACTTAATTTCTTTGAAATGCATGATTACTAATGGACAGAGCTACGGCTATGGAGAAAGAGTATGAATGTATGATGGGATCAAACAACAAATGAAGAAGCTTAGCTAGCCATTTCTCTGATGGACAACCACAACCATTTGTGTCTTTGGTCCACCAATTACTCAACCCCTATTTCATCCTCTCTTTTTGATGAGGTTGAAATGCTTACACACTCGACAACAGTGTTGCTTCCAGGTGTTGGACTGACTTGTATGTTAGCATTGAGAGTGAGTGCTAGTTGCTACATGTTGATTTCATGTATATATGCCTCTTTCCGAGTTTGCTACAATTACGGATTCAAGGAAAAAATAAATGATGATATTGGTTTATAGGTTTCGTCACCAATAGAATAAGGCCAAAAAAGAAATCTACCAAATGAATATGACGTGGACAGTTTTTTTTGTCAATGATGCGATTCTGTGGGTTGACCTCCTCCTTCTCATCTTCTCCTCTCTCTCTCTCTCGTCAGATGATCTCCATTCTCCCATATCACCAATAGGGTTAGGGTACGGCCCCTCATTTTACAGGCTCCTACTCCATCCAAACAAATCACCCTCACTAGATTTTATTTATTTTTTGGTGAAGCATGGCATATATGCTTACATTGTTAGCAGTCACCAGGTTGATGATGAATCTGCAATCTCAACAGCACACACAAGTAACCTTCATAAATTCAAAATCCCCAATAAGTAGTAAAACAACCTACCGCCTGCTTAAAATCTTAAGGCACCCTCAAATCATCAACTCGGCTATGATTTCCTTCATATGTTGAGATCCGGCTTCCGACAATTTTGGAGTCTCATTATCTCTTCTCCTGCACCAATCTGATGAGTGAAAAATAAAGCGGTTCGAGATTGCGAGATGACCTTAAGGAAGTGAAAATATAAATACATTGGAGTACAATAGTTACAATGGGGAAGTGAGTGTGTTCCAGAGTTCTGCTAGTTCCAACTACAATGTCCATGCCAACACCTGCAATTATCTGTTCTACTGTTGTACAATTCCGGGTTTGTCAATGGGAATAGAAGCCAAAGAAACCCCACAGTTCCGGCGCCAAACAACGTCAAAAACATAATCGGGTGTCCTGAGAAAAACATTGGAGGTGATGTGTTTAAGATTGGCATTGAAATGGAAGTATTCTGGGATCAATGACTTGGAATAATAGAGCAGGAGTTTGGGATTTAGAACTGTCAAAAGCTCTATTTCAGCAAGGGGGTGATCTTGCTTGATTACCTTTCCGTTGAGAATACACAACAGGTAATCCCATGATATTGCAGAAAACGTGTGCGGTCAATGGGGCAAAAAGATGTCCTGCCACAATAATTAACAAGCCAAAACAGCGTCAGGCTTCTATACGAGGTTGCAGAATAAACGAGAACCACAAGGGAAGGATCAGTTCTCTAGTGAAAACTAGTAGCACACGATCCACAAGCCTTCCTAGAATTTGAGAAGAAAAAATCATCTATCAAGAATACCCAGTTTTTTATGTGAGAGAGGAAACCGGATTTTGGCTCCTAGATGGCAGTCATTTCCTGCTGTTTCCAAATCGGAAGGAAAATATAGTAGTGAATCATTTTAAGAACATCTTCTCTACGAATATCATTTTGCTGTTTCCTACGAATTCAAACTTTTGTCAAGCAAGCATTATGTGTTATATAGGACCAGTTGCAATATCATTCAACTGGGAAAGTAGAAATTGGTGAGTTCTATATTGGTCATATTACTCATGTGCTGGGAAGAGAGAATATTTACAAGTCACAGCAAGAGAAATTAACCATCATTCTCAGAGTCGCGTCAAAAAGGGTATAAAATACAACAAAATTACAAAGTAAGTGTAACAAATTACAATGTAGAGGGAACTACAAAATAATTTTCACTAACCTGTTCTAATGAAGAGAAAAGATGCATATGAGCCAAAGACTACGGTGTACAACAGCTGGATACCTAAAATGGAAAACTAAACATTGTCAAGCAATAGTTGAGGACATGGATAAAATTTAAAAGAAGTTTAATATTTAAATATGAGGGGAGAAAATGTCTATCATATATATATATACCCTAAACTTCACGTCCGCCATGATTTGGGCATTCAAGTAATGGAACTCAATATTTCAGACTCCAATAAGTTTAGTGGCAATAAAAGAAAAATGTATTGCATCTAAATTCTAACTTCTAGCCATTATTTCCACTCTTGAGTTTCCAATGAAATGAACCGAGATTTTAATGATAACTAGAATCAGATCACAACTGGAAAATAATGGTAACTTCTAGCTTTTACTTCCATTCCTTTGGGTAAAAAAGCAAGATTCAAGATTGCATGAGAAAGTAGCACTTGAGTAAACAGTTCTTTAAGTGAAACAGACATACCAACTGCTACAGAGGCTCTGGATAAACTACAATTTCTCTGGCTACAGAGCTCCCACAAATGGTTCAAGTGAGCTGCAGGAAGAAACAAGAAACGAAAAAGCAGTGAGAGTCATTATTTACATCTAGCAGCAGTTGCATACTGAAACTTCACAACTGTGTAGCAAAATCCATAACAATCCAAGTGAGCAAGTGATCAACTCACCCAAGCTAAAAAAGATAGGGCAAAGGAATACAACAATCTGTGGTTTAAATCCTCCACAAAGCAGTAAGGGAATCATACAAGCTCTGAACACCAACTCCTCTGTCAATGGTGCCTTCAACAGACAACATAAATCAAATAAGCAATCAATAACATATTCTAGCAGAAAAAACCAAAGAAAGGGATATCCATTTCAACTTTAATTACTCATGTATTGCCAATAACATGGGGTCTATCTGATAGACATACTTATGTTTTACAAGACAGCTTATATAAATTAATTATTATGGCAATACTGTGCTCATACAGATGCTTATTATGGCGTAAGTGATATGTGCCTAACAGACCTTTAGGGAAAGCGAAACGTCAAACAATATAGAGAATCAGCATCACAGAGGAAGTTTGTGTGTATACATCCAAATCTGTTGCAATCAATATCAGGAAACATATGCTTCATTAAGCTACCAAAGATAAGAGAGAAGGATCTGACCACAACATAATTACGCCACGTCACAATATTAGAAACCAGAGATAACAGCCAGTCCCGGAGCATTTGCAGAGCATGACTAAAGCTCGCAGACTCTTTGCATGACTCCAACAGTACCAGGGACTTGAGGACCAAGGATCCAGGGTACATCAGAGAGGTCAAAGCGAGAGGAATTATCACAGCTTGCCACTGTTCCACACATGAAATTCGAACTGAGCATGTAATTTAGCAATCAGTCGCACATTTTCTTGTGCAGCACATGAAAATATGAAATTGTGTGATATTATGATGATTAAGATATCAGTTGCTGGGCGGCTGTTATAATGATCTTAATAAGTTAAGCATGAAGTTGACCAGAAATACTTACTATATGATCAGCTCGAACACCAAAAATATCAATCAAGGTCAACATTTTCCAATCCCATATCTGCTCAGAGAAACAATTATCAATTTATCGGCAATCAACTATATGAAAATAGAGGCAAGACACCAGGTGGTCACATTGAGAAATTGAAGCTAATACATTACTAATGACTTTATCTTCAGATCAACAGATAGCAAATGCAACAGAAGAAGGATCTGAAAATGGCAATCAACTATATAACAATATATGCAAAACACCAGGTCAGATTGGGAAATTGAAGCTACACATTAATATTACTTTATCTACAGAGCAACGGATAGCAAAAGCAACAGAAAAAGGATCTGAAAATTGAAAACTATCCACCAAATCACTACCAACTAAATCGGCTACTACTAACTTGGCGTGTGCTACTAATTTGCTGAGTTGCAAACCTATGTGGATTGCAGCGCTATTGTTTCCAAAACTCAATTCAGTGTGAAAAACGAATCCAAGAAACTGAGGTTCGGATAGAGAGATTACGGGGACGAGAATGAGAGAAGAGGCGAGGAGAGAAAGGAGGGCGGAAACGCAGACGCAGGCGAAACGTCGGATCAGAAATTGTGTTAAGGACGTTGGACTTGGAAGGCGGAGAATCGCAGTGGGGGCGTAGAGCAGCGCGACGTAGA
Source organism: Persicaria maculosa (assembly GCA_963922045.1). Taxonomy (NCBI): domain Eukaryota; kingdom Viridiplantae; phylum Streptophyta; class Magnoliopsida; order Caryophyllales; family Polygonaceae; genus Persicaria; species Persicaria maculosa. The sequence goes on from OY998252.1 coordinate 478,714, forward strand.
GGAAAGTGAGGGCGGCGCAGGAGAGAACCGCCACCGATTTCGAAAGTCCTTCAGTAACTTCCATCTCCGGCATCTGCAAGCAGTGGTGGATCAGGATTTTTGACAGGAGGTGCGATTCGAAGGTGGATCTGGGAGGAGCCGCGGCGGCGGTTCGGTGGATCCGTGGAGGAGCGAGTCAAATTTCTCGATTCGCCGTCTCTGTATTTGTTCTATCGATAAGAGAAAAACACCTTGCTATTTTCGGACTTGCTGAGAATCGAACTTGACTCTTTAACCCTATATCGTATACATACTTCGTATTAGAGTAACTGCACATATGTCATTTTTTAGTTAAAAATCTTTCTTTATAAAAAATTTGTCCAATTAGTTTTTGTCCCTATTAATAATTATTTTGGTTAATTTAGAGAATGTCCAATAAAATTATCATAATTAAGTAAATGTCCACTTTTTAGATAAATTAAATAAATGTCCATTTTTAACATTTTTACCCTTCCTACCCCCCTTACTTCCCCTTTGACCTTTGACCATTTTTTGGCTATTGACTAGTCAACATTGATCATTTCAGTCAATGCCTACATTTGGTGACAATTTTTCGGTGACAGTTGAGTATATTTTTTCGGTGACAATTATTTTGGTGACAATTGGTTATTTTGATGACATTTTATCTTTTCTAGTGCGAGTAATGAGAGATTTTATCTAGCGACAATTGATGTTTTTTTATGACGGTTGATTTTCTTTTTGTGATAGTTGCTAGTAACACTTTTCCAGTGACAGATGATTTTTTTCCCTACTAACAGATGATTTTCTTGGTGACAATTGTTGATGACAGCTATTAATGAAGAGATTGATCACAATATATCGTCACCACAATATTGTGACATTAAAAAATTGTCAGCATAATTATACATTACCAAGGCATTGTCATCAATCCGTACTTTCAAGTGTTGAACAATTAACACTCACAAAAATATGTCATCGTAACACTATTTCATCAAAAAAAAAACTAACATCATGATACTAACCCCGCAAGAAATGTCACCACCACATTATATTATATCATCAAAATATTGTCACCAAATAAAATTTTAAAAATTTGACTAGTTTCTCTCAGTCGAAATTGTCACCAAAATATTATTTCAACAAATATTTGCGACCACGACCATGTAACCACAAAAAACTGTCACCGTCACACTAAATATCACCAAGATATTGTCACCAACCTATATTTTCAAAATTTGACCATCGGCTTTGCTTGAAAATTGTCACCAATAATACTATTTCAACAACAAAATACCAACACAATATTGTATCCTCCAAAAACTGTCACCACCACACTTTTTAGGACTAAGATACTGTCACCAATCCATATTTTCAAAATTTCATCGTTGACTCTCAACATAAATGGTCATCATGACACCACGATATCGTAACATTAAAAAACAGTCAGTAGTAATACCATACTATTTATCGATCATCAAGATATTATGAACAACCCGTATTTCCAAAATTTAATAATTGATTTAACTCTTTATGAAAATTGTCACTACAATACTCATGTGGCATCATCTTTGTCGCTCTATATTGTCATCATCATTATCATCAAACTAAAACCATAGGACAAGGGAAACATAAACCCTATCACCGCCAGATTAATTATTAACACCACAATTATGACAACATATATTGTCATAAACTATTATCACCAAATAAAAATGTTAGTGATCATGAAAATTGTCAGCAACTATTGTCACCAAACACAATTGTTATCAAATGAATCTACAAAATAAGCTATTGTCACCCAACACAACGTCATTTGAAGAAGAGCATTTTAGACAAATAATAAGTAATACATAATATAAGTAACAAAGTCAATTCATGACATCAAATTTGAAACAATTGTCTTTCAACAACAAAGCAACATGTGTTCTAAAAAGCAACAAGACAACAAAATCCTTCCGTCTGATACAAAATGGTTCTACTTTAGGAATATTGGGAATATAAATAGAATCCTAAAATGTTATACAACTTAACGTCCTTTAAATGATGACAACAAAAAGGTAGAGGCAAATTAGAATCCTATGGAGTCCCATGTTTAGCCCTTCTATACCAAATCCATAGCCATTCTCTCGTGATACACATCTATATATTCGTCAGAAAAGAGTTTTAGGATTAACTGTCACCAATAAAATAAAATAAAAACAACACCAATCTATCACAAACTAAAAGAGAGTGGGATTCAATGAACTGTCACCAAAAAATCATTTTGTCATCAATTTTGAGAATGTCATCAAAATTCATATCATTACCAAAAATTTCAAATATCTTTGAACATAAGAACTAACTATTTTCCAAACAAGCAAATTCGGGAAGACACCACAAGATTTTGGTGACAGATTGCAATCCAGATTCGAAGTTCTATCTACTTGCATCTTTGATATATTATAATACAACTATGATCTATTGGCCACAAAACAACCATCAACTAGCAGAGTCCAATCATGTGGTGACAACTTTTTTTTTTTATGAGATTTATAAACTCCAACTTGGAATAAACATTTTGCATAACCACGAAATTACCAAAAAACTTCCAAAATCAACAATGAAATCTCCTAAAATTATTCAACCATCGCCGTGAAATCTAATATCTAATATCTAATATCTAATATAATACTAAAACACATGTTGAAGATGCCACTTGGCAAACTCTACTTAATTATAGGCTTAAAAATCCCTTGTGACAAATTTTTATTACTCTTGGGTCCACCTCAATAATTAATTAACTTAATTATTAATTACTCAAATATTGTTTAAATAACTATTTATTGTTCAAATATATATAATTTTTTTAGCAACGATCTTATATTTTAATGATTTTAATTTTTAGATCTTATATTTTAATGCACACTTGATTTAGAGGGGATTTAGTATGTAGTTTTTTTACCTTTACTTAAGTATCATACTTATAATAGTATTTCGATCATTTCATTCAACATAGTTAAGTAGACATGTTCAAATATAAAGGCGTTCAAATAATCAAATTGCCTCAACCCACAAAGGAAAAAACAAATCCCCAAACAACTTCGTTTGGAAATCAACACTTATAGTTATAAACACACAATTGAAGCTCATAATTTACACGCCGTTCACCCTAATACCCAAAGTAATCAAAGTGAATATTAGCTTACCCCTTATTCAATTTGAAAGTCATATGAGAGAAGGATATCAGCTTGTAATAGCCATCTTTCATTAATTGGTGGTCAGGATTGAATTTGATGCCAAAGCAACCCAAATGCAGTTGTCATCACAACCAAATTAAAGCTAGATCTTGCTAATTGAAGCTAGATTGAAGTTGGTGGCGGAAAGTTGAAGGATGAGGTATGGTGGGGGTGAACATGTATTGAGGAGAAGGTGAGTTCAGACTTTTGAAATCCTAACCCCATCACTGAATTGAGGAGGAGATGGATAGTGGCTCATCAAAAGAGACGATCGGACGTCGGTGACAAGGTTTGCTAATGGTGTGCGAGAGGGGGTTGGAGAGAACTGCCTACAGAGTCGCACGTACGGTTAGGTGATGGAAATCATTAATTGAGGTTTGATTAAAATAAGGGTGATATGGGTATTAAGGTAAATATATGGACAAATCCTTAATAAACTAAAAAAAGTGGACAATCACCTAATTATTAACTCTAGATGGATATGTGAACAAATTTATCCTAATTATTTTAGTAAGTTTTTTTTATATTGGTTCTTTATTTGGTCCTACCTCTATTTGGAAATATAAGTCTATTGACTTTTTACCACGTTTTTTAAGAAGTTAAAAACTACATAAAATAATAATTTTTTATTAATTTTTTTTTACAATCTTATATATATTACTAATAAGTATATAATTATGTAAAAAAATAAAAAATATATATAATTTTTAACTCCTTAAAAAACGTGCAAAAAAATCAATTAACTTGTATTTTCAAACAGAGGTAGTATTGTTTTAAAAAAAATTATTGTCATATTATAACTCAATTATCATCATTATTAACCTCTAAATTATATATGTTCATTTTTAAAAGAATGTATTCAATATTGAAAAAATAATATATTTCAATAATGTAATTATATAAAAAAAATCATGTTGAATGTTTATTTTATTTTTGTAGTTGGCATCACTAAAAAAATTACAAAAAAAAAATGCTTTAGCAACGACTTAAAACTGTCGGAAAAAGTAGGTTTGCTTTCGCAAAAAACATTGGCGACGGAAAATCCGGCGACGGATGATTGTTGTGGCTAAAATGTCACTGAGTTTGTGACTACATTTTGCGACCCAACCTAGAAAATGTTACGGAGTATTAAATAAAATTTTATCTCATAAGATGTAAAAAATGTTAGATTAGTTTTATCACTAACGAAAATTGATTAAATTATATATATATAGAGAGAGAGAGAATCAGTTTATATATATTCCATTAAATTATTAAACAATCACATTAACCAATGGAGATAATCCAAATCGATAAGTGTTTATATTTAACAAAAAAGTTAATTTATAAACGAATTTCATACAAATATTGCTCACGTACCAACTAAAATATTAATTTATAAAATATTTTTATACTAATTTCTAATAAATATTAAATTATATAAAAAATTAATTAAAAAAATACTCCATATTTTATAGAGTTTTTCGCTCTTAAAAAACGCGTCGAAAAGCAAAAAGACTTTTAATTTGAGACAGAGGGAGTATAATTGTAGTAATTGTTTAAAATTTAACAGATAGAATTTGTTGCAGCCAAAAAATAGTACTCGTATTATACAAAAGGACCGGGCGCTACCACCTGCCACAAACGGCCAAATTTATTTTGTTGCAGGATAATGGGGCCCACGCCCGTACAATTCCCAGTCATTATAAAACGAGAGCCTTCGCCCAATTAGCACAGGCACTGCACACACCAAATCCTCTTCAGACTGCACACGCGAAACGAATACACGATGCCGAGCCTTACCGGCACCGTCGCCCCGCCATTGAAAGCGAGGATTCAGGGATTCGTGACAGCCTTTGAGAGCAGGTAATTTCATGTTGCTTGCCGCTTGATTGTGTGCACTTACTGAGTGTGGATCTAGCAATAATTAACGATTGCTCTCCAATATATTCAACTGATCGATCTTCAACGTACTCCGGCCGACGGTCAATCGTTCAGTTTCAAATTGTTTCAAATTGTACAGTTGCTTGTGCTGGTGTTGTATTTAATTAGCTACTTTGTTACATGGGAGGGTCATCTAGCGAGGGATACACCATTTAAGTTCTTCAATATGTACTGGCTGGGGAGAACATGATACCTAATTGGGGGATGTTGTTCGTGCTGTAAATTGGCAGCAAATGAGCAACCGGGAATTGAACTGCTCAATTTCATTTCATTAATTTGTTCGGGATATGGAAGGCTCTAAAAGATGCTCTTCATAGCTAATTAAATTGGCATCATATCCACCATTTAAGTTCTTCAATATGTATAACTGGGGAGAACATGATACCTAATTTGGGGATCGGATGTTGTTTGTGTAAATTGGCAGCAAAGTGAGCAACCGGCCAAAGAGAATTTGGGGATGTTGTTTAATTTCATTTCATTTCAATTCTTTTGTGCGGGCTATGGAAGTCTCTAGCTAAATGATCCTCTTCATAGCTTATAATTACATTGGCATCATTTTAGTCACATATATGAGAATTGGTGTACTGCTATATACTAGGGATTAACATGCATATATGAGAACTGCTCGATCAATTTCATTTCATTTATGGCTCTTGATTGGCATTGTATATGAGAATTGGCGTGCTATAAATACTAGGGTTTAACATATATGAGAACTGCTCGATCGATCAATTTCATTTCATTTGTTATGGCTCTTGATTGGCATTGTATATGAGAATTGGCGTGCTATATATACTAGGGTAGGGTTTAACATGTATATTATTTATTAATTCATTATTATCATTTACAATTACATGTCCGAGCTCAGCCGGTGGTCTATCTTCATTCGTTGGCTCTTCATACTCGCATCAGTATACAATGCGAGTCTTTCGCTATATGAGTGGAGTTTCCTCCATCTGGAGGACGAGGTACCCACCGGGATGGTTATCTGTGATATCACTGCATACGTTCTTATGGTGATCGGTGGCATCCTCCGCTTCACGATCAAGTTTGCACACTCCACACATCCCTCCATTCTCAGTGCATTGATCCCCCTATACTGGTAAATAAAAATAATTAAATTGATATTCATTTTTTTTTTTTTTTTTGAATACAATTTTAATGATAAAATGGTAAAAGTGTATATGCATCTTAATTAATTTTAATAACATATATGATATTCAGGTTACCCTTCCTATTTGAGGTGATTGCTGGGATTCCTTGGACGTCGCTCAGTCACACGGTATCTCGATCTCTATTCTCTAGTGTATGTCATTAATTGATTAATTAATTACATTAATTGGTAAGGAATTTAATTTGTAGTGATAATAAATAAGAATAATAGGGGGTTATAAGCCTAATTAATAGGAGGTGGGTATTTGTTATACATTAGCTCGATCATATAGGGGTTATAAGCCTAATTAATAGGAGATTTTGGTGAAATCCAACTTTAGCTCATATATATTTTCATGTTAAGATAATCCAGTGATTGAATGTGTGTTGCTTTTTTTAGTTGTACAGTTGCTTGTGCTGGTGTTGTATTTAGCTAGTTAATTATAAAGAGATGCCCTATATATACATATATTCATATATGTTAATTAAGATAATTTATTTCCTTAAGTGATACTGGTTGGACTTGGTATATTTTCCCACCCATTTTTACTGAATCTTCCCTTACTTGTCTGCTCATTGAAAAGAATGTTATCTTTAAGGATAACATTCAAACTTTAATTATGAACTAATTAATGTTATCTTAAGGATAACATTCAAACTTTATGATATATCGAACTAATTAATAATATATAATAGGAGGTGGGTATTTGTTATACATTAATGGTTGGGAACGGATTATCAAATGAACGACCTTTCTCGTTCTTTGTCTCTGCCTCTTCTCCTCCTCCTCCTACCAATGCCATCATCTTCTCTCCCAAACTCACCTCCTATCTACCTCAAATCTCCAGTGGGTATTTGATTTATAAAATTGAGTCATGAAATTGCCGACATGAAGCAAGGAAGCGGGCTGAATTTCACACCTTTGAAAGACATCGCAGACCAGGGCAAAAATGTCATCGAGGAACTGCTCTCAGAATCTTCAAAGATATATCTCACCGATATCTTTCGATCTTGGGAAGTAGTTAGAAAACTGGTGATTCTGAAATTGAAGTGGTGATTGAGTAGCAAAATTTCATATAGTTTTTTTTGAAATTCGTAGTGCACTCCAGTTGCTTGTAAAAAAGTCTAGTAGAGGTGTTGACATCAGTTAGTTCTCCTATCCTATTCAATTAGCTAGGAAGTGCAAACATGGTTATGGGTCATCGATCGAAATTGGCTTTTCGACCCGTTGTAGTTACTACTTACTAGATGTGGTGATTGTCTAAGCGGAAAGCTAGCTAGGTGATCGATATATTGTCGGGTTGAATTGCCATTGAGGGTTACTCTGCTTGTAGACAGACATAGGGAGTTCTTGATCCTGGAATTGAATTGGTAGCCTGGGTATTGAACTGAACAATTCTAATCCATCAATAAACAGCCATGTTGGGTGTTTTTATTGCCCTTATGATATATATATATATATATATATATATATATATATATATATATATATATATATATAGAGAGAGAGAGAGAGAGAGAGAGAGAGAGAGAGAGAGAGAGAGAGAGAGAGAGAGAGAGAGAGAGAGAGAGAGAGAGAGAGAGAGAGAGAGAGAGGAAGAGTTTCCATTGATGGTTGGTCTGAAAATTCAGCGGTGGAGGGGTTAATTAGAATTCTTGACATAGGCAAAATTATTATCCTCGTAGAAATGCCTAGGAGCTAGGGATATCATGTGGAGTTGATGATTGGCTTCGTTGTTGATGATTGCTGCTTAGATCGATCTTAGTAGCTTCGAGCTTCAAGCTGCTGGTTTTGGAAATTCGATCACATGGAAAGATAATATACACATATATAGTGATGTTCTTCAGGAGCAGGTGGATTTCTATAAGCCTACAATTGTAAGTTTTGGACCCAGGAGGTGGCTTCGTTGTTGATGATTTGATGCTTACCTTGGCACGAACACTGTCAACAGTACACAAATTTAGCTTGTGCTGCGTATCTGTCTTAATTAGCTGCAACTTGTGCTCTTAGTTCTGAATTTTGGGGCACCTTTGCTGTCTCCTTAGCCTTAGGATCACCTTTCGTATCTACTACAACGTGGACAACTACTCCTCCTCAGGGCCGTCCAATCAATTTTGGAGGCCCGGGCATAATTTTATAAATTATAAATTTTATATGTAATTTTTAATTTTTTTTATATCTTAAGATGAGTATGTTAAAAGAATTTATATTATTTTTGTTGATATTTAAGGAAAATTATAAAAAAAAAAACTCTTTAAAATAAGAATTTTTAAGAAAATCACTGATAAAATTAAAAAAATTATACAAATTGCTTTAATCCATAGTACAGATTACGTACGCAAGCTATATTTATCAATCTTTTGCTCTATAAAATTTATAGTTATACAATATTAAAAATAATTTATATACTGCACCTTTAAATTTGTGTCATTTGTTTTTTAAACACAAAACCCTAGTGTTTCTATATATATAAATAATATTCTAAAACTCCTTGAAACATGTTATTTCATTCAATTCAATTAATATTAATATATCTATAGACAAAAAAAGGTTAGAATATTAAGAATTGTGCTAAATCTGGGATTCGAACCCGTAACTGTAAGAAAACATGCATGTCCCGTAGCAATTCAACAACCACCACGCCAACAGACACTTGTGTTAATTTAATTTTTTTTTATTATATATACTAAAGTTAGAAAAAATGAGGCCCAGAGCAGTCGCCCGCCTTGCCCTTCCCCATGGCCGGCCCTGCTCCTCCTCTTAGCAGCTCACCATCTAAGCACCTCGTATCCGCATGAGCACAACACACTTCAGCCCCAGCCCCAGCTATAATATCATAGTATTACTCCCTCCCTTGTTTGCCCAAGACTGCTGTCTCATACTCAACACCTCGATTGCATTTAGACCCTGCATTCTCTACCTCACGTTTGCCTTCCATGATCATGTGATCCTTCAATTCGTTAATGATTCTTCTTCCGCAAAACTTGGGTTATACCCGACTCGAGAGCGAGAACGTCCGTCGACAAATCAATTGACGGGAATTTTAATATTGCATAATATTGTGAATGACCAGACAAATTAAATTAATTGATCTGATTGCCCATCTATCCTTAATTTCAAAGTCTTTTTTTTTTTAATCTATTTTTTTTATTTTTCTACCTTGTAATACAAATACAGATACGAGTCTTTGGATTTCTCAGCCTTTTGAGGGTTGTTTCTATTATTGCGATGACTGAGGAGATTTCAGCCATATATCCGATACGCCTAGTTCGGATTGGGAGATTCATCTTCTATCACCTCTATTTGATACACCTGATCGGCTGTCTATATTACTTCTTGGCCCGGATGGCGACGGATACCGAGAAGACGTGGATATATTCCCTCTTCAGCGGTGATCAGGCTCATCATGGTGATTTTCGATATGCTCCTCGGGCGAGAGTCTATATAGCATCCATATATTTCTCATGCGTCACACTCCTTACTGTGGGTAAGTACTATCTCGATGAATCTTTTATATATCTTTAACTTGCTTATTTGAATTCAACCCGCTTTAACATGTAAATATTGCAGGATATGGGGACCTTTCTCCCAAGGGTGATATGGAGATGCTACTGTTCGTGCCGATTACGATTGCCGTCACGACCTTCATAGTCTACCTTTCCGGACAGTTTGACGTGCCTCCTCAGCCCGCCGCACCCCAGTTCGTCTACCACTATGACGACCACCGCACATCCTACCGCTACCCCGTCCAGCGTTACTTCTACTGGCCACCACACCACCACCACCACCACCACCACCACCACCACCACCACCACCACCACCACCACCACCACCACCACCACCACCACCACCACCACCACCACCACCACCACCACCACCACCACCACGATCATGACTTTAGATAGATACATGTTTGGCCACTTTAGACGTTTACGTACTTTTGACTTTAGTTACATCATGTGTTTTTGACTTTATAAGTTACATGTTTTCCACGTACGTACCTCAGACTTATATACCACCGACCACCACCACATGCAGAATACATACTTACGTTTACTCTTACTTTAGATACATGCTATATGCTTTCCACGTATATTAGACTTATATACCGTTAACTCATAGTTCTTATATACCATTAACTCTTAGTTAATGTCATGTTCTGCTGGACAATACAATAATGGGTTCAAATGTGAATGTTTTGAGGATTTAATTGAACTTGTTCGCGTTCACGTACATAATATTTTGATTTGGGATTATTTTTTTTGCCCTACTTTTTTATAAATAAGTTTCTCTTAGTTCTTATATACCCCTCAGACCTTGCTTCCATTGGATATGTTATCAATCTTATGATAATATTGTTGTTGTATAATATATTATGTAGAGCAAAATCCCTCCGGTTGAGTGTCAACTTAAAGATGTTTAGTTTCCTCTCGGAGCTTTCTTCGGAGGGTGAGTACCATGAGTGTTAGAGATGCAGCTACCTAAGAGATTAAAGTGAGTTTGCCGATGGATATTGAGAAAAGGAAGCAAGCTGAAGATGTTTTGAACGGTTTGAGAAGTCACAGGTGGAGACTAAGAGAAGAATTATTTGATTATTGAATTGTCTTAGATGCTTTAGCCTAGCAGGCGTATTAATTTACTGTCATTTTTTTTTAATATTCTTAGTGTGTAAATCATATATTGACGTTGGTCTCATTACTTCTCATTACTTTCATTGCAGACAGGATTTGGTTAATAACATGGTTGATGGCTTTTTGCATGCCTACAGGTTGATAATGTTTGAGTTGTTGGGTTTGCCAGCTGACCATGGATATATGGGATTTATAAGCAAGCAACCGCTTAATTCTTCTAGCCTAAACTTATTTTTTCCTTACAAAATTTGTCATGTTATCTAGAACTATGATAATTGTAAAGCAGGAGATATTTTTCAGCAAGGTTGAGAGATGTAGTCAAATACGTGAATGGGAGAGGAACGTGATATCATATCTCTAAGGGTTGGACTCAATTTATTTCAACACCCAATTAAGTGTTCTCTCTTGATGCTGTTCAGACGTATTTTTTTTTTCAAGATTCATGCAATAAATCCACACCTTGTGAACGCCGAACAGTATTATTTTATTGGGAAATTCTGTTTGGTACCCCTAAGTTTATGACAATTCTGAATGGTGTCCCACACTTTTTTTTAGTCCGGATGGTACCCCTGAGTTTTGTCAAAAGTTCGGCTAATGGTCAAAATTCATATTTTCTCCTTTTTAATGAATAAAACCACCCTTTATTTTTTTCGTTTTTCATAAAAAGCCCATTTACTTTTAACACACTGAACAAAACTACCTATTATTTAACTACATTCAATACAAAAGTGATAACACCATCTTTATTTTTCAAATTGTACGAAATCACATATTGTTTCCGAAAATGTTATCGTAAAACCATCCTTTTTTTCCAAAAAAAAAAAACAGAACAAGATCACTAAGTTTTTAAAATTGTACAAAAGATCTATTATTTTTTCATACTTTGCAAAAACAAAAAAAACACTAACTATTTTTTAAAACAATATTTAACATCTATTATTTTCCAAAATAATATTTAACCTACAGCTCACTAACTTTAAACATTTATAAACGTGATTGATCAATTTAACCAAATACTCGATTAGATTTTTATTGAAAAAGAAAAGTAAAGTTTATTTATTTCATTTTGTTCTCTTATAAAAGAAAATTATCATAAAAGATTAATCATTCTTATTTTATTAGATTTTATGTATTCCAAACAAGATAAATGAATAACACTTTTTTTTTATGACGAGGAATCCACCTTTGGTGGCAAACCTCGGGCACGTAACCCAGCTTGCAAGAGCCACGTATAAGTGGTTTTGTGCATTTTTTAAAGCATAAAGGGTGGTTTTACCAAAGTATGATTTTATGAAGAATGTTTTGTAATTTATAGGTTAATTGTTTTTGTTCATGTAATAAGATGGTGAATTTGTGCAAAGTTTTGTAATGAGTGATTATATACATGCAAATACAATGTTTAAAAAATAATGAGATTTGTTTTTTACTAACTATGAAAAAAATATAACGGATCTTTTGTTTAATGTTAAAAATAATGGCTGATTTTTCTTCAAAAAAATTTGGAAACAATGGACGATTTTTTGCTAAAACTTTGGCAATAATTTATGATTTTGTTAATTTTTAAAAATAAAGTTGGTTTTGTCACTTTTTTGTTGAATGTAGTTAAATAATAGGTAGTTTTGTTCAATGTGCTAAAAGTAAAGGGGCTTTTTATGAAAAAAGAAAAAATAAAGGGTGGTTTTATTCATTAAAAAGGAGAAAATATAAATTTTGGGCATGAGCTGAACTTTTGACAAAACTCAGGGGTACCATCCGGACTAAAAAAAATGTGGGACACCATCCGGAATTGTCATAAACTCAGGGGCACCAAACGGAATTTCCCTATTTTATTTAACTTTCCCGTCATTTTTATTTAGATTATTACTTTCTTCTTCCTTATAATAAATATATATATTTTAAATATTTTCCTCACAATCGCGTCATGACGTGAGAATTATACTAGTATAATATAATTAGGTTTGTCTAGGTCGTGTTTCAATAAGTTGTGTTTCTCTTGGCTTTGGAAAAGACACCGCATAATGACGTCTCTTTGATAGAGAATATGTAAATCGAAGTTCCTATAAGTGTAGCCGTTGGCGAATAACGACAAGACAATTATGCACTATGCTAGATTTGCACCTTGACGACAGACATATATTACTTCGTCTCTTGGGGTTATACCTGGTGACGGACTTCAAGGGGTCGGGTTGTCGCTTGTGGATGGACCGAAGAGATCAAACTCTCAAGAGACAGGCATACAGAAGTTCGTCTCTTGAATTACATACTAGCGACGCGCTTAAGTGAGTTATAACATGTGGAGACCGAGCTCTCCAACGACGGACATGATATAAGTTTGTGTCTTGGATTAAGTGTGTGTTTGATAAAGAGGTATTTGTAGGTAGTTGTAGATGTGTGGGTATATATATCTGTATATGTATATTTATGGGTAGAAGTTTGGGCAGTTGATTCTAGAGATTTATTTTGGTTAAAAAATCTTGTTGAGTGTTTGATGTTTGAAGATTTATCGGTAGATTTATATGAGTAAATTACTTAAATAGATATCTATGATAAAAAATACAAAATAATAATTTTTTTTATAAAAAAATCTCACCAACCCACCCTCAAATTGACTAATACCAAAAAAAATAATCTCACTACTAACCCCAAATCTCGTTGAGTGCTTCGAGTTCTTGTTCTACCATTGTTTTGATGTTGGCTCCCCATTGCTTCAATCGCATCTAATAAAATCTCAACGGCTGGATTCCCATCTCCCCCGCCTTACCGTCATGGCGTCCTCGTCCATTAGGAAAAGCATTTTTATTTTCCGCATTTGCACCCATTGGTATTTTCCGTAGGTGGAGGCGGTGAATTCAATGGAGAAGCGGCGTCCACCGGTGGAGAGGAGCTGGTGAGTAAGGCTGCAGATTTAAGCACAGGTTTAACGGTGCACTTTGGTGTCCTATTGGTGTCTATATGGATCCTTTTTCAGTAAGTATTCAAGCCCTTAGTGAATGTTAAGTGTCAGTTTTGTGTCATTTTAGATCATATTCTTGTGTTAAACCTATAAGAGCAAGATGAGTGCACTTGAGAGATAAGGCAAGGTTAGAATGATACTTACGAAATGTGGGTATAGTTGCATCCTCCCACCAATGCTTCTAAACCAGTGACATTGTTTATTTGCAGACTCGGGGAATGAGAATGGCGGTAAATGTTTTTGTTGTTTTGTCTCGATGTCTTTCATATTGTTTCATCTATTAGAAACTTCTTTGAGTTCATATTCTTTTTGTCATGATTTGATTTGACCTGCCTTTGGCTGCAATGTAAATTAACCGAGCAAGTCTTCACTTTAAGGGAAGGGAAGAAAACATTCAATTTTGTTGTGTATTGCTAAATTTGAGGTGTTCCAAGGAATTTGAATTAGCAAAAGGAGATTCTTTTAGTGCATAATAAGTCCGCTATTTGGCTTGCAAGTAACATTTAGGCTTTTGATATATCGAAGATATTACTTTGATGTCGATATCCCATCGAGCACAATGGTAAAATTATACATTTATCAGCTAGGATACGAACAAGTTAATTCTTGCATATCAAATTTAGGGTTGTGCACGATTCGGTTTGAAATTTTGAAAGTTTCGATTCGGTTCGATTTTAGACCGATGCACACCCCTAATCAAATTGGTCTAAATGTCTATCTAATTGAGTGCTTTTTTACTTCTCATAGTGCTGATTATCTATTTTAATCACATCAAAGAGGATGATCCTTCTTAGACTCATCGTGCCTTTCTGAAATCTAGTGTGTTGTTTTAATTCTCTGTCATGTGGGTCACTTGCATTGTCTAATGCATTGGTGGGAGGATGCAACTGTAAATTTCATATCAAGTGGGAATTAATTATAACATTGCTCTTGCTCCCCTGGTGTAAAACAGGTATGCGTAGAAGTTTGACATTGATGTCAATAACATGTATAATCTTTTGTATGTGAAAAAAAAAACAAAAGAATTTTGATTCAAAATGTTGCTCCAAAAAAAGACGCATATCTTACTAGCGGTCAAGAGCTACTTGATGAAATTGATCATAGGTGCCACTCTAGTAAGCTTTTGCTAAATAAAATCATTTATGGTTACAATCCTAGGTTGTATTATTAAGTTTTGTGTTCTATAGCTAATTTGTTGTGCTTTAACTCTACAGGGTTATTAGACATTGTAAAAAACTGAACATATATATGTTGGGATGGAATTGAGATGATGTATTTGCATTGCTGCAGTTCAACACCCACCTGTATCTTGTAAATGTTGTGAACTTAAGGTATGAAATGATGTCTTTGATGCAAGTGCTTTAGATTTTTGGAAAAGAAACAGAATGTTTCTAATCTTTTCTGCATACGAAGTGCTTATACTGTAGGAAAATTAGACGCGCAGCGGAAGGGAAGAAAACTATTTTCTAACATCTAATTCGGGATCTCATGCATGAATTGATATGAACAATATAGAGGGGAAAAGTCGTACCTTTCGTGTGCGGAACCTTGATTCGAAATCACCTTTGGAGAAAAGAGCCTCAAGCGCGACTCCTCTACTTGGTCCACACGAGCACGGGATTGGATCTCCTTGTCTCCGTTTGCTAGAACGAATGATCGAAGGATTGCAACTCACCCTACGAGTTAGGGAGGCAAGCGATTTGTGGTGGGAGGAGATTTTGGAGACATGTATGATGCCAATCAAAGTTAAGACTTATTCTTAATAAGTCTCCTTATATATTGTAGAAACTAGGTCAACTTATTCATAATAAGTCACCTTTATCTTTTATCTTCTACCCACAAACTATATCAATAATAATAACTTATTATTATTATTAATCAATTATCCAATTCCTAATACTCTATGTGTGTGACCTTATAGGACCTGAATAAAATAGCAATAGATTAAATATAATTTAATCTATAAATTATAGTTGGCTTCTAGCAAAGCACTATAATTACCTAAATTATTCAGATTATAAATCTCCATTTTAATCCTATTATATCATTAATATTTTACACATCAATTAAAGGACACCAATTCCTTCCTATACAAATCACCTCCTCTTATACCTATCCGATTCCTTTATTACCTCCTTTTCCTTTCCTGCATGCATCCATTTTGCAGTCATAAAATTTCCTTTTCCTGCATTAGTTGACTTCCATAGTTTATGTCCATTTTATTCTCTCTGACACATCCTATGCATCCATGTTGAACACGTTGCGTGCTTTTGAAAAATACACATATCTTTGTATAAGGTGGAAAGGAATTGCTCTTTTGTTTGATAAAGAACATGCAAATGGATTCATTGGTTTCTAATAACTTTATCATTGTTTGTGTTTTGAGATGCATTTCAAATTTAAATATAGCTACATTCTATTAATTAATCTGAATGAAACAATTCCCCTTAAACCTGTGTCAAACGATGAAAACTCAAATAAAAAATCCAAAACATCTACGGAAATTAACCTTAGAAACCCTAAACATTTGTAATGAAACAATTCCCCTTACATCTTGACCAACAATTGCAACCATCAAACCTTAATCTTTAAGACCATAAAGCACAAACAACATATGCCCTAATTTAGGAAAAAATTGACTTACCGGGTAGGAAAAAACAGAGGCAAAAACCTTGATAGATCAAAGAACAACAACTGGTGAACGGTTGACATCTAAAATGGAGAGTAACCGACCTCAAGCAACGAAGAGAGGACGATTTCGCCGCACCATTACTGCTGGGATATGGCTCGGTCTTCAATTCGAACCATACGTGAGGTGAGTTTTAGCCTCATACAACTTGGGCAACACACGGGGGAAGTTTAGAAGAGATGAGGAGAGACCCAAGCTGCCATGAAGGGCGGAGAGTTGAATTGGATATAGGGCATCAGATTGAGACTCAAATCTGAATTTTTTTAGGTGAGGTGAGAGAGATGGAGAGTTGAATTGGATCTAGGGATTCAGAGAGAGAGAGAGATTCAGAGGTGAGAGAGAGTCGAGAACAAAAAGAGATAAGTATTACAGAGTACTGTATATTTTTTCGGCTCTTTAAAATTTGTCCAAAATTTTAGCGGAAAAAGATCCGCTTATTTAAAGGCGTTTAAAAAACGCCATCAATTTCTTGACATTTTCAAAACGCTGTAAAATCTAGTTTATAATTTGCAAACTAATAACACGACAGTTTATAAACGCCATAGAAAAATTGTATTCTACAATTTCATGGCGTTTTTCTATTTAAACGTCATTAAAACTATTTTTAATGGCATTTGATTAAAAACGTCATCATCTAAAAGTCATAAATGACTACATATGTAGTAGTGTTCTTTGGTACAATTGTCCAACAACTTTTTTGGCAGTATGTGGTATACCTTAGATAGGGATGGCAATGGGTCGGGAGGTGGGTAGATAATCTACTTCTGTCACCAAACCCACTACCCAGAACCTGAAGAATCGAGTACTTAATATAAATGATAATTAGACAAATACTCTAGAGGGGGGTTGAATAGAGTATGAAATCTTTTCGCAAAAGCTTCAACACCAGCAACTTCAAGGGCCTGATATCGAATCTCAAGGCCTTGAACTCGATCTCAAGGTCTTGAACTTTTATCCCAAGGTCTTGAACTGCTCTTTACAAGTCTTGAGCTGACTGCAATGATCTTAAGAAGCAAACAGTAAAATAACAGTGCGAAAGAAATAAATAACTCTTGACTTGTTAACGAAGTTCGGCTCTAAATCAGCCTTTCGCCTACGGTTATCCAACCCGTAGGATTCAAACAACTTTTAGTTCTCTTTCCTTAGGAGTCCTAGATACAACCTAGAAGATTTTCCTCTCTTCTATAACCCGAAGCCTACCTTGCTTCTATCTAGTCAACCCAAGATACCGAGAAATAAAAGTCCTCTTTGCCACACCGGAGTGTGATACGTTTGAGTATATGATACTCTTAGTATAACTGGGATTAACTTATACTCCCTCCGTTCGGAAATATAATTGCATTGACTTTTTGACATGCTTTTTAATGAGTTAAAAACTATATAAAATAATAGTTTTTATTAATTTTTTTTACATAACTATATACTTATTAGTAATATATATAAGACCATGTAAAAAATTTAAAGAAAAAAAAATTATTTTATATAGTTTTTAACTCCTTAAAAAGCGTCTCGAAAAGTCAATGACTTATATTTCCGAACGGAGGTAGTACTATGAAGCTCTAGTTCTTCCTAACTCTCAAAAGTATAAAACAATTATAACAAGGAGAAAGAAAAGAACAAATCAATGGCAGACGACAATGCAAACTGGAGAGAGCGCTTTTGAATTTTGATTGCAAAGAAGGCTTGGTGAAGATCTATGTTGATGAGCGCTTCCTTCTTCTCTCTTTATAATCAACTGCCTCTTCTGTTGCTAATAATTGTGCTCCCGGATTCTCTCAACAATCCAACGACGTACATTACAATTTTGAATCACTGGGAACCTTCTGGATTTCTGCTTTGGAGAGGCCGAGAAGCTTTCCTTCAAATCTTCCTCCAGATTTTCTGTTGGCTACTGAGATCTCTTTGTTGCTAAAATCTTGGTCGACAATTTGAATTTTAACCTGCGCTCAGATTAGGTCTAGAACAAACATATTTTTTTATCCTCAAAATATCTTTATCCAATTAAAACCTTAACCGAAATTGTGCAACTTGAGGATATATTCTTTGAAGGATATTAACTAAAATTTATCCGAAATTTAGACTTAAAACAAATTTTAAATCAGAGACAAATATATATAATTTGTATAATAAGATATCTAAAATATTACTATTTATATTTAGTTATAATAAGATATCCGAAATAATGTGATGAAAATCGTTGGGTTTTGGATGTAGCTTTTTCGAGGCGTTGGACTGAGGCTGTGTGTAAAAGAAGGTTTTGGGGTAGCTGGAGTTGGAGTTCGAGTTGAAACTGGAGTTGGAGATAGTCTTAAGAGTTACGGTTATATTTTATTTTTTTTCCAAACTATAAAGAAACCTTATAGAGTGTTTGGTGTTTATGGAGTTTTAAAAGAGGTTTTATAGGTAAAATGACAAAAGGGGGTTTTTAATAAGTAAGTAGGGATAATGGGGGTGAAGGATGAAAAAGGGTAAAATAGAGATATGATTTCAAACCTCCTTTGAAAGCTCCGAAAGCTTGCTCATTGAGATCCTTATTTTATCCCAATGGAAGCTCCCTCAAAACTTGTTCTAAACTTAATATAGTTCAAATCTCCTTCTACCAAACACTACATCCTAGTTTATGTTTTTTTCAAAGCTCTAAAACCCCCTCCAAAGCTAGTACCAAACAGGCCCTGAGTTGTATGTTAGCACTGAGAGTGCTGCATGTTTGATTTCATGCCTCTTTGCGATTTTGCTAATGCCTAATTCATTTTTACGACATCACACATGACATGTGTGTCAAATCGAATCAAGCAAGTTTGCTACAATTACGGATTGACGGAAAAAATAATGGATGATTTTGGTTCCGAAACAGAGGAGGTTTCGTCACCAAATAGAAAATAAGGCCAAAAAAGAAATCTACTCACCGAGCCTAGTAATGCCTAAACTTACCGCAAATCTGCTCGAGTTCATTTGTCGATTTTAGTTGTCCTGAATATGAAAACTTCACCAAAGTCAAAAGTGTCCATTTTAACTCGATACAAAACTTCTTCTCGTCAAGTTCGATCTCAATTTGACCTTTACTATGAAAATTCCACCATCCCCAATTTGACCTTTTAATTAAATCTCAAATCAAATTAAATCAAATTCCACATTAAATGACAGACGGGTTACTTTCCGAGAAGGTGGGCTCACGTTACCCAATAAAATTCGGGTGGTACGTAGACAACCCAATAAAATCCAGAACCCAATAAAATTTAGGTGCAGCCCGTGTCGATATGACTTTAAATCAAAAGGGTAACAAAAAGAGATCAAACTCAAACATTTAAAATCAAATAAAATGTATTTTACGATTATTATGACATTTTCATTCAACAAGATCACGTAGGATATAGAGATGCTTCTCCCAAGGCTGATTAGGGGAGGGTAGCGTTCGTGTTTATTATGGTGATCGCCGCCACCTTCTTAGGCTACTTGAGAGAACGGTTTGACGTGGCCTTCTTAGCTAGCTACTAATCAGCCGCCTCAATCGGCAGTAGATCCACTCCCGTTGACTAAGCTTGCAGCGGTAGATCCAATCGCATTTATTTAATATATTGACCTATGTTTTTAAGTAATTTTGCTCCCTCAAGTTTCATCCGATTGATAAATCATTTTATGAACCTTTTTCATTGGAGTCAAAAACACAAATAATACCCTTACTATCATCAACAATCAACAATATAATATAATATAATTAGGTTTGACTAGGTTCTACTTCAATAAGTTGTGTTTCTCTTGGCTTCGGAAAAGAAACCGTACAATGATGTCTTTATGTGCATCGAAGTTTCTACAAATGTAGCCTTTGGTGTATAATGACAAGACAATATGGACAACTCCATAATTTCCCGCAGCACTCTCTAGCAACAATTAGTAAATTATGGGGAACACAAAAGATTTAGGGTTAGAAGAGGTGGAGAATTGAATAAACAACGTACTTAATATATAATGAAGTACTGATATGTGGGAATCACCGGCAAAGGATGCGATGCTTGCAAGGAAGCAACACAACCTCAATCGCCCTCACAAAGCAAACCCTGCACAATATCTTTTCCTGAAAATTCATACATAGTTTTAGTTTTATACAGACTAATACGGATGTATTCACTCACTTATAATTAAAGATTGTATACACTATACAAGGTGACATTATCGGCTTACATTTTGAAGGGACTCATACTCTTGTATAGTAGATTCGGTGACCTTCATCTGCTTATCTATTTCCGCTTGCAGATTCAACACCTATATAGACACATGAATAGAGAGCGAGATTCAAAATCACTAAAAAAAAAGAAAAAAAAAAGATTTATATGAACAAGATGGAGAAATGAAATGATGAACGTCCCACCTCATCAACAAGATCTTCCTTTGACATTTTATTGACTGATCCAGGAGGATTCCCACGAAATGTATTGCATCTATACAATACGAGTATATATTAATACACGAACCATTAGATTACCAATTACAGTAGTAAATATGATAGCTAGCTTAACAAAACAAAGTAATAAAATACTCGGTAGTTAATATATATAGATAGGAATTGAAGAGAGGATATATAAGAAAATAAGTAACCCCTCCTACAGCTGATCATTTGTTGTTGAGTCTTGAGTAACTGCAGTCGAATGAATTTGGTGCACCCGAGCTTCTTTACTTGCTTCGTCACGCACGGACCACCAACCTAAAAAACTGACATGATGGTAACGTACAACAATATTAATATTAATATACAAATTAAATAATGATTGTAAAATCTTTGTAGGTAAGTGTACGTTTAATTTAAACAATCGATTTCTCTGGTAATTTTTATATACTGTACGTACCCTAGACCATGGTGCATACACTCTAGGTACTCGTGTGTAGTTGAAGAAAGTATAAAGTGTCGCCAAATACCAACTTGATGGAGTTGTAAAACTCTTTCCACCAACAGCGATGTAGAAAATACGACTCCAAGTCCTTGCAACAAGAATAGAGGGAGAACACGTATGGTATTGGAATCACTCTAGTTCTTGCCAGAGTTCCCTAGCATTGGCAATATTTAAGCAATCAAATCAACCCAATTAATTATACCGACTGTGCGTATTATTAATTAATATATACGGAGTATAATAATTAATATTAATTAAGAGGCCGACTAAATATAAATATAAATATAAATATAAATATAAATATAAATGGCATATGGCATACCATACCTCTAAGTGCATGACGAGAAGAACCCGAAACACAATTACGGAAACCATCATAACATGACCGCCAATGCACATTCTACCCCAATTTTGAACTTTTTTGGTCTTAAGATGTATGAAATACAGAATATATGCAAAGAACAGTGCGAACCTGTATCCAAATAATAAATATCAATAAGCCATAATCCGGAGCCAGAGACTTTTCCAGGGGCATAATTGTATATGGGGCTAAAGCGATACAGTATCATTTTGCTAGTTTAAGTTAGTAGTTAACATTAATTATATAATATTAACTATTAATGATGTTATTTTAGCATAAATATTGTTAGTTTAGGATAGAATTGCATTTTTTGTGATTCAAAAATAAGATAAATAAATAAATAATAGCATAAGAAGAAAAAAAAAACAACAAATTTGAAATAAGCTAGTAATATAAAATCCCGTTTCAAAAGCTTTCGATCGATATGAATTATAGTGTTAATCTAAGTAAAATATAAAATCCTTATAGTTGTTTTTCTTTTCAAAATAAGATTAAAGTGTGATTAATATATATCTTTAATTTAAAAAAATTCAAACTTTTCACTCGGATATTTAACAAAAATGTATTATATATCAAAATCAAATGAAGTTATATATTCGTAGGATGAGAGGGGAACCGGGTACGTGTTTCCCAATGCCCCTAAGTCCACCACAATGCATTTTAACCAAAGAGTATAAGTTGAGATGGAGAGATATTTAGGAATTGAATTTGAAATCAACAGATGGAGATTGGAGATGGAGACAGATAGTTAATACCCCCCAAAAACAAACAAACTCCAGTAGTCTCCTTTAGCCGGCGAAGAATCTGCAAGTTAAGAATTGATTGAGATAATTTAATACAACAAAATGTTAGCTAGGCACAATCAACAAAATATCATCTATCTCCATCATCTGCAAATAATCTAATGATTCACTAATCGTATAATTGCTTCTTTTCGATCATTTGCAATCGATATGAAAACGAGCGGATAGGATAATTACCAGTTAAAACTCTAACCAGCAAATACGTATCAATCATGATTAAAGGCATGATAATTACAGCATGTCCCAGACACTGCACGCACAAAGCGTTATATATATAATGAGATTAGAAACATATAAATGTGATGATGATGATGATATGTAACATAAAAAAAAAAAGCTATAGTCATAATATATTTATCACTTTACACAAATGCAGTTATCAATTCTATCAATGTGTAACTTACAAAAGAAACACTGGTCTCTAATTCCTTCTCCTCGCAAACAAAATCGCTGCAATCAGACTCAAAATTTAGAGAAAAGAAATGATAACCAACAACCGCTATCCTGCATTAATTAGTGGGGTCTGGAATGGAGGTGTATGCATAATGCATATATCCATTACATAACTCAAGTGTCCGTGTTTTCGAAACACCACGGCCAATCAATTAGAAAAGAGATCGAGACCCCTGCTACGGAGTAAAATACTAATCCGTTGGTGAAAACATGTCATTTTAACCTTTTACACAATTTTTAAGAAAATCATAATATATTTATTTTTTTAATAATTTACTCTTATTTATTAATCAATTATGAACAAAATCGAACTTCTAAAATAATATATTTTCGTGAACGGATGGAGTATTTGAATAGCATCGTACCGGACACGTACTCTAAAACAGATTAAAACGAAGAGAAAATAAAGAAGAGAATAAGACTCACTACTCCGTATCTGTCAACGTCAATTTCCATAGAATGATTGGATAGCACACTCTGTAATTCCAGGATTAGAAAAAAGGGATTAGTGAGCACAATTATAATTTATATTATACGGAGTATATATTATATGTATATATATTTTGTATACTCCGTATATAGAAATAACCGATTATAGTACTAATACCCCAAGTTTGTACGGAACAAGGAATGGACATTGGGGTGGGAATCAAACTTGGGGTATTAGTACTAGTGACGAAAGGACAAAGTAGCAGATGTGCTACAAATACATTATACCTTGGAAAATATTTCTATCTTTTTTTGTTGGGATGGACGGTATATATATAGGTAGACGGTGAAATTAATATTTAATATATATATAGAGAGAGAGAGAGAGGCGGTGACTTATGCTCTCTAGCTTTCTATATAAATTAGGATGAAGAATATAATAACAATCAAGTGTAAGTGTATGTGTATGGGTATGTGTATGTGTATGAAAGGAGGTTGGTATGTACCTTAAATTGTCCAATAAAATAATGGTTTCCAAGAGGTAAATTGGTAGGAAAACCATATTCAAATTCAGAGCTGCAACATGGTCATTGGTCAACCGTCAAGAAACAAATTAAACCCGCATAGATATATAAAAAAGAAGATATATAGACGTAGACGTACCGTGAGAGGTATCCAAAAAGACACAGAGAAGGAGTTCAAAGGCAATAAGGAGCGGCGTTCCAAAAACGGCATGAAATGGAGTCCACTACGTAAGCAGGTACGAGTACAACGTACATTATTCAAAGTGATTATATATATATAAAAAATAAAAGAGGGTACGTACGTGATCGATCAATTGAATTAAAATGTAGGTTGAACTAACATATACGGAGTGGAGTGGAGTATATTTAAAGGGCATACCACTGGATCGCCATCTTGATGTGTATTAGGAGCGGGCATTGAGAATCTGACGCCGCCAACAGCTATATGAAATAACCATAATGGACAAAACACAGTCCTGCGCTCCATCATATTCATATATACGCACGCACGCACACAATCATATATCATATATATATTATTAATCAATAAGTACGTACGTCCATCTCGTATCGTATCCAAAACCTCAACCGGCCGGTCTTTTCAATTAAATCACAACCCTATCCTACATATATCCTGTAAAAATTTCAATTATTTTCGCCGATATCGGATTAATTCATCCCTAAACTAGTTTTCCATGCAATCAAAATTAATACTCGACCGCTAAAACCCCTAATTAATTAATGACCCCGGCGAATCGATCGAGTGGCCGGCCGGGTATATATAAATAATAATTTGAAGTCAAATTGAGTACAAATCAAACAGTTAATCGATCAATAAAATGCAAATTGAATCGAATCAGATGGAATATATATACGGGAGAACGAACCGTACCACCAAGAGCAGGAGAGGAGATGCTGGAGCTTGAGGACGATAACGATGGTGAATGTAAAGAGCAGCGCGTGTGCCGCACCCTCTTGCCCCGCCTTCCGTACTTCCCTCCAGTTACCGTTCGAGGCCTCCATTCCATATATTGTACGTCTGCCTCGTCGCTGATCAGATTTATTAAAGGTCAAATCTTCGCCGCTTTTGGGCGAAAACCCTAATTCCATATAATTCCAAGGAAGTCCGATCCAACCGAACAAGCTTTGCAGTTTGCACGATAGATAGATGGAGGATCTAAATTGCCGTTACCTACGTATTTATAGGGAATTTTCGATTGATAATTTTCTTTTTCCTAAAAGATATATTAAGTAGGAAAATTAGTAAAACCCAATGTTTCCATCTATCTATATATATATTTCCCTATTAAAAATATCTACTTTGAAATAAATTGCATTCAAATTTAAAAATTTGTACAAATACAAATACCCGGGTATTTAATTAGCAAAATAAACCTATCCTATCCTATCCCGGAATATTCAAGATTTAAGATAAACTTGTTAATATTTCAACCCAAAAAAAAGATATGTTTTTTTTTTAATATCCCCACCAAAATCAGGATCCTCTCCTAAGCATCCGTATCCATGGAGCCCGATTAACACTCCTTTTTATTTTTCTCCCTCCTTAAGAAACCCAACTTAATTTTTAACCCACGCCTCTACAACCCATTTTATTATAAACAAATAATATAAAATTAAAAATAGCCCAACCACTTACCCTAAACCCCTCTCTTAATTTAGTCTATCACATCATTTCTTACCAAAATATATCCCTTCTTTATTATTTTATTATTAAGTTTTTTTTAAAGCTATTATTAAGTTTCTTGTTTGTCTCTTTAAGCGCGTTTTTGGTAGTGTATTCGGTTGGAGGTTTTGGGGGTGTAGAGGGTGTGAAAAAAAAAACTCTCAGAGCATCCGCATTCGTAAAACTCACTCGGGTTCATTAACTCCACTTTTTATATTTCTCTTTAAAAAAAATCCAATACAATTTTTCACCTACATCCCTAAAACCCCTTGAAATCCTATCCTATTTTATTTTTTCATCGGGACCCCTCTTTTTTTCCTCTCACTCTCTCTCCTCCTGTTGACCCGCCTCCTCTCCTTTTTCTTTCTCTCTAGGTTTTTAAAGATTTCTTAGTAAGAAACCTTTCAAATCATTCCTAAACCCCTCCCCATCTTCTTTTTTATTAATTGGTTCCTTATTTTGGGTTAAGCCATCCCATTGGTATGTTCTTAATAAAGGGATCTCAACCATTGAATCAAATCAATGGTTAAGATTAAATCTTCTTAACATTAATTAAGAATAAATTCATCCATGTAAAATCTTTGTAAATCTTTGACAATATTCCCCCTTCTATTTTAAACTCTTCTAGCTATGATTTTCAAAATTTTGTTATTTTGCCGTCTATCAGCAATTTACTGGCTTACAATTCCTTGAATTGGAGTCCATTTACCATACTTAATTAAAGTAGTTAATTTGGTAGGTGGTGAAGAGAGACCTTGGCTGATATAGACCTAGCGATGGACTGATGAGGATCGGAAGGGGCGATGAGGAGGGGGGGTGGGGACGGACCTTGAGATGAACCATATATATCAATCGGCCTCCGACGCGCTCTGTCTCCCTCTTCCTCTCGAAGTTGCTGGCTTTCTTGTTTATGAGAATCACCGAATTAACCAAGTATTGAAGGAGAAAAACGGACGGCAGTCATGACGTTCGGCAACGAAGTTGATGATGGACCTCGGCGATGGATCACCGGTGTTGGACTCGCTCTCTCTTCTCTATCCCGGCCTCTCTTTGTGAAATGAAATTGCTCCTTGAATCACTGAACGATAGTATAGAGAAAAATAGTTTAGGGATTAATTAATTTAAAAAATTTAATCTTAACCATTGATTTAGAAAATATTTGGAAGGATCTCGATCAATAGGAGAGAATCTTAATTATTCCAACCCTTCCGAAATGGCTCACTGGAAAAGACTTGTGGTAGTACTCATAGGTCCTTTTATTAGCATATCAACTTATTAGCATATAGGTCCTTTTAATTTTTGGCAGAATATCAACTTATTATTATTATTTATTCTTAAAATAATTTTAAAATTTGCATCAAAAAAAAAATAATTTTAATTACTAATAATTAATAATTAGTAAAGATTTGTGCGAATTTGTTCAAAGTAAACAAACCCTAAGTCTCGAATTTGTGCAAATTTGTAGCGTTGTTGGTGTTGTTTTTCCTCCTTCTTTAGTAGGGCCTATGCGAATTTCTGACTTGTTGTAGTGCGAATTTGTGATTTGTGCAAAGTTGTTGTGTTCCCATTCAATCATTTTTAGGGCTTGATTTTCTTCGATGCCATGGTCGTCTAAAAAAAAGACAGAAAGAAAGAGCATACAGTTCGTGTCGGATAATCCGGGTATCTAACACGGAACCGAATAACTTAACTGTGTCGGGTATTTCGGTAAGGGGAATTCGACGTGAGTACAGACGGAGAAGGAGAGGGGACACCACGCCATGACGCAATTCAGGCGACGGACATGAAGGTATTGCCTTAATGGGCACCACATCACTGGACCATTCTGGAGACGAACATGTCGTCTCTTGAATGATGGTTGCTTGAAGCTCGTGTCTCTGTTATTTAGACGACGAAAAAAAGTTTGTTTGTCATTTGAGACCATTCAGGTGTCGAACAAATCACTCGTTGCTTGAACATGGTCAATGGCCTAGCAGTCGGGCTTAGCCATTCATGTGATGACAAAAGTTCATCATCTGAAATCATATGGATAATGTCAGAATATCCCAATTTTCAAGCGAGGAATAATGTCATGTTGCCAAAATACAACTTATTCATTGTCCGAGTGTTGTGACAATAGATATAATGTCGTCGCCTGAATATCTAAGCAACCAGGAACACCATACGTTAGAAGACAGTTGCAGGCGGGGGCGGATGGAGGGGGGCATGAGGTGGCTCGAGAGTCGAGCCCCTCTTGGTCGGTGGAAAACGTAAAAAAAATGTATTCTTTTTGTAATTTTTGACAATTTAAAGGTTAAAACAAGTTAAAAAGAATAATAAATCAATAAGTTTGTCTAGCTTAGTTGGTATGATGTGTGAATTTGAATGAAGAGGTATTGAGTTCAAATCCCTATGGCTTCATTTTATGGATATTTTTTTCTCTTTTAGCATTTTAAATCATATATTTAATGTGTTTTCTACTATATTCTTTACAAAAAAAATTTGTATCTCATCCTCTCAATGTTTTCCTGGCTCCGCCCCTGGTTGCAAGAGTGTAAAGGAGTTTTTTTTTCATGTTGCGATCACAAGAGGTGCTTTGTTCGTCGCTTTTATATTCAAGCGATGAAAGAATGTTCGTTGCTGGAAGTTACAAAAAAATTAGGGATGTATGAGTGTTGTTCAAGCGATCCTATTGACAAATGTTCGTTGCTTGAAGCCACCATAATTTAGTATCACTTCCCTAAACCAACCAGGTAATAATGTAAAAGAAAAAATGGGCGATAATATAAATACAGCTAAATAAATAGTTTTTATTTCTTTATCACTAATCTTTTGTTCGAAAAAGCTATTTTCAATGGTAATATTTTATTTATCCGCCACAGATAATGTCTTAACAACAAGCATTGTGAAAAGATTTGTAAAAAGGAGTGGTAATGGCATTAAAAAAAATACTTTCCTGTTTTGAAAATGAAAGGTGTTATCTTAATTATTTCAATTTTTGGAAAATATTATATATATCTTCAGTGTTAAATTCACAGTATACGTACCTTTCGTTGTTTAAAAATGGAAGTATAAATGGTTGTTTACCTTTCGTATTTAAAACATGGAAGACTAGAGATATATGAAATTTGCAAAAATATAATAATTGATATATATATATATATATATATATATATATATATATATATATATATATATATATATATATATATATATATATATATATATATATATATATATATATATATATATATGTATATATATATGCCTCGGTAATACGATACTGCATGGAAAGATAGAATTAATGTATTAGTTTTTTGAGTGAAATCAAATCAGCAAACGAATTTAATTTGTTTCATCTTGGAAACCGAAAACTGGGCGGACACTTAGTGACGGATTATGAAGCGTTTAATTGAGGGGCGAAAAATTGATCTCTATTTTTTTTTCCGAAAAAATCATCAATATTTGAAGTTTAAGTTTAACAAATGATGATTGATGAGTATGATAGAAGTGTATTAATTTGGTAAATGACTGAAAAATAATTTATATCGCTTCAGTCTTGAAACGTTTATAACTTTTTATTAGTTATCGGATTTGAGCTTATAATATATCAAATCGAAACTATCGACGAGAGAAATATGTATATTAAATTTAATTTTTGATTGGGGAGGCGACTACCACTACCGGTCCTTTAAAGGATTCGCCGCTGCGGACACCAGAGCATCTTCCCTGATCGAAGGAGGCTACAGAGTATGCACATGTTGTACTCTGTCAAAGGGGCGCAAACACCTTGGACACACTTGGCAGGCAGTGGAGCATGAACTGGCATCCAGAAACATCCATATCATAAATATTAAAACTTGAGAAATGTCAAGGAGAAAGACGTGATACGTTATATTATATATATGCACCAAACTAAAAAAAGCCGCTATAATAATTAACTAGTACAATACCTGCGCCATGGCGCGATTTTTAAAAAATAAATTTTTAACAACATAATAAATTAATATTATAAAATATTAATAAAAGTTTGGATAAAATAATGAAGGTAGACTTGAAATCTTTAAGAAAAAGGTAAAAATATTTACCATAAAGTTAGACTTCATCAAAAAGGTTGTTAAATATAAATATTATATTGATATAGATTATTATTATTATAATATATATATATATATATATGAATAGTAGACATTGGATTTAATTCAATATTTTGAATTAAGCTCAATGGTTAGTAAATGGGTAAAAAATAAAAATGAGAAAATGTAAATGTGTGAAAGAGACGAAGAGAAAAAAGAAAAATAAACAATAAGAGAAATTAATAGTAGACATTAGATTTAATTCAATGTTTTAAATTAAACTCAATGGTTAGTAAATGGGTAAAAATCTTAAACATAAAAATTGATTTAAAAGTTACTTAATTGTAATTGGGAAAAAAAAATGCTACAATTAAGGGGAAGACCACACATCAGCAATGTCTTCTGTTTTAAAGTATTATATAGATATAGATGTTTTAAATTAAACGCAATGATTAGTAAATGGGTAAAAATCTTAAACATAAAAATTGATTTAAAAGTTACTTAATTGTAATTGGGAAAAAAACGCTACAATTAAGGGGAAGACGACACATCATCAATGTCTTCTGTTTTAAAGTATTATATAGAATATAGATATAGATATAGATTAATAAGCAACTGAATTAATGTAGCGTACCTGCAAATGACCCAATCTTTACAGGGAAGCAAGATAACATCAATCTCTCTCACTAAACATTTTTGGCAGAAAATCTTCCTCTGGAATTTTGTCAATTATATATCGCAAATGACGACTTGTTAATTTAAACAAAATCAAGCATTTCAATATACATATATGATCGATGATGATATATAGCCATATAGGTGTACGTGTCGACTTACCTTTCGAACCAATGCAGTCCTCTGTTTAGTAGTTTTGGCAGTCTTTTTAAGATCATTTAGCGCCACTTGCAATGTCCACACCTGTATATATTAATTATATTGCATATATGTACGTTGAACAAGATGAGTTACGTTGAACACAATACCAGCCCCATGATCGATCGAGTAGTGAGATAACTAACAAGCTAATTAAGGGATTTACGTACAGCCCACCTCTTCCACGAGATCACTCTTGGACATTTTCTTCAGTACGCCAGGAGGATCATCGAAAAAGGTAAAACTACGCACATACGTACGGCAAATAATAGTAAGCAAGAAAGAACACTAACTTAATTAAAAGTGAAAGAGAGGAGGATATGATTGAACGTACCCTGATACTGAGTCATAGAGTATCCGTGGCTCCGACTCATCAATTGACCACCAGCCTAGAAGCCTGAAAACGTAACGTAGGCGACATTAATTAATACGGAGTAGATAATAGTACGTACTTATATGGCAATATCAATATGCTATATTTTTTGTTTATTAAAAAACCATAACATAGATATAATATGTATATATATATATATACCTTGACCCATGGAGGATATACTCAAAGAAGTCCTGAGCCCTTGAAGAAAGCATAAAGTATCGCCCATTACCGGTTCCAATCGGAAAGGACAGATTACAAATCCTTTCAAACATCTGTAATGTAGAAAATACAAGTCCAGCCCCTTGCAACACAAGTAAAGGGGTGAAAATAATTCGAAACGGGATCTCTTTAGAATTTGCTGTAGGAGGAGTTCCCTGCACAACACATTTTAATTTGTAGCTAGGTTCATATATGCATATATCGATCAATTAATCAAATAGATGAAAGTAACTCAAATTGATTCTTTCATATATATATATATGATCAACTGATATGTAAGCTAGTTGTATGTTCTAATAAAACTAACCACACCTGCAAGCGCAGATAAAGAAGAACCTCGAACCCGACTATCAAAACCATCATAACATAGCCACCAACGTTTTGCAATGAGAGCCTTCTACTAATTCCCATCTTTTCATCTTCTTCTTGTATGTGTAGTTCAATCTGGTCAGTTGTTCGAGAGTATCTATCAATCACAGGATAGGTCCACTTCTTACACACCACAAAAGCAAAGAATTGTCCAACACTGTACACAAAATTTAAAATCACCCAATTTAATTATATCCATCACAAACAATCATCCAACTGCCAACACTCGTCATGCCACTATATATATATATGGAGGACTGAGGAGGATCAAATTTTGAAAGGAAACGAATGTATTTCATACCCACAAGCATAATAAGGACGCCACCATTTTATCGTAGCCATATCACCTGCAACAATCGTTTAAGTAGAATAATTACATTTAGAAGAAAAATGAAAACATATCCAAAGTGTTGATCGAATTTCTTTTAGTGATCGAAATACACACTAATGATGATCATATCGAGCTAAAGTAAATCATGCAATAAAATGTAACATGACAATGAATTAAGGAATAGGAGAATACCAGATAGGATTCAAACCATGATCACTATTGCACCAATGATGAATGCCATAGATAGAATAATCAAGCAATGCTGCATAGAGAAAATGCCGACTATGATTATGGTAAACTAATGTTTTATATTGAAATAAGCTAGGTTGATCGAGTGGGTAAAAAAACTTACACTAATTTTCTTCTCTGTAACATTTACATTATTAATACTTGAGTCTTCAGTTTCTTCTGGCATTAATGAAAAGTACATTCTGTAATTACATCATCATCATCGTAGATTAATGAGGAGCACATACAGAAAAAATGTGCATAGAAAAGTAATCAAGACTCATTACGCAGTATGTCTTTGTGTGTGTGATTTTGGTGTACTAAATATATACTTAAGAAGACGTACAAGGCATAGATCAAATGAACAAAGACGTGAACTTGTTAAAGTAATTGTGCGCTTGCTCTTTTAATTAGTCAGATCGATGAGGCTCTTGCAATACTGCCTTTGCAATTTGTTTTTGCAAGTCATGTTTCCTTTTTATATATATACCTACAAAATCATCAGATAATCGACGATGGATCCAGTAGAGACAATACCTAATATTGTCTAGTATGATAATTGTTCCGAGGAGCAAAAGTGGCAAGAAAACCATCGTCAAGTTCACAGCTGCAACAATTAAGTAGAAACAAATTAAAACAGACCAATATAAGATACTTAGATACATAGATACATATATATATAGATGACGAAAAGAAACGAAACCATACCATGGGGGATCTCTAAGTAGAGACAAAGGAGAAATTCAAAGGCAAAAAGCAGCGGCAATGCAACATCAGAGTGAAAAGGGGGCCACTATTACAAACACACACAGTATAATTAGATAATTAGTTGTGGAGTTTTGAAAACAAGATAGAGTAATTAATTAAAGGCATACGTACGTGACAATCGCGCAGACATAAAGGAGCGGGTATGGAGAATCTCCTTCGGGCAAAAAGTGCATGGAATAGCCATAGTGGACAAAAGATGAACCTGCAATATATAATAATATTGCATCAAGTACAAAACCTCCTCAAACTCACGTTCGATCATATCATATCGATCACACATCGTATCAATCAATGTATACTAATTTAATTAAAAATCAATACTCCTTCCATAAATCAAAAGCAAAATCAAAATCAAATTAATTAATTGTCAATTAAGTAGGCGATCGATCAAGATTCAATCGATCGAGGAGGAGGGAACTAACCACCAAGAGTGAGAGTGAGACAAGGGATGGTCGAGTTTTTGAACGACAAGACGAGTAAAGGCGAAGAGGAATCCGTGGGCTGCACACCGCGTCGCCGCCTGCGCCAATCTCATCTTGTACACGCTGATCCCCTTATATTCTTCCATCATCGATCTATTATCCTCTCGATATCTCACTTCCCACCTATTCTCACTATCCCTATATCCCCTAATCAACAATATACGGAGTCAATTCAATATATATGTCAACCGCCCACCCACCCTATATCCCTTGGAAATTAATCTCAATCACTACGATTCCGGATTCCAGCCCGCCTCAAATTAATTATTAATATAAAGCTATCTTCGCCACTTTTGGGCAAAAACCCTATTTCCTTCCAGAACAAGCTTTACGCGATGGATAGATCATAGATGGAGGATCCAATTGGCTATTGGCGCGGCGTTACTCATGTATTTATAGGGACTTCATATTTTGTAAATAAATTATATATTTTATTATATTAAATTATTAATTGATGATAGTTCATAAAATTTTTATTATATTAAATTATTAATTGTTATATATTCAATTTGATAGCCGGAATAAGATAACAAAATTTTCTCATCCATTATTTTTATTTTTTATTAGATATTACGTATGATTTAATACAAATATATAGTCAAACTTCATTATATTAATAAGTTTGAAATTAATAAAAATAAAAATACTAAGTTTGAAATTAGATGTGAAAATTTATCAATTTGATATATTAATGCTAAAAGATTTGATATAACTTTTAGGTAATATAAATCAAGATATAGGACACAAAACTCTATGCACTCTAAGAGATCATGAATTTCATATTAGTTTATACTCCCTCCGTATCGCAAAACTTGTAGTTTTAGCTTTATGCACACTTATTAATAATACCTATATTTTCTTTACTTTTATAGGATAAAGTACCTAAAAGCACTAATTATTACCTATAAAAAGAGCAATCATTATCTATAAAGATAATAACTATAGCTAAAACAACAAGTTTTTTGATACAAGTTTACTACTCTAAAACTACAAGTTTTATGATACGGAGGGAGTATATTTTAAAAAACAACTTTTTTATGATAAAACTGCTTTTTTCTCACCGCTGCTTCTTCGTTCTCTTTCTCGCCTTCTTCTTCCTCCACTGCGCTCTGCTCTCCATCGCCTAACCCTCCCTATCAGTTCTTCCTCTAGCTCTCTGCTGGTGCTGAGCTCTGAATCGGCGGGCGAACTACAACCTGACACCGAATATCGCCCCTACCCTACGGTTTGATGCCGGCTTCTCTTATCTGTTGTCCATCTTCTTCTTTGTCTCTCCGAGCTTCTGGTTTTGTTCATCTTCATCTTTGGTTTATTTAACGATCGTGGGTGCAGGTATGTTCTTGTTTCCTCTAATTTTTGCTTTCTTCTTTTCAATTAGGTTCTGCGATTTATTTTGTCTGTGCTCTTTTGAATAAAGAAATTAGACCTCTGTGCTTTTCAATTAGGTTCTTATCTTTTCAATGCAGAATTGTTTTTGTTGTTGTTGCCTCTACTCCATGCTTCCTTCTCTTCAATTAGCTAGGGTTGTTAGGATTACAAAATTAGGGTTTCGGAATTAGGATTTAAATTTATGTGCTATCTTCCACAACCATATAAACTCCAATCTCCTACTCCCCTCAAAGTGTGAATTACTTAGCTTAAAATTTGGGGTTTTTGCTCCTTGTGGGGATTAAGCACAGCGGTTCGGCTGAACTTAACAATTGATTGTTGAATTCCAAATATATGGCCATTGATCTTGCCTCCATTGATGGATTTTCGTAGGAGTCGAGAAGGGAAGAAAGCGCAGAAATAGGAGAGCAGATCAGCTGCAAATCCTGTAGTTCTAAATACAGTAAATTGTTTCAACTAGATTGTTTCAACTAGATGCTTAGATTTGTATGAATGTTGTTAGACTTTAGATTATTGAGTTCTACTATCTGTCATAATTTTTCCTCACTTGGAATGGCTTGAATATGGCCTGTAACTATAGTCACTGTGGTATGGAATGTGTCGTAGGTGAACGATCTTTATTAGGGAATCTCTTACAAGCCTAGCTGATTTGATAAAATTGGTCTTCGAAGCAGGATACTTTTTCAGGTATGTATTTAATCTTTTAGGATTCATGTGCCCTTTTATTTGGCATATACATGCTCCTTTATGATCAAGTGGGTTGCTCTTGTTCTTATTAGAATGAAGCACTTATAGCTACTGCCACTTTCCCTATTTTTGTTATTATGAATTTGTACTGGATAGGATTTCAAACAGCATAAAATTTGGTGGTTATTTAACATTGAAAAAACCAGTAATTATCTGAACAGTATTCAGGCGTACATTTGCCAATTTTGATTCCTTTGGCTGAATGGTGGCTTTTATTCCATAGGTCTCAACTGTACTTTATTTTTATTGTTGGTAGATTTAATCGAGTCGTCTATTCTTTTGGAGTCCAAATTCCAAAATCGATGCTGGTATACCTGATCTGCTTTGATTCATATATTATTTATGCATTCTGTTTTTGTAATGAATGGGCTCTATTTGGAGGGCATGTAGGAAAAGAGAAAGGATCTCAATAAATTCATTTATATCGATGGCTAATCTTTTGACTTTACAGAAGCGATTCAGGGTTAATCCTCTACAAGACTCATTCTATATATAAAAATAATGAGAAGAGCTGAAACATGATGGTTGGTTGGAAATGAGGAAATTAAGAATGTAATTTTTCATATTTTAAAGAATTTCTTTTTTTACGGCCTTGGGTTTGTGGATTCTTAATGGACAAAGTTGAGATGAAAATCAGCTGCATACTAGGTTCCAGCCATCCATACCTCAGATTGTATGTGCATCATCTTAATAACCGCTGTTGTAATGCATAAAAGTAATCTAATTTCTGATTTATGATGTGTATTTCATGCAAAAAGAATCAAGCATGATGTTGACAGATCAGTCCCACAAAAGGTGCCTGAAGTTGGTTGCATTTTCTTTGAAATTGGATTCTCAGGTTATCTTGTTGAATTTGTTGTTTCTGTGGTTCTGTGTCTCCTTTCCTTTGAAATAAATGAGATTGCTCATTGTTAGATTGCTTGCAGCTTCTACGTTTATTCACACAAATTTGGCTGCCCAAAACAAGGAGAAAATGAATGATGGAAGTCATTAAACCTTCAAATATGTTGCAACATTCGTGCTTCAGCGTATACAATCCGAAAGATTCAATTCATCATTGAATTTGTATGAGCTTGCCTTGGTATGTGATTCGTTTTGGTTTTTCCTTTATTTCTTTCAATTTGGGTTGTCAATAACCGAGGAAGACCACATCTCTCAATTATAATTTTATCTTGCTACCTTTTTAAAACAGAGATTGGTGCAGTGCTTCTGTGTGACACAGTGACATGTGGAACGCTCTATCAGCTACATGCTGTTCTTTCTTTCCTCCTGGTGACCATAAAGAATGCTAAAGTTACCAAAGCATTCAGGGAGCCTATTTTGCTTACCCTTATCCTTGGTTTTATGATATTGTTATTGTGGGTCAGTGGTATGTGTTTGTCATCATTCAACACCATTAGTTATGCTGACATATATTTTCAATAAGGTGGCGGTTCAGTGGTTCAATGTCCCTTTTTTGTATTTGTGATCTTTTGTCATTTCATAATGCAACCGTTTCAGCTCAGTTTCATTAAAAAATCATTGTCTGAAGTCTGAACTGGCATTTAAGTGTCGGCGAGGTCAAATTACTTGTTTATCAATTACACATTCCTTTTTCGTAAAGAACCCCATTTATCAGATTGGTGATTTCAGTAAGATTGTGTTTATGTTTTGAGAGTGCAGGGGGGTGCTGGACATTTTCCACCATTGCTGCAGTTGAAGGGATAAACAAGATAGTGACCGGTGAGTTAATATCACTCTCAGAGCAGGAGCTGGTTAATTGTGATAATTCTTACAATGCCGGCTGCAATGGAGGTCTCATGGACTATGTCTTTGAGTTCATCATCAACAATGGTGGTATTGACAGTGAAGAAGATTACCCATACAAGGGTGTTGATGGAAGATGTGACCAATACAAGTTAATTTCCATATCATCTACTGTTTATTTTTTAACTTTTCTGGAACTTATTTTATTACCATGACATTTAATTAGTGGTTACCATTAACACCAACGAGAAAAACCTTCTAAATTTTCCTATTGGGATAATGGCAGAAAAATGCCAAGGTAGTTAGCATTGATGGATATGAGGATGTTCCTACCAATGATGAGAAGACCTTGCAAAAGGCTGTTGCAAATCAACCTATCAGTGTTGCCATTGAAGCTGATGGCAGGCATTTCCAGCTCTATGAGTCTCTCTGGTTGAAGATTGTGTGTTGTATGCTTCCACTTCTGGCTTCAAAAAGTAGTCTTTCTTATAGGTTTGAGTAGAGTAAAATTCTAAACTGAGGAGCTTTGGGACAAATCACCATTATTTGGAGTGCGTAAAAGGTCCTTGAACCTAATTGGCACGTCATGCATTTATAACTTCATAAATATTTGAAGTAGTTTGTTTGGGACTTAGGGAGTTACTGTTCCATATTATTTATAACTTATTCAGTTGGTGATGATATTTTATTTGCTTCTTAGGATGGAGTTGCATTCGAAGGCGAAACTGGCAAGCTATTCAGGGCAGGGTTTCATGATCGCCTGGGAAGACCCGTGCTTATCATGAGGTCGGGGAAGCAGGTAGCCTTCCTCGTCTCTTGTTTTCTCTATGATGATCACGCCTTTGTCGTAAAGCTAACTCGTTCTCTTCATTCCTCGATCAGAATTCGACATCCTATGAAGGAAATATCCTGCAGCTTGTGTATATGTTAGAGAACGCGATCCTCAATCTTCCGGAGGGACAGGAGCAGATGGTATGGTTGATAGACTTCTCAGGCTGGTCAATGGCGCATAGCACGCGTATGAAGACATCCCGGGAGACGATTAACATCTTACAGAATCACTATCCGTAGAGGCTTGCTATCGCTTTTCTCTACAAACCCTCCGAGGCTTTTCGAGACTTTCTGGAAGGTTAGTAACTTGGTCACTCTCCAACGAATAGCTTCAACTCTGTATAGGCTGCCATCTTAAGTCTTTTGCGTGTTTTCAACCAGGCGGTGAAGTATATCCTAGACGCAAAGACATTCCAAAAGGTGCAGTTTGTTCGCCCCAACAACGAGGAGAGCGTGGAGATAATGAGGTCCCATTTCGACATTGAGAACCTTCCATCCGAGTTTGGTCAGAATGCCACACTTGAATACTTCCACGAGAAGTTCTCGAAGCTGATGAAGGAAGACGATGTCAAAGCCGCCAAGTTCTGTGGTTTCCTCTTGTTCCTTCTCTTAATTTGATATGTAAGACTTCGTGATTAAATTTGACCTAACCTTATTATTTATATATTTTTATTCTTCTTCCTTTTTTGTCCCTACTTTTAGTTTGAATTTGGTCTTAATTTTGAATTTCAAGTCTTTGATTTCAGGTATGTGGTGGCATTTTGTTGATCATATAGTTACCACCTTGTATGCTTAGCTACTCTGTAATTGCTATAGTCAGTCACCGGGTATTTATATATGTAATATGTATCACTATCACTTGCTTAATCATTTGAAATGAGGTCAGAAAGTTGCTTCATTCTTGTCCCTTTCTTCTTCTCAGTAATTCAATATACTGATTTGTTCAGATCCCCATCAATAGATCACATCTGGGAGTGTAGTTCACTCTCTGGCCTTAGCTTTAAATACAGTAGCTTTTAATTTATTTATTTTTTCGAGTGAGCCTCGGTTCCCCCTTTTTTTTCTTGAGCCAGATAATTTAGTAGCTCATTGGATTGGGAATTTGGTGACAGCTGTGTGACTATTTGATGTTTTGGTCCCATAATTGCCCAAGAGTCAAGTCTCTTTTTGCAGCAGAAGTCTTTATAGTTGTATACTCGTATCCATAAAAAAATAAAAATCTATAGTGTTACAGAAAAGAAAAATCGTAGTGAATAACGATTATTACAAAGAATCTTTGTACCCAAGTATCAAAATTTCCCTCTTTCATACAATTCTTGTACACTTATTTATTGCAATTAGCTTTAATTAGATCTTTGTGCAAATGAAGCTCTAATATGAGAGACGATAGAATTTCAGGATAGTTATGTTGGGCAAAGGTTCAGTTGCTTGGATTCACATCTGGTGATAATTGAATAGAAGGGTAAATCCGTACTTCTAGCTATGACTTCAATGTGAGCCCTTAAATTGGCAGCTCAAATTTTATGGCTGAGAAAAAATAATCCCAGCTTGTTCCTTTCAAGTTTCCTTGTATGTTTCTTATTTTGTATCCAGTGAAGAAACTGTGATCAACTCATGCTGGATGTGTTATGCCACTAAATCTCAACCTTGTTTAACACATGCTTATGCTTAGAAGTAATCTCTCTTTTTTGGGAAATGTAGGAAGCAGCTTTTCAGTCTGATAAACGACTTGCCTACAGTTTTTGATGTCGTATCAGAGAAAAGGCATATAAAAGACAAGCCCAGTGTTGACAGTGGAAGCAAATCTAAAGGCAGTGCAAAGGTGCGCTATTCTTTGTCTTGATTCAATTATCATTTGCCCATACACTATATAGACTAGAAATATATGTTTGTTTTTTCGCAAGTAATTTGAAGTAATTTAAGATTCCTTACATATTGCTTTTGTATGAATCTTGATCAATTTTCCTAAACATATAGATATGGTGGTTAGCCGACTTACAAAAGTATAAGATCATACAAAGGGTCTCATGTAAAACGGGAAAGCTATACCCAAAAAGAAAGGGTTCCCTCTATACTCCACCCAAAAGAAATAACTGCCGCTATCACTCTAATAAGCCACATTATGTGCTCTAAAGTCTTATGAGTCTACATTTCCTTCTACTCTCCAATATGGTCTTGCACTTCCACATTGTGGAGATGCTACTTTTACAATGCTCTATAATCATAGTGGCACATGACAACGAATTTAAGGATTCATTTCAAAAAATCACCTTTGTTGCGGGCCAGCCAGGTGAAATAGATCAATGCCTCGAATGTAAGTAACTTCGATTGGTAGAGCAGCAATTTTCGAATAGCTGGAGGCTCCAAAGGGAACCAACCCAGCCATCCCTCAATAGTAGCAAACCTTCTCTCAATGCCCACCTAAGTGAAGACCAAGTGTTGAACTTCCAAGATCTTCGGCCAA
Source organism: Persicaria maculosa (assembly GCA_963922045.1). NCBI lineage: Eukaryota > Viridiplantae > Streptophyta > Magnoliopsida > Caryophyllales > Polygonaceae > Persicaria > Persicaria maculosa. The sequence goes on from OY998252.1 coordinate 519,296, forward strand.
CCAAACCAGAGGTGATCCTCACTCTCCTCCTCAAAGCCACACAACACACACGCAGCAGCAGCAGGCCCCTTCCAATGTTTCACCCGTCTCCTGGTGTGAAGCCTTTGCCTACTAGCGAGCCAAACCACGAAGGCCCATTATCTGCATTGGATGCCCCTCCAGATGAGATCACCCCAGGCTACCTCCGGAGTCCTGGACCTAAACAGATGGTAAAGCTTGCTGCAGGACAGCCCACCATTGGGGTTACACAACTCATCCAGATCCGACGTGGTCATCCCATTCGCGTGCAGAGCGTCCTTGAGCTTAATCGACAACCCTTGTATGCTTTTCCAAAGCCATGTATCAGCCACCTTCGGTCTGAGCTCCCAAATACCCCTTCCAGCCGTGTGGTTAGCAGTGCACCATTTCAGCCAGACACTGGGTTTGGTCGTTAATTCCCCAAGCAGCTTCGTTTGCACACTTTTATTCCCTGCAAGGATCTCTCTAATATCCCGCCCCCCTTCACAATGTGGCTTCGTGATATTGTCCCAAGAAACCAAGCACTTCTTTCCTTCCTCACTACCACACCAGAGGAAGCTTCTGCACATGCTCTCAACCTGATCAACCACCCCTTTAGGGAGAGTAATGACCTGGCTCCAGAAGGTAATAATCTCAGTGCAAACTGACTTGATTGAAGACGGCCTGCGTATTACAGCTTTCTGGTGGACCAGGAGTGAATGATGGTGCGGATCTTATCATACAATGCTCCATACTCTCGTATCGCAACCGTTTTGGAGTGCAAGGGGATACCAAGATATCTGACTGGCAGCGTCCCCAGAGTAAACCCCAGCTGCTGAACAAAGGGGATAGCATCCTCTGAGCTGACTCCAGCAACAAACACAGTGCTCTTCTCCTCATTCGCCTTCAAGCCAGAAACTGCAAAGAAACTGTCCAGGCATTGCTTCACAATAGTGATCGAATCCATATCTGCTCTACAGAAAATCAGAAGGTCATTAGCAAAAGCAAGGTGTAAAAGCTTGAGTTTTTTGCACTTCGGATGAAATCTGAATTTCGGTCTTTCAGCGGCTTTCTGCAGCATTCGACTCAAAACCTCCATGCAGAGCACGAATAAATAAGGGGATAAGGGATCCCCTTGCCTCAGTCCTCGCTTACCAGGGAAAAAACCCTCCGGAGAACCATTGATCAGCACCGAGAACGAACAGGAGGTTACACACTCCATAATCAAGTCGATCAGATTTCTCGGAAATTGCAAGTATTCAAGTGTCGACCTGACAAACTCCCAATTTAGAAAATCATACGCCTTCTGATCAATTTTAGTTCCAGGCTAAAGCATGTCCATTGTCCACTGCTCATTTTCTCTGCTTGAAGGTCAAATCGCTTTTCGGTTCTTCTAAGAATGGACTTTTCAGGAACTGAAATTGCATTCTTCTATTGTCTTCACAGAGGTCAAGTGATGGGCAGATGTAAACCAACAACACTAAGCCGACCGGTGGGGGCTTCGAGGACGATGAAGATGAACAGTGTGACACCTTCTGCGGCTTTTGTGGGGGAAATTACAGCCCTGAGGAGTTCTGGATAGGCTGTGACTTCTGCGAAAGGTGGTACCACGTGTGAAGATTACCCCAGCTAAGGCAGAGAACATCAAGCGTTACAAATGCCCATCTTGCTTGAAGAAAGTTAGGCATTAGCAGCATCACCAGGGTTATACAAATCGGGTCGAGAAAATGCTGCTTTCCTTGTGGATTTGACATAGTGTATCTTTTATTGCCCCTGGTGGCTATGAAGAAACAAAATCAAGGTGAAGAAGTTGCATGTTTCTGTAATATGGTTCATGGTAGATGATGGGGTCTTATCTATTAAGGTGTTTTGATTTTAAGTGTGTGGCTTCTTGTAGGAAAGTGATGGGGTCTTATCAGATGCATTCCTCTTTTTCCTTTTATTTTTTGGAAAATTTTTAATGTAGGAGTGGGGACTGTATTATGTTTTCTAAAATCAAATTTTATAATCCCAGTTCCTTCTGTTTGAATCACTCTTTGGTGATGTTGTTCTTGCAGCTGAAAATATATGGAATTAATGGTAGTCAAAGAGAGTAGCATTTGTACTCAGATGGCTTCATTGTCAGTTCAAACAAAGGAATTAGGAACAAGAAAAGGGAATGTATGATTCTCTTCTTTAATTGATCTTCTTTCAAGCATTTTCTTCTTCTTCTTGAAGTAAGTGGAGTATAATCTTCTGTTCATTTACTCGTGCACTTCCTATTTCACATTAATAGTACAATTTTACCATCATTTTGTAGGACATGATACAAGGAATGCCTTACGATGCACATCCATGGATGTTCTTATTAGTGCTATGAGCACTCTCTCTGTCTTTCATCCACATGCAAATCCGGCTCTTAGGGTATGTTATCTTCAAAATGGATTTTTTCCTTCCATTTCTTCCATATTACCGATGCTTCATTGTAGGTGTTTGCTTAGAAAGGATGGGATACAGGCTGAAGTGAATCAACTATTTTGTGATCTTGATTCTGGAGATTACACACCCATGCCTACTCTCTCTTAAAGAGTTGGAAGTATATGAAAAGTTATGATTCTGTCATGTGGTGTAACTGAATGGAATTGCCAAAATGGTAGAATTGAATAGACAGGTTTTCTTTGAGTTTAAGCACATTATTATAACAAATTTCAAGATTCCGGTTATATTTTGGTAATATTTGTCAAACTGTTGTAGGTATGGAAGAAATTGTTTCTGATTCGGAAGAGCATTATCATTGTTTATCTCACATGTACAGATAGGAATGGATACACATCCTGCATGCACACATGTACACACAGCCTTTGTTTGTTGCTTGGGATGGCAAGGGAGGGTCTAATGAAGCTTTATTGTATTGAATCAATGTCCTGGACTGTTTATTGTTCATCTGATGCAGGGTCAGGATCTTTACAAGTCAAAGCAAGTGCGAGCTAAACAGATTGTACGAATACTTAGGAAGGTTTGTGTTACTTTTGTTTCCTCAACATAATAGTCCTTTCCTTATATTGTTACTCTTATTATGGCATAAAGAATCATGTACAAGAAGACAAGTCAGAAATGACTCATATTATTGCAGGCACCGGCCATCGCAGCTGACGCTTACCTGACACTAGCAGGAAGACCACCTGTCCCTCCTTCCGACAAACTCTCTTATGCAGAGAACTTTCTTTACAGCTTGATTCATTGTATGTTCTATCTCTTCCTACCTATAGGCATCACCATAGCTTGATTTTTGAGCTGTTTACACAAATCTCCATGCTGAGTCTCTGCCATATAGATCACTCTAATGAGAATTAATATTGTAGCTGGTTCCATCAATATGTTCGATTTGCTCTGTAAATTCCATGACTAAGACAACTAATAGGTCTAGCATAATATTCAGTAATGTTCTGTTACATCATGCAGGGGAAACAGGGAGTACAGACCGAACCCTAGGTTGGCCCGTGTTCTTGATATTCTTTTCATCCTGCATGCAGAACATGAAATGAATTGTTCTACAGCTGCTGGCCGTCATCTTGCATTAAGGTATTGTTATTTCTTGGTATAAGCTTCTCCTTCTTACTCATAAGTCATAATACCATTACTGATGGATGGCTTGGTCTGGACAGTGGGGTTGATGTATACACAGCTCTTACTGGAGCGGTTGGAGCACTATATGGCCCTCTTCATGGTGTAGCAAATGAGGTAAATATGGTCTATTTTCTGAGAATAACTCCCAACATCTGCATGGTTCTTCTCACTACGCTGTTCAATCTTTTACATCATTTTATCATTATTTGATGCTGTTCTTATTTTTATTCTTTCTGTTGAAATGTTGATTCCAGGCTGTGCTTAAGATGCTAAATGAGATTGGGAGTGTTGAAAACATTCCAGATTTTATTGTGGGTGTGAAGAACAGGTAAAAATGAAATGGATCAGTGACATTTTGTTGTCAATACCTGAAAATATGGAAACTGGACTAAATTTGTATTTTTCTGAATGAAATTGTTTTGCATGGTTGGCTAACAAATTATTGCCACTGAAGGAAGTGGAAAATGTCAGGGTTTGGCCACCGTGTGTACAAGAACTTTGACCCCAGAGCAAAGGTTATAAAAAATCTAGCTGAGGAAGTTTTCTCAATTGTTGGAAGGGATCCTCTAATTGAGGTACTTAATGTTTTCAACCTTCATATTGTTCCCTCATATTTTCCCTTGATGAGAAGGACCACCTTTCATATTATTGTTGACTGTTAGTATGCGACTGCAAATCCGGAGGACAGCAAACCAGTAAACCTCTACTTGAAGGGAAAACAAGATTTCCTTGTCAACATTTAACATTTTTGGACTCGAACAACAGCCTAGAGTCGCTCATGTTCCTTCACTTCCCCTTGGATATAGAAAGATCCCTCTTAGATAGAATTCTTGAACAATAAAGGCGTACCTTACTGGGGACTACATGATTTATGGGACAATTAACTTATTTGCAAAGTAGCAAATTCTAATACCTGGTTCATTTATACCATCACTTACCGAGTTACAGGTAGCTGTTGCGCTGGAGAAAGCTGCACTCTCTGAGTCTCTGATGAATATTTTATTAAAAGGAAGTCGTATCCATATGTTGATTTTTACTCTGGCTTAATATACTGGTATGACTCATGTAGTTAGATTCATCATGGTATCTTCTTCCAAAGATACGAATATTCCATGATCTTAATGATTTATTCTTTAACAGGGCCATGGGATTCCCACCGGAGTTCTTTACAGTGCTATTTGCGATCCCTCGAATGGCTGGCGACTTGGCACATAGGTCCGAGTCCCTAGATGATCCTGATACAAAAATAATAAGACCACAGGAGGTTAGGTTCTTATGTTTCCACTAGATTTTAACCAGGTCTCTCCTAATACTTGTAACATATTTGAATCAACAGATAAAAATCATGTTTAGGACCAATTTTGCATTCAGAGGTTGATATCTCATGCCTCCCTTTTTATTTCAGGTGTATACTGGGGTATGGCTGCGGCACTATGAATCAATTACAGAACGAAAGATGCCAGCTAAGTCAGACTCGCTTAAACAGATTTCAGTATCAAATGCCACAAGATGCAGGCTTGCCGGAAGCAAGATTTAAAGTGAACGCGTCTGGATTGCATTTGCAGCAGCAGTATGTGGAATGTAGCCTTCTTATCAAGTAACAGGTAATAAAAATCCATGAAAGTTCCCTACTTGATCCTTGGAAAATGGTATACGATACGAAGTTTCCTGCAGTGTTTTTAGTGCACATAAAAAGTATTCCAAAGGTGCAGTTCTTTCAGTTACATGAATATATAAGTAAAAATCGACTCCTGAAAACTCGTGTGTGTGGAAGTTACGGGTGGATGGGTACAGCTATGTTTACCTTCATATCTTTAGATAACGGGTTTAATTCCTCTCTTGTTGTACTATGGAAAAACAACAATAATATATGCAAGTCCAAGTTATTTGGGATCTTTTAAACTTTGCACATAGATGAATTAGTATATCCTTTCGTCGGTTTTTTTTTTTTTTTTCCGTTAAATCTGTTAGGTTTTAAGGCAAACCTAACTGTTGTTGGTAGTCATCTTCTTGAAATATCTAACAATGAAAAGATGCTTGCTTACCAAATTATATACAAAACAATAGGCTCTCTATAAATTGGCTGCAGTTGTTGGTAGTCATTCGAAGTCACTTTCTTGTGCTTACCATACTAATAGATTTTCTAATCCTTGTAGGGATTTCTAGCAGTAGGTTCATCTCGATTGAACTGGCCATTGAAGAATTTAAACAAGATATCCAAGATTGTAATTATAAATAGTCCACTGACAGTTTTATCTCCAATTCTTGGCCCATTTCAAAAGCTAAGGTATATATTGTGAACTTTAACTCTTTTAAATTTCGAGCTGAACTAGGGTTATTATCTTTTCTTGTAAGCTAACTACATTGAGCTCTTGGGTTTTCCAACATCTTTTGTCATGTGACTTTATTGGATTGGATCATTTGTACCTCTTCTCTTTCCCTATACACATGGTTTTTTTTTTCTTTATTATCCATATACTACTTGTTTATGATTGTGATTTGAGAGAGAATTCAATGCTATGTACGTAGTTTATTGAGTATCCACCTTACATAAATTGAGATAAATGAGACTAAATAATCTTTAATATGGAGTATATAGTACTCATAAACTTAGATAAAAAACTCATTGGTAAAGGGTTAATAGTATCCATGTATCTCTTCTCGAGTCAAAAAGATTTGAAGTAGGAGATTGAAAGTAGAGGGAGCTATGCTTGGCTTTAATGGCTGCCTTTTTACAGCATCTGTTGCATCATCTGTGGTGAGCTTTTCTTTTTAACTGAGCCACTTATCATTGTATAATACTACCAAATGAATGTGTTAAGAGAAAAAAACTCATCATAGAGAATTGTTTAATTATGAGTTCATGAAAGGGTTAATTTTACTCAAATTGTAAGTGAGCTACTGCACATACTGGTAGAATAGAGAAGTTTTTCAGTAAAACATAAATTGGAGTTATTTGTGCTGCTGCTGCTGCTGGTTTAACCGTTTGATCCTGCCCAAGCTGCTGGAAGTGTATCCTGTCTTCTGTTGTTCCATGTTTTCTGCTGTTTTGCTGTTGTTCCATGTTTGCTGCTGGAAGCTATGATACAGCTGAAAGAAAAAGATATCATCATTTCTAAATTTAGAATCAAAGCAATAAAATGACGGGCAAATACACTTCTAGAGCACAGGCCTTTAAAGAGCTTGCTACCACACTTCTACAGCACAGGCCTTGAAAGAGCACAGGCCTTGAAAGAACAAATCTGGAGAAACTTACTTTCTGCATATCTTCGGGAAAGATGTCTGACAGAAAATGTAGGTCATCTGTTGCAACAGAAACCAAACCAATAAAACCAGCAGAACCATTTTGGGTGGTGTGTCGGGTGAAGGAAATTGATCATTCACCCATCATCCGACCCATTACCATCCCTAATCCCTGATCTGATTGCCAAATAGTTTTCTCAGACGAGAGTCCATGTTTGATACTGATATATAACAAAGCTTTGTACTAAAAAGCGTCGGACTCATAGGAACTAGCTAGGATCACATAAACGATAGAGAAAAACCTAAAGAGAACATTATCATAATTAACTTACTTCAAATGTTGAATATATACCGTATATTATAAGTATACGTAAGTTATGAGGCCAATGTAAAAAGCAATCCGCAACCACTTAGCATAATCCAAGGACACATTATGCATGACAAACCATACAAATTAAATATCACTCCTAAAGAATAAACTACATAGATCTTGCGTGGATATAATTTCTTACAACTTGTGCTTCATTTCCGGTACAAAAATTCAAAGTGATGCAATCTTGCAGCCACGGGATGCTATTTGTAGTAACGATCTTGCTCCTAATAGAGTCGTCGAGGCAACAATTCTCCCTATCAAAGTTCCATGTGCACATAATGAACGAGCTCCCGAACGACAGCCCCCTGGAGGTGCACTGCAAGTCAGCAGATGATGACCTGGAGGACCATACGGTGTGGAGCCAACACGAGTATGTCTTCACCTTCCGAGAAAACTTCCTCATGACCACGCTCTTTTGGTGCAATTTGCGTTGGGTCTCAATGGACCGTCGCATTTCGTGCAACATCTTCTGGCCCAACGACGGCTTGTTGAGTCGTTGTAACAACCATAGCTGCATCTGGCACGCCAAAGAGGGCGGCCTTGAGTTCCGTGATCCGTTTACAGATAACGTTTTCGTTCACTATGAGTGGAATTGACTTTGGGTCAGTAAAAAGTAGCATAAATTTAAGCACTTGTATTGTCTATTTGAAATCGTATGTTATAAGGAAATCTTTAATGTAGTTGAACTAGAGCTACAACTAGATCGAATAATTAACACTTAAGTTCGTGGTTATCATGTGGTGTTATGAACTTATGATTGATCATTGTTCATTGATGATGGACACAACATATATAAACTATAATTTATGAATAACATGTGATAGATGATGTAGCCATACTTTCATTTATTTTGTTGTTTAACTAGTAAAATTTCAGTCTATGGCGCGTTTTTTTAAAAAAAAATAAAAAAAAATAAAATTATGTTTCATACAAAAAAAAAAAAAGTGTTTTAAATTAAACTCATTTATTTAAATGAGTTGATCGAAAATAAAAGGAAAAAAAAGATGGGTTTAAAGAAATAAAGGAGATTAGGGGAAAAGAAAAAAGCTTATTGGTGGAAATGTAAGAAAAAAAGAAGAGGCTGATACATCGTCAAAAAAAATTTGTTTTATGAGTATACTAGTTCGGTACCCGCACTTTTGTGCGTTTTTTTTTTAAATTAATATATTTAGTGTTAAAAATATATACTTTTTTTTGTAAATAAACTCTAAGTACTACATTCACATCTAAACATTGTTAATTATTATATAGTTAATGGTAAAACAACTTTGAAAATTTGTAATTAGAGACAAAATTTTATCCCATTGTTGATTAATATTTGTACCCAAATGCATGTATGTAAAAATAATCATAAATTATATATGCAATGTACCGTTATTTGGAGTTGAAATTATTTTTCTTCAATTTATTCTTCTTCTCTTCGAATACATTTGCCATCTTTAAATGCATCTCCTTTCAATTATATTGTGGAACAATGTAAATGAACATGTATCATTTATATTTAAAAAATATTTAGTAAATTTATTTATTTATTTATTGTGATTTGTTAGGCATACTTGAGATACTTGAGATGTCAGATAAAGAAAACAGGGTACTCCCTCCGTTTCAAAATAAATATCGTTTGATTTTTTTGCACGTTTTTTAAGGAAGTAAAAACTCTATAAAATATTATTTTTTGATCAATTTTTTTTATATAAATTGATACTCCCTCCGTTAATTGAAACATGTCGTTTTATACATTTGCACAATTTTTAAGAAAGCAAATAAAAGCAAACAAAAATACACTTATACCTCTAATTATTACTTTATTTTTCCACTTTATCGAAAACTACAAATAACAAATCCCTAATCATTAAAAGAGTAATTTTGGAAAGTGAATACCAAAATACCTAAAACGATATGTTTTTCTTAACAAGATTTTACTCCTAAAACGACATGCATGTTTTTCTTAACGAAGGGAGTACTTATTATTAATAAGTATAAGATTATTCCAATCCCTAGCTTTTTTCTTGAGATCCTTTTGTTTGAACATAAGTTGGAACAAATACGAGCCCGGGCACGACGCACGCCACGATTGTTTAACTATGTTCCGGAAGTCTTTCTGCTAAAGCCATGCATTCTCAAACTTGAAGGGAGGTGTTGAACAAAAATGCGCGAATAATTGTAAAACATATTTTATTTAATTTTTTAGAATTTGAGTTCGACCCCTTTTGGTTATCCTCTTGATTCGAAGTCGTATCGACACCAAGACTTAAGTGGTTTTGGTGATTTGGGTTGCACCCGAATTTTTAACGGGTTGCCTACGTATCTCTTGGAAGAGAATCAAGCCTTACGTAGTTCCAAGTATTTGAATTGATTTAATTTTCGGGTTTTAGTGATTGAACCCGACGAGCTTTAGCTTTATTTCGAGTGTCCTACGTACCCGTTTGGAACGGGATCAAATCACTCGTAGTTCTGTTAAGAATCAATTTAATTTAATTTGAAATGGGCGACTGGATCCAATGTATATTTGAATTTTAACATCAGATTTCCTACGTAACTCAGAAAAGAGCATCAAGTCTTCACGTAGTTCTTTTGTAGAGAACCGTTTGAATTTGGAGAAATTTGATTTAGGTTTTTGACTCCGTTTTCTTTTTCTTCGTTTAAAAGTCAATTTTGGAATCGACCCACTAGAATAAATTGACAATGAAATTTTACGAGTTTAACTTTATGATTTTGTTAAACCCAATTTCAATTTGGGCCAATCATGTGTTTCTTATATTTTGTGGGCTAATTTTTTAATTTCTCATACATTTAAAAAATGTAAGCCGTATGTATATATATGCATATATACAATATAAAGGGCTTGCTTTTTGCTTTCTTTTTGCCCGATGCTCATCATCATCATTATTTTGTTAATGAAAATTACGTAGCACATGGCTGAATTACATTTTGAGGAGCCTTACACCTTCAACCCATTTTTTATTACAAAGCCCACAATCAATTTTTTTTTTGAAGGAAAGAAGACGTCATTCATTCTCACAGGCTCGTCCTCTTCGTTTCTTTTTTTTTTTTTCTCTGAGAACGAGATCAGCTGCTCGCCTCGCCTCTCTCTTTTTCCTCGTCGTCAGTAACCGGCCGAAAATTTGGGGTTCGAGTAACCGGAAAAGAGGGCAAAGGAAGGGCGGTGCGAGGCAAGGTGAGGGCGGTGCGAGGCAAGGTGAGGGCGGGACTGCTACGCCAATCAGGTATGTTTAGCTTTAGGCCTAAAATCTCCCAACCTCAAATCCAACGATTTAGTTTAATATTTAGGCGATTTGTACCCTAAATCTCGAATACTCAGTCACATCCACTTCAATTGGATGTTTAATTTCTAGGTTCAATTGATTTTTAGGGCTTGTAATCCTAGGGCTTTTTTTTTTTAATTTGTGCAATTTGGGGCTTTTCGATTTAGGAAAAGCGGCAAGGCAAGCTGAACGAGCTCCAGGGCTTAGGACTTTTGAAAGAAACCGGTGAAGGGTTCCATCTTTGAGTCTCCTTGTGGCAAAGTCTCGCTTGAATCCTTGAAGGCACTGCGAAGATGATCCCGATGTCACAGATTAGGTATGTTCATTTTGATTTTTTTTTATCTGTGTATGAAAACCCCAATCCCAAATTCGTTATTTGATTTAGCGTTCAGATAAATTAAGCTAATGATTTCGAATCTCTTTCTTCACCAATTCTCGATTGGATGCTCGGCTGATTTATAATTTGGATTAGGGAAAACCAGCGACCAAAAGAAGCGGGGAACTAGGGCTCGGACGACTCAAATCAGCAGGGACCAAACAATTCTTTGGAAGATAGAAGACTCTCGTCAGGTTGGTGATCTTCCTGCCTCAATCCAGTCCTTTAATTGGCCTCGTGAGACTTGTTTTGTTGAGCCTGTGAGTTTAGATTTTAATTTGGATTTAGATTTGGGATGAACAAATTCAAAACAGTGATGTATTGCTGTCTATGATTCACCCTCTCCTTTTTTTTTCTTTAAGAGAACGGCCAACAGAGAGAAACTTAATTCTTAATTTGTTTGAACTGATTAATCTTGCCGACAATCTGTTTTCTTTCTCTACTTTTGGCTTCACTATTCCATATATGGCTGCAGTGAATTTGTTGCTTTTAGCCTTGTTTGCAATTGCTTGCAATTTGTTTGTGACCTTGTTGGATCATTCAGAAAACTCGAGTAGTGTTTTGAATAGATTTTTGGTCAAGTTTCACCCTCGTTCTCTTAGAATTTGCTTGAAACTGAACAGCAAATATGTTTGCTTTCCAACTTCATTGTTTGACTGTTTGTGAATTTGTTTGCTTGATTTGGCCGCCTGCTAGTTTAGGGAAAATCCAGGCCGCCTGCTAGTTTAGGGAAAATCCAGCAGTGTTTCGAATAGGCTTTAGCAGAACTTCGCCCTTGTTGTCTTAGGTAGAAGTTGGTGAAAACTGTTGAGCCTTGTGTTGCCATGATTTGATTAGCAAATTTACTTAGTGAATTTAGGCAGAGTTTCACCCTCTTTTAGGGCGTTTAACTGATTCCGAAACCCAAGCCACAAGCGAAAACAAGAGTGCTTTGCAAGGGCGGGGTTTCGGGAATCCATTTCAGCAGCACTTCGACCCATTTTAGGGTATTTTAACGACTCCGAAACCCAGGCCGCAAGCGAAAACAAGAGTGCTTTGCAAGGGCGGGGTTTCGAGAGTGAGTTTTGACAGCATTCCGACTCCTTTTATGGCAGTTTGACGACTCCGAGACCCAGACCACAAGCGAAAACAAGGGTGCTTTGCAAGGGCGGGGTCTCGAGAGTGAATTTCAGCGGCGTTTCGGCTGTATTTAGGGCGATTTGGCGACTCCGAAACCCAGGCCACAAGCGAAAACAAGGGTGCTTTGCAAGGGCGGGGTCTCGGAGTCCATAGGAACCCCACAAAGAGAGAAGGCTACCTTTTTGCCTCTTTTCTTCTTGCTGTGCGTGTAATGCTTTGTGTTTGTTTGCTTTGTGCAGGCTTTCTTATTTTTCTGCCAGCCCCTCGTTCTCTCTTTTTCTGCCGTGTGTGTGTTCTCGTTTTTTTTCTTTCTCCCTAGCAAACCTTAGCCACCTTTTATAGGGTAAAGAGGTAAGAGGATAGATATGAACTTTCAATATTTCTATCCTTTTCAGCAAATGTATAATCTTTTATTCTGATCACCTTTCCCCTTTATTTTATTCTTTTTTTTTTTTTTTTTTTTTTTTTTAGTGATCAGCAAATCTTCGGAGGGGAGCTAGTTGAGAAAACCTACTTTCCCCTTTTTAATATTCGTACAATTATACAGCTTTTTTTGTTAGGGAATATTTTTTTAACTGTTGACTTTAACTGATTTTACTCTCTTTTTTTCAGCAATACATTGGGCTGGACCGGGCTATCTTCATTCAATGAATTCATGAATATTGATTCAGGCCCGTATCAATTATGTGAATTTAACCAGAAGGTTGGTTGAGCCATTTGTTGAACTTTGAGCCAAGCTACCGACAAAGCCGCGGGCTCTACGATCCGGATGAATCGCCCCTTGATCTTACAAACTCGATCACTGTATTGAATGTGTAAATTCGTTGACGAGCTTGTTAGATATATGTATTTGACATGTAGCATACTTCGCATATGCCTCGCTTGTTCGTAAATATTACAAACCAATTTTAAGTATCAATGAAAGCCTTCACGAAAATGATTTCATGAACACATATGATAACTTTTAATAAAGCACGCAAATTTACTCGCAAACAGGAGGGGCCTTAAAGACTGAACCACTGTAGAAAGTTATAGATATAGGACAGTGATCAAAGGAAGAAAAGACTCCCATTAAAAGTAATTAGATCGGAGAATTTCTCAATAATCTGGTGCTGATCCAGCACTCGATCAAGTTTTTCTCGGATATTGTTTTCTTCGTCAGGGCTCCTTCTCCAACTAAACGTGTTGGCGAATGTAGGAAGATCCACAAGGCACTAATGCATCGAATCCCATCATTTTTTTCTATTTTATGTTAACTTTTGGTAATAGTTTATTTAATTTTACAATTGTAATTTTTTGTACTTAAAAATTATTATTATTTTTAAAAGAAAAATATCCGCCATGTACTAGTTAAAATTACGGAAATTTCGTCAGGTACCCCTGGAGTATTGCAATTTTCGCGAGGTCTACAATTTTTTTGCATATTTCGCGTGGTGCCCCTGAGGTTTTAAAACATTCCGCATCGTGCCCTTCCCGATTAAGTTTAACAGTTTTTGCTTTCTCCTGCTAGTTTGCAAATTAAAAAAAAAAAAGAAAAAAAAGAAAGGCTCGAGCGAAGAGAGAGTGAAGAGAGAAGGCTCGAGCGAGGAGAGAAGGCGCCATACCCTGCTCGAGTCGGAACCGCTGCTCGGACCTGCGCTCGGACCTAGGCTCGGACCTGCTGCAACCGTCTCTCGATTATAGCCAGGTGAGTATTACGAACCTATAATCTAGGGTTTGGGTGGTTAGATTTGTGGTGTTCTTGTTTTTAGATCTAGTCTCCCCTAGGGTTTTAAATTAGGATCTGTAGATGTCTTAATCGAAGTGGATTTCTATGACTTTGTTTTCCGTTTTGCATCTCGCAAGTAATGGAACTTTTGATTATGTCAACCAGTTGTTGATTTCTGGATCTATTGTTCTTGTTTTTGTCTAAATTCGAATTCGAACGATAAGAAAATGTAACATGTTGGCTAGTAGCAAATATGAATGATACGATGCATTTGACGCAACACTGATTCTCCAACTCAATCCTAGAAGCTACAATGAAATTGTGCTTCTACAGAGAAGGTGATTTTCGATTGCTTTTAGTTTGAATCTGTGTGCAATTTCCGTTTGCTTTTAGTTTTGGTCGTTTGTGTTGAGCCTAAAAGACAAGATTGTACTAAAGTCATCTTCATAGAAGCAAACTTAGTAATAAAAGCATGTTAGACCTCTCTGCACAATAATTCAAAGCATTGTGGTAAGGTTAGGTTAGGGTTGGAATATGCTTAGATTCATGGAAAGCCTAAAAGTGAAGGCTACCAAATTATCCAAATTCTAAATTTATCATTGAGGTTCTTTGTTTTTTGTGTCTATGCTTGCATAAGTTGTATCTACTGTGTTATACGCTGAGTGTATATAATCAAAACCCACCAGTCATCCATCCAAAAGGATACTTAGTCAAAAGGATGTTATTAACTTTAGTCCATATCATTTCTGATAATGTGCTGCTGCTGAGTTGGCTGGTCCTTGTTTTAGTGTTGAAGGAGCCAAGCCATAAATGGTTTTGGAGTTGTGGTTCCAGATTAGTGGGTTGCGCTGGCCGGAGGTCAGAACCCAGCTCCATTCCCAGCACTTACGGCGTTTGTTTTAGGTCATCTGGGAGGTCATCTGGGGTGATTTCTCACTGCTCTAAATTCATCCATACAAATTTTATCTCGTGTTTCCTTTTACTGCTAAATTTCATATAATGTGTTTTCTTCCAAAATTTCATATAGGGTGTGTGCCTATAAAAGGTGAATAATAATGTAACAAACAGTTCAATTGAGAAATCAAGAAGTGTAACAGCAAAGTCAAATAGATCGATATGATCCCAGATGGATTTGATCAATATCTACGACTTCAACAAATAGAACGCATTGAGAGTTTGAATGTTCATATGATATGATCTTGGCCAGCTCTACACTAAACTCAAGTACACACTAAACTCAAGCACAAAGAACAATGAACAAATAGAGAATGATGAAATTGCCTCTCGTTGCAACCATCCAGCCATTGAACCTTGCTTGGAGGGGCACGACTCGAGCCTCTCAACCGGATTCTAATTAATCCCATCCTCATAGTCCTCACTTAATTAGAGCCTGGAAATAAAGAGTTATTGTGAAATGGGTAGGGATTGAATAACTTATAAATCACTCCGTACATCCTAAATAATAAGTAACTATTAAGTCACATATTACTAGCACCAAAAATCTACTTTCCTTCCATCATAACATTAGAATGACAAAATTAACTGAAGACAACAAAGAGATAAATGGTGTAAGCATCAAGGTCAGAACAACAAAGCTTTGTAATAGTAACTACTTGGACCAATACAATCTTCTTTTTCATGTAAGACGTAATCAATATACATTACATGGAAAGCCTAAAAGTGAAGGCTACCAAATTATCCAAATTCTAAATTTATCATTGAGGTTCTTTGTTTTTGGTGTCTATGCTTGCATAAGTTGCATCTACTGTGTTATACGCTGAGTGTATATAATCAAAATCAACCAGTCCTCCATCCAAAAGGATATTTAATCAAAATGATGTTATAAACTTTAGTCCATATCATTTTTGATAATGTGTTGCTGCTGAGCTGGCTGGTCCTTGTTTTAGTGTTGAATGAGCCAAGCCATGGATGGTTTTGGAGTTGTGGTTCCAGATTGGTGGGCTGCGCTGGCTGGAGGTGAGAACCCAGCTCCATTCCCAGCACTTACGGCGTTTGTTTTAGGTCATCTGGGAGGTCATCTGGGGTAATTTCTCACTGCTCTAAATTCATACATACAAATTTTATCTCGTGTTTCCTTTTACTGCTAAATTTCATATAATGTGTTTTCTTTCAAAATTTCATATAGGGTGTTTCCTTTTACTACTAAATTTCATGAAATGGGTAGGGATTGAATAACTTATAAATCACTCCATACATCCTAAATAATAAGTAACTATTATGTCACATGTTACTAGCACCAAAAATCTATTTTCCTTCCATAATAACATTAGAATGACATAATTAACATAAGACAACAAAGAGATAAATGGTGTAAGCATCAAGGTCAGAACAACAAAGCTTTGTAATAGCAACTACTTGGACCAATACAATCTTTTTTTTCATGTAAGACGTCATCAACATACATTACATGGAAAGCCTAAAAGTGAAGGCTACCAAATTATCCAGATTCTAAATTTATCATTAAGGTTCTTTGTTTTTGGCGTCTATGCTTGCATAAGTTGCATCTACTGTGTTATACGCTGAGTGTATATAATCAAAACCCACTAGTCCTCCATCCAAAAGGATACTTAATTAAAAGGATGTTATAAACTTTAGTCCATATCATTTCTGATAATGTGCTGCTGCTGAGCTGGTTGGTCCTTGTTTTAGTGTTGAATGAGCCATGCCATGGATGGTTTTGGAGTTGTGGTTCCAAATTGGTGGGCTGCGCTGGCTGGAGGTGAGAACCCAGCTCCATTCCCAACACTTACGGCGTTTGTTTTAGGTCATCTGGAGGCCATCTGGGGTAATTTCTCACTGCTCTAAATTCATCCATACAAATTTTATCTCGTGTTTCCTTTTACTGCTAAATTTCATATAATGTGTTTTTTTTTCAAAATTTCATATAGGGTGTTTCTTTTTATTGCTAAATTTCATGAAATGGGTAGGGATTGAATAACTTATAAATCACTCCGTACATCCTAAATAATAAGTAACTATTAAGTCACATATTACTAGCACCAAAAATCTATTTTCCTTCCATAATAACATTAGAATGACAGAATTAACATAAGACAACAAAGAGATAAATGGTGTAAGCATCAAGGTCAGAACAACCAAGCTTTGTAATAGCAACTACTTGGACCAATACAATCTTCTTTTTCATGTAAGACGTCATCAACATACATTACATGGAAAGCCTAAAAGTGAAGGCTACCAAATTATCCAGATTCTAAATTTATCATTGAGGTTCTTTGTTTTTGGTGTCTATGCTTGCATAAGTTGCATCTACTGTGTTATACGATGAGTGTATATAATCAAAACCCACCAGTCCTCCATCCAAAAGGATACTTAATCAAAATGATGTTATAAACATTAGTCCATATCATTTTTGATAATGTGTTGCTGCTGAGCTGGCTGGTCCTTGTTTTAGTGTTGAAGGAGTCAATCCATGGATGGTTTTGGAGTTGTGGTTCCAGATTTGTGGGCTGCACTGGCCGGAGGTGAGAACCCAGCTCCATTCTCAGCACTTACGGCGTTTGTTTTAGGTCATCTGGGAGGCAATCTGGGGTAATTTCTCACTGCTCTAAATTCATCCATACAAATTTTATCTCGTGTTTCCTTTTACTGCTAAATTTCATATAATGTGTTTTCTTTCAAAATTTCATATAGGGTGTTTCCTTTTACTTCTAAATTTCATAAAATGGGTAGGGATTGAATAACTTATAAATCACTTCGTACATCCTAAATAATAAGTAACTATTAAGTCACATATTACTAGCACCAAAAATCTATTTTCCGTCCATCATAACATCAGAATGACAAAATTAACAGAAGACAACAAAGAGATAAATGGTGTAAGCATCAAGGTCAGAACAACAAAGCTTTGTAATAGCAACTACTTGGACCAATACAATCTTCTTTGTCATGTAAGACGTAATCAATATACATTACAATCCTCCATCAGCTTTAACTTTTTCAAATTATTTCATTTCCAACACAATGTATGTTGTTGTTCTATTCAGATATGTGTACGAATACGCATCTTCATTCAGCTTGTGGACGTACAATCTCTGAGCTTTTTGCTGATGAAATGACTCAACTCATTTTCCAAGGGAACCTCCACTGATCCAACTTGGAAACGAAAATATTTCATGCTGATAGAGAAACTTTAAGTGCCGTTTGGTTGGAGACTATGGAAACGAAAGGGGGAGGCACTGAGATAGTATAATTAGACTAGATTCATTTCCTCACTCCTTCCGTTTCATACTTTTAAACCAAACCAAAGGAAGTATGAAATCATCAATCACATCAATGGCTATTTTACATAAAGAAGAAGGAACAATTACCACTTTTTTCATCCAGATACACTTCAAAAGCTCCAGTATGCACTATGGACATGAGAAGCACTCGGGACGCCGAAATAGCATATAGATAGTGTAGAATTTCGCAGCACTTATTTGATAAAACCACGGAGGTGCATGGTGTGTTTCCCATATTTGGTAAAATTTGATCGCCTACATCTACAGATCCAACACTTCCTATATAGACAACACTAACCATTCTTCCCACTACACGCCTCCAAGGTGGATATGAATGGTTCACATGAGCCACATCACTCCAAGGTGGATAAGGATAGTTCACATGAGCCACATCAATCATTGGGAATTGTGTTTCTGACATCTTTTCCACTTCAAATGCTTGTCTCCTGAGAGAATTGCAAGATACAAACGATAGTCGGAAGAAGACCACATATAGCGTATATTTATAAGTATCAGAAACAAACACTTCTAATCCAAAACAATCTCATACCCGTTATTTGTTTACATACTACACATCAATGGATTTGAGATTTTTTACTCTTACTAATGTTTATCAACAAACTACAGAAAAAGGTCAATCGAGCTAACATTACAGAAATGTTGGTGAATTCAAGCATAGACAAAATATATGTTCTTTTCCCGTTTTCTCATCGTCAAATTATGAGCTCAACTTAGCCGTTGTGCCCTTCTAAACCAGGATCAAGAGCTGGGTCACTGCACAAGAGAGGTAATTTCAACTCTATTTTTTTCTGTGTACTTGAGTTTGGAGTAATTTTATCAATTAAGGAGTGTTCGATGTCACAACAATTGCTCTCCAACTTTTTCATCTCTTCAACTCCGGTCGACCAGCCCTCGGTTTGCCGCCTCATTCAATCATCCAACTATATATTCAATTTTGTAAACAATCCAAGGTAGCAATTAAAAATGTTGGAGCACAAAAGTACTTAAATGTATTTATATATCGAAGTTATTAGTAACTAATCATACATAAAGTAGTGACTTAAATGTATTTTTCTGTATGCTTGAGTTTAGGGTAATCATACATAAAGTAGTGGCTTAAAAATGTTGGAGCACAAAAGTAGTGTATTTATCGGAATAATAGTAACAATTCAAGGGCATGTATGTGAAGTGTGAACCTTTGAATTGTGGCTTATGGGTTGAGCATCTACTCACTTATCGGCTTCCTCTCCGATGTGGGCACCAGTACAGTGAGACTTAATTTTGAAAGACTCTCATTTTTATAGGTTATTGGGAATCTTGTACGAAATACTCCATCGTGTGGCTGGTGTTAGTCGTGGTGCACGCTCTGTCTCCACCACCATATACACACACACCATGTACTTTCATTTTCTCACTCCGAAAAATGGATCATTTTTCCCATTCTCTGACCTTCTCTAGGACAATTGTCCAACAACTTTTTTGGTAGTATGTGGTATTAAGGGTGGAATTGGTACATTACCGATTCTTTTTTTCGTTTACCATATATCAACCAATTTGAATTGGTAATCTTAAAATCAGAACCATTACCAACCACCGAAGGGGTTGTACCAACTTAATTGGTTACCAATTAAGTTGGTTGGTACGTGTTGGTAATGGTATTTTACCATGTTTTGGGTGTTAATGAAAAAATATACAAATAGTCAAATACAATACAGTTTAATTAAAACTTATAAGTGATTTAGTACAATTCAAGTACCAACAACATAAATACTTAAATTGTTCATGTATTTAAGCACTAAATCAAAATAAAAACTTAAATATTCCCGACAATATTCAAAATAACATGTTCATGTACTTTCAAATAAAGTTTAGGTTTTAGTCTGAATTAACCGAGGTCGAGCTAGTATTCCTCCATTGATTAAAAGCATTTTATGAAAATAACAAATACAAAAAGAAATCAAGTTAATAGGTAATACTTAAAATAAAAAACAGTAAAACAATATACATTTTTTGAGCCCTAGCATAACATAGGTAAATGAACTTAGATCTCAGAGGGTGACCGTCATTAAAGGGATGAAGCCGAATGGTGAAAAACCTAAGGCTAGGCTTTTTTTTTCTCTCTTTATTTCCCTAATTAAATTTTAGTGTTTTACATAAAAAAGTTATGGACTTACATTAAAACTTAAAACAACTAAAATATAAATAAAAAAATCCTAAATATATATTGGTAGGAATTGGTTGGTAATTACCGTACCAACCAATTTCAAATCGGTTGGTAATGGTAATACCAAATTTTCTGTTTCAATTACCGTTACCGTACCGACTTCTGAAACTTGGTTCGGTATACCGTACCAATTAAATTGGTAACCAACTTAATTGGTTACCAATTTAATTGGTTCGGGTGGCACGAGTTGGTTCGGTTTTCGTGGGAATTTTTGCCCAGCCCTATGTGGTATATCTTAGATAAGGATGACAATGGGCCGGGAGGTGGGTAGATAATCTACTTCTGGCACCCAACCCACTAGTTATAACTTTATTGTTAAATATTGTTGGTAATTTATTTTATAATAAGGTAAGTAAAAATCAAAGTAATCCGTTAGTATTTGCAATATATAGGGTGGTTTTTTCATAAATAGGCCTATTGAACCCATAAACTCGGAGGTTGGGCCCAGGTTTAGTGTTCTGAACCCGTGTTGGGCCAATTGCTTTTCTAATTGACAACCCTTTTTTTTTTATATAGGATGTTCATCCTTCAAACGCCCAATGAAATTAAAGCATACATATATATGTTACACACACATATAGAGGAAATTTATGTAACAAGACTAGGTCACATGCAATACGGTAGCTAGGTAGGTAGATTGAAAAAGACGAATAGGCTGGTAATTAAGGTGTACGTAGTAATTGAGCATAGAGGATGGGACTAGCGTCGCCTACAAGCAGTTTCACGCTGAGCGTTGAAGAAGACGGCGGCGACAGGGGAGCCTAGGTCGTTCTGGGTTGCGAAGCGGCGGGTGTTGAAGTAGTCTCTGGATGGAGGAGGCGGGGCAGGGGCAGCCTCCTCCTGAAGCCGCCGCGGCTGTTTAAAGAGGATGAAGGCGAACCTGTGGATGCCGAGGTATGGCCTTGGCATCTCGTAGCCCACCACCTCTCTACCTGCATCCACAATATTAATACATCCATCAATATAATATATATATATATATATATATATATATATATATATATATATATATATATATATATATATATATATATATATATATATATATATATATACTAGTGTATGCCCCGTCCCCTGCACGGGAATATGTCAACACAATATTATAAAATTATATTTATTATCTATAAAAAAATCCTATTATAAATATGAAAATAAATAAATAAATATGAATTACATTATGATAATTAAACTAATAAATGGAAATGTAAGATTAAAATTAATCTAGATCTAAATAACTCATTCTACTAAAAAATAATATCTACTAAAAAAAATTAACCTACACTTATATGGCAATTTGTATATCTGTATATGCCAAATTTATTACTATTACCGCGTTTAATTATATTGATATGGTTATTTCCTTATATAATATTTACTCTTTTATAAGATATTCCATCTATTCAATTATATGAGTTAATGGTAAAATAAAATAATTATTTTTAATTATATAGATTAGAACTATCTCATTATTTTTTATTAGATTTCCTTTTTGACGTGAGGAAGTTTTGCGAGATGCTCACGTGCCGAGTTCGTTCGTAGATTGGATGTACTCATACTCGCCTATATGATATATATGATTAGATTTAATTTTAATATAGTAAATATGTCCGTATACAGAATCGATTCCAAAGAGTTCTGAACTCACCATTTCGGTAGACTATAATCTTAATAATAATATACTATAATAATAATAAAAATAATAAAAATAATATATAATTAGTTTGATGCGTGTAATCAATAACTCAAAAAGTATATTTTAAGATAGAATTAACCAACCCGAAATCTTGCAATGACCCACTTATTATTATTATTATTATGTTTAATTATATTGATGATTGTGTTATATTGATATAATTTTTTTCCTTATATAATATTTCGTCTTTTATAAGATATTTCATCTATCCAATTATATGAGTTAATGGTAAAATAAAATAATTATTTAATCATTTTAAATTATATAGATTATAACTATCTAATTATTTTTATTAGATTTCCTTTTTGACGGGAGAAGGTTTTGCGAGACGCACTCTCGCGCCGCCACGTAGGCAGATTCACTCACGTGCCGCCACGCAGGCACCAATGCATCGGTTTTAGTATATGTATATAGATAAGAAAATAGAAACTGTATCTACTCGATCACAAAATTTTTTTACTTTACAAAGACAAATAATCCAAAAAAAAAAGTCATTTTTATAATTAAGAGTAAATATGAATTAAAAAAGAAGTATCTATATTATAATACTAAAGGAGAAGTCGCCTAAGACATTTGGCGACTTCTCCTTTAAAGTAGGCATTTTCAATTAATAATTAATTAACTTATTTTACAAATTCTATTAACAACTTCATTAATTTAATTAATTTATTAATAACATAAAATCTTAACAAATCTATATTATAATACTAAAGGAGAAGTCGCCTACGACATGTGGCGACTTCTCCTTTAAAGTAGGATTTATTAGTTATTTTTTTTATAGATTTTTTAATTTGTAGGATTTGTTAGCTTTTTTTTATTTAAGATTAATAATAATAAAAAAAGAATTATATTTAAAAATTAAAGTACTAATTAACCTAATTGATATGCCATATCTAAAATAAATAACTAACCAAAACGTAATCTTATTGTTTGCATGATGATATATGCAAATCCAGAATCTAGAAACTTACACAGATCTTATCACTTTGTTTTTTTTAATCACCAATCTTATCACTTTGTAATGTAATCTCTTACTGGATCTATTGCAATCTTATCACTAAAATAATTTTTAAAAAAATCAGATTAGTCCATTCCAAGTTTCATAATCAGATTAGTCAATTTTTATTTTTATTTACAATTATTTATTAATTCAAAGTAGATATCTAAAATCAATGATCTCTGATTTGTTTAAAATTTTGAATTTTGAAATCAGTTTTTGTTTTTCCAATTCTTTAGATCAACTAATCTGATTTGGTTACAATTTTGAATTTTGAAATTTAAAAAAAAAAGTATTCACACCGCCAAAATCGTAGTACTACACTACTACTGTTATAAATACTACCCTAACTCTTCCTGATTCAATTGTTCACATTTTTACGGAGTATATTCATTTGCTTTTGTGCTGCTGTGTTGCTTTTATATCTTAATCTAACATAATCATATTTGCAGATGCAGGTTATTGATTCTACCCTAATTTACTTGATTTTAATCCCACCCCAACTTCCCTCTCTTATTGTCCTTCTCGGTTTATCCGATTAATTACGATTCCATTGATTCTACTTGGAATTATATCCAG
Organism: Persicaria maculosa; assembly: GCA_963922045.1. Classification (NCBI taxonomy): domain Eukaryota; kingdom Viridiplantae; phylum Streptophyta; class Magnoliopsida; order Caryophyllales; family Polygonaceae; genus Persicaria; species Persicaria maculosa. The sequence continues at coordinate 542,739 of OY998252.1, forward strand.
TTGTGCTTAACTACTCGGAAAATTGATGTGAAATCGATCGACTTTGTGTTGCTACGTGGAAGATCCTTAGTCAAGATGTACGTGAAATCATTCAACGTAACACTAAATACTTCCAATTCGATTTGATTTGAAGTTATCTAATTAATCTTTTGGTTTCATCTTATAAATATAGGGGCAAGCTAATGCAAATTTCATTTATTTTATTTATGGTTTTAGTTAGCTGCATTCGTTGTACATACTCCGTATATTCTCATGGTTATATAATTAAATTTATGGATTATTTTGCTAATTAATCTTTTGAACCACTTTTTAATCAATAAATTTTAGATTTTCAATTATAATTTAGTCATGGTTATATAATTAAATTTATGGAAGATTTTGCTAAACAAATCACTTAAGATATGATTTGTTTGTTAGTTTAGATATTCACTGGATAAGATCAAATAAAATCATATTTATCTCAAAAAATCAAATTTGATTACATTATAACTTGCCATTTGTTCAAGAAAATATTCGATTCTATTTTTTTTTGTTATATTTTTTATTCCACAAATTACTATAAAATATTTCGGTTTTAGTTTTAATTTCTATTTTTTTTAGATAAATAACTCAAAATTGATTCATTCATTTAATTTTGAACCATATGTATGTTAATCAATATATAATACTAAAACAGAGGCGTGGAAATCCTATGTGGCGGGCTCTGGTGCGATTCGCTTACGTGTCGTTCTCTGGTGCAATCTGACCGAGTTTTTTGACAAGTCAATTAATGAAGAACCAATAAATTTAAGCTATGTTAGACGATAACCCCATCTATTTATCCATATATCATCCAATGTGTCCATTTTAATTGAAGATTAAATTAATTTTTAGTATAAATATTCAACATCATATCCTAAAAATCTTATCATTTTACCTTAAACTATTTTATAAATGCTTTATCTAGCCATCTTAGTTAGAAAACTTATCTTTATACTCCACATCTAAGAAATAATCTTTTTAATATAATAACTTATTTTTAATATAATTTTTTCATCCATATCTTAATTGACTACCCAATTAATATTTTTTTTTTATCAATCAGTTATCTTATAAACTACAGTAATATTACTATTATACTTTTTTGGACATTGATTTTTTTTTCTTAAATAATAAAACACGGAGCAATAAATAAAACTTTGATCTTCTACAAAGTAAAATTTATAATTCAAACAAATACAAGCGTATCTCATCTCATCTTTTATTTTTAAACTATGTAGTTAATTACTAATGAAAGTAAAACGGTAGAGAACATCTAATATATACGTACTAAAACATGGATTTCATTGATTTGTTATTTTTGCTGGAATATAATCTATATATGAATCTATCTATAAATAAAATATTCAAACAGAGGTCTGAAACGAAAAATTAGAAAAAGAATAATGAAATTACATCATACAAATTTGAAATATATCTTTATTTTTCTATAACAATAATTTAATTTTATAGATGCGTGTGATATTAAAGTATGTGTGTGTATATATATATGATAATAAATAAGAAATTAAAAGGTTAAAAAATATTTTATATAATTTTTTGATCTTACACAATTTGTGCATGAATAATAATAGTCATATAAAAAAACCGCGAAGATCGCGGGCAGTAAAACTAGTTAAAAGATAAAACCAAATCTCATAGGTTCTATTGTTTAGGTAATGTATCTTTAATTATTTTTATTTATTTCTTCTTCTTATCAGTTTGCTAGAGAAAATACATCTATGACTCTTTTTTATATGGATGTTTTCCACTACATGCTATATACAAGAATTCAAATCCCTATTCATTTTTGTATGCAAGATTATTATCTCTATATGTATATTGGATGGTTACAAGTAATGCTTACAAGTTTTGGTATCGATGAAGAAATGATAAATGAAATTATATAAACAAATATTTTTAAAAAAGATCCGTGCAATGCACGGGGTACTAAGCTAGTATATATATATAGAGAGAGAGGGGATGGTTATTTTGTAAACACTGATTACGGTGTAAATTGTGAACGAATATGGACAATTGATCGGGAGTTATTGGATGGTCAAGATTAAAAGAATTTTTTATTTATTTTTAAATGAAAAATAGGTGGCACCCGAGTGATTTGCTCTTCACTCTCGCTGCAGATATTGTGCGCACGCTCCAAAGCACCGGAAGTCCCGATTTATTTTTGAGTTGGTGGTGTTTTGTTTTTTATTTGGAAAATTAGAGTTTAATTAAATTATAGTTGTCGATACTCCGTATTTTGGAATTTTATGTGGCCCAATTGTATTTAAATATGATTTAATTACAGGGAAAATAGATTGTGGTTGGATGTTGTTACCCTTTATTTTGATTTCCGGCTGAAAGTATTAATTTTTTTAATTTAATGTTAAATATATATATATATATATATATATATATATATAAAAGAAAATTTATTAATATTTGATAGATAGAATTTGCTATACTTTTGATCTATAAAACCAACTTATTTTAAACAATTTAAATCATTATTATTCTATGCCTTTGATTTTTCCAGATCCAATGGTTTAGAATTGTTCACAAATTACACCCTAAGCATTGTATGTATGTATAGGGGTCCCACCATTTCTTTTTTTAAAAAAATTGAAAATTGAGAATTAATCTCCACCTTCCATTTCACTCATTTTGATGGCCTAGATTTGTTCCTAATTTTCACCCTAAAGGGTGTTCTCATTCGATCCGTACTATATATATATATATATATATATATATATATATATATATATATATATATATATATATATAAGGAAATGGAAACTGTATCTACTCGATCACAAAATTTTTTTACTTTACAAAGACAAATAATCCAAAAAAAAACAAGTCATTTTTATAATTAAGAGTAAATATTAATTAAAAAAAAGTAATTAAGATTGAAGAGGGAGTAGTACATACCAAATGAGGCGTCTGTAGTGCCTGGAATGTCCGTAACTAGCCTGCTAGATCACATCTATGTATTGTTAAAATTATTTACTATATACTCTCTCCGTTCGGCAAAACTTGTTGTTTATTATTCACGTACGCTTTTTTAAAATTATAAAAACTATATAAAATATTCATTTAAAAAAAAATTTAACAAGTTTGTACTTATTAATAATAACTACGAAATTGTTAAAAAAATTATTAAAAAATTAGATATTTTATATAGTTTTTAACTCCAAAAAAAGCGTGCGTGAATAGTAAAACGTTAAGTTTTGCCGAACGGAGTAGCAGTAAATATTACATATCATACTATATGATTTCAAATCTTTAATTAAATTAATCGATCAGTTTGCATTCAAAACACACACGTACAGTTATTCAAGAAATTAATGGTAGGAAATTACATGTAGGTAGCATACGTATATAAAGGATTAAGGAGCATGTATATATATATAAACTGTAATTACTAATTAGGGAGGGGCTGGTACGTACCAGTGGAGATGCTCTCTCAAATAGGGATCACTTGGACCTGGAACATCTGGGTCTGTCATCACCTACGTACAATTTCATTATCATTATATGTATATATATACAGTGGCGGAGCCAGAAATGTTGTTATTTGAAGGTAAAATCTCATCGGTTTATGATAAAAACACTATCATTTTTTCGCGCCTAAAAAGAAGAAATATGAATATATAAATGGAATACCCAGAAAAAAAATAACCAAATATGTATAGGAAATGCAATAAACATTAAGTTAAGATTATAGTTGTTATATGAGCTAAGTAGCTAGAGCTTGACTCGAGTTTTGCTCAATAAAAGCTCGGTTCGAGCATATGATGTACAAAATGAGTTGATTAGGAGCACATTTTTATGCTCGATTCAAAGCTCGGCTCTGCTTAATTAAAACTCAAATAGCACGAATTTTATGAAATTTAACCATTTTATTTGAAGTTACTATGTCATAAATAAGTAAAGTTGCATGATACTAAAAAAAACTCACTCAAGCTTGTTCATTTACTAAACAAGTCGAGTGTGAGCTCAAGTTCAAATATAGGTTTCACTCGAGCTTTACTTGTTGCTAAATGAGCTAAATATAATCAAACAATACTAGACGTGTTTGACTCGAATAACAACCATAGTTAATATATACAACTTGTTGCACTCATAACATATAAATGTATAACCAAATATAAAAATTTTAAACTTGTGTAACTTCTTATTTAATGGTCGAAATGATTAGTATAAGCTCTCATTTCGAAGCTCTCGAGATGAATTATAGTATGTGAATGTTATTTTAAGTAAAATATAGAAGTATTATAGTCTACTGAAACAAAATTAAAGTGATTAATATACCTTTAATTTTTAAACATTCATAACTTTTTACTCAGATATCGGATTAAGGCGTATTATATGTCAAAACGAAGCTATCGACGAGTAGAATACTACTAGGTACTTCGTGAAATGAGAGGGGGGGCACGTGCCCCCCTAGTCCCCCCTCAGCTCCGCCCCTGTATGTGTGTGTGTGTGTGTATATATATATATATATAGGGGAGATATCTAATGAGAAGTAACATTTAAATGAGAAGATGAGAAGTAAGTCTTATGCCCCTTAGATTAAAATAATTTTTTTTATATGGATATATAGGACATATCTAATGAGAAATATATCAATGTTTTTTAAAAAAAATTATTTTTTACGCTATTTATCTAGAGGGTGATTTAAGGTTCATTTTAGGGTTTTTATGCTAATTTAAATTAGCTTTTTCATTCATCATCTAAAAAAATAGCATAAAAAATAATTTTAAAAAAACATTGATATATTTATCATTAGATATGTCCCCTATATCCATATAAAAAAATTATTTTAATCTAAGGGGTATAAGGCTTACTTCTCATCTTCTCATTTAAATGTTACTTCTCATTAGATATCTCCCCTATATATATATATATATATTAATTAATTAAGGAGAAGATATAGAGCTATGGAGCTGGATTATATGGGAGGGTAGTTATACCGTACCAGGGTAAAGAAAGTAGGGAGGTCAGCAGCAGCAGCAGTAGTAGAAGAATGACCATGGGGGGCATGGATGTGAACCCTTGGGGCGGAAGAAACTGCGGAGGGGAAGAGCTCAAAACCATTAGAGACCAATTGGTTGTTTTGGTAAGTGATAGTCATCCTCACTGTGGGTGTGAACCTATCTATCACATCCCCTATCACTCTCCCTACCACCAGTGTCTCCACCGACGTTCTCACTGCCATCGATCCAATCTCTCTCTATATATTCCTCTGCGTTAATTGCTTAGATTAGACCTGACGACATGGCCGCCCTAGCTCATCTTATATATATACTACATACATGCCCGGAATTATTAATATTCATATTGAGATTCTCCAACTCTGCGTGCCCGGCCCCTTACTAATTAACTTCTTGTACGTACGTACATATATAGTTAATTAATAAGTTAGATCCTTGCGACAACCTTTACCACACTGATCAGAGTGAGAGTGTACATATATATGAGAGTTTGTTATGGTTGCAAAAAAATTGATTATTATGGTTGATCGGTACGTGTGATATATGATCTTAATTAATTAGTTAGTGCTACTTTGTTTGAATTATATTGATGGAGAGCAATTAATTTGCAGCATTCAATTCAATCGACCCTACCAACATTTTCCCTTTTAAAGTTTGAAAGGTAGTTAGTAGGTCAAATTGGGTAGTTATACCCTTTTAAAGTTTTTTATTGGTAAATATACGTTTGAAGATTTTGTTTTTGTTATGACAAATTTGCCATTGATTTGAGTGTAACACCTAATAGTAGAATCTCTAATTAATTCTAATTCTATTGACGTTCATCCCATTCCATCAACGCATGTTCTTTTCCATTCATCTCTTCATTTAGGTGACGTTCATCCCATTGCATCTTCCTTGAAACACGGTGATTGTGAAGACATTTAAGGTTGGCAAATTTGTTTACTTGTTTATGTGATTGTCACTGTAACTTCCATGGTATAGTAAACTCTAATTTGAGAACCCTAATTCAACCACGGGAATTAGGCACCCCTATACAGACACAAAAACTCGTCATCACCGTTTGTGATTTTCAAAAAAGAACGACGATGCAGGGAGATGAAAGAACGAAGATGTATGGTAGATGGAAGTTTCAGGGAATCGATATCTTACGTACCTACAGATATTGTATTCGGTTCTTGTTAGTTAGGGACAATAATTTAGGTTACAATAATCATTATCTATTCTTTACAATTGTATGCTACTTTAATTGATATCTGCCTTTACCAAAATTCGGTCATTACAGGAAATCATTCATTACAATAATTGTATGCTATTGTAGTTGGTTAATGGGTACAAGAATTTGTTCATTAAAGTAAATCATTTTACAAGAATTGTATGCTACTTTAGTTGGTTATAGTGATTTCTTGTAATACGTACAACTCTACAAGACAAATATGGGTATAGTAATGAGCAGAAGATTTCATTCATTACAGGAATTGATTACATGAATATTATTGTATTACAGGAGTGTGAAGGTATTTTAACAAACTTTATCCTTTTAAAAACTACTTAGTTAGATTATTTTTTAAAATGATTGGTGGATGAAGATATTTTAACAAACTTTATCCTTTTAAAAACTACTTAGTTAGATTATTGCAGATGGATTGGTGGATGAAGGGACTATTATCAACGAATGATTTCATTCATTATTTGCACACAATAATTTAGGTTAGAATTGATCGATAAACGATTCTAATCAAATAATTTGAAGAGTAACGTACGTTACTTGTAACCTAGAAAATTCTTGAAGTGATATCCTAGAAAATTATTCGTTGATAATAGTCCCTTCATCCACCAATCCATCTGCAATAATCTAACTAAGTAGTTTTTAAAAGGATAAAGTTTGTTAAAATATCTTCATCCACCAATCATTTTAAAAAATGATAAAAAAGAATTTAGGATAAAATTTGATTTGTTAAAAATATCTTCATCATCTATCACTTTAAAAAAGGATAAAAATTAAAAAGGGTAAAAATTAATTTTAAAAATATGTAATATCTATCTTAAAAAGGTACAATTACCTAAAACAAAACTGAAGGAGTACAATTACTTAAAAAAAAAACTTAAAAGTGGTATATTCCACCCAATTTCCTCGGTCTAGTTAGTTAGTAATGGTCAAGTTAATTATTTATGACTCTTTGTGACGAGTTTGGTATGTGTTCCCCCGAGCTTGCATTGCATACATGATACATGCGGTATAGGAGATTAATTTAAGTGTACGTGCATCGGTGCATGTACTGTATAACTTATGCCATCATGACCGCTACAATACAAGTTTAATTATGTGCATGGTTCAATTCGATCTATATTAGATTAATCACATACACAAAATACACTACTCCATGTACTAATTAATCTTTAACACAAATTAATCTAATATATGTCCAAAACATGGATTATTAATATATATATATATATATATGTGTGCGCGCGCGCTGTGCTAGTACATGATGATTTATTTTTCCACTATGTTAATTGGGTCCTCCTCCAGGCTCCATCGATCAGAATTTGTTCCCGATAAGCTGCGCGCTTTATTTAATTAAACTGCATTTCACTTCTTTTAATTACATATATAGCATCCTAAAGTACAAAGTGATCCATCAGATTATATATACATATATACTCCGTAAAACCTAATTTAAAAATCCTTTGCATGCCATTCCCTGGCCACTAATTATTCATGTTTGTTTATTTTTAAACTAATACAAATCTCAAGTTTCGGGCCACCCCCTCACGTACTATATATCTTTAACCATATAACCTACACATTAAAAGCAACAAATAATTACTTAATTATATACTAAGACATCACCCTTTCGCTAATTTGGCAATATTCCGTCAATCGATTCATCAGACTTTTCCCAGATTGGATATATCTACGTACTTCATTTTTGTAAATTAAAAATCACCATATTTGGACTGTCATACAAATATATCTTTAAATTAACTATTTTTGTAATATATACCTAAAAAACATAGCTTAAAAAGTTTAATTGAGAAAGATTTCTTCTCAAATAAAGCAATCTTAAAAAAAAAACAATATTAAGAAAAAAATATTAATCCAAAATGAATTAATAAATTCTTAACAAAAACTAGACGATTTTAAAATCTCTACGGACTATCATTTTTCTTATCCTATTTAAATCTATATAATTAAAGTTAAATGAAGCAAGGGATCGATTCTTAGAATATTAATTGATAAATCCTAACTTAAATTAATGTAGACTAAAACAGTACATGAAGTTAATCATACTACTTAAAAACAAACGAGGATATGGAGGCGGAAGACTCTATTAATTAGCTGGATATATCAATTCAAATACAATATGATCGAGTGGGGATCTCATTTCAACATGCATTATCACATTCAATTCGTGTTCATCTATCTGTTTGTGTCAATTATAAGTCTGTAGACATAATTAAGTTTCTCATATATTCAGACTTGAGTTGCTTATTTATTTTGCTAAAAAGATGGAATCTTTATTATGTTTTCCCCTTTTAATAAAATAATCTTCATACGCATTATGAGACGAGATCCTTTCATCTGCAGTCTGCACTGGACCGTTGATTTTTGTTTCATTTGGATGTATTTTTAAAGTGGAATGCTTTTAAGATGCCCTCTGGGAAGTGATAGCTCGAGGAAAACGGATTCTTAGCTGATTTGACTTGCTAAATATATTAAGGTATATATAGCTTAAGGAATAACTGTAGTGTTATACCTTAACATTTTTGCATATCTATATACATATATTAAAATCGATGCATTGGTGCCTACGTGGAGGCGCGTGAGTGCATCTGCATACGTGGCGACGCGTGAGTGCATCTCGCAAAGTTTTCTCCTATAAAAAAGAAAATCTAATAAAAATAATTATTTTATTTTACCATTAACACATATAATTGGATAGATGAAATATCTTATAAAAGAGTAAATATTATATAAGGAAAAAACTATATAAATATAATTAAACGTAGTAGTAGTAATAATAATAAAAATAATTAATAAAACTAATTTTCATAGTCATACTTACCAAAAATATTAACAGATAAATATGTAATATTTTATAGGTGATATTTTATTAATATTTAGATTATTTTTTGGTGGAAAAATTATTTAGATCAAAATCAATCATTTAATAATTTTTATTTTATATCTATCTATATTATTTTTTGAGGCCAAAATAAATAATTAAAATATTATATATCCATATATGTAGCCACAATCCATTCGTACATAGATATTTTTAATAAAAAAGAATGTTAAAATATTTTTAAAAATCAACTATCTAATTAAACTACATGAGATTTAATTAACCATATATTAGGAAAAAAACTTTTACGTAGTATCTTATAAATGTGAATTTTACTTATATTTTGAGAGAATTTAATTAAAAGATATTTATATTATACTGTATATAACCTGTCGAACTAATTTTATTCATATTTATATTATTTTTTGGAGGAAAAATTAATTTATATTTAGATTAACGCAATCCCCTTACACAGGACGGGATTTACACTAGTATATATATATATATAATATATACTGTATTGTGCAAAATTTTGCTTAATTTTTTAATGTCATAAATAGAGCTCCTGAACCCAAAAATCTGACTGAAAAGGATTGATGTAAAATCACCAAAAACTTAATTAGTACCCTGTAGTGTATAACAAAAAAATCACTCAAAAACAGAGTAGACTTATTTTATAACCCGACATCCGAATTATCCAATAACTGAAATTGGGCCAAACCCAAGTGTCATAATGTTAGGACATGGTATAAATGGCCTTTAGTTCATTGAAGAACACATTCATGATCAATCAAAAAGTGGTTTCCCTCCAAACTCTCTCTAATGCTCTCTCTCTCTCTCCATTCTGTTACAACAACAACTCAAGGGCTTAACAAGTGGTATCAGTGGCTTGTGATCTCGGCAATCGGCATCCATGGCAGAAGGAACTCGTCTCAAGATGACCGAGAAAGTGGATTCCCATCTCCTTCAGCTTCAACAACTCTCATCAACGACGCACGAGCAATTGCTGGAGACAGTCCAGAAACAGGAACAAATGCAGCAAACCATCATCGAAATGAAGAAATCAGCAGAGGATTACTAGGCAAGAATGGACCAATTGGTCACTCAAATCGGCGAATGGTTGAGGACCCTATCGCTGAAAGCCGATCGTCAAAGCACAGGGGAGAATCAAGACAAGACACTGCCGGCGACTAATCGTGAAATTCCGGAGGATACAAATGCTTACAGACTACCGCCAATGAGAAACGATGGCGTTCTTGCTAACCAGAATCGATTTCCCAAGGTGGATTTTCCCCAATTCGATGGCAAGAAACCACGCAGTTGGGTGAGAAAATGTGAGAAATACTTCTCACTTTTCGGGATCCAAGAACACCAGAAGGTGGAGCTTGCAGCAATGTATATGCAAGACCGCGCGGACACATGGATCCAGGGTTATCTGATGCAACGACGAGGAATTCGTTGGAAGGAAATGAGCGAGGCGCTGTGCTGCAGATTCGGGGAGAAACAAGGAGTAGATATTGTCGAGGAATTCAACAAACTGAGCCAATCTGCAGACTTGGAAGATTACAATGAGAGATTCGAGGATCTCAGAGCAGGTATGCTATCCTATAATCCACACCTTCCTGAAAGCTACTTCGTGACTAGCTATATTAGTGGATTGAAACCGGAAATCAAGCCTCTAGTGAAATTGGGTAGACCTAGAGATTTAGCTGAAGTTCTAGAATTAGCGAGGTTGCACCATGATGTTGTGCAAGCCTTGGTCAGGATCAACAAGAACCCATGGAAACCAAGTACTGGAGGTTTCCAAGAATCATCCCGAGGAGGATTTAGCAGCTCCAAGATTGCAGGAGATCTGAAAAAGGGGCTGTGTTTTCGCTGTGAGGAGAAGTACTTTGTGGGACACAAGTGCAGCCCTTCTGCAGTTAGGCATTTGACAGTACAAGATCAGGAAATTGAGGAGGAAGAAGTGACAGTGGTTCAAGAAGAAGAGAACATGGAAGATCAAGAGGGATTTGTGAGAGCTCTAACTGGTAATGGGGCTGATACATCCATCATGGTGAAGGGCTATGTGGGCAGTAGATTGATCAATGTGCTGATAGATAGTGGATCAACACACAGTTTTGTGGATCCCCTAATTGCTAAAGAGGCCGGATTCAAGCTCACCACAGCCAATCTGATGATAGTGGAGGGTTTGAATAAAGGGAAACTTTTCTGCAGGCAAGAGTGTAAGGGGTTCAAATGGGAAATGCAAGGAGGCAGTTACTCATTTGATCTTCGAGCATTGAAGATTGGAGAATTTGAGCTCTTACTAGGAGTCAATTGGATGAAGAATTATAGTCCTATACAGTTTGACTATAATAAGATCACCATTGCTTTTTCTAAGGAAGGCAAGAAAGTGGAGCTGCAAGGAATTGTAGAGCCTGGAAAGAAGGCAATGGTTAGGCACATCACAGGGAAAGAGTTACAGTGCTTGGCTAAGGGGGAAGGAGTGGAGATCATAGCTGAAATTAGTCAACTTTGCCAGCTATCTGCTACTGAAGAATCAGTCCCAGCGAAAGTGAAAGAGGTGCTAGATCAGTTCCAAGATGTGTTTGAGGAACCTAAACATCTCCCACCGGAGAGGGGGTGTGAGCACAATATTCCTCTCAAACCTGGCACCCAATCCATATGCTCTAAACCTTATAGGTACCCTCATAGCCAGAAGGATGAAATTGAGAAACAAGTAAGGGATATGCTAGCTGCAGGCCTTATTAGGCATAGCCAAAGCCCATTTGCATCACCTACCTTGCTAGTTAAGAAAAAGGATGGCACTTGGAGATTCTGTATAGATTACAGAAAACTAAATGAGGCCACCATCAAAGATAAGTTCCCCATCCCTAACATTGAGGAATTACTAGATGAGTTACATGGGGCAACTGTGTTTTCTAAACTGGATTTGCGTGCTGGATACCATCAGGTCAGGGTAGCTGAGTGTGACATCCCCAAGACTGCATTTAGAACTCATAATGGACATTATGAATTCAATGTCATGCCCTTTGGCTTGACAAATGCACCAGCAACTTTTCAATCCCTTATGAATGTGGTGTTTGCTGAGTATCTCAGGAAGTATGTTCTTGCATTCTTTGATGACATACTGGTGTATAGCACTTCACTTGAAGATCATGTTTTTCATTTGAGAAATGTTTTGGAAAGCATGAGGAAGCATCAATTATTTGCTAAGCTTTCCAAATGCAACTTTGGAGTTCCTAAGGTGGAGTACTTAGGACGTGTGATATCTACTAAAGGTGTGGCAACTGATCAAGCTAAAATAGAGGCTATAGTCAAATGGCCTATCCCTACATCTGAGAAAGAATTGAGAAGCTTTTTAGGCTTAGTTGGCTACTATAGACGCTTTATAAAGGGATTTGGGACCATCTGCAAGCCCTTGAATGAATTACTGAAAAAGGATGCATTTCTGTGGACAGATGCCAGCACTGAGGTGTTTCACAAGATTAGAAAGCTACTCTCTACCCCACCAGTGTTGGCCTTACCCGATTTTACACTCCAATTTCAGATTGAGGCTGATGCTTGTGAAGAAGGGATTGGTGCAGTGTTAATGCAACAGGGTAAACCACTGGCCTTCATCAGTAAAGCTCTCAGTGGCCAACACATCTTATTGTCCACTTATGAAAAGGAGTTGCTAGCCATTTTGTTTGCAGTTGAGAAATGGCGCCACTACCTAGAACCCAATCATTTCGTCATCATCACTGATCATCAGAGCTTGAGGCATCTGTTGGATCAGCAAGTGACAACACATCTTCAGAAGAAGGCTATTAGAAAACTCCTGGGATTATCTTACTCTATACAGTATAGGATGGGCAAGTGCAACACTGTGGCAGATGCACTATCCAGGAGGGGAGTATCCATGAACCATACAGAAGTAAGCTCTTGCTTTGCTTTGGTAGAAATCAAGCCTGCTTGGATGCAAGAGATAGCAGCCAGCTATGTCAATGATTCAGAGATTGAAGAGGTGGCACCCAAAGCTGCAGTGGACACCTCCTCACACTTCAAATGGCATGGTGAGGTACTAAGGTACAAGGGCAGGCTAGTGATTGGGCAAATTGGAGAACTGAGGAACAGGATTACAGCTGCTTTTCACTCTGAAGCTACAGGAGGGCATTCAGGTATTCGAGCAACATATCATAGAGTGAAATCACTGTTCTATTGGCCTCACATGAAACAGTTTATTGAGAAGTTTGTCACAGAATGTGATACATGTCAACGCCACAAGCATGAGAATGTGGCCTATCCTGGCTTGTTACAGCCCCTCCCAATACCAGAGACCCCATGGCACTCAATTGGCATGGACTTTGTGGAAGGGTTACCAAGATCAGGGGGATTTGATGTCATCTTGGTGATAATTGATAGGTTTACCAAGTATAGTCATTTCCTGCTATTGAGTCACCCCTTCTCAGCAACTCAAGTAGCTCAGTTGTTCATGGATCACATATACAAACTCCATGGATTACCCAGCACTATAGTCTCAGACAGAGACAAGATCTTCACCAGCCATCTATGGAAGGAGTTGTTCGAGAAACTGGGCACATCCCTCAAGCTGTCTACAACTTATCACCCTCAAACTGACGGCCAGACAGAGAGAGCTAACCAATGCCTTGAGGCATACTTGAGATGCATGACATCTGCAATGCCAAAGCATTGGGCAAGATGGATCACCTTAGCTGAATGGTGGTACAATTCCTCTTACCATACATCCCTGAAGATGTCTCCATTCCAAGCCTTGTATGGATACCCACCACCACAGTTGGGGTTGAGAGCCAGCAGTGTAACCACAGCTTCAGTTGAAGACTGGTTTCAGGAAAGGGAGATAGCACTGGGATTACTGAAAGAAGGATTAGCTATGGCCCAAGAGAGAATGAAGTTTTTCACTGACAGCAAGAGGACTGAAAGGAGTCTGCAGGTGGGAGATATGGTTTATCTCAAACTACAACCATATAGGCAAACATCCTTGGCTATGAGGAAATGCTTGAAACTGAGTGCTAAGTACTATGGACCCTTTGAGGTTATCAACAAAGTAGGAGAAGTTGCCTACAGATTAGCCTTGCCCAGCTCTTCAAGGCTACATCCAGTGTTCCACATCTCTCGGTTGAAGAAGAAAATTGGCTCCACCATCACTCCCCAGCAAGCATTACCATCTACAGATGAGGCGGGTTCGGTTGTGGTAGCACCAGAAACAATCCTGGACACAAGGACCAAATACCTGGCTAGTGGCGACCCTGTGGTGGAGTGGCTCATCAAGTGGATCAACTTACCTCAAGAGGAGGCAACTTGGGAGCCTACAGGCCACATTTTACATCAATTTCCCAATTTTTCCTTGAATTAGACCTTGGGACAAGGTCTTTGTAAGGGAGGGGGTTATGTTAGGACATGGTATAAATGGCCTTTAGTTCATTGAAGAACACATTCATGATCAATCAAAAAGTGGTTTCCCTCCAAACTCTCTCTAATGCTCTCTCTCTCCATTCTGTTACAACAGCAACTCAAGGGCTTAACACATAATAGTTTGTACTTTGTTTTTTTGTTTAGGTAAATCGTGGGTTGGCCCTAATTAATATATACTGGATTCACGTGCCTTGCCTGGAGCATTGAATTGAAACCATTTTGGAGTTAATTAAAAAAAGACAAAATGAAGATTAGGAAGGGTGGTTAGGTGGTGGGCTTAAGAATTGATGACGTTGTCCGATCCTGTCCGAGTAGGTAGAGCATAGTCCATATATAATAGCATATGTAGATGAGGATTGGGCCGCACCCACGACCCCACCTTACAAGATAATACATACATTAACATCACACCTACTGAAATTCGGTTTCACTCTAAGGTCTATCTATATTCTATACTAGCAGTATGCCAGTATTCATTCTATATGGAACTGGGAGAGCGCTAGCCTAGCTTCACTACAGTCTACATCCCTCCCCTCACCCCTCTTTAGTCTTTAGTCTTTATACATATCCGGAGTATATAATATGTACACTTAATAATGCATGCTTGATCTAGCGATGCAATGTGACGCGAGTGGCCATGCCATCTTTCTATTATTGAACGCACGCTATAGCTTGTACTCTGATCTGATCCGATCATGTAGGTGAGTAGGCACAAAATGCACATATTCAATATGTTTAATTTAACTTGTTCTTTCGGCAGATGTTTTCAAATTTCCGTCTTCTTCTTTAGAGATCGTGTCATGACTCATAATTCATGCATGCTTCCTGCTCCACAAGATTAAGAGGCCTCCCTCCCTCCCTCCCATGCTCTCTTCTTGAATTGTTTATATAAACGATGTTTCTGATTTTAATTAATTATCTAGATATGCAAGTGGCCGCTGGGTGTACTGGGAGGTCTCCTACAATACAGCTTGCAAAGTTTCAAGTTCAAAGTGATCCAACAGAAATATAAGTTAGTCCGATCCAACTGTGCGCAAATGGAATCATGGAGTAGGGGAAATTTCACATCTTATACTAAAGCCAATACAAATTAAGTGGGTAAATTTAAAGCTACTGGACTGGACAGGACAAATAATCGATAATATGAGCTAAACCAACTTTACTTAATTCACGGCAAATTGAAGTTGTTCGATATCATTTGCAAACAAATACTAATATAACAAGATTCAGCTGGGTCATGAATTGAATTACACAAATCAATTTCTAAGATTCCCAATAATTCAAACAACGTACAGAAACATGTATCCAATTCCAGTTTGAACTATTGATTCCCAAAATGTGGGTTTGGATCTGCAACACTAATTAAGATCAGCTCAATTTAAGATTGGATCCCTCCAAAATACCTTCTTTTGATCTCTCATACTCACAAGCCATGCTATGTCTCGCTTCTCTTTAGTCTTCACCTTAATGCAAGCAAGCAAGCTAACTACTCAGTAGTCAGTACTCACCCCTTTTTTGGGAGAAATTTCCTCCTAATGACACCAACCTGCTGACTACTCAACCCGAACGCCTTCTCTAAAACTTCATCTTTCACCTCCGATCCAAACAGTGCGTTGGGGATCCTCAGTATCCCTGGATTCTGGCTGTTAAAGTTTCCTATGATGGTCGCCATCGACTTCCCCACGTTCAACTGGAAATGAACAAGCCCCCTTGGGTAAACCATCACCTCTCCTGCCTCCAACACCTTCGCATATACCCTATTCGTGGTGTCTATAAAGCCCGAGTAGATCTGACCTGTCACCACATAAGCCACCTCGGTGGCCCTGGGGTGGAGGTGCGGCACATTGAGCCCACCGGGCTTCAGATCAGCCCGTGCAAACGACATCCCAAGGGTGTTGAGGCCCGGGAAGGAGGTGGTGGTGACCGAGATGCCAGCGAACCCGGTGGGTGAGAATGCCCCGGGTTGCTTGATCCCGGAGAAGACGAAGTCATCTGAGGTGGCCAGGGAGGAGTTCTTGCAAGGGAGGAAATGGAAGTTCTGGGAATACCCAGTGTCTGTAGAGATTGGAATGCAAAAATCTTGAAGAGGATCAGGGTCAGAAGCATGTGTTACCGGTGTTGTCAGTAGTACAACAACTACAAGGGAGAGAGTAATTGATATAAAGGCATACATCTTTGGCTGTAGCCTGTATGGATGGAGATGTGCTTTGGCTTGGAGGAGAGTTGAAGGAGGGTTTGGTGCAATTTATAGGCCCACTGTGCTTCTGGGAATGCCCTCCTTCAATTATTATGATAATGCTTCCATTTGATGTCATTTTGTGCCTATTTTGACCGTTGATTTTTCTAGGTAATATTAAATTAAACTTCAATTTTCATGTGGAAAAGAAGAATCTGAACTCCTCGGAGCCTCCATTTAGGAGTTTAAATGTTTAATTGAATTTAGTCTTATCAAAACAAGGTCACATGGACATATGGAATAGAGAAAATACAAGAATTTTAGTGAAAAATCAATATACAGATTTCATAGTTTTTTGTTTTGGTCAAAACAGATTTCATAGAGTTATTCCTACTTTATTATGCTCTAATGGGGTGGGAATGAAAGTGATAAGTTGGGTACCTGAAAGGTATCTTTAGGAACACCCCATTAGAATTTAGAAACCTTCAACATGATTAAGCTGTAGGTGATGCAGTGATGCTTTTTTTTTTTTTTAAATGTTCAATGATAGTCATGGCCTGTATCTCTCATGATGGCTTTGCTTTCATGGAGGTGATGGACCTGAAATTCCAGTGAAGGGAGTGGCTTTGGATGTCAATTGAGTTGTTTTTTCTTCATCCTTCATAACTCTCATGGTACTCGACAGATGAGTTGTACATTCTTGCAAGCTAATATCTAGTGGGGGAGATGGGGCTTAATTTGAGATCTGAAGCAAGTTCACAGGAAATGAAAAGGGGCTTTGCTTGTGGGTGAAGGGAGAAAGTTGATAAGTGATAAGATCTGACGATAATTGGACAGAGAAAAATGAAAGAAAGGGCGGAGCAATCAGCAGTCAGTACAATATATCATAAGCCAGAAAATAAAGAGGCTTACTTGCTTGAACCAGCTGCATCCAACACAACAGCATGAACCAAAGGTTTTTATACAATCCTTGGTAACTTAGAATCTAACCAGAATTTGCCGGTTTCGAAACCTAATCAACACCAAAAAATGCAATCAGCAAAGATTGCAAAGTTAAAGCTCCGGTGCATTTTGGAAAATGATATCCATAAATCAAAGAAACAACATCACTACAAACAATTGATCAGTTGTACAAAACCAATGAAGCAAAATGCTCCTGCCAAGAATTAACCGAGATCTTCTATTTTATTTCAGAGCCTGAAGGGACAAGCAAGACCAAGTCATCTGTAGCAATACAAAAATGGGAAACAGGAATTCTCATTTAGACTTCTTCCCTTGCTTTTTCTTAATGACTTCGTCAATGTACATTATACCCTTGCCTTTGTAAACCTCGGGAGGCTTGCAGCTTCTAACAGTGGCAGCAAACTGATGAGTCCTTTGCTTGTCGATCCCCGTGCAGCAGATGACGTTGGGCTTGAAGCAGAAAACACGGACAGCAGGTGGAACTGCCAGCTCAACTTCATGGCTGTAGCCCAGTTTCAAGAAAAGCAGGCGACCTTGTGCTTCTGCTCTGGCTTTGAACCCGACTCCCACAATCTTTAAGAAGCGAAAGAACTTGGCTTCCATATTTGTTTTGGCAACCCAAAGCCTAAGCAAGCCTAAGCCTAAGGGAGAGCTTAACCGAAATCAATAGTATATGACAATCAATTCAACAGAAACACACCTGCCAAATAGGAGGAGATCAGATGAATCATGGGATCGCCATCCAAATATCAGATCACATTGTCATTTCTACTAGTAAGCTCAGGATTTGTCAAAACAACAATAAAGATAAGCTCTTGGCTACAATTGACACTCAATCGCACCATGTCAACTAAAAATGAATGACACCACACATTAAGGGTAGGGTTTTGAGTTCTGAGGGGCACAAACAGTTGTGACAACCAATTCAATCAAGTCCAAATAACGAACAAGAAGAAGAGAAAAAAAAATACTTGGAACCGCATTAGAAACCGGTTATTCGCAATCTGCAACTCCCATTGTCGCACAAGGAGCCAAAACCCTAATGATCGATTCGATTCGATTCCTCCAAATTGGAACACCAAGTAGAAAGAAAACAAAATAAAAAAGATGCGAATACAAGTTACAGAACAAGGGAGAAGAAACACTGAAATGATAGTTACCTGAATCAGAAGAGATGGATGTTTGCTAATTGCTCCCACTGAAAGACTCAAGGGAAAGACGACAGACGCCGCTGGTGGAGGTCAATAAGTCAATTGGGCTCCGAAACTTAAATGGACTGCCCCGTCGGGTATCTCTATATTGTTCTTTTTTTTTTTTGTTTTATCATTATTATTTTAATAATTTGGGCCGTTTAGGATGAATTTTAATTTTATTTACATATCTTTCTCATAAAGTTCAACTGATTAATTTCGGCCATCTCTTATTTAGCGTTTATTTATTACTCTGTATATAATAATTTATTTATTACTAGGCTCCGTTTGGTATGAGTGCAGTAATCGGAATGGAAATAGGAATCGGAATAAAAAATGGGAATGAGACATTACCGAAGCATGTTGTTTGGTATAATGTTGGAATGAGAAATTAAAAAAATCAACCTAAAAATAGACAAATTTAAGGGTGTTTTTGCTAAATAGCTTATTTTGAACCTTTAATTAAATAATTAGCACCCAAATAAATTTTATTAGGTAGGCTAGCACCCTTCCCAATCGGTCAACATTGACCGTTGACCGTTGACTCTTTCGGGTTTTTTTTTTTTTTAAACCAATTGATGCCACTTTTTTTGATGCCATTTTTCATAGTGTTTTGATGCCAAATTTATAATTACATTTTTTTTCTTTAATGTGATGCCACTTTTTAAAGTAGCGTTTTTGATGTTATGTGGTGCCACTTTTTTCAAACTTTGATTACATTTTTTATTTACTGTGATGTCATGTGGACCATTGATGCCTTTTTTTAATATTGACTACTGATGACACTTTTTTATGTCAATGTTTTGATGATATGTTTTTTTACCATGATGCCATATCTTTTCAAAGTAGTATTTTAATGACATTTTTTTTTCTTTAATGTGATGCAAGTTTTTTAAATTAATATTTTGATACCATTTTTCTAATGTAATTATTTTATCTCACTTTTTTTAATCAAATCATTTGATGCCATATTTTTTTTCAAGGTATTGTTTTCGTGGTGCCATATTTTTTCAAGGTAATGTTTAGATGACATTTTTTTCTTTAATGTGATGCAACTTTTTCAATGCAGCGTTTTGATGCCATTTTTCTAGTGTAATTATTTGATGATATTTTTTTAATCAAATCGTTTGATTTTCTAATAAAATGGATTGATGACACTTTTTTAATGTCACTTTTTTCAAATCTTGCTGATATTTTTTTGTTTACTGTGATGCCACATTGACCATTGATGCCATTTTTTTTTTACCGTTGACTACTGATGACACTTTTTTGATATCAATTTTTTGATGATATTTTTTTTTACCGTGATGCCATATTTTTTTAAGGTAATGTTTTCGTGATGCCATATTTTTTCAAGGTAATGTTTTGATGACAATTTTTTCTTTAATGTGATGCCATTTTTCTAATGTAATTATTTGATGCCAGTTTTTTAATCAAATCGTTTGATGCCACTCTTTTTTTTTTAATTTAATCAATTGTATATCGATATATTTTCATCGATTCTATTTTTATTTACTGATGACACGTTTATGATTACACTTCATTGATGACATTTGTATCCAAGAACTCAGTCAACTCTTAAAACAAGAGTCGTGCAACTCTTACAACAGAGTCGTGCAACTTTTTCAAATCAATGTTTTGATGCCATTTTTCTAACGTAATTATTTAATGCCATTTTTTTAATCAAATCGTTTGATGCCACTTTTTTTTTTTAATTTAATCAATTGTATATCGATATATTTTCATCGATTCTACTTTTATTTACTGATGACACGTTTGTAATTACACTCCCTCGATTAGATCCGGTGACCTCGGCTCAGATCCGACGAGCCGAGATCCGCCATAAATCCAAGATCAATATATGGATGGTTGGCTAAAAAGTCGGGGTACAAAATACGTAAACCCAAACCACAGATCTTACGGTAAAATCTCGACTCCACTCAAATTTCTACCACACACGCTCCCCACCACAAAAGCTAACACACCACTTCATGTATCCTCACAACGTCACTAACCCACAAAATATAATATTACCACCTAATATTTCCACTTAAAAGATCCCTACACTACTCGGCAATCCCACATACCACAGAGGTCAAACTTACAACCCAAAAGCAAGAATTAAAAAAGCTGCAAATTAAAGCAGCAAAAGGAAGAAGGAAGACCAATTGCAATTCTACCCCAGCACGCAACCTTCCACATTGATGCCCCACGCGCCAAACGCACTAACGTCACCACGTGCCTCATCTTCCAGCTCTAGACCACACGAATGACCAGCAGCACGAACAGCCCACCGGGAACCACACCAGAATCCGGCGCCTCCACACCAGATCCGACGCTCCCTCACCAGATCCGCCCTCCTTGGCCACGTACCGTCCTCCCCGACGCACCAGCAGCCTCCTCCTTCCCCTTCACAGCCAAGATCCGCCATTACCGAGCACTGAACCTCCCAATTTTCGGCCTTCATTCCACCAGTTCCGGCCATCCCGAGCCCAAATCCAGCCGCTCCAACACCAGTTCCCTCGCTCAGATCTAGACTCGCTCGCGCCGCCTCGCTCGTCCTCGGCTCAGATCTGGACTCGCTCCCCCCGCTCGCTCGTCACCGCCTCCTTCCCTCGCTCAGATCTGGACTCGCTCGCTCCGCCTCGCTCGTCCTCGGTCGTCCTCCGGCGCCTCCACACCAGATCCGGTGCTCCCTCACCAGATCCGCCCTCCTTGGCCACGTACCGCCCTCCCCGACGCACCAGCAGCCTCCTCCTTCCCCTCCACCTCCAAGATCTGCCATTACAGAGTAGTGAATAGAACTAGAGAGTAAAGCTGCTAAGGGGCTAAAAAATATTAATTGGGTGTTACAACGGCAAATTTAAAAATTTAATATGTTATTAACCTAATTAGATTAGGAAAGGGTGATATTTCAGCAAATTTTCTCCAAATTTAACCTTACCATTTCAAAATCATACAAATCCAATATCTCAAATTAGACATAAACATACACAAATTCATAAATTTATTATAAAAAATACATAATTTTAACAAAAATGGTAAATAAGAGGGGGGGTTGAAGATGATGTTACGCAGCGTTCAGAACCAGCCTTTAAGTGAATTAATTAAAAGGAAGATCTTGTTCGGTATTGTGAAATAAGAAAGGAAAGAGCAGACCAAGCCATGGTGGGTTGGGGGGGGGGGGGCAAAGAAAGAGAGAGAGTTGGTAGGGCAGAGCGAGTCGAATGTAATAGTGACGTTACATCATCAAAACTTAAAAAATGATAAAGGGACTTTAAAAAATATAAAGGAAAGTAACTGATGGTTCATTTTGAAATGAAAAGAATTAGAGAAGCGGGATAAGATTACTACTGACATCGAGAATATAATATGCGACTTGGAAGAAAGGAGATGTCATGAAGTAGGTAAGATGCAACATGCATGTCAAGGGAGATATAAGGGTCAGTTCTTTTGTATATGACCAAAGTGCGTAGAATCAAGTACACACATGTATCAAACAATTTCATGCATCAATAGCTTTGGAGAAATTCTAGTATAATTAATGTTTTCGTGAAAATAAACAATTTATCATTTATTTATGAACATAATGTAGGCTTGTAATATTTAAAACTTAATATGTCATATTAAAATAAAAAAATTTAATTACTTGATATAATTTAAATGTAATGCTTGATCGATGGTATAAATGTTTAACATAATCAATTTTTAAACAACGGTAAATTTATTGCACATTTTTAATATTTTTTGTTTTATAATTAACTAATTAAATTTTAATATGAAGAGAGTATAGAAATCAATACCCATTACAATTTCAATTGACTTTCAAAAAAATTATTAATTTAAGATACTCATAAAAATATTAAATTATAAAATGATATAAACACTTAATTCTTATAAGTAAAACTATAAAACAATAACAGTAGTTATAATTAGATATATTTTTTTCCCTTCAAAATAACCAAATTTAAAGCTAGTCTCCTTCAGAGTTAAACCTTGCCACTCGTAAACTTGTAGCCCTATGTCTCCATTCATCATCGACTCTTAATTAACCTGCAAACGTAATGTGCAATCATGCATTACTACAAACAAAATAAAAGGGGTTGACGAAAATATAGTACTAACTACATACCCAACTTTATATATAACGGATTGACAACAATCTACTCCTAAAAACACCGGAAAAAAAATCAACGATGAATGGGAGAAATCAGCACATATCAAAACAGTTGATGAACGACCGTGATCGAAATCGAATTCAAAAAATGTTTGGAGAACGCTTCCATAATTTGTCTTCCCCTCTCAATCCTTGATTCTTATATAGTAGGATATTTTTTTTAATATTAATGATATATTTAATTGTGATTAATTACATTAAAACTTGGTGATATATTTTATCATTTGATTTACTACCCATTAATAACATGAATTGTTTACATTAAATTCTTATGCAACCGTTACAAAAAAAGAAATGGTTATGACCTTTGAGTTTGACCTTCCTAATGAGTGAGATTAAAATAACAATAAGAATAACAATAAATAATAAGAAACGGTTATGACTTTGGCCATCCTAATTAATTTTCATCAAATTTATCTTTTAAGAAGAAAATGTGCAATTTTAAACAAATAACATGCTTGATTATTTAAAAAATAGTGTGATTTTAAAACAAATGATCATACCCTATCATTTAAAATTGTATGTAATTATTTAATTAATAAAAATTAGTTTGAAAATATCACAAAGAAAAAAACGAAATTAAGGGAATATAAACAAAAAAAAATTGTTAAACTTCAATTATCAAATAAATGAGCACTAAATATATCTTCTATTCAACTTTTAAGGTTTTATATAGATATTGATTTTCTAATGAGTAATCTTATTTTATCTATTTTCTAATTAAATAATAATAATATATTACTCATATAATAAAATTTTAGAAAATGTAAAAGGAAAAGTAAAATATTTTTTTTTAATTTTGTATAGATTTTCATTTGAATTTTATTTTTAATAGCTGATTTACTTGTAGATTTTTTAGAGGAAAGAATCGAGAAGAAAAAATAAAGAAATATTAGTAGTATTATTTATATGCATGTAATAAAAAAGAATAAACAAATGAAAATAAAATATTTTGAAGTTCTCTAATAATCCGGTAGAAAATCATTAGTACCTCAACATGGCATCCGAGCTCAACTTCCGCATCTAACATTTTATCGTCTGCTTCATCGATCAATCTCCTTCAAACAATATATTTATACCATCAATATTCTACTTTGCATAAGTCAATTATGTACATCTTTCTTATTTGGTAAAGATTTTAATCTATTATTGATTCACTTGCAAAAAACATAAAATGGAATATTTTTCATAACTGAACAAAAGAACATATACTTGAAATTGAATGGATTTTGATTAAGATATAAATAAATTTTATTATAATTAAGTAAATATATTATAATAATTTAAATATCCTTATTAATGATATTTGGTATTTTTCTATAAAGAACACTTTGAAATGTTAAATTACAATCTAATATATTAATACTAATTCGAATTGCATTATATTTCATTGAGTTCAAAATTTTAATTAATACTTCCATTTTCAATTAATTTAATTTTTTTCTTATATTACATTCAATAATACATAAAATTATAGTCTTAGATGCAAAAAATTAAATGGATATCTTTTCATATTCTAAATGATTTAATGACCAATTAGTTTCTTTAGATTTAGTTAAATATTAATGAATATCTTTTCATCTTCTAATTTATATCTATTTATTAATTTAACTTAAATTTTTTCTCATATTACCTTCAATGCATTAAGTTGAATGCCTTAATTGTAAAATATTAAATGACTATCTTTTTATTTTACAAATAATTAAATGATAATTTATTTGGATTCCAAGTTAGGATTAATAATGTACTACTTCAACAAAATAATAATTAACACATATATTAAAAATATGAAAAAATAGCATTCACAATCTCCAATGTATAAAATTAGCAAATCGAAACAAAATGTGAGAGAGAGAGAGGAGTTTCATGCCACTAATATATTTCTTTATGCTTAAGATTACATATGTGATAAATATTACATACTGTTGCAAACTTGCAATGGATCAAATGTTGTAAGATTCTTAACACACTTTAATTAAAAAATAAGAATACATATTAGAAAAAATAACAATTATATATTACTTGAACAAAATAAGAAATATAACATATGATATAAAATAACACCATAAAGATTGGGGAAAATTCATAATATATCAATACCGATAATAAAGATAATTAAATAAACATGGGTAATTGTACATATATAAAGCCAAGAGAAAGGAGAAAAACTAATCATAAATTTGTTTTCAACGAAATAAAATATATGGATCAATCATGAATAAAACAAAAAAAATAATAGAAAAACTTACTTTTAATCTGCAATGTTTACATATCGGCGGCGAATACGACACTTTTTAGTTTTCACCCTTCAATAAAAAAATAAGAATATGAATTAGAAAAAAATAATTAAATAAGAAATAAAACATATGATATATAATAACAACATAGAGATTGTGAAAAAAATCATAACACATAAATAAATACAATTGAAAATAATGCAAAAAATAAATAAAATCCAAGGTAAAAATTGATGTATTGCATGACCTTTGGACGCGGTCTTCCTCCGATTGATCAATGTGACGTTGATCAAGATAGATGCTCTCTCTTTTTGCATTGGAATATATAGGTGATCACTACTTGGAATCCAAGGATACACAAAACAATGTTAGCATATATCCACGTACACAAATAGTACCAACATTTTTGTTTTTATCAATCGATCGAGGGGATGGAATCACTCACCTTGAGATGTTGTAAATTAGCTTCTATATCGTATGAGTGTGGGCTTGCCTTTGAATAGGTATATATATTACGAAAATATAGATTTATTGATATCATTTTAATTCCGATCGACCGTTACATTTTAGTCTTATTCAATTGCTATATGCAATTAATTACTTTAATTTTGGCGGTTACATTTTGGTGATATTAATGTTACAATTATATTAAGGGTGAATTACATTTTTGGTCCCTAACCTTTACCACTTGTTTCACTTTAGTCCCCAACCTTTGAAACGTTTCAAAATAGTCCTTGACCTTTCTATTTCGTTTCATTTTAGTCCCTAACCTTTCAAAGATTGTAAAATAGTCCCTAACCTTACATTTTTTATTCGTTTTAGTCCTTGATATTAAAACATTATTTAAAATAATTATAAAAAACCACCCTAAAGTTATCATAATTTAAACAAAATCATTCATACAAAGAAAAATTATAAAAAATCATCTAACTCTATAATTTTAATTTTGAAAAATACTCGAACTATTTTACTATTTATCATAAGAGCATATTATATAAAAATTATTCATAATTTTTTTTCCACAAAACCTCTCATAAAGTTTATAGATCTTGTGATTAATTTGAGAGATGGTGGGATATGTTTTTTTTTCTTATTTACCAATACATAGATCCAATATATGTGTATTAATCCATTAAAATAATGAATTTGAATAATAAAAGAGATCTTTTTTTAAAAAAAAAATCATAAAGTTGGATATTTGTTTTATAATTATTCTTTATATGGGTAATTTACTCATTTATATACATTATGATAACTTTAGGGTAATTTTTTATAATTATTTCAAATAATGTTTTAATATCAGGGACTAAAACGAATAAAAAATGTAAAGTTAAGGACTATTTTACAACCTTTGAAAGGTTAGGGACTAAAATAAAACGAAATAGAAAGGTTGAGGACTATTTTGAAACGTTTCAAAGGTTGGGGACTAAAGTGAAACAAGTGATAAAGGTTAGGGACCAAAAATGTAATTCACCCTTATATTAATTAGGTGTAATGAAGTGTTAATTAGAATAATTTTGGGTGTTAATGTTACAATTTGGCGGAGTATATATGTTTGTGTAGATTTTGAAACAACCGAAGAATTATTTGATTAGGTGTTACAATAGTTATATATTTATACAATATCTAATATATATGTGTGTAGTTTTTGAAACAACCGAAAAATTATTTGATTTGGTGTTACAATAGTTATATATTTATAATTAATATATAATAATTATGTGGGGATAATTTTATTTATTTTTGGATTATTTGTGTTCCTAAACCCTAAATGATGGTAACGGTTAAGCTTAAATTCAATTTATAAAGGATGAATCATTGTATGAAATGGTATTAATTTTCTTTGAGGTTGTCTTATAATTAACTCTGTAATATAAGCTAAAAAATTCTTAAAATATTAATCATATCTTCATGTAAAATAAAAAATAATTATGATAGTTTTAACAATATAATACTCCGTAATATGATTGGGGTATGATGGAAAGTTATGCTGAAATTCAATTTATAAAGGATATATGGGTCATTGTATGGAAATAGGCCGTGCTATTAATTTTCTTTGAGGTAATAATATAATATAAGCTTTTTTTTAAGTATTCATCATATGTCATATAAAATAAAAAATATTTATGATAGTTTCAAAAATATAAACTCAAAAGAAATTCCTTAAATATTCTCAATATGGCTATATAGAATATAAAGATTAAAAGTGTCATAGTAGGAGTCGAACTCAAAACCAAGTGGCACTTGACAAAGAATATTTTCATTGAGATAACATAGACACTTTGTTGCAAATTGTGGGGGGAAAAAGAAAATAAAGTAGATAAAGACATGAAGATAAATGAGTAATAAATAGGGTGGTGAACACAACTTTTCATGTATTATTATTATATTATAGATAGATATAGATTATAGATATAGACTACTATATTAATAAAGTAGAATTGGAATTTACTCCGGGTCCGGGTTCAGGTCGGAAAAGAAAAGAAAATTAAAGGTGAAAGGATAAAGAAAACCAAGAATGGAGCATCGTAGCTTAACATCTGAGCCACATGAAAACGGAAGCTGCTCTCTCCTCCCTAAAGAGTAATGGCTATGGCTCCGCTGTGCTAGCAACCAACACCCGCTGAGAGCCAAGCTCAAATGGCTTCTTCGATCTCCACTACCATCTCCCTCCCTCCGAGATGCCGCCATTTTTCTCACTGCAGGAGCTTCAAACACCCGGCTCTCAAGCTGCAATCTCAGTTTCACCTCGCAACTTCGACCCTCCTCCTCAGAATCGATTCATCTCGCAAACCAAGGAGAAGAATCCCCTGCGTTTCTGTTCGGGCCAAGAGTGCCGATTTTTCCCCGGGCGCATTGGAACCTCCTGGAAGGGCGGTGGAGAGCGATAAACTCCCCTCAGATGTGCGGCGCCGGGCATTGGACGCCGTCGATTCGCTTGGAGGCAGGGTTACAATTGGTGATGTGTCCTCCAAGGCCGGCCTCAAGCTTGATGAGGCACAGAGGGCCTTGCAAGCTATCGCTACAGACACCGATGGTTTCTTGGAGGTTTATTCCAAATTCACTTGTCTTCTTTTTCAAAATTGTCAATCTTTGTGTTATATGTTTAAGCAAATTGGCAATTTATTAGGAATTATTATTTATTTTTTGAGGTTTTGGAGCAAATACATATTATACATGGTTGATGAGACGAATATATATGGTCATGATCGGTTTGATTTCCGGATATTAGAAATTGAGATGAAGGTTACAATTCACTCCGTACTAATTACTTGCTCTGTTGCATACTATCAACTTGAATTTCGAGGTCTCTCTGTTGAAATATAGTGTTGTTATGTTCAATTGCTTTTGAATGATGAACCAGTAAATATTAGGCGAAGTTATCAGTTAAACGTTTTGGTACATTATTGTTTTTCAATTAATGGAAGGCTGCAACTTAAAAAATGAATCAAAGTTATGATGGAGTATTTGGTTGTTTTTGCAATTTAATGGTTTGATGAATGGATTTAAGATATGTGTTGATTTCCCCCCATTTTGAGGCTACTATTTAAGGTTCATTTAACAGGTTTCGAATGAAGGCGATGTTTTGTACGTGTTTCCAAGAGATTATCGTACAAAGCTTGCAGCGAAGTCTATTAGGATGAAACTGGAGCCTCTGTTTGAAAAGGCTAAGGTACTAACTAATAAACTATCTTCTCTATTTCATTACTAATTTTAAAATTGGAAAGCAATGTGCTTTCAGGAAAGGTTCTCTTGGTCGGTTGGTCCTCATATTCCCTTTCTTGTTTTTGGTGGCAGTCAGCTTCCGGATATCTCATAAGAGTTTCCTTTGGAACTGCACTGATTGCGTCAATTGTTCTTGTCTACACAACTATCATTGCTCTGGTCTCTAGTAGAAGGTATCTATTTAACCGAAAGAGCAGTTCCTCATGAGCAACACTTATTTTAAGATTTAATTTCACTAAAGTTTTCTGCAAAAGCTGCCTTTTGTTGCACGCCTTACCTAATTTCTTTTGACAGTGAGGATAATGGTCGTGGAAGGCGAGGAAGATCATATGATTCGGGTTTCAACTTCTATCTTAGTCCCACAGATTTGTTCTGGTAATGTTCTTTGCAGACTTCTTATCATAATTTGCTTTTTTCTTTTGGGTGCTAATTAGATTCAGGCTTTGCAAAAGGATCAGGATTTCTGGTTGACCGAACTGTTTTTTTTTTAACACTAAAAACTTGGAATGCTTCACCAAATAGAGATCTTACTAGTCGGTTACGGTTAACATATTTGGATGTGGTTTAAACAAAAGCTCTTAGCTGTCTGCCTTTTAAGCCTATGATGTTATGGTTAACTCAAAGTGAAAAGCAGTTAACCAATGACTAGTGGTACGAACGTACGGTTCACATTTTTACTAACCTACACGATTATTAACTTCTGGATAACTTACTTTGGATTAGTTCACAATGTGTCAAATCTTAATGTTTGGTGTTGGGGAAGTTTTCTTTTGTACTTCTTTCTTCCCTCTCCCTTTTTTTGATGGGGGAGTTTTGGATGTCCCTCCAATTGTGCATGACAATGTATATGACATAGTTGCTTTCATTTAGTATTTATGTTTTGTTTCCTAGAAAAAGTAGATTAACTTTGCTTTGAATCTGATTTATCTTGCCTCACACTTGAGCAATTATTTTAGGTATTGGGACCCATATTATTATCGAAGACAACGGAAAAGAAGAGATGATGAAGGAATGAATTTTATTGAATCTGTATGTAAGGAAATAGTTCTACTTGTTCTTGATCCCACTATATAATAACTATTTTGACCTGATTGTTCCATTTTGTAAGGTTTTCTCATTCGTCTTTGGGGATGGTGATCCGAATCAAGGAATTGAAGAAGAAAGATGGAAGTTGGTAATGTAGCATCTAACTAATCACTGATTTGAGGGTCATCTCTTTTCCCTGATTAATTTTTTCTTCCTAATTTGCACATTATTTCCTACTTGAAAATTTAGTTTTTGGAGTCTAATTGTAGCACTTATTCTGGCGATGCATTGGGGCATCTAGGATTATCATTTATGCACTCCAATTACATTATTGATTGACATTATTTTAAATAGAAAATAATTAAATATATGATCAATGTGATTAATGCTACGGGTATTATGTGTACTTAATGACCTGTTTTTCATCCACAACTAAATCGGCATACTGTTAATTTATCTTGGCAGATAGGAGAGTATATATCATCAAACGGTGGGGTGGTTACAGCTGAAGAACTTGCTCCGTATCTTGACGTAGAGACTGCAAAAGAGTCTATGGTGTGATCTTCATATCTCTCTTCTCTCTTGAGCTGATCAATCAACAGTATTGTGTGATGTGTAATTTTGTATGTTACTATGGTTTCTTATGTGATTTGTATATTTTTCTATTCACTTTCTTTTTGAGTTTTTTAAATAGCATCCCATTACAATTCCCTTGTTAGAATGTCAATACACTTGGTGGCGTTGGTGCAGTCGTGATTATATGTTTATATGGAGGATCTTTTCACTTGCTGCTTTCTAATGTTTCCAATGCCATACAACTGATTTCTGGTAGTGTTTTCTACATTATGAGGCTATGTTCGTTTCTGCCCATACTTAATGATTCTTCTTTAACGAATCTCCTTTCTATTTTCTTACCCCACCCCCCCACCCCCCAAGATTTGATGCTTAATTTTTTATTTCCACAAAACTTGTTGATCTTTCACGAGGTATTTACCTTTTATGTATACGTAAAGATGTTTCTGATATTGTCATCCATCTTGTGTTGTCTTTGTTTTCAGAATGACGAGTCATATATTTTACCCGTGCTTTTAAGGTTTGGTGGTCAGCCGGAAGTGGATGAAGAGGTTAGTTTACTTAATTCTCTTTATCTCTCTCTGACATTTTTAGATTTTCACATGTATGTCTATTGTTTCTTGTATCTTTTCTTCTAAATTTTTTATGAACATGTCCAAGTTTATTTGTTATAGGGAAATATACTATATAGGTTCCCTTCACTTCAACGCACTGCTTCTTGTCAAAGGAGTGGCAAGGAGTATGTTGGTAGAAAATGGTCTCAGTGGGTTGGAGGTGTAGAAAAATTCTTCAAAGAAAAGAGATGGCAGTTTAGGTATTGTTGTTATTTCATGTTTTCTTGCCTTGATGACATCATTTCCTATGTCATGAAATTTTGAAATGTTGGCTACTTCATTCGCAGTAAAACTAGCAACTCAGAGAGAGCTATGGCTGTTGGACTTGGGGCACTCAATTTATTTGGAGTGATTATTCTTGGGACAATGCTAAAGTATAGCTTCCCTGACTGATATTCTTATCATCTTATTTCACGCTTGATTGTTACACAAGCCTGATATGCCTTTTCGTTTTCAGGAATACAGCAATTAGGCCAACTGGATTCATAACATTTGTCTCTGATATATTTCCTTTGCTTCAGGTATGATTTGTCATCACATGGTTAATCGTTAAATTAATCTGAAGGCTAGAATGCTAGATTTGCTTGGTGTGTCCAATATTCTTGCATCCTGAAGAAAAGGGTGCTCTCAGCTTACCGTTTTCTGCATTATGTTTACCTTTCCTTGAGCCATAATAATAAAAAGTGTCAGACCTTTAATAGTGACTTCAATCTGTAAAATGTTTACTGAAAGGCAATACTAAGAAAATATTTGTCCTTCATTACCCGCTTATCTGTTTAAGGTTTGTCTTAACATTTTATTAAATATTGGAAAATGGTCCTAAATCCTGATGGAATACACACTTCAACTAGGATTAAGAGCACACCCTAATTTTTGTGTATTGATAAAATATTGCAGATTTATGCTGGTTCCTTCTTTGCAATACCTATTGCAAGGTGGCTATTCATTCGGAATACAAATGCCAAAATAGAAAATAGAAATCGAGCCAGAGAACAGCGTGCTAGAGCACTTGAATTGCCAGATTTTTCGTTGAGGCGTAAGGTAATAGTTTTTGGATCCTGCTTTCCTGTTTGTTTGCGTCTCACTTATTCCCTTGATAATGCTGCATGCAGTTGCTATTGCTAGTCCTTCATGAATTAATTGTCTGCTCATTGATTTCATTAAAAAACTCACGTTTTTTCCTGTTACTGGATCTTATGTTTGTTATTTTTGCACATATAAACAACCGCAGGCATTCATAACCAAATGCATTTGACAACTCACAACAAAACTGAACATATTGACATCTTTGTGTCCATTTGCATTTTGGTCTATATATATTCAATTCAATGAATTCATAGATCTCATTTTTCAGCCCTTATTGTTTGACATAAGCAATTTCCTAAACTCCAGCATTTTGTCTGTGAAATGAGTTTCTGCCACTCCAGAACTGTGAAGATTGGCATTCTCTATTGGAATTGTATGTTTGTAGTTTGGTAGCCTTCACTGGCTAGGATATGCAACTGCTCTTCATCATATGTCTGACATTGTTTCCTTTCTTCAGCTTCTGAGTGCAAGAGACATGGCACAGAAAAATTTCATTGGGCAGGATCAGATCATCTATAGCACTGAGAAGGACCTTCTTGAACAAGATTATGATACTCAAGAATGGGATAGAAAGTTCCGAGAAATTAGTAGCTCTGAATGAGCTGGCTGCAAAACTTTAACCTTCTTCCACAGTCCACACCATTGCGGTACAGAGCATGAGTTTATCATTGTTCATGACAGAAATTCACAGGTGACAGGGTTTATTAGTGCATACTTATTGCAGATCTGTTAAAAGCTTGTGGTTATAACTCCTCTCACCCCCATAGAGCTCAATACCAAGAAAACATCCCATCTTCATATTCTGGCGCTGAAGAATGGAAACTGGGGATGGAAGACGACGAATCATCATATATTCATCTGTGATAAGTTATCACTATGCTGCCACTCCATGCAATTATTTCTCGACCACCCTTTAAAGGAGTCTATAGTCAAATTCCAATGTACAATGCTCTCACCATAAATGGTGTTGCTAATTTCATCTGTGGCCCCGCCCTGGAGAACTTCTTTATAGCAGAACTTGTTTGGCTTATTATCTTTGGGTGCTTATGTAACCCCTCCTGTACAGTTACAGATTTGGAAAATAATCGGGAATCAACCAAATGTATACTGTTGTATATTTATTGGAGCTCCAATCTTTGTTAGAATTGTACAACATCTGCCCTGTGAGTCTGAGTTTGAGCATTTTTTTTATATACTAGCTGCGTGCCCCGCGTGCAAAAAAGCACGCGGGTATCTTGAGTTTGTGCCCCATGAATCAAAAAAAGGCACATGTAAATTAGCATATCAATAGGAATCACATTTAAACTTATAATAATGCAGAAATTTTAATGCATTTAAAGCAGCTAAGCTTTGTAGACATTATTCGCACCAGTGCTGGATGAATCAAGCAAACCACAACGATTGCAGCTACCGTTGTAAGGAGCAACTGATTGAATCATATCAATAGGGCCTTGAAAAAACACTTAAATATTAGTAGATAATTGATTACCTTCAATAAAAAGAAACCGGAAGAAAGATTGATGAACCACTCAATGAAAGCAAAACAAAAGTTTGTCTTCCAAATTTGCCATCTCAAAATAATGAAAGCAAGAAGCATAATTAGCATGTTATAAATTAAAAAAGGAAACCAGAAACAAGAATCCCCTAAATCTTTCTTTCCCTACCTGCTCTATTAATGACATCATCAGCATTGGAAAAAAACACATTGTGACTTATCAAGATCAATGTTAAATTAGATGTTGCAAGTTCTTTTTTCAGTTTCAGACAATAAAAGAAATTATAAAAAATCTTGGTTCAACATATTTGATATGTCTGGACTCAATTTTCGATATTTATTCATCTAGAGGAGTATGAACTTGACTTTTGGACATATTTACACTATTATGAGCTGTAGCATTGGATGTCGGAGGTCATTTTTGGTTGACCCTAGTGGTGCAAATTAAAATTATGCCTGCTGTCTGGGTTGAATTTTTGCATTCTCAACAACAGAGGTGTTTGAGTTGTGCAAAGTGCATGCCCTGTACAATAATTTTTGCTGACTTTGACCTTTTTCCTAGGGACCTAAACTGAAATTTGCACAGAGCTTTACTTTTTAGCCTTTGGAGTCTATGCTTCAGCTTTCTATGTTCTTATCCTCCATCAACACTTCCTTTTTCTCCTCAAGTGCCCTCTAAACATGCAAATGGTATGATAGAAACAAGCTCATCAAACAGAAACGATTTTTAGAAATTTAAAAGCAGATAAACTAAAGTATTTGTGGTATAAAAATGGTATCAACACTTTGATGAGATATTGACCAATTGAGAAGAATTTTGCACAAATGCTGTTTGCAATCGGCAGAAATCCTTGTCAGTCCACACTGTACAGTATGTACAAACCCACGACATATTCCAGTACCTATCAGAATGTCCAAGTTTTTTTTTTTTCATTTTTTTTTTGCTTCGTTCAACATCATGAAACTATGATGGGAGTAGATTGTAGAATATGAGCTTCACATTATTGGAAGTTTCACTGGACATGTACAATTACAAAATTCAACTTGAATGCAATGTAGGTTATGCACCTTTGTAAACAACTTCGATCTTGGAGAAAGATCCATCCAAATAGTAAATGCAACTCAACAATTAAAAAATCATAAAATGTTTTCTACATATTCAAATATTTAATAAAAAGGAATTATTAAAAATTAAGGTTTAAGTAATACTAAGATGAAGCCAAAATATATATATAGCTCAATCATATCATAGCATTTTACAAAGGAAAAGGAATAAACAAAGAAGATTCAACTAAATTTCTAGAACTAAACCATTTCACTATTTTTTTTGAACAAGCACATCCAATATTTGAATGCTTTATCATGAAACAGCCAGTTGATTTTAACAATTTTAATTAGCTTACTCATTCACGTCTTGAACTTTGCAATGACAATCAAAATGTCATCTTATTCAAAAAATTTCTTCTGCTTCTCACAAGTGATAAAGCTAATGCAGAAGTAAGGATAAAGTGAAAACTAACCTATTGTTTTGCTACATTATTATTAAAAACTATCAAGATCTAAAGCTGTCAATGAAATAAAAGCAACAATTAGCATGACCTATGATGCACCTTCCTCAAAGCAATTCCTCATACCATGTAAAAACCATGTAAATTCAACAATAAGTACTACAAGTCTTAAAAAAGAAAAAGGTACTGCTACTTAATAACTATAAAAATACTATGAATACAAAACAAGGAACATTTTAAGAGATAAATCTAAAAGTGTAATTTATATCCAAATATGAAATGATAAGTTACAAGGCATGAAAAGTAACATTCACTGAATGATGGAAAAAGCCTAAAATGTCCAAGAAAGTGATAATGAACAAAATAAGAAATTAACAGTTTACCCCAAATCCAAAAATTCTACTCTTTGACCCTCTCGCTTTTGAAACTCGCTAATTTATTTTTTTTAATTTTCTTAGCGATTTTAAATAATTTTTAATTGAGCAACAGCATTTCCCGCTAGGATTCTAGTTTGAAGTTTGGTTCTGGTGAAATTAAAGATCGAATTGAAGGATGAATTGTAAGAAGAGTATTATCAAACCTATTGCCAAATCACAAATTGCTAAAACGAAATAAAAGAAATCACAAACCCTAATTTTCCAAATTAATTTCTAAAATCAAAACCCGAAACTAATTCTCATATCCTATTTACAAATTCAATCTTATATCAAATAATACAAATTCAGAAAGTATAAGGTATAAAACACTAACCTTTTCAATTTAGCGAATTTGAATCTGGGATGCCAACTTACAGCCTTTATAAAAACAGTAGGCCCATTGCCTTTCAATCCTTCTCTTCCGTTTACATCACCAGTTACCTCAGCCAAAATCTACACAGACTACACCACCGCCTTTTGTCCTGGTGTTTATTCTCGATTCTACGCCGTCAATAGCACCGCCTCTCTCCTCTTCTACCAGACTGTCGGCATATGCTCTCCTGGCTTCTATACATCGAATGTAATACTACAGCAACCCGCAACTTTTTCTTCCCCTCTCAATTAATTAATCAGGTCATAACAGTTGCTTTCTTGGACATATATAATAGATGGTATGCTTTTAAGGTCGTTAGTAGAATGATTTTAGCCGAGAGTAATCAATGGTTGAAGTATGTAACATGACATCCATTTTTCTAAGTTGCTACTGTTGTTACAGGTAGAAGAAGAAATGCTTATGCGCAAGTTCTATGACCTCATGACTAATTTGGGTTTGACAAAAACGGTAACAACTCTCCTATTTCAGAGTTTCTACCTCATTCGCTTTTATCCAATCAGTATTTGTGTGATTTTAAGTGCTTGTTAATATGTTTAACTGCTATGGCAGAGTAGTTGATTGCCTGTGTGAATGTAATCTTCAGGGTGAACGCATTGCAAATGCGGCAAATGTCGAGGATAATCAAGCTAATGTGTCACGAAATTCAGAAAGTGAAGGACAGTAGAAGAGATGCAGGCTCCTAGAACAATTCGAATAGAAACTCGATTCAAGTGTTTTGTAGCAACTGTGATCAAGTGTCTAGTGGTGTAGTTTCCATTCGAATCCATAGAAACAACTTCGAAAAGTAATACCATATTGTGATTGGGCGTGGACTTTGAATACCCATGGCTGGATGGAATGGAAGCCCCACTTGTTTACTGCTCAAATCACAGACATCTCTCAAATCATAATTCCGTCCTATGAACTGAGCACCCAAATCACTGTTTGGCGGAAATTGGAGCAGGATCCTTGGACCATGAAAATCAAGGAGGTTGAGTTCAAAGGTCTGAATCGTTATTTTGTTAAATAGTAGTATACATTTGACCTTACTGAACAGTTGCAACTTGCAAGTAGTGAATGGTGCTACTTCAAATGGTGATTTGGTTCATGGCTTTATTGTTGGGAGATTCGACAAATTTCAAGTGCAGACATGCAGTTGCGTAACAAAAATGCAAGTCCAAAAAAGATCCTGCGTAACAAAAATGCAGTCCAAAAAGATTTTGCAGACGATCTTTACCAATTCCGCACATATAATCTAAACACAATAAATAATGGGGGCATTTTTCAGTTGTCAAAACCAAGCTCCAAGACCAAATCCCCTTTGTTTTCAAGTAAGAAAAAATTTAGTCTATTTTTAATTTAAGATTCAGGGATCAATATAACTATTTCTCTCTTCCCTTGACTCATAAAAAAGTAACTACAGTATCTTACAAATTTTGTGTAAAATCTGATTCATTTTCCATCTATTCCACGCTACTCAAACAAACAAGGCCTAAAAATATTCTCTGGATGGCAGCAAGAGGTTGTAATTCAAGTACATCTAGAAACTACAAAGAAGAACACAAACTAAATAGGTGGAAATCCAAGTTATAGTTTAAAGACAAATCACATCAGCAACAAAAGGAGAAACATCCAAACAGCATGGATGATCAATCCTACAACCAAGAGCAGTTCAGTTCTTCATAGCAAAAGCTTCTATATTCAAGTTTAAACACCAATTTCTTCTACACAAACCAAATTCCAAGCAAATTCAAGGTGGTATGCGTGACGAATCCGTCTTCTGTCTATTGATGGTATTCGAATGCAGGGTGCTTTATCATAGGTACCTAATGAAAACAGCGACAAATTATTAAGTTGAACAAGATCGATACTGCAATAATCGTAAGTGAAACCTGGCATCAACATATACTACTTTAATGGGTATGGCTTTGTTATTGAGCTGAGTACGATGATGTTAAATGGAAAGAATACTAATTGAGGCTCTAAATGTGAACCCGTGCAATGATTCTATTTTTCTTTTTTTTTAAACAAACAATGGTTCCTTAATTTTTGGGAACAAGCAATGGTCCAAAACAAGGTAGGATAAATGAATAATGCTAGCTACACTCGCTGAAGTTACAATGGCTTCAAAGGAAAGACAGTGTTACAAATGCGGTGTCAGATAAACACATGCTAATTACTTTCTAGGACAGATCTTCTCAGGCTTACTTATTGACACTTCCTTGATATCTGAGGAACAGATTCAGCTGTTTTGTTCATGGATCTTTAAAACCAAGTTTCGAGTATGAACTATGGTTACTAAACATCCACAATGAAAAGAACTTATCTGCCAGACAGCCAAAGTACGGCATCAGTTACCTCTCAAACGCCACAAGCATTGTGCAGCCTTTGATTTTCAAGGTCAGAAACTGACACATTCTTAACTGACAAAAACACAAATACAACAATGTATACGCATTTTCTAATACCTACACACCCTAGCCAATTTTTTTTTTATCACATATTTACATCCACCCCGCCAATACTACAACATGAAAACGAGTTACCTATGAAACTCATCCCTAACAGGTGTGACTCAATGTGATAACCATCTCAAGTATGCATGAATAAAAGGCAAAAATGCATAGTGCACGAGTTCCCACTAGATGCTAAATCCATATGGTCAGAACACCATGAAAGATATTATAGCTCTAATTTCTAACATTTTGCACCAGGGCCTGCACATACGAGAGGTTACTGCAGCAATCACGCAATTTCAGCTAAGCCTTTATCAAACAGTTTTTTGGCCAAGTTTAAGAGTACTATGTCAGACTATTTAGCCTCATTTATCGCAATTGATATAAAAAGGTGCAGGAATACACACTATACTACCCACATAGAATTGAATTGTGCCTCAAAATCAAGAATATTGAACTAACAAGCTTTGAACTTTGGAGCCCAACCAGCAATCATCCCCAACAAGCAAGTGCACTGATTTCAGATCATAATTCAGCATTCATCTAAGCAAAAGAATGATTTCAATATGTGCAAATGAGGTAGGAGGTTATAACAGCCGAGTTACCTCTTGGAGAGTTCAGAGACCTGTCGTGAAGTATTATAGAAAATGAACCACATAAGGACAATGATCAGAGTATCTGCAGATGTTAAGGAACCCTAGATCGGCAAAATCAAAGATTCCATCTAATGAAATAGCAATACGAGTTAAATTCAAATCAAGGAGCAAGGGATCTTGCGAAGAAGGATACTGAAGAGGTAACGCTCCCACCAATCAAGCATGTAGAGTCCAAAAGTGACATTGTAAAGATAGATCTTGCGCTTAACCCAATCCATGGCTCCCAACTGGATTTCACGCCTGAAACAATCGCGGAAAAAACACACAAGTTATTCGCAATCTGCAACTCCCATTGTCGCACAAGGAGCCAAAACCCTAATGATCGATTCGATTCGATTCCTCCAAATTGGAACACCAAGTAGAAAGAAAACAAAATAAAAAAGATGCGAATACAAGTTACAGAACAAGGGAGAAGAAACACTGAAATGATAGTTACCTGAATCAGAAGAGATGGATGTTTGCTAATTGCTCCCACTGAAAGACTCAAGGGAAAGACGACAGACGCCGCTGGTGGAGGTCAATAAGTCAATTGGGCTCCGAAACTTAAATGGACTGCCCCGTCGGGTATCTCTATATTGTTCTTTTTTTTTTTTGTTTTATCATTATTATTTTAATAATTTGGGCCGTTTAGGATGAATTTTAATTTTATTTACATATCTTTCTCATAAAGTTCAACTGATTAATTTCGGCCATCTCTTATTTAGCGTTTATTTATTACTCCGGGTCCGGGTCCGGGTCCGGGCCGGAAAAGAAAAGAAAATTAAAGGTGAAAGGATAAAGAAAACCAAGAATGGAGCATCGTAGCTTAACATCTGAGCCACATGAAAACGGAAGCTGCTCTCTCCTCCCTAAAGAGTAATGGCTATGGCTCCGCTGTGCTAGCAACCAACACCCGCTGAGAGCCAAGCTCAAATGGCTTCTTCGATCTCCACTACCATCTCCCTCCCTCCGAGATGCCGCCATTTTTCTCACTGCAGGAGCTTCAAACCCCCGGCTCTCAAGCTGCAATCTCAGTTTCACCTCGCAACTTCGACCCTCCTCCTCAGAATCGATTCATCTCGCAACATACTCCTTCTTGCCACTCCTTTGAGAAGAAGCAGTGCGTTGAAGTGAAGGGAACCTATATAGTATATTTCCCTATAACAAATAAACTTGGACATGTTCATAAAAAATTTAGAAGAAAAGATACAAGAAACAATAGACATACATGTGAAAATCTAAAAATGTCAGAGAGAGATAAAGAGAATTAAGTAAACTAACCTCTTCATCCACTTCCGGCTGACCACCA
The DNA here is from genome assembly GCA_963922045.1 of Persicaria maculosa. Lineage (NCBI taxonomy): Eukaryota > Viridiplantae > Streptophyta > Magnoliopsida > Caryophyllales > Polygonaceae > Persicaria > Persicaria maculosa. The sequence continues at coordinate 583,220 of OY998252.1, forward strand.
AACCTTAAAAGCACGGGTAAAATATATGACTCGTCATTCTGAAAACAAAGACAACACAAGATGGATGACAATATCAGAAACATCTTTACGTATACATAAAAGGTAAATATCAGAAACATCTTTACGTATACAAAAAAAATTAAACAAAAATGGCTTCTTGGATGATCTCCTCGTCTCCTAGTCCTAGATGGGGTTGCCGCCATTCCTCTCCCCCTCCGACTCTCACATACTCATCCCAATGTTACCTCGCCAGTTCGGCTCTCGTACCGCGGCCCGTTTCCTATCGCAATGCTAGGAGAAGAAGCCCCGGCGTTTTGGTTAGGGCCAAAAGCTTCGATCTTTCGCCGGCAGCGTTGAAACCGCTTGGAAGGGTGGTGGAAAGCGATAGTCTCTCGTCAGATGTGCGCCGTCGTGCGATGGACGCCATCGATTCGTTTGGAGGTAGGGTTACAATGGGTGACGTGGCTTCCAAGGTTGGACTGAAGCTTGATGAAGCGCTGAATGCATTGCAAGCTCTCGCTTCTGACACCGATGGCTTCTTGGAGGTAAAATTCAAATCTTGGTTACTTTTTTGGCTGCACATTGAAAAACATTGAATTAATTTATAGCTTGTTATTAAACAAACATGGTTGAATTTGAGTGCTAATAGTATTATTTGGGGATCATTTAACAGGTTTCGAATGAAGGTGATGTTTTGTATGTGTTTCCAAGTGATTATCGTTCAAAGCTTGCAGCAAAGTCTACTAGGATGAAACTGGAGCCTTTTTTTGATAAAACTAAGGTACTGACAGACAAACTATTTATGATGTTTCATTGCTCATCTCCAAACTTCAATTCCCCATAAGCAAGCACGCTTTAGCAACAAGGTTGTATTGTCCCATTGTTATCCTATTTCTTTCTCATTTTGGGTTGCAGTCTGCTGTTGGATATCTCATCAGATTTACCTTTGGAACTGCACTGATTGCTTCTATTCTTCTTGTCTTCATAGCTATCCTTGTTCTGTACTTGTCTATGAAAAGGTATGCTTTTACTTGAATGATCAATTCCCCATAAGCAAGCACTTGTTTTTCAATTTCAAGTTTTCTGCATAAGCAGTCATTTGTTTCATTTTTACATGCCTTGTCCTTTTGTTCCTCTTTTTTTTACAGTAAGGATGATGATGATGATGGAAAGGGAGGAAAATCAAATGATTCGACATTTACCTTCAACTTTACCTCCATAGATTTGTCCTCGTAAGGTTCCACCAACTTTTTTTTATGTCATAATTTAGTTTAGCTTATTTTTGGTGTTAAAATGCTCATGCTTTGGGAATATGTTGAAATCCAGTAAAATTCTTTTGTTTCCTTGCAATTTTGTGTTTACGATGTGTCAATGTTTGGTATTGGTAAGAGTTTTTGTTTATACTTTTATTTTAAAAAAAGTAGATTAACTTTGCTTTGAAATCGAATTCTCTCTCCTCACTCTTGAGCAATTCTTTTAGGGGTACCGACCCACCACAAAAGAGAACAGATAATGAAGAGATGGACTTCATTGAATCTGTATGTAAGAAAATGGTTCTACAGTTCTACTTATTCTCGATCCTACGATTTAATAACGTTTCTACTTGATGGGCCCATCTTTGTAGGTTTTCTCATTCGTCTTTGGGGATGGTAATCCAAATCAAGGAATTGAAGAAGAAAGATGGAAGTTGGTAATGTAACATCTAACTAATTGCTGGTTTGAGGTTTATATATCTTTTTCCTGACTCTCTTCTTAATTTGCATATCATTTCCTACTTGAAAATATAAATTTTCAGTCCCTAATCCTAGCATTTGCTCCTCTTTTTGTAACATTTGTTCAATTACTTTGGCAGATTGGTGAGTATTTATCATCAAATGGTGGGGTGGTTGCAGCTGAAGAACTTGCTCCATATCTTGATGTAGAAACTTCAAACGACCAAATGGTGTGATCTCCATTCCTCTTTTCTATCTCTTGAACCGATTGATCAGTATTATTCTGTGACCCATATGTGACTTCTTATTCATAACATACTTCAATCAGAATCCCCCTTTTATAATGTAAATAAACTTGGTGCAATCGTGCTCTCCATGTTTACGCAGGCCCTTTTTGCTTGTTTTGAATTTTGGCGGGCAACTGTTTTTTGGTAATGTTTTCTTGATAACCAGTACACCTTCTTTCTTTGAATGCATCTGCATTAATGAATCCCCTTCTTATTTTCTTGCGAACCTGTATTTGGTGCTTATATTGCTTATTTCCATTAATTCTGTTGAACTTGCAAGATTCAGAGGTGTGTTTATATGCATGCCTAAGGATGAGTATAGTATTGTAATTCATCTTGTCTTGTCTTTGTTTTCAGAATGACGACTCGTATGTTTTACCTGTACTTTTAAGGTTTGGTGGTCAACCGAAAGTGGATGAAGAGGTTAGTTTACTTGGCTATCCAATCTCTTTTCTCTCCCTAGAATTTATTGAGGCCAGTAATTGTGGTTTCTTGCATCTTTTATCCTTGTTTTTATAATTTTACGAAAATGTCCAAGTCCGATTGGTTGTAGGGAAATATATTATACAGCTTCCCTTCACTTCAACGGACTGCATCTTCTCAAAGGTGTGGCTTAAAGGACTCCCAGGGGGTTGGAGGTGTAGATAAAATCTTGAAGGAAAAGAAATGGCAACTTAGGTATATTTATCCTCATTTGTGTTCTTCTAACTCGTGCTTTCTTGCCTTGGTGATCATGCTCCATGTCACGAGAATTGACATTTTAGCTGCTTCATTTGCAGTAAAACTAACAAGTTGCAGAAAGCTAAGGTTATTGGGCTGGGGGCGCTCAATTTATGTGGAGTCATTATTCTTGGGGCTATGCTAAAGTATATCCCTCACCGATATTCTCATCATTTGTTTATCATGCACTTGATTGATATACAAGTCTTACATTTTTGTTTTGTTTTCAGAGAGACTCCAGTGGCGCCACATCAATTCATAACATTTGTCTCTAATATATTTCCTTTGCTTCAGGTATTCGGTGTCTCATTGTCAGCCATTAAATTATTCTCAAGCCTATATGCTTAGCTTGTCCGATGTTCTTGCTTTCCTAAGTAAAATGGTGTTCTCACCTAGTCGCTTTAATTTGTAAGAAGTTTACACTGACAATTTCAATAGAAAGAAGTACCTAAAAAATATTCACCTTCATTATCCGGTTGCTGCTTAAGGTTTGTGTTAGTCTTTAATCAACTATTGGAAGATGGTCGTCATAGAATACATGCTTCAACTAGAATTAAGAGAGCATCCTAGTTTTACATCTATATGATAAACTTTTGCAGATTTATGCCGGTTCCTTCTTTGCAATACCTATCATAAGGTGGTTTTTCATTCGCAACACAAATGCCAAAATAGAATACAGAAATCAAGCTAGAGAACACTGGGCTAGAGAGCTTGAATCCCCAGACTTTTTTTTGAGGCATAAGGTAATACAGTAGTTTTTAGTTTCTGTTTTGATTTTTTTGCTCCCTTGATAATGTTACATGTATTTGCTAGCCCATCATAAGCTAATGGTCTAGCAACTGTTATTTTCTCCACATAAACAGCTATTGGCATCTGTTACCAAAGGCATTTCCACCCAATGCTACATTTTTCAGTCTTGGGTTGACATATATGATCAATTTCTCAAGCTTCAGCATTTTATATTTGAAATGAATTTCGAATTGCCGTCTCAATTAGAATCATATGTTTGTGGTCTGGTAGCCTTTACTGGCTATAGGATATATGCTAATGTAGTTGTGTCATATGGCTGACATCCTCCCCTTTCTTCAGCTTATGAGTGCAAGAGACATGGCGCAGAGGAGTTTCATTGGGCAAGATCAGATCATCTATAGCACCGAGAAGAACCTCCTTGAACAAGATTATGATGCTCGAGAAAGGGGATAGCAGATTCTGAGAAATTAGTAGCTCCAAATGAGCTTAATACAAAACTTACCATAACTAAATAGTAAATACAGAAGTTTACACGAGACTGAGTTTTCGAGTGCATATTTTTGCACAAGTGTTATAAGCTTGTGGTTAGATCCTTGCCAGTTACCACTCCCATATATAGCACAATAACGGGAATATGTTCTGCTTGGGATTTGTGTTGATTTCTCTGCTGCTGTTCTACACAGTTGTCTCGGCCTTATTTGGAGTGAAGTAGATTTCCTCATTTAGTTTTGATCAAAATATCTTGAGTTAAGTTGGACAACACGAGTGGATAGGGCTGGAAATCACCCGTGGATGACCGACTCACCCGACCCGATTATTAGGGTGAAAACCCGAAAAAATCCGGGTGACGGATGGGTGATGGATCGGGTGAAATGGGTGATGGGTCGGGTGATGGGTGATATATTTTCCACCCATTACCCGACCCATCACCCGACCCATTACCCGACCCACTTAACCACCCGTTAGTCCACCCGATTATTATAAAAAAAAAAGAGGTTAGTATATAAATAATATTACGTATAATTTAACATAACTAACATATTTTTCCTTTTCAACCTCTACTTTCTACATTTTCCAAGTTTTCTTGTTAAAAAGGTCTAAAAAACTTTCCATGTCTTTTTAAAATAATAAAATTTCTTTTATTTGTTTTGCATATACCGATAGAATGTAAGCAATTTGGCTCTTTCCAATGACTTTTTTAGCATTTACTGTATTAATCATGATTGACCGAATCATATTTTCCCAATTTGTCATGAGACTCGTAACAATAATCCTCTTAATGCAAATTAAGATATTAAAGAAATTACCAAATCAAGATATTAAAGAAATGACACATGAGTCTGTTTTCAAAAGACATGGTTTTTCTATACCATTTTTTTATATTGAGTCTAGTAACCGAGTTAAATTCATCTCATTTAGTTAGATATTAAACTTCTAATACTAATTTTGTAAGTTAAGGATAGTGATATAATGTATGAATAAGTCTTTTATTAATTTAGTAAGATTCATACGTTGACATGGTTTATAAAATTATTGAATATAAATTATTTTTAGATATGTCTTGTGACTCTTTTTTTTCAATTCCTTCACCCGATTAAACACCCGACCCACCCGATTCACCCGACGGGTCGGGTGATGGGTGAAACATTAAACGGGTGGGTGATGGGTCGGGTGAAATTTTTCTGTGACGGGTCGGGTGAAAAAATGGGTCCACCCATCCATCACCCGACCCATTTCCACCCCTACGAGTGGATTCAAATTTTTTTTAATATATATAAAAAAGGGCATATCCAATTAGATAAAAATAATATTTTTTTAAACTTTGTTTTACCATAGTGCTGTGCTGCTGATGTTATGGTAAGAAAAGTCACTATCTAATGAACTTAATGAAATTGTAGCCACCAATTAAGTTTGGAAAGCTGTTTGCTGGTAACCTTTGCATCCTCCCAGTTTTTCAACCATGGCTTTGTTTCTTTTGGATCTTGGTTGAAACCAACCTGGGAAGCAAATATGGCTTCTTTTGGAGGTCTAACAACTACTAGTAGCAAGCAATACAAATTATGCAGTGCAAAATTCATCAACACACCCACATATGATATATTGATATGACAAATGCTTCATCTTTATTTTGTGAGAGTAAAAGCTAATAGCTTTCTATTCAAGTGTATACAATCATCATCAATGGTTTTTCTGGAAAGAAAAATATACAGTACATATTTTGGTGGGTAGCCCCAATATAATTTTTAACCAAAAAAGAAGATGCAAAAGAAAATGAGGATAACGAAAAACAGAGAAAAGTTGGGAATTTGAAGAATGGATCAGCAACTATTCTCTACACTGAGTCTACCTGAACGAGCTCTTCTGCCTTCCTCAACAAGAGCAGCTCTGGCTGACAATATCTCCTTTGGAACCGAGTCGAAACCAGAGCAATCGATCCAATCGTGGAGGAAACTCTCTTGGCCCCATATGTCTGGTATCCACACCTGACTAGCCACTTCCACTCTGTGTCTCTTCAGCCTTTCCCTCCCGGTCTCGTCACTCAAGGAAGCCTTGAATGGCCGATCCTTTGGTGGTGGTGGTGGTGGTGGTGCTGTGTTTTCTCCCTCATGGGCATCTGACAATGTTACAATGGTTTTTCTGGCATCACTTTTCAATGAAGGGGATGGTAAAAGCGGGAATTTTGGGGATGTGGGTATGTAGGACGACATGGGCTTTTCTTCTTCTAAAAGACTGGCTCTACTTCTTCTGGACTCCATTGATTCAGTTTCAGATTCTTGGATCTCTCTGGTACCAACCAGGGATTATTGGGGGTGGGGAGTTAGTTTTAGTCTTTAGAGTGCCTCCTCCATAGTCCCAATAATCAATTTAATTTAGTAGGGAGTAGGGACATTTGGGTGTCGCCTCTCTCTATCTGTGTGGTAATTGACAAGCGTACGTGTCTTGTTGTAGATTGGATTCAACATCATGTTATGTGGCCTTAGTTTACAATTTCCTGAAAATACACAGCTTATGATTAAAGAGAATAAAAAGAAAGGTTGACAAGTTGAGTCTGTTTGGAAGCTAATTTGTGAGGTTGATGTTGATTTAGTCGGGTGTGATTTTTTTATTTTCTTGTTGGGGAGTGTTTTGGGCCAATGGATTCAGGGGATTTCATCTTTGCAAAAGGGCATTTGGGGGAATCTCTTGCAACTTGCAAGGGCTCCTTGTCCCACTGGGGCACTGTAGGACCGACTAGGTAGGACTGCGACTAGGAGCATCTTCATTTTTCCCTCTTAAGTCTTAACCAATAAATTTGTAACCAACTCCAAGTTATTGTTTAACATTGTTATAAGAAAGCAAACTCAATTGCAGATTTTATGACTCGATATGATTATAGTTTAGTCTTCCCTTCTATTCTTAACGTTATACTCACTCCGTATCGCAATACTTGTTGTTTTAGCTCTATGCACACTTATTAATAAAACTTATCTTTACTTTACTTTTATAGCTTAAAATACCTAAAATAACTAATTATTACCTATAAAAAGAGCAATCATTACCTATAAAGACAATAATTATAGCTAAAACAACAAGTTTTTTGATACAGCTTTAACACTATAAAACAACAAGTATTGCGATACGGAGGGAGTAAAACTTTACAAAATTATCCGTCTGGATAATCAGAGAATAATCTTCGTCTCAAAAACATTCACCTTCTTCTTGTTGAATCCAAAAATAAAAAAGTAATGATGATATTTGTGTGTTAGGGGAATGAATTTGATTGAGACCCTCCAAGTCCAATCAATTATCAATGTACATGGACCATATTCATATATGGTGAATGGTGATGGATGTGGCCTGTGTGGCTCCATCTATTAAACAACCATAACTAGATATTTGGTTGTGATGCATAACTCACAACCATTTGTTTTTTGTGCCATACGTTGCATTTTGCATCACTCTATTCCTTTGAAAAATATTTCCTTTTATCTATCACCTAATTATAATTATATTATATGGAAACACATACGAATTACAAATTAAATAGCTATAGGGTTCGTATGGGACGGGGTTAATAAACTGACTAAAATTATAAACAGGGTAAAAATTTATAAACTGTTGGTAAAAGTAGTTAAAAATTTATGAAAAAATATAAACTCCGTATGGGACGAAAAACAGTTTATTTGTATAAAGGGAAGTTTATTTGGTTTTTATTAGGGGTATTGTGGTACTTTCAAACCAAATAAGATAAAAGAGAAGGGGTAAAATAGTAATTATGGAATATAAACCTCAAAATAAGTTTCAATCTGCAGCTTATTTATAAACCCTTTTTTTAACTGACTAAAGCTTATTTGTTGTTCCCATACACTATTTAAACCCGTTTATTTTTTTAACAGCTAATAATTTCACGTTTTTTAGCTTGCTTATATGCAGCCATACACACCCATAGTAGCAGCAGCCCATCTTAAAAAGGTGTTCAAAGTATGTATGGTAGTACATGTACCTACCCATTTATCATCTATACTTGGATTTTTTTTTCTTCATGTATCCACTTGTTCCTTGAATTTTTCATGGACCATATATATTTCTTTCTTACATCATTTTTATTTTAAGATGTCCTTTTCATCAGCATTTAATTGTAAATAGTCTTCTATTCAAAACCTTTCAAATTAAAGATTCACAATGGGATTGGGATTTGGGATGTACAATACCTACCAACATTAAATTTAAAATTTGTAGGCAGTGTAATTTATAGGTAAAAAAAATATAATTAAACATGAATCTCTTTGGCTTGGAATTGGATGTATGTTATTTTTAATTCTTTATTGGAAAACAAACGTGTCATACAAATTACAATACTTGAAAATTGGAGAAAATATTTTGCATCTCTTTGGGTTGGAGTTGGATGTATTTAGTACTATTTATTGGTGTTAATTGTAAACTATATTCCAATGTATATATGTGAGAACCTGAGTTAGTGATGTATTTACAAATTAAGGTATCTGTTGTCAAAGGAAGGGCTTTATTTTTGGTTGAATTGAATAATCTATTTGGGTTGAGTGTTAGTGAACGCAATTGAAGTTTGAAGGCATCGAAGAAGAAGAAGCCAGTGGTTGGCAGATGATGGATCCTCTGAAATGAAGATGAAAATGTGTCTTACCGTTTTGCCCTTTACTTTTGTCATTGTGCAGTTATAATTACAAAATTGCCACCGTCTTCTCCAAGTCCAAACTATCGTCGTCTCTTTTCCCTTGGCACCCTACCATGTCTCTGTCAGATCCATCTCTCTCGGCACCGCACCCCGCTCCGACGGCGACGCTGTTGGCTCCTCCCCGGTGTGGCGGCGATGAAGACCCTGCTTAGCTCTTCCTCCACATCCAGCGGCTACTGCAAAAACCTTGGCACTGCACCATATCTCTGACAGATCCATCTCTCCACATCCGGCCTTCTGCAATTTCGCCTCTTTCTCTCCTTGTCTCGAGTCTCGCCGCCGACTCTGTAAATATTCCGGCCTCCTTCAATTTCCATTGAAACCCTTTGTCCACCAAAGCTCCACCAAAGCTCCTGTGAACCGACTTCTTGCTCCCTTGCAAGAAGAATATACACGGTAAGTTAATTTTCTCCCTGTTTTACACGAAGTATATTATAAAGGTTTGAATTTATGAGGTGAAAGTTTGAAATTGTAGTTTATTCTTTGTTGGATTTCTAATCATAATGCATACAAGGTGTTTGATAAAATGCCAACCTAAAATTGGTGAAATTGTTGTTCATGTTATGCTTTAGTCTTAATCCTATTAGCTAAATATCAAGATTAATCTCAGTATAAAATATCAAACTTTTGTTTTGCAAAAGTACATTCATTGAACATCAGGGCGAATTCAAAAAAAAAAAAAAAAACTCACAATCAAATTCTGTAATGAAATAACAATACTTATTAAATCTAGATATTGTTGGCATCTAAGTTGCAAATTCAAACAAACACTTCCATGAGAGAGGGAGTATTACTACCTATAGGGAAAATAAAGAATAGAAAAAGAAAGGGAAAATAAATAAAAAAAACGTAAGTGCTACTCCACTGGTGAAGGAGGAGGTAGTTAAGTACAAATTGAAGCTTGCAATATACCAAAGTTGAAGATGATGATGAATTAGCTGATTTACATAAATGAAGATTTTTTGGTCAATTGATTTGCTTGCAATTTCTTGTCTTTTTAATCTTTCTTAAATTATTAACATAAACTTCAAATACTGATTATACTTTGTATATATCTATTATCTGCGCTGTCTAATTGCTAATTAAATTGGTGTCCATGTGAATTGATGTTCTTGCTTCTTGTTTTCCAGTATGTTTTTTCTATGGACTTGGCCTAAATAAGTCTATCTGCTTTTATGTTCACTTTCTTCCAAGATGAAAGTTTTATAAATTATTCCATTTCCTACGAAGTATGTAAAAAATGTTATTGCAATATCCATAAACTGTGGTCTTGTATCTCTGCTTCGCCATTCCTCTTTAAGTAACCTGTACTCAGTTTTTTGGTCATCTTTTTTCTACAATCCGTTGAGTATTGACTGCACTAACTAATCTGTAGAAAAGGGTATAGAAAAGAGATATACTCCATCATTGATCGACATTTATTTTTTCATGTTTCTGATGAAGGTGGCACCAAGAACAACAAAGTTCTTATAGATTAATTTTATCCCATTTCAACCGCATTTTTGGATCTTGACAAAGGGTATATTCTTCTCATTCCAAAATAAGTTTGTGCAGTGGTAAATCTCTGGAAGGAATTCAGGTGGGTTACTGGAAAGTCTTAAAATACATAACTCAAACATAGCCTTACAATTAAATAATAAGACCTTATAATAGAACAAAGTTCTAGATTCAACAGATCTAAGATAATAGTCTGAGATGAACACCCAACCTAAAATCTAGAATAAGATGAGTCAACATTTTTAAATATAATGAAGTTATAGACGTAGGTGATTTCTTTGAAGCAAAATCAACTCCTAGCAATCTTTTCTAAATATGAGGTTTTAGATCGTTTGTTTTTTTAGATCGTTCGTTTTTTTATTGTTGTCTACTTATGAAACAATTTAATTAGATTGTGTAAAGGCTATAGTTTGTGTGTCAACAATTATGCTTTCACAAGAGTAGAATTAACAAATTCCATTAAACTTTACAGGTGAGAGAAAAATCTTAGTTGCAATGACGTTGAGCAGAATTATGGAAAATAGCTTTACAAAGCGATTATTTTGTTCAGATTTCTTAAACCGAGGGTAACCACTCTGAATTTGGCAATTTTCCAATCTTTGCTGGAAAATTTCTCAGTGACAGTATTTCCATTTGAAATAGGACTATTATTAATTTTGTGAGATTCATTGAATTTCATAATGTTTATCTGTTAAAGCATATGATTGGCTTTCACAGTTCAGTTAATATAGTTCCAGTGGAAAAACATTGGATTCAACAAGACCGAAGCAGGCATAGGAACTAGACTTAGTTTTGGTCATGGTTTTGGAGTTAATATGTCGTTCTTCCCTGTACTATCAGAAATGAGAATTAAATTTGTCTGAGATGGTGTTATTATGAGATTGATCATTTCATTACTAATTTTTATCTGAAACTGCATACTTTTGTTAGTGTGTTATGTGTTCTGTGTTGGCATGGTTTTGGAGTTGATATGTCGTTCTTCCCTGTACTATCAGAAATGAGAATTAAATTTGTCTGAGATGGTGTTATTATGAGATTGATCATTTCATTACTAATTTTTATCTGAAACTACATACTTTTGTTAATGTGTTATGTGTTCTGTGTTGGTCAGGGTTTTGGAGTTGATATGTCGTTCTTCCCTGTACTATCAGAAATGAGAATTAAATTTGTCTGAGATGGTGTTATTATGAGATTGATCATTTTATCATTGCTCTTTATCTGAAACTGCATACTTTCTTAATGTGTTATGTGTTCTACGTGTGGAGAAGGTCAAACTTGTTGCATAGCTGATGCTTAATAGACATACAGACTTGTATCCTGTGTTTTTTATTTTTTCTGAATGCTAAAATGCTGAAATCTTGTCTCGTGATTGTCTTCAGGGGATCTCAAGAACAAGATCGATCTACAACTCCAACCATCAAATGCCTCTGCTCAGTCTTGGTATCCTCCATCTGTAGTTAACTCCTAAGTTCTTCACACCCCTCAACAGGTGCTAGCAATTCATCAACGTAACCAGCCGCGTACACCCCTCAACCGGTGCTAGCAATTCATCAACATAACCAGCCACGTACACCCCTCAACAGGTGCTAGCAATTCATTAACGTAACCTTCGCACGCGATAATGTAACTAGTAGTTATACAAAATAAATACTGAAATATATATATATATATATATATATATATATATATATATATATATATATATATATATATATATATATATATATATATATATATAGGAATATGATATCGATTTCGGTTTCAAGTTCATCACGCACGCTCATGGACTCCGCCACCTGGGCCTACCTTCTCCAAGCTTACGCCCAAACCAAGAAGCTCAAACACGGCAAGCAGCTCCACGCCCGTCTACTTCGATCTGGCCACACAACATCCCAGTTCACATCCAATCACCTGCTCAACATGTACGCCAAATGTGGCCACATCCACTATGCCCAGAGAGTGTTCGACAAAATGCCCCGCAGAAACTTCGTTTCTTGGAGTGCACTCATCACTGCTTTTGCACACAACTGTCTCCACCATAAAGCCCTCCAAACCTTTTGTCAGATGTGGACGGCTAGAATCAGCCCCACCCAGTTCGCGTTTTCAAGTGCCATCCAAGCCTCTGCTTCCATTCGATGTGTGGAATTCGGTAAACAACTGCATTGCCTGACTCTTAGATGTGGGTTTACCAGTGAGTTGTTTGTGGGTAGCAGCTTAGCTGACATGTACTCCAAGTGTGGGTCGTTTCACGATGCTTGCAAGGTCTTCGAGGAGATGCCGTCTAAGGATGAGGTTTCCTGGACCTCCATGATTGATGGCTACGCCAAGAATAGGGATTATCAGGAGGCCTTGTGGTTGATCATTATGTGGTTGATCATTATGTGCTTTGCACTGCACTCACTGCGTGTGGATCGGTGAAGGCATCTCATTTTGGAAAGGGTCTTCATTCGGCTATTGTCAAATTAGGATTTGAGAAGGAGACTTTTGTGTGCAATGCACTGACTGACATGTACTCAAAAGCAGGGGACATGCTGAATGCTTCAAGAGTGTTCGGGGGCAGAACCAGCTATATGAACATAGTGTCGTATACTTCTGTGATTGATGGCTTTGTGGAAGCAGGCCAAGCGGAGACAGCACTTAGTCTGTTTGTCGATTTCAGGAGACAGGGAATTGAACCCAACGAGTATACTTTTTCGAGTTTGATAAAGGCTTGTGCAAACCAAGCTGCACTTGAGCAAGGGACTCAGCTCCATTCTCAGGTAGTGAAATTCAATCTAATAGGAGACCCTTTCGTTTCGTCTTCTCTAGTTGACATGTATGGGAAATGTGGGTTGGTCGATCAATCAGAGCAGATGTTCAGTGGGATCAAAACTCCAACAGAAATTGCCTCAAATTCGTTGTTGGGTGTGTTTGCTCAGCGTGGTCGCGGGAAAGAAGCAATACAAGTTTTCAATAGGATGGTTTGTGATGGTGTAAAGCCTAATGCCATAACGTTTATCAACCTCTTGATTGGTTGCAGCCATGCTGGATTGGTTGAACAAGGATTGGATTATTTCCATTCGATGGGAAGCAGGTACCAAGTGACACCCAAATCAGAACATTATGCTTGTGTGATTGACATGCTGAGCCGAGCAGGAAAGCTGAAAGAAGCCGAGGAATTCATCAAGGAGATGCCTTTCGAGCCAAATGCTTTCGGATGGTGTTCTTTTCTAGCAGGCTGTAGGGTCCTTGGTGACAAGCAGAGGGGTGAAATGGCGGCTAAGAAACTGCTAGAGATCGAGCCTGATAACAGCGGGGCTCATGTTCTATTGTCGACTATCTACGCAAAAGAAAGGCAATGGGAAGACGTCAGAGGACAGAGGGTGATGATGAGAGACAGCAATCTGAAGAAGGTGGCAGGCTACAGCTGGGTTGATGTGGGCAGCAAAACACATGTGTTCGAGGCTGAAGATTCGTGTCACCCTCGAAAAGCAGAGATCTATGAGAAGCTTGTAAGTCTAGCATGTGAAATAAAAGAGGCCGGATACATTCCGGAAACGGAATCCATCCCGTATGAAATGGATGAGAAGGCAAAGGAGAGGGCGCTGCGAAAAAATAGCAGTGGCATTTGCTCTAATAGGGGTTCCATCAGGGAAGCCGATCATCATAAAGAATTTGAGGGTGTGTAGGGACTTGCCATTCTTCAATGAAGCTTATCTCAAAGGTGTCAGCAAGAGTGATCATCCTGAGAGACAATAGCAGGTTTCACCATTTTTCGGATGGATGTTGTTCGTGTGGGGACTATTGGTAGAAATTCAAAGCCAAACAGCCACAGCCACAGCTGATTTTGATCACTAATCACTTGATTCATATTTGGTTCAACTTACACACTAACAAACACCACACAAGGTACAAAGTACAAAGAGATGGAGAAGTTGGGTTGCTTGAGAATGTGTTGAAGGCAGCTACTTGGCACTTGGTTGACGTGGCGACGACAGAGTTGTTGGTTCATTATGTTGCTCCATTTCTTCTTTGGGCCGCTCCTTCGTTAATGGATCGCTCCCTCTTTTAGCCTGTTAACTGTATCCTTCATGTGCCCACATATGCTTTTTTCTTTTTGGTATTTATAATCAATTGAAATGAATTATTCTCTATTTTTAGATTATTAAACTCCTAGCTACTCTGTTTTTTTTTTAAAAAACTTTTATTATATATATTATATATATATCTAAAATAAAAATACAAATTGGCAAAATATACACTATTTAATCAAGTTAAAGTAAGGTAAAAAATGGAAATTGGTAAAGTTTAATGGGCTGCAACTTAAACCCAAATACTCCTTATCAAACAAGGGGTATAATTACGGCATTGTCGTCTGAAAGCGCACTAAACGTTTGTTTGTGGATGAAATAATAAAAAGGTTTAGTACGGAGAATATGAATGGTTTGTAGAGTGAATCCAGGGATTCTTTTTCCGTTTTTAGAAACGAATCCATAAAGTTAAGGATTTCCATCCAAGTAAATAGTAAATACTCCGTAGTAATTGATCAAAGAGTTAAATAGTATCTACTCTAATAAATGTAAATGTAAATGTAAATGTAAATGATAATAACAAAAAAGAATGAAAATAATGAGTGGTGGAGAAAATCAGTTGTGAGAGAATCTAGAATCTAACTGGGTTGGCATTCACTATAAATATAAATATAAATATAAATATAAATATAAATATAAATTAAAGCCCCCCTCCGGCCTCCCCTGTTAATAAGTGATAACCTGTTTCTCCTGATCCTCCTTCTTCCTTGACGTTACCTCATCAGTCATCTCCCATGGCCATAGCCCAATCCTGGTATCAATACAGTTCTCCTCATTCAATTCTAGGCCCCCTTTCTTTCTTTGTACTAATTTCATTTATTTTGCATCAACAGAAGAAGTTTTTTGAATTTATTTCCATCAACTTACATTTGCAATTGTTTTTCATACATATACATCCTTATCAACATGGATATATACCTTCTTTTCTTTTGGAAGAAATTAATCAATAACCCATTATTATTATTATTACTGTATTATACTAGTATTATTTTTTAACTGATTTTAATTAACATAGGTGTACATATACTTGTTGTTGGTTGATATTTATCAATATATAGGTTGAACTCGAGATAGCTAAACTCATCATCAAATGATTTGAGTCCTGCTGATGAAACCAAAGAGTTGGCTCCTGGATTAATTTGTGGGAGATATATATAACATACAAAACTTCTCTCATTGCACCCTACCTTCTATAAACTATAAAGGGACATCCCCTGATTCCTACCTGATGTAATTAGTTAATTACAATGCGTACACCTACCTTCTCCATCTTCTCATTTTTACATATATATGTTAGGAGAGTGAAGGCTATATAAGCATATGTGTAACTAACTACTCTCCCATTCATGATTCAATACACATACTCCTACACTTCCGTTCTTGATTCTGTTAGGCCGACAGCTAGAGAGCTTAACAATAGTGATATGATTTCAATGCCCTACTTATCGCTCTAAGTTGTGGAATTGATGATGGGGGATGGGTTAATATATACTTGGGCAAATGTGGGCGCAGGCCGGATTGAGTTAAGCCCACTTAACGGGTTGAATATCGTGTCCAAACCCGTCAGGGATTACGGACACAAGCTACCTGTGGGTACCCGTAAACCTAGCCAATTTTGTGTAAATTCGACTCAAACTCACACATTTCTGTTGTTACTTCAAGTCTTCAACGATACAACCAAAAAAAATAGTTGTGTGTTGTGGGGTTAATAATAGTTTACGTACAAAGATTTTATGCAATGGGAAACATCAATTTTGAGCCATAAATTAAGGGGCGGATCCAAGGGTGGGCAACATCGGGTCGTTGTCCATCCGACCCGGAAAAAAAATATAAAAATATATGTATTAATAGTATTATATAAAAAAAATTGAAAGATAAAATACAAGTATCTTTAATGGCTTAGTGGTTGAGCCCATCCCATTTTAAATTGAATTCAATCAACCCTTGAATAGGAATACATTTTTATTTATTTTTTCCTTAATCCATTTTTCATTATTTTAAAATTCTTATAATTTATTTGGTATTTTATAATTAAATAATAATAATTTTTCTTACAAATTTAAGGTATTCTCTTCGTATATTTTTTAAACAAATATATTTCTTCTAAAAATAATATAAAAATTATCTATAAAAAATTGTGCCCACACCGAAAAAATTTCTCCGTCCCTGCATAAATCATCATATTTTGATAATAGTTAGGGCTCGTTTGGTTAAACGTGGGAAGTATAGTTCCCGGGAAGTTAACTTCCTAGGAATTCAATTCCCGTAAATTGATAATCATGGGAATTCAGAAATTGTGTTTGGTTTTGGATTTTGAATTATAGGAATTGAAATAAAAAAATAGAATTTTCCTATTAAAAAGGGTGGAATTGGAACTTACCTAGGGGAACTAGGTAAGTGCACTTCCTACAAAATATGGGAATTCAAATTCCCAGGAATTCAACTTCCTGTAGCAAAAAAACCAACCAAACGCTGGTATTTTCTCCAATTCCTGGGAATTACTACTTCCTGGGCTTTTAGAACGTCAACCAAACGAGCTCTTAGTGTACGCAATAGGCACAGAGATTTTATGCAGTGGGTATAGTCTTTTCCTTATTTTTTTTCCTTATAAAAATTAATAATTAATATTGTTTATTATATAGATATTTTATAATTTTAATTAAAAAAAATAGGTATATTGATCTTCCCAATCTCATATCCGCGGCAGGTGCGATTCAGACTTAGCAACCCGCAGGAGCCTTGTCCCATGTCCAAACCCGCCCAAAATAGTTGACAGGCAGAACGGACCGAGCGAGCCAACCCACATTTGTTCAGATCTACATACAGAGCAACACTAGTCAACAATCTACATAGAGAGCAAGTTCAACAAGACCAACTTTGGCAGAGTTTATTTTGAACGACTCCTTTGGGTGAATGCGCTAATATAAATATCCACAATAATAATATATATGTTTCCTTATTTTAAGGATTTCGAAGAAATTGTCAAAACTGTTTTACAATAATCAAGGAAAACAAGTGGTGGAGAAAATGAATACTGAGTAAATGATGGAAAATAAGCTAAAAAGGGGAAGCCATTGGGTATAAAAGGCACCCCCATCCCAACCCATATTAACCAACTACCATCCATAATTGAATAAGTTCCTCTACCTAGCTTTATTGTTTACCAAAAAAAAAGGAAAAAAAAATGATTAAAATGGGAAAAGCTTGTTTAATAACTTTGTTGTTTGATGGCATTGCCTTCCTCTCTCAAAATGCTTTTGCTAAAGAACCAAAGCCTGGTAGAATTTACATTCTTTTCCTTCCTTGATTATATATATATATTGCTTTTTCTATTTCATTTGTTTTAATTTTTTATTTTATTTTATCAATAATATATAATTAATTCGATCATTTGATTTGATATAAAAATAAAACAAAATAGGGGTAGGAGCACCGCCATTCAACTACCTTGAAGAACCACAATGGGGAAGCATCGCACCAGGGTATAAACTGTGCTCAAGCGGAACGCGACAATCTCCGGTTCACATCATAACCAAACAAGCAGTTGTCAACAAACAACTTGGGCCACTAATAGTCGACTATCAAATCACCAACGCTACCCTCGTTACCAATGGGTTGGTTCCCCAGGTTAATTTCACAATTATCTAGCTTAATTGCTTCTAAATAAATAAATGTCATTGATTAATTATGGAGTGATTTTCTATCTAATCTAAATTAAGTAACATATAAGTACGTACGTATTAATTAATGTGTTGTTTTGTTAAATAAAAATGGGAATGTATGTAGGTGTCCGTGAAGGGGAAAACTGAAGTGACTGTAGATGGGAAGACGTACAGGCTACTCAACCTGCGTTGGCATGTACCTGCGGAGCATGTAATTGACGATGTCACGTAAGTTGATCCATCATATTCATATTCATATTCATATTCATATTCATATTCATATTAATGTATATATATTATCAAATTAAGGGAATTAAAGGATTGGAAATTTTTGGTTTGTTTGTAGACAAATGGCAGAGTTGCAGCAAGTGTTCGTGAGCACCGATGGAAGCGGAAGCCTGATGATCATAGCAACCGTGTACAAGCCAGGGGCTGCCGATAAAATTGTTAACTGGGTTCAATATGAGGCTGATAAATTGTCCAAGGAAATGAAGGATGGAGGACTAGTGTTGGAATTGAGCCAACAAGTAGGCATGGGGAACTACTCACCCGACATGTTCGCCTACATCCCAAACAACAAATATGTAAGATACGAGGGGTCTCTGACGACACCACCGTGCACCGAGCAGGTCACCTGGTTTGTGGTTACAGAACCACAAACCATGACCAAGTTACAAGTCTCCCTAATCAACGAGCTTCAGACCAAGGAAAACAAGAACAATGCAAGGCCCGTTAAGCCCCTCAACGGCCGTGTCCTCCAAACTATGGCCCCGGGACCAGCTTGAGATCATATCATATCATATCCCACTTAATTTCTTTCTCTTTATTTCTTTATTAGCTTCAATTCTCAATCTTTTTACTAGCTACTGAATTCCCGTATGAATTAATTCATAATTAATAACGTACAGTACTATGTACCACGTTAATTTCAATTCGCTTAATTATATTATTTAGTACGTACGTACGCTGTTGCAATTGGTCTACCAACGTGTAATATATATTTTAATTGCAGCCCATATTGTTCGTTAATGTAAGTTCCACCGATATTTTTGTTATATATATATATATACTACCTCCGTCTCAAAATTTAGGTCGTTTGACTTTTTGGCACGCTTTTTAATGTGTTAAAAACTCTATGAAATAATAATTTTTTTTCAAAATTTTTTAAGAAATTTGAAACTTATTACTAATAAGTTTGAAATTATTTTAAAAATTTTGAAAAAAAATAATATTTCGTAGAGTTTTTAACACATTCAAAAGCGTGCCAAAAAGTCAAACAACCTAAATTTTGAGACGGAGGGAGTAATATATATATTAATCGCTGCATGTATAACCGCAAAGCGATCGATCGATATAATTAATTAATGATATATATGTTCGATCAATGATCGATCTATATATAGCGCGCATGCGCAGAGAAGGATGTATTGGGCGTGAATGATACGTGCAACTCTGCCGATTCTATTTAAAATTACACGGTAATTATACAGGCAGCCCAATGGAGGTGGTCTCTGGATGTTTGGTATCTCAAATTTTTACCTGATAAAAAAGTCTCACCTCTCGTTAATTTGTTTCAGTTATCAACTTTAATTTGGCATTTTCATATTGATCAAGATAAATTAATTTCTGTATTATTCTCCATAATAATAATAATAATAATAATAATTAATTTGACATTTTCTACTTTGCTTATCGATTGTGGTGGGCTTGAAGTTTACACTGTTGTCGACACGCTATATTATACTTTTCTCGTTCGGCTTCGAGGCTCTAGTCTCGTGGTTTGCAAGATTGTATTTTGATGGCTTCTGGAGTGTCTGGTGATGGAGTCGCTTTTGGATCAGCGACTTCTAGTTGGAGTATTATCATTGGTAAGGACGATTTAGACATGTATGTGATACAACCATCCCCATGCCTATGAAGAAATTAAATTGGCTAGTTGTTAATACAAAAAATGCCAACAAGCAGTCAAGCACCTCAAGATGGAGTTTGCTCAGGAGACAAGAAACTCTGATTGCAAACCTGAAGCTCCCTATGACCCAACAATGGCTAAAGGTTGCACCTATATCGGGTCTTAGTTAGGTTATGAACCCTTCTACCTTTCGGCCCATTATTAAGTATCGTCCTGGGATGAGTTTTTCCATGCTGGAGTCAAATACCCTGCTTGCGAGAAAGACATTTTGGATTCGTGGGGAGATCACTCCCTTACTTGTGTTGTTGATATTGGTGCTAAACACCGCCATAATATGGAGCGTGATGCTTCGTATGATGAGTGCTTGAATGCCGGGATTTCTGTTCGTAAAAAGGCGTCTATTGATATGGTTGATGACAAGGCAGGTGAGCTTTGTCCGACCGATATTCTGTTTTACAACTAGTTCCAGGGCAAAGACACGTGTGTTGACATTACAAGTACTTCTATTTTTAGCTGTTTTGGTCTTTCAGGTTTCATTCCAGGTAAGACGACTAGAGTAGTTGCTGAAAACAAAAGGAAGAAGTATGAGGATGTTTGTAGAGACAAATGATATCACATTATGCAATTTTTCTTTTCTACTATTAGTGACTTAGGGGATGCGATCATGAGACTTCTCAAGCGGGTGTGTGGGGTCGCTAGGGGGCTACCTGGATATAGAAGGGATACTTGTCATATTTTGACTAGAGTTGCCTTTAATATTCAGAAGGATTGCGAAACTCAACTTGTTAACCGACTCCCGTCCAATTTCATGCAAAAGCAATGTGAATTCCAATGTTAGTGTGCCAAGTATCGGGATTTGTGCACAACGGCTGGTTGTGGTTTCCTACCCTTCTCCTTCTCTTTGTTGGGGGAGCTAGATACGAATGCTACTGCAGTATTGAAGCGAATTCATAAATTCTCAGTATCTCAGGATACCGTGTTGAGAGATATGAATGAGACACTAAAGAGTCCCACATCGAAAGTTGAACATAACGAGCCTTAGTATATAAGTCGGTGGACTGCACTGCTGAAGCGAATTCATAAATTCTCGGTATCTCAGGATACCGTGTTGAGAGATGCGAATGAGACCATAAAGAGTACCACATCAAAAGTTGAACATAACGAGGCTTAGTATATAAGTCGGTGGACTACTCCTTCTGTTGCCAATTGATTTTAGAATAGAACCTCACCCAACTTGTGTACGTGCTAGACTACTAGCGCGCCCGTGCACACAATCGACTCCAGTTATCGATCCGAGTCAAACTTTACTAATTTCTTGTAAATAATAATAATAATAATAAATTAATAATCCTTTTGAGTACCAATTCAAGGCTAAAGGGTTGCATGGGCTATTTTTTCATTGTCAATAGAACACAGTTGATTATATATATATATATGTTGTTCGTGTCTCCCATATGTAGACCCAACATGACCTTATCCTATAGCGTTTTGACCCATCGAAAGTTCATTGTCATATTTCTAATAAATTTTATAAATAATAACTGTGATTTTAAAATATTATAATTAAGATATGGAATTACACTAGTGTCTAATATACGAGTTACGTTATTTTAGGTGGCTGGGTACATATACGTACGGTGTAATCTCTTTTTAGAAATGTCAAAATTTACATCTACAAAATTGGATTTTATAGAAATGAACAAGATTCTAGAGTAGTGAATTAAGAGATTTTTTTTAGGAAACAAATTGTGAGAGTTAATTAAGGATATCCATCCACATGAAATGAATGGATGAGTGGATCAAGAGATTTCTTTTCCCCTTTTTTTTTTTATTGAAAGAAACGAATCAACGTAGTAAATGATATCCATCCAATGCATTGTCAAAAGTGTTAAATATTATCTAAAAATAAGCAAAACAAAAAAGAAGGAAAATAAGTGGTTGGATGAGAAAAATCAATTGTAAATTCTACTCAGTACTCCCCCTCTCCCTCGGTTCCTTTTCCTTATAAAAAAAAGGCTCCCTATTAGCGAAGAAGAATAAAACCAAAAAAAAAAAAAGAGAGGCAAATATAAACAATCGGTTAGGATGTCAAAAGCTTGTTTAATAATTTTCTTCTTTTTGGGCATTACGTTCATCTCTCATACTACTATTGCTAAAGAACCTAAGCCCGGTATTATTCTAGATTATATATGCCCCCTAATTTAATGGAATGTTGTAAACTAGATATTGATTTTAATATATATAATATATGTATACATGCATGTTTATATATATACTAATTAATTTGAACATATATACACGTACACAGGGGCAGAAGCACCACAATTTACTTATCTAGAACCAACAAAATGGGCAGACATTGGACCTGGTTACAAACACTGTTCTACTGGGACTCGTCAATCTCCTATTAACATTGACACCAAAAAAACAGTCATCAACAAACAGTTACCTCCATTGAAGGTCGTATACGAAATCACCAATGCTACCTTGATGACCAATGGCTTGGCTGCTCAGGTTTCATTTCTTCCTCGTCGTTCTAACCAAATTCGATCTGCATATATATTGATTTACATCGTTCTATTCTAATAATTTCTCTAAATAACATATTTATGTATATGCACTTAATTAAATTGGGAATGTACGTACATATGTAGTTGGCGGTGAAGGGGAAGACTGAAGTGGTTATAGACGGTAGTACATACAGGCTACGTAACTTGCGTTGGCACACACCCTCCGAACACACTATTGATGGAAAAACGTTCTTATCGACCATCTATTTTTTTTATCAATCTACTTAATCTAGCTTTTATGACTACCAGCTATATTAAATCAATTTGATTTGATTATATATATATCTAGATTTGTGGCTGAGTTGCACCAACTATTCATGAAGACAACTGGAGACTTTGATCTCGCGATCATAGCAACCGTCTACATGGTTGGGGCACCTGATCCAATTGTTTCCTCGGTATGTAATTTCTGGCTTGTCTTTATACATGACATTAATTAATATCAAAGTGTATATATATGTACGTTAGATCGATATCATCTGATTAATTAAGGATCGGATCGGATCGGATCGGATTGATGACAGCTTAAGCCCCAGATGGATAAATTGGCGGAGGAAATGAGTTCTAACCAAACTGACCATGTGGCGGAACGAGTACCCATGGATACGTTCTCCGGAGCTTTGGTAAGCAAAATCCCAACTACAAACTATATAACATACTCGGGCTCACTCACCACCCCGCCTTGCGCCGAAAACGTCACCTGGTTTCTAACCAATGTAAGTTACACTCAGCTATGTATGTGTTGTACACTCGATCTCCATCATTTCATTTCATTGATTTAATTTAATTGGCCGGTGGCTATATATATGTACATACTGATCGACACGTACGTACATTAATAATCAAATCTTCTATCAGCCACAAACGATGACATTGGAACAAGCTAAACAAATCAACGCGCTTCAGAGCAAGTCCAACAAAGCCAATGCAAGACCTACTCAGCCTCTCAACGGTCGACTCGTTGAAGTCAACGTCTGAGAGGCCGACATTGTATTTTGAAGATATATATATAATTAAGGCTCTATATATGTGTATATATGCTTTCTTTTTCCAAGTAAATCTGATTCTGTACTGTACGTACTGAATTTAATTACTTTGTAATATTTACTTTTATAAATATACTAAGACAGATCACAAATTAATTGTTAAATTACGGTGTGTAATATACGACGTGGGGCAGAGACGGGGCATAACTATAATATTTTACATTAAACGGTGATATATATTAGTTCAAGACAAGGTATTTTTAGTTCAAAACACAACGTTTTTTTATTCAAAATTGTGGTGTTAGTTTAAAACTATGTAATTAGTTGTTATATAGTTATTTTTCTCTTTAAAATGAAAATGATGTCGTTTTAATCTATAACAACATTATTTTCGTCTAAAAATATATCATTTGAAACCCACAAAGTCATATGCAACTTGTTGTTCTCTTATCATGCAATAACGTGTAACAAGATATACAAACTTTAAACTTGCATAATTTCTTATATAATTATCGAATTTAGTAATATAACCTCTTGTTTCGAAGCTCTTAGATTGACTTACATTACCAAAATATCAAATTAAGTAAAATATAAAAGCATCATGATTTATTAAAAGACATTTGAAATAATTAATTTGTGTTTAACTTTCAAACGTTCATAACTTTTTACTCGGTTATCGGATTCAGGCTTATAATATATCAAAACGAAGCTATCGACGAGTAGAAAAAATATAGTTAATTTTTCGGATGAAAGGGGGGGCGAATGCTCCCGCTTTCCCCCGCCTAGCTCCGCCTATGCGTGGGGGGCCACGCACGTCCAAGCGCATCACGCGCACCAACCAAGCCGAGCACACAAGCTGAGTGAGGTTCCATCCTAAAACCAATTGGTGTTAGGTGGGGTAGCCCACCGGCTTATATGCAAGTAGACCTGTCAAACGGGTCATTCGGGTCGGGTTCGGGTTGGATCACTTCTGGTTTCGGGTAAAACAGGTCTCGGGTAAAACGGGTTTCGGGTTTTTCGGGTTGACTCGAACTCGGGTTTGACCGGGTTTCGGGTCGATTTCGAGTTTGTCATTTTTTTTTTAAATTAAAAAATCATGATTTGATAATTTTGTGATAAATTTTAAATATATATAAAAAAAATTAATTATATATAATTATAAATCAACCGGGTCAAAATTACCGGGTCAATCAGGTCACCGGGTCGAAACCTAGATTACCCGAAAAATTTCAGGTTTTTCGGGTTTGGGTCGGAAAAAAATTCGGGTCAAAATTTCCGGGTTCGGGTCGAAAATTTTTCGGACCGGGTGGGTCGGATTGTGTTTTAACAGGTCTATATGCAAGGCTTGGGATTCACGGGACAAGTGGACAACCCACAATCATATTCTCAACATTAATTCATTCATTTATCTTCACATTTCTCCTCTTTCTAATACTAGTTCGATCTAATATCTATATATATAAGCATACATAATATATAATCTTTACTTAAATCGGCATATCTCCATATATAATCCTAAATTTAAATTTATTTGTTGATATTGAAATAGAACTAAATCAATTTTTATTTATAATTACTATTAAAATAACGGATTTTCTAAGCATAGGATAAGAGTTCAAATTGAGAAATATTTTTCCTAGATACACCCGGTTTAGCCATTTATAAATTAGATTATAGGGTTCACCCATTTCCTTTTAGGGTATTCTTTCCTAATAACGTATTCTTATCCTATGTCATTGGGACACATAATAGACAAACCGTTAAAATAAATAGTCAAGGTTAATTAATGAAATTCAAATCGGATAAGATAAACCTAAATTTGTGTTTTCTTTTGTTCATTAAGAGTATTTCCTTATACTGTTGTTACATACTTACATTGCTTGATTCTTTTTCTTGGTAACTTCGGTTGTCGACCATGTTTAGGCAATATTAAACATTGAAGAACAAACTACTCTTGCAAAGCACAAAATCAGTACAGATATGAAATTTTAATGGGATAAATCGATTAAGAGAAATTGAAATTCGTCTAGGTTTCTCTCACCGTATTAACCAATTGTGAATGAAAACTTTTTACTTTTAACTTGATTTGTTGAAATCTTCCACAATAAGTTGGATTTAGATTGTGGTGAGCCTCGCTCAGTCAACTTAATTTGTTGAGCAATGGAAATTCGGAGATGGATGGTATGAATTTAGGTTTTTTTTACTCCTTGATATATAGATTTGTAATTATTTTGTAGAGTGGGAAGTACTTGTGCGCAAATTTGTGAAAATGATCTTGTCAATAATCATTTTCACATCTTGTCAATAACCCTTATGTTAAGATATGAAGTTTAACAAACAATAATTACGATAGAAGTAACTCAGTTTGAAAAATGATTATTTGCAGTATATCGATCTATCTATTATTTTGAAGTCAAAATAATTTATGTTTGTTCAGTTTTGAAACGTTTATAACTTTTCGCTCATATATCGGATTTGAGCATCAAATCGAATCTATCAAAGAGAGAAACATGTATATTAAATTTTATTTTTAATTTTTTTGGAAGGAGGAGGAGGGGGTGACTACACCTATGGCCCTAAAAGGAATCTTTCTCTAGATCGACAACTCTACAATGTCTACATTACTACTAGCTAGCTTGTATAAAAAAAATATAGGATTCAAATAACCATTTATACAACAAACGTACGCAATTACAGTAAGTACGGAGTATATATTATTTAGATAAAAATAAATATTGGTTAAAGTAGCCTCGAATTAAGGGATCTCTATATATATATAATTTGAATTTGAATGGAGAGAGTTAAGGATATCCATACAATGAATGGTCAAAGTGTTAAATACTAAAAAATCAAAAACAAAAAAAAGAAGGAATACAAGCGGTGTAGAAAAAATCAATTGAACGTAAAAATCTAACCCCCCCAAAAAAAACATGTAGGAAATTAGTATAAAAACAATGAAGGGAAGAATCATCGATCATATAGCTAGTAAGATCGAGAATTATATATTAAAAAAAAGGGCGGGTAAGAATAAAAAAAAAAAAAGAAGAAGAAGAAATAACAAATGGTTAAGATGTTAAAGGCTTGTTTGATAACCTTGTTTCTTGGCATTGCTTTTATATCAGAAATCGCTACTGCTAAAACACAAAAAACTGGTATTATTACTTTTATATATATAATTTGTATGCATGTGTAACATTTATAGCATAATTAATTTATAGAAGAGAGGTTATTTAAATAATTAATGTAGGTATTATAATATATTTGAGCATGCATAAATATTAAATATAAATATGATGATATGATAGAATTAGAAAATACGTACAGGGGTAGGAGCTCCGCCATTCAACTATCTAGAACCAACAAAATGGGCAGATATTGGACCTGGTTACAAACTCTGCTCTACTGGATCACACCAATCTCCTATTAACATTGACACCAAAAAAACCGTCATCAACAAACAACTACAACCATTGAAGGTCGCATACCAAATCACCGGGGCTACATTGACCACCAATGGCTTGGCTGCCCAGGTTTCATTTCTCCCACCAAATTCATATTCATATTCATTATCTGATGAATCTAATTAAGTTATGTTGAATTTATCATGATTATTATTAAATTGGGATCAATGTAATAGTTATCCGTCAAGGGGAAGACTGAAGTGGAAATAGGCGGTCACACATACAGGCTACTCAATATGCGTTGGCATACACCCTCCGAGCACACTATTGATGGAAAAACGTACGTACATTGTCGTCATCGATTGATTCAATATAATTTTAATTCTTTATTTATCTACTTGTATATTAATTTTTACATTTGATTTCCTTATATATAGATTTGTGGCCGAGTTGCAACAAATGTTTATGGCGACCACTGAAATTGGACACCTTGATATTGCAATCATAACAACTGTCTATGTGATTGGGCCACCTGATCCTATTGTTGCTTCAGTATGTAATTTTTATATTTACATGATAAATCAACCACCCAATTCTCAAGTGAAAACTAATTTTAAGGATTGGATGAATTAATATTAATATTGTACGTCGGTGACAGATTAAGCCTCAGATGGTTAAATTGGTCGAGGAAATGAGTACCGCTGGTGACAAAGTCCAATCCTTGTCCGAAGAAGTGCCCATGGATAAGTTCTCAGGAGCTTTGCTCAGCAAAATCCCAACTACAAACTATATGGCATACCCGGGATCTCTCACTACCCCTCCTTGCTCCGAGAAGGTCACATGGTACTTAACCAATGTAAGTTACACTCAACTACCTATATATATATATATATATATATATATATATATATATATATATATATATATATATATATATATACACACACAATCCCCATCTTTTCATTTCATTATTGGTACCGTAATATGGACAATAATTGTACATTAATTGTGGAAATGATCCTTATATTGATTCATGTATCATCAGCCCCAAACAATGACATTAGAACAAGCTAAACAAATCAACGCGCTTCAGAG
This sequence comes from Persicaria maculosa, assembly GCA_963922045.1. Taxonomy (NCBI): domain Eukaryota; kingdom Viridiplantae; phylum Streptophyta; class Magnoliopsida; order Caryophyllales; family Polygonaceae; genus Persicaria; species Persicaria maculosa. The sequence continues at coordinate 611,070 of OY998252.1, forward strand.
CAAGTCCAACAAAGCCAATGCAAGGCCTACTCAACCCCTGAATGGTCGATTTGTCCAAGTCAATGCCATCTGATCAACCTTACTTCCTCCTAATTCTTGTTGACAAGTTGTTCATAGAGTGGAACCCTCACCATTTTTTTTTTAATTTTTAATTTTATCTTGCAAGTATGTAAAAGAGGGTTGATTAATTATCTCTACTTGCCTTCAACGGCCGAGCCCATGTTGCCAAAACATCTTTCATTTTGTATATAAGTATATATTGTTCAACGACTTTCATGATTGAGTTTTTTGAAAGATGCTTCATGTGATTCTATTCATTTAAAATAAACCCCTAAATAATGAAATAGTGTCAAATGTACGTATCCAATTGCATTTGTAGTCCAGTAAATATTGCGATTAGGGGTGGCAATTTTGTCCATGACAAATCGAATCAATCATTACCAATCAAACTAATTAAATTGATAACCAACTATATTGATGACCAATTTAATTGGTTCAGAACTTTCAAATGTGGGCACGATAATGATAATCAATTCGGTGATATGAGTATTACCGCTACCGACCTATTTTAAATGAATTAGTAATGGTACTAACAAGTAACAACTGGCGTGTACCAACTGTATATCTATATATGTTGTTGTTGTAAAGTACACAAAAAATCTCAAAATCTCAAAAAATTTAAAACCCAAAATTCTTTGCCCTATACAAGGTGTGATGCTAATTAGGCGATAGGTGCATAAAAGACCCACTTGAGATGCCCAAATGGCCCCGGAGTGAAGGTAGTGTGCCTTTCTTTATGAGTTACGGACACATGCATGCTTGGTATTTTGGCCATAAAAAGAGTTGCGTTGGTTCGATTTCGCCATTTGAGGGCTCGCTAGAAATCTAACTTCAAAGCTAGCCTATGACTTTACCAAGGACGTCTTCGGAAAAATCCCCCTCAAAATTTCCATCTAAAGATAGAATTTGAATCTAGTTTTTCAGTGAGCCCTCAAATGGTCTGATCGGATCAACACCTGGTTTTGCAAGAAATACCTAGCATATGTCCGTAAAACCTATAGCGAGGAACGTTACCTTCATTCCGGTGCTATTTGGGCATCCCACGTGGGCGTTTCATGGACCTATTACACCTTGCCTAGTCCAAGGAATTTAGGGTTTCAGGTTTTTTTTTTAGATTTTAAGTTTTTTCGTGGACTACATCATTTGGAAAAATGTACACGTTCCAAGCTTATTGAAAAATGATTTGGGCATATTTGAGGAGGATTTCTCAGGAGACGTCCTCCATAAAGTCGTAGGCCTTGAAGCTAGCTTTCCAACGAGCCCTCAAATGGCCCAATCGAACCAACGCACCCCTTGTTTTGCAAGAAATACCCTGCATGTGTCCGTAACTCCTACAGTTAGGCATGTTACCTTCATTCCCGGTCTATTTGGGCATCTCAAGTGGCGTGTCATGGACCTATTTCCTAATTAGCATCATACCTTGTCCGGTCCAAAGAATTTTGGGATTTAAATTTTTTCAGATTTTTTGTGGACAACCGTGCCCGCCTGCCCGGTGTTTATCATCCACCAAAGGTGGATTATCCTTGTTAAAAAAAATGACAATGCCCACCAACTATAAAACAAAATCATTAATTAAACAAAAGGAAAATTTTGGTAGAATATCCATTTAGGATTTGTAATTAAGTAAATGTCCATTTTTATTTGACAATTAAGTAAATGTCCAGAATTTTAGCTTAATACCTAAACTACCCCTATTTAAATTTAACATTCGTCTTCATCCTTCATCCATTCCAGGGCTTCCTCACCGCCTCTCGAATCACAACCCCTTCCAGACCTCAAACGGGCGACAACCCATCTCTAATCTGCTACCACCGCCACGATCGCCACCGTCATCGCCATCCAATCCGATCCGCTCTCCCCCCTCTCCGATTTCCTCTCCTTCATCTCCGTTGATCGCCAACGATCCTACGCTTCCTCGCCAAATTCTTCCGCCGCCGCCACTCTCTCCGGTAAAGTCGTCGCGGAACCGATGACCAGTGCTTCCTGGAGCCGGTGAAGGCGCCGGCAATCCAACTCTTCAACTTCGCAGAGGCGATTTCAGACGGTCACCTGAGAAGCTCTTCAAGATCCTAGACCTCCACGACGCTCTGTTCGAGCTCCTCCCCGACATTGACGCCGTTTTATGCTTTAAGCCGACGGACTCAATCAGAATTCAGGCAGACGAGATCGTCTCCCGATTAGTGGAGGTGGCTCGTGGGATCTTGTCAGAGTTTGAGAACGCCGTTCTACGGGAGACTTCCAAGGTTCCGGTCCCTGGCGGCACAATTCATCCTTTGACAAGGTATGTGATGAACTATGTAAGCTTAATTTCGACTACAAGCAAACCTTGACTTGATTGTATCAAATCCCGCGTTCGGGTCACGGTTTGCATTTGATATGGACAATTATGATCTTGGAATCCAATTTAGAAGGAAATTCGCAATGCTATAAGGACAACTCACTGGCACATTTTTTCATTATCAACAATGTTCATTACATTGTGCAGAAGATTAAAGGATCGCCTGAGTTGAGAGAGATGATTGGGGATGACTATTTGAAGAAGTTGACAGGTAAGTTCAAGTCAGCTGCAACTAGCTACCACAGGGCGACTCTAGTTAAGGTTTTGCATTGCTTGAGAGACGAAGGATTACATATTACTGGCCAACGAGCAGCTTGAGCGACTGGGGGCGAGCAACTTGAGCTCCGATCAGGTAAAGTCAGCGACGATGGACGCCTTCTTGTGCTTTCATATTGGTAATATGTTGCTCGATGGTCTTAGCAGATAAAACCAATAGCAAATCTTCCATTTTGCCATTGATCATAGTCATATCATACCACATTTTGGTCATGAGAATTTGAAATCGATGAGTTCTTATTCAATTGATTATTTTTTGAATTGGATTTTGAGTGTGTTGTAGTTGGTGATATCGAGTGTGTTGTAGTTGGTAACAATTGGTTTGTGACAATGTTTGGGACAATGCTCACTTGTTGGTGACAATAAGTTGATGAAAATAATTTGATGACAATGTTTCGTATCTATTGACAATTGGTTTGTGACAATGTTTGGTGACAGTGCTCACTTGTTGGTGACAATAAGTTGGTGAAAATAATTTGATGACAATGTTTCGTAGTTGTTGAAAATTGGTTTGTGACAATGTTTGGTGACAGTGTTCACTGTTGGTGACAATAAGTTGGTGAAAATAATTTGATGACAATGTTTCGTAGTAGTAGACAATAAGTCGGTGACAATATTTTGTAGTTGGTGATAGCACGTACTTAGTGAAAATTGGTGGTGACAATATTTTATAGTAGGTGACAAAAAGTTGGTGACAATGTGATGTAGTTGAAGACAATGTTCTGTAATTGATGACAATAGGTTGGTGACAGTGTTTACTAGTATCGAAAAAAAATTCCGTTAAATGTCACCAACACTACAAGAAAAATCAGTTTGGGCGACAAAATATTTCGTCGCACAAAGTGATTTTTTCGTCGCCCAAAGTTGTTTGTGACAAAATGAGTTTCGTCCCCTGTTCGTCGCCTCAGCCCCGTCGCACAAAGTTTGGGCGCCAAAAAAAATTTTCGTCGCCATAAGTACCTCTTTTGTGATGAAATTCAAATTTTGTTGCCCTTGAGTTATAGTGACAAATTTTTAAATTTGGTCGCCCAAAGTGTTAGTTTTGTCGCCCAAAGACACTTTTTTGTGACGAATTTTTTCTTTTGTCACCCATTGTACCCTTGTTTTTGTGATAAATTTTTTATTTTATCACAAAAGATAAAAGTGATAAAATATAATATATCCCCCAAGAATTATGTTTTGACACCGCCAACCAAACACACCCTTATGTCATTTCTAGCACCCTTATCAACTAATGCTACTCATGGTGGGGCATTCCGAGAATCGAACTCGGACCTCTCGCCTTTAGGTGCGAGAATCATACCATTAGACCAAATGCCCTAATGACAATTGAAAAAAGAAACTCAAAAATATCAAATCCATGATGATATGGAAAGAGAGATAAAAGAAATCAAACTTTCAACTTCATCTATCAGCCAATATAAATCTCAGTTCTCCTCCTATTTCTTGTATCTCAAACCAACGGGAAGACGAAAATCCGAGCTAATGCTGCAATCTCAACCGGCAAATTAAGATATAAAAAAACATTAATGCTATATGGGAATTTCACCAGACTGAATTCCAAAGTAAAAATCTATAATCTCTAAACTCTACCTTAAACTTTCCAAACACTAGATTTTTCAAAGTCGCTGCACTAAAGTTGTCACCGCTTATATGTGGAACGAATTAAGACAACCTGAAAAATCTCATCGTTGCATTTTACTCATGAAATGAACACAATGTGTTTCTACATACACAAATGTACCTTAAAATTGATGGTTCGACTGACTTTAGCCTTAATTCCTGCAAAAGAAGGCACAAAGTGGGACTTTCGGCTAATTTAGACCCTCATCAGATTATCTTCTCTTGAATTGCAAGAGCAAATACAAATGAATATGGATCCAAAGCAAGTGAGTGTGAAGTGTACCAACCTTCAAGTCCAAGAAGAAGATAATGTGGATGGTGGAGATGCTTCAGGGCTTCTGGCCAGAAAACATGAGACTGTTGAACCTTGCTCGAATAGTTTGTCAAAACGCAGAATAAGGACAAGTCCTTGATCTCCTCCTCTATTAAGTAATTGTAATTTTGTGCCACACTCTGCATATATTACCCACCAGATTAAAACACTGATGCAATATCAAATGACTACATATCTATCATACTATTAATTAGTGTTAGGAGGAGAGAATGTATTACCTCTCTGAACAGTCTTATTATTGGAGGTGTTGAAGGTTTATATCAAAGAAATGTGGTTCCGATAAAAACGGCTCCGCTTCTCAAGATGCGAGTGATTTCTGCAACAAAAAACGCCTCTCTGAACGGTCTTATTCTTTCCGAAACGGTCACGTGCAACAAAAAAAAAACTAACAATATGATTACGAATCTGTTTGGATTTTTTATAGCCTTACTAGCCATCAACATAAATTGAATAAAGCGATTCCGAAACAATATGAAGCAGCATTAATTGAATAAAGTGAAAAAATGAGAGTATTTGTTATTTTTGGTAAAAGAAAAGCACCTTAAAGTGCCAACTTTGCTTGCAAGGCTGCGAGTTCATCATCCTCAGCAATTTGTCTCTGAGGGACAGGACGGGATTGTTGTCTGCCTGGGATTGCATATGGAGTTGTAGGTGCTGTACTGATAGGTTTGAGAAGCTGATCCTCCAGTTCAGCGCCTTCGAGTTCTTCAAGTTCTGTTTCCAATTCATCCTGAAAGGAAGGAAACACTATTAGCTATTGCAAGGTTGAAGTGATACAACAGAGAGGAATGTAATCAGAAGGGGGAAAAATACCTCATCAAAATCAGCAGCTGGACCTATTGGAGCAAATAATGCCTCCTGAATCTGTTTCATATTCTCGGTCTGCTCATTGATTTCTTCCATTGTTTGATCAACGTCATCAATGTTCCTGAAAATGAACCTTGTTAGCAGCAACTAAAATGCTTAGAAAAAAAGATATTTCATATATGATATTCTTATTTCAGGTCTAAATTCCACAGAAATGGAAGCCCTTGTCAACTCGGGTTTATTTGAGATTGGCAAATCCAAAACATCAAGTAGACAAGAAATGTGGGGTAAAATTAAGTCTCTACAAGTCATGCATTTCCTGTAAGCCATGTTCATATTGCATTAATTTCCACTCGGTTCAGCATCTGCCTTCTGATTTGAGATACAAGTCTTGTTCAAGTATGGAAAGATTGGAAACTAATGAAATTTTCTCATCAATCGCGTTTGAAACAGGATCGTACTGCAATAGGAAAAAGGGTAGTATTCAACTTACATTGCTTTCTGCATGGCCTTCATTGCAGCTGCTCCGGTTCTCAAAGGATTCACCGTTTCAGTGGTAGCTTTTGCACCTTCTAATAGTATCATCTGTAATGCATTTATAGCAATAAGTATACATTAATTTGCTGACAAAGCAAAGCTGGAAAGCAATCTTTTCTTACTTGATCATGAATGCGCAACTGGAAATTTCCAAGCTGCTCAATTTGTTGTTCATATAGTCTTTTTCTTTTCAAATACTGTATTGCCGCTGCATAGAGATTGTTTCCACATGATCAGAATCGAATCATAACCAAATAAAATCATGGTTCATTGTTCTTTTTATATCTTAAGCTATACGGATAACATCACCAAAAATCAAGACACCACAAAGCTACAAACCACAACAGCCAGACTAGGCACTATGAACTGAGCCGACAAACAAAATATATCCCAATGGTTCATGAAAAGGGATAAAAAAAATTAATACACATTATGGAAGTGCAAAAGTACATTTCAACCAAGGTTAGCCAAGGATTTCCTAACATAGCAAGTACAATATCCTGTACTGAACTGATACTAACTACCAAGTATGTATGAAATTGCATTTGCATCAATGAAAAATATATAGATTCCCCCATGAAGAATATATGAATCATTGTCAAAAGTTCAAAACGCACCTCTTTTGTTCTTTGCTCTTGTAAATCCCTTGGCCTTATCATTAGCCTTTTTCAAGAGTACTTTCTCTTTCTTCTCTAGCAACTCAAGTGTCTACCAAATTGAAAAGGAGAAAACTTCTCTGTCCGAGACTTTCACATCAGTCAGCTGATATTAAGCATCAACATTGCTTACGGTTAAAATCTGAAATCTTCCGCAACAAACTAACAAACTTTTCAATATGACAACGACTGATTGAAAAAAAAAACATCAAAGAAACAGCAATGGAATGTTCAGATTATTGCAGTTTCGCCAAGCACCAAACACAACCACCAATCAAAAGGTCAAATTAAATTCCCAAAGAAACAACAATGGAATGTTCAGAGTATTTTTGGTAAAAGAAAAGTACCTTGTAGACAATCGATAGTCTTAAAGCGAGTAATGCCAATAGATCTAGTTACGATTGCTATCAGTAAATCCAGATCCAGATTCGAAAAGTTACAAATTCATTCTAACGCCAAACAATTCAGATCTAACACAAAGAAGACGAAATTACCTTGTAGACAATCGCAGTTCTCAGCCTCCTTGTGAACAACATCGAGCAAGACACCGGACTGACCAAACACGAAGTTATTCGGCATGAAAACCTGGTCTTACAGTCCAGCTCTGATGCTGTCAACGAGTTCGGGCTTTAGATGCATCAAAACCGCTCTCGGAATGAACCTCCAACAACTGGCCTCATTTTCGCAGACACTGATGCGCTCAAGCTGCAGATCCGAGTCCCCCTGGTATCCTCCCGTGGAATCAATGTTGTGCTCGGCTCAAACGACCTCCCAACAATTGGCCCCGATCTGGTTACCGAACTGACCGCCATGAATTGGAGGACTTCCTTCATTTTTTTAGGTTTTGGGCGGATTTGGGCGGGGGAGACCTGGAAATGGGATCTAGGGTTTAGAGAGTGACGCGGAGGGAATAAAAAGGCAGTGGTACAATATTTCATTTTTATCACCTAAAATCGTATAAAATGGGCGACTAAACACTTTTTTTCGTAGCCCTAGATTCTTTTGGGCGACAATTTTAATATTTCGTCACAGAAAACGTGTTTTGGGCGACAAAGTATATTTTTGTCACTGAAAACCTAGTTTGGGCGAGGGTGATTTTTTTGTCACCTTAATTTCATACAATTGGTCGCCCAAGATCATTTTTCTTGTAGTGCAAAAAAGCCAGTTGTCACGAATTTGAACCGGTACAAAAGCAAGTACGTGGTGAACAGGTGAGCCCATCTTCTTCTTTCCACATATCATTTCATTCTTGTTGCACAACAGAAAATAGTTGATATGATCTCTAAAGCTTTTGATGACAATGTTCTGTAGTTGGTGACAATAGGTTGATGATCCTCTTTTATTGTTGGTGACAACAGATTACTAAAGTAGGTTGGTGACAATAGGGGTGGTGATAATGTTCTCTCTTCAGGGATAATAGATTGATGACAATGTTTTGTTGTTGGTAATAATTGGTTTGTGACAATGTTTGGTGACAGTATTCACTTGTTGGTGGCAAAAGTTGGTGAAAATAATTCGATGAAAGTGTTACGTAGTTGTAGACAATAGGTCGATGACAATATTTTATAGTTGTCGATAGTACGTAGTTAGTGAAAATTGGTGGTGACAGTATTTTATAGTAGGTGACAAAAAGTTTGTGAGAATGTTATGTAGTTGATGACAATGTTCTGTAATTGATGACAATAAGTTGGTGACAGTGTTCACTAGTACCAGAAAAAAAAAATCCGTTAAATGTCACCAAAATAATTGTTACAAACGACTGTCATCGGAAAAATTTACGCAATTGTCACCAAAAAATTGTCATCAAAGGTAGTATTGACCAAAATGGTCAAATGTTGACTAGTCAATGTCAAAATTAAAAATATTCAAAGGGGAAGGAAGGAGGGTTAAGGATGGGGAAGGAGGGTAAAAATGTCAAAAATGGACATTTACTTAATTTATTTAAAAAGTGAACACTTACTTAATTATGACAATTTTTATGGACATTCACTAAATTAAACCTAAAAAAACTCCTAAAATTAATTGTTGGACGCCCAAAAAATTAATTTATCTAAAATCAGAAAAAAGGGGGGAAAACAAAAAAAAAACAAAAAAAAAGGAAAACAAGTGATGGAGAAAATCAGGAAAAACATAAATTAACCCGCTTAATTAGATAAAGTCATTGGACATAAAAGGAAACCCCATTCTCCATATAAACTAATCGAAACGAATAAAGTTTGTTGAAGCAAAAGAAAGCGGGGAAGAAATAAAGGTAAAAGGATTTAGGTGAAGGAAAAAGAAAGAGTAAGTTTTGATCAAGAAAGAGTTAAGATGAGAAATTATTGTTTAATAAATTTTTTATTTGTTGGGATTGGCTTCATCTCCCAAAATGCTTCCGCTAAAGAACCAAAGCCTGGTATGATTTATTAATATGATTTTCTTCCTTAATTCAATTCGATATATATGAAATTATGAATATGATCCCCTCTTTTCGGTCTTTAATTCAATTCAAATAATTTATTTATTTAATAAAAATGGATTAATATATTTTAATTGAACAATATTATGTTGTTGTTGTTAAGTTGATTGATGTAAATGAAAATGTTGTATGCGTACAGAAGTAGTACCACGAGCATTCACATATGTAGACGAATCAAAATGGGGAAATTTGGATCCTAGTTATAAACTGTGTTCAACGGGAACCCAACAATCTCCAATTAATATCATATGCAAACAAGCAGTTGAGAATAAAAACCTTTCGCCACTGATGACTGACTACCAAATCACCAACGTTACCCTGGAGAGCAATGGCTTAGCTGCTTATGTATGCTTTCATATCGATCGATCTCCTAATTTAATTTCTTCCTTCAATTATATATATATATATATATATATATATATATATATATATATATATATATATATATATATATATATATATTTGTATCCCCGGCCAATATAATTGATCTGATCTGAGATTTTAACTAATTTGTTAATTTTGGCATGTACGTAGTTGCGAGTGAAGGGAAAGACTCAAGTAACTGTAGATGGGAAGGTGTATAAGCTCCTCAACTTGCGTTGGCACCTACCCGCGGAGCACGTCATTGACAATGTCAAGTATATATACATATATGTTATCAATCAAATTAATATTACATACATATATTATTTAGGGACTATTTTAATTAAATTATGTACGTACGTTACGGTACGTACATACATTTTAACAATTGTATGTAGAGAAGCGGCAGAAATGCAGCAAGTGTTTGTTGACACCGAAGGAAGTGGAAACATGGTGATCATAGCAACCATCTACCGTCTTGGAGGGCCCGATCCTATAATTGCCTCGGTATGTAATTTCTTTTCTTGAATTAAATATACCCAAATTATAATGATTTGATTGATTTATAATTATAGACTTATAGTATATGTTAATGTTATGTTTGATGGGGATATATTATATATTATATGTGCAGCTTGGTGAGGAGTTATCTAAAGTTTCGAAATTAGTGTCTACCGGGAAAGGGTTGTGGGCCGCAGATGTGTCTATGGATAGGTTTTCATCAGATAAGTTGGCCCATATCCCTACCAAAAAATATGTGAAATACATGGGGTCTCTCACCGCCCCTCCTTGTACAGAGAATGTGATTTGGTTTGTAATTACTGAGCCACAACCCATTACATCCCCACAACTCACACAAATCACCTCACTTCAGACAAACCAGAATCACAACAACGCAAGGCCCGTTAAGCCCCTCAATGGTCGTGTCGTCGAAGCTACCGCATGATCCCTATCCACCTCCTGGCTCCTGCCCAACAACTATTCATTTTATTATTTCTGTTGACCTTATATTTATCTATTTTTACTGTAAGAGCAATTAAGGGCCGCTGCGTTCTATATCCAATCCATTTTCATACATAATTATTTATATACTCCTTAATCTAAGATATACATGTTAGTTTCTAAGAATTTATATTTGTGTCTAACAACTGTTTATGTATTGGATTTTTTTCAGATTTTTTTTTTCGATGCCTACCATTTCAATTTGAGATCTAAAAAAAATCAATTCTATACCTTAAATCAATTCATACACACACACACACACCATATAGTATAATTGCTTTTCCATTTTATGCCCTAAGGGGATAAGAGTACTTATTTAGAAATATTTTTTAATTTTTATTTAGTTTAACTTTTATTTAAATTAAATTCCCAAGATCGATTATATTTTTTGTAGGAATTTTTTTCTAATTTTGGTTCTTATTATATATATATATACACGATTATACGGGTTTTCTATCCTATGCCTCAAAGATATAGCATAACAACCTCAACCGAAAAAGATCCCCCAATTTAAATTATTTTTTAGCTATATATGTATGTATATTTGTATATGTATATGCCCTAGAAAGACGATAATATAATATATATAGATTATTTTTATTTTCATTTGTGGAATTAGAAGTCAAACAAATTCCAAGAAGAAAAGGCAAACAAGGGTTTCTTGAATTATCACGGAGTATATAATATGTAATTAAACGTTTGAATAGACTTGTAAAATAGAATGTGGACCAATGAGTGAGAAAGCGGGGTGGTATACCATTTTCATTTTCATTTTCAAACATACTCATTCTTTCTCATCATAAGCCTTTCATCATTTCATTCGTGTTCCATCGAGTATAAGTCATTTATTTAGATTTTGACGGCCGTCCTACCATAGACACATAGCATACATATGAATTATTGGATTTACTAAGTTCATCCCACGTCATATTACCAGTTTATATTCCTAAACATGTTACTAGGTCGCGTGATGCATGAAGACTCTCGATAAGACAAAGAGTATCACATAAATCCATCATGAGTAAGTCCAGGGGACTTACCTGGAGTCCGGAGAATAAGCAAGCAATAAAGTGCACAACCAAGGATCCAATCAACAAGAGCCTATTAATTTCATTAAGCTTTCATTAGGTGGTATTCTAATGCATGGTACCCAACCTAATAATCAACATACATCCACATGAGGTTCACGATTCTATAGATTACACAATTTGGTTAAGTGATCCGGACTTAACCAGTTGTAATCTATATCGTATTATCACATAATCGATTTTCCTCTTATCGGATCATAAGTCAAGTTATGGGTATACTTCATTTCTATATTTTATATGCTCTAAGTTTCGGTTATGCCATCACATATTTAACCATATTCTTAGCATTCCCTTAACCAAGTTTTCTAACCGAGTCATTATAAACACTGGTTACTAAAATTATAATAACTCTTGATCCAACCGTTGGATCGACCTAATTTTTGAAGGACAGTTAGATAACATTCCCATGAACATCATATTAAGATTTCAGCCGAATCAGATGGTTGGATTTGAAATAAAGTCCAAATTACAGAGGCACATATATCCATTTTGTCTCTTGACGTTTGCTACAAAACGCAACCAAAAACACATAGAGGCTCCACTTCCTAAGCCCTTTCCAAGCACACAAGATCTATTCCTAGAGAGAGGGAAGGCGGATGAGGGATTACTTTCGAAGAATCCCACACAAACGACTCAAGAACACCCTCGGGAGTCCTTCGGAACACCTTTCAAACACCTTGCCATTTTGTCACCAAAAATCCCAAAAAATGATTTAGATTCTTACTCAAAGTTGAAGAAAAGGAGTTATAAAACATGTTGGAACTCAGTTTTGGAAGAAAGGAAGGGTTCTTACCAAGAAATCAAGTCAAACTCTCAAGACCCTTCAAAAACAGTTTTCTGCAGCTTCAAAGATGGACGATTTTGGCTGGGCAAAAGACCTTGGATTTTTGTGTTTGAGATATGTATGGAAAGCTGGGTTCAAGACGGATCCATGGCCACCGAGTTTGCTCCATTTGGATGAGTATGGAGGGAGTTATGCTATTTCTTGTGAAGGCTGTCCAAAATGGACCTAAAATGGAGCAAGGCTCTCCTTCTCTCTCTCTCTCTCCTCTCAAGTGACGGTGGGGTTCTTTGGATGAGCTCCACATTAGTGTTGGGGTCAGGCTTATAGAGGAGAGGGGTGGTTGGCTTCATGAGTCAAAGCATGGGGGGTGATGGGATGAAGAGATGGGAGTGGTTGAATGTCTACATTCACAAGCAAGCCACAAGTCAAGGGTTTGGTGGATCAATGTTGGGCAATTTGGGTGGATGACCTCTTTAACATAATGTAAAACCCGAGCTCGCGAAGCGTTAAAATCCGTTACGTTTATAAGATACGAGAAAAGTGGCTTGGGCATATTTTTTCCGTCATTAAATCCATGTAAAGCTAGGCATAAAATTTTTAAATTTTCCGGGTTTTCATAATCATAAGGGAGGATAATATTCGGATTATCCTACGGATATTTTGTAAATATTAATTAAATTTCGGTCTTTACAATCATCCACCTCTAAAAACAAGTCTCGTCCCCGAGACAAAGAGGTTTAAACCGGCGGAGAAGGTTTTAAAACTTGAGTCCTTGAATCGTAACAAAAGGCACACGATCATCTTGGATGCGTCGTCCAAGAATCTCACGCCACCTTTGTCACGGCCGTAATAATCTCGAAGGTTTCATCAAGCATGTGATGGGCGCCCCCATCACATCTCGCCTCAACCTTGAAAGTATCACAACTCGAGAGGATAATCACACTACCGCTCGGTCTTAGCGAAAATTCCACGAGTGCCCCCGTGGAAAGCTCGTATCCACTTCGCGAAGTATAATAGGTTTACCCGGACATTGGAACCTTAAATTGCTCATTTCCGAACTAAATCTCAAAATCAAGGTGTTTGGCGTCCCGACTCGACATTAGACCTAGACACTTCTAGTCTCGACTCATCTCCTTCTCGGGAGGTGGTTATCCACCTCTAAGGATCAAACACACGATCTCACTACGACTCAATCAAAACAGAGGGTGGATTAACATCCACCTCTAAGGCTAAGCCTTATTCCTTTTCCTAGGTTCAATATTCCGACATACCATCATTTATCGACCATACTCACAACAACCACATAATCATAACGATATCATATCAGTCATATATCATAAAGTATCACACATCAATGATAATCACATCATGTAGGACCGCTCATGGGCCCCACCACGCATATCAATCACAGAAAATGCGCACTCAATCACAGAGGTAAACACCCAATCACACATAGTACGGCTAAGGGTCCCCCTCCCAGGTACTCACCGGCCACTCACGCAGTCAAAGCTATATCTGCACGTGGCTGTACATACGACGCTAGCAACTCATCTAATACATCTCCATAGCTCGCCCGTATACTCTCCTCTGTCTCCCAAGTGGCCTCCTCGGGGCTTCTCCTAGCCCACTGTATAAGTACCAACGGTACCTCTTTGCGCCTCAGCTTCTTGACCCGTCGGTCAAGAACAGCAATCGGATGCTCCACGAAGGTATGGTCAGGTGCTATCTCTAATCCGGAGTAGTCCAATCTGTGACTCGGATCTGGCTCGTACTTCCTCAGCTGTGACACGTGGAAGACATCGTGTATACCGGCCAAACGGGGCGGTAAAGCAACTCTATAAGCAACCTCTCCCACTCGCTCGAGGATCTCAAAGGGGCCCACATATCTAGGGCTCAGTTTGCCCTTCATCCCGAATCGTCGGATCCCTCTCGTCGGTGACACTCGCAACCAGACATGATCTCCAACCTCAAAGGCCAACTCAGTCCTGCGCCTATCAGCATACTTCTTCTGTCGGTCGTGCGCAACCCTCAGATGCTCTCGGATCCGTCTGACCTGATCTGTCGCCTCCTGCACGTACTGTGGTAGTGTCCCCACTCGGTCTGCAGGCTCATCCCAGCAGATAGGCGACTTGCATCGCCTCCCGTACAACGCCTCAAAAGGAGCCATCCTGATCGATGAATGATAGCTGTTGTTGTACGAGAACTCTACTAGGGGAAGATGTCGAACCCAAAGGTTTCCCCACTCCAAAACACAAGCCCTCAGCATATCCTCTAGCGTCTGAATCGTCCTCTCGCTCTGCCCGTCCGTCTGCGGGTGATAGGCCGTGCTGAAATGCAACTTGCTCCCCAGAGCCTCGTGCACATGCCTCCAGAATCTCGAAGTGAAGCATCGTGATATCCGTCCACTTCCACACAGGGTCAGGAAGTGATCGTGTCATCCCTCCGGGCTTCTGGTGCTCTATCCGCACCTGCTGGCAGACCTGACATCGCGCTACAAACAAAGCGACATCAGTCTTCATCCTGCGCCACCAGAACGTCCTCCTCAAGTCCTGATACATCTTATTCGATCCCGGATGGACCGAATAAGGAGTGGAATGTGCCTCTATCATGATCTTCTGCTTCAGGTTGTGCACATCAGGCACAGCAACTCGTCCCTGCAACATCAGCATCCCATCATCTCGGACGGTAAAAGACCTACATTGGCCCTGGGCCATGCGCTGTCGGATATCGGCAATCCGCGGACACTCTGTCTGCGCTCGTCGGATCTCATCCATCAACTCTGACTGAACCTCTAGGAAACTCAGCTGTCCACTCTCTCGCTGTGACCAGACCTCTATCCCACAACTGATCAGATCCCGCTGTAACTCAGGTCGAGCCGTCAATCTGGACAAAACAATCTCCTGACGAGTCTTCCGACTCAAGGCGTCGGCCACCACATTGGCCTTCCCCGGGTGATACTCAATCTCCAACTCGTAGTCCTTGATCAACTCCAACCACCTCCTCTGACGCATGTTCAGCTCTTTCTGCGTGAAAATGTACTTCAAATTTTTGTGATCGGTCATGATCCTCACTGACGTGCCATACAGATAGTGCCTCCAGATCTTGAGCGCATGTACCACTGCGGCTAGCTCAAGATCGTGCGTGGGGTATGACTCCTCCCCTGGCTTCAGCTGGCGTGAAGCGTAAGCGATGACCCGATCCCTCTGCTGTAGCACACAACCTAAACCTGAACTCGAAGCATCCGTGTAGACTACGAAGTCCTCTGTCCCTTCTGGTAGTGCTAACACTGGCGCGGATGTCAACTTCTGCTTCAGCAGATCAAAACTGGCCTGGCACGCCGGGCTCCACTCGAAGGGTACTCCCTTCTTCGTTAGCTGCGTCATCGGCCTAGCTATGCTGGAGAAGCCCTCGACGAACCGTCGGTAATAGCTAGCCAAACCTAGAAAAGACCTGATGTCTCTAACGTTCTTGGGGATCTCCCAAGCAACGATAGCATCAACCTTCGATGCATCTACTGATATCCCTGCTGCGGATATAACATGACCAAGAAACATCACCTCGGAGAGCCAGAACTCACACTTGCTAAACTTCCCAAACAGTTTATGCTTCTGCAGAATCCTCAGCACAATCCTCAGGTGCTCAGCATGCTCTTCTCTGCTCCTCGAGTAGATCAAGATGTCGTCGATAAATACCACCACAAATCTGTCAAGAAAATCGATGAACACCCTGTTCATCAACTCCATGAAGGCGGCTGGCGCATTGGTTAGCCCGAACGGCATAACCACAAACTCGTAATGTCCGTATCTAGTCCTGAAGGCCGTCTTCGGGATGTCCTCTGCCTTCACCCTCAGCTGGTGATAACCCGAACGCAAATCTATCTTCGAGAAGACGACAGCTCCCTGCAGCTGATCCATCAAATCGTCTATTCTCGGAAACGGGTAACGGTTCTTCACCGTAGCTCAGTTCAACTCTCTGTAATCTATGCATAGCCTCAACGACCCATCCTTTTTCTTCACGAACAACACTGGTGCTCCCCACGGCGAAGCACTCGGCCTAATGTAGCCCTTCCCAGCTAGCTCCTCCAACTGTGCCTTCAGCTCGGCCATCTCCGTCGGCGCCATCCTGTACGGGACCCTTGAGATCGGCCTGGTGCCCGGCTCCAACTGTATAGCGAAATCAACATCTCGCTGTGGCGGAAGTCCTGGTAGCTCGTCTGGGAAAACGTCAGCAAACTCACTAACAACGGGGACATCTGTCAGGCTGGGTCGCTCGCGATCCACCTCTAAAGCATAACACCAGTAGCTCGTGCATCCCTGGTCTAGAAGTCTCGCCGCTCGAACGGCGCTGATCTGGGCTCCGTTCCGTTTGGGGTCGTCCCCCCACACCTCGTGCTCAGTCCCATCCTCCGCGAGGATGGAAACTGTACGGGTCCTCAGGTTGAGGATTGCCCCGTAGAAGTTCATAAAATCCATCCCCAGGATCATCTCGTCTGTCCGTAGTGGCATGACTATCAAGTCAGTGGGCCACTCTCGCTCTCCTATCCGAATGGGGCATCCTAGGATCTCACGCCCCGTCCTAACCCTAGCCCCATCCGCCATACGCACTACTAATGCGGGACATACCGAACATACAAGTTTAAATCTAGCTACGCATGAATCTGCTATAAAGCAGTGGGTTGCCCCGGTATCGAATAGAATGCGAAGAGTAGAGTCACAGAACGATATCGTACCTATGGAAGTCGGAGCTGTCGAATCACCGTTCCGCATCGGGAACGCGCGGGGCGGCGGGGGTGGTAAGAAATCAGTGTCTACAGCTATCGCTGCCAGCTGTGCAGAACCTCTGCCCTGGCCGGGTCCTGCCGACCCTGCCGACGACTGTGTCTGCTGATGCTGGTAAGATCCTCGGCCGCCTCGACCTCCTCCTCTACCTCTACCTCCACATCGGCCTCGTCCTCCTCTAAAGCTGCTGTCTCCTCGACCACCTCCGTAGCTACTATCTCCTCGGCCAGCTCCCAAGGGAGTCCCCCTCCCCTGACCCTGTGCATAAGAAATCTGAGCGGGTCTCGGTGCCTCTGGAAGGCGTAAAGCTGAAGCTGCAGGAGTGACTGAAGATCTCTCGCCCTGCGGGCACATGATAGCACGATGTCCTACCCCTCCACACGTGTAGCAGGAAATGAACTTCCTAGGGCAGTCTGTCTGGTAGTGGCCCTCCTCGCGGCAGCTGTGGCAGATAATAGCTCTCACTCTAGCCTCGCGGTAGGATGATACAGGTACAGCTGGAATGGCCCAAGTGGTCCCGCTAGTCGATCCTCCTCTCGCTAACCCCTTCCCTGGGCCCCTATCAAATCTGTGCTCCGCGGGTCGTGGCCTCTTTCCGCCAGATGAAGTGCGGAAAGCTGAAGACGTGGCAGCTGTCAGACGTAGCTGCTGGTCATAGCGGAGGATCATCTCTAGAAATCTGTCATATGTCATTCCCTCCATGCTAGTAGAGATCAGAAGAACGTCTGGCGGAAGCCTCATAGAAAGCATGCGGATGCACATCTCGTCGGTGTTACAGACCTTTCCACAATAGACGAGCTCCTTCTTGAACTGGCAGACGATCTCGGAGATAGATAGTCGTGGCTCATAGCGGGTGCTGAAGAACGCAACCTCTCGTGCTGCTTGTGTCCCAGATGGACAGTACTCTCTCAGCATCAACTTCCTGAACTCCTCGTAGGTCCATGCAGTACGATCATCACAGTAGACAAGCCATCTGTCATAAGCATCTCCTCGAAGCTGCCCAGCCGCAAGCCTCTGTCTCTCCGCATCGGGTACTCCAATCAAGCTGAAAACTCCCTCGAGTCCTCTGAAGAACTGCTCGATATCCTCTCCGGGTCCGGCCTCGAAGATAGGCGGGCTACTCTGTGATAGTCTCTTCACCCAGTCGGTGACACCAGCCGATCTCTCTCGCTCTAGCAACGCGAGTAATGCCCTCTCTATCGCTGATCCCTGCTGCTGCCTATCAGCCTCTCCCTCGTGCTGTCCGGGGATCTCGACCTCAACATCGGTCTCAGTCTCAGTCTCTGTCTCGGGAATGCGGCCACGACCTCGGCCACGTGGTCTCCCGCGTCCTCTAATAATCTGGGGGTCGACCATGCTGACAACTGGACATTTAACTGTACTCAATATACAATTAAATAAAACGTCTTCTTCAAGGAAGACGGCTCTCAGGCACATTCATCTCACATAATTACATCCCTTCAAGGGGGTGGCCCGCAGGCACAGTTTTATATCGCACGGAAGCTAACTAGATAGCTATCCTTCGAGGGATAGCTTGGCGAGCCCGCCTCTAAATCCTATCCTGCTCCAACCACCTTGGTTGCTCCCTTGGAGTCTTCCAGGCCCGTCTGTAAGGAAAAGCTAGGCAGTCTACCCGGACCCTTCTACATCTCTAATGATGCCTATCGCCTTGTCTCTACCCGTCGATCCTATCTCTCGTCTATAAAGATCCTAACCATTTTCATTTTCCAAAGGGTTTTCATCTTTGCCCTTTAAACACTTCGAAATCCTTGAAAATTTCCAAAACGGTGGGCGGGTTTTGAAAATTAATTTTTTTAACTCGTGCGTACTCAGGTCGAACAACCTTGGCTCTGATACCAACTTTGTAACGACCCGAAATTTAAGTACCCGAATTAACCTCCATAAACCTACTTAGAAGGTAAATAAGGTTCGGAATACTAGATTATCGGGGAACGTTATAGAAGAAGTTTGATCTTCTTCCGTGAGCTTTGGATCTTACGACCGAGTACGAGTTATTATTAGGTTCATTTAAGCGGAAGATTTAGTTGTCAAAAGATGGGGATTGCGAACCCCGAAAAGATCGTAAGCCCGTTGGAGGCTTCATCTGTCCTAGACTATCGCGAAAACATTTTGAACAGAGATAAAAGCGGAAATCATAAATACAACAAAATGCCACGGCCACGCCGGGTCAAAACGATAAAACGTATGAGCAAAAGAGTGCGAATGTCAAGCGCCTCCCTCACTCTAATCGTCCAAAAGGTCTGTCCCGACAACCATCCACATCAGTAAGTCATATCGGGTAAGGGGTACCTGAATCTAAAAAACAAGAAATAAATCGGGGTCAATCATCGGAAATATGCACACTCCGTGCCATATAAAGAGGCATACTTAAACTACATGAATGTTAAAATGCAACACATAAGCAAGTGTATAGATATATATAAATGCGAAATAAACACACAAGGGCCCATATCATCATCATAATCATCATCATCATCATCATCCTTCTCAAACGTCCTCATCCTTCTCAAACATACTCATTCTTTCTCATCATAAGCCTTTCATCATTTCATTCGTGTTCCATCGAGTATAAGTCATTTATTTAGATTTTGACGGCCGTCCTACCATAGACACATAGCATACATATGAATTATTGGATTTACTAAGTTCATCCTACGTCATATTACCAGTTTATATTCCTAAACATGTTACTAGGTCGCGTGATGCATGAAGACTCTCGATAAGACAAAGAGTATCACATAAATCCATCATGAGTAAGTCCAGGGGACTTACCTGGAGTCCGGAGAATAAGCAAGCAATAAAGTGCACAACCAAGGATCCAATCAACAAGAGCCTATTAATTTCATTAAGCTTTCATTAGGTGGTATTCTAATGCATGGTACCCAACCTAATAATCAACATACATCCACATGAGGTTCACGATTCTATAGATTACACAATTTGGTTAAGTGATCCGGACTTAACCAGTTGTAATCTATATCGTATTATCACATAATCGATTTTCCTCTTATCGGATCATAAGTCAAGTTATGGGTATACTTCATTTCTATATTTTATATGCTCTAAGTTTCGGTTATGCCATCACATATTTAACCATATTCTTAGCATTCCCTTAACCAAGTTTTCTAACCGAGTCATTATAAACACTGGTTACTAAAATTATAATAACTCTTGATCCAACCGTTGGATCGACCTAATTTTTGAAGGACAGTTAGATAACATTCCCATGAACATCATATTAAGATTTCAGCCGAATCAGATGGTTGGATTTGAAATAAAGTCCAAATTACAGAGGCACATATATCCATTTTGTCTCTTGACGTTTGCTACAAAACGCAACCAAAAACACATAGAGGCTCCACTTCCTAAGCCCTTTCCAAGCACACAAGATCTATTCCTAGAGAGAGGGAAGGCGGATGAGGGATTACTTTCGAAGAATCCCACACAAACGACTCAAGAACACCCTCGGGAGTCCTTCGGAACACCTTTCAAACACCTTGCCATTTTGTCACCAAAAATCCCAAAAAATGATTTAGATTCTTACTCAAAGTTGAAGAAAAGGAGTTATAAAACATGTTGGAACTCAGTTTTGGAAGAAAGGAAGGGTTCTTACCAAGAAATCAAGTCAAACTCTCAAGACCCTTCAAAAACAGTTTTCTGCAGCTTCAAAGATGGACGATTTTGGCTGGGCAAAAGACCTTGGATTTTTGTGTTTGAGATATGTATGGAAAGCTGGGTTCAAGACGGATCCATGGCCACCGAGTTTGCTCAATTTGGATAAGTATGGAGGGAGTTATGCTATTTCTTGTGAAGGCTGTCCAAAATGGACCTAAAATGGAGCAAGGCTCTCCTTCTCTCTCTCTCTCCTCTCAAGTGACGGTGGGGTTCTTTGGATGAGCTCCACATTAGTGTTGGGGTCAGGCTTATAGAGGAGAGGGGTGGTTGGCTTCATGAGTCAAAGCATGGGGGTGATGGGATGAAGAGATGGGAGTGGTTGAATGTCTACATTCACAAGCAAGCCACAAGTCAAGGGTTTGGTGGATCAATGTTGGGCAATTTGGGTGGATGACCTCTTTAACATAATGTAAAACCCGAGCTCGCGAAGCGTTAAAATCCGTTACGTTTATAAGATACGAGAAAAGTGGCTTGGGCATATTTTTTCCGTCATTAAATCCATGTAAAGCTAGGCATAAAATTTTTAAATTTTCCGGGTTTTCATAATCATAAGGGAGGATAATATTCGGATTATCCTACGGATATTTTGTAAATATTAATTAAATTCCGGTCTTTACAGAGATCCCTTATCACCGTTCCTGTTTATCCTCGGTGCAGAGGTCTTGGCCCATAAACTGGCCAAGGAGGCACTGACCCCTGACAAATCGCTTGGGTTCAGGTTTGGCCATTCTGGCCCCTGTATCCCATTCCTTGCGTTTGCAGATGACATACTCATCTTCCTTAAAGGAAGCAATGAGGCTTGCATCAAAGTTAAAACCATTATAGACGACTACTGCCAAATCTCTTGCCAGAAAGTGAACTACCACAAATCAACTTTCCAAGCCTCACCCGGAGTCACTCGCTCAAGAACGGTCGAGCTCGGCCAAGTGCTTGGCATCAACCACTCTCACTCGGTAGAGAAATACCTGGGTTGTCCCATTATTAACGGCAGAGTTAATAACGATACATTTAAGGAAGTCGTCACGAAAACCAAAGACCAACTGAGTAAATGGAGGGCGGACTCATTATTTCAACAGGGAAGAGCCACACTCATAGGATCAAACCTATCTGCAAAACCATTATACATAATGCAAAACTTTATGCTACCGGCTGCAATGCATAGTGAGCTAGACACGATTAACAGAAGTTTCTTCTGGAACAAGGATGCGCAACACAGACCATTAATTGGATGAGACAAAATTTGTAAATCAAAGAAAGCAGGGGGCTTGGGTATTAGAAAAGCTAAAGAAATGAATGAGGCTCTACAACTAAAGCTACTATGGAAAATCTTAGCCGAACCAAACAGCACATGGGTCCAGGTAATCACATACAAATACCTAAAGGGAACACATATACTTAAGTACGAGAAAGCTGGGAATATGTCCTGGCAATGGGCCAAATTAACAAGCCTGCTACAAAAGTTCAAAACCGGGATCATCTGGACCATTGGAAATGGAAAATCGGTAAAATTCTGGACTGACAATTGGGTATCTGAAAAACCCTTGAGGGGTAGACCAGAATGTCCGACACAAATTGATAGCAATGAAACGATCAACGAATATATTATAAATGGACAATGGTGGGTGGAGAAACTCCGTAGGGTGCTTCCAAGTGTGTTGGTGGATGACATTCTCTCGGTCCAGCTACCTGTTACCCCATTAGAGGACAGGCTCTACTGGTGGCCTGACAAACACGGTTGGTTTACTACATCTTCTGCCTACAAATTTATCATGAATGAGATGGCAAACGAACACAGAGACTACGAATGGATATGAAAACTTAATCTACCACCTAAAATAAAGAACTTCCTGTGGAAAATATCTCGATCGGGCTTGCCCACTAAGGCCAGACTCGCCTCACGTGGGGTCTCTGTGCCCTCGGCGTGTGATCGGTGCTTCGGCTGTATGGAGGACGATACCTATATTCTAACAGAATGTTTCCCTGAGCTGACCACAAATCACCTAAGTAAAACAGAGCAACAAAAGCTTCAACAAACTACGGCTAGAACCAGGGATACAGGTGAATTGATGAACTGGTTACGCAACCTACCAAGTACAAAAATACAAGCCATTGCCACAAGGTGGTGGGGTATATGGTACTTCCAAAATGGGGTAACATTCAGAAACCAAAAATCACCCACAGCAAACAGTATTGACGCATTTTCCATTAAACAAATGGAGAACTGGAACCGGGCATGCCAATTTGAGGAGGATGATCACACTAACCAACAAGTAAGATATCCCGTACAAACTAAAAACTATAAACAAACTAACAGAAGGAAACACGATAAATGGAAAAGGCCACCATGTGGAACATATAAAATCAATTTCGATGGGTCAGCACTACGTAATGGGGCGAGCTCCGCTGGTATGATCATCAGAGACTGGAACGCAAACCCCATCCAAATGTCATACTTAAAACTAGGTCGTTCATCACCCCTACAGGCTGAAGCCGCAGCTCTTAGGCTGGGGGTGGTAGAGGCCAGAAAATTAAATATCCAGAACATTATCTTTGAAGGCGACTCCAAAATCATTATTGACTACATGAGAGGTAAAACACTAAAACCCGATGCCCGTGGGAAGTAGAAATGACCTTGTCCGACATCCAATCCATCATTCGAAATGTGAGGAAAGTTTCCTTTTCTCATACTCCCCGCGCAGGCAACAGAGTGGCTGATAAGGTTGCACACCTTTGTCACTCTGCCTATGGGGTCCAACTAACAACTATCAAAGATCTTCAGGATCTCATCCGTCTGGATGCTCTTGGGTAGTTTTCTACCCAAATTCTTACCTAATCAAAAAAAAAAAAACAAAAAAAAAAAAAAAAACAAATGCAGATGCAACATAAAAAGGGAATATGAATATAAGATGCAACATACAAAGGGAATATTTTAAGATATAAGCAAAAAACCATTTGTTATACATGTATTAAATGGAGAATGTTAACTTTGGCCTGTTGAATCTCAGTTGGGATTGATAGGTTTAGCTTCCCATCTAACTTGAGTAATAGACTTGGCCTAAGAATCTAGCTAACTGGTCATATGTGAGGCTCGGGGCGTTAATGGTCCTGTTATAGGAAGCCTATAGAATCATTCTTGCTATGCGCTATTCTCCCTTTTCAATTCATTTCTCTTGTCCTAGATATTACAGAGTAAAAATTATTCAATTTTCTTTTGTTTACTTAATGTCTTGCAATGTATGATGTAACGAACTGTAGATATTTTTTATTTGAGTTGGCAGTTGAGCTCAGTTTATTCTGCTTGAGCAATTTGTATCAAATGGGCTCCTCTATATTTTTAATTTTTTACATGTAGTTTGAAATTTTCTCATGCTCTTGATGGTGTTTAATTGCCGGTGTTTAATTACTGGTGTTTAATTACTTAAGTTTCAACTGAATTATGAAGAATTGAGTTTCATTAATCGTTGTCTAATATTTTGATTGCAGGGTTTGGTTCCTCGTGCTAAGTTGCTATTACCATCGGGAGGGACGTTTTTCTTGGGATTTTGGCCACTCATCCTCGTTACAGTTTCTGCCTTTGTTGTTCTCTATATAGTCAGTACTTTCATGCTTTGTTTCCCGAGTCATTCTTCTTGCCTTTATTTTTTTTTTCCTGTTGTGATGGTTCAGAATGAAAGAAAATAATAAATATGAACGTTAGGTGTTTGTCTTATAGCAACTTGAACAATTATGATATTATAATGATAAAATATGAAGTGGCTTGTCTTAATATTCTTGTGCCGTTGATGTTCATGCTTGGTAGGATCTTGTAGACTTACTTTTTTCATAGTAAGAGTGTGAATTATACACTTACTTTTGGATCTATTTTTCATTTCAGAGATGGCTCGTAATGGATCATTGACTAGGACTAGAAAATTACAGCAACTTCAGACGATTTTTGTCATAGTTAAAGAAGCAATATGTTTCAGATCTTCTCAGAAGGAGAAACAGTTGAGAATTTGAAGTGATTATGCATTTGAGGCTCGAGAAATAGTTTAAGCGGAGAAACACCTGAGAGTTTGAATGATGTTCGGTTGGATACTGTCTTTAATTTCTGTTGGATATAACTTCTGTTAACTTCTGATGTGTATTGGTTTAACTTCTGTTACCTTCTGTTAACTTCTGGTGTGTATTCTATCCACTACTATTAACTTCTGTTAACTTCTGGTGTGTATCGTCTCAACTTCTGTTAACTTCTGGTGTGTAATGTCTTAGCTTATGTTAACTTTTGTTAACTTCTGTTAGCTTCTGGTGTGTATTGTCTTAACTTCTGTTAATTTTTTTTTTTGGAAATTATCTTAACTTATGTTGGAAATTATCAAACTTCCTTTTGTGATGCACCATTAAATTTATAGGGTGTTATATCTTTGTTTTGCAAAAATTCTGAAGAAATCCGGAATGATTTCAATTCTAATTTATAGCAAAAAAAATATATTCAAAATTGAGATTTTATAGATCTCCAAGTTAGTGTCGATGATCATTTACAAATTAAAAATTACAAACATTGGAATTTATGAGATGATTAATCATATCCCTTTGCTAAAGCAATTCAACCAAACATTCACAAAGGTAATAGGAAATTCAATGATTCATCTTCTAGATCAACCAAACAAAAACACAATCAAACACTAATCCTTTCCTTTCACTTCTCATAAAGGTAATGAATCTCTTTCCTTTCCCTAGCTCGAACCAAACGGACCCTAAGTTTTAAACGACCCTTGACATTGAATGACAAGTGGGCACTCCGGGTATAGAGGGAAAAAATCAAGACAACTAGTGTGGCAAGCTACGCCGCTACGGTAAAGGGAAACGGGCCATTGCCCATGGGACGCGTGGGGTCCAGACATCACAATCCCACAGGCGGATCCGGAAATGAACGGAGCGCGTGAATTCCGCGGGGCCCGCTCACAGAGATCCCATGCTCTACTGCCACGATTGGCTATCGCGTGTACACCACCTCTCTCTCGCTTCTTTTGGCGGTTAGTTATACCGCATTAGGTGGAAAATTTTTTATTCCAAAAAAAATTTAAAAGAAAATTAAATATAGTCAAGATCGAAAGATATTTCCCTATTTCACCTCCCCTCTCTCGTTCCCTCATCTTCGTCAGATCACTGGTAGTGGTGGCTCTTCGCTCTCTCCCCTTCAATCTCGGCCCCTCACTCGTCGGCCGATTGAACCCTAGGAAATGGTGTATACTCTCTCCGGAATCAGGTTTCCTTCTCCGCTAGTGTCAAAGTCGCATGGATCGAGCTTCCATGGTGGTCGGAGGGTATCCAACCTCCCGCTTCTTCACTGGAAGACCGCTGCTTCCCGTACGCTTCTTCCTCGACCCCGCTATATTACGCGTTTGCATTAATTTGAATGTGAACGGATTTCGCTACCTGATTCTTTCCGTGTCTGTTAAATTGCTGGAGTTGTGCTCTATCGCGCAGAGCGATGAATTCATTTCTTTGAATCTGGCTATTTGAGCGCTGCGCTGTTTGCCGATCGTAGTCTATTCTTGATGCATGGCGATTGAGATTACCTTTTTTAATTGCGCTTTTCTGTTTTTGTACTGTCTGTCTGCCTGGAAAAAATGCTAGATTTAGGGATATAATTTTTGCTTGTTAATTTCATCATGAGCAATGTTTCTTCAGGAGATTGAATCAGATTTAGAGCAGGTGTGGAGTTTTGTAGCTTTTCAATTTTTCTGGGCGGGGTTTGGCGGCAAGCGAAATTAAAATGGAGCAGGTGTACTGTCAATTTAGACTTGATTGAGTATTGGGAATAAAGGGGATTGTGTTGACAGTTAAATTGACAATTGAAGACTGTGAAGTCCCATTTGTGGCAGCTGGGTAATTCCCTGAACCTGAACATGCCTTGAAAAAGAACGGAAGTGGCTGACTATATGGAAGCGGCAACACACAGATAGCATTCCGTATAAATCAACATCAGGGGTAAATGATTAAACTAGACGCAATGTTGCTTATTGTTAAGGATAGAGAAATTGGATCTGCATTTTTGCTTATTGTTAAGGATAGAGAAATTTCAGGGACATATAGCATTCAAGATCTCAATCAACATAAGATATCACCGCAGAAGTCCGTATACCATTAACCATTTGTTTTCATTTTTACTTGCAGCTGGATCCCACAGTATGAGTGGGATTTTGGCTTCTGTTGGTTAAAAATGGAGTTTCTGGCTTCTTGCTGAATAATCTTGTGCCAAGAGGGGTTAGGAAATTTAACTCGAGCACTATCAACATAGCTAGCCTCTGTTAGTGGGTTCTGTTTAAAATAAAGGCATTGGCAGATTTTATTTGTATACTATTACAATCATCTTTCTGGCTCTACTAGCTAATTGTTACTTCATTAATTTTGATTCAGCAGTTGACTCTCTTAATTAACAGGGAAAACCTCTGCTCAAAAACCTTCTTATGATTCTGACTCTACATCGATAACAGTAGCTGCTTCAGAGAAAACACTCGTTCCTGGAAGTGAAATTGTCGACTCTTCACTGTCACTTGGCCATCTGGAAACATCTGATGCTAATTTAAGTGATTCTGAGGTAATGACTTCATCCATCTGTCGCACACAAGCTTAGACTTAATCTAACATATACTTCTAAATCATTTATGGCACATTTGTGCCTTTGAAAGGTGTGTGGTGCTTGGTTTGTTGTGTTGACTAATATATTATTGGCTCGTACAAGAGTTCCTACTCTTGTTCTCAATTTATCCCATCAGTGCTATGATTGAATGTCTTTATCATTTCCCCCTTCTTCCCTCACAAAACTGATAAAGACTACAAGGGAAAACAGTGATAAAGATGGTTAGAATTTTTTAGACAAAATTCTGGTGGCATAATTTCCGTTGGGGACTGCATCCCAAGCCAAAATTCCATTTTGCTCGTATTTGTAACACTTCGTTTATGCATGTATGTATGTATACATGTATGTATATTGCGGGGTGATGGGAGTAAGTTTCATTTGAATATCCTGTATAAGGGTTTGCAATATCTTATATTTGGTACTATTGTCATATAGCATCAAACTTGCTACCTTGGAAATTGTTATTTCATTATTATTATGTATATGAAAATACTGTTGTTTTCTGATGGAATTCGGGACTTAAATTGACTGATATTGAAGGGTGGTGAAATAATTATGGATAGCCTCAACATCGTTGATCAGTTAGATACTACAGAGTCAGCACTGGATGAAGGTGATGAAGTGCAACCTACTGAAACTTCTGTCAGACAGAAAAAGACAATCCCTCCAACTGGATCTGAAACTTTTGTTGTAGAGAAGAAGATAATCCCTCCACCTGGATCTGGGCAAAAAATATATGAATATGATCCATTTCTTACAACTCATCGCCAACATCTTGATTATCGGTGAGTTGCACTTCTTTGAGCAAATATATGATCTGCTCACTTTGAGCAAATATATCCCCCCTGCCTCCGTCCTCTCGTCTTTCAATACCTTTTGTTTCCTCCTCCTTTATCTTTATCTCTTTTGGAGGGAGGGCTGGAGCTGGAGGAGTATACAGTAAACACTTGCATCTGGTTGAAAAAGTTGAACTACTTCACTTACCACAACTCTTCTTAACTTGATGAATTTGTATATGCCCCACTTCACTGGATTAGATAACTCTTGAGAGCATTGATTTTAAGTATGAACAACGCTAAAGTAAAATGTAGACAGGTCTCCCTGGGGCAAGTCGTGTTAGATCATGAATCTAAAGGGTTGAGATCGATTTCTATGGTATAAGTTGAATAAGTAATAGTGAAAAGTGCACTTTTCTTTCTCTAAGCCACGTGAGGACAAAGGTATTGAGAGTCTTCCTGTTTAGGTTGTTGACCTACTTGATGCCAAAAAAGAAGAAGGCTGCAGCCCTGTAGCTGATTGGGTTTGTAGGAATTCAGTCCTGAATGTAAGAGCGGGGTGCTAATGTAAGTATTATGATTCAAATCCAAAGGTTTTCTCTGAGCATTTGAACCTCCAATAGTTATCTACTGGTAGGAGGCCTTGTTTGAGTAGTTTGGATAATGAGTTCGAACTCCAAAAGGCTTACTCATCTAATGATCTACTTTCAAGTGTTGCCCAACTTCTATATGCTTGAGCTTCAAACAATTTACCATTCAAGTCCTTCTATTGCCAGAAAGAGATGAATGGCTCCTAGGACAAGTATCTGACATCTATTGACTGTTTCCTGACATGCCTGATGAAATTTCCCTTTTTATATCTTTAACATAATAAACGTGGATTTTCACTGAATAGAATGAGAAAATCACGAATGGGTTTAATGAAGAGAAAAAAGTTGGCCTAAATGCACCTACTAGAATAACCAAAGTCGAAGCTAGGATTTTAGAAACAACATATTTTCATGTTTAATTTTACTTTTTTAATAATGTATAGTAGCAGCTTTAATATCAGTAAATCGTTTTCTTTGTAAAGTTATATTGTTGCCTTTTTAATTGAATTTATTTGCTTAATATTAGCCTAGTATCTCAAATGTTTAAAATTATTGACATTTTAATGGCTGGTCATTGTATGTTCTTTTCATAAACAGTATTTGATGCCACTCTTGTATGTAGTTTTCAACAATACATAAGAATGCGTGAAGCTATTGACAAGCATGAGGGTGGACTGGAACAATTTTCTCGTGGTTATGAGAAGTTTGGATTCATTCGCAGGTATATCATTAGTTTTGAGTAAAATTTCTCTAATCCTTTGCAGATGGCAAATGAGGTGAATTTGCCTCTATATTAACTCTTCTGGTTGCTAATTTTCTTCTGTAACTTGGTTTCCAGCAAAACTGGAGTGACTTACAGGGAGTGGGCACCTGGTGCTATGGTTAGCTTTCGTTCCTCCGTACTTCTGAGTATTGTTAAGCAATCCATCAACTATCTACTTTTACTGTGGGATCGAAAGAAAAACAGAATAAATTTTCTATATCTGATCTGTGATCTTTACGTACAAATAATTGCTATTATTAATCTTTTCCCCATCCTGCTATTGATGTCTATGATCTGTAATTGCGGCAAGCAGATTTTTTTTTTCTGTTTGCTGCACCCTGCACCTGCTAATTCTTGCTGTCGCTTCCTCTATATGGGATGGGCCACTCTGATTGTGTAATCCATTTATTTGTCTCCACTGGTATTTTGCCACAGTAGTAGTAATTCAGTTAGTTGTTCATGAGAAGCTAAATGGTTGCTGCAGATACTTTACTAGTGTTCCGTGCTCTCATTTTCTGGTTCAAAATGTACTCACAAGTTCATGTTTAACAGTCAGCGGCATTGATTGGCGACTTCAACAATTGGAACTCTAATGCTGATGTCATTAGTAAAGTAGGCTCTCTGATTCCAACTCTTTAGCAGTACAGTTCGGTTCTTGGTATTCCAGTTTCTATGCCTCGTTAATTGAAAGTGATAAATTTTTTCATTGAAATTATGTGTTGAACAGAATGCATTTGGAGTTTGGGAGATCTTTTTGCCAAACAATGCAGATGGTTCATCACCAATCCCCCATGGTTCTCGAGTGAAGGTAAGAATGAGCTTGAAAATGTAGTGTGTGAAGCAACGTCATTTGATGAAGATCTTCATAAAGAATGGAAAATTGACCTAAGTTCCCCCTTGTTCATTCCTGGAAGGTCCATGAGTATGTAGAAGGTGTCTTATCTGAATAGTTGTTTAGACTTGGGTAAATTAGAAGCCCGATGATTATCAAGGGTTCTACCAACTGTTGAATTTTGAAATCACAAGGAATATTACGGACCCGGGTATTTTTAGATATTTTCAAAGTTCAATAGCAAGAATGTGAAGGAACATGCAAGGAGCAACTGACAACAGCCATGGGCATTTGACTTGTAGATTCTCATTTTCTGTTCATGCTAGTTTTGCTAGCCTGTGAATTCTACCTTTTTAAATTGACTTCTCAGTACTGTTTTGAAGGTTTGTTTCCATGATGCTTTGTTATGCTTCCTTCCTGTTGAATTCTGAGTGCATTCTTTGTTCTCGTGTTTCATCCTTCCACTAAATTAACACGATAGATCCGCATGGAAACTCCATCTGGCATTAAAGACTCCATTCCTGCTTGGATCAAATACTCTGTTCAACCCCCTGGGGAAATTCCATATGATGGCATCTATTATGATCCACCAGAGGAGGTATAAGATCTTACCTATTTTGAATAGTGTTCAACTATTATTTACCATTGCTGATAAATCAGGTGCAACTATTAACAGGAGAAGTATGTTTTCAAACACCCTCAACCGAAGAGACCAAAGTCACTTAGGATTTATGAGTCACATATTGGCATGAGTAGTCCGGTGTGTATTTCCTGCCCCCTTTATGCAACATTTCTGAAGGTCCTCAATTAATCATACTTGTCAATGGTCGTCTTTTTGTTTGCTTGTTGCTTATTCATATGTTTGAATTCTTTTGGTTCCTATTAACCCTTTATGCTATCTCAATTCTTGACTCCCTTAAGTTAAACTCGAGCTAGAATGTCAATTATCCTTGTTACTCTGATGGCCATCAGTTATGCTGACACCTTATGTTTTTTATCTGGTTTTAAGGCCATCTATACTTGCATTGTAGGAGACATAGAATTTATTTATATTTTTCGAACAATAACTTCAAACCTTGATAAGCCTTTGTGTTATACTCTGATTAATGTATAATCAGGGCATTTAAGGCCATCTATACTTGCAGGATCCTCTTTGCAGATCCCATCCTATCCCTCCTACCTTTGCATGCACAAAATGGAGAAGAACAATCTTATTATCCTACTTTTTTTTTAATCACCAACTGACAAATACTCCCTCCGTCTCGCAATACTTTTAGTTTTAGAGTGGTAAAGTTGTATAAAAAAACTTGTTGTTTTAGTTATAATTATTATCTTTATAGGTAATGATTGCTCTTTTTATAGGTAATAATTGCTACTTTTAAGTACTTTAACCTATAAAAGTAAAGTAAATATAGGTTTTATTTATAAGTGTGTATAGAGCTAAAACAACAAGTATTGCGAGACGGAGGCAGTGTGCTTGAATTGAGAACTACATATCTTTTGTTACTACAATGCATTAATTTTGTTATCCTTTCCCCGTGAATGACTTGGCTCATATTTTTTCTTTGATCAATTTGAATTTTAGGAGCCAATAATTAATTCCTATGCGGGCTTTAGAGACGATGTTCTTCCTCGCATAAAAAAGCTTGGTTATAATGCAGTTCAGATCATGGCTATCCAGGAGCACTCGTATTATGCAAGCTTTGGGTACTTATTGCTCTGACAGATTTTTGTATAAAAATCTTTTTCCTGATTATTGCATAATTCTTTCTTCGAGGGTTCTGATGGTTTGTTTGCCTCAGGAACTTATTTTCATTTGACCAAACACCTGAAATCTTGCACTTCTACTTGACAGGTATCATGTTACAAATTTTTATGCACCAAGTAGTCGTTTTGGCACTCCAGAAGATCTGAAGTCTTTGATCGATAAAGCTCATGAGTTAGGTCTGCTTGTCCTCATGGACATTGTTCATAGGTAAGATATGTTTCAGATGTTATAGTTTTGATACAGTTGCTTGACTTTTTTTCTTTTGAAAAGGGCAGTTGCTTCTACTAGAAAATATGTTTTCCTCAATTATGATATCACTTGTATTCTTAGCATGCTAGTATCTTCTTCTCTCTTATCTAGATTAACATTTACCATGCTAGTGGGATTGTAGACTAAGGATTATAGATCAGGAAGTGAGATCAATTGGCCACTGATTCATGATGGAAACATGAAATACTGATTGGTTGGTTATTTTTGGCAAAACATGTTTAGTTTCTTGGCCCTGTAGTTTTAGCATTCTTTGGAAGCCTTTGGCTGAGGTCAGAGACCTTTGACTTCCATGAAAAAAATCAATAATTAAGGGAAAACAGTAGCATAAACTTAATGGTATATAAATAGCTTAGGAACTAAAAATAGAGCGTAATTAGGTTTCTTACAGATCAATGTTGAAACAGCTACCTAATTACCAAGAACTACTTATTTCTCTAACTAGATAAATGTAAAAGCAAAAATGGATGTAAAGACTTCCCTAGTGTTATTAAAAGTTGATGGATGACAAGTAACCTTGAACTATATGTTATCATGTCTAGCACTATTCCTGTCCTTTGGATATTCTCCTGTTCATTCTCCAAAGATGAGAAGAGTTGTAAAAACAAAATATCAACCCCACATGCATTCATGTGCTCATACTTTAATCCTTTTCTCTTCTTTTTTTGGTGATCTTGTAAATTTGATATATAAGTTTGCCTTGTT
Organism: Persicaria maculosa; assembly: GCA_963922045.1. NCBI lineage: Eukaryota > Viridiplantae > Streptophyta > Magnoliopsida > Caryophyllales > Polygonaceae > Persicaria > Persicaria maculosa. Next base: position 644,196 of record OY998252.1, read on the forward strand.
TTCTTTTGTTTTTCCTTTTTTTTTTTGCAATACCAGCCATGCATCGAAAAATACACTGGATGGGTTGAACATGTTTGATGGAACTGATGCCCACTATTTTCACTCTGGAGCACGTGGTTATCATTGGATGTGGGATTCTCGCATTTTTAATTATGGAAATTGGGAAGTATGTTTTCTCTTTTAACAAAAGCTAACTGCTGGCTTTAACACAGTTTCCGTTCTCTTATAAAGGTGCTGATTCCCATGTTTGTTAATTGTAGGTACTTAGGTATCTCCTATCAAATGCAAGGTGGTGGTTAGATGAATACAAGTTTGATGGCTTTAGATTTGATGGTGTGACTTCCATGATGTACACACACCATGGTTTAGAGGTACTTTCTTAATGTTCACTGTTGAGTTTTTTTTCTCTGTTAGCATGCTACATGTAATTATTATTAAGTTGTTATTGGCTTTTAGTGTATTAGTTAGGTTCAGCTGTTTACTTTTTCTGCTACATTTTCCTATTTTGCCTCTCTTTATACTCTGTAAGACTGTAACTTTTCTTAGGAATAATGCATCACTCTTTTCTCTTCTCAAATTCTCTCATTTCCTAACATTCTCTGAACTGTTAATACGATCTATTAGATGATACTTGATGGGGCCAGGGAAAAACTAGGTGACAACATAGAGTTGGATGGAAGAAATAGATTAGTTTCTTTTGTTTGTTTACATTAAAATGCCGGATCCTAAATTTACTGAAATAGATTGAGCAGGCAAATTTCCATTCAAAGGGGAAAATTGGTTTCTGTTCATAGGAGGGTTAGGAAAAGAAAACAACATATTTTATGATTTCATATTTCCCTTGATATTTTAAAAGGGTATGTCATGTTTACCAAAGGGACAAGTTGATAAAAATTGTCCTTTTTCCGTTGCTTATTGAATAATCCCATAAAATACATTAACTTTTTACTTTCTTGTCTCCTCTGGCATGCAATACAAATTTAATCCATGTCCTTCAATTTTAAGCTCCATTTTCTTTCCATTCTTTCAAGTTATAACAGAAAAATCTGGGGGTGATTCATCATCTACATCTTTCTGTTAAATTTGCATAAAATAGATTATATTGCAGCCATATCATTGCAGAAGCTATGTTCCGTTATTTACTTGAACATTTCTTTATGCTAATTGGGGTAAGGTATAACTCTCATGATTTTCGATATCTGTGGCTTTTATGTAAATTTCTGGAATGTATTGTATAACTTCTCTCTATTGACTGTTAAGTTATTTATATAAGATGAGCTTTTGTAAAATATCCCATCAACATAAGTGGATTTGTCATAAAATCAAAGTACATTCTTCCATGCAAGAACTGGATGATATTCAAATGTTTAGTGTATTTAAGATTCAAAATTGATTTTGTTTGTTGTGACATTTCATGCTGATGGATCAAAATGATTGAAGGGGGACTGCTAAGAAAATGCAAGCTTCATCATCTTGATTCGAGTGAATGGCTAATGCTTGCTTGTTTATTGAATTTCCGCTTTATCCATATTGTAATGAGAAAGGGGTCCTGGGAATACCTTTCAGTTTTTGGAATATGCTCTCTGTTTCCTGATACTACTGACAAATATGCATATACTCATCTTCAGGTGACATTTACTGGGAACTACAGTGAGTATTTTGGTTTTGCAACAGATGTAGATGCTGTCATTTACCTGATGCTGGTGAATGACATGATACACGGCTTGTTTCCTGATGCTGTGTCCATAGGAGAAGATGTATGTTAATCATCTCATCTCAAATGCAGATTTATCCTGACATCTTTGCTGTTGATGTTCTTCTGAATACATCTCTTGACATGCATGGAAATTCATACTTCTTTTAGAGTTTTTTCTTATTGAGCTCATAGATAATATTGTACATTACAAATGTTCTTTTCCCCTTTTTTTGTTGGGGTGGGCGGTTGGGATTGAGGGTAGTGAATTTTACCAGAATTCGGTAGAGATCCTCTAGCCCGCTTACGTGGTCTGCTTATATTTATTGGTGGAAGTGAAAATATTTATTAAATTTTCATTTAAGTTGGTAATTTTTAGTGTACTTTAACTATTTTCAACCAATCAAAGGGAATGGACTATACAAGCGGACCAAAGGATCTTCACTGGAATTCTAGATATATCAACTGTCAAAAAGCTAACACCAGATCATAAAAAGATGGCAATATCCTCACAGCTGGTAATCGAACCAACCTTCAATTAGTCAGTGTTATTATTTGTATAAAAACTCTGGAGAAGTATACAAGGAGAACCAAACGTCACACGTAGAACCACTAGGGCTTGTCTCCTTGGGAATCTTGAGTAGCAAATCATCCTCTGGAAAACCTCTTCTTTTTTTCAATCTTTGCTGCCAAAAAATGACACTACAAAGGGTGTTTGTTGCATTTGAGACTAATTTTCCCTTTAGAGGCATCAAGTTTATCAAAATCGTACTTTATTATGCAATATGAACTCTTCTTAATGCATTTTTGTGTGAAAATGGATGGGTTTGACAACAAATGCTTTTGTATGACATGTAGAAGTTTTTTCAATGTTTCCCCTTCCAGGATTGGGTTAACCTTTTCTACACCAATTAGATGTCCTGGTACTCATCTGTTGTTGATGTTACAGGTCAGTGGAATGCCGGCATTCTGTATTCCTGTAGCAGATGGTGGTGTTGGATTTGATTACCGTCTTCATATGGCTATTGCTGATAAATGGATAGAACTGCTCCAGTAAAAACTAATTCCGTTCTCTTCCAATCATTTTCAACTTTATGCAACATATTAAAGATGATAACTTTTCCCATTTTGTCGTCTTTGATGAAGGCTAAGGGATGAGGATTGGAAAATGGGGGACATTATTCACACTCTCACCAATAGAAGGTGGTTGGAGAAATGTGTTGCTTATGCTGAAAGTCATGACCAAGCTTTGGTGGGTGATAAAACAATTGCATTTTGGTTGATGGATAAGGTTGGACCCATTCTTTTTCTTTCTTTCGTTCTTTCATGGTTTTCATCTAGGTTTGCTACAATAAACAGAATTACTAAACTGGTGTATGGAGGTGAACACTGGCTTAAGATAAAATGAGTCGGGGAGTCCACTAAGTTGGGTATTCAGTGATGTTTGCTGTTGTGTGCTCAACAGGATATGTACGACTTCATGGCTTTAGATAGACCGGCCACTCCCCGTGTTGACCGTGGAATTGCATTGCACAAAATGATAAGGCTTATTACAATGGGGTTAGGCGGAGAAGGTTATTTGAATTTCATGGGAAATGAATTCGGGCATCCTGGTAAGTACCAGGCGTCAGCTATCTCTGCCATTTACCTAACTGATATTCCTCATCCCTTAGTGGGAAATCTGTTTCTATTTTGTCACCTTGCCTCTTGAGTCTTGAGTGTTTATCTTATGTATCAGAGTGGATTGATTTCCCCCGGGGTGAACAGCATCTTCCTGATGGCAAAATTATCCCTGGAAACAACAATAGCTATGATAAATGTAGGCGCAGGTTTGATCTGGTGAGTCCTTTAAATTATTTTAAAGGCCTTTTCCAACTACATATTTGGGAAGATTTTGTTTTGTGGTTTCATGTGTTCAAAAGCAGTTCATACTGGACCAATAACTGAATGGAAGTTACAAAGCTCCTTGTTCATAACAATATGGGATGCATAGGAATCTAGTACTTGCTAATAGTTATTGCTTGATCCTCCCAGAATTGCACTTGCAGAGTCCAGATGTCATTCATGGGGCATTATTCTTTCTAGAAAAAAGGGTTAGTGTTCACATATTTTACACAACTAGTAGCATACCAACTCATCCGAGTCTATCTACCAGCTCAGGAATGAGAAAATATATAGTTTAGTTTTAGACTTCAGGTTTTATTAACAGTATGATTTGACAATTGCTGCAAGGGCATATATTAGTGGCCCAATCACACATCTCAAGAATAGAGAGAGCAAATGTGGCAGACAGGTTATCTATCATTACTAGATTTTGGACAAGGTATAACTAATTAACTGTCAAAGGATAGACAAAATTACTATTTCATTTTTAAAAATATCTTATAGTGAATAATAAAAGATTCTTTTAAAGCTTTTTGTTCTTGTTGATTTGGTGATTTTCTGTTTTATCTTTTCTCTTGTCACACTATTGTTACTTGTTAGCATATTTGTGCACGTGCATCATTGTGCTTGAATTTCTGTTTATTATATTCTCAGGCTGATTCAGGGTTTCTGAGATACCGTGGTATGCAAGAATTTGATCGGGCAATGCAGCAAGTTGAAGAAAAATATGGTGTATGTTGTATTTATTCTTCCCTGAACTCATATAATCTTTTGATTGTATTCATTTTGTCACTTACAGAAGGGTATACCTGTTTTAGAAGTTGAAAATAATTGAATTTTTCCAGATGGGAAGAATCAACCACACGCTTGTAGTACATGGCCACTTTCCTTAATGGCTTAATGAGTATTAATAGCTTTGGTTGAAATGCTTGTGCAGTTCATGATTTCAGAGCACCAATACATTTCATGCAAGGATGAAGCAGATAGGGTCATCGTCTTTGAGAGAGGGAACCTAGTTTTCGTGTTTAATTTTCATTGGTCAAACAGTTACTTTGACTATAAGATTGGTTGCTTAAAGCCAGGAAAATACAAGGTATTGTGTATTAAACTACTCTTTGCTTGCACGTCTATGTTTGAGGATGTAGCTCATCGTTACATTCCAATTTTGGAGGCAAAGTTTTATTTTTTAATGAAAATTGTTATTGCAAGTAGTGTCTAATTCTAGGGAATGTTTTGACAAATCTCACCTCAAGATTATATGTGATGCTCTTTCAGGTTGTTCTAGATTCAGATGACCCATTATTTGGTGGACACGGTAGAATAGATCATTCTGCAGAATACTTCACTGCTGTAAGACAACTCATCTCCTTCATTTTCCATTTTTGTAAGATTCTTTTTCTTTCTATCCTGAGAGTAAATTGCAAATATTCAATTCATACTTGCAGGAAGGGTGGTATGATGACCGGCCACGATCCTTTTTGGTTTATGCACCTTCCAGAACAGCAGTAGTCTATGCTCTCGTGGAGGATGAACCAGTGCCCTAGAGTGCGGAGTGTAAATAGGGCTTTTGTCATGTGCATTGGCATTTCAGTTCACACAGAGAAGATCACCATGCTCTTCTTCTGGTCGTTGTTGCCACGTAGTCCCATAAAGGTGGAAGAGCCGAGATGCACGAAGAATACCCAGGACACAGCATGCTAGCAATTTGCCTCTTCGGGGAACTGAAGGAATATCTGCTACCTTCATATGCTACAGGTGGATTTTAACTTGTAAGTGATCTTCGTACTTAATCTTGTAAATTATGCTGTGTAATCTTTCAGGTGCTAGAGCAATAAGTCTCTCTATGATGTTGGCTACGGTTGCAGCATGTTACTGTGTTTTATTACACTTTGTGTAACTGCCTTTTTCTTCTTCTTGTGTATATGCTCTTTGTTTCCCAAGTGAAGTCAGCTTCAATGAGCTGGCTCTGATTTATTTTCCAGTGGTTACTTGTACATGCAAAGGAAAAATGGTCTTTTGGCAATTGATTTTCTGCCTGTTTTAAATAGGGGAGAACAAACTTTACAAAAAGGCTAGCTTGTGATAAAACATGGGAGAAACTACAAACCCAACACTGTAATCTGCAGCACAGACCAACCATCCTTTTGGCTTGTGGTTGAAAAATGGCTGACAGTACAGTACTTGTGAGAACCAAAAAAAAAAAAGTACAATACCTCGATAGTTTTTGCAGGTTCCTTGTCAAAGTTAGAGATGCCAGAAGATTAAGGATCGCACATTTTTTTAGGAAACTGCACCAAGAAAAACACACCCAAACTGTGCAGTTTCTACAGAGTTAGAGCCAATAACTATGAAACAAACCCATTTTCTTATTCAGGAACAACATCAGGATACCCATATATCCTAAACTCAGGCAGCAACATAGCTAGTCTCCGAGGCTGATCGTGGTATTTGGTTCAGAACACTTGTGGGGGAAGAGCCAGTCGAAGATCTTAGTGCTTCTGCCAGTGGCCCGCCCATAGTAGCCACCTGGTTCTCTCCGCTCCATACATTGGAATTCCGGCTCCCATCGACTCTTCTGGCCAGGTTGTCTTCTCCGTTGCCTGTTGACAGCTTCAAGAAATCCAACGACGAGTCTGCCACCGGAGTGGAAATGGATAAGCTCGTGGCAGGGCTCACCTGGCTAGGATCGCCTTCACTGGTGTTATCGGATCTGGGCCAGTCGTCAAAGAAGCGCCTTAGCACTCGGCCATTGTATTTACTGCCCCCAGTTGTGTCATTCTGTGGCTCAAATGAGAATTTACTGTCTGGCTTTGTCTCTGATGCCCTATAAAAATAGCAAAAATCAACCAATTGGTAAGGAAAAGCACCAGCTTACTGGTTCAATGGAGACCTTTGCCCATCAGCAAGAGGAATACACAAAATATTATTCCCCAAATTCAATCCATTAATAACATCTTTTTTACTGTTCCTCGGCCAGTAAATTATTGCACCTTTTAACCGTTCCTCGTCTCATTTTTTTTTCAAGTCCTAAAGCAAACCTATTTTAAAAGCAAAGAATAAACAGCTGAAGCTAAGGCATCAGCTGAGCTTGCACCAGCACAAAGCAAAGGCTCTCACCACTACCACCACCACCACCACACCAAGTGGGTTTTGTGCAGAGGAATCACAGTGAAAATCCCCCCAAGCTTGTTGTCAGAGTGCCCATTATAAAGATAGTTACAGTCACAGAGGCCCTTTCAATGGGGTCTCAGGGCTAGAAAAGAAAGTGGGGTCCTTGTTAATTGGTACAACTGAGTTACCAGGACCAACCAATCACAACTGTACATCATCAAATGTTTCAAGATTTTGGTATATAAGGTCACATCTGAACATGAACAAGCTAGTGAAAATATGATGCTGGGAGAAGAAAAAAAACAAAAGAAATGAAAGCATTAGGTAGACCATAAAAGCATATATAGATGAGATCAATGCTGAATGGCCTAAATTTTGTTCACCTATATGACCATACAAAAGGCTACAATAATGCTAACAAAGCTGAAATGGTCACTATAGTAAGGCAACTAACTACTACTAACCATCTCTCTATTTCTCCCATTAGAACAATCACACCATTTCCAATTCAACCAACTTTTTTGAAGCTTTGCGAGTGTTTTGAGTCCGACTAATCTCATAGAAGTTGATCTTAAAGGATTCCTCGATACAAGTAGTAACGTTTTAGCTACTTGAACTTGTACCTTAGAAAAAGCCTTTGACTTTTCAAGTTTTGTTTTTTAAATGTGAAAAACGGTCCAATGCAACTAACTTACCGCACTAGAACAAAAAAGATGGAAATTTATGTGAAAGTTTGTCAAGTACTAACCCCACTATTGATGCCATTTACGCCCTTTTTTTCAGAAGTGAGATCTATCATGTTTTGCAGATTGATCCTTTGATGAATTAGTGTTGCAAATCGCCTAAATATACGGGCAGAACAAAAATGCAAAGCAAAAGCACAACAAATCAACTAAACAAACAAACAACCAAACACTTACCCTTGATTAAGCTGAAAGATATCAAGAGAAGAAGAAGAAGTGGGACCAGAGAGTGAAAAATGGGCCCCATGGCTACCCCCTCCAACTCCAAGACCTGAATGTTGCAGTGAAGAAGCAAATGCAGGGGGAGATTTGTTTGCACCAACAGCAACACCTAAATCAGCGCCAGAAACGCCTTGGGGAGTAGTCGCAGCGGAAGCGGTGGGAACGGGGAATTCCACAGGCTTTCTTGAACGGTTGCGGCCACGGTGGACGTGGCGCTCACAATACTTTTGGCCGGCCACCACATCCCTTGAGCACCTCCACTTCTTGCCATCTGTCCTCCTGCACCTCCCTGGCTCCGGATCCATGGCTCCTCTCCCCCAATAACCTGCAGCTTGCAACACTAGCCACCCCCAAATATAATTTTTTTTTAAAAAAAAAACGCTTTCTTTTTTGTATTCAAGAAAGCCAAAACAAGAAGATGGCTTACAGGTGGGCTGATAGTAGGAGTAGCTGTTGTTGTTGAGATAGTAAGAAGGGGAATTGAAGAGGCTTTTCTTGACCAGCTGGAGGAGTTCAGGAGGCACAGCTGCACCAGCCACCATGTGCCTAAAGATCAGAGCTTGTAGCTCTAGCTCCTGCCATTGATTCATGCTGAAATACCCTCCACTTCCACCTCCAGCCCCTAAACACCCACATCAGAAAACAGAAACAAATGAAATCAGCTGTGAATCAAGCACATGAAATCAACAAGAAATAAGAGTGGTGTTGGGTCTTACTACAGGGAAATCTTGTTGAGGTTGGGGATGCAGGTGGTGGTAAAGGGGGTTTGGAGTCAGGGTAGGTTGAGAAACAGTTGATCTTGGAGGGCTGTTGGTGAGTGGGAGAGAACAAGGGGAGAGCAGGTTGATGATCAGATTCAGATGGGGGAGGCTCATGAGAATCTACTTGGAGAAGGAGCCTGGGTACTTTGGCAGAGGGAGGTTGTTGTTGTTCCTCTGACTCCTCCTGATGGTGTTGGTTTTGGTGCTCTCTCCATTGCTTCAGATGGAAATCCATGGGCAGAAGAGAGAGATAAGAGTGTGTGTGTGTGGAGTGATTTCTCTACTATTACTTCTAGTTTAAGGACTTTGGGTTTGCTTTTGGCAGCTGTGTTTGTTTGGGCTTCCAATACAGTAGTTTTTTTTTTTCAATTTCTTTTGTTCTTCTCGGTAGGGTGTGTGGTGGTGCTGTTGTGCACTTGTGGGATTTGTCTCAGTTTATGAAGTGGGAAGACACATGAGTTTTTTCCTTTTTTTTTTTTTTTTTTTCTGGGTGGTCCACTTTTTGGTCTCATGAGTCCAAGAAAATTTTGTACAGTAGATTGTTCTGAATGCATTATACTGTACATAAAGAACTAATTACCCTAGTTTTCTCTGCTATTACTACTACTACATTAACGACTTTGGATCAGACTCTGTTATACCATTATTCGATATCGACACATAGTAACATTCTGTGGGATGCTGCTATAATGTTTTACAAAACACTTGTGATTAATTATCAGGATTTTAGTGTATATTGTGATTTATTATTGGGTAAAAGAACTTTTATTTACTCCATACTGTACTGTATTTAGTTATGAGTGGGCAATTTCATGTTTTGCAGGTATGCAAAGAGACAGAGCAGATGGGAAAGCCTGTCTACCCAGTCAGACAGGACAGATGAGGATATACAAACTTCCAAATAATCCAATTTGTTTATACTTAAACCTTTTGTATAACCCATAGATATGTTTATTACTAACAAAAATACTACTGTAAAATAGTCTGTGAATAAACATAAGTGGGCCTAAAATATGACATTTATGGAGACAGAAAAAATTCAGTGTATAATTTAGGAGTACAAATTTAATGAGATATATATATACATTGAGGCCCTGAGGCTGAGGGAGTGGTTTGCTTCCAACTTTTATGAACTATCCCTCTCTTTTTCTTTGCTTTGGAAATGGAACACAGGCAAAGGAAAAGGCAGTAAAAAAGAAGAGGAACATGAGCACACTGCACACTACACCAAGGTACTAAATGCTCTTTTGGAAATAGGAGGGAGTGGGGGAGGGATGGGGTGTTAAGTTGGTAACTTTTGCATTTAAAGTAACCCAAATTCAATCTTGTTAAAGTAAAGTAACCTGCACTTTCAATCATGGGGTTTTCATTTTTGCATTTTCTTGGATTCATTTACCATAAAGCACAATACAATGTTAAGTTATGAAGCTGAGAAAAATATGTAAAAGTCAATTTTATTTTTAGTGTGTAATTTTAGGGTATTGAAAGAAATGGTGGAAGTGGCACCAAATAGTATAGTAGTGGCTGATTTCTGGGTGTGCCCATATGCCTAGTTTGTAATGGTCCTACAAGATGTGGGATAGGGTGACTTGCTTGGGCTTTTATGGAACATTTTATTGGTACAGGATGCTTAATCTGTAGTACATTCTGATTAATAGTGTAGTACACACACAACTCAACATTACTCTTCAAGTCTTCACTCTTCAGTTTGGTGCACTGAGTCTCAGAGGGTAAGTGAAGGTGAAGGTGCCTACTGTTTATAACAACTGTTTTGTGCTGAGCAAATTCTTTTTGCTCCTCTTAGGCCAGCTTTTATATTCATCGTTGTATTATCTTCCTATACTATACATTAATATATGTATATATATATATATATATAGACCAATCCAAATAAGCGTATTGAATAAAATTTAGAGATGGAATGAGGATTCATTAATTAATTTAGCATCAATACCATACATTAAGGTTAATATAACAAAATTCAATAGAGATCATCTATTGAATTTTGTTACCTACAAAAAAAAAGGGACAAAAGGGGATATAGAAAGGGTGCCTGGCTCGCTGGTTGCATTGTAGCAGAAGTGTAGGAAGGTTGAGGCAGAGGGAGCAAACCTCCACTCCACCCCAAATGAAGCAAATTGCAAATTGCAAACCTCCAAAATCCAAATGAGGTGAAATGAAATGAAGTGAAGGGAGAGGAGAGGACTACTGAGAACCTCTCTCCATCTGAGCATCCAATGATGAGGAATATGTTTTGGTTTTCTCCTCTTTTGATCCTCTCCTTATTTTGTCCTTTCTTCATTTCATATTTCAGCTAACCACCTCTCTCTCTCTCTCTCTCTCTCTCTCTATTACTGTGATAAATAAATATTGATGCAACAAAGCTGAGAACTACAGTAGCTAGCTAGCTACCTAGCCTGGCCAAAGGTAAAAAAAAAAAAGGAGGCATGTTTAAAAATAAAAAAAAATGTAAGGGTGGTGAATAGTAGAGAGTAGTTTATAGAAATCGAGATATTGGGGAAACACATTGATGAGTGATGCAAGGTGTTATCTTGTCAAAAACACCACACAGTCACCACCCCCACCCCCACCTCACATGTTTCACTGCTTTTGTTTGTTGTGATTAGTTTATCTTGTTTGCTTTAACCTCCCAATTTCCCTGTATTCCTTCCTTCCATCACCAACCTAAATTCTTCTTGTAGTTTGTTGGAAACAATCACTGTTCAATAGCACTTAAGTTTCTTCAACAGCGCGCTTTGCAATTGCAAGTGCTATCTACCTTATTATGAATATGGAAATATACATTTAACATTACCGTACGTGTAGTGTATGTGCGTATATATCAATATGCAAATGCTAAATTGCAAATATCACAAAAGGAATTAAATATATGTGAAAGTTGTTTGTAGGGTAGGTGAGGTGACCATATACTGCTTGCCTATACCCGCCCACAGATGAGAATATATACAGCTCCGTGTAATAATCAATCGATGGTTGGTTAAGTTGCCATATGGCGTGGAAGGTTGAGTATGAAATTGTGGGGAAGGTGAAGGGGTAAAATAGTAAAATAGGCAAGGTGCAAGTAGCTAGAGAGTGGTGTAATGAGAGGAGGAGGGAGGCCTGCAGAAAGAGACTGACAAAAGTGTCAGAACTCAGAAGTGGCAGCTGGCTGCAGATGAGGGGTCTGACCACCTCCCTCCACCCCCCACTGCCATTTTCCAGTACTCTCCTCCCACCTCTTTACTCTTTTTTGCCCTTTTTCTTAAAAATAAAAAGAAAACAAAACAAATGGAGATGTTTCAAGTACTCCGTACTGTATAAGACAATGTGTTTGTTAAAATTGTAGTGTTTGGTACCTAATTAAACTAAAATTATATACTGTATTTATTTAATTTAAAACTATATAATTCAGAGTATTAAAATCATAAGTTTTGAAAAGTTAATTAGATGATTGTGTCAAATATAGCTTTAAGAGTAGCTCAAACCTTATTTTTTTTCCAAGTATCTCTCTGTAAACTCTTTTTTTTTTGGAAGATGTTTCAGTTTATCAAGTAATCTTTTACGAACCGAATAAACCAAAAAACGACGTGGCAAATAGGCTCAACCCCACCATAACACAAGAGAACATCTCCCACTCAGTAGTTACCATTAGAGTAAGAAACATAGATGTATCTCTAATCTTATAATACACTACATCTCATATTGTTATACATATTTTGTATGGTAGTGCCCTTCCAACTTTTGATATTATAACCAAAAACAAATACCACGGAGTATATTATAGTATAAGGTAGAATGGAATCTCTAAAACATTAAATGGCTTCTGCTTTTATAATCTTAATAGTTAATACACATATTGAGTAGAGTAGATAGGTTGTTTAATTTTGTGATTGCATACTGCAATGGCAAAGAAGATAAAGATGAAAAGCACGCCCGGCACACGAGGCCCCCATCGCATCTCCACGTGCCATCACGTGACCCATATTCACTATCCTTATTCCTTAGTCCATATAATATACTCCATGTCTTTCACATTTTAAGTTTAATTACCAACTTAGCATCCACATCCATATATGGTACTTATATTTAAACAACAAGTACTACTATGTAGTATATATTACCTACCTCTGGTCTCATACTATTAAACTACTCCGTATAAACATATATTTGTCTGTATGCTGCTGCCTAATATCTCTCTCCTCGTATTAGTTATAATACTCATGAGTTTCATCAACATTTTGTCTCTTTATACCTTCCAATCACCTCTCTTGAATTGGTAAATAAAGAGCGGCCATTCCGGGGTTCGAACCGGGGACCTATGGGTACTACCCACAAGTCCTAGAGAGCAGCTTTGGTTAACCCGAAACCAAGATTAGTGGAAATAACTAAACTTTTTTCAACACGCTTTTTAAGAATCTAAAAACTACGGTATATAACATATCATTTTATTATATAACGTAAACCATTCAATAATAAATTCAATGATATTCTATCATAAATTTAATTGAAAATAAGAGAAATAGACCACCAACCTTCACTTATAATCGATCTGGGATAGACATCACATCTCAATACATACTAACTAATAGGAGAACATTGTCAAGATTTTTTTTATTTTTTTTACATCACACAACAATCTTTCTATCATTTTTCCGAAGTGGGATGGGATAGGAGTGGACTCCCAAGTCCCAACAATCTCAACTCTCAAGCCCTGGGCCGTAATCCTCACCATCATCATAAATGGGCTTCATCATTTTTAATGCCCAATATAAGAAAATATTAATTGGGCTTCAGTCATGAATAAGCCCATTAAAGCACCTTCTGTAACAGCGGCCCAATAGAAAAAAGCCCAAACAGCGCTGATGACGGAGAAAGAAAGATTAAAAAAAATGAAAAGCGGACATCAAATCAAAATGAAAAACCAGGCGAGCGAAACTTTATAAAAGAAAGCAAAGGGGGAAGGTGGGGGTGGTAATCCAACCAAGAACAACTGTAGCTCTCCTCCAAAAGCGCCTTAAAGCAGAGCTAAAAAACAAATAAATAAATCCCCAGCAAAAATCGAAAGCATATGAAAAAGAGGGTAAGAGTAAAGCCGACGGTGTTGAGCAGGGCTAAGCGCTTCTACTTGCTTCTCTGTTGCGCTTCGTTCTCCTCCAGGCGTACCGTTAAATCCAGCGACACTATGTTTGGCCGCAAGAAGCGTGAAATGACTGACCAGAACCAGGAAATTCCCGTCTCGGAGTCCGGCAGCGCCAGCTTCGACGGGAGCTTGCCCTCTTCTGGGGGTGAGGAGGAGATGTCCAAGTCCGCGCTCTCCAATTTCAGGGCTAAGGAGGAGGAGATCGAAAGGAGGAAGATGGAGGTTCGCGAGAGGGTTCAGGCTCAGCTCTCTCGTGTCGAGGAGGAGACCAAGCGCTTGGCTTTCATTCGTTCGGTAGTTTTTCGCCACCTTTCTCTCTCTAAAAGCCCTAATTTTGAATCTCCTTCTCTCTCTCTCTCTCTTGTTTGTTAAAATTTCACCTTTTTCGGTTGTCAGAGATTTGTTGGATTAAATTTTTGTCTTGAGTCAGTGAAAATTGGCGACTTGTAAAAACGCCTGAGTTAAAAGGTTGAAACTTGAGATGTTTTGAGGGCTTATTCAGTGTTTGGTTATGGATCTTAAGAATCTGCATGTGGTTTCTGTTGACAGGAGCTTGAGGCGTTGACAGATCCGATGCGGAAGGAAGTGGTTACTGTAGGAAAGAGGATCGACTCCATTAACAAAGAGCTCAAACCCCTTGGCCAAGTGGTTCAGAAGAAGGTATAATAAAATTACCATTTTTACCCTCTCCAAGCTTCCAATTTCATAAATCTAGATCTAGCGACTTCATTGTTTCGGGAAAATGGTCGTTTTAGCTTCACATTTTTTGGTAAACAGGAGAAGGAATACAGAGATGTTCTTGGCACTTTCAACGAGAAGAACAAGGAAAAAGTGCAGCTAATTAACAAATTAGTCGAGGTAAAACGCCCAATTCCATTGCTTCAACAGTTCGATTTCAAGCCAAGTTGAAATCTTTTTCACAGTTGTTGATGTTTGTTGTTAATTTGTTTCAGCTGGTGGGAGAAAGCGAGGTGATGAGGATGAAGAAGCTGGAGGAGCTGAGCAAGAGCGTTGATTTCCTGAAGAATTAGGCTAGGGGAACCCTAGAAACAAAGAAACTGATGTGATGATAATGATATGTTTTGTGTATAAACCAATTTCTTCTTAAAAATGTTAGTAGATGGGTTTGGGTAATTTGGGTTTGAATTACTGTATGATTATTGTAGTATTATTTAAGATTGTTGCCGTTGGCGTTGGGGTTTGGTTTTGGTTTGGTGTGTTTTTCTCGTTCTGGGTGCTCTTTCTTTCTTTTCATTTTAACTTTATTATTCTTTATTAGTGGAGTATTAATTGAGTTGGCTTGTAAATTCAAAAAAGTGCAGCATGTGGATTTTGATTGATTTCTCAGAGATTCAATTGGGGTGTTTATGCGGTAGTGCCTACTTTACTTTACATCTATCATCATCATCATCATCATATAAATTCTTTAGCAAAATACTGTTGTTATAGAAAATTTGAAATGTGCAGAGGTGTCATCGTTTCAGTTTTCAGTCATGATGTAATAGTAACTTCCTCTCCCTTTATCCTGATAAAGGCAGTTGAACGAGGACCACCATCGTTGATTGCTTTCGTTGTAAAATACTTTGAACACCGTTGGAGTTGGACCTACCTACCTTCATTTATTTCAACTTGTATAAACCCTAGTTTTTAATGGGGCACCTTGTGGCCTGTGCCCATGGTTTTGGGCTCACAAAGGGTGTTTGAGAGGCTCGTTTATGGTTTTGAGTGTCCTTTTTGGGAGGGAGGTTATCGAGACCAACTTCATATGGGCTGGCATCTCCCATTGAGAATCCTCTATAGCTGTGTTGAGAGAATCAACAGACAAAAGATCCCACATTGATAATATAAACAAAGAAGTCTTAGTATATAAGTTAGTGGATTACTTCTCATATCGTTAATTAGTTTTTATGATGGAATCCCACTCGACTTATGTGTTGGGCTATTAGCGCATAGACGCGCACACGACCCCTGTTCTCGAGTTCCAACAGACTTCATTTGTTTATCTTGCATTTAGAATAATTTTTTGATGCCCAACTTTTTATGGAATCAAAAACTTCCTCTTCATTACTTAACCTGGATTCAACCTTCACGACGGACAAAAAGGACATTCAGATCACCTGATGTTGGATCTGGGTTACGATGCATATCTACTGGGAAGCCAAAAGCAGCCTTGATCATTTCCCCCAATTCAGATAACCGCGCAGTTTTGTAGTCATCGGGTTTGGCCCAGAGATCACGAGCAGATGCCCCATCACAATCTATTGTTTAGGCCCAGAGATCACGAGCAGATGCCCCATCACAATCTATTGTTTAAGTAATTGTTATAACGAGAATGAAATTAGTGAAGAACAACACAGAGATTTACGTGGTTCAGCAACGGTGTGTTGCCTACGTCCACGGGCAGAGAACCAGATTTCTTATTAGAGGAAGCGAAAACAGATTAGGTTACAGGGGTCGGCGTTCCATGAGTATATGATGAGACTCATAGAACCCTAAACAGACAATGGACTGAAAGCCCAAAATAGACAGACGATAGGCCCGTTTACAATAAACATCGCATACCGTAAAGGCGGGGTGGCACTGCCCCCCTAGCCCCCGCCAAGGGCGCGTCGCCCCCTGGACCCCGAGACCACCGCCGGGGGGCTCCGCCCCCCGGACCCCCCGATGCGTCGCCGGTCAACAGTCTTTCAAGGCACATTAACAGTAATTAAGCCCTTTAAACAAGCATGTCTCATACCCGAGGGATACAAAAACAGCATGACGAAAGCACACTGGACTAGTGAAATGCTTGGCAAACCTGACGCTTAAAAATAGAGCTTTCCACGTTTCTTCCAAACATGTCTTGCAATGACCATCTAAGAAAACCACATGCGGTCGGGTAGGCAAGCCAATTACTCTAGAACTAACGTGTGCACTATACCAATCAGTATGTGTGTGGAAGACATTTGCATACTCGAAGCGGGTTATGAGAAGCGTTGGCTCCTCAATCCACTCCGAGCAGTTGAACTCCGACTCTTCCACAATCTCAAACGACTCCACCAACTGATGCATAGTGTGTTGGAGAATCTCTCCCTCCACCACATACTTATCAACGAAGTCACTCGTCGCCATTTTTCGGCCACTCTCCTATCCAACTCCAACCGCCGCTACCGCCTTTGAGTCTGCCGATACTTGAAAGGCTCCAGGATCGAAGATCGGTAATTCATCATCATCTCCCCTTCCAATAACCTCCTCGATCTTCTCACCACCCTTAGACATCCGGATCCGGTCTGAAACCATCTGAATTTTCCCACCCTCACAGATCGAGCTCTTCAGCGTCTCACTATAGTGGCAACGGAACCAGCTGCGGCCATATTTCTACTGAGGTAGGAGATCGACGATTTCTGTGAAGTTGTTGCCGAAGTAAGCCTCGCATGATCCGACGCGAGGTGGGGGAGGTTGTTGTGGGACCCTAGTTGCACTTGCGGGGGCGTGTTGAGAGAATGTGAATAGACAAAATAATATAAATAAAGAAGCCTTAGTATATAAGTTAGTGGATTACTCCTATTGCCAATTGGTTTTAGGATGGAACCCCAATCGGTTGCTCGGTTATTAGATAGCGGTGGATCTTTTAAGAGACCGGAAAGACTATTCCCCTCCTCCGGCGAATAATTTTTATTAGTATATTTGTTTGATTTGATTTAATATACGCATACATATAAGAAGCTATAATTGAGTTTTTGTACATCGATCTCTCAAAGCAAGAAGATTGTCTTCAATGACTAATAATAGACGACCAAATCTCCCAATCACCAATGAGACAGTGTCGGCTTAGCATGCCACTTCACGCGTGTGCGCGTGTATTGAATACCGAATGTGTCTTCACAAATGAAGTTGAAGGTATTCAATTCTACCATCTAGAAGCAAGGAACGATGTTACAGTCTTACAGAATACAGAGGCGGCAGGTAGAGTGGGCACCAATCGCCCGAGTTTTGTGAATTCAATAGTTGAACATATATGGCTTGGTGATATTGTTTTAAACATCTACAATGAGTCCCTTGGTTATAACCAAACTTGATTATTTAAATAAAAAAAAAAAAGGCCTCTTAATAGACCTGCAATTAACAGGATACAGATTATTGGGCCTAATTGGGCCTGACCACCGTGCATCCAGTTCAGATTTGAAAATTGAGAGAAATGAGTAGAATGAAAGGAAAATTACAAAATTAGTGTGATTATAATATTTTTGATAAACAAACAGCGCCTTGAAGAATTTAATTAGGGAGTACCTAACCTGCATATTCCTACAATCCTACTGTAAGTGAGTACGTGTATAGTATATCCCCTATAACGACAAACCAATTGCAACCACGTTTTAGCCTTACAATTCCAAATGAGTATGATGTTTCCACGTAGTTGCATTTTATAATACTCCATAAGTAAATGAAGCATCTCAGCTAAGGCTAATTAAATTAGGTAGCTAGTTGAACTTCATCCTGCAACAAATTGGGTATACGACAAATAAATAAACTACTGCATATGGCCATGCAAATTAACGCCAGGTAATTAAGTTGACCAGGTTAGATGCTTTATATACATATAGTAGTACTGTATGATTTGGATCCGACATGACCCTTATATTCCGATTCGATGTCCATCTATATATCAATTATACACTAACACATACTTATATAGTGAGTGTCTCGTAATTTGACTGCCAAATCAAACATATTTATAATTGATGTAAATCATTTTCTTACAAATATATACCAACTTTAAGTATCCGACCTGCATCCAATTCTTGACCATAAAAATGGGGGAGGGGTACAATGCATGCATGCTACAACTACATTCATTGCTTATATTATATTTTATTTAATCAAAGCATATCTATTAGCAAAGAGCCAAAATCCAATTATTTTTATTAACTATATTTGTGGACGCCTCAAAATAGCATCCTATGATAATCGGTGCCCAAATTCAATTTTTTATTATTTTTTTATTTTAGACTTGGACCAACCATTCCATTTTTTTTTCACTGATGGTATTTATGAAAGACCCAAAGTTAACAAAGTAAGAAGACCACAACAAATATATTATAGCATGTCAACTTACTAAAATTATAATGGATGTTATTATTTACCCCATAGTTTTTATTTACTATCTACATTCAAATTTTTTATTTTTTAAAAACAAATCCTATACTTTTTGAATCACATATGTGTGACTCAAGGGATGAAGGATATATATGTATATAGAGAAAAATAGTTATAATATTTGATTTAGGACACATAGGGTTTATTTAAAAAAAAAAAAACTTTAATTTTGGATATGAAAATGAAAAACTAAAAAAAATAGAAAGAAAAAACGGCCACTCCCCGACAGAGTCTGACACGTGGATTGCCAGAATCGACGAACACGTGGAAAATGGATCGGCAAATAAGAAAAAAAAAATATTTGAAAAAAACAAAACAAAAGCACCGAACTTAAACGAAACGACGGTGCATTGAATGGGCGTATAGGTCCGTTGAAACTTGCATGTGGGTCGTACGGCGTCGTTTAACGGGGTCACGGCTACTGCCAAATCTAATGCTCCGAAACCTCCCTTGTCAAATTTGGGCAACATTCATTATTTATTTATTGCACGGGGTTTTGTCTCAATTTGTTTTCCTTCTTACAATCTTACCTATTCCAATCCATAACATTCACACTATTGTTGGAACTATAACTCTGTTTTAGTATCTTCGGTCTCTTTCAGTCTATTGTTATTTCAAATGTTTGGATAGATAGACACTTTGGTATTCTCATTCGCAACAATACTCTTAAATAGTGATTTAATAGGGACTTATGATCATATGTAACATCTAATTATTTCAAAACCTAATTATTTCAATCTCTCTATAACTCGATCAACAATCTATATATATTGGAAAATGAACTTGGATCAAACTTGTCCTAATTTCATATATGTTAAAACCCTACTTACTAACAATAGAAAATATTGTTTTATTTTTATCATAACTATTATATTACTATATATATTTTTTTTAAATAAGTTTGAGACATACCTTGATTATTGGCTTGATACAATTATTGCAGTCACTTTTTCTCTTAACAATCTTTGGAAACAGAAAACCTTTAATTTGATCAATCAAAAGACAAAAAAAAACAAGGAACAAGAGATGAGCTTCAATGGAGGTTCAACCGAGACCTCTCCAAGCTCTCAATCTCTCTGAGTTTGTTACAACCAGAATCAGAGGCCTAACTGCCTCCTTACAGCTCTATATTGAGCTTCTGTGTATTTACCAAAATACCCTTCCCGCCTATGCTTATAACAAGCTTATACATTGAATCATTTGCATAAGTTGTGTATTGCAAGCTTGTTATGTGATGACATTATATTCTACATACCCCCCTCAAGCTGGACGTGAGTGGGAAGCACAAGTCCAAGCTTGGAGCACAGAAATTTGTGTTGGTGAGCACCCAGTGCTTTAGTTAGGACATCAGCCAGTTGCAATGTAGTTGCCACATGAGAAGTCTGTATGAAGCCTTGCTGTACCATTTCCCTAATGAAGTGAGCATCAATGCGGACATGCTTTGTCCTTTCATGGAAAACTGGGTTCAAGGCCAAGCATTGAGCAGATCTGTTGTCACAATGCAGCTTGATGGGCAAATTGACATCAATGTGAAGATCAGTGAGCAATCCCTGCATCCAAACCAGTTCACTAGCAGCTGAAGACATGCTGCGATATTCACTCTCAGTTGATGACTTGGAGACTACCTTCTGTTTCTTAGTCTTCCAAGAGACCAAGGAATTCCCTAAAAAAACACAATACCCGGATAGAGACCTCCCAGTATCAACACAATTCCCCCAATCTGCATCACTGTATGCACTGAGAGTTAGAGTAGACTGAGATGGATATGCCAGAGCCATGTGAAATGATCCTTTCAAATATCTAAGGAGATATATAGCAGCATCCCAATGTGGCTTGAGAGGATTTTGCAAAAATTGGCTTAGTTGTTGTACTGTATATGCAATGTCACGTCTAGTTAGAGTCAAGTAAAGAAGCCTCCCAACTAACCTCCTATAGCTTTCTGGATGGTCAAAAGGTTCACCAATGTTGGCAGACAACTTGGTACCATGTTGCATAGGAAAAGCAGCCATTTTGCAAGTCTCCATTTGAGCATCTTTGAGGATGTCCAGGATATACTTCCTCTGATTCAGTAATATACCTGAAGAAGAACGAGAGATTTCCATTCCAAGGAAATACCTGGCCACTCCTAAATCTTTGATAGTGAAGGTGGAGTGGAGAGCATCCTTAGTATGAGCAATTTCAGCATCTGAATTACCCAGCAACAACATATCATCTACATAAACTAATGCAATAGTGAATGCAGATCCCACAGCTTTGACAAACAATGAGTAATCATGTTTTGACTGTTTATACCCCAATCTCACTAAAAACTTGGTCAATTCATAGTTCCACTGTCTGCTTGCCTGTTTTAGTCCATAGAGGGATCTGTTGAGTTTGCAAACCTGTCCAGGCTTAGCATCATAACCATCAGGAGGCTGCATGTACACTTCTTCTTCTAAAAATCCATGAAGGAAGGCATTGTTGACATCCAATTGATGCAACACCCAACCTTTCACTGCAGCAAGTGCAAGAATGACTCTAACTGTTGCAAGTTTTGCAACTGGGGAAAATGTTTGCTTGTAGTCTTTATCCTTGACTTGATTATATCCTTTAGCAACTAGCCTGGCTTTGTATCTCTCTATACTACCATCAGGTCTGTATTTGACTTTAAAAATCCACTTAGATCCTATAGCCTTTTTTCCATTAGGTAGGCTTGTGAGAGTCCAAGTGTGATTTTTCTCAAGTGCTGCTATTTCAGCTTTCATAGCATTCTCCCATTGCTCAACTCCTTTAGCTTGTTTGTAAGAACCAGGTTCAAATGTTGCACAGACATTGACAAAGGACTGGATGAAACTAGGAGACAAATGAGCTAAATTCTGTACAGAGAACACAACAAAGGATTGGCTCTCAGACTCTGAATTACCCCTCTGCAATCTGGTTGGAAGATCTCCACAAATATAGTCATTTAGCCTTGCAGGTCTGTGTATCATCCTCTTAGCAATCACAGGAACCTGAGGTTCAGATACAGGTGTACTCTCATCTGAAACATGAGAATTAGGAACTGGAGAGTAATCTGATACTTCAGTACGGGGAGAATCATTTATCATGTTGTGGTGATGCTCATCTGAATTGGCAGGGCTGGAATGGATTCCATGCTCATGAAACCAGAGAATCTCATTATCATCACTAGAAGAGAGTGGCATACTGGTATGAAATGCAGGAGCAACCTCAGAGCTACTTGAATGTTTAAAGGGAAAAACATTCTCAACAAATTTCACATGTCTGCTAACAATGATCTTCTTACTATGAAGATCAAAGAGTCTGTAAGCCTTTTGGCCTGGAGGGTAACCAAGAAATACACATTTTCTTGAGATAACACCAAGTTTATCCCTGTAATCATTTGGTTGCAAGCAGTAACAAAGGCAACCAACTGTTCTAAGACTGTCCAAAGAAGGAGGAGTTTTGTACAAAACCTCATAAGGAGACTTCCAATGCAAGACACTTGATGGCATCTTATTGATCAAGTGTGTGGCACTCAGCACACACTCTCCCCAAAATTTAATGGGAAGACCAGCATGATGTCTGATAGCCCTTGCAGTCTCCACCAAATGCCTGTGTTTTCTTTCAACTTTCCCATTCTGCTCATGAACACCAGGGGCTGACCTTTGGTGAATAATTCCTTTAGCCAGCAACAAATCTAAGCAACCCTTTTGGGTGAACTCAGTGCCATTATCTGTCCTCAAAACCTTGACCTTCAACTGAAACTGTGTCTCAACCAAATTCAGAAAATTGGTGATCACTCTCAACACTTGCAACTTATCTTGTAACAGATACACCCAAGTTGTCCTAGAAAAGTCATCAAGGATGGTCAAGAAATACCTAGCTCCACATAATGCTGGGGTTCTATAGGGACCCCATAAATCCATGTGTACCAACTGAAATGGACCATCTGTAACAGACTCACTTCTAGCAAAGGGCAATTTGTGAAATTTTGTCAATTCACATGTATCACAAACAAAATCCTTCAAATCAACATCAACAAATTCAGACAAATGTTTCATTTTGGAACCAGAAAGGTGTCCAAATCTAGCATGCAAAGTGTGTAAGTTCACTACTTTATTACAATCATGGGAAAATTGATCTCTCCCTTCTAAAACATGATTTCCAAAATGCTTAAATCCTGTGCTCAGCAATCCCTGGGACTTCAAGATGTATAGACCTCCTTCTTCAGTCCCTTGAGCAATCATTCTCTTAGTCATAAGGTCCTGTAACCAACAGGAGACCTCATTAAAATGGAATTCCATTTTCTGAGAATGCAAGACCTTTGACACAGAAAGCAAATTATGCCTAAACTGGGGAACATAGAGCACATTTTGCAACAACAAATCGTGTGTGACCTGCACAGATCCTGACTGACTCACAGCAATACTAGTTCCATCTGGCAAACCCAAACTGATAATGCTTTGCAAATTTCTCAAACTCATAAACACAGATTTATCAAATGCAATGTTATCTGTAGCTCTTGAATCAATTATCCATCTACTCTTATCAGCTTTATTAGCACCAATGAGAAATGAAATACTCAAAGTACCTGCAAAGTGCACAGATGCCTGATTTGCTGAACTCTCAAACTGATCCATCTTGGTCTTGCCTTTCATCATTTTGACAATCTCATTGAACACTGCATTCACCATAGCAGGGTCAAGCCTTGCATCAGTTTGTCCATCCAGTGGACTGTCATAATGAGGAGTATCTATGTAGGCAGCCATCTTAGCTCCTTGCTTGGATCTATCATCATCACGAGGCCCTTTGTACCACTTAGGATACCCCACTAGTTTGTAGCAATAATCTCTAGTATGACCTTCCTTATTGCAGTAATCACACTTCCTTTCCACCTTTGGTTTCTTGAATTCTTTCTTTGACTGATCATTGCTGTACTTATACTGATCTTGCCTTGACTGTGAATATCTATTCACAGCATTAGCTTCATACTCCATATTGCTGTTTTGACCCACAGCTAACACATTTGCATCTCCTTGCACTATTGAGGTCACTCCTTTGGACCTCTCCAGCTGCACAGCCATCTGAAAAGCTTTGTTCAGACTTGGCATTGGATCTTTTGACAACACATTGCTCCTTAGTGGCTCATAGACTTCATTAAGCCCCATCAAGAACTGCATTACCTTTGCCTTTTCTTCTCTCTCAATCACACGCTTGATTACAGAACATGAGCAAGCTTGAATCATACCACCACATGTGCAACTTGGAACAGCATCAAGAAGCAGCAATTCGTCCCATATTTTCTTCAGTTTACCAAAGTATGCCCCAATGGAGAGATTTTCTTGCTTCAGATTGCTCAAATCTCTCCTCAATTGATATATCAATGGATCATTTGTCTCATAGAACCTCTCCTTGATATCTTCCCACAACTGTTTTGCTGACTGCACATACATCACAGATTCAGCTACATCACTAGTCATTGAATTCACAAGCCAGCATCGCATCATGTAATCTGCACGCATCCATTTTTCGAAATCCTCACTGTTCTCAGCGGGTTGAACGACACTTCCAGTAATAAATCCAAGTTTGGCCTTGGCGCCCAAGGCCATATGAACTCCTCGGCTCCAACTCACAAAATTCGTTCCATTGAACGGTGTGGACACAAGCTGCATCCCAGGGTGGTCCGAATTGGACAAAAACAATGGATTGTAGTGAATGTTTCCGAGATTTTGCGCAAAATCCCCAAATTGGAAACCAGTGGGAATCGTCGTTCCCATGACAAATCCCCTACCAGCACCTGGCGCTGGAGGAGTAACGAATGTTCCTCTTCCTCCTCCAATGCCTGAACCTTGGCTATGAGGACTCGCATTCGGATTCCCTCTTCCAGACATCGTCAATTTGATTCCCGATTGTACACAAACTCTAACCGAGATCACACACAAACGCAGCGAGGTAGCTTACCTTCGCTCTGATACCATTTGGAAACAGAAAACCTTCAATTTGATCAATCAAAAGACAAAAAAAAACAAGGAACAAGAGATGAGCTTCAATGGAGGTTCAACCGAGACCTCTCCAAGCTCTCAATCTCTCTGAGTTTGTTACAACCAGAATCAGAGGCCTAACTGCCTCCTTACAGCTCTATATTGAGCTTCTGTGTATTTACCAAAATACCCTTCCCGCCTATGCTTATAACAAGCTTATACATTGAATCATTTGCATAAGTTGTGTATTGCAAGCTTGTTATGTGATGACATTATATTCTACACAATCATGACTAGTTTGGCAATAAATTATGTATATATAGTTTGATTATATGAACCTAGATGTACTTACCTTACGTGTTAAAAATATAAGCAAATAACTACATTAAGTGTTTGGCATCATAATTTAAAATGCATTTCCTCCGTACCGGAAGCGAGGGGTTAGGATAGGCTGGATAGCACAGTGGTAAAAAGATTCCTAGCTAGCTACGTACCTATCCAATTTTGGTTGTACGTACAGTGTTTGTAACTTAAAATTACACTGCCTTTATATTTTCTAATATATGGATAATATATAATACATCTAAAGATAATTTAAAATAATTAAGTGCTTCATAATTAATTTGTTGGGCTATTATTATAGTTTACACATTTCTTCTTTTTTTTCTTCCTGTTATAGTAATAAAATGAACTACATTTAATTAAACTGGGTCTTAATTAATTATTCTATTAATGCAAGTGGCAGAAATAGACGACCGTTGATGTGGATCATGATAAAGCTAGCTAGCGTTGCATCCACGTTTTGTTCGTTTGCTAAAGTTCGAGAATCTTTCATAAATGTGAGAGCTAATTAATCAACTTCGATATATTTATACAAGCTAGTACTGTAATATAGTCTATATTCATTACGTATAGGCTAATGATTTAGGCACCATTAAGCATATATATTACACTAGCTAGCACTGTACACTAACTTTCGGCTTGTGCTTAGGAGGAGCAATAATTGCCGGGACACACATACAACTTCACCCAGATAAAAATGAGAATCAATGTCCTTGACATGTCAACAAGATCAGCAACTCTACTAATCCGAAGCCCGGACCGAAACTAACCGAACACGACTCTAATACCATATTCATCTTAAAGTTGGTTGGGCCTAGTGGGGTCAAAGACAAGTTGGAGGGAGGTCGTGTGTGCGGGCCCACATACGGGAGACTCGAACAACACATAAACCCGAACAGTGTTCCATCTCAAAACCAATTGACAATGAGAGGAGTAGCTATTCAACCTTATTTGTTGTTCAAACATTCTCTATATTACCAGGCAACTACTGCATTTCAACACACCCAAACCCCATTATAGATGGTCACATTGTGTGAGTATCTGCATACTATATAAACTTACATTATATGCGAATAAGGTGATTATTCATATATATATATATATATATATATATATATATATATATATATATATATATATATATATATATATATAGGGATGCGCTCCGGTGAAAACCAAAATTGCGGTAGAAACCCGTGAGGACCGGCTTTTTAGCACGGTTCACTTGCTTTATAGTCCGGTTATGAATAGAACCGACCTATAAAGTCACAAATTTTAGCCCGGTTCTGAATAAAATCGAGCTATAAAGTCACTATATAATTTTAAAACATTAGTTTTTTAGCACGATTTTTCGGTTTGACCGAACTATAAAGTCATGTGTTAATTTAAAATTGGAGTTTTTATCACGGTTTTTAGGTTGAACCGAGTTGTAAAGTCACCGTGTGATTGAGTTTTTAGCACGGGTTTCAAAAAAATCGAGATATAAAGTAGTCCTCACGGGTTTTTACCACAATTTGAGGTTTTCACCGGAGTCAATCCCTATATATATACATACAAATAAATAATTATGTCATTAAATATGAATAATTGTACTTGTTTGTAAAATGACTTACAATAAAATGGAAGAAAAAAATTGGTGTAATTGATATAAATTAATAATTTCATTACAAGAAAATACTCCATTTCTAAAATTCGAACTCTGAATATTCGAATAAGAAAAGCTAGAGTATCCTATAATGAACTCATGGCTAGTATGGGATCGGATATTTCAATAGATGCTTCTACCATAAGTTGTGAGGATAAGTTGCTAGGACTCGATCAATTATTTTATAAAAAGAAGGTAAGTGATGTGGCTTATGATTAAAAAGATATGATTACAAATGTAAGACAACTATTCAAGGGAAAAGGTGAAAGAATATATGTATAATCTAATATTATGCCCCAATTATCAATTTATCATCATACAAAAACCCCACATTTGTAAGACCCTCATAATTAATAACAATCTCTTTTGGCTAGGGCTGGCAAATGGTACGAAATTTATCATACCAACCACCTACCAACTACAAACCACACATTTTGGTAACCACACTTGCAGTAACCACACTTGTGGTAACCACCGTGGTGGTAACCACGTAATTGTGGTACGGTAATGGTAATGGAGTATGAAATACCATGGTTACCATGGTTACCGAGTATATATATATAATTTTTATTTTTTTATTTTTATTTTATTAGTTTTTACCTGTAAGGCTTTATGTTTTAACTTTTAACTTTTTATTTTGTGTTAATTAACTTAATTTGACCTATATATAAATAGATCCTTTACTGGAAAGCGGCAACCCTAGCAGAGTAGCAGCCCTAGTGCTCTTCAATCTTCGAAATCGTTCAAGTGGCAGCCCTAGTCTCTCTGTTGAGTCCGTTCAAGGCTTCCGAGGCAGTTCAAGCCAAGGGTCGCCCTCACTTGCTCTCTCAAGTGTCAATGGCTCGTCGTGGTTCAATCGGAAGGAGTGGTGGCGCCAGAAGGACTGTACGAGGTAGAGGGTTATTTTGCCCTAGGTCGGTTGGCACTCAGGGGACTCAGGGAACCGTTGTTGTTGCCGAAGGAGGGATTCTTTCACATGGGACGAGTGGTAAGTCTTTGAGTCTTTCGATTTGTTTCAATTTGAAATTGCTTGATGAACGATGTCGATTTGTTTGAATTTGTTTCAAGTCTCAATGGCTCTTTCGATTTGTTTTTATTCAGGTGGACCTCCAAGTCAAACGAGCTCTTCTCCATCTATTCATTCTGAGCCCATGTTGCTTGGTGAACCTGTTGATATGCAGCCTTCACACACTGATGGTGCTCCCACAAATGTGCAACCCTCTCAAACATCCCCGGAGGCTGGGAAGAAACGAAAAGAGCCATCTATTTGAACTTTTATCAAGCGGTAACCATGGTAATATACCGATGGTAACTACAAGTCGTGGTTACCACATATATGGTAACCACGACTTGTGGTTGGTACGTGGTATAAAATTTTACGTACCACCAGTTGGTGGTTGGTACGTGGTAATCACCATTTTTTGATGGTTACCGTACCATGCCAACCCTACTTTTGGCCGATTGCTTCATCTAATCCTTTTTTTTTTAATTTATGATGTGATTTGACCCGAATTAAAACCCGAAATAACTCCAACAAAAACTCAAAATAATTAAAAATTTATTGTTTCACAATTCACACTAATGCGTGCGACTTAACCAATTTGTTTTGAACTTAACCAATTTGTTTTGAGCCAAATTTGCTTTAATTGGAGAGAGAGAGAGAGAGAGAGAGAGAGAGAGAGAGAGAGAGAGAGAGAGAGAGAGGTACACCGACAGAAACAAGTGGGAAACCAATATAATAGGATCAGGAGGAGACAAAAGCTTTAAAGAATTCATCAAAGCACGAATACGTTGAGAATATAGTAAAAGTTTCACTTTGAATATTTGTAGACCTATATAGATGGATCATGGGCATGTATGTAGGTTTGATTTCAAGAATTAAATGTTTTCAACAATCACATAATATATATTTATTTAATTAAAATATAAGATTATATCGAATAGAGTATATATTGATCTAGAAATATAGGTTTTTTAACTAATTATATTGACTTATTAATTGATGTGGTCCAAAAATATAATAACAATTTAATCTAGAATATGACACGTAAGCAAAAATAATCCCGTTTTAATCCCGAAAATTCGATAGATGTGAAATTGCACCAGAAGCCGACCTCTGCTTTAGTATTTTATATATATAGATATAGATGGTTATTTCAAATATAAAAATTAATTGCAAAAAGGAAAATGAAAAAAAAAATGATTGGTTGAAAATGAGAGAATTAAGGTGGATGCGACACATAAGCGAAAACTCTTCAGTTTTAAGAGTTTATATAGATATAGATATATAGATACTCCGTATAGATTATCGGTTAATTTTTTAAAATAAAATATTGACTCACTATAAAAAATTTAATTAATATAAATAAATAAATTGAAAAATATTTTAAAACATAAGATTTAAAACGATGACATTTTTTTTTCGAATCAAGATAAGAGTTAGGGAGGCTCCCGACAAGTCGGGGGCCTTCCTAGAGCGTCCAGACGGACGAGATCAGCCAGCATGCCCAACATATGGTCCGATGAGCAGCTATCCTCGGCAAGGTATCCTTAAGCAAGACGAGCAATCTTGTCTACCACAGCATTTGATTCCCTGAAGATATGACGCTGTGCAACAAAAGTTTAAATAACTTCTTTTGTTAATTTAATTAAATGTACTAAAGTACATTGAGACTTATGATCGGATATCATGCTTAATGGTAATGTTCCATCATAAAACTGATTGCAATAGGAGTACGGAGCCCACCAGGTTGTAGCTTGTAGCTTGTTTAATTCATATTTTTGATAAAAGACTTTTTTACATCTTCACATTTTCACTCTATCTCCCCGCAAGCGCAACTAACTAAGGATGTCTCTTCTAGTAATATTTTTTTTTTTTAGAAAAAGCCATCCATGTATTATAATAGATCAATTTCCGCTAAGTCAATGAGACCGGGCGGAAAGTGATCGAACCATACACGACAAGGGGCATCAGATGGCATTAGCCTAGCTGCCATGTGCGCTACAGTGTTCGCATTCCTACGAATGTGTTAAAAAGTTACAACAAAACGATTAGGAAAGTAGGATAGGATATCATCACATACTACATCTAAGTATGAATTAGTGCCAGGGTTCCTATTTAGTCGGGAAATCAGGCCAACATCATCCGACTCAACCTGCAGCACACCAAAATCTTGGCCTTGCATTGACTGAACACCAAAGAGGAGAGTCGACGCCTCAGCCAGCGCCACGGGCATTGTCCCTGCGAAGTGTTTTGTGGCCACCATAAGGATAGCACCCGTAGGATCTCGGAGGACAGCACCCAAACAAACCGAACCATTCAAAAGTGCGGCGTTCGTATTGAGCTTTAAGACACCCGGAGGCGGAGGCGACCAAGCGTTTGCTGATGATACTGCACTTGCTGCTGGTGGAGGCGAAACCTCGGCCCTCCTGTAATTGCATACATACCGACGAAATCCCTCACGAAGCACATCGGAGTTAACAGTCTCATCAGTGAAGATAGCTTTGTTGCGCAAAGTCCAGGCAACCCAGGCATTGGTAAGGAGATCACAAGCCCCCTCCTCACCAAAAGCCTCAAAAACAGCCTTGAGAGCTTCGATGGGAGTAGCAGACAGGAGTGTGGATACGAGCACTGAGGTGCTGGAGCCTTCCCATGCGATCACTGAAGAGCTACAAGAGAACAAAGCGTGCCACGCTGTCTCCTCCTCAGCGGCACATCTAGAGCAGATTGGAGAAGGTATCACCCTCTTGATGAAGAGATTAGATGCAACACTAAGGAAATTGCTGAACCACTTCCAACCAAAATTAAGCACCTTGGGGGGCAGCTTGAGACGCCATAAGAGGCTCCAACCATCCACACTAGGCACCAGCCTTGGGCCTAAACAGCCTAGCCAATAAGCGGACTTGACAGAGAAAAATCCCGATTTATGAGGGAACCAGACACGGCTGTCCTCGGGTAGGCGATGACTGAGTGGGATGGAGACTATGCGATGAACATCAGATGGGTGAAAGACAGCAGACAGAGCAGGAATATCCCAAGAGCAACTGACAGGATCAATGAATTCCGAAACCGTAATGTCAGAGTTCATACCAGGCAGTCAGGTAATAACGATGGGCATACCAGGCCCGAGTCACCCGGCACCCAGGCGTCCGTTGCAGCCTGAATTGATCTCCCATCTCCGTCTCTTCTAGTAATATAAGCACGGTGAGGTTTTATTGTAAAATCAATTAATAATAAGAATAGTTCGATCCTAGATTTTTTTTAAATTATTTAATACTTTTGATATAAGACTTATTCTCAATCAATCAAATATAAGTACGTAATTACCGAGTTGTGGTGAATTTATGTTAATTGACGTTATATGTAATTACAAGCTTGGTTGTCCCATGCATTTCGATCCTGATTGATCACTTTCTGCACAAATGAATGCAAAAAAAAAACATGGACAACTTACAACTACAGTGGTGTAATCTTGTAAAGCCGTGAATTTAAGCACTTTTGGTGTTTTCGAAGTTAGAGTTGCATAATTAATTATAAATGGTTCGGGCATGCGTCTTTTTTTGGCAGGTATTTGATTTTGCCAAAAATACTGAATTAAAATTGTTAGTTTGTAACTTGTCATTTTTCTATTTGTCTTGTATGTTGTTGGCACTGAAAATGGATCAAATATGACCGGTTGGACCATTAATTCCACTTCCTCATCAATCCAGTCACTATATAATAAGTATTCTAGATTGAAAATTTATGAAACTTATTCCTTATATATAAATATATAAAGTGAGTGAGTTATTATTTTTGTTACTTGATTGTACTTATATGTTAGATTTTTATCATTTGTAAACAAGACTCGTATCATGCGAGTTTAATTATGTCCTAATAACTTTGTGAATAGGGAATTCGCTCACGTGATCTATGGATCTTTTTGGATAATTGAACTCATTTCAGGGTTTAAATTGACATTTTAGCTGTTTTTTCTTACAATATAATTTAAGTTTCTTTTACAATCTTTTATCTTTAGGATTTCTTTTTGATAATATCGTTCTAGAGAATATTATTATCTAATTATTCATAAATTTCAAGAGGTTGTCTATCTCTTTTCTTTTAGTGGATTTCCATTATATCATTCTAGGGTTTCTTCACTAATTGTGATACTCCATTATTAAAGGCTCATGTTTGTTTGTATTTCGAGCTTCCTGTTGCGGTAGTTTCTTTCAATCTTGGTGTGTAATATGAGTCGTGGTTGATCAGGGTTGTGATTGTACATGTGTTCATGATAACTCTTTTTTCCGAGAGATGCTTCCTTAGAGGCTCATCTTCATTTTCCTAGGAAATTGAGTCATGTTGTACTTGCTTTCCAATGATTTTTACTATAGTGTTTGACTTGTCCTCCACTAGCTTCATCGACATGAGTTTATAATTTGGTTTCACTTTGTTTGTTTGACGCCTTTCTCCTCTAGTTCCTTATTCACCATCTTTCGTTTGTATCTTGTCGATCTTCTCCCCTTTGATGATTTTTTTTAATCTTATTTCATATGGTCGGCCTGTCAAGCAATTTGTTCGCCCTCTTGAACTACCATGTTTATCTGATACTTCGAATCCTTTCTGTATTAAAAAAAATATAAAAATCTACTCCGTAGAATTCATCTCAAAATTAAGCATTTAACAATACACGTACTTACACTGCGCTAAAAGATTTATACTCTCTCCGTTTCCTTTTAATTGACTTTTTATTATTCATCCATGTTTTTTAAGATGTGAAAAACTATATAAAATAATAATTTTTTAAATATTTTTTTTCAACAATCTCATACTTATAAGTGACAAGTATAATATTGTTAAAAAAATTATTAAAATATTAATATTTAATATAGTTTTTATCGTTCTAAAACTACGTACTTAACTTACAAAAGTTATTTAAAAGAAAACGGAGGGAGTATATATAACCCCCCCCCAAAGCACTCATTTCAAAGTCTAATGTAAGTTTCTGCATATATATTAACTTCATTAGAGTTATGAAATTTGAATATAAAATATACAAAAATAGAATAAAGTGCACGCATGCATGCCCAATTTTGTGTACCAGGTTTACATTTAACCGGTAAGTGGATGCAGCCTGCAGGTCTAAAAATTTGAACTCCATCCCACTATCTATGAATTTGAGATATCAGATCCATCGGGTCCAGTTAATTTGCGAATCCCGGATCTACATATTGGATGGATATATCAGTGGATACACAAGCTGTCCAATTTTGAAATTTTGAGAAAAAAGTAGGCCCTTTTCTGAAATGTCATCCACCCGAAGATATATTGGAGGGGTCGTAAATTATTTTTATCAAATAGTCAAACCTTTTATTTTGTTCTTTTTCCCCTTTGAGGACCCCGGACGTCACAAAAAGGCACCAACATCATATAAGTTAATGGGTAATCCAATATCCATATAATTGGCGAGTATAGATGAATTAAGTTATATATGAATAATTACCTTTAATATATATTAATTCCATTTTATATTATGGATCCATCATTTTCTCTTACAAGCTGATCGATGTGCACATCAATATGTTATCACATTATTTTAAACATATTTGAGTTTTTTTTTTCACATATCTGTAAAATGTTATCCACACCCATATGTAGATTAATATACGCCTATCTTGATGTGTTTTAAAATTATACACTGAACCGAGAGAGTTTATATTTTATATTATTTGGTAGGTTATATGACGTGGTGTAATACATTTGAGCACACCATGCGCTAATCAAGTCGAACACACAAGACCTATGAGTTTCATTAATTGACATTAAGAAGAGTAGCCTACCGAATTATATGCAAGCTGACTTTGATTCCTTATATTATCGATGTGGG
The DNA here is from genome assembly GCA_963922045.1 of Persicaria maculosa. Classification (NCBI taxonomy): domain Eukaryota; kingdom Viridiplantae; phylum Streptophyta; class Magnoliopsida; order Caryophyllales; family Polygonaceae; genus Persicaria; species Persicaria maculosa. The sequence goes on from OY998252.1 coordinate 677,699, forward strand.
ATGTGTTTATTTCACATCTTCCACAACAATCATCTAGTCAAATATCTATGTATGTATATGTATGTGTGGCTAATATACATGAGCGAGGAGTGATTTGAACCTAAAATATGCAACTAATCAAAACAAATTGAAAGGTGGCATGCATATATATACATATACATATATATTAATGAGTAAAGTATATTTTGCTTTAATAGCCCTGAATGATAATAGTAATTAATGAGATATGATTTCAAGATGTTGAAATTTATTTGAATGACCCCTCCGCGAAAGGTAAACTTAATTATACGGCCGAAGTAGCTAATTAACTTTAGTGGTAGTTTAAATTAAAGTGAGATTGTGAATATGAAATTGACTGCGCGAAGTAAGGGGCAAAAGTGTAAAAACGCCATTGTACTGTTCCTTCTTTGTCGCCGGTCGTTCCCCGCACGCTTGCATTGCATCCAACGGCTTAGAGTTCCAGTCAAACCGCGCGTCAATTTCCGATTCGTACGGATCCAAAATGTACTTGTTTTTTCAAAATTAATCCCACTATGCTGTATTTTTTTTAAAATTTATATTTTACGGAGTAGTTTATGACGGAGGAACTATATAGATTTATGTTATTTGCACGGCGTTATATCGCCATCGGTACGGTGCCAGTGTCGGACTCCCAGATCGGCAGCGTCGGATGTCGGTGTCGGACTCCCAGTGTGGCATAGTGGATGCAGGTACCGGACTCCCAGTGTGGCATCCAATGCCCGAGGGAATCTGCAGGGAATCTGCAGCTTTTTCAGACGATTTGACTGATGTGACCATGGCGGATCCGGAGTCCGGCATCGGCGTCAGTGTCCCGGCGTCAGCTTTTTCAGACGATTTGACTGATGTGACCAAAGCTGCAGATTCCCTCCCCCTTTGCCGATTTGGGAGCCCGGGTGCGACATCATTTTCTGCCGATTTGGGAGTCCGGCACCGGCACCGTGCCGATGGCAAAAACTTCGCCGTGCAAATATCAGAACCGTAAATTTATTAAGTTTCACTAATTTATAAAAATTGGCTATATATATTTTGTAGAGAAATTGGCTATGTATGTAACAACACAAAGAGTTTAACCCGCTCCTCTTGAATTGGGATGGTAAAAATTGGGTTGATAATATTTTTACAAAATCAACAAAAATTGCCCTTAATTTAGCCTCTATTTCAAAATGGATAGTTTTTAAACTCCCATGGTACTTTTGTTAGTTTAAACTTTAAACACAGTGGAAGTGAAAAAAGGCACAATCTAAAAAGAAAGGAAAGTTGAAAGCGAAATGATTACAAATAAAATGGGGGAGGGATAGGGTAAGTAACAGTGCTTTTACTGCTCTAGGCTCCACTTTTGACAAGAATTAAGCTCAATTATTCCGAGTAAAAGTTGCCTCCTTTTACTCCTCAGGTCAACTGATATTAATAAGGGTAAATTATACATAACCACCAGTAAATTTTGATATTTTTCATATAACCACCCATTAAAAATTAAATTACAGTAAACCACTCATAAATTTGACTTGTTTTAATAAGATCACCACACATTAAACCTCTATTTGTTTTGTTTAAAATGACTAAAATACTCCTAATTCAAGCTTATTTGTTTGTACTTTGTAAAGGAACAATGTTTCATGTACTATATAAGTGTTTGGATTCCAATTGTATTATGTTTATAATGCAAAATAGACAAGGTCGTCTTTGGTAAACACAAAATTTAAGGTAAATTAAGGGTGTGTTTGGATTCCATAATTTATTAATTATATAGAATGTAATAGTTTTATCCCAATGTATGTGATTATTTAGTTAAATTACTATTTGACCTCAGTGTTTATGAGATTGTTAGTTATACAACCAACTGCTCACATAAATTGAGGTAAATATTTGAATTATAATAAAAATGGAATGGAATTCAAACCCGCCCTAAACACTTCAACCAATATATATCTAAATTGGATTTGCAATTCAATGTGAAGAGTCGAGACTTGCAATAGCTCCTAACAGTTTTCCCTCCTTCAAATGTTGAATAAAATAGGGATAAATTCTAAAATAAAATAAGATTATTGCTTTAAAAGAAGGGTAATTAGCTCATATCTTAAATTATAAATCATATCATTTAAAAAACAAGCTAAACTTATACATATCATTTGACAAATTAGCCGAACATGAATAAGTTTATTATAATTTAGCCTTTTTTAAAAGAGTAAAAGTAAAACCGAATTATTTAACAAATGGGAAGTCTTATGAAAATAAATCATTGCATTCAATACAAATAAGCTTGAATTAAGGGTATTTTAATCTTTTTTAAACAAAACAAATAGAGATTTAATGGGTGGGTGGTCTTGTGAAAAGATAACTAATTTATGGGTGACTTACTGTAATTTAAGTTTTTATGGGTGGTTATGTGAAAAGTACCATAATTTATGAGTGGTTATGTGTAATTTACCCCAAAAAAAACTCGATAAGGTTTAAATTACAATAGCACTTAAAATCCCAGCAAACATAGATTAATTATATTTAAGGAAAAAAATACTCTTTTATTTAACAAAATATCTTATATCATTTATTATTCACATATGTTTTTTAAATAATAAAAATATATAAAATATTACGGATTAACTTTTAAAACTAATTTTTTAAATGGATTGATACATCTTTTTTTTATTAATGTATGTATTAAATTAAAAAAAATATTAGTGTTTTATATATATTTAATATTATAAAAATACATGTGAATAATAAATGTTTTTTTTATTGAGCAGAGGAGGAAGTGATCTGTTATGTCCCTAGTATTAGGGGTTTAGGGTATAAATACCCTTAGATATTGTAATTGGGAGTATCCAAGTAATAATGAAATGTTTACCCTAATCTCCTCTCTATCTCTATCCTCTCCCTCGTTCTATCTTCCTCTATCTCCCATCCTACCTTCTATCTACTTTCTTCCTTATCTTAGACTCTCAATAATCCATGGAAGCCAAGCTTCCGCCTAATTGACCTTCGGGTCATAACAGTGGTATCAGAGCAAATCTTCGGCCGACGTGTTTTCCGTTGCCACATCTGCAACTCCGGCAATGGCAGAAAGGACTAGATCGAAGACGACAGAGTTACAGTTTCAAGTGTTCAGGGACGACACCAAGTCTTTCATGGCGTCCACAACAAAGTCATTGGCCGATTTGCAGAAAATTCAGGAAGAGCAGATTCGCGGCAGTTCGAGGATTTCAAGAAATTCAATGAGCAAAGGATGGAACAGCTCACATATTTCGTTCGCAATCCACCCGATCTTGGCCACCGACGGGAGCAGCAATCAGATGCAGCTAATTCGGACAGACGGAACAGCGTTAGAGGGGGATTAGAATTTGATGGCAGCCGATCGGACACTTCTCATCAAGGTTCGTCTAGAGCTTTATCCAATTTCTTGAAAAATTTTGGATAAGATTTTCTCTAAGCTTGGGATGATAGAGTATTTAGATGTGTTCTGTCGAGGCGAGGAGTACCATTCCAATTTCGATAAGAGACCTATTTGTAACAATAAAAAGTGAAAACGATAGCATGCAAATAATTGAAAACTAGGTAATATAAGAAACCCATGACATGATATCAAATCATTAGATATTTTTCTATATATCCGATTAATTTCAACAAACATAATTAAAATGTATTGAAAACGATAGATTTGGATTAAATCTCTATAATTATTGATTATAATTGGACATGTAATGTAATAACACTGAGTATATAAATAATAAGAGCTTGGTTGTTAGATAAATTGACAAATCAATCTAAAGAAATATATGCTCCGAACATATATATAAAAAAGCATTTTTGATGGATACGAAATGGAATATTAAAATGCACAAAAACTAAGGAAGAGAGGAGTTGAATGGTACACTGCCATGCAACCTGCCAACAAAAATGTCAAAATCATCAATTATAATTGGAACGCATGGCGACAATTTATTAGTAAAAAATACGGGCTACTCCGTAGAGTATACTCCGTATTTGTCATGAGAAACTACCAAAGTGGGGAAATTAATTAATTAATTAATTAATTGATTGATTGATGGAAGTAATTAATGTTTGTAAGTTGTAACAGCGGACAAAAATTTGAAGTTACGTGGAGATGGAGACTTGCAAATGGAGGTAACCTGGCTGGCATGGCACCCTTCCCGCACTCCTCGCTCTACCTATCCTTTCTTTACCCTTTTTTATTGGATTGTTCACCACTCAAATTATTAAATTTCTTTAGTCAAAAACAAAATTAAAATGCTACTATCAAATTTCCCTATTTTTTTTCTTCCGAAGATTTGCAAAAATTATCATTACGTAAAATGAAGTGTTTGTTTATTACTCTCTCCGTTCGCCAAAACTTGTCATTTTAACTCTCAACACAACTTTTAATAAAGTTAATGAAGAACTTTGATTTGGGGAATTTTCTGATTGTATTGATTAATCGAGCAAAAAGGCTACAAAAGACAGTATATATACACACCATTAGGCTCTACTAAACACACACTAACACTAGAGCTAACAACTGCTTAACTAACTCTAACAACTTCTAAAACTCTATGAAATAGAGTTACATGAGCCGGGCTCAAGGCCCTTAGTGGGAGAGATGGATGAGTGGGCTGGAGGCCCATGCCCATTATCTTCTACAGCCCCCCCACAAGCCGGACTTAGGGGAACCATTAAGCCGAGCTTGAGACACATTGAATGGTGGTGCGCAGCGCCAAGAGCTTTCGTGAATATGTCTGCAAGCTGAAGATCAGTGGGGACGAAGGAAGGATGGATGAAACCATCGGCAATGAGGTCCCGAATGAAGTGTACATCAATCCGAATATGTTTTGTCCGCTCATGAAAAACGGGATTGATGGATAGCTGAATGGCGGCTTTGTTATCACAAAACAAAGCAATTGGAAGTTGTACTGAGACCAGTAAATCAGTGAGGAGACCATGAAGCCAAACAACTTCACTCGACGTTGCTGACATACTACGGTATTCACTTTCTGCAGTGGATTTGGAAACGGTGCGCTGTTTCTTGGTCTTCCATGAAAAAATTGAATCTCCAAGAAAAACGCAGTAACCTGTGAGTGAGCGCGCAGAGAAAGGACAGCTGCCCCAGTCGGCATCACTGTAAGCCCGTAGCTGGAGAGAAGAAGACGAGGGATAGAAAAGGGTGTAGTTGAACGATCCCTTAAGATATTTCAATAGATGTATCACAACCTGAAGATGAGGAGCCCGAGGTTCGGAAACGAATTGACTCAATTGCTGTACAGAGTATGTGATGTCCGGGCGAGTGAGGCTCAGATATAGAAGACGACCCACTAATCGTCTGTATAGCTCAGGATCAGGCAACAGATCACCCTCAGAAGGAGTAAGTTGAAGCCTGTGTTGCATAGGAAATAAGGCTGGCTTGCAATCCAGTAAACCAGAGTTGGAGAGAATGTCAAGAATGAATTTGCGTTGATTGATGAACAAACCTCTATCAGTCCGAGAGATCTCCATTCCTAAGAAGTATCTGGCATTCCCAAGATCCTTAATTGTGAAGGTCTTATGGAGATCAGCTTTGAGAGCTATAATATCAGGCAATGAGTCACCAGTTAATAGGATGTCGTCGACATAGACCAGGGCTAAGGTTTGACATCCAAGACGACCCTTTGTGAACAAGGAGTGATCAAACTGGGATTGGGAAAAGCCTTTCTGAATCAGAAAGTTCTTAAGAGTGAGGTTCCATTGCCTGCTCGCCTGCTTCAGGCCATATAAGGAGCGAGTAAGTTTGCAAACTTGACCAGGAGCTGCTTCAGAATATCCATCTGGTGGAATCATATAAACCTCTTCATCAAGAGAGCCGTGGAGGAAGGCGTTGTTCACGTCTAGTTGATGAAGAGGCCAATTTCTAGCAGCTGCAAGTGCAAGAACAACCCGGACTGTTGGTAGCTTAGCAACAGGGGAGAATGTGTGTTTGTAATCTCTATCTTTTACTTGATTGAACCCCTTGGCAACCAGACGAGCCTTGTGTCTCTCAACAGTTCCATCAGCACGATATTTGACTTTAAACACCCATTTGGAACCAATAGCCTTCTTCCCAGGAGGCAGTGATGTCAATTGCCAAGTCTGGTTGTCTTTCAAAGCCTGAAGTTCTTTAGCCATAGCCTCTTCCCACTCATGATGACCTCTAGCCTGAGCAAAACTGTGGGGTTCAAATGTGTTAAGCATACATGCGAGAGAGGAAATAAACTCTGTGGGAAGATGGGAAAGATGTTGTTGGGTAAACACAGCAAAGGATTGAGATGTGGAACTCTCAGGTGAAAGTAAGGGCCGAGATGGAAGAGAAGAGCATAAGAAATCATTGAGGCGTGCTGGCATGGAGATAGGACGAGAGGAGCGTCTTGGTATGTTGATAGCTGGTTCAGTGAGGTGATGATCTGAACCAGTGGCAGCATTTCCTGGGGAATCAACATGAGTAGCAGCAGTGTCACTCAACTGATCTCCTTCAACCCCAATGCTAGAAGTGTCCTCAACTCTAGATGTCCCATGAACAATGTCATTCAGATTATTGTCTGATCCTGTGTCATGAGGAGATATCCTAGAGCCCTCAATACTATCTGTGAGAGAGTCAAACATAATCAAAGGTAAGCTATCATTCTGAACACCATGCTGGCCAGTCTCTAAGTCCTTAAAAGGAAATTTATCCTCCTTAAACACAACATGTCTAGCAGAGAAAATAGTATGAGTTTGAAGGTCATAGATTCTATAACCTTTCTGCCCTTGGGCATATCCTAGAAGAACTCCTTTGATAGCAGAAGGGGCAAACTTATCCTTGCATACTTTGCTCTTACTAGCAAAGCATAAACATCCAATGACTCTCAATTCATCATAGGATGGCAACTGTTTATACAGCAACTCATAAGGAGTTTTTCCACCAGCAATAGAGGAAGGAAGTTTATTAATGAGGTGAGTGGCACTCAAAATGCATTCACCCCAGAATCTAATAGGCAAATGAGCATGTAATCTGATGGATCTAGCTGTCTCAACCAAATGCCTGTGCTTTCTCTTCACACGGCCATTTTGTTGAGGTACCTCAGGAATAGATCTTTGATGAAGTATCCCTTTGGAAGCCATGAACTCAGCACATCTCTTTTGGACAAATTCAGTACCATTGTCTGTTCTGAAACATTTGATGGTTACACTGAACTGATTTTCAATCAAAGTAACAAAGCTTTCTATAAGAGAAGGGACTTGAAGCTTATCCCTGATCAGATAGGTCCATGTACATCTAATATGGTCATCCAGTATAGTCAAGAAATATTTAGCACCTGACAGAGAAGGCACTTTGTAGGGACCCCAAAGATCCATATGTACCAAATCAAAAGGATGACTAGCTCTAGACATACTCTTAGTGAAAGGCAATTTATGATGCTTGCATAATGCACAGACTTCACAAAAAAATCCATCTAAATCATGTGATTTGCAAAAAACCAAATGTCTCATCTTAGAAACTGATGAGTGGCCAAGTCTAGCATGTAAAACATGTAAAGGAGTTTCATCAAGACAGGTCTTACAGGAGTTGATAACTCTTTTATTCAAATCATAAATTCCATTTCTGAAAAGAGACTCTCTAGCCAGCAACTTGTATAGACCTCCTTCTGCTTTTCCTCTAGCCACATTAGTTCTAGTTGTAAGGTCCTGAATAACAAAGGCAACATCATTAATTCGAAGCTCCAAGTTACTACCATGAAGCAACCGAGACACAGAAAGCAAGTTATGACTGAACCCTGGCACATATAGGACCTTGTGAAGCACAAAGCCATCATTAATAACCACTGTGCCAGTGTGTTTAACTGTCTTGATTGTGCCATCTGGAAGCCCAAGCAAGACCAGTTTCTTTAATGCATGAATCTCTACAAATATTGATGCATCAAAGGCTATGTGGTCCGTAGCCCCGGTATCAATAATCCAGACATTATTGCTACCTTGTCGGCTTAGAATATCAATAGGAGTATGTATTTTACCTGCAAAGTTCACCATAGCATGGCCTGCATCATTGTCACTTGGATCTGCTATGCCTTTCCCTTTCATCATACGAAGTATCTCATGATAAACTGCAGCCACAGCATCCTGATTCCCTCTCTGAGCATTCTCATGTAAAGGACTCTCACCAACTGCAACCTCCTCTAGCTGAGCAGCAAAATTTCTGGTGGTTGGTGGCCTGGCAGGAGCTCTGGAGGTAGAAGTATCATCATCACGTGGTCCTGTATACCACTCAGGGTATCCTATTAGCTTAAAACACCCTTCCTTGATGTGTCCACGAGCACCACAGTAAGTGCATAACCTTTCATACTTAATACGTTTTTGTTCCTTCTTCATTAACTCATACTGAGAGAGATCTGTCTGCCTCTGTCCCTGATACTTTCTTCCAACATCAAGAGCACTAGAATCTACACCAGCATTCATTCCCGAGACAACCTCCCTTTGTCTTTCAATCTGAACTGCCATGTGAAACACCTTGTTCACACTCGGCAAAGGATCTGTGGACAGAACTGTGTTCCTTAAATTCTCGAAGGTATCAGTCAATCCCATCATAAATTGCATAAGCTTCGCTTTAGCTTCTTTCTCTATGATTCTCCTAATTACAGCACAGCGACAACGAGCAATAGCTCCACATTCACAATTGATAACTCCTTCTAAAGCAGCTAATTCATCCCACACCTTCTTAAGTTTCCCAAAGTAAGCAGCAACACTAGAGTTTTCTTGCCTAATGTTACTCAATTCCCTATGAAGCTGATAAATCAGCGGATCATTAGACTCAGCAAACCTCTCACAGATCTCATCCCACAGCTCCTTTGCGGATTCAACATACATGAAATTCTCGGCTAATTTCGGCGTCATAGTGTTTAATATCCAACACATGACCATATAGTCTGCTCGAGTCCATTTTTCGAGTTCATCAGCATTATCTAAAGGCTTAATACACGCACCTGTGATAAATCCGAGCTTCACCTTAGCTCCTAGCGCCATCCGGATCCCTCTGCTCCAGCTGGAGAAGTTAGATCCATTGAATTTTGTTGCTATCAGCTGCATTCCGGGATGATCAGATCCCGAAAGAAAATAAGGATTGTACGCAGTAGCTACAACCTGATTTTCCACCACCACTTCCGTATTATCACCATTTCCTCCATTCCTGTTGTCCATGATTCAGGAACGAAGATCGATCTATCTCTGTACTTAATTCTTCGATTCAATCACACCAGATCTGCACGCAGATCTCACACTTCAAGCAAAACCGACGAAATCAGTTACGAGTTTTCTCTCGCTCTGATACCATGAAGAACTTTGATTTGGGGAATTTTCTGATTGTATTGATTAATCGAGCAAAAAGGCTACAAAAGACAGTATATATACACACCATTAGGCTCTACTAAACACACACTAACACTAGAGCTAACAACTGCTTAACTAACTCTAACAACTTCTAAAACTCTATGAAATAGAGTTACATGAGCCGGGCTCAAGGCCCTTAGTTGGAGAGATGGATGAGTGGGCTGGAGGCCCAGGCCCATTATCTTCTACAGTTAATAATTACACTCTTTTTTTACTAATTTACCCTCATTTATTACTCTACTTTTTTCTTTATCAAAAACTACAACTCACAACAAATCAATCAAATCAAGGGCATTTTAGTAAAGTAGAAGCAAAAATATCTAAAATGACAAGTTTTTCCGAACAAAAACAAAACTCTAAAATGACAAATTTTGCCGAACGGAGGGAGTACAAAAAAAAACTATTAGGAACAAAAATAACTTTCAAATGAACTCCGGCCAATAGAATCATAAAGTCTCATTCAAATTAACTCTACAATAGATTAGAAATTTAATTCCAATAGAATTATAAAGTCTCATTCAAATTAACTCTACAATAGAATCTCAAAGGTTATTCGGGCATTTGAGCTATTAGAAACAAAATAACTTTCAATGACGACAACTTCATGAACAAAAGGAATCATAAAACGTATTGATGACAACTTCTTAAGTAACTAAGTGGTTACACGGCCACTCTTGGGGAAAGCATTATAACAGAAACTAGGGTTGGCATGGTACGGTAGCCACCAAAAAATGGTGATTACCACGTACCAACCACAAACCGGTGATACGCAAATTTTCATATCACGTACCAACCACAAGTCGTTGTTACCGCATATGTGGTAACCACGATTTGTGGTTACCATCGGTACATTACCATGGTTACCAAACTGTAATTCTATTTGTATTTTTTTGAAACCCCTTGGCTACCTTCCTGTAGTTATCAAACGAAAAAATATGGTTACAAAAAATAATATGATTACCACATATTAAAACTTCAAATAAATCAAGTTCACAATCTAAAGTACAAACCAATTCAAACCAACCAAGTTCAAAGTCTTGAAACAAACCAAGTTCAAAGTCTTGAAACAAACCAAGTTCAATTGTTCAAACATTCAAAATGTTCCTGCAAGTTCAAACAAAACAAGTTCAAAGTCTAAACATTCAAAATGTTCCTACTGTTTCTAGTAGAAAATGTAAAAATGACCAATTTAGGTCAAAATCAAAACACAAAATATAAATTAAAAACTTAAAACTTAAAGGTAATAACAACAAAATATTAAATAAAAAAATTAATATATATACTTGGTAACCATGGTAACCATGGTATTCAAATTTCATTACCATTACCGTACCATCTTCACGTGGTTACCACCAAGATGGTTACCACCATGTTGGTTACCACAAGTGTGGTTACCAACATAGTTGGTTTGTGGTTGGTACGTGGTTGGTATGGTAATTTCCGTACCATTTGCAAGCCCTAACAGAAACTACCTATCCGCATATCCAACCTAAGAAAAAAGAAAAACATAAGGTGGAAAAAGCAGTGACGAGACACTTCAAAATCGATTTGACGGGCTCAACTTCATACATGCCTTGCCACTATTAGCTTCTTGGTCATCTCTTCGAGTAGCCTCAAGTGTGGAGATGCCTCCTCCTTACAAGCGAAAACTCTAGTGCTCTAAACTAGCTGGTCTTGTAACTACAAAGGATTTTTGTCTTCGACGCATCATGATCGAGGGAGACAACTTGACGGTTACTGACTCCGTCACTGGCAAATGGATACGTTTTGCAGCAACTTCGATATTTTGAGTGGTCAAACTGCACACATGTCTTCGTGAATTCAACAAAGTGGCAAACAAGGTGGCTTAGCTACGACTTATTATGATGGAGCACGAGACGATCATGTTGCAACAAGAACTCCTTTTCCTTGTTAGAAAAGATGACGTCATTGGATTGTGGATCCATAACGGCTGATACTTCAGAATCCTTAATTATTGTGTAGGTATCCAACTTTTTAGTTAGTATATACTCCCTCATTTAACTTTTACTTAGTACGGAGTATTTGTTTCGGAGTATTTATTATATATATTTGTTTTCTAAAATCACAAATTTTTAATTAATGAAGAGAGTAAAATAAATTTTTTTGTTTGCTAAATAAGTACAGTACTACTACGACAGTATTAAATTATTAATAACTCACAAAACCTTAATTTGTGATTAAACAATCCTTTTTACAGGAAATCGATCTATTCAAATTTTTTATACTGATAAATCAGTTTCCAGGTTTCGATTTTTTACACCATTTAAAATGATTTTAATTCAGCAAATAAATCAGTCGCACTACGACCACACAAACCAAGAAGGTACAGAAACGTCCTCACCCTCGTCTTCCTACAAAACAAACAACTGTAAACCGGGCTTTCTCATCCCTTTTAACACCTTTAAAACATTAAATTATTTTCTACGGTCCAAATTAAAAAAAAAAACTGATATTTAAATCTTCAAATTCACCACCTTGCCTCGATTAGTGAAATCCCCCATATTTGAACCAGTTCCTTCTCCCTCTTCACTCCCATCTCCCTAATCTCTATTCCCCTGTCTGTCAACTCATCCCCCTATACATCCCCAAATCCCCCTCCATAACCTAAAAAGCTCCCATCTTTTACTCCTTAAAGGGCAAATCCTCATTGCCCCACCCCACTTTAAGAGAAAAAGAGGGCCAAGTAAAAAAAGACCGAGGTCAAGATCGTGAAGATGATTTCTCGTTCTCGATCTGAATCTCAACAACAGAGACACTTGAAGGAGCTGCTGAGCGAAGACCAGGAGCCATTCCACCTCACCGCCTACATCGCCGATCATAAGAAATGTCACCCCCAAACTCTCCAGCTGAAGAAGAAGCCGCCCAAGCAAAACGCGTCGTTTCCTGCCCATTTCTGCCGAAACGCGTGCTTCTTCTCCAGCATCCCAGTCGACTCCCCTGACTGTTTCAAAAAGTCGCCGCTTTTATCGCCGGCGGCTTTGGGGAGCAAGAGCCCCTCCCGCGCTATGTTCCTCCACGTCCCTGCGAAAACCGCCGCTCTGCTCCTAGACGCCGCCTGTAGGATCCAGAAGAGCTCCTCCGCTTCGAATCCCAAGGCTAAATCGAAGCCCCAGGCAAAGAGTTCCGGGTTCGGGCTTTTCGGTTCGGTTATTAAAAGGCTCACGAACCGGGCCCGGGCCCGAAAGCTCGAAGCCGGGGATCCGAAAAACGCGGCCGATGACGATGTTATTAGATGGGCGGATTCGGTTAGGAGATCGACCAGTCCTGGAATTCGGGCCGGGCCGGGAGCGGGTTTGGGAGAAAAACCCGATCTTGCTGAGGACCAAACCGGGTTTTCAAACGGTCGGTTGAGCAGCGTTTGGTCCGAGGAGAACAAATCATTAGCTTCTTCATCTTCATCCACCTCTTGCAGCAGGAGCGCCAGCGGCAATTTGTCCGAAGAAGAAGAAGCGGAAGAGAACCAAAATGGTAGAAATACTGTTGAAGACTTTACCTTTTGTTTAAGCCCGCTGAGTCCGTTCCGGTTCGCCCTTCAAAATAGCCCTTCCCCCGGCCGCCGGTCTCCGGCGTTCTGTTCTCCGGCGGCATCTCCTTCCCGCCGCAAATTCCAGGTAAACTTTTTTAAAATATTATTTTTTTCAAGTCACAAAAGAAAAAGTTTCAATTTTTTTGAAATATGATTGCAACCGCTGTGGTACGATTTATTGAAGTACAATATCTCTTAAATTTAACAACCATTTTTGGTTGATTAGCTAGCAATACATTTATTTCAAACAGGAAATTCCTTGTTTGCTTCAATTTAATTCCAATTATAGCTACGGTACCAGTAATTATTGGGAAATTATCAGTCACAGTTGAAAACAAATTGTAGTAGTATTTGGTTTTAATTGGTTGCTGCGGAACCGAGTCACCGAGTGAACTCATCGGAGCTGACCGAGTTAGCCACTGACCAATTGTCGGCACCCAGAAACACTTTATTCAGGTTGCAGAGGGGAGTGCCGGGGTGGTCACAGTAAAGGACAAAAATACCCCTCTAGGGTCTAATCACAGTTAGAATCCAATGCTTTCTAACACGGGTATCCATGTCAAACACACACACTATCTCTCTCTCTCAATTTGTTCTTTTTATCTCCATCCAAGATTTTGTCTGCTCTTTTATTTTTTTTTAATTTAACCATTTTTCATGCTTGGTAAACGACAAATTGTGTTATTGGGGATTGGATTTGTTGTCGATTTCACTGTTGCTACATGACTACTATACTAATCCGTGTTATTGCAATTCAAGGTTTGTATAAGAATAAATAAATTGATTAACTAATTGATTGGTTTAAGTTTGGTTTTATGTTGATTATTGGATAGCTGTTGGGGGATGAGTACTGCAGTGGTTTTAGTTGAAGAGTCTCTATTGTTCTGTTTGGAATCCATGATTAAATTATACTGTATCATTTAGGAATAAAGTGGTTAGATGATTAGTCCCCCTTATCTACTCTTTTTTTTTTTTTTTGGAATTTTAAATATGAAACTTGAATGCATAATTTATGCTGTATAGTTTTTATTTTATAAATAAAATCATTATCATATTCAATTTTATGCCAATTGACATAGATTAGCTGTCAGACTATTTAAGATTGAAGTTTTGGAAACTGGGGTAATTTTTGACAGTTGATGGAATTTTGGATTCAAAAATCTTAAAGACATTCCCTTGAATCAAACTAAGAACAGAAGCATAAAAGTTTCAGCTAAGGCTAAACAACCTATTAAAAGATCAGTGGATGGTTGCTTTCAAGCAATAGTGGCTCAACTGTGGATTTATAAATTATTACTGTACTAATTATTTGTGCATTATTTGCTAACATTTTCTGATTGGTGTCATTGTCAAACTTACAGTATCAATTTTTTTATGTTTATTGAACAGGAACGTGTAAACTGTGAACAACAAGACTCATCAGTGAAATTCCAAGTAGAGGATGAAGAGGAGAAAGAGCAGTGCAGTCCAGTCTCCATATTAGACCCGCCTTTCGGAGATGACGACTGTGAAGAGGAAGAGGGCGATTGCGGTGACAATGAGGACGAATTCGACATGGACTGCAGCTATGCATTTGTACAAAGTAAGTTGACAAAAACAAAATTTTGATTTTATAACAAAAATCTTATTTTAGATCCTTCAACATTTACATATCAGTACCAAAATCTGTTCCCAATTTGGCATTTTCCTTGAATTAACCAATAGTTTTTTTTTTAAATGATTGATTTGAAACTATGAAATCTATGGTGGGAGTCCATTAGAGATATGCATCAGCAGTACCTGTGTTAATATTAATCTGACCCACCATTCTCACTTTGGTATATAACCTGCCCCTTTCATTGTCCTTGTTGGTGTCCCACCACCACTGTGAAAATAAGCCATAGGGTGATGGGGGTTGTGGTGGTTGATGAGCTGACTTAATGCAGAAAACATACCACTACTGTTTTCTTTCTTATTAACCATCTGATCACTTCATTCATGGGTTTGCTTCAGTTTGATCAGGCTTATGTCTTTATACTGTGTTTGGGCCCTACCTCATTCCTCTTCATCTCCCACCGTCGAAATCGGTTTGGCTCTTTATAGCCATTGATCTCTAATTTGTCTAATATACTTTCCATTGCTTAACCTTCATTCATGTAACATTGTACCTTGGAGTCTGTTTAACGCAATGTCTTGATTGCTGATAAGTAGCCTACGCCAAACAGACCCTTCAGGGGTTATGTGATGACTAAAACATTAATCTTTATGAGTTGATTTTTGTATTACTCTCAGGAGCAAAGCAAAATCTACTACAAAAGCTCAGGAAGTTCGAGAAACTGGCGGAGTTGGATCCGATTGAGCTTGAGAAGAGGATGGTTGAAGAACAAGATGAAGAGGAAGAAGAACTCGAATACGAAGCTGACAATGACGAGGATGATGATCTTTCAATTACCTCACTCGACTTCGAAAGTGGCAATGAGGGGTACCTTGTTGAGATAGCAAGGAAATCAGGATTAGTTCATGGCCTTCTGAGTCCATGGATGAAGAGGCTTTTATCCGACCTGATTTCTGAAGAAGAGAAATCGGAATCCTTAGAAGACAGCTACGAATCCGTAGTCAAGAGGGTCTGCAAGAGGCTGGAGTCATGGAAAGAGGTGGAGCCGAACACGATAGAGATGATGGTCGCAATGGACCTCAAAGGAGAGAACCACATGATGTGGAAGAAGCCGCGAGAGGAGATCTCCCAGACTGCCAAAGTGTTGGAGCTTTCAATCTTCGCGGCATTGCTTGAGGAGTTGCTGGAGGAACTAATCGTGTCTTAAGCTCAATCGCGAACTAATAATAAAACGAATCTAATGGAAGAATAGGGGTTGGAGATGGGAAAGATGAGTTTCCCATGTTGAGTTAGTATTGTTTTTCTCCTCCCTATCTTTCCTCTTCTTTTTTTTTTTTTAATTGTTTGATTATTTTTTAGTTCTCTCTTAATCATCAGATGGCTCAAATGTGAGGATAATCTAACAAATAGTTGGTACTTGGTTAGCTAGATGCCTGTAGTATCATGTATGTAAGGAGAGGAGGGGATATATGGTAAATCTAGCTTAATTATCCTGTTTTAGAAAACAAGATGAAAATGTACAATGTATTCTCCAGTATCCAGAATGACTTCTTTCACTTAATTGGTTTCTCTATACTATTGAATATTGATTAAGGCTCTGTTTTGGTACAGAAAATAGCTTTTCGGAACGAGAATATGATATTATATAGTTTTAAATGAAATAAATATAAGATTTTTGTTTAATTAGCTTTTGAAATCATAGCATTTCATCAACTACGTACTCACCCAAGTTTTTCGGAGCTTATGATTTTTTATTCACACGTTTCCATCAGCTACCTCAACAACTAGGTTTCCCAAACACCATACTAGTATATCTCAAACACCATACTAGTATATCTGCATATTAACCTATATTTAACACATAATTCATCAGTTTCAGCTACTCCATCAGCTACCTTGAAAACTCTACTCTAGGCAGTAATTTTTGGTACCTCCATCAGCTATCTGCATATTAACCTCACATGCATCCACAATGAATGAATACATGAAGGTTTGAGCTTATAGAAGAAAAGTGGAGACATCTGATACCCTCCATTAATTAAGATGAAATGGGTAGCTTTCAAATTAGTGATTCCATATCTGATGCAGGTTAAACAAGGAAAAGGGCAGCTTTCAAAATTCAGATTCTGATACACAATGCATGACTCTGCTTGTACTTTGCTTTTTACATGAAAATAAATGCAACCAATTCAAGTGGAAAATGGTAAGAAAAAAGGACACAGAAAATATAAGGCTTTATCTGCTAAGTGCTTACAGCAAAGGCAAAAATTCATCAGATCTGAGTAGAGCCCCCCACCATGCCACTTCAAACCCCTTGAGTGAAATTGAATGTGTTGTTTTACCCATTGATGTGCATTTCAAGAAATGCAAATGCAATGAATAAACCCCATGGTGGGTTTGAACTGGTAATTTGAAAAGGACTCCTCTCAGGTGCCCAGCTCACTGATTTTTGTTTTTCTGAATCAAGATAGCATAAATTCACATGTCCATTGCCTTTGTTGTTTATTGTTCAAACCCTTCACAGTTACAGTATATATATATATGTGTGTTTTATTCTTGTATACATGTGGATTTTCCCTTCGGTAGATTTGGGCCAAAGAAGTGTACATGAAAAAGGAAACAAGAAAAGGAGAAAAAGACAGAAGGCATGTATAAAATGTATAATCAAAGTCATTTCATGTCATTTCAATTTGTACTGCTATTTTATTTTTCACCAAATAAGAAAGCAAGTAAATTTGTTTTGGTAGTGTTTTTTGTTACTACTGTGTTTTGTTTGGGGATACCATTTGTGCTCGCGGTATATTTGAATGTAATGTAATGATGGATTGATGTTTGAGTTGTGGGTGAAGTTGACAAATCAATGAGCTTCTTCATCATTACTTTTTGTACCTCAGTTTTTGGAGACAAGAGGTGATTGTTTGCATTAGGGAAATTTGGAATCAAGGTTTTTCATTGATCATCTAACTAACAAAAATACTGTGTTCTTATAAGCGAGTTTTAGTTCGGCAAAGTAAGTTGTGGGCATGAGGTAATCTTTGGAATCAACTTGATTCTGTATCCACCGAACACTAAACCTAGAATCATAGGTTCATTACTATTTAGATTGAATGGCGATCAAAAACCTCCTAAATACCTTAAAAAAGGGTAAACTAATGCTATAAACAAATCCTACTTCATTGCGAAATATACTGGTTTATTGCCATCTACTTGTCACTCATGGCCCCTTACAGCCAAAATAAGGTCAAATTGCTTTTCGTCGTAATTCACCAAAAACTTTAACTAAATCAGAAAGATGGATTAACCAATAATAAAAACAAGGCAAACTTAATTAGACTTGGCTGAAACACAAGGAGTGTGGTGAGTTGGTAGACAACTCTCTCTAGTCTCTATTGTTATTGTTGAGATGTGAAAAAGACAAATGTTGTAGCACCCGTTGCGGTCAGTCTTAACAATCTAGGGTTGAATGGACCAAAGAGATCATATTCATATATAGGAGTTATAGCCCAAAAGAGAGGCCCTCTAAAATGTGGCCCATTAAGGGAGTTAGCTAATCCAGTCAGCCGACAGCCGCCACTCCCCTCACCCTCAATTTTGGTACTGCACTTCACTTAATTTGGTGGTTAATTAATCATTGATTAAACAGACTATAGCCTCAAACTACTTGACCTACTGTTTCCACATTACTTCAACTTCAACGTCCTAATCATATCTAGGGAGAAATTATATCTGATATCAATATTAGATGAGATTTTGATAGGATCAACTGATACCCCTTCAAAATTAGTATCAAATAAGCTAAAAAAAGGAGAAAATTTTGATATCAAGATATTAATGATATCGATATCGGTTTAGAGTTAGATCAAACAATATATATTAATTAGATATCAACCAATATGATCATTTATATATAATTAGTCGAGAAATCAATGTGAAAATAAAGACATACAAAACCGCTAAACATAATTGTTTAGAGAGAAAGAGATAGACGAGGACATAGTACATTTACAAGGCAACGTTACCATACAAATTAAGCACCTTTATGGATTAATTTACAAGACCAAAGCCTTTATATATGTATCCTAGCTAGTAACTAGCTAGCTAGATATATAGTATATATTAGCTAATACGTAGCAGTATTTTACATGTAAGTTTTCATAGGTAGTACGTAGTAGTATTTTACATGTGAGTTTTCTTACAAGGAAACAACTCAGATTTACAAGGACAACCAGAGAGCCACCATCCATCGAAATTGGAGGGAACGGTCCAACCACCGGAAAAACCAGAGGCGGACGTTGCGTACTATATACTCCATATTATACATATATAAATATACACTACCGTACTTAATTACGTACGTTCATATATAATTCGAAATGGTATATATGATTGTATGTATACTCACGGGGTGTGGTTCCAGCTCCAGAGGCCATGATCATGAATCCCAGCCGCCGATTCATCCTCGTCGCAAAAGCTCGGCGGCACCAGATTACTCCTCGGAGGGCTAAGAAGCACTCCTTCAGCCATGTTAGCAACCACATTCGGCATCTCAAACAGCAATTCATCATCCACCCGGCCGCCTGCAGCAGGTGGGGCCACAACCGGCTCCACCGCCTTGGTCCCGCCTCCGGAGTTGATGGCGTCAGCCGCCGCCCCAGCAGCTGCTGCAGCGGCAGCAGCTGCGGCTTGGATGTCCCGCGGGGAGTTGGAGGCGGGGACGGGATGGGACGGGGCCGAGTCCGGGAAGTTGAGCTTGGTGGCGGCGGGGCCCTTAATGGAGATCGCCGCCACGTCGTACGCTACTGCGGCCATCTCCGGCGTTGGGTAGGTGCCGAGCCAGATTCGGGTCGGCTTCTTCGGCTCTCGGATCTCGGCTACCCATTTCCCGTTGCTTCGCTGCCTGACCCCGCGGTACAGGGAGCGGCTCCGGCCCCTGGTGCGAGTGCCGGCTGATGATGTGGCTGCTCCGACGGCGGCGGCGCGTTTGCCCCTGTTGGCAGGCATCTGATGATATTGATCGATATGATATATATAGGTTACCGTTGTACGGGGGATTGAGGGCGGTAAACTTGCACGTGGGAGAAGCCATTTTTAAGAGGTGGTTAAATTTAGGGCGAAGATGGAAGGAAGAGGTGTGAACCAGAGAGGGATGAACTGCAACGGAGAGGGATACCGTGGCGATCGAACTGGCGATGAAACGGCTGGTGGGTGGAAGTTAAGCTGGGTTTTTGCTGGAGATATGCACACTGCACACATACATATGATTTTGGTTATATATATATATATATATAGGGGAGATATCTAATGAGAAGTAACATTTAAATGAGAAGATGAGAAGTAAGCCTTATACCCCTTAGATTAAAATAATTTTTTTTATATGGATATATATATATATATATATATATATATATATATATATATATATAAAATATATATTCAATGTCAAAGGGGTTAATTCTATCATTAATTGAATTACTGCTACCGAGTGAAGAAGATTCTGTAATCTGTATGCCCATTACGTAACTTTGGATGTAACATTTAATTTACATTAATTTTTAAATCTATATCTGTAGTTTAAAAACTATTTTTGGTGATATGATATTACTTTTTTTAATCCATTAAATTATAATTTTTTTTAGTTCTTTAACATATTTTTTTTTAATTTTCTAATCATTATATATATAATACTTTAAATAAGAACTATTTTTATGATATATTAATTGAAATATTTTCAACCAATCAAAATATAAAAGGAAATTTTTTTATTTCCTTAAAATAATTTATATTTTCTAATCATTGAGTTTAATTTAAAACATTGAATTGAAATTAAAATTAATATAAATTTATTTAAATATTTTAAATAAAGTTACAATGATATTAATTTATTTTTTAATCCGACTTACCAATAGGGGTGATATAAAATATTTTTATCTATCTATGTATATATAGTACTCCTTTAAATTAAATAAGAATAATTTTTTAAAACCATTTCTAAGATACTTTTATGGTAAATATTTTTATGATTTTTTACTTTATTAAACCTATCTTTCTTATATTATGATTTTCATTAATAATTTATTTAATTTTACAATATTAACTTATTTATTATTAATTTTTTATTTCTAAAAAATCACATCTATGCACGGGAAGTATACTAATTTACGTTAATTAAAAAAATTGATGACAATTAATCATGTCTTAAAATTTTCATATAAATTAAGATCAATTAATTAGCTAGTTTGGTCCGTTTGGACTATGATTATACAAAAATTTTAAAACATGATTTATCCTCAAATTTTAAAAATAAATATTCCCTCCGATCGGAAGTAAACGATATTTGATTTTTGTGCACGTAGTTTTAGAAACTAAAAACTATATAAAATCTTATTTATTTTAATGATTTTGTTTCACAATTTAATACTTATTACTAATAAGTATTAAATTGTGAAATATATATAATTAAAAAAAATTAAATTAAATAATCAATTGATATATCCAGTGTTACTTAATGGGTGTAGAGCCCGATGGATGTTAGTTGAATCTAAATGGATCAGGGATTAGTGATATGCAGACGCTAATATACATAATTAAAAAAAAATTATTACTAATAAGTATTAAATTGTGAAATATATATAATTAAAAAAAATTAAATTAAATAATCAATTGATATATCCAGTGTTACTTAATGGGTGTAGAGCCCGATGGATGTTAGTTGAATCTAAATGGATCAGGGATTAGTGATATGCAGACGCTAATATACAAGATCCAATTCATTTTGTGGGGTTGTAATGATTGTGAATTTGGAAACTTCCATATGTATTTACTGAAAATGTATAGAATTAACATTAACATGACTATTAGTTTCAAATTAAATACTTAAATAGGCCTTACAATACCCGATCCAGATGTAGAGCGACTGAGTCGATTGAACTGGACTAAGATAAAAAAAAAAATTAAATACTTAAAAAGGTTAAATTTTGGATTTTTTTTGAATGGGTATTAAATTTTTTTTTTTATATAGAAATAGTCAAATAGATAAACTATTTTCAAAATTAGTCAAAACGAGTATAAGTCACATTAAATTTTAACAACTCTAGTCCAATTAAAAAAAACAAAGTAGTAAAGTTTCAAGCTAGGATATTTTCTATAACCAATTTCCCAGTGTATTATTTATTTAAAAAGTATATAATATATATAAAGTTGCATAAACTACTCAGATATTAAAAGAAAAATCAAATACATAAGTCGAAGTTACAACCAATCACTATAATATTTTCTTATTTATTTTTTAACCGGAGCTTTGTTTTAACTATTTTCTAAAATAAATTATTTGTTTAACTTTAATCTATTTAATATTTTTTAACCGATTACAAAAAATTCCTAAAATTTGGTGGCTGGTCCTCCAGTGATCCATGGATCAATTGTTGTGTACATACTTACTGGTGGCACTGTACGTCCACCACATTTATTTTTTAACCGGAGCTTTGTTTTAACTATTTTCTAAAATCACTATAATATTTTCTTATTTATTTTTTAACCGGAGCTTTGTTTTAACTATTTTCTAAAATAAATTATTTGTTTAACTTTAATCTATTTAATATTTTTTAACCGATTACAAAAAATTCCTAAAATTTGGTGGCTGGTCCTCCAGTGATCCATGGATCAATTGTTGTGTACATACTTACTGGTGGCACTGTACGTCCACCACATTTAGTGACATCCGAGTTTAACCGATCACAATTAGTTAGTGCCTTCAAACTGTACATTCATATAGTTTGAACGTACTAGTAGCTTTATATGAAGTTGAACGTTATAAAGCTAGCCAGTGGCGGAGCCAGGATTCTGACCAGGGGTGCTAAAAAAAATTTCATGAAATATTTTTTTTTTTTGGTATATATTTGATAAGAAGATTTTATAAAAAAAATATATTGAAAAAACAATAAAATTGTTATTTTTAATGATATGGGTGATATAAATAAAAAATATAAAGAGAAATTAAGAAGAATCTATATACATATACTAAAACCGATGCATTGTTGCCTGCGTGTCGACTTGTGAGTGAATCTGCTTACGTGGCGGCACGTGAGTGCATCTCGCAAAACCTTCTACCCGTCAAAAAGGAAATCTAATAAAAATAATAAGATAGTTCTAATCTATATAATTAAAAATAATTATTTTATTTTACCATTAACTCATATAATTGAATAGATGGAATATCTTATAAAAGAGTAAATATTATATAAGGAAATAACTATATCAATATAATTAAACGCAATAATAGTAATAAATTTGGCATATATCGATATACAAATTGCCATATAAGTGCATCTCCATCTGGATTATAAATAATCTATCCAATGGACGATTTATATATAAATTACACCATATGGACGGAACCTAAAAAAGACATTAGGTTCACCCAGTTGCATGCCATATAGACGAATTTTATGGCGGGTCTTTGGGGTCTATGCGGATCTTAGTGACCTTAAAGGCCTTGGTGGAGGGATGAGGTAAGAGGTTTAGGCGGGAGTCTAGGCAGGCCTTGAAGGGTTTTTTAGAACAGTGATCATAATTACCAAAAATATTAATAGATACATAATAGTAGATATTTGATAGGTGTTATCGATTATTTTTTTGGAGGAAAGAATTAATTATTTCATAGTTATTTTATTTATGTATATACTATTTTTCAAGAGAATGAGTTATTTAGATCTAGATTAATTTTAATCTTATATTTTCAGTTATTAGTTTAATTATCATAATGTAATTCATATTTATTTATTTATTTTAATATTTATAATAGGATTTTTAATAGATAATAAATATAATTTTATAATATTGTGTTAAAATATTCCCGTGCAGGGGACGGGGCATACACTAGTTAATGATAAAGTAAAACAAATAAAAAGCTTAAAAAGTGGGATTTGTTTTTTTGTATTTTTTTCCGAGCCAGGGGTGCCCGAGCACCCCCAGCTCCGCCACTGAAGCTAGCTATGACCCGACTCCTTGCGGCATAAAACAATGAAACTCATATATTAAAGCCGTAAGTGCAAAGCAAAAACTGTTATCTTATGGAATCAATCGATCAGATCACCGCGTACTGGGTAGTTTGTTTAATTTGTTTTTCTATGTAATTAAGCATATTGAATGAGCTTCATAGCAGTGCAGTTTAATTAGCTAGTTCCGAGTGTTCCGACATAGATCATGGGCATGATTGATCTCTTCTACCATCCATTCTTTTGGAAACACAATAGGAATAGAGAAAGGAAAAGGAAATTTCATAAGTTGACAAGTACATTGATTTTAGTATTTGAGGATGCTATTAGGTGAAATGTCACCATAACCTATTGGGGTAAAGAGTGAGGATAAGGAATATAGAAATGGACCCAAATTAACCATTGATTTGAAATGTCAATCAAATTAAATTAACCAGTTGCCGTGACACTCCATTAATTTAGAAGACAAATCGAAAAAAAAATTATTTATAATTTTTACTAATTTCTAAGATAAAAAAGTTTAAAAGGAATAAAAATTTACAAAACAAGTTACCTTTTTAGTAAGAAGGAAGAGATATTTATCCAATTAAGACTTATTGCTTAATTAGCATCCCGCCTTACCTAATTGAAAGAATTTTGGATTTTATTGTTTTTGATATTTTGGGATTTTTGGAGGACTACTCCCTTTAGAAAAAGTCCACATCAGATTGATGGAAAAATATTTTTTTTGGGAATCTTTGAGGAGGATTTCTCGGGGACGTCCTCAGTAAAGTCGTAGGCCTTGAAGTTAGCTTTCCAGCGACCTTCAAATGGCCCGATCGGACCAACGAAACTCTAGTTTTGCCAGAAATACCAAGCATGCAACTGTAACTCCTATGGTGAGGCACATTGCCTTCATGCAAGGGCTATTTGGGCATGTAAAGTCGGCGTTTAATGGACCTACTGCCTAACTAGTATCACACCTTGCCTCTTCCAAGGGGTTAGCTAGTCCACTAAAAAAATCTCAAAAAATGAAAATCCAAAATCATTTCCACAAGGCAAGGTGCGATGTTGTTAGGGCCATCTGTCCACAAAACACCCACCCGGGATTTCCAAATGGGCCGAGAATTGCGGTAATGTGCATTAATTGGAACATGAGTTACGGACACATTCTTGGTATTTTGGAAGAAAGAGAGATGCGGTGGTCAGATCGAAGCGTTTGAGGACTCGTGGGAAAGCTAACTTCAAGAGCTACGACTTTAATGAGGATGTTTTAATAGAAACCCTCCTCTAAAACAGACAGAAAAATTATTTTTCCTATGTTTGAAGCTGGACAAAATTTTAACTTTTTTCAATAGGGTTAGTCCAAAAAAAAATATATAAAAATCTCAAAAAATGAAAATCCAAAATCCTTTGAACAAGGCAAAGTGGGATGCTGTTAAGGCCATCCGTCCACAAAACTCCCACCCGAGATTAGGGTTGGCAAATGGTACGGAAATTACCATACCAACCACGTAACAACCACAAACCAACTATATTGGTAACCACACTTGTGGTAACCAATATGGTGGTAACCACGTGAATATGGTACGGTAATGGTAATGAAATCTGAATACCATGGTTATCATGGTTACCAAGTATATATATTAATTTTTTTTATTTAATGTTTTATTGGTATCACCTTTAAGTTTAAAGTTTTTTAATTTATATTTTGTGTTTTGATTTTGACCTAAATTTGTCATTTCTACTTTTTCTACTAGAAACAGTAGGAACATTTTGAATGTTTGAAGACTTTGAACTTGTTTTGTTTGAACTTGTAGGAACATTTGAATGTTTGAACTTGATTTATTTCAAGACTTTGAACTTGGTTGGTTTGAATTGGTTTGTATTTTAGGTTGTGAACTTGATGTATTTGAACTTTTAATTAGGGTTGGCATGGTACGGTAGCCACCAAAAAATGGTGATTACCACGTACCAACCAAAAACTAGTGGTACGCAAATTTTCATACCGCGTACCAACCACAAGTCGTGGTTACCGCATATGTGGTAACCGCAATTTGTGGTTACCATCGATACATTATCATGGTTACCAAACTGTAATTCTATTTGTATTTTTTTGAAACCCCTTGGCTACCTTCCGGTAGTCATCAAAGTTATAAAACGAAAAAATATGGTTACAAAAAATAATATGATTACCACATATTAAAACTTCAAATAAATCAAGTTCACAACCTAAAGTACAAACCAATTCAAACCAACCAAGTTCAAAGTCTTGAAACAAACCAAGTTCAATTGTTTAAACATTCAAAATGTTCTTACTGTTTCTAGTAGAAAATGTAGAAATGACCAATTTAGGTCATAATCAAAACACAAAATATAAATTAAAAACTTAAAACTTAAAGGTAATAACAACAAAATATTAAATAAAAAAATTAATATATATACTTGGTAACCATGGTATTCAAATTTCATTACCATTACCGTACCATCTTCACGTGGTTACCACCAAAATGGTTACCACCATGTTGGTTACCACAAGTGTGGTTACCAATATAGTTGGTTTGTGGTTGGTACGTGGTTGGTATGGTAATTTCCGTACCATTTGCCAGCCCTACTTTTAATAGGTGATAACTATATTATTTTTGGTAACCATATTTTTTCGTTCAATAACTTTGATGACTACCGGAAGGTAGCCAAGGGGTTTCAAAAAAATACAAAACAGAATTACAACTTGGTAACCATTGTAATATACCGATGGTAACCACAAGTCGTGGTTACCACATATGCGGTAACCACGACTTGTGGTTGGTACGTGGTATGAAAATTTGTGTACCACCAGTTTGTGGTTGGTACGTGGTAATCACCATTTTTTGGTGGTTACCGTACCATGCCAACCCTACCCGAGATGTCCAAATGGGCCTGGAGTTGCGGTAATTAATGTGCCTTAGAACATTAGTTACGGACATATGCTTGGTATTTTTGGAAGAACGAGAGATTCGTTGGTTCGATCGGGTCGTTTGAGGACTCATGGGTAAGCTAACTTCAAGGGATACGAGTTTACTAAGGATGTTTTCAAATAAATCCTCCTCTAAAAGGGCCAGAAAAATCATTTTTTCTAGGTTTGAAAATGGACAAATTTTGATCTTTTTTCAAAGAGGTCGGTCTACAAAAAAATCTCAAAATCTCAAAAAATAAAAATCTAAAATCCTTTGCACTAGGCAAGGTGGGATGTTGTTAAGGCCATCCGTCAATAAAACTACCACCCAGGATGTCCAAATGGGCCCGGAATTGCGGCAATGTGCCTTAGAAAAGACGTTACGGACACATGCTCGGTATTTTTGGAAGAAAGAGAGATGCGGTGGTCAAATCGAAGCGTTTGAGGACTCGTGGGAAAGCTAAATTCAAGGGAAAATGAAAACCCACTCTGTTTTAATTTTCGAGGCATTTGAAACTTTTTGTTTCTTCCCGGGACATTCTGCTTTAGGGACAGGGACGTTCCGCTTTTCGGGACACTGAAAACCCACTCTTTTTCATTTTTGAGGCATTTGAAATTTTCTGTTTCCTGAACGGGACATTCTGCTTTAGGGACAGGGACATTCCCTTTTTCTGGGACATTCTGCTTTGGGGACAGGAACATTCTGATTTTCGAGACAATGAAAACCCACTATGTTTTCATTTTCAAGGCATTTGAAACTTTCTGTTTCCTGAACGGGACATTCTGCTTTAGGGACAGGGACATTCCGCTTATCAGGACAATGAAAACCCACTCTGTTTTCATTTTCGAGGCATTTGAAACTTTTTGTTTCTTGAACGAGACATTCTGTTTTAAGGACATGGACATTCCGCTTTTCGGAACAATTAAAACCCACTCTATTTTCATTTTCGAGGCATTTGAAACTTTTTGTTTCCTGAATGGAACGTTTTGCTTTAGGGATATGGACATTCCGCTTTTCTGGGACATTCTGCTTTAGGGACAAGGACATTCCGCTTTTCTGGGACATTCTGCTTTTAGGGGCAGGGACATTTCGCTTTTTGGGGCAATGAAAATCCACTCTGTTTTCATTTTCGAGGAATTTGAAACTTTTAGTTTCTTGAACGGGACATTTTGCTTTAGGGACAGGGACATTCCGCTTTTCAGGACAATGAAAACCCACTCTGTTTTCATTTTCGAGGCATTTGAACATTTCTGTTTCCTCAATGGGACATTCTGCTTTAGGGACAGTGATATTCCGCTTTTCGGGGCAATGAAAAACCAACTCTGTTTTCATTTACGAGGCATTTGAAACTTTTTGTTTCCTGAACGGGACATTCTGCTTTAGGGACAGGGACATTCCACTTTTCGGGACAATGAAAACCCACTCTGTTTTCATTTTTGAGGCATTTGAAACTTTTTGTTTCCTGAATGGGACATTCTGCTTTCGGGATAGTGACATTCCTTTTTTCGGGACAATGAAAACCTACTCTGTTTTCATTTTTGAGGCATTTGAAACTTTTTGTTTTCTGAATGGGACATTCTGCTTTAGAGACAGCAACATTCCGCTTTTCTGGGACATTCTGCTTTAGGGACAGTGATATTCCGCTTATCGGAACAATGAAAACCCAC
The DNA here is from genome assembly GCA_963922045.1 of Persicaria maculosa. Lineage (NCBI taxonomy): Eukaryota > Viridiplantae > Streptophyta > Magnoliopsida > Caryophyllales > Polygonaceae > Persicaria > Persicaria maculosa. The sequence goes on from OY998252.1 coordinate 705,796, forward strand.
TCTATTTTCATTTTTCGAGGTATTTGAAACTTTTTGTTTCTTGAACGGGACATTTTGCTTTAGGGACAGGGACATTCCGCATTTCGGGACAATGAAAACCCACTCTGTTTTCATTTTTGAAGCATTTGAAACTTTCTGTTTCCTGAACGAGACATTCTGCTTTAGGGACATTGACATTTCCGCTTTTCTGGGACATTCTGCTTTAGGGACAGGGACATTCCGCTTTTCGGGACAATGAAAACCCACTCTGTTTTCATTTTCGAGACATTTGAAACTTTTTGTTTCGTGAACAGGACATTCTGCTTTAGGGACAGGGACATTCCGTTTTTCGGGACAATTAAAACCCACTCCGTTTTAATTTTCGAGGCATTAAAACTTTTTGTTTCTTGAACGGGACATTATGCTTTTGGGACAGGGACATTCCGCCTTTCGTGACAATGAAAACCAACTCTGTTTTCATTTTCGAGGCATTTGAAACTTTCTATTTCCTGAACGGGACATTCTGTTTTAGGGACAGGGACATTCCACTTTTCGGGACAATGAACACCTACTCTTTTTTAATTTTCGAGGAATTTAAAAAAAAAATTCCTGAATGGGACATACTCCTTTAGGGACAGGGACATTCCATTTTTCGGAACAATGAAAACTCACTCTGTTTTAATTTTCGAGGCAATTGAACATTTGTGTTCCCTGTACGGGAAATTCTACTTTAGAGACAGGGACATTCCCCGTTTAAGGGCAATGAAAACCCACTCTGTTTTCATTTTCGAGGCACTTGAAACCTTTTGTTTCTTGAACGGGACATTCTGCTATAGAGACAGGAACATTCCGCTTTTCGGGACAATGAAAACCCACTGTGTTTCATTTTTGAGGCATTTGAAACTTTCTATTTCCTGAACGGGACATTCTGTTTTAAGGACAGGGACATTCCGCTTTTCTGGGACATTCTGCTTTAGGCACAGGGACATTCCTCTTTTCGGGACAATAAAAACCCGCTCTGTTTTCATTTTCGAGGCATTTGAAACTTTATTTCCTGAACGGGACATTCTACTTTAGAGACAGGGACATTCCGCTTATTGGGAAAATGAAAACCTAATCTGTTTTAATTTTCGAGGCATTTGAAACTTTCTGTTTCTTGAACGGGACATTCTGCTATAGGGGCAGGGACATTCCGCTTTTCGGGACAATAAAAACCCACTCTTTTTTCATTTTCGAGGCATTTGAAACTTTCTGTTTCCTGAACGGGACATTTTGCTTTAGGGACAGGGACATTCCGCTTTTCGGAACAACGAAAACCTACTCTGTTTTCATTTTCGAGGCATTTGAAACTTTTTGTTTCCTGAATGGGAAATAGTGCTTTAGGGACATGGACATTCCGCTTATCGGGACAATGAAAACCCACTCTGTTTTCATTTTCGAGGCATTTGAACTTTTTGTTTCTTGAACGGGACATTCTGCTATTGGGGCAGGGACATTCCGCTTTTCGGGATAATGAAAACCCACTATGTTTTCATTTTCGAGGCATTTGAAACTATTTATTTCCTGAACGGGGCATTCTGCTTTGGAGAATGGGACATTCCGCTTTTCGGAACAACGAAAACTCACTATGTTTTAATTTTCTAGGCATTTGAAACTTCTTGTTTCCTGAACGAGACATTCTCCTTTAGGGACATGGACATTCCGCTTTTCGGTAAAATGAAAGCCCACTCTGTTTTCATTTTCGAGGCATTTGAAATTTTTTGTTTCTTGAACGGGACATTCTGCTGTAGGGGCAGGGACATTCCGCTTTTCGCGACAATGAAAACCCGCTCTGTTTTCATTTTCGAGGCATTTGAACCTTTCTGTTTCCTGAACGGGACATTCTGCTTTAGGGACAGTGACATTCCGCTTTTCGGAACAACGAAAACCTACTCTGTTTTCATTTTCGAGGCATTTGAAACTTTTTGTTTCCTGAATGGGAAATACTGCTTTAGGGACATGGACATTCCGCTTACCGAGACAATGAAAACCCACTCTGTTTTCATTTTCGAGGCATTTGAAACTTTTTGTTTCTTGAACGGGACATTCTGCTATAGGGGCAGGGACATTACGCTTTTCGGGACAATGAAAACCCACTCTATTTTCAATTTCGAGGCATTTGAAACTTTCTGTTTCCTGAACGGGACATTCTGCTTTGGAGACAGGGACATTCCGCTTTTCGGAATAACGAAAACCTACTCTATTTTCATTTTCGAGGCATTTGAACGAGACATTCTGCTTTAGGGACATGGACATTCCGCTTATCGGGACAATGAAAACCCACTCTGTTTTCATTTTCGTGGCATTTGAAACTTTTTGTTTCTTGAACGGGACATTCTACTATAGGGGCAGGGACATTCCGCTTTTCGGGACAATGAAAACCCACTCTGTTTTCATTTTCGAGGCATTTGAAACTTTCTGTTTCCTGAACGGGACATTCTGCTTTGGAGACAGGGACATTCCGCTTTTCGGAACAACGAAAACCTACTCTATTTTCATTTTCGAGGCATTTGAAACATCTTGTTTCCTGAACGAGACATTCTGCTTTAGGGACATGGACATTCCGTTTATCGGGACAATGAAAACCCACTTTGTTTTCATTTTCGAGGCATTTGAAACTTTTTGTTTCTTCAACGGGACATTCTACTATAGGGGCAGGGACATTCCGCTTTTCGGGACAATGAAAACCCACTCTGTTTTAATTTTCGAGGCATTTGAACATTTCTGTTTCCTGAACGGGATATTCTGTTTCAGGGACAGTGACATTCCGCTTTTCGGGGCAATGAAAACCCACTCTGTTTTCATTTTCGAGGCATTTGAAACTTTTTGTTTATTGAACGGGACATTCTGCTATAGGGACATGGACATTCAACTTTTCGGGACAATGAAAACCCACTCTGTTTTCATTTTCGAAGCATTTGAAACTTTTTGTTTCTTGAACGGGACATTCTACTATAGGGGCAGGGACATTCCGCTTTTCGGGACAATGAAAATCCACTCTGTTTTCATTTTTGAGGCATTTGAAACTTTCTGTTTCCTGAACGGGAAATTCTGCTTTAGGGACAAGGACATTCCGCTTTGCAGGAAAATTCTGCTTTAGGGAAAGGGACATTCCGCTTTTCGTTACAATGAAAACTCACTATGTTTTCATTTTCGTGGCATTTGAAACTTTATGTTTCCTGAACGTGACATTCTACTTTAGGGACAGTGATATTCCGCTTATCGGGACAATTAAAACCCACTCTGTTTTCATTTTCGAGGCATTTGAAATTTTTTGTTTCTTGAACGGGACATTCTGCTGTAGGGGCAGGGACATTCCGCTTTTCGCGACAATGAAAACCCGCTCTGTTTTCATTTTCGAGGCATTTGAACCTTTCTGTTTCCTGAACGGGACATTCTGCTTTAGGGACAGTGACATTCCGCTTTTCGGAACAACGAAAACCTACTCTGTTTTCATTTTCGAGGCATTTGAAACTTTTTGTTTCCTGAATGGGAAATACTACTTTAGGGACATGGACATTCCGCTTACCGGGACAATGAAAACCCACTCTGTTTTCATTTTCGAGGCATTTGAAACTTTTTGTTTCTTGAACGGGACATTCTGCTATAGGGGCAGGGACATTACGCTTTTCGGGACAATGAAAACCCACTCTATTTTCAATTTCGAGGCATTTGAAACTTTCTGTTTCCTGAACGGGACATTCTGCTTTGGAGACAGGGACATTCCGCTTTTCGGAATAATCGGAATAACGAAAACCTACTCTATTTTCATTTTCGAGGCATTTGAAACTTCTTGTTTCCTGAACGAGACATTCTGCTTTAGGGACATGGACATTCCGTTTATCGGGACAATGAAAACCCACTCTGTTTTCATTTTCGAGGCATTTGAAACTTTTTGTTTCTTGAACGGGACATTCTGCTATTGGGGCAGGGACATTCCGCTTTTCGGGATAATGAAAACCCACTCTGTTTTTATTTTCGAGGCATTTGAAACTTTTTGTTTCTTGAACGGGACATTCTGCTATAGGGACAGGGACATTCCGCTTTTCGGGACAATGAAAACCCACTCTATTTTCAATTTCGAGGCATTTGAAACTTTCTGTTTCCTGAACGGGACATTCTGCTTTGGAGACAGGGACATTCCGCTTTTCGGAATAACAAAAACCTACTCTATTTTCATTTTCGAGGCATTTGAAACTTCTTGTTTCCTGAACGAGACATTCTGCTTTAGGGACATGGACATTCCGTTTATCGGGACAATGAAAACCCACTATGTTTTCATTTTCGAGGCATTTGAAACTTTTTGTTTCTTGAACGGGACATTCTACTATAGGGGCAGGGACATTCCGCTTTTCGGGACAATGAAAATCCACTCTGTTTTCATTTTCGAGGCATTTGAAACTTTCTGTTTCCTGAACGGGACATTCTGCTTTGGAGACAAGGACATTCCGCTTTTCGGAACAACGAAAACCTACTCTATTTTCATTTTCGAGGCATTTGAAACTTCTTGTTTCCTGAACGAGACATTCTGCTTTAGGGACATGGACATTCCGCTTTTCGGGACAATGAAAATCCACTCTGATTTCATTTTCGAGGAATTTGAACTTTTTGTTTCCTGAATTGGACATACTGCTTTAGGGACAGATACATTCCGCTTTTCAGGACAATGAAAACCCACTCTGTTTTCATTTTCGAGGCATTTGAACATTTCTGTTTCCTGAACGGGACATTCTGCTTTAGGGACAGTGACATTCCGCTTTTCGGGGCAATGAAACCCACTCTGTTTTCATTTTCGAGGCATTTGAAACTTTTTGTTTCCTAAACAGGACATTCTGCTTTAGGGACAGGGAAATTCCGCTTTTCGGGACAATGAAAACCCACTCTGTTTTTAATTTTTGAGGCATTTGAAACTTTTTGTTTCCTGAATGGGACACTCTGGTTTAGGGACAGTGACATTCCGCTTTTCTGGGACATTCTGCTTTATGGGCAGGGAAATTCCGCTTTTCGGGACAATGAAAACCCACTCTATTTTCATTTTCGAGGCATTTGAATCTTTTTGTATCTTGAACGGGACATTTTGCTTTAGGGACAGAGACATTCCGCGTTTCGAGACAATGAAAAGCCACTCTCTTTTCATTTTTGAAGCATTTGAAACTTTCTGTTTCCTGAACGAAACATTCTGCTTTAGGACATGGACATTTCCGCTTTTCTGGGACATTCTGCTTTAGGGACAGGGATATTCCGCTTTTCGGGGCAATGAAAACCCACTCTGTTTTAATTTTTGACGCATTTGAAACTTTTTGTTTCTTCAACGGGACATTTTGCTATAGGGACAGGGATATTCCGCTTTTCAGGACAATGAAAACCCACTCTGTTTTCATTTTCGAGGCATTTGAAACTTTTTGTTTCTTGAAAGGGACATTCTGCTTTAAGGATAAGGACGTTCCGCTTTTTGGGACACTGAAAACCCGCTCTGTTTCATTTTTGAGGCATTTGAAACTTTCTGTTTTCTGAACGGGACATTCTTCTTTAGGGAAAAGGACATTCCGCTTTTCATGGACATTCTGCTTTAGGGACATGGACATTCCGCTTTTCGGAAAAAAGAAAACCCACTCTGTTTTTCATTTTCAAGGCATTTGAAACTGTCCTTTCCTGAACTGGACATTCTGCTTTAGGAACAGGGCCATTCCGCTTTTCGGGACAATGAAAACCCACTCTGTTTTCATTTTCGAAGCATTTGAAACTTTTTGTTTCTTGAACAGGTCATTCTGTTTCAGGGACAGGGACATTCCGCTTTTCGGGATAATGGAAACCCACTCTGTTTTCATTTTCGAAGCATTTGAAACTTTTTCTTTCTTGAACGGGACATTCTGCTATAGGGACAGGGACATTCCACTTTTCGGGACAATGAAAATCCAATCTGTTTTCATTTTCGAGGCATTTATAACTTTTTGTTTTTTGAACGGGACATTCTGCTTTAGGGACAAGGACGTTCCGCTTTTCCGGACAATGGAAACCCACTCTATTTCATTTTTTAGGCATTTGAAACTTTCTACTTTCTGAACGGGACATTCTGCTTTAGGGACAAGAACATTCCGCTTTTCGGGACAATGAAAACCCACTCCGTTTTCATTTTCGAGGCATTTGAAACTTTCTATTTTCTGAACGGATTTTCTGAACGGGACATTCTGCTTTAGGGACAGGGACATTCCGCTTTTCGAGACAATGAACACCTACTATGTTTTCATTTTCGAGGAATTTAAAAACTTTTTTTTTTTATGAATGGGTCATACTGCTACAGGGACAAGGACATTCCGTTTTTCGGGACAATGAACACGCACTCTGTTTTCATTTTCGAGGCATTTGAACATTTGTGTTTCCTGAACGAGACATTCTGCTTTAGAGACATGGACATTCCGCTTTTCGGGGCAATGAAAACACTCTATTTTCATTTTCGAGGCATTTGAAACTTTTTGTTTCTTGAACGGGATATTCTGCTATAGGGAAAGAGACATTCCGCTTTTCGGGACAATGAAAACCAACTCTGTTTTCATTTTCGAGGCATTTGAAACTTTTTGTTCTTGAACAGGACATTCTGCTTTAGGGATAGGGACGTTCCGCTTTTCGGGACAATGAAAACCCACTCTGTTTCATTTTTGATGCATTTGAAACTTTCTGTTTCCTGAACGGGACATTGTACTTTAGGGACAGGGAAATTCTGATTTTCTGGGACATTCTACTTTAGGGACAGGGACATTCTTCTTTTCGGGACAATAAAAATCCACTATGTTTTCATTTTCGAGGCATTTGTAACTTTGTTTCTTGAACGGGACATTCTGCTTTAGGGACAGGGACATTCCGCTTATCGGGACAATGAAAACCCACTCTGTTTTCATTTTCGAGAAATTTAAAACTTTCTGTTTCCTGAACCGGACATTCTGCTTTAGGGGCAGAGACATTTCGCTTTTCGGGACAATGAAAACCCACTCTGTTTTCATTTTCGAGGCATTTGAAACTTTCTGTTTCCTGAATGGGAAATACTGCTTTAGGGACAGGGACATTCCGCTTTTCTGGGACATTCTGCTTTAGGGACAGGGACATTCCGCTTTTAAAAACAACGAAAACCTACTCTGTTTTCATTTTCGAGGCATTTGAAACTCTTTGTTTCCTGAATGGGAAATACTGCTTTAGGGACAGGGACATTCCGCTTTTCTGGGACATTCAGCTTTAGGGAAATGGACATTCCGCTTTTCGGGGCAATGAAAACCTACTCTGTTTTCATTTTCGAGGCATTTGAACATTTCTGTTTCCTGAACGGGACATTATGATTTAGGGACATGGACATTCCAATTTCCAGGATAATGAAAACCCACTATGTTTTCATTTTCGAGAAATTTGAACTTTTTGTTTCCTGAACGGGACATTCCGCTTTTCTGGGACATTCCGCTTTAGGGACAGGGACATTCCGTTTTTCGGGACAATGAAAACACTCTGTTTTCATTTTCGAGGCATTTGAAACTTTCTGTTTCCTGAACGGGACATTTTTCTTTATGGACAGGGACATTCCACATTGTCCGTTTTCTTTTTCGAGGTATTTGAAACTTTTCGTTTCCTAAATAGGACATTCTGCTTTAGGGACAGGGACATTCCGTTTTTCGGGACAATGAAAACCCACTCTGTTTTCATTTTCGAGGCATTTGAAACTTTTTGTTTACTGAACGGGACATTTGCTTTAGGGACAGGGACATTCCGCTTTTTGGGACAATGAAAACCTACTCTGTTTTTATTTTCGAGGCATTAGAAACTTTTTATTTCCTGAACGGGACAGGGATATTCCGCTTTTCGGGATAATGAAAACCCACTCTTTTTCATTTTCAAGGCATTTGAAACTTTCGGAAATTTCACGAGGTACCCCTGAGGTATCGCTTAATTCACGTGGTGACCAATTCTTTTACACCTTTCACGTGGTGCCCCTGAGGTTATAAATCCTTTCACCTCGTACCCTTAGCCCTATTTTCTTAACAGTTTCCGTTAATTTGAAAAAAAAATCGATTGAATGAGAAAGAAGACACGACTGGTGTTCGTCGGGGAGGAGGCCCCGACTTGGTGTCCTCGACAGTCTCGGAGCGCCAACTCCCGATATGAAGAATCGACAAATTTGTCATCTTGGAGAACCTTTCCAGCTTGATATCAATTATAGGCTCATTCACATTGAACAATATCTGGACAGACTCACCTTTTAAGCTTGTTACGATCCGGTATACGTCTCCGGCCCAGACCTTGCAAGATGACAGCTTATCCGGCCACTTCACGAGGCAAGCCCTCTAAGAGAGCCCGATGCTCGGAGTCAGCTTGCCGTCCTTGCTGCTGAAATCAAAGAAATCGACCCTCTTTGCGAAGGCAGTCACGAATGAGTACACAAAAGGGTGCAGTCATGAATCTCTTCTCCTTCGGCACCTTCAAAATTTCTTCCCCAATTTCTTCCACCGTCCTTGGATCTGGTTGTGGACTTTGATTCGAATTCGAAATCGGCATTGAATTCGAATTTGATACTCTATCCAGATAACAATTAGGAGATGGAATTGATCGAATTCGAATTCACAATTGAGGGATTTGGGGAGGGGTCAGAATTAGGGTTTGGGATCTCGGGGATTGGATTTGGATTTGGAGGAGCACTATCAGCAATTGACTTCCGAGTCGAGTCCGCCACCAGCACCGGCGCCGGCGAACCGCAGCTCCACCTCCTCCCCGGTGAACACCAGGCCGACCCTTCTTCTGTGCGTCTTCCTCCTCTTCGTCGTTCTTCCGTTCTTCTTTCCCTTTCCTTTTAATTTAATTCAATTGATTTTTTTAATTTTAAATTAACGGAAACTGTTAAAAAAATAGGGCAAGGGCACGAGGTGAAAGCATTTATAACTTCAGGGGCACCACGTGAAAGGCGTAAAACAATTGGTCACCGCGTGAATTAAGCGATACCTTGGGGGTACCTCGTGAAATTTCCGTGAAACTTTTTATTTCTTGAACGGGACATTCCGCATTTCGAGACATAATAGAAATGAAATATATGAATAGAATATGAAAATCTCTTATTGAATAAATGAAACTAAAAAAAAAATATGATGGTAATATGCAAAACAAACAGAGGAATAGGATAATTCTAATCAATGAATCGCAAGTAGGAAAAAAAAAAAAACATCAGTAACTAGAGGGTAGTTAATGCAAATAATAGCTAATCAAAAGAGAACCATATTGCATACTACATATCATGTAATATTTATGCTCCAATTTAAAATCATGGGAGGGTAGGTTATATTTACCTCAATGTCCTTCAACTCAGCGTCTCTTCTCATCTTCATAACCGCAACTGATTTAAGCCATGCTTGATAGTCGACTACAATATTCTGCATCAAGGAAAATCTACTTACACTGTTGCACGCATCAGGCTAAAAAAGCAAACTAAGAGTTTCAAACATACTATAATTTAGGAGATGAATATACCAGGTAATCAACTTTATGAACTTTGAGGAAGGTTACTCACACCCTGACAGCAGTAACTTCATTTGCATAAAAATCCTGATTTGAGATAAAACTACTCCCATCTAATTCTGCCAGTAAAAGAATATCAGTTACTCATAAGAATCTCTACAGCAGCATAACACTAAAACTTATTTGAAACTATAATCAGCATAAATTGACTAAGAATAAAATTTTAGAAGCCCATCTAATGCCACAATGAAACCATTTGAGATAAGTGGTTTCTTTGAAAGCACTTCTCTGATTATTGAAACTATAATCAGCATAACACTAAAATTTTAGAAGACCTTCTGATGCCACAATACCGAGAGGTCAAGTGGTTTCATGGTGAAGGCATCAAAGTATAAAAAACACAACAATTAATTGACTAAGAATAAAACTAAAGTATAAAAAACAAGCCTCGTTTTGATAAGATCTTGCCTTTCAATGGTGGAAGCTGCTTTCAAGAGTGTTCAGAATAAAACTAATCATGTCAGAGATGATTCCACACAGAAGATCCATATTTGTTCAACGAATAGAACAACATGTTTGGCTTTTACAAAAAGTACATTAATGAGATTAAAAAAAAGTTAATATAACACCAAAAAATTAATGCTAGGCAATTGTTGGCATGCTCTAGGAATACAGTTCTAGTGGATCCATAAGCCTCTTCCCAATGTAAAATAAATTAATAAGTTCAACAACTGCAAAAGGTAAGGAAATAGTTTGTTATGAAGTTTATGTTACCTCAAGCTCTATCTTATAAGAGCAGTAGAGCACATATCAAAAATACAACTTGTTTCTCATCATTTGCAGGGAAGGGTACCTTTGCCTCCTACACAAAGGAAATTACACAACTGAATGTAATTAGCTTCAAGAAATTTCATGACATCCATAAAAAAATCGAGAATTTGAAGGAGGGAGTGTTGAGTACCATTGTTCTCCTTCGGTTAGCAAGACAGTCGAACCAGAAAAATAATTTGAGATTTAAAAGATTAACGTATTTGGCTTCCTGTGTGATCGACCTTCCCACAAAACAAGAAAACACTGCCGTAAGATTACAACTTGAAGTAGGATTTCTTAATCAGTCATATCTATTTAACAAGAGGGGAAGCTTCTTACCTTGAGGTCCGAGAAGGTGGCTGTGTTTAGCCATCGTGCAGAAACTATTCCTTATGCTATATTTCCTGCAGTTAGCTATTACCATTTTGAAACACATGCTGGGGTTTTTAACTGGATAGGGAAAATAGAGACTTCAACAGCAACAAACCCAAAGGGAGTAAACTACTTACTTTGACGAGAAATTCCTTCAAAGGTTCATCAATACAGTCTGAACAGAGGCCAAGCATATGCAACATAGTTAAGGTTAACTACAAGGATGACAAATAAGAAAATGAAAAGGCAAGATAAGTGACACATGAAAATGATTTTTTAACACCAAAAATAGTTTCAGCGCAATGATATTGTGATAACCAATAGTCCACGAACAAACATGGTTTTCAGTGATTATGATCTTTAGAGTGTCTACTGAATACAGTCCATGGACTCAAAAACAGAGGGATGTCCGAATGTACACACCTTAAATAACTTATGCCAAGTAGTAACTAGCATCAAACTTGGTATTTCTTTAAACATTTAACTTGAAGGTCAGATAACAGGATCACAATCAGAGTGTGAAATTATGATGTCAAGAAATTTTAAACACCAAAAAATGATGCGCACCTAAATCGATAGGACATGGTGAAACTTCAGCTAGAAATGGCATTTAGTACAAGGTACAGAAATACAAGACCAGGGGAAGGAGAACCAAAGAGATATTGGATCACAAAGTGAAAACTATAAAACATAAATAATCCAACATATTGACCTGCTTCTCCAGTGAAATTCGGTACTTGAAATTTGATGGTGCTGAACGATCAGAGCTTAAGTTTTCAACCGCGCGTTCCACACCTTGAACAACATCTGAGAGAGAAACGACACACTATATAGATCATCGGAAGTGAAGATATCTATGAGAAATCGAGGAAACTTTGCAGGAGAGAGAAACGAAAATTAGGGTTTCGGATGAAAGAGAGAAACAGAGGGGGAAATCGAAACAAGAACAGAGAGAGAAGGAAGCGTGTTACCTGGACCTGGAGGGGAGTCTTGGAGAACTGCAGAAGGCCGAAAAGGCGGATGAAGATATCTATAAGAAATCGAGGAAACGCCGCAGGAGAGAGAAACGAAATTTAGGGTTTCGGGATGGAAGCTAGAAACAGGGGAAAATCGAAACTAAGAACAGAGCGAAGGAATCGTGTTACCTGGAGGGGAGTCTTGGGAGAACTGGAGTAGGCCGCAAGGTGTTGTATTTTTGGTAATAAATTACCGTTCAGGGTAAGATTTTTCCTTTTTTCTTTTCTTACCAAACTTGGGAAAAGATTAATTAGCCCTTAACACGTACCTGTACAAGTCTAGAAAAATAAATTATAAAAACGGTTATAAAAAAATTTAATAAAGTTCGCATAACCCTAAAAAAGTAAGGTCTATATGCCAAAAAACATAAAAAGAAATAAATACCTACGTAAAACAAGCTACACAATAAGTAAATATTCAGAAAGATAACCCAAGCCAAGCTACAAAAGGTTAATATTAAATTAAAACAAGGAAAACAAAACAACAAAAAAACAACTAATTCATACGGATCAATGAAAAAATAGAGTTCAATAAATAGTCTTTTTTCAGAAATACTCCGTAGTTGTTGCAGAATCTAAATAAGTACTTGATTTTCCCGTCTTTATACCAGTAATTGATAAATCCAACTCAATCTCGTAATAATCAACAAGGAAATGAGAAATTAAGGAGGAGCAACTCATATTATTTATAAGTACCAAAAACATTATAAACATTATAAGCACTTATAGTTTGCAATTTACCAAAAATGCCAAAAGTTGACAGGGAGCAACTCATATTATGTGGAAATTTTGACTAATCCCAAAAGCTTTCCAACTCCAACTGGTCCTCTAGATCCCTAGAATTTTAGCCCCAATGTGTTCGCGAGATCGTCTTTCCTTCAATATGTACCCTTACTTATCGCCAGAGCACTCAGTCTCAAGCCTGCACACGAACTTTAACAATGTACTACGCCCGACCTAATGGTGATCTAGGTCCTGAAAGAACCTCCCTCTTGTATATGAGACTCGTTGGTTGACTAGGCCGAGTCACTAACCCACATAAAGGCAGTGCATCTCTGGTATGGGAGAAGGGAGACTCTGGGAGCGGGTCGTGAGTGAGGGTTTGGGAAGTTTATATTTTTCATTTTGTGAAGCACATACAGAATTAGAAGATACAAACATTGACTGATCGACACAAACTATATAAAGCACAATACTTCTATGTTCTTAGCCTTAAATCCTAGATTGAGTCATAAATCATTCAAAACTCAAAAAGTCAAGGGCGTTGTACGTATGATGTCCAACTTAACAAAGACTTCATAAATATCCAAATGCATGAATACTAACAGATAGAGAAAACAGAAAGCTTAGATACCATATGATCAGCAACCTACAAATGAAACTAGAAAGCTTAGATCAACAAGAAGTCCAATCACATTGTCCACTAATTATTCATAATGCAAGGAAATTTATCATATAGTTTTTAAAAAGATCTTGGTGATTAGGAGAAAGGATTGCATGATCTACCTAGTCCTCTGAAAAGGTTAGCGAGATCTTCACTTGACGTTGGATCTATTTGTACCAACCCCAAACATACACACAACTAGTTTTGTAGCTTTTACAGGATAACCTCCTATTCCTTATTGACACTAAAGCTACCTGCATGTATTTGATATTTGATTTCATCAATCTCCAAATAAACACAAGAGGTGACAAAAGAGAGTAAAAAAAACACAGTTGGGGGTTAACTAACAAACCAAATAAACAAGATATTTAAGAGGCCCGGGGAAGCAAATTACCGGATGGTATTGGTGATGATCTCCATCGTCCTTCTTGTCTCTCACTTTTCCTTTTCCAGGCTCACACGTGCTTCATTATGACAAATATCAAAGATTAATTAATCATGACGACAGAAGGCCGTAATATTAGTTACACACTTTGTAGTAAGAACTAGAACAATAACTCGACAAGGGCAATCACCTATCAAGCACGCCTCTAGTTTGTTGAAAGGGAAGCTTTGGGTTCTGGTGTGATCTCACACTACACAAGAAAATTTAAACTGCAGTAAGATAAATGATATCAAATTTGCAAATTTTATATTAAACCCAGTCAGGGAACACAACAAGTGCTTCAATGCCAAAGAAAATCCAGTCAGCCTTATCACATCGATGCAAATACTTGTAGTACTGGAACCTGAGAACAAGTTGTACTTTTCCTTAGGTTGGCAAGATCTTAATTTAAAACAGTAGTTCTCATGTCCAATCAGCCACTTCCCCCCTTTACACAATAAACCTGTATGATCAAGAGATGGAATACAAGTTACACAGTAAAATTCCTATGATGAAAACAATGCTCTGCAAAATGCGAATAAAATTTCCGTTCTAAATTAGCTTTATGATAGGACCTATATAAGAGAGGGAAAAAGGTTGTGCAATTGTCTTTTTTCTTGTTAGAAGGTTATGCACCTTTTTTTTTCAAATCCAAACAACTATAAGAATTCCAAGTGTATTATTCAACAGCCAATTACAAGAATATCAGTGCAAAAATAGGCGATAGAGAGTAAAAAGAGAGAAATAAACCAGTAAAAGAGCATACCTGTACAGCTGTACTCACCATTGGATGACCCTCAAGTTCCTCTATTGCACAAACATGATAGTGTGCCCATCTACTCTTATATCCAACATACCACAGCATGAATATAAAAGGTGAACGACAATGAATATGTAAGAAAGAAACCGAGATTGGTGAGCAAACTTACAAACAGGAGCAATACCACAAAATGAAGTTGAATTTCATACAATCAGCGCCTTCCGAAATTTTTGGTCAAATCCCGCAAACACTTGGAAGGAGACAATGACTTTGCACTGCAGAGGGGCAAGTAGCAGGTTGTCGGACAACACAGCTGGGGGTAGTTCATTGTTGATGGCCTTGAGCCCTTGACAGACAGAATTTAAGCATATGTTTTTTAGCTAAAGAAGCAAACAGTAAAACCTAAAGAAAAATGCATGCAGATAGATAATAATAGGCAGTAAACATCAGATTGATACGATATGCAAGAGCTTGAAGAGCTTTGTCAGTTGTAAACTCAGCCAATAGGTTCCTTATTGATAATATGTACAGAATAAAACTAGCATTAAGCACAAACAATGCAAATTTACACCAGAAGGTTCATTGCATTAGAAAGACAACAGTATAAAGGAGAATATAGGCATAATAAGCATCTTTACACACATTCACACAACATAAAGTTACCTCAAAGGTTCACATTAATCAAAATTCATTTTTTTTAAAAGGTTTTACAAATATCATTCAAATTGGAGGCAGACGGTGCACAAGGAGAAGAATGTACAAGGACTAAAAAAACATATTTAACAAACTGACCATTGTTCACACTTCACAGCATGAATCCATGGAAGCTGATTTACTTTGGCCATTATTATCAGAAATAAAAACAAAATTTTCAAACAATCAAAGACCTCTTTCCTAGACAAGGCTGGAGATAGCCTTAGATTTTAACATCAATGGTTCTGGTCCTAAACAGAGCACGATTCAATTGAACATAATCAACAGAGCACTAAAAACAGGCATGCTAAAAGGAGAAAAGAAATGATAACCTCAAGTTCCGCTTTCAAGCAAGTCATTCAAGTGCTGCTCATCTAGTTCTGTGCCCACCATACCTTATATAAACATAAAAGTGAATGATCATCGAAATGTGGGTAAGAATGTAAGATACCATGATTGTTGGGTAAATAACAAATAAAAACATTAATACCTCATAATGTAGTTGGACTGAATCCAAACAGTTTTATACTACATACTACGGCTCTTTCGATCTTGATTTTTCAACATTCCCGAAATAGCCTGAATAAGTGAATGAACACCATAAATCATTTACGGTATGAAATTTCGAATTTAACAATGATCGCATGCTTACAGCTCAAGGGATCTAATCTTCAACATTTCTCACATAAGTGATGAGATATTGAATCATCAAGACAAGAGATGGAAAACAAGTTAGAAAATCTGAATTGTAGAAATTTATAAGAAATCCAAGAAACAATTAGAGATTCAGACCGTGAAAAATGATACCTGTCTGTTTCAACAATTATAGATATGTCAGCTAGTGAACGGATGATAACGAACAAAACATTCCAAAACAAGAGGGTTATACAACTCAATTGTCGCATAATACACTTGCGGAGAGAAGAGAACCTGCTTGATAAAGAAACATCGATTCGAAAGAGAAACAATTAGGGTTTCAAGATGTGAGAGAGGAACAGAGTCGAGTGAGAGAGCGTTTAACCTGGAGTCGAATTCCCAAACCGGATTGTGAACGAAAGCGTCGAGGGGCGATTGATGGAGATCGGGTCCATCTTTGCTTCTCGCTCGCTTCTTTTCTTGTTCGCTAATCTTCGGTAGAGATGAAAAAGAAATTCGAAAGTGTAGATAGCAGAAATCGGGAGAAAAAGGAGGGAAGAGAGCAAGCGAGAGAGCTTAAGGCGGTAAGAGATGGCAATTCTGAGAGCGAGTGAGCCTCTCGGTCTGTCTGAGATCGTATGTCTAGTATAGGCAACTTAAGGCGGTGGGAGGATAGTTGACTAGGTCAATTTGCCATTTTCAAATAAAAATAAAAATAAAAATAAAACGAAGCATAATACGGATTACGGAGTATGTCACAACTCTCGGCCGCCGCCGCCATCACCATGGCCTCCCTTCAGCCTCCACCGCCTCACCGTCGGTTCTCGGCTCACCATCGCTCTCGGCCCACCCCAGCCTTACAAACGACCCTCCACCTAGGCTTTCCGTCACTTTCGGCCACCGCCACCGACCATCCGCTGCCTCGCCCAGCAGCTTCACCGCTCAACAGCCCCGACAGTCCTCGCCCTGCCGGCATCTTTCAGCCCCGTCAGCCTCGGCCTCCGCGGCTCCGCTCTCACGCTGAAGCTTCCCCGGCAAGCTCTCGTCCTGCAGCTCTAAGCCCCCTAAGCCCCGCGTCCTCAACCTCCCACGGCTCCGCTCCTGCCTCCCTCGGCTCCGCCATCCAGCCACCGTTGTGGCACCTTCGGCTCCGCCATCCTGCCACTCTCCCCTTGGTTGCCAGCCTTCGCCTTGGGCCATGGTGATAGCGTTTGATCAACGCCTCCTTCTCTTCTTGGATAAACAAAATTAAAAATCCAATTTTCAATCTTGCTAGTCTGTATCCTTTCCTTTTGATTGTTGTTTTATTTTTTCGCCTATTGCTCATCTTGTCCGTCTCTATTTTGGCTTGCACTTGTGCAGCCTATTATGATCTTGTTATCATCCTTGAGAGGATAAGATGGGTTTTTAGGGTTAAGATGTGCAATGGTTTGGTTAGGATTTAGGCTTGCGGATTGGTGTGCAGTGTTGTTCTTATTGTCCTGCAAGCTTCATATGAACGGTGGTCGATTTGCTATGTTCGTAGACGTCGTGGAGTGCGATCGATATCTGATGGCTCTACTGGAGTCCATAATCTGAGATATCCGCTAGGTTCCCCAGAGTTCTGTCTGTGTGCGTCTTCTCTTTGGCTGATCGGTTTGATTGTTCTGCTAGCTTGTAGTTTCGGTGTAGGACGACTTGTACGTTTTATTACTGCTTTTATTTTTTGTCATTTGCTTCAGTCATTTGCTTCTGTTTGTTTTTCGATTGTAAATGATGGTTAGTCCATCCACCGACTTGTTCGGTCCCTCGGTTTCTCTAGGCTTGTCTGGAGAACCGAATTCTTATCTTGCTTCAAAAAAAAAAAAAAAAAAAAAAAAAACGGAGTATGTCACAACTCACAAGAAACCTGAGGCGGTGGGAGGACATCCTCATTGGAGAGCCCATGGGCCCTAAAGGTAACACATCGGAAAATTTGGTTGAAGCCCAGGTCTCGTATAAATTAGATTTCCTTTCAGCCCAAGTCTCGTATAAATTAGATTTCCTCTAGAGTTATATTTGGTTGAAAATATGAGTTATATTTGGTTGAAAATATTTTTTTATAAAGTCAATTCCTGTATTTTTTGTTTGGTAAAAATCAGTGTATATCTTATTTTTACATATAAAGGTATGATTTTATATTTTTATATCTATATTTATATGTATACATTTATTTGACTATATCTTTATACATTTATGAACCCACTCGAAAGGGTCGATAAAATTTCCGAAAGGGATTTCTTTAAATCTCGAAAGGGTTGGAAAAATTTCCGAAATGGCCTTCTTTAAATCCCGAAAGGGTGTGACCAAAATCCCGTATGGGATTAGAGAATAATTTTAATAATATTATTAATAATAATTTATCCCTGGACTTTTCAGTTTGGTTCCGGGTTAACACACAAATTTCCGTGTAATGATTGTTTTCCTCCCTGGTTTGGCCCGTATTAGTTCCCTCTGTTGGCGTCGGTCTGTTGCTTTGGCGTGAGTACGTTTAGTTCCGAGTTAGGTTGCAGCATCGGGGGTCCTGTATGATCGAGATGTTCGTGGTTGTGTTCGTGATCTTCGAAAATCCCTCATCTAGGTGGGGGAAACGTCGGTGATCCACACTTCCGCAGGTTTCGCCCTTTCCGAAGGTGGGTTGATATTCTCCGCCTTCTCGGCGTCGAGGCACCGTGTGAGTAGTCGCTCTCTCCCGTGTCCTCAACATTCGTGGCTCGCCTTAGATCGTCCTCGTTTCCTCCGCTCGTTGTTGGGTTTTATGGGTTATTTGGGGGGTTTCTTTCATTTTGGTTGATTTGTGTTATTTAGTTTGTTGTATGTTGACGGCTTTTCCGTCTACCGATTCGTTGGCCTATTGAGTTATTGTTTGGTTCTTACCTAATCAAAAAAAAATGAAACCTTTGTGGGGTTGTGATGGTATGAGTCATATAAATACATTTTAGATTTTTTTATAATTAAATTATAAAAATATATATATAATTAAATTGGAAAAAAAAAAGAAAATCCAATACATTTGAACCACGTAGTGTAAAAGGTCTGCCACACATTATAAAATGTCTGAACCACTTGAACCACATAGTGTAAAAGGTATGAACCACGCATTTCTTCTTAAAATCCAAAACCACATGTTGTACAAGTCTTGAAGCACGTATAAGTCTGAACCACATGTTATAAAATGTCTGAACTACTTTACTGAGGAGGTTTTCAGAGAAATTCTATTCTAAAAGGGTTAGAAAAATTATTTTTCCTAGGTTTGAAAATGGACAAATTTTTGACTTTTTTCAAAGGGGTTAGTACACGAAAAAATCTCAAAAAATAAAAATCCAAAATCCTTTGCAGAAGGCAAGGTGGGATGTTGTTAAGGCCATCCATCCACAAAACTCCCACCCGGGTTGTCCAAACGGGCCCGGAATTGCGGTAATGTGCCTTAGAACAGCGTTTACGGACACATGGTCGGTATTTTTGGTGGAACGAGAGATTCGTTGGTCCGATCGGGCCGTTTGAGGACTCTTGGGAAAACTAACATCAAGGGCTACGACTAGCGAGCCCTCAAATGGCCCAATCGGACCAACACAACCCTAGTTTTGCCAGAAATACCAAGCATGTGTCCGTAACTCATACAGTGAGGCACGTTGCCTTTATTCCGGGGCTATTTGGGCATCTCAGGTTGTCATTTCATCGACCTATTACCTCATTAGCATTACCCATTTGGAAAAAGTCCAAAATTTGTCTAGATTCCAAAGTGGTGAAAAAATGATTTTTTTCGCCTTCTTCAAGGAGGATTTCTCATAAGACGTCTGCAGTAAAGTCGTAACTCCTGAAGTTAGCTTTCAAAGAGTGCTCAAATGCCTCTATCGGACTATTGCATCTCCTGTATCGGGGGAAAAAACGAGCATGGGTTTGTAAGTCATATCGCAAGGTAGAGTACCTTGATTTCGGGGCTGTTTGGACGTCCCGGGTGGGTGTTTTATGGACGTCTAGCATGAATAGCATCATAACATGCCTTGGGAAAAAGATTTTGGATTTTTATTTTTTTCGAGATTTTTACATTTTTTTCATGGATTCAACTTTTGGAAAAACTCCAAAATTTGTCCATATTCCAAAGTGGCAGAAAAATAATTTTTTTGGCCTTTTTCGAGGAGGATTTCTTAGAAGACGTCTTCGATAAAGTGATAGCTCCTGAAGTTAGCTTTCAAACCACCGTGCTAGAGCAAAAAATTTTGGATTTTTTTTTTATTTTGACATTTTTTTCGTGGAATACCCCCCTTTGGGAAAAGTTCAAAATTTGTCAAAACTCCAAAGTGGCAGAAAAATGATTTTTTTGGCCTTCTTCGAGTAGGATTTCTATTTTCTCATAAGATCACGTCCGCAATAAAGTTGTAGTTGTTGAACTTAGCTTTCCAACGAATGCGCAAATACCCTGATCCGACCAGCACATCTCTTGTCGCGGAAAAAAATACCAAGGATGGGTTTGTCAGTCCTATGGTAAGGCGCACAACCTTCATTCTAGGGTTGTTTGGACGTCCCGAGTAGGTGTTTTATAGACGTCTATATATCCTGAATAGCATCACACATTTCCTAGATAAAAGGATTTTGGATTTTCTTTTTTTTTTTCCCCAGATTTTGAGAAATTTTCATGGACTACCCCCTTTGTAGAATGTCCAAAAAAATTTCAGATTCCAAATTGACGGAAAAGTTATTTTTTGGGCATATTAGAGGAGGATTTCTCATAAGACATCCTCATTAAAGTTATAATTCTTAAAATTAGCTTTCCAACGAGTGCTCAAATAACCTGATTTGACCAGCACTTCTCCTATTTTGAAGAAAAGAAATTTAGCATGTGTCTATCGATCTTATTATAATGTACATGACCTTCTTTCTTGGGCTATTTTGACAACCCAGATGAACGTTTTATGGACGTCTTGTCTCAATATCATCACACTTTTCCTAGAGAAGGGATTTAAAATTTCTTTATTTTTTTGACAAATTGTGAACGACTGTTTTCAAAATGTCCAAAAAAAAAATAGATTTAAAACTAACGGAAAAATGATTTAAATTATATTTGTAAGTGTGTAATTAAAATGTATGGAAATCCAAACAAACCTTTATATTCATCACAAATATGCATGAATACATGACCAATCATTCAAGTGGTTATATCTTTATTTTTATTTATTTTTCCTAGAAAATAGAAGTCCAATGCCAGGGCATCATGATGGGACCCAACACCTACGGGAAGGTGAAATACATTGGGCCGTGCAAAGATGGGCCCAGTGGTGGGTTCAGTACCTGGTCAGAGTGGACTGGGCCGCTCGTGCAATCCCTCTGATCCTCCATCAGTCTCTGCTTCACTTCCAAGTTTGAACGAGCGTGGGTGCATGAATATTGCATAATGCACATTGGAGTGGAACCCAAACACCACACAACAAACCAAATCAATGTACGGCCAAGAAAAGCCACAACAGGGTGGAAGAAAAGATCCAGTGCGGTGCAGACTACGCAACCCCACCCTACACTCTCATCTCATCGTCTCCACTCTCCCCATTGGCTTTCATAAGTTTACGATCATAACCTCAATATTTTGAGGCAAGTTAATTTTTCGAGTCTTGTCATGTACTGAGATAATAACACGTTCATCATATATATGACCACAAGTTTTTAATTTATTTTTTTTAAAAAATTATTCAATTCGACAAGATCCATCATAATTTATCGGAAAAATAAGAAACAACCATTAAAAGGCAAGCCCCACAAATTTTATAGTCCAAAGGCTGCACCCTCGTGATGGTTTGATTTGTCGAAAAAAATATAATATAATAATAGGAAGTAATTAAGGTGAATTTTTATGTTTGGTTAGATTTTTTTTCTTCTTGAATGATATAAAGTTAAATTCTAAAAAATATAACGTTCTATAAAATATGTGAAATTAGGTTAGGAAGACTAGGTAAGTAAGATTTATTTCACTTTTTTCATTGCTAAATCTCATATGTATCTCATAATATATTTGTATCATTATAGTCCATAGTATAGACTATAGACTATAAATGATGGACATTTTCGACCAAGGAAAAAAGAAAGAAAGAAATGATGAACATTTGAAAAAAAGATGACTAAATTTTCGGCTGCCTTTTACTTTTTCAAAGCAAAAGAGGTGCCCCTTTTTTTTGTCTATTTATTTTATGCAATTATTATTGTATGTATGATATATTATCATTACATATATATATACTTTTAAGCAATTAATGGTTCCATGCATTACGTACTGTGAGAGATAGAGTTGAGTGAAGACATTTTTAGTACACAGTACGTATGTGTTTACTTTTGATGAAAATTGGTCGGAGGATTGTAATTAATTAATCTCTTCCTAAGTGGACATATAATACAGTACATACAGGTGGTTTAAGAATGGCGTATTAATTTCAGATTAAGATACCAAAATAACTCAATAACCGCAGATTGAGAGAAACAACCTATTTAGGGCTTCTTCTTTTTTTTTTAAAAAAAGTAATCATTCGAAGTCCCAGACGAATAGACGATAGCAAATCTGGGAAATTTAGAGGCAGAAGGGAATTGACTGACGAACTAACCGTTATCATACAACTAAAAATAAAGCAAATACAAAGAGAAAAACCCAAATATAAGAGATCTAATCAAACAAGACCAATAGAGAGACAGTCGATGAAAATTTATGACTTGTTTATTAGACCTTTTCAAAGTGGAGAAACTTCTCACTACTTTAAAAAAAAATTACTTTGAAAAAATGTTATGAGATTTAAAACATGAATCATTCATTTAATCTCTCCATCCACGTACAGGTGCTAAAATCTGAATCTATTTAGATTAATTTTTTAAATATCAAATACCTTCTAACCGAAAACAGTTTGCTAGCTAGCTATATGTGTCAACAAATTAAAGTCAATCGTGGACCAATGAATTTAAGAATCTGTGACAAAAGATTGATTTATCATACACCTAGAACTTCATCTCCCTCATTTGTTATCAACTTTACTCTAAAAATAGGGCTTTTTTTCTTAATATAATAAATAGAAGGACTACTGTAACGGGTAACACTCTTTTCATAAACGTTCACTTACAACTTACAATATTACGCGAGCGTTAAAGAGAATATATATTCGACTATTTAAGTTGTTCCCGTCGTTGGCACTTGTCGAACATATTTACTATATATTGTCGCTATGATATATACATCGGTACAAGTGACCGAATGTTTTTCCGGATTATTAAGTTGGATCAGTCTGTGAATAGTGTAAGTTAAAATCGAAGTTGAAATAAAACATAACTAATTAGTGTGGAATAAAATAAAAACAGCAATAAATTCATCTCCTCCTACACTGTTTGGTGTCTGAAAACCCCACCAAAATGGAGTGATAAGAAAAAAGGACCCATTCATGTCCTCCATTGCTCAATTAGTTCGACTTGATACTCCCCTTTTTCCCCTCGACACGATCCGCCTCTCCCGCTCTCTCTCTCTCTCTCTCCCACCATTTCCATCTTTAAGCTGGAAGAGAAATTACAATCAAGAAACAAGATATGAAAGAGGAACACCAAAACCAGCACCTGCATCATCAATACCAAGGATCAGGAGATCACATGGCGGATCTCCGGCAGTTCTTCACCGCAGCGCCGACCCACAACTTCCCGCCGCCGCCTCCGACCCCGCAACAGCCCCTCTTCTCCTCCTTCGCCCCGCTCTCCCACCCCTATGACGTCACCATGATGCTTGCCATGGGCGCCGCCCGCCCGGATCTTCATAGCTTCCGCCCCACTTCAACTCCTGCTGCTGCTGCTGCAGCTGGATTGGATGTGGAAGCTGGATGCGGCGGCGACGGTGGGCTCGGGGTGGGTGTCGGCGGTGGAGACAGCGGAGCCACCGCGAGGTGGCCGCGGCAGGAGACGCTGACGCTGCTGGAGATCAGATCTCGGCTGGATCCTAAGTTCAAGGAGGCTAATCACAAGGGCCCATTGTGGGATGAGGTTTCTAGGTAATTTAATTCAATTAATCTCACTCAACTCATATATAATTGATTAACCCCTTTTATTTTATTCATATCATATACATATATATATCTAGGGTTTCTTATTTTTTTGGTGTAGCTTTGCTGGATGAATGATTAAGCCATGTATATAAAAATAAAAATAAAATAAAATAAAGAAAGTAGAATATATAAATAAAGTAATGACAAAACTTGTTCTTGCAGATCACTTGCAGCAGCTGCTGGACCTTTTCTGTGTGTTTCACTGCAAAAAAATTGTCTTGTTTCATTTTTGAACTTAAGATGCACCCGTGTGTTTTGATCACTTTACCCTCCTTTTCTCAGAACTTCTCTTTTAAACATCTTTGGAAAGAAAATAAATTAAATATGCTAACTAAATACGCATTTCATTTCTGTTTTGTCTTGCCTTTTACTGTGTATTTGCTTCATATTTTACATTGTAGCTTAGCAGTTGTAACTCCTAACTAGCTCTTCTCAACCTTCCTTATAGCTTGATGGAGATTCCTGTCAAGCTATACATTATGTAGTCATGTAGAAGCTTCACAAATACATTGTATAACAGCCAAAACCAATCCAAGAGTAGTATATCATGCTTAAAGCAAGGTTTGAAAAGTCGAGATGTACACATCCTTTCTTAAATTACATAAGAGGGTGTTTTTTAATGACTTATAAGTGCCAATAATGACAACAATAAGAAAGATCAAGGAACGGCAACAAAGAAAATGAAGAAGAAGAATAAACAAGAAACAAGAAACAAGAAACAAAAAGGTTATGCTCTACACAAAACAAAGCCGCACAAACTAACCCTCTACAACTCAAATAGCGCCGTGCCCGCCCCTCCACATATCTGATCTCTTGTTATTTCCTTATTAGGGTCCAAATTGGTTATGCCTAATCACCTACTTCAACTCTTCTTAAGACGCCCTCTACTATATTGAACGCTCTTGATAGCTAGGTTGTCACTCCTACGCACTGACATACTCGAGTCTCTTCTCTTCCCAATATCTTATATATATTTATAATTATTTCTTTGTTTATAATCAATCAGAGATATTTCTATATTCTCAACATTGGACTGTAACATTGTCCCCAACCTAGCCTAGGCATAGATATATAGTTAAGGCCTAATTTTGCAAATTTTGGTAACTGATGCTAAAGAGACCTTTTTGTTACACATATGTATCTTCCATTTGATAAAAACAAGTTTGATTAGCTAGGGTTATCAAGTGTGTATATATACATGCACCCTTAATTAGTTTTGTAATGCATTTTGAATCAGGATAATGTATGAAGAAAATGGGTTTCAAAGGAGTGGGAAGAAATGCAGAGAGAAGTTTGAGAATCTATACAAGTACTACAAGAAGACTAAAGATGGCAAAGCTGGTAGACATGATGGCAAGCACTACAGGTTCTTCAGGCAGCTTGAAGCCCTCTATGGAGAACCTACCCACACAACCACTCATCATCATCTTCAAATGATTGATGGTAACAACATGAACAAAACGCCAATTCACGCCGCCACACCTCATGAAGGCCAGTGCAACATTAGTAACCAAGATGGCTTCCAAAGTATTAGCTTGTCAAATTATTCATCGTCCGATTTTGACTTGTCGTCTTCCGATGAAAAGATTGGGTCCACTGAGAAGGGAGAGTCTTCGATGGGTGGAGGAGGTGGGAGGAGCCCAAATAAGAGAGGGAAGAGGAGTTGGAAGGAGAAGATAAAGGAATTCATTGACTCACAAATGAGGAAGATAATGGAGAAGCAAGAAGCTTGGTTGGAGAACATGGTGAGGACAATTGAACACAAGGAGCAAGAGAGGGAATCTAGGGAGGAAGAGTGGAGGAAGCAAGAGTCCATGAGGATGGAGAGGGAGCATAAGCTATGGGCCGATGAACGGGCTTGGATTGAGGCCCGTGATAAGGCCCTAATGGATGCTTTGCAAAGAGCTGTGAATGGCAAGGAGGTGGCTCTAATGGACAAGGGTTTATCATCTGGTGGTGATCATTCACAAGAGTTACTTATGGCTGCATCTTGTCATGATCATGATCTAAAGACCCAAAAACTACAACAAGAAGAGGAGAGCAATGGAGAAAAATGGGATTGCATTAGTGAGGTTGCAGTTGATCACAAGGGTAAGGGTAATACCAATGAAGATTGCAGCAAGAAAAGGAAGATGAATTGGAGGTCCAAACCCATCAATTGCAACTTTCAAACCAGTGAGCACTTCCCAAACAATCTTTACAAATATGGTCATGATCAAATGAATAGCCAAGGAGGGATGGAGTTGGCCCCACAAGAGAAAAGCTTGGGAGGAGGAAACCCCATGAATGAAAGCTGCTTGAGAATGTTGATTGGTGATCATGGAGGGGAGAACCATCTATGGGATCAGAGCTATGGTGTTAAGCTCAACAATAAAGGTGAAACCAATTAATTAACTAATGCAAGGGATCATTTTATATATGTATATTTATTTATATATATATTTTCATTGTGTTGTAAGTTAGGGTGGGTTGGCTCATTCAGCTTAAGGTAGTATTTGGTGTTGTGGTAGCTTGTAGTACTTGTACCGCTTCCTTTGTTAGCGGTGACCAACACCGTTTCATGAACTATAAAACGCTTTGTCATACACGCTCTTAATCAAATTTTATATCCTACAGTATTGTCCTACTCTACCTAGCTTAAGTTTGTTACTGTATAATGTTTGTATAAAAATGGATTCTAGCTTTGAGCTTAAATCACTGTATATGAGTCCTTCTATTTGGATTACCTACTTAACTGTCCAGTGTATCAACTCAAAAAACAATTAATGCCACCAAATGATTGTAACAGTTTAACTACATATATGTATATAAGTTTTATGCATATGGTCAAACTTATGTAACATATACTAACATATAGCTTTAGAAAACAGTTACCTAGTACAAGTTAGAAGCAAAGTGGGCAAACCAGCTAGGTTAACTTGGTGCTAGCTTGATTGAGACTATACATATATGTATTAAGCTGCAGTTCTGCAACAGCAGTACAAGTTCAGATAGGAAGAGAGAGAACCAAAAATTAATATATGGTAGCTACATCTATAAGGGCCCCTAAATATACAAAGATATATATGTACATATATACGGAGTATCTAGCTAGCTTGCTTCTTTTGGATTTCCCTCTCATATCTAGTCTCTTTCATGAACAATGTTTGTTTCATTAATTTATTGCACTCAGCTCCTCTCTGCAAATTGCATCAGCTTGAATCATCCCTTGCCAAATTTGGGTAAAGAAGCACCTAAAACACATTATTTTGTGTAGTTATATATATAGTATAATTTTAAAAATTATATATAATGATGTGTGTGATGATAATTAAGGACGAGGAAGTGTGCTAATTTTAACACTGCTGGAGAAACAAAATTGTTAGTTGATGTACATATGCCCTAATCGTCTCTGCAGTCCGAAGATTTCCGAATTTAGCCCCTTATTTATTCACTAACTCGGCATTGTTATGTTACTTATATGTATATAAAGTTTTCCAAAAAGGATATTTAATTTGTGCCATTGATGCTTCTTTAACCTTCTCTTGGCTTTAACTACATGAACAAAATAGTACTCCTAATACAAAAAGTCTCTCTAGTTGAGATTCTCAATGGAGATTACAAATCAAATATTGTGTAATCTTTTAAAGAGGAAGATGGATTTGGAATATGGATTAATTCATTATAAGAATTTAATTTTAGCGATTGATTTGATTCATGTAGGAAGTTATAAATAAAAGGAGAGGATCTTGATTCGAAAAAGAATTTTTTAAAGACATAACATAACCTAAAGTCGGGGCATATATATATTATCCATAGGTAGAAGTAGACAACACGCAAATCGACTTTAGGTAGCCCATCCGACCCGACCAATACACCGGAAGACAATTTAGGCTCGGTCCGAACCCGAATTCGATCAGGTCTACCTATGGTCCTAGTGTTGTAGGGGCGTGTACACTGCTGACGCTAGTCTATGAAATTCAATAACTCAAAGTGAAGGGCACTGGCACCTGAGGTCAGCAATAGAGGGACAGCAAAACAGGAGAGATGAGATATGTGCAAACAGAGGAAAAGCTGTGGTAGAACTCAGAGATATCTGAAGCTCTCTTTCTGGGTTAACCAATAGGAGAGAGAGGGCTTCATTTATGCATCTTCAGTTGCTTATTAGACTGTGAACTGATGAGCCCAGCTTTCCATTCATCAAGTCTATCTCTATGGAGTTAATTTCCTTTAAAGAATAAGGCTTTCGCCCACTCCTCCACACCCACTTGCAAATTAGCATCTAAATCACATCACTGGAGGATTCAGGAGACACCAAAAGGTGATTGAAAGTAGGGTTCATATTCGAATTGAATGAGCCAAGTGTTAGTTGTACATCTTATTTAGAAACAAGTCGAGCTCTGATTTGTAATAAGGCTTTAAAAGGTATTTATACTCGGATTGTTTAGTAAATAGACAAGCTCTAGTGGAATTTTTTCCCATCATAGAACAGCTCTAGCTACTAATTGCTCAAGACGTAATAAGTTAGGGGAAATTTTGTAAAGTCTGCAAAATTTGAGCTATTCGAGCTACTATTTCTCGAGCCTTATTTTGAATCGAAATGTCGAATGTTCTCATACTCGACTCGTTTAATAAATAAACGACCTCAAGTTGAGCCGTTTTCTAGTCGAACTCTAGCTAACTACTCGCCTCAGGCCCTAATTGAAAGCATTTCAAATGTGGGAAATCACAACATCACATTATAGAGAAGGAAATGAGAATGGTATTGGGCTTGTATATAGATTCGGGCAAAGCCCAAATTCAATCCTAGGGCACTAGTGAGGTTGAGTTGACCCAATCAATCAATATTCAATAGGCTTAAAAATGTGTGTTAAGCACCACACAATTCTGGGTATAGTAAACAGGGATCAGTAAGGATAAAGGTAGCAATTCTTGGGGAGGAGATGAGCAAACACAAATCAGTCATTATTAGTATTTAATATGTGAGTGAAGTTATGGATAAGTGTAAGTGTAATGCAGGCCAATGCAGTCCAAGTCAAAAGGCATATCCGACCTGTGGTGTTCAACAACTGAAGCAAAACAAATAGGAATTGGGATCAGCATAAGTAAACAGTGACATACCCAAAGCCAAAGGGGCTCCAATCCAGACAACCAATGATTTAAAGCCAAAATTTGGAGCTATCAACGGCGACAGACCATCTAACCATTGGCCCCAAATCCTCCCACCACGAGATTCTTGTTACCCGATAATATATATTATCCTTAATTTATCCCTTCACATAGTTCATGTAATGCATATGCATGGCAATTGGCAAGCACACCAAGCTTTCATTCAGATGGACTCATTTTCGGCCTTTGTCAACCACTTTGATTAGTTTGATGGAGACTTACTACCTCCTTTTCTTTTTCAACTTTTGTTTACCATCAAAATATGTTTACTATTTAGATATTTATGATAAAAGTATAAATTTATTTTTCGTAAAAAAATATATATTTTATACTCTCTTAGTTCAACAAAGCACGTCATTTACTATTCACGCATGTTTGGTATGGTGAGCAAGGAGCCCCGTAAACTTTACAAAGTGAAAAAAACAACTCATGCTTTCACTTTATATACTAGTCAGGTACCACCAATATTTTATTTAAAAAAAACTCCTGACTTTTCTTTTTCAAGTAAGCACCAAAATAATACTCCTTGAATTAGTAAATAAAGAGCGGTCATCCGGGTTAGAACTGGGAATCTTTGGGTACTACCGGCTGCAAGTCATTTCCGGTTGAGCCATTTCGGAATGGTTACCAAAATAATACTCCTTATGTACTGGAAAAACATGTCACTTATTATTCATGCACATATATTAAAAAAAAATGATACTTTATATAATTTTTAACTCTTTAAAAAGTGTGCGTTAATAATAAAATGACATGTTTTCATAATAGAGGTAGTATGAAACTAGGTTTTCAATCAAAACTTTTACTTGAATAATTAACAAACAAAAACCCCTTAAGAATGTTCAAACATGAGTATCTTGCCTTGCCAATGCCAATGCACTTGCTAAAGTCTATTAGTTTGAGTGAATCCTTTATTGAACACTTTATAGTTCCCATTTGGGACTATTGCTCAATGCTATAATAGAATAAGGGCATAGCCATACCAAAAAAAATGGACGGAGTATTAGACATAGAGTATCTTGCCTTTTGTAGTTTCTTTTCTATATATATTTTCATTAACACACATTAAAAAATTAGTTTAATGTCATTTTGGGTGCTATTTGAAAATTATAAAAGTTAGGTGTTCTTTTAAAAAAACAAAAGATACGTAAATGGTGATCTTAGGCTCTTAGCACATAAAACTAGTAATATTTTGTTCTTTTTGTCAAAAGTTTATGGTGCTCCTGCTCCTTACTCATCCCATCAAAATTGAGTTATTTAAATTAGTTTTTCCTAATGAACGGATTATGACATTAACTTGGCAAACGACACACACCACTAGCATTTGCATCTTTAAATTAGTTTTTCCTGATCAACGGAGTATGACATTAACTCGGCAAACGACACAAGCCATTAGCATTTGCATCTTAAAACTTCTTAAAGTGTCTATTTTCAAGTTCACAAGGGCTTGAAAACACACAAAAGCTCTTCATAAGAAATTTCTGAGTATTTTCCAAGCATTTATTTTTTAAGAAAACGTCCTAGAAACTAGAGAGCGAAATGACCAAATTGATAATAAGATGCACAATCTGGATGGATTGACAAAACAAAGATAACGGAGTCTGAACAAAACTTGCTTAGTACTTGTAGTCCTTGACGTGAAGTGATTCTGTGGCACCTTCCACTGCGGCTCCACCCTCATACTTGCCAAGGGTTGCTTCAGAGTTGGCCTTGCACCTGCCGAGGAACACTTCTTGCGCCTTCTTGACATTCTCCTCCTTACCAGCCCAGGCCTTCAGGGTGCTTTGTTGAAGAGCACGGCCGAAGGAGAAACTGAGGGACCATGGCTTCTTGGTCTGGAGCTTGTTCATGGCGCTGAGGTTCACTGAAGCCTCCTCCTCACTCTGTCCACCAGACAAGAAGACGATGGCAGGCACAGCAGGTGGTACGGTCCTCTGCAAGGCACGAACTGTGTACTCGGCTATCACCTGTGGTGCGACCTTCTTGCTTTCAGATCCTGGAGTGACCATGTTGGGTTTCAACAAAGTTCCCTCAAGGAGAACATGGTGGTCGTTGAGGGCCTTATAGCATGCGGCTAGTACGCGTTCGGTGACAGCAGCACAGGTGTCAATGTCATGAGATCCATCCACCAAGATCTCCGGCTCAACAATGGGCACCAAACCGTTCTCCTGGCAGATAATTGCATAGCGGGCAAGTCCATTAGCATTCTCATTGATGGAAAGCTGGGATGGCTCAGTTGGGCCAATCTTGAGGACAGCACGCCATTTGGCAAACCTAGCACCAGCCTCATAGTACTTCTGGCAGCGTTGGGCAAGGCCATCGAGACCTTGAGTAGTTGTTTCCCCATTGGTACCAGCCAATTCAACTACTCCCTTGTCAACTTTGATACCAGGAAGAACACCACCTTCCTTCATAACATCAACAAAAGGCTTGCCTGAAGGACAAAAAGCAGTAAATCAGCAATACAGCTCGCACGCATCACAATATTATAAACACAAAAGAATACACTCTTCAAAAGTGAAGAACACATTATTACCCGAGGCAGTCTTCTGGTAGAGGGTCTCCTCGAAAAGGATCACACCACTAAGGTACTGGAGAGCTCCAGGGGTGGTGAAAAGAAGCTCACGGAGAGCCCTTCTGTTGTTCTCAACATTCTCAACGTTGATGCTGGAAAAACGCTTGCCAATTGTACCAGTAGACTCATCAGCAGCAAGAATACCCTTCCCAGGGGTGCCAATGTAAGCAGCATTGGCAATGAGCTCATCTTCATCAAGTAAAACAAATCAAATTTTAATAAAATCTGATTGGATAATTGACACAGAAACCATCATATCAGAAAACTAAATTGGTGATAGTAACTTAGTACTATGCCCTAAAACATTTTGGATTATAACTGATATAACCCACGCATCAATGATAACATGGAATCCAATAAGCATAACCTCATTTCCTAGTGAAATTAACTATCGGAATACATGCACAGTATAAAGCATAAATTATTAGGGGAATATATACTCTCTCCGTGAGAGACACCAGTTTCCATAACTAAGAACTTGATTCCCAATTCCCGATACAAGTGATAAAATTACAATCGCAGAAGTGTTTACATGTACTGTTATTAGGATTTTTAACAAATGGAAAAGCAGATGCTGACAATAGTTGTGGAATGAAACGTTAATTTTGCATCCCCACCTGAAGATCTATTAGCAGCACACTATCAATATAAAATTCCATAGATTTGCTTTCTCATTTACAATCCTTATTACAGTATAAAATAAAAACCGTTAAACCTAACTCCCGAAACAATTTCTCTGAACTTACGCAGATCTGAACTCAATCAGTGAAAAGGATCATCACACCTCATTCATTCACCGGAAAGGTTGAATAAGATTAAGTTCAGCAACGTTTTCAATAACGATAAAAACATAAAAGCACTGTCACACGGATCCGTCGCAAGAACTTGTAATCGGTCAAACAGAGTCGTACTCCTAATCAAACAAGCAAAAGTTTATGCGGCCTTGCAAGATCTTGCAGAAAAAAAACAGATCTACAACAGATATGAGAAAACTACCGAATCACGAAGACTAAACGCAAGAGAGGAAGTGATCTAACACCGTAAATACACAGATCTACATGAAGAACCATAACGCAGAGGAATGAAGTAGGAATTACCAGCGTATTTGCCTCGGTAAGCCGACATGATCGAAGAGAAATGGGCGGCGAGAGTTCGGAAAGAGAGTTTTGCGGAGGCGGAAGAAGGAAGAGACTAGAAGATAGTGAGGGAGAGGGGGGAAGGGGTTTATAAAGAGGAGAGAATTAAAAGGGCAAAATGGGAAATAAATAAAGGAAAGGAAAATCTAGAAATGTTAGGGTGGGCGTGAGAGAGGCCTTTTTTTTTAAAAAAAAAAAAAAAAAAAAAAAAAAAAAAAAAAAAAACCGGAAAGAATTTGGCCATGAGGCGACCTCATCTGCCAAGGGCATCCAGGCGGATGTAATTTTGTAGCGCAGGATCGTCAGGTGCAAGGGGCCCAGAGATAGTAAGACGGAGGTGCGATAAGTGGTCCGCAACTCAGTTTGCTTCTCGATAGACATGACGAATCTCCAAAGATTGGAAGAAACCAAGAGAGACTCGACTGTCGGAGACAATCATTTTGGAATCTCCCGTTGGTTTGTCGCAGCCCTTGAGGCTGTTGATTATGGTGAGGTTATCTCCCTCGATAATCAGATTTGGTATGTTGAGATGCAAGGCCGCATTGACGCCGTGCTAGAGCCCCATACCCTCAGCACCTGAGACAGAGGCAATAGAAGACGGCCCAGTTCCAAAGTAGATAGGTTGTCCTATGTGGTCTCGGATTATGTACCCGAAGGAGCCACCGATACTAGGGGAGTATGCTCCATCGAAGTTCAGTTTACATGTGCCCGGTGGAGCACTGTGCTTTAGGGCGTGAGAGAGGCCTTGTTGCTATCGCCATTCGCCACGGTTTATTTCTCCAATTTTTGTTCTTTCATATTCAATTTTTATATTGGTTGATAATTGAAAAAAAAATTAAAAAATTTGGATTGTGTTTGGTTGAAAGAAGACTCGAGGTCAAATTACACGTATTTGCAGTCAAAACCACAGCATTCCAGTAAAATTCAAAAACGTATCTTTAAATCAGTTTATTTCCCGGGTCAAAAATAAACTTTTTAATCAAGAAACATATCTTTTTATTAATTAATCATTGCAAATTTTCAATATTGCTTTATGGTGATTGTTTGGTGGGATTGTTAATAAATCAGGAGTGAAAACGGTGGGTGAGCAGCTGGTTTAAATGTACCCGTGAGTCACATCGAACATGGGGCGGTAGTAGGTGGTGGTTTCCTCACTCCATGCTACTTTCTAACAAAAAAAAAAACCAAAATATTCACACTTTGCAAAATAATTATAAAAATAGACATCAATTGAAACTATTTGTCAAAATGTTCAAAGTTGTCAGGATAAACAGAAAATCGTGGTTTTCTTTGAAAACTAAAAAAAAAAGAAAAAAGAAAAACATAATAAGGTAAATCGCGGTTCTACCTTTTTTAAAAAAAAAATTTTGTTAAAATGAATCCCCATTGCAGGGAGGGAGAGAGGAGCAGGTAGGGTGGGCGGTGGCAATGGCAACAAAGAAGAGGGAGGCCGGTGCAGTGGCAGCGAAGAAGAGGGAATGAGGTCCGATGGCAGCGGAGGAAGGAGATCGCTGCGAGGCCGGATCTGGTGCAAGGAGGAGACGCCGGAGGAGGAAGGAGGAGAGGTCGATGACAGCGGGGGCACGCCGGAGGAGGAAGGAGGAGAGGCCGGATCTGGTGCAAGGAGGAGACGCGGAGGAAGGAGATTGATGCGAAGGAGGAGACCCCGAACGATGACGCCGGATCCAGATTCTCCCAATTCCCAATTGATCCACCACAAGAACCTTTGTAATTTCAAACCTAGATCTCGAATTGAATCTCAAATTCCGATCGAAGCCCCCAAATCATCCTCGAGATTGAATCTCTCTAGATCTAAAACTCTCCCGCATCGACGCCTCCGTGTTCTTCCGACGCCTCTCCGGATCTCTGAAACCCTTCGACCTCCGGCGTCTTCCCTTCCACCGGATCCGGCGTCGCCTCCTTTGTCCAGCCTCTCCTCCTTCCTCCTCCGGCGGCCTGGCACCCTCCGTCCCCGTTCCCTATTTTCAATTTTCCTCTGTCATCCTTCGCACCACCACCGCCCCATTCCCTTCCACACTCCAATCCTCTCTCCCCCTAAAACAGGGATTCATTTAAAAAAAAAGGGTAAAACCGCGGTTTACCTATTATATATATTTTTTATTTTTTGTACTTTTCTGTTTCTCCTGACAATTTTGAACATTTTGACAAATAGTTTCAATCGATGCCTATTTTTATAATTATTTTGTAAACTGTGAATATTTCGGAAAAAAATTCACTTTCTACTTCCTACTGGATCTAGCTTATTTCTTTGTTTTTACTTCTTTTTTTTTGATAACGAGGAACACACCTTCGGTGGCAAACCCCGAGCACGTGACCCAGCCGGCAAGAGCCACGTACTAGCCAGCCGACAAGAGCCACGTACTAGGTAAACTGGGTTACGCCGACCGGCTCGACCCACTGGTAGGGAGGAAGGTAAACTTTGGATTTTCACCAAGGAAAGAGGCGGAAGCAAGGATCGAACCCGGGACCTCCTTACCCCTCTACTTGCTCCTTATCAGTAGGCCACCCCGACTGGGGCAGAAAAAGGTTGAAAGGTATGGATTTTCTTTGTTTTTACTTTAAGAACAAAGAAAAAGGATGAAAGGTGTGATATGTCTATGGGTGACTCATAAATTATTGTCTCCGACAGTCTAATTTCCTCAGACTTTTTCCATTCTTATGAGATTTGTCGTGTCTATAGGGAAGCTAATCGAGTTGCGGACCGCTTATCGCACCTTGAATTCGCTATCTCGGGTTCATCGATACCTAACGACTCTGTGCTCCGTAATTTCATCCGTTTGAATGCTCTTGACATATAAGATCTCTCCATATTGCCAAATTGCCAAATTATTTTCGGTTCAAAAAAAAAAAAAAAAAAAAAAGGCAAAGTTTTTGGTATACGCATGATCTATGACGCCATTGCCTGAAACACTCTCTCCAATTTCAACGCAATAACCTGCTGTCAGTGCCAACTCGGAACTTGAATTTTCATTGTTAATACTAGTAGTAATTAATAAACACAAGTCGATTTCGATCGATCATTTTATATTTAGAAAATTATAATTCCCTGTAAGATAAGGGCAATATCATGCCGATCAATGACATAAATTAAGGTGATAAGTAAACGAGAAAGCATATCGATCTATCAGCATAAAATTAGTTATAGACGATATATTATTTTATAGTATGGCTTACGGAATCTGAAAGTGGCCACTAGGCCTAAGCCAACAATCGTCTACTTTAGTGTGATAATATATGCCATCAGTCCACGTTACGGAGTATATAATACCTTTTTTTTCGGCAAGTAGGGAGTATATGATACTATAATGTACACATTATTAATTCATGTATTAGGGCCTTTATTTATTCACATTCATTGATGCATGTCATGATAACTTATTGACATTGAATGTGCGCCTTTTTGTGTTGGATAAAAAACAGCATTTCAAACTTTGGTTATGAGTTATGAGTGATAAAATTCCATAAATATAAGGTGGAAAAAATGTTTAATTATACACTATTTTAAGATTTTGTGTTATAAGGGTAGATTTCGTTCTTATAATTAAAAATAAAATAAATCCAACACGACCCATGCCTTGACTCTGGATGGTTAAAGTACCATAAATATAAAAGTGGAAGGAATCTATCTCTACACAGTGGCTTAAGCTTTTTGTAATACTGTGTACTTTACGTGCGAGGCACGGAATTGAACCATATTCTACAATGAGCAATGTGACCCCGTGATGTGTGCTACTAAAATTATCAAAGGATGTAAAACTATAGCCTCCATTCGATGCAAGTGCAAGTCATTGAATGAGACTAGATTGATTAGTAGAAAGACTACGTAGTCAAGAACCCGCTATCGAACCATCCGAATGATGACATTTTGTCAGTTTATGCAATATAAAATCGTTATCAACAGTGTTGTTATATGGAATCATACACTCAACCTCGTCAAACATATTTGCAGCTTGGGCTGCTCTTCCAAACTGGCTAACTTAAAAGGCCCAATCTCAGTCTAATTTAGGCTTGTTGGGCCAGTGGGTCTAGCCCATATAACGTGTTTGGATCTATTATCTGCCCATATTAAAACTCAAGGGACCGGAGCAGCAATGTTTGATGGAATCTTAATACCATTTTCATTCAATCTTATGCGCTGTGTTTGGATCAAGGATATTGTTATATTACTCCATATAAATTACTCCCTCCGTTTCCTTTTAATTTACTTTTTTACTATTAATGCACGTTTTTTAAGGTGTGAAAAACTATATGAAATAACAATTTTTTAACTTATTTTTTTCAATAATCTCATACTTATTGGTGATAAGAATAATATTATAAAATTTTTTTATTAAAATATTAATATTTAATATAGTTTTTACCGTTCTAAAACAACGTGCATGACTTGAAAAAGTCACTTAAAAGAAAACGGAGGGAGTACTATTATTATACGAGGCGCATCGTATAATTTTTTTTTTATATAACAGAAAAAACGACGATGATAAGGTTTCTATCTCGGAAACGGATAAGCAAGCTGTGTAAGATAGATCATAGATGTGCTACATTTAGTTGGTTGCAACTTGTGGTAGGACTTAGGAGTACCTTATGTAGGTGTTGGAAACTTGAAATGCTTCAATTCGACGCCATAAAAATAGGGGTAAGTCAGAAGTGCCCGTCCAACAGCAAAATTGTCCTCTCTCATAATTGTCAACGGCTGTCAATTTACCCAACAAACGAATTAAGAACAAGAGCACACGCCCAGTTGGCAGTTGCCACAACTTCCTCCCTCTCCTCCTCATTAATATTGTATAGCTTGCACTCCTGTCATGTTCTTCGTGTGTTCTCTTTAATGTATGCAATACCTTCCCCAATGTATTCTATTACTACGTGCATCCTTATCATTCAGCATTCTCAATTTATGCTCCGCTTAAATAACAATTAATCATTTGAATATATTTTTAATTACAAGCATATTGAATCATGTTGAGATGTTAAAAAAAATATCACACATCGAAAATATAAATATAATAGGGATAATTAGGTGAATATACCTTTTCCAAATTTTTTATGAGTGATTATACCAATAGAAGTTGTTTTTTGGTAATTGTACCTTTTTTATTATTAAGGACTGATTTGCCCTTCGAGAGAGAGAGAAAAAAATATTGTTAATCATTTCCATAAATCACGTATTTTGTAACCGTCTTCTTCTTCCCAGATTGATTAACTGGGTTAATCGCTCAATACACCATATTCTTCTCATCCAACGCTTTATTTTGATGGCCGGTCTGTGCCAATTGAAATCAAGTTACAAGATTGAAGGTACGTGGTTATATATATCTTTTATGCTATAATTACTGCGGTATATTCCATAAATACTAAAAGCAAGAGCCTAATGTTGGATGAAGAGAATTGAAAGAACGTGCGTGCCCTCATATTTTGAATTGGAGATTATTGTCCAACGTACACGAAGGGCTATTGCTTGATCTTGTAGATTCAATTGGCCAGCAATCGACGGTCGACGTTAGCTACAATGTTGATGTTGATTATATAAGTTACATTAATATAATTGTTGATAGATAGTAGTAACTTCCAATAAATATTTGCTTCTCGTAATTAAGTTACAATATTGATTACAAGTTTAGTTACAATGAATTAGTTACAATCTATTATGTGTATTTATTGTAGCCTATTAAAACATTAACATGTTAGTTAGGTTATAAATTAGGTACAAATAATTAATTACAAGAATCAAAACACATACAATTAATTAGTTGAACCTCTAATTGTTACAATAATTAAGTTTCAAGAATAATAAGGTTTCAAGAATAATGGTTACAATATTTAAGTTTCAATACTCCGTAATTAAGATTTCAAGAATAATAAGGTTTCAAGAATAATGGTTACAATAATTAAGTTTCTTGTAGTACTCTAGAGTTACAATCGGTTACAAGAATAATAAGGTTTCAAGAATAATGGTTACAATAATTAAGTTTATTGTAGTACTCTAGGGTTACAATCGATTACAATATGTTACAATCAAAATTGAATTTCCTGTAACCCGAGACAATTCACCAGATGATTAATTGAACCTCTAATGGAAGTAGCATGTGTACGTACAAATAATTTTTCTTTTCAGAATGTAAAACAATCTTATCTATATCTATTTACTTTTATTTTCATTTTAAAAAGATAAAATCTTATCTATATCTATTTACTTTTATTTTAATTTTGAAAAGATAAAAATCCTACCTTAAGGGTATTTAGGTAAAATTCACCCTAAAAAGATATAATTACTAAAAAGAAAAATTTAAGGGTATAATTACCAATAAAAAACATAAAAAAGGTACCTTCTCTCAAATTTTCACAATATAATATCACTCAACTTATATACAAAGCCACTAGCACATATACAAATAACTACTTCAATAGCGACAAATAACTACAAAATACCAAGTTTGTCAAACTTGGCCGATAACTATCTTGATTCTAAATAGTTATTGACCAAGTTTGACGATCCTCAAACAGTCGATCACTTATGAAATCATCCATCACCACAAGTGAATAAAAGAATATAATGTTTTTTTTTCCAATTAAGGATTCTAAGAAACTAGATAACTGATCAGGAAAAAAAAAAAAAAAAAGCGCTAACCAAGTTTTCTTGAAGCACACACAAGAAAGGAGAACTCAACCTTGTCATGGTTAGTTTGGGCTAACCTCTCCTCCTCGAACCACAAGCTGCTATCCAACCCGCTCCTCGTCCTGAACATGAAAAACCCATCACCCACCGTTGATCTGTCATCGTCCTCCGCAATCCAACGGCTGACATCCCACATCACATCCACCAGCAAACCGTCAACGAACACCACTTGATTGCCCCTGAAGTTCCAATTGAGCCTCCTGACCCTCACCACCGCCCTCTTATCGATCAAAACCGTTAGCCCCGGGTCCACGTCGCCCCCTTCCTCGCCGCACCTGATCGCCACCTCATGAACCCGGCCCGAGTCGCAGAACCTCGCCCGGGTCGAGAATTGGGTCGAACCGGATAGATACTCGCAATACGAGACCAATGAGGACTTGCCAGGTGGCAAACCGAAGGTCAACTTTTGAACGGAAGGATCCTCCTCCATGTCTCCGAGGAGGAGGCCCAGCACGGAGTCGACCAAAACGACGACGTAGAACGACCCGACGGGCTCGGGGCCGGGCCCGAGGAATCGGGCGTTGGATAGGTCCCAGTGGACTCTGAGCGTGGACCCGCACGCAGTGAATCGCTCCTTCCCCTTGTCGGCGGCCATATTCCGGAGCGCGGAATCGGGTTGGCCGGATACAGCTTTCCGGGTGACGCGGATCCAGAAGCCTCTGCAGAGGAGCTTGGCGGACCAGGTGAATGTGATGTGGAGGTGAGTTTGAGGGGAGAGCTTGAGCTTGTAGGTGGAAACGACGGCGTTTCGTGCGGGAGGGGACAATCTGGGGGAGACATAGGACCTGTATGGATACGAAGAACAGTAAGAATCGGAGATTTTCACGGCTTGATCACTGTAACAAGTCGCAATGCCTCGCATTGTACAGACGATAAATTCACACAGAAAATTGAAATTGGATGTGTGGATAATCGGGGAATGGGAGATCCGGAGTTGTATGGATAATGGACACAGACGAGAACAAAGTAAGAAGAAAAGGGGTTGAAATGGAAAAGAAGCACGGAAAAGGGGAAAAACGGTTTGCTTTTCTTCTCCTTTTTGTCTTCTTGACATTAAATAGTTTGCTTTTTTAGTATGGTCCTTCATGAGAATTTTTCTCTCTTAAATGACATTTTTGCCGACCAAGAAAATATATATAAATGACATATTTACTTATCAGTTATAACAAAAATTGAACTCACACTATTAGTTTGCAAGATGGAAATTCGTTATTTATATTTTTAGTATAGCTTATAGTCTTTTCTCATTTTACTTGTCACAAAAAAGGTGTATTTACCTATCACAAAAATCATTTAACTAACAATTATCTTGAATTTCAGTTTTATTGATATTGAAATCTCTAAAGGAAGCAATGTATAAGTCCTCCCCTAAATGTTGATTAGTCAACACATAAAACTATTCCTTATATCATTCTAAAAGTTTTGGTAAACAAATTACCTATTAATTAAGGGTTTATTTTTGACATTCTTACATGATTGATGAATTAAAATTTCAAACACTAAATATTTATGCCACATTCGATTTGCATCACACACACAAAATTAGAAGCCATAAGTGTTTCATTCGTTTTATAAACAAATTACCTATTAATTATTCAATCAATTCAATTGATCCAAAACTACACCCTCCAAGACACTTGCTGACTTGCACATTACAAGAGCGCCAATCCCTTTGAACTACATTACAAAGATGCAGAGAAGTGTTTAGCTTGTGTTATGAGCAAGTTGCCTATCGATTATTCGGTCAATTCAATTGATCCTAAACTATCCGATCCTAAATACTTATACGCTATAGGATCGTCAATCCCCTTATGCTCCAAACACCTATTCCTCCACATCCGATACCCTCCAAATCCAACGGCCATGGTTACACCTAGCAGTAACAGCAACCCAATCACAACCCCTGACCACACCCGGAGCTCCCCATCCCCTGCGCTCGCCCGCACCTTAAAATACCCCACCCTACTCCGATCGCCAATAGCCACCAGGGTCTGGATCGGGTAGTCCAATGGATAGCAGTACCCGGTTGCGTTATGATACACCACGCCCCAGCACGTGCAGTTGGATTCGCACGCCCCTTCGCAATCTTCAAACGATGCCGTTACGAAAAACCCCATCCGCTCCTTGAACGGCAGCTCCACTCCCGCCCTCCTCACAACCGTGTACCCATTTTCGTTGCATAAATCGCCGACCACCCGACCCGAATAGCATTCCCCGGGTCGGGCCTCAACCCGCTCATCCAAGCAGGCGCACCCAGCC
The DNA here is from genome assembly GCA_963922045.1 of Persicaria maculosa. Lineage (NCBI taxonomy): Eukaryota > Viridiplantae > Streptophyta > Magnoliopsida > Caryophyllales > Polygonaceae > Persicaria > Persicaria maculosa. The sequence continues at coordinate 747,285 of OY998252.1, forward strand.
CCGGCCCCGCAAAGCCCGTAGAGCCCGCACGGGCTAGGAAGTTCGCACGTTTCGGATATCGCTTGGTAGTCCAACACCCATTCGGATCCGGACCAATAATACCCCTTTAAGTTCCCGTCTGATCCGATTTTGATCCGATGAGTACCGGGTACGGATCTCCCGTAGCTGTTGAAAGGCTGAATGTCTACGGGCTTTGGCGCGTTTTGGTACATGCCCAAGTATCCATCGGATGAGACCCGAATGTGAATCGGGCCCTGGCCCGGGATAATCTTGGCCCTGGCCTCGATTGCAGTGTGTCTGTAGTAGATTTGATCTTTGTTCGCGTTGAATTTGGCGTACAGGCCGATGAAATCAGGCCCTAATCGGAGCTCGAAGAGCTGATTCGATGATCGGAGAGTCAGGTTAGAAGTGAAATTTTGGTTCTCCAATAAAGTGTCGGATGGGAAGTCGAAGCTTTGCCACAGCGGTGGACCCGACCTGGGCCCGGTGATTTGGAGGTTGGAGGAGGCGGAGAGGACGACGCGGTCGCCGCCGGGGGTGTTGGAGGACCAAAACGCCCCTGAGTGGGGATCAGAAATTATGATGCTGCCATTGAAGGTGAGCGGGGTATGCTTGGACCACTTGGCGGGCCGGTTAATCGGGGCGGTCCAGATCGGCTCGCCGGAGGGGACGTGGACAACGGCGAGGGCGAGTTGGTGCGGGTCGACCCGGAGGAAACAAAGGGAGAAGTTTGCGGTGGGGTCCATCAGGAGTGGCTGGAATTGGGTGGCTGCGGTGGTGTCCGGGGTGGCCTGGTAGCCCCGGAGAAGCTCCGAGTGGGCGGCGAAGGCGGCGATGGGTGTGAAGATGACGTGGACGGCGATGAGGAGAGGTAGAGTGTTCATTGGGGAATTTGGGGATTTTGATTGAACGTGGGAGAGTAATCAAAGATGCATCATCCATGTGAGATGTAATGTTTGAATATTAGAAAGCAACAAGTGGTGTGTTACAGTGGTGAGTAATGGTTCAACTAACAACAATGTAAAGCCATTTCGATAAGGAATTGATTATTGAATATATAACTCATTGCCTCATTGGTTGATTTGGTTCAAGTGTTCAACTTAACAACTATTGAAAGTCAACAAATATGTTGATTATAATTTATACAGATAAGGTATACGGAGTACTGTTTAGGTAAACTCAATTAAACTTTTAAGCATTAAAATTGGGTGATACCTCTATTAAAATAATACGGAGTACAAAAACTTGGGCAACAAAAACATTGGGCCAAACCCAAAGTGGGCCTGAATCTGTTACCCAAAAAAGGGAGAGTAAAATTAATTTGTTGAGAGTGGGATTTGAACCCACGCCCTTTCGGACCAGAACCTTAATCTGGCGCCTTAGACCAACTCGGCCATCTCAACTTATTGTTACCATTTTCCATTCTAACTAATTTATAGGAATATTAGTTTTTCTAGATTTTTTTTTGAAGTAAAGATCACATGTGAAACACTTGACGAGAAACGATGCCTGAGTGTGCACCAGCACTGTGTAGGGGGTCTAGGAGTCCAGTTTGAGAGGGGGGTTGGAAGGTATTGCCTGGGCTATTAGTTTTAATATATTTACCGATTTAAAAAAAAATAAAGATCACATGTGAAGTTTAGTGGTTAAGGAAAGAACAAGCAGCCGAATTAGGCAAGACTACAACTTATATAATTCACACTTGACATTACAAAAAATAAAATAAAAAAGTGGCATATTTTAGAGTTGGTAAACCTAAGGCCTGTACGGCTGTACTAAAATGTCAAACCCGTGATGTTTATTTAAAAAAGGAAAAGTTGTATTGTGCCTAATGTGTTAGCTCCGACTTAACTAGAAGGTCACTACATACAAGGTGAGTCACAACAAAACACTGAGTTCCGTTTCAATAAACCAAAAAGAAGACAAAAAGAAGCAGGCAGATTGAAGATACAAAGTGGAAGCGTGTGGGTTTCTTCCTCTTCTATTTTAAAATTGTGTATAAATAACACAGTTTGTGTTTTTGATTATGGGAGCTGAAAATAGTCAAAATACACCACTTTCCTTCATATGACATCCAATTACACAGTTTTAAATTAGAATCAACCAAAGTTACCCTTTAATCTGTGGCCTGTGAGTGAAGGAATTATGGCCAAACAAGAAGGATTAGCTGGTCTGGTTTTAATTAGAATTGAATCTGGTGGAGTGGAGTTTATCAAAAATTAAAATACATGACAGTTTGGTAAAATCTTAACCGTCCATTTGTGCTTAAATATGGGCGCAGATACCAGAGTCAGTTTGGGGAAGGAAAAGAGACAGAAAAAAAAGAGTTGACCACTCTTGTTGCTGTTACTGCAAAAGGGTCAATTTCCCATACCTTGCATTTCCCCCACACCATTTGCCTATATATTCAAATTCAACTACACTTTAGATACAGGCTTATTAGCCATTAACCCTCACCTCTCTCACAAAAGGGTTAAAAACACAGGGGAAATGAGGAAGGGAAATGCTTGTGCTTTTGCCTATTTACTCTGCATCTTCTTCCTTGCTCTGGTTTTCACCGCCTCGGCATCTCGGCGTGCTCCTCCAGTAAAAATGCAACAAGGTAATAAAAGGAGAGGGGGGTAAACCCTAAAAGTGTTTTTAAATTTCAAGTTTTTTTTTTTTACCATATATATATATATATATATGCCTAATGGGATTCAACCAAACAAGGGGGTTGTGGATGATTTCTCCAACGTTAGTTCTAATCTCTACACCCTTCCTCTCTCAATTGTGCAGGTGAACAGAAGATTATGCCTAATGGGATTCAACCAAACAAGGGGGTTGTGGATGATTTCTCCAACGTTAGTTCTAATCTCTACACCCTTCCTCTCTCAATTTTCCATGTTTATTATTTATTTTAATTTTAATTTGGGGTTTTGTGTGTTGGCCGCTGGTTACAGGTGATGGGGATGGACATGGTGGAATGTGGAGAAGGAGATGAAGATTGCAATACAAGGAGGATGATGGCTGATGCTCATTTGGATTACATCTACACCCAATCCCAAAACCCATCCTAAATCAACCATCTTATTGTAGTTATTTTAACTCTGATTATCATCTGTTATTTGATTTGCCATGTATTCAGCCAAAACTGGGGTATATTGTATATACCAATACAAGTTCCAGCAAAGCAAATGATCTAAAATCATCTGTAACAACTGGAATTACTGGAAATTTAAAGCAATTGATCTGACCAAAATCAGTTATGTGCAAAAACAACACCGGGAGGCAAACATGACAAGATAAATACCCCCTTTAGATTATAAACGAACATGCTACATAGCCATTGTGTTGGTTGCGAGAGTCGTTATAAGTGTGTTATGAAAAGAAGTTTGCTGAGCATGGCAACCTTTCCACTCACCCAAAGTCGATAAAATCATAGGAGAACCTAAAAGAACACCGAATTGAGAAACTGGGAACACAACTAATGCTGGTATTTTTTTTATGCTTCAAAAATTTGTAAACCAAACGGCAAAGCGGGCAAACGCAATTGAGAGAGCGCTCTCAAAAGACGACAACACTCTTCAAAATGGCTACAGGGAAGGGCATTGGCAGAGCTTTTCAAGCCCAAGCCTCTTTTCTTTTAAGAGGGACCCTTGCATTGCTACAGGGAAGGGTATGGGTGCTTAAAGCCATTAAACTGAAGAACCTGAAACTTTGTTTTCATCTTCATACCACTCGAAGCACAGCACCTCCGACCCACTCCTGTTCACCAACCTGTTGAATTGACCTGGAGCTCCAGAGATTCATATGATGTCAAACATCTTTTTCCTGCAAACAATAAAAAACACAATCCAAATTTCAAACATCAGCCACCACGAGAGCCTGCAATTTAAAGAACCATAACTAATTAACTATGGTACCCTTTAGGGGGTTTGCTTTGGTTGGGTTTATCTTTAGGGAATGTTTTTTTTTGTTAGATGAGATAATCCGTGGCATTGTCATGGATGTTTTTTTTTACTGTTAATTCACATCATAGAAAACTTCATTTCATTTAAAAGAGGAAAAGTAAAAAGTAACGATGAGATAAATCATGTACAAAGAAAACATGAAGCACGAGTGGGTAATAACCAGAGCCCACTGTTGAAAGGGATAAACTTACCAATTTGACAACTTATATCATGATCAGAATATACCTCAATGTTGAAAGGGAGAAACTTACCAATTTGACGATGCTGGTCAGGTCCAAATCACGAACCGAATCGTCCGCCATACATTTCGCATGCACAATAACACCTTGTCCAGTAGTCCGACTAGACGACGCCCTAGCCCCACTTTCAGATGAGACTGTCATATACACTGCTCCTTTGAACATCCATTCATCTCTTTCTAGACTGTAGTAGTCTTCAAAAAGCTCACCACACAAGAGACAAACACAATGACTTTCATCTGCAGGAACCATAGGTTCAAGATCTTCTTCTGATGCTGCGCCAGACTCTTGTGAGAATCCGACGATATGTGATCCAGAATCTACTGCTGACTTTCCACCAACCCAGTAATCTGAATTCGAATACCACATCCCTGACGACTTATCTGCTTCAGACTGCTTCAAAGCATGCCACTCTAAATGCCTGTCCAATCTTTCTTTCAACTTCAGGCGAAGCCCACATATGTTGCAGCAGTGAGGGAGGTCTTCAAAGAGTCCATCAACAACAGAAGAATGAAACTGTCGGAGAATATCAGGTTTGAACTCGAACCCAATGAGATTAACTATCTCTGATTTACTCATTTCAGGTGCGGCATGAGATGCTTTGGAGGAAGCCGTCTTGTTGGCGGTTGATGAGGGAGTGGTAGAAGAAACTGAGGGTACATCTGCACTGGTTGTAATAGCGACACTAGGGCTCTGGTTATTGCTTTTTGAAGAGATAAGAGAAGCAGGTGGTGCTGATTTACTTTTTAAAGCAGGCAGTGCTGCTTCAGTTTTTAAAGCAGGAGTTGCCGATTCAATTTTTGAAGGAGGAGGTGCTGATTCAGTTTTTGAAGCAGTTATCAAACCCTTAGCCACTAATGTGTTTAAGAGGCTCGAGAATGGGTTTGAACTAGAACTTGTACCATCAGAATTCGCAGTTCTGGCCAATGATGAAGTTGGTGAAGGACCAGAGGACTGTGGAGGCTCATCCGTCTTTATCTTTGACAGCAAGGACAAAAGATCATGAGGAGAATCTGATGAGGATCTAACCCTGGGACCAGCAAGAGATGTATGTGAAGATCCACTTGACGAAGAAGGCTGTGTGCCATCTGTCGAAGGTACTGAGGGAACTCCACTCTTCAGGATAGCAGCCAGCAAAGCACTTGCATTCAATTGTCCAGTTGATTCTCCAGGAACATGATTTAAAGTCCCAGAAGGTACCAGCTGCTTCAAACGACTCTGAAATCCACTAGATGGTTCAGCCTCTGACTGACCCAATGGAAGCTGCTGCGCAGGTGGATTATATTGCTTTGCTCGGAAAGAAGACCCAGCAGAAGTCATCTTCTGTAAAGTTTGGGGTTCTGACTTTCTATTGATATCCAGATTAAGACTGTGATGCACTCCAGCGAAAGAATCACGAAGCTTTGAATTAGGAGGCCCATCTGATGATCGTAAAGGCAGAGCTGGTTTTCGATTAGGCAGAGGCAAGGAATTTGCTTGTGCCTGTTCTTTCTCAGAAACGTTTAAGCGAGGATCACGTGACGAGGGCTGAGAAATGAGCGGTTTTCCTGAAGACACATGCCTTTGCCCAAGGGATCCAGCAGATCCTGAAGCGGCAATAGTTGAAAGGCCAAAGCTTGAAGCACCAGTAGCATGCGCTGGCCCAACATGAGACTGAAAAGCCGTCCTTGGAAGTGGAATGTCTGAACCCTGCACAAGAAGCTGCTCCTGTGATTGCCATGATGATCTCTGGCGAGCAAAAGGCACTTGTTCACTGGATAAAGAATCGATTTCCCTGTCAATTCTTGACCCAGTGACAGCTTGGTTTAGTCGGTTGGTATTTCGGCCACCAAATTCCTGTTGTAAAGCAAATTTCGTCGTGAATATAAAATGAGAAATCCATAATGACCCGAAGGACAAGGGTAAAATCAAGGACACAACACTAAGCTCTGTTATGAGCCTCCATTATCTGAAATTCTTAATGAAATTAATACTAGTAAAAAACAAGTGATAAAATAAACAAGAAATATGAGGACTGCATCATGATCCCTAATACTCCTATAATATCAAGATCTTTGAAATCTTAGCAGCTATATCTTTTCAATGTCTCAATATCATTGGTCTCATCTGTTCAAGAGATGCTATACAAACCAAAAAAAAAATATTACATATCAGGTCAGTAGGTTTGGGTTAATTTAGCAGTTTGGATAGGTTCTATGAATTTTGTTTAATCTTACCAGCAAATATATGAATCAAACACTAAAGAGACATTTTCTTGTTTCAAATGGTCCTAGGTTAATTTAGCAGTTAAGATAGTTTCTATGGATAATGATTTATTTTACCAGCAGATACTGCACTAAAGAGACGTACACTCTTATTTAATTATCAGATCCCTGTTATAAGAAGCAGCTTACCGATTTGTCTAGGCCATCAATTGTCCAATGATCTTTCTGAATGCTGTCAACTGCAATATGGTCAGCCACTCCAGGGTTCAATTCATCCCACATAAACTCTTCTTCCTCAGAGTTCTTCCAGCTTCGAGGCAACTCCCTACTGCCTCTACTGGCAGCATTCTGTGGGGGCAGCAAATGCACATTTGCTGATCTGGATGCCATAAGACTAGGAGTGCTTTGTCGAGCATTAACACCATTCTTTTGGCTAGACATCGACTCATCAACACCTCTCCCAGCACTAGACCATTGCTTATCATATGAATGATCTGCCATCCTCTCACTGGATTTTCCTAATCTGGATGTAATATGCCTAGAAAGACCAGAACCATATTCATGATCCTCAGATTCTGCACCAAGGGGTTTCTCATGGACTGTGTCTCGTAATTCTTCTCTTTGGGGTTGTTGGACATTCTGAAAAAAGAACACAAAATTAAACAGAAAGACATTGATCAAGGAATTGAAAAGATACGCGAAACTCATGCATGCAGCTTGAAGGAGGGGTCACACCAATTCCTTCTGGTTCAATGTCAAACGCTACATATTCTATCAAGTCTCTATACATTCTCGGTTGAATATGGGAATTCACCACTAAATACTTACCCGGCCTGATTGCTGCAGACGCCTAGCCTCCAAATACTTTGGATTTACATGAATACTATGTGGTTGGCGTTGTGCCTGTGAATCAGCCCTTGTAATTGTTGAAGACGACGAGGAACCATTTGCAGCAGCCAGGAAGCCAAGTTCCCTTTCAATGATCTGCAGAGGCTGAGGAGGGAAAACTCCTTTCCAAGTCCCAAAAAGATGCTGCATACTAGCATGTACCGGCGAGTCCACCTGTCTGTATGCCTTGCAAAAAACCTACCAAACAAAACCAATAACACAAAATGTAAACAAACAGTAGAATAGTTACAGAAGTCATATTTTCTCAGTTACCTTTTCTTGACAATAGACCTTTATGCAAAAAAAAAAAAAAAATTGATACATAAACTTCTGACCTTGATTCATAATGCTATCAATATCATGAAGGAAAAGACTTCTCTACTGCTAGACATATGAGTAAGAACAAATACAACAAAAAATATCAAAGATGAGCATGATCTAGTAGATACACCTGAAGCAGAATAAAAACTCTTAATGGAACTACAAATCACAAGTTATTGAAAAGCCAGAAATTAAGAGGCTGAGGTACATACACGATATGCCATACAACTGCCATGAAAAGCATTTGATTCAGAATAAATTCTAACCTCGGGTAGTTTTGCAGCAAAATACTTGATGTAGTCTCTTCCAATATTCTTAACAATACTGTCTAGCAGATAAAGTGATGGCAGCTTTTGATCACTGGGAACCTGCAGGTTAAGACAATTGACATCAGTTGTAAAAATCAATGACAAAGTCTTAGTAAGGTGGATCAAGAATCAATTGATAGATTTGATGAAAAAGTTTTCCAGACATAAAAGAAACCTATATCCAGTATATCTATTTTATTTGATAAGCAAACCTTGATGCAGCAAGCACTGTGTGAGGGGAAAGAAGGCCTAAGGCTCCCCAAATATATCTAGAAATTGACATTAACAAGATATCAAATAAATTCTAAATACATAAATCCATTGATCTAGACCAGCCCTCGCCACAATGAGTAGCTTCAATTACATTTGATAATGTACAAGCCAAGAACAACCTGAGTACAATTTCTAATAAACACTTATACTCCATCGCACATGAGGTATACTATGTGTGCATGATTGGCTGCTATCTACGAATGCCTGGAAGAGTCAATATATAAATCAAGGATTGAAATATAAAAATAAAAATAATCCAAGGTTCCAAGCCCCATATAAGTTAACTGAGAAGGAAAGCTGATTTCACCAGTTTCCTAGAACACCAAGACTATGCCAGGTCAAAAATACAATAACATTCACAGCCACATAATTTATACGTAGTAATTTTTTTTTTTAAAAAAAACATTGCTTAAAAGATATTTGTCTGATTCCCTATGCAAACCTTAAAACATCACCTATCTACAAGGATAATCAACTCCACAAGCAAGTGAAGGAAATAGAGAGTGAGCACCCCTAACCCCTTCCACCAATATCATTCTACTATCTCTGTGATTTCCTTGGTGCTAAAAGAAAGCCACTTTTTCGCTCATTCTTTTGCACTTCAAAATCCACTATCGAAGCCATGACAAAATAATGCATTACGCATATCTTCAAAAGAGATGAAGATTACATTTTAAGGCTAAATCAGGGTGACATCAACAATTTAAAACACACTTCAGTGCAGTTAGCTGGTTAGTAAGAGTAGCAACAGCCAGCAGGGTAGCATTCCACACACATGGATATCAAACACAAAAACATCTGAATTTAATTTGATGATTTCTACATACAAAGATTAAAGCAATGATATGGCAGCTGTTGACAGCTGATGTAATCACTTCCATAGCATTAGAAATTCCTCATCAGTACAGTTTGACCTGAAGTGACTCTGCCATTCGACTTGCAGAAGTAATTTATCGTGTGAGCGCCTTGCCACTTCATTATTGCAAGATAGAAAAGCCCACAAATCGTACAGTATTCTTTATTCTGAGGTTTGAGTGTATATAACTTCAAAATACTTGCTGACACTGAAATTTAGTCCACTTTCAGCTGTTTGCTTTATGCTCGCTATTCCCTTTTGCAGATCAATTAAAAGAGCACAAAGAGCACAATTATACTAAAATCTCAACGAAAGACACCCCTTTTATTCAAGATATTTCTAACTGTTGGGTATTGACATATACAAGAAAAAACATCACTAACTAAAAGGAAGAACGGGAATATTTTTAATATGCTTATTCCCAGTTGCTTTCTTCAATTAAACAACCAACTCAACGGACTCTACAATCTACCAATAGCAACTGCTTTGCAAATTCAATTCACAGTTAACAACCAATCAACTTTTGAGAAGCCAAGGGGAAAATTCACAATCACCTCAATAATGTTGGCGCAAATCGTCCCTGCAATGGCCTTGGCTGCGTGTGTATTCTCGCCAGCGATAATAGTCAAATTGGTAATGATGGGTTTCGAGTTGAACGTCAGCTCAGCGAGGGCCGCCTTATACTGAGAGATCAGCTCCTGGTGCTGCTGCAACTGACTTGGCTGTTGATAGGAGCCTCGCACGGATTCATCGGATTCTCTATCCCTGTCGTTGTTCGCTCGGAACCTTGCAGACGCCGCCGAAACTGTCGATCCCGAATTCGCAGGCCTTTGCTGCTTCTGTTGGAACGGACGGTTGTTGAGGTTGGGCTCTTCGGCTAATCTCGGCCTCTTCAAACCTAATTCTCTCGATCTATCAAACGATGGTCTACGAGAGCTCTCCATCTCCATTTACAGAATCAACGAAGAGGAATTCGGGGCGAGGCAAACGACAAAAAGGAAAACCCTAACCCTAGATATTCCAGTCCATGACAGATCTACAGCATATAAATCTACAGTATAAATCGAACAGAGGAAAGACTATAAAGCGTGAATCGCTTGTTCAAATACATATAGAATGAAACAAAATCTTACAACCGCAACAGATCGAAGAAAACCCTAAATCCTAATTTAAGTTCGCCGCTATATGGAGATTAAGGGGATTGGAGAAATGCCGAATATAGATAATTTCGACAAAATTTTATCAATGAATAGCAGGGGGAGGTGTGGATTGCACTTGCAGGTGAAGATTGGGATTTATAGAGGGTCGAAGAAGGAAACGGGCATCAAGGAAAGTGCGGAAGGGGTAACTGTGGCCTTCGTGGAGCTCGAATTTTCTTTTCTTTTTTTCTTTTATTTTTGGGGGTCCGAGTGTCCGACGAATTTTACTCCGAAATTTATAAGAAATTACCAAAAATTGCAATTTTTCAACTTCATATGAGAAATTACCACAAAATAGCCGAATAGAAACTATTTTGGTATAAAGAAACTACTCCGTATTTTGGTAATTAGTCAAGATCGGCCTAAGTCGTTAATTGTAACAGCAAATCTAACCTATGCTTAATAAAATACTAAAGTCACTATTTGTAATTACTTATAAGTGTTTTTTTTCCGTGTTTATTTAATTTGAAAGGTTAGAAAATAAAAATTCTATATGCATATTACATATACCCAAATTCCTTGTTTGAAACATCGACTATGTTTTAATTTGTTTAAAAGGCAGAGCGGGAAAGAGAAAACGAGATAGATGAATTGCAATCGAGGGAACATTGAGTGTCACTTAAACAAAATTAAAGCAAAGTCATTATTTGAAATATCGGCTATGTTATGTATATAAAAAAAAAACGACTTAGATTTATTATGGAGTATTATTTTTAGAACTTGGGCTAGACAGCCTAGACTCGCTGTTGTTATAGGGAATTAGTCCGGTACCAATCACAAGTTGGTGTAGTGGTTGTGGGACTACATCCCATGAAATCGAAGTTCGAATCCTCTTGGAAACATGGAGTCGCTTGTGAGTGGGAGGGTCAACCTCTTAAATGGGTCATACAATACCCGATCCAGATGTAGAGCGACTGAGTCGATCGAACTGCACTAAGATCAAAAAAAAAAATTAGTCTGGTTTTGACTAATTTTCAAAATAGTTTCTTTGTTTGATTATTTTTCTAAAAAAACAATGTTTTCAACTAATTCTAAAAAAAATTCCTCTTTTTTTTAATCTATAAGGCATATTTTTCACTTAGCCTCGCAATGTATAAATAATGTGGCTAGTCTTTTAAAATAAATATATTGATATTGATTTTTTTTTTGGTGGGAAATATATTGATATTGATAGAAAGTATATCTATCATTTTTACTGAAACTTATGAAATTTGGCATAATATGTGTGAAATTCTACTTTCATAGAAAACCATTTGACATGTAATATAATGTGGATTAGTAATTATTTGGTAATAATTTTCTTATAGTGAAAATATGACCTTTAGAGGGGTGCTAAAAAACATCATCACCTCTTAACAGTAAGAAAAATAACTCAATCTTTAAGGAGGTGGTAACAAAGTATCGCGATTCTTTTTCTGGCTATAAATCCAGGAAAAAGCGATGACATCTAATTTTTGAAATTAAGATTTTGGTGAATTTTGGATGATATTAACTTATTTTAATGAAAATATATCATTTGAGCAATTTTATATCATTATTTTTATGGTCAGAAAAAATGAGTATATTTTGTTACCACTTCCTTAAAATGTTGAGTTATTTTTTTTTTACCGTGGAAAGATAGAGATATTTTTCTATCATTTTAATTAATTTCACCTAAAATTTAGTTTTGGTAACTTTTTTTTTTCGAGGGGATAGTTTTGGTAACTTATTCATTTTTGTTTCTAAAAAAAACTTAATGGCTCTTCAATTCGGGAAGGCCGAAGGCCCATCTGCTTGCGGTATGCGCTAGGGCCATCTGCCAAAGCAAGCTCAAACGCCGATGGAGAACCAAGAATCGTTTTACTACAAAATACGGAGTATAGTCTAAACCTCATCGGAAAAGACTTGTGGATAATAGTCATAGGTCCCCGGTTCGAACCCCGGAATGGCCGCTCTTTATTTACCAAATCAAGGAGTATAGTCTAAACAATGAAGAATAGGAGCTAAGAATCAAGTTTTACTATAATCAGAATGTTAATGTAATGGTGTTTACTCCCACAGGCTGCCAACTTGAGAATCACCGTTGTGCCACTTCTCTGTCTCTGAACTCCCTGCTCCTTGAATGGCACTAAAATCCCAAGCACCCGAGAGCCCACCCGAGGGTCCAATGATCGGAAAATCGTACCTGGCAACCATATTACCAGTGTCGAAATCAAAACCTATGCCCTCTGAGAAAGCATTATCCGCCCCCAACTCTTCAGGAAAATCAACCAAGTAACCAAGTTGAGGGCCTGAAAACTCTCCATTATCGGAACTCAAAGCCTGACCTCCATGTTGTATCGGCATATCTGCAAGTTCCTGAGGTGCTACTTGATCAACAGATGAGACATCTTCAGTTTGAAAGGGCAAGCTTTCCTGTAAAAGATAATGATGGGACATTCCAGAAGATGCAGCGTTGTTGAGTCGTTCATCCATGGACGTTGCTAGGCCACAACCTACTTCTTGTGCACTCTGCTTCGCAATCTTTCTCCGGGTCCTTGGAGAGCCTAGTTGCCTCTGTGCCTTCATCTGCATAAGACTCTCTATGAATTCCGGTTTCTCAACTGCCCTTGCAACGAAAGAAACCATCTTCTTCTGTCTTTTCTCCGAATCTTGAAGCCTTCGCTTTATTGATTCCACATGATCTGCTGTTCCGCGGTGCTCCTGCTGCAATTCCGCCACTTCTTGCATTATCACACTCTTCTCCATCCTTAACCGATCAAGCTCAGTTCCCATCCTGGGTCCAGACTCTTCACTGCTAACCTGCTGAGGTTGAGGTGACCTTCTCCTCCTCCTCTGGATCTTCTTCAGAAGATGTTTGCTTCCTTGCAAAAAGAACTCATTCGCAAACTCCCATTTATCAGTGTCAATCTTGCGAAATCCCTGAACATAACATAACCCGAAAATCATTCACACTTGCTGGTAATATAAACCAAAATGACTAGCACAGAACTCAGTTTTCATCTATATACAAAGTAACAATTGAAGATTACAAAATAAGCATATACAATATGAAGATTTTATAGACTGAGGATAGATATTTGTGAAGAACTGTAAATAATTCCACCAAACCTGATTCTAACCTGTATAATGGTGAAGCTCTCCACTTTGGCTACACAATCAATCCATCTTTAGTCATCAGTTCATATGCAAAGGGCAGCCCATGAGAAAGAGCCGCAATCTTACTTAACACGATCCAATCAAACAATTACGGTTCCAATATTCTTATACTAGAATATTACAGATCGAATTTTCCGCCTCAATCATCTCGAAAAAATGTCAATTACAAGAAAATGTTTCTATAGGAAAGTACACATCAAAGAGCCGAATTACCAAGCTGACCTATATGGGAAAAAAAACTATCAAATCAAAATGTGACCAATTCCAAAAATTCAACCAGAAATCATCTGTTTTACACAAGGCAATTACAAAAATGAAGTTGTAGACATGATCACACATGAAATTAAAGCAAATGCAAATGAAAATGGAAAAAAATAGAGTAATTGTAAACTGCAAAAGTACGCACATAGGTGTTAAGTTGGCGAACAAAGCTGGAAAAATTGTTGTGCTTGAAATTCATGGGAAGAACAGTCCTGGAAAACTCGAGAGGCTGCCAGACCACGAAACTATCTCCTCTTTTGCCCCACGAGATGATCGGATCCAACAGCGGATCATCGACCAGATCGTAGGTCTTCGACAGAAACGGAGGGATCGGGTTCCCCTGTAAGCACTCCAGCGGCTGCGGAACAGTGAGATGATCGAACTCAGCTACCGGGAAGTCGGGTTTGGCTTCGTACTGAGTGAAGCCTTCAAATCCAGTTTGGAAATTTGATGAAAAAGAGAGATTTAGTTGATCGTAAGGATCCATATGGTTACGAAAACAAGCGCAAAACGGAAAACCCCCAAATTCAGAAGCGCGGATTTGATGAAGCTAAAAAATGGCGATGTCGGAAGATATATAGGGAAATGGATACTTACACACCAAGTATTCGACAAAATATCTTCCGAAAGTGAAACAGTAAGGCGGTGGAGTGGGCTGAAGTGGGTTACCGGTGGTCAGCGGTCACGATCACGGGGAACGGGCGTGGAGAGCGAGCATCGACGTTGGTCGAATCTTCGCTCGCACTGTTCGGTTTGATAAGCGAAGAGGTCGAAAGGGGACACGAAGAACAGCTTTGGACCAAAAAAACAAAAGGAGCGGGGCCCATGGTTGCAAGTTGCATCCAATCTGTAAAATTGTGATTTTGCAATAGATCGGAGGCTCGGAGCTTCTCAGCTTCTACCATCCACAAACTTTATTTGCACTATACTGCTCCAGTTTGTTGAGAGAATGAAAGATGTAAAGAGACTAAAAAAGTCCCACATCGACAATATGAACAAAGAAGTTTTAATATATAAGCTAGTGGGTTATCCTCCTATGACCAATTGGTTTTAGGATGGAACCCCGCTCGGCTTATGTGCTAGCCTATTAGCGTAAGGGCGCACGTGTGTGCACACGACCCCCGACACCCCACGTGTGTGCACAGTGCACACGACCCCCGACACCCCCGCTCGGCTTCAGTACAATTCGACTCCACTAACCGATGAGCATAAATGAATTCGTACACAGGTTAGAGATATGCGATGGTCATCAGTTCGACTCCACTAACCGATGAGCATAAAATTATTTTAAAAAATTAATATTTTATAGAGTTTTTATGTTTTTATAAAGCATGAAAAAAAGAAGTTAAATGGTCTATTTTGAGACGAGAGTAAAATGATTACTTCTCCCCGACTAAACATGTAGTTCACTAAAAAAAATTAAATATTTTATATAATTTTTATTATCTTACAAAATATAAATTAATATTAAATGATTATTTTTTTGTCCAAGGAAAGAGAGAATTTAATAAGGTTTTACTAAATCCAACCTTTAGGAGTTTATGGGATAGTTGAAAAATAGGACGAGCTCGGTATGATAAAAACCTCTAAAGATTGTTTGGACTCGGGTTAACCGTTAACCCGAGTGGCCGAGTCATAATAATAGAAATAAAATCTGTCTGAGTGTCTGGTCTTGAGTGAGGATATGCAATCTCATAGGACTTAAAAAAAACTGCGGGGAGCAAGTGGCCCAGCTTTATGCCGACACGGCGACACCTACACCACGAGAAAACGTTGCCGTTTCCGCGTTTCGAGTGTGGTTTCAGGCACATCACTGTCATAGGAGTCATAGCCAATTAGCCAAAGTCACAAACAAATGAACTCACACTTTGCATCTTCCTGCTAAACTTTAATTTTCTGACTCCAACATACAAAGATTTAGCAAGTATGCACACTAAAACACTACAGCACAACTTATCCCCTCTTCTTCACTCTTTCATTCGGCGTGTGCACATTTCATTTGATGATATTTTAGAAAATGGAAACGTCTGCATACACACGTTCCTCGTTCAATGGTGTAACTACTTTAAAAAGGAGCAGTAAGTGACCTCTCTCACAGCTCGGAAGTTCGAGTTTACAACTCTGTCACTGTCCGCATTTTGAAGACGGCAATTTACTCTAATCCTGTCAAAGGAAAAAGAAGACATGCAACAGAGTTCTAGAATCAAATCCTTGCTGACAAGTTTACCAGAAGTGCAGTACAAGTAACAGAATATTATACTAATACAAGTACGAAAATTGCTGACACGTACACAAATCAAAATTCAACACAACATGAACTACGAGATTATTAACAAGTATAGTGATAATAGCATCAAAAAACCAATGAAGATCAGGCTGAAGCTACTAATAAATGGCTTGCTGATTTGCAGTAACAGTATGACATGAATCTAAGAAGCTTGAACATTTGAGATACTTCCAAACTTGGTTTTCTTTTCTGTACAGATCCTAACCAAAATTTGCAAGCGAATTCCCATTTTCCCCCGATTTCCCCTAGTTCTTAAACAAACCTAATAAGCACAAAAAACACTATTTCTGGGTGCTTGCATTGATCAGGAAGAAAGGACAAAAGGGGGGGGGGACCACAACACAGACCAAGAGATAAGCCAGAGCCACTGTTATAATTCTATGGAGTTACTCCCAACGTACCCTTATGATAAGTTGATAACCCTACATGGTCCAGAGGCAAGAAGCCAAAATACAAATCAGATAAGGGATCCCCTATACAAACAGCCCCATCCTTATTTATACTAGAGATCCCTTCCTAGGGTCACCCTCATGTAGTTCTAATAGATTTTCTAGATGAACCTCTCCTATTTCCAAACCCACATTACATGCCTAATATTATAGAGGTAATGAAAGGTGCTTACATAAATGAGTTTGTGCTTGGAATCCTCACCTAAAATAATCAATAATTCTGTACATACATCAAGAATTCCATAATAGAGGCTATACAAGTTGACTCAAAGACTCCATAATGCTTGCAAAGGATGGGCGATTCCGTGGATCTCTGCAAAACAAATATTGTCACACAAGCCACTGAAAGAACACCAGATCAATCCATTATGTAACTTCAATGTGCAAATAAAGTTTTTTTTTGGGTGAAATTATTTTTTTTGGTGAAAAATGTGCAAATAAAGTTGATTTAACACTTACACAGCCCAGCATGCATCTATTATAGTAGCAACTTGAGGATTTACACCAGGAGGGATTTCAAGTCTTCTTTTCATCACAGCAACAGCTGCAATCACCTAGAAGGAGGGAAAAAGAAACCATGTCCATTTAAGCGTTCTTACATAGAATATCTCAGAATGACATATAAGCTCAGGAAGACAAACCTGTGCTGAAGTAAGGTTACTCCAGGGACGTTGAAGTGTTACAAGCTCCCATAATATAACACCAAAGCTGTAAACATCTGATTTCTCATTTGATGGCTCGGCTCGGAGAACTTCAGGGGCCATCCACTCAGGCTGAAGAATTTTTCAACAGAAAATGTGAATGCCAAAATTTCAAGTAAAAGATGTATAACTAAAACTGTCTTATAGAATCTTACAGTGCCAGCTGCAGACTGTGATGACAAGAATGTCTTTGCCTTGAGCCGGGAGAGACCAAAATCGGACACCTGAACAGGATTACCTAAAGAATGGTGAAAAATCTTTGATAAAAAATATAACAAGCAGCTGAAGCAAATACAAAGAGTTTTTCACAAGTTCATTATCGTGTGCAAGAAAAACACTGAGCACACTCATATTGATGAACCAACAGACAATGGCAACTAGGGATGAAAAAGCAATGGTACAATGTTTAACTTATTTGTGTTCACATCATACTTATTTCATTATTTGTGCTGAAAAAAAATACTTACTTATACAGATAAGGTCCTCTTAATGAACAAGGGTTGTGTGTGCCAAAGATGCAAATAACCATTAACATCCAGAGCAAAGGGAATTCGGTAATATAATCCAATTTTATGTTGATCAAAGGAAGGGTTTCAAATCTAATATTATTCACCTCTTTTGAAAACTCAATTCTTACCTTCACAGTATACTTTGCGTCCACCAACAGATTTGGGGACTTGAGATCCCGATGAACAATAGGTGGATTGTGCTTGTGAAGATGGTTCATCCCCCGTGCCTACAAATGAAATATGAAAAAGCTGATTGAAGCTAATATAAATCATATAAATAATAGCACAACGCCACAACATGTAGATTTCCTGTCAAGAAAGTCTAAAGAACTGTTTTGAGGATAAAACCCAACATAAAGATATGAAAGCATTGAAGAGACACAAAATCAATTCACTTACCACGTCATAAGCCATATTTAGACGTCGTCTCAGATCCAATCTTTTCCTTGCATGGGGTCTATGCAAAAGATTAAATAAGCTACCCCTGTAATGGGAACCCACTGCCAAAGTTAAAGAGTAGGGACATATAGCAGTCTGATAGATGAAGATTATATAAGAATATACTAGCAAAAAATTAAGGAACCATCAAGACCTTGATTGATATTCTGTCACTATTGACAAGTTAGGTGGCTCGGTGACAGCCCCCATAAACAGAACAATATTTGGATGACGCAGGCTTGTCATTATTGCCACCTATCCATAAATTTAAGAGCATGAAATGAAAATGATCAATGATATAAGTCATTCATGAAAATTTACACAAAATCAGAAATGATTATTCATCCTAAGGGTATAAGACTATAAGCCATTTACTGAGAAAAACCTACCTCCATTAAGAATTCCTTGAAACATTCTGCATGAATATCTTGTTCCAAAAGGATCTTTACAGCAACCTCCTGCATAAAATGTCATATCTCATCAGACCATTTGCTTCAACACTATCGTCCTCTGGATAAACCAAAAACTGGAGTATGGTTTCCAACATCAAGTCGAATCTTAATATTCAACCAGATGAAATAAATGGCCTTCTCTCTGAGAATTAGTCAGTCAAAGCATATGAAATAAAATACTGGATATTTAAAAAAACAAAGTTGATGGCATTTTTTAAGTGTCTCCTATTCCAGCTAAGTCTTTGAATGATCAAAATCAATAATTTAATAAAAACAGAGGATGTAATTTGAAGTTACCCACGGAGATTATAATTCGTATTGTTAAATAAAAAAGCTTTAGATCTGTAACTTACAAAATTATTCCATTCTGCACGATAAACAGTCCCAAAAGAACCTGCAAGCACAGAACCAACAAAGATTATTATGACCAATTCACTAGCAAGTAACAGAATCAAGCCTTTTATTCGACTCCGTAACTACTCTTGAATGTGCAAGAAACTAATTAACGCATATCATGGGAACATCACAAGTGATAAAGAAAGGCCAAATTAGATGGGAGATTAAACCTGCTCCAATACTTTCTTTCAAAGCAATTTCCTTCCACGGGATCACCAAATCACCAAGGTGCAAGTTGATATCTCTAAGAGGTATACTTCGAACCAAATTATTTATCTCAAACAACTGCATACTTTTGGGTGGATGATCCACTGAATTGCTAACGGCTAGATAATGCTGGATACCAATCCTTCTATTATAATTTTCAGAAGACTCAAGCAATTGGGGATTTCCAGAATGAGTTGCTGTTTCAGGAGCGTTTGATGGATGTTGTAACCTCGAACTCCCTCCACCAACAAACCCCCCTGAAATTAAAAACAAATGCAAAGAAACCATGAGCCCTAAGGCAGAAACCAAGAAAAAAAGCCTAATCTCAGAAGCAGGATGATATTTTTATAGAATATAAGGAAAATATTTGTGAGCATTCTTTTTACTTTTCTTTGTTTTCTGGGGGAATATGATTGCCAACACATATGACACAAATTAAAATGGACAATATTCCTTCTGGATATAGCAGGCAAACCTGTAGAAGCTTCCTGAAACGCAGTATTGAGGGACTGGCCATCCGAAAAATACTGCATTGCTAGCCATCTTAAGTCAAGAGGGGGCTGGACTCGTTTACTTCTTGGAAGTCGTAATGGTGAAGAAATGGAGATGGAAGATGGGCCATTAAGCATAGAATCAGGCCCACATAAACAACCAGGATTCCCAACCATATCAACCAGATGCTCCCTGCAGCATATAAACATGATATTTAAAGGTCACTATGGCAAAGTGGAACAAAGACAGTCAAGCAATCATCAAATACAGCTTTTCCATATACAGGATGCTAAATGACGTAGCCATGAGACGAAATAAAATTTGACAAGAACATGAAAGGAATGCATCAGAGTCTTGCAACTATGAAACCGAGAACAACATCTGTCCCCAAAATGACATCATCTTACCAGCATGTTTCCTCTTACTAGGAAAGATGATTCATGCCTCTATTCTAGGTAAACTCCTCATATGCCTGATTTACACAATGAATCATGTAAAACAAAACTAAGGTGTTATCCTTGGTAAACTCCTCATCTAGTAAATATTTCTAGGAAAATATTGTCTATGGAGACTCAAATAACTCGTCATAGTACATTTTGAAAAATTACAAGGTTAAGTTACACGTGAAACCACAAATAACAGAGAGTTTACATGTAAAAGAGCATATTCTAAGCCTGAGTTAGCTGCAAGACCCCCAATGGGTCGGAACTTGGAAGGATTAAACTGTCATAAAAAATCACTGGTTCGTACACACTAAAGAGATTAAGAGAATAACAACTGAAAGCATAAATGAACACTACAGAATAAAGAACAACACCTCTGAAGTCTGAACACTCAAAAGAATAAAGAACAACATCTCTGATAAGCTCTGGACTACAATTTAAGCTTACCTATCAGCCCCAAAACGGACGAGACAAGATGCACCATCATCTCTAGAACAGTATTTGCAGCCTCTTGCAATTCGACATGGTAACGCAATTGTATCAGCAAGGACCTGCAAAAATTCATCTCAATATTGAATTAAATCAAGCAGCAAATTGCATCATATATTATTAGCAAATGTAGTTTTGGTAAGGAAGTTAAGTGTATTCCATAAAAATGAAACAGATTTTTCATGCAGGTATGTAAATATGGCATGGTAGATGGAAAAACGGGAAGTGAGCTGACCTTAAAAAGCAGGGCCCGGTGTCTACAAAGGCCAACAGGTAAGCTACCAACTGGAATCACAATAGACCGCATGCAATCCTTAAGATTATCAATATGCTTCTTCCAGTTAGGAACAATTTCTTCTTCTCTAGTCAAAGCTACACCCCTTGGGGACGATTTAGAAAATAGCACGTATCATGCACACATACTCAAAAAGATAAGAATTCCAAACTTCCAGTGGAAAATTTATTTCCCAGACGACTCACCCCATGGCGTTGCAAACCATTTTTGCCAGCTGCTCAACTATTTCTTCTATAGTGATACTGCAACGATATATACTCTGAACTTCATTCAACAAGCCCTTCAATCTGGAATCATTTTGTCTATCAAACAATACTACCTCAAGGGAAGAACCTTCTCTAGGATCAACAGACTTCAGTGATGCGATTGAAGGAATGCGGCCATTCTCTTGTAACTCATTGCAAACAGTCCATACAAAAGGATCCATCCCATGAATTACGTAAAAGCCATCAGGAACCTTATCGAAGTATGATAGGCAGCCATTTATCTAAACCATGCAGAAAGAACAGGATTAACCATATACCAGTCAGAAAAGTTGAACCCAACGTGTAACATAGTTATCATTAATGAACTACCATGGGAAATACCCAATTACTCAAATCACAAAGAAAATCACAAATGATGGGAATGAATTAAGATTCCCCATCACAAATCATAGTAAAATTCTCTGTAAGGTATGCATAATCAGTTTAACACTACGGCCATCACCATGATACCAAGAAACAACAACTAGATACCCTAGAAACCCTACAGTAAATGCATTCTCAGTAGGTATTGATCAATATAAATATAGCATAAGCGTGGCCACTGATAAACGTACCCAAAAACGATGAGAAACGGACTCTGCTGATGGCGAATACGAAGACCGCCGCGATGCAGATTCGTAGAGATCCAAAGAGTGGGGGTCATAAGCACAAGTCTCCTCAAGTGAGACCCTCAGAGCCACAGCCATTTGCAGCTGGTAACTCTCCGCCTGCTGCGCACAGCTCTTCGACGACAATCCGCGGTCGGCCACCCCGAAAGTACCTTCTGAAACCCTAATTTGCGTGTCTCCATGGCCTCTTCCTATTTCTCGCACATAGCTAAACCCATCGGAATCACTGGCGACGGCGGAGATGGTCGGAGCGTAACATTCGCCGGATAGAGAGCTCTCGCCGAACCTACTCGCACTGCTCTGCCTCTGAATCCCGATCGACGACGGGATCATACCCCTCCTCATCCAGTTCCGTTGCTCTGAAACCCCTTCCCGGTCCAAATTCCTCTCACCTCTAACCTCCCCCCTCTCGCAGAAGTCAGACTCGCACAACGGATCCCCGGAGCAGTTCCTCTCTTGCTGATCATCCACTTGACCGATCAGCGAGTAATTCGATGTCTTCCCAATCATTTCCACCGAATGTTGGGGCGAAATTCGGTATGAACTATGAAGCTAACTCTTCAACGCGACTAAATTAAAACCTCAACCACCAAACTAAGAACTCTCTCTCTCTCTCTCTCTCTCTCTCTCTCTCTCTCTCTCTCTCTCTCTCTCTCTCTCTCTCGCTCTCTCTCTCTCTCTCGCTCTACCTGCTCACACTCCTCACAGCGAGATCGCTAATTTTGCTTGCTCGTCGGAGATGGAGAGAGCAGTAGACTGTAGACGTGACGTGAAGCGTGAAGAATAGATTCGGTGTATCAGCTGAAGTTCGGTGGCGAAGTGGTAATTTTCCATTTTCAAATTTATAATAAAATAATCAATGGTGCTATGTTCTGCGCGGCATGCAGTGTAAGTTCTATGTATCTATACCCGATGCCAATGACCAAATCCGTTTTCTCTAATTTCATTTAATAATTGAGTGGGACTACACCACTCTCTCCTTGTTGTATGCACTTTCCCTTCCACGTGAAACTTATGGTAGACAGAGAAGAAAACTGATGGCCATGGGAGTGTTTGGTACTTTGGTACTTTGGTGTGATTACTTCATCAATAAGGGTTTATTTGGTATGAAACTTGTATGGAGTTTTATAAGGGTAATACATTACATTTTTATTTTTAAATAATGCATAATCTATGGTTATGATTTTCTCTTTTATGAATTTTCGCGGTCTATTCTTTGAATGTGAGAATTGCATTGATTCTTATTAGCCCGTGTCATTTTTCATTGAAGAAGTTTATTAGTAACATAGGTTTTTGTCTATTAGTAAGACGATTTATCCAAAATTGTCGTTGAGACATAAGCAACATCTGTCTTCACACCCTAGTCCCGACAAAGTTGTTTTGTTGTTGTCCATCCACATTGCCCCTCTCGAAAGATCAATTTCTTTAATTTTATATGATAAAATACGTAAAAGTAATAATTATTACCTATAAAAAGTGCGAGACAGATGGAGTATTATTTAATTATAAAATATCAAATAAATTATATGATTTTTAAAATAATGAAAAATGGATTGAAGAAAAATAAATGAAAATATGTTTCTAATAGACAAAATCTATGTTGCTAATATATTTTATAGAATTGATTGCATATTTTTTAATTAAGATGAGTTTGATTTTACTTAACTATATCCATTTTTTGTTTATAATCATTTAATATTTCTTACTAGTATAATTAGTTTTTTCCGTCAATTTATTCGGCTTCTCAATTTATACAATATTTCAAAATACTTTGATTTAAAAATAAAATAAAAATAAAACATCATTTTATTTATTTATTTTATTTTATTTATTTATTTATTTTATTTTATTTTGGCGGGTGAAAATTTGGGAGGCAACTTAAAAGGCGGGAAGGCGGCAAACTCAGATCTGAAAAACCCCTCCCCGCGTTTAGGTTTGGGGGAAGAGCGGAAGAGGAAGAATATGAATCTGAGAGTTTCTCTCTCTTTCCTAACGGTACGATATCAACAACTGAGTCTACAATTTCTTCTTTACTCTTTTCTTTTATCGATTATTTATCATGCTCATCTAGTTTTCTCGATCGTTTATTATGCTCATGTAACTTGAAAGATTTATCGAAAATTTGTTTTCGCCGGCGTACATTGAATGCTCTATCTGA
This sequence comes from Persicaria maculosa, assembly GCA_963922045.1. NCBI lineage: Eukaryota > Viridiplantae > Streptophyta > Magnoliopsida > Caryophyllales > Polygonaceae > Persicaria > Persicaria maculosa. Next base: position 771,115 of record OY998252.1, read on the forward strand.
CAATCCGTCGGGTGTTGTTTTCCTTTTTATTTTCAGCGAAGAACTTCTGCAATGCGATGTCACACCTTCGCCTTTCGCGTCGAAGATCCGTTTTCCGATGCCTATTCCGTGATTCTTGCTCTCGATGCTTGCTCGATCTTGTTTCGCTGCTTCTTAAAGCTTCGTGGAATCGAAGAGAAATCAGCCTCCATGTTTAGGTCAGTTTAAATTTTGTTTGCATCCTGCCAGTCTGATTCATATTGCTGAACGCATGTAGAATGAATTGACTAGAACTAGAAGGATTCAGATCTGATCTATGTCGGCGACTTCAGAGGTTGAAATGCTTTGTTTTGATATTTGTTGAAACATGTTTCCGATGCGTGTTTCTAATTTACTTGATATGGATCACCACTTCTCCCTAATTTCATGTTCCAAACAGAGAGGTCACTTTTGGTTTTGTGAATTTACTCTTGTAGTTCCATGTTCTTTTCCATTGAAAAGCAAAATAAACGCATTGATATCTTTCTGTGTTAGTTCCTGAGGTCACCAATACGGTTCACTTTGCTTGTTTCTACGATATCTCCTCTCCAAGTTTATACTTGTGAATTTGCCGCCTCTCTGAAGATATGTGCATAATTTAGGAAGAAGACATATCGATGTTTCCTCATCCTGAGAAAGCTCAGTTGGAGCATAAATCTCTATGCATACTTTACCATGTACAGGATAAGGGTATCCAACTCAGTAGGTAAGTTACGGAACTTTTCAGAGGATGGGAAGTTGGGATACAAAATTACATATAGCAACTTCAATCAGTAAGACCACTTGTATCCTCAAGAGTTATAGCCTCTGTGATGCTTCTCCCGCGCTGTGACTCTAGTAATTCCTGACTCAACTTTTGCCTCTTGCTTTAGCCATCTTGAACGCTGAAATATGTAATCTAGCCATTAATGGACGGGGTGCCCGTGTTCTCTGGTCAAACCCTCTAACACAGACATATCCTGTACACAAGTAATAAATAACAGTAATTAACTCAATATAGATGCTTGATATATGACCTGATACTGTTCCATGACATAGGAATATAGGATTGTTGCCCTTTCAGCATTCTGTTTGTATTTTCTCCTTGCCTTGGGTACGAAGCTTAATAGGCCTGCACTAAGAGAAAAACCTTTTTTTTGGGAAAAAAATAATTTAGGTGCTATGATGTTCACAAACCTCACAGCACCTGAATGAAAATTTTCCCTTTTTTTACCCCCTCTTATACTAGGAATGATTCTTTTGTGTAGAATATATAGATAAAAGGTATAAAGAACCACACTCTGGGTAACTAAAGGCTTCTTGGGTTTGTGGATGATGTCAAGGTGGGAATGTCGAAGGCTATAGGTTGTTATTTATCAGTAGAAGATACAAGAACACTGTAATGCTATATCCAAGGTAAGGTAACTATAACTATTGTGTTTTCATTTTTTATGTTTTGGCAAATGCACAAGCAAAAGCGAGGCAAAGTTATCTGGTGCTTGACTACAAGTTTGCTAATGGTTCAGGACAAACCTCTCCAAAAACAGTGCTGAATTCCTTCTGTGGACAGACCTGAAAGAATAAAAACTTTAGATCAATGTTGGTACAAAAAAAATTAGGCAAGCCTCTCTCCCACAGCATTTTACTAGTGCACCTTTGAATATGGTTGGAATGCTGGAACCAAAGTAGACAGTTCTTCTTGGAAGGTTCCATAGCAATGTCCTGGGGACTTGGATCGGGTTAAGACTGGAATCATGGTCTGCAAACACCTGAGTAATTCCATTTGATCATCATAATAATGTTAACTGAAAACAAAAACAAAAATCTGAAATGCATCTTGTATGAATTAGATAACCAAATTGAATTTATGCTTACTTCATTGACTTGGAAGTAGGTTCCGTTGAGTGGAAAGCTTCCTCTCATTGCTGTTCTACATGGTATCTGTTCAAAACATATGTATCATCATTCAGTTTTCTAGGAAAGTTCTCATTGTCAAGGTTAATATAATCTATGGCCATAGTTTTTTTCGGTTGAAACCTTAAGTTGATATGTATCTTTACCAGAAGTGTCCCTCGCACAACTTGTGTATTTGCTTCTCGTTGACTATTGCAATAGCAGCAAGTCTCCTCATTGCACAATTCACCTGGTTCCTGGAAGTCACATCTTTTTTGCGGCGATTCTATTGAGTTTGCAGTTTCACCTGGTGTTTGCTTCAGGTTAATTTTGGTTGTTGAACATCTAACCAAAACGATGACAATAGTTTTAGATTTTTAGTGTTCTCGTACCTGGAGACCATATAGCAAGAAGGTATGGAGATGGATCATCTGGTTCTCGTTTGTCAAGCTGTCAGGAAGGCGGTGTTAGTATGGAGAAGCTTATCTTAAACATCATAGATAATGTCTACAATTTTTAGTCTGTAGCTTACCCCCCTTATGAGTTGGTGTGTGTCTGGAAGTTCATACCTGCACATTATCCAGGAGTATATCAAGGGATCAAAGGCTTTTGGAAAATGCAAGTGTATATACACTTTGTGCATTTATAAGTGTATAAAAATGCTAAATGAATGTGATCGGTGTGAAAAAAGAAACATTATTTGGTCCAATTAGGATATCCCTTGTCGACTTTTGGTTGATACATGCTTTCATTTGTTAACAAATTGGTTTACAGGAGCAGTTAAAAAGTTAATAAACACAAAGTCTCTGGCATCTTAGTTGCAATTCTGTTGCTATTGAAGCAGTCTCAGGTCTATCTACAGAATATTAAACACGAGTTGAGTTAGCCAGTTTCCTCTAGCAATTTATGAAGATACTGTTATAGTGAATCATAAAGGTTTCATCTGAGTAAGTATAAGGGTGTACTTACACATGATGCTCAGTTCTCAATCGACTCACATTCTTGAGCTTAGGTGTAGGGATAGAAGCAGCCTCTGCTGCTAGAGCTACTAAGGCCTTTGACATATCTCCTTCTTGCAGGTCCTTGTTCCATTGCATGTAAGCCTGAAGAGTTTGAGTGAATTCTTCCATGTCGAGCTTGATTGTTGGAATTTCATTAGGATCCTCACTAAAAGTATCTTCGATGTCACACTCTTGTATCTGCTCTGGTTCTGGTTCCGGTTCTGGTGATGCTGGAATCTCAACAATAGGCTCACAATTTCTTGCATCTGATTTTGTTTCTAAGATCTGGTCTGTCATTGGGAGAGGCAGTGGTAAAGAATTGTTGAAGGTCACTTGAGAATCTCGGTGAGTCGGATTGCTTTGATCTGAAAGTACAATGCTTCTATCTTGTGGGCCTGGAAGGGCCAATCTAGCACTGCATTAATTTAAATGTTCTGTATCAGCACATTGTGGTTATGTAAGGGAGAAGTAAAATCATGTAGTAGAGAAATGTTTTGCAACACAAAAACCTTGCAAATGCACTGGCAAAGTGTCTGCACTCTCCTCTCAAAGGACATGCATTGCAATTTGGCTGCCTTTTTGTACAAAAAACCTGTACAGTAATGTATTGCAATTTAACTTCCTCTTCAGAGAGGAAATGAATTCTGGTACTTTTTGCAAGATAAAAATGCCCTATTCTCACTTATGAGCTGCCAGAAAAGAACAAAAAACGCATTGTGCATTTACCTTTCCAAATGTGATCATATGATAATGTAGCTCGTACCTATATGGAATCAGGAAATGAACCATATCAGCATGAAATGAAAAATTGTATTTTTGTTAATTCATGAACAAATTGTCTATGCTACTTGATGAAATGTGTATACATATCAGTATCATGTCACTTATAATTTAAATGGGATGTGTTTTTACAGTGTCCTTTGGTCGAGCTTGCATAGTCGTGGCCATAAGTATTTCTGAATAGACTCCAAGACTGGGTACCTGTAAATGTAATGGTGTTGGCATATTAGCAATAATGGATGCATTGGATGGGCAAATGCTACAAAAGATACTTACATTTCTAGAAGGTGCAATTGAAGTGATTCAGGAAGTGGCTGAAGAGGAACCCACCCAAGTCGTACTGCGATTCTCCCAACATTTGTGTCAACCTTGCATACATTCCACAATTTTAACTTGTACAATGCTCATAAATGTCATTGAAGAGATTAGAGAAGGGTTGGCTATTAATGACGCGGAACTTACCGGGAAGGCAAGATGGTGAAGTGTCAAAAGTCTCACACACTCCACACTTTTCAATCCCAGGCCTCTTATGCTTAGCAGGTACTCTCTAGACATTCCAAATGATAGACGTGTTTTGGAGGAGCTTATGTGAGCTTTAACGCTAAAAAGATGTAACAAAATAATAGCAAGATAGTGATGACAATCAAAAGGTCTTGTTGGAGGCTTACTTGGCTTTATCCGGTGGGACATCCCTTAACCATTCCAGGTCAATGTCACCATGATCATTCACTATTCTGTTCAAGAACTCCTGAAATAATCAATTTGGAGGTGGTTAAAATATTGTTCTAACAAGTTGCTTCCAGAGGCTTCTTCCATTGAACAAATATAATTTGCACCAAGATATTGAGGTTGAACTGTACCTGTATTCTCTCAGCCAGCCTATTATTCATCCCCCTTTCTTTTATTGTTTCAGCGATATCACCAACAGCTGCACACCTAACTGCTTCCCAGTCTGCTGAGTCCATCGTACTGGTTGTCCTTTGTCTAGTTGTACTACCATTTGCTTGTGCCTGTCTTCTGAGACTGTCCCAATCATATGGAACTTTACCTGGGTTCTTTCCCGTCTTTTGCTTAATCTCATCCTGTTTGAACATGTTATGAGCCTCACCTAAACTGTGGTTATGATCTGAAAGGGGCGGGGTTGGTATAAGCTCATTGTATATTGTGCTGTTTGATGCACAGGTGCTTTCTGGAGTAACATTGTCTCTTGATATGGTTGGTAACTTTATGTGCGGTGGGATTGTTTTTTCAGTCAGGGGGTTTATTGTGTCTTTTTGCTCTCTTACTGGCTGCCTCAGAGACTGGAAAACCATTTCTTCTCCTTCAAGAACATAACGAGAGCACACATTGTCAAATGGGAAACTTGGTCCCATATTGCTTATTGAAGCTTTCTTGTGCAAGTGGAATTCTGTCGCTGATTCTGCTGACTCTTCTGTTGCTTTACTTGGCCCAGTAGCAAGGTTCTCACCTAAACTCGTTGAATTGACAGATCTGCTTTCTTCATCAACAGCTTGTAAATGACTCTGATATGATGGCACTTGGTCTTTTGGGGTGTAATTTGCATTTAGCATTGGTGTTTCTGCCATTTTCAGCAGCTCCACAAACGATTCAGAATGCACAAAACTTGGGTTGGCTCTGTGTGTCGGACCCTCTCCTTCAGAATTGTTGTTAGAGCTCGGACCCATTTTTCTTGATGCTGGGACACCAGAAGATTCAACATAGTTTTGCGAAGAGTTCACTGAATGTTGTGATGATGTGAAGTCATCAATTGCCACATCATCTATTGCCCTGTCAACCATTGGAGTACTTGGAATTTCCGACTCTTTGATGCTACTTGTATATAATTGAGATTCATGGGGCTTTCCTTGGGAGCTGTGGGAAAGGTACCATGTATCATCTTTCAGATTAGTAAAATCAAGAGATTCATTGCTGTCAACTACTTTTTCTTCTCTATATTCAATATCATGGAGAGTCCTGGAATTCCTATCACAGGCAGGGTCTTCCACTGCCTTCTCATTCTGTGCAACAGTGTCAATGTTGTCATCAAACTCCACAATACAAATTTCTCTCTCTTCAACTGAAGAATCAATCTCTTCCTCAGAATCTCTTCTGACCTTGTTTGTTGATTTAAGAGGATAGCGTGCTGCAACAGACATAAATGCAGAACTGCACATATGATACTCTAAATCAGTACAGCGTACAAAGTGGGTAATTCCTAATGTATAAAATCTTGGAGATTTGGTTATATTCTTGTTACCTGGACAGATGATCTGAGACATTCTGCGTAAGAAAAACTCCAACGACAGAGTCAACAACTGATCCCTTCCATGGAGAAAAGCGTCTATCCCCTGCAATGCCAACAAGTAGCAATATGGGTGGTGAGTAATTGCACACTGATAACTGGTGTTTGCTGGAAGAGGGTATACTGTTTTTTCTTTCTTTTTTTCTCTGTGTATTTGCTGGCTTCTCTTACTGTCTGATCTAGATGATATGGTAAATCCTTACCAGAATACAAAGCCAAAGATCAACCTGGTCTAGTAATGGCTTATTAGGTCACCGTTCCAGTGCATTAAGTGGCTGAACTGCTTGTTTAGATAACATAATAAAAGAATATATTTATCTGTCAAATATAATTCATAAGATGGTAAAATTAAATACTTAAATGCATTAATAAGCTGGTAAGCTAATCTAAATATCTACAACAAGTTTTGTTCAGAATAAATTTTCTTTGATCTTGCTTGGGGAACTTACTATTTCTAATTATAAATTTTTTATAACAATTTTCAGATAAACACATATCAATCAGACCCCACTTCTCTTTGCTATTTATGCCCCATTTGATTTTAGCGCATTTTGAAAAGAAATTGTGTGACAGGAAGAAATTATCCTCATATTTTTTTTTTGGTGCAATCCTCATATTTCTTTTGTGGCTGGAAAATATAATTACATCAGTGAAAAGTTTCTATATAAACATATAAAAGTATTTTTGAGATTGCTGAAATATTATGCAGTGGGATTGAAGGAGTATTACTGCATGAAGTTTACAAGGAAAAATAGTGTTGCATAAGTAAAAGAACAAGATTAACAAACTAGTTGGAAATAAAGCACAAATAAAATGTTTACATATACTATGCTTAACAAATGTGTGTTATCGCTGTAAATTTTGACAGTTTGATGTTTATATCCTAGGACATCCACCTTTAAGTACAAAGTTGTCTGGTCACAGACTCACAGTTATTTATTTATTTATTTTTTAATTACTGTTTTTACTTGATTTCTGTTTTACTGCAAGCTATATCTTGTCTGTGTAATGGGGCAGTTAGTATCTACAGTAGCAAATAATTCTAACATGTAAGATCAATGATGCATGACTTAATGCTCGGCTAGAAGTTAAGAAATCTTAACATGTAAGTTGAACAGTCACTGTTGACGTATAAGTCATTGTATTATCAGTTAGTCTTTCTTTTCTTTTAATTATAGTTTTAGTGATGTCATTGATATTATGGATTAATGGCTTCATGGGTGCATACAAGACAGTTACCTCAAAACCCCTCAACTGTGCTACTATTATCAACTCAAGATGAATTTTAAGTAGGCAGATACATGATTTTCAATACCTTGAACAAGACGCATGCGTGCAATGAATGAATCGACACGGCCACGGAAGACATTGCGTTCCTCCTCCCACCATTTTTTCTTCTCCTCATCCGTTCCATCAATGCCTTGGTTATTTATGTCCTCGAGAAGAAGACTCCAAACTCTGTTGGTTTCATCATCAAGATCAACTTTAGCCCTTGGGCGTCTTTTCCTGGATAGAGTACCCTCAAAGGGAACTATAACACCATCTCTTTGGTATAGGACTAGAGCATTCAACTGTTGAGTCTGATCATGATAAGGTATAAGAGTGCCTTGCTCTTGGTATTGAACATTGATAGAGTTAGTGTCTATCCATGGTAGTGCCAGAAAAGGACCTGCAGTACATAGTACATGTTACTAAAATATATATACATTAAAATACTAATGGATTATCTCTTGCTTTACTTACTGTTTGAGTTCCCAGTCAAATGTTGGCCGTTATACAGGTTAATGCTGTGCTTATTGACCATATTGAAGCTGGAAGTAACAGAGTTTGCCCCTGATGTCTTTTTCAGACATTTTCTTGTATCTTTTTGCTTTGCATTGCTTACTATGGAAAGGGCTTCCATCCAAGATGTGTTGCATGCTTTCACAATTTTCTTCTGTGTGCCTTTGCCTCTTCCTTTGGCTGGAGACCCTGACGTCTTCTTAGGTTCTTCCAATCCTTTCAGTAAATCCAACTCACTGACACATGTTGGGTCCTTGGACCTCTTCTTCAATAAATCAATGTCTCCCCAGTTGACGAATTGTGTATTATCTTGATGGTTAGTAGTTGTTGATGCTTGACTATTTGCCTCAGCACTGATACTGAAATGTGGAACAAGAAGTGAGTAGTAGTACTGTGATGTTTTAGCTGCTTCTCTTGGGTAGTTCTGAGAACTTGTTTCTGCTCTGGTATCTTCTATTGAATTTCTTGACAACAATATATCTGACATGTTGGGCATGAACACCGTCTCTGATTTTCTTTTCTTGTGAGATTCTGGGAAATACATCCCATGTGTACAACTGGAAATTGCATTCCCCATAGATGAGCAATTTGCTTGGGAAGGTGTACCGTGATCCATCGGGTTTTCCGTGCCCACATTTGAAGCATCAGCTGAGTAAGAGTTAGCCCTCTTCAAACTCCTCATGTGTCCACCTTCACTTGAGCTTGTGCAAGTACTAAAATTTGGACTGCACACAAAAAAGTCCCTAGGAGGCATTGCTCCTGTGACAGCATTAAACTCAGGCTCTGAGGGGGTTGATTGGTCCTGCACGAGTTGTTCTGAAGGTGGGTTATCAGTTGATGTATGAGAGAAGTTATTTTCCTTTACCTGGTCCTCCATTTCAAAGTTCAAAGCTTTTCTACAAGACTTGACAGCTGGGTCTGGAGTCTTACAATTGGGCACTTCTGCTCCACTTTCCAAGGGAGGAGTTGAAGGCATGCTTATCTTGTTTTTGTATACATATTTCCTCTTTCGTCTCTGAGTTTCATTTGCATCAGTTGGCTTCTTTTCCTTTTCTTGGTCCTCCAAGTCAAATTTCAAAGCTTTTCCGCAAGACTTCACACCTGGATCTGGAATCTTGCCATCAAGTGGTGCTTCTGTTCCACTTTCTGGGGGAGTTGTTGTAGGCATGTTCGTCTTGTTTTTACGCACATACGCCCTCTTCTGTCTTGGGGTTCCATCTGCATCAGATGGCTTTGGTTTCCTCTCCTTTGGAGTCTGTTTAAGCTTAACTTCCCTTACCACCTTCGGCCTATGCTTTCTTCTTCTTGGCTTTTGTTCAATTGTCTTGTTCAGGTCTAGATCAGGGTTGCCTCCCTTGGTAGGGTCGTAGTTTTCCATGGCTACTGAATCTGTAGGTGGTTGTATCCCCTTTATCCCCAGAAGTTCATCAGTGACAGACAACTGACCGCCTGCTCCATTTTGAAGTCTCTTGGAAAGGTCTGGAGTAGCAGGTGCAAATGCATGTATGAAACCATAATTGTTTCCATTTGGATGTGCATCATCTGCATTTGGGTAGGAGAAGATCATGCCACACGAGTTACAATTTTTTGTTAGCAAAACCACCTATAAGATAACAGTTTCAGGTTGCAAAAAATCACTGGAGTTGATAGCACTGGTCACATCACACCATGAAAGCAAATCATATTTGTTTAGTTATAATCAGCCTACATAATGCCTGCATCGAATTCAGAAGTGGCGTGCTTGATATTGATCTCTTGTTAGTAGAAAAAAATGGATTTTGCATTTAAAAGGCAAAAAACAGGAATTGAGGAAGGCTTGGACAAGGAGTCTATAAAATCGATCATTTGCATACTCTCCAACTATACAACTGGCCAACCGGATACAATTGAAACCATGTATTAGAAGTTGTGCATTGATAACATTTTCCCATCTACAACTGCATAATCACGATTCCTTTAATCACATGAGCAAATTAAAAATGCCCCTAGAAGCTAAATGTAATTGAACATAACTCACATAAGGCAGTAAAACAATAGTCAAGGATGCTTACCTTCATGGATTCTTAATATATCTTGATTTGATCCTTGCAGTCCAATGCTCTCTTGATTCTCAGACATTGAAGCTGTTAATGGAGATCGATATGGATTATCGGAGAGGAAACCACTGCTCAATTGATTGCCCCCATTCAGAGTCAACAGATCCATAAACGTCATGCTCCTCCACTGAAGCGAGGGATTCCGGCCCATCATGCTGTTTCTGTAGGCAAGGAAGCTTTCCTGATGTATGGAGCTGCTACTGCTCATGCTCTCACACAATCGATTCGGTGGCCCGCTAAGTGGGATCCCACCAACAATAGGCATTTCACCTGAGGGGGTCTGCTGGGTGAATTTTGAGAGGTACTCCTCTTTCTCAGCCATAATACAGTCTTGGCTTGACAAGGCTTGTTCATTTCGGTAGATGGGTCTCTCCCCCGATAATATCGGCTTTTCCGGGGTAAGAGGAGCCACCATGGTCTCCACCTGGAATTCCTTCAACACGGGAACAGATTTTCCAGTGTCAGCTCTCATTTTTCCACTACTTCCCCCAAAAATTTCCCCTTCCTGTGGTAGAGTGACTTGCTATTTGTTTCCCATCCTTGACCAAAACCTTATTCTTAATAAACTCTGGACAAATCTGATTTTGGGTCTGATCACCTGAAAGATGAAGATTTGGTAAAAATCAAATAATGAAAACTCTTCAATACATCGGAGATTAGAAGAAATTAGTGTAAACATTTATTATTATTACCTTAGTCAAATCATTTCCGATGGATCAACAAATTGATTTGTCATTTGGTGATTATATAGATCAGGAACAGAGAGCTGGACATAAAAAGGAAAAATAAAACAAAAATATAGAAAAAATGAGGACCTGTGTTGGTTTTGACTGACTAAACTACTGTTGTTCATCCATTGTTCTTCACTTGCATGTGATGACATGAATTAAGGGGATCAAAGCTATTCATATTCAAATCAATCTGAAGAGAAATGAAGAGATGATGGGCTACCGGGAACCGGGTCAAATGCCGGTGAGTAGATCTGCTCTATCCGTCTCCACCGCCTGTGTTCATGAGAGAAATGGCGTTGGAGCTCACAAGTCTTTTTTTTGTAGAGAGAGAACAAGAGTTAGGTGAGAGGAAGGAGGAAGAAATGGTCTTCGTTTTGCTGAGTGAGGGTTTCCTTGAACCGGTAACCTATGCTCCCGGTAAACCCTTCTGACTTTTCATTATAGTACCTTTGCTTATCTTTCACTCCACTACCGCAACCTAGGAGTATCGAAATCGATTGGTGAATTCCTGTCACATTAAATTCGACAAAAAGGTATATTTTGTCTGTTTGCGAACTTTATTATATTATATTATATTATATTTGACGGATACTTTTCCATGCATCTATTTACCTAAAAGGGAGCGTTCAAATATATAAGATAAAATTGCATAAAATCATCCTTATTTAGATTGTTTTATAAAAATTGTCTTTTTTAATTATATTTATTCCCTTTTCAGTCATATAGTAGGGACGTAGTGGAGTATTATGTTTACATGTCTTTATTTTATTTTGTGCAGTTTACCCAACTTATCAAGGGGTGGATATTCTCTTAATTTCAGTTCATTAAGAGCGTGCATGTATTTATTAATCTGAAAACAACTTAATCCATAGTATTATTCACATAAACACTACTAGAATACACGGCCTTTCTCCACGTTTTGTCCTCGACACTTTTTGAAACTGTCGAAGCAATTTTTATGGTGCGTTTTCACTTTAACATTTCCCGACGTTTTTAAGCGTCACGAAGAGGCGGAACTTTTTTTTTTCCCTTTTAAACTCATCTATCGCCGCAAAACACACACAAATTGAAACCCTTGGCCTCCCGGCTGTTCTCCTTCGATCTCACCGGCCTCCTCGCTTTGCAGTTCTAAAACTGCAAAGCCGAACAATCCAACCTCGAACTCAGGTTTTTCTTCACCTCCTTCGATTTCTACTTGAAGATATTCAACTTCTTTTTCGATCTCTTACTATTCGGAAATCTCCTCCTATGTTCAAGTTCTTTGTGTCTTCTCAGATCTGCTTCTTTCGTTCAATTTCAGGTAAGATTTCTTATTATTCTCCTTATCTCTCTCGCAATTTTGTACTTTTGGTGGACTTAGGTTATTATTCGTTCATTTTTGCCAACTTCTGAAGACGAATTCGGGATTAGGGTTTTTTTCCCCAATTTCTTTTGGATTTGTGGTTGATTTGGATTCCAATCATTCTCCTTCTATGTGTTTTGAATTCGATGAACTTCATTTTGAAGAAAATTTGAGATTAGTGTGCTAGCTCTCTGAGAAAATAGAAGGAACTTTAGCATGTGTGTATAGATAAGTAAATTCTAAATCATAGAATATCAAGATTGATTTTTCATGCTTATATCAGACTTATATGACAACGAAGATCATTACTGTTATGGGAAAAGCTACAACCGTGTTTGGTTTTCGATCGACGGTGCTTATTTACAGGCGATTGGAACTTTGGGGCTTGAAATTGTGGAATGAATCTTTGTTGTGTTTTGGATTACTTTTCCTTGTTTTAGGTTTATTGATCATCGACATTGTGATGTCTTATAAGGTAAATATTGAGCAATTTCTAATGGCTTACCATATCAAGATAGAGAATTATTTGCACTCGATGATTTTCAGTCTCTCGGTGGATTAAATTATACTTTCATGTTTGCATACTCACTTCATCAGCCGTGAACTCTGAAATTTACACTTGTTGGACATTTCTATGATAGTGATAATTGGTATCATCATATATATATGGAAAGCCTTGATAAAAGACTTAGATGTTGTTTACTACACTGAGTGTCTAACTTATTGCCAACAACTTCTTGAGCTTCAGACTAAATGGAAAGAGGTAAAATATGAAGTTCTGAATCTTGCACTCCTTTATTTTTTTTTTATGAAAGCACTCCTTTAATTTTGGAATCTCATGGATCCAAATTCTATGCTTGTAAAAGCCAGTTCGTCGCACTTTCTTGTGATGGTTAAGTTAGGTGGTCTTTTGCTATGCAGCTATAAGTTCAAAATTTTGAATCGTTCTAATCAGTCAGGTAAGGCCTTACTTTGTCGGCTTCTTCGTTTTCGTCATCTATGGCTTTGAGTTCAGCTTCTGTTTGGATTTGGCCTTCGGTTTCTCTCTGACTTAGGCCTTCCTCTTTGGTAATCACCCCTAATCTATCTTTGAATTTCTACTTTATCGTCTATTAATCTGTTTGAATTGCTGCTTTCGGCTTTTGTTTCAAACAGACTGTTTGTTCGATTTCAGCTGCTTTTGGTTGTTTGGCTTTGGCTTCTGATGGGTAATCATCCATTCCTACTCTATCTTATATTAATCTGTTGGGCATTAGTTGCTTTCGGCTTCTGTTTTTTGATGTTGTAATTTTTTTTCATGTTATTTCTATTCATTTGTGGATTTTACTGCCATTCTAATGCCAATTACACTCTTGTGAGAAAAATATTATTCATCAAAAGGGTTTATGCTGCATTTGTTTGACATCGTTAAGTTGATTTTAAAATTCCTTTAAATTCCAACATTAACGGTTTAGCATTTTTTTAACCAGGGTCAAGTCATTACAGGAACTGAGATTTTCGGCTGAACACCTACAGGAACTGATCATCCAATTCTACTCATGTACGATATCAATACTTTCAACTGTTGCCTATCGACAAATGCTCAAGAAGTTGGAGCTAGTTCTGCAATGAATCACGTATAACAACCCTCATTTATCTTGGTTAGCATGTCTCATCCGATTATATTACTAGCATATGTTATATGAGAAATGTTGCAATTTATTCCATCATGCAGGTATGACACTATGCTACAGATGGTTTGTACATCACGACATCTAAAGATGGAGTCATTTGGTTGTGGAATGGCATCAATGCGCATTGTTTAGCTTCAGTTGTGGAATGGAATCAATGCACATTTGTAATTAAGCATAAAAGTTTTGTTAACTATTTTTTTAGTTTAATGTATAGGTTTGGATTGTTTTTAACATATACGGAGTACACTTTTGTATGACAAGACGTATGTGTGTTTATATATATATTTAAAAATAAATAAAAATGCCGACTTTTTCGTGTAGAAAAATTGATCGGGTGATATCACCCAAGGTACTGGCAAGAAGCATCGGAGAAAAGTGTGATTCTTGTGTGATTCTTGACGTTTTAAATTATCATTGACATTTCAGCTCTTTGACACTAAATAAATTCTTGACGTTTTTTAATGTCAAGGAAAAGGCGGGATGTGGTGCTTAAAGAGCGGGAGAGATGAAATTGAAAGCGTCGCCAATATAACCATCGACGATTTAAAACGTAGAAAATTTCCACGTTTAAAAACGTCGGCCATTTCTGGCTTTGACATTAGCGACGTTTTTTTAAAATGTCGAGGCATTTTTTCCCGACGTTTTAAAACGTCGAGAATGGTCAAAAAAAGTGTCGAGAAAGGCCGTGTTTTTTAGTAGTGAAATCTTCGCAATTTCAAGCATGTTGATGGAATTGTGTTCGTAGGCATGTGTGCGAACCGTGCAACTCCTTTTTAAGCAAATATTAGACCTATTTTATTTACGAATTTTGATTTATATTTTCCATTGGATTTCAGCACTATTTTGTTCGAGGTTAATGTTGCAAAGATAAATAAATATACTTTATACTATTATAATCCCCTTGTTACACAATTCTGTAAAGTTTACTCCCATGTTTAAAACCAATGTAATTAAGAATGAAATATTTTAATCTATATTTTCATAGAGAAAATCATAAACATCCTCTCGATTAGATATTTGGTTAAAATTTTATAAGTACGAAATCAATCCCAACATAATTTAGAAATGATGTGTACATCTCGATTCAACATACTCTACTTTAGATAGGACAAACTGAAATTGTTATTGCGGTAGCCTGTATATTTTCATAGAGGAAATTATTTATCAATAACCTATTAACCATATACAGAGTATTATCTAAAAAATATCTCCGTTGATTAGATATTTGTTTAATATTTTTAAGTGCAAAATCAATCTCAATATATATTTTTTTTCCTTTAACATACATTTGACTACTTTTTAAGTAAAATATCAATATCAATATATTGAATTGATATTTTGAATAAGATTGATTGGTAAGGTAAGAATTTCCATGTGATCAAGTTTCTGCTTAACCATTTTCTGGAATTGCTTAAATCTCATAGGGCTTTTGATAAATTAAGTTGTTTGTGGTTGAGTATGGCGACTAACACATGTCATGTCATTCTATGAAGTTGTCTTTCAACTTTATGAGTAAAGTTGAAAAAAATCCAAACGGTCAAAAAAAATTGACGGTTAGATTTACTCCCTTCTTTAAATCTCAACCCCCTTCCCTTTGACTCATTTTTTTCTTTTAACTATTTTTTTAAAGTAGAAAACTCACCTTTATTTCTTAAAAAAGTCAACTTTAATTATAAAGCGGTAAGTCAACCGTCAACTTCATGGAATCTAAATCCGTTATTAGAGATGGAGTAACTTAATTTATCAAAAGCTTTTATAAATATGTAGGTGGGGTTGATATAGAGCCTGCTTTAGGTGGGGTTGATATAGAACTTGCTTTTTTAGTACTAGTATTTCTCAATTTGGAGAAACAAGTACCAATCATTGGCATTGAGTACTAGTACTTGATTTCGCTTGTTGTCTTTATTTCTATTTGTTAGGGGAAGTCTTGTTGGGCTCGACCAGAAAGCCCAACATATAAGCCGGGCTGGGGCACCATCCCAAAACTAATTGGCATTAGGTGGAGACTGTGGAGTAGTCCATCCACTTATATATTAGGTTCAGAATCCTCTCACTTCCGATGTGAGATTCACAAGTGTCCCAACAAATCCCCCTCTCACTTGCGAATCTAGTCTGGTTGGAATTGAGACCCCACGCAACGGGTTCGACTAACCCGTCATCGATACAGATGTGGAGTCCATCTCAATCATCGGTGCAACCGGCCCACCCGCCGAACCCGGCTCTGATACCAGTTTGTTAGGGGAAAGTCTTGTTGGGCCCGACCAGAAAGCCCAACATATAAGCCGGACTGGGGCACCATCCCAAAACCAATTGGCATTAGGTGGAGTAGCCCATCCACTTATATATTAGGTTCAGAATCCTCCCACTTCCGATGTGAGATTCACAAGTGTCCCAACACTATTATTTTAGTTTGTATGTTTGACAGTTCGTTGTCCGTCGACTTTGTCGGCTTCTTGATGTGTCAAGCTTGTCTAAGCTTTAAATTTTTACCTTATCAAAAAATAAAAAATAAGAGCACTATTTTATCCACTATATATGACTTACTAATTATAAGGTGATAATGACTACTAATGTTTACTCCTTTCTACGTTCAGAAATAATTGTTGTTTGGATTTTTATAATAAAAGTTTACTTTTAAAAAGTGTTTTTTTTCTTTCAATTTTAATACATTACGGAGTACTCCGTAGTTTCTAATGTCAATGCATTGAAATTTGAAACTAGGGTATCTTTCTTTTTTTGAGCACACATTAAAAAAATCATTATATATATTATACGGAAATTTCGCGAGGTACCCCTGGGGTATTGCTATTTTCGCGAGGTATACAACTCTTTTATATATTTCGTAAGATTTTGATTTTTTTTCGCCCAATGCCCTTTCAGGTTAATTCTAACGGAACTAGTGGATGCCCCATTAGTTTTCAATTTTAAAATTAAAAAGGAAAAAAAGAAAAAAAGAACGGAGTGAAAGAGAGAAGTGAATAGGCGAGATCTGGCCAAGCGAGGATGACGATGAGGGAGAGGAAGGCGAGCCGGGAAGGGGAGGGCTCGTAGCGGAAGGGAAGCCGGTGAGGGTGGCTGCCGGCGGTTTGAGGGTGAGGACGGAGATCGGAAGGGAAGCCGGTGAGGGTGTGGCGGTTTGAGGACAGAGATTGGAAGGGAAGTCGGTGAGGGTTAGGTGAAGGACGGAAGTGGTCCAGCGATGGTGGGCGGAGGTAGACGCCGGCGGTCTGACGATGTGGTGATGGTTGAGGGCGAGCTATGGAGAAGAAGGCGCCGGAACTGCTGAGCTTCGATTGGGGAGGACGGCGGAGCGGCGCCAGCGAATAGGAAGGGATGGAGGTGGAGGAAGCCCTAGCGGAAGAGAAGGAGCAGAGGAAGGGATGGAAGAGGAAGTGCTGGTCGGTGAGCTCTGCCCCTTCTCGGCGCCTGGTGCTGGCCTTTCTCTCCGTCGCCTTCTTGCAGGGTTACGGGGTCGTCGTTGCACTCGTTTCATCTGTTCTTTGCTTAGCAAGGAGTAGATGGTATGGATTGATGTGCAGTACCCCAAATCTCACGGAAAATGAAAGAAGAAAAGGAAAAAGGAAAAAAAAAACGCTCCTCCGGGAGCCCTAAATCTCCTTCGGGAGCCCTAAATCTTCTTCGGGAGCCTCAATCGGGTCCATACCTGGTCCATTCGTTTCCCCCCTCCATTAGGTGGTTTTGAGACCAATTTCTGATCTGCAGCAACCTTATTCTTCAACTTGTGGGAATGGTTCTCTTCCTCCGTCTTCAAAGGCGATCTTGGATGTCGATGTATAAATTTACAGTCAATCCCTCGCAATCTTCCTTCTCCAATGTCAGGCTTCGCCTCCGCCTCCAAACCTCTGCTTCCTCTGTTCCTCTCGGGCCGAGGTGGGCGAGTCATAATCTATCTTTTCTTTCAATCGGCTTGGGGCTTTTTGTCTGGGGGTGGTCCTCTTCTTGGTCCCTCCCTCAGCCTCTCGTTGGCCTCAGATGTAGTCTTGTTCCGGCGCGTCTCCCTTGGTTGTTGCCTCTCACTGACCCTTGATCTAGCCTACACCGGGTTCAGGCCTGTTGCTCGCCGCCACTGTCGTTGGGTTGGCGCTTCCTAGCGCCGCTCTCGATCCCTGCCTCTCTCCGGTTTCTCTTCGCCCGACTCTTTCTTCCGGGTGGTGGACGACGTCTCTGTGAGTTGCACTTGACTTTCTCTAGCTTTCGGCTGAGTTTGCATTTCCTTGCTAATTAGGTTTCTTCGGGCATGTGTTTGCATTTCCTTGCTAATTGGGTTCTATTGGGCCTGGCCCGTATGTTGGTCCCGGTTTGTCCTTCGGGCCCAAGGTTTTGCGTTGGGCCCAAAGGAGCCCGATAGAAAAAGAAAAGAAAAAAATTATATATATATATATAATATTTAATTAAATCCCGGAATCTTTTCTCGCTCTTCGCTCTACTCGCGGTCGTGCTTCATTTCCTCGTGTTGTTTGGGAGCCCGTATGTTGGTTCGTGGTTAGTTTCGGTTGAGGAGCAGTTCTGCGGACCTGGTTGATCGAAGTGATCGTGTTGGTGGTGTTTGTGGTCTTCGAAGATCCCTCATCTAGGTGGGGGGAACGTCGTGTGATCCACACTTCCCCAGGTGTCGTCTTTGCCTTTCGAGGATTTCTGCTTTCCGTCTTTCCGGCGGCGAGACATCGTGTCAGCTGGTGCTGTCCCATGCGCTCGCTATCCACTTCGCCACGCCGGGTTTCCTTTATTTCGATTTTGTATCCGCTTGTTTGCTTAGGGTTAGGGGTTTTTTCGGGTTTGCTTTTTGTGTTTCTTTTGATGTATTCTGTATTTGTATTTCTTTTAGGTCATCGTGATCTCATCCTTCGGGATGCTATCGGGTTGGCTAACCACAACCCGAATTTTTTCCTTATAAAAAAAAAACAAAATATACTCAAATCGATGCCTAGCGTCCTATGTAGTGCGTTGTGGTGCGTTTTTATATTTTTTTTTACTAGATAAGAATTCGAGTTCAGACAAATCTGAACTCGAAGGCTAATCAAGTCGAAAGACGGGAGAACCATCTAAAAACCATAACAAATAACAATACATGACGGTGCAAACTTAGGCAAACGCACTCTACAAAAACCGAAACCAAGCAGACCTAAACCAGACTGGACGAAGACGAATACGACAGACGAAGTCAAGCCCCACTCTGATGCAGAACAGTAGGCCAGCGATACATCATGACCCGATCATCATGTGGGCAGTGAGGACGAAACTCCAGGGAGACAGTCAACCCTAGTAGTTGAGATACCACGATACACACTACCACGACCCCAATCTATCCCGACTCCGACAGTCAGAACCAAATCCACGGATAAGATTGTCAAGTCACGCCCTCACAGAGCTGCACACCGCTTGAGTAAAGAGCACATAGAAACCCTTTCGGAATTTAGTCAACCCTAACGAGATTTAGTACACGCACATACGAGCGGGGTTTGAAACCCTTGCATGATTTTAATCAATACATACATACATACATACATACATACATACATATATATATATATATACACACACACACATACACACATAAAAAATCAGGATTTTTTTCAATAAAAAAAAACCAGTTTTTTGCTTTTATGTTAAAGAACAATTTGTTGGGCCAGCTTATGACATATACGAGCCTCCTCGGGCCCAAGGAATAACCTTTAGGCCCAAAGAAGCAAGTGTGTTCCACGCCCTTGAAACGCAGGAAGAAAGGGACACCATATCCAAAAGGTGTTGGGCACTAGAAGATGGGGACCATAGGTCGGCGGTGGTAGCAAAGGATTACCAACCCTCGACGATGGCTGTTTTTCGACCCTGATTAATGGTGGTTTGTGCCACTGCATCCTGAAACTTTAGAGGAGAGCAGCGACACATGCAAGACGACGATGAAGGCCATCCCCAGCCCAATGGTGTGCGGCGATGGTTTTCTCAGCAACCCCGAAAGAGGGATCTCAAATCGGGGAAGAAGATGCGCGGATTAAACCAGGCGAATGAAAAATTGGGAAGCAGACACAAACTAACACAAGCCTCAACCCAATTTGGTTTTTGATCGAGATTCGAAAAAGGATTTACGAGATAGGGATTTCCATTCATCTTCTACAACAGCACGGAAGTAGTGCCACAATAAGCATCACGCTGGAGCGCAGCTACGACGGCGGCACCACAAAGGCAGACGAAGTGGGTTGAGATGGCCGAAGTCGGGTTAAGGTGGTCGGAGTCGAGATAGGCTAGCTGAAGGTGGGGTTGAAACTCCCTCTCTCTAGATTTTCTAGAGAAAGGAAAGATCGTTTGAAACTTAGGTGTGTTGATGTTCTTTTAGAATATCCGAGTATAATAACCAGGAGTGGCAACAAGCCCACAAGGGGCGGCTTCTTCGGCGGCGGAAAAACGTAGATTTTTTTTAAAATTAATTAAAAAAAAGGTAAATAATATAAAAAAAATGTGAAAAGGAACTTAGTTGGTAAAAAAAAAAGATGCATAAATAATGCGAGAGATCATGAATTCAAACCTCGTTATTTATTTTTTACACTTATTATAAATGTCATATTTAAATCAAATTTTACAGATTTTTAAATATTTTTCATAAGAATATTCATTATGTTACACATATATTTTAAAAAATTATTTGAAATTTTTTTAATATCAATGTCATATTTAAACCACGATTTATGATTCTCCCTCTCTCGCAAATCCCGACCGCCACTAATTAATAATGATGTTGTATCTCTTTTCCCTTATGTCTCCATCAAAGTATGAGGTGATTAGATGGTCTAGACCACCGACGAGATTCATCAAGCTTAATAGTGATGTCGTGGTTGACGAACACATGAAGTTTGTGATCATAGTTTGTGATGAGTTGGATGCATAAGAAATGAAGTTGTGCATCGCTAGAGAAAGGTTTTTCTCATATTTGGATGGAATGTGATGCGTTCCATTAATCTTGAAATTCTAAAGGGCTGTCTTTCCTCAAGGTGAATGGGGTGCCAATTGCGAACAATCAACCATCTTGCATTATTCTTGCCTCACTATTTCAAGAGCTCCGGCAATGTCAAAATGCAAGTCAATAAAGCTGTCGATTTTCTTGCTTATATTTTGTCTATGTGTTCTTTTTTTCCTTTCACGCTGAAATGACTTTTGTGATTGAATGATTTAAAGTAATACTCCTTTCGTTCACGAAAACTTGTCATTTTAGCTCTTAGCACAACTTTTCACTTTATCGAAAACTACAACTCACAGCTCATCAATCATATTAAGGGCATTTTCGTAAAGTGGAAGTTAAAATATCTACAATGACATGTTTTTATGAACAAAATCGAACCTCTAAAATGAGAAGTTTTCGCGAACGGAGGGAGTAGATTTAATTACATTGTTGTTAAAAAAATATTTAAAAAAGTAAGGTCATTAAGTAATATTTTTATATATGAATATTTTTCAACCATTTAACATGTTAAAGTTACCCTTTTTTTTAGAAATATCCACATTGCATAAGAAACGTCACTTTAAAGATATAAATTAAATCATTTTGGTTTAGGATTCAAATAATATATATTTAAGATCTGAAATTTTGATTTATATAAGCTTTAATGTAATTATTCAAAATCTTTGATTAAAAACTCTCACTAAGAGCATCTCAAAACAATACTCCCTCCGTCTCAAAATTTATGTCGTTTTAGCCTTTAAATCTTGTATCAAAATTTTAGGTCGTGTTAGGTTTTCTAGGTAGGGGATAGTAATGATTTGTATCGATTTGTGTGTTCTTGATTTTTTAAAGATTTTGATTGGATAAAGAATGTAGTGGGTGTTAAAAAATAATAAAATTTATGGGAAAGTTAGTGTAATGATGATGTTGATTGATGAATGAGTGTTTTATTAACGTTTCGCCTATATACACCGCAAGTCCACACGTCCTTAAGGACGTGCAAGTGGGGTGTACATTTTTTTTTTTCAAACCCGGACGTGCTTGCACGTCCTTGGGGACGGGTTTGCACGTCCTTAAGGACGTGCAATAGGGCACGTTCTTAAAGACGTGCTGCACGTCCTTAAGGACGTGCAAGCCCGTCCTTTAAAGACGAAGAGGACGTGCCTCTTCGTCTTCATCGTCTTCTTCTTCGTCAGAAATTGAGCGAGAGAGAGCCGGAGCGAGAGAGAGAGAGAGAGAGAGAGAGAGAGAGAGAGAGAGAGAGAGAGAGAGAGAGACCAGAGAAAGAGAGAGACCGAGAGAGATGGAGACAGAAAGAGAGAGAGACCTCGAGGCGGCGGTGGCGGTCTTGGAGGCGGAGGCGACAGGGATGGAGGTGGAGGGTGGTGGTGGGGGTGGAGCATCGGGGGAGGCGGTGGCGGTGGCGCCGGTGGCTGAGGGGCTGGTGGTGCTGGCGGCTGTGGCGGCGGAGGAGGGTGGTGGTGGTGGGGCGGCATCTGGCGCCGGCGAGGAGGAGGGTGGTGGTGGTGGGGCGGCGTCTGGCGCTGGCGACGGAGGCCGAGCAGTGGCCGAGGAGGAGGCGGAACCGCCGCGGAAGCGTCGGTCCATTGAGGTGTCCCCGATCCCGACTCCACCGGTACGTTATTTGAATTACTATTTGTTTGATTTATTTTTAGAGTTTGAAAATATAATTTGATAGATAATATAGTTTTATAATAGAAATTTATAGAATATATGATTGATAATATATATTGTTTAATAGAATATAATTGAAAATAGATTTTTTGATTTATTTATATATTATAATGTTTTTTTATAGTATATAGTTTGATAGAAGAGAATATAATTGTAATTTGATAGAATATAATACATAGAAAAAAATTACAATTGAAAGACAATAAAAAACATTAAAATATATTATA
This sequence comes from Persicaria maculosa, assembly GCA_963922045.1. Classification (NCBI taxonomy): domain Eukaryota; kingdom Viridiplantae; phylum Streptophyta; class Magnoliopsida; order Caryophyllales; family Polygonaceae; genus Persicaria; species Persicaria maculosa. The sequence continues at coordinate 793,586 of OY998252.1, forward strand.
ATACTTCAAAAGTATTTAATTAACATTAAAATATATTTGAATATATTAAAATATATTTGAATATATTCAAATATATTCAAATACATAAAAATAAATTTATATTGAAAGATAATAAAAAACATTAAAAAAATATTAAAATACTTCAAAATACATAAAAATATAATAAAATACATAGAAATAAATTTAAATTTAAAGAAAATAAAAACATTAAAATATAATAAATTATAATAAAATACATAAAAATAAATTGAAATTGAAAGAAAATAAAAACATTAAAATATAATAAATTATAATAAAATACATAGAAATAAATTTAAATTGAAAGAAAATAAATACTTTAAAATATAATAAATTATAATAAAATACATAAAAAGAAATTGAAATTGAAAGAAAATAAAAACATTAAAATATAATAAATTATAATAAAATACATAGAAATAAATTTAAATTGAAAGAAAATAAATACATTAAAATATATTAAATTACATTAAATTATAATATAATAAATTATAATAAAATACATTTCATAATAACAGGCAGGGAGGCTCATGAGGGGGGACGGTACCCTCCGGCATGTTACATTCGCCGACCGGGCAGCGGTCAGCCAGATTCCAGCCACAGTCGACGATCTGCTCGCGTCTGCAGAGCGGTTACAGCAGTCGATGGGGACCCCCCCCCGGCCGACGAGAACGACAATACTCTAACTCTAAATTTTTGTTCTCATAGATCTGGTTGCGTCATAACGCTCCTCTTCCGCCGCCTCCACTAGAATGGGTCGAACATCATCATCCGAGCGTCGAAGGATGGAATGCTCCGTTTAAAGCTCAGATTGAGAGATTTAGAGCCTTGCGTGTCGATGCCGGCCGTCCTTTACTATTTTCCTAGATTGTATTCCACAACTTTATTAAACTTATGAATGTAAACCTTTTTTTTCCGTTCCTTGTAACGTTATTCGCATATTATCCGAATGAAAACCTTAACAATTCTCGTGTTCTGTTTAATTTGACCCTAAATCCTTCAAATCCAATAGCTAAACACTTCAATTTTATCAATTAACATTACAAAACCGTCGGAAAACCTAAACCCTAACCCTAAACCCTAAACCCTAAACGCAAAACCCTAACTAGGGTTTGCACGTCCTTAACAACGTGCAAGACTTAAATAGTAGACGTGCAAGTCTGGGGACTTGCACGTCCTTAAGAACGTGCAAGCACGTCCTTAAGGACGTGCAAATCCTTAATCCGGATTTGCGGTGTATATAGTGACACCCTTTATTAAAACTTGTGCAAATCCTAAAACGACTTAAATTTTGAGACGGAGGGAGTATATATTAATAAACAACATTAGAACATACTCCCTCCGTTAAAAAATATAAGTCTTTTTAAGCTTAAGATTTTGTTTAGAAATATAAGTCCTTTTAGGTTTGATGACGCCCAAGAGATAAAGGGGTCAAGAAAGCCATCAAAGGTCTTCGAGGGGCAAAAGGGTAATAAACCAAAATTCAAGCCGATGAGGGATTACGGTCCGCGGACGAAGAACGTCCACTCCAGAAGGACAAATGGCAGGAAAGGGGACAGGTGTCGGCCATGCCGCCCCCCCCAAGTGTTCTCACGCCCCTTAACACCTGGCCTCACAACACCGACAGATGGCCAAAAGAGGGGAACATCTCCCCTGTTCAACAGACGGAGGAGCACAGTATAAAAGGAGGAAGAAAAGGAGAGAGAAGGATCTTTTGGAGAACAAAATGAGAGGATACTCGTGCTCTGAGTGAAAGGAAGGGAAACCATTACGCTAGGAGAACCCTTACGCCAAGGTCACCCCGATCCACCTCAAAAACCCCCGCATCCGCGGACGCCTGTAGTTCCTGACTAAAAGCTGTGGAAGCTGTACAGGTAGTAAAGCGTGCGATAAGGAAAGCGGGGAATGCGTAGACTTATCCCTTGAAACTTTCGCTGAGCCTGCATGCGTGCCCTCTTCGCCATTGGGTCATTTGATGAACCCATTCAGATAATGATGCGAGCCTTCTCGGAAAGCTCCGCGGCACCGACCGTGGGTCCCCCACACGCGGGGCGGGTCTCATGGAAGGGTAAGACCGTCTGCATGTTCCTTCAACGTGTGCGGCACAGGTAAAGGTCCTCGTAGCCCTGGTTGGGTCACCCTCACCAGGTGTCCAACCAGGGTTGCGAGGGCTTCAGGTAAGCCCGTCACACCAGTCCCTCAGGAGGAGGAATTTACATGCATGTTTCCCCCCACGAACACGTGGAGGGACTTTTAGCCTTTTTCTAGTTTGGTTTCGTCAAGGTTTTCTAGGCATTGTGTTAAGAGAAAAGTAACTTTTTTACTTGTTTAATGAAATGATATTGGTTGTTAGTGGTTGTGGATAATTAATGAGGGGTATAAAAGTAATAAGTTGATGATTTTCTTAATTTGTGTGCAAATGTCTACAATGATTTATACTGTTGAACGGAGGTAGTATGTTGAGAGATTTAAAGCGATCAAATAGTCTCACATTTGTGTGAACCACTCATTCTATTTTCAGTTGATTTTACGATCAAACCTACTTATATATGTTTAGCGCATGAATTCACGTGCACATATGTCCCAACGGATTTGCAGTAACATTGTAGTCCCTACGCTGAACCGAGTTGTCGGTCGAGCCACGTGACTCACTTTCCCATGAAGACTCATTTATCTCTTAAATAAGACCATCTTTGGGATCTATCTCATCTATGCACAACTGCAAATGCTAGGTGCGGAGACAAGAACAAGTGTAACCAAATTGGAAAGCCATTCATCACTTTCTATATGGATAGTAGGACGATAAATCTCATACCGTAGTTAAATTGAAAATTAACTTTATTCATAAATAAAGGTACTGCAGTATGTACGGTCAGAATTTCGTCAAATGCACAATCATTTGCAGACTTTGATGTTTGTAAAATTAACTATTTTATCCGTGTTGGGAAACTTTTTTCAGGCAAAAAACGCTTATCAACTTCGAAAATCGGTAAACCTATCGTGTATTTGACGAAACGAAACCAGGTAGATAACAAATAATTTGAAAGTAATTTGAAATTTTAAAATGAAAGTTACATATTTGAACCATAATTTTTTTGCATAGTGTAGCGGTTGTGATGCTACATATTTAAAACACTTTTAGATTTTGATCTTTAGGGATCAAGAGGAGTCTCTTGTGCATTTCTCCTACCAACAATTCTTAATCATACTTTATGACTTTAATCAATCCATCACCTTTCTTTCCTTCGTGCTACCCAAATTAAATTTTTGGGTTTCTTGTTATATTGTTCAGGGTCTATCAGAAACACTCTCTCGACTTGTTCGAAAAAATAGTGCGTATATTCTGAGCCCTATACCTTGCTCAATAGCGAGATACACTGAGTGGCTATTGCTGATTCTTTGTTCAATAACAATTAATCCATCCCCAATTATCCACATCTCTCAATTCATTGAGGACGAATTTACAATCCCGCTGAAATTTAAAAAAAAAAACTTAATAAAAGTTAGTATGTGTATATTTTTCGCAAAAGATAAATAAATCACAAAATAATTCACACACACAAAAAAAAAATTTGAAACGGATCCTCGTTCTTAAAAATGCAGGCTGGCCCAAATCATAGGCACTGAGCAACCACCAGGCCGGCCCGGATCCACCGTTAAGCCCGGTCCCACCGAACAAAATTGCTTTCGCTCTTCTTCGTCGGACAAAACCTTCGAGTTCGAGCAACAGTTCCGACTTGCTCATCCTCCCCATTCTCAAAATCAGACCAAACCCCGATCCCTCATCTACTCCCACGAAATCTGCTGAGATTACAGTCCGAAAGGGATACACTTTGTTCTCCGTTTCCGAAAGGTATTCTATAGCGACCGTCCGCGTTTTTACTCGGAACATCTGTTTCTGACCGTTTTCTGCCGTGGTTATGAATCGTGATGCAGTTTTTATTTTTTTTATTTGCAGGTTTTGGCTTGTGATTGCTTTGTTATTCGGAAGTTTTTAACTTTGAGTGAAAAGGTTTCAAATTCCGCTCAATCAGCACCAATGGGTTCCGGTAGAAACTTCGTTTTTTTTTTATCTCAGAAGTTCTATTTTTGTCAATCTGGTTTAGGGTATAGCTACTAGTTTGAACCATGAACGACGATTTATGAATTGTAATTGAGGGTTTTCATTGGCTTTTTCCTGTTTAGGGCATTTAGCGATCTATTAGATTTTTTCCTCCTCTTTTGTTTCTACTTGCTAAACAAACATATTATACATTTTCAGTTGTTCTACATTGTATCATGGATTAATGACAGGAAACAGGTTTGATTCAAACCTGTTTCCTGACATTCTGGTTCATAATGTTTCAAAGATTGTGACTTGTAAGGCTTGCTTTCTTTGGTGGGTAGAAGTAATGTGGAAATTTGTATCTTTGAGCTAGATGGATGGTTTCTGCTTGTAAGTTTTTTGTTTCGGCTAAACAACTTTTCTTGGCCGAGTCCATATAGAGAAGTAGGAGCTTGTTCCCATTTTAAGAAAATCCTGGAAACTTTTATCAGCTAGTGGATTTTTTTTATATTATGAATTCTAGGAGTATTAATATCTAAATAGCTATATTGCATTCCGGGTCTCTGTTTTCCTTTAGCTTCTGCAAGAACGTCGACTATTAAATGGACAGCAGGGATAGATAGTTGTGGGAAAGGAACCAAACTGCTTTCCATAGTTTGTGAATTAAACAGTGAAGTAGAGGGTAATGTGCAGAAATTAGAATTTGGATAAATAATGCTTCTGAAGAGTTGAAAAGGGTAATGCACATTAACTAAGTTGCGTCAGCAGTTCAGCTTATTTATCCTTTCTTGAAGGACGATGTATGTAGGTATAATGTAGGTCCTAGTCATTCCAATATGTAATTAACTTTTCTTTCAAGTTATTAAAAACATCCAAATGATATCTTGCTTCATAACGTGTATTATTCATTATTTACCAAATTACCTTTGCTTCCTCCCTCTTCAGATGCAGATATGGAAGACTATGGTTTTGAATACTCCGATGAGGAGCCTGAGGAGCAAGATGTTGACATTGAAAATCAATATTACAACTCTAAAGGTAGCCTTCTTGCGAAGTATATGTATTTTGTGCCTACAACTACATACATAGCAAGCAGGGTATAGTAACTCGTACAATTTTTTTTGTTCCAAGGCATGGAGATTTTTCATGCATCAAGTCACAACACCTTCATGACTATTATGACTTGCAATGCTAATTCAATATACAAATAATACAATCTGTTATGTTTAGTGTTTTTTCATTTATATTTAGTATGCTAAACATCGCACTTATGTACAGGGTTGGTTGAAACTGATCCAGAAGGTGCACTGCAAGGATTCTATGAAGTGGTCCAGATGGAGCCCGAGAAAGCTGAATGGTGAGATTCCAAATCTTATTCTTGGAGAAATATGGGACACATATCTGTTATCAATTGCTCTTAAATAGTTAAATTTTTCTTTATATCGAAGATCCATGGTTTGTATTAAATGTAACCTCTAGTAATGTATATTAGAGTCACCCTGATCAAATTTTGGGAATCGTTGGTCATATGTTATGATGTCTTGACCAAAGAAATGAATTGAAGTTAAGAGTGCATGGAAAATTTGGTAGTTAGAGGAACTTAGAGAGCACTATATATTGATGGTCTCGTAGTAGAAAATTTTGTTCAACTCTTTCTTTCAAATTCTTACATAAGGTACAAAGAGTAGCATCTTGTATAAGGTACAAGGGACATTATGACCCCTTTCTTGCATTCCATTATTATCTAACATTGAAAAATATTCGATTTAATGCATCAGGGGATTTAAGGCCCTTAAGCAAACTGTCAAGCTCTATTATCGGTTGGGAAGATACGAGAAGATGATGGAATCCTACAGGGAGATGTTGACGTATATCAAGTCTGCTGTGACAAGAAACTATAGTGAAAAGTGTATAAACACTATTATGGATTTTGTTTCTGGGTCTGCCAGCCAAAATTTTGACCTTTTGCAGGAGTTTTACCAAACTACTTTGACAGCTCTTGAAGAGGCAAAAAATGAGGTTAGAGATTAATTGAGGTTGTTATACTTACTTGCTTGTTTAGGAAGTTGACAATAATGCCTTTTACTTCTTCCCCCCTCTCTGATAGAGACTGTGGTTCAAGACCAATCTTAAGCTCTGCAAAATCTGGTTTGACATTGATGAATATGGGCGAATGAGTAAGGTGTGCATGATTATACATCATTTCTCTTTCTAAAGCGGTGTTTGGACATTGTGAAAGTTACTCTGTATGAAATATAACAGATTCTGAAGGAACTTCATAAATCATGTCAAAAAGAAGATGGTACAGATGATCAGAAGAAAGGAACACAGCTGTTGGAGGTCTATGCAATTGAGATTCAGTTGTACACTGAAACAAAGAACAACAAAAAACTCAAGGTAAAAATACTTTGAATCGTTTCTTGTGACATGAAACAAGATAAGGAATATATCCATATTTGATCTGCTTGATGCTTAGTAAATATAGTAGCCATCTTCCCTGTTCTTCTGGGACTTCAATGGATGCTATGATCTAGCTTATGAATTCATTGTTATTAACTGCAGCAACTGTACCAAAGAGCATTAACAATTAAATCAGCCATACCACATCCAAGGATCATGGGAATAATTCATGAATGTGGTGGGAAAATGCACATGGCAGAGCGTCAGTGGGCTGAAGCAGCAACTGACTTTTTTGATGCTTTCAAGAACTATGATGAAGCAGGCAACCAACGCCGAATCCAGTGTTTGAAGTATGCTTTAATTATTAATTCTTAGAGCTTTTGCATAAATCATATCTATGATGAAGTATACTAGAGAATAATATAAAGTCCAGATTTAAGTTACTATAGGTACTTTGGATACCACCAAGTGTACGACATGACATATGTTAGGCTTTGTGGAGGACTCCCTAGATGGTTGTGTTTATTGTAGTATAATAATTTGATTTTGACCTTCTATAACCTGTGACAGTAATGTGGTTTTCAGATTTCTTGGAAAAAAAAGAGATTAGAGGTGGTAATTCTTGTTTTGCACTTATAGGTACTTGGTTCTTGCCAACATGTTGATGGAATCGGAGGTGAATCCATTTGATGGTCAAGAGGCAAAGCCGTATGTTTTCGTACCAAAACCTGTATAATGCTTGTTAAAAAAATAATATAATTGACTTTGGAAATCTGAATTGCAGCTACAAAAATGATCCTGAAATTTTGGCTATGACAAATCTTATAGCAGCTTATCAACGAAATGAGATACTGGAGTTTGAAAAGATTCTCAAGGTTAGGATGAGCATATTTTCAGATATCTGTGTTTACATCACATCTATATCTTATAAAATTGTTTTTAATATCCAGAGTAACAGGAGAACAATTATGGATGATCCCTTCATCAGGAACTATATTGAGGATCTTTTGAAAAATATTAGAACTCAAGTATTGCTCAAGCTCATCAAACCTTACACAAGGATCAGGATTCCTTTTATATCAAAGGTAGTGGTTTCTGTTTGCTGTTCTCTGTCCCTTCTGATTCTAAGTACACTACGGATATGGATCTATGACATGGGGGTTTTCCTTTCAGAGAGGGGAAAAAAAACACAACTTTTTGGCTTTTGCATAATTTTTATTTTGATATAGCAGGATAATTCTGATTGATACGATTCTTGTTGCTGCAAAAGTCATTATTAATGTGTAATGAGATTTTTCGACTTGTTTTTATCCTAATAAGCTTGTTGCAAAACACAATGGTCGAATTCAGTGTTTTTGCAAGTAACAGATTCTAATATACGCCATAATATTACGTGCAGGAGCTGAATGTGCCAGAAGCAGATGTTGTACAGCTTCTGGTTTCACTCATTTTGGACAACAGGATCCAAGGGCACATAGATCAAGTGAAGGGCCTGTTAGAGCACAGCAACAGGTTAATCATTGTTATGGATCAATTTCTTTGTTTGACTAAAACGGAACACTTTGCATTGTGGTAAACTGGTAAATGCTCTTTCTCAAATATCTAAATTTGGTAATTCTAATCTTGCAGTTCCAAGGGAATGAAGAAGTATGCTGCTGTAGACAAATGGAACACCCAGCTTGTATCGCTTTATCAAATCATAAGCAACCGAGTCTGTTGAATGTCACATCAAGAAGGTATCAAATGGGATTGTTGAGCTGATCACTTGTTCATCTGCTGACTTGCAAGAAAACTGCAGTTTTACAGCAAAGAATGATGCTGTTGGTCCCTAATCTTTTTGTCGACCTCCTATACTAAATACCTCTTCAATGGTTTATTTCTGGTGATTGAATTTTGGCTGTGCAGTGAACTGAAACCGAAAGCTTCCAAATTGAGGGCTTGGGAAAATGATGATATTACTATTGAGTACTGACCAATGGCCATGCCTGGTGTTTGGAGCTTATACAATGACTTTCAATGAATGATGATTTAGCTACTAGTAATTATTTTAGTTAGCCTTTTTTCAATCATTTTAATTCACAGTTAACTTTTAGTCTTTTAGAGCTTTTTTTAGTTAAAATTGCATGATGGTTGTAATATATCCAGCAAGTTGAAAATGAAAAAAATTTCATCAAAAGCAGGACACATTGCACATGGAAAAACACCATGTAACTCGTTTCCAAATATAAAGTGATTTGGAGAAGGTGATTAAAAGTTCTACCGCTACCTACAAACCCTTCAATTATATAACAGTGACAGATGGTGTAATAAAAAAAAGTACTTATACGAGACTGAAAATAAGACATGACACTACCAAATTCCAATACACAGACCAATTCAAAGCTTCAAAGCACAAAAAGGGAGAAAAGAAAGGGCACATGGTTTGAAATTGTAACTAGTACATGAAATCAAATATTGGTAAACTATGCTAGAAAGGAGCTTCAAAGGAAGGTTGATAGTAGCAAAAGTAGCTTCCAAGGACCCTGCAACGAACGAGCGTACAAATCCTGGCAAACTGGCTCTGCAGATGACAACAGCAAACCTGTATACAAACATCAACATAAGCTGCCATAATATATACCAGGTCTCAGCGCACAGCAGGAATACCTGGACCTGCAAAACTCGTAAATTCAAATGAGACTGTTCCAAAATCAAAGGGGAATGAACAAAAGGGAGAGGATGGAAAAAAAAAATTGCTTGTAGCTGAACTCATCTGAGCCTTTGCATAGTGAAACTCCTATAGAAAAAGGCTTCCAAAAGCAGTGTATATAGGCTTGCAAGTTGCAACTACGAACCAGATCTCAAACTGCTGAAGGATGTTTGTTTCATATTTTTATCTCCATGTTTTTTTTTTTCATTCAAAAGTTGAATCAATAGAAACATTTGTAAGAGTAGAATGAGATGCTAGATAAAAGTTTTGAGGTCATCATTTTGATACAAAGGATTCAATAGTTCCAATCTAAATAAAACAATTAGTTTGAAGTAGAATGAGGTGCCAGATAAGAGTGTTGAGCGAATCATTTTGATACAAAGGAATGAAGGTTTCATTAGTTTCAAACCTAAATAAAACAATTAGTTTGAATGAAGTTTACTTTGTTCATATAAGAAAAATCAAGCTCAAAATCAGTTGGCATAGGATAAAGTATTATGTCATATGTCATGGACAGAAACAATATAACTTAGTTTCATATATATTTGAATATTTTTTTTCAAAACAGTAATTTTTTTTTTAAAAAAACTACAGAAATAGCCAATGTCATAAGCTTATTTTGAAACAGTGACTTTTTCATTTTGGCTATTTTCCAAATAAGTTTGACATTGGGCATTGGCTATTTTGCCAAAAAAAAATTATTTTTTTGGCTATCTTGAAAAAACTATATATTTGTTAAAACAATGTCAATAAAAGTAGGTCAATATATGGGTTGAAAACTATCTAGCATTTTAAATGAAATTTAATAAAAGGGTGTCAACAGTTAATGGTGTAATTAGTGTTTGTTTTCATGAAAGGCTATTTTTACCATCTGACCACAGGACAAAAGATTTTCACTTTCATTGACAAAAAGAACATGAATCTGTACTCCACCTGCACAGTGGCAAATGGTGATTAAAGTATAAAATAGTTTTTGAAATTTGGGTTGCTTTAGACTTTTGGCAAGAATAATCGAAACTTTCTGACCCTATAGAGCAAAAAGACGATCATTCAAAAGGATTGAAATATACATACCGCATGCTCTTTGAATCGGAGCATTGCTCGTCATTCTTGCCGATGATATTCTCCATGGTCCCTATCTCCTCCATTTTGTGCGTCATCATCAGGGTACCTGTCATTCTTTTCATGACCATTATCTTTGTTAACAGTATCTACCTCCTCTCTTTCCCTGTTCCATTGCTCGATCTTTGCTCTTCTCTCAGCACTGCTCTCCCTAGCTGGGGGGCTCCTGTCCCTCTTACCCCCAGGGCTTCTGCTGCGTCCTCTCCTCCCAGGGCTTCGGCTTCTGGGTCTCCTACCCCTGTCCTGATGGCGATGACCTCTCTCATCATCTCTTCTGCCATATCCACGGCCACCAAATGGGCGGTCTCCACCACCAAAGGGGCGGTCTCCTCCACCAAATGCACGATCTCCTCCTCCATGCCCACGGTGACGAGGGCTGTGACTGCGACTTCTACTGCGTCTGTTCCTATACCTTCCAAATAATTGTCTCCTCAACTCCCTGAAACAACAAATTAAATTTGTCACATAGAAATGCCATTGAAACTGGGGGTTGGGGGCAACCAGAAAAATTTAAGCAATGTTACCTGCTGATTTTCTTCAAATGCATGAAATTGCAGTAGCCACCACGATTGCAAACATTTTCCTCATATTGTCTACATGTAGCTTCTCGGAAATCAGTCACGGGAGAAAAGTCGACAATAATTGGACGACCTGGATAATTCAACTCCATCAAATCAGAAAGGCAAAGTTGGACCAAGAAACAGACATTTAAACATAATAAAGTCGACAATAGACATAACAGTCTCATAAATCATCACTCCCAAGTCCCATTCAATTTTCAATACATTTTTCCTCCAGGATGGAAATAGAGGAAGCACAGTCTAGTAGTAAGAATTTTATCAGAGACTCTCAAAACAGAAAAGAAAGGGGTATCCTCTTTCTGAATATTAAGGCTTTTCAAAATATGACCTTTTACTTCATATACATCTGATCATATGAGCTACAGCATTTTTATCTCAAGGAGTCAAAGGTATAAAGTTGTATGGCAAAAAAGGTTACACACCAGCATAGAACCTCCCACTAAGGTTTTGAAGGGCGTTTGCCGCATGTTCCTCTTCTCTAAACTGGACATAGACATTACCAACCTACCAATTGAAAGAGGAAACATCAGTTTCATGTGCTAAACAAAACTAAGGGATCAAAAGAATAAACCGATAAATTACAAGAGGGATACCATGTGATCAGCCAGGTTGTCACATATATTCAAGCTTTCAATCTCGCCGTACTTGTTCAGCTCTTCGAACAGGTCTTCATAGAAGTCCTGAATTCAATATTTCCACATCCAAATGATTAACCAAAAGAGAAATCATAAAAAAATTGTCTGGAACAACATAAGTATACAGCACAGCACGGCAGCTCCTAATTCAAATCCCTAATTTCGAAATCCAACCCAGAAACCAACGAATACAGCACCAAAATAGTTTTAAAAAAAAAAACCTAGAAATTAAATTGAAGAGGGTGAGCGTAAACCTCGAAGTGCTCCTGGATCTTGCGAGGATCGAGGGGCTGACCCTGAGGATCAACACCAGGAGTCATCATATCGGGGCGCTGGTACATGTTGGAGAGGAGGATGGTGGGGCTGATACTGGGCTTGGTGTGGAGCCTGGAGCACCGGTCGCCATGCCTACAAGCTCCAATCTTGAAGTAGAAGGGACAGTTCACCCTGTCCTTCTCCGTACCGAATATGGAAGCCAGATGTTCCGCCATTTTTTCTCAGCTCGCTCTCCCTCTCCCTCTCTCTCTCTCTCTCTCTCCCTCCCCCTCGCTCTTTATTCGATCTGAATTTCTAGGGTTTGGACACGCGAGAACAAAACAGAGCAACAGGTTAAAAAAAAAGGAAAAGAAAAAAAAACTATATCAACAACATTTACATAATGTGCCCAAAGGTTTACAAGAAAACATAATGTGCCCAAAATTTCCATCTTTTTTCTTATTTGCCCTCCAAACTCTCATTTCCTTTAAAAAAGGCCCTCATAAAGAACCATTGTAATTTCCAGTGAAAGAATGTTTGAAACTATATCAAAAACATTTACATAATGTGCCCAAAGGTTTACAAGAAAACATAATGTGCCCAAAATTTCCATCTTTTTTCTTATTTGCCCTCCAAACTCTCCTTTCCTTTAAAAAAGGCCCTCATAAAGAACCATTGTAATTTCCAGTGAAAGAATGTTTGAAGGTAAAATATGTACTCCCTCCGTAACGAAATAATTGATCATTTAAGCATTTTTACATTTTTTAAGGAATCTAAAATTAAAAAGGGGAAGAGAGAATCTATAATTAAATACAATCCGTCTTTTGAGTATGATTAATGTTTTTTATTGTTGCAATTACACCATATTTGACTATTTGTACCCAAATACTATCTCTACTATTTATCTATACAATATATTTAAACTTCATCTAAAAATCGAAAGATTCACTTAAAAGGATAAGTAATTTGTTACAAGAAAAATGACTCAAAAATTAGAATCTCTTAGCGAAAAAACTCTCTTTTCAAAAGAGAGCAAAACCCTGCAGGGTCTTCCTTTGGCGACCTAAACAACCACCCTTTGATGGTCGGAATCCCCGTTGTGTATAAAATTTTCATTCGGGAGTTTCAACTCTCCTTCGGGAGCCCCAATCCACCCTTTGATGGCCCCAATCCTATGTTGTGTATACCCTTTGAATTTTTAAAAGCATGTCACCACCACAATTACATCCCACATTTTACAATGGACATTTTTGAAAATTTCATAAATTATAGGAGATACCCAGCAGTAAGAGAATTATTTATTTATTCACTCTTCACCTCTTTTTTATAAGATTCAACATACCTTGTTTTGTGAGTTTTTTGTCCTAATGAATATTAAAAGAGAATGGAGGGAGTAATATTTTGATTATTCAATCTTTGATGTGCTTTACTTATTCGATTGTTATTATGATTATTTGTTTGTTTGTTGCTTTAATCTCCTTCCTTAAAAAAAATGGCACAATCACAATATTCACTTCTTATTGACATTCTAAATTTAAACTTTAAAGGGTGGTTTTGTATATAAATTCCCATTTACTGTGTGGATTACTGGATTTATAAAAGGTGATTTGTTTATGAGGTTGTTTGTGTGAACAAATACTCTATAGTTTATATTAACCGATAAACTATTGTTTTTATGGATCCATTATTTCAACAATTACTTTATGACTTAAGTACCCATCCCCATTCCCCAATCATCTATAGGATTTGAATTTGAAAACTCCACTCTAAACCGAGTCATTACAAAACAATTGGATGCGGCGTCGTATTCCGATTAGAAAGCTCAAAACGATTCGTTTCAAGTCGACACCAACAAGTGCCATCCTCAGCCAATCACACACACTCCGCAGTAGCGACCACCGTTTCTTCCTTCTCACTTCACTGTAATCAACCACTCCAAACCCCTGAAATCCGACCCATCTCCGGCCGTTAGCACTTCCCAAAACCACAAAAGATTCGACCTTTCTCTCCGAACTCCACCTTTCCGGTGCCGCCGGCGCAAATTAGCGGCTTCTGCACTGCCCTGCGCAGCTGGGTAGCAGTCCTTTTTTCGACTTTCCACTTTCATCTGTTCGAATTCCATCCCTTTCTCACACTCCCTACTTTCGATCTGTGTAAAAAACTGCTGAATCAGGGCTTTCCCGTGGGAAAAAACTTTCCCTTTCTTTACCTCAGCGGTTAGTTTCTCTTTTCTCTTATCTAGAGTATATTCTATCCGTGTGAATTTGGCGAATTGCGTGTTTGACTTTGTTGAGTCACTGTTTTTGACCTAGAATGTGAGTAATCTGTGTGAAATTTGTCGAGTTATATGGAAAATGACTTGTAATTGTGTATAATTCCAACAGCCATTGAGCATATCCAATTAAGAGTATTAAGCAATTTGGGCATTGTGAATCCAAATCATGAATTTCTTTAGAAACAAACAGTTGTTGTTTGTTTGCGTTCCCTTTTTCCACTTTAGATAAGCCAAAATGCACTTTTTATGGCCCTGTCACCTATCTGTTTGAAGAAATTCAAATTCACCCCAATGTCATGATCGTAAGACCCAAAACCGGGGAGTGGTAGTGAAATATTCTATTAATCAACTGTTTGCAATGCCGATGGCATTTGCAGGAATGGAAGTCTGGAACCCTGTGTAAGAATCTAAATCAAGCATCTCTTTGATTCAAGGTGTGTAGGATGGGGGTTGACTCCGTGAATGAATCATGGTTCAGTAACCTATGGAGGACTCCTCGTGCTCGAGCAGCATTTCAATCAGAGAGATCCGTGATTGGAATTCGGGCCTTCGAGGTTACAAGTTTGATGTCGAAGGTTGTGAACATGTGGAATACATTGGGTGATAGACAAATAAGTATGTTAAGAGAAGATCTGTTCAACTCCTTTGGGATCTTAAAGCTTGTTTCTGAAGATGAAAATCAGCTAATGGAGTTTGCATTTGCTGAGTTATTCGAGAATCTGGGCTATGTTGCACAATCTGTGATGATGCTTTCGAAGAAATGCCCTGATCCCATTTACCGCCATTTTGAAGAGTTTTTCCGTAACCCAGTTGACAACAGCATTGAGTGGTATGGATGGGTGTATAGCCGGAAGAAGATGGAGAAGAAAGTTAAGAAAATGAGTACATTTATTGGATCTACATCTCAACTCTATCATGAGATCGAAGTGCTGGCGGAGCTTGAACAGACGTTGAGGAGAATGCAGATCAACCCAGACACCAGCAGGGTGAAATCACTCGAGTTTCAGCAAAAGGTCTCTAGGCAGCGCCAGGAAGTGAAGACCTTGCAAGACATGTCTCCTTGGAGCCGGAATTACAGTTACACTGTTCGGTTGCTCGTGAAATCTCTCTTTACAATAATTGAAAGAATTAAGGTCATATTTGGGATTAGCAATCAGGATCTATTTGTTGGAGAGAAGGTTGTGCCTGAGAAGCAATCCAATGATGCCCTTACTCGATGTCGTTCTCTAGTCCATCCTCATGCCCGCTTTCTACAAAATCAGTCATCAATCTTTTACTCTGGACCCATGTCTGTGTCAAGCTCCAGATTGGGATTGGGCATTGGGAGTAGTAGAGCCAGAAAGAATCAACAAAAGCAGCTACAATCTCACCAAAGAAATGTATCCGACATCCCTAAAAGGCAACCTCTCTTGACAGCAAAGCGGTTTGGTCAATCCGGGCCTTTCAAAGGGTGCATGTTGGGAGGAAGTGATTCCCCTGTAGTTGAGACCTGTTTACCTAGCACTAGCGACTCTTCTGGACCGCCCCAACCGCACAAGGTTAAGAGTAAGACAGGGCCTAAAGATGGAATGGCCAGAATGGGTGGCGTTATTTTGTGTCATCGAACATCTATCTTGAGTCGCCAGTTTATGTCATCCATCACTCCGCCCTCCACACTTGGCGGTGCTGCCTTGAGCCTACATTATGCAAACATGATCATATTGATTGAGAAGCTTGCATCGTTACCTCACCTGTTGGGCCCTGATGTGAGAGATGATCTCTACAGCATGCTACCGACTAGCATAAAAACGTCTTTGAGGAGGAAGCTGAAACAATACGGGAAGTCTGCCTGCCCCTCAGTTAGTGATGCCACCCTTGCAACCGAGTGGAGCCTGGCAATGACGAGGATATTGGACTGGCTTTCTCCGCTCGCTCATAACACAATAAGGTGGCAGTCCGAGAGGAACTTTGAGAAGCAAAACGCGATGTCTAAGCCAAACGCTCTTCTGGTTCACACGCTCTACTTTGCCAACCAGGCTAAGACTGAAGACGTTATCTTGGAGCTCTTGATGGGTTTGAATTACCTGTGCAGGTGTAGCAAAGACCTCTACGAAAAGGCTGTGTTTGGATACACTGAGACTGGAAATCACGACAGCATTCTCATCCAAAGAGACACTACTGCTTGCAGCGTCTGATTGTATCCATGAAATGTTCTGGATCAATGTGGCAATCTCTTCTACTTATACAGTGAAGTGTACTGGATCGTATCTTAATTGTAGATTCCAGCTTACAGAGATACGACACGATCAGTAGCACAAAGTGCATAACATATGATGTGTATGTGATAGATGTCTGACATGTTTATTGCTTGTACACTATCTCAGTCTTCTTCGTTGTCGTGTTTTTCTAGCTTGAATGTTGTGGCTACTGTATGTGAAAATGAAAGCTACCCTGGTGCTGTTACTGTGTGATATATGGCTGTGAATTTTGCAATGTTTTTGCTGATTAGCTACATCAACTCAATAACAATGGAGATTGGAGACCATAGCCCTATCTGTATAAGAAATTCAGAAATTGTTAACATGGCAAACTTCATCAAGCTATTGTATAATCTAGATGTTGTACTTTTGCAGCTGCGTCAGCCATGCCATCTTCGTTGTCACAGGCATTGTTCATGGCGACGCCAATTTTAGCATCAGCATTGTTTTCCCATCCCAGAATGCCGAGATGCTCAGGTTGGCATCTGTTGGCATCGATCTGAAATTGATGCGATTCAGCAAAAGCCGCTGCAAACGTCTGACCTGAGTTTTCTACCATCCTCTCCTAAACTTGAAGACTGGTCCAACTTGATTTGATCCCCACCAAAATTCAACACGACTCCACCAGGAAGAACGTCGATGATACAGATAGATGCATTTGCATGTTTCAACTAACAATTCAAGAAGATAGGAGATGCCTCTTTGCTGATCAAATTCTGTAAAGTAACAAACACAATAATCAAGCATCAAGGAAGGAGAACTTTCAAGATTACTATGACTCCTCCATTATCAAACACAAATGTTGTTTAGCTCTGTTGGTAAAGAAAGAAATTAATAAAGGATATGTGACCCATGTCAAAAGGTTATGAGTTTAAATCTCATTGTCTATTTTTTATTCCTACTAAAATTTTCCTATTATAATGTTATATTTAAATAAAATTTTATAGTTTTCTTTCAATATTTTTCATAAGAGTATTCATGATGCTACAAATATATTTAAAAAAATTCTTCTAATTTTTATTCCTATGAATTTTTGTATTAAAATGATATATATTGACAGGGCGAAAGTAATTACATAAAATGTCCAGGGGTATAATCGTCTTTTATCAGGTAAACCCTAATCCTTGCTATATATTCGAGTTTTCTACTAGGGTTACAGAGGCTTCGATCAGCCGACACATTCTGACTTTGCGTCGGAGGCTGCTCTGGGGAGACAAGCCCCGCCCCGACCTTGTTCTTGGTTGATCTTGCAGGATTGTATCTCCCCAATCCTCCTCAAGATCTATGGTGCAGATTTTACCCTTTACATTTGGCGCCGTCCTTGGGAATTCGATCAAAAAGCTACAAGATCGGATCTCCCAATCTACGAAGCAACAAGAATTGACTATTGATGGGAGACGATGAAGGAGTGGAGGCGGAACCTTCGACGAACACCACCATCACTCCCTCCATCGTCCATCGAAGCAAGCGCTTCCAAGCTCCGACAACCGGCGTAGCCCAGAACCGCTTCCAAATCACCCAGGAGCCTTTCCGAAGTCGCCAAACCCGAGCCGTTGCCATGTTCCGATTCGAAAATCCGATCTGAGGAGAGCTTCCCCGAGTCGCCGGTGAGTC
Source organism: Persicaria maculosa (assembly GCA_963922045.1). Taxonomy (NCBI): domain Eukaryota; kingdom Viridiplantae; phylum Streptophyta; class Magnoliopsida; order Caryophyllales; family Polygonaceae; genus Persicaria; species Persicaria maculosa. The sequence continues at coordinate 811,457 of OY998252.1, forward strand.
CCATCGAACTCTGGCGAGCCTGTCGAAAATTCAACGGGCGAACGAAGTCGAGAGAGGGTGGGCAAGGGCGAGAGCAAAGGCCACCTTCACCGCCTCCTGTTCGAAACCCGCCTGATCCGATTAAGGATTGGGGCACGATGAAACCGTAGCCCTTCTAGTCATCGAATCGCCGCACCACCACCGCATTCCGATGTCATCGTCGGCCCCACCTTCGATGGAGTCGCTGATCCTGCAAATCCACGAGATCTCGGCCGTCGAATCCGGAAACTTCAAGCTCGAGCACGGCATATCCTCGCCGATCTACATGGACCTCCGGTATCCTCATCTCCGCCGTCGCCTCAGTGCGCCTTTGGGAATCCCGCGTTGCTGTTGGGGTCGAAGCCAATCGAGGCGGGTCGATCGCTGGCTGTCGAGTGCAGGAGATGGAACGGCGAGCCGCTCACGCCACCATCCTCCTTTGCTACTAGCCGCTGCCATCGTCGAGCCAAACGCCATCTTCACCGCCGAGGACGCCGCTTCGACTTCCAGCGCCGCCGCTCTCCACAAACCCTACGATACGAGGATCGGAAGACGTTACACATTGCAAGTTTGGAATAATTAATTTGGATTAATTGCCAATAATTAATCCCGGCGTTACATTGCAAATTGGGGCAAATTACGAGATCAGCCCGGAGTTCTTGGAAATTGCAGCTCAGTTAATGCAATTAAGACAATTGCGGAAAAGGCCCTAGCTTCCATAATATCTCACTTGGAAGAGCAACACATCATGCCCGACCGGTCCATGTGAGACCTAAAAGCTAAGTCTTCTACGTCCTATTTTTGATGAAAAGTTTACTATTTAGTTAATCATATTGCATGGTTAATTGCATCGGTTACATATAAATTCTTGAAATGCTTATATGCGCATTCATATATTTAGAACACCATTATTTCAAAGTCATAAAAAACAATAAACGAATCGCCACTCATGGCCAATAAATCGCCAATCGAGGCCAATTGATCGCCAATCAAGGCCAATGGATCGCCACTCATGGCCAATAGATCGCCAATCAAGGCCAATGAATCGCCACTCATGGCCAATAGATCGCTAATCAAGGCCAATGAATCGCCACTCATGGCCAACGAATCGCCACTCATGGCCAACGAATCGCCACTCATGGCCAATAAATCGCCAATCAAGGCCAATAGATCGCCAATCAAGGCCAACGAATCGCCACTCATGGCCAACGAATCGCCACTCATGGCCAATAAATCGCCAATCAAGGCCAATTGGTCGCCAATCAAGGCCAATGAATCGCCACTCATGGCCAACGAATCGCCACTCATGGCCAATAAATCGCCACTCATGGCCAATAGAACGCCAATCAAGGCCAAAGGATCGCCACTTATGGCCAAAGAATCACCACTTAAAGCCAATTTTAACTCATAACAGCGCCATTAAGGGCCAACAAAGGTCAGAATCAAGCAATAAGAATGTCATTTAAGGCGAAATGCCCAACCTCAATGAAAACCATCAAGTTGTCAATCATAAATAAAATCCAAACGAGAACGTCATCAACTGACACCGTCTCTCATTTATGGCAAATAATTCATCTAATCATTTTGAGCCGTACCTTTCCATTGATCAGTTAATAACGCACCAGCTGCATTATATAGTTATTCCGTTGAAAGTGCCAAAGCTTGCAGGATACAACGAAGGCAAGGGGCAAGCACTACTGGTGGTCTTTAATCATAACCGGTAAAGAATATCGAATTATTCGTCTTCCCTCATCACTAGATCGTGATAAGGAAACCCGAGGGGCAATTGACAGGGCGAAAGTAATTACATAAAATGTCCAGGGGCATAATCGTCTTTTATCAGGTAAACCCTAATCCTCGCTATATATTCGAGTTTTCTACTAGGGTTACAGAGGCTTCGATCAGCCGACACATTCTGACTTGAGCGTCGGAGGCTGCTCTGGGGAGACAAGCCCCGCCCCGACCTTGTTCTTGGTTGATCTTGCAGGATTGTATCTCGCCGATCCTCCTCAAGATCTATGGTGCAGATTTTACCCTTTACATATATATATATATATATATATATATATATGGTGTATCATGTGGTATAAACTGGGTCCTTATTGAGATGCTCACTTCTCACATTGAAAAAAACGTTGGTCCGGGTATACTTGTTGAGGGTCAGTCAAGGTGTATGGCGCTCGGCTGCTGCCCGTCGTTCGTCGAATACAACCACCTAAGCCACTTCAGCCTGGTGACGTTGTTGTCAAGCTGAACAAAGACATCACGTCGCGTGCTGTCTCTGATGACAGCTAAGCTGAAGCACCAAATGGGATCACCTTCGGCCACAAGACCCTCTGCAACCATCGACCGCACAACATCCAACACTGCTTTCGTTGTGTCTTGGGGGGCATTCGACGACACCTCGTTCTTATGCATAGCGTCAATGATCTCTCGGGTGCTGTCTTTGATGACCCCGACGCTGCGTGCGAACAGTCTAGTCCCCTCCGACACGCGGACGTTGCGCTTGGAGCTCCGCCGGGAGGAGGTCGTCTCATAACCAACCGGACGCTTACCCGTAGACGGCTGTGACGGACCGGCGCCTGGTGCCCCTTGAGACACTTGAGGGGGGGAGTCCTCGTCGTCCACAATGCCCTGCACAAAGTCTTGCATGGAGGGCGTTGAGGCACCGTTGCGAGGGGTGTTGAAAAGATCGTCGAACTCCTGCTCAACACCCTCAAATTGGGACTCCTTAGGGTCACCCCTTGACTCGGTGTCATCGTCATCGTTCTCTTGCTGAGTGGCTTGCCCATTGTCGGCCTCCTGCGCCACCTGCGCAGCACGGACAGTCGGGTCCATGGAGGGTGCTACACAGAACTCGCCGGTGGCAACTGTGCCGCCGAACACCTGGTGGAACAGCTCGTCCAGTTCCGGAGGGATTCCCTTCTTCCGGAACCTACTGAAGTTGCTATCCTCCTGCGCAAATGAAGGACGAGGTGACGACGTCGTCAACGGGAGCTCTTTGAATTGACATAAGGGGAAGGGAAGACGAGCACATACCACAATTTTTTTATCCCACCATTCGTCCGGTGCACTGATGGTTCCAGTCGCCTCATCTAGGCGTGGCCACGGGTTACGGGTCAACCCGTGACCCGCCGGGTCGTACGGGTCAACGACCCGGCGGGTCCGGGTTGCCGGGTTGGCGGGTAGGGGCGGGTAGCGGGTTAGGGCTAGGGTCGGGAGATTAGTGACCCGTGACCCGCCGGGTCGGCCTATTTTTAAAAAAAAGGCGTTGGAGGTGGGGCCCACAGGTCGGAGCTATTTTTTTAAAAAAAATATAGCCGTTGTAACGGCTAGTAGACTCGGGGCTATAAATACCCGACTCCTCCTATCACAAATCCCATCCAATCCATCAATCACCTATCAATTTTATTTTCATAAGCTCGTACGTTGTAATCATGTCCGGTGACAACCTCAAAGAGGCGTTGTTTCAAGATCACTACGATAAGGCGGATGTGCAAGTCGATCGATCATTCGTAGCTGTTTGTCGTCATTGTGCTAAAAGGTACAAGATGCGGAATAACCTTGGCCATGGTAATTTGAAGTCTCACATCACCAACAAGCACCCCGAGAAGATTAAGAACGATGGCGCTTCGGGCTCGAGTGGAACGAGTGGTGGTAAAAACTAGTCTATTATTCCTATCATCCTATGTCCTACGTCTTAATAATAAGTAATGAGTATTGTAGTAATGTAGTAAGTTTATGTTTTACGTTTTTATGTTATGTTATGTGAATCGGTGAATGTGAGTCGTGATTTGTAAACGTGTATTCGTCTTTCGGTTTACAATAAACTTGTGTTTGAATGATTCAAAGAATATTGTTTTATAAGATAATATTTTTACTAATTACCTAACAACTTAGAAAAAATTACCTAAACATTATATATTACATTTAAAATGTTCAAAAAATAAAAATCTACATAAAATATATTGGAAACTTAACATATAAATTTAATTCAAAGTTAAGCTAGTTAACTAGTAGCCAAACACCACCCAAGTGCAAATTAAAAATAAAAAAAAATTGAATCGGGGGCAACGGTCATATTTCAAACGGTCGACCCGGCGGGTCGACCGTTGCCCAACGGCTAGATTGGAGGGAAAGGCTCGGTTTTGGCTCTATAAATAGCCCCTTTCGCTCCCAATTCCAACCCACACCTCACTCATCTCCTCTAATCTCATCTCAATCTCTCTAATCGCTCGATCTTGTCTCTCGTAATCTCCTAAGTCTCTTCAATTCAAAATGTCGGGTTTCATCAACCGAGTTACTAACCGAGTTACTAGGGGTCGCAAGATTGTTAGTAGAGCCCCATCTTCATTGACTCCGAGTGTCGGAGGAGGCGGGTCGAACCCGACGGCGGCACCAAGCCTTCGTCGAAGTGCATCGGTCTCGGCGGCGAGCGGATCCCGACGTCGTCGAGATGATGCTCTACTCGCCGACCACGTCGACGAGATCGAGGAGGAGGAGGAGGAGGCCGAGCTCGAGGCCGAAGGGACCCCCACCCCCCAAGCCGGAACTCCGACGATTCTGACCCAAGAGTCGGGGTTCCCCGCCAAAGGAACTCCGGCCGATGGCGACCCTATTACTACGGCGGAAGTTCGAGCCGCTACTTTCAAGTATTGGTTCACGAAGGGTCCTAGGGAGCCGGCTTGGGAGGAATCGAGTTGCGCCGCCAAGTGCAACTTTTGCTCCACGGTCTACAAGCACAAGAAGGGAGGCGGATATGGGAACTACTGTCGACATATCCGCTCGAAGCATCCCGAGAAGCTCGGCCTCGCCAAAGGGCAAACTCAACTAACCGGGTACGCATCTTCTTCCTCTCAACCCCCTGGTTTATGGTCTTATGATTATCGTAGTTGTCATGATCAATATGCGGAAATGATAGCTGCCGAGGGTTTAGCTTATAGTTTTTCACAACGTTTATGTTTCAATGAATTTATTACGCAAAATGTTCAACCTGCATGGCAAGGTATTAGTCGAAACACGGTTAAGAGGAAAATACTTAGACGGTATAACACCCGTAAAAATGAATTAATCAAATATTTTCAAAAAAAACCATGATTTACACGTTTCGATTTGTAGTGACATTTGGACCGACCATTGGCAACATCACTCATACATGGGTGTTACTTGCCATTGGGTTGATCAACGTTTTCAATTGCACAAACGTGTTTTAGCTTTTTGAGTTTTCGACGAAGCACACACGACACGAAACATAGCAGGTGTCCTTTTAACGGTTTTACAAGAATATAGATTAACTAAAAGAGTTTTTAGTATCGGTTTTGACAACGCTTCTGCCAACACCGCATCTATCCCCGATTTAATCCAAAACTGTCAGCCCGCGATAGGCGGCAAGTTTTTCCACATCCGTTGCGCCCCTCACATTTTAAACTTATGTGTTCAAGATGGTTTATTATATTTACAAAGTGTTGTTGAACCAATTCGATTTGTTTTGCGGGCACTTTGGCGAAGCAAACAACTTCGCCAGCAATGGAGCGCTTATTGTCGTAGCCACCAAACCCGCCCAAAAACGTTCCCCAAGGACGTTTGCACTCGGTGGAACTCCACTTACACAATGATTTACGATTCAATCGCTTACAAGGAACTTCTTTCCGGTTTTGCAACACTACACATCTCGGACTCACACATATTTGCCGATGTGTGGACTCAGGCCCGGGACGTTGTGGAGGTTTTCAAAGTTTTTTACGATGCAACTCGTACGTTTTCCCACGTTTACATGCCTATATCAAACATTTTTTGTTTTATTGCAATGAACGTAGCAATAGCCCTTCAAGACGGGATTAACACGCCTTCCATTTCCCAAGCAACTATGGAGATGCGGCAGAAATGGATCGCATATTACAAATTTATACCCGACATTTTCCTCGTAGCGTGTTGTTTCGACCCTAGATATAAATTAAACGGAGTTCAATTGTTTTTAGAAAACTATTATCCGACTTTAGGAATTGTGGATGATCCTGATTGCAATGTTACAATTATTGTTGCTAGAGTTAGAGGATTGTTAGAACAATTATATATTGAATTTTCGACGGGCGATAGAGCGCCCTCCGGTCGTCCTCCAGTGCCTTCCAGTTCAAGCGGGTCACGAACCAGCATCACCGCTAGAACTAAGGCACTTGCCCGAGATATCTTTGGGTCAAAGAGGTCGAGATCTTCGTCGAGCCCCCACTCGGAGCTCGACGAATATTTGTCCACTAACTTTGATTTTCTCAGCGATGAAGAGGAATATTTCGATGTCCTTGAGTGGTGGAGCCGTCCCGAAAGACAAAGATTCCCGACGTTGCAGGTAATCGCCCGACAAATACTTGGGGCACCTTGCTCCACCGTAGCCGTCGAGCAGCTTTTCAGTCGCGGAGGTCAGATTCTTTCAGAGAAGAGATCAAGGTTGCTTCCCGAGAACCTCGAAGCCCAAGTTTGCCTTGCAGATTGGAAGAAGGCGGAGATGCGGATGCAGAAGAACAACTTGGGGACTGATTCCGAGGATGATGACGGAATAGAGACAGAGTCCGTTGGGAGCTCCATTGATGGCGCGGTCACAGATGGCTCAGGAGGTGTGGAGGAGGATCCGACGATCAAGAAGACTAGAAGAGGAGGTAACCGGGCCGGGGTTCAGACATACAGGTAAAAGAACTACGTGGGCTTTGATTCCTCACCCCCGGGAGGATACGTAGGCAGTCGGGAAACCGATTCAAGCCTTTCTTCCTTTCCCCCCCAACACTCCCTAATACAAAAATTGTACAACTTTTTTGTAATTTGTAAAACTTATAGAGTTATAAGTTGTAGACTTTTTAGTTTTGAAAATTATAAGATGTAATATTACATATTGTATTTTGTACATAAAGACTAAAGAGTCAAGTTATGATTTGTGAACACGAAAGGATATTTGTCAAACACATAGGCGTTCAATTCCCGTTCCCTTTCTCGACAAATTCGATCCGAAAATTCAGATTCCGAGTTCGAAACAAGTGCAAACCCGGCCAACCCGGGTTCCAACTCGTCGGGTCGACCAGGCGGGTACCCGGCGGGTCTGACCCGCCGGGTCAACCCGTCGACCCGATGACCCGCCATGGTGAATATGATTCTTCTTTCAACAATGGTGCATGGTTGTAAGTTTTTCCATATATCAACAACAAAAAAAAGAAATCAAAATAGAGAAAAATAATAATTAAAGATTATTTAAACAAATAAGAAATAATATATGATATAAAATAACAAAAAAGGAAAATAAAATCATATATAATCTACTATATAAATAAGAAAGTGCAATAAAAAAATAAATTAATTATAGAAAAAAATAAACAAAAATAGGGAAAAACAAATAAATGATGAATAAAACCTCCAAATATGAGTCTTCTTGCAACAATGGTTCATAAAAACTTAATAGCAATTAAAGAAAACTAAAAACCCTATATTATTATAAAAAAAAATAAGAAATGAAAAATAAAATATGATAGTATAAAGTAACAACATAAAAACTGAAAAATAAAATCATGCATAATATCATAATAGAAATAAGAAAGTACAATGAAACAATATATTAAAGCAATAAATAATAAAAAATTGTAAGAAAAAAAGGAATAGAAAATGACACCTAACAATATATGATTCATCTCTTATTTGTTTGCAAAAAAATTGAGTTTTAGAAGATAACATTGAAACAATTGACTATTTATAAGAAAAATCCAACATTTAACCAAAGAAAAACTATCAACCTTTGGACTAACCCATTTTAATTTCCTATTTATCATCTCTAAAAAGTAAAATTAATGCGATGTATGTTTCATTTAACAAAAAAAAACTTCCACCCCTTTGACTACCCTATTGAAAGCATTGATTGGCAATTATAGTAATTTTTTATTTGAAATAAAAAATTTGGGTAAACATTAATATAAAAATATGAGAGAAATATAATAAAAAATTTATCATTATTATATTGTATTTTTGGTCAAAGAGAAAATAATTATTATAGAGAAATGATAATTAAAGAATATTTAATCAAATAAGAAATATGATATAAAGTAACAACAAAAACAGTTGAAAAATAAAATCATATATAATCTACTATATAAATAAGAAAGTGCAATAAATAATAAATTAATTAAAGGAAAAAAAGTCAAAAATAGGAGAAAAATAAATAAATGATGAATAAAACCTCCAAATATGAGTCTTCTTGCAACAATGGTTCATCAAAACCTGATAGGAATTAGAGAAAATTAAAAATCATATATAATTTCAACAAATAAGAAATGTAAAATAAAATATGATATAAAGTAACATCATAAAAAATGAAAAATAAAACCATGCCTAATATCATAATAGAAATAAGAAAGTGCATTGAACAATATATTAAAGCCATAAATAAATAAAAAATTGGAAGAAAATAAAAAGTGATGAACAAAAGTGTCACCTAACAATATATGATTTCTCTCTCATTTGTTTGGCGAACATTGAAACAATTGACTATTTATAAGAAAAATCTAGCATTTAACCAAAGAAAAACTCCCAACCTTTGGACTAACCCACTTTAGTATCCTATTTATCATCTTTAAAAAGTAAAATTAATGTGATGCATTATTCATTTGACAAAAAAAACTTCCACCCATTTGACTACCCTATTTAAAGCATTGTTTGACCATTATAGTCATTTTTTATTTGACATAAAAAAAGTTGGGTGGCATTAATATAAAATTATGAGACAAATATAATCAAAAATTTGTCATTATTATATTTTATTTTCGGTCAAAAAGATAACAATTATTAGGGAAAAATAATAATTAAAGAATAATTAAAAATTAAGAAATAATAAAATGATATAAAGTAACGACCAAAACAATTGAAAAATATAATCATATATAAATAATTAAGAAATTACAATAAATAAATAAATAAATTAAACCAAACAAATAAACAAAAATAGGGGAAAGTTTAAGTGATAGGGAAAACATAGACAATATAGAATTTTTGTATATATAAAAATAGGAATCTAAAACACCTTAACCACAACTCAAAACTAAAAAGAAGAGATTCCACAAAAAAAAATTTAAAATAAAATAAATTCCAACAAAACTAAAAATAAAGAAAATAAAAGTTCAAGTAAAGGATTGTATTACAACCACTCACCTTATATTTTATTTATCAATATGAGCTTCTTCTTTTTCACCAATGAAACTTCTCAATATGTACTTCTTCTTTTTCACCAATAACACTATAAAAAAATACAATAAACAAAAAGAAAATATTAGTATGAAAGTTGAAAACAATATCAATCAACAAACGATAGATTAGGATAATAGAAATTCAATATTATATCAAAAAATCTATTTTGACATAATATGAGAATGAAAGAAAAAGAAAGAGTTGATTTGATTGTAAAAAAATGAGGTGTGTCTTTATATAGCATAAGCATGCTTTAATTGAATTAGGAGTTTTAATTTTTTACTTATTATTATTTAAGGAAAATAAATTTCAAATTAAATAGGCTAAAGGTGTTATAATTTTTGTATTCAATGTTTGTTGGAGTTACTTTTTTATGTTATTAATTGGTTGTTTACTCTTTATAAACTATACATGTTGCATATGAAAAATTATACCATTAATATATAAGAGAAAAGAAATTTAATCAAATTAAAATATAATATTTTGTATGATTAAGATCATAATATATTCTATAAAGAATGGGCACAAAGATAATATTTTGAAATTAGTTGAAAATAAATAGTAACAAAAAGATTATGATGATGGTATAATAAATTATCCCATCCACACATTCGTATAGTATAAACTATATATGATAAATTTTTATTAAAAAAACTCAAAGTTTTTTTTAAAACATTACATATAAACAAAAAACATATAATGTTCTCCACATTTTGAATGTGAGACAAAAATATTATAGCAAGGTAGCTAGTGATTACACAATATTTTATAGCAAAATTGTGAGATTAGATTCAACATTTAATCCCACCGTGCGGATAACTGGTTAAGCGGATAACCGAGAACACAATTATAGCATTTATGGTGGGCTGAACACAACTTTTACTATATATATATATATATATATATATTAGAGATATAATGAGGGACAATTGATTTGGTGACATTTGTGTACGTCATCCGATAGAGTCAAAATATTAGTTTAATAGATAGATTCATCCAAACTGCTACTCAATACTAGTGCTATTAACTCCAGCTCTATATAGCTCAAGGCGAGGAGAAGTTGTATGTGTATGTTGAGGTCGAGGTTAGCCGGCACAAATAAAACGTCACCTGCATCAATGGTTTCACCTATTGTATTATCATCATCACTTGTTCTGATTTCTCCTTTTCCATCCATAACCACCAAGATGGAAGGCCCCCATAAGGCAGGGAACGAGACTGATGCCTTGTCATCGGGGAGGATACAACGATCAACCTCAAACTCTTCATGTTGGGGACGATACCTTGTTGTGTACTCATTCAAGGGTATTCCCTGAAGCTTTTGGGGGTGTCCCTGAAATCAAATTAATTTAAGTAGGAACAAACCCTATTGATCTTGTTTCACATGCATTGATTATACAAATACTTGTAACCTAGTATATAAATTAATATATCAACGAGTTTCTCTCTTTATCGTCAGTAGGTTTTAAAATAGAATCCCAGAAAAATAATAAAGATCTTAGTTACCATGTTATAAGTCAACATGGAGCATAAGGTGTTGACATCTTTTTCCTTAGGAGTAAGTCCTGCCCGTACCACATTGTCTGAAGTTGCCATACACTCGATACAATCTCCGGATACATATGCATGGAGTTCATCTGGACCTAGAACAAGAGCCTCCCCAGGCTTGAGCTTCACGTAGTTCAACAATAAGGCAACAATCACACCCACGTCATTTGGATACTTGTCTTCAATGCGTAACAAAAGTTGCTCCTTTGATGTTAGCTGACCATTCATTAATTAAGAAACACGTACAAGTCAAATGTTACTCATGAAAAATATGAATCCATGTTCTGTATTAAAGTATGATGAGATTGTTGATCCAAGATTGTGCACAAACGCATATCCATTTGCTAGCGCGCAGTTCAGTAACTTAAGCCCTGTGAGTTTCATCCTAGCTAGCTAAAACCAATTGGATGTAGCCTATCTCAATATATATATATATATATATATATATATATATATATATATATATATATATATATATATATATATATATATTCTGAACAAAATAATACGACTTGATATTTGATAAAGAGTGTAATACCTCGTCTTTCATGAGCAAACGTGTCTTCAACTTGGAAATTACCTCCCATACATGTTCCTTGGGTACAACCATGATCTCCGCAAAAAGTGATTTCACAACAGATTTTATCTTCTCATCTTCATCCTCAACATTTAAAATTTGGTCTGTGCAAACATGGCCAACCAAATCTCCTATCTCAGGATAATTTCTTACAATTTCCTTTAGCTCCTATAGGTAATCCAATAAATTTTACAAGAGTTACTCAATTTCACTAATAAAGCATATGCATATATGTGTGTAATTACAAAATTAGGCATTTCATTTACCTTAAATTGAAGAAAGCCACAAAGTGCCTCAAATTCGGTCATAGCCAAGGCCATTTCCGGCTTATGATTGTCATCCTTGTAAATATCGGGATGTAGCTTATGTAACTCCCTTGCTAAAGCCTTATTTGGGTGAGCTTGTATTGACAATGGCTTTGCAATGGATAACACCTTGTGAATTTTCATACAAATCCATCATAAATAAAAATTAATAACCTATAAGTGGATCGAAATTCACATGAAAGTTAAGCATACACCAAAATTCATATTTAATGTATAAAAATGTTACCTTGAACAAAAAAGGAAGATCACATCCCCACTTTTGAAGAACCCTATCACCAAGAACGCTAGGGTTTTTCGTAATCCAAGACTTGAGAGTAGTATTCGTGTTCCCCTCATCTTCGATCATAAAGGATGGTCCGGATTCATGGGTTCCCATCCAAAACTCTGCGTACGACTGAGATGGATCAATGGTTGCACCCGAATTCATGGAATGCAACTTTGCTACTGCCGCATCAGATCCAACCAGACCCCAACCATAGTTCTTAACTGAGCAAGTTAGTCGTCGTATCTTCCCAATGCTACTCTTCGTATCCATCATAGTAGGTTAACAATTTTCTTTTGGCCTTAATTTCTCTTCAACATACTACTGAAATGATAAACCTTACATAGTGAGGGCTGGAGAGTATAACATAGAGAGATAGTGATGAGTAAGTTGTTTTTTTATTTCCAAGGCATGCAATTAATTTCCTATATGTATATATGTAGACACATATATAAGATATAAGTAATGTTTTCTCCTCTGATATTCTGGATGGAGTTATGAAATGGTACTAGACCACATTCTACCCTCAGCAAATTCCCTATGTACTAGTCTAGTTTTGAAAAAAAAAAAAAATGTCTAGTTTTGCAAATTGGCCTATTAGTTAAGTAAATCGGTCAAAGTGGAAGCACGTGGTAGTCACGTGAGACATTAGGGAAACAAGTTATAAAAACGTTCCGGCTATATACACCCCAAATCATGCACGTCCTTGCATTATTAAAAGGCTTGCACGTCCTTAAGGACGTGCAATATTAGACACAAGGCTTGCACGTCCTTAAAGACGTGCAATATTAACCTTGTGATTTGCGGTGTATATAGCAACACCCTATAAAAATGATCTACTTATTGTAATTCAATTCAGTTGTAATATTCATAATCTTGTTCAAGAAATGGGTTAACAACCCAGCTTTCCCCGTAACACACTGCTTTCTCATTCTCTCTCTCAAGCTTCTGCAGATCAATTTTCATGGCGATCTCGCTGTTCGTCATCTCAACAATTCTTGCATTTTCTTTTAGTTGTTTTAATAATGTCAGATTAAAACACTCAATTCCATGTTTTTTTTAATACACTTATAAATTAATGAAGATAGTTCATAACTTTAAAGGATGAGAAACAACCTTTCGCACATTCAATGAAACAACTCTTCATCACTTAATTCAGTTAACATACATTTAACTTAATGGGTAGTAAAGATAATTAATAAAGACGACGAGTTTATCCATTTAAATTATGCGTGAGAAAAAAGAGAGATTTTTTCATAACACCGATCTATCACGGTTTCGACTCTTATATTAATTAATATAATGTAAGATAATGTATACCTAACATATGAACATTTATAGAAAATATTTTTACTTAAATAATGTATATGTATGTATATAATTATATGTATATGCATACATTGTCATTTATTCCTTGGAATTATAAAAGCTAGGGTAAATGTATAAGCCCATGTAATCTCATTTCAACAATTATATACCAAAAAACACAAATTATTTTGTAGGATTTCATATATAGAGTTTGAATACTACTTGAATGCCATACGTAAAACACAATTGTATGCTTATTTAGGGCTTCATGATCATGTAAGCACAGATTGATGTGATCGGATTTAGGCAAGCGGCGAAGGATTTGTAGCATACCGTTGGTGAAGGCCGGTCGCCGATGAAGGATGATGTATATTTGTACGGTGACCGGTATCGATGGTTCGCGAGATGAGAAAATTTTGTGGTTTCAAGTTTCATGAAAGTTGAAACTTAACTTACATGTTATGAGAAATGGAGAATGGAGGAAAAAAAGGGATTGAGATACCTACTTTAGCAAATCTAATTGAAAGGGCTAATTTAGATTTCTCTATTTTTAAGATCCTAGTTTATTAATCTACACACCTTTATCAACTCCTTAAATATAGAAAGGGATTGAGATACCTACTTGGGCGGGTCTCCTTCGGGCCCAAGCTTGGCCTCTGTTTTCTTTGGGCCCAAGTGGCCCGACAAATCATTTGTTGTGTTCTATGGGTCCTTCGGGCCTGGATTTGTAAAAAAAAAAAAAAAAAAAAAAAAAAAAGTGGTCTAAATCTCGAAAGGGTCTTGACAAACTCCCGAAAGGGCTTGCAAGTGCGCTCTCTACGGGGTAGTTTACGGCAGTTGTTCTGGTTGTTCTTGGCGGTTTTGATCTGAGTTGGGGCTTGTGCGTCCGGTGTCGGGTCTGGCTGGGGTCGTGGCGGTGTGCAACATGGCGACTCCATATTCCGGAAATTTCCTTGGAGGTTCGTCTTCATCGTCCACAGGGAGACTCTTGATGTACCGCTGACCAACAGTGTTATCTCTTGATGGCGCTTGGCTCTGTTCTGTCTTCGCTGTCCTCAGCTTTTATGGATTAGACTCGTTTGTTCTTCTAGTGACTGTTTGTTTGCTGTCTTTGTGTTAGCACTTTTTTATTATTATGATTGTATGTTTGACGGTTTGCCGTCTGCCGACTCTGTTAGCATCTCGATGAGCCAGGTATGTCTGGCCATCGAATTTTTACCTAATCAATATATATAAAGGGGTGCTGACCAATCAAACTAGATTAAGAACTCTTGTGTTTGTTTCTTGCACCTTCGATGTATTTTATCTTTTTTTGACGGTCTCCGTCTGCCGACTTGTCGGCCATCGAGGTCCAGATTTGTCTGGCCTCGAATTATTTCATAATCAGAAAAAAAAAAAAAAACTAGATTAAGAAAATAATTTTTTTTTTTACAACTATATAATATTACTCGAAATGTGTACAATATAAGTAAATGATTTCAAGCATATATAATCAAATGATTTATGTTTTTAGGATTACGAATTAAGTTACTCGTTAAATTTAGAGTTGCATACTTTTAATATATCAAAACTGTTATCAAACCATATAGTTATGTAGGTGGATCCGTGGATGTTTCACCTTCATGCCTCTTCACCTCCTTTAACTCCCATATGATGGAAGACCAAATGAGTCAAATGACCATTATTTATGGCTTCCTTATCCTTAACTAGGAACTTATCTCCATCTATGCCTATATAAGACTTTGTACTTCTCTTTTGAGTGACACACGAGCAATAGAGATATATTCTCTCTTTTCTCTACCTCTCTATACTCTCTTATTCTTACACATATTATAACAAAAACTGTATATTGTACTATTATCAACTATTACCAATAGAAAATATTGATGGTTGGCAATATATTACTATATATACAAATCATTCGATCGGTAAGAATGTATCATTGATCATATTGACTTCAAGCATCACAATAAGTGTGTCTAATAGTTTCTAAAGAAATATAAAAAAAGGGTGTTTCTAAAGGAATAGACTTGCTAAATATTCTAGTTCGACGAAGATGATCTTAGATTAACTATTTTAGTAATTTTAAAAATAATTTTATATAATTTATACATTGTTATTTAGAAAAATGATTTATAAAAATCAAGATTCTTACCACATACCTTTAACAAATCAATTAGAAACACCGTTGTAAAAATCATTTTTTGTAATGGCTGAAAAAATCCCACATACAAAAACCATATTATTGGGAAACTTCCAACTACTATGATTATGGGTGTTACGTGAGACAAGCTACTCGTGATCGGCTCGGGTTCGGCTCGTATAAAACTCGACTCAAGCTCGTTCATTTTCTAAACAAGCCGAGTATGAGCACATTTTTAAGCTCGTTCCAAAGCTCGGCTCGTTCGAATTAAACTCGAACAGTTCGAATTTTATGAAATTTCTAAAATTTTCTTAAAGTTTTTGTATAATGAGCAAGTAGAATTGCCTAAAGCTCGAAAAAAGCTCGGCTCGAGCTCGCTCATTTCTTAAACGAGCCGAATATGAGCACATTTTTAAGCTCGAGTCAAAATTTAGGCTCGGCTCGAGCTCGTTCATATTCTAAATGAACTAAATATGAACAAGTAATACTCGGCTCGTTCGACTCGAATAACAGCCCTAACTATGATGATCCAAAAAAAAAAAACCAAGCAATCAAAGAAGTAAAAAAGGGTCCAATTAATCGATCCGACCCGGCCCATTTCATCCGGGTTTGAATATGTAATTGCAGTTTCCACCGAAACCCCCACCGTCATGTGGGTCCATCGCCACGTCAACGCACACCGGTACTTCTCCCCCACTCTCTCTCTCTCCGTCATTCCGACCAAAGCAAAAGCGCCGAAAATCCCCCCTCACTCTCCTAATTTCTACCCTCTAACCGGCAAAATTTCCCGTTTCTAACCGCACTCGCACAGCAGCGGATGCTTTCACCTCCATTGATGTCGGTTACAATCTCTTTCCAGAGCTAAATCCCTATTTTCTTCCTCCATTTTATCCTCCCAATTGATTGCGCCAATTTCCGGCGGTTCACGCCGGCTCCGGTGATATGAATCGCAAGCAGGTATGTGAAAAATCTTAGATATAAGTTCTATCTCCTTTTCCTTTTATCCGGAGTGTTTGGGAGGGGACCCGCATGGGGGCGTCACTCTCTAACTCGGCGGAGAGCGGCGGGAAAGGCGGTGGCGGATACGGAGGAGAGCTGGGGCTGGGAGATATACCGGAGGCCTGCGTGGCGTGCGTCTTCCTCTACTTGACGCCTCCTGAGATCTGTAACCTAGCGAGGCTAAACCGCGCCTTCCGCGGTGCCGCCTCGTCTGATGCCGTCTGGGAGACCAAGCTTCCCTCCAATTACCATGATTTGCTGGAGCTACTGCCGCCGGAGAGGTACCAGAACCTCTCCAAGAAGCATATATTCGCTCTTCTCTCTCGCCCCGTTCCTTTCGATGGTGGCAACAAGGTATTTTGCTGGATTTTTTAGCTTGATTGTGTCAGATTGGGGATGGTTTTGAACCGAGGATTGTTTAGGGTTTGTGAAATTTGACTGATGGATTTTTGGCTGGGCAGCAAGTGTGGGTGGATAGAATGACCAGCAGAGTGTGCGTGTCGATATCAGCCAAAGCGATGACGATCACCGGGATTGAGGACCGGAGGTATTGGAACTGGATTCCTACTGAAGAATCCAGGTAAAGATCGTTGTCTAATGTTCTTCCCTTCATTTCTGATTTGTTTTTCTGTTCATGTGATGGCTACTGTGATACTGTCCCCTTAAGAGTGATACTTGCTGTGGAGTTTTTCTTTCTCATCGGGTGTGGGTCTATTGTTCCAGGGTGATCGCCCTCTCTGGTCTTGACTTCACAGTTTAGAAATCAACACCTATTGTGTATGACTTTGATTGTGTTCATGCTTGCTCATGTTCTTCAACTGTGTTTTTTTTTTTGGGGATTAATTTTGGAAAGCAAGAATACTACTGTGTTAGGGGAAGATAAGTTAGATTGCTTTGAGGTGCTGTAATCATTTCAGTTTTTTCAGCTGGTTGCAGAGGTAGGGTAGTCTCTAAAGGCTGAGCTTTTTCTGCTGATATCAAGTTCTTCCTTTGATTTTGATTAGTATGACTCTATGATGTTTGTGAATGGTTTTGATAACCTTTGTTTGATGTTTGAACACAGCCATCACATTTTTTGGAATTTTACTTTATATTCGTGGGATACCAATTGGTATCACTTTATTTTTGCAGCTATCAAGTTCTTGTCTTTTGAAGTTCTTTTGTTGAATTATATTGACATTATAGCTTTCTTTTTTGGTGGAAATATTTATCACGTTCAAATTGATGCTAAATTATATGCGAGTCCCTTTCACTGATCAGTTTCCATTTTTTGGAAAATATAGATGGTGCCAAATAAATATATGTGTCAACAGCACTCCACCAAGGCTTAACAGGTCATCTATTTGCCTTTCCAGCTAAAATGTTAAGAGCCAACTTGCTTTCTATCTCTAGTCTCTTCCTCTTCAAGAGTTACATTGGGTCATATTTAGCCCAATTATTGTAGGAAGTTCTCTCTCCCCCCCCCCCCCCCCCCCCCCCCCCCCTTTTTTTTTTAAAGAAGGTAGGTCATATAAGATTGATTTTACTGGAGGATTAGTTAAGAAATGCCTTTGATCATAAATTACCTGTTGAGATTCTTAAGCAAACAGACTTGAGGAATTAAAACTGAAATATTGGTTACGAAAGTATTCTAAGTGTTCGTTTAGATCGCATGCATATTTTCATGTATTAAATAGAAAAATGCATTATTTGGGTATTTTACAAGGTTAAATACAAACCAGAGATAAGTTGTATTTGGATGTAAGTAACTCTTAAAAACTTAATTATAAACAATCAAGAGCACAATGCCACAACTTGTATAAGGATAATATGACAAGAATGGATAATGCATTGCCTAATAATGCACCTCACCAAAAAAAAAAACAATGCAGTGTGAATGCAAACATAACTTATATAATTTATACATTATAACTAAACATGCATTTTAATGCATATATGTATTTTGTAATCTAGTCGCACTTTAAGATTTGTTTTAGCTACTAAATCAGTTAGAGTTTTAAGATGCTTGCATATGTTTACCTTCTCATAGGGTCGTGGTATTGGAGGCGGAAATTGTTATCCGTTGGGACTTGGAGGTTGTGAGAAGAAAGTTCATGCGTATAGGCTCTACTCTCTAGCTTTCTTGTCTGATACTCTGGCTGGTAGCATAAGGTGGAAATGTGACATATATTACTCTTAATTAAGGACTTATGACTCTTTTGACTTGACATGAGCCCTTTATGTGGATGTATAAAAGTTGATTCCTTTGTTCTTTCTTTTCCTTGAAGGTTTTTATATTCTTTGTTCTTTCTTCTCCTTAAAGGTTCTTGAATAATTAATAAGTGAGACATTTCATTTTTATTCCGAGTAAAATATTTGGAAGGGGTGCTTAAGAGAGTTATTGCTAGTTGTTTCAAGTTAAGTGAAGAAATGATGTGATTTTTTTGAAAAATTGCAATCCTTTCACATTTTTGTCTACTGTTGTTTTGTGAATAATTATAGTAATGAAAAAAAAATTAATACACACCACTATACCAGTATTGTTTTCTGCTGAAGGGCAGAAAAAGTTGTCGTTAATGCTAAATTTTCCGTTCTGAAGTCTTTATGTGACCCTGTTGTATGGTCCAATACGAGCTTGCCCATTTTGTGGCATCGACTTTTCCAGTTTAACGAACACTTGAAGCTTGAGGGACTTACATATCCTTAATTGACATGCAGATTCCACATTGTGGCTTATTTGCAACAAATATGGTGGTTTGAAGTTGCTGGGACTGTGAAGGTTCCATTGCCTCCTGACATCTATACACTCTCCTTCAGGCTACATCTTGGAGGGTTTTCTAAAAGACGGGGGCGGCGTGTTTGTAGCTTTGAGCACACACATGGTTGGAATATAAAGCCAGTTCGATTCGAGCTGACCACTTCAGATGGTCAGCAAGCATCTTCAGAATGCTGTTTGGATGAGACTGAACATGATGATATGAATGGCAACCACAAGCGAGGGTTCTGGATAGATTATAAGGTTGGAGAATTTGTTGTTTCCAACTCCGCCCCTGCCACGGAAATCAGATTCTCTGCCAAGCAAATAGATTGCACACACTCCAAAGGGGGACTCTGTGTAGATTCCGTGTCTATCATCCCTAACAATTTGAGGAAGCAACTAAGACGCTTCTAGTGTATTTAGCTCTACACTATACCGAGTCCAAGAATGATGTGTATGTTGTAGGTTGATAGATATTCCTAACTGGGATACAGTATAGCCATAGAGCTTGTATTTTGCTGAATCCTTTTTGAATTGTTTAGAGGATCCCGTCTAAGTTGGATTTTTGTCAGCCTAGTTCAGTGTTACTGTCCTCTTGAGACCATGTTTTTTTGGATACAGCGTTGTTCATATTTTTTCTTTGTTTTGACTCTAATACATTTGAAGAAAGAAGGGCTTAATTATGAGTATTTCTTTTGCTACATCATCTTCTTTGTATACTATGATTTGATTGATCCAATTGTCAGATTTTGGACATACACAAGGCAGGAAACAAATCTGTAAGAAAATGATACAGTATTATTTTACATTTTCTGGCTAAGATCAAGTCCCCGGTAAGATTCCATTTGAAGAAACTCTTTTATTCATGTTGTCCTCAATTACTGCACTTGGTTGTAAATGTTCACTGATATTCTTTGCATTGTTTTGGTTAGAAATCCAGCTTAAGTTGAAGCATCTTGCTGTTGCCTTCAAATAAAGCGACCCTTCCAGCTGGAGTTGGATGAAGATGTTATAAGATGAGGAGACCCCCCTTCATGTGGGGGCCCTTTGTGAAATCTGATTACAGGTAAGTATGCAAACAGTTGCTGGGCCATCATTTATAGTTATACTGCAATGGAAGCAAGAAAATCTGATAATCTGAAAGGTGAATTTACTACTTCTGGATGGAAACCAACAAATGCTGAGTTTTAATTTGTTCTTTTCTTTTGGATTCATCAACTTTGTTGCTACTTGTTTGAACAAGGTCAGACTTTACTATCTGACCAAAAACTAAAGGTCAGACTTTACTACAGGCTATGTAGCCTATGTTTATATTCCTTCCTCTATGCCGTGAAACCACTGAAATTAACAGTAGGGGTCTCTACAGGAATCATTATGAAATTGTTCCATGGGTGTTCCATATCCGCGTTTTTCCTTGTCGATATGTTTGGTTAGCCTTTTTAAACAAATCTTGCATTAAAAAAAAACATCTGAAGAGTTTATTGCATCACCCTATAGAGCCGCTTAATTAGTTGCATTGCTCAATTTTCTTTTGAGCTCGTCCTACTCGAGATTTAAGTAGAAGTGTTATTGACTTATTGACATTTATGACACTGCCAGGATCATACTGGTACTGCTGGTAGCCAGTGAAAATATGGGGGGCATACCCTCTCTGTTTGAGGAATCTAAAGAGCTGCAATTTACTCTCCCAATTGAATTAGCGCCACCCATATACAGTGTTCTTTGCATCTAGTTGAGCTAGAGCAGTTAGCAATCAAACCTTGGTGATGACATGCTGCCACTTGCTTCCTATCCTAAATGTTTACAGATTCGGTGACGACATGTAGTTGAAGAGGACACTGTGTGCTTTAGGCTTAATTCATGCATTTACATTGTTTCATTAGTGACTGCTGCCATTCCCCCTTTACATTGCTTCATTTGGTTTACCTATTGCTTCATCATTAGTAACTGTTATATATCTATACTTTCTAGGGTTTTAAGGGTCTCCATTGAACTGAAGTTAGCCTTTAGCTTATCCTTTTCGCTACTGAATACTTTGATGCCTTGAGCAAATGCCCTGAAATTCGATTCAATAAAGGGGATGTTAAGCGCATCAGACATCAAATAATCTCAAGGCGCGCTGTGGCCCTGTGGGCGAACCATTTTCTCGGCATATGAATCCTTACACAGCTACACCCATCACACAGATTGGTGTGGATCCTGTCCTGGTGCACTTGGAGATGTCATACAAAATTAAGAAATCACCCACAAGGTTAACTCTTTCCCACTTCTAGGACCTCCAGTTAGCGATGGCTTATTTTTGGCTACTTGAATTAGGGTCTTAATAAGGGCTATGTAGAACATTAATGCCGTTGAAAAAGCTTTGTGCATTTTAGGTTACACAGTTAGAGCTACAGCCATGGGGTGGTCCGGGGTTGTGCTAATGGTCCTCTTTCTAGAATTTGCATTCAAATTTGGATTTGTGTTAGCCTTTGGATTTTTGTGCCTACCCTCATCTTTTCCATTGCTATACTATAGAGGAGACATCAATGACATGGATGAAACTGTATCCCAATTCATACACTATTTGAAATGATAAAATTGTTGAGATGTAACAGCATTTGTCTACACATGTACTGTATAAATAATCAATCATTTTCTATATTGCATTCTAAATTCACTAGTTCTATTTAAAATATACTAAAACAATGTTAACAAAGTGTGATTAAGTCAATAAATTAACAAGAGTTGGACATGAATAACTGTACAGATCCTGCATAGTATCATTTTTTTGTTTAGAATGAGTTGAGATTTTGAATTGTAATAGTAGCTTATATGGCCCATCCTAATTGAATTAGATTTTTAATTCCAGTGGTAGGAGTAAGGACACTCTTTGTACTTGGAAGTTGCATCCAAGCCGTTCTATACTCAACAGTGGCTGTAGGTAAGCATATACTACTTTTAATTATGTGGATCCAGAGTTTAGCTGCACTTGTTTCCCATTCGAATTAAAGTTCGTAAATTTAAATCCGATCAACTTTGGGTAGCTGGGCAACAATGGAATATGGTCTGAAAGCATGTGCTAGGTTTGCTATGTATGCATATCCATCAGGTTCAGTTTGCTGGTTGAAATTTGTGATAAATTAAGTAAATATTCAGAGGAATCTATTTGGGGATAAGCTGAGTGAAAACACTTAAACCCACATACGAGAATTAGTCAATTCAATTAACAGTAGTATGAATCTTTTGCCAAAGTTGCCTCTTTGTCTCTCAAAAGAAAGCAACTTTGTTTTCCCCTCTCTCTCTTTTCATTTCCCTAAGTAAAAAAGGAAACCTTTTTCCTTGTCTAAAATGTTACTCTGATGTCAGCTGAGATGCTTTTGTCATCCACTTTCTGTCGAAGATGGAATCTCTTCAATTGATGTGTTGAAAATCTACACAAATCATGATTTTAGTCCATTTCATCATTTATGCAAAAATCCCATCTCAGACTAACAAAATTAGATGAACTTCTATGAACCCTAATGCAGATTTTAACAAATACATGGAGGATTGGAGGTTGACCAAAGTTGGAGACAGATTTAAATTCCATGTCCGCAGCAGTAAATAACAAAACAAGGCAAGGGGCAAAGGCTATGTCTTCCTCCCTCCCCCACAACATTAAATGCAAATTGGGCAGTGAAGGTTTCGCCCCACAGCCAAAAGAGAGGTTTTTGCCTCGACCACTGGTTCATCTGCAACTGCCTTTAAACAAGGCCCACTCATGAATTCAATTTTCTCAACCTTTGTCTTTTCCTTTTCTGCTAAATTGCACTAAATACCCTAACTTCCGAGTTGCTCTAAGGTTGGAAAAAATAGCATCAACTTCGGCTTATGAACATGATCAATCGTCTTTTTATGTATATAAGTAACTCTTTGATGACTGCACATACCGGGTGTGTAGAACATACTGTACAGTGGGAGAACTGATGATCGATTCGAGTGTCGTACTGCAGTACTGCAATCGGGGCCTGCGGGTGTTGGGGAGGTGCCTCCCAAGTTGGCAACAGTGACCTTCTTTCACGTCTCTTGCTCTGTTTTTTGCTCATTTTTAAGGAGAGAGAGGAGGCGTGAGTACCGCAAGGCGTGTTGTCCGTCTTGTAGGAGCAACTCCTTGGTCCCAGATTGTGACCCCTCTTTCTCTCTTTTCTTTTTCTTTTTTTTTTATTATTAAAAAAAATTCAATTTATATTCTTATTTATGAATTTAATCCATTCCTATTCTTATACTATATTATACTAACATAATAATACTAATCCATATCAACAAAATTACAGACCGAAAAAGACTCGCTCATAATCATAAACAACCTAAAGCATAACAAACATTGCCCATGAGAAATTGAAATGAAATTATCCGACATTAAACTTCTTCTACAAAATACGAGAGATGTATCCTTCTCTCCTTAGCCGCTCTACCAAGGGCATTAATTTTTCCAATGATCCAAGTCTTCTTGACCTCATCAGACAAGATGCTATTGTACCCTAACTGAATTCTTTCATAATAAAAAAATATAATACTAATCTTTAATATTTAACTACACTTTTCTGTATATATTCTCACTAAGTCACTATGATTTGGAGACGAACCCACTCAAACTTTACATGATAGAACTAAAAAAATAGTAAGAAAAATGAAACTAATACTATAGTGAGAAATAATAGATCGGCCTAGCTAGTTCTTTAGCTAGTTGAACTTATGGTGGTTATATTAAATGAAGACCAAGTACTGATACTAGAAAAAAAGATGGAGCTACAATGAATTCATTAGTGAATCGGTCAACCATTTTTTGACTAATTAACTCCTCTTAGTTAATGACTTCATTAATGTCATGTACGTAAGTAGGTAGCTAGTCCCCCCATTCATATGCAATCCCTAAATCCCTTGGTTCATATATATATGAGGAGACACAAAGGCCAAATTAAACCCCCTATATATATACTGAAATTATATAAATATATACACACACAGAGAAAGAGGCAAGAAGGGAAACAAGAAACAAGAAACCAGATATACATGGAGTGGCATACCAACTTAAGCCGGCCAAGCTTCGTTCCTCGACCGGCCGAAAGCTCCTTCAACTTCCTCTTCAACTGCAACCTGGAACCCTTCCCAGGTAAACAAGCTAGATCGAAGTGATCGATATATACTCATGGTAGGTAACTAGCTAGGAGATCGATGCTGATTTTATTTATTCATTTACTTAAGGTATAGATGTGAAGCAGCAGCCGGAGATGGTGATGGCGGGGGGGCACATGGTGGTGCCGCCAGCGCTGATGGAGAGATCAGTGGGCTATGGGGGCGGTGGTGGAAGCGATGGCTGCAGTTTGAGCAGCCAGTTGCTGGCGGATAAGAAGAAGAGGCTGACGAGCGAGCAGCTGGAGTCGCTGGAGAACAGCTTCCAGGAGGAGATAAAGCTCGACCCTGACCGGAAGATGAAGCTTGCCAGGGAGCTTGGGATGCAGCCCCGCCAGGTGGCCGTGTGGTTCCAAAACCGCCGTGCTCGCTGGAAGACCAAGCAGCTCGAGCGCTTGTACGACTCCCTCAAGCTCGAATTCGACTCCGTCTCCCGGGAGAAGCAGAAGCTCCAAGATGAGGTAATTTTATCATACATATTTGAACTATTAAAATGCAGTTTTTTTTTAAAAAAAATGAGCTCAAACATAACTTGAACTTATTTAGCAATTTAGCATGGATTCAAATAATTTCCCATTGGGTTTCATTTGTTAGAGGATCTTCCTGACATTATTTTATAGCATTCTCAAGAGATTTTGATATGAGATTGCCCGAAGAAACAACGACAACAACAAACCCGATATATACCGCTTAAAAGTACTTATGTGCCCAATATATATGTGGGATAGTTTGAACTTTGAAGTAACAGCCCATAAATTAATTAGGGTTTTCCATAAGAAAATTATTCATTTGATACAACATGATTATTCATTTTTATTTCCCGAACAAGTCAAGAGAGTGTTTCTGATCCACCATTCTTATTATTCTGAGTCTACCGGAAACACTCTCTCGACCTGTTCGGGGAAAGAGTGCATACATTATGACCCACAGACCCTGCTTAATCGCAGGATATACTGAGTTGTGTTGTTGTTTATTTGTATGAGTTATGTACGAATAATCATGTTGTTACAGATGAATAATT
This sequence comes from Persicaria maculosa, assembly GCA_963922045.1. Taxonomy (NCBI): domain Eukaryota; kingdom Viridiplantae; phylum Streptophyta; class Magnoliopsida; order Caryophyllales; family Polygonaceae; genus Persicaria; species Persicaria maculosa. The sequence continues at coordinate 836,763 of OY998252.1, forward strand.
TTTCTCTTCAAAATTTCCTGTAAAATATCGAGTGTTGACATATTTGTTCACATATTATACAATAAGAATTGTCAATTGTCTATATATAATTAAAGCAAATATATGATCATATGCATGATACAGGTGATGAAACTGAGGGCAATGTTGATGGACCAAGCCATGCCAAGAAACAATAACCACAACATAAACACCAAGCAAGTGTCGATCGGCTGCACCGAGGTCTCGGGCGGGGACGAGACGGTGGAGAGCACGTCGGCAGGTGCGGGGCGTGGCGGAAGGGGAGGAGGGGCTGCTGCGGGGCAGCAGGCGGCAACAGGGATAAGCCCACAGCAGAGCGGGTTAGCAGAAGAGTGCCACTACTTGTTCAGTGGAGTAGATGAATATAACACAGTGGTCTCCCCACTCGCAACCGCTTACTGGGCTGCTCTCCCTACTAACTATCCCTGTTAGCCTTTAGCACTTAGCGTCCTATATTAATCATGTCAACTAATCCTTTAATTATATGACTATATATGCAATAACCATTCTATAATTTTATGTTTAACAATGATGTTTTTGTTTTTAAAAATATCGATCTATGATAATTATGGTTATTGTTTAATGGTAAAATACATATAGTTGGTTAACATATATGGTATGTGTACTGCAATTACATTTACACATGTTAGAAATTAGTGTAATACTTGTACCTTCAAGTCACGGGATTTCTTAAAAGTATTGTTGAATACATAATTTATTTACGTCCTTCGTAAGAAAATTTCCTGAAAGATTGCAAGTGTAAGAATTGATGAAAAAGTATAAGACGGTAATATAAATTTTTTGTTTTGTGTTCCATCTCAAAACGCCCAGCAAGTACACACGTGTACTAATAGCCTAGGACATAAGCTGAGTGGGGTTCCATCCTAAAACCAATTGGCAATAGGAGGAGTAACCCACTAGTTTATATGTTAAGACTTTATCATTCACATTTTCAATATGGGATCTTTTTGTCTCTTCACATTGTTCATTCTCTCAATATGATGTTTACAATCTAAATAGAATTCAAATATTCATTTATGGGACAATGGTTTTTTGTAATTCAATTCAGAGCGATTAAGAAGAAAAAGAGAATGGGATTGCCTTTGATGAGGCGATCTAGCTAACTTATTGGGCACTCCAAGCATACATAATTAAAATCTACTAGTACAAGTTACAAATTAAATAAGCTTCTCCAAAATAAAAGCTAGGAATTAGTAGTGGCAAATTAATTATGTAAAACTCGAGAACAATTTGTCTTTCTAGATTATAAACAAGACATCTACCTTATAATCATCAAGAAATTGAGTAGAAGAGGGGGAATAAGAGCATGTACCTTATTATCATGACATGGTCTTTATTTGACACTATCAGTTAGTTTTTTGGAGCTTTTAATTTTAAAATTATTATATATTTTTAATTAAAATAAATATAAGATTTTAGTTAAATTAGTTTTTAAAATTGATACTTTTCAACTATTACTCACTCAATTGTTTTTTAGTTTTTTTATTCATAAATTTTCATCATCATCAATATCTAGCTAACATCTAGATGAAAATATGTTAGAATTATTGGAGTTAGTCAATAAAAATGCAATTGGTAATCAAAAGATAATTAGCTTGAACAATTAATTAGGAATGTATCATCACCGCCACAACGCCACCGTCTGCACTCAGAAGAGGTTGGTGGGGGACCAACATCATGTCCCAGAGGACTACGGTTGATGGATTGAGCTGGGCGTGCGTATTCGCGAATGCAATTTGGTGGGCGTGGCGATGGAGAAACGACAGAGTACTCAGTGGCCTTAACAATAGGCCGGAGAAGGCTAAGTTTGTGGAGGATTACACTCGGCAATACTGCAATGCCTGGAACAACCGCGAAGGCCTGAGGAAGACCAAGGAGAGGGTGATCAAGGAGATTAGCTGGGAAAAGCCGGACGATGGCTGGTGGAAGGTTAATGTCGATGGGTCGGTCGACATCAATGGGGAAGGTGCTGCTGCAGGGGCTGCTAGGGACGCCAATGGTGTTTGGATGGATGGCTTCGTGCAAAAGGTCGGAGTTTGCCCAGTGATCATTGCTGAACTCTGGGGTATTAGCAGCGGACTCAAGTTGGCTTGGGAATTGGGTCTCCGCCAAGTCATTATCGAGATTGATTCCTTGACGGCCCATAGCTTGATCCGGAATGGAGTTAAGGAGAACCACCCGCTATCGAGCCTGGTAGCTCAATGCCAAGGCTATTTTGAGAAGACTTGGGAAATCCGACTTGAACATGTCTATAGGGAAGCGAACAACATCGCCGACTCCCTCGCTAGGTTAGCCCAAGCGGCACCATTGGGTTACCACAGGCTCGAGGAGCCGCCTGACAGTATTTTAAGCATTCTTGGTGATGATTGTAGAGGGAGGACTACCCCTCGGCTTGTGGCTGTGTAGTCTACTTGATCTTTGGAGCTTTTTCCAGGAGTTGTTTTACCAAAAAAAAATTAATTAGGAATGTCAAAGGACGGTTTAGATTTTTTGCACTACGATTATAAAGATCAAGTTATCCCTTTAATTGCTCAAGTTGGGTGGCTCACTGGTAGGGAGTAAGGAATGTCAGAAGGTCTCGGGTACGATCTCTAACTCTGCAGCTCTGCCCCTTTTTTGTCTAGAAAATTAAATTCTTATCTTGCTTGAAAAAATTATTAATTAATTTTATTTTATTATTAATAAAATGAAAAGAAGGAATATATAATTTCTTTATTTTAATTTCATGGTCTATTTTAGTTTTATAAACAGGGAATAGTAAAAAGCAAAGAGAAAGGTCAAAACACCCTCGGAAACAAAAAATCACACAAGAAAACCCTCATTTTCTCCAATCGCAACTTCGCAACAACGATAACACAGGAAAAGATCGGAGATTTCGGCGATGGAGGACCAGCGGCGGAAGGTGGCGGAGTCGACGGATAAGGCGGAGATTCTAGAGGCACCGGCGTCGGTGGCGGAAGTGGAGGAGGAGGAGGTGAGCGAGAGCGGGAGCGATTACACATCGGAGGACGAAGGAACCGAAGATTACAGAAGAGGAGGCTACCATGCCGTTCGAATCGGAGATACCTTCAAGAATGGAACCTACATCGTTCAGAGCAAGCTCGGTTGGGGCCATTTCTCCACCGTTTGGCTTGCTTGGGACACCAAACACTCTGTGCGTCTCTCTCCCCTTCCTATCCGTTTCTTCCGTTTGAATTGTCCGTTGGATTCTTATTTGCGTTACTGTGCATCGCTGATTGAACTCTGCTTGTTTCAATTGCTCATTTTGGGGGGAAATCCATCCGGATCTAGTAATGTTAATTTCCTGTGATTTTGGGACTATGACCTAGTTGATAAGGCCTAATGTTTTAGCTGTATATGATGAATGCAAGGAATATTGATTCTTGCAATGCTTAGTGCTTTATAGATCTCGGCTTCTTTTACTGTTCTGAGGATTTCTTGATTTATCATATCCTTAGAAACAGTTTAGTTGAATTGGTAACTGATAAGTGATAGTCATAACCTTACAATTGCATTGTTTTTTTTGGGGTGTCATAGCGTTATGTGGCGTTGAAAGTACAGAAGAGCGCACAGCATTACACTGAAGCGGCGATGGATGAGATTACAATATTGAAACAAATTGCAGAGGGGGATCAGGAAGATATCAAGTGTGTGGTTAAGCTCTTAGACCATTTTAAACATTCTGGTCCAAATGGACAGCATGTTTGTATGGTGTTTGAGTATTTGGGAGATAATCTTTTGACATTGATTAAGTACACAGATTATCGAGGGTTGCCTCTTCAAAAGGTGAAGGAGATCTGTTATCATGTTTTGGTTGGTCTGGATTATTTGCACAGGGAGCTGTCGATAATACATACAGATTTGAAGCCAGAGAATATTTTGTTGCTGTCAATGATAGACCCATCTAAGGACCTGAGGAAGTCTGGTGCTGCTCTTGTTCTCCCGTCCAATAAGGATAAATCAGTATTGGATTCTACAGCCGGGAAGGATTTTAAAGCTAGTAATGGTAATTTGACTAAGAACCAGAAGAAGAAGATCAAAAAAAAAGCAAAGCGTGTCCAAGGACGTGTGGGTAATGAAGTCTCTGCGGAATTGGAGCGGCGTTCGGAAACAGCAGGTGCAGTAGACTCTTCTTATGATAAGAATTTGATTTGACTTTGTGGGGTCAGGTATATAGTTCTAATGGTGCAAATACATCCTCAGATGTCGACGGACGAAAGGATGCAGGAGCTACTTCTAGTCATAAAAGGGGAAATCGTCTGACAAGGAGAAAGCTCTTAGAATCAGCTGATCTCAGGTGCAAATTGGTCGACTTTGGAAATGCTTGTTGGACTTACAAGCAATTCACGAGTGATATCCAGACTAGGCAATATAGATGTCCAGAAGTTGTCCTTGGATCAAAGTATACAACCTCTGCAGATCTTTGGTCTTTTGCTTGCATATGTTTTGAGCTTGCAACTGGAGATGTCTTATTCGATCCTCACAGTGGTGAGAATTATGATCGAGATGAGGTACGAGTGCCCATTTATCCTCTTTTTTTTTTATAGTTATTCTCTCTGTTATATTTATTTTGTTCTTTGCACTCGTTGTTCTGCTGCCTTTAAGTCAATTTCTCTTGTGGATGACCATTTGGCTATCTTAATTTTGATTTCCGAGTACATTATGTATTTATATCATGTGGGGATTTCTCTTACCTATATTGTTATGCAACTTTGTATAGTTAGGGATGAATTCTAACTGGTATTTATGGATTTAGAACTGGAAAGATAAAGTTTGTACAAAGGGTCTCATGTTTCCTTAATTGTTTCTTATTTAGTTTTTTTTAGGGTGTTGAAGCGGGGCTGCAAATGTAGAACAAAAGCATATGCTGATTTTGGGTGATTGCAATCGGCCTGTGTAATTGTGTATTTTTACTTCAAGATCATATTAAGGTAAACTGTGGTTGTGAAGTTTACAACTGAATAGATAGTCTGCATAAAAGGAGATATAGCTGAAAGACAATTAAGCATTTTATAGATATACTCAGGAACTTGGCATGCTAGTCATTTCTTTTTAGATGATTGATATCAGAGCTTTGCTTGTTTTTTTCCGAAAAAAGCAACTGCTTCTTTGTTGATAGATTGACCGTCCATTTGGCTGCTGTTTGCTTGCTGGGCTATTGTGTAAAATTGCCAAATATCGTCTGTCCACATTTAGCTTTGCTTCATGTCAACATGCTTTAGAACTAACCTCCTTCACCCCTCCTTTTTTCCTTGAGAAACTTGGCTGAGAACTGTAGTGTTTTCCTTATACTGCCCTTGAACTTTCTGTAGGATCACTTGGCTCTGATGATGGAGCTTCTTGGAATGATGCCCCGGAAGGTAAGAGTGCAACCTTTAGTTCACTTAAATAAATAAACATCTCAATGCGAATAATTTATTTATTCTTTTCTGTACATTCAGATTGCATTAGGTGGACGCTATTCAAGGGACTTCTTCAACAGATATGGCGACTTGAGACACATTAGACGTTTACGGTTTTGGCCCATGAGCAAGGTTCTAATGGAAAAATACGAGTTCAGCGAGCAAGATGCAAGTGACTTGGCTGATTTCCTTCTCCCCATCCTAGATTTTGTCCCGGATAAACGCCCCACAGCTGCTCAATGGCTTAAGCATCCATGGCTAAATCCAGCCCCACTCACTTCCTTGCCATCAGAAAGCCAACCCGAAGAAAGCACCGACACCGATAGAGAGAAGAAAGAAAAGGATGGGCAGGAGGCAGTGGAGGTTGGAATGGGCAATATTGCCATAAGTACAGGCCCGAAAATGGCCAAAGAATCTCCTTCAACTGGTAACTATGCCTTCAAAGAGGCTTGAGTGGCTCATCACTGAACATGGATTCTTACCGGCCTTCTTTTTGAAATTTGACTTCACCCCTGAGGTTTTTGACTGAACTGCAATGGAACTGCTTCAGGCGTCCACATTTTTCGGCATTGTCCGTTCTTTCACAGCATAGTCCCAATGCAATGCCATGTTTCATGTTTGGGTGTCAAAAGGGTAAATTACTTTTTTCGCTGAGGCTAAGCATAAGGTAAAATCCAACATGATTTTCCGGGCTTGTGTTTGTGAAGAGTTTGAAGTTTAAACGTTGTGGGGTGCAAAACTTTTCCTTCTACCATTTGCTGGCTTTCATTGTGGAATTTGTGGATAAGAGATTTTTCACCATTCATTTTCCCCCTTCACCAATTTGTTGTTGTTGAAGTTCCATGAATTGATTAGTGACTTTAAAATCCAAAAAAAAAAACATTAATGGGTGTATTGATATTTTTTCCACAGATTTTTCACCATTCATTTTCCCCCTTTTTTTTGTTTCGTAAAAAAAAACCCAAGTAAATGTTTTTGGTTTTTTTTCATCTTTTTCAATCGGTATCATAGATTAACCAAATGTTTTTCCCCAACATAAGCTAACCCAAAAATAAAAACCTGATTCTTTAACCAAACAAGTTTTTCATTTTCATTTCTTTTAAAGAAAAACTATTAGATTGAAAATTTTGATTTTCATCTCTTCAAAAAGCACATTATAAAACTAGTTAAATAGATTATATGATAATCGAATTTCGGACACAAACAAAATATCACTATGTTTTTTTAAACGGTCTTGCTATGGGACGGCTCAATCTCGCTAAATGCATGGCGAGCTCACCGATACCGACTCTCCATGTTGGCAACTTGTGATGTTGGTGGTGATGTGTCGTGGTGGAGGATGTTGCTGGTGCTATGGTGGGACTGCCGACACCGACTTCGCGAGTCGGTGGATGGTGTGGGGGATTCATTGTTGTTTTGGAGCCGGTGGGGTGTTTGCCGACAACCATGACGGGGTGGTCGAGCCGAAAAAGATCTCAACTCAGGGTAGTAACTGAACGTCCCGGATCAATTCTTGGATAACAAGTCTCTATTTACCAAAATCAAGGGGTATTTGGCGACTCCGACTTCCCATGTTGGTAGAAAGTTCGACGAGAAATTGCCCGCGTAGATAACAACCCTTTTTTAAAATATCAATTAACTGAAGATACTTGTTAGTGAAGAACTGGCAGAGATACCACATCAACCAAAATAACTTGAAATCGACAGAAAACAAAGTGATTAACATTACACAGTTTACACACCTAAACGAACACATGACTGAAACACCATAAGGATGAACACCAACAGAAAGTAACAATAGTCATTCAAACACGAGATGACTATACAAATGACAGAAATTAATTAAAACACATTAATGTCTGATCGATCGATCATGGAATTGATCGAAGGGGCTCCTACTCCTTTGGGGTTTCATCCTTCTTCCCACCTGAAAAGTACCCGGCCGCCGAATCCTTCAATCCCGCCAGCGTCGACGCCGTCGCATCCTTGGCCTGCGTCGCCTTCTCCACCGTCACGTCCTTGGCTTGGATCGCAGAGGCGACGGTTGCGTCCTTGGCTTTCGTCGCCATGGCAATAGCTGAGTCCTTTGCCTGTGTCGCCTTCTCGGCAGCGGTGGGTTCCTTGCTCGCCATTTTCGATCTTCTGGCTGAATTGACTGGAAGATTTGATTGTGCAATGTGGCTTTGCTTGAGAATGCGTTTGAGAGAGGGGATTGGGGGAGTGTTAAATAGGGGATTTGAGGGGATGGGAGGCGGAAAATCTAGATATTTCATGGATGCGTGTCGATGTTGGGGAGACCAACCTTTCACTTTCATATCTTATTGGAGGGGGTGTGGGTTCACAGTTCCAAATCAGCTGCAGGTGATTTGGATTGGTGGATTCATCACATTTCGAAACGTGTCCTCATCCGATTGAAACACATACTCTGGTGAAATTTGTTCTTGTTCGTCGACATGGGTGTTTATGGGAGAGACGATCACGCACCTTGCGTAGCCTTTCGTGTTATACAAAACTCTTTTTTTTTTAATGTCAAAATTATTAATAATTTTTTTAAAATAAAATTATAGTAGTAACAATATTATACTACCTCCGTTCCGAAATAAGTAATGTTTGACTTTTTAACACGTTTTTTAAGGAGTTAAAAACTATATAAAATATAAAGTTTTTAATTGATTTTTTTTATAATTTTATACATATTAGTTATAAGTTTAAAATTATTTTAAAAAATTAATAAAAAAGTTAATATTTTATATAGTTTTTAGATCCTTAAAAAACGTGTCAAAAAGTCAAACGACACTTATTAATGAACAGAGAGAGTAATTAATGATTCAAATAAATTTTTGGAATTTTTTTGGAAACTAAATCTAAGAGAATATGTTCGGTTTTTTAGTTTGCAATTTCCAAAAATTTGGTTTTCGGTTCGACTTAGGTTTGATTCGGTTCAAACCTAACTTTTATTAAATAAAATAAAAACATTATACGACACTAGTTGTGATTGAAACAATTTTCATAAAAAAAAGGTATAACCTATTATAAGATATTGTTATAAGATATTGTGTGTATTTTTTAGCAAATTTTCAAAAACATAATTTTTTTAAATTAAATATTTTAATTTTGTTAGAATTGATTGTCAATTAGGTTCATTTAGGTTCAAAACTTAAATCGAACCTAAATAAACCTAACTTAAACCTAACAGAACCTAAGGTGTTAGGTTCAACTTCTGGTTTGTAATTTTAAAATTTTGGTTTTAGGTTCGATTCGGGCTGGTTCGGCCCAATTTTGAACCGATGAGCAACCCTAGTTGTAACCATTACATGTGAAGGTTCGGTTTGGCATTGTTTTGAACTAATAAGTAGCCCTGGTTGTAACCATTACATGTGAGCCACGATTCGATTTGGATCTGGGTGCTGGTTTGCCTCGGAGTTGTTCCAAAGATTTTTTGTGACAACAGCGAAGGGAAGGAAAAGAGCGAGAGGGTGACATCGGTGTTGGGAGAGGAAAAGAGATTCATGAGCAGTTGTCGACGAGGATCCACGGGGGAGAGGCATGTAGGAGGCGTGGGGATATCGGTGTTGAGAAAGAGATTCGAAAACGGGTGCCTGTTTAAGGGAGGAAGGAGAAAGGATCGACCGGAATACATTAAAGTTTAAAATCGTAGGTGAAAAATCTCTTATCTAAAGCTAAAGCTAGTGTACAGGGAAAAATCTGCACAAGTAATTATTGAAGGAGATTGATATCCAACTCATGAATCTTGCAACACAAGAAACAACCTTGCAACACAAGAACAAATAGCCGTTGGGACTTGTCTCCTCTGAAAGACCCTCCGACGCTCAAATTAAATCTTTTTTTTTTCCAAAGAACAATTATCAGTGTAAGGGAGACTCGAGTTTAGTACTTGGAACATACTGGCACTTCGTTTAGTACTTAGAGCATCCACATAGCTTATATGTTAGGTGTCTTAGATTTTTTTTTGAAAAAATGTCAGAAAAATTTGTGGTGTATAGTGTGTGTGGCAGTGTTGAGTGTCCTAATTTTTGCCTTTAGTTTTTAATGTTAGAAACTTGCGTGTCAGTTTACAAATAAGATATCCAATAGTGTGTCAATTTACAAATAAGACATCCAATAGAGTATGTCTGGGATAAGATATCCAATAGTGTGTCAATTTACAAATAAGACATCCAATAGAGTATGTCTGGGTGCTCCTAGAGAATATTTGCCATAGGGATTATTTTTTCCTCCTCAGCTAGCCAGCAATGTGTAAAATGTCATTTTCCGGTTTACCACTTTAGGTACAACTATAATGTCATTTTACGGATATATATATAGATTAAAATCTACTTGTTAGCAGTGTTCTAAAAAGCGCTAGGCGGATCCTAGACGGTGAGGGACCGTCTAACGCCGCCGTGAAGGCGGGGGCCTAGGCGTGTTTAAGCGGCCATTTAGCTCTAGACGGAAGGGATCGCCTAGCGCCTAGGCAGGGCCCAGTCTAGTCGCGATTTTTAGAACAGTGCTTGTTAGTTATTAAAGAATCGGCGGAGATACCACATTAATTAACAACACATTAGTAACTTAGAAATCAAACTTACATGTCCACATTACAAACCAAAACAAAGTTTATTATAAAACTCAAAAAGAAACACCAAAAACAAAATACAGATGATATCAATGGAGCATAGTCATCCTCTCGTGACTCTTGTCTATCATGGATGGCGGTGCGCCTTCAAAAGGTCTGCCGCCATTCCCGGCCTCGACTCCTCCACGGTAACGGTCACCACCTCCTCCTCAACACCTCTCCTTCCGGTCTCCCCTCCTTCCGTCCCTCCACCACCACCGCCACCGGTCACATTCTCTTTGATCGTTCCCGCCACATTCTTGATGGCACCAAGTATCCCCACAGGCTCTTCTCCCCTGCCAAAAAACACTCCCTTTAATCAATTAAACCAAACAAAAATCACATTTTTAAAAAGAAAAGAGATTAAATTTAAATAAAACCTTGGAGCAACTCTGTCACTCCTGTTAGCTTCTTCTCCTTCAATTCTCAGTTCTTCCATCTTCTGCCTTGCTGATTCCTGCGTCTCCTTCACATTCTCCTTCACATTCTCCTGTATATTATAAATATTTAAACTCATTGTCCACATTTTAAGTTAAATTACACAAACCCACCCTCTAATTTACTTTTTATTTAAAAAATACCCAAACTTGGAAGTACAGACTACAGAGGATGGTTTATTTTATTTAGAGGCGACTGACCTTTGCCGCCATCCCGGCCCGCGCTGCGTCGTCCTTCGCTTCCAAAGACTTCTCCTTTACCGCTCCGGCGGTCTCGCTGGCCTCGTCCTTCTTCCCGGACAGGTACCCCATCGCCCTCTTCGCCGCGCCGGCCGCCGAATCCTTCAATCCCGCCAGCGTCCCCACCGCCGATCCCTTGTACTCCCCTGTTTTCTCCGCCGTCGCATCCTTCGTCTCCCTCGCCTTTTCCACCGTCACGTCCCTAGCTTGATTCGCGGTGTCCACTGTCGCGTCCTTTGCCTGTGTCGCCTTTTCCGCCGTCACATCCCTTGCTCGATTCGCAGTGTCGACTGCTGCGTCCTTCGCTTGCTTCACCTTGTCGAAAGTTGCGTCCTTTGCCTCCGTCGCTTTCTCCGCAGCGTAATCTTTATACTCCCCTGCTTTCTCCGCCGTAGCGTCTTTCACCTCCCTCGCCTTTTCCACCGTCGCATCCCTAGCTTGATTGGCGGTGTCCACTGTCGCGTCCTTGGCTTGCTTCGCCTTTTCGAAAGTTGCGTCCTTTGCCTCTGTCGCCTTCTCGGCGGCATAATCTTTATACTCCCCGGCTTTCTCCGCCGCCGTGTCCTTTGCCTCCTTTGCCTTCTCGGCTGTGTAATCCTTATACTCCCCTGTTTTCTGAGCAGTCGCGTCCTTGGCCTCTTTCGCCTTCTGCGCAGTGTAATCCCTCGCCTCTCCTGCTTTTCCGGCCATGGCGTCCCCTGCTTCAGCGACCCTAGCTTTCGCCTCATCTCCAATCCCCGGCGCTATGTACTCCCTGTACTCCACAACCTTCTCCCTCTCCTTAGCCCGATCCGCCGCGCTTCCGAGTGTATCTCCGGTGTCGCTGGGAGACTTCCCCGCGACGGCCTCCTTAGCGTGCTCGAAGGTGCCCTGAACCGCCTTGAAAACAGAGCCGATCACGCCGGGGCGCGGCTCCTGCTGGGAGTGTCCGGAGCCGATCTGAGTCGACTGCGGCCGCTGCTCGGCTTCCCTCTCCTCCCTGGCTTCCTTGATCTGGTCGGCAGCGTACCTGGCGGCTTGCTCCCCTCTCTCCTCCTTTGCTTCCTTGCTCGCCATTTTCGATCTTCTGGTACAACAAAAGTAGAAGCTTTTTGATTAAAATTGGGATAACTGAGCAATGTGTTTTGCTCGATTGCGTTAGACAGTGGGAGATTGGGAGTGTTAAATAGGGATTAGGGAGGATGGGAGGCGGAATCAAGAGATTTCGCCTGAGATTTGATCGACGCGTGTCGACGTTGGCGGAGACGGGGGTGACACCTTCACACCTCATCGGAGGTGGATTCATCACATTTCGACACGTGTGAGCACCCAAGTGAAACGCGTATTGTTTATCTTTAAAAAAGATTAAAAGAACAAGGAAAAGAAAAATAATTTACATATACATATCGTTATGTTTTTGTTTTGTTTTTGCTGGTCGACATATTGAAAAATCCGTTATTCTATTTATCTAAAAAAAAAAAGAAAACGGGCCACATATTTGTGTGTACAATTTTAAAAAAGGTAATATATTTAGATAAGTTAGTGGAGTAGTAGATTTGTCTAACAATGATATTATAAAATAAATAAATAAATAAAAATTTAAAAAAAATACGGCATTAAATAAATTTCTTATTTTTATTAAGATATTTTATAATATCCAATGCCTATTATGGTCTTGCCTAATATAAAAATCACATAATAACAGAAATTTTGTGTCAATTTGACTTTTTTATTTAATCTAACTTACACTACATTATCCTTTCCTTTATACAATACTGATCCTTTTACAATAACAACAACAACAAACTCATTATATCCCGTTCGGAGCATTTTCACCAGCTCTTGTATTTTCCTCAGAAGGTATGACAATAGATCGGACTAATGGAAGAGATGTACTAAAACTGATGTTTAGCTTTGTTTGTCCTATGTGGTTTTCGCCTCGGTCTAGAGTCTTATTCTGCAGTCTTCTATGCCTTTTATCTGTGTTGTTTCCACCTTATTTTCTTTGTGTAACTCTACTCTTGAGAGTGTTTCTTTACGTGCCTCTCAGCAGGATACATTAGGCATACATTGGGTTGATTTTGTTGTACAAACCAATACTATAACACAACGAAGCTGAAATGAAATCTTATTGGGCCTGAGTCACTCACACAACTTTCATATAGGCCCATCACATTTTCCAGGCCCATTATAGCCCTTCAAGTGTCTCATATCATCACATGAATATCATTATATCACCTCTAATAAGTAATAACTAGTGGTGTAGCATCTCTTACTTCACCACTAATATCACCCTTAATAGCCCTCATCATTATTAATACAGTATTTGGCCTCACAATGAAATGCTATAAGAGGAAAAGTTAATTACACCTCCAGTGACCGGTGATCTACGTTATCTTAATCACTACAGTATATGTCAACCCTCATTGAGAGCTACTTTTTTTTTCTAGAAGATACGCCTAATAAGTGAAGTTTAAATGAAAGTTTAATTCCCCAGCTTGCACATTTGCAACAATATCAACATGACATTATCTATCACCATATACTACAAATCCTCATGACTCACTGGACATACAATATGACACTCAAAAGAAGCCTAGAAGACTACAACTCCTAATGCCCTTGAACCCGGACATTGAGCCTTCGGAGCCAGACCGAATGCAGCACCATGTGGAACATATCATACCGTTGGGGCGGGTTATGGACCTCGAAATGCCGCCTGATCTGGAGCACTCTCCGGCTCATCCGTATGTACTGCCTCGGTGTTATGCTATTTAGTATGTTCTTTAGGTTTGGTATCTCGTCTGGCCGGACCTCCACCGAGAACGCCTTCCAGTTCAAGACATCGCTGAAGGGCGGGACGTAGTGGTCGGATACCAGGACGGGCACACATCCCGTGTAGATCGCCTCCACGACCCTCGGGCTCGCTACCTCGTATCCGCTAGGGCAAATGCAGTACTTGCTCTTCTTGAGCATGTTGTAGTAGTTGATGCCGCGAGGGAGGTATTTGTACACCTTGATGTCGTCGTCCTTGTTCTCCCAGTGGTCGAGGAGGATGGGCCTGATGGGGCCATGGAGGCCGCCTGCGAAGAAGGCCAGGATGGGCCGATGGGACGGTGATGGACCACCGAGAAAGCCGCGTATTGAGCCTGTTCGAAGGTTGATTTCAGGGAAGGACACATCCTTTTCGGGCCTGAACCCTTCGGAAGTGTTTGCATTGCACAAGACTCGGATGGAGTTGTGGCGCATCTGAGGAACCGAGGAAGACGTTTCGGGCCCCTAGAAAACCAATCACAAAACAATTCAAGATCCAAATGAACAACCTAGCAAAATATCAAGGAGAAATCGACAAGATTCGATGCCTTACCCAATCATGGCAAGAGAGCATGAAATGATCGGCTGCAAGGCTTCGGTTCCAATACGGGTATTTGGTTGAGACGATCTTTACATAGTCTCTAACTGTTTGTCGTATGGGACCAAAGTCATGAGAGTCTCTAACATAGACAAACCGAACGAGCATGACTACACTAAAGGGTAGGAAGAACACATGGGCCTTCTCCGGGTTCTTGGTTCGGAAAGGGCTCAACTCCATTTGATGAATGAAGTTCCCCTCGGTCGAGTATATGCTCTTGCAAGGGCCATTGTGAAAGATTGGGGGCTCCCCATCTTTGTACACAAAAACCTTGAATTGCTTCTCCATTTCCAAATAACTCCTACAATCAAATTCCCAATTGGTTAATCTCATGTACAATGTATAGTTGTCATTGATCACTATTATACACACTTCATTTACTTGCTTATCGATATACAGGCACGGACCCAGGACCCAGGGACAAGCCTATATAGTCTACCGAATTTTAATTTCTAGTTCCGTGACTGTCAATATATACTCATACAAACAGGTCCTAATAGAATGAAACACATCAATCCCTAGTAATTAAATTCTGATTCAAATTAAACGGAAAACGGTACCTATGAAATGCATTTGCGTTGTGATACATTGGACCCACCGGAGAATAATCGGGATCGTAGATTTGATTCTCGTTTTTAGCCGCCTTGATAGCCGCCCTGGCCCGACGGAGCCCGGATTCCACCCGATCAAGATCAGTAGCCACTTTTAGGAGCTTCGGTGCGGGTTTGACCACTGCCGGAAAGGGGGCTTGAGCTTCACCGGAGGAATTCGCCGGGAAATCAAAAGGTTGTTTTCCGATCACAGTTTCAGGCTGTTTCATTGAAATTGGCATCAAATTCGGCTCACAGTTTTATTGAAATCAGCTGTGTATTTAATTTGCGCAGTAAAACGTTACATGGTCTGTTTTCGGTCACAATCGAAAGAAACAACAAAAGTAAATTCAATTCAATTCACAGCCATTAGCATTAAGAACTAGAGACGAACTAATTTCTTTTCCATTTTTAATTTACCTTTTCTGGTCGAATTCCAGAAATGGCAATTCAGAAATTACAGACTAGGCTTAATCGGAGAGACATAAAACAGTTCACTTGCAGGACGAAAACCTAAATCAGGGAAATTTAATTCCATGAAACAGAAGAAAACAACACTAAAATTAATGTAAACTTGATCTCACCGGCGTTGGCTGAGCAACCGGCGCGACGCCGCAAACTCCGGCGGAACAGGGGTTGGCCAAAACAGAGTGCTCTGTTTTTACAACTGTGCTGCCATCGGAGGAGGGGAAATTGGGGAAAACAGAGTACTCCATTTTTTGCTGCGATTTGGGGTCCAAAATCCACACAAAACCAGAAAGAAAAACCAGCAAAACCATGAAACAGAGCAGCTTCACCGGCGGAGAGTTGACACACCGGGAGGAAGAAGAAGCCATTTCAAGATTCAATCTTTCTTCCTCAATTACGGCGGAGAGCAGCTGAATTGAGGAATCTGGTCAAAGGGAAAACGAATCCGCCTTGTTTCATCTTCCGCAGGGGAGGTTTGGGGGTATAGGGAGAGGTCAGGGGGAGGAAGACATTTGGTAGTGAATGGTTGCGCCACCACGCCAATGCATGATACCCAGCTCATAAAGACTGAATATGCATGCACAAATAAAAATACAGTGTAGGTTTGATCTTCCCATTTTACCCTTGTGGTTTTTGTTTATTGACATGGTACTGTCCCTGCCAGACATGCTTCCAATGTACAAGTGTTTTGTGTGCTTCTATAGTTCTATGGTCCAAGACTCCAAGTCCCGAGATTAACCATACATTTTCTTTTCTTATTCCCTTTTTTTTCCAATCGATATAGCCAGACCTTCTTTTATTCCGGTGAAAATCGTCTAATCACCGTACTCAATTTTTATGGTCTCTTCAATTTATTTGGACAGTAAGCATTAAAATAAATTAAAAGGTACTAACACTTAAATAAGAAAATTATTAGAAATTTCAATTTAGCCAATGAGATAATTTGGACTTCGATATAGACTACAATTGTGGACTAGACGATCCTCGTTGCTTTTATCCTGACGTGAACAAATATAGGTTTGATCTTTAACAATAATCGTCTCTGTCTATAGGAATTTTAAATGTTTTTATAATTTATTTATTTATTTTAGGGATAGAGTTTGGCCCGTTTCATCGCGTTTTTGCGTGGGAGACAGAGATCATGCGACGAAATTAAAAAAATAGTGAATCGCGTCACGATTCTATTATACAAAAATTACGCGGGATGAAATGTGAGACGGCCCGTCCCACGCCTAATTTATATGCTTTTCTTGTCTACAAAATTCCTATAAATAAAAATGTCATATCAAATTTTTTACTAATTTTTTTTAAAAATATTTTATTAAAAATTAATAAATAATTTTTTTTTCATTTAAAAAGATATACTGAAAAAATTAAATGTTTTAACGAAAGGATAATAGTTTATTACAGTAGAAAATCAAGAGTGTCACTAAGTTTTAAACTTTTAATAAATGTAGTTGTTTTGATATAGTTAAATAGTTAATGATTCGTAGAACCATTTGCAGAAAACCGTGGGAAATCAACACCTTAAACGTGAAGTCGTATTTCAAGATTCTGAGGTATATCCATCTATTAATACCCACCACACAATATTATTAACGAGGTCACTAAATTGTCATTTTAAGACTGATTTAACCAAAATTGTCTTTTTCAATAACCACAACCCAAAAATCCTTAAATGTAATTGTTTACAAAAAAAATAAATCATAAATATAATTATTTTTATAGGCAATTTGAGGTTGCAAATTTAACAATCCTTTTTTTAAGTACTGACAATTATGTCATTTTATAAGACCATGTTTTTTTTTTTTAATTTCTC
The DNA here is from genome assembly GCA_963922045.1 of Persicaria maculosa. Classification (NCBI taxonomy): domain Eukaryota; kingdom Viridiplantae; phylum Streptophyta; class Magnoliopsida; order Caryophyllales; family Polygonaceae; genus Persicaria; species Persicaria maculosa. Next base: position 853,761 of record OY998252.1, read on the forward strand.
CACAATAAGAAATAAAATGTATATTGTTCAAATTATTTTTCTCAAAAAATTAAAAAAATGGCATATCATTTCCATTTTTTAGAAAGCAACTAATTAATAACCATTAAACAACACCTTCAACGTTACAAGTGGAGGAGCCATATACACGAGAGTTGGCTGAACTCGATTAGATCAACCTTTTCCCGTTACACTTTTTTAATCTAAACGTATAAAATCAATTTCAATCGTTTATTATCAAGTTGAAAAAACACCCACTCTATTACAGTATTACGGTTAAAGTTTTATATTAATATTGGAGCACCAAAAAAAAAAGAGATTTATTAATGACCTACATCTAGACCTGTCAAAACAGGACCCGACCCGACCGTCCGAAATTTTTTGGGTCAAGACTCGGAAATTTTGACCCGAATTTTTTTTTCAACCAGAACCCGAAAACCCGGAAATTTTCCGGGTAATCTGGGTTTCGACCCGGTGACCCGATTAACCCGATTGACCCGGTTGATTTATAATTAATTTTTTTATATTTAATTAAAATTTATCGCAAAATTATCAAATTATGATTTTTTTAATTTAAAAAAGAAAAAATTGACAAACCCGAAATCGACCCGAACCCGCTCGAAACCCGGTCAAACCCGGGTTCTAGTCAACCCGAAACCCGTTTTACCCGAAGCGACCCGACCCGAATGACTCGTTTGACAGGTGACCTACATCTCTTTTTTCTTGGGAATACAAATGTTACTAATACTTTCAATGTAGAATATAAAAATGAATTATACATATATGACTCCAAAACCGCAAAACTAATTTGGGCGGTTAGATATGCATAATGCATCATACATCGTAAGCAAGAACTATGGAGTAAATTAATCAACATGTTGACCGTGACATAGAACCTCTATTGAGGTACATTAACGAGTCACACTATTAATATGGCACATCCACACGTGTTACAAAGCGTCACATCACAAGTCATCCAAATGTTCTTGGTTGAATTAAAAAATGGGCTGCGTCAATGGGCTTCATATTGGGAAAGGCCCAGATTAACTTGGGCTTGGGTATTAAAACCCAGATTCTATGTGTGGAATCATCAAAGCCCAAATTAAACTAAAGAATGCAAGGAAAAATAAAATTGTTATAGATAAGCTAATGCAACATTAACCGTAGTTAATGAAATTTGTCAAAGTTTTATTAACTTAGTTGGTAAGGATGACATGTAGTGACTAAGATTGCGAATTCAGATCCCCCTTCCCCCTTCTATTGTAATTGCTTAAATGTCTACTTATGAATCAAAAACAAAAGTTAATGAAATATAAGTAATGTAACTAATTCACGATGAACGGAAGGGGGTCATATCGATAACACAATCGATCTGTTTTGCAATATCAATTAGTTGAGGAGGTCATATTGATTTATTCCGAAATAAAATGAACTTCATTAACATGCACAATCTGGCCGGCCAACTATAACATCTGTTACAATGGATCTATTGGGCCTGAGTATAACTTTCAAATAAGCCCAAAACACATTTTGCAGGCCCATTATAACCCTTTGAAGTGTCTCAATATAACATCATAAGAATATCACTAATCATTATATCACCTCTAACTGGTGGTGTAGCATCTCTTATTAGACCACTAATATCACCCTTAACTAGTTTAGTTCCCGTGCCCCATCTTTTTTTAAAATCTAATTATGTACAATACCATACATTAATTTTCACATAACCTTTTCATTTTAGAGATGCAATGACACACTACATGAAACTGTTGGAATTATTTGACTTTTTTTTATCGATCTTAGATAGATGGTACAGATCGATCTCTATAGGGAGTTTCCTTCAATTCCATTGTATTAAAGAAAGAATATGACAAATCAAATATAAGTCTTTTAAAAATGGACTCTCTTTATATATATTATATACATTTTATGAAGACAATGAAGTAGTATCAATAAAATTGTGAACTAAATTTATAATTCATTAGCATGTCTTATACATGAGTTGATTATTCCTTGATTTATTTTTAACAAAGAAAAACTAAAATAAAAAATATTCACATTTTAATAAAAATAATTTAAATATGAATAATATATACGGAGTAGTAATATAATATAATTTATTAATAAACTGCATAAATACGTGGGTAAAATAAATTATTTATATAATTGGAAATTTTGTCTACCTCTTGATTTAATTCTTATCCTAAATGGTCAAATCTTAACTAAAACATATAATAAAGTATTATTTAAATTGTAAAACAATCCAAGAAATATATTGTTATTTAAATTTCAAAACAATCCAATAAAATAAATACCTATTAAACCGATGCTAGTTGAAGATAAGGATTTCAATTTGTACCAGATTATGGTAAATATTTTTTGTAACAACCGGATAGGATTACAGAACATACCACTTAAATATTACAGAGTAATATTTATCCACTCTTTGAAATAATATGACACCACATAGAACTGAAATTAGCCGGGAAGATATATAACGCGAAACTAAGAAAAACATGAACTCGGTTTCTTATCCACTCTTTGAACTTTTGTTTTTCCAAATGTGAATAACACGAACTCGAATTTTGTAGTTTCCTTTTGCCTTTAGATCATCCAATAAAGTTAAACCGTACTTCTTCATATTCGACCTGAGGAAAAAGCATTGTTAGAATCGATTATAAAGCAATAAAAAATGTAAAAGTTTAAAATTCAAATTGTTAGTAACATTTTATCAATGGATTCGAATACCTACAAAAATTGAAAATTACAAAAACATGGTTAGAATTTGATAGAAAGGCAATAGAATGATCAAAGTAGAGGTTTTTAAGAAATGGAAAGGCGACTCATCGATTAGCGTTAAACGTATAATGATGGTCAAGAGTATGGAATGTATTAAACAGAAATGGAAAGTGTTATAAATAAGATAATTAAAATAATTGGTAAAGATAATTATTAAGGATAGGATCCTTTAAATATCGATCTAAACCAACTAACCATAATATCTAGATATCAAAATCAATTAGTATTATTAATTATAATATAAATAAAGATTAATAGATAGATAGATATTGACTTAATTTTTAATTGAATTATGCTAAATAATTTAATGAAACTCTAACTAAAAATCCCTACATTAAAGGAGAGGACGCCACTTACTGTTTTAGTTCTAAAAGAGTTGTAGTAACGATAAGAATTAAATATTTGTTATAACAACCGGATAGGATTACATAACATATCACTTGAATATTATGGAGCAATTATTTAATTATTTATTTAAAGAAAACAAATTCTAAAAATACCACAATTTAACATAAGAATTGGTGAAATAATATGGCACCATATAAAATTGAAATTAGTAGGAAAGATAATACGGGACTACAAATTATTTTTTATGGATTAAATTTTTAAATATTTTATTTGATTAATAAAGCGGTAGTTTTTCTACAAAACAAAAATTAGTGATGATATATTAAATAGGCACAAGTTTATGTTTATCCATCAATCCATTCAAATAGCTTCTGGAATTCAAATACGGAGTATTTTTTATGGATTAATATTTAAATAATATTTTTGTATTATTATCTTATTATTCTATATATTAGTGACAATAATAATACTAAAACCCAAAATATACTAAACTTGAGTCGAAATTATAAAATAAAAAAGAATAAATTATAATATATGGAACCAAAAATAAAAAAATATATCGATACATATTTTTTTTGGGTCGACAATATATCAATACAAATGATATATGATCAAAACTGATCAATAAACTAACTTTGATAGAATAGTACATAAGTACGTACATTGTTGCTCTTTGAGACTTTGTTTCTGGTTTCGTAAACATCTTCTATTACTATCTATTCGAGTCACAAAAACTCTTGTCATTCGGGATGCTCACGACTCACGGTTGGGATTTTAACAAAAGCAGGTAAGAGATCGAACAGGATGAAAGAGAACAGGTTGGAAGAGGTGATTGAAAAAACACATTAGGGTTGAAATATAAACTAACCTTCTCATCTAGTATAACAATATTCAAATATTTCTCTTCACATCCACTCTTCGAATTTTTGCTTTTGCAAATATGAATAACACAAACTAAAATTTTGTAGTTTCATTTAGATCATTCGACCTGAGAAAAAAACATGGTTAGAATCGATTATAAAGCAATAAAAATATAAAAGTTTAGAATTCAAATCGTTAATTAGTAACATTTTATCAATGGATTCGAATACCTACAAAAATTAAAAATTACAAAAAATATGGTTAGAATTTGATAGAAAGGCAATTGAATGATCATAATAGAGGTTTTTAAGAAATGGAAAGGTGGACTCACTGATTATGTCAAACGTATAATGACCGTCAAGAGTATGGAATTGATTAAATAGAAATAGAAAATGTTTAAAACTAAATAAGATTATTTAAATAATTGGTAAGGATAATTATTAAGGATAGGATCCCTAAAATAGCTCAACCAACTAACCATAATATCTGGATATCAAAATCAATTAGTAATATTAATTATAATACTAATAAAGATAAAGATTAATTAGTTAAGATTTGATCATATCATCTAAATTAGATAAGGTAGGACTTAAATAAATCAATTAAAATAAATTTGTTATTATTTGGAAAATAAATTTTATTTAGATTTTATTATTCAAAAAATAAGTTTGTTTAGATTTTAACAATCAATTAACATAAATCATTAATCTCCTAAATAAATTGATTAAAAATTAACAAACAATTAAAATTAATTAATTAATCTTCAAAATTAAAAAAAGCTACGCCGGATGAGGGATTGATGGGATCCAAACGAATCATATATATTTACATCGTTGATTTTTAAGATTTGGTTAGATAAGTTTAGATGTGAAAGTGCATGATAATGTCATCATTTTTAAATTTTAATTCGTTGAGAATTAAACGTAGTATGCTGAATTAACGGACAAGATTGAAAGCATTAGTTAGATGAATCATCAGGGCTCCTAATACATTTTATTGTTAAAATCAATTAAAATAAATCAATTAAAAACCATTAAAATAAATCGGTTAATCTTAAAAAAAAAAGAGGCTACATTAAAGGAGAAGCCGCCACATGTCGTAGGCGACTTCTCCTTTAGTATTATAACTAGTGTAATACCCGTGCCTTGAAGGCACGGGAGCTTGATCCATTTTAATTTGCACATAATTTTATATATCTATATAATACTATATTGATATATATATATATATATATACGTGTTTAGAACAAAAATATGTATAAAATATTTTTTTATAATTTATAAATTAGTTGGAAAGAGATACGATACAAATTTTAAAAATGATTTAATAAGGTAAAGTAGTAATAATACTCAAACACACCATCTAATATAATTTGAAATAAATATATAATTATTATCATTAGCATAGATCTAAAAAAGTAAAATATAAGCTCCCGTACAAATATTAAAAAATCATAAGCACATGATTGTGTGAATAATTTTGAAGTTAAATATGTAGATGTACATAACTTATTGATTATTTTCATGAGAAAGATGGTTAGAAAGATAGAGAAATTAATAGTGAAAATAAAGGTAAGATGGTAAAAAAAAAGTTCCTTAAAGGTAGAAAAGTGATCTAAGAAGCCTCATCCAAGATGTAAAATAAGCATTAGTAATGTTTGTGAGTCTTAAAATATTATTTATTTTTCGATGGTCATTTAAGATGTCTAAAATAATTAAATTATAAAATAACACTTATTTGGCTCTAATTGATTTTTATAATTAATTTTTGAAATCGAATATTTACAAATTGATTATTACATGTTCGTTGTATGTAGACATTGTGGGGAATATTGCAATCGGTTAAAAATGATAAATCAACAATTTCAATATCCAAGAATAAAATCAGCCAAGAATTGACGAATGTTCAATGTACGTAGACGATTAAAATAGATCACAAATTGACATACAACATATCAAATTAAATAATATTTTAGTATAAAAATAGGAAACAAATATGTTTAAAATAGGAAACAGATATTTTAAAATTTCAGCAATAATATTGACCAATAAGAAAATACCATTTGAATAAAAAATTCAAGTTTAATGGTGAGCGTGACACATCAGCAATATAACCGAAAAGAGACTGCAATCGGGAAAAAAATGCAAACATGTCTCAATATTTACGACAATATAACCGAAAATAAAAAAAGGGAATGGATTCAAATCATATTTAAAATATGAAACAAATATTTTAAAGTTTCCATAATAATATTGACCAATAAGAAAATCTCATTTGAATAAAAAATTCAACTTTAATTGTGGGCGTGACACGTCAGAAAAATGCTAGCAGAATTAGTAATATTAATAGATTAACACATAGCCCTATCTATATAAACCTTAAAAGTTGTGTTCATGGGCAATTTATTGCCATCATTAACTCCACAAAAATTTTGCTATTTTTTCTTATATTCTCAATTTGCATCAAAATAACTTCTTTGGCCCAATGGTAGTAGTTGTTGATGAGAATCCCATCATCCAAGGTTCAAACCTCAACAACTACATCTTTTATTTTATTTTCCTACTTTGTCATTTTTCTACTTAATCACAATCTAATCTAATTAATAAATTTACTTCTCTGTTGTTTTGGATATATTAATTTTATGTTTAGAATTTTGTTATATTTTATAAGCCTTTTTAAAAAAAACACATTATTTGTTTTACTTTATCACAACTAACAATTTACTAATTAACTTATCAAATTTGAGGTCTTGAGTAGTAATTTTCACCCCGGTTACAAATTTGAGGCATTGGACAATAATTAAAAAAAAAAAGGATTATCGAATATTAAGAGATCTACCGTTATAAAAAAATAATTAATTGACCTAACTCTCTACCTTCATACTAAACGTTAAAACTAAGAGTTATAAAATAGTCACTACTCATATGCATGACTTTCTATCTTCCTAATTAATTTATAAGACTTAAATTACAACAGTAAAAGTCCATTGATAGAGTTCTATAAGTATATATGTTTGTCATTGTCAAGTATGTAGATTGAGAAAGGGATATGATCGATCAACAGATCAAATAGAGAGAAAACTCTAGATTTGTCAAAGTAAATCGAGAAAGCTTTGGATTTGTTCCTAACCATGGCTTCACAAGTTCAAATGTACGTCAAGTACAATCTCTATACACATTACTTATAGGTATGTTATTTTGAACTAACTACTTTTTTATAATGCTTTTATATGATTAACTATGATTTTTTTACCGCGAATTATAAACGTGTTAACCACTTGAACATGAAAGCGGATAAATTTTATAAACATAAGGGGAACCATACCTAATTAAGAGATAGGTTAGGACGTACCATTCTCATGATATCATTTTTCTTCCTTCAATTTTGTTTAGTACTAATGAATTGATGAATTGATTCAATCCGGGCACATCAATGTTGATTAATTCATGATGTTTAAGTTGTAAGTATCATTTTAAATTTCTGATTCCTCAAAATAAGCTAAAATGTGCATTTGTATATATTTATAATAATGTGTAGGTTTAATTGTATATATATCTCTATATATTCTGTTGAAATGAAAAATAGATACCAAATAGCAATTTCTTTTGATTTGTAATCCCCTATTATTACAATTGCAAAGAAACAAATTTATAACATTGTTAATTGCAATTCGAAAACAAAGTAAGCCTTCGTTGGCATTATAATGATGTAGTGTTAAAAAATGCTTATATACTATTTTTTTTTTATCTATCTATCTATCTATCTATCTATCTATAATATCTATCTATCTATATAATAATATTATAATAATATATAAAAAAAAGTTGTGTTCAAGGGCAATTTATTGATACTATTAAGTTCATGAAAATTTACACTATTTTTGTATTCTTATTCAATTTGGATCAACTTGCATTCTTTAGCTCAATGACTATAGTTGTTGGGGACTACCTCTTTGTCAAAGGGAGGTGATCGAATGATTTATTTTAGTGGAACGGACAAATTAAAAACACACAAAAGCTTAGGAGAATGGTGAAAAGAAATAACCGAGCATCAGGTACCCATTTTGATTTAATTAATCATATTTTTAGCAATTTTGTAACTAAATTGTATGTATATGATGGATTAATGGTTTTGAAACAGTGATTTTATTTATTTATTCGTAAATTATAGACCGGTTCTATTTGATTGCCAAAACCATATCAACCTATACCAAGGTAAGAATGCTCGAAGAAAGATCAAATGCCCACACTCTAATATTTTATACAATGATTTGTGATCATATACCGAATTGGTGAGATTATCTATTTTTTAAAAGTTTATTCATCTAAATATTATTTAAGTAGTTTCTCAAATTTGTTCGCATATATACAATATATATTTGGTGATAGTACCCTCAGCTCAATCACATGTTTCTTCCTTTTCTGTTTTTATAATTGTTATTGTACAATCTAAAACATATGTTGAGATCTATTTTACTTTAGTTAACATTACAACAGAGGAAGATGATGGAGGCCGCGCGGAGAGAGCTCATGAGGAGAGAGCATGATGAGAAAGTGGTGCAAATTGACTACTTGATTCAATAATTAGATTATAATAGATGTTGAACATGATAGATATTTTTGCTATAAACAAAGTAGTATATATGTGTGGCATCTCATGAACACAAATAAGTTTGAAGTTGATTCATGGACTTATAAATTAAAATACACAGTGTGGTAGTATATATGTGTGGACTTATAGTGTATTATCTACACTTTTCGTACCCCGGCCAATTCAATACACATTTTGGTATATATATTGAAATTACACTATAATAATAATAATAATAATAATAATAATAATAATAATAATAATAATAATAATAATAATAATAATAATAATAATACAATGATATCAGAGAGATTAACTCATGTGTTCTATGTTACTGGTGACAATTCAGTAAGGTCTACTATAAGACATTGCGCGATTTCATATTTCCTTGGTGATTACTTCAAGTCGTTTTTTCTGCAATCTATGAATATCTCAACATTTTAAATCTCACGTGTTATTTCTTCAGTTATTTATAGACTAAATCCGATTAAACTGACATATTTGACACAAAAATTGTCCCGTGCTACCCTAGTCATTATTAATAGTTGGCCTCACAATGATATGCTATGAGAGGAAAAGTTAATTACACCTCCCGTGACCGGTGATCTACCTTATCTTAATCACTACAGTATGTCACCCTCATTGAGACCTACTTTTTATTCTATAAAAAATTGGCCATTCATTTAATTTTAAGATAATATACAAACAATATGAACATGACATTAGCTATCACCATATACCACAAATCCTGAGGACTCACTGGACATACTATATGACACTGATCAAAAGAGGCCTACAACTCCTGATGCCCTTGAACCCGGACATTGAGCCTTCGGAGCCAGACCGAATGCAGCACCATGTGGAACACATCATACCGTTGGGGCGGGTTATGGACCTCGAAATGCCGCCTGATCTGGAGCACTCTCCGGCTCATCCGTATGTACTTCCTCGGTGTTATGCTATTTAGTATGTTCTTTAGGTTTGGTATCTCGTCTGGATGGACCTCCACGGAGAATGCCTTCCAGTTCAACACATCGCTGAAGGGCGGGACGTAGTGCTTGGATATCAAGACGGGCACGCATCCCGTGTAGATCGCCTCCACGATCCTGGGGCTCGCTACCTCGTATCCGCTAGGGCAGAGGCAGTACTTGCTCTTCTTGAGCATGTTGTAGTAGTTGATGCCGGGAGGGAGGTATTTGTACACCTTGACGTCGTCGTCCTTGTTCTCCCAGTGGTTGAGGAGGATGGGCCTGATGCGGCCGTGGAGGCCGCCTGCGAAGAAGGCTAGGATGGGCCGATGGGACGGTGGAGGACCACCGATAAAGCCACGTATTGAGCCTGTTAGAAGGTGGATTTCGGGGAAGGACACATCCTTTTCAGGCCTGAACCCTTCGGAAGTGTTTGCATTGCACAAGACTCGGATGGAGTTGTGGTGCAACTGAGGATCCGATCTAGACGCTTTGGGCCCCTAGAAAATCAATCACAAAACAATTCAAGATCCAAATGAACAAACTAGCAAAATATCAAAGGAGAAATCGACAAGATTCGATGCCTTACCCAATCATGGCAAGAGAGCATGAAATGATCGGCTGCAAGGCTTCGGTTCCAATACGGGTATTTGGTTGAGACTGTCTTTACATAGTCTCTAACCGTTGTTCGTATGGGACTGAAGTCAATAGACTCCCAGACGTACCGAACGAGCATGACCACACTAAAGGGTAGGAAGAACACATGGGCCTTCTCCGGGTTCTTGGTTCGGAAAGGGCTCAACTCCATCTGATGAATGAAGTTCCCCTCGGACGAGTATATGCTCTTGCAAGGACCATTGTGAAAGATTGGGGGCTCCCCATCTTTGTACACAAAAACCTTGAATTGCTTCTCCATTTCCAAATAACTCCTACAATCAAACTCACAATTGGTTAATCTCATGTACAATGTATATAGTTAAGACTTGAGAGTCACACGCTTCATTTGCTTGGTTATCGATATACTCATACCAAACGAGGCCTAACAAAACGAATCAACATTTAAGTTACAAATTAAAACATCAATAATCCCTTTTAATTTAAATTCTGACTCAAATTATACGGAAAACGGTACCTATGAAATGCATTTGCGTTGTGATACATTGGACCCACCGGAGAATAATCGGGATCGTAGATTTGATTCTCGTTTTTAGCCGCCTTGATAGCCGCCCTGGCCCGACGGAGCCCGGATTCGACCCGATCAAGATCAGTAGCCACTTTTTGGAGCTGCGGTGCGGGTTTGACCACTGCCGGAAAGGGGGATTGAGCTTCACCGGAGGAATTCGCCGGGAAATTAAAAGGTTGTTTTCCGATCACAGTTTCAGACTGTTTCATTGAAATTGGCTTCAAATTCGGCTCACAGTTTTATTGAAATCAGCTGTGTATTTAAATTCCACAGTAAAACATTACATGGTCTGTTTTTGGTCACAATCGAAAGAAACAACAAACGTAAATTCAATTCAATTCGATTCACAGCCATTAGCATTAAGAACTAGAGACGAACTAATTTTCTTTTCCATTTTTAATTTACCTTTTCTGGTCGAATTCCAGAAATGACAATTCAGAAATTACAGACTAGGCTTAATCGGAGAGACATAAAACAGTTCACTTGCAGGACGAAAACCTAAAACGGGGAAATTCAATTCAATGAAACAGAAGAAAACAGCACTAAAATTAATGTAAAATTGATCTCACCGGCGTTGGTTGAGCAACCGGCGCGACGCCGCAAACTCCGACGGAACAGGGGTTGGCCAAAACAGAGTGCTTTGTTTTTACAACTGTACTTCCATTGGAGGAGGGAAAATTGGGGAAAACAGAGTACTCCATCCTTTGTTGCGGTTTGGGGCCCAAAATCCATACAAAGCCAGAAAGAAAAACCAGCAAAACCATGAAACAGAGCTGCTTCACCGGCAGAGAGTTGACACACCGGGAGGAAGGGGAAGCCATTTCAAGAATTAATCTTTCTTCCTCAATTACGGCGGAGAGCAGCTGAATTGAGGAATCTGGTCAAAGGGAAAACGAATCCGCCTTGTTTCATCTTCCGCAGGGGAGGTTTGGGGGGTCTGGGGAGGAAGACAATTGGTAGTGAATGGTTGGCGCCAATGCATGATACACACAGTTCATAAAGACTGAATTTGCATGCACAAATAAAAATACAGTGTAGGTTTGATCTTCCCATTTTGCCCTTGCCATTTTCGTTTGTTTACATGGTCCTATCCCTGCCAAACATGCTTCCAATTAGAGGTAGTAATCTTATGGTCCACCTCTAATGTACAAGTGTTATGTATGCTTCTTATGGTCCAAGTCCCGAGATTAACCATACATTTTTTTTTCCGGATAGATTTAGCCACACCTTTTTTTTTTCAACGTGAATATAGGTCTTTGTCACATATTTAAAAATTGTAAAATATATATGGATTTTAAATGTTTTTATAATATTTCTCATTTTAGGAATATGGTCTGGTCCATCCCGTCGCGTGAGAGACAGAGATCATGCTAGATTAAAAAAAAATAGTGAATCTCATCACGATTTTATTATATAAAAATTAAACAAATTATATGTTTTTCTTGTATACAAAATTGCTAAAAAAAACTCTCATATCAATTTTTTTAATAATTAAAAAAAAATTCAGAAATGATAATACTAAGTATTTTATTAAAAAATAATAAATAATGAAAATTTATCATTTAAAAAATATACTTAGGAAATAATTAAATTTTTTAAGATGAAAGAAGTATAATCGTTAATATATCTTATTACAGTAGAAAATCAATTAAGAGTGTTACTAAGTTTTAATAAATGTAGTTGTTTTGATATAGTTAATGAGTTACTCCCCGGCTTCAAAATAAAAGTCGTTTGTCTTTTTCTGTATTCTTTTTGATGAGATAAACACACTATAAAATATTATTATTTTATCAATTTTTTTTAATAATTTCATACTTTAGTAGTTATAACTATAAACTTATCAAAAAAAATTAATTAAAAAATTAATTAAAAAAATAAGATTTTATATAGTTTTACCTCTTTAAAATGCGTATAGAAAAGTCAAACGACTTTTATTTTCAGACGGAGGGAGTATATTTCAAGATTCCAAGGTATACCCGTACATTAATATCCACCACACAATATTTTATAGTATTATCATTTTAAGACTGATTTAACCTAAATTGTCTTTTTCGATAACCACTTGATCCCGGTATCAAATTTAAATCCTTAAATATAATTTTTGATAAAAAAAAAAACATAATTATTTTTATAGGCAATTTGAGGTTGCAAATTTAACAATCCTTTTTTTAAGTAGGAATTCTAGCACTGACAATTCTGTCATTTTATAAGACCGTATTTTTTTAAATTTCTCCAAAATAAAAAATAAAATGTATATTCTCCACATTATTTTTCTCAAACTTTAATATTTTTCTATTTAAAAGATTTAAAAAATCATTTTTTCTACTATTTTATCATTTTGGGAAATGAAATAGAAAATATATTGTCAACAAAATACTTAAAAATCATCAAAAATTTTAAAATTTTTAAAATAGGGGTGTGTTTGGCAAAATGGTAGCTGTTGGAGGAGCTGAAGCTGTTGGATTATTTGAGTTAAATATATGTTAATAAGCTAGTACAGTGTTTGGTAAACCTAGCTGTTAGGGTAGCTGTTAAAAACTTGTGAATGAAAACCAAAAGCTCTGAAAAGCTTGGGTGAATAGCTGTTGAAAAGCTTAGATTTCAAAAGCTTTCAAAAGCTAATTAAACTAAAATCTTATATTTATTTCATTTAAGACTATAGAATATCAAAATCAAAAGCTCCGAAAAGCTACTTGCTTTTGCCAAACATACCCTAGATAAACTGTTGAGAATGGATAAAGTAGTTATCCAGTTATATTCTATACGTTGTTGTAGGTGTTAGAAAACCCTACCAAGAGTGTTTTTGATTTTCTTTTATCGAATTTAAAGGGTTTACAACTCTACCCATATCTCATATTATAATAATCTAGTCTTTTTTTAAAAAAAATTATGTATTAATATAATTGTATTCTATCCCCAAAAAATAAAAAATTCCACGTCATTTCCATTTTTTAGAAAGTAACTAATAACTGATAGTGTTTGGTAGTGTTATCTTACTTTTACTGTGGTTGTCTAGTTTATAGAATCCTTACTTATATATATATATAAAAAAAACTAATAAACATTAAACAACACCGTAAGCAAGAACTATGGAGTAAATTCATCAACATGTTGACCGTGATATAGAGCCTCTATTGTCTATTGAGGTATATTTACGTGTCACTATTAATATGGCATATCCACACGTGTTGCAAAGCGTCACATCACAAGTCATCCAAAATGTTCATTATTTACGGAGTAGTTAAAAAATGGGCTGCGTAAATGGGCCTTCATAATGGAAAGGGCCCATATTAACTTGGGCTTGGGTATTTAAGCCCAGATTCTATGTGTGGAATCATCAAAGCCCATTGGTTTTATTTTTTTGTTTTTTTAGTGTTTGAAAAAAAAGTAAACTAAAGAATCAATTCAATATATAATACTAAAACAGAGGCGTGGAAATCCTATGTGGCGGGCTCTGGTGCGATTCGCTTACGTGTCGTTTTCTGACGCAATCTGAGCCGGGTTTTTTGCCACGTCAATTAATGACGATCCAATGAATTTAAGTCACGTTAGACGATAACCCCATCTATTTGTAAAAGTGTCATCCTATGTGTCCATTTTAATTAATGGTTGAATTAATTTTTATTCTAAATATTCAACTTCATATCTTACATATCTTATCATTTTACCTTAAGTTATTTTATAAACATTTATTTGCCCTACTTAATTGATTATTTTTATAAATATTTTACCATACATACATCTTTAATTTAAATATTAACCTCCTATATTAGTCGGAGGGGAAAAAAAGGATTTTCATTATATTATGTATATTTTACGTGCAAGGGTGCAAATTGAAATACTACTCTCTATATATGTGTTATGTACTTATGTGTACGTGTTTTATTATCACTTTTTACATGCACACTTTTTTTTTTTTTTTTTTGCATTATGTGATTTTATGGTTGTTAAGATTTATTTTTAAAAAGTTATAAAATTTTATCAAATTGTAACTAACCAAAATACGATAACAATTTATTTTTTAAATTAAGTGAGATTATTAATAAATATGGATCCATGTTTGATGGGGTGGTTAAAAGATATAAGAACATTAATTTTATAATAACATCAATGTACAAAGTATTTTATCAAATTTTTTAAAAATGATTCTAGAGATCATGATGAAATTTTCGTGATTTGATACAAATAAGCGGAAGAGAAAACAATCATAATATTAAAAAATAATGGATAAAGTTAACAAACTTAGTCGTCAAAATATTGACATATGAAAAATAAAAAAGAATTATTAAAAATTGGCTATCAATTGATTAAAAAAAAAAGTGAATCTCAACCCATATCAATTTGAGAAGTAATGTAGTACAGATTAGTTATTAATTATTATGTAAGTACGAGTATGCTAGAGAATGTATAATATATAATATGTGATAGATTAATACAGGGTTATAAATTCATTTTTTATTCCCAAACTAGGACTATAATTTTCTAATAAAAAATCTGAAAAAAATATAACATGCGAGAAATTTCATCAAATAGGTAAGATAAATATATGATATTTTATTATTTATTAAGCTTTATACATTTTTATTAGTTGCAACACAATTTTGTTTATTTTTATCTTTAAAAAATTTGTTAATAATATTATTTATTTAATTAAGATATTTTAATGGATTGTATATTGATTTCCTATAAAGTTTTCAATCAAGTTATTTTTAATCTTCATAATTTAATTTTAAAAAATCAAAGATAACATATATAATAAAATAATATTTATTAAAATACCGCGTAACACGCGGGTAATAGGACTAGTGAAAGGAAAAGTAAAGTGAAATTGTTATAGAGAAGCTAATGCAATATTAACCGTAGTTAATGAAATTTGTCGAAGTCTTATTAGCTTATAAATTTCTCAAAGTATTATTAGCTTATTTGGTAAGGCTGATATGTAATGACTAAGGTCAAGAATTCAGATCCCCCTTCCCTCTTCTATTGTAATTGCTTAAATGTCTACATATGAACCAAAAACAAAAGTTAATGAAATATAAGTAATGTAATGTAACTCATTCACGACGAACCGATGAAATGAAGAAGACAACATATCCTTCTTTCTAGTCTTCACAACCATCTTTTGGGGCTTCTTTCTAGTCTTCACAATCATCCTTGCGTTTCATCAAGAAAGAGCAATGCTGAAGAAGGGAAGAGTAGCCGACGTGTATAGGCTAAGCGCATATTTTCTTGCAACGACGACAACGTCGACAAGTGACCTCAGAATGAATGCAACATCCTTTTTCTATACAATACTTGAATAGTTTTTCTTTGCATTGTCACAGAACATGTATTGCTTATTTGCTTACGGTATAGATAACAAACTTTCAGAAAATTTTGGCGGATTAAAATTGGTGACTCCCTGATTTCAGTTCTACTATATACCAGTAGAAAGATGTTTCTTCTTCGGATCATTAATGAATCAATCAATCCACCAGAAAGTGCATAACAAATTGTCAACTCTTTACCACTTCCCAAGTTCACCATATGTTGATGAAGCCATATGCAGACTGCAATGAAATTCCCAAATCATAGTCCCCATATACTTTAAATCCCTAAATTTAAACCAAAAAATTTCTGCTTTCAACACGAAACTTGTCGATTTACAACCCATGGTGAACAATTTCATCAATAGTTAAAAACCAACCCAAAATAAAAAAAAGGAGAAAAGGTTACGAGATTACCCGGCGATTTCTTGAATAGGGGTATATAAATCCATCAGATTTGATTTACAGGGGATGGAAAACAGCAATTGGCTGCACCATCTCCCTATATAGAGCGTCTGAATTCGAATCAATTGAATAGTTACAGCTCAGCAAACCAATTGAATCGGAGCAAATACAGAAGATGAAAAACAAGATTCAATCTTTAGAAGGAGAGGCGGAAGAATCGGCCCGAGATTGAGGAGAGATCTCCTTGACAAGTTTATTGTACTCCTCAAGCTCATCGTAGTACACGTCCCAAACGCATCGAACGCAGCCGCTGCCGCAACAATCGCCAGGCTCCGGCTGCTCCGGCGGCGGTGGAAGCTCCCTCATCCTCTTCTCCTCCGCCGAAGGCAGCGGCGCCTCTTTATCGCCTTCCTCTATCTTCTTGGAGTCCACCTCAGACATTGAATTCAGGATCCGGCCTGAGATCCGGAATTGATCTCGATGGATCGCGGGACCTACGATTAGCGTCTGGTGGTAGGATGATGGGCGTTGGAGGTACAGATCTGGGGCGGCTGGTGCGGTGGATCGGAAGATGGATAGGGTTTCGGTGGAGGAGCGGCTTCGTAGGCGTAGCCCAGGAAGGTGGGAAGGGGATAGCGCGTTCAAGGTCGCCTTTTTCATCTGATCAACTAACCGGATTATTGCATTCTCATTTCCCGTGGTAAAGCCGTAAAGAAAATGAATATCGCCAATAGAATATCATTGACTTTTTTTTAATATATAAAATTAAAAATTATACTCCCTACAATACATGAGTTTTTATATTTATTATTAATAAGTATGAAATTTATAAATAGAAAATTAAATATTTTATATAATTTTTAACTTCTTAAAAACACTGTCAAAAAAATCAATGTCTATTGTCGAACGAAGGGAGTAATTCTTATACCTATTCAATGAGTAATTCTTATACCTCTTTTTATATTGATATATCTATACAAATCTCATCGAAACAGGACCTCGAGAAAGAGAAGAAGATTATGTTAAATCAAGCAAAGAAAAGAAGCCTATATCTACGATAATTTAGATTTTTATAATAAAACAAAGAAGACGACGTATTCTTTTACACTCAAATGGTTGTATGTGAAAGAGAGAGGAAGTCGACCATATGCTACATCGTCTACACGAAGACAAACATGGAACCAGAAATTAAATTCTTGTAGAATAGGTAGTCTAAAATTTTTTTAATTATATGTACTCCGTATAATTTTTATTAATAAAACACTTAATTTAATAAATAAATGAATAATTTTTTTATTAATTTTTTGTACTTATTATTTTATTATTTAAAAAATGGGGCGGGCTGAAGCGGAGGCAGCATGCCCCTCCGTTCGTCCCTGCACGAAGACGAATACTTTATACTTAAGGGTTGTACTAACTTTTATATTTGTTCGACAAATCAACTTGATAATTCTTCCTATAAAATTATGCTCATGGCCTTTGTTTAAGAAAAATTATGTTGATGCTTTGTTGATGAGTGTGTAAACCCTGGTAAAAGTTTATTAACCTAAAAAAAAACAGGTCTGACTTGCCTTGAAGTGCAAAGTGGTTAATAAATACTACAGTGTCTCTGTAGATTTTTACTGTGACAAAGGGTGCCACTGCCATTCATTGCAAGATGATAAATGATCTGTAGATTTTGCCACATGTAATGACTGAACTCATTTTGCATTTGCCACTGTGTAATTTTCTTGGTTAATTAACTCCACTTAATGTTGATAGCAAGAAAACATGCCTTCCTTGACACACTCCTTCATGAACACCCCTATGTTTGATGCAATTACTGCCCCTGGACTATCAGACCACTCTTAAATTCTACCACAACTACCAACTGTATTTTTTT
The DNA here is from genome assembly GCA_963922045.1 of Persicaria maculosa. Classification (NCBI taxonomy): domain Eukaryota; kingdom Viridiplantae; phylum Streptophyta; class Magnoliopsida; order Caryophyllales; family Polygonaceae; genus Persicaria; species Persicaria maculosa. Next base: position 872,100 of record OY998252.1, read on the forward strand.
TGTTTTTTTACATTTTACCACTCCAATTTAAAGTTTGAATCCCTCCCTTTATATTTTCACTCCTCACCATTGACTCTTCCCACTCTTTGTGCAACCAAAATGGAGCTTTCAACATACCTCTTGAGCTCTCTCCTTGTTGCTACTGCAGTGTTTCTTCCTTTGGCTGATGGGCAGCCTCTAGTCCCCATGCTTTGCATCTTCGGAGACTCCGTCGCAGACGTCGGCAACAACAACAACCTCTACACACTCATCAAGTCCAACTTCCCTCCCTATGGTAGAGATTTTGTTACCCACAATCCCACTGGGAGGTTCTGCAATGGCAAGCTTGCCACTGACTTCACCGGTACATTACATAACAACAACTTCTTTACCTTTGCTTTTGGGCCCCATTTAGTAATTATGTGATATCTAGTGTTTGGTATAAACTATAATCTATTATCATTATCACTTAATATCAGATTTCCCCTTTTTTGTCTATTTGATATACTAATTTGGGTTTGTATTTGTGATGACAGCTGAGAACTTGGGGTTCACCACATACCCACCAGCTTACCTAAGCCAGGAAGCCAGTGGGAAGAATCTACTGACAGGGGCAAACTTTGCATCAGCTGGGTCTGGTTACTATGACAGAACAGCACAACTCTATGTATATATAAAAAAAATTAAACAAGCTACTTTAATTTGTTGGTTTGAAATTGGTGAAGTTGTTCAAGTTGGTTTGAGTTTTTTTTTCCTTGTTGTTTGGTTTGTGTGTGTAGCATGCAATTTCATTGACCCAACAAGTTGAACAATACAAGGACTTCCAAAGCAAAGTGGTGAAGATGGTTGGGAGTGCAAAGGCCAATGCCTTGTTCTCTGGAGGAATCCACATTCTTAGTGCTGGGAGTAGTGATTTTCTGCAGAATTATTACATTGACCCCATCCTCTACAGGGATTACACTCCTGACCAATTCGCTGACGGTCTCATGAAATCCTTCTCCGGCTTTGTTCAGGTTTATTTCTTGCTCGATTGAATCCTAATGATTGTATGTTATGACAGTAAGTTTTGCTATTTGGTTTGGAATTCAGATACAAGTATCTTTTATGACACATGGTGATCTTTTATGACAGTAAGTTTTGTTATGTTATGACAGTAAGTTTTGTTATTTTGAACTTTCAGAGTTTCAGACCATACTCTGAGCGGGGTAAACTAAGATTGTTATTATTTTTATGTTGTTTGGCCATGTGATGGAACAACTGATAAATTATAATTTTGCAATATATAGGCATTGTATGGGGTTGGTGTGAGGAGGATAGGAGTAACATCGCTACCGCCAATGGGATGTTTACCGGCAGCCATAACACTGTTCGGAGCAGGAAGCAACCAATGTGTTGACAGGCTAAATAGAGACGCAGTGTCCTTCAACAGCAAGCTCAGCAGCACAGGACAAGGCTTGCAGAAAGCGTTGCCGAACCTCAAACTAGTGGTTTTCGACATATACCAGCCTCTCCTAGACATGGTAACAAAACCAAGTGACAATGGTAAGTACCTATATAAAAGGCTAAAACACCACTCTTCTTTTGTTTAACAACCCGAGGCTGATGGAAAATGTTGCTGACAGGGTTCTTCGAAGCAAGGAAGGCTTGCTGTGGGACGGGTACGATAGAGACATCTCTGCTGTGCAATGCAAGATCGGTAGGAACATGTGCAAATGCGACGCAATACGTGTTTTGGGACGGATTTCATCCGACTGAAGCAGCTAACCAGATTCTGGCTAATGATCTGCTCGCCCAAGGAATTCCACTGATTGGGTAGCTCCAACAGTACTCATGATGCTGAGAATACCATATCTTAGTCATGGTTGATCTCTTTAGTTATTAATTCAGTTAAACTAGTAGTGGAGTTGTTGGTTTCAGCAAGTACGCTAGTTAAATGTTTGAAATGATACTAAGATGCACGATTTTACTTGTTACAATGGTAATTAACTTGCTTATGTTGCATTGGTATGATATATACTTGAACCTTTTTTTTTATTAATATTCATCAAATAAACCAAAATACTATATATAGGTAGGACAAATGGTATAAGGCATGGCATAATCACTTTAGTTTGTGTCAAAATCCACTGATCAAAATAATAACCGTTTCGATCATATAATTCCAGAATACATGTTTGATAATTTTTATAATAACAATAGTTAACATAAATATAATCGCTTAGGAAATGAACGAGCTAGAGCCGAGCTTTTTTTTTCGAGCTTTAAGAAGATCTACTTGGTTATAACATATCAACTTAAAGAAAATTTTAGAAATTTCATAGAATTCGAGCTATTCGAGTTTTATTCGAACGAACCGAACTTTAAATTTTGTTCAAGCTCGGCTTGTTTAAACAAGTGAACTGAGCGAGCTCGAGTCGAGCTTTTTCGAGCCAATCCCGATCCGAGTTCGAGCTGTTCAGTTCATAAAACAGTCCTACCATGTTATAAAAGCAATTAATCGTTAAAAACAGCACATTTAAGGTATGCAAAGCATTCCAATATATTGGGGTTTAGGGGATGGAGGGCAGAAGGTAATAACGTAATCTCCAAAGGAGGTGCAGCGGAAGAAGCTGGTTGCATCGTCATCATAGATGTAACTGTACGCCTCCGGGCACTCCGACTTGAAGAACCTCGAGTAGTTCGTCGGCAGGCAGGTGTCTTGCGTGTTATTGGCTCCGGTGCAACAGTAGCCATCGGAGCCGAAGGCTTGGCACGCGCTCTTACACCCGATCACGTTGCGGTTCCCGTCCTTCACCTGGAGCTCCGGCGGGCAGTGGGCGTTGATGTTCCTGGGGCAGCTGCTGACCGGGCACAAGGCTGTTCTAGGCCAACTAAACGCGATCCTTACGGGCACGTTGAACCCCTGGACGTTGCTGACGTCATAGAAGTCGTTACCCGAAACATCGTTGAGGGTGAACTCGGCCAGGGTGGTAGGTGGGGCCCCGCCGTTGCCGTTGCAGGTGATCTGACCTGTGCCGCAGTCCCCTGTGGCGCAGACGAAACCACCGCCAGCTGATGAGTTGGTGACGCATGAGGTGCGGGCCCAGATGCGGCCCGCCCAGCCGAAAGAGGGGGTGATGGTGGACGAGGCACCTTGCTTAAGGGCGAAGCCGGTGGTGCCGAGCGTCGGGGAGTTGAGGCTGTCTTGGGCGGCTGGCCAGATTGGGTAAGGGCAGTTGTTAACAAAGGTGAAGTTTGTTGATTCAATGGATGCTACAAATTGCAACAAGATGGTGAATCCAACAAGATATGCCTCCATTTTAATTCATATGAAATCTTGTACTCCGTATAAATTAAATTAATTAAAGAAGACTTTCATTCTTATGTTATATATATGTTGCTCCAAACTTGCATTATGGCAGGATAGGAAGTAAGAGTCTCCAAGTTTGACTAATTGTGTTATTTACATAGTCAACGTGGCTTGCTCGATCTGGCCCAAAATTCAATGAATTCATCCCATTTTCTGCCTGCTAATTACTCTTAAGGGTTGCTCAATTAGTCTGTTCTAGCAAGCCCAACAACATTTGTAAAATTTCTCTATTTTACAGATCCAAACGTCAAAATCTCTAAAAAAAATTTACCTAAACTCCAAAAACTTCTCTATTTTACAGATTTTTACATTTATTATATATTATAATAAATACAAAAATTATAATATATTAAATGTATTTATCAAGCATATTTAATATCATTCTAAAATCAACAGATGTTTATACAACTCAAAGAGTAATTTAGACATTTAGTCCTCATCGATGTAGGCCCAAAAGACTTTTTTTTAGTTGAATTGTAGGCCCAAAGACTCCTCCTAATCCATGAATTTAGTCAACTCTTCCATTTTGATAAATCCATGAACACACATCAACTTAGTTTGAAATCAACCATGAACACAAAGCAACTTAAAATGACAACAACTTAATTTAAATTCCATTAACACATAGCAACTTCATATTCAGCTTGAATAGGCTCAAAATGACAGCAACTTAATTTAAACTCTTTTTGCCAAGATTTCCCTTTGGAGACTCAAGAAGTACTCAGCTTGAATAGACGGCAACTGACTGATATCCATGGACATTATTTTAATATCGATTGACAACTAGTGTTTCGAACCCCAATCGGTTCAACAAGAAATTGAAATCGACTCGAGCCCTAATTTCAGCATTCGAAAAGATTAACAACTGCGAAAGGCAATCGACATCACAAAAGCCAGAACACATCACAACAACCCTATTTGATAGCCACATAAAAAATTGATACACCAAACAGCAATCAAAAGAAAAAATCGAAAGAACAGATGAACACAAACACACAGAATTAGGGCGTCTTGGATTGCAACTATCCCTAGACTTTCAATTGACAATACCAACCGAGAAGGAAATGCCTTCGTAATTTGATTAAGCAACCCAATTCCTATTTCTTTGGTCTAATGCCGTTATTTATACTTTTACCCACCCATTGACTCACCCCAGTGACTTCAGTAAGCCTCCTTCACAGCAAAACTAACATGAACTATTCACTCACATCTGCAAAGCCCAAGCTCTTAGCCTTCACTCGTTAATCCCTGCTGTCATACCAGTTGAATAATATTTTGAGCCTAAAAGGATCTTCACTGAGCAATTGGTTTATATATACTTCCTAATTGACTTGAATGGTTATATATACTTTCCTTAATTCTAACAATCAAAAGATTACATCTAGTTTCATGGCCACTGAAAAAATTCAGATTCTAGTTCAGTAAGAAAACATTCATCGATGAAAAAATCAGATTACTTCTAGTTCATATTCTAATTCAACAAAAACGAATAGGAACAAAGCATATCAGACAAAGCAATCACCAGAAATCGCACCAGAAATAGATTCAACAAAATGGAACAGCAACAAAGCAATTAGATATATTCAACATCCCTAAAAACGAAATCAGATCAAATCGAAATCACACCATAAACAAAGCAAGCCCTAAAAAGAAATCACCAGAAATCGAACAACAACAAAACAATCAACAGAAATCGAACAACAACAAAGCAATCACCAGAAATCGCACCAGAAATCGCAATCAAATCCAAATCACGATCGAACAGCAACAAAGCAATCACCAAAAAGCAATCCAAATCACACATTCAATTTAAGAGAAAAAATTTCTTCCCCTAAATTTACAGATTTTTCTTCACTTTTCATCCGTTTCTCTATTTTGCAAATATCTTTGCAAAATCTGTTGGGGTGAAAAAATGAGTTTTTTTTCCTCTCTCTAAAATCCCTCTTTTCTCTATTTTAGCACATCTGTTGGGCTATTTTAGCACACCTATTGGGGTTGCTCTTAGACCACTTGCAAAAGCAGGTCAATGGCTGACGGAGCCAGAAATTTATCGATGATGTTTAAATTAACTTGCATAATTTCTAAGTTTAAACTTGCATAATTTCTATTCATCTTCGATAGATTTTTTCTAAGTTTAGCATATCAAAACTATGATATTTTAGTTTAAACAATGATATTTTAGTTCAAAACAACATTTTTTAGTTCAAAACAATGACATTTTTGCTCAAAACTACATATAAGCTAGTTTACACTATACAAAGCTTCACATATTTATGATAACATGTCAAAGTCTGGTGAGCCAATAGGTTCAAAATCAATTCACTTACAATAGCTTCAAGGGATACAAAGCATTGCAAGATACTGCGGCCCCTGAACGGAGGACGATGGCTGACCGGAGGACGATGGACAAAAGGTGATAACATAATCGCCGCCGGTAGGGCAGGTGAAAGTGTTGGTATCCTGGGGTTTCGCAAAAGCCTGCGGGCACTGAGACTTGAACAGCGGCGGATCGCTCCGGCAGCCAACGACACCGCCGTTGGAAAGTCGAACAGTCAGATTCGACGGACAAAAGGCGTTGATATCCTTAAGGCAGCCCGCCGTGGGGCAGCCGCCGCGAGATATGGTCACTGGCAGGTTAAAGCCGTCGACGAGGCAGACGTTGTAGAAGTCGTCGTTGCTGAATCCGTTGAGTTGGAACTCAGCCAGGGTGATGGGTGAGGCCCCGCCGTTGCCGTCGCAGTGGGTCGTGCCTGTGCCGCAGTCCCCTGTGGCGCAGACGAAACCGCCTGATGAGTTGGCCCCGCAGAAGGTGCGGGGCCAGAGGCGGCCCGCCCAATCGGAAGGGGCGGCGACGGTCATCGAGGTGCCTTGGTTCAGGGAGAGGCCGGTGATGCGGAGAGGCAGCGCGTTGGCGTTGTGTTTGACGGTTGGCCACACTGTGTAAGGGCAGTTGTTTGTTATGGTGAAGTTTGTTGATTCAGTAGCTGCTATAAAATATTGCAACAAAATGGTGACTAAAACAAGATATGCCTCCATTTTAATTCATCCGATCCGATCGAAACCTTTGTCAAAATTGAAGACTTCTTGAATAAGTGTGAATTCCTCTAATTCACACTCAGATCTCCATGAAAGGAGCTCTCTGTGTCAACGAAGAAGAAGAACCAGAAAGTTTGTTGTGGAATTTTCTTGCTTCTGTTATGGTCTGTACAAGTGTACATGATACACAAGCTCGGCCTTGTATAAAAGCAGAACACACAAAGATCATTTTGCCCTCCTATTTTACATCATATGTATTATTTCTATAATAATTATGTTATTGTGGATGTGAGCCGCTGTTGCAAATTTTTTTTAGGGATAAAACCATCACCAACAAAGAGTCACACGAATCAAAACTCATTTCAACCACATCAGCAACTATTCATGCCACGTCAGATTTCACTAACTTTTCAGCTTTTTACATTTTTCATCCACAACAAAGAGTCGCGCGAATCAAAACTCACTTTACACTTTTTTTTTATATTTATTAAGCTAAATGTTGATTTATTTTACTTAAAAATTTTGGTTAATGATATTATTAATATTAATATTAACATTAAGGGTGTGTGACTATAAATCTTTAACATATGGTAAACTTAGCGAAATTTTTTTTTCTTTTAAACATATACAAAATGGGTGTCATTGGGTAGAGAAAAATAAATCGTATTTAAAAATATTTTTTTTAAAAAAAATAAATTATTTATTTAACAAATAAATGGGGTTTTAATTTTAATTAAAACCCCATGCCATGTGTCTGATTATCATTGGCTAAAAAAAACAAAAAAAAAAAATTTTACCCGATGATGTGCATCAACCGTTGGCACCTCCAGCAAAAATTTCATCCGGATCAAAAGTTCCTCTCTCCTCCATCTCATCACTTTGCTGAGCTGGCCATGGCAATTGATTCGTGCGGTGCGCCGTTACTGATGGTCTAAGGCAAACATGATTGGAAAGGAAGAGAGGGTGACAGTGGGTGGGGACTGCGACCTTCGGTTTTTTTTTTTTCAAATTAGGCCAAAAAAACAAAGAATATTTTTTTATAATGACCAAAAAAGGGAAAAAAAATTTGGGAACTAGCCAAAAATCTAAACTAGTTTGCGATTTAGTCAAAATAGGGGTAAGTCGCTGTTTGAAACAGCGACTCTATCCCAACTTTAAAAAAATAATAATAAAATAATAAAGTCGTTGTTTGAAACAACGACTTTATATTTTATTTTTTTTATTTTTTTGATAAAATTCGTAATTATAATGAAAAAGTGGGAAAAAAATATAAATACAGGTGTTTCAAACAGCGACTCTACCCATTTATATAAAAAAAAATTGAAAAGAGAGAAAATGAGAGGGAAAAGTAGAGGAGAGAGATAGCGAGAGACATGGGGAGTGGGGAAAAGCAAGCAGGTGTACGGAGTTTGTGAGCTACTCCCTCCGTTTCAAAATACATGGGTTTTGACTTTTCGGCACGTTTTTTAAGGAGCGAAAAACTATATAAAATATTATTTTTTTAATGAATTTTTTTACATAATTTGATACTTATTACTAATAAGTATTAAATTATATAAAAAATTAATTAAAAAAATAATATTTTATAGAGTTTTTCACTCCTTAAAAAACGTGACGAAAATTAAAAACCCATGTATTTTGGAACGGAGGTAGTACCAAATTGGAAATCTGACAAAAAGGTAAGGGGGAGAGAGATAAAAGAGAGAGGGGAGTGAATATCAGTCTGCAATTTTTTTTTTTAATTAAGGGAGAGTCCTGTTTCAAACAGCGACTCTCCCTATATTTACATTTTTTTCCCACTTTTTTTTTATAATTATGAATTTTATCAAAAAGTTAAAAAAAATAATAAAGTCGCTGTTTGAAACAGCGACTTTATTATTTTATTATTTTCTTTTACAGTTAGGATAGAGTCGCTGTTTGAAACAGCGACTTACCCCTATTTTGGCTAAATCGCAAAATAGTTTGGATTTTTGGCTAGTTCCAAATTTTTTTTCTCTTTTTTGGCCATTATGAAAAAAAATTCAAAAATAAATTTGCAAAATAGCTAAAATTCGAAACTATTTTGGGATTTAGTTAAAATAGTATAAAATCACTTTTTAAAACGACTTTCTATTTTTTTTAAAAAAAATTTTTGGGTAAAATTTGTATTTAAGAAAAGAAAATGGAAAAAAAATATATATATGGTTAGATCCGCTGATTTAAACAGCGACTCTCGGATCGACTGTTTCAATTAAAAAAACAACTTTGTTTCTAGCCACTCATGTGAAGGTTGATGAAAGACAATCTACAGGTCTTTGAGAAAGGTGGATGAAAGACAAAACAAGGCCCTGATTTCAAAGTTTTGATAGCAAGGGCAAATTGGACGAGTTGGATACGTCGGATATTTTATATATTTATTTGTTAAAGATTTTTATGTGCAGATTTTATGTTAATATTTGAAAAGGTTGCTGAGTTATTTTATGTAGATTCTAGAAGATTTGGTAGTTGGAAAATCTTCTATAAAAGACTGAATTTTTGAATTCAAATTGAAGATATGGTTAAAATTCTGCGCAATCAAAAGATCTCATTTTGTGGGATTATTTCCTGATTTTCATGGTTGTTAATCAAGTAAAGAATAAAGGGATTCAAACGTCAAAATTCAGCCCTTGCAGCCTATAAAAGACACGGTGCAAGCGAAGAGGAAGTACACTACTCGAGCATTCAATCTACAAGCAAACCGCTCTCCATTGCAATCATCTGTCTTTGATTCTCTCTTTCTCCATTGTTGTTCTTGCTTTATCTTTTGGGAGGTTGAGAGTTTCTAGAGCTTTATTGTACAAGTCTAAAGTCTTATACTAAGAGTACACATCTACTCAAACGTATTCACTAGGCTATTATTTCACGAGTGTTTTGGGTTGATTAGATAGTAGCGGGTGAGACTACAAGTTGAGAGAAGAGTTTTTCTTCTAAGTTGTATCTAGGACTCTAAGGGATATGAGTTGACTAGATAAAAGCGGGTGAGGCTTCGAGTGTTTAGAAGAAGGAGAGATCTTCTCGGTTGAAATCTAGGATCCATAAGAAGTGAAATAATAGTGCTTTTGAATCCTACGGGCTGGATAACTCTAGACGGGGCCGTGTGTCAAGTTGTGCCGAATCTCGTTAACAATTCGTGTGTTATTTGTGATTTTATTTCCACACTTTACATTTAACAAGTTTGCTTTCGTATAACTGAACGGGTTTTTGAGATTGTTTCAAGACCTTGACATCCAGATCAAGAACTTGAACTCCATTTCAAGGCCTTGACACTACTACTGCAAAAATTTCTTAGACTCTATTATTTCTCCATTCTATTCGATTTATATCACCTATTACGACTCTTCGTACAACAATGCTTCAAAAGCGAAAAGTTTAGCTTGAAACGGTAAAGATTTCTGAATCGACTGTGGCTCTTCAGCAAAACATTAATGAGCTTGAAGAGAATCGATCCAAAACACCAGAATACATAAATAGAAACTTAAGCAATGATAATGAATGAAGTTTACAACCCAGCAAAACCAAAGCAAAAGCAGAAAGTAGAGATTGGAGCGACGATTAGCCTCAACGAGGACACCAGCCACCAAGGTCAAAACCTAGAGGGCAAAGAGGCTACAAATCTCTCTCAACACAATGTGACTGAGTGTATTTGGATGGAAGGGAGCTCGATCTACGCTCACAGAGGCAGGAAAGGGATGGAAACCCTAGAATCGCCTCATGAGACAAAAACAGAGCTACAGTAAGCAACAACCCTCTCAACTCTCGGATTAGGGTTTTGGAAACCCATATCAAGGAGAGCGCTTCAGCTGAACGACGTCGTTGCTAAAGCTCAGCAAGAGAGGCTGAAAGCATCCGTATGGGCTTCTGGCCCAATGGACAGCTGAGATCATCTTTGGGCCGGTTTGACCCAAATCCAATACAATCAGCTTTACAAATAAACATCTAAATGTACATTTAGAATTACACAAAGTAGAGAGGGATGAGCCTAACAGAGCTTGCTTATATAATCACATATGGACCAATTCAAATGAACCAGAATACCATATGATGGACAAATGGTAAAAATTGCATAACATAATCGCTTTAGTTTGTGTCACAGTTCGATGATCAAATAAGGAGATCGAAAAGCTGAGTTTCGTTACTCAGAAAAAATGGAGATATTTCTTTAATCTACGCGCACATTGCGATGGTAATAAAGATGATGATGATGGACAAGAGTAATTCAGCACTTGTTAAAAAATGGAAATATTAGAAAAATGCTCATCTTAAAAGCACTTGTTAAAAACAGAGCATTCCAAGGTATTGGGGTTCAGTGGGCGGAGGACAGAAGGTAATAACGTAATCTCCTCCTCCGGTGCAGTTGAAAGCGCTGGTTGCATCGTCATAGGCGTAACTGTAGGCCTGCGGACACTCCGACTTGAAGAATTCCGAGTAGTTCCTCGGCGGGCAGGTCTGCGGGGTGTTATTGGCGCCGGTGCAGCAGTAGTTAGAGGTGCCAAAGGCGAGGCACGCGCTCCCTTTCAGAACCATTTGCAATTAGGAAACAAACTAATTAAAATGTTTAAAGAAATAACAACAAAACTTGCTGAATTCTAAGTAGGCTGGCTAGAGTTCTCTGCCAAGAGATCCCTCATTTTCTCATTCTAGACTTTACCGGCTTCAATCAAACTACTAGTGCTTCAGTTTGATTGAAATGGCTTCTCTGCCACGTCTTCAATCTCTGCCACGGCTTCTCTGCCACCCACCCACACACACTAAAAAAACAAAAATCATATCTCTAGTTGTATGTTGATTACTTCATAGATTTATCATTTCTGGAATGACATGCATATGTTACATTATGAAGTAGCAGTAGCATAGTATCAGTAATTTTTATTCTTATTTCATGTATTAATTTTTATTCTTGATCAATCGTTTTAGGGTTTGTAAATGGAGGATAATTACAACTTACATGTTCTTAATTGTAAAAGCGTCACTATCTTTGTATCCCCATATACTTCAACTATAGATAAACATGCTTTCTCTTTTTATAAATGGAGAGCAATGCATCACCTTTGAGCAAATTGCTTCCTTTCTTTCTTATGCAAGGAATGTGGTTTATGATAATTACGGCCTTTACAGGTACACTATCTTACTCGTTTATTTCTTCTCTTATTTTATAGTTGTATATGTATGCATATGCATCCTTTGTTAATCCATTTTGTACTTTTATACCGTGTTTTGGATAGGAAGTATATTTCTCCAGTTTTGGGTGTTTTGGAAATGTAACATTTACATACTCTAGCTTGGACATGATCTTCTCTCAATCGATTCATTTTGCTTTATATAGTCTGAATGTCCGACTGTCCGTGTTTTTGCAGGTACCAGCCTCCTCTACCAGCTGACCAAGTGAAGCCATCTTTTGAGTATGAGTATGATGGAGGTAGCTCATTTGCTGATATATATTGGCAATTCTTTAATTTGGTTTCTATTCAACATCTCTCTTGAATTGTCCAAGTGGCTGCAGATGGTTCTCCTAGTGCTCGAGGTCGGGGCCGTGGGAGAGGAAGGGGTAGGGGAAGAGGTCCACCAGGTAATAAACTTTTGGTCTTTGTGCCCCTTTTCATTTTTATACCAGTTCTCATTTATATTCTTATATTTTGTCTAGTTTTTCAGACTCTGCTTTTTTCTCGCTCTTTGCTTTTTGTAGTTTGATTATGCTTGCATTTGTTCATAATGTGCAAAATCTATAGCTTAAAGTGTATAACATTCATGAAATTAGGTAGCTTAATATTTTAGTATTTGTGTTTTGAAATAGACCTGTGATGCTGTGGTTAATTTAGGTTTACTAAATTTCCCCAATCTTATAATGCTGATTTACGTGTATAATACATAGTTATCTTATTTATGTGCATTAAATTTTATTTGAGTATCCATATTCTGAATTTGACAAATAACTTTATATCTTTAGGACTTGGTTCAAGAAGCAAATGCGAATAATACATCTCCAACTCCTACACGGATGCCAATGGGTAAAAATCTACACCGCAATATTCTACGACAAACCTTTTCTTGATAAGTTACGAGAGGAATGGTTACGGTATCTGACCACACAACGGTAGATTACATACTTCTAGATACTAGCTACATAGATTTACATTGAGTAGAATAGTAGATAATTTGACAGGCATGCTATCACAATAGCTGAGTTATTTGTAATCTATATGTATATACTTTGATGTTGATATACTCGTGACTGGATCTTGCAATTGAGGATTTTTCATCTTCTAAATCTGTGTTGTGATTACATGTTAGCAGTTTTTGTATTAGAATTTTGTAGTATTACAGGTGATGTACAGAGCAAAACTAGACAGCATATGGAAATTGGTGGTTATCATTTGCATTTTAAACAAGTATTATTGTATGGGTTATTGATTAGTTCAAGAAGGATTTAAAAAGGGGGGCTTTCTACCCAAATATTAGGGTAGAAAGCCCCCTTTTTTTTCGAAAAAATCACTACCTTTCTCGGGAGTTTTTTTTAAAAAAACTCCCGAGATAGTTTGTCAGGAGTTTTTACCCAAAACGCTTGATAGAGGTAGAAGTAGGCTGGCTTTTCGGAAAACACCTTCTTTCGGGAGTTTGTAGAAAACCCCTGACCGAAAATTATCTCTCAGGAGTTTTTAGAAAACCCCCGAGAGACATCTATCAGGTGAGCGAATAAAAGGAGTTGAAAAACTCCCGTCCGCTTCACAAAAAAACACCCGAAATACGTGCAATCTGTACTAGTGATTTGATTTGTAACATCTATCTTGGCGCTCAAACTTTAGCTTGTGTAACAATCCGGTGATCAAAATAAAATAAGGAAAAAAAGCTGAGCTTAGTTACTCGGAGAAAATAGAGAAATTTTCAAAATCTACAATATTATTTCTGAGCAAATTGAGATGGTATTTCTGAAAGATGATGATGGACAAGAGTAATTAAGCTATGTCTATGTCTATTCAAGAAAACATGTTGTTTTCTCTCCGGGCACAACTTTTAAGTAATACTCCATCCGATTAAAAAAGATTGTCGTTTGACTTTTTAACACGTATTTTAAGGAGCTAAAAACTATATAAAATATCAATTTTTTTAAAATTATTTTTTTACAAATTAATATTTGTTGGTAATAAGTATAAGATTATAAAAAAATAATAATAAAAAAGTTAATATATTATATAGTTTTTAGCTCCTTAAAATACGTGTTAAAAAGTCAAACGACAATCTTTTTGGATCGGAGGGAGTATTTAAACTACCCGATTTAGGGTTCGTATGGGACGGGGTTAATAAACTGACTAAAATTATAAACAGGGTAAAATTTATAAACTGTTGGTAAAAGCAGTTAAACATTTAAACAACAAGATAATCTCCGTATGGGCGAAATACAGTTTATTTGTAAAAAGTAGAGTTTATTTGGTTATTATTAGGGGTATTGTGGTACTTTCAAACCAACTAAGATAAAAGGGAAGGGATAAAACAATATTTTTGTAAAATAAACACTAAAATAACCTTCACTTTGTAGCTTATTTTTAAACCACTTTTTTTTAACTACTTTTAGTTTATTTTTATCCTCCATATATACAACAATAAACCTTGTTTATTTTATAAACAACCCCAAATGTTAAAATTTTAACAGCTTATAATTCTTACCATACACACCCTTACTCCTACTGTATCTTTAGTACTTATTGACTCTTTAAATTCTTCAAAGCAAATTACAATCATAATTGGAACCAAAATTTAATTCGGGTTTTCTATCCTATGTCCATAGACATAGGATAACAACCTTAATTGGAAAAGATCTCCCAAATTTAAATTATTTTTAGCTATTTTTAATATTGTTTTCCTAGGGTCGCTTATTTATTTGGTAAGGAATCTTTTCCGATTAAGGTTGTTGTTATATGCTCTTGGGGCATAGGACAGAAAGACCAAATTTAATTTAAATTATTAAACAAATTCAAAGGTTAAAAAAGTTAGGATAAATTCGGAAATAAATAGATATAATGTCTAAAAATAGATCTTTTTTCGAACAAAATCAGAACTTTAACATATGACATGTTTTCGCACTTGTTAAAAACAAATGCTCATCTTAAAAGCACTTGTTAAAAACAAAGCATTCCAAGGTATTGGGGTTCAGTGGGCGGAGGACAGAAGGTAATAACGTAATCTCCTCCGGGGGAGCAGTTGAAAGTGCTGGTTGCATCGTCATAGGCGTAACTGTAGGCCTGCGGACACTCCGACTTGAAGAATTCCGAGTAGTTCGTCGGCAGGCAGGTCTGCGGGGAGTTATTGGCGCCGGTGCAGCAGTAGTTATCGGAGCCGAAGGCGAGGCACGCGCTCTTACACCCAATCACGTTGCCGTTGGAGTCGGTCACCTGGAGCTCCGACGGGCAGGCGGCGTTGATGTTGTTGGGGCAGCTGCTTGCCGGGCACCCGCCAGTAGGCGCGATCGTCACGGGAACGTTGAACCCGTCGTCGTTGCTGACGTCGTAGAAGTCCTTGCCCCCGGTGGCGTTGAGGGCGAACTCGAGCAGGGTGGCCGGCGCGTCCCCGCCGTTTCCGTTACACGAGACCTTGCCGGTGCCGCAGTCCCCAGTGGCGCAGACGAAACCGCCTGATGAGTTGGTCCCGCATAAGGTCCGGGCCCAGAAGTTTCCCCCCCAGCCGGAGGGGGTGCTGATGGTGTTGGAGTCGCCTTGGTTGGTAAGGGCGAAGCCGGTGTTGTTGAGGGCGAGGGGGGGCACGTTGGCGTTGGTTTGGACGCCGGGCCAGATCGGGTATTGGCAGTTGTTTCTTATGGTGAAGCTCGTTGATTCAATGGCTGCTACAAATTGCAGGAAGATGGTGATTCCGACAAGATATGCCTCCATTTTAATTCATTGGATCCTTAATTGTCAACAAGATATGTTGCTCCAACCTATAGCTTGCAATGTGTTTCTAACAATATGCGCATTAAATTATGCCACGATGATAGGAAGAAAAATGAATCTCCTAGTTTGACTAATTCTTTTATTTTCAAAGTTAACAGTCAACCCTCAACAATACGGAACTCTCACGCGGCATTCATATATATGTCACTATCTAAACTTAATAAGAACTGATTCCATTTTCAATGGTGTAATTTTGAGTTAAAATCTAAAATACTATCAAGTACTAGCGTTGTTATATGCATCTGTCGAGCATTTCGAGTTTGTTAAAAAAAAATGGATATTTTACAAAGTGCGTTTTCATCCTTCTAAAAAAAAGTGCATAAATAATTATTATCGAGCTCATTCAATTATTAAATGAGTAGAACATGAACTCATTTCAAAGCTCAAATTTAGATTTGACTCATTAATAATTTCATATTATTCTAGCACCAAAAAAAAAAGAGTACATAGTCTCAAATCCAATTTGTTAAAGGCGCATAAAAGTGTTACTTACAAGTCTTTTTAGGTGTTAACTGTTTGCACAAATATTAAAGACGCACAAAAATGTTACTTTTATATCCTCATTAATTATCCACAACCAATAACATTTCATAATTTATATAAGCATCACACTTAGATATTCATTTCAATCTTATTTATATAGATATAATTGTATAACTCTATTGAAATGCACAAGGCTTATAAGTTATAACTTATAACCCATCATTTTCAATATTTTTTTCCTTATTTAAAAGGAACACTCCAATATAATAACTACATGCAAATGTTGAAATTCCATAATACACCCAATTAACATGGGTACGTACGTGTAGGTGTCACCTCGATCTATCTAGGGTGCACTTTCTTCATCTATATATATATATATATATATATATATATATATATAAAAAAAAAATAGGTATATTGTGCACACCTCTTAGGGTGTACTTTGTGCACAGATCTGGATCATTGAATTAATTGAAATGATGGGTGGAGATGTAGTTTCAATTAAATAATTTTTTATTAAAAAAATATGGGTCCCATGAGTGAATCAAACAAACTCTCGGCCCTTACGTGCGTGAGATTCACTGCGTACTTTCTTCAGAATAAGGGTGAAGATCTTATTGTAGAATAGACGCCACTTTCATGGTGGTTAGCTCCCTCTTCCATCTAATTCTCATCACCCTTCATTTCAATTATTTAATTTCAAATACGTAATTGTTTTTTTTTTCCAAGTGACATTAGGGATGAAGGTGATGGTGGAGTCTCTTTCATGGAGATGAAGTGGAAGAAGAAGGTCCACCGCTCATCATCTTCAAAATCGACGAGAAATCCCGCCGAGTCATCGTGAACAATGTCCGATCCGCGGCGAAGGCTACGCCAATCTCGCCGCCTCGCTTCCCTCTGACGACTGCTGCTACACCGTATTCGACTTCGATTTCGTCACAGTATCCACTGAGGGGCGGCGACCCCAGCCAGGTCCAATGGAGATGGGATAACTGCTGACAAGCATCCAGATCCGCACCGAGACCAGCCGCAACCACGATCGAGAAACCAGGACCTAGCCGCTACCTCTAACGAGCCCAAATCTAATGGGTCGGTGGTGAACGATGAATTTGCTTGCCCTAAGCCTTATATGCAGGGTAAATTCCCTTTCTTCGATTTTGGTTTAGATTTGATGTTTGAGGCGAGATTCTTTTCCTGGTGTTTTTTTTATTGTGGTCGAGTGAACTTTGGAATTCATCAATTTTTCACACCTTCAATGTGGAATCAGGCAAAATTACGAATTGATCTTTGATTTTTTTTTCAAAGGGACGTGAGTGTCTACTTGTGCAGAAACTGGGATCAATTGATCTTTGATTATTAAGTGGAATACAATCATTAATGATTCGACGAATATCTAATGATTATTCGGTTATAAAAGATATTTTTTTAAACCTCACATCAACTATAAGACGTTTAGGGCCAATTACATGATTATTTAACTAATTTCGGTGCATTATTCGGTAGAATTTATGAAATTTTGGAAGGGAATATGCAATAGTTACAATTATCGTTGATGAAAGACGAAATGTGAAATATTATTCGGCGAAATGTGAAACATTATTCGGTGAAATGTAAAACATTATTCGTAAAAATCGTAAATATTGTTTAGGGATTTCGGGTTTCTTTTATCTAAAATTGATAGACAAAAAAACAAAATATTATTCGGTAGCATATGATAAATTATTCACTGGAATTGGTAAATTTTGATCTAAACTGAATGAAAAAGAAAACCTAACATTATTCGACAATATGTGAAAAATTATTGGGCGATTTTGGTACTGGGCCTTTTTTTAATATCCAATTAGTCACCTAGCCCATAAATCAATTTAATTAGTTTTGCCCTAGCCCCCTTCCCAATAGGGTGGGTTGGTCAATGGTCAACCGTTGACCGGTCAACGTTGACCAACCCATTTTGATGCCAACTTTTTTTTTTTTTTTTGATGCCAACTTTTTTTTTTTTTTTTGATGCCAACTTTTTTTTTTTGATGCCAACTTTTTTTTTTTTTAGTGATGCCATATTTTACCGTTTTGATGCCAAAATTTTACTATATTTTATTTTCACTTTGATGCCACTTTTTTATGTCAATTTTTTGATAATATTTTTTTTTACCGTGATGCCATATTTTTGATGTTATTTTTTCAAAGTAGTATTTTTGATGACATTTTTTTCTTTAATGTGATACAAATTTTTCAAAATGGCATCAATGGTCAACGTGACATTAGAGTAAACAAAAAATGTCATCAAAGTTTAAAAAAAGTGTCATCCAATAATTTAATTAGAAAAGTGGCATCAGATTGAAAATAAAATGTAATAAAATTTTGGCATCAAAACGGTAAAATATGACATCACAAAAAATGTCATCAATGTTTTAAAAAAGTGGCATTAAAAAAAAAGTCATCCAATCATTTCATTAGAAAAGTGACAATAAGGTGACAATATTTTGATTCCACGTTTTAAGCTCTTATGCCATCAATTATATAAAATTGTCACCACAAAATGTTGGCATCAAAACGGTAAAATATGGCATCACTAAAAAAAAAAAAGTTGGCATCAAAAAAAAAAAAAAAAGTTGGCATCAAAATGGGTTGATCGGTCAACGGTCAACGTTGACCGGTCAAGAGGGCTAAGCAAGCTAAAAAAACAATTAATGGGCTAAGCATGCTAAAAAAAAACAATTAATGAGCATATCTAGCTAACCAAATATGCTTAAAGGGCTTTTTCAACAAATTCCCTCAAAATTATTCAGTAGAAATTATAAATTTTTTAATACGACGCAATCAAAAAAAAAAGGAAATACGTATATATCCTTTGTTTTAATAAAAAAGCAAGTATCGGCGCACTAGCATTTTTTTTTTGAAAAATATATCTTTACAAAAAAGGAACATTTTGGAGGGGATGAGAATGTATACTCATAATCGTGCACAAGGTACACCCTAAGGGGTGTGCATAAGAGAACCACACCCTCTATATATATATATATATATATATATATATATATATATATATATATATATATATATATATATATATATATATATATATATATATAAAAGTGTATAATTTTTTTATGTAGCTTCGATAGTGGTTAAGGACAGAAGGTGATTGTATAATTCGGCGTCCGCCGGGGTAGCATACGCCTGCGGGCACTGCGACTTAAACAGCGACGGATCGCTCCGGCAGCCAACCACGCCACCGTTGTAAAGCCTGACCGCCAGGTTCGATGGGCAAATGGCATTGATATCCACCGGGCAGCTGACCGTGGGGCAGCCGCCGCGCCAGATTGTCACCGGGAGGTTATAGCCGTCGACGAGGCTGATGTCGTAGAAGTCTTTGTTGCCGCCGCCGTTGAGGGCGATCCCCACTATGCTTGCGGGCGGGGCCCCACCGTTGCCGTTGCAGGGGACCTGGCCGGTCCCACAGTCTCCGATGGGGCAGCTGAATCTGCCCCATCCGTCGGTACCGCAGAAGGTCCGGGCCCAGATGCGGCCCGACCAGTCGGGCGGGGCGCTGATTGCGTTGGTGGCGCCTTGGCCCAAGGCGAATCCGGTGTTGCCTATCGGCGGGGAGTTGGCGTTGCCGAGGACGGCTGGCCAGATTGTGTACGGGCAGTTGTTTCTTATGATGAAGTTTGTTGATTCAATCCCTGCATTTAAAATCATTCGTTTTTGAATTTTAATAAAGTGAAAAATTAAACTAATTCTTACTCAATCCGTTCACTTTTAATTAAATTTTTACTATTTATTCATATTTTTGAAGTGATAAAAACTATAAAAAAAATTAATATTTTATATATATACTAAGCAGCTTTTACCCTTTTTACAAAAAGGTACATGACTTAAAAAGTCACATAAAAACAAACGGGGAGTAATGAGTATGATACATTTAAAATAAGGACTATGATACATTTACACTAGGTGTAAAGTTTTAATTTTACACCACAAATACTAGGATGACATGTGGCAAAAAAGTTATCTAAAAAGTAACTATAAGTCAAGTCTACCTTTGTCTTCTTTCTTGCTCATGATAACCTATACAACTCATGTGGGTCCATTCAATATAAGTTTTCATTTATTTAAAAAAACTTACTCATAATTGTGGACATTACCCACAATTTATAAACAACTCATTTTATCCTGATTTTTTTTTCTTAATTATATTCAAATATAGGTTCATTAATTTTCTATCCATGTAATTATAAATTATTATGTTTAGATTTATTACCTATTAAGTATAGTAACTTGCATAACTGCTGAGAATATGATAATTCAATACGTACTTATTGCATGTATAGTTGGTTATAGTTAATTACATCATTTACATGTTGGAGCTCAAAAAATATAGCTGATGCTAAATTGCATTTCGATATATACGCCTGTTTGAAATATATATATATATATATATATATATATATATATATATATAGTTTATTAGTTTTGAAAATAATAACTAAGTAATGATGTAAAAAAAAAAACAAATACAGTAGTGCAATTTTCCATCCTTTTTATTTTAAATTTTGGGTTTAAATAAATGTTAAGATATACTATAAATATATTCTTATATGTTTTTATTATTTTTAATTATATATATAATTTTATATATATGCGGGACGAGAGATTGAATTTTTTTTCCCTAAATCTCACAGGGATCGGGACGGGACGAGATTTGTGGGATTGTGCCCACCTCTAATATATAATACATTGAATAAATATTGCGGGCAAAACAATACGGAGTATAATGTAACGTTTCTTTTACTACGTCTTTTTTTTTCCTTGAACAAGTATTCTTTTACAATTTTTCTTTGGCTTAATACGAGTGATTGACGTCTTTGTTAGAAGAACTATACGCAATGATTGACATTTTTTTCCTTAATCTATGATTTTATATTATTGTACTTACAATTTATTTTTTTAAGAATAAAAATAAAATATTCCTATATATCATAAAGTTTATTAGTCTTTAAAATAATAACTAAATAATGATGGTAATTGTAAAGTTACTTTTTACTTTTTGAATCATTTTTCTCTTTAGACATATGAGTGAAAAGAATGCAATTTAATTGGTAGTGTAAAATGTTTACTTTTACACCTAGTGTAAAGGTAGACTTTTCCTTAAAATAAAGAGGAATGGACTACCAAATACAATAACAATAATAAATATTAGTGCATTTGACTCTTTTAAATGAAAAGATAGACTTAAGATTTGTGTTACGTATCTACCTCAATCAAGGTCTTGTAACATATAGTGGAATCATATAACTTAATAACAATTTTTCACCAAAAAAACTTGATAACAAATTAACAACTATTCCAAATGAATTTTGTAATAATAATAATAATAATAATATGGTAATTATAAATTTACAATGATGATGATCTTAATAATATTAAAAAGTAGTACGGAGTAGAAAATAAACCAAAATAGTTAATACTCCGTATTAATTATTACCAGAAATGAAGGAAACGAAAATGGAGGCGATGACAAGGATCAAGGAAGCTTCCATGGTTAATCAGTTGATATATAATCTCTCTCTCTCTCTCTCGTTTGTTGGCAGTTTGCTTAATTTAGGAAATATATGGTTATATGTATGGCTTAATATCGACCATATTTATAGGCAAATGTTGAATATTCCCGTTCTTGGTATGTTCCATATGCAAGTCAATATATAATTAATCTCACTAACTTATATATATATTCCCATTATGGGTTTGTTTCACATGCAAGTAGAGATGGAAATCAACCCTCGGAGATCCGATTCATCCATTAATCCACCCCAAATATATGGATGAAAACCCGAATAAATGGATAAATAAGTGGATGATGGATTGATGGATCGGATCAGATATGGATGAAGGGGTGTCCAATCCACCACCCGATCCATCACCCGATCCACTAAAATTGCTTATTATATGTAGTTTTATCATATCTTTTACACAACTTTTATATATATATATAACTTTATATAATAGTTTGAGTTTTTATTTTTTGGGTAAGTTATGAATGATGAGTAATTTAAATTTAATATATTGAAATTTTATTTATTTTTATTACGTTTTATTTCCATTTTGAAAATTACGGTGGACATTTACATGAAATTTCTCACCCATATATTTCACCCGATCCACCCAATAACCCGCGGATGATGGATGGATCGGATATGGATGCAAGGGTTAGTAGATGATGGGTGGATCGGGTGGAGAAAATTTCTTAATGGATCGGGTGATAGAATGGGTACATCCACCCATAATCCGATCCATTTCCATCCCTACATGCAAGTCAATATATATAATTAGTTTAACTAACTTTTATATATAACAACAAACCCAGTATATCCTGCTTAGAATAGAGTTTGGGGGTCTCATTGTACGCTCTCTTTTCCCGACTTAGATCAAGAGAGAATTTTTGTATGTCTCGTACCTGTGCAAGATCGAGTCTAACTAACTAATTATATATATACATATATAAGATTTTAGGTCATTAATTTATTTATATTTAGGTCCAACAAAAAGTATATTTAAATAATGTATATAATAGCTTTTACTTAAATCTATTTATCGGTTAAAAAAATTTCTTAAACAATGTTTAATAAATTATTATGATGAAATGAAAGTATTAATCACATGATAAATTTTATTTAATAATATGCAAAATAAATAATCTAATCTACAAGTAAAATTTAAATCTAAATATATGAAACTTTGATGAACATTTATAATTGGTGTTAGGTGGAGTAGCCCACCGGCTTATTTGTAAGGTTTAGATTCAATTTTTATTCAATGTGGGATCTATCCCACACAACTTATATTCTCCACAATATCTTTAGGGTTCGTTTGATTCAATGTGAGAATTGAAATTCTAGGGAAGTTATTTCATGAAAATTGAATTCCCGGGAAGTCCAATTGATGGGAATTGTGAAAATGTGCATTATGTGTTTGGTTGATTTTTTTATTTTAGATGATTAAAAGGGAGAATTGGAAATTTCCAAATACAAAATGAAGGAAGTTGAACTAGAGGAGACTAGGTAAGTGAACTTCCTTCATTTTGGAGGAATTTAAGTTTTTGAAAAGTTGAATTCATGCGTTTTTTAATTTCAAAAATATCAACCAAATATATGAATTTCTCCTAGGTACTTCCCGAGAAGTTCTACTTTCTGGGTTTGGGTTGCCAACCAAACGAGCTCTAAGCCTATAAATAAATCGACCAAGCACGTAGGATGTCATGTGAAGAGTATTATGTTTAAGGTACGTAGGAGATTATCTTTCCATTCATTTCAAACCCTAAACAATTTCACTGATTTATTTTTTATTATTTTATTTATTTTTTTAAAATTAGTTTGATTTGAAGTATGTGTACATATTTAATCAAATGTAACAAAATGTCAAAAAGTGATAATTATTTTTATAATTATAAATATGTAAATGTGAATATTTTATTCAAAATCATTATGGATAGTTTTACATAAAACTCAAATTAAGATCTAGTGAATCTAATCAAATATTTAATTGTGTCTATTTGTATTTAAACAATAATTAAATTAAATGTAGATTAAGATCGATGGAGACTCGAGAGACAACTTGGATATATATTTAATTAAAAAAAAAAAGCTTTTAAGTTTGAATTGTCTACATTGTACATTGTTAGAACCCCTGATTAAAAAAAGCATACGATATTCTGATAAAAAAAAAAAAGCATACGATACCGAATCAAAGGAGGAAGATAAACACAACTTGTTATATATAAAAATTGAAAATGGAGTGCGTAGAAGACTAAAACTAGATGACTTGGAGTCGTCGTACGTCGGTCCTACAAACCTTATTCTTCATGTAAATGCGATGCGACTTGCGAGTCTCCGACAAGTCAATTCAGGGTGTGGCTTCAAATTAAAACAAGTGTTTTTCTATATTTACCCTAACAAATTGAAATTGAATTCATTAATTAAGCCATTCCAACTTTTAAATATACTCAATTAATCTTATATATATATATATATATATATATATATATATATATGCCAAATTGCCAAATTGTTATAAAAAATCAACCTCAAACGACTTATTGGTATAAAAAAATCCAAGAGAGACAAATAGGTATAAAAAATAACATCAATGCGACAAATTGGTACATTTTCTTTTAAATAATTTTCATTAAATTAAGTCAATTTATACCTCTTGAATTTATTTCCATTTAAAATATAAAGAAATAAAAGAATTTGCATTCTAATTTTTATATTTTAATTTCAATATTTAAATTAAATAATCAAATGGATTTAAAACTCTATTTGAATTTTTTTTAGAATGAATGTATATATATATCAGTACAAATTCTACCATTTTATTACTGAAAGTGTTTAAAAAGGTAGGCAACTTTTTATAGATTACTTTGGATTAAAATTAAAATAAACTTATAGATTTGAGTAGATTTCAACAGATTTGGAGATTAAAAAAAATCTCGTTGATACTATGTTTGGCTGCTCCATGGAGATGGGGGATTAAGGGGATTTTAGGAGATGAAAAAAGGAAGAATATGAAATCTAGGGGGAAGAAGATTATGGAGATTTGGATATCCTATTATTCGACATTCTTGCCCCTCCTCTCCATTTCACACGTTTCTTCAGATCTGGAGGACACCCCGCATCACCGCTTCCTCCATTGTCATCTTCTCCCAAATTCAAGGTGTAGGGTTCACATAAATAGGTAGATTCGAACCCGAAATTGTCGAATCGAAGTCCAAGGTGGCTACGAGGTGGGTGTGCACAGGCGAAATCATTGTCGTCGCCGATGTTGAGGGTGATCTCGACTAGGCTTGTCGGCGTGGCCCCATTGGTGCTGTTGTAGGAGACCTGGCTGGTCCCACAGTCTCCGAGTCTCCGATGGGGCAACTGAATCCCCATCTCAATGGAGCGACGAAAGATGAGACAGAGATCCAAGTAGATGTTGCCACCTCTCTGATTTTCGAAGTTGTTCGTTTGTTCGACTCTAGCTTTACTTTTCCTCTCCCGTTTTGTAGTGTATTGCTTCGTCTGGTGAAGTTTCGGTTGGAGCTTACCGTATCTGTGTGAACCTCGATTTCAATTGACATTGAATTCCTCAGAAGTTTCATTAATTGCGTTTTCCCCCTCTTATCCCTACAATCGTAAAAATTTGATAATTTGGATTCGGTTTCACGTTTCATTAATTGGATTTGGAATCACCTAAATCGATATGTGCCTATGGTACAAGGATTGCTGATTTGCAGTATCACGCAAGGATTGCTTGTGAATTGTGATACAAGCTTAGTTACACAAACGCCATTTTACACAATGGTGTTGAAGGTGAAGCGCTTCTGTCGAGGTGAAGTCGAGGTACTGCAGCCGATGGCGTTGGAGGACCCTCAAGTTGCGGGAGTTAGTCGGCAGATTCGCGATGAGGAGGAGCACGATGGGGAATGAGGAGGAAGACGACGAACTCACAAGGGGGGCATTAGCAGTGTGGGGGTTAATAATTTTAGGGGTAGAAAGGTAATTTTCAACCTTTCAAATACATCAAAATCTTCTACCCACCAAACACCTTTAAGAGATTTCCGGCCAAATAAATCTCCATCTCCTAACATTTACAAAAATCTCATTAATCTACAAAATTTATCTCCATCTCCTAACATCTACAAAAATTTCATTAATCTATAAAATCTCTATCTTCTATCAAACACAGCCTTGATATTTGTCAATAAATCTCCTACTTTGACTAATTGTGTCATTTTCAAAGTCAACAATAAAGAACTCTCACGCGGCATTGATATTTGTCAATGTCACCTAAATAATTCCCTTCTTCTTTCTTGACTTCTATCTAAACTTACTTAATACAGAGTAAGAACTGATTCAATTTTAGATGGTGCTATTAATTTTGGGTTAAAATCTAAGTAATTTTATTTTTGGCATTGAAACTTTAGAAATTTCCATTTAGAGGTATGGAGAGTGTAAAACTTTTCTATATTACCAAAATCAAGAAAGTGTAAAACTTATACCCAAAAATTGAAAACACTATCGAGTACTATTAGGGTTATCGAGTTTAGTTCGAGATCGGCTTTAAAAAAGATCGGATCAAACTCGCTCATTTGTTAAACGAATCGAGTATAATTAATCACATTTATAAGCTCGATTCAATTCGAACTTGAATAGCTTGAATATTTTGGGATTTATAAAATTTTCCCTTCATTAATAATCTCGGTTCGGAAAAACATGTAATTTACTATTTATGCACCTTTTTTTAAGATTATGAAAACTATATAAAATACACATTAAATTATTTTTTTATATATTTTCATACATATTAATAGTAAGTAAAAAATTATAATTATATTTTTATAAAAATGGATATTTTATATAGTTTTATTATCCTAAAAAAATGCGTGGATAGTAAATGTCATAATTATTTGCCAAACCAAAGGAGTATTTTATGAGTGGGTAGAGCTACTCTAGGCTCGAAAACATATAATAGCTTGAGCTCGTTCGATATTACTAAATGAGTTGAACATGAACACATTTCAAATGAAGCTCGAGTCTAAATTTTGGTTTGACTCTTTCAGCTCGAATATCAGTCCTATCAAGTAATAATTCTGTATTATTCCGACACAAAAAAAAAAGTACATAGTCTCAAATCCAATTTGTTGAAGCATATAAATATAAATATTTTTGTTGACCAAAAAAAATATATAAATATTTTTGGTACGATGTTAAATATGTTGAGAATTGAAAAATGTGCATTAATTTGAAAATATTATATATCCATCACACTTAGATATTCATTTCAATCTCACTCTATATATAGATAGATAGATATAATTTAATTATATAACTCTATTGAAATGCATAAATCAGTAATTGCAACACTAGGCTTATAAGTAATAACCCATCATTTTCAATATTTTTCTCTTATTTAAAAGGACCACTCCAATATAATAACTACATGCAATATATGTTGAAATTCCATAATACACCCAATTAACATGGGTCCGTTGGTGTCACCTCGATCTATCTAGGGTGCACTTTAATTTCTTCTTCTATATATATACTCCATAGTCCATATAAGATATATATATATACATATATATATATATATACATATATATATATATATATATATATATATATATATATATATATATAGTAATTTTATACTTTTTTATGTAACTTTGATCGATAGCAGTTAAGGACAGAAGGTGATTGTATAATCTCCTCCGCTGGCGCAGTTGACAGTGTCCGCGTCCGCCGGGGTAGCATACGCCTGCGGGCACTGCGACTTAAACAGCGACGGATCGCTCCTGCAGCCAACCACGCCGCCGTTGTAAAGCCTGACCGCCAGGTTCGACGGGCAAATGGCATTGATATCCACCGGGCAGCTGACCGTCGGGCAGCCGCCGCGCCAGATTGTCACCGGGAGGTTATAGCCGTCGACGAGGCTGATGTCGTAGAAGTCTTTGTTGCCGCCGCCGTTGAGGGCGATCCCCACTATGCTTGCGGGCGGGGCCCCACTCTTGCCGTTGCAGGGGACCTGGCCGGTACCACAGTCTCCGATGGGGCAGCTGAATCTGCCCCATCTGTCTGTGCCGCAGAAGGTGCGGGCCCAGATGCGGCCCGACCAGCCGGCCGGGGCGCTGATGGCTTTGGTGGCGCCTTGGCCCAAGGCGAAGCCGGTGTAGCCTATCGCCGGAGAGTTGGCGTTGCCGAGAACGGCTGGCCAGATTGTGTACGGGCAGTTGTTTCTTATGTTGAAGTTTGCTGATTCAATCCCTGCATTTAAAATCATTCGTTATGCAATTTTATTAAATTTATTTCCAATAGTCCACGTCTTTTGTACTCCGTAATTTGTACAAAATTATTTTCGTTGATTTTTAATAAAGTGAAAAATTAAGCTAATAATTAATAGTATAATTTTTTTGATCCAAATAATTAATAGTATAATGATTAGTCTCTCCATTCACTTTTTCACTATTCATTCACGTTTTTAAGTGATAATTAAAAAAATATAAAAAATATTTAATTTTTTATTAATCTCATACCTAATAATAAGTATAACACTCGTTTAAAAATATAAGTCCATTGACTTTTTGGCACGCTTTTTAAGGAGTGAAAAACTATATAAAATAATATTTTTTATTAATTTTTTTAAATAGTCTTATATATATTACCAATAAGTATATAGTTATGTAAAAAATTTAATAAAAAAATATTATTTTATATAGTTTTTAACTCCTTAAAAACGCGTCAAAATGTCAATAGACTTATATTTCTGAACGGATGTAGTATTATTAAAACAAATTGAATAAAATATTGATATTTTTATAGAATTTTTACCTTTTTAGAAAAATGTACATGACTTTAAAAAGTCAAATTGAAACAAACGGATCGAGAGTATGATAAATTTAAAATATAGAGAAAGGGACTAACAAATAAAATAACAATAATAAATACTAGTGCATTTGACTCTTTTTAATGAAAAGATAGACTTAATATTTGTGTTATGTATCTACCTCAATCGAGGTCTTGTAACGTACATAAGTGGAATCATATAACTAACTTGATAACAACTTTTCACCAAAAAAAACTTCATAACAACTATTCCAAATGAATTTCGTAGTAATAATAATAATAATAATAATAATAATAATAATAATAATAATAATAATAATAATAATAATAATAATAATAATAATAATTTGATTGTTTGATTTCTATACTATTTTGAGTTATAATAAATAATAATAATAATAATAATAATAATAATAATAATAATAATAATAATAATAATAATAATAAAGTTACAACAATGATGATCTTTATAGTGTTAAAAAGTAGTAGAAAATAAACCAAGATAATTATTACCAGAAATGAAGGAAACGAAAATGGAGGCGATGACAAGGATCAAGGAAGCTTCCATGGTTAATCAGTTGATATATAATCTCTCTCTCTCTCTCTCGTTTGCTTGGCAGTTTGCTTAGTTTAGAAAATATGGTTATATGTATGGATTAATATCGACCATATTTTTAGGCAAATGTTGAATATTCCCGTTCTGGGTATGTTCCATATGCAAGTCAATATATAATTAATCTCACTAACTTTTATATATATTCCCATTATGGGTTTGTTTCACATGCACGTCAATATATATAATTAATCTAACTAACTTTTATATATAACAACAACAAATCCAATATATCCCGCTTAGAGCAGAGTTTGGGAGGTCTCATAAAGTACATTATTTTGTATATAATAGCTTTTACTTTATCGGTTAAAAAAAATTCTTACACAATGTTTGAAATGAAAAGTATTAATAATATGATAAATTTTATTTAATAATATGCAAAATAACTAATCTAATCTACAAGTAAAATTTAAATCTAAATATATGAAACTTTGATGAACATTTATAATTATATTCAAATTTTAATGTTTTTAGTTTAGATTAAATGATAAAATAGGTAAAATATTAGCTGGCATAAGTTTTACAAAGATATGTTAAATTGAGAGTCGTTAAAAGTTTTTCACTTACACCGTTTTGAAAAGTTTTGTTAAAAACCTCTTTATTAATAAGATTTCATGCCGGAGTAAATAACAAGTGAAAACCAAATTAACAAAACGTATTAGGTCTCCTGATAAAATGATTTGGAAATGTCCCCCAACAAATGTCGTCAAAATTAATGTAGATGCTTCAGTTGAAATTGGTAGTCATCATCAGATTGGGTGCATTCTTGGGAATAATTATGGTCTCATTATTCGTATACATAAATGCAATATTAGGATGAGCTCTGTCATCCTAGCTAAAGCGTTTGCAGTATATGCAGGTATAAGACTAGCAGTGGAGCTTGGGATACGGAGAGCCATAGTTGAAAGTGATTGTTCAATCGTTATCAATGTTATTAATCAGGGGAACAACATGCATGAGAGGTGATGCAAATAGTTCAAGAAATTTGTTCATTTAGCGAAGGTTTTGAGAGCATCACATTTCATCATTGCTATAGAGAGGCGAATTCTACAGCCGATTTTCTAGCAAAATCTCAGCTGAGTTGTAATGTTATTTTGAGTTCTTTTTGTGAGTTACAAAACATCATCATGTTAGACAGTGGCAGATCTAGTGTATCAAAGCTAGGTGAGCGAGAATGTTTTAGTCATGACAAAGAGAAAAAAAAATAACAAGCCAAAAACCCTAGCTAATTTAGTAAATTAGAAATTAAAAATAGATGATATAAAATACTAATCTCATCTCAATATATGTCTACAATCAAATTCTCAAACAATTCAAAACCATAATTTAGTAAATTAGAAATTAAATAAAGAATAATTAGAAGAGAGTAAAAAAACATACCTCATAAATTAGATTAAAGAAGTAGTAAAAGAGTTCGAAAATCAAAATTAAACGACCGAAGTTGAAGTTTGATAAACGCCGAAAAAAACGTGTTGCGTAGCCTAATACTGTCGAAGCTTTTGCTTTTGCTGATGTGTGCGTGGAACGGTGGAACTTGGAAGGAGGGTGAGGCGGTGTATTTGATTCCAAATGTAAAAAAAATCACAAGTTTTTTAATTAAGAGGTCTTTGGGCCTTTAATACATTAAGCCGACTAGTACTACTCACCTACGAAAAATTCCACCCAGCAAATTTTTTTTTTTTACTTAGCCCAGACAAATTTACCCTTGCTCCCAAACATCCGTCATTGATGTTAAATGATCATAAATATGGATAGAACATCTAACTTTTAACTCTAAGGCGTGGGGCATGTACTTGCACACTTCTTAATTGAAGCGTAAGGTGCGGGGCATGTACTTGCATAACTTAAAATAAATATTAATCCAAGATTATCCTTAATTAAGATCGATAGAGACTCGAGAGACAACTTGGATTTCTGAATCACACCTAGGTATATATCTGATTAAAAAAAAGAGCTTTTAATTTTGAATTGTCTACATTGTACATTGTTTAGAACCCTGTTTTAAAAAAGCATATATACGATACCGAATCAATCAATCAAATGAGGAAGATAAACACAACTTTTTAGTCTTTTTATTTTATATATAAAAATTGAAATGGAGTTCGTTGAAGACTATAACTGAGATGACTCGGAGTCGTCGTCGGTCCTACAAACCTTATTATATTCATCGTATAGATGCGATGCGACTTGGGAGTCTCCGACAAGTCAGTTCAGGGTGGCTTCAAAACAAGTTTATTTCTATATTTCTATATTTGTCCAAGTGGGCGAGTTTGGGCAAGAGAATTGGCCCAAAAATCGGACTTAGTTCAAGTCTGGTCCGCTAAAATACGCCAAGATATTCTCATAGGCCCGCTCCAAATTCGTCCATCATCAGGTCTAGATGCTGAGAAGTAGGTACAATGGTAGCTAGTTCAAACATTGCTATGAATAATGATAATCAAATCAAAGTGCTGACTTCATTACAAAGTTAGATGTAATTGACCACTCTCACTTTGAATAGGGAATAATCAAATCAAGGATGCTCTTTACTAGTCAAGGACGTCATATCGTTTGCCTCCTGTATATTAAAAAAAAAAGAAAAAAAAAGAGGAAATTTCACACGGCTTACTTGTAGTCTTGGTCTTTAATTCTCAATAGTCAATAGGTTGCCATTTTATTATTCTCAAAGTTCTACCAGTGGTCTTCTAGCTACCGTTTTTTTTAAATTAAAAAAAATACTTCCAATAGTGGTTTTCTACTTTATGAGGAATTATATTGTTCGATCCTGTTTAGATTCCTTTAGTCGATGTGCCATATTTATCCACACTCAACAAAAACCTCTAGCTAGGAATACGTATTACTCATTTACTCCATCTATACCGGTATAATTGATCTTTTAACCAATTTCACACTTTTTAAGAAAACTAATAATAGAAAGATGTATAAGTAAAATTTTAGCAAGTAAATAATGTGAAAAAATGGACCAATGAAAAAAAAATAGTAAAGGAAGTTGGAGTATTAAAAAGCATCTTGGAAATCAAATATAATTAATGAGATGAATTGACAAAATTACATTTTTATAATTAATATTGTTCAAATGGACAAATATTTTATTACACATTTATGTATAGTAATCAGTGAAAAAAATGAAAAGGTAATAAATTCCTTTTTTGTTAGGAAATAATTCGAAGGTGAAACAGACCCGATAACTCGAGAGGCCAACCAGATCAACAGACGACCAATCGTGAATTCATACATATTGATAAAGTTCAAATCGAAGGAGATTTCAACATAATAATAAATCACCTTAATAACAAGTCTAGATGTCCTTGGGAAATTGAATTCATTCTATCAGACGTCCAACTCTTATTATTAACTTTGAAAGAAGTCTTATTCTTTCATGTACCCCATTTGGGTAAAAGAGTGGCTGACAAGGATGTATACCTTTGCCACTCTGTCTGGGGTGCCGATATTTACAAGAACCCCAGACCTCATCCGCAAAGATATTTTCAGATAAAGCTTGCTCGTCCGAACTTTTTCCTAATAAAAAAAAATACATATAATAAATTCCTATTGTTGTCCAATTGTGCATAAAGACTGAATATATTACTCCTTTTTTTTGGTGTAAAATATATTACTCCTTTAGACCCATTTATTACTCATTCAATAATTCCAACTAGCGTTGAAATTTTATTATACAACATGCTTAAGGTATACGGTGTCTTCTTCATCTAGAGAGAGTGTACATTTTCTTCTTCTACATGAATATTAATTGCAGCATAGTATTTATTTAGGCGTTTTTTCCTTGCAATTATATATTTAATTTAATTAATTAAGAGTTGGCGCGTATATATAATCGATCAAGGACAGAAGGTAATTTGGTAATCTCCACCGCTGGCGCAGGCGAAGGTGTCGGGGTCCGGAGGGTTAGCGTAAGCCTGCGGGCACTGTTGCTTGAAGAACGACGGGTCGCTCCGGCAGCCAACGGTGGCGCCGTTGGAGAGCCTAACCGCCAGGTTCGAGGGGCAGATGGCGTTGATGTCCACAGGGCAGCTTACAGTGGGGCAGCCGCCGCGCGAGATTGTCACCGGCAGGTTAAAGCCGTCGATGAGGCTGATATCGTAGTAGTCGTTGTTGCCGCCGCCGTTAAGGGTGATCTCGACTAGGGATGCCGGCGGGGCCCCACTGTTGCTGTTGCAGGCCACCTGGCCGGTCCCACAGTCTCCGATGGGGCAACTGAATCTGCCCGAACCGTCGGTGCCGCAGAAGGTGCGGGCCCACATGCGGCCCTGCCAGCCGCCTGGGGCGCCGACGGGGACGGTGCCGCCTTGCCCCAAGGCGAAGCCGGTGTTGCCTATCCCTACGGTGCCGGGGTTGCTTATCAGTGCTGGCCAGATTGTGTACGGGCAGTTGTTTCTTATGTTGAAAGTTGTTGATTCAATCCCTGCGCATTATCGAAAAATCAACCATGGATAAACCGTCAAACAAATATACATAAAATAGAAAAATATATCAAAAAGAAGAAAATATATCGAGAGCAATTAATAAGGTGATCAGTCGAACCCGCGTAAAGTTCGACTCACTCGATTTAACCTTGAAATAAAAAAGTTTCTATATTTTGACCAAATTGATTTGCTTAATGCTTCAAAAAAGTCCGGCTCAAACTCGTTAATTTTTAAACGAGCCGAATATTTTTAATCTCGAGTTCAAATTTAGGCTCGTCTCGAACTCAACTCGTTTCTAAACAAGCTGAATATGAATAAGTAGTACTCGACTCGTTCGACTTGAATAACAATCCTAACTAACTAGCTATGTCTTTTCATCGATACATTAATTATATATAATTTACACAACATATTCAAATTAAAACGAAAACGCAGTTTTACAAAATAAAAGAACCTACATAAAAGAGATAAGTAACTATAAAAAAAAAAAAAAAAAAGGGAGACTAATTAATTACCAGAAAAGGAGGAAACCAAAATGGAGGCGATGATAAGGATGAAAGATGCTTCCATCGTTAATCAATGAATTGAATCGCACACCCTCTTGTGTTTAGTACTGAAATTGCTTTAGCAAATGTGAATTTGCTTTGGAAATAAAAGGCCTAAGATGGACCTGTATTTATAGTGCATCAAATGTTGAATATTCCAATCTACTCCGTAGAGGTAACGAAGGTCCGGGCCGGGGCATGTAAACAAATTAAAAGAAATATTTTAATTGATGGAAAAGACTATGTGAATTAAATTTTATATCAAAATAATATAAATTTATAAATTTGATACAAACTTTGCTCATATTTAGTTAAATCTAAATCCTAAACATGTCATATTACATATGTTGAAGAATTTCGTAACCTTCACATCCTTTAGTTTTCAAACTTCTTTTGTGATTAATGTGTGTACGTGCGCTAAGTAGTTGTGCATGGTAGTCATGTAGATGTAAAGACCGAAGTGTGAAAGTCAAGAGATGATGTTAAATTTGGGCCGACCATATGACACACACGCCCGAGCTAGACCTGAGCATGGGCCGGACCAGACGGGCTTTGGCCGAGTCTTGATCAAATTTTCAGCCCATTAAACCAGGCCGGGCTTGGGTCAGACATGATTTTTAGGCCGAGTGCTTTGTCCAAGCCCGCCCTTATTGTCGGGTCGGACCACCCACCTCCGGGCGGGTTAGCTCATGTTTGCTCAGGTCTAATCCGAGCGGATCATGCGCTAATCAAGCCGAGCACAAGTCGAGTGGAATTCCACCATAAAACCAATTGGTACGTGTTAGGGTGGGGTAGTCCACCGATTTATATACAATGATTGAATTTATATTTTTATCAACGTGGGATGTCATTTTATCCAAATGAATAAGATAATATATGTTTGAATTCCTTCTTTAAAGATTGCGTAGATTTTGTATTAGGATTTATATAACGAATAAGATAATATGTGTGTATTCATTAATACTCTGGATCGGAGTATTTATTTGGTTGTTTGAAACTCTCGACATTATTGTCAAACTCAACTGAAAAAAATGGCAATACAATAAGTCTACCTAGTTAACCAAATCTTTAATGAACCGTTTATATCACGCATAAAAATGACTAACGTAACGTACCAATGTGTGTAAATTCTACACGGGAAAACAAAATTATGCAAATTAAATCAAACTGAACATAAAATTTATGATTTCGTTAATTAGTGGTTACTTAACTACAGTCGTGTTTGGCCGCCCCCTATCTTTGAATGTTATAAGGGAAGACCTTCTAGGTGGCTTCATCAGTTGGTCCTCGTGTTCGTTCTTTCATATTTCTTATTTAATGCTTTCAAATTATGGCTTTTTGGGATAATTTCATATTCTACAATTCGTTGGGTAATTACTACTTTTGGAAGCATTGCGGAATGGAATTTTAAAGTTTGTGAACTAACTTCAAAAAATGGAGTTGAAATTAGTGTGTCGAAACCATTTCACTTGGGCGAGACAGAAGGGATTAACATTTCACGTGTATGGGTGAAATCTTTTCATTCCCATTCTCTCTTCATTTTCTTCAAGATGATCCATGTCGAAACCATTTCATTCCCATTCTCATCTTTTTAGGTTAGGTTAGAAATATATATCTTTAGTATGTTTAGATTATCAACATCTTTATATTACTTATTCTCCAAGCATTATAATCTCTATATAAAGAGTTGAATGATAACGTTATAAAAGTGTGTTTACCTTCTCTAATATGAGGCATCCACCACCAATTTTATCCCTCTTTAAATTATGCAGCATCGATCCTTAGTTCAGAAGAAAAGTCCAGAAACAAAAAATTAATGTATTTTTTTGGTAATTTTTAATAATATTAGGAATAGAAGAGTTTTAAAAATTACAAAAATCACTTAGCTTGATAATTAATGTCGTATCCCTTTAGCCTCTCTTTTTACCATTTTTATTTCCCTTGGTTTCTTTATACTAAAATTTCCGGGAAAAAGATAGCCTTT
The DNA here is from genome assembly GCA_963922045.1 of Persicaria maculosa. Taxonomy (NCBI): domain Eukaryota; kingdom Viridiplantae; phylum Streptophyta; class Magnoliopsida; order Caryophyllales; family Polygonaceae; genus Persicaria; species Persicaria maculosa. The sequence goes on from OY998252.1 coordinate 907,853, forward strand.
CTATTTTATTTTTTTTTTCTAAATCCGCATATGTACTTTGCTTTACAATTAATCATAAAGAAAAATTAAGTTTCCATGTACATGAAACTCCATAAATAGGGGTGTTATTCGAGTAGAACGAGCCGAGCTTGACATGTTCAAGCTTGTTCATTTGTTAAACGAGCTCGAGCCGAGCCGAACTCAATTTTTAAACGAGCCTTCTTTTTTGTTCAAGTTTGGCTTGTTTTACTAAATGAACGAGCTCGAGCCGAGCTTTTTTCGAGCTTTAAATAGTTTTAGTTCGTCATAACATATTAACTTAAAGAAAATTTTAGAAATTCAATATTATTCGAGCTATTCGAGCCTAAATCGAACGAGTCGAGCTTTCAACCGAGTTTAAAATCATGTTCAGGCTCAGCTTGTTTAGGTAAGTGAACGAGCTTGAGTCGAGTTGTTTTCGAGTCGATCCCGAGCCGAGCTCGAGCTATTCCGCTCATATAACAGCCCTATCCATATCCATTAATTGTATATGATCGGCCAAAAAAGATAGAAATATTGTAAAAAAGGAGTGCGTACAAGTTGGGTTGGATAATGGCGCGGCGGGCCGGCGGCTTAGTTCGCTATATGTCGCACTCAAGACTTATTAGTTATTTTATTCTGTCTTTATCAGGTGAAGGTTATATATGGGTGGATATATCTATAAGAAAATAAATTTTAAAAATAAATTCGTTTCAACAAAGTTTTATCTCAAAATTAATTAATTAAGAAACGAAACTTATAGGTTATCTAAAATAATGTGTGGATATAAGGTCATCTATTCATACTATATATATTAAATCCAATAGATTCGAATCAGTAGATTATACTAAAATATTTGACAATTATGTAATAATTTATGCGCGATTCTTTATTTACATTATATCTACACATTTATAATTTACGAGGGTATTTTTAATTTCTTGTGTATTTTATTTTCTCATTGATTTTAAAAAAAATTGGCTTTAGTAAAAAAATTTCTTAGATGATAATTTTTAGGTCAGTTCTTTCGAAAAATATAAACTCAATTATTTAATTGACCGACTAGTGATGATATTTCTTCTTAATTTTGGTTGTATTAAAATAAGTCAAATTTAATATAGGAATTCCACCTTTAAAATATCTCATCAACAAAGGAAATTCCACATTGTTTACTTGTAGTTTTGACTCTTCTCCATACGTTGCCATTCTTTCTCTATTTTCCATTCTCAAGCTCGATCTAAGATTGGTCTTTTTCGGTACGAATTGTCCGCAACCATATATTTTTACTATTAAACACCTATAAATATTATTTTATTTCAACTTATAACATTTATTTGATTAAAAAATTGAATATTTGAGGGGTTTTATGATACTTCTATATATTGGATTGAACAAGCAACTTGAAAATGTTGGTAAATGAACACTACCATACGTACAAATTAGTTTGAAAATTTCAACCAAGGTTTGGACAATTCTTTGTATTGATTACTTATGTAAATATTTTATAAAAATATTTTAGTAATATATGTTGGTAAGAAATTTAATCACGAGGTATTCGGACCAAAAAACATTTGATGGACAAACTAGCCCATTGGGCGCTTATGTGGACAAACTAGCCCATTGGGCCGTGCATCTTATTTATTGTATATTGGAATTTTCAAATACAACAGTACAACACTATTTTTATTCATACAATTTTCATATGTATATATATTTATTATAAATTCCAGTTATTTATTTTGGTATATGTGTGATTGTGTGATACGTACTGCGGTACTGATTTGTACGTGTACGTAGAGATGGTTCAAGGGCAGAAGGTGATGACGTAATCGCCACCACTGGGGCAAGTGAAGGTGCTGCTGCCGTCATCGTAGGCGTAACTGTACGCCTGCGGGCACTGCGACTTGAAGAACTGCGAGTAGTTCGACGGCGGGCACGTCTGCGGGGTGTTGTGGGACCCCGTGCAGCAGTACGCTTCGCCGCCGAAGGCCAGGCAGGCGCTCTTGCAGCCGATGGCACCGCCGTTGGATGCCCTGATCGCCAGCTCGTTGGGGCAGACGGCGTTGACGTCCCTAGGGCAGCTGGTGGTGGGGCAGCCGCCGGTCTGGGGGGAGATGGTGACGGGCAGGTTGAAGCCGTCGACGAGGCTGATGTCGTAGAAGTCCTTGTTGCCGTCGCCGTTGAGGCGGAACTCGGCCAGGCTGACGGGCGGGGCGCCGCCGTTGCCGTTGCAGGAGACCTGGCCGGAGCCGCAGTCGCCGATGGGGCAGGTGAATCTGCCTCCGTTGGTGCCGCAGAAGGTGCGGGCCCAGAAGCGGCCCTCCCACCGGGTTGGGGCGCCGATGGTGGTGGAGGCGCCTTGGCCGAGGGAGAAGCCGGTGGTTCCGAGCTGCGGGGAGTTGGCGGAGGTGAGGGCGGCGGGCCAGATGGTCCAAGGGCAGTTGTTCTTTATGGTGAATCTTGTTGATTCAATCCCTGCAATGCATAAACAATACTCCACTTAGGATCTTATAGGAAGAGTTTGATTGATTGGCAAATTATATTTTTTTAATTATTATTTTATTTATAAATTAAAATAATTTTATTTTTAACTATTAAAATACATTTGAAATGGAGTAGAGAGTGAAAGATAGTTTGAAATAGGTGATTATTTTTCTTTTTAATAAAGTGATAACTCGAAATAATAAACAAGTAATTATTTGATAAATTGATCGATGTCGATGAATTGACAGACGAATTCCAGATACATAGTTCATCAGAAATTCTTTTAAAAAAATTAAAGGGGTAAACGTACATAAGATAGGGTTTGAGATCAAGAAATATGTCATTTCAAAAAAGTATATATAAAAGGATAAATGAATAAGATGAACTATAAATCTACAAGCTATAAATCATGGTAAAACTAGACCTAACTAAACAAGGGTCAACCCATCGAGCCAGCTTGAATAAATTTATGGATTTGAGCAAAGCAATAGTAAATAATAAATATTGTATTGTGTGATATCTAAGTTGTATAACTATACGGAGTATATTGCATGAAATTTTATTCTGATGGAATCTTTTACGTGTATTGTATTAGCAAAATAACAAAAATGATATTATGTGAGATTTTAATAGGCGGTTCGCTGAGCTATCGGACTCGCCAATAAACGGCTTGGGAAAGTAGATGTACGTCTCAAGTCTCGGGCCTAGCCGAAGTTCGGCCCATAAAGATGGACCAAAATATGGGTAAAAGTCCAGTTCAAACCCTCCCAACCCAACCCATTCTCAAATCTAGGTGAAATCATACCCAACATTTTGAGTTGGAGCTTGGAAGGTGATTGAATTGCCAACTTTATAGTTATTAAATCCAAAATTCTAACCAGGAAAAAAAAATTATTAAATCCATACATTTGACAATAGAAGGAGTAACCCACCGACTTATATACTAAGACCGGTTAGACTCAACTTTCAATGTAGGACTCTTTTGCTCTCATTCATATCTCTCAAATAATAATAATAATAATAATAATAATAATAATAATAATAATAATAATAATAATAATAATAAATTGTAACTAATTATATTATATAGTGCTCTCACCAGAAAAGAAAGAAAGCAAAATGGTGGCGACGACGAGGAAGAAAGGAGCTTCCATTGTCAAATGTATGGATCGAACGTACGATCTCACAATTTGCTGAGTAATTAGATTACTACGTACTTGGATCTTTTAGCAAATAAGAATATATATTATGGATGGGATGTGAAATAAGGTGTATCATAGGCGGGTATTTATAGTCCCTCGAATGTTGAATTATCCAATGTCATTCCGTTATTTAAGTGGACAATTAATTTGGGCATATATGTAGAAAAAGTCGACTTAGATGGCTATTGAAGACGATCTTGTACGCTGTAAACAGATAATGCTAAATTGCAGAAAATGTATACAGATTAATGAAGATGGGTCGATCATCGATCGGTCAATTACCAAACTTTTCCAACTTAGGATATATTCAAACATTCAAGCTATGTAGCACTGTAACGTACGTACTTGTTACTCTTATCTTGAGCCTTGTGGGACTTGAATTATCTCTAATAACTTCTTCATCTTGAATTAATTTTGGGTTAATTTTTTTGATATAATTGATTCTTTTTTATATCATTCCATCTCTAAAATTTCACCCAACATTTTGTTTAATTTTTCAACGTGCTAGCCGAATGTTCGAATAGTTAATGACGTTTTACACTGCATTATTTAATTTCCAAATAAAAATTAATTTTCATTCCGAATTGAATTATAGGGTTGATTTACTCATCTAATTTACATTCAAAATTGGTTTGTTTACAAATATTACGTTGAACCCTTACACTATGCCAGTTATACACTCTGGCGACGGACATAAACCGTCGCCTGAGCTCAGTTTGGGTCGCTAGAGCATTCAAGAGACGGACATCCGTCGCTTGAATGGTTGTAATGTCATTAAATTTTAGAACCTTTTCGATCTGCTGCCACAAAAAATTTAGCCAAACTTTTTTCTATAATACAATTGGTTTAATATGGGATGAATTATATACCTTTTAAGTGATTTTCAAATATTCGTATTAATATTGATTTATAACTAATAATTTATCCTAAAAAATTTTACAAGCCCGGTCATTATTTGGAGATCCCGTGTGGTCTCCCATTTCGCATTTCGCACTCTTTGTTAGACCGATCTCCTTCCTATCAATCCTATTCGATTCGATCCAATTCAAGTAAAGTCCATTTTTGCGCAACTATATATCGTAGTTAATTATCAATTTATAAGAAATTCAGGGGCTAACGAACGTACGTATGCAAGCCTACAACTTATTTTTGCAGCCCATGTTTTGATTGAAAATGGATGGTTCATTGTATTAATATATTATATTAATAAAATTCCATACGTACAAAATCCACATTTGTACGGATGTGGCCATATTGGAATATAAAATTTCTATAAATAGAACTATGGTAAATTGAAGTCAAACATGTATAGTATATATGACCAAATCATTCAACAAATCAAAAGGTTTATAAATTTCAAAACGAGAGTCGTGTTGGGATTTATTTAATTTATAAAATAAAAGCTTTAATTTTTTTTCGATCCCCTTCAAATAGATGCAACATGATATTTTTTTTCCTTCAAACCGATGCAATATGATACTCATAGTGGAAGGAGGATGAAGTCGAATTGAAGATGGATAATTTTTATTGTGGAATTCAAGATTTGGGGTTATGAAAGACCATTTCAATTTACTTGTCAAATATGGGGCGCGGCGTATACGCAGGGCTTAATTTGTGTCCACTTAAATTTAATATTTTTCTACTAATTTTTTTTTATGATATCCGTTATTCATTTCGAGTAAAATACTTTTAGAAAATACAAGTTGATATTTAAGGGTGTAGGCTAGATCCGGATTTGTTCATTTGTCAATGTATATAGACACGAGAGTTATTATTTGAGTTGAACGAGTTGATTATTACTTATTTACATTCTAGTTAAAAATGTTCTTATACTCTGCCTATTTAATAAATGAATGAGTTAGCTGCGAGCATGGTATTTGTCGGGGGTGGAGGTAATAGAGATATTTTATCAGGAGATATGTAAAGATATTGTTCTCAAGACTGAAGATGCTGCAATTTTAATGGGACTTTAGCATGTTGCAAGGAAAGGGCTAAGGAAGATCATTATAGAAGGTGATAATCAAGAAATGATGAGAGAAATCAATGGTGAAGACAAGATCAGATGGAAAATTATGCACCAAGTGGAAAGGATCCATCTATTGAAGCCTACTTTCGATTAGGTGGAATTTAAACATTGCCTTAGAGAAGCAAACAAGGTAGCTGGCTTCATAGCTAGACATGATATTATCTGTAATAGATCTACTCAGTGGCGGATCTAGAGTTACAAAGCTAGGTATGCGAAATAATTTTCATGGTGAAGAGACAAAAAAAAATATAAAATGAAAATGCGATTGTGAAATACTATTTGTTATCCAAAGAATTTGGCTTTGAATATTTTATTACTTTTTAAGGGATGCTAAAAATTGAAAGCAAAAGAATGAATTAAGCACTCATTAGGTTATGTTATTATAAAATGAAAAATGAAATTAAATTACATATATAATGGATATCTTTAATGCGTAAAATTGAAAATAGAAAAGGTTGAGATAGTTGAATCATGGGCTTCTAAATAACCGAGGCCCAAAAAAAAATGAATATCAAACCAAAATAATTAACCCAGCTAAATTCATTACCCTTCTCCAAATTTTTGACCCAAAATAATTAACCGAGCAGAATTTATTACCTACTTCAATTTTTTGACCCAACAATTGATGGGTGGGCTCTCCATAAGATCAACCTCTGAATCTACTCTCTCTTATAATAGGGGTTTTGTAACATCATTTTTCATAATGTTCATGAGGGTGGTTTACGGTTTTTGTAAATCTCTTCAAATGTTTGCATATTGTAAAAAAAATAATAGTAAGTAAATAAATAAATAAATGAGTTAGCCCTATTTCCTCGTATATATATATTGATATAATAACTCAAAAGAATTCAAGCTATATATTTAAGCTTTCAAGCTATATATTAAAGCTTGAATCCAGTCGAATTGAGTTTTGAATTACGTTTAAAAATGTGATTATACTCAATCAGCATATTTAGTAAAAAAACGAGCTTTTTGTTTGGTCGAGCTCGAGCTTTTCAACTTATATATTAGTCTTAATAGGGAGATAACTCTAAAAATTCAAAATTCACAAGAGGCTAGCTACAATACCAACCCGATCGAATCCATTATCAGCCCATATCTAGCTATATATAAACGATGATGTATGGTTAATTACTGATTAGCTAATTACTAATCCGCACAAAATCCTTAAAAAATTATTTAAAAATGGATATTCTATATATTAGTTTTTTTTATTACCTAAAAAAATTGTACGTGAATGATAAATTTCATAATTTACAAACGGAAGGGACTATATTATAATCAACAGTAAAAGCATAAATTTTATTCAATAAACTTCAATTGTACAAAATTTCCGAATACAAAGAAATATTGTAAAATTAAATGTAGATAGATGTAAATACAGCTTATAGATATACCTATAGTGCAATCTCTTATTCTAGTACACAAATTAAACTTACTGCACTATATAATTTTATTCACGTCTTTATTTACCCTATCTTTATCCGTGTTTATGTATAAATAATTTAATGTTTTTATACCAATTTGGTAAACAATTCAATATTGGATGTTAATTAGAAATTAATTAAACCAATCAAGGACAGAAGGTAATGACGTAATCTCCTCCGCTGGGGCATGTGAAGGTGCTGCTACCGTCATCGTAAGCGTAACTGTACGCCTGCGGGCACTCCGATTTGAAGTACTGCGCGTACTTCGACGGCGGGCACGTCTGAGGACTGTTGAAGCTCCCCCTGCAGCAGTATGCGTCCGTGTTGAACGCCAGGCACGCGCTCTTGCACCCAATCACTCCGCCGTTGGATGCCCTAATCGACAGCTCCGCCGGGCAGCCCGCGTTCACGTCCTTCGGGCAGGGTGCTCGGGCAGCCATTGGTCTGAGGCGCGATGGTCACGGGCAGGTTGAAGCCGTCGACCAGGCTGACGTCGTAGAAGTCCTTGTTGCCGTCGCCGTTGAGGCGGAACTCTGCTAGGCTGACCGGTGGGGCCCCTCCGTTGCCGTTGCATGGGACCTGGCCGGAGCCACAGTCGCCGATGGGGCAGGTGAATCGGCCTGAGCCGTCTGTGCCGCAGAAGGTCCGGGCCCAGAAGCGGCCTGTCCACCCGGCTGGGGCGCCAATGGTGGTTGAGGCGCCTTGGTCTAAGACGAAGCCGGTGTTGCCGAGTGGTGGCGAGTTAGCGGAGGTGAGGGCGGCCGGCCAGATTGTCCAAGGGCAGTTGTTCTTTATGGTGAAACTTGCTGATTCAGTCCCTGTATAGAGAAATATATATATATAAACTCCATATCAAACGTGCTAAGATATATGTGAAGAGGTTAATTAATTATAAAAAGAACTCATGTCAAGAGTATAAGACCCAAGTCTTCAGAGGCATCAATATACATCACCTAACATTCTCAGATCTATGTTGTGTACTCATTTATAAGTGAGAATATATATAGGTATGAATTCAATTATTTATAAATCACACCCTCCCAATATTCTTATTATATACGATGTGGGGTTAATTATCTAAATCAAACTAGCTAGTATATGAGTTACTCATCCCATTGCCAATTGATCTTAATATATATAGGAGCTGCTATAAATATGACGAGGTTATTCTAAAATTAATTAAAAATAAGAGAAATAATTCATCGATTCATATACTAGTGTATATATGGGTACGTGCTAGGGTTGGGCAGTGGTAGGAAAATTACCATACCAACCGATTACCAACCGATTACCAACCGTACCAACCCGACATTAGTACCAAGAAGTCGGGAATTAACCGACTGAATCGGTAACCGAAATCTCGGTATCAAGGCTAGTCAGTACGGTACACGGTATGAGCAACCCAAATACCGTGGTACCGTCGATACAGAATATATATTTATTTTTTTAAAAAAAAAAAAAATATTGTGTAGGACTGTAGACTACATTCGGTACCGTCGGTACCGAATATATAGTTATTTTAAAAAAAGTAAATATCGGTACCGTCGGTACCGATGGTACCACAGTGTATAAAACGCAAATTTAGGCATGAAAATAGTGTCTTCAGTTACTATGGTACCGACATTTGATAACCGATAGTTTCGGTATCAATAGTTTCGATAACCGAAACTAGTCGGTTGGTACGTAGTACAGAAAATCTCATACCGAGTGGTATCGGTACGGTACGTGGTAATCGAAAATTTACCATGGTACCGTACTACCGTACCGTGTCAGTCCTAGTACGTGCTATATAACATTCATGCAATCATGCACACTAGGTTCTACTTTTGTGTTGTGTCGACGTAATCATAAGAACTAATAGTTAAGACAGACTTACCAGAAATGAAGGAAAGCAAAACGGTGGCGGCGACGAGGAGAAAAGGAGCTTCCATGTTATATATAATGTATGAATCGATCGATATATCTTGCTATATGTTTGTCTTAAATTTGTTCGTTTGTGTATGTGAATGTTTAGTAATTAACATGGCACGACGGGTAGTTATATACTGCACCAATTGTTAGAATTTTCCAATAGACGGTACGTTGTACTATATTGAAGAGAAAGAGTCGTTACGCGGATGGCTATAAATTTAATTAATTAAAGTTTTTGAAGACTAGCTAGCTGTAACGATAATATATATAACTAACTAACTATAGCTTGGAACCGATCAGTTGGTCAAGTAGGAATTTGTCCAAGTTAATATATATTATTCAAGCTATATATATATATGTATATCTCCAACGTACAATTAATATCATGCAATGGAAATTCCACAAGATGTCATTTTATTTGCAGCCCATGTTTTTGTTTCTCCACGATAGCATACAAAATTACAACTAAACTAGTATATGTACGTAAAATCTATTCGACAAGTTTGAATAGTTTAATGATCATGTATAACAGATTTTTGAACTTTCGCCGACTAGGTTCAATATATGGGTCAATATACGATTTTTTTTTCTTCAAAATAGTAAAAAAATGGAAAATTAGTCAATGTTAGAAACTTATTTGAAAAATAGACAAATTAAGTAGAGATACGTCGTTGTTTGAAACAATGGGTTTATAATGTTTTTGAAAATTTTATGGGAAAAATATACCATATAAAAATATGGCAAAAATGCATAAAACTACCCTTTATTCACCTTTGTTTGCAATTAACCACCCCTTATTCAAAAATTTTCACTTAACCACCCTTTATTCACATTTGTTTGCAATTAACCACCCCTTATTCAAAAATTTTCACTTAACCACCCCTTATAACAAATTGTTTGTAAGTAACCACCCATCTTCCCATTTTTCTTTAAATTAAACTTCTATTAAATTCAACTTAAAAGTAAAAGACGAAAATGCACCCAAATTTGGTTTTACAGTTTTTTTTATTATTATTTATACAAAATTACCATTAATGTACGCAAGTTATGCCCACCTCTGCTAGTAGGTCAGATGTAGTTATACCTCTTTCGGTCATTGGCGCTTTATTTGCACCCTCCTCTGGCAATGCTTGATAGTAGACCTGTCATAACACGATCCGAACCGGTTGACCCGACCCAAACGACCCAAAATTTTTTGGTCAAGAGCCGAAAATTTTGACCCAAAATTTTTTTCTACCCGAACCCGAAAATCGGGTAATTTTTCGGGTCATCTGGGTTTAGACCCGGTGACCCGATTGACCCAACTGATCGTGTGAACCGATTAACCCGATTGATTTATAATTATATATGATTAATTTTTTTTTGGAGATTCCAATTTATTACATTTTATAATTACAATCACTTTATCTTTCATTTTCGAATCAACTTTTATATTTATTTGTATTGTATAATACTCTCTCCGGTCGATAATATTTGATTTTTAAGAAGATAAAAACATTAAAATATTAAAACAATTCTATCCTTAATACTAGGGGTGGGCACAAATCCCGCAAATCCCGATCCCGTCCCGGTCCCGTCCCGATCCCGTCCCGATCCCGGTGGGATTTAGGACAAAATAGCGAATCCCGTCCCGATCCCGTCCCGCAAAAATTATGCGGGACGAAACGCGGGACGATCCCGGTGGGATCCCGCAAATCCCGTCCCGTCCCGCATATAATAATAATAATAATAATTTTTATAAAAATAATATTATAATATTATAGAATAATAATAATATATTATTAGTATTATTATTTTGAGAAAATATTATAATTATAATTATAATCATAATCTTCCATTTATAATAATAATATTATTATTATTATTTGGGCAAATATTATTTATAATTATAATAATAGTTTTCAATTTATAATATTAATTGATTATAATAATAATATTATTATATAATATTATAATATAATTAAATAATAATATTACTTTATAATAAAATTATTATTATTATTATATTATCATATTATATTTTTTTCCTGTAAAGTATAATTATTTTATAATAATAACAATAAAATTAAGTATTATTATTATTATTATTATTATTATTATTTTTTAATTATAACGTGACATTATTATTGTTATTATTATTATTATTATTATTATTATACCCATTTAGAGCTACAAGAAGCAAATAGCTAAATACGGTATTCTTCCCAATTATCAATCGATAATGAGACAATATCTAGTGAATCTCGTCTCAATCCCTTTCCGTCCCGATCTAGTAAGATAATGTAGCCAAATATGTTCAACATTATAACTAATTATACAATCATTGTATGAATTAATAATAGTATAATAATAATAATAATAGTAATATTATTATTATTATTATTATTGAATAATATAGTTGAGAATAATACCGTATTCAACATATTATACAAATTAATGAATTATGAAAGCATTTTTCACTTTGCAAATTTATATAATATTTTATTATTTTTATATGAGGGACAAGGCCCGTCCCGTCCAGACACCATCCCGTCCCGATCCCGTCCCGAAAAAAAAGTGACAATCCCGTCCCGTAAAAATTTCGCGGGACGAGTCCCGTCCCGGCTCAATCCCGTCCCGTCCCGTCCCGTGCCCACCCCTACTTAATACTAATTGCATGAAATTATTTATTTTTAAAAAATTATTTAAAATTTTGATATTTTAGATATTTTAAATTTTATTAAAAATTACAAGAAATAGTAAAAATCAAATATTTTAGATCAAATATAGTATATAATTACAAGCGCTAGAACTTAAGAACCACGTCTTTAATTTTAGCATTATCACAAAATTACCAAATCATGATTTTTGTAATTTAAAAAATAGAAATTGACAAACCCGAAATCGACCCGATTTGATCCGAAATCGACCCGATTTGATCCGAAATCAGGCCAAACTCGAGTTCAAGTCAACTCGGATCTACACGGGACTGGTTTTACGCGAAACCCGAAATGACCAAATTTGGGGGCATTTTCGTCTCTTACTTTTAAGTTGAATTTAAAGAAAAATGGGAGGATGGGTGGTTACTTGCAAACAATTTGTTATTATGTGTGGTTAAGTGAAAATTTTTTAATAAGGGGTGGTTAATTGCAAACAAAGGTGAATAAAGGGTGGTTAAGTGAAAATTTTTGAATAAGGGGTGGTTAATTGCAAACAAAGGTGAATAAAGGGTGGTTTTATGCATTTTTGCCTAAAAATATTTACCATTTATTTAACCTTAAAAAAAATTATAAAAATTATATTTAGATTTCTAATATCTATTTTTGTATGTTTATAAAATTTTATTTTGAAAAATCATGTTTTACAATTTTTAAAAATTAAAAAGGCAATATTTTACAAAATACAATTATTAAAAATTTTAAAACATGATTTTTCAAAATAAAATTTTATAAATATATAAAAATAGATGTTATGAATATAAATATTTTTTTTAAAAATTAAATAGATGTTGTGAAAAGTCATCAATCCATTTGTCTGAAATCATAAATGTTAAGTGTGAGAATTACTAAGAGCATCACTCGGGCTTAGGGTGTGGGGGTGTGCGGGAGGCACGGCCCATGTGATCGGCCCTAAGTAATTCTAAGATTTTAAGAGAAAATAAAATCATGAGAAAAGACCCATGCAATGATATCAACATCGACAAAGTCGGTCTTGAGCTTGTTCGGACACTTTCCATAAAAGTGAGCAATAGGGAAATGCTCGGCATTCGATCTAACATGGTTATGATCGAGTTTTGATCACTTATAGTGAGTTAAATCACCATCTCATGATTTGTAAAAGAAGATATTAAGTTCTAAAGCTTTGGTGCAAAATTTGAGAGCTAGCCGAGCTTCGGAAGTCCAAAAATGACTTAACTCTAATTTTGAGCTTGAATAGGGTTTTAGCTTCGTTGAAGCTTTAGCTTGGTCATTTTAGCTACATGGTAGCTACACTTGGCTTTGTATAAATGCCATGCCTATTTTATATTTTATGAATGACATAGCTCCACTATGCTAGCTCCGTCATCCTAGCTTGTCCTTAATTGTGCTGGTTCTTATTGGGCTTTTATTCGGCCAGCGGTTGGGGGTAGTTAGTGGGGGTTACCGCCAAACCACCATAACTACCATAACCACTAACATACCACCCAAAAACTACCATCCCATTTTGCCTGTAAAAGGTATAAAAGGCATGTGACATCCACTTGGAAAGGCTAAACACAAACAATGTACGTATATATGCAATAATGAAATGGGATGCCACCCTTTTATTGGATAGGAAACGTTTTATCCCACAATGTTTATGTAGTGCAACCCTTTGGCATAAATAAGGGCAATAAACGTAGAAGGAAAACTCGATTTATATTGTGAGAGTAAGTGCAATAGCTAGGTAAGGTCCAAGGAGATAGAGATGAGAATTAACTTCATAATATATTTCTCAAATACATATATGATCATGATCATGATCTTATGGATACAACAACACTGAAAACTTAACAAATGGATTCAAAGCGGCATTTCCTTATTCTATGCTTCTACCATATATATTTTACACTATTATACATATATATATTTATTTTATTCATGCATGCCCTTCATTATTAATTTAGATCGATATATAATTAATGTAAAATTAATTAACTAAATCAAGGACAGAATGTAATGGTGTAATCTCCGCCGCTGGGGCAAGTGAAAGTGCCTTTGAGATCGTCGTAGGCGTAACTGTACGCCTGCGGGCACTCCGAGCTGAAGAACTGCGAGTAGTTCGTCGGCGGGCAGGTCGCCGGGCTGTTATTGGCGCCGGTGCAGCAGTAGTTAGAGTTGCCGAAGGCGAGGCACGCGCTCTTGCACCCCACCACGTTGCCGTTGGAGTCCTTCGCCTGGAGCTCCGCCGGGCAGTCGGCGTTAATGTTCTTGGGGCAGCTGCTGGCCGCGCACCCGCCGCCGGGAGTGATCGTCACGGGCACGTTGAAGCCGTCCACGTTGCTGACGTCGTAGAAGTCCTTGCCCCCGTCGCCGTTGAGGGTGAACTCGGCTAGGGTGGCCGGTGGGGCCCCGCCGTTGCCGTTGCACGGGATCTGGCCCGACCCGCAGTCCGCGCTGGTGCAGGTGAATCGGCCTGACCCGTCGGTTGTGCAGCCCGTCCTGGCCCAGAAGCGGCCCCCCCAGCCGGTGGGGGCGCTGAGGGTGTTGGAGTCGCCTTGGTTGGTGAGGGCGAAGCCGGTGTTGCCGAGGGGGGGCACGTTGGCGTTGTTTTGGGCGCCGGGCCAGATCGGGTATTGACAGTTGTTTTTTATGGTGAAGCTCGTTGCTTCAATCCCTGCACAAATTAATATACTTATATGTGTTAATTAAAGAATGATATAATAAAATAAACTAAATAATAATAATAATAATAATAATATGGTTTACACTTTACTTATCTCGTTATCAATTGATTTTAGATAGATATTCATTCATCAGCCTTAATGAATTGAAGATATATACGTACTCCATATTCTTTCAATTGGACATTTTATTTTAACACACTTTTAAAATATGAAAAAAATTATGAAATATTTATTTTATAATTACATTTTTCAAATCTCACGCATAGTAATAAGTATGAGATTTTGAAAAAAAAATATTTAATGTAAATTTTTTTTTTTTTTTAAAAAGTGCCAAATAAATAAAGTATTGTATATAGAATAAATAAAGAAAATAAATAAATTATATATATGTATTTATAAGGTAATGATTTTGATAGAGTCACACCTGAACCACTGCTAAAGTATATCCTTGTGGATGAAATATACCCCATTTGTTAATTAAAACTTGTCGTTTACTATTTATGCACGTTTTTTTAGAATGATAAAAACTATATAAAATATTAATATTTTTTACATTTATTTTTATAAATTCATACTTAATTGTAACACGTACAAAATTATTAAAAAAATATATTTAAAAAGTTAATATTTTATATAGCTTTTAACATCTAAAAAAACGTGCGTAAATAGTAATACGTCAAATTTTAATTAACGGATGGAATATAATATACGTATGTATGAGCGTGCTTTTATATATATAATTCCATTGCACAAATGATATTTGCTAAAGATGATAATATATATAATAATTAAATAAACATAGACATTAACTTTTTATAATAAAAAATACTCCGTACAATATAAGTTGCATTAATCACTTGATGAATATATACTGTATATCATAATAAAACGGACTATATATAGTGATCGATTATATTGAGACTTACCAGAAGTGAAGGAAACCAAAATGGTGACAGCAACAAAGAGCAAAGAAGCCTCCATTGTTAACGAACTCTGTGTGTAATCTCGAATTGCGTAATTAGCTTACTAATTGCTTTCCCAAATATATATATGAGTGTATGCGTTATGTAAATGGAGTTGGATCGATGGGTATTTATAGTGCATTGAAACGTTGAATATTATTAAGAGAGCAACAACTAATGTTTGAATATTATCTCAATCAATCCTATTTTAATCCCGCGTAACTATAGGGACATGGCAGCTATAGGTTGCTAATTTTTGTATTATACATAATTACATATATTCACACTTCACAGAAATATATAGCCACTGATATTGTATCAATTTCTTTTTTTATTTTATTTTATTTTTATTTGAGAAAAAATAGTTAATGTGTACGTGTAAGTTATGTATAACTTGAAAAGTAAAGAAATGATCATGATTTTAGGAACAAAATTGTTGGATATAACGCATATGTAAGTCCTTTACACAAATTAACCAAACAATTCTTGATCATAAGTTTCAACAAACGTTATATTAAAATTATCCAACATTATTTTTTTAAAAAAATTGTGTATTCTCATGATACAATTTTTTTCCCTAAGAAGTTATTTGGGTTTACATATTTTTTTTATAAAAAAAAGTATTTATTACATGAGACATGAAAACTTTATAAAGTTAAAATAATAAGTTGTTTAAGGTTTATAGTATACTTATATAATAAACAAAGATCATTAAATAATCAATTATAATTATGTATTCTCATAACACAATTAAGCAATCAAGCAATTAATATATTATGAGATTTATTTAGATTATTTAGATTTAATTATTGGTTTATTTTAGAATTATAGATCTGAATTAGTAGAATGTGTACGTATAAATTTTAACGAGTATTAATATCAATTTTTTTTAACTAATAAAAAACGCATACGGTACATACTAAATTAGTAGTGTTTGTATAATTCCTAAACTGAGAAATTCAGAATGTTGATAACTTGAATTTTACGTTCGAAATGTTGAATATATAGTATTGGTACATTCGCGCGAATTGAATAATTTCAAGCCTTGAATGTTTCGTAAGTTAGTGCATTTGGGTTTTAAATTACTGCGTACTCTAATATTAATATATATATATAAACAATAATTAACTATATTTTAAAAAAATTGTAGATTACATAAATAATTTAAATCACAACTCTACCTTATATCGATCCGTCTTAAAAATATTTAGAGCATCTCCAGTAGCTCGTCTATAAAATCTTCAAAATAGATTAAAAAAATATTACAATCTCTAAAACTTTTATTTTTAAAATCTAACAGTTTTTCATTTAACAAATTTTAATATTTATTATATACAATAATTATATGATATAAATTCTATCTATTTAAAGTAAATTTTGCATTGAAATTACAAAATAATTAATATTTAGAGGCTTTTATTTTCTCCAATTTTTTTTTAGTTTTATCTAAAAATGAATGTAACTACTATGATGAGATACTGTTACCAACGTAAATTATACTCCGTGGTATTCCATTTGGACAGCACAGGTGTGGCCCATATTAAATGAAATTGTAGAATGAAGCCAAATAACGATTTGACCAAAACAAACAACGTCAAATACGACTACGTCCACAAATCACACAATTGACGCTTCTTACGCGGCCAAGTTTTATTTGTTGCTTAAACAATTAGTTAGGCGCCCGCAGGCCGCAGCCCTACACCCTCCGTTAATATTCACAATTTGATACATAATTTTGACAAAGATTAATTCAATTTTGTTTTTCTTTCTATACAAATATAATACGTCCTACTCCACAGGGACGGAGTTAGAACGTTTTGAGCGGGAGATCATCATAGTAAACAACTGAGATATCCAGTTCCGTCTTATCTACCGGGAGGCGAATAGTCTCGCTGATAGTCTTGCAAACTTTGCATGTAAATGTTGCTTGGGTTTTGAGGGAGGATGCAATTGGGATGGCGACACCAAGATGGTGTAACTCCTTGCTCATTCCCCGTTGTTTCCTTATTGAAAGCACCCTCCAAAGAGCTGGGTCTCTGCCCGTTTTCCGAGCAAAAAAAGTCATAGTAGTAGACAATAAGATCGAGAAAAAAGTCGTAAAACACACAATGTGTTCGATAGTACAAACTAGTGTCAAACGATATTACAAACTAGTGTCAAGTGATATTATAGACTATTACAAAGATATAAAACGAAAATAAGAATATAAAACACAATAAAGAAACATTGTATTCTTAACATGTAATAATGTATAATTAGATATAATTTTTTTTAACTTGCGTAACTTCTGACGGAACACCAAAAAATAAATAATATCATATGCATAATCGGGTTCCCGCTATATAAACAAACTTGTTTTTAGGTTGATTATAAACCCGTCCAAGATGTACGCGTGGGAAAATCCACTAAAAGCTCCTACCGACATGTGGCATCACCCATCCGACACTTGTCCTAAAACCTAAGACGTACACTTGTCAAGTGATACATGCAAAGGGAAACTCATCTTGGCCTATAAATATCGAAATGATGGGTCAATTCTAGGGTCGGAAATTGGGATCTCCAACGGCTTAGGCCGGATTCCCTAGCTTTGAGCCCCCTTTTTAAAGCGAGATTAGTCTCGGCTGATAAAAAACCGACGTTGATGAAACTTCTCAATAGGGGAGGCCCTAAAGGGCTCTGTACTTCTCGCGGAAAAGGTTGGGCTGTGCCGAATTTTTCGGCGCGAGTCAGGTAAGCCCGTCGAGAGCGCCTTGGGTCCCACGGGGTTCACCCGGGTCCCACCGAAAGTGGAAACCTGAAAATCGAGTTTCGTCAACTTCTTACCAAATTCTCAAAATAAGTAATATAACCTATTATTCCATCCCTCTTTTTTCTTATATATATGTAACTATGTTGATCAATCTATTTTCTTCCTTAAAATAAACGGAAAGAAAATTTATTATCCCATCCCTCTTTTTTTCTTATAAAACTCTCAAATTCTTGGTTCGGATTTGTTTGTCGATTCTCTCAATCTCCCAGTTTATAATTAGATGTTTGGTATTTTGAATCCCTACATGTTACCAAAAAAATAAAACTGTAAAATTTCTAGATCGTCCCCGGATGTTAAGGTGATGGAGCTAGCTAGAGAAGTGATCGTCCATACCCGTGCTTAAGCATGTTCATGGTGAATCAATGGAACAGAGCCCCCAAATTTTAAGGCCCAATAACTCACGGAGTATGTTTTGAAACATTTGTCCCACATCGAAAAACACGAGAACCCGAGTCTTGCATATAAGTCAATGTGCCACTCCTCCTATATATAATTCAGTCTACCAAAAATAATATAAAAATAAATAAAATAACAGATGTCATATAAATAATTATAGATTTAGTAAAAAATATAATAATTAATTAACCTGATCAATTTTAATCTCGAATAGACGCTCAAAATGATTGACACGGCCTGTTATTGCCAACACGTCTATGGTGGAAACGCGCGTCGGCACCCAATGGGTGGGTTGTGTTAAATGTGGACTATTTAGCCCACTTACGACGTTAAGTCCGGGCCAAACATTTCAGCTATTGTTTTCTAGTCCAATACTTTGATATATCTACAACTTTCTTTACATATAAACTTAAATAATAAGTATATGCTGTAACTTTCATTTCCCCATGTTTTATAAATTTTAAGTAAGTTTTAAATGTGAAAAAGAGATATCCAACCATATGTTGTGTGGTCGAGTCGAAAGAATTTTAAAGTAGTACTCGAAAGTTCGGTTTAACGTACTCCCAGATAACTACTCTATGTTTATCAAAATCAAGAGAGATTTATAAAACTATATATCTACTGCACATTTCACTAGATACACATGATGATCCTCAAAAAATAGATGGATCAAATATTGATGAAGTGTTGGTGGATGATATTACATAAAAAAAAAAGCATGAAATTATTTTTAAAAATTAATTAAAAAAATAATATTGATATTTAAATAGTTTTTTTTATCATTTGAAAAAAACTTGTATAGTACGTAAACCCATGTTATGTATACCGCAGATCGATCAACTATTCGAGCTTACTAATTTTTTTTATATACAAGTAAGAATTTAATGGCCGTAAAAAAGACAAATAGATCTACCGTCATATAAGCAACATAACCGCAAGACCACAACAATCAAGAAAAAATACAAGCAAGCACTAGGCGAAGGCAGTGACCTAAGTAAAACGAGGAGTGAGTAAACGCTGACGAAAAACAACACCTTCAGAATGTGATCTTACCAATATATATGTGAAGTATAATTTCATTCATTCTCTTTTTTTTCGGTAGACGGATTTGAGTAATTCTTTATGCATATGATTGCATAAATTCCAACTCCAACTCGGACATTGGAATTTCCATAACACATATTGTGATTTCCTTATTTTAGCACGTATATTTTTATTTTGTCCTTATTTAACTTAGTCACTTAGATGTAACGCCTAACATCAATTCAATCAATTAGGGACAGAAGGTAATAGTGTAATCCCCTCCGCTGGGGCAAGTGAAAGTGCCCCTGAGATCGTCGTAGGCGTAGCTGTACGCCTCCGGGCACTGCGAGCTGAAGAACTGCGAGTAGTTCGTCGGCGGGCAGGTCTCCGGGGTGCTATTGGCCCCGGTGCAGCAGTACTCGTCGGTGCCGAAGGCGACGCACGCGCTCTTGCACCCGATCACGGTGCCGCTGGAGTCGGTCACCTGGAGCTCCGACGGGCAGGCGGCGTTGATGTTCACCGGGCAGCTGCTGACCGCGCACCCGCTGGGGGGAGTGATCGCCACGGGCAAGTTGAACCCGTCCACGTTGCTGACGTCGTAGAAGTCCTGGCCCCCGTTGCCGTTGAGGGTGAACTCGGCCAGGGTGGCCGGCGGGGCCCCGCCGTTGCCGTTGCACGGGATCTGGCCCGACCCGCAGTCCGCGGTGGCGCAGGTGAATCGGCCCGAGCTGTCGGTGGCGCAGCCCGAGCGGGCCCATAAGCGGCCCCCCCAGTTTTGGGGGGCGCTGATGGAGTTGGAGTCGCCTTGGTTGGGAAGGGCGAAGCCGGTGTTACCGAGCGACGGGACGTTGGCGTTGTCTTGGGCGCCCGGCCAGATTGAGAAAGGACAGTTGTTTGTTATGGTGAAGGTTGTTGATTCAATTCCTGCAACAGAGAATTAATTAAGTGCATATATTAAATAAAATCTAAATCAATAAAAATAAATTCACTAAATATCCAATTTTTTTTTAATGTTTTAACTGGTTGGGAATATTTATTAGTCATTTAAATCACTATTTTTTTCAATTTAAATTATAATTTAGATAAATTTAAAAGGTCGAAGACCAAAGTCTTCAAGTCGTAAAAATAATGATAAAATAAAGGGGAGGGGGGAATTTGGTAATTTTTTTGTCTGTTTTAACCGAAAATGATAAAAGAATTTTTTTTAATTAAATATTGAAAGCTAGGTTGAAAGATATCGAATTATTGTTTATCTTATTTAATTTTCTTCAAATAGAATTTCCAAGAACAGAATGAAAATATCTATTTTTATATTTTTTTTATCTACTAAATATTATTAAATTAAAGAAAAGGAGTGCAAGCACATAAAAAATAAAATAAAGGTAATTTAAAAATAAAAAGATAACATAATAGATAGTGATATGATTAAGACACCAGAAATGAAGGAA
The DNA here is from genome assembly GCA_963922045.1 of Persicaria maculosa. Classification (NCBI taxonomy): domain Eukaryota; kingdom Viridiplantae; phylum Streptophyta; class Magnoliopsida; order Caryophyllales; family Polygonaceae; genus Persicaria; species Persicaria maculosa. The sequence goes on from OY998252.1 coordinate 928,882, forward strand.
ACCAAGATGGTGACAGCAAGGAAGAGCAAAGAAGCCTCCATTGTTAACGAACTATGTGTATGAATATTGCGTAGTTAGTTTAATTACTAATTGCTTTTCCCAAATATATAAGTATGCGTTATATAAATGGGTCTTGGATCGATGGGTATTTATAGTGCATCAAAATGTCGAATATTATGATCCAATTAATTACTTCAATTCCCTATAACATAAGGAAGGTTAATTACAATATTACATGTGTTTGTAAATAAAATTAGTCATCAAGTACGTACGCCTATAACAAGGTTTGTGATGACTGACATGTTAATGTCATTTTTATTTTATATTTTTTATGAAAATGATTAATTGTATTTGGATATAATTGGTGTAACATTTTATTATCTTTATATCAAACTTATAGGGCTTTTATATTAAAATCAATTTACAACAAAATAGTCCATTTTATAAATTGAGAGAAGATTTACGGATTTACCTATTAACGATTGAATCACACATTAACTAATAAATTTACCTTTTAATATTAGGAAAAAGTATTTGGCGAAAATGCATAAAACCACCATTTATTCACCTTTGTTTGCAATTAACCACCCCTTATTCAAAAATTTTCACTTAACCACCCTTTATTCACTTTTGTTTGCAATTAACCACCCCTTATTCAAAAAATTTCACTTAACCACCCCTTATAACAAATTGTTTGCAAGTACCCACCCATCCTCCCATTTTTCTTTAAATTCAACTTAAAAGTAAAAGACGAAAATGCCCCCAAATTTGGTCATTTCGGGTTTTGCGTAAAACGGGTCCCGTGTAGATCCGAGTTGACTTGAACTCGAGTTTAGCCCCAATTTCGGGTCACATCGGGTCGATTTCGGGTCAAATCGGGTCGATTTCGGGTTTGTCAATTTCTATTTTTTAAATTAAAAAATTCACGATTTGGTAATTTTGTGATAATTTTAAAATGATAAAATTAAAGACGTGGTTCTTAAGTTCTAGCGCTTGTAATTATATACTATATTTGATCTAAAATATTTGATTTTTACTATTTCTTGTAATTTTTAATAAAATTTAAAAATATCTAAAATATCAAATTTTAAAAAAAAAATTAAAAATAAATAAATTTAAGGTAATTAGTATTAACTATTAAGCATAGAATTGTTTTAATATTTTAATGTTTTTATCGTCTTAAAAATCAAATATTATCAATCGGAGAGAGTATTATACAATACAAATAAATATAAAAGTTGATTTGAAAATGAAAGATCAAGTGATTATAATTATAAAATGTCATAAATTGGAATCTCCATAAAAAAAAAGGGGTTTTTTGCTAAGTGGCCATTTTGGAACCAAATTTTAAGTCATAGGACACAAGGGTGGCAATATTAGGTAAATGTTCATAATTTCCAATTTTGCCCCTGCCCCCTATTTTCCCTAATTTTACGCCCTTTCGTCCCCATTAGCAGATCATTCATCTGTTTCCGCCATTGAAGACTCCTTCAAGCTCTCCTCCGGGCTTCCATGGCTGCCTCCCACTCCGAGCTTCCATCGCTACCTCCGAGATCCCCTCCATGGCTGCCTCGTTGCCTCCTCGAGCTCCTGCCCTGTTCGCCCTTCCTCGGATTTTCTGCCATCGAAGGCTCCTCGGATCTGGGATTTCACGGTCGTTCCGCTCAGATCTGGATCTGAGTTGAGGTCATTGGGTGAAATTACTCTTCTTCTGGCCGATTTCACATTCTTCGCTCGAGCCTCCACCGCCATGGTCACCGTTGCTTCCGCCTCAGGGAGTCCACCGACTGCCATGATGAAACGTCACCGATCTGAGCAGATGCCATGGGAGTCCGGGAGTTCGAGAGAGAGAGAGCGCGCGACGCCGATCTCAGATCTGAGCCGATGGAGTTGCCTCTCCGGCGGTGTCGGATCCGGCAGGCAGAGGCACGAGCTTCAATTTTACCGACTTTGATTTTAAAATCAAAGTCCTATGGCATCGTGGAGTTGCTTCATTTTTTGGTGTTGCTTCGTTTTAAATTCAATTTTACCGACTTGCCAAAACACCGATGGAGTTGCTTCATTTTTTGTTATGCTTTACCTGCTCTTCCAGTAATGATAGAAAGTGTGTTTGTTTACTTATTTGTTTTTGGTGATAATGATGGGCTAAGCCCTTTATTAAAATGCAAATCAGTTCAAGCTGCCAACGTGGGATGTTGGGTGCAATAATACAGCTTGGGGTGTGTGTTTGTTTACTTATGTCTCAATTTCATTGTCCAAAAAAATGGTATTGGGTTTCATGGGTGTAATTCTAACATTTGGATCTTGTATAAAGGCCTACTGTCTAACTAATTTGGGCATATGATATCTCAATTTTGAATTGTGTTTGTTTACTAATATCTCTCTTATGATTTTTTAAATATATCGCTTAAATATATCTCTCTTATGATTTTATAAGGTCGTGTATACATAGACGTTGTAACAAAAATAAAAATAGAGTCATAGACACTGTCACCACTATAAAAATAGGGTCATAGACACTGTAATCAAAGTAAAACCCTAGGACGAGGGAAGTATAAACCTTATAGGGGCTAATGAGAAACCAAAATACATGTCGTGACAGTTCTCCTATAACATATGAATGGTTAATAGGGTCATAGATGTTGTAAGCAAAATAAAAATAGGACATTAGACACTGTAATCACTATAAAAACATGGTCAAATACACTGTAGTCAAAAGAAAAACCCTATAGACGATGTAACCAAAATAAAAAAAACTTTATATACATTTTCTCCACTATGAAAAGTGTCATAGACACAGTTCTCCTCTAATACATGAATAGGTAAGAGTGTCATAGACACTGTAATCAAAATAAAAAGTGTCATAGACACTGTAATCAAAATAAAAAGTGTCATAGCCACTGTCACCACTATAAAAATAAAGTCATAGACACTGTAATCAAAAGAAAAACTCTATAGATGCTTTAACCAAAATAAAAACAGCTTTATAGACACTGTCACCACTATGAAAAAAGGTTCATAGACACTGTAATCAAAGGAAAACCCTAGGAAAAGGGAAGCACAAACCCTATGGGGGCTAATGAGAAGCCAAAATACATGTGGTGACAATTCTCCTCTAATAAATGAATGGGTAAGGGGATTATAAACGCTGTAATCAAAATAAAAACATGGTAATAGACATTGTCACCACTATAAAAACAGGGTCATAGACACTGTAATCAAAAGGAAAACTCTATAGACGTTGTAGCAAAAATAAAAACAACTTTATAGACACTATCACCACTATGAAAAAGGTTCATAGACACTGTAATCAAAGGAAAACCCTAGGAAAAGAGAAGCATAAACCCTAAAGGGACTAATGAGAAGCCAAAAGAACATGTGATGACATTTCTTCTCTAATTTCTAGTTTTTTAGATTTTTTTAAAGTAGCTAGTGTCACCACAATAAAAAAAAAATTAAAAATGTAACTACTATTGTAACCACTATAAAAAAAATAAAGTCATAGATACTGTCACCACTATAAAAACATGGTCATAGACACTGTAATCAAAAGGAAAACCCTATAGACGCCGTAACCAAAATAAAAACAGTTTTATAAACATTGTCAACACTATGAAAAAAAGATTATAGACACTGTAATCAAAGGAAAATCTAGAAAAAGAGAAGCACAAACCCTAAAGGGGCTAATGAGAAGCCGATATTCATGTGGTGACAGTTCTCCTCTAATATATGAATGGGTAAGATGGACATAAACGTTGTAATCAAAATCAAAACAGAGTCATAGACACTGTAACCAAAGAAAAACCCTAGGACTAGGGAAGTGTAAACCCTATAGGAGCTAATGAGATGTCAAAATACATGTGATGACAATTTTTATCTAATTTCTAAGTTATAGTTTTCTAGATTTTTTTAAAGTAGTGTCACCACAATAAAAAAAATTAAAAATGTAACTATTGTTGTCATCATAATAAAAATAAAGTCATAGATACTGTCACCACTATAAAAAGATGGTCATAGATACTGTAATCAAAATAAAAACAGTGTCATAACCACTGTCACCACTATAAAAACAAAGTCATAAACACTGTAATCAAAAGGAAACCCTATAGACGTTGTAACCAAAATAAAAACAGCTTTATAGACACTGTCACCACTATGAAAAAAGGTTCATAGACACTGTAACCAAAGAAAAATCATATAGACGTTGCCACCACTATAAAAACATTATCATAGACACTGTAATCAAAGAGAAATCATATGATAAAGGAAGCACAACCCCTATAGGGCTAATGAGAAGACAAAATAAATGTGGTGACAGTTATGCTCTAATATATGAATGGGTAAAAGGGTCACAGACGTTGTAATCAAAATAAAAATAGGGTCAAAGACACTGTCACCACTATAAAAACATGGTCATAGACATTGTAACCAAAGAAAAATCATATAGACGTTGCCACCATTATTAAAATAGAGTCATAGACACTGTCACCACTATAAAAACGGGATAATAGACACTGTAATCAAAAGAAAACCCTAGGACAAAGGGAGACACAAACCCTTTAGGGCCTATGAGAAGTCAAAATACATGAACGGGGTAATACATGAATGGGTAAGAGGGTCATAGACACTGTAATCAAAATAAAAACAGTGTCATAGCCACTGTCACCACTATAAAAACCAAGTCATAGACACTGTAATCAAAAGGAAAATCCTATAGATGATGTAACCAAAATAAAAACAGCTTTGTAGACACTGTCACCACTATTAAAAAAGGTTCATAGACACTGTAATCAAAGGAAAACCCTAGGAAAAGGGAAGCACAAACCCTAAAAGGGCTAATGAGAAGCCAAAAGAACATGTGATGTACAATATGGTTTAGGGTTTAGGGTTAAGTCTTTAGGGTTTAGGATTTAGGGTTTAGGGCCAAGGCCCTAAACCCTAAATCCTAAACCCTAAACCCTAAAATGTTAAGTACAGTACGTCGTTAAGAGATGATTGTTGTCACCAAATGGAAAACCCTAGGACAAGGGAAGCACAAACCCTATAGGGGCTAATGAGACGCCAAAATAAATGTGATAACAGTTCTCCTCTAATACATGAATGGGTAAGAGGGTCATAGATGTTGTAATCAAAATAAAAATAGTATCATAGCCACTGTCACCACTATAAAAACATGGTCATAAACACTGTAATCAAAGGGAAATCATATGATAAGGGAAGCACACACCCTATAGGAGTTAATGAGAAACCAAAATAAATGTGTTGACAATTCTCATCTAATACATGAATGGGTAAGAGGGTCATAGACACTGTAATCAAAATAAAAACAGTGTCATAGCCACTGTCACCACTATAAAAATAAAGCCATAGACACTGTAATCAAAAGGAAAACCCTATAGACGTTGTAACCAAAATACAAACAGCTTTATAGACACTGTCACCACTATGAAAAAAGGTTCATAGACACTGTAATCAAAGGAAACCCCTGGGAAAAGAGAAGCACAAACCCTATAGGGGCTAATGAGAAGCCAAAAGAACATGTGATGTACAGTGTGGTTTAGGGTTTAGGGTTAAGTCTTTAGGGTTTAGGGCCAAGGCCCTAAACCCTAAATCATAAACCCTAAACCCTAAAATGTTTAGTACAGTACGTCGTTAAGAGATGATTGCTGTCACCAAATGGAAAACCCTATGAAAAGGTAAGCACAAACCCTAAAAGGGCTAATGAGAAGCCAAAAGACATTAGGTGGACAATTCTTCTTCAATATATGAATGGGTAAGAGAGTTATAGACACTGTCATCACTATGAAAACAGGATAATAGATACTGTCACCACTATAAAAACCGGGTCATAGACACTGTCACCACTATGGAAAAAAAAGTCATAGACACGGTAATCAAAGGAAACCCTATAGACGTTGTAACCAAAATAAAAACAGGGTTATAGACACGACCACTATGAAAAAAGGGTCAAAGACAATGTAATCAAAGGAAAACCATACGACAAGGGAGGCCCAAACTCTATAGGGGCTAATGAGAAGCCAAAATATATACATGTGGTGACAGTTCTAATCTGATAAATGAATGGGAAAGGGGATCATAGACGCTGTAATCAAAATAAAAATTAGTTTATAGACATTGCCACCACTATAAAAAAAGGTCATAGGCACTGTAATCAAAGAAAAACCGTAAGACAAGCACAAACCCTAAATGGGCTAAACATAAACAAAAGAACAACTTGTTACTTGATTTTTTTGTAGTGATGGAAGAGTACGAGAACTCAAATGATTTCCCTTCATTTGTTAATCATAAGCAATGGATGTTTCATTCGAAATCTTGGTTTATACATTTTTTTAATTTTCTCTTCATTTGCCCTAAAAGATACAAAGTATTAGAACCCTTCATAGCATAAGAACTCAAATGATTTCTACCAAGTGAATGATTCAACATATGCTAAAACCGTAGCATGAAACGGATAGGCAAAGTGATCCATTTTGAGATCAAAAACAATTTCCCATTCACAGCAACTAAAAGCCTGAATTGCTTCCATATTCAACATTCAGGAAAAAAAGTGAATTTGCTTGAACATATTACTCGCAGAGATTGACAATTTTTAAACAAAAATAAATTACTAATTCCTAATAGCGAATGGCTAAATGCCAGTTCCTAATTGAAACAAAAAATTGGCATGTCACCACAACTGAATTGCTAGATCCTAATTGAAACAAAAAATTGCCAGTTCTTAATGGCTAACTGCCAGTTCCTATTTTGTCCAACTGTAGCAGCAGGTTATTAACAAACAACAATTTCTCCAACAAGCTTACAGGCTTGAGATGCTTACAGGTTCATTGCCCTGAGATGCTGGCAATTTTTACTAATTCCTAGCAGCAGGTTTGAAATTACTAATTCCTAGCAGCAGGTTCATTGCCCTGAGATGCTTACAGGCTTTCTTTGGACAACCTAGATCTGAGCTCAACCGTGGCGAACGAGTCCTACTTCGGCTTCGCGGCGGCGACGACGGGGACAGAGCAGAGAGAAAAGGAGCAGGGCCATGACGGCGACGGAATTACACAGAAATGGAAGGGTTAATTGAACAATTGGACGCCTCTGTTAACAAAGAGGAGGAGAACGGAGACGGACGAATCTAGCGCAAACAGCGGCGATGGATCCTCACCGTTGTCATCAACCATGGAGGAGGAAGAATCGCAACCACTCGAGCAATCCTCCGGCCCCAACGACGGCGACCTCGCGCTCCAATGGCGGAGGAAAACCTCCCTGTTGTTACACGAAAACGAAATCGAAGGTTAGGGGAGGGGAGGCCGGAGTCGAACCAGTAGAAGGGGAGGCCGGAGCCGACAAGGAGGGAGAAAGAGAGGCAGACGGCGAGCAATCTGGAGGGGAGGAGGAGGTGATCGGCGGCGGCGCAGGAGGAGGAGAAATCCTTCGGTGATAAGGAAAGGGCAAACTAATTGAGAGGGGTATAAGGAAAGAGACGGAACTGGCAAATTAATTGAGAGGGGTATAAGGAAAGGGCAAACTTGGTATTATTAAAATATTTTGGCCATTTACTAGCAAAGAAAAGCCTTTAAGACATTTAGTAATTTGGTCCAAAGGCCAAAGGCCTTCGGCCTTTGGACCAAATTACTTCTAAAAAAAATTAATCATATATAATTATAAATCAATCGGGTTAATCGGTTCACCGGATCAATTGGGTCAATCGGGTCACCGGGTCTAAACCCAGATGACCCGAAAAATTACCCGGTTTTCGGGTTCGGGTAGGAAAAAAAATTTGGGTCAAAATTTTCGGCTCTTGACCAAAAAATTCCGGGTCGTTCGGGTCGGGTCGACCGGTTCGGATCGTGTTCTGACAGGTCTACTATCTGACCTACTAGCAGAGGTGGGCATAACGTGCATACATTAATGGTAATTTTGTATAAATAATAATAAATAAAAACTGTAAAACCAAATTTGGGTGCATTTTCGTCTTTTACTTTTAAGTTGAATTTAATAGAAGTTGAATTTAAAGAAAAATGGGAGGATGGGTGGTAACTTGCAAACAATTTGTTATAAGGGGTGGTTAAGTGAATTTTTTTAATAAGGGGTGGTTAATTGCAAACAAAGATGAATAAAGGGTGGTTAAGTGAAAACTTTTGAATAAGGGGTGGTTAATTGCAAATAAAGGTGAATAAAGGGTGGTTTTATGCATTTTCGCCAAAGTATTTTGTTCTAATTTTTTTTAGGCCTAAGACCAAAATACACTATAGCTATTCAAATAAATATTTTTAAGTTATATATAAATATATAATGTTGTTATTAAAAAATTGTTCGTCGTGAATTTTTGGATGCAAAAAATTCAACCAAGCTTGTACTGTCAATCATTTATTTTTACAAATGGTTTATATGATTTGATAAAAAAAATCAATTTAATACTCCATCCGTTAATTAAAATATATTATTTTATAAATTTAGATTTTTAAAAATAAAAAGTCACATATATCCTTAATTATTACTCTATTTTTTTATTAAAGACTATAGCTAATATCTCTCTAATTAATTATTATAGGGACAAGTTTTTAACAAAATTTGGTGGATTTGTCTATATGTGTTTTCTGGTGCACTATGACCCAGTTGTTTGAAACGTCAATTATTGATAATTTAATAATAAAAAAAATGGTGCAATGATAATTTAATATATTTAAGTCACGTCAAACAATGACCCTATCTATTTTATCCATATGTCATCTTATATGTCTGCCTCAATTGATAACTATAATTAGTTTTTATATCTTAAGTGGTTATAAATGCTATCATTTGAGCTATTAAACTTATCAATATGAGTGATTACAATTAATTTTTATATCTTAAATGGTTATAAATTTTATCATTTGAGTCATTAAACTTATAAATATAAGTGGTTACAATTAATTTTTATGTCTTAAGTGGTTACCAGCAATTCCATTAATTTTTTTTACTATTAAATATGGATAACTGATATAATAAAATATAATTTATTAATCAAGTATACAAAAAAACACGGGTGATAAAACTGATTTTCTTTAAAATGACATGCTTTTCTAAGCCAATGGAGTATACAAGGTTAGAACATCCCCAATCGCATCTCTATTATAGAGAAAAGTGAAAATTTAGCAAAATATTAGAGTTTTTTCCACCCAATAGCCCCTCTAAAATCTCTATATTTGTAAGATTTGAGAAAACCTCTAAAATTAAATGCTCACTATCTCCCAAAACCCCATCACACATACATCACAAAAAAAAAAAAAAAAGAATGGAAAGTGTTTCTATAATTCAAATTGAACCAATGAATGATCACCAATAATAGATGTAACGGTTTGAGTTGTAAGGTAAAACTTATAAAAATTCTGCAATTGTCTTATCTCTTTTAGAGATTTTTTTACCTAATGTGTTAGGATGCTCTTAGTAAAGTAATCTTCTAAGTTCTAACGCATATACATTGGTACATAAGTGTGTCTGAATAGGCTCTAAGCGGAGGGTGGTCTGCCTACCTATCCTCCACAGTTAACCGATCAAACACGGCCAAATATAATTCCAGTAAACGGATCAAACACGGCCAAATTCTGCTGCCTAACCATTTTGTTTCACAAGCCTATATAGTCAATTCATAATTAGTCAAATGTAATAAATTTTATGCTGAAAAAATGATAATATGAACCCGTTTAATGACTAATCATTTTTTTCTTAGATTGACCTTTCGTCAAGGAAAACTTTCCACCTCCAAAGGCTTCAGTGCTTCACTAATCGAATTGATTTGGGAACAATCTTCCATTCATATAAGTTTGTGAAGTTCCATAGGTATGGAGATTAAAATTTTGGGTGAGGGATGATTTTATAATTTAACTGAAATAGTTTTTATTTTTAAAGTTTAAAAGTGGTTTTGACTTGTGAGTATATTTTTCTCGAGAATATGAATAAATCTTAGTCATTTCTTTCTCTCTTTCAAAATCGTACATGAGACAATGAGACATTTATCTCGGATGGCTCCTAAGTGAAAAGATAAAGAAAATAGATAGTGTTTTTTTACTCTATCAAAATGGAATATGTTACTAATAAACTCACACAAAAGTAAACACGTTGCTGAAGTTGGATGGATTAGGTGGGGGCTAAGATACTGGAGTGAGGTCGTGTGTTGGTTCATATACGAGAGACCCGAATGACATATAAATTGAATGAGATTCTCTCTCAAAACCTATTAGCAATGATAAAAGTAGTCTGCTAAGCTTATATTTTATTCAAGACATCTTATTATTCGATGTAAGACAACTATATTCCAACATGCCCGCTTAACAACAGCTCCGGTAGTTTGGAAGCCCAGACTTTGGCTCTAATACCATGTTAAAGTTGGCTCAAATAGGAACCAAAACCTTCCCAAAACTCGCCTCAAATGGGAGCCAAAACCTACCCAAAGCCCGCAACTTGTCACAAGGCCAACAATCTCATTAATTTGAAATATAAAAATCGAAACTAGTTAAAGTCGACTCTGATACCATGGTAAAGTTTAATTATCTGGAGTCGGTGGGATTAAGTCGTTGGAGGAACATCATATACAAGCCCATATATGACAGACATAAAAAATGCATAAATCCAACATGATTTCGTCTCATAATCACTTGAAAAAAGTAGACACATCTTGGATCAAGAAAATACGTACGTAATATAGTTAGTCGATCTTGGTTTAAATGAAAACGAATTGTGATATATATGACCTATTATCAAAATAGAAGTTACATTCTTTTGAAAGAATTTATCCAAGTTATGCAATTCAAAATGCTTACTAGTTTGACAATTATGAATATCAAATAATCAATCAATTCTTAATTTCTTAGTAAAATAGAAGCATCGCATGACGAAACCTAATGGAACTACCTAGAAATATTTCTTTTATTTTCATTTGCATATAACTTAGATAACTTCTAGATAAATATATGACGTTAATTTCAAATGATTCAAACCCTTCATATCTTATTTAGAAATTAGAATCCTATTTTATATGATAAATGATATAATTTTAACCTTATTTATTAATTTCCATATCGAACCTACTGTGGGTGAGATATATATTAGGATTGTTGTTGATAGACCGATGGAGCTCGAGATGTTCACTGTAGCCCCGGACTGCATTCGCGGAGAGATATGGCCTCTGGTTCCGGCCAGAGACTCCTCTTAGTTTCTCTGTTTTTTCTGGGCCTAGCCCGTCCTTAGCACCAAAAAAAAAAGGAGTAGGAAAGACCTCAACCAATTTATCTTGCATGTGTGTCCTTAAATCTAAATATCTAAGGATAACTATTAAAATGATTCCCTAAGTTCCAATCAATCAATAAACCTTAAGAATTTTTTTTAAAAAAAATGGCTAAAAGGATTAAAATTTGAAAATCTTTCCTTGGATAATGTGTATTTGTTTGAGTTAATTAATCAATGATATATAGTACCCTGTCTTTTTTTTTTTGGTCCGTCATATAGTACCCTGTCTACATACTATAGAATAACATTCTATCGAGGATTAAGACAAGAAAAAAAAAGAAGAAGAAGAATTCATCAAAAACCTACTTCATGGTCCATGGGCCATGGTGGAAGCACACTTGACGCCATAGCCCATGTAAAAATATGGGCCAATCTATCACAGCAATTCTATGTATAAAGCCCAATCCGAGTGTGGCCCATTGGGCCTTACAGTCAGATAGCCCAACGCATCGGTAGCTCATCATCTCCTTAAGCTCACAAGTAATAGCGCACTTTACGATGCAAAACACTAGTAAATCCAAAAACACATAAATCTTCAAAGTGGATCACTTAATTGAACCATTTCTTTTATGGAATGCACGTAAAACTACAAAAGTTGGTGTTAGTTAACGCTTTCCGAGGTGTTAAGTTCCCACTTCCCACCATCTTCAAAGTGGAAAGATGGGGTGTACCACAAAATCAAGATCACTTGAAAACTATACATTTGGCTATAAATCCTGCCTGTATTATATAGTGTTGACCTTTTCCCCCTTATTTCAAATAAAATATATTTTTACCTTCTTACAGTTGAAAAATGTTACAAAAGTAGATTTATTATTATTTTTTGAATAAAAAAAGAGTAGAATTATTGTAATTAGATTCGCATTAATTAAATGAATAATTAAATCTGTATAATGGCCGAATTAATGGAATACCTTACGGCTTTCGTAGAGATGAGATCAAGTCTACGGTCTACGCTTAGTATATACGTATATATATACAGAGGAAGCGAGGGAGGGACAAATCCGTAATTTCAAAGAAAGCAGCTTGTGTTGCTTAGATTAGCTGCAAAATTTCATTGCACAGTTTCACGTATTTATCACACACCACTGTTTCCCTTGATTCAAAGGTAGACGAACTCCCCGAAGTGGTAAAATTGCTTCGTTTCCAGTCGTCGTCGTCTTCCTCCTCAGATTTCCTTTTGAATCCCTAACGAACTTTGCGGCTTCTGCAAAAACAGATTGAAAAACAAAAAGGAATAAAGCTTCTTTATTCCCGTGCTTTAATTCTAAAGGTATTCTTTCAGATTCCCTCACTTTTCACTTGCTTGCTCTTGTTGATTCGTGTGCGAATCGGAGTTGCTCCTGAAATTGGCCCGCTCGTTGTGTTATCTGTGGCTGAGATCTATCACTAGTGGCTCAATTTGTTGTTCTCTGTTGAAATTGGAATCCATTTATTCGATCCATTCATGCCGATTCTGGAAATGCCTAGCTCTAGTAGTTGATGCTTCATTCCCGGTTCTATCCGTCTTGTTGCTTTTGGCATTTTGCACTTTGATAAAGTTGTAGCTAGTTGTAATTTTGTTTTGTAAAACTTTTTACTTTTTATAGTAGTTAATCCTTCCTTTTTACTTGTCAAATTCATTTGTTTGGTATGTGGTTCTACATAAACTACCTATTTTTGGCTTTTATTGTTTAAGATTTTATCATCTTTTGTGATTCCTGCTGACAAAGTGTTGAAGTTATTTATAGTTTGCCTTGCCCCCTTTTACTGGATTGAAGTAATTTTCATTCTCATTTTAGGTTGTCTTTTGGGATATTTAACAGTTCTAAAGAACTTTCAGAACATCAAGTCAACTGAAATCTTTGTCAGTATGCATGTCTGACCTTGTGGCTCTTAGTGAAAATGGGGAAGGAATGTTGTTTTCTACTAGGAGAACCATGTCTCTAGATATTGTCTTCAATGAAAAAGAGGATTTGCCTTCAACGACGAACGGAGAGGTTGAACGTACTTCACCTGAAGCTTCTGGGTTTAGATTTGCGGAGATATTATTTCCGAATGGGGTGTCCTATTCTGGGACACTACATGATCACAAGCCTGAGGGTTCTGGTAAGTATGTCTGGTCTGATGGCTGCACTTATGATGGTGAGTGGAAAAAAGGGATGAGGCATGGACATGGAAAGCTAGAATTTCCTTCTGGAGCTGTTTATGAGGGCGAGTTTTCAGGAGGTTATATGCATGGTTCTGGAACATATACATGGCCTGGTCATTGGACATACAAAGGACGATGGAGATTGAGTCTTAAACATGGATTGGGATATCAAGTATATGACAATGGAGATAGCTTTGAAGGATCCTGGATCCAAGGAACAACAGAAGGGCCTGGAACGTATTCATGGGCCAATGGGAATGTTTACGTAGGGGATATGAAAGGAGGTAAGATGTCAGGATGTGGATCTCTTACATGGACTGATGGGGATGTTTTTGAAGGTAGTTGGTTGAATGGCATGATGCATGGATTTGGAGTGTACACATGGAGTAATGGCAGTTGCTACATAGGAACGTGGACACGTGGTCTAAAAGACGGAAAAGGATCATTTTATCCGAACAGCTCCAAGCTTCCAGTTGCACAAGAGCTGTACCTTAGTGCCCTGCGAAAAAGGGGATTGTTGCCCGATTTGAGAAAGCAGAGCAAAGTGTCTCACATTCATCATGCCTCTTCAGTGGACATGGGAACTGTCAAAGTTGGAGCTAGTCATGGATCTCGTCGTCATTCATCTGATAACAAAAACGTTTCTCTGGGGAGGCATTGGAGCCTTGAAGTATCCATTGAGAAGGTGATTGGAAATGATTCGTCATTGGGTTCATCGGAATCTTTCTCTAGAAGTGGAGAAGAGGAAGTTCAAATAAACATACCAATTTTGGAAAGGGAATATATGCAAGGTGTTTTGATCAATGAGGTTGTGATAAGCAACAATTTAACTCCGAGAAAACCTAAACGATGGAAGAGAAAACTAACAAAGGAGGCAAAAAAGCCAGGTGAAGCAATTATTAAAGGCCATCGCAGTTATGATTTAATGTTGAGTTTGCAGCTTGGAATCAGGTACATACATCTTCATGCCTTTTCTAGGACTGGAATTGCCTCCATTGTATACTTTAATCTTATTCTTCTAAGAGGCCATATGACTTTAATCTTATTCTTCTGCCTGTGACATTAATCTTATATTTGCTTATTTGTATTTGTTCCTTTTCTGTCTGCCTGTGACTTTAATCTTATTCTTCTAAGAGGCCATATGTTTTGTACAATTTGAGTGCTTGTTGGTTCATCCAAGGGTTTTTAGCATTAGGGCCTTCATCCATCAGTTATCAGATGATTGATGGACGTAGTAACAATTGCATCGGGCTATATTAATAGCAAAATATTGATCAGATGTTCCTTTATTTGTTATCATTGACCTTTCTGGATAAAGAGACTAAATGTGCACGAGATCATGGTCAGATACACTGTGGGGAAGATTACGCCCATACAAAGGCGAGAAGTTCGAGGATCAGATTTTGGCCCACAAGCCAGCTTTTGGATGAACTTTCCAAAAGATGGGTCCCAGTTGACGCCACCTCATAAGGCAGAGGATTTTAAATGGAAAGATTATTGTCCAATGGTTTTCAGGTTGGTGGTTGTTCTTACCAGCTTAGATGGGGGATAACTGGCATGTTATTGCTATATATCTTGTTCTTGCATCCAGTGTAGTTTTCAGCTTTTGTTTTCCAATGTTGCATATACATGAGAAATGATCTTGCAAATAAAAAAGTTACCTTGGCACAGCTATAGCAATAAGTAGTACTAGTTCTTATACTATGATTTTTTAACATAGAATTTGTAGTTGAGATGTCTGTGTTTACCATGTCTTTTAGGAATTTGAGGGAGATGTTCAAAATTGATGCTGCTGATTACATGATGTCCATATGTGGGAATGATACGTTGAGGGAATTGTCATCGCCAGGCAAAAGTGGCAGTGTTTTTTTCCTGTCTCAAGATGGCCGTTTTATGATAAAGACTCTCAGAAAATCTGAAGTAAAGGTTTGTTCTCTTTGAACTATTCCCTTAGCTTTGTGGATCTGTTTCAGATTCGTGCTTCCTTTATTCTTCCTATTTGAGATAATTGAGGGATGAAAAACCATTCTCTATTTTTTTTTGCAGGTCCTGGTGCGGATGCTTCCTGATTATTATAGTCATGTTTCTAAGTATGAGAATACACTCATAACTAAGTTTTTTGGTCTTCATAGAGTCAAGCCATCAAGTGGGCAAAAGGTATGTAATGTTGAAATTGGTAAAGATTCGACAATTTCTTTCCCATGTAGGGGTACAAAATCCATCAATTATGATATTTTCTTTTATGAGATGCTTTTTTCTCACATTTGTATTCATCTATTTCTGTATTTCAAGAATTCTTCTCAGAGTGCTGAACAAATGATGACATTGAATGACAACTTAAAATTATCTTACTTTGCAGTTTCGCTTTGTGGTGATGGGGAATATGTTCTGTACTGAGCTGAGGATCCACCGAAGATTTGATTTGAAAGGTTCTTCACTTGGTCGCTGTGCAAGTAAAGTAGAAATTGATGAAAACACTATCCTTAAAGACTTGGATCTTAACTACTCCTTCTACTTGGAACCTACATGGCAGGAGGCTTTGTTGGAGTAAGTAATTCTATAGTTTATTCATTGATCTCCTAGTTTGACCAGGAAATGCTTGCTTGTGCTTAATAATAGTGAAAAATTCTCTGCTTCCTTTTGAAGGAGGCCCTAGGTACTTGATTAAGCATGCACAAGTGATTTTGTGTCCTTGTTTAGGATGATTTGTGTGCGAGTTGGTCTGTTTATCATTTCTTAGTTTTTGTGGTAACCTAAGGCAAAACTCACAAGGAGATGCTGAAGGGTCTGAATGGGCTCGAACTTCTTTTGCAGACAGATTGAAATTGACAGCAAATTTTTGGAGGATCAACATATTATGGATTACAGTCTTTTGCTAGGGGTTCATTATCGCGCTCCTCAGCACCTTCGACCTTACATGTCCAGCAACAATGGCGTTCTAACTGACAGACTGGGAGTTCTTGCTGAAGAAGGTATGTTTCTTTCCATCCTCTCAACAATAATTTCCCTGGAGTTACTAAGTTGGTAGCCACGATGCGTGAAGCACTTATCTTTCAATTTGGCATGACAGCTCGCATGTGAGTCAATAAGTCGCGTGTGCTTATCACAGATTATTTTGTTGCAGATGTTCTAGAGGATGACATTTCCCGCTACCCACAAAGCCTTGTTCTGGTCCCTCGCACAGATGATGGAAGTGTTGTTGTGGGCCCTCACGTAAGAGGTAGCATACTACGAACATCATCCTCCGCAGGCGCCGAGGAGGTGGATCTGCTCCTTCCCGGTACAGCAAGGTAACTCCTACCGATCCTAGTTCAGTCTCATATCATATGGATCAACTAGGAATGATTTTCGGTGCATTTGACATGTGATGTTGATACGGTATTTATAGGGTTTAGCTGAAGATACATGTGCATGTATGATGTATCCATCACCTGTATTGAGTCTGTTTCATGTGTTTGTATAGGCTTCAAATCCAGCTTGGAGTTAACATGCCAGCAAGAGCAGAGCACATTCCGGAACACGCTGAAACAGATTTCCTGCAGGTGTACGACGTCGTCTTGTACTTGGGCATCATTGACATACTGCAAGACTATAACATGACCAAGAAGATCGAACACGCATACAAGTCACTTCAGTTCGATGCTTTGTCGATATCGGCCGTGGACCCCACATTTTACTCCCAGCGGTTCCTACAGTTCATAAGGAAGGTCTTCCCACAGAGCTCAGCTGGCAGCTGACAAGGGTCAAATTATCAGCTATGGAAAGCGTCTGTAAAATGTAAATCATTTTCATGCTACAAAGGCATTTTGCCTTGCTGAGATTATTGTTGTTGTTTCTTGTATATGAAGATTTATTTGGTAGAATATTGATTATTGTTGTTGTTTGTTGTATATGAAGATTTATTTATGCATAGTTTCCTATTTCAATCAAGAAAAATAATGTATGCTTCCCTCCAAATTGAGGATTCATACTATTAAGCTCTTTGAGAAACACAACTCCATATAAGGTTTTAATCACATATCTATGACTCTTTTGATAAATAATTATATTTTGAACCATCTCAATATTATTTTTTCCAAACTTTTTCATTTCAACCAAAATTAGCATATCTTAAGATGGATAAATAAATCAATTTAAACTATTACTACATATATGTATATCCATCAGTTTTTTTTTTTTTAAATTCGACGTTTACTATTTAGCACGAAAATAAAAACTATAATCTTTATAAAATTTCAACGGTTTGTGACTATTGAGAGGTGGTAAAAAAATATCTGCAATTTGCAATGTTAAGAAAAATCCAACCTTTAAAAAATGTGGTAATAAAGTATCTCGACTCTTTTTTCGACCATAAATCCGGCCAAAATCGATGATATATAATAGGTGGAATTAAAATTTGATGTATTTTGGATGACGTTGAGTTATTTTAACGTGAGTGATACTGTTTGATTAATTCTATATCATCATTTTTTTTATCTCATTCGCAGTTAAAAAAAATCGAGATATTTTGTTATCATTTCGCAAAAAATTGATATTTATTTTTACTAGATTTTTTTAACCCCAATTTAAAATTAATGAATTTCGTCTTCTAATATCAGCACCGACTGAGACCAAATACAGCTATCCTTGGGAGCGTTGTTCCGTTAGGGCTGAAAGCGAGCGAGAGAACAGGTTAAACATGGATAGAGAGTGGGGTTCCAAGCCAGGTAGCGGTGGTGCCGCCTCCTCCCAGAATGAGGCCATCGACCGGCGAGAGCGTCTCCGGCGCCTCGCCCTCGAGACCATCGATCTCGCCAAAGATCCCTATTTCATGCGCAATCACCTTGGCAGGTGTGTCTCCGCCCCCAATGCTCAATTCGATTTTCCGGTTGCTAAATTAGGGTTTGTGTTCATCTTTTTCTTTGGTTTGGTTCAGCTATGAGTGCAAGCTGTGTCTTACTCTGCACAACAACGAAGGCAACTACTTGGCGCACACGCAGGGAAAGAGGCATCAGACCAATTTGGCCAAGCGAGCTGCTCGCGAAGCTAAGGAGGCTCCTGCTCAACCTCAGCCTCACAAAATCAAAGTCCTTCCTCGCAGATCTGGTTTGTCTGCAACTTTGGTTTAGGTTTTGACCTCGCTTGTTGTTTAATGCTGTTGCTTATTGCATTACAAAAATTTGCCAATATTATTATTATATTAAGGGAACTGGGAAATCACTGCTATAAAGAAGACATTTTTATGGCCTAATACCTTGCAGCTGAGTTTGTATATGGAGGAAAGTTTAGCTTTTTAGGAGTTGCTATAGGTAGTCTTGATTAGCTGTAAGTGTAATTGAAGTCAAGAACTCATCTTGTACTTGGAGAAAGAAAAGAAAAGGGGAAGTTGGGAAGTAGAAAGGGGGAAAAAAACAAGGTTTACGTGGCTTATCAGCTTATGTAATTACAGGGTTTAGGATGTTATGGATTTTCAACTTGAAGACGTAATTTATATGCAGCTCCATGAAAATGCATATACTCCATGGGCATTGAGTTTCAATGTATTGGGTGTATCCGTTTTTGCATAAGTTTTTATTTTCGTGCTTATCCTAATTGTTATCAGCTTACTTATATTGTGGAGTACACTGTCTTCTCAAGATTTAGGATGTAATATTATCTTTTGCTGGCTTGTTTCTCACTGAGGGTGAGTAGCTTGCTAGTGTGGACATTCTGAGTGGCATTGTTATCCATCACGATTGATTAGGATAGTTTTGACTGTGAATTGGTTAGGAAATAATTTAGTGGATGAATGACAAAATTTCTTGGCAATTGAGTGATAGAAATGCTTATAATACTTAATTATTTGAAAGATAATGCAAGAGTGCAGCTTAAATGTGCCTAATATTCTAGTAATACTATCCAAGTCCAGCAGCATATATTTAGATTAAGCTGAAAGAGAAAGACAAGTTATATTTTAATTTCTTCCACTTAGGGGTGAACTGGTTCTGTGTCAAGGGGTTTCCCTTCTTTACGTGAAGTGTCATCTCGTGTCAGCGTGGGAAAAGATCTTATCGTAGTCTTCATCAATCTCCTTTTGCGCATTTGATTTCAGTGCTTATGTGTGGATTTGTAAATGGGAAATAAAGGTCCTTAATATTACTCCTGCATTGCTTGCAGCAAAAATTGGTAGGCCAGGTTACCGTGTGACAAAGCAATTTGATCCGGACACAAAGCAAAGATCCCTTCTTTTCCAGGTGTGTAGTGCTGAATTGTTATATACTGTTAGCATTTAAACTTGTGAATATACTGATTTTTTGCTTTTTTTTGGTTAAATTACCAGATTGAATACCCTGAGATCGAGGACAATACTAAACCAAGACACCGTTTTATGTCTTCCTTTGAACAAGTAGGTTGCCTGATCTTGTATTTTGTACTTATTGAATCCGCAACAATTCTTCCATAACTAATTGGTTCTTGGGTTATTATTTTCTGCCTACAGAAAGTTGAAAGCTATGACAAGAGTTTCCAATACCTTCTATTTCATGCTGAGCCATATGAGATCATTGCTTTCAAGGTGAATGCTCTTTTTTTTTTTCTGGATTATTGTTGTATTCTACTATTGGCTGTTGCAAATGCTGTTTATTCACTAAAATGGAATCTTGTTATCAGGTTCCTAGCACTGAAATTGATAAATCAACGCCCAAGTTCTTTTCACATTGGGATCCCGACTCCAAAATGTTCATGGTTTGTCTCTATTTATTGTTTTCGTGATTTATGGTTTTAAAAAGATAACCGGAACATTCAACTAATTTGTGGAGTATGCTTGTATTGGATGCTTTTGCAGCTGCAGTTATATTTCAAGGTCAAGCCACCGGAAACAAACAAGCCACAGCCACCAGCAGCCCCCAACGGCACTTCGGCCCCTGGAGCCCCACCAAGATCCTTGCCTCCGCCACCCCCACCGCCGTCACAAGGAGGTTCACAGGGGGTAAACCCTCCTAGAGGTCCTCCCGGGGCAATTCCACCACCTCCTCCACCTGCAATGGGTAATGGACCTAGGCCAATGCCACCTTCTGGGGCCCCTCCTGCACCACCCCCTCCTCCAATGGGTGGCGGTCCAATGGCGAATTTCACCCCTGGAATGCCACCACCACCTCCTCAGGGCTATCTTAGCCAACACATTCCTCCACCTCCACCTCCCAACATGGGCCAGTAGGGTGCTGCAGCACCGTTACGAGTGTTTTGTTCCCGTAATTATCCCTTGATTAGCACTTGGCAGTACCCATCCAGTGAATCTGTTTAGTTTAGCTATCAAAGCAGCTTTTATCATTGCTCTTACTTCATCTCAGGCCCTACTTGCTGTCAGATTCACATGGGTCAACCCCATCTACACTTTGCCAGATGTGGGCTCGATTCGTAGTATCCTCATTTTGCAGTTTCATCTGTTCCGGGCTTAAGAGTTACCTGGTAAATGCTTCATGGCACTCGTTTCTCCATACTCCCTCTTAATCATTAGCCTCAAGCAGCCATTTTTTTTTTTATCTAAAGGGTTAATTTTCAGGTTTGTATTTGCAGTTTTAGATGGAACTATGGAAGGTATTATAAAGTTCTGCAATTTTCGGGCACATTCCAGTATTTGAGGATTTCCCCTTTACTGGAAGCAGAGATCATAGCGATGTTTCTAATAGCGCTAATTCGCGTCATGTTGTCTTTTAGTCGGATTGCGTATTATTCCAATGTATTATCGACATCAACATTTCTCAGTACCCAACTTCAGCCTGTCTTTTTAGTCGGATTTGATAAATATTGACAAATTAGGGCCCCATTGTTTAATCATAGCAGATGAACTGTCCCAAGAGGAGAGACCAGGTATGGACATTTTATTGGTCTCTATGATAATGACAGCAAAACCCTGTTTATTATAAGATTCAAGGGTGTGTTTGGTGCATCCTTTTTAGCACTACTTGTACAAGGTCATTGATATGGTAAAAATACGGCAATAAGATGACATTTAAACAGTCCCAGATTTTGTCTTTTGGTCATTGCATTGAAGCTTCAGGTGACAAAAAATGGTGAAATCTTCAGAGAAAATGGCAATCTTTGAGATGGTTACCGAAAGTGTTCCCTTATAATGTCACATTGTACTATCTAATTCAAACAAACACTTGTCTCAGTGTCACTGAAATCAGTAGGCGTGACGGCACGCGCGAAAGCAACGAGCTACGGGGCGCGTCGGCGGGAGGGGTCAATCGGAATCCGCCATCTGAAAATCCAAAAAGCAAACGCAAACAGAAGAAACGAATTCCTTTTCCCCCGTTTCTGTCCTCTCCCAAATTCAATGCAAAAGGGAATCCGCATTTGCCATTCCCTTCCGTTTCGTTTTCAATCATTTCTTTCTTTCCTCTCCTTTTTGTTTCCCTTTTTTCCTCTCTCATTCCGCTTTCCCTCTGACAACAACACCACCCCGTTCCCGAAAAGAGAGGTGAAGTGAAGACGATGGGTTCAGCTTCGAAATCGGGAGCTCAGAGCTACGATGTGCTGTTCAAGTTCTTGCTGATCGGAGATTCCGCCGTCGGCAAGAGCAGCTTGCTCGTCTCCTTCATTTCCAACTCCCTCGAGGATCTTGCTCCCACTATTGGTACTCTACTCATTTCGCTCGCTTTTTTTTACCTCGTTTTTGTGTAATCATCCACGATTTCAGCGCACTTGAGAAAGCAAAACAAATAAAGTTGAGATTTTTGAGGCAAATTCGTGGACTTGCGAACTGAAGACGAGTGATCCATCTAATTTAGAGTGATCGATTTCGTTGTCTCTTCGAGCTCACCATTTCAGATTCCGATTGCTGGTTTTTGTTTTTACTGTTGCATTTTGCATGTTAGCTTTGCTGTTTGAGATTTCCTCGTGGTTTTAGGTTTTTGGATCTTGAGCAAGGAGATCAAAAGGAAATTAAATAGGGAGAATGAATGATTAATTGATTATCACAATATGTGATAATTTTACTGCTGGTACCTCTTTGTTTTCTGTTGTATGCTTCCTCAGATTGGCTGTATTTTATATCCTCTTGGTGTGGTTTTGTGCAGGAGTGGATTTCAAAATCAAATTCCTTACAGTTGGAGGGAAGAGGTTAAAACTCACTATTTGGGACACAGGTAAGGAGCTACACACCTATGGCTACAAACCTACACCCCTTTTTGTCCTCTGGGAAGTCAAATTGCTTTTGATTTAATTATATTATTACTGATTACTATGCATTATGCACTGACAAAATATTGAACAACTTGAATTTGGTTGATGGATACTTTTCATCTTTACTATGCATCTCACACACTCGAATTGTAAATGTAAAACGAAGAGCTGATGCCTGTGGCGGAAAAATAGATCACTTATGTTATGACAGTTTATTTTCAATTTGATCCTTGTGGAATTCATGAAGTTTAATTGTTGCTGCTTCTTAGTACAATAAGTGTCTTGTTCTTACTGCAATCTGTAATTCTGTGTCATCCTACTGTGGTTAAATGATTGAGTCGTTGTAAAGCGGGTTATGCAGTTATACCTTCTTTAGTCATTTTGGAACTCGAAATCCATTTCTGGATGAGTGGTTTACCGTTCGTTTCATCTGCAGCTGGGCAGGAGAGGTTCAGAACATTAACAAATTCTTACTATAGAGGTGCTCAAGGGATCATTCTTGGTAGGCTTATTGCTTTCGATATTTTTATTTTATGTGGAACGTGTAGCTGGAGCTTATTTATTCTTCATACTGTCTCCCATATCCTCTGCTATAGCTTTTAGAGCTATTTAGTCTTCCTGCATTTGTTCCTATTGAACATTGCCATCAATTAACCTTCTAGTAGTGTTATTGCATTTGTCTTATTTTGATTCATACTTTGTGTATTTTCATCATTAGTTTATGATGTCACAAAGAGAGAAACTTTCACAAACTTGTCTAATGTTTGGGCCAAGGAAGTGGACCTATATTCGAATAATCAAGACTGTGTCAAGATGCTTGTTGGAAATAAAGTCGACATAGTAAGTTTTATCTCTACATTTTGTATATTAAGGATCTCAAATCCGTATGCAGGCTTCGTAATTGACCAGTAAAGTGATTGTATTCGTTTTCGCACTCTTTCATGATCCCAGGAGTCTGAAAGGGCCGTGAGCAGGGAGGAGGGGCTTGCTCTTGCAAAGGAACTCGACAGCCTGTTTATTGAGTGTAGTGCAAAAACCCGGGAAAATGTGGAACAATGCTTTCAGGAGCTTGCTTTAAAGGTAAAGGTTTCGTTGAGAAGTCCATCCTACTCTTCCAGCAAACAAAGCACACATTTGAGAATTGAGCTATAGCGACCTTTTTCTCGTCTGTGTGCAGATTATGGAGGTTCCAAGTCTTTTAGAGCAAGGATCGAATGTAGGAAAGAGAAATATCTTGAAACAGAAACAAGAACAGCGCCCGCCTCTTGAAGCCGGCTGTTGCTCTTGATGTGTTAGAATCGCTCGCCACTGATTCGAACACCAGAGTTCATGACTTCATGTACATGATATGAGATCCATGTAGCTATTCCTGGGAACAAACATGATCTGTCTATAATATCAGTTTGCCTTTAATCTGTTGATTTTGTGTGATCTAGATCTCTCAAATTATGAAATTTGATTGTTTGCCTTGAATAGTGCAGTTAGAATAATGATCTCATTGTGAATTATGCAGTTTCATCAGCCATTTTCTTCGCATCTCTTAAATTGAAAATGAAGGTTCATTTCTTTGCAGCTCTTAAACACCAGTAAATGTGTTGTAAACCTTGATTTTGACACTTTGATTGCCAAATCTTATTACTATTATGTAGACCTTCAAGGATTTTGTAAGGCCTGTGTGGGTTATAATCAGTGAACTTTTCCCAGTAGAGTTATTAAAAAGATCAGATCTTTATCCAAATCCCTTGCCGGAGAATAAAAAAAGTTGGAGACTTGATATAATATCAACTTTTCTAGCTCTATTATCTATAGTTCAGGTGAATTTGTGTGATTCAGATCTTTCATATTGAAACAATTATCTTATTGTGAATTCTGAATTTCCAAAACAGTACCCTTTGATAATGTCTTCGGGCAGCAAATAAGGGTCGAAGTTCAAGCCTCAATTTGTAGATCGATAAATTATCCCATTAAGAGGTGAATTGAAACGAATCACCTAAAATCCCAATTCCCAACTCAAATCTTTTGTGAATCTTTTGTACACCGTATCAAATAAGCAAGAAATTTAAAGGGGTTGGGTGCCTGCAAGATCCCCAGTCCCCACAGTCTCGCAATTCCTCCATTGCCCTTTGCAGTTCATTTCTCTTACCAAATCTTCCTTCAATGGCTAACGCCTGGAAACGAGACAAATCTTCCAAATTTCCCACCTCCAAATCCCTTCTACTCTTTACTCTCTCCTCTCTCGCCATCATCGTCTTCTTCCTCTCCTTTCGCCCTTCTAATCCTAACACTAACCCTAACCCTAACTCCAAGTTATTCGTCAAATCGCAATCCCATTTCCGCGCAATCGATCCCTTCGATTGCTTCAATTCCCCACAGGCCCACCCAGTGATAGCCAGCGTCGTCGAAGGAGTCAAACACCCGTTCCTATACGCTTTATCTGATCTCGGCTCCTTGCCCGATAAGCCCCACAAGAACATAGTCAGACTGTTGAAGAACAAACCTTTCCGGAAGCCTGACATTTCGGTGACGATTCAGGGGATTCTGGAGAGGATTAAGGGAGAAAGGGGGGAGAAGACCGGGGATGGGGTTGTGATCGATGTGGGCGCTAATGTGGGTATGGCGACTTTCGCAGCTGCTGTCATGGGCTTTAGGGTTTTGGCTTTTGAACCGGTTTTTGAGAATTTGCAGAGGATTTGTGATGGGATTTACTTCAACAGAGTTGGGGAGCTGGTCACTGTTTTTGAAGCTGCTGCTTCAGATCGGCTTGGAAATATCACAGTTCACAAGGTATGTGATCTGATTTCTTTAATTATTGTTGATAGAGAATAATTTATTAAAGATTGAAGTAGCTCATTGATTCCTTGATCTCCAAATTCTTGTGATTATTTTAGGAGCTTCCAAACTTTGTTCAAGAATTCATTGTGTTTGATGCTCAATTGTGTGAGTTTTCTTGTTTACCTTCAACTGCTGGTTTGAGTGGTTTGACACTGCCTAGGAGAGCTTATGGAAACATAGTTTGGAAGCAGAAATTGCGTTGACATCTTCAGTCATAACCTACATAATAATCTGAGTTTGAGATCTAGAAAGCAGAAACTGATCAGTCCTTTTTTCGGTGTGAGTGCTAATACAGTAGCATTTACACACATAATGTCTCGGTCAGATCTGTCTGTGTGAGGCCTATTTTAAGCTAGTGATTCGTGAAACTTTGTTTTGTATCTATGAAAGGGGGGTTTAGGAGAAGTTAAGAGTCGTTTGTTATTTTAGTAGACTGTGATTTTGGGTTTTCGGTGAATCCAGTTTTATGCTGATGCTTGTCTAATTTCTGGCTTGTTAGTTGGTTGGCCGGCTTGATAACAGCGCGGTTTCTGCTGTTGGAGCGAAGTTGGCCTTCAAATCTAACGAGGAGGTCGCAGTTCATGTGAAGTCTATACCTCTTGATGAGGTTATCCCAGAATCCGAACCCGTATTTCTGATAAAAATAGATGTTCAAGGATGGGAGTATCATGTGCTCAAAGGAGCCTCAAGACTGCTATCAAGGAAAGCAGGTGAAGCTCCCTACTTAATCTATGAGGAAGATGAGCGATTGCTGCAGGCTAGCAACAGCAGTGCCAAGGTGATCCGTGAATTTCTTCAGAGTGTTGGTTACAATCACTGTGAGAATGTTGGAACCGATGCTCACTGCACTAAGAAATCTTGAATGCTGTCTCCATACAAGACCTGATCAAAAGCTCGGAAAAAGAAGCTGCTGGATCATGGAGAACTTTCCTCGTGAAATACCGTCAGTGTTGCTTGATAGCAGTCTTTTTTCCAGGGAACTGAGATGTGGATAAGCAAATATTCTTCATGACAGCCACCAGTGGCGGTTACCCATATACAGAATTCATACGTCTTTAATGCATGTACTTAATGGTTGTTACGGAGTGCCTGTTAACATAAAAAATGGCGAAGGAAAATGGAAGAAGGTTCCTCATCAGACACAGTTTCATTAGGCAAAATTTATTGATTTCAGCTTTCATCTGTTTGTGATTCTTTAATCTTTATTCTCTTAGATATTGTGTACTGTTGAGATTTGAGATATCCATCCTTTTCTTTTTTCAATGTTCCTCGTTTGTTTGGATTATCTGATCTTTGGTCGATTTGGCCGTTACTTATCAATGAGTATTGCCCTACAAAATATAGTAAGAAGTAAAAACTCAAATGGCTTGTTGCCTTGTGTTTTCAGCAAAAGCCAATGGGAAAAACTTACATTTTCTCTTTAGGTTTTTCATTCAGTGCAGCGAAGAAAATCCCATTCCGAGACTATCTTTCTCTTTGCAACATTGATCAAGAATTGGTGTTTGTGGTATGTTTTACATTCAAGTTACCTATATAGTATGTTGTCCATTCACTATATATTTGATTTATTTGAGGTTTTTCAAGTTGGGGTAATGGCTCATGGTATGACAGTTTATTTTCAACTTGATCACTTGTGGAATTCATGAAGTTTAATTGTTGGTGCTTCTCAGTATATTAAGTGTTTTGTACTTACTGCAATCTGTAACTCTGTGTCATCCTACTGTGGTTAATTGATTGTGTCTTTGTAAAGCAGCTTATGCAGTTATACCTTCTTTAGTCATTTTGAAAGTCGAAATCCATTTCTGGATGAGTGGCTTACCGTTCGTTTCCTCTGCAGCTGGGCAGGAGAGGTTCATAACATTAACAAATTCTTACTATAGAGGTGCTCAAGGGATCATTCTTGGTAGGCTTATTGCTTTCGATATTTTTATTTTATATGGAACGCGTAGCTGGAGCTTATTTCTTTTTCATACTGTCTCCCATATCCTCTGCTATGGCTTTTCGAGCTATTTAGTTCTTCCTGCATTTGTTCCTATTGAACATTGCCATCGATTAACCTTCTAGTAGTGTTATTGCATTTGTCTTATTTTGATTCATACTTTGTGTATTTTCATCGTTAGTTTATGATGTCACAAAGAGAGAAACTTTCACAAACTTGTCGAATGTTTGGGCCAAGGAAGTGGACCTATATTCGAATAATCAAGACTGTGTCAAGATGCTTGTTGGAAATAAAGTCGACATAGTAAGTTTTATCTCTACATTTTGTATATTAAGGATCTCAAATCCGTATGCAGGCTTCGTAATTGGCCAGTAAAGTGATTGTATTCGTTTTCGCACTCTTTCATGATCCCATGAGTCTGAAAGGGCCGTGAGCAGGGAGGAGGGGCTTGCTCTTGCAAAGGAACTCGACAGCCTGTTTATTGAGTGTAGTGCAAAAACCCGGGAAAATGTGGAACAATGCTTTCAGGAGCTTGCTTTAAAGGTAAAGGTTTCGTTGAGAAGTCCATCCTACTCTTCCAGCAAACAAAGCACACATTTGAGAATTGAGCTATAGCGACGTTTTTCTCGTCTGTGTGCAGATTATGGAGGTTCCAAGTCTTTTAGAGCAAGGATCGAATGTAGGAAAGAGAAATATCTTGAAACAGAAACAAGAACAGCGCCCGCCTCTTGAAGCCGGCTGTTGCTCTTGATGTGTTAGAATCGCTCGCCACTGATTCGAACACCAGAGTTCATGACTTCATGTACATGATATGAGATCCATGTAGCTATTCCTGGGAACAAACATGATCTGTCTATAATATCAGTTTGCCTTTAATCTGTTGATTTTGTGTGATCTAGATCTCTCAAATTATGAAATTTGATTGTTTGCCTTGAATAGTGCAGTTAGAATAATGATCTCATTGTGAATTATGCAGTTTCATCAGCCATTTTCTTCGCATCTCTTAAATTGAAGATCTTCAAGGATTTTGTAAGGCCTGTGTAGGTTATTAAAAAGATCAGATCTTTATCCAAATCCCTTACCGGAGAATAAAAAAAGTTGGAGACTTGATATAATATCAACTTTTCTAGCTCTATTATCTATAGTTCAGGTGAATTTGTGTGATTCAGATCTTTCATATTGAAACAATTATCTTATTGTGAATTCTGAATTTCCAAAACAGTACCCTTTGATAATGTCTTCGGGCAGCAAATAAGGGTCGAAGTTCAAGCCTCAGTTTGTAGATCGATAAATTATCCCATTAAGAGGTGAATTGAAACGAATCACCTAAAATCCCAATTCCCAACTCAAATCGACTAATCATGCCGATGGCTGAGATTGCAGGTGACTAGTTGATCTCGCAGTTTGGGAGCAAGACACCAAGTGACTGAGCTCAATGACAGTGGTATTATTTATGTAGCTAAATAGAAACTGTGTTTGGTGTGGTGGGGTATTATAATATAACAGTTCAACTCTGACCTCATATATCTTAGCTATATTTTGAAGGTGTGATCTTTATGTTGTCTTTATGATGCGAGTAATGGTGTAATGGATTGATTAAGAAGTAACTTCGACATGTCTTTATTTGGAAGAGATCATTATTAGTGCTTAAATTATACTGTTCCCTTCTCAATGCATATGTATTTTGTAGATTCCTCGATTTGCCTTTGAGAAATTCCCAGGATCTGAGCCGATTCTGACTACTCAGATGAAATCTGTTGGTGAGGCCATGGCAATGGGTCTGGAGCCCTTCCATAAAGCAGTTAGATCATTGAGCTAAGCAGATGGATTGGGATTGGGATCGGGATCAGTTGAAGTACCATATTCGCGTTCCTACTCCAGATCGTATGCCTTGTATTTATGCTGCAATGAAGAAAGGGATGAAGGTGGATGAGATCTTTGAGCTAAGTTACATAGACAAGTGGTTCCTTAACTCAAAGAGCTGGTTGATGTTGAACAGTATCTGTTGTCCCGTAATTTGTCCGATCTGACAAAGGATGACTTCTAAGAACTGAAGAAAAGTGGTTTTCAGTGTAGCTTTTTGCCACTAAATCATCTGAAAGGTCAAAGAGGCTGTCCATGGGCGTTTCCCCATATCATATAAAAGGGTCAATACTCGTGCTGCGGAATTTGAGGCTAATACTGCTTACATGTATTCGTCTTATGATGCCAAGTGTGAGTCATTCCCTACCCAAACTAAGAAGGTTTTGATCTTTGGTGGAGGACCAAATCGGATAGGTCAAGGGATTGAGTTCGACTATTGTTGCCACACATCATTTGCTCTTCAGTGACTATTCGAAAAAATAGTGTTGCTTTCATAAGTAAGTTAAACTTGATATCTTCATCTGTTTTTATCGTGATTGGTTTACATTAGTTATGCAATATATCTATGATTCAGTGATATAGGCTTCCTAATTTGACAGTGTTGATCCATGATTCAGTGATATAGGCTTCCTAATTTGATAGAAGGCCTTGCAGTGGAGAGAGTTTTGAAGGTGCAAGAGGGCAGGCCGCACGCAGCAGTTATGGTTGCCAATGGGCAGATCCAACTGATGGTCATAAGGAGTTCTGGTGATGCACTTGATCAGATTGATGGGAGGGACTTGACTACTTGAGGAGAATGGATCTTGCTTACAACGTTCCGGTGAGCAAGGGCCGAAACAGATTGCAATCTGTCTCCTTCACTTGATTGATAGTTTCTAGTATTCTGACTCACGATGAAGCATGATCTTGTAGCAAAGATTGCTACTGCTGTTTATCTAGCTTCAGAAATTTGATATAAAGATCCATGTAGTATTATGAGTTTGCCTTTAATCTGTTGATTTTGTGTTGATTTAGATCTCTCAAGTTATGAAATTTGAGATTGTTTGCCTTGAATTGTGCAATTTGCACAATGATCTAATTGTTGTGAAAACACCAGTAAAAGCCGATTAATTTCTTTGTCGAGATGAGAATTTAGGGATGGCAACGGGGCAGGGAGTACCATCCCCATCCCCGTCGGGTCCCCGTCTCCATCGGGGAATCCCCGTCCCCGTTTAATTTTCCCCGTTTGCATTCCCCATCGGGTTCCCCGTTTAAAACCCATGGTTTCCCCCATTTAATAGAAAACTATAAGATATTATTAAAGTTATGTAAAAAATATAATATAAACATTACATATAATATCTCATAAATATAAATTATAAGGTAAAAGTTTAAAAATAAAATAAAAACTATTTAAACTTAGATAAGATATAAACAACATTGGAGATTTCATACTCCTTATAGGGGATCCCCGCGGGGGTCCCCAACGGGGACGAGACGGGGCGGGGATCGGGGTGGGGACTACTATCCCCGTCCCAACGCGGAGAATCACTTTGCCCCCCATCCCCGTTTAAAATCTCCATCCCCGTCCCCGTCACGGGGATTCCCCGCGGGGAACGGGGAGTCCCCACCCCATTTCCATCCCTAGATGAGATGCTTGATTGTTGATGCCGATGTGCTGCAGGTAGGTATATATTATATGGAGGGTGGGATGGTATGATACTATGATTAGTTTCGTTTTCAGAGGCTTCAAACAAGCACAAACACAAACTGATTGTTGGAATGACAATTGTGGATCAATCTATCACATACACAAACTTTGCATACACACCAGCAGCAACACTCACACAGAACATACACAGGGAGAGACCAGAACACACACAATTGCACCAAAAGCCTCACACCTTGTTTCAGTGAAACTGTCGAGTACTTACATCCATAATCCATAACTGCAACACAAAGAAACTACCTCCACTTACCCACTAACATGACACCTAGGTAGTGGATCACAACTTGAAATAACTAACCCTTACATAACTGAACTTAAACTGAACTTAGACTAACTTTGACATAGAGCTAAACATTACTAACAAACCTTAACCTTAGTCTAGGAATTTGATTACATTTTAACACTGATATATACATAAACACAAACACAACTATACATAAATACCAACAGAAACTAAATCCAACACAAACATAACAACTAGCAAACATAGACCCCAACAGAAACTAAATCCAACACAAACATAACAACTAGCAAACATAGACCCCAACAGAAACTAAATCCAACACAAACATAACAACTAGCAAACATAAACCCCAACAGAAACTAAATCCAATCCCAACCAACTCCTACTCATCATCGTCATCGTCTCCAGCGTCATCATCGTCATCGTCATCGACTCATCATCGTCATCGTCATCGTCTCCAGCGACTCCGCCAGGTGGTCCATATCTAATGTAGATAGATCTAATTTTATATTTCTGTTTATTGTGTCTTTGAATAAGTATTGAAATGTGTGTATTTAATTATTTTCCAAATTCTTATTGGTTGAGAAGGTTATTGGGAAAAAGAAATGAGATTTTTAATATTTTCTTAATTTGTGCAAAATCCTAAATGGATTTATATTTTTAAACGGATGGAGTATACTTCAATACAATACTTATTTTTAGTACATGCACAAGTTTTTTAATACTAATATTAATGTGTTTAATATTTAAAAAATGTATAAAGAAAATTATATGTTGAGTCAATTCTTAAAAAAATAATGGTAATACCTCATCCCATATCTGATATAATAAGGATGTTCGGAGTGATTTATAAATGATTTTAAGTCATACCCATATATCACAAGAACACTTTTTTTAAGCTCCAAATGAGGACAACGGACGTAGGAGAATTAAGTGGCATATGTTGGGGTCTTTTGGATAAATTTGTACATTATTCCTCTATTTGCAGTCCAAGCCGGAGGTCTTTAACCAATGTTATCCATAAAGAGGATTGTGTTTTATATATATGGTTTTGGCACAAAACCTGATACTATTTGATGGAGATATGAATGTTGGACCTGGGGTATCACCATGGAAGTGGTTGCAATGTGTTAGCTTAACTGAATTGTGAAACTAATTTATCAAGAAAAATGAATAGAAGTGATCCATTGAAATCAATACCCTCCCTTCCTTCCCTTCCATCTGTCATCGCACCAACAACTCTCTCTCCTAAATCGCTCTTTGTTATCACACCAACGGCTCTCTCTGAAATCGCAAGAGGCTAAATCTCTGTTTTCTCAATTGCAAACCCTACAGACGAACTCTGCTCGGTTTTCCCTCAAGTCCAAAAGGAAGTCGGCAACCCTCCCCTCAATGTCTTCAAGAGTTACAATCATGTATTCCGGCTATGGAACCCATGAATTCGAGAGGACTTTGTAGTCAAATTGAATACCGATGAAGATTATACATACCAAGGTATGGCTATCACTCGTGTGCTCTTGTGCTTGTCCATTTAGGGTTTTCGACTTAACAATTGCATTTGAAAATTGAGTTGCAAATTTATGGTTTTGAATTCAATGCTATTTAGGACTTAGTTGTAGTGCAATTTGCATTCGAAAATTCTTGTTTAGAATAACAATTCATTTGCATTCGAAAATTTAGGAGTTGGCAATTACATTTGCATAGAAAATTCAGTTGCGAATTTATATTCCTTGCTTTTGAATTTGCTAGATATCTAACACCTACATTGGTATTGTTATATTGTTGATAAAAACAGAAACTCCCATCTATGGACTCGTCTGCAATGATTCAAGTGATACATACCAATTTATCATCGCCTTCAACGAGCAACAAGACCCTGACCTGATACATATTCTTATACTGAGTTTTATATTTGGGACTGTGCTTCAGAATCAACAAGTTGGGATGATGCTCCCTCTTTTTCTCCTGTCTTCTGGGAAGACAGTGAAGGAATTCCCGCACTGGGCATGCCGAGATTCGGGAAAGATCTACCGTTTCAACTATATGACTTCGATGTTCGAGAAGATGGATCCTCCAAATCAGATGGGTGTGCATTTGGTTGAAGGGATTGGAACCTTGGAAGACGACCTGAGTGTTGTCACGAGATCGATTGCAAATGCTACTTATGTTGTTTGGGTTCAAAATAGATATTGGATTTCGGCTTGGACTAAGTTGAACACCCTGCCTCTCTTTGTTGTCCAGACCGGAGGTATTTGGCCGATTGTATCCATAGAGAGAATGGCGTTTTATGGGGTTGCGGCACAAAACCTCAATATATTTGATGGAGGTAGGAATGTTGGCCCTAGGTGGGTATCACCATGGAAGTGGTTGCAATGTGTTAGCTGCCAGCGGACATTGGTTTCACCACTCTCTTTAACTGAATTGCTGACAAATCTATCAACTGAATTGCAATAGGTAATCTGTCAACTGAATTGAAATAGGCAAATCTGTCAAGTTAAGTATAATCTCAGGGTCTTTTTTCTGCAGATTGAATGAAAAATGTAACTGTTTAGTTTTTTTTCTTTCACAAATTTAGTGAAAAATGTAATAGTCCATTGATAAAAATTGCTGTATTTCAGGATATGAATTAGGAGTTTACATTCATAATCCTAAAGGGTCTTGTGATTGTTCATTAGGGTATTTTTTGCATATTGAATGAAAAATGTAATTGTTTAGTGTTTTTTTTTCCACAAATTGAGTGAAAATGTAATAGTCCCTTGATAAGAATTGATGTATTTCAGGACTTTACATTCAGAATCCTAAAGGGTCTTGTGACTGTTCATTTAGGGCTAGGTTTTCCTTTGGTTACAGTGTCTATGACCCTATTTTTATAGTAGTGACAATGTCTATGACCCTGCTTTTATAGTGATGACAGTGTCTATGACCCTATTTTTATTTTGATTATAATGTCTATGATCATCTTACCCATTTCATATATTAGAGAAGAACTGTCACCACATGTATTTTGACTTCTCATTAGCCCCTATAGGGTTTGTGTTTCCCTTGCCCTAGGGTTTTCTTTTGGTTACAGTATCTATAACCCTGTTTTTATTTTGGTTACAGTGTCTATGACCCTGTTTTTATTTTGATTACAGTGTCTTGCAATATAAAATTTCGTTTATTTCCTTCGTTTATTATTATTATTATTATTATTGTTAGGTATTTAATGCATCTTATTTGAGATGTTAAAACATTAATGCAAAACGGAACTCGGACCCCAAAATGAGAGCCTACGAATACACATTACTGCAAACACCAAAGATAAAGATAATACTTGCCAAATACGAAAGCAAAGTGGAAAGTACACAAAACCGACCCACAGGCCACCACCAACCCAAAACAGAAATCCACTACACATTTATTTTTTTTAACGTAACTGGAAAAAAGAAACACAGGATGCACATTTTTTTTTAATGTAACTGAAAAAAAAAACAAAGGACGGTGGACGGTGGCCGGTGGTCAGTGCTCAAGGACCATGGTTGGCGGCATTTAGGGTCGTCAGCGGCGAATCTGGCAGCTTTGACGACTGTTCATTTAGGGTCTTTTTTGTAGATTGAATGAAAAATGTAATTGTTTAGTTTTTTTTCAACAAATGGAGTGAAAAATGTAATAGTCCTTTGATAAGAATTGTTGTATTTCAGGATATGAAATAGAGTTTATATTCATAATCTTATAGGGTCTTGTGAATGTTCATTACAAATTCAGGCAGTTCAACTCCGACCTCATATCGGATATAATACCTCATCCCATTTCGGATATAATAAGGATGTTCGGAGTGATTTATAAGTGATTTTAAGTCACACCCATATATCACAAGAGGAAGTGCTCTTGTGATAAATTTGTACACCATTCCTCGATCTATTTGCAATCTAAGTCGGAGGTCTATAACCGATGTTATCCATAAAGAGGAGGGCGTTTTATATATGTGGTTTTGGCACTAAACCTGATACTATTTGATGGAGACATGAATGTTGGCCCTGGGTGGGTATCACCATGGAAGTGGTTGCAATGTGTTAGCTTTAACTGAATTGTGAAACTAATTTATCAAGAAAATTGAATAGAAGTGATCCATTGACATCATCTTTTTGAACTCTTGCAGATTGTATGGTTGCAATGTGTTAGTTGCCATCCATATATATAACAGAATTGCTATGTACACGATTAATTTCTCGCGTCTTACACGGTGGGAGATCCCGAGCGCGTAGTGCAAGTGCGCGAGGAAGACCCAAATGCGGAGTGCGAGTGCGCGATAATGAACTCAGTTAATCTCGAGGACAGTGTATGCGCACTGCGCGTCCGCACTTTAAATTACTGTATTATCCATGAATTAATTAATTTGTACTTTGTACTACGTATATTAAATTTTGGTTTGGACTGACTTTTCAACTATAATCACAGTCTGTATATGAAGCGAGACCCTCCTTTTTTTATAGGTATTGTAATCATTAATCAATAGGACTGTCAAGTGTCAACTCAACAGGGCCTTCAATTTTTTTTTCTTATTAGAGACTCCGTATAATTATACTCTGTAACCTAAAATGCATGTTGTAGGGTACCCACCCTTTCTTTCTTTCTTTTTCTAAAGAAAAAACGCAACTGCGCAGTTTGAGTCCGCGAGCGCGTGATTTAAAAAAAAAAGCGTAACTGTGCATTACGGGTGCGCGAAAACGTGTAAATTGCGAGATAATCACCGTGCAAATAGTAAGACCCTATATATAATTATGACACTATATCTTCCTGTTCCACTGGATATATGTTGTCTTCTTCCCGGTGGGAGTTGAATAGTACGTTGATGCTTCCCTTCCAGATTGCAATTTGAGCTACTACACCCTCTTCCTCTTATGTAACCCTATTTATAGAAATCTCTCCCCTTTCACTTGTATCACGAATTGAATTTGGTTGGTGGTTACTGAATTTATCTTTCAGAGGAGTTTAAACTATTTCTTCAGATCTCGAAAACATGGAGATCTAAATAGTATTTGTTGTATAATCGTCGCCATTAAGACACTAGTAATTTGTTCTCTTTTCTCAACCCCGCTTGCGTTTAGATCGAAGCAATTGGATTTGCATTTCGCGATGTCAAGAAGGATTCAAGGTGTTGTTGCATTCAGTTAATGGACCGTCTTATGATATATTGTCATTCCCAGATGGTCTATGGAGGAGACCGACGATTCCTGATCATATGTGTGGATATAATGTACCCATCTCCAATAGATGTTTCCTAAATGGCACCATTTATTGGATGGCGAGTAGCAAATGTGAGTATGTTGACAGGGGTTTCCTCTCTTCAAGGTTGTTGTTTGATTGCGAGTCTGGGCAATTTAAAATTATGGAGGAGTTAATCATCATAGTGCAACAGTTGAGCTGAAATTCAATATTTAGACTCAATTCGATCTCTTTCTTTTCCATCAAAGATCAACTTTGATTGTTCATATATATGATCAATTTGTTGAAAGCCATTCGAAGACAGATAATTTAGTTATTGTAAGTAAATAATTAGGTGACAGATAAAATGATTAGAATGATTTTTTTCCTGAAATTACAAATAAAATTGTGGAATTAAAATACATATTTTCTCCTGTAATTTTAAATTATCAAATGTAAATTAGTTAAATAATATTATTAAATTTCTTACCAACCTAAAATACTGTGATTAATATTTCCATATAATACTAAAATCAATACATAAAAGTACGGTATTCAGACCGATTTGGTACTCATACTCCTTACTCCTTAGCAAGATATGAAGTATTTTTTTTATAAGAGAAGTGTTGTAACAAAAACGATAAATAGAAAAGAAAAACGCAAAAATTTACGTGGTCCGATAATAGTGAGTTACCAACATCCACGGGCAAAAGAACATGATTCTTTTATGGAGGTTAAAAACATATATAAGAAAGAATTTTACCAATATATCGTTACTACACCACTCTCATAAAATTCACCTATATATTAATCTACTATGCATTAACTAATTTACTATAGCCAAGTTAATAAAGCTTCGCATGCATATGTATATATTAATTTTCACACTCTTATTGTGAGTAAACCCTAGGGTTGGCGACTCACATATGTATATGTTAGTACGTTATTATAAAGTCTCGTATATAAACTTATCATAAGCAACCAAAGATTATGTTTAATAAAACCTCCAGTATAGACAGGAAAATCATTATGATAGAATAGACAAGTAAACTAGTTATACTAATAGGATAAATCTTTATCAATGAACTCTTGTTCTAGTGACAAAAATGAAATATTTCCTAGCTTGTTCCTCATTATCACGAGGTTAAGGGTTCAAAATCAAATCCCATTAGTGGCAATTGCGTGGTGGGTATTTATGCCTTGGTATAGGTAAGTCTGTTAGTACTCGTGTAGCAGAGGATAAGCTACTATAATAAAGTCATGACCTAATTAGATGTGTGGTACTAGTGATATAGATGATGATGTTTAAAGTTACAACTTAGCTAGGGTGGATGGATTTGGGAATTGACAATCAACCACTCCATAAAGACATGGGATAAGACAGGATTAATTAATTGGAAGGTGTTTATTGATTAATAAATAAATAAATAAAATTGGGCAAGTTGGAACTCACCAATAGCAAAAGAGTGGAGGAGTGGCTGTCAACTGTCCCTTGTGAGTTGTGGCAAACCCTACTGATGTGGATATCATCACTTCACAATTTACACACACTTCACTCACAATCACACTCACACCCACACAGTCCACACTCACTCTCTCACACTACAAAATTTGGATTTTCGATCAAAACACTGCCACTATTTATTTTATTTTATTTCCAAAAAAAAAAAATTGCTTGGCCGGTGAACTCCCAACCCAACTACAACCTACAAAAAATATTTGCATAAGATACACTCTACTCTAATTAATTTCTACTTACTACCAACATATCACATCTTACCTAGCTAGTTAGATAATATATATAGTTTATTGTTGAGAAAAAAATTCATCCACAAGGACCACACCATTTTAAACTAGCTAGTTTATAAAGGAGATTGTACTTATCTATACGAACAATTTATCGTTAAAAGCACGGTTTGTTCACCGACAATGGAGAGTCGACAAACACCCCAACGACTCTAAAACAACATCAAATCCTCCTGCACCATCCAGCGACACGAGAAGCTGGTGTCGCCAGTCCCATCATAGCAGCGCCTTCCACCACTACACAGCACC
Source organism: Persicaria maculosa (assembly GCA_963922045.1). Classification (NCBI taxonomy): domain Eukaryota; kingdom Viridiplantae; phylum Streptophyta; class Magnoliopsida; order Caryophyllales; family Polygonaceae; genus Persicaria; species Persicaria maculosa. The sequence goes on from OY998252.1 coordinate 967,256, forward strand.
CCCAACACCCTAAATTATCGACACGGGGAATCGGTGTCGGTGAACTCATCGTGCATTTGACAAGATCGAATTATCACCATAGCAAACCCGTTTATAAATCTATTGTGAAACATATATACTCCGAATGAGAAGTGCATGGATACTAAAATGTTCTAATTAACCATATTCCATCCAAACCCAACTATGCAGTATGCACCACCCATTTAGATATATAATGATCCCTACAACCCCTCATTTCCTTTGTCTATTTTCTTCTACTTTTCATTATGTATATTCTTTTATTTTCCTCCTTTTATAATTTTTTTGGAGTATATTTATTTCTTACTTTATAAGCCATGCACTTCTAACTGAATATTCACCCAAAGTGATATATATGGCCAAAATATGTGGAGAATATATGTATAACTATTTCATATAAAACACACCAATTAAAAAGGATCTAAATCCAATAGAGTCACATGTTTTAGATGAAGTAACTTGTGGCTGAGAGATGGAATTTTATTTATATTTTGTGATTGTGAGAACGAATGAAAAGACATGATGTGGGGAAAAGCATACTTGCACATGCCTCTAAAATAGCTCCCTTGGAATCATCCTAATTCCTAAACAAGGTTCTTTTTAGGATCTCTCAAACCCAAAGTTGCAAGTACCACAATTTTTTATTTACTTTTGATCTATATCCATGTACTTTTTTAGACCAAATACAATCTAGTTTTTTTCAATAATATATTAAAGTGTTATTTATATGATGAAAGATGGGATTTCTAGGTCCGATCGATCGCGTGATGTGTCTCCTTAGAGTATCGAGCTTGAGTTATTTATCCGTCTCTGTTATATATACTAGTTGATGTAAAACCATTAGAGTCTCATATCCTTTCAACCACGGAATATACTGAAAAAATTACACTTATTATCATACATTCTTATAAATCAAGTTCTACCTAACATGAACCCTTTTGTCAATACCCTTGAAGTGAAGTGGCAACCAATTTTTCACACAACAAAAGTGCTAACTCCTAACTAACTTTATACTTCAAAGACATGATCCAATTAATAAACACACACACAAATCCAACCTTTTTTTTTCACCAAACAAAGAAGAAATTAGAGAGAGAAAGGGAACCTAATCCTTTTAAACTTATTGTGGGTGGTAGTAGACTAGTAATAGTGGTTGTAGTGTTAACAAACCCACTTCTACTTTTCTCTTTCTACTTGTTTGCACATTGCTTTCATCTTCAACAAGGAATATACATTATACACCCATTTTTTCTTAATTCATTTTCAATTGCATATAATTTTTTTCTTAAAATTAAATTCAACAAATTAATTAACCTATAAATTTTTTTAAAAAATAAAATAAAATTGCAGTTACACCACTCAAATTGCAACAAATCAATTTTTATATATCCCTGTAATGATAAAAGGTACAAATTAAAAGAATCAATGGTGTGGGTGTACAAGAAAAGGGAAGAAGAGGTGTATATATGAATGTCAATTTGGAATTGATGTATCTAATCAACAAATTAATTCACATGATCAATTGATTAAGAATTAAATCAGATTAATTAAAATCAATATGAATCTAGTAACGACAATCCACCAAAGAAGCCGCGAACACCAGCGTCTTCTCCGATGTGAACATGAACTTGCTTGATTCCGGTTGCTGTTGATCGTCTTGTTCGTCGGCGGGGAGATTGAGGTCCAAACAAAGCAGGTTCCTTGCAGGAGGCGGCTCAATTACAGGCTTCGCCGCCGGAGATCCTCCGCCGGAAGCGTTTATTGGGCGGTGGCGCCTCATGTGGCCGCCGAGCGCCTGGCCGGAGGAGAACTCGGCCCCGCAAATCGCGCAAGCGTGGACCTTGCTCGGTTTGTTGGCGATGACGTCGGCGGCGGTGGGGGCGTTGTTGCTTGCACTCAAGGTGTTCGACGAATTGCACGCCATCTGAAGCGAGAGCCCTAGCTCTTCCGTCTTGACGGTCTCCGACGATTGGGAGGAGTCGTGATTCTCCGACACCGGAAGTGCCGCCTCCGCCGGAGACCTAGGCCGCTTGTGGCTCGCACGGTGGCCGCCGAGCGCTTGGAAGGACGGGAAGCACCGGCTGCACGTCTTGCACTCGTACACGGAGGAGTCCATCTTGGGGGCCTTGGTGGCCCCTTGGGCGAGGAGGATCAGGCACTGCGCCATGTCCTCCTCCTCCTCCGTTGTGTACGTGTACGCGGTGGTGGTGGTGGTGGAGGATGACGTGGCAACATGACAGCTATCGTCGCCGGAGATGGCAGGGCGGGGACGCTTGGTCCGCTTCCCCTTGATGAGGGCCATGTGGTGGTGTTGGTCTTCTTGGGCGAGCATGTTCGATTTGTAACAACTGCTAACGAGAATCGAATCAAGAAGAGTGTCGAATCTCGGAAAATCGAGGTGAGGGAGAGTGTTATGGGGATTGGGGATATATAGGGAGTTTTAAATGGAGGAAATGAAGCAAGTAGAGATGGAGGAAGTGGTGGTGAGGGTGTTGTGTAGGTGAGCAAATATTCCAAGCTTGGAAGTTGGAGATGATGAGGTGAGGTGAGATGAGTTTATAGGATTATAATTATTTATATATATATTTTTTTATAAATATGATGTTGAAACACCCTTTCATTATAGATGTCTTTTTACTCTTTAATATATCTTTTAAATAGGTGTAATTTATATTAAATAGCAATTTTTTATTATTTTTAATAAAATTTCTAATAATAAGTATGGAATTATATATATAAAAAAATAATCAATTATGTTGAATTGAAAAAAGAAAAAGGGAAGGAGGGGATTAAGGGAAGTGGAGGGAGATTCTATCGGGTGGCTTTGAAGCAAAAAAGAAGACTTGTCCTCAACGACTCTCCCAACTCTTTCTCCCACTCTCCAAGTTTACATTGCAAGTCTGCCTCTCCACGTTATTTGCGCTCTCTCTCTCTCTCTCTCTCTCTCTCTCTCTCTCTCTCTCTCTCTCTCTCTCTCTATACAATCACTAACTACCACTTACATAATGCAGTTTGTTAGATTGGTTTTTCTTAATTCACTTGGATCAGTTTTAACCACTCTATATCTAAATCATATAAGTATATAATCTAACAGAGGAATTAACTCTCTCACTCACAAACGACATCATATTTTTACGATAGTTTAAAGTTTAAATCTCTTGTTATTTTAGTCGTATATACGTTTATTTCATTTTATTGTTAATTGAATAAATTGAGTTAGGGTGATTTTTTTAGATATATATGAAAATTTGGAAGTGGCTAGTCCCTACTAGGTCATCAACCAATGACATCCTTATAGATGGAAATACTAAGCTCTCTATCTTGAAAGGGACGGGATACCGATGTAGCAGTTGTTTGAAAGAGTCTAGCAGCACGATCAACGCATCTCTTGACTTCTCTATACACATGGTGGATCTCTACCGCCTCTAACTGATGAAGAATAAGTTTTTTTATTGGTCCATGTTAACCAATAAAAAGAAGGTTTGTACGTTTTTTTTTAGAATTTGAGTTTTTTTTTTTAAAAAACCTTTAGAATTTGAGTTATTTTTAGATATATTGTACATGTAATTAGTGAGTGGGGGATAAAGTCAATTTGAAGTTGCGGTGAATTTATAGCAACTGTAAAATTTAGTTGACTTTGTAGTAATTTGAATTGTGTGTGAAGTGTGATTTGTAAACTGTGAAATGGACCACTCTTTAAAAGATGAAACTCTATCAAATGATTGGGTTGATGATCCATCCAGTTACAGATCATTTTTCCTTTTGTAAAGTGCAATTTCCCTTTTCTTAAAGTATTCACTAATTAATTATGGTAGGATTATACGGATATTCCACGGTTTCTTTAATTACTATCCGTTGCTTTCTAGGTAAGTTTTTGGTTGTGATTAGTTGTATTTAATCAACATTAAGATGGCATTATCTGAATATAAAATAAGTTATATATCTTCTTCAGTTTTTTTTTGTAAGGTCACCAACTGAAATTACATTACAAAAACAAACCCATTTTAGAAATTCATTGCTAGATCTGAGAGTCGAGAATATGCTTATACTATATCGTCTGTGACTATGTCGCATAAGATGTGAGATTCCGACAAATCTCGATTGGATTGTATGAAAATGAGAGTTATATCAGGGATTTTTTCCTGTAAGATCGGAATCCACCTTTTTAACACCAGTATTTTTGAACAGAGAGAATAATTATCTTTGCTATACTAATCGATGTGGGATAAACACATTAATCAGCCATATGATTATTTTATGTACTGTTGAGTGTTCAAGTGACATTTTTGGATGTACATGGACAACTGCAAATGGCTCATATTCAGACCACTGATCCACTAATTGAGCTTAATTAAGCTGTACTAATTAAACTAACTAAGTTTATGCTTTTAAGTCTTTTCTAATCCCGTAGAAAATGGTAGCTAATCATTCAATTCAATTCATGTATCACCGATCCCGATAATTACAGTTAATCATGGGACATTAAATTCGCTTTTTTCGCGGCCAAGTGACCATTAGTAGCGTGTTTTTTAGTGTAAACTTGATTCAAACAGCTCATGTTTTACTTTTATATATGTTGACTTATGTTAATATCCATCATTTTTTATTTTTATTTTAATTTAATTTACCCTAATCATGAAGTTGGTGATCATGTGAACTAAACTTAATTATAAAACGAGTATATGTACATAATTAATTTTAGGTAACAGTTGGATGTAATTATTTAAGCAGGAATCGTTTATCTAATCTTGCATATAATAATGATTAATTATTGCTATAGCACTGAGTGATCGAGTGAACATTAATGCTATAGCACTCAAAATTATAATTAGGATAATTAGTTTAATTTATCATTAATTAAAAACAAGGAAACAGGCCACATGTGGTAGTGTTACTTAGGGGGGAGCACAAGTTGCACAACATACCCAAAACATGATTTAATGAAGGATGGAATTGTGTTTATATATAATACGGAGTATTAATTATTTTTATTAGTTAAAATATGTCGTTTATAAAATATTTATTTTTAAATTTTTTAACAATTTTGTAGTTATATATATTAATAAATATGAATTCAAATGTTTAAAAAATTTATAATAAAAAATATTGATATTTTATATAGTTTTTATCATTTAAAAAAAAATGCGCGTTTAGGTAAATGACATGTTTTTTCAATCAAAAAAGAGTAAATTATTTGATGGGTTACTACTACTCGGGCCACTCACATAAATCTTTATAGAAAAAAAATTCAACCAATCTACACGCTTCTTAAGTTCTTATGAAATAGATATAAAATAATATAATGATCAATTGTCAATCTCTAAAATCAATTTGGAAATAATAATGTGGAAAAAAAAATTAGGTGATCGACGGGCTAAAAGGTAAGCTAGTAATGTAAAGAAAAGATCAAAAGAATACTACCTCCGTATTAAAATACTTGTCTTTTTACTTTTTGGCACGCTTTTTAAGAAGCGAAAAAATCTATAAAATATTAATTTTTTTCATAATTTTTTTTCATAATTTTATAGATAATTATATTAAGTATGAAATTATTTTTGTAAATTAATAAAATCATTGATATTTTATATAGTTTTTATCGTTCATAAAAAACGTGCCTAAACTAAAACAACAAGTATTTTGATACGGAGGGAGTAATTACTAGTCCGTATAGTTTATACGGAGTAGTAGTAATTATCAAATGGTTGACAATTGAAGTTGACTTGGCAGTGGTATGGAACCTGAGTGTACTTTAATAGTACAAAGTAGTTACTTTGGCTAATCCTCCAACTTAATCCCCATTTTCTAGAAATTGAATTTATATTTTCGAAGAATTTTTTTAAAAAAACTAGGCAATTTAACCAATTGTCTGGCTAAATGAGATATATAGCTTAAGAATTGGATTTTTAGAATAAACTAGTTTAGTACCCGCACTTTTGTGCGGTTATTTTTTTTAAAGTTAATACATTTAATATTAAAAAAATGTATAAAATTTTTTTATGAATTGGTTTTAGTTCTTATCAATTAATAACTAACAAAATCTTATCAATTAATAACAAACAAATTATATATTAATCTAATCTAATTAACAAATCCTATATTTCACCAAAAAAATTAATAAATCCTATAGTAATTAAAAAAACAAATTCTTGTCAATTAATAACAAATAAATAAATTTGAAAGTAGATGAATCCTTTCCGAAGAGAAGCTCAGACTGCACATTGCCATATGGCCCGACTTGCATGAGAAGATCATTGTAGAACTGCATGCCCTATAGCTTTGTTGTGTCACCTGTCAACAAACAAATAAATTTGTATTGCTTAGACAAACAGGCTTCAACGGATACAAAGTGTTGATATAATAAGAACTTACTTATAGTTCCATATGGAATTAATGGCTTATAGTTGAAGCTGAAAATCTGGGTCAGGTTATCAAAGTTGGGATGTTGCACGATCAAGTACGTTCCACTGCGAATAGTTCATCTTGTAGTTGAAATTCATAATCGTGACCTTCACCTGCCAGTATTGCTTGGAGTTGAGCTTGCGATGCCAATGCACCCGGATTGGGCACATATGATTAGTGCATCGGACCAAAGGCGAATAGCAAACAAATAAACTAAATAAAAAACGTGATTAAGGAATTCAATCAAAACGAAACTAAAATCCAAAATGAACTCCATAACGAATCCGATGCTAATTTGCACAAATAAATAAACTAAATCAAAAACGTTATTAATGAATCACAAAACGAAGATAAATAAAATAATATTTAACGTACCTTTTTTTTCGAAGCTTCCTATTATTATTCTCTATGGGCACCTTACCTTTATTATTTGACATTGTGGGCAATCTTAATCTAGCTCGGTTGAAAAAACTTTTCATACGACATACCATGAATCACTAACTAATATATAGAGGTGAAACCATGGGATCACCGCCGGATAAGATCGTTTAGCTTAACAAAAAAAAATCATAACTACCAGATACACATTTCAAACTAATCGGCATATCATTTTAAAACATCGGCATATCTTTCATCAATTAAACTAATTGACATATAAAATCGTAACAACCGGATACACGTTTAAAAACAATTAGTTAATTATTGTTAATTGAAATTGAAATTAATTAATTAACAATCATTAAAAAAATCATAACAACCGGATATACATTTAAAAAAAATTGATAATTGATTATTATTAATATAATTAATTAAATTGCAATTAATTAATTAACAAACCATAAATAAAATAATAATAAAAATAACCTATAAAATCATAACAACCGGATACACGTTTAAAAATAATTAATTGATAATTGATTATTATTAATTTAAATTGAAATTAATTAATTAACAAATCTTAAAAAAACAATCATAACAACCGGATACACATTTTTAAAAAAATTAATTGATTATTGATTATTATTATTATTAATATAATTAATATAAGTAATTTAAATTGCAATTAATTAATTAACAAACCATAAATAAAAATAAATAAAAATAACCTACTTTAAAGGAGAAGTCGCCACATGGCGTAATGACTTCTCCTTTAGTATTATAATATAGATTTTCCTAAATTTAAAATATAAATCTCAAAAAAAATCATTGAGAAATATCAAACAATCACATCTAATTAATATACAATATTTTTTCAACTAAGATTATTATCTATATAAATAGGTTGAGACAACTATTAATTAATAGTATTGTTGAAAAATAAACAAATAATATGTCATATATATTAAAAACTACTATCCAATTTAAAATTATACGTGTATACTTTTAAAATTAAGAAACCTAGTTAGATGGAAAATTTCCCAACTCAACCAATGTAAATTAAGTGAATGCCTTTTAATTATATAGAAAAAAAAATATAACACGTATTTGGAAAATTAGAGTCACTAATTTATAACTAACTATATAGTTGGAGGAAATTGAATGTGACAGTAACCATCTTCAAATGGAAGAGTGAAGGGAGGGGAAATGATTTGGAGAACGTGTTGCGTGCACACATAACATTTAATCCATCACTTGTGTTACAAATTACAACAATATATATATACCAAAATATAAATATAAATATATAAATTAATATACGGAGTATATATAAAGGATAAAATCCAAAATTAGAATAAAAAAACCGGATATTGTGGTGGGCGGCGCATCGGGATTTACTCCTCACCTCTACCTTCAACTTTTTATTTTATTTTAGCTTTATTTTATTATGGTAAGTTTCCAGGTGGCGTGGAGTGAGTGGCCAGAGATTCTCCTTCTTGAATTGGTAAATAAAGAGCGGCCATTACGGGGTTCGAACCGGGGACCTGTGACTATTATCCACAAGTCCTTTTCGGTGAGCCATTCCGGAATGGTTCAGAGATTCTCCTTCGTAGCTACAGCTTTCCTATTAGCTTGGTGTTGCTAAAGGTTCCGTTTGGTTCGGTACACTTTTTTTTTTCCGTGGGAAAGTAGTGGATGCGTTTTATTTTTATTTTTGGAAATTTTGAAGAATTTTAAGGTATTTTTTTGGTCTAACAGATTCTCCATTACAATTAATTTGGAAAAACAGCAGAAAATATAGAGATAATTCTCTAAATCTTCAGTATTTTCCAAACTAAATGATTCTTCAAATCTTCGAAATGGATAGGTGGTTGAAGTTAAAACAAACCTAATTTGAAGAATATGTATTTCGTTTCCCCATTTCTCTAAATTTTAGAGAAGTTGTTGAAGATGGTCTTAGAGTTCGTTTGGTTAACAATTGAAAAACCTAGGAAGTGAAAAAACCTAGGAAGTATGATAAATACATGTGTTTAGTTGTAATTTTTTTCTTTCAAAATTACAGGAACTTTAATTCCCAGGAATTTCCTATTATTTCCATCATTTTGTGTACAAAATTACCACTTCCACCATTTGAAATTCCTATCATTTAAAAACTAACCAAACATCTTTTTTCCATTAACCGAAATTACAATTGACGGAAATTTAATTCACGTGAATTAAATTTCTGCGAATTACACTTCCCATGTTCAACCAAACGAGGCCTAAGAATGATCTGAACAATTTTTAAAATAAAAAAAATGGAATAATTTTTTCTCATTATTTAAAAAAAAACGTATTTGGATTCTTTAAATCCAATTTATTTATAATTTCTCAAAATGCAACTATAATGTACATTCTCTGTTGATTGTCCGTGGTTTACACCTAAGATTTGAGGTCTTGCCATGTGTGAATTAGATTTCGAAAAACTTCGGTGCCGAACCATATGAAAACAAAAGTCGTATTGGATTTTAAATTTTTTTTTGTTATAAGGTCAGGATTCACCCTTCTAACATTATATTATATATATATATATATATATATATATATATATATATATATATATATATATATATATATATATATATATATATATATATATATATATATATAGAGAGAGAGAGAGAGAGAGAGAAAGAGAGAATGGGTATAAAGTGCACACCCCTTAGGGTGTACCTTGTGCACGATTCCTGGCCGTAGATGTGAATGGATCGGATGGCTGAGATTAAAAGGTTTATTTTCTTTTTTTTTATATAAAATTGATGGGGCCCGCGCACTAACTTACTCATAGGGCTGTTATCTGAGCCGAACAGCTCGAGCTCGGCTAGGGCTCGGCTCGAAAAAGCTCGGCTCAAGCTCGTTCGTAGAGGGAAAACGAGCCGAGCTTGAACATAGTTTTAGGCTCGAACCGAGCCCGAGCCCGAGCCGAGCTCGGAAGCTCGATACCGAAAATCACTAAAATACCCCTAGGGTTATAAGATAAAAGCGCTTAGGGTTTTTCAGAAGTTGGCGTCTTCAGTCTTCAACATCTTGGCGGCGAAAGTGAGAAACTGAGGAAGGAGAAAGCATCCTCCCGTTCTGTTCAGAGTAGTAGCGCAGCAGTGTCGGCCGGTGAACAGCAGCAGTAGCAGCGCGGCGCCGGCAGCATCCTTCTCTCGCTTGTCCTCCTCGACTCGTCCTTCTCGCTCGCGGCTGGTTCTCCTCGACTCGGACTCGTCGCTGTTCAACTGTCCTCCTGCAATACCTCGAGTCCCCGACCAAGTACTTCTTCATCTTACTTCTTAGATCTATCCCAGATCTCTCCCAAATCTCGCTCTCCCAGATCTCTCTCCTCCGATCATCTCTCTCTAGTCTCGATTAGGTCAGGAATTTCACTCTCTCTCCCAAATCTCTCTCTTGAATCTGGCATCTCTCGCAGATCTGGCATCTCTCGCAGATCTATTGTTGCTTCTTGAATCTGTAATCTCTCTCTCGAATCTGTAATTTTATATTTGACTGAATCTTAATATCTTATATTGAATGCAAGTGGGTTTACGAAATTGAATTTGTTCTGGCTATAGATTAGGCGTTACTTTTTCTGGATTATTGCTTTAATTTGCCATTGCAAAATATACCCCTTTGGTGCTAGAGTTTATACGAGGATTAGAAGTTTCAATGGTGGATCTAGGGGCTCGTTGTGGCAACCTACTAATTGAGCTTTGAAATGAATTGCATAAACGAGCCAAACGAGCTTGAACAACGAGTCGTTCGTTCGGCTTGATCGAGCTTAAACAAGCCGAGCTCGAACATGTGTTTGGGCTCGCGAGCCGAGCTTGAGCATTAAAAAAAGCTCGTATAAAATTTAGGCTCGAGCTCGGCTCGGCTCGTTTTCTATTCGAGCCAAGCTTGAACATACCGAGCTCGGCTCGTTCGGCTCGAATATCACCCCTACTTACTCATCCGGCCTAACTCGCTATGAATTATGGGTGTGGGGCGCGTGTGATGTGATGTTTGAATTTTTGGGTAGAGATATTGTTCATGGTGGTGGGGCCCAACAAAATTTGTTTCCGGATTTGTTGTGTGGAATTGGATTTATTGGCAATATAATATTAAAACAACCTATTACTTATCCCATAAATCATCCAATGTATTTTTTTTTTTAATCTTTTTTTTTAAGAAAAGATTTTGGGTTTGTTAAAAATATCCCACTAATATGAATATGAATGAATTTCAGTTTGTTGTGTGGAATTGGATTTATTGGAGATTTTTTATTATTTAAATACATAGGTCATAACGTCATATCCAAATATTTTTGTTTTTCTTTTATAAAAAATGTTTAATGGATTAGAAAAAAAAGGGAAAATCGGTTAGTAGATAATTGTAATTGTGAAGTACCGGTTTGTTGATTTTTTTTTTTAAATGGTTACTTCGGTTGAATCGGTCAATTTAACGCGTACATTAAACGATAATTAGGAGATTATTCAGTGAAATTATTATTTTTACGAGGTACACAAAAGCGATGAATAATTGCATAACCATTGTGAATAAGTAATTTTTATAATTATTCGGTTGAATCGATCGATTTAACGCGTTTATTGAACAATAATTGAGATATTATGCAATGGAATTATTATTTTTACGAGGTACACAAAATCAACGAGTAATTGCATAACCGTTGTGAGAATAAGTAAATTGTTAGAATTATTCGGTTGAATAGGTCGATTTAACGCGTACATTTAGGGCTGTTATATGAGCTGAACAGCTCGAGCTCGGCTCGGGATCGGCTCGAAAAAAGCTCGACTCGAGCTCGTTCACTTATCTAAACAAACCGAGCCTGAACATGATTTTAAGCTCGGTTGAAAGCTCGGCTCGTTCGATTTAGGCTCGAATAGCTCGAATAATATGAAATTTCTAAAATGTTCTTTGAGTTAATATGTTACGACCAAGTAAAACTACTTAAAGCTCGAAAAAAGCTCGGCTCGAGCTCGTTCATATACTAAAACAAGCCGAGCTTGAACAAAAAAGAAAGCTCGTTTAAAAATTGAGCTCGGCTCGGCTCGAGCTCGTTTAACAAATGAACAAGCTTGAACATGACAAGCTCGGCTCGTTCGACTCGAATAACACCCCTACGTACATTGAACGATAACTGGGATATTATTCGGCAGAATTCTTACTTTTACGAGGTACACATAAGAGATGAATAATTGCATAAACATTGTGAATAAGTGAAAAATTTAAATTATTCGGTTGAATCGGTCGATTTAATGCGTACAGTAAACGATAATTAGTGGATTATTCAGCGAAATTCTTATTTTTATGAGGTAAAAAAAACCAAATCAGAATAATCACACAAATTGGGGCAAATCAAATTGAAGCTTCGAAATCACACAAATTGCTAACAAATTCAACACAAATTGGGGCAGATCGATCAGAAATCCAAACACCCACACAATCACCTTTATATTTAATTACCCCGATTAGCCCGAACAAAGAAGACCCCAGATGAATTGGCGAGGACGACATGGCCGGTGGTCACCGACGATCTGGTGGCGAGGACGCTCACAGAAGCCTCTGCCTTCGCCTTCGACGACTGATTGTGGAATCAAACCCTGCCTCCGATTCACATCCGTGCACCGCCGCCTAACCCATATTTAACTCAATCGATCCCAAAAAAAAAAACCTACATATATCGTGGCTTACCCATCTCAATTCGAACTCCAAGGAGGGAGGCCGCCGGAGTTTCTGTCAGACGAATGCTTCGGAGCGGAAAGAAGAAGAGAGGCGACAGTCAGATTCCCCGAATTCGGTGAAACGAGGAGACCGCCGCCGCACTGGGGAGAGACAGCCAGCCGCGGACTGGAGTCGCCGGTTGCAGCCGCACTGGCCTCCGGTAAAGCCGCAAACGCTGCGAAGGCGGGGCCGACGGTTGTTGTTGGGGTTGGAGCCGATGTCGACGGGGGAGGTGGGTTTCAAATCTTCCAATGTCTGATATGGAGTTTTGAGGTTGAAATTGACCGGTTTTGGTCTTTTAGGTTTTATTGGAGATGTTATGCACGCGCTCAATTGCTTCAAAGGAAAGGCCGGCCTCTTTTTTTTTTTTTTTTTTTTTTAACAATTACACGTGGCGTGGTAGAGGTCATCCGATCCATCCATATCTACGGCCAGGATTCGTGCACTAGGTACACTCTAAGGAGTGTGCACAAGGGAACCACTCCCTATATATATATATATATATATATATATATATATATATATATATATAGAGAGAGAGAGAGAGAGAGAGAGAGAGAGAGAGAGAGAGAGAGAGAGAGAGAGAATGGGTAACTTGTGCACAAGGATTAGGGTGTACCTTGTGCACAATTGTAAGCCCTTGATTTTAATGAAATGGAGGGCTGATAACCATCCACGTGGCCATGTGTTTTAAAAAAAAAACAAAAAAAAACAATCTTCAAACTCTATTTTATATGCGTGAGAAGCGCGTGTGAAATTTTGGGGAAAAAAACCCTAACCTCCCTACTTTCTTCTTCTTATTGAACTATCGGCCGAAAGAGAGCAACCCAGCATCTTCACCAATGGTCTTCTTCACCGGCGGCAAGGTCCCCACCATCGTCGCACTGCTCTCATACAACCGGCGACCTTCGAATCTTCGATCGGGACACAGCATGAGGTTGAGCCTTAGATTCCGAGGTGTCTGAGCACCTTCGATCGAACCTCCGCCTCGCCTGGGCTCGTCTCCGCCTCGCCTTGCCTCACCGATGAATCGTTTCCTCGCCTCCGTCGCCTTGCCTCCCCGTCAAATGTCCTCCTCGCCTCCGCCTCGAATGGACGCTCCTCGGCTCCAGGGTCAACCACCGATGACGAAGAAGCGGGTGCTGACTGCTAAGGTCCTCTGGCGGGCGGCGGTGCTCAGCGTCCCCTGCAGATTGCCTTCGGCACCACCATGTTCATCGATGGGCCTATGGTATTGTTAAAAAATCCGATCCCCCAATCTCTCTGTTCATGATTGAATCTGCAGGTGTACCTCTCTTTAGATTTAGGTTTCTTGTGTTGTTATTTTTTAGGTTTAGATTTTCGGCAATTGGAATTAATCTCTTTGAATTGGTGTTGTTGCATAGATTAATCTTATTTGGAATTGATGTCGATAAAGAGTCTATAATGATTATTAAGTGAAATTCGAGCATTATTCGGTGAATGTATAAATATTATTCACGACTATTGTCAATTTTTTTTAGAGAAATCTGACATTGTTAATTTTTTTGTTACACATAAAACATTATTCGGTGGAATACAAGAATTATTCGGTGAATTTCTAATGATTATTCGTTTATATACAACATTTTTTTTAATCGCAACACATAAACTATGAGATGTTTCAGTGAAATCTGAGCAATATTCGGTGAAATATGAAGCATTATTCATTAAAATCGTAAGTGTTGTTTAGAGATTTGGGATTTCTTTTGTTTGAATTTGATGAACAAAATATTATTCGGTAGTACGTGACAAATTATTCAGTAGAATTGATTAATTTCGTTTTGAACTCGATGGAAAAAAAAAAGATTATTCGGTGTTATGGGAAACATTATTCACCAGAATTGACAAATCTTTAAAACGAATGAAATCAGAATCAGGTGGTTTAAAAAAACCATTTATTCCCCACAAAAAAGCAATTTTTTTCCAAATATTTTATATATTTTTAAAAAAAGCATATCAAAAACAAAAAAAAAACAAAAAAAAAACAGGTGAGTTTAAAAAGAAACAAGTGGGGGTTAATTTAAAAAAAAAAACAAAAGAAACGTGAATCTATAAAGGAAAAAAAAAAAAAAAAGAAAGGGCTTGGTGGCTCAATATTGCTCATTTGCCCTCACGCGCCATTGTACAGGAGAGTAAGTGATTTTTTTTAATGCGGGTCCCCCATATTTAAAGCAAAAATAAATTAAAACTCTTTTTAATCTTGGCCATTCGTTTCATACATTTAATGGCCAAGATTTGTGCACTAGATACATTTTAAGAGGTGTGCACAAGGGAACCACTCCCTATATATATATATATATATATATATATATATATATATATATATATATATATATATATATATATAAAAGGAGCTTCACTATCACTTATATTTTGTGGTGTTTTTATTTTGCTTGTTTGATGTGTGGGAATGACCCACAATCCCAAGGTTAAGTTCATCAAGCATCCAAACGGAGCCTTAAGAGGGGAGGTGATGATCGAGTTTGGGAGAGGAATACGTACGTAAAACACCAATAAGTTTTTTAGAATTTGGGTGAAGGGATCAAATGTTTACAAGTAGTTCCATCAGTTAGTCATCCTAAACCCAAAGCAAAACCCTCTTTTTTTTTAAAGGGAAAAAAAAACAAGAATTAGTTGGAAAGAAGTAAGAAAAAAACCAAAAAAAAAAAAAGTATTCCTTTCCAGCTCGAGTGTACACATAACATACACCTCAAATTCATGCACATATATATATTCTTGTCTTACTATAGCAATCTACATTGCCAATATAATAATAGTATTATATATTTATAATTTGGATATATTATATTGTATGTAATTACTTGCTTGTAAGTTGTTACACAAACTACATCTTGTCCACCTCTCACTGATTCTCTCGCAAAGATCCCTGGAAATATATTTTGGTTTAATTTAAAGTGCAAGTCATGGATACCAAGTCATCTAACACTACCCATTTCTTGATTATTATATATATTATGCATAAATACTTGACCAAAAAAAAAATTAATAGAGTTGGCTAGCTAGACAGGAGATTATTAAGATGAATCAGTAAGATTTAATTTATGTAACATACTATCATGTTTGTCAAAAAGTTATAGATCCTACTATAAAATATTAATTTTTTAAAATAATATCATACTTATCGTTAATAAATATAATACAGTACGTATTATTTAAAAAAAATAAAAATTAATATTTTATAAAATTTTAAACTACTTAAAAGTATTTAAAAAGCATATTAATTAATTAATGAGTCGGAGAGATTTAAATTATGAAGGCAAGATAATTAAGTAACCAAAAATACAAGTAAGATGGCTCCATTTGTATAACACGTGTCGGGTGTACGTATATTACTATATTAATAATTATAGAGAAAATTTGCCCAACGGGCCTATTTTTTGAGCCTAAATGAGGGAGTGTCTCCCAAGTCCGGCAAATAAGATTTTTGTCCACCTCTAATTTTTTGGACAAAATTGCCCCTAAGATTTTAACCTAATCTAAGAGATTTGGAGCGTTTCAGCATCTGGCATTTTGGCGGCTCCTCCTTCTCTCGCTCTCTTCCTCGCCCTTCATTCTCTCTCGCTCAACACGACAATCGTTCCGACACAGACGAGCGACCATGGCGGCTCCTTTCTAGGTCTGCTGCAAGCCTGCAACAGATCCGACACAGACGAGTGACCATGGCGACCATGGCGGCAGCAACAGACGAGCGACCATGGCGGCTGTGTCGGAGCGACCATGGCGGCTCCTCAGATCTCCTCTTCAGATCTGTATTGAAGCGCCTCCTCTCCACGCTCCAATTGAAGCGCCTCCTCAGATCTCCTCTTCTTCATGCCTCCTCTCCAATTGAAGCGCCTCCTCTCCACGCTCCGAGTCCATCCGGTCGTCATCGAGCTCGACGAGGACGAGATCGCCGCCCTATCTTCTTTGCTCGACGAAATCAGCAAGCGGCGACGAAAGCTGTTGGAGATCGGCGGAGCAGGAGGCCGAAGATTGGAATCTACAAGCCGAGATCAAGCGCGCGGAACTGGGAGTTCGCAGGGGATCTCACTATCGACGGCAAGACGAAGAGGAAGAGCCTCTAACTCTGCTCGATTTCAGCAAGGATTGGTGGATCTCGCTGGCTCTGCTCGATTTCAGCATGTATGGTTGTCGTTGCTGATGCCTCCGTGAGTGATTGCTCAGGTAATCGTTTAATTGAACGCGTTGATTGATGATTTGTCTCTCTCTGTCTCTCGTTGAAATGTATTTTCAAGAACTGGTAATCGTTTAATTGATTCTGATATGAGAACAATATCGTAGTTGCTTTTGATCTAGCTGAAATTGATTCGGAGTGAATTTGATTGATTTCAATTAGCTGTTGAAAGCTTCGATGTGAGTAGGTGGTAAGAAACTTGGCGCTTGTTTGGATCATTAGGGGGAAAACACTTCTTTCAATTAAATGGGGCTTTTGTGAATTTGATCAATTGGGAGGAAGTTTGACTAATTGGAAATTGGATTTTGTGGCTGAATTCACTGTTTGAAAGATCTTCCTTTACTTTCCTTTACTTTGATTCATCAGGCTAAGTAATTAGATTAAACATAAAAATTGTAGCTTAAATTTGAGGTTTAGGCTGTAGAAATTGTTGAGAATTTTTCAAGCATGAAGCTGCCTCTTGTCTGCTGCTTATTCTTTAGTTTTATACAGCTCCCCTCTCATAGCCTTTGACTTCCTCATTGTGGATTATATTATTTAGTTAATTAACAATTAGTTTTTATGTTGAGAATTTTCTCCCTAATCTTGCTAAAACCATAAACAACATTGTTGAAACCATAAACAACGTTGCTGAAACCCCGGTTTCAGCAGCAACAACAATGCTGAAATCGGGTTTTCAACAACGTTGTGGAAGGAAATTTGGAGTTAGACTCGTGAGAGGAATATTTTTACTCTTTTGGTTAGGACTCTTAGTTTGGTCCTTCTTTTTTTGCTGAAATTATTGGTGTTGAACTTGCTTTAAAACTAGAATTTGCTGAAATTATTGTTGTTGAACTTGCTTTAAATCTCCTTTAAAAGCCTCTTAGCTCAATGGTAGAGCAATGTGCTTATGCACAAATACGTGGGTTCGAATCCGCATAGGCTAAATTTTATACCCCGTAACACGGTTTCAGCAACAACAACATTGCTGAAACCGTGGGTTTAGCATCAATAACGTTGCTGAAATCGGGGTTTCAGCAACTCCGGTTTTGGCAACATGAAAAAAAAACAGTAATGCAAAAAGAAAAAAAACTGCTGAAACAGAGGGGGAACAGGTGTTTAAGCAACCCAAGAAACGTGGAAAAAACAAGGTAAGATGGAGAAAAAAAAACCTCAATTTCAGCAACTTCGGTTTCAGCAGTTTCTGCAACGCGGGAAAAAAAAAAAAAAACTAAATTTCGTGGAATTTTTTTTTTTTGCTGAAAACAAAAATTTTAGCATGATGAAAAATTCGGTGGACAAATCCCAAATATGGAGAGGGTGGGAGACGGATTCCTAATATAGCCTAATTTCGTGGCCTATATGGAAATTGCCCCATAATTATATGGTTAAATTTGCTTAAATCGTTTAATAAAAAAAAATAACAAATGGTTGAGATTGAGATCGAGAGTAAGAGTGGAGAAATCTTTTACATTGATGGAAAAAAAATTACTATTTTTTTCTCTTTATTTATCAAGAATATACTACAGATTCATCATTCATCTTTATCAATTAAGTCAATTATAGTATCTCTAACAGATTATCCATTTTAGAGATTTTAGTGTTTTTGGAAAATTTTAAGGTTTGTTATCTCATTCTTCAATGGAAAAGCAAAAAAAATAGTGTTTCTCAAATTTCATCCTCTAAGAATATAAACAGTTGGAGTTAAAAATACGTACTACCTCCGTTCAGAAGATGATCTTATTCATCCGATTTTTGGAGAGGGACTTTGTTAGCACACAAGTTCAGAGGTGTATAATGATGGGCCTAAGAATAAGCACATTGAAGCTAGTAATTGGGCCAGGTTCAAGAAACGACGTAATCTTTGTCAATGGCCCAACTATTATTAACCTCTCTAAATCCAATCCATTTGGTAGTTGTATCATATAGCTAGGTTGATCTTCATATCCTCTCAAAAGACACTTGTTTCATACATGATAATTAAGCAATGGATTCACACTATTCAGTTCGGATCTCCTGGTGACTCGTCCATTCGACTTCTTCCTTCTCCAACAATGCCATCGCTTGGTTCGTCTTTATGAGACCATTTTCTATTCTCGTTGC
Source organism: Persicaria maculosa (assembly GCA_963922045.1). NCBI lineage: Eukaryota > Viridiplantae > Streptophyta > Magnoliopsida > Caryophyllales > Polygonaceae > Persicaria > Persicaria maculosa. The sequence continues at coordinate 986,094 of OY998252.1, forward strand.
CTTCGTTGGCAAGCGAATCTTGTTACAGATAGCATTGGAAATTATCCTTTTACTCATAAGGATTTCCTACAATGGTTCCCAGGGAAATTCAGAAACTCGAAAAAATAGAAACTCAAATTCTTATGTAAACTTATGAAAATTTCAAACGTATGGATCTGTTTTCATTTTCGTGTAACATGGATATGTTCTGACGCCAAAAAAAAAAAAAAAAGGTTATCCAAAATGCACAACATGTGGCTCAATAATATTTTCCAACGGATATGTGTACGAATTAATCGCCCAAATCAAGTATATAAGCCAAAACAATAAAGTAATATAATGGATGGATCATGTGATGATGCGGTGCCAAATAGCTAGTAATTAATCAACCATCAGTTGATAGTTTCGACTTGGTTGGTACGCGTATTGCGCTTGGGCGTGCGTGCCCCCCACGTCGGATATTACCCACCGTAATTTAACATGGTATCAGAGCCGAGGTTCGGCTAAGTGCGGTGTGGTTTGGATTCCTGGTCTTAATTGGCTGGCCGGTCATAAGGCTTAAGTTGTCAAGTGCAACTGACATTAATGCGTGGCCAAGCAGTTGCACTTGAGGGGGGGTGTGGAAAGATGGAAAAATAGAACCATCCCACATTGGTTAGAAATTGTATCCAAGTCTTGCATATAAGTCGGAGAGCTACCCCACCTAACACCAATTGGTTTTAGGATGGAACCCCACTCGGCTTGTGTGCTCGGCTTGATTAGCGCGTTTGCGCTTGGCGTGCGTTGTCCCCCCACGTCGGATGACCCACCGTTATTTCATAATAAGCCTACTTTAATCCGTCATTAAAAATTAATTTAGTGAGGGAGGTTCATGGTCTACAAGACTAGAACGTACCTGCAGGATTTAATTAAAGCCTAATTACAGTTTTGGCATAATCTCGTGGCTATAGGTGTGTGTGTACAAAAACACTAGTGTGTTTTTTAGTGTTGGGGTCAGTAGTGGAATTCGTATAAAGTTCACTCTTTTGCACGTTCAAGTCACGTGCGCTGCTCCGGTCGAGCTGGACCGGATCGGCTCGGCATTCATCATGCAACTTATATAGCTTAGGCTGTGAAGGCAATAGGCATACCGGCCGCCCGGGCCCCACGGCCGGCCTAATCATGTGCATTTCACTATTTGACGTTAATCTCGGCATAAATATACTTATGTTTCCATTAATTATTTATTATTAGATGTTTTGTTCGACGAAATGTGTCATTTACTATAGGTCTGACCTGCTATGTGCACAAGTATTATATCGTCAAATGCAAGCGGTCGAAGCACTAATCTCGGAAATCGGAGACAACATAGGCCAACTATCACTAACATCCGATGTCAACAAGGCTCCAAGAAATCGACAAATCACCTCCATATGCAAGAGCTATCGGGAAGGTTGATGAATTTTTCCGACACCAACATATCAATTATCAAGTGTTGAAGATATTTGGTGTCGCCACCGACGGCACAGATCGGTGGATATATATAGCCCCCAACTACCTACAAAATACACATCCCAACTGCTCTCTTCATAATTTTCTTTGACCTTTATCGGCTCTAAAGGTCGGTGTCGGTTAGACCTATGCTAACACCAAATGATAAAACGGTTGTCCCGATAACTAGGCGGTTTACTATTAACTCGCGCTTTTTTTAGAATGTTAAAAACTATATAAAATATCCATTGTTCATAAAACGTTTTTAACATGCAATTTCGTACTTATAATACTACGAAATTGTTTTTTAAAAAATGAATATTTATATAGTTTTCATCATTTTTTTTAAAAAATATATAGATAATAAACGGCATATATTGTCGAACAAATGGAGTATATACTGTATGTGTTAATCTATTAATTCAAATTACTATCATAATTAACATTTGCATGTGATCATGAGTATTTGATGACTTTTTTTTTATATATAATTATAACCTGGCGACAACCAAGCAAACCCTACTAGATCAATCATCGATGATCACTAATTGATTTTACTTTCAGAAAATATAACTCACATGAAGAGGAGGGCCAAATAAGATTTTCATTTTCATACTTTTGAGAGTGAAACAAAATACCAAAAATCCCAAACATATGTGGGAACTTTTTTAATTTTTAATTATTTTCCTACTTTTGAAATAGATTTATCAAGATTTATCAATTTAACTTATGTCAAAAACCTATATATATGTTAAAAAAGACCGTTTACTTTTTTATTAGATTATGGCAATTGACTTCATAGGCCAAGGCGTAGATGAATGCTAATTACGTTTGTGTTTATCTTTTATTTTTAGGATTGATTGAAATTGATGGTTTGTGTTGTTTTCATCTCCATTATGATTCACGTTCTTTGATTTTCAATATCCAAAATTGAAGATCTATCCATTTCAAGGGCCCCTTAATTCCCCAATATGTATATATATACCGGTCAAAACATAATCCGATCCGAAAATCCGACCCGACCGTCCGATTTTTTTTAGGTCAAGACCCGAAAATTTTGACCCGGAATTTTTTTTCGACGCGAACCCGAAAAATCGGAAAATTTCTTGGAAATCTGGGTTTCGACCTGGTGACCCGATTGACCCAGTTGATTTATAATTAAATATAATTATTTTTTTATATATATAATTAAAATTTATCATAAAATTATCAAATCAAGATTTTTTTAATTTAAAAAATAAAAAATTGACAAACCCGAAATCGACCCGAAACCCGGTCAACCCGGAAATACCCGGGACCCGTTTTACCTGAGACCCGAACGTACCCGACCTGAATGACCCATTTGACAGGTATATATATATGTCAGGAATATTATTGTGTAAAAAATTATTTTATTGTCAAGTGCCAACTAATATTAACTACATGTACGTGGATAATATCAAATGAATCCTCCTTGGCTATAATTTCCCACATCGATTGCAAATGAATAAATAACATGGTAGTATATATAAATTGATATACACTTCCTTTTATTAACAACAGACTTTAGAACATAATTCACAAAAAAAAAACAAATTTTAGAACATAATTTCCATAAACTTATATATTGAGTTTTTTTATATAAGAAAAGAATTTGAAAAAAAATATAATAAACTAAGGGTCTGTTTGACACAAGTTTACTCTAGCTTTTTAAAGAGTTATGGGAAAAAATTTCGCAATTTTTGAAAAAATATTTTTATAAAACTCTATGTAATTTATTAGGTCAAACAAGAATTTACTTTATTAATCTAGCCATCAAGGCAAAAAATTTGCCCAAAAATTTTCAGATCTTAACTTTCACCTCAATTTCGTGATTTAAACTCATCATTTTGATAAATAATAATTTACTCTTTTTTATGGTGTATTTTATTTCTTTGTATTTTATTTAGAGCACCAATGATTGTGTTAAGCATATTAAAAAATTGACAACTTTAGTTAGCTAAAAAAAAAAGTTGCAAGGCCTACAACTTTTTTCTTTCGGTAAAACGTCGGTGTTATTTTATATATAAATAATCATCGCAAGAGAAATTTTATTGAAATCTAACACCGATTTTTCATTTAAAATTGCTATCTTGTTTTTATGCAATTGAAAATATTATCGTCATCAAGTTTTTAAACATATCATTAGCTAGCCAGACTAAATAAGACCTTAAATTTAAAATGGAGAAGTGCATTGTATGCTTATCCTAATCTAATTTTTTATGAATTGATCTTAAGAGGTTCGTAATACAAATTAGTTGAATAGTCACCCTTCTTAATCAACATTCGTGGCATAATAATCCACTTCCTACTTAACTATACCCTCACTATATATTTCTTAATTAATTCATAAAGGTTGTCATGTTCTTGTTAGGTGATGTTGAGTGCCATAGTGCCATCGCTACTTATTATTACTCCTTCCTCCGTCTTAAAACAGTTGTTATTTTACTTTTAACACGTTTTTTTAAAAATAATAAAAACTATATAAAATTTTAGTATTTTATAAAAATAATTTCATACTTTATACAATTATTTATAAAATTATTGAATTTTTTTTAAAAAAAAATTGATATTTTATAGAGTTTTTAGTTTTTTTAAAATGTGTCAAAAAATTAAACGACAAGTTTTGTGAGACGGAGGGAGTATCATTTAAAAAAAAATACAACTACAATAAATAAAATATTGAAATCCATCTGAAGTCGTGAACACAGTCGAACATGCGATAGTAGACTAACACCATTTATATATATACTAAGATTGTTATGTTCAACGTACTTTCGACGTGAAACTCTCTAAAAAAAAAATTGCAATTTGGCCTTTAAAAATTTATGATTCATGTGAATGCATTAAGAGATTAATAAGGACAAATATGGCGCTAATTATTGACCTAACCGGCCAAATGCATGTTGTCCAATAGATTTACAAATAAATAATTAAAGTGGCCATTCCAAATAGATTTACAAATAAAGTCATTTCTTCAAATTTATCTAATTGATAATCATGTCTTGTATATATACATCTAAGTATCTAACACTCCTAGCTATAAATAAATGCTTTAATTTAATTTCGACTCTCTCATTGGCAAATTCAATCTTATCATATATGCGTATGGCAAAGCTAAATGAGTCGTTCCAATGCAAATAACATGTTAACTATACTTATATTTTCATAATTAAACCGATCGAAGTGAGTATATAGTAAGTGGTAGGAGTGCAGCCAGCGCCACACCGGACGGAGCTGTACTTTAACCAATATATATAAACTCCACATGTTACCTTAATTATGCATTTAAAATTTGGGTTTTTTTTTATTAACATAAAATTAGGGCTCATACAAAACAAAGGGGAATCTAATCAGTAATCTCTCATCCACTTTAGAGTTAAAACAATTCGACCTTTCTACACTCTCCCGGAACTCATTACACGTCTCCAATTTCAGCTCTACTGTTAGTGGGGCGGTACAAATTAGATTATCTTTAACAATTATTCTATTTGAGGATTTTAAAAATTTATATTTTTTTAATTGATTTTTTATCTCATTTAGAAAATGAAAAATAATAGAAAAAATAATGAGATTTTTATAAATCTACAATATTTTCTAAAACTAAATAATTCTATATATTTTTTAAATAAATACCCAATAATTTATTGTAAAAATATGTTTTTTATTTTCAATTTTAAAAAAGTTGTTGGAGATAGTCTTACAAGTTAGACTAACTTATGCCCCAGTCGGGGTGGCCTACTGGTAAGGAGCAAGGGGAGGAATACGGAGGTCCCGGATTCGATCCCTGCTTCCGCCTATTTTACCTTGCTACTTACTAGTGGGTTTGCCACCGAATGTGGGTTCCTCGTTATAAAAAAAAAAAAAAAAAAGTTAGACTAACTTATTCATACTAACAATTGAAATTAACCCCCACATATATAATAGTAAGCATGAAATTACTCATATTTTTAAAAAAATTATATTTATTAGTAATAAGTATGAAATTATACTTAAAAATTTAATAAAAATATTAGTATTTTATATAATACTGAATAGCTTAGTAGAAGGAAAATATATCTAAATTTTCATAATTTACTTAAGTTTATATATAAAATAATCAATTCGATTTCTTAAAAATCGTCAAATTCACCATTTTGGAAAATCGGATATAATATAACTGATCTAGATTAATTCCAAACATTATTATTATAATATAATTAAAAATATAATCACTTAATAGTGTTCTAATTAACACATTTTATAAAATAAACTTGAAATACCATAAATTTTAATAAAATATACTAGTATTAACTATCCTACTCAATTATATAAACTTAATTTATTTAATCGGAATCCAATCACATCAAAAATCCAAATTCCAAAATATGCTTGAGAGATCCCGATTAAGAAGGGCAGTTTTCACCGGATGACCGGCCCCAACCGGTCACCCAAACGGCTATAAAACCCCACTCTCCGACTGTCAACGTATCCCAAGTCCCCGCATCACATAACTCCGATCACCCTCTCCCCCCAATCACAGCCGTCCAAATCCAAACCGACCGACGATGCCGATCTCCCGCATAGCAATCGGCCGGCCGGAGGAGGCGTCGCACCCCGACACGCTAAAGGCGGCATTGGCCGAGTTCATCTCCACCCTCATCTTCGTCTTCGCCGGCGAGGGCTCCGGGATGGCGTTCAACAAGCTGACCGACGACGGCTCCACCACCCCCGCGGGGTTGGTCGCCGCCGCCCTCGCCCACGGGTTGGCCCTCTTCGTCGCCGTTTCCGTCGGGGCCAACATCTCCGGCGGACACGTCAACCCCGCCGTGACTTTCGGCGCCTTCGTCGGCGGGCACATCTCGCTCCTCAGGGGGATCATTTACTGGATCGCGCAGCTCCTCGGCTCCACCGTCGCTTGCCTCCTCCTTAAGTTCGCCACCGGTGGCCTCGTAAGTTAATTACTTTTTTTTTATCACAAGTTAATTACTTAATAAATTAATAATTACTTCATCAACAAATTTTATATCCGTTTACCCTTTTTACCATCAGAAACTTTTGCTGTACTTTCTATCTTATTAAACTCCCAATCTAAACCGCCTTTTTTAAAATGAGATTAATTAACTATTTTAAATAATGATACTGTGATATAAAACCTTTTGTTCCTTTGTAACGTAAATCCAAATTCCAAATGATTCTTTACCATAGGACATTTGGATACATTATCAGAGATCATAGGGGAACCCGATCTACGCTAAAGCTGGTCCAAGTCCTATCCTTTCGGTCACTGGGTCGGAAAGATTTGCACTTTGGAAGGGCATTACAGCTGCAGTAAACCTTAAAATAAATAATCTTATAATCGAAGGTGATAATATCACTATCATTAACAGTCTAAAGGGTTCTGGGAAACCTTCGGGAGATTCAGAAATGATTGTCTCAAACAGTCTAGTCTCCCTAGGTTTCTTCCGACTTGTTCAGATTCGTCACATCTTTTGGGAAGCAAACCGGGTTGCGGACAGATTATCGCATTTAGACTTTGTTTTCCATGGGAATCAGATGCCTGACGATTCTATGCTTCAGGATTAGGGCTGGCACGGTACGGTACCATGGTAAATTTTTCATTACCACGTACCGTACCGATACCCCTCGGTATGGGATTTTTTGTACCACGTACCAACCGAATAGTTTCGGTACCGAAACTCTTGGTACCGAAAGTATCGGTTACCGAATGTCGGTACCGTGGTAACCGAAGCCACTATTTTCATTCTTCGATTTTCGTTTTATATACTGTGGTACCATCGGTACCATCGGTACCGATGGTACCAATGACAGATTACGCTTGAAAACGAACCGACTATCCTTGGTACCAACGGTACCACGGTATTTTATTTTTTTTTTAAAAAAAAATATATATATTTTATTTTAAAAAAAAAAAATTAAATATATATTCGGTACCAACGGTACCACGGTATTTGGGTTGCCCATACCGTTACCGTACCGACTATCCTTGGTACCGAGACTTCGGTTACCGATTCAGTCGGTTACCGACTTCTTGGTACTAATGACCTGTTGATACAGTTGGTAATCAGTTGGTATGGTAATTTTCGATTACCATACCAACCCTATTCAGGATTTCATCCATTTGGATGCTCTTGGTATATAGGGTCTTCCTATTGCCAAAAATTTTCCGGTTCAAAAAAAAAAAATGATTCTTTACCAAAAAAAATAAATACAAATGATTAACGGTGCTATTAAATTAAATATAAGTTTGAAAAAACTATTAAACAATAATGACTTATATAAGAATTTGAATCCTTTTGAAAATATAAAATAGTCTATGAGTGGAAAATCAACCTTCTTAAATAATTATAATTATATTCAATTTAGGTCTAAAGAGACTGATAAAAATTGAAATGCATTTAGGAAAAAAAAAAGGCCTATTAAAAGATGAAACTTTAGGCTAGGGAAAAAATGGATGTAACTTTTAAAAAAAAGGTGACAAGGACATAAAGAATAAATCATCACCCCAAAACTTTAGGGCTTGGTTCAAATCCAATGAGGTGTTTCTCGATCTATAAAAATAATATATTAAATTTATTTATTTATAAAAAATAGAAAAATAGAAAAAATAAGATCCCATATATTAACAGTTAAATTTAACAAACTCAATTAGTCATAACTCCATATTGGTTGATGCTAAAATTTATAGTACAATTCTCCATTATGGCATTATTATACTAGATATTACGAAAACACCCACTTAATATAGTCGAGGAATATGTACGTACATCTCGACTTTCAAAACCTTATTCCAAACAAAATAGACTGGAATTATAATTCTCATGTTAACATGATTCCTTATTTTGTTGTTCTAGACAACGTCGGCGTTCTCACTCTCCTCCGGCGTGTCGGTGTGGAATGCGTTCGTGTTCGAGATCGTGATGACCTTCGGGCTAGTCTACACCGTGTACGCCACCGCGGTGGATCCGAAGAAGGGCAACATCGGGATCATCGCCCCCATGGCCATCGGTTTCATCGTGGGCGCCAACATCCTCGCCGGAGGGGCTTTCGACGGGGCATCCATGAACCCGGCCGTGTCATTTGGGCCGGCCTTGGTCAGCTGGACCTGGACCAACCACTGGGTGTACTGGGCCGGCCCATTAGTCGGAGGTGGGCTAGCTGGGCTCATCTACCAGACCGCCTTCATCTGCACCACCCACGAGCCACTCCCCTCGGGTGATTTCTGATCAACCCACCCAAATTAAGGGGTTGATCAATCATGGACTTTGATCTTATGAGACGGTGTGATGCAATTGTGAATTGTGGGTTGATTTTTATGATGGGTTCTATGAAAATGTGATCTTGGATTTCATATTTCATGATGTATTTTATGTTCCAACTTTGGATGGTTTCGGTTGTATGATCAGATCGAGTATGATATATTTTGACCGTTCCACTTCAAACAAACTCTTCAATTCGGAACTATAAACTTGGACAATTCATTTATTTTATTTGGTTAAAATCAACTTATATAATTAATCAGGTTGAATTAGAGATTGGGAATTTGGAGTTGGGCCGCTCCACCAAATTGATCAGTGTTCTTGTGAATTTGGAGATTGGGAATTTAACTAATTACACATTTATCCCTCCAATTGGCCTTAATTGCACAATTACTCCACTCATTACAAAACCTTTGTTATTTTATTCTTTGAATTGAGATCACCCAACCCGTTCATACAAGCCTACTACGATTCCATCATAGAATGACCTTATGTATCTGAATCTCTATAAAATCAATGTGGGATACACATCTCATCTAGAATGAACAAATGTTAATCTTGTAATTTTCCAAGATTTTGATTGTTGGTATTCTTCTCAATCTTCGATAGTTTGAGCCTTTGAGGTAACTTAGATTTACCATGTCTAGAGAAGTCAACAGATATGTTGATTATGTTATCAGACTTTTTCAGATAACTGCTACACCGCCATCGCCTTTTCGGAATAGAGAACTTAGTATTTACATTGTCATAGTATGATGGACTAAGTAAGGTTTAGCCATTTTCAAATATTTACTTGCATAAAAAAAAATTGAAATTGTGTGGGGAATTACATGTCTGCATTATTATTGGACTTTAAAAGAAGCCCACTTGCTGTACCCAGTTGGACTTTAAGCACCTACAACAACACAACACAGCCACAGGCAATGCAACCCCAATTTCCTACAGTCTTCAATTTCCTACAGTCTTCAAACCTTGAAGAAATTTCACCATATTCCTGAATATTATAGTCTATTTCACACTAGATAGATTCCATCTCATTTGAACTGTCCTTTTCTTTTCATGGTTTGATCTTTCTATCTTTGTGGAGTTGTTCTCGAGTGTGGCTGAGTTTAGTTTCAGATAAGGCCGCAATCTCTAGGCATTCTATTGATCGAGTACGTAATTCGAGTTGATCGTGACAATATTTATGTTTTTTGAAGATATTTTATATCGGTGAGAGAGAGAAACGTCGTTGATTCACACTTTTTCAGAAAACGTGTCTTTTCTTGATGGGGTTATGTCTTCTGTTTCTCGACTATCCCGTATTCTCAACGTACATTTGCAGTCCCTCCTAGAGTCTTCCTCAACTTCCATATCGGCCAGCTTGATTGTTATCTTGATATATACGTTATGACGGATTGTGTTCTCTTTCGTTTTGGCTTTGGTCTCCCTTTTGTTTTCACAATGGTTGGTACATATATATATATATATGCTATTTGTTCGGCCTCTTGATCTACCAGAGTATCCGACAAAGGTTTTATCCGGCCTCATAATTTGAATTCGAGCCTTTTGATCACCATATAAGAGTTCATTTTAACTCAATCTCTTTCCCTTGAATAGGCCAATTTAAGCTAATTAATATAAGTGTTTAAATCATGCCAGGATTTGTATCTTCTTCGATCAGTTGGGAAAAAAACAGCACTGTTTTTACTGACTGAAGCAAACGGTAATAAGTGATAACACTATCTCGTGATGGGTCAGGTCAAACTCTCCCTAAAATTTTGTTACTTTTGCTGGAAATTAATTGCTCCAATTAAGCTGTTTACAAGAAGGGTAAAAAAAGTATAATCCATGAATTATGAATATATTATTAACGAGTAGAGTAATTATTTGCATTGGATACCATCCCGGTAACAGTGGGGTAATGACCATCAATACGCACTCTTGTTTCAAAACCAATTTCACACCCCCTCAACTAAATTTTCGGTCTTCATTTCAAATCTCATTTCAACACCTTTTGAGGTACATTTTTCTCCCTTAGAGCATCAACAACCAAGGATTTTGGTTACCTTAAGATCACTAAAAGGTAACCCCTTTGTTGTGGCTTATACGTTAAGGTAAGGGAATGGAAGAGGTTACCTTGGTAGAAAGAGGTAACCGCTTCCCTTTTGTAAATTTTTTTTTTTTTTTAATCAAAAAGTAAATGAAAGATGTGATGTTACACATGACAGAGGGAAAGAAAAGGTGAAAATAAATTTCAAAAGGGGTAAGAGGTTTCCCCATGGTTATAGAACAAACCTTATAAGATAAGGTAGAAAAAGTGAAAAAATATTTAAACAAAAAAATAAATGAGGTGTAAAATTAGAATAGGAGGAGAGAAAATAAAATGAGTAAAAGGTCTCCCCATGGTTGTTGATGGTCTTATATATGGCTGTAAGTAACATACCCCATGAGACCACGAGTTTATTGTCTCAACTATGTTTTTGATGTTTTGATATTATATAGTTTTAGATGAAATAAAGGTAAGATTTTACTTTAATTAGTTTTTTGAATCAGAGCTTTTTAACTACTATTCACTTAATTTTTTCGTAACTTTTGTTTTGATTTTCAATTCACAAGTTAAACAATTAGGTTTATCAAACACTATACTAGTTTATTAACATATACGGGGTATTTAATAGAGGGACGAGGGTATGATACATTGATACCCAACACAGTTACACTTACACACAATCGGTTCAATTGGGGAAGATGGTCTCTCAAATTTCAACATCACCAGAGTGAAAATTTGACAAAGCTTTCTTTTGGATGAGGTGGGGTCTATCGATATTAATATAATATATATTCTAGACATAAGTGTAGATAGATCTTCTGCTACATGGTGTGAGTAATTTTTGGGTATAACACTTAATTATTTGGGATATAATCAAAAATTCAAATAATGTAGATAAAAGAAAACCATATGGATTATTATGGACCAAAATTTCAAAGATTCCAACCTTTGCCAACAATCAAACTTGCATGCTGCATGCATCATGCAATAATCAACAATGCAATGGATGTGTTTCCCTTTCCTTTTTCCTTTCTCCCTTTTCTTCTTATAAAATAGGTAAATAGGAAATTAACTATGTGACTCAAACTCAATTGAAATATTGTCCTTTTTAACACTATATACTAGACACGAACATCAAATTATAAGGTTTTTTTTATCCAAAATGATGCCATAGATTATAATATATAGAGAGACAATAAATCATTTGTGAATACCTCTTAAGGTATAATTTGTGAACAAATCTGAAGCGTTGGATGAAAAAGATCAACATTTGAGATTTAAAGGAAAAATTAAAGGAAAAAAAACGCTCATTTATAACAACATGATTATTCATACATAACTCATACGAATAAGTATGAATAATTATGTTACAATAGAAGAATATTTTTCATATGAAAACACTATTAATACATTAATATATTATGTCAAACGATTAATTATGATATTATTATAAATAATCAGTTTGTTATCAATTCCGATCCATCCTTAGCAATGGGCCAGTTGAGTCCTACCCAAGGCCCAAAAGGATTATTTGTATATTAAAAAAACTTAGCAATGTGGGGCCCAAAAAAAAAGTAGCCAGGATCGTCTCCCAACCGTATGAAAAGCAGAGCAAGTTTTGCACGCATTAATCTCAGGCCTTAATCCCTTAATTAACTACAATCCAAACCTACAAATTAAATACTTACGGAGTATTAAATACTGCAAATTCATACATACATACAGGTACATATAACCCACAAATTATTATCACTTTGTCCCCGCCATTTACGCCTACAAATTTACATCAACCCCTTAATCTCTACTCTTACTCTCATAACTAAATCGATTAACACACTTTCAATACTATTATCTAGGGGTATCCACAAGATTAAGGCGTCGTTAATCTTGAGTTTAGATTGTTTAGTTGGGATTTTTTTTTGGGTAGAAACAGCTGTTGGGAGTTTGAACTAACCGCTAGCAAATTAGTTTTTTAAGAGAGATTTTAGGAAAGAAAAGTTAGTTAAAGAAGGAAAAATAAATAAAGGATTAGCAATGAAATGTGTGGAGTGAGGAAACCAATGAAAGCAGGGCTTAATCTTGGGCCCAAAAAAGGTATAGAAAGTAGCCATTAAGAAGGATTAGCTTAAAATATGGTAGACACCATTACCATACCTCTCAACCTTAGCTCCCAACTTGCTATATTATTTTACTTCTTTTGCACTTTTATTTATTTTTTAAAAATCATGCAAATGTATTAAGAAACCCTAAAATTCTTATAAGTTTCTTTTTTCCCATCTATTTAATAGCAAGGAAAATCAAACTTTTACAAAATTTCATATTTCCATTCTCTAATACCACATATTTACGAATAGAAATACCGAAGTAATCCAAGATATAGAAAGCGAACTTATCAGAAATAGATTGCATGAACCTTATCGAGACTACTACTTTGATCGGTCAGTGTTGGCGCCTTTGAGGATGGAGAAATTTTAAGTAAAAAATTAAAAAAAAAACATCTGACGACATGCTGATACTCTTGCTAATTGGTCTTTTAAACTCTGAACCGTACCCGAGGGAAGAGTTTCATACCATACAAGCCGGCAATGTGGATTCAATTCTCATGAGGAGCAAAATACTTCATCGAAGACTAGTAAGATGTAAGCTCGAAACCGCGATTATTTAAAAAAAAAAACATCCAAAGAAATCCAATAAACAACAAAAATAAGGCCACAAAACAGTCAAAACATTTGGAGTTGGGCCCTACCCCCTATACCTAAGTAGGGTTATGCCCTTTTCCATCACACCGCTCTAACCAAAGTCTAAAAGCACAAATCAATCTACACCCTAATTGAACTACCAAACACTCCCTTAAATCTACACTACACTGAGGAGTGAAGAGTGAAGAGAGTGAAGTGATACACTCTCCCTCCTCTTTTTGGCCCCCCATTTCCACCTGACATTTTCAAGATCTCCTCACTTCATCTTGTCAAAAATGCACCTTCTTTAGCTCCTCCAAAAAAGCTTCCTCCTTTAACCACCTCCAACTATACACAAACAAAGGAGGAGGAAGAACACACACAGACACACACATTACTTGTTCTTGGAGGCAAAAATGAAGCCTCAAAGAAGCTACATTGTGTTGGTTTCTCTCCTAATGAGCTTCTCCCTTCACCTTGTCATGGTGTCTGAAGCTGCTGCAACTTATCTCAACCTCACCCTTCCTGGGCAACACCCTGACCCTGAATCCATTGCTCTTCAAGTCCACAGGTACTTCCTTTTTCTAATTTCATCTTGTTTCTGAAATGGGTTTTCATGGGTTCCTCCTAAACCATCCATTTTCAGTGTAATGTCCTCCATTTTCATGGGTTAGACATAATAAATTGATTTTTCCAATGTACTTTGTTCTCAAGGATCTAACTTCACACCATTGAGGAAGTAGAATTTCAATTTCTTTCTACCTGCTTATGCTGATGTTTTTCTTTGTTGCATTTTGATACCAACTAAAATCTGAAATTTTCGATTATAAAATCTAAAAAATTAAAAAAGATATATTTTTTAAGCATTATAGAAACTATATAAAATTTTATTAAATTTTTAAAAAATAATTTAATACTTATTGTATTAAATATAAAATTCTTTTAAAAAATTTTTATATATACATTTTTCAGATGTAGATAATAGTAAAAATAGTTTTATGTAAGGTCAAAAAGTCAAATTTGAGCCAAAAGTTCTACTCTTTGTAGCTTAGATATTTGTGCTAATTTGCTATGCATTTGGCTTTGGATGTGCTCTATCTCTCTTTTTTTCTTCTCTATGAGTATGCCCCTTTTGCTTTGCCAGTTTCTTTTGCTCTGCAGTACCTGTTTATATCAGACCTCAACAAATTTTCCTCTTTTTTTTTTTCTATATTTTTCCCTGTTAATTTTGACAAATTAGACCACTGCAAACAGCAAAAATTAGTTCATGTTTCAGAACTACCCTTCCCTTAACCTGAAAAGGGTAAAAATAACTGCCTTTCCTAGGTCACATTTTGACCTGACCAGGTAAAAATATCAAGAGCCTTCATAGTTGATAATCCAAAATATTTTAGGGTCTAAATTGACAAATCTCCCTTTTTAGAGGCTCTAAAATGCAATTTAACTTGCTTGAGTATAAAGACAGGCTTCAACCAAAGTTAAAGGCTAATCATCCCCCATGCATATACCATTATCCTTTTGTCTAAAGTGGATATAACATTTGTCTAAAGTTGTCATACAAAATCAAACCTAAGAAAAAAGAAGATTTCGCGAAAACTAACTCACCACGCTTCTTATGGTTCTGATGTTGTATAGTTTGTGCAATGTAGCAAGGTGAATGTTTCGATCACGAGAAGGTTACTACAAGAGGAAGATTCCGATTGCCTGACGGGTAACCCCATCGATGATTGTTGGCGGTGTGACCCTGAATGGCATAATAACCGCCAAAGGCTAGCCGATTGTGGCATTGGCTTTGGCCAATATGCTCTTGGCGGGAAAGGCGGCCAATACTATGTCGTCACGGATTCCTCTGACAATGATGCCGTCACCCCTCGCCCTGGGACGCTTCGTTATGCCGTCATCCAAACGGAGCCTCTTTGGATCGTGTTCTCGTCCAACATGGTCATCCATCTCAAGGAGGTAAACCTTATAAGACACTTTTATCTAATAATTTCTTATAGCCAATAATGGCTTAAGATTTTGTATTATAAGGTGAATCCCGGAGTTAATGCACATGTGGGATTGGACACGAGTGTCAGTTATTTGACCCACCTGACTCGATTGACAAGTCTACTTACAATATCAAGCATCTAAAATTGTGTGTTTGCGTCGATTTGGATCCATGAAGGAGTTGATATTCAACAGCTACAAAACACTCGACGGGCGAGGGGCGGATGTGCACATAACAGGAGGAGGCTGCATAACCTTGCAATACATCTCCAACGTGATAATCCACAACATCCATGTCCACCATTGCTACCAGTCAGGCAACACCATGGTCCGGTCGAGCCCCACCCATTACGGGATGCGTGGCATCTGCGACGGAGACGGTATCTCCCTCTTCGGGGCCAAGGACATATGGATCGACCATTGCTCCCTCTCCCACTGCAAGGATGGCCTCATCGACGCCATCATGGGTTCCACTGCCATCACCGTCTCCAACTCCCACTTCTCCCACCACAATGAGGTCATGCTCCTCGGCCATAGCGACTCCTACGAGCCTGACTCCGGCATGCAGGTGCTCAACAACGTCGGGTTCAATTCATCGTTTTATATTGTAAGTTTTCATCTTTCAGTTGTATAATCCTACTCCTGAAGCAGGTCACCATCGCCTTCAACGTCTTCGGGAAGGAGTTGATTCAAAGGATGCCACGGTGTCGTAAAGGGTATGTCCACGTCGTTAACAACGATTACACACAATGGGAGATGTACGCCATTGGCGGGAGCTCGAACCCCACCCTTAATAGCCAAGGCAACCGCTACATTGCTCCCACAAACCCTTATGCTAAGGAGGTATGATCACGCTTCTGTTTACGTCTGCATTAGAATCTACACTGTAAGGTCTCTCCTCACCTAATCCGAACCCTATTGTTCAAAAACGAAGGTGACGAAGCGGGTGGACACAGGGGAGGATCAGTGGAAGGATTGGAATTGGAGATCAGAAGGAGATATATTGGTGAATGGAGCCTACTTCACAGCCTCCGGGGAGGGTCTTGAAGTCAATTATGAGAAGGCCTACAGCATAGAGCCTAAGTCCGCTGCTTACATCGATCAGCTCACCATGTACTCCGGCGTCTTTGGCAGCAGGTTTACTTGCCTCCTCTTTTATACAGTACTACATAATGTGTTGATTGCTTATAAGAAACTTATAGCCAAACAAACCCTATATTTCAAACCCTTAGCTTTACCCTCCCTTTTTCTTCCTCTCTTTACCCCCTTCTACTGTGCCATGCCTTTTGCTTTGTAGAGTCAATCATGGACATGATTGAGCTCAATTTAGGGTTAATCTTGTCTCCTTCAATGGGAAAAAAAGTAGGGTTAATCCTCTCTTTTCAGCAGTGAAATGGTAAATAATGGTAGTGTTCAAAAAATTGTGATATACTGATGTGAGTTCTCAGTATGGGTCTATCCAGTGCAAAGTGATTAATTACTTAATGATGGTGTTTACATATATGTTACTTGCAGGAGGCACAACCAGGGCAAGTGGGCAGCCGGACCCGGAGGTGGAACCGACTTGGATGATTATGAAGACTACGAAGGAGACGGAAGCGGCTCATTGAGACCTTCCTTCACCTGCATTCTTCTTCCAATTGTGTTGGGTGTTTCATCTTTGTTGTACCTCCTCATTAACATCCATGCCCTATGACCAACCTTCCAAAGGGGAGACCTCTTCATTTAGACTGACCATGTTGTGTCTCAACTCTCATTGTGTTGTCCTTTCTCACCTTTTCTTTTTCTATGTTCAACATATTGTGAGGCTCCTAAAGAACTAGCCTTTTTTCATTTTTTTTTCCCTCTTTTTAGGGTTCAGCAAAGTTGAATTGAGAGGTGGGGAAAAAAGCACCCTTAATTTGATGACAACAATCCATGAAGTTATTTTTGAGTCTAATTTATTATTATCAGCATTGAATCTGCATATGTTGTCACAGAAATGAGGAAAATTCATGACTAGTTACAAGTTAAGAAAGGGGTAAAGAAGTTGCAAACCAAAGCCATCCTCTTCTTGTATAACCATCTGGGGTTGCATCCGGGTGCACCTTGATAAGCCCCACGCAACTGAAGAAATCGTTCTCAAAGTGTGTAACTGGTAGCAAGAAAAGTTCACTCATCTATAAATGCCTTGTTCATTGTGTTCGCAGCGGAATCCATTACCTGCATCAATGGAAACTCATAAGTACTAAGCTTCAATTGGGGCGCTTTTCTAACAGTAACGATGAAATGAGAAAAACACTATGTAGCTCCATAGCTCAGTGGAAAAGCCAACCATATTGCAGTAAGAAGAGAAATTTTGAAATGGATGAGAAAATCCTCTTTCTCTAAGACCAAAAGTTGCAGAGGCCCCAAAAGCAACATCTAGAGACAAGGGTGCCTTACCCTTCCAACCATCTTAAGTTCACGTCCAACTCGATCCAGAAACTTGAATTCAATATCAATAGGCCATACCTACATGAATGCTTGACGGTCAGGAAGAGAAGATAGCACCAAGATAAACTAACAAACTCAACCGGAACATAGCAAACATCGTTGATAACTACAACTCAATTTCAGTACACTACCTCAAGACAAAGAAATGACTACTAGAGTACTAGCCATAAACTTTGCATCGCACTATAAGAAGCCTTAGTTGACCTCCAAAAGCATAAGAACAGTTTCTGCACTTTAATATGGCAAGGTAGCAAGGTTACTAGACTATAAGGCATTATGTTTCTTCAAAATTGGAAGGAATAGTTTTTTTCTCCGCAAATTCTCCCATTAAGGTATAAGAAAAGCAATACAAGGTATAAGAAAAGCAACCACTAAACCAACATCTCATATCACTTACAAGTATTCTACATAAATGAGCATCTCTCCTAATATTAACTGTCAAATGAAATTGAAATTCAAGCTCCCCATGTATTCAAAAACACCAATCAATAGAACAGATGCTTGCTCAGATACAGATGCTTGTTCAGATACTGATGCTTTAGTACTGATATTTCATATTAGTCCAAGATGTTCGCTAACAACTATTTGATGGAATGATCAGAAGGCCACAAAAATCATTATCTACCCAAATGATGATACTGATTGACTAAAAACAAAGCTAATGATAAACGTTATAGAGAAAACAGGAAGGGGAAAAAAAAGGGTACCTTCAGACCAAGCAATTTAACAGGTGTAACCTGCCCAGGCACAATGCAATCTGGACCTGCTGATTCCAACACTGCATCTACACCTAATCCAGTTCCCACTGGATTCGGATTCTGCACAACATCCATCCAAATAAGCACAAATTTCACAACAAAATTCTCATAAGATTGCAAACAACCTAATCCCTATAAAACACTCACATTTACAGCAGCTTCAATCAACACAGCTAAATAATCAAGTGGAAGGAAAAGAGAGTACCTTCATAACTGAGAGAGCATAGCCCGAATAAGAGGACTGAGGTATTCTAAGAATAGGGGAAAGGTGAATTTTGGGGATAGGTTTTGCGCCTGGGGTAGACGCCCTCCATGGCGCATCTTTCTGAAGGGCGGTTGATGATTTCTTTGACATGAATCTAAATTTACCCAAATGAAATTGAAGGTATAAACAAGAAACCCAGATGCTAATTATTGGTTTCCTTCAACCAGAAGACGAAGAAATCGCAGATAGTTAGGTTTTAGGGGGTAATTGTTGAATGTGAATAGGAACTAATTGGGAAATTGTGGAATCTGTGTAGAGTGAGGTGAAACTGAATGGCTCAGCTGCCAGGAGAGATGGATAGGGCTTGCGAAGATCAGATTTTGCAAAATTTGTGTTCATTCAAATTGAAGTCTTTGTTTTTGTTTTAGGGATAGATACGTTTGTGTCTCTTCTTATGAGGTTTTCTTCGGTCGTTGTTATTTTTGTTGATCGAATATACTGTAATAATTATTCCGGTCAATAAGCTTCTTAAGATTAGTACAAAAAATGACTCATAATCCAAAGATTAGTAAAACTTTAGAACTTCAAGAGTTAGTACACGAGACATCAAATACTTAGATTTGTTGTTGAGATTATCAATTTATTAGGAGGTGTAATCATCTGTCGAGATAATGAGAGATGGATCATGACTTAGTAGATAACCTCAAAATTAAGGTTCTGAAACGCTAAATATATATAAGTAAGGTAGCAAAGTTATACCCAAAGATCTCCCGTTCGAACAACAAATCTCATCCCCTGTATGCCCGTATCCCTCAAAAGTGTTCCTAAAAGTATCCCAAAGGTATTGCAAGAGTACTCCAAGTTACTCCTATCTCATCCCCTGTATGCATTCAACTAATAAATCCTACCCCCACCGAAACTACCGAGGGATGCATCTCTCTTTCGTTTCTCAATACTACCAAAGTACCAAGTACCAATCCATCTCCTTTCCCTAACAGTTTGCCCTTTACATTTAATTGAAATTCTCCTCTTACGTGATTCAATTGTAAGGGTTGCACACTCCTAAAAGTTAAGGTCATTTCCCAACGATGTTCGTCTCACCTACTCAGTTTTTTTTAATACAAGAAAAGTATTAGAACAAGTAGCCGAACAAACGAAGTTAGCTTAGCCTTGAAGCGTCATTTCGAACGAGAACTCAAAATCCTTGATCGTCTCACCAATCCACATCGACAGGGGTATTGTAGGTCAGATGCGCAATCCTATCAGCTATAACATTCGCTTATCTGAAAATATGACGTACATAAATAAATCCGAAAAACGTTAGAAGAATTAAAGTATCCGCATGTAATAGGTGAATATTCAAGGGCATTTTCAGTCGCTCAAAATAGTTTTTATACCCGTTAAGGTATCCCCTCTAATGATAAAGTCGGCAATACATGTTTTGCACTTATGACGCCATTAGGAAGCCCGGGAACTTCTGCGTACACAATTGACGTGTTATCACATAGGTCACCCCAACAGTTACAAAATTGCCATGCAGGTTACAGATTACGAAATCGTAGAAGCTTTTGCCTCAACCGGTATAAGATCGCCCACATTGGAGTGTTTAAAGGAGAAAAATAAGGAACTTAACAATAAAATAATAAAAGAGGGAGATGTTTTATTGAGGAATGATGTGATGAATTTGTTAGTAAGAAACCATTAAGAACACCCACAATGGACATACTTCATTGGGTGTCATATTTTTTATTTTATTTTTACAAAATGCAAACTGACACACCAAATTTCTTGCTTTAGAAACTAAATGCTAAAATTAAGACACTCAAGTCTACCACAATATGCCACACACACTACACATCACAAATTTTTCTGACTTTTTTTTTTAAAAAAAAAATCTAAGACACCCAACCTATAGCCAATCTGGATGCTCTAAAAACCAAAAAAAGAAAGAAGATGTAAGACATAGGTGGGAGGGTAAGAAAGAGAAAAAGAGATGTTTGAGATAAGTGGAGAGACTATTTTTATATCATTTGATAAGTGGGTTGTAGGGACGTGGGTAAAAAATTAAGCTGAATTTCTTAAGGTAAGAGAAAAATAAAAAGAGAGTTAAAAAATCAAATTGGGTTCCATGGAAGCAGATGCTCCAAGAGTTCGTTTGGTTAGCAACTGAAAAACCCAGGAAGTAGATGAAATATATGAGTTTGGTTAGAGTTTTAGTCACAGGAAAACCAGGAAGTTAAATTCTCAAGAAATTAAATTCCTCGATTTCAAGGAATTTTAACTTACTTACTTCCCACTAGGTAAGTTTCAACTCCACATTTTATAAAAAGAAATTTCCAATTTCTCTATTTTAATTCCTACCATTTAAAATCCAACCAAACAAATTTTTTCAATTCCCGAGAAGTGCAATACGTGAGAATTGAATTCCCGAAAAGTAACTTTCTGAGGATTGTTCTTCTTGTGTTAAATTAAACGAACTCTTAAGTTTTTTTTTATCCTCGACTCAACTCGTTTCGCAACGAATCGACTCAAGTCAATGGTTTTAGTATCGGGTGAGTGGTACCAGATTTCAACATACCTCCCGCCGGGGTTCTGGTGGTGACCCACTCTCTCACTTTTTTCCCCTAAAATTTCCCTCAATAAAAAGATAGTCTTGTTGAGTTGTTTCCTTTCTCTCCCTCTCTGCCAGAAACTACTTTCGCCGCTTCGTATCTCTGCGAATCGCGGTCGATCGGAGATGGATGATGACGGGGACTATTCGGACTACGACGGATACGATTCCGGCGGCGATGGCTCTGGCGAAGAGGATAACTACGATGAGGAGTACGGTGGCGGCGAAGACGGCGGTTACGATTCCCATCCGGAAGAACATGATCAAGGAGTAGAAGGAGAAGAGTACGAGGAGGATCAAATGGAAGATTACGAAGAAGAGGAAGAAGAACTGCCGGAATATGATCAACAGTACGAAGCGGAGGAGGAGGAGGAGTTTGTTGAAGAACAAGGAGGAGAAATTGAAGATGAATCGGAATTCGAGGAAGAGATTGTGGCCGAAGAGGAGGAAGACGGAGAAGAGCTGATGGTAGAAGAGGAAGATTATGATGAACAATACGAGGACGAGGTTGAATTTGCTGAAGAACAAGGAGGAGAATTCGGAGATGAATTAGAAGAGATTGTGGACGAAGAGGATGAAGAAGGAGACGAGCTCATGGAAGAAGAAGAAGAGGAAGAGGAAGTGGAAGAGGAAGGCGAAGAGGATGAGGAAGAGGAAGCCTACGAGGAAGAAGAGGAGGAGGAGGAAGATGCATTTGCATACTACTACGCGCCGCCTCCAATTCCGGCGATTCGTGCTCGGTTTCTCTCCAGAGCGGATAATTCTTCACCGCGACCTCTCTATCCGGAAAGCGGATCGTCGGATTTGAGCGGAGGATATGTTTATGGAAGCGATTCGAGAGGGAGCGGGTCTGGAGAGGGGACGGCTAATGTCATTGCTAGTGACGAGAACGTATCCGAGTCCAACTCCAATGGCTCTGAGAGCGCAAGCAATGAGTCAACCTGGAAGGGCTTTCAGGGTCCAATTTGCCCTATTTGCTTCGAACGCTGGACTGGAGAAGGCAATCACTGTGTTTGGTATAAATCTTTCCTTCTCAATTCAATCCCCCATTGTTGAGCTTGATAAAGCTATCAACTTTGATTTTCAATGCGGAAAACTGGAAATTTCGATTTGTCAGATGTTCTACTAGAGCTGCAATTGATTTGGATATTTGATTCTATTGTTGTCTACTTGTCTGTACTACTGATTTGGCTAGCTCTTAGGTTCTTGGATCCAAAATTTGTCTTCCTTCACATTCAGTCAGACAATCTGTGATGAAAATTAGATTGCAGGAGGGCTTGACTGCATTCTAATTGATATGTTGCATCTTGTGAGATAATAACCCTAATGCTAGTAGTATCAGTAGGTTGGTTTGAAATCTAGTTTGAAGGTCCTCTTCACGAGGAGAGTCATTTGCTGCTGGAATGGTAGTTTGTCTAGATTGTAAACCTGATGATGATTGGAGCATATTATGGCATTTGATTGTTATTGTGGCTAATCTGAATCTGATGCAGTTTTATTGGCTTTAAGCGACGCATTATTAGAATGTTAAATGTACATTGCTTATTGGCTATGTTAATTCAATTAGCAAGTAGAAAGAGATTCTAAATTTCATAAACTACACTTTGGATGCTTACAGTTGTCTCCCTTGTGGTCATTTATATGGCCTGTCTTGCATTCAGGAGTGGCTGCAACGACCTAATTCAAACAAGGTACAACTTCTCCTCTATTTGGCCTGATTTTGCACTCCAATGAGTTGTGACATTGTGCTGGTCTTTATTTCAGTGTCCACAGTGCAATAAGGCGTGCAAGCTAGGGGATGTTAGGCGGCTTTACGGACTACAACTTATGGCTACCGAGGATGAAGAAACACGGCAGGTTAAATTTTCTCTAATTCTTGTTGTTTGGGGTGAATGAGTAAATATATTACCGTAAGAACGAGTCACATTGAAATTCTATATTCTCATTGTTGTTACTTGTAGCCTTTAGGAAATACATGTTTAGTTTAGTTATTAAGGAAGTATTTATTACCTCAACGTCATGGGTTCAAACCCTCTTAACCTTACTTCACGGAAACACCCTGTCAACTTGGTTGGGGAAAGGGTGCGTCCAGACCTTGTTAGGTGCGGGATATACTTGGATGATTGTTGTTGTTGTTGTGTATAAAAGTATTTGAAAACGCTAGAAACTTCACAATGTTGGTTCTTATGTGGAATTATACTCTAGAAACTTCAAAATGTTGGTTCTAAATTCTACATGTTTGCAGAAAGTGAAGTCTCTTGAAGCTAAATGTGCAGTTTTGGAATTGAAGGTAAAATTTATAATATCCCTCTTTGTTCTTTTTGATATATTCTTTAGGGAAAATTAATTTAAACAACACAACCTTTTATGGGGTGTGTATGCCATATCTTGATCGTTAAAGTGGACTGCATAGACATATTGATGCATTAAATCACTTTCTAGTGAGTTGGGCTGCAAGTAGATGATCACTAGAACCTTAACTATAGAACAACTCAAATTACAGATGAACTTTATATTTTTCTTAAATTTTCTGGCGCTTTTCAACACTGACATTTCATTTACTCAATTATAATGACCTCAAGTCCTCAACATCATTTACAAACAGATGGTTGATTCAAAAGCTATCTCATTGCTAGCTATGATTTTATCTCCTTGGAGCTATCTTGGAGAATTCATTTTTCTCATGACATACTATGTAAAGACTGAAACTTTACTTATCTGTTATGCACTAGGGTTTGAGTTCACCAATTTTCCTTGGAGATGGAGTTATCTCTGGTGGATGTGGACAATCCATGTTGACTTGAAACTGAGATAATGATGCATGTTCTTCCATTAATGCTTGATTCTTCAAATATCCAGGATGCTGAATGGTTGATGAAGGAATCCCAGTGGAAGTACAGGGAAACAGATCTTCAGCAGCAGCTGAACAAGTATAAAGAGGTACTGTACCTGCCATTTCTCAGGCTTTCATCTTTGCTTTACTTTCACGTTCTTTCACCTATTTGCCCAGGGTAGTTTTCTCTAGTTGACGTGGATAACCCATGTTTGAATTGAAATTGAGACACTGATCCAAGTTCTCCATAATTGCTCAAAACCTCAAATATACAGGATATTGATCAGTTGAGAAAGGAAGCCGAGTGGCAGAAAAGGGGAGCAGATCTAAGGCAGCTGTTGAACCAGCATAAAGAGGTACCTGTCATTTCTCGGGCTTTAATCTTAGTCCCATATTTTGTACTTCTTTCATGTACTACTAATCTGTGATACATGAGGGTTTCAGTTCACTGCTTTTCTATTTGATGGAGTAATCTCTAGTCGATGTGATAACTCATGTTTGAATTGATTTTGGTATGCTGATGCAAGTTCTTCCATAAATGATTAATTCTTCAATTTCCAGGATGCCGAATGGCTGAGAAAGGAAGCCGAATGGCAGAAAAGGGGAGCAGATCTACAGAAGCTACTGAACCAGCATAAAGAGGTACCTTGCCATAACTTAGGCTTTCATCATTTTTACTTCTTTCACGCCCTATATGTGATGCACTAGGATTTCAGTGTACCTATTTTTCCTAGGAGATGAGTTATCTCTAGTGGATGTAGATAACCCATGTCTGATTTGAAATTGAGACACTGATGCAAGTTCTGTCATAATTGCTTAATACTTCCAATATCCAGGATGCCTGTTGGTTGAAAAAGGAAGCCGAGTGGCAGAAAAGGGAAGCGAATCTACAGCAGCAGCTGAACCAGTATAAAAAGGTACCTGGAATAACTCCGGTTTTCATCTCGGGAATGTCTTCCGTTTAGGACTATCAGCTGATTCAGCTTCCATCAATTTTCTTCTTTTAAGTTGATTCCTTTCCTGATGACCTCTGTGATAAATCAAGTGGTTATGGTCTACCTTGTTGTATTTTAGTGAATGGCTCATCACCATCTAATACAATATCTGTACTTTCAGGCCGAGGCTGGGGTGCTGAAAGATATTATAATCCAAGGAGACACTAGTGAAAGACGTGATCCAGCTGCTGACCATGAATCAACAAATGCACACAAACACAAATGAAATTGTAAATCATAGTGATTTTCATTCTGCAATGAATTATTTTAGGTAGATTTTTTTCCCCTTTCTGAATAGGTCTTGAAGCAAATGCTTGAATATGCTGGACTAACGAAGCGTACCACGTAGCTAAAATTGATACTGATACCTGGTTGGATTAGATGCATGTAAAAATGAATTCGAAGGTGCTATTTTTTTATTCGTCTTGCTGGTCCTACTAATCTTCTCTACTTCCCTGCTTTTTTTCCCCAAAGCTCAGCTTATGGAAGTTCGTCCGTTTATCCAAGTTGAGGTGCAATTAGTGTGAAGTTTTTTCAATGCATTCATTCTTCATGCTTGTCGAACTGTCAAGGTTAATGATTGTTCGTATGAAGCCATTGGAATTTGGCTTATGAATTCGGGACATGCCAAGTGTTATGGCAATGCCCTGCCATAACTGTGACATTGCCCTACCAGGTTTAAGTTTGGATACCACCTCAATCCAGAGCACATCCGCCTTCTCTGCCCTTCACGAGATATGCAAGCACCAATAGCCGAAGTTGAACCCAGAACTTGTCCTTACACAGCAGCACCTTAACATCATACAGAAATACAGTGGCAGATCTAGGATCATCACTTCTGAGATGTCCAAACCTCTCAAAAGTTTGCCTCAGTAATGTGATCTGATCTTCTGATTTCACATACCAATGAGTTTATGAGTGATTGTATCACACTGAATTCCTACCTTGCCTCAACAGGAGTGAAAGAGAAGAAATTGTGAAAAAGAAGTTCCCCCACATGGGTTGGGGTAGTGAGAAGTGACAATTTATTAGAGGCTCAACTTTGGCATCTGAATCACACAACAGACAATATAGTGAAGGACAATTTTTTGTTGGAGGTTTGGATGCAAATTCGTTCTTGCATCTATTATTGCAAGGTGGAATTCATCACAAAGGTACCTCCTTTACAAAGGCCACTTTCAAAAAAAAAAAATCAAGAAAAAATGGGCAAATAAATAAATACATTTTTTCTTCTATTTTCTCACCCTGTTCAGTTTCCTTGCAAACCTCAATTTTTTTCATATATATCAGATCTCAGGTAGAAACTCAAACTTATCCCAAACCAAGCATTCAACACAGTTTGTTAATTTGTTTGCTTGCTTTTTTTCTTCTTCAGCGCCACCAACACTC
Organism: Persicaria maculosa; assembly: GCA_963922045.1. NCBI lineage: Eukaryota > Viridiplantae > Streptophyta > Magnoliopsida > Caryophyllales > Polygonaceae > Persicaria > Persicaria maculosa. The sequence continues at coordinate 1,012,785 of OY998252.1, forward strand.
AGGTGTAAGGGAATGGTCTCTGCTGGAATCTTTGCAGTAATCATAGATCATGTACCTTCTTTGAACCCATCTCATTGACCAGAACTGTTGCTTGCTGAGGCCGCCGGAGCTGGATGGGGAGACGGACACAGGGCGGCACCAGAGTGGCGCGTAGGCGGAGCAACCGCCTACTTTGAAGTTTTTGTACTGACCCACAAAAGGCTGGTACCTGTAATCAGCCTTGTATTTGCCATCTTCTGTTGCCCAAGATGATGCATCCCATATTGATCCATACACCCACATTGGCCTCATTGGGAAGGTGGCTGCACTCTTTTTTGGGTACCTCCTTATAGGTATATCATCCACCAAGAATCTGAACACCAAACCACACAATGTGTCAAGTGAGTGCATCAAATTTAAGCTTAAAAATGACCTATTTTTAGCAAATCAACCTTGAAAATGTTTAAAAAAAGAACTTGACTTACATGATCTCTTTAGGGCTCCAAAAGATGGCATAGTGGTGGAATTCCTTGGTGGGATCAAACCATAGGTGGAACTTCATCTCTCTCCCAATGATCTTCCCATCTCCACTGCCTCTGATATAAACATTTGTTTGCAAGACATAAGGTTTCCCAAATGTTGTTCCTAGAAATTCAATGTCCACTTCATCATGGAAGCCTGGGTGTGCCTCATTGTTTGACAGCTGCAAATAAGATTGTTTGCCTTTTTGTCAGCATACAAAAAATGACAGATTGTTCATTTCTACTAATTAGGATTCAAAATTAAGCTCCTCCTACATAAAATGCTGTAATAACTCCTGCAGTGTAGCCTGGCTGCAGCTTGATTGAGGTACCAAAATACCCATTCCGGAATGGCTTAACAGACTTGAACCCACTCCCTGTATGAAAAGATCATAAGAAAGTTTAAGGCTTTAAGAACTTAACCAGTTCTGTTTGAGGCAATGTGCTGATTGTTTGTACTGACAGTAATTGAGAACCACATTAGACAAGTGTGATTAGAGACTAACCAGAGCTGCTGTCTAGCCAGAGAGTCAAAGCATGTTGATCAAGTCTCTGATGCTGAGGACCCCATAGATTGTTAAAACCAGGATAAAACCTCACTGACCTGAACTTAGAGCTTGGGTAGTAGCCAGGGTTTGGCGGCCATGAAGCAACTGCTGGAGGAACTACTGTGAGGATCGCAAGGCAAAGGAAGGAGAGGAAGTAGTAGTAGAAGTAGTGAGCCATGAGATAGAGATGCCAAACAAGAGTGAAGAAGGCACAATATATAGACAAGACTCAAGAGCTTGTAATTGTATGATGTGTGACTTGGTTGAGAGTGAGAGGAGGTAGAAAATAAAGGACATGAAAGAATAGTATATGCAGTACTGTACCCTATGAAAAATATACAACAGCTTGGTTTGGGACCCACTTGCAGACATGGCATTGATGAACAATCAAGAAAGTGAAGGAAACAAGCTTGGCAATGCAGATTTTCACCTAACTATACCACATGATCCTAAGCCTATATAGGCTCTTGTGAGTAATATTAAAACCATAGATGAAAATAAGAAGCAGCAGCTGTGTGTGATATTTCCTTTGTTTTCCAAGTAACTTACTTGTACATACTGAATTTTTTATGGTCCATACAAATTTCTCCATATTGACTTTCTGATTTACTTGTCCATTTTGTGGATCCAACCAATCTCACGGGACCTGGCCACGGTCCAAACTAGTGATCTCAAGGAACGCCTTCGACTTTTTAAGGGGTTTTTACCGGCTTTACAGAGGTGTTTTTTTTCCCCTTATTGCCCCTGTTGGTTGGATAGAGACTTAACTGGGTGGGTAAATGTGTGTGCCATAAATGTACCTGAAGCAGCCAATGTGAGTGAAACTGCAAAGTCATTGGATCTTCAATGAAAGCAACATGGATTCACTGTTATCAGTCACTTGCAAAGGTTAAAAATTAACAAAGAGGTATTATTGGATTTACCCAAAATGAGAGGTAGTGAGGTACTTTTCCTCCTCCTGTTCAAACTAGTATATGTGTAGGTGTCAACAGTCAATTTGTCCTAACCTCTCTTGCTTTCCAGTTAAGAGGAGGAAATTGAGCCATAAAAAGATGCTTCCTGTGGCTCTGTGAGTGACACTCATCAGGTGAGTGAATGAAAATGAATGCAAGAATATATGAACACTTGTGCTAGTGGTAAGTGGGTCTCTTATGGTATCCTCTCTTTCCCAATCTCAGCACTTCACACTTCACAGGTTCCACATTTGAATTATTTGATTGAACCTTTAAGGGTCTTTTTTTTACTACCTGTTCATGATTTTACTTTTGTCTTTGTTGCTGTATTTATCTTCATATATTTGTTTGGTGCAATTTTTTTTTTGGTTATCCTGAATTATGCAACAACTATATAAATAAATTATACATGTGGTTCCTGGGAAATCTACTTGTTGATGTGATGAAACAAGACTCACATTATTATTATTATTATCAGCTTCTATTATACAAAAATAATAATTGTAGCTTGAATTAGGTAACATCTCCTCCATGAAAATTTATTAAAATATAATATAACAAGGCCTATCTATATATCCATGAGTGGTCTGAATCAGAGAAAGCTCCATTTGTATGTCCTCATATGATCATTGGATTATGTTATTAACTTATCAGACTCAAGTGTTCAATTTGAACAGTGTAACTCAACAATTGCTGCATAAACTTTAGTGAGGATCATGGGACCAACTATATAAGGCATCTTCTTTTTTGGCATATGACACCCTCTTTTCTTATCAGTTTTTGTCTATTAGTATTACCATCAATTTATTCCACTTTGAGAAGCTTCAGTTCTTTAGCCACATCTATAAAAAAAATAAAAATTTTGAATTGTGGGTAAGGGTGTAAATTTGGAAGATATCAATAGGAAAATATATGGAGAGTGACAAAGCCTGAATTTAGAACAGATGATAAGGAAATTGATTTGGTTGTCTAATTTGATCATATAGTAGTTGTACAGTATATGATACTCAGGCTGAAAAGACTTCCAATAATTAACAAATATGATGGGGGCCATGCCCTCTGGGGAGAGGACTCAAATTCAGTAGTAAATCAATGATGAGTGAGAAACATATCATACTGCAATGAATCATGATCCTTCCCCATTAATACTGAATTTAAAATTGCAATGTTGAGTGATAATTGAACATGGAAGAGATTGGATCCCAATTCTCCAAACCTACCCTCTTTTGTTTGATGAGCATAAGCCCCAATGGATTCTAATATAAAACCAATTGACAATAGATGGAGTAACCCATCAATTTTTAAGATAGTTTGAAACATTCTCATTACGTGATGTGAGCGAAAAGTAGAAAGAAAATACTTTCTTAATGAAAAGTAATTTGTTTGGCACATAAGTTAGATTTTTGGAACTAATTATAGATTTGATATTATATAGTTTAAAATGAAATAAATATAAGAATTTAGTTCATTTAACTTTTGGAATATGGGATTTTCAACAACTACTCAACCAAGCTTTTGAGAGCTTCTGGTTTTCTATTAACAAGTTTTCATCGGTTACTAAACGCCATATTAGCTTATTAACATATATTTAACACAAATAATCCATCAACTTCAGCTACCTTTTTACTAAACAGAGTCTGATCTCTCTCTTTTTGGTGCGGATGCTGCTAGGAGAAGTATGAAACACAATTATATATCCAAGTGGATTCTATTGTAATCATTGATCATTGGATTTTCTTCCTTTTTAATACCATTTTTTCAATGTTAAAGAGTGTAGTAAAAGCCAAATTTTCTGAATGAATTCCAAGTGCAGTAACAGCAAATATACACCCTAAGAAGGAATACAATCTGTCAATCTCACCTACTTTGTGGATCTTTTCTTTACTTGTTTTTGTGAGACAATTTGCTCATTTTAAAAATCTGCTACAGTATGATTTATGAGACACCAAATCTACAACATTAACTCATGTTTGGACCCATGATCCAATTAAAGGGTCCATTCCAAGACCCCTGAATTCCCTGATTAAAGATGCAATCTTTTAATCTAAAAGGAGACAATAAATACAACTTCATATATCACAAGCTATATATATAGGATACTATACATCTATTCGTCCTTATATTCGGATGTCCAATGTAATGTACATTTCCTAACGCGTCTTCCACCGCCAATAAGCCTAGCTAGTAGACTGATCTCTCAAGTAAAAGAGACAATAGGCGTATACGTCGCAGAAAACTTGATCCATCCGCGGGACCTGATGTTGATACCATCAGTCTTATTGGCCGAAGCTCTTCCTTGAAGCATCCCTTTCAGCATCAGAGGCAAATACAGTATGGTATAGAACTGTGTCTTAATTTTGAACTCAGCATGTTAGAAGGAAGAAATTTAACTAAGGCAGGCATTGAATTCCCCTTATGTTGGTGGAGTAGGTATTTGGCCGACGTTACCTTCATCTGCCCTGGTCCAATTCAGTAAAGGTTGTGGACCCATCTACTTGTATTTGTTTGTATAATTTCATGTGTATAAGAATGGGCCACATATTGTAGCATGGTACTTGTTTCAGTGTGGGTCACTGGCTTCCGTGTGGATCGATTTATCAAGATCGATATAGAGAGTCTGTTTGACAGAGCGTTTTGATTTATAAAGCATTTGATCGAAGTAGTAGTGCTATTTGATGTGCTAGCGTTTTGTTACTGCAATCAAATGAAGTGATTTAGAGTATTATCGCTACCACCGTCCCTTAAAACACCAGACATTTAGTTTATTATTTATACACGCTTTCTTAGGATGAGAAAAACTATATAAAATATTTATATTTTTAAAAAATTTGTAACGAATTCGTAGTTGCTATTAATAAGTACGAAATTGTTAGAATTTTTTTTTAAAAAAAAGCACACGTGATTAGCGAACGATGTGTTTTTCTCTAAAATTTAGGGTGTTTGGTAGTTTTTTTTTGGGTTGCTTGGAGTTTCCTTCACATGGATGTTATTTGAGTCGAACGAGCCGAGTATTGCTTGTTCATATTCAGTTTATTTAGGATATGAACGAGCTCGGGTCGAGCCTAAATTTTGGCTTGAACTTAACAATGTGCTCATACTTGGCTCGTTTACGAAATAAACGAATTCGAGTCGGACTTTTTTTTTTTAGCTTTAAGGAAAATTTAAAAATTCTAGAAATTCCATAAAATTCGACCTATTCAAGCTTAATTCGAACGAGCCGAGCTTTGAACCGAGTTTAAAAATGTGCTCATACTGGGTTCGTTTAGAAAATGAACGAGCTCGAGCCGAGTTTTTATCAAACGATTACAAGTCGAATTCGAACTACTCGTGTTCACGTAACACCCCTATTTCTTCTTATGAGTCCTTCTTAATAATTGCAAGAATCAATCTCATTAAAAAAACATCTTATTGAAAACTGAAAAAGTTGGTTCATGCATTATTCTAATTGGACATGATCTATCTATGTATGAAAAGTTTGATTATGACTAATGACCACTTTATTTTATCTACAATTCAATGGTTAATTAATTAGTACTAGATATATCGAGTCTCTAATCATACAATATTAATTAATTAGTTACTGGTCCTTAATCTGTTGCCCCGCCGACGATCACTGTTTGTTGTTAGGGACTTGAAGGAGATAGCAAGAAAGCCAGAGAAATCGGCCATCTGGTTGTACACCTTCTTTAAGAATTTCATTTTTATGCAACAATGTGTCCCCACCCCTGTGAATTTTTATTGGTAAAAAAACATGTGGTGAAGAAAAATACTATGTCCAAAAATCAGAGTTAAAACAGTAAATCCTTACCGACACTGAATCTTCATCACTGTCATTTTCCTTTAGATTAAAAGTAAATTAGAGATTTCGGGGTAAAAGCCGAGGATTTGTGATCGACGATGTATCATGGAACCAAACAGTGTGAATTGAAGCAAGTATCCTATGAGTAGTTGATTGCTACAAGACGATGAAGGTAGTTGACATAGTTGTAATAAACCTTGAAAAGATACCTTCATATAATATACACTTTGGATCCCATGGAGTTGCTAAAATAACTCCATGTGAAGTTGGTTAAATCTTAACCACTTAATTCTAAATAAATGGTTTAGATTTAAATGCATTTAGCCATTTTTTAATTTATTTTTTAGGGTCGATGCATTCCTATTGGGTAATCCTACCAACTTTACGGAGTTCAACTCCACGGGATCCTGACCCCTCCATATATATGGATTATGAATTTTGATGGTTACTTGTGTAAAGGTGCCTTTGGGTTTGGATCCTAGAAGGGGAACACTTAAATCCTAACCACTTAATTTAAAATAAATGGTTTAGATTTAAATGTATTTAGTCATTTTTTAATTTATTTTTTAGGGTCGATGCATTCCTATTGGGTAATCCTACCAACTTCACGGAGTTCAACTCCACGGGATCCTGACCGGGCCGAGGGGTTGACTGGGTCTGTTTCAATCCACAGTTTATTAAAAAAATATATTAGGTAAAAAATTAAGGAAAATTAATTAAAATTATCCATTTTTTTAAATTAAATTAAGTGTTTTGTTAATGAATTATGCGTATAAGAAAATTTTAGCTTATTTAGCCTACCTAACTTTTAATTTATGATTCTGTGCCTGGATTTGAGAGATGTATTTTATGGGAAATCATTTGTTGTATTGCACCGTTTATGTTTTCGCTTGTATATCTGATCTCGAATTCTTAATTAATCAAAAAAAAAAATCTGAGGGTGTTTGAGCACTTCACAAGTTTTGTGCAATTGTTTAGTGTTTTTGTAAAACAGTAGGTGATTTTGTGTAATTTTAGAGTAATTAAGAGGAGGTTTTGTACAAAGTAGAGTAAATAGGGGTGATTTTGTAAAATTTCTCCTTATCGTGGTACAGGTTGTGTACAGTGTGTCCCACATTCCCAATTCCTTGACTGAAGCGTTTGCCCCCTTTCTCTCTCCTCTCCCCCTCCGATCGCCGGTCTCTGATCGCATTCGTGAATTCCGTCTTCTCTCGCCGTGACTTTCTTGATCCGTTGGAATCGGAGATCCGAACAATTTGGCCTAAATCCATAGATTTGCAGTTTGAAGAGAGAAGTCAAGGATGAGTGTGATCGACATTCTCACCAGAGTAGATTCAATTTGCAAGAAGTACGAAAGATACGACGCCGAGAAACTCAATAACTCCAATGTCGCCGGCGACGACGCCTTTGCCCGCATCTACGGCCTCGTCGAGACCGAGATCGAGTCCGCTCTTCAGGTCTCTCACTGTTTGCTTTTCTCCCTCCTAGGGTTTTGGATTTTGCGCAACTTTGTTTGATTTTGTGAAAACTTTTTTCTTTTGCGTTCTTCAGAAAGCCGAATTGGCTTCCAATGAGAAGAACAGGGCTTCGGTCGTGGCCTTAAATGCCGAGATTCGCAGGACCAAGGCTCGGTTGCTCGAGGAAATTCCCAAGCTGCAGAGATTGGCTCAGAAGAGGGTATGATTTGCAATTGTTTAGCTGCTTTTGCATCAGAATTTAGCGCTTTTGAATTACTATTGACTTATTGAGATGCACTAGATATTTCTGGATCACTTGATCTATAACTCCACTACTCCAGCTACTATACTGTTTTGCATTGTCTTACCAGGACTCTAGGACTGAAGCTGCAATTTTTGTCCTGGTATATCGTTCTTGGAATGTAAAAGATGTAGCTTTCTAACATAGATGTGGAGTTGATAAAATTCCGGATGCTGGTGAATAAACTTAAATTTAGTTGTTAGAAGGATCCTCCTTTCTTGTCTGTCATAGCAATAATCCAATTAGATAGAGCTGTGTTTTTTTTCCCATAGGTTGCATCCTAATTCACATTTTGGATGATGACATAATGTCAAATATTGTCGTATGTATAGCTTGATATCTATACGTTCATAACATTGCCAACAAAATTGAGGTGAGGTTATGCTCTCCTCCCCTCCAAAAAAGAAACGAAAAGAGGTAAGCTGTGGGATGTGTTGCATCTGTAAGAAAATGTAAAAGAATGGGGAAATGAAATTTATTTGTCCCTTTGATATGTAAAGTGGTTATATGGATAATCAGTGTGCACATCAGATAGCAAACTTAATAGTTATGCATAAAAAGTGATTACCACTTTCATTGTTACAACTTACAAGTGTCCATATTGCATGATGAAGATAAGCTGCATTTGACCTTCCCTTCTGGAATATGTACATGATACAATTCCCCTATATTAAATTGTTTGCAGGTCAAAGGGCTTTCTATTGAAGAAATTACAGCACGAAATGATTTGGTCCTTGCACTTCCTGAAAGAATTCAGTCCATACCAGATGGGGTTCCAGCTGGACCAAAAAGTACCGGAGGATGGGCTTCTTCAGCTGCTCGTACAGGAATCAAGTTTGATTCAGGTGATAGGCTAAATCTAATAAAGATGTAGGTGAAACTCTACTCTAAGACTGTGTGTTGATTACTAAGCTCCATCTTGTTCCTTTTAATTTTTTGACAGATGGAAGATTTGATGACGAATACTTCCAAGACAGTGCAGAATCAAGTCAGTTTAGACAAGAGTATGAAATGCGAAAAATAAGACAGGTGAGTTGTATGTGGATTGATTTTGAAGTGGTATATCAATTATTTGCTTCTTATGCTTCTTTTTTACTTCTTTAAGCACAATTCTGGTTTTCTGATACTTCCTTTTACGTGAAGGATGAAGGACTGGATATGATATCAGAAGGACTGGAGACTCTAAAAAACATGGCTGTGGACATCAACGAGGTTCACTCATTTTTCCTTTCTGTTGTTTGATCAAATTTGGTGAGGCATCACTAACATAAGCATGTATCGTTTGCAGGAGTTGGATAGGCAAGTTCCTTTGATGGATGAAATAGACACTAAGGTTTGAACTTCTATCCTCTCTGATCATGGGACGGAACTCTAGTGTAAAACTTTGGATGAGTTTAAAGTTCATTGACATGTTTGAATCGGTCACATTGTAGGTGGACCAAGCATCTTCTGACCTGAGGAATACCAATGTCAGGCTTAAGAAAACAGTGACCCAGGTGATTTAGTGGCAGCTATATATATACATTCTTTTTTTATTTCAGACTCACTTTTAAGTAATCTATTCACAGTTGCAGTTGATTAAAGTTTTGACAAAAACTTTGTTTCTGATTCAGATGAGATCCAGTCGTAATTTCTGCATTGATATTATTTTACTGTGCGTTATCCTCGGAATTGCAGCTTATCTGTACAAGTAAGATAACTGTCTTGAACCCCACTTTGCCTAATTTACTTGTGTTCAATTTCATTGCAACCAATTTGTGCAGTGTTCTTTCTCTTTCTGTTATACTGGCATGTCATTGAGGAAAATTAAGCTGCATCATAATTGTGTATACTTGTGACGAGCTAGTCCTAGTCCTCATAGATCGTTTGCAACAAATTTGTGCAATTTTCTTTTTTCGTTCTGTTCTAATGAAAGTTTAAAGTTGTTTACCTTTTTATACATGTGTCCTTGAGCTTTGATGCATGACTACTCTTTTGCAGTGTCCTGAAGAAGTGAACGAAGAGTGAGACACTCTCCACTCATCTTGCTGCCTTTTGTTGTCAATTATCGGCATTTGTTGCTTTACCTTGAAGTTCAGCTGCTGCTTGTGTTTGATTGCTGTGTTATTACCCAGAGATTGAATGTTTTTTGTCAATTGGATCAAATGTGTGTATATGAATTTTATCAAGGACCATACTTGTTGGAGGGAGTTGTTGGTGTAACTTTCATTACCTGCAGAACTTTTGAATTTCAGGTTAGAGGCTGCCTTATGTTGGATGCTCGAAATATATTTTTCCTGAACATTTTAGTATCTTTACATAATTTTTTTTCCCTTCCTGCAAATGAACATAATTTAGAGAAATTCCACTGGGTATCCTTTATGCTTTAGGTCTTGATTTCTCCATGCGCTGGACAAGATATGTTCTAAATCAATTTTGTGCACTTTTAGTTATCATAAGTATATAAATGTGTAGTTTTTTCGGCCAGTGCCTTGTAAATCTGTTCTTGAACATCAACCTTATGCATAAGTCTATCTCTCTCCAACTCAAAATACAAAATAAAGGTCTTTTTTTTTTTTTTGACCCGTTTTAAAAAAAGTTAAAACTCTATAAAATAATATTTTTTAAAATAATTTTTTAAGAATATATTTAGACTTATATGAAATTATTTTAAAAAATTAATTAAAAAGTTTATTTTATAGAGTTTTTAGTGTAAAAAAAAACGTGTTGAAAAGTCTAATGCCCTATATTTTGAAATGGAGGGAATAACTCTTAGAAATAAACTTTCTGACATTAACCATTAATCATTAGTCATCAATCATCATCATCATATCATATATAATTATAGTAAAATCATGCCAAGAGCAAAGATTAAATTGATAGCAAAATATCATAACAAAAATGAAATATTGATATTCACAAAACAAAATTTCCACTCAATTGAGAAAACAGAAAATTACAAAGGGAAATCGGAATAATACATAAAATTTCCAATAACATGAGCAAATTCACCTCCCCAACAAAAAATAACCAAAAAAAATAAAAAAACTCAAATCATCATGAAGAGGAATGCAGCAACCATTGAAGCTCCAAGGGAAACCTTGTTCAGAACAATGAGATTCAACCCTCCATTGGAATCAGTTTTGTCTGCACCATCAGAGGAAGCATCACTGGACTTGGACTTCTTGGTCTTTGGTGACGATGGAGCAGGTGCCGCTGCAGGAGGATGGGGACCAAACAGCTGCAATGGAAGCAGAACCTTATCAACCGAATACACATACAACTGGCCGTCTGTGTAGAGTGTGTTGGACACTGTTGTATTCACCAAACCAGTTGTGATGTTCACTTGGTTCCCATCCGTCGTCACATTCAATGGGAACTCATAGTTGCCGGTGTCCCCAGCCTGGGTCCGGAGAGGGTTGCTAGCAGTTTGGAACTGTGAGAGGGGGATGCCGGTGGGGAGGATATGAAACTGGATGAGCTCGACTTTTTCTTGGTCGTTTAAGGAGTTGAGGGTGCCGGATGGGAGGCTGGAGAAGGCATTGTCTGTGGGTGCAAATATGGTTAAGCCTTGGTTGGAATTGTTGAGTTGCTGGTTGATCTGATCGTCCTCCTGCGTGTTCTGTAGAAGCCGAATGAAGGTGTTGAACTGGCCTGCCTTGGCCAGGACCGCGCTTACGTTGAAGGGGCCAGGCGGGGCTGGTGCTGCAGCCGGAGACTGAGCTGATACCGCGGACAATGTGGCTAGGAGAAACATGGCAATGAAGAGCTGGTGTTTCATGTTTGCTGAAGTAGCTATTTCTTGCTTTGTTATTGTAAGTTGGAGGAGTTGTGGAGATGGGTTTTGAAGATCAAGGGGTTTTATCGAGTGTAAAATGTGGAAACCATGAGAGTTAGGTGAAATGGACCATTCCATACAGGGAGATCTTGATGATGATGCTCAGCTGCTACAAAGATTGCTTAGAAGAGCAGGAAAAATACTCTGGAGATGTGTTTTGCAGGGCCAGGAAATGATGCATTTCCTTTTAGGCGAATTGCACCAAACAACCCCAGCTTTTGAGATCGCTATGGAAAATAGCCTTAACTTTCAAGGTTGCGGAAAATAGCATCACTTTCAACGAGTTTTTTGTTCACCAAAACCCACGTAACATCGTCAATGTTAATGACGATGCTACTTGAGTTCTGATGGACAAAAGAGTCTTGTTGAAAGTGATGCTTGGTTCACAGCCTTGAAATTTCAGGCTATTTCCGCAACTAGTCCTAAAGTTGGGGTTATTTAGTGCAATTCGCCCGAGAGTTACCCAACTGAAATAGCTTAAGATTCAAGGTTGTTTGTGTAGCTTAAGAGTCAGGAGAGTATGTCAAATCTGTGGCGTTAATATGTCAAATTTGGGCTTCTGTTTTCATGTCAAAATCCAAAGGGGATGGGAGGTTTGTAAGTAGTGTAGTGGATTATAAAGGTATTTTGGCATTAGATTAACAGTTCTGAGGTTGCTGTTTTGGTGTATTGGCCCTTTCTTAGCTAATTAACCTTGCTTTAGTGAGCTGGATGATTTAAACAGCCATGAAAAGGTCATTGGAGCCAATTTTACAGGATGACCATGATTTGTTGTGGTGGTGGTTATGTGGAGGAGGAGGACCCATTTGCATCATCTTTTCAATTTTGCTGTATATTTGACAAGATTTTTAGATTGGTTATGGCTCTGATCTCTTTGTTGTTCTTAGATACGCTACAAATCCAGATTAGGCTAGTGCACGTCCGAATCGACGTGGAAGTAGACACTGGAAATCGAAGGGAAATCATGGTTTAGGACACCACGTTCATATTGACGTGCATCAAGTTCATATCGATGTGGTGTGCTAAACCCTGATTTGTGATTTATTTAGTTTCCGCGCTTTTTAAAATGACTTCTTAACACTTTACTTAGGTTGGTGCATATTTGGCAAGGATGTTTGAGAAGCGTATTCCTTGCTGTTGTACAACTTCAGAACTAAAGAAAGATGATAAATAATATAGTGTTGTATATAAGTTTGGTAAACTTTCTTAGTGGCTGCAAAGAGGCACTGCCTTTAGTAGGATTATAACACATGGATTAAAGAATTTTCAATATTTAATTTTTTTGATACTTTGAGACATTTTTGTAGAATAATCCATTTGAAAAAACGACAAAAATCCATCTAGGATCCAATCAGCATGAATAATGATATATTTTTGGAACCAATGACCTCTTGCCCTAGTGATAAGAGTGAGGTGCTTTTTTGTGCCTTACTACTATGAGGTCAAGAGTTCAAATCCCACTAGGAGTAATTTGTGCTATAGTGGAGTTCAAATCCCACTAGGAGCAATTTGTGCTATAGTGGGTACTCATGCCTTGGTTTACCCGGTTTAGTCTGTCTTGCGGCTTGCCACTTGGCTTACCCGGCTCGAGTGCTTTGCAGGCTAGTGCTCGACCCGTGGAGGATTTGTCGATAACCTCGGAACCTACACGTCATTAAAAAAAATGATATATTTTTGAGAATCATTGAGGTGATTTATCAACAAACTTCGCGAATAAACCCTTAGAGTTAGCTTTAGTATGAGTTTCCAAGAATTCCGATTGGACCAACATAGATCTTTGTATGGCCAAAATGCCAAGATCTTATTGGTTAGTCATATTATAAGATCATCCCCAACCATAAGGTTACTTCTTATCTAATTTTTTTCCTCTCTCCTTATAATATTTTGACATCTCATTTATTTTTTCTTTTAAATAATTTTCTACTTTATCAACCTCTTTCTTTAAGGTTTTCATATTTTTACTCCACAACCATGAGTTTACCTCATTCTTCTCTTTTTCCCATTTATTTATACCCACTATATGATTTCCACCAATCATAATATTATTAGTTAAATATAAAAACATAAAAATAAATAAAGCATCATGCTTTTGCACATGGTCCAATGCACTTCCTACCTCTCCACACCAAGGTAACCCCTTTCCTCTCTTTACCTTAAGGTTTTGCCTACAACCATAAGGTTACCTTTTAGCAACCTTAAGGTAAGCAAAACCCATGGTTGCTCATGCTCTAAGGCTTCGACATGTCTTTTTTAGAGCTTTGTGGACCAACACATGGATGATGGATCTCTTGATTTGAATAGGATCACAAAACACGTAGATTAATTAATTTTTATTTTTTTAAAAAAAGATTTTTTTTCAAACAAATTTTCACGGACTAAACATTTCAAAAAAGTCATAAATTTCTCCAAAATCCAAACAACATGAGAAATGATTTTTCAAAAATCTTTGAGTTGTTTTTGTCGAAATGCATCCAAAAAGAGAGTCATATCCCTTAAAGTTAGCTTTACAAAGAGTATCCAAGAGCCCCAATGGGAGTAACTAGCTCCTATTATGACAAAAATACTCAGAAGGTGTTGGTTGCACGGACATCATGCCTTGAATAGAATCACAATAGATGAAGCTCCTATTACGAACACATGCTAGGTATTTTTGGTGAAATAAAAGACGCGTTGGTCCGATCAGAGCATTTGAGCACTTGCGGGAAAGCCAACTTCAGGAGCTACGACTTTACTGAGGACGTCTTCTGAGAAATCCTCCCCGAAGATGGCAAAAAAAAAAAACATTTTCCATCATTTTGGAATCTGGAATTTTTTTAAAGTTTTTCCAAAAGGGTTAGTCCTTGAAAAAATCTCAAAAAATGAAAATCTGAAATCCTTTGCTCTGGGCAAGTTGTGATGCTATTCATGCAATTTGTCCACAAAACACCCACCCAGGATGTCAAAATAGCCCTAAAATGAGGGTAATGTGCCTTACAATAGGACGTATGGACACATGCTCGATATTTTTGGCGAAACGAGAGATGCGTTGGTTTGATCGGCTCATTCGAGCACTCATTGAAAAGATAACTTCATGAGATACATCACTTTGGAATCTTCCCCGAACATGGCGAAAAAAATCATTTTTCCATCACTTTGGAATCTGAACAAATTTTAGAGTTTTCCCAAAAGAGTTAGTCCACAAAAAAATCTCAAAATCTAAAATAAATGAAAATTCAAAATCCTTTGCTCTAGGAAAGGTGTGATTCTATTCGGACAATTCTCCACAAACACACTCACCCTGGGATGTCAAAATAGCCATGAAATGAGGGTAATGTGTCTTACAATAGGACGTACGGACACATGCTCGGTATTTTTGGCAAAAAGAGAGATGCATTGGTCCGATCGGAGCATTTGAGCACTCGTTGAAAAGATAACTTCAAGAGCTACGAATTTACTATGGATGTCTCTTGAGAAATCTTCCCCGAATATTGCCAAAAAATCATTTTTCCATCACTTTGGAATATGGACAAATTTAGAGTTTTTTCAAAGGGGTCAATCTACGAAAAAAAATCTCAAATTCTAAAAAAATGTAAATCCGAAATCCTTTGCTTCAGGCTAGGTGTGATTCTATTTAGGCAATTCGTCCACAAAACAACAACCCGAGATGTCAAAATAGCTCTGATATGAGGGTAATGTGCCTTACAATAGGACGTACAGATACATGCTTGATATTTTTGGCAAAACGAGAGGTTCGTTGGTCTGGTTGGGGCATTTGAGCACACGTTGAAAAACTAACTTCAGGAGCTACGAATTTACTATGGATGTCTCATTAGAAATCTTCCAAGAACATTGCAAAAAAACAAAAATCATTTTTTCGCCACTTTAGAATCTGGACAAATTTTGGACTATGGATGTCTCATTTTTTCCTATCTTATAAGTCCTAAGAGCTTGAAAAATAATTGTGTCATCGCTCCGGTATGGTGATATGAACTATGAAGTATGAACTGCAGAGAATAAATTTCATATTTTGGACAAGTATGCTTTTGAAGACGGTCAATCCTCTTCTAATATTAGGAGTCCTAATTAAATAATCTCCACCGTTGATGGAATTCAATGGTCAAGATCATCTCTACCCAATTAATCCCAATTATCTTCAATTTACTCATATTTCTCTCTCACGCTCTCCTCTCTAACAGTTCTCCATGAGAGCTCTATATATATCCAGATCCGGCGAGAGCAAGAGACTGGAGGTCCAGATTCGTTCGACATACTGTCTCCCAATCCTCGCATTGTCCATGTGCATCAAGTGAATTGATTTAACCAGATACATACAGAGGCTGATTAACTCAACTAATTAATTATACCATGGCCGGCGGCACCACTGACCACAAGGATTGAGTACACATACAAAGGCAAAGGCTGATTAACTTACTAATACATTCTCGATAACCACTAATTTAATATTAATTGAATTCTAAACCTAGATTAACTTATCTTCTTTAATTAAACCGAGTGTCCAGTGAATTGATTTAACCAGCTAAACCCTAAATTTGTGTTGAATTAATGAAATTACAAAAGATGATCTCAACAGTGATTTTTTGAACAATTGTGAATGGAAAATATCTAAAGATGCAAGAAGATTAAAAATTAAATAGTTATGTTATTGACAAATCAGTAGAGCACACCTTGTGCAATGGTGCGTCAAAACAACGATCAATAGTTGAATTGAAGGATACTAGGATGTGAGATAAGAGCTAAATTAATTTAGCTAATAATTAATTATAAAGATTGAATCTGAGCCCTTCATTTAATCCAAGAGTTTGTATTTCGTCAATTGGGTTAATGATTTGTTATTGAATCTTATTCAAATTTGAAAGATATTAGGATATATTAGAACAATTAAGTTAGAAAAATATTAGGTTAATTATGATTTGTTAATATATTATTTGATTCTCTGTATCTTTTGTAATCTCTGTAAATATTAATCAATAACAAACCGTGTTTTTCACCAAAACAAAATTCTATCACATAACTGTTGACAGATAACAAGCCACTTAACTAATTCATTCACTAATTAAATAATCATAAAATAAATAATTTTAAGCCCCGATATTTCTTTTCTTTTTTTTTGGTAGGGTCCCCCATGTTCCGGTGAAAATCGTCTAGTCTAACACCGTAGTCTATTTTTATGGTCTCTTTGATTTCATTGGCCGATAACTAGCATTAAAATAAATTATAAAGTACAAACACTTATTTAAGAAAATAATTAGAAATTTCAATTTAGCCAATGAGATAATTTAAACTACGGTATAGACTACAATTGTGGACTAGACGATTCTCGTCCTACGGAGTAAGTACTAACAGTAAACTTATATATTTCTCGTTATTCTCACTATTCACAGTTGTCTCCTTCGATTTCTTCATGTAATTGACATTTTGTCACTTTGTTCGATTGCAGCTATGATTTTTTTTTTTAACTTATTAGTATCATGTCGATTAGCCCGTTTACCATTTGTTTTAGTCTCTCGATTTACTCAACACTTATTTCGAATCTTTACCTTAATTAAAAATAAAAACCATACTGTTTTCCAAAATTTCATCAAAATAGAAAAAATAAAAAACATGTTTTTTAAATTTCAGCGGTTTTCCCATCGCAAAATTTTAGAGAGTTACAAATTCAAAAGGGGTCTACTATTTGGACGACCAATTTTTCGCTATTTGCAACCGCACTTTGCGAATGCGCGGAATCCGCGCGGTTGCGCTTTTTTAAAAAAAAAAAAAAAAAGAAAAATACAACTTTGCAGGTTTGAATAATAGTCCAACATCCACATCACATGGGTAGGCCCCACTATTACATATTAGGAGTGCTCTACTGTACTTTCCAATTAACAAAACAAATACGGAATAATAATAAAAAAAGGCAATTCCCCCTAACAAAAAATAAATAAAAAAGGCAATTCCCAATTTACTGTACATCTTTTCCATCACCACTCACGAGCTCCTCTCCGACACCATCTTCAAATAATCAAACCCAGAAAACCCAAAACAGAGCAATTCAATGGAGCTACCAGCCTACCTCACTCACGCCCGGATTGGTGCCGGAGACTGAATCTAGCGCCAGAAGCTGCCTCATGAGCTCCTCGTCTATCCTCAGCCGCTCGCGCTGGTCGGTCTGGAGTATTAGGAAAATAATATATATTTATATTATTAGGATTTAATTAGTTTAATTATTTATTATTTAGGAATTAGTCAAAGGTAGTTAGAGTAAATCTCTCTCCACCTTCTCCATTATCAGATTGTACGCTCTTATATATTTCGTTCTACAAATCAATAGATAGTGTGTTCTTCTACACCAATTCTTAACATGGTATCCGAGCGTTCTTAGCCTAACGGCTCCGATCCTCAAAACTAATGGCTTCCGCCTAACCAAAAACTCTTTAAAGGCCAAAACCATTTAGGCCTTTCTTCCTTATTCCCTAACCGCCTACCGGCAATCCAATCTTGGCCCCGGCCATTACAAAACCGCTTTCGCACTAACAAAATTTTTTTGGCTTTTGCCAACCCAATTTCGGCCAAAACCATGTCGGTCTTTTATTCTTGCTTTTCATTGGCCAAAACCCATTTCGTCCACACAAAATTGCCTTCGGGCTAATCCAATTTCGGCGTTTGCCACATCAAACTACCCCTAGAAAACTCCTTGATGCCTCGCTATCGCACCACCACTGCACACCAACAAGCCCACCCGCCGTCGTCTTCACCACCACACCGCTACCGTCGGACCACCCAGTCCACCATTGCCAATCCAGGCACACCACGAGGGTTGGTCTCTACGGAGTTGATTGATTCACATAAAGAAAGCAAGAGGCCCCACAGCACCAACTTTGATCAATCATGGGCGGTAGGAATTGAAAAGCATGCAAGAAGAAGATCAAGAAGAAGGAACCCCAATACCAGCGCAGCAACAACTCTTCAACCCACTCTAATGGAAGCGTCGAAGATCTGAAGTCCTTGGACGAGAGAGGGAGCGAGAAAGGGGAAGTTGAAGAGGAGATGTAGATCAGCGAGAGGTTGATACTGAGCCAAGGGTTCGTCAAAAGTCCCGATTCCCGAAGAGGATGATCCCTGACCCGAAGAGGAGGTCCTCCCACAACCTGTTCGAAGATCCTCACAGTTGGATGCGGGTCAACGGTGCCTTGAATTGCGCTAGACGTGCATAATTAGGGAACACCTTCAACAAAAATTTGTTAAAAAAATCCTTATTAATGGTATATTCCATCTTTTTCCAGTTTTCTGTTTTCGATATCTCTCGCTTCAACTGCGGGGGATATTAGGAAAATAATATATATTTATATTATTAGGATTTAATTAGTTTAATCTATATAAACTCTTAATTTAGAAGAGTTTAAGATGATGTGTCAATCTTAGATGCATTTTAGGAGTCTTAACTAATTTTTTTAGCCATTTTTCTTGGATTTTCTTTAATTCTCATTTTTTTTTTCTTTTTCTCTTGATTGTCTTTTTTCTTTAGTTTTACTAACTATCTATATAAACTCTTAATTTAGAAGAGTTTAGGATGATGTGCCAATCTTAGAGGCATTTTAGGAGTCTTAACTATTTTTTTTTGCCATTTTTCTTGGATTTTCTTTAATTCTCCATTTTTCTTCTTTTTCCTTGAATTCTCTTTTTTCTTTAATTTTACTAACTATTTAGCTTAATTCAAAACATTGAATTCAATCTAATATAACTATTGGGCTTAATCAAATTTATTTACTAACTATTGGGCTTAATTCAAAACATTGAATATAACTATTGATTATGACACATCACATTTAAACAATGTTATAATGATATTGATATTATTATTATTGAGTAATTTAAAATATCTATATTTATGTATTATACTTTACATAAGATTTTAAAAAAAATTCTGAAATAATTATAAGATACATTAATTGTAAAGTTTGTATTTATTTTTATCTTAACATTTATTAATATTTATTAATATTTATATGTATAATATTTTAGTTTATAAAAAACGCGCCATGGCGCGGGAATCGTACTAGTTATTTATTATTTAGGAATTAGTCAAAGGTAGTTAGAGTAAATCTCTCTCCACCTTCTCCATTATCAGATTGTACGCTCTTATATATTTCGTTCTACAAATTAATAGATAGTGTGTTCTTCTACACCAATTCTTAACATGGAGAGCGTCACCTGGAGTCAGCCGGTCTCCGATTAGATTGATGAGATCTTCTTCACTAGGCGGCGGATCGCGTGATCGATAGGGGTAAGTAGCCTGTATCTTATCTGCGGGCAGAAGAGGAACGACCGGATTCCATGGCTGAGCGGTGTTGTGAGAGACGGGGTGGGACGGAGGTGACACTGCGCATGCGCGATCCGCGGTTGGTGGCAAAGATTCCCTTCCCAGGCTGGCACATCACATCCGCGATCACGGAATGCGCGAGCGCCTCCTCAGCCTTCCATCCACGCACTCGTGCTCCGCATTTGCAAATCCTAATCGTGCAACCGGCGAGAAAATAACCGTGTAAATAACAATTCTGATTCAAAAAATTTAGAATCCTCCAAAATTTCAAACACCCATTTTGGAAAAGTACACTGTTGGAAACACATTGAATTCCAACAATAGGGTTCCAACGAAATTTTTCAATGGATGAAATTCCAACGCTGAAATACAATGGACAAAACAATTCCAACGATATATGGGTTATTGGAAAGAAGTAATCAGAATTTTCCAACTATCGAAGTTGTTGGAAATAGTTTTCCAAAATTATTCCAACCATTACACATTGTTGGAAGTAAACTCCAATAACTTGGATCGTTGGAAATATAGATAAATTATCATCCATTACTAAATGTCGTTGGAAACGGTATTTAAAAATGAATAGAAATTAATTCCTTCTTAAATTTTCGCATCGTCCGGTTAAAATTAATTGCTTCTAAATTTATGTCAATATATATCAATTAAGTGTTGACCGTCATCAAATTCCGATGCAACAATCGGAGTGAACAAAATCTTACTTTTCTAATTTAAAAAAAATCTAGATCTTGAAAATATTAGGAGAATCACTAACTGCCCACTAGGTAAAGATCGATCTAACTTATCATTAATTGCATCGTATAGAAAGGGTCTAACTTATCATTAATTGCATCGTATAGTAAGAGAAAATATATATGTGAGAGATTTTTTTTTCCAGAAAAAATGTGAGAGATTTCATAATCTGTTAGATTGGAAAAAAATATTTTTAAAAAAAAAAGAAAAAAAAAAGAAAAGAAATTCAATTGAAAGGATCACGTACATCACAACTGAACAATGACATCCTTAATTAGTGGGTGCCTTAGTGGGGTGAATGAACGGTTTAATTAACCGTGCTTGGCTCCTTTCTTCAGTCCCTCAATATATCTCAATATGTTTTCTATCTCTCTTCTATTAACAGTTGTGCAGTGAATTCACATTGAAAAGTGATCGATCTTGAATTCTCTCTATCATGAACATCGGAATTCTTATGAATGAATAAATGGTTTACAGATTACATGTTCAAGTCAACCAGGTATGTCGTCCTTAGCGTATTCAAGGAGTGAACCCTATAAATCTTTCTATTTACCAGGTTTTGAGTATTAATTGATTTAATATATATCAGATACACACATATCTTTCTAATATATGATTCTCTTGGCAGCCTACATGTTGCATCCATCCCACATTGAGTTCATCTGGTCTGAGAATGAAGATTCAATCAAGAAGAAGCCTAAAGACATAGCTTGCAGCAAACAATTGTTGAATAAGTTAAGCCTGATCGAGTTAAATCTTTGAGCACTTGTGATAGTTTTGGTGGTGCTTCTTTTTGCTTCCTTAATTATCCTTCTCCACTACTTACAGTTACATATGTGACCCAGTGTCAATTGCATAAAATAATAGCATGACGCGACAAAGGAGACTCGATTTCAAGAAGAATCAACAACAACTGCATCACTCAATTATCAAGTCCATGTCTACCAGGACAAGATCCAAAAGTGATGGAGATTGAAATGCCACAAGATCTCAACTGTTCCTTCCATCATATCTTTCCCTTGCACCTTCCTCATTTCAACTGTTCATTCCAGTGGTGGTGGCACTTGGACACTTGGTGACAGTAGTGATAGTCTAGGGGTGATATTAGTTTATGCATTTACAATTCATTTGGTACTTTTTGGTTGCACACATTTTGCATTTTGTTGAACGTCTTTGAACATGATTTGTACAGTTGTTGAAGATGTGTAAATGAATCTGGTGGTATTGTAATTTTTATATTGTTGCTTTATAATATCTATATATCATGGTTTTTATATTTCCAGTAGATTAATTTCTTCATACAAATAGCCACGTAATTGTTGATGGAATGTATTAATACAAATTATATTTTTGCAAAAAAAAATTGATTCCAACATTACATATATTTGAAAATTCCAATAAAGAATTTCCAACAGTAAATATTGTTGGAAATTCCAATGGTTAAGCTGTTGGAACTTGATAAAAGCAACCGGTTAAGCAGGTTTTAATAATATTATTTTTCTTTAATTGAATTATTTATTCTAACTATTTTTCTTTAATTGAATTATGTATTCCAACAGTTTTAGCCGTGGTTAATTTCCATCATCTACATGAAGATGGAAATTCCATCATAATTAAATGTAGGAATGAATTCCAACGCCCTTTTTTCCAACCGGGTGTTTCTTGTTGGAAATTCCAATAACATGGTAAAACGTGTTGGAGCTTCCATTGAAAATCACCGTTGTTACTCGCTGTGTTTCTAGTAGTGGTAGTTAGAAATGCTCTAGTCGCTTATTAATGTTGTGTTTGGCAACGAAAGATTTTTTTAGAGGTGGAAGAAGTTTGGAAGGAAGGGGTCTGTCCCGGACGATTTACTTGGTCAGACAGTGGAAGAAGTTTGGAAGGAAGGGGACTGGGATTGGGCTACCATCAACGGCTACTTACCGGAGGATGTTCGATTGAAGCTCCAAGCGATCAAGGTTGTGAACCGGCCGGAACTGGAGGATAGAATGTTATGGGGCCATACCCAGTCAGGCCTATTCACCACGACATCGGCGTTACAGTTGTTGAAGAAGGATTGGGGGCGCCCTGAATCTGCGAATTGGAAACAAATCTGGAAGATTCCGGCACAACAACAGGTTCGAACCTTCAACTTTCTTGCGGCCCATGATGCGATGCTATGTAACGCCAATAGGAAGAGGAGACACCTATCAAACCACCACGAGTGTCCCAGGTGCGGTCTTGAGGAGACGGGTATACACATGCTTCGCGATTGCAAGGCCATAGTGGAAGTTTGGAAGAGACTGTTAATTGGTCGATCGTCTCATGAGTTCTTCGATATGAGGAACATTGAAGAATGGATCATGTATAACATAAGAGAGGGTGACAGATGGAGCTCCATTTTTGCTTCAACACTTTGGGCTATTTGGAAAGCGCGGAATCACCTAGTCTATGAAGGAAACGAGGATTTAGAGGGCATTGTCTACAGAGTGTGGAGATCGGTGTCCACTTACTTTCACATTCGAGACAAAGAAGCCAGAACAGAGGATAGTCGGAGGGGGACTCATACCACCCATCCGATTTGGTCACCACCCGATGCCGGATGGATCAAACTTAATACGGATGGAGCTGCAAGAGGGAACCCGGTGTTGGCTGGAGGGGGAGGGGTCTTTAGAGACTCCAACGGTGAGTTCCTGCGAGCCTTCGCTTTCCGATGTGGGAGCTGTCCAGCTCTGGCGGCAGAGCTTTGGGCTACTTTTTATGGTCTGAAGACAGCTAGGGAGATGGGCATATCGAGGATTATTTTGGAAACAGATAGCACTGCCGTTTGTGATTTACTCCAATCCGATGAGCGCATCGTCTATGCACACCAGCAGCTGGCCATCCAATGTCGGAGGCTGTTAGCGGAGACTCAATGGGAGTACAAAATCCAGCATGTCAGACGACAGGCCAACGGCGCAGCCGACGCCTTAGCCAAGCTGGGAGTGTTGCAGGGTGAACAATTTGTTCTATTTACTACTGCTCCTTTACGTATTCGTGATTTCCTGACCCCTCCTAGGATCAATGGAGATATAAACTAAATTTCATTCTATAATAAAACCGGGCTTCGCCCGCCTTAATGACCAAAAAAAAAGAAATTATGGAAGTGGGGATTTTTTTTGGAGACGTGGATGTTTTTTTAAAAAATTCATATTTGGTGTTTTGTTGTTACAAGGTTTATAAATGGGTATCACATGAAAAAGTCAAAAATACCTTTATCATGAGGGGGTAATAGAAATTATAGAAGTCTTACATAATTGCAATTTGATAAAGTGCCAAAAAGGGGTAGCAAAGGGTAAAAATCGATTGATATCACCTGGTCAAAAATCCCTTGTTTCTAAATGTCTCTCTTCACCGCCCGAAATTCAAGAAAAATTTTAAATTTTGAAAAAAAATATTAAGAAATAGGGTTAAGGGTGCGGGATAATGAATCCCTCGAGTAAAGCTCCCAAACCTAGGTGGAGGAGAAGGTGTAAAATTTGGAGAAGAAAAACCCCAGACAGACCTGGCTCATCGAGAGGCCGACAGAGTCGCCTAAAGCCCTGAAGGCGAACCGTCAAACATACAATCATAATAATAAAATGGTGCAACACAAAGACGACAAACAACAATCACTAGAAGAACAGACGAGTCTAATCCATAGAATCTGAGGACAGTGAAGACAGAACGGAGCCAAGCGCCATCAAGAGATAACACCGCTGGCCAGCGGTACATCAGGAGTCCCCCTGTGGGAGATGAAGACGAACCTCCAAGGAAATTTCCAGAATACGGAGTCGTCATGATGCACATCGCCACGACCCCAGCCATACCCGACACCGGACGCACGAGCCCCGACTCAGATCAAAACCGCCAAGAACAACCAGAACAACTGTCGTGAACCACCCTCGTATAGAGCGCACCTGCAAGCCCTTTCAGGGATTTGTCAAGACCCTTTCGGGATTTAGACTACCCTTTCGGGTGGGTTTACACGTTATTCCCTATTCGGGGATTGAATAAGGCTCTTTCGGGGGGTTTTCCCCTTTTTTTTAAATATATTTTTCCCAAACTTGGGCCCGAATGACCCAAACTTTGGCCCAAAGGAGAATTACAGGTCGGGTACTAAGGGCCAGTCGGGCCCAAGGAAACCCACAGGGCCGGCAACGTCAACGCCAGTCGTCAGAGATACGGAGAGAGCGACAGAGAGGGAGGCCCGGATGGGCACCAGCTGGCCAGCGAAGGCCGGGTACACGTCAGAACCACAAACACCGCAGAGCAATCCGATTCACAAAACCAAAAGCAACTCAAAGGAATGAGTCACATGTAAGATGGGCCGAGGGATTTGTAGAGAGTTAACCAGATTTCCCCTTCAATTTTGCACAAACCGCTGAAATCGAACCACACCAGCCCGAAACCGGGAAGAACATATCGATTCGAGCACAAAGGTGGAGAGATTCGAAGGATTATGCACAAATATTAATGATCAAAAGAGGATTGGGGACGAGGAAATTGCCCAAAAATGGGTTCAAAATTTGAGAGTTTCTCTCTCCTAACTTTTTTGTTTCCACTCCACCTCCTTTGCACCTTCAAGGCTTCAACTAAACACCATCTTTTGACAGCTTTTTTTTTTTTTTTAATTTGAAACCCTCAAAACTAATAAATCTACCGTCAAGTCAAACACGACCTAACAAACTAATTAAATTAAATAGTCATAAATGAAATCATTGTCAATTAAAAAATTACTACTCTAGCTTTCAAGCTTTCTATATACTACTATCACAAAAAAATCATTTTATTAGATTATAAGGAAACCTAGAAATACATTAGATAGTCTAATTTAATATATTTTCTCCTTTTTCAAAATTATAAATAATAATCCATAAATAATTACAAAAATATTTTTATAAAGTAAAGATCAAATTACTTATAATGACATGTTTTATAAATTAAATAATCATAAAATTTTCAATCATTTTCAATTAAAAAAAAGACTACTCTAGCTTTCTATAGGCGGTAGGCCTTCTATCTATATAAGAAAATGCCATTTTTATATTATATAAGGAAACTTATCTACGCTCTTTAAAATAAGCGGCTTTAGGAAATCAATATTAAAAAATGTAAAAAATAATTTTAATTTGAGAAATCTTTTTCGATTGAGCTTGTTATCCTATACTCCAAATCCGTTATAAATAACAAGCCATAAATAACTGCAACAAATTTTTATAAAGTTTGTATATATAAATACCTACATAAACCTGTCCAATCTCGAAACACAAACATTCAATATATATATCCATTCCCTCCCTACGTACAAAAATGCCTTCATCCGATTCCAACTCCGTTTTCATTGTTTCCGAATACACGATCGTCCCCGAATCGAAGTCGTCGAACGACTCTCTCCGACTCTCCGTCTCCGATCTCCCGTTGCTCCCTTTCCAGTACAGCCAGAAGGGCTGCCTCTACTCCGGCCACCCGCCGAACTCACTTCCCTCCTTCGTCACCCTCCTCAAAAGCTCCCTCTCCAAGACCCTCGCCGTCTTCCCCCCTCTTGCCGGCCGCCTCTCCACCGACCCCGCCACCGGCCACGTCTCAATCACCTGCTCCGACGCCGGCGCCCTTCTTGTCCACGCTTGCGCACCTTCCATCTCTGTAGACGACATTCTTTGCCCCTCCGACACCCCGGCGGTGGTCAGGCAGTTCTTCCCGCTCCACTATGCACTTGGCTACGACGGCCACTCGTTGCCCCTCGCCGCTGTGCAGGTCGTTGAGAAATATTCTCTCTTATCCAAAATACATATTGTTTGAATACACTCGTTGCCCCTCCGACACGTACTTTAAAAAAGTTAAAAACTATATAAAAAATCAACTTTTTTCAAATTATTTTTTTAAAACTTAATATTTGTTGGTAATAAGTATTAAATTGTAAAAAAATATATATTATATTTTAGCTCATTAAAATATGTATTAAAAAGTCAAATGACATATATTTTGAATCGGGGTAGTATGATTTAATATTTAATTTAGTGAATTATTTAGTTTGTTAATCATTGAGAAAGCCAGCAAGTTAATTAGAGCATCCCCAACAGTTTCTCCAAATTTTTTAGAAAATGGGGAATTAAAACTCACATTCTCCAAATATTTTGAGTGTCAATTCCAACAGGTTCTCCATTTTAGAAAATTCTATATTAATTTTTAATTGAAAATTTAAAGTAAATTCCAACAACTACCCAAATTCTTACAAACACCTTCATTCTGCAGGAGCATTTCTGACTTTGCCACATCAGATAGGATATACACATTAAATTTTTTTAGGCCTTTCCTTGAACCATTAAGCAAAGAAATCAAGGTGTCAGCAGCATCAAAACTTAAGGAATTGATAATGAGATAGGTGATGATAATCCTCCATATACAACTAAGCCGGGATCCATTTGTAGGAAGTCACCATATATAAAGTTTCCCTAAAAGCACTTCAGTTGCTACATAGTATGCACTCCCCACAAGGTCTCTGAATTTGTCTCCTGCATAAATGCAAAAACTTGAAATAAAGCACTCAAATCTACAATTAAACTGATACTCCGTATAAGATTAGATAAGTAGATAACTAAGCTCTCTCTCAATCAAAATTGATGAGAGTCATCTAGCCCAAAGGTTTGTGCTTTCTCTTTGACCATTCATGCCAATTAGACACGAGGATGGACCTACTGTATCCAATTTCCCTAAAAGATAGCAAATCCATCAATGATTCAAGTTCAACTACTTCAGTATTCATAAAACTTAATTAAGGGTCATGAAAGTGTATACTTTTGTCAAATATTTCAAAGAGGGTAACGTTGATCCTTACGATAATAATTAACGGTCTCATACCTAAATTGAATTAGGATCTCCATCAAACTAGTTTTGTCAATATGGTGTTCTTTGACTTCACTGGATACCTAAAATACCACCTTGGACCAATCCAGTCTAATGAGAAGCTCACCAATTCTTTGATAACTGGAAGAAGTCTGAATGATCAATGAACAACGATTCTTGGAATTACCTAATTGAATGGAAACTGATTTACAAAATTACCCAAAGCTAATTTAATTGGGATGCCAGAAATTGAAAATTACCTAACGATAGGCTGCTTCAATGCTTGATGGCAATGGAGAAATGATGGATGAAGAGGGGCGGTGGAGTCTGAGCGGTTTTGAAAGACACAATTATCAACGCCACTAAGAAAAAAGGAGTCGCCAAACCGAGTTTCCTTGTTTTTGGGATTAGGTAGGTACGTACTTCGTGGAAGCGAGAAACATGTGAGTTTGATTTCCATTTTAGAATCAAATTTTAAATTAGATTATTGGTGCCTTACGGGGCGAGGGAGAAAAATATCTAAGAGTCCGTTTGGCAATGTATGTAGCTTTTCGGAGCTTTTGGTTTTAATAATTTATAGTTTTAAATAAGTTAAATATAAGATTTTAATTTAATTAGCTTTTGAAATTGGATTTTCAATAGCCACTAACCGCAAGCTTTTCAGAATTCTATTCATTTTCTCTTATCTGATCAGCTAGTTTATATCAGCTACTTTATCAGCTGGGTTACCAAACGCCTTACTAGCTTATGAAAACTCTAATTTAACATATATTTAACACACCTAATCCATCAACTTCAGTTACCCTATCAGCTTCAGCTACCCCATCAGTTCCGTGTTACCAAACTGACCCTAAGTTATCAACATATTTATTTTAAAAATAATTAAATAATTAAGTTGTTCACTTTGCACTTTTTTAACATTTACGTCAGTTTCAAAATTTTTAAATATCCATTAAAAAAATATACATTATATTATAACAAAGTTGAATCCCCAATATGAAATAGGTGGCAGCTATAGTCAAAACCATACGTAGGCCAATTGCGTTGTTTTAAACCATGACTTAATTAAACAAAACAACATATTTTTTACTATAGAGATAGAGATAGTCTATTAGAGCATCCCCAGGCATCGTTATTCGCCACCATATGCTTTGGACAATTTGGAGATGCCGAAACAAGCTCATATTTGAAGGAGTGGATGGTACGGATGGGATCCTAGTCAAAGCGATCACGGATGTCAGAGATTACCAGCTCTCTACGTTCGGCTCCCTCCCTATCCTACTTCCTACCCACGGCTCTGCCGGGGTCTGACAGCAGCACCACCTGGTCTCCGCCCCCTTTGAGTTGGGTTAAAGTCAATGTCGACGGAGGGGCAAAAGGAAATTCGGGGAAGGCGGTCGGAGGGGAGTATTCAGGGATCCATTGGGACAATAAAACCAAAATTTTTATAAAAAAACACCTAAATTAAATATTTTCTGTGTTTGGTTATTTTACAAAAAAAAAATTTATTTTTTGCCTAATTTGAAAAAAAAAATCAAAGTAAGTGTAACCTATCATAAAGAGTTGAGATGATCTTGTTACACTTAACTTAATTGTATCAACTATCAAGTATAATTTTACATTATAAAAATTATATTTATACTATATATATATATTTATATATTTAAACTTTTAGTATAAAAATTTGTTTTACAAAAATAGAAAAAAAACTGTTTTCTATAATAATCAATATTTTCATTTTTTTTAATTAAAAGTTTATGAATATGTTAATATAAGTTTATATAATATAAAAATAATTTTTATAATACGAAATAATTAAGTGTTATAAGTATTTATGGAATGAATTAATTGAATTGAGATGTTATATTTTTGTTTTGTTTTCTAAATTCAATAGGTCACGGAGCTCGCCGACGGAGTTTTCATCAGCGGCTCCCTTAACCACGCCCTCGTAGACGGGACTTCCTGGTGGAACTTCTTCAACACGTTTGCCGAGATCTCTCGTGGCGCGGAGAAGGTCTCGAGACCTCCTTCCTTCTCTCGGGATAACATCTTTAAAACCGCCGTCGCTCTTCCGAACCCTGACGGCCATTCCCCGGCGGACTTCTCCGGCGACGAGCTAAACCGGGAGCGGATCTTCCACTTTAGCCGCCAATCTATGTTAGCTCTCAAGAAGAGCGCGAACGAGTCATTAAAAGATAACGGCGAGTTAACGGCGGAGATCTCTTCCTTCCAGTCTGTATGCGCGCACCTGTGGCGGTCGATCACACGCGCGCGGAACTTGCCACTAACAAAAACGACGTCGTTTAGCTTGACGATTAACTGCCGCCACCGGGTCGACCCGAAGATGGACCCGTTGTACTTCGGGAACGCGTTCCAGGTCATCCCAACGGAGGCGTTGGCGGGGGAGTTGCTCTCGAGGGAGATCGGATGGAGCGCGAATCTCCTGCGTCGCAGTGTGGTGGCGCACGATGATCGGGCGGTGAGGAAAGGGGTGGAGGAGTGGGAGCGGGACCCACAGTGTTTCGAGCTCGGCCATTCCGACGGAGCGAGTATCATAGTCGGTGGCTCGCCGTGGTTTCCGACGTACGACAACGACTTCGGGTGGGGGCGGCCCGTGGCGGTGAGGACCGGGAAGTCGAATAGGGCCGACGGCCAAATGAATGTGCTGCTGGGGCGGGAGGGAGATGGCAGCGTGGATTTTGAGGTGTTGCTCGCGCCGGAGACTATGGCGTGTTTGGAAAAGGACCACGAGTTTATGAAGTTCGTTAGTTGATGTAACAACGTGGTTTAATTTAGTTTCTTGTTTGAAATTTGTTATCCTTAAAGTGGTAAACCCGGTTTAGTGGTTTGTGTGTGCAACCGGTTTACTATAAATAAAGTTTCCTATTTATCCATAAAGGATTGTAATTCATGCACCGGGTGCAAGTGCTATATGCACTCAAATAGAGTGATCCTGAATCTGTTTCAATTACCGCATAACATCTATCCAGCAATCATTGCAATTTGTGATTCTAGATATGTCCATTGTAAAAAACAATAAAAAATTATATGGGATATGTCCTAAAATATTTAAAAATGAAAGGAAAAAAAGAGGCAAGGCTTAAAAAAAAGTGATAAGCAAGAGCGGATCCCTTATAAACCCCAAAACATGGATTGATCCTAGATTCATCCGTATATTTTTTTTACAACTTATAATTATTATTTGTCATGGGTCAAACTGTGGATGAAACGGATCAAAAATCCATCCGTATGGAAGGCATATAACACCTACACCAAGTGGATATAGTCACCCTTTGTATTGGTAAATAAAGAACGGTCATTCCGAGGATATAATCACCCCGCTTATAAAGAATAGACAACAAAGTTTTACCAAGCTATTCTCACTTTTAAAAAATAATTAAGATAGCCTCTAAAATAATAACACCTACACCAAGTGGATATAGTCATCCGTTTCAAAATTCCTTGCCAACATCTCATCCCTAACTAGGGCGGTGTATATTTCGATTTACATTTTTAAAGAATTTCGAATATGATCAAAACCAACGTTTTTTCAGTTAAAATCGGAATCAACCGAAACTTATTTTTTTCTAAAAATCTATACTATGTAGCATCACAAATATAATAGTTATTAAGTGTAAGTATATCGTATTTATTTAGTCTTAATAACCTAGGTTGTATTTCTAATAAATGATTTCCACCAAAAAAAATAAAATAAAAAAGTTAACAAGGGAAAAGAAGTTGTAAATGGAGATAATACTCATAATAGTAATTGATTAATTTTTTCTTTTATTTTCCTTTTGGAAGTTAGGATTTGATTCTTGCAAGGAGGATTTCAAATTAAGAAGATAGTAATTCGATACTTAATTAAACGTGATTTTTTTTTAAATGGGGATAACGGCCTTGTGTTTTCCCTCCGGTTATCCAAAAGCATACAATAATATATTTTCATTAATTGAAGAATTTACTTTAATTACAAAAAAAAAATCAAACTCAAAATAAATAATTTCCAAAAATACAAGATTTTGATTTTGATTCACTTCGGTAGCCGTTGAAGTTAACGTTCACATTCTCCCCCAATCACTCACTATATTTCCTAACCCATCGATTTGTTTCAAAAAATTAAAAAACACTGCTCGATCTCTTCGCTTAATCCCTTCTCAGCGATCAAAAAGATCGAGTCAAGTAATTGAGATTTAATTTGGAGAGGTGATTGATCAAATCCTCCACAGATGGCCAAGGAAGGATCAAGCTGTTCGCAGCGAACGAGGCCTGCAAGATTCGCGAAGAACATTGTTCCTCAAATCCTTTATGATGGAACTGTTGTAAGTAATCAAATACATCGATCAATTGCTGATCGATCGATCATTGCCCCAATTTTACAATGCATATTTTCTGTAACAGGAAATTCCGGCAAATTTGGTTAACATCTATGG
Organism: Persicaria maculosa; assembly: GCA_963922045.1. Classification (NCBI taxonomy): domain Eukaryota; kingdom Viridiplantae; phylum Streptophyta; class Magnoliopsida; order Caryophyllales; family Polygonaceae; genus Persicaria; species Persicaria maculosa. The sequence continues at coordinate 1,044,485 of OY998252.1, forward strand.
AGCCTCCTTATCTAAGTACGCTTTCTTCGAATCGTCGGCAAAAAGAAGGTGTAAAGTAGAGCTGAAACACTGCGATGGTCGAGTTTTGTTGGACAAAGGCTGGCGAGCGTTTCTTCATAGCCACTCCATCGTATCCGGTTATTCGCTAATCTTCAAATACGAAGGCGAGTCTCTCTTCCGTGTTTCCGTCTTTGATCCAAGTGGTTCCGAGATCCATTATCATCACATTGACGAAGATAGCGATGACGATGACCACAGCTCCGTGGAAATTTTAGATGAATGGCCTCACAAGACGAGGCATTCGTCGGTTACCAACGTATCCGGTATGTCTACCTATATATCATATCATATCATATCATATCATATCTGGTTTTTATATTTTTCTTCCAATTACACAATTCAGATGATGACGACGACGAAGAAGAAGTAGTTCAAGACAAAGGAATTCGCATTTGTAAAAGAGGGATGGATTTCGAAAGCGGATATATGCATTTTTGCGTCGTCGTGCAAGCGGCTAATCGCTGTTATTTGGTATGCCAAACTTACATCTTTTGGATGAAATTGTGATTGTTAACAATGTATTCTAAGGCACAGAGTGTATTTGGTGCAGGAAATCCCGGAGAGTCGGGTGTCGGGCTATTTTCATGGAAGGAGTGAGGATGAGAGAACCATACACTTTAATGGACCGGATGGTAGATGTTGGTCGATGAAGTACTCAATCGGAGCCCCTCCGGTGTTCCAAGTTAGCATCGGTTCAGAATGGAACGACTTCGTGCAAGAATATAGTCTCAAAGATGGAGATGAATGCAACTTTGAGCTGATCAATCGCAAGGTTCTCGCATTCAATCTTACCATACTCCGATTTCTTGACAATACAGTCGACGAAAGGGAGGGTGTGGCAGCTGAAACGCCGGCGTTTGAAAGGAGAAAAGTGTCCGAATCTCCGGCATTTGAGAGAGCTAAATCCATCATAACCATATGGCCATCTTTCACTGCTAAGTTCAAACTTTACTGCACCAATAAATCGCATTATATTTATATGCTGGTATGGTTTCTTTTTACCCTCTCTAAATTAAATTTCCCTATATATATGTGTGTTTGTTTACTAAGATGGAGATTGATTCGGGGTTTCGCAGAGTATACCGAAGGCACATGCTGTGGCATACCTACTGGGTAAGAACGGCGACCAAGTGATCCTCCGAATGGCTGGCCGGCAGAATGAAAGAACATGGCCGGTTAAGTGCTATGTAAAGTGCTATGAACATAGGAATATCGTGACAGCGAGACTTTCAACAGGCTGGAAGGAGTTTGTTTATGCGAATGAAATGCGAGACGGGGATGCTTGTTTGTTTGAGCTGCTTTCTATGGACCCAAATTGCTACCAAGTCACCATAGTTCGCCATGACGAATCCGCCAACTAGTCTAGGATTTAGGATTTATTGCTGTTCTAGTTAATTTTCAGAACAATTCAGCTTCAGTTGAGACTGACAAAATGCTAGTGTTCATATGTAAGTAATCAGGCTCAGCTCAGTATGATCGAGCTTCAATTCATTTGAATAAATTTCACACTCCATTGGCTTAGCAACTGAAATGAATTTCACACTTCATTCAGACCCTCAATTGCTTAATTTTAGCTATATATACTGAGTTTCAAGATCATTCGGAGCTATCACTCTCGGGGTTTATGGCCATATCTTTTCTGTTTCGTTTTTTTCGTGTCATATCATCGTGTTTTCGTATTATATTTTACTTCCCGGTTGCTTATACTCCATTTGAAAAAAAAAATCACACTTTGATTTTTCCAAGAGCCTCACTTTGTGATTGAGATCGAGAATGCAAATAAAATTGGATTGTTTGACATTGTTTGTTTTTGTGGACGAAATGGATTGAGTTGTTGCCCTGCATTCCTATACCATACATTAATTTGTTTATTTGAAAATGTACGTGGCTGTGAAAAATAGCAAGCCCTACAGCTTGAGTTTGGTGACTGATAGGGATCGTATCCGACTTTTAAAAAATACGATCCCTATCAGTTTATGTATTTAGAAAATATATGTGAATAGCTTAGTAAGTATGAAATCGAAAAAAATGCCTTTATCAAATTGCAATGCCCACTCCGTTTCGATTGTTTCCGAATGCACAATCGTCCCCGACTTGAAATCCTCGATCGACTCTCTCCGACTCTCCGTCTCCGATCTCCCAATGCTCAGTTTCGAGTACATCCAGAAGGGCTGCCTCTTCTCCGGCCACCTGCCGAATTCACGTCCCTCTTTCTTGTCCCTCCTCAAAAGCTCCCTCTCCAAGACCCTCTCCGTCTTCCCGCCTCTCGCCGGCCGCCTCTCCACCGATCTATCCACCGGACACGTCTCCATTGCCTGCTCCGACGCCGGCGCTCTTCTTGTCCACGCCCGCGCAACATCGGTCTCGCTCGACGACATTCTTTGCCCCTCCGACACCCCGGCGGTGGTCAGGCAGTTCTTCGCCCTCGATGATACACTCTCCTTCGGCGGCCACTTGTCTCCCCTCGCCGCCGTGCAGGTCACGGAGCTCGCCGACGGAGTCTTCATCGGCTGCTCCGTTAACCACGCCGTCGTCGACGGGACCTCCTTCTGGAACTTCTTCAACACGCTTGCTGAGATCTCCCGCGGCGCGGAGACCGTCTCCCGCCTGCCTTGCTTCTCCCGCGATAACGTCTTCCTCACCGACACCGCTCTCCGGTTCGCCGACGGTCTGCCGCCGGCGAACATCGCCGGCAACGGCCTGGTCAGGGAGCGGATCTTCCACTTCAGCCGTCAATCCTTGTCGGCGCTCAAAAAGCGCGCGAACGAGCCGCTAAACGATGACGGCGAGTCAACGGCGGAGATCTCTTCTTTCCAGTCCCTATGCGCGCACCTGTGGCGGTCGGTTACACGCGCGCGGAACTTGCCACTCGCCAAAACGACGACGTTTAGCTTGGCGGTTAACTGCCGCCACCGGGTCGACCCGAAGATGGACCCGTTATACTTCGGGAACGCGATCCAGATCATCACATCGGTCGCAGTGGCAGGGGAGGTGGTGTCCCGCGAGCTCGGGTGGAGCGCGGATCTGCTGCATCGCAATGTGGCGGCGTACGATGATCGGACGGTGAGGAAGGGGGTCGAGGCGTGGGAGCGGGACCCACAGTGTGTCCGGCTCGACAAGGTGTCCGACGGTGCGAGTATCATAATCGGTAGCTCTCCACGGTTTCCGATGTACGACAACGATTTCGGGTGGGGACGACCGGTGGCGGTGAGGAGCGGGAAGGCGAACAAGGTCGACGGCCACTTGTCGGCGTTTCCGGGCAGGGAGGGAGACGGCAGCGTTGACTTTGAGGTTTTACTGGCGCCGGCAACGATGGCCTCTTTGGAAAATGACCCCGAGTTTATGAAATACGTTGGTTGATTTTATTATTTGGTTTGGTTTGGTTAATTCACGGTGATTGATTAATTATTTCAATTTAAGAAATATATTCTTCTAAATACACTAATTTAATCATGACATTGGAGTTGAGAGTAATACTCAGTTATTTCCAATATAAATTAACATTTTAAACAATTTCAAAAATTATATTTATATGCTAATATACATATATATTGAGATGTTTATAAGTGTATATAGTATTGTAAACGTTAATTTATATTCAAAGTAATTAATTAAGTGTTATTAGATCTGATATTAGGATTTAGACTTTATTATTTTGAAAAAACACCCATTAGGATCATTAACCAATGCCCTAGTCGGGGTGGTCTAGTGATGAGGAGTAAGGGGGTGGGAAGGAGGTCCCGGGTTCGATCTCTACCTTCGCCCCTTTCCGATCGAGCCGGTAGGCGCAAGCCGGTTTACCTGGTACGTGGCTCTTTCCGGTTAGATCACGTGGTTTACCTGGTACGTGGCTCTTACCGGTTGGAACACGTGCTCGGAGTTTACCGCCAAAGGTGGGTTCTTCGTCATAAGAAAAAAGGTCAGAATTTACCGTCAAAGATGGGTTCTTCGTCATAAAAAATATCATCATTAACCAATATTCTTCCACATATATTTTTATTTATTTTGGGCCTGATAGGCGTTGAAACTTTGGCCCAATCTATCATTAGGCAATAAAAGTATAATATTTCAGACACTAATGATATATATTATAATTGATAAAGTTTTTTTTGAGCAAATAATTGATAAAGTTTTTAGAACTAAACAAAAGTGGAGTACTACTAGCTACCAGGGGCGATTCTGGATCGTTATTCCGGAAATACTTAACTGTAAATTTTTTATTTTATCATTTCGAGAATATATAAAGGTAAAAAAAAAATTCTTTTATGATTTTTTTTTCCGTTGAGGATGTTTGACAAAAAAATATTAAGAAATGAACCCTAAATTTTTTTTATTTTTTTTTATGCTCAAGCATCCCCATCCTTAGAGCATCCCCAATGGTGAGTCACTACCCTCCCCAAATTACTTTTTGATCCGAATTGGGCAACCCGACCATTGTGTTCTACCTCCCCAAATTTGAGGCGCCTCATTATATAGGGAACCTTCCCAAATCCGAAACCAATCATAATCCGCCACATGTCACTACAATAATCAACCATTTCTTTTTTTATTTTCCTTAATATATTTCAATTACAATACTCAAAATTATTAACAATTTAATTAAAATATATTAAATAATTAAAATTAATCATCAAATATAATTATATAATTAAATTAATATTTTTTTCAAATTTGAATTTATCAATAATTTAGTTAAACTATTTAAAATTATTAAAATTAATAATAAAATATTAATATAAAATTAACTTAATAAAATTTTGAATTATTTCATTTATTAACAATTTTATTTGAATAATTTAAATATTTTACATTAATTATCAAAAATAAATATATAATTAAATTAATATTTTTCAAAATTGAATTTATTAAAAATTTAGTTAAAATATTTTAAATTATTAAAATTAATTATAAAATATAAATATAAAATATAAAATAATTATTTAATTTATTAAAAATATTATTTGAATATTTTAAATTATTTTCATTAATTATAAAATAATATTTTTCATTAAATTAATATTTTTTAAATTTAAAATGTATTAAAAATATAGTTAAAATATTTTAAATTATTAAAACTAACTATTAATTAAAAAAATTAATTTGAATTTTTTTAATTTCTAGAATTTATTAAAATATTTTAAAGTTTTAAAATTAATTATCGAATATAATTATTAAATTAAATTAGTTTTTTTTACATTTATAAATCAATAAAAAAAAATTGTATTATTTGAAAGTGGGGTATGGAAAAAGTGATTAGATGGATTATTGGGGAACCCGACCATTGGGGAGTATGAGAAATGAATTGGGGATGGTTGAAGGTAAAGTTAGTGGAAAGTGAGGTGGACGAATGAGAAAAGGAGAGAGAAATAATGGGGAACCCGACCATTGGGGATGCTCTTACACAAGGATCTGCCCCTGCTAGCTACTATGGAAAGTTACAACTTACAAAAAGAATAAATCATTAGGCAAACACACTTATTACCTTGAATTTAATTAATTAAAAAAGATACCCATGATTCCCAATTACTTCCACATTTTCCCCTTTCCTTTTCTTGCACTTGTATATATCCCTCTCAATAAAAAGTCTCAACAACCAACCTTCTCTTTTCAATCTTCTAAACAACACCCTTTTTCTCCAATTTCCCACTCCACACTCCCTCTTATAAATCCCAATAGATCCAATCTCTCAAACCACCGCCGAGCCGCCGCCCATGAGCCTGATAGGCGGCGACAGATGGGTGGCCGAGAGCAGAAGATCGAAGCCCGTAACCTGTGGGTTCCGCCTTCCGACGAGAAGGCCAAAGCTCCAACCGGGGAATTTTAATTTCCTTAAGAGGATAGGGGCTAAGCTTGCTAGGGCGACGAGAATGGCGGCGACGAGGAAGCAGAAATCGTCGCGAAAAGTGTCGTCTTCCACACCAGTTACTCTTACGAGGTCGAGGTCTTGCGCTGATCCCATCATCGATAACTCCCATAGAGCTGAGGCCATTGAAGATTGCATCGAGTTCTTGAACTCGTCGGCCTTGCATCGACATAACTCCGTCGCTTGTTATTCTGCTTGATTTCCAACTGTCGCCACAATGAACCAAGTTTGTAGCCTGCGATCGAGCGTAATTTGTATGTATCTTCTCCCGTGTTAAAAAAACTGTGTAATTAATTAATCAAATCAAGAGCTTTGTATAGTTGTATGTAAATAAAACAGTGCAAAAGTGTCACCCGAAGTTCCCCAGTTCGAACATGTCGCTCATTATTTACAAATTTAAAGATTAATTATTTATCATAAAGCTATTGATAGAACGTTAAAACGGTTCGTTACAGAAGTAACAATTGAGAGTTTGACGTCCTTACGTATTGTCAGCATAGAGAAGTTCCATTTTAAAATCAAACTAGTACATTCCCGCGCCATGGCGCGATTTTTTTAATAAATAATATTTATATATAGTTAAATCATAGACATTAGATTTAATTCAATATTTTTAATTAAACCCATTGATTAGTAAATGTGTTAAAATAATAGAAAAAATACACTTGGGTTAAAGAGATAAAGAGAAAAATAAATAATAAATAGTGAAAGATAAAAGTTTTGAATTAATCCCATTGGTTAAAAAATGTAACATCAAATAATATTCGGTAATTAATATTAGAATATTTTTCAACAAAAATATTAGAAAATATAGTTACCATAATAAAATGATATTATGTAAATAATATTTTCACAAATAACTTTGAACATGGAGAGGATATGTGGCATAAATTAATATAGTATATAGATATAGATAGTTAGTAAATGAATTTGAGTTAAGCCCAATAGTTATATTAGATTGAATTCAATGTTTTGAATTAAGCCCAATAGTTAGTAAGATTAAAGAAAAAAAAAGAATTAAAAGAAAAATAAGAAAAAAGGAGAATTAAAAAAAAGGATTAAAGAGAAAAAAGAAAATTATAATTGGTCAAAACTCCTAAAATCTCTCTAATGTTGACACCTCAGCATAAACTCTTCTAAATTAAGAGTTTATATAGATGTTTTGAATTAAGCCCAATAGTTAGTAAGATTAAAGAAAAAAAAAGAATTAAAAGAAAAATAAGAAAAAAGGAGAATTAAAAAAAAAAGGATTAAAGAGAAAAAAGAAAATTATAATTGGTCAAAATTCCTAAAATCTCTCTAATGTTGACACCTCGGCATAAACTCTTCTAAATTAAGAGTTTATATAGATATAGATGATATAAGTTAGTGGGTTACTTTTTTGATTCGATTAAGAGTTAGTGGGTTACTCCAATTGTCAATTTATGTTGACCATCTAGCACAAGACTCCGATTAGCGATTACGAGTTCCAATGAATTTTAATATATATTGTATCAATGTATCCGAATCCGAGTGATTCAGTCAACCGTCTGATTCTCGATCTTAAACTAATTAAAAAGAGAATGATATATTACTAGCCACATTGTGGTTATGAGTAGAAATATAAAAAGAGAGGAAAAAAATGGAGGAACAATACTTTTGGTAATAAGAATTACTCCTTCCGTATCGCAAAACTTGTAATTTTAGAGTAGTAAACTTGTATAAAAAAATTTGTTGTTTTAGCTATAGTTATTATCTTTATAGATAATGATTGCTCTTTTTATAGGTAATAATTAGTGTTTTTAGGTACTTTATTTTATAAAAGTAAAGAAAATATAGGTATTATTAATAAGTGTGTATAAAGTTAAAACTACAAGTTTTGCGATACGGAGGAAGTACAATATAAAATTAATGATTAGATAAAGTGATTAATCAAGGATCTTAAATTGGTTGATTATTACTGTATTGTGGTTGGAGACCTAATCATTGTAATAGCACTGTCATCACGACAAGCTAACACATAAAATGATAAAATATTGCTAATCTCTTCAGAAAATTGTAAAATCGTGTTGAAATGTACGAAATTTTTTTAAAATGATAATGGAATCCTCTAGTGGGTGTACGTATATAACGACAAACTCTTGTTTTGGCGATAATGTATTTTTAGCTTTATTTTTTAAGTTAATACATACAAAATACACCTTTTTAAAAAAAAAAAAATCTCAAAATCTTAACAAATTGACGAGGAATATTAAAACTTGCTATACAAATATTGTGTATTTTCAATAATAAAAATCGCTCAAAAATTCAAAAACGGATATTTATTACTCCAAAAATATCAAAACTCGAGTACATGTATCCTTTGGATTCTCAGCAATTGCAGAAGTGCCTAGTGCCAACTACCCAACACTTGGTGCTTAATGGGTTGCGGTAAAAACCCATTTCTCTATCAGGCCCAATCCAAAAAATATGGATTCTTGAACAAAGCCCAACCATGGTCCATCATTCAAGGACCGGCTCACAACTGGTCTGCAAATAATTTAAATTCTAAAATCAATATCAATATATCAATATATCAATATATCAATATATAATACTAAAACAGATGCGTGGAAATCCTATGCGGCGGGCTCTGGTGCGATTCGCTTACGTGTCGTTTTCTGGTGCAATCTGGCCCGGATTTTTTGCCACGTCAATTAATGAGTATCCAATAAATTGAAGCCATGTAATTAAGATCACTATCTTTTATCCACCTCATTTAAAATATCACAAATTATGATTATATGTTAGTTATATTTTGATAACATTTTGCACTGATATTTGAATAAATAAAATGTTGGTAGATCTTTTATCGTTTTGAAGCATTTTATTTATTAATTAGTTACTTATAAGGTAAATATTTGCCTTTTTTACTGCCGACCAAAATAATTACCTTTTGACTTCTTTTAAAAAAAATTACGTACATTTAAATTACATACATTTACCTTTTTGACTTCTTTAACAAAATAGTTTTTAAAAAATAAAACGGGGCATTTAGCATTCTTCCCAACAAATGAATATAATTTATTTATAATTAGTTCTTTTTAGATTTACCCTTTTTTACTTCTTAAAAAAATAAAAAGTGGGGCTGATGAATTTCCTTTTCATTTATTTATTTATTTATTTATTTAGAGTTTTATAATTATAATAAATTATTTAAAAAATTTTTTTAACTTTTTGATATCCTAAGCTTTTGTTACATTAAGGCTGCTGCCTTTTAATGAGTATCCAATAAATTTAAGTTATTTCATACAACGACCTAATCTATTTATCTACATGTCATCAAAATATATCATTTTACCATGAGTTATTTTATAATATTTGTTATTAATGTTTTATATTTTAAGTGGTTACAAACTTTAAAATATTTTGAAAATATTTTATCTACAAAAATCATATCTTAAGTGTCATATCTTAAATGGTTAAAAAAACATATCATTTTATATTGAGTTATTTTATAAATAACTCACTTTGAATTATTAGTATTTTCAATTTTTATTTGTGAATATTATTTAACTTTGTAACTAATATACAAACAATAAATAATTTTTTTACTCCGATTTAGTAATCAAGTTTTTAATTTTTTAATAAATATTCAACCATACATTTTAAATGATTAAAAAATCTTTATTGACTTAATGAATTATTTTTACCAAATATATGATGTATCTAATAATAAGAATATAATACACATGCATGTTATTAATCAATATATATGCTATAAAATTTACGTTAAAATATTAGGCTATAAAATTTTCACTTCAGAAAATATCACTTGAGCCCATAACTCATATTAGAATGATTTTATTTTGATAAATTATAAAGTAAGCCTTATTAGTTAATTAATCAATCATATATGATCAACTACCAATGTAATTTATGATAATAATATATATTATCCATTGAAAATAATAAGATTAAATTTGAATAATATTTTATCCAATTTTATGTTAACTTTTATAGTAACAATCTAAATTTAATATTAATATCATTTAAAAATAAATGTCAAATTTATCAATAGATTTTGTTTTAAAAAATAACATACGATAATATAATAGTAAAAAAAAAAAATTTAACATGCCGTGCAAGCGCACGGGTAACATATACTAGTTACTTAATAAACCAAACTTGATCCGTACTATCCTTACCAAACAACAACAAACCAGGTGGAGGCCTGTTCAAAGTAAAGTACTCAAGTCTAAAGAGCCAAGTTATACACATCGTTTTACTAAATACGTTGAAAGAGTGTTTTCGAGTGACTCAAAGTACTGCAACGCACAAACAAACAATTCGAAAGACCTGAAAAACCAAACATCCAACCCACTTGGTGTAGTCGTTTTAGTGCTATCTCCCATGTTAAAGTATTCATAAAAAACAGGTAATACAATACCTAATACAGATGTAAAACAACTGAGCTCGATCAAACTACACTAAAACAAAAAGAAATATTAAGACCTAGGTAATTCAATATTTCAATGCCCATCCAAGAAAAGATACCAATAAAAACCTCCTCATCACAAATAATAAGTTGAGTTCGAATCAGAGAAGTTTAATGGATGGGAGAGGTCTAGGGTTTTGGTGAGAAAGCCACCTAACCTATGCCATAAGCCGTCTATGCCGTTTTCTAAGGGAATCTTCCACTCTTTTTAATCTCTAAAATTCTCACAAACCCCTCAAACAAACTTTACAAATGGATAGAGATATGAGTGCTTTTGGTGTCTGCCACTACTTTCCCATCCACTCGTGCATTTCTAATAATCAAACTCCACTTCATAAAAGCCCCGTTGAATTCATAAACAATAGAAGCTTGCAATTGATTGATCATTAAAACCAATCAATACAATGTACATAACATATTTATACTTTGGGAGTTTTATACAATCAATTTATCAATCATGCCACAAAATACTAAAAAATCCCAATTCTTGCATATAAATCTAACTGCGATTTGTTATCAACTCATCTAACCTCTGTAAGTGATTGATCTATAAACATACTTAGTGTTATCAAACTCAACCTTTGTTCGTATGAATTGGGTATTATTGTATGACTCATTTAAAATTAGATGTTAATAAAAGTGCTTTGTGTTGTAACGAGAACGATAAACAAACATTTAACGTGGTTTAGTAACAATGTGTTCCCCATGTCCACAGGCAGAAAAACCAGATTTGTATTATGGATGTGAAGAACATATTAGGGTTACAAGCATTGGTGTTTCATGAATATTTATAAGCGCTCATAAAAACCTAAACAAATAATGGATCGTAAGTCTAAAACAGATAGACGATAGACCCATTAACAATAAACTTAGCACACCGTTTAAGCAGGGTGGCGCTGCCCAGCTGCCCTCTAGTCCCCGCCAGAGGTGCGTCGCCTCTTGGACCTCCGACTTTGTTGACAAGTCAGCGAGACCATCGTCGGGGAGAGAAATTCCCGAATTCTCTGGTGTGTCACCGGTCAACAACTGATTCAAGGCATATTAACACTTTGCAACGACCGTAACTTGATGGGTGATAGCTTTCACATCAAATCCTTAATTCAACCGAAGCAATTTCAATCCCCGGGGATCGAAATTGCCATGCCCATCAAATGTAATGATGAAGGAAATGGGAAATGAAGATGAGGTGAGTGCATTTTAATTTTGTAGGCCATTGAAGAAGCACAAAAAATCACCCAAAACATGGAGATGACCTTATTCAATTCAGTGGATTTTGGGGCATCCAATGTTTGCCCATGAGATAACAAACTTAACCAACTCCATTCCTTTGTGATCATCTCTCTACACAAAAACAAATAGATGGTGGGGTGCTTTTTAATTATTAGGGATGCCCATTAACTAGATTTCAATTTAATACAATTATTATTTACATTAATTAAATAATATTAATGTAGGTATGAACGTGCGTAGCGACAAATTTGCACTTATGAGTACTTTAACTTGTGTTATATGCGTATCTATATATGACACTTTATATTGAACATCGATCTCGTTGCTACCTTTTTCTTTCATGTGATAATCATATACATATATAAATATAACAAATCCTCTATACTCTATTTTAACCTATTTCATGTGTAAATTGTAATAGTTCATGTTAGTATGTGTATATATTTTATTTTAGAATATCTTTCCTAATAGGATTTGATTACAATATGATTTGATTTTGATACGGATCACCTAACTTATTTTCCAAGGGATCCCTAATCTTGTAACTATGTATGTACTTGTATCAATACAATACAAAATCATCTTCTTCCTCCAAACTTAATGAGTTTACATGATATCAGAGCAGGCCAGAAGGATGCTGAACCTAAACCCATTTCATGAAGGAATTGCTGAAACCAAATGAGCTCAACAGTAGTGAATTCAACCTCTGTACTAGATCGAGCTACAACCTTTTGCTTCTTAGAGGACCAACTGATAAGGTTTTTGCCAAAATATATGGCAAACCCATGATGAGAACGACAGTCATCATAATCTAAAGCCCAACCAACATCTTTGAAGGCGACTAGACAGTGGTCAGAAGCTCGTCGTAAGCTCAAGCCAGATGAAATGGTGCCCTTAAGATAACGTAGAACCCGCTTGATAGCGGCCTAGTGAGGCTCAGCGGGGTTGTGCATAAACTGACATATCCGATTGACAGCATAAGAGATCTCTGGGCAAGTAATTGTGAAAATCCGAGTGCCACCTTTCTGTCGGATAATTCGGTCTTTCATCACCAAAGTCGTCGGTACTCATCGATTTTAGACTGTTCATGTCAAGCTACATGTTCGTCCCCGATCACGAGCTTGCGGGGCCGTGTTCATATGTGTATATATATATTATTTTGGAATATCTTTCCTAATAGAATTTGATTACGATATGATTTGATTTTGATAAGGATCACCTAACTTATCTTCCAAGGGAACCATAATCTTGTAACTATATATATATATATATAAATATATATATGTATGTATGTATGTATGTACCCATATCAATACAATACAAAATTATATTCTTCTTCCAAACTTTATGAGCTTACAGTTCATAACACAAGAAAAATGATTTTCCCCATTTTATAAAAACAATTCTATGTTTTTGTTCAATGTAAAAACGGTCTTAGGTGCTTGTCGAGATCAGCGGAATTTAGATCGAGTTTGCCTTGAATATGACGATCTAAGCTTTGTGTCCAAATGTAATGCCTAAATAATCTAGATGCATGTGTATTAGGATCACAAGGATACGAGTGAGACATATGAACTAGGATCTAGGTTTAGGTTTCAGTTGGCTCGGGTGACCAAGTCGGAGAACTAAAGGCTAAGGGTTTGTTGGTGCCAAGTGAATGAGTTGAAGACAAAGCTTTAGCTCTTGTTTTTGGCCCATTACTGTGGTTGACCCAATTCAACTCTTCTATTCTGGCCCATGTTTTCTGAAGACGCTCCAACGACTCCTTGTCATCGCTTGCTAAGTTAAATGTTGCGTTTAGCTTAAGAAGAGCTCGAGTATATAAGTCTGTCTTCAGAAAACGCTAAAGCCGACCGAGCTTCACTTTTCACTTCCGTTCACACACACACACAGACAGAGAGAGAGAGAGAGAGAGAGAGAGAGAGAGAGAGAGAGAGAGAGAGAGAGAATGAAAACCCTAGAAGGTGATTCGACGACGATCTGGTTTCCTCACCTCGACGAGCTTGAATCTCAAATTCCTGGAGAGATTCAAGGAGATCTTGCTCGAAATAGGAATTAAGAAGATGTTGCTTCCGAGTGAACTTAGCTCTTCATCAACTTCGGTTCATCTTCGTCCTCAGATAGAGTGTACGTGAAAGGGAGAATCACGTGAGTGGCACGAGGGGCCTTGGCGATCGAATGTCTGTCCTGTAATGAAAACGTATAGGCCCAAATATATTTAATGCTTGACAAGATATGTCACTAATTAGCTTGTACAATTCATTTGTTCATATACATAGGAGTATGTAATTATGTATATATCCAGCTTGCTATATAAATAATTAACCCCAATTATTGGCTTCTCGTCCCAATTGAAAGCAACTATTTAACCACTTTTAACTTTCATATACATATACCGAGGTAAATTCTAAAATTGGTATTTTACATAAAACTGTCCCTTCATTTATTAATAAATAAATTTTATTCCTTATTTATACTAAAGAATTGTTAATTAATAATATAACATCCATGACAACTATTTTGAATCAGACACCCTTTCATCCATATTAGTTTTAGTCCATCATCTATTAATATACTATTCACTTTTTTTATCTATATATTTGAATTTTTATTTTTATTTAATTTTATGGGTGGATTAATGAATAGATCAAGTCTTTATTAATTGATTTCCATCTCTAATAAAAATAGAATATAGATTTTTTACATGGTAAATATGGGTCCAAGCTAGGAAGGCCGAAGGTGGAATGGACTTCCACAAGACTTTAAATTTGTAAAATTCATTTTAGTAAATATGCATCTAGTATATGCAAATGCGGATTTCAATTCCTCAAAAAGGGTATATTAGTAACTTACAATATATATATATATATTTTTTTTAAATCTTGACATAATTTTATTATAGGTGATGTTTTGTCAACAATACAATTTAATGGGTAATTTTATGTAATTTTTTTATTTAATGACGATTAAGTAAAAAATTTAATAGTTAGTGGGTGATTTTAAGTAACTTCACCTAAAAAAATTTACAGTACATGGTAATTATGGGTCCAAGCTTTCACAAGTCCAAAACGGAGCCATAAAAGCTAAAGGTGACAGGCATATTACCTTCAAATGGTGGGCCCCCCTCTTCAATTCCATGTAATTTTGAGGGACCCAAATGGATTCAGTATTCGTTACGACTCAAACCAAGTCTTTGGAAATATACATTGGTTCCTCATCCCATAATTAAATTGACCTACCATACGTTATACTCATATCTATAGCTACCAATGTATTCATAAAATTAATGTACATCCTTTTTTTGGTAGTGAATAACATTAATGTACATACTATCTTTCAAAAGGCCCCATACCTTATCCTCAATTTTTATATATGTTCCCTATTAGCCAAGTGCTCTAAGTTTCATACTTTCCAAGGGTCATTTTACATTTTTTATTTATTTATGACGAGTACGTAATCTACCTTGGTGATAAACCCCAAATATGACCCATCCAGCAAGAGTCATGTACTAGATAAACCAGCGTGTGCCGACCTGCACCTGCTCAATTCCCATGAAGTAACTTTCCGGAAATTTCAATTCCCACATTGAACCAAACGAACCCTAACACAATATTTATACATTTTATAAGGTAATTCCCCCCAAACTCCAAAGAGAGGTGGTACTCTCAATATAATCAATAAAAAGAGGGCTAACCTCAACAAAATTATTGCAAATTAAACTTTGAAAGATTTATGAGGACCACATGGCGGACATATATTCTCAATCTTAATTTCTCCCTCATATAATTGAGAGCATATTATAATTCCATTCAATCTCTGCATTTATATGTATGAAAGGAACTGCTTTCATTTTTAGATATGTGTAATCCTATCATATAATAATAATAAAAAGAAGTCTTTTTACATGCAATATACATATCATGCTATATTTTTTCAAAAGAAAATATGTACACACACATACATTCATACCTATTAGAAATATTATTTAATTAGGATTCAATCTGCATTTTAAATGTATGAAAGGAACAAATTCTCTTAGTTTTAATTCAGTTTTGTTGATGTACATATGAAGACGTTTGTGGTTATATATTGATGGATTGGAGTTTATTTTACGGTGTTGCTGTTTGCACGGTGGAATTTAGCAATCTGCACGGTGTCGATCTCGAAGTATGACAAGGGTACGGTGGACTGCCGACCTGAGAAGTCGGCATCGACACAGGAGCCGACTTGATCCAAATGAGTATGTTTATAAGCTAGACGATCAAGAATCTATTGAATCAAATATCCAACTCATTTGACACCACGTATCATGCATGCAAATGAGTTATATAAACAACCGTCACATATATATTCCATATGTCATGCTCACGAGTGAGAGGGTTAACCGTACCCCTTAAATGAACCATATAGCGTACCCGATCTAAATATAGAGCTACTGAGTGGATCGAACCGAATAAAAAAAACCGTCACAAATTCCATATAGACTAATCCGATCCGTTGGTGAAATTCATATATTGGCTCATACAACCACAATTAACTTTAAGATTTGACAAAATATTTATTACTCCCTCCAATCAAATACTACGTGTGTGTGTATATATATAAAAGAGGTTTAACTTTCGTATTTTAATATGTCAAAACATTGTATAAAATATATTTTTTTATTAAAATTTAGTATAGTTTAATACTCCGTATTTATTAGTAAGAAGTATTAAATTGTAAAAAAATTAATAAAAAAATGAACATTTTATATAGTTTTTAGCTCATTAAAATACATATCGAAGTACAAAGTCTTATATTCTAGATCGGGAGTATAAAGTTATCTTTAAAATTTTAGAAAATAATGTAGATTTGGAGAAATATATTTATCTTATAAAAAATAAGGGAAAACTAATTAAAATACCCTCACCTTTGGGGGTAAGGGAAAAATATATCATCAACTTTCAAATGTAATAAAAATATCCCGACCTTTGATGGTAGTGGTAATATATTACCACGTGTTTTCTCACAGGTAAAAAATGCTGACAATGCAGTCTACGTGGATTTTTTACAAGGATTTTCTTGAACGGTTTCCTTAGGAAAAAAAAAGAGTTGGATCGGGTTCATATTCAACGCCTTTTCATCTCACCTATCTTCTTCCGTATACCGTGGTCGCCTCTTGAATTGTCTTCTAGGTCTTCCGGGTAGCTCATGGTTCCTCTTCATTCTTCAATGACAGTGTTCCTCCCTCGTGGTCGCCTATCTTGAGTTGTCTTTGTCACATCTTCTCCCTCTTTAATTCGTTCACGGACTTGGTTGAGTAAGTTTTGTTTCCCCCCTCTTCGTTGATGTTGTTGTTGTCGATTTAGTTTTGTTGTCGGTTTGGTGTTAGAAATAGCCATGTTGTGTTAATTTGAGGTAATTTTGACCGGAATAGTTGCTTGGTTGAATCAATTTTGTTTTTCGGGTTTAATTTTGTTGTCAGTTTAATTTTTTCCTAAGAAAACCGTTCAAGAAAACCCAATTTTAGTGCTAATTTGTAAAAAGACTTCCACACAGGGTGCCTTGTCAAAAAAAAATCCAGGTAGGCCGCATTGTCATCATTTTTTGACCCGTGAGAAAATCCGTAGTAATATATTACCACTACCTTCAAAGGTCAGGATATTTTTATTACATTTGAAAGTTGAGTATATATTTTTCCTATATATCTCTAAATGTGAGGTATTTTAATTAGTTTTTTCTTTAAAGAATAGGGAGTACAATCTTATCTTATAATTTGACTAATTTAAGCAACCGATGGGCATCGATCGCCATCAATAAACTCTGTGTCAATAGAGATGAATGGATGGATCATAGGCAAATTAAAGTAATAATGGAGTATCTATCTCTCTCATCCTAATTATGATTAAGAGGGCCGAGCTGATCAAGTGAGCATAAATGTCAGCCTTCACATGTGCTTGTATGCATAAATCCGGGCATATAATCGACATCTTCCCTAATACGACGTCGTTTTAAATCCCTAACCTGCTCTTTAATTATACCCGCACAGATATAAGGATTTACAACCATACCAAAATATATTTTCACCCAAAAAAATCTATAAAAATATATTCAAGTTCAGTTTATAAGTTATAAAAAAAAATTGGAAATTATGTTTGAAGTGACTTTGAACTAGGGCTGATATACGAGCTAACGAGCTCGAGTAGTGGGTGTTCAAGCTTGACTCGTTTACAAACGAGCCGAGCTCGAGCTCGAGCCTCATTTTCTCGAGCCGAGTCGAGTCGAGTTCGAGCTACTCACGAAATGTAGATCTGTGATTCAAAGTGAATGGAGTCCAAAAGGCAAATCGGCCAACAGACTCTTTAGAAGAAGAGGTTAAATAAAACCTAGCGACAGAACTGTAATTTCACCTACGAAACGAGATATACGCCCTATTTACAAGGGGTTAAATAAAACCTATTTACATGGGGCTAAATAAAACATAGGGGGAGAACTGTAATTTCACCCATAAAATGAGCTATACGAGCTACTCGGCTCAAGTAACAGCCCTACTTTGAACACATGAA
The DNA here is from genome assembly GCA_963922045.1 of Persicaria maculosa. NCBI lineage: Eukaryota > Viridiplantae > Streptophyta > Magnoliopsida > Caryophyllales > Polygonaceae > Persicaria > Persicaria maculosa. Next base: position 1,062,639 of record OY998252.1, read on the forward strand.
TAAATTCATGCTGGTTGAGCCCACCTCGTTCAAATCTTACTAGGGCGATATTCTTTTTTCCTCAATCTACTCTCTTTGTTTTTTTTTTAATTTCATTAATATTTTATAATTAGAAAATAACACATTAAAATCCCAACTTTAATTTAAACTAATTAACTAATAAATTTAATTAAAATTATAGCCTAAGTATATAAGTGAATTAGTGGATAAAAAAGTTATACTCCGTAGTATTTAGCAATTAAAGAATAATTCAATAAATAATCTGTTGGTAGAGAGTGAAAACTAGTTATTTGTGGATCATTACATATCTTCTTTTGCGGAAAAAAAAAAAGTTTGCCAAAATTTTGGGATATTCTCTCAATATTTTTAAATTTTATTTTATTTCTTATAAAAACATTTTTTAAAAATTATCCCATAATACTTATCCACATAAATTCTTTTTAATATATATATAATGTATTTACCCCGGAAAAAATTATAAATTTGCCCTTAGTCCTTTGTGGCTAAAGTCGTGGTTGAACCTATTATGGTGTAAATTAGAGTGTTTCATAAAATCGTCTATGGTTGTTAAATCCAATTATATATATAGTGTTTGGGTGCAAACAATTTTGACAGAAATTCCAAAAATTCCCTTTAGGAATAGATAGCTTTTCTATCTCCCAAAGGTCACAACTTGCATTGATTAATACTCCCTCCGTCTCAAAAAACAAGTCATTTTAGCAATGTGCATTAGTTTTAATAAAACACTCATCCATCAATCAACATCATCATTCCACTAACTTTTTTCATTAATTTTATTGTTTTTAAATACCCACTATATTTTTTAACCAATCAAACTCTTTTAAAAAATCAACAACACAAAAACCAATACAAATCATTACTATCCCCCTACCTAGAAAACCTAAAACGACATGTATTTTGATACAACTCAACTACTCTAAAACGACATGTTTTTCGAGACGGAGGGAGTAGAAATTAATTAGGGTAGCTTTTGTGAGGAAAAAGCTTCATTAATTACCTATATCTATAATTAGCCTCATCATCATCATCATAAGACTATAAAGTTGCTAGTATTATATTTTAATATACTTAAATACAGTAGTTATTAAAAAAAAAAAAAGCGCTCCTTTTCCCCCTATATTAAGAGGTTATAATTAAGAAAACGATTCCTCTAATATAAAATTAACACGAATTTATTTAGTATATTATATATTTTATATATGGTGAATAACTAAACAACAAACGTGTGAGTGATCTAGCTATGACTTAAGTATTGCCGCATTGAGTTGTTACATTATTACAAACTGATAGATTAATTTACTCCATTTACATGTAATTACACTTGTTTCCACTTATAATTAAAGACTAGTATAATCCCCGCGCCATGGCACGATTTTTTATAAATAAAATCTTACTAACATATTAAATAATATTATAACATAATTGTAAAAGTTCAGATATTAAATATTTTGAATTAAACTCATGGGTTGAGAAAACGATTAAGATAGTATATATAAATATATATAGATGTAGATGTAGATTACTAATATTAATTTTATATTTTCTTATTATTAAATTTATGTTTTGAATTAATCCCATTGTTGTTTTAGAGAGAGAAAAACTTCTAAAATTATAATTTAGGCTAAGATCAATGTTTTGAATTAAGCCAAATAGTTAGTAAAATTAAAGAAAAAAAGAGAATTAAAGGAAAAAGAAAAAAAATAAAATTAAAGAAAAATGACAAAAACAATGATTGGTCGAGACTCCTATAATTCTTCAAAGCTTGACGCATCATCCTAAACTCTTCTAAATTAAGAGTTTATATAGATAGATTCTATCATTTTTGAATTATTTTTATAAGGGAATATTTTAACTCTTTTATTAAACCTATTCAATACGAAATAGATTAAACTATTTGTTTCATAAGTAAAAAAAAAAATATACTCCGAAAAATAGATCATTAATACGTACTACAATCAACTATAGACCAAACCCACTTATAATGATGGCGAGACATCATTTGTAACAAAGTGCACAATTGTATAAATGATCCAACACTTCATCAAATCATTGTTTTAGCAAACTTTTTAAATCTCATAAATATGATGTATCTTAATATTATTAAGACTTGCTTTCAAGTTTAAAATGACACTAATACAGTTCCCGCGCCATGGCGCGTTATTTTAAAAATATATATAATTTTGTAAGTATAAAAATTACTACGATATTATAAAATTAAATAAACTATTACCAAACGTTAATATAAAAGAGAAAAAAAATAGTTTTGATAATGTAAGTAAAAATAATAATAATATTTATGAAAAATGTGTAAAAATTACAAGAGTTTAATATTTAAGTAGAATAGGTTGATTGTGTGAAAATCGATCCCAGAATAAAAGTGGTTATAACACCTAATAAAAAATTCTTATGGTTTATTAGTTAGATATAGGCATATAGCTAGATTAATTAAAGAACTTGTACAAATGTCATTACTTGGATTTTTTTCCTAGGTTAAGTTGATTGGGAGGAAATCATAAAATTAAGGTGACTATGACATCTAAGCAAAAAAATTTCTCATTATATATATAGATTGGGAGGAAATCATTAAAAAAAATGTTAAAATTTTTATCCTTTAAAATTTTATGTAGATTAGGTTGGTTGGGTGAAAATCCAAAATTTAAGTTTATTATAAAAACACTTATAGTTTTCATTATATATATAGATTGGTTACTCCAAAAAAATCATATATTTGGAACTATATATTTTTATATAAAAAAATGCTTTTGAATTCATCCAATTGTTTAAAAAATTAGATTGAAATGATATTGTCTAATTAATATAGAATGAAATAATATTGTATAGTTAATATTAACTTTCTTTTTAAAAAAGTTTTGAATTAATCCCATTGGTTAAATAAAATACTAGATTCCCGAGACCTCTTACAACTGATAAAAAAATGGGAGCAAACGCTCTCTTTCCTAAAAACCCAAAACCCAAAATCCAACCCTAAAAACTAACCTTTCTTCAACCTATATCCAGCAGCCGCCAAGCGCCAGTGCAGCTTCGATCCTCCATCGGCCGCCTCCGGTTGCTTCTGTGCGCCTCAGCCTCCTGCCATGGCTTCCTCCGGCAGCCTTGCCCGCCTGGCGCCCCGCCTCCCCGATCTACACCCTCAACGCTCAAAACTCTCAAAACCAAACCCTATTAAATCTTCCACTCCAGATGGCGCCGCTGACGACTCTTCTCTCCGTCTGCCGGTGCGGCTGCCCCACAGGCTCCAACGCCGCTCTGGATGCTTCCGTCTCTCTCTCTCTCCCACTCCTGCCCAACTACCCAGATCCCTCAGATCTGTCCAAACACCCGGTGACATCCCTCCGACATCAATCTCCCTGCACTCGATCCTCCTTGGCTTGGCGTCGCTGATGCCAGTGCATCTCCTCCCCTTAGCCATGGAAAAATCCCAATCTGAAAACCAAACTCACCCTTCACTCAAATCTAAGTTTTCTACCTCTCTTGTTTAAACATAAACACAAACCCCTATTCCAATCCCAAAACTAAATTTTATCTCCACCATTACAAATCCTCAAACAACCTTTAACCCCATTTTTTACACTTTGTTTCTTTATCAAATTTTGTTTACAACTAATTCTTGTTTGTCAATATTTTTCCATATAGCAGCCTTAACTTGGTGATTTGCCTTCCGTGGTTGGATCCTTCCTCGTGCTTGGCCGTCACCGATCTCGGAACCAAAATCGCAACATCGTCGACTTATGTGCCGACTTTGCCAAACTCAACAACTTCCATGGCTTGCATGCAAGCCATCTAAGCCACCAGTGCAGATGTTTTTATAATATTTTAAATATAATTGTAACCGTAGATTTAGACTAGTGGTAATTTTAAAGTTATCTTATTGTAATTTTAGGCTTAAGTAAATTTTTTTTACTGGCGACCCTCTGCGTAGGGTTCATCAAGCCATCTTTTGATGGCTTCAAGATCGCTTAGTCGATCTACTTCTTGCCTACTGTAAAAAAAATAAAAAATTGCCTAGATAGATTGTTTAAAAAAATAAATTGAAATGATATTGTGTAATTAATATAGAATGAAATAATATTGTATTGTTAATATTAACATTATTTTTTAAAAAAGTTTTGAATTAATCCCAATCTATATACATATACTAAAACCGATGCATTGATGCCTGCATGGCGGCTTGTGAATGAATCTGCCTACGTGGCGGCGTGTGAGTGCATCTCGCAAAGTTTTCTCCCGTCAAAAAGAAAATCTAAATAAAATAATTATATAAATATGATTAGATGATGATGATAATAATAATAATAATAATAATAATAATAATAATAATAATAATAATAATAATAATAATACTTACCGTATATATACATATATGTCAAAGGTATATGTATATGTATGAGTGTATAATACAATTACCATATATATATGTCACCCAATTATCATATGCAAATCTATCTATATATATACATATACTAAAACTGATGCATTGGTGCCTACGTGACGGCGCGTGAGTGCATCTGCATACGTGGCGGCGCGTGAGTGCAGCTCGCAAAGCTTTCTCCTGTCAAAAAGGAAATCTAATAAAAATAATTATTTTATTTTACCATTAACACATAAAATTTGATAGATGGAATATCTTGTAAAAGAGTAAATGTTATATAAGGAAAGAACTATATCAATATAGTAGTAGTAATAATAAAAATAATTAATAAAACTGATTTTCATAGTCATACTTACCAAAAACATTAATAGATAAATATGTAATATTTGATAGGTGCTATTTTATTTATATTTAGATTATTTTTTGGTGGAAAGAATTATTTATATAAAAATCAATCATTTAATAATTGTTATTTTATAGAGGGATTTTGTTCAAATGGACCTTTAAGCATATTTGGTTAGCTAGATAGGCCCATTAATTGTGTTTTTTAGCATGCTAAGCCTTCTTGACCGGTCAACGTTGACCGTTGACCGGTCAACCCATTTTGATGCCAATTTTTTTTTTTATGCCATTTTTTTATTTTTTTTTTAGTGATGTCATATTTTACCGTTTTGATGTCAAAATTTTATGGTGACAATTTTATATAATTGATGGCATAAGAGCTTAAAACGTGGAATCAAAATATTGTCACCTTATTGTCACTTTTCTAATGAAATGATTGGATGACTCTTTTTTAATGCCACTTTTTTAAAACATTGATGACATTTTTTGTGATGTCATATTTTACCGTTTTGATGCCAAAATTTTATTACATTTTATTTTCACTCTGATGCCACTTTTCTAATTAAATTATGGGATGACACTTTTTTTAAACTTTGATGACATTTTTTGTTTACTCTAATGTCACGTTGACCATTGATGCCAGTTTGAAAAATTTGTATCACATTAAAGAAAAAAATGTCATCAAAAATACTACTTTTGAAAAAATATCATCAAAAATATGGCATCACGGTAAAAAAAATATTATCAAAAAATTGACATAAAAAAAAAGTGGCATCAGTCGTTAACAGCAAAAAAAATGGCATCAATGATCAACGTGACATTACTAAACAAAAAATGTCATCAAGGTTTAAAAAAAGTGACATTAAAAAAGTGACATCCAATCATTTCATTAGAAAAGTGGCATCAAAGTGAAAATAAAATATAGTAAAATTTTGGCATCAAAACGGTAAAATATGGCATCACTAAAAAAAAAAAAAAAGTTGGCATCAAAATGGGTTGGTCAACGTTGACCGGTCAACGGCCAACGTTGACCGGTCAATGGTCAACCATTGACCGGTCAATGGTCAAACGGTTGACCATTGACCAACCCATCCTATTGGGAAGGGGTTTAGGGCAAAACTAATTAAATTGATTTAGGGGCTAAGTGACTAATTGAATATTCAAAAAAGGCCATCTACCAAAATCACCCTATTTTATATCTATCTATATTATTTTTTGAGGCCAAAATAAATAATTAAAACATTATATAGCCATATATGTAGCCACAATCCATCCGTGCATAGATATTTTAGTAAACTAATATAATAAATATATATTACATATTTAATAAAAGAGAATGTTAAAATATTTTTAAAAATCAACTATCTATTTAAATTACATGAGATTTAATTAACCATAGTTTATAAAAAAAAAGTTTTACGTAGTACCTTATAAATGTGAATTTTATTTATATTTTGAGAGAATCTAATTAAAAATATTTAGATTATATATAACCGGTCGAACTAATTTTATTTATATTTATATTATTTTTTGGAGGAAAAAATAATTTATATTTAGATTAACGCATTACCCGTACACGGGACGGGATCTACATTAGTTGCTAAATAAAAAAGAATTGCCTAAAATAGCTTCGCTCGAGGAGGCGACATATGGCACAAATGCTTCTCATTTAAAGTATTATATATTAACATTATTTAAAAAAAAAGTTTTGAATTAATCCCAATTGCTAAATAAAAAGGAATTGCCTAAAATAGCTTCGCTCAAGGAGGCGACACGTGGCACAAATGCTTCTCATTTAAAGTATTATATAGATATAGATAGATTTTTTATTAATCGAAGGGAGTATTATATATATTTATATATATATGATAGGATAAAATACTAAATAGGATAAGATACTAAATATCCTATAATCTAATGACATAGGATAAGATACTAAATAGGAAAAGATATCCTACCAAATATAAAGGAAAATTTTGGTCAAATATCCGTTTAGAAAAGCTAATTAAGTAAATGTCCATATTTAAATGGATATTAAGTAAGTGTCCACAATTTTTATGTAATACCAACTCTACCCCTGTTATAAAAATTTCATCACCTTCGCTCATTCGGATCGATCTCCTTCTTCCTCCTTCCATCAGGCATGATCTTCTTCTCTTCTTCCTCCCATCAAACATGATCGATCTTCTTCTTCCTACTCTTGTCGTCCGCTATATATCTATCGCCAATAGAGATGTTGTTTTCGTGCGGTGTAGCGATCGTCGAGCAATTGTCCGCTCCTTTGCCATCAGTGTAGAGAGAGGCAGCAATCATCCGCTCCACAGATCTGAGCGTGGTCCAGCGCCGCATCCACAGATCTGAGCAGGAGTGGATCCTTTGAAGCCCGAGAATCTCTTGTTCGGTGAGAACGATGATTTGAAGTTGAATCCTTTGAATGATGAGAATCTCCCGACAAATTCAATAATATTACCTCGTTTTTTTGTTCTCCCACTGCCTGTTAGTTTGACTTGGATTGTGTCAGGAAGTTTGGAGTTGAATTGGTCATAGTTTATGATTGATTGCTTACACTGCTTTTGCGTTTTGTAATTTGTCCAATTGAAGTAGTTTGAGTCTTAATCCAAGTGAAATATATGCCGAGTTTGACGCCATAGCAGTGATTAGGCCTGATCTGAAATGTTGTGATGTGTTTTCGAGGACTGAATTATGTTAATCGGGGCTTGATTTCAGTTGGAGACTCTTCCTCAATTGATTTCTGGAGTTCACTTTGATAACGGACAATTGCAACTCAAGGCAACCATGCAGTTTTGAAAACTCATATCAATTGGTATTTAGTAGTTATATGATCAGATTAGATTCTTTTGTAAGCGTTTATGCCTTTGTTTCTTAAATTTCATATGTTGTTCTATTTCAAGTGTTTATCATTGTTTGTTTGTTTTGGTGACAATTGCTTGTTTGGTGACAATTAATATTTAGCTTGATTCTATACCATCAATTTAAATGAGACTATCAGGGGTTTGCTTCATTGTTTGGTGACAAATGGAATTTATGTTGTTATTTTTAGATTGGTGACAATTGCTAGAGATATATATTCTGTTTTGGTGACAAACTGAATTTATGTTGTTATTTTTAGACGGGTGACAATTGGTAAAGTTATATATTCTGTTTTGGTGACAAATGGAATTTATGTTGTTATTTTTAGATCGGTGACAATTGGTAGAGTTATATATTCTGTTTTGGCGACAAATGAAATTTATGTTGTTATTTTTAGATTGGTGACAATTGGTAGAGTTATATATTCTGTTTTGGTGACAAATGGAATTTATGTTGTTATTTTTAGACTGATGACAATTGGCAGAGTTATATATTCTATTTTGGTGACAAATGGAATTTATGTTGTTATTTTGTTGTGTTTTTAGATTTGTGACAACTGGTAGAGTTATATATTCTGTTTTGGTGACAAATGGAATTTATGTTGTTATGTTGTTGTTTTTTTAGATTTGTGGCAATTGGTAGAGTTATATATTCTGTTTTGGTGACAAATGAAATTTATATCTCATTTAGCTATAATGTAATTTTCATTATCCTTCTGTTCAATTGTAGTAGATGTTGTGGTACTGGTATGTATATCATCAAATATATCGAGGGTCTTGCATTTCATGGTGGTATTGAAGCTATTTGAGACAAGTATATGGATGCGTATACAGAGAGGATGGCTATAGAGGGTCTCGCTATTTTGGATGTTAAGTATGAATGTCTCAACTGTTCCCCTTTGTTTTGATATTTTTGCAAGTTGATGTAGTCTGACAATTAATGATTACAAAGTTCAACTGTACATCAAATTTCATCTACTTAGGGTTATTATTGTAACAAAAAATGCGTTAATATTATATGACAAATGTGATGTCATTATAGTATTGTACATCGAATTATTCGTTTGCTCAAGTTTAGCCCATCTAGGGTCTATGCTCCCGTAGTTCTAGGGTTTCAGTTTCGTAACAAAAATGCGTTAATATTAGATGACAAATCCGATAACATTGGTACTGTACACACATTTTAGGGTTTAGGGTTTGGGATTTAGGGTTTAGGGCCTTTGCCCTAAACCCTAAACAGTAAACCCTAAACCCTAAACTATACTGTACATAAAATTTTCGTCTGCTCAGGTTTAGCCCCTCTTGGGTCTATGATCCCATTGTTCTAGGGTTTCAGTTTTGTAACAAAAATGTGTTAATATTAGATGACAAATGTGATAACATTAGCATTGTAAAGATTTTAGTTTGATGAAAGTGCTTTGTAGTTGTTGACAATTGGTTAGTGACACTGTTTTGTCGTTGGTGACAATTATTTTCTAAAAATAGGCGGTTGACACTAGATTGGTGACAAAGTTTTGTAATTGGTGACAATAGATTATTGACCAAAGCTTGATGAAAATAGGTTGGTTACATTATTTTATTATTGGTGTCAATAGATTATTGAAATTAAAAGAGGTTGGTGACAATGTTTTTAATAAGTTGATGACAATGCGGTTGATTAAAAAATATGAAAACAGTGTTATGTAGTTGGTGACAATGTCTTGGTGATGTATAATGTTATGATGGCAATTTTTTTAAGGTTACAATATCATGGTGACAATATATTGTCATCAACCTCGTCATTAATAGTTGTCACCAACAATTGTCATCAGGAAAATCATCTATTTGCAGAAAAACCCCATTTGTCACCGAGGAAAAGTGTTACTGACAACTGCCACCGGAAGAAAATCAATTCTCACCCAATTTTTTTTGTCACCAACAATTATCACAAAAAAAAAAGAAAATCAATTGTCACTAGAAAAGATTTTCCCCTGACTGTCACCGGAAAAAATAAATGTCACAAAAAATCAATTGTCACCAAAATAATTGTCACCAGAAAAATATACTCAACTGTCACCAAAAAATTGTCACCAAATGCAGGCGTTGACCGGAATGGTCAATGTTGACTGGTCAATGTTAAAATTAAAAATGGTCAAAGGGGAAGGAGGAAGGGTTAGGGATGGGGAAGGAGGAGTATTTTTGGAAAAAATTGACATTTACTTAATTATGTAAAAAAGTGGACATTTACCAAATTTAACCAAATATAAACAACCCTATAAATCTAATTTAAAATTTGACTATAATGTATTTTAATTAATAATATATTTTTTTAAAAATGGAAATTTTATCATATACCAAAACTGTACTTATAATTATAACAATTTTATAATTTATTAGTCTTATTATAACACACACACACACATCTATATACATATACTAAAACCGATGCATTGAAGCCTGCGTGGCGGCGTGTGAGTGAATCTGCCTACGTGGCGGCGCATGAGTGCGTCTCGCAAAACTTTCTCCCGTCAAAAAGGAAATATAATAAAAATAATAAGATAGTTCTAATCTATATAATTAAAAATAATTATTTTATTTTACCATTAATTCATAAAAATAATTATTTTATTTTACCATTAATTCATATAATTGAATAGACGGAATATCTTATACAAGAGTAAATATTATATAAGGAAATAATTATATCAATATAATTAAACACAATAATAGTAATAAATTTGGCATATACAGATATACAAATTGCCATATAAGTGTATCTTCATCTGGATTATAAATAATCTTTCCAATGGACGGTTTATATATAAATTTGGCATAAGGACGGTTTATATATCGATTATTTTTTGTGGAAAGAATTATTTATATCAAAATTAATTATTTCATAGTTATTTTATTTATATCTATATTATTTTTTAGGAGAATGAGTTATTTAGATCTAGATTAATTTTAATCTTATATTTCCAGTTATTAGTTTAATTATCATAATGTAATTCATATTTATTTATTTATTTTCATATTTATAATAGGATTTTTTTTTATAGATAATAAGTGAAAATTTATAATATTGTGTTAATATATTTCCGTGCAGGGGACGGGGCATACACTAGTATATATATATATATATATGCATGAAATGAATATTTAATTGCCAATGAGCCCATAAGCGGTTGGACGCAATAAGTACTAAATTAATTACTTTTTTTTTGGGAGCAAACTAAATTAATTATTTAAGTTTGATTCTTATTAATCATTATTTTGAGTTCACGTATGTGGAAAATAAGTGGCATTAATACTTTATGTACGTTTTTTGAGGTGTTAAAAAATATATAAAATATTAACTTTTTAAATATATTTTTAAAATAATTTCATACTTGTTAATATTAAATATAAATTTTTGAAAACAAATTTTTAAAAAGTTAATATTTCATATAGTTTTTATCATTTTAAAAAAATGTGCATAAATAATAAACGACAGATTTTGGTTAATAGAGGGAGTATATTTGATGCGAATAGCATAGGTCTAAAGCTAACTCCCCTTAATATTATAAATAAGAATATATCGTTTAACCCTAAACTTTTTTTAAATAAAAAATTATGTATGAAGAAACTTACTTTTTTTAACTACTAATGGAAAAAGTAATTTACCATGCTTATTCACACACCTCCTTTGTACCCATTAGAAGAAAAAAATGTCTTCTTTAACCCCACCAAACCCACAAAAGAGATTCTTCAAATGGTGGGATAATAAAGATTAAAGAACACATAGCACATGGGCAAAAGAAATAGTTGGAAATTTATAGTCCAAAAAAAAAATTTTAAAAAAAAAGTAAATTATAAAACATAAATTGATTTACGTAGATATATCATATATACATATGAAAAATTCACTTCAATACATATTTAGCTTTATTAATGTAAATCAAAATATTCAAAAATCCTAAAGATAACATGTAGGAGTATTAATTAATGTAAAGACCGGAATTTAATTAATATTTACAAAATATCCGTAGGATAATCCGAATATTATCCTCCCTTATGATTATGAAAACCCGGAAAATTTAAAAATTTTATGCCTAGCTTTACATGGATTTAATGACGGAAAAAATATGCCCAAGCCACTTTTCTCGTATCTTATAAACGTAACGGATTTTAACGCTTCGCGAGCTCGGGTTTTACATTATGTTAAAGAGGTCATCCACCCAAATTGCCCAACATTGATCCACCAAACCCTTGACTTGTGGCTTGCTTGTGAATGTAGACATTCAACCACTCCCATCTCTTCATCCCATCACCCCCCATGCTTTGACTCATGAAGCCAACCACCCCTCTCCTCTATAAGCCTGACCCCAAGACTCATGAGGAGCTCATCCAAAGAAGCCCCACCGTCACTTGAGAGGAGAGAGAGAGAGAGGAGAGCCTTGCTCCATTTTAGGTCCATTTTGGACAGCCTTCACAAGAAATAGCATAACTCCCTCCATACTCATCCAAATTGAGCAAACTCGGTGGCCATGGATCCGTCTTGAACCCAGCTTTCCATACATATCTCAAACACAAAAATCCAAGGTCTTTTGCCCAGCCAAAATCGTCCATCTTTGAAGCTGCAGAAAACTGTTTTTGAAGGGTCTTGAGAGTTTGACTTGATTTCTTGGTAAGAACCCTTCCTTTCTTCCAAAACTGAGTTCCAACATGTTTTATAACTCCTTTTCTTCAACTTTGAGTAAGAATCTAAATCATGTTTTGGGATTTTTGGTGACAAAATGGCAAGGTGTTTGAAAGGTGTTCCGAAGGACTCCCGAGGGTGTTCTTGAGTCGTTTGTGTGGGATTCTTCGAAGGTAATCCCTCATCCGCCTTCCCTCTCTCTAGGAATAGATCTTGTGTGCTTGGAAAGGGCTTAGGAAGTGGAGCCTCTATGTGTTTTTGGTTGCGTTTTGTAGCAAACATCAAGAGACAAAATGGATATATGTGCCTCTGTAATTTGGACTTTAATTCCAATCCAACGGTCTGATTCGGCTGAAATCTTAATATGATGTTCATGGGAATGTTATCTATCTGTCCTTCAAAAATTACGGCAATCCAACGGTTGAATCAAGAGTTATTATAATTTTAGTAACCAGTGTTTATAATGACTCGGTTAGAAAACTTGGTTAAGGGAATGCTAAGAATATGGTTAAATATGTGATGGCATAACCGAAAATTAGAGCATATAAAATACAGAAATGAAGTATACCCATAACTTGACTTATGATCCGATAAGAAGAAAATCGATTATGTGATAATACGATATAGATTACAACTGGTTAAGTCCGGATCACTTAACCAAATTGTGTAATCTATAGAATCGTGAACCTCATGTGGATGTATGTTGATTATTAGGTTGGGTACCATGCATTAGAATACCACCTAATGAAAGCTTAATGAAATTAATAGGCTCTTGTTGATTGGATCCTTGGTTGTGCACTTTATTGCTTGCTTATTCTCCGGACTCCAGGTAAGTCCCCTGGACTTACTCATGATGGATTTATGTGATACTCTTTGTCTTATCGAGAGTCTTCATGCATCACGCGACCTAGTAACATGTTAGGAATATAAACTGGTAATATGACGTAGGATGAACTTAGTAAATCCAACGATTCATATGTATGCTATGTGTCTATGGTAGGACGGCCGTCAAAATCTGAATAAATGACTTATACTCGATGGAACACGAATGAAATGATGAAAGGCTTATGATGAGAAAGAATGAGTATGTTTGAGAAGGATGAGTATGTTTGAGAAGGATGAGTACGTTTGAGAAGGTATTATGGTGATTATGATGATGATTATGATGATGATAGGGCCCTTGTGTGTTTATTTCGCATTTATATATATCTATACACTTGCTTATGTGTTGCATTTTAACATTCATGTAGTTTAAGTATGCCTCTTTATATGGCACGGAGTGTGCATATTTCCGATGATTGACCCCGATTTATTTCTTGTTTTTTTAGATTCAGGTACCCCTTACCCGATATGACTTACTGATGTGGATGGTTGTCGGGACAGACCTTTTGGACGATTAGAGTAAGGGAGGCGCTTGACATTCGCACTCTTTTTCTCATACGTTTTATCGTTTTGACCCGGCGTGGCCGTGGCATTTTGTTGTATTTATGATTTCCGCTTTTATCTCTGTTCGAAACGTTTTCGCGATAGTCTAGGACAGGTGAAGCCTCCAACGGGCTTACGATCTTTTCGGGGTTTGCAATCCCCATGTTTTGACAACTAAATCTTCCGCTTAAATGAACCTAATAATAACTCGTACTCGGTCGTAAGATCCAAAGCTCACGGAAGAAGATCAAACTTCTTCTATAACGTTCCCCGATAATCTAGTATTCCGAACCTTATTTACCTTCTAAGTAGGTTTATGGAGGTTAATTCGGGTACTTAAATTTCGGGTCGTTACAATTAATTACTCTCTTTTTCATTTTTATTTTGCTTTCTCATGATGATCATTCATCACATCATTTGTTTATCTTAAGCGTTGGATCATATTGCTATCATTATAGATTGTCCCCTTATATATTAATCACATAATATCATCACTCTCGTCATGATGATGTCAGCATAAGAATATATATCCATCATGAAATAAATGGATCACCTCTTTTTTCTTCTCATCTCCATTAATTGTTGTGTTATGACTTGTGACTTATGAGTGTTGATTAGTTTGTCCGCCGTGAATTTACTCAATGATAGCATAAATGATCATATGGGGCCCGTTTCACTGGCCCGATGTGGCCCATCCCTGTTTTGGGCCTAGTTTGGGGTTTTTTGGCCCGATGATCGATTCTTGTTAGCTGCTTTACATTTTGTAGAAGGTGAAAAAATCAAAAGTATCGCTATTCACACGGCTCCATCTCGCCAATCGCACAGTATCGTTGTCGAGTTTCGGGGTCTGCAAGCTGAATGCAGATATCTACTTTTCAAGTCGGCATTCAGGATGGAGGTGGCTACTTCCTAAGTCGGCATGTAGGGTGGAGGTGGGGGTGGCTCTGCCCGAGGCTGTCGGATTCTCTGCATGCAGGGCAATGGGGCATGCCGACCTAGGGACTCGGCAGCGGCACAGTTGACGGGACAACATCTTTTCAGACAGGAATCTTGTAGCTTTTCCGATTTGGTGACTCAGGGACTCGACAACGGCTCAGTCGATGGGATAGGTTGCAGAGGTGCAGGTTGACCAGTCAATACTGACGACCTAGGGAGTTGACTACTATAGTTCGAATGCCGTGTCAGGGAGTCGGCATCGGCATTTTGCTTGCCGACTTAGAAGATCGATTCTGACACCGTGCCGATGGCAAGAAAACCATCATCTGTTTTTCACAAGCTTCAAGAAAGCTAGTCACCTTTTTTATTTTTTAAGTTTAAAAGTTTTCACTTTTGAGTAAACAAATTAATCAATGCAATGACGGAAATTTGGATTTATATACACGGAGTAGTTGATTGTGAAACTTATATTTAAAAAAAAATTGATATGAACTTTGACTAGCTGAAAATTTTATTCTGAAAAATCTTAAAACGAGAGAGAGAGAGAGAGTGAAATTAATAAGCATTTCAAATATTCCCTTGTCAATGTATGCTACTCCCTCCGTCTCAAAATAAATGTCGTTCTACTTTTCAGCACGTTTTTTAAAGAACGAAAAACTCTATAAAATATTATTTTTTAATTTATTTTTTTTATATAATTTGATACTTAGTAATAATAAGTATAACATTATATAAAAAATTTAATTAAAAAAATAATAATTTATAGAATTTTTCGGTCTTTAAAAAACGTATACAAAAAGACAAATGACATTTAATACGAGACTATTTGTCTATTTGATGGTTCAGTCGTATCCGATAAATTGTTTGCACTCATGAAACGTCGCCGTTTACACCAAGAAAGTCACTTTCTTTCACGTCTCATTTCTCATTAGCAATGGCGGGACCCACGTTTCTGCAATTAACGCATTTCTTATCCAGAATTTTTTGGGGCTTTATTTATTTCACCATCTACGTTATGTTTAGTCATTCAAATTAAAGTTTGAAACTAATCCAAAACAAATACTCACAATTTGTTGGGGGTGTAATATTCCCTTTAGTTAGGTATAAATACAATCCATTTGTCTTTGGTTAGGCATTTATCAAATTCAAATCGCTGTATATACATAGTTTTTCCATGTAAAATCAGTTACGTAATTTACTCTACTTTAATAAAGTATAACGAGTGGGGAAATTATACTAAATAACTCAAACTTTGGAGCCAACTTTATGTGATGCGAAAAAATAACATAAATTTAGTGAAAAAATTGTAAATAATATCGATTTTTCAATGTGTTAGGTCTATCGATCTTTTCAATTTAACATATTAGTATAAGTTTTAATTTAACACTCAATCAAAAAGCTATGATAAGTCACTTCGAGAGTTTCAAATCAGTAGATTATATTAAAATATTTGATAATCATGTATTAAATTATGCATAATTTATATTTTTATTCTACTAGCACATATATGATTTCGAGAATTTCGTCTATTTTTCTATATTTTCTATTTTCCTTTTTATTTTATTTTTTAAAAAATCATCATCATGAGATTTCTAACAACAATTTTTCATCCCTTAAAAAGAAATTTTAGGATCCACCAATATTCATAAGTGATTTTAATTCATATGATAGTAATATAACACACTATCACAGAGCAATTTGTCATAGAAGGTAAAATATTGTTTCTTTTAATATTTTAAAATACATCTAATTTATATGGAACATAAATTCAGAACTTATGGTTAAACTCATCTTGCTCCATGTAAGTCATGTATGTTCATAGACATGTAAAAATTGACAAATCTAAAATTAGTAAATTGTATATTTAGAACACAATTAAATTGAAAAACAAATGAAGCTTTTTTTCTTCTTCATGATGCTATAAAAGCAAAGCTAATTTAGAGCATTTATTAGGACACATGTAATGAATTTAAAAGAGACACTCTATCCACAATGGTTTTGCCTATAATGTATACATTTGCACAAGATGTGTAAAAATACACCTTACTTTTTGGTATTTTACTCCAATGGTCAAATATACATTTTTTACACACCATTCAAATACAATTAAGTTAAAACAAAAAAGAAAACAAAAATCATAAAAAATAAACCAATAAAATTATCTTGATTTTTGAAAAAGTTTTTGCACATGGGGAGGTGATGTGCTCAAATTTGCACATTGTATGCTCAAATGTGCACATTTGCACACCCCAAAAGCAACCAATGGAGCTAAAAAATGTCTAAAAATACACATTTACACACAACCATTGGAGTTAGTAATGGTTACTTTTGAGTGTTTAAAATGTGCACATTTGCACACAAATTGTTCAAATATAAGCACATCACCTCTCCCATGTGCAAAAACTTTTTATCACTTTTCAATAAAGTAAAGTCATTTCTATTGGTTGTTTTTTATTGTTTTATTTTCCTTTTTAATTTAATCATATTTATTTAGAGGTAGATGTGTATAAAATGCACATTTAATCAATGAAGTAAAATATCAAAAAGTAATGTGCATTTTTAAGCACCTTGTGCATATATACGTACATTTGCACACTTAACCATTAGAGTTAGTCTTATGATGTATTTATGCCACCTTACCTATATTTGCAATGCCCTCTCATCCAAAAAAAAAAAAAGAAAAAAAAAGAGGCACACTTAGTTAAAATAGTTGTATGTTTAGAAAGCTAAAATAGTTTTGATGATTTAATTTCCGTCATAATTAATATACATTCACTAAGTTAAATGATTCTTCTTTTTCCTTTCCCTTCCTTTAGATTGTGGACTTGATCATCATTAATCAATTAATTAGAACTGATTAAAGTGATGGTAGAGGAGTAAGAGGAGTATCATGGCATGACCCTTCTAGTTTTTTTAATTTATTGGCTACATATATAGACATAGAGGCTTTCATCATTTCATTTGCATTGGAGATGTAACAAAACAAGCATCCTATAAAGATCAGTTCTCTTTCAACTCATAATATGTTTCTATATATGTTTGTTCTCTCATAATTTAGACTTACCTAGGTCTTTGACATTATATTCAGAGATTTGATGATGACGGAATAAGATTTAGTTTTTTCATGAAAAAAACATACAGTATATATTAGATCGAGGATCTCTAATAGATTCTTCATTTTAGGGAGTTTTAAAGAATTTTTAATTTTGTTTATATGTAATATTTTTCATCCCATTATCTAAAATAGAATATGAAAAAATAGTGCAGATTTTCTAAATATGCAACATTTTGAAAAAAATAAATGTTTCTCCAAATTTTCAAAATGAAAAAGCTATTAGAGTTTAAACAAAAATAATTTAGAGAATATATCGTTTGTGTTTCTATTTTTCATAAATTTTATAGAAGTTGTTCGAGATTATCTTATATGCAAGTTATCCTAAAATTAGGATTCATTTCTTGTCACAAATGTTAACTTGTAGCATATACCAATTCCGGGGTCGCTTACCGTCGAAATAAGGGAAATCAATTTTTGGAAATCGATTACCTCTAATGTTGTCAACTGGATGATGATCTGCTTGTCTCCCGAATTGGTTCGGATGTCCCTGATTGCCCCTTTCAAAATGGGCGATCATTGCCAACAGCATGATACTCAGTTCCTCGCTGGGATCTCCACTCATCATGGCTACCCAAACTAGATCCCGATCCTTGCTCATGATTGTTATTCCGACCACCAGGATCTGGCTTTTTCGGTGAAATTTCTCTTCGAGGTGGACGTCTGATCAATTCCGTCAGCTGTTCTAGCCTCCGATCAGTCTCTGCTATGAATTCCCAAGCTTCCTTTGCTCGATCTTCCATGATTTTCTTGAAGTCCATCATCTCGTGTGCGTGATCTGCTTTGTGTTTCTGAGAGTCGTTGACGAATTGCATTGTGAAAGCTGCAATTGACTTCAGATCATCCCTGAATGACCTCATGTCGTCCCTGACTTCTTGAAGTTGCAGCTCCATTGATTTCGATCGTGTTCCTTCTGCCATTGTCGTCGTCTTGCGTGTGCCGAGGAGGTTGCTCTGATACCAGTTTTGTTATGGCCCAAGCTTGGGCGGGAAAAGTTGTTAGAGGAGAAGAGAGAGTAAGAGAGGAGAGTAGGAGTAGAGTAAGAGGAATGGAATCAAATCTGTATATTCATGCCTTTGGTTTGAGTACAAGGAAGCTATTTATAAGCTTCTCTACATCAAAGCATAACACATATCTCAATGGGTTGACATAATTTTTCTTTGGCGTGGATATTCCCACAATGGCGGTTGTGGTTGAAGTCTCTGCTAAACAAGAAGGGGAAAAGAATATTTTTTGGGGTAAATTTTATTAATTTTAGGGCTAAAAAAAATACAAATCAAGTATTAAATCATAAATTTTCCTTAATTTAGGGTGTGTATGGTAACCGAAGTTGAATGGGTAGCTGAAGCTGAACAGTTAATTGTGTAAAATATATTTTAAATTACACTGTTGAAAAGCTAGTAGTGTGTTTGGTAACCTTAGCTGACATGATAGCTGAATAAACTAGCTAATAAAATGAATAGATTTGTGTGTATATAAATAAAAGCTCTGAAAAGCTTGGGGTGTAGTTGAAAATTCAATTCCAAAACACTAATTAAAATATAATCTTTACTTTATTTCATTTAAAACTATATAATATTAAAACAAAAAACTCTGAAAAGTGACTTATGTTGCCAAACACACCCTTAATTGATAGAGTGAACATTTAAACTAGGGGTGATTTGCCAAATATACAAATCCGGAGGCCATATTAGCCAAATATACACGATTTCGGGAATTTTGCAAAAATATACACAATACTACACGCGCACCCTCCCCCGATCTCTCCTTCTGATTTTCGCCAACGCTGACACGAGATAGACCGAGATCTGATTTTCGATCGCTGTAGGTATTGATCAACGCCGATCTCCTCCTGATTTTCGGTACTACATCTATCTAATATCAAAGCATTACTGAATTATGGTTTTAATGTCAGCATTCGTATAATTGGTAGATCTGTCGTTCATAGATCTGTGAGAAAAACTTCAATTCGTGTTAAATATCGTTTTATATCCAATAGATGATGTCGTATAGTGTAGATCGTGTAATTTCGACTTCGGTTGTTACTGTTTCGATACAAATCAGAGTAAGTTGTCAACAATATATAGAGTTTCAAGTTCTTCGTCGATCTGCTTCGTTAATAGATACTCGATCTGTCAACATCACGATCCTTAAATCTGTCTGTTGGATGAATTCGAAATGTTGTGCTTGAATGAATTGACAGGAAATAATTGTATGAATTGTTCTACATAGATCTGTTTTGATTTCTGGCCTCGTTGTGTAATGCTGACACTGTCTGAGATTTCGTAAATAAATACCATGTATCTAACTTATTTCTATCAGGCTGACACGGAATCAGATGCAATTCATTGTACTTGTATACATATTACCTGTATCTAACTTATATCTATCATGCTGACATGGAATCAGAATTAACTCATTGTGCTTGTTTGCATATTGTCTCTAATTAATTGATAGGTCAATCATAAATGGAACCTCATGTGATTACAGTAGTATTTGGTGGATCATGGGTGTTTGCTGACACAGGCCTGGAATTTGTTGGAAATACAACATCAAAGGTGTTTTTGCTATATGATTCAACAACACTACAAGACTTGAAGAGAAAGGTGTGCACTAGATTCAATGTAGACAGTGTTCTTGAATTGCAATTTAGTCATTTGCACCCATGCAAAAAGCTGAAAGCCCCACTTATTGTTGATTGTGACACTGATTTGAAAGAATTCCTCGATATATCAGCACTAGATGGTGTAGACTATGCTGTTGAGTTGTGTGTCAGCATACAGGCACAAACACTTGCAATTGTTGACACAGCTGACAGGGAGAGTGGGAAATCAGTTGGATTGATTGAGTATGACAGGGGGCAAAATCATATGATTGTTGACACTCAAATGCAGACGGTGGGGTCAGATGATATGGATGATGATATGGAGGATGATAATGACATTGATTGTGATGCTGACACCTGGAGGAGACTGTACTCTTCAATGCGCAGTAGAGATAAAACAATAGAAGATTGCAAGGATGACAGCTCTAGCATGGGTAGTTTCAACAATACCTCATCCAGCACAATGTACATTGGGAGAACCTTTGAATCAAAGAAGGAAATGAAGGATGCTTTACGTATATTATCGGTGACATAAATATTTGGGTACCGAGTAACGAGATCTGAACCCAAGTATTTTAGGGCGCATTGCGTGGATACTAGCTGCAGATGGAAGTTACACGTAAATACTGTTTCTCAGAATTGCTACGAGGTGTCAGCGTACAATGGTTTGCACACATGCACATGGGATGTGAGAACAAGCAATTGCAGGCAAGCACCTTCCTCAGTGGTAGCAAGCATAATCCAGCCAGTGTAAGTGTCTATATGTCATCATCAAAGTAACACTCAATTCAAGTATCACATCATTCATTCTAATGTATACATTATTACAGTGTCAGCAGCGGCTACAATCCAAAGCAGATAATGGATAAAATGAGGACTGAAAAAAGAATTCCCATTAGTTATTGGACAGCATGGAGGTCAGGAAGAATTGCACAAGAAAGGGACAGAGGGACACCGGAATCAAATTTTGCTGACTTGCCATTATTTTGTCACATGATTATGGAGAAAAATGATGGAACTGTTGCATTGATGTCAACAGATGATGATGACAGGTTTAAATACTTGTTTTTATCATTTGGGCAGTGCATTCGGGCCTTCCCTGCATTGAAAAAGGTATAAAATTATCAGTGTCAGCACAGATCACTTTGAATATTTCATTATCATCACACAACTTATAATCATTATTTTACAGGTTGTTGTTATTGATGGAACATTTTTAACTGGGAAATACAAAGGGACTTTGCTTGGAGCAGTAGCGCAAGATGCAAACAGAAATATTTTCCCGCTTGCATTTGCCATTGCTGACACAGAAAACAACAGCTCTTGGGAGTGGTTTCTTCGCCAGCTGAGGAAGGTTGTTCCTCCGTCAAATGATCTAGTGTTTGTGTCTGATAGACATGTCAGCATTTCAAGAGCAATTGGCTTGGTTTACCCCAGTGCACATCACTGCCTTTGTAGATGGCACATGGAACAAAACATTAGAAGCACATTCAAGAAAAGATACTTGGGAAATTGGTTCAAGAAAGCAGCAGATAGTTATAGTACTGGGGAGTTCGACAAATATTTTGACCGTATAAAGGAAAGCTGCCCGAAGATGGCGACCTATTTAGTGTCAGCAGGAGTACATAGGTGGGCTAGAGCACATTCACCAATCACCAGATACAACATGATGTCATCTAATAATGCAGAGAGCATAAATTCCATCTTCAAGGGGAAGAAAAATTATTCTATTGTTGCACTGTTGAATTTTGCTAGAGAGAAACTCGGAGCATGGTTCCAAGAGCGTAGAGAAAAGGCATCCAAACATGAGGACACGCTGACACCAGCAATACTTGATTTGATTAGGAACCTACAAGATCAAGCTAGAGAATACAAGGTTCAGAGGCTGGATGAATATAAATTTGAAGTAAAAGGGCAAGGGTCTCATGCAATAGTGGACCTATCAGCAGAAACATGCACTTGCAAGTTTTTCGATATAGAGAAGATCCCATGTGTTCATGCTCTTTCAGCCATCATGAAGATTAAGGCAAATGTATCAGACTTTGTTGCCATATTTTACACAACTGATGCTTGGAAATTAGCTTATGCTGAAACAATATACCCAGTGCTGACAGACGATGAATCAGGCGTCCCTGAAGCAATAAGATCTATAAAGTGTTACCCTCCTGTTGTTAAGAGGGGACCAGGAAGACCTCCCTCTAGGAGATTGTTGCCTGCGTGTGAGCTAAAGAGAAGACTGAAGTACTCCAGAAAATGATGGTGTCAGCATTGCTTGAGACCGGCTCGCTTTATATCATATACTTCTAGGATACAATCACTTAGAAACACCCCCAGTCATATATATTGCATACAATAAACCTGTTCTGTTTGGAAATTACTTTTTTCATAGTTTACATAACCCCATGTCAGCATTATGGGCAATGCTGACACTGATACATTCCCATATGTTTTCAAGAAGATTCAATGCACTTTGTTTCAGCATTACTTATGTCATATTGGATTTTGTACATTGTATGTGATTGGGGACTATATCAAATTCGATCTAAAGAAAAAAGCCAGATGCTTAATTCCGAATAAGTACGTTAAACACAACAAAATACATACATTCAATATACGCGAACGATGTTCAATGGAAACAGTTAATATCCAAACCCAGAATGATGGTGTCAACAAAATACACACAGTTAATATCCAACTTCATATCCAACTACAATGTCACTTAAACTAAGTACTCAGAATGATAGTGTCAGCATTGCTCAAATTATGAAGCTCCAAGACTCCTTGATCAAGTCTGAGCAAATAAGCTCTCTGTAGCGGAATAGCTTCTCATATGTGATTGTGGTGACATCTCCGCCAAATACAACAGCCTCGATTGCTTTCACTGTAAACACCCCACAAGCACTTCTGCACACACTCACAAACACAGACAAATAGGGGTGTGTCAACAACAGATAAATAGAAAGTAAATGTATGTCAGCAATTAATATAAAAGTTAGGTAAGAGTACAAACCCAGATTTATCATGGACCATGTCAGGGACCTTCCTTATCTCAAATGGTGTGGAGCTAAAATTTTCATATATTCCACACTTCTCCAAGTGTATAGGAAGCCAGTGAGCAATAGGCTGCAGTTCTGCATCTAGTACACCCTTGCCGACACCGTAGCATTGCAATCATAGACATTGATCACCTTCTGATCAATTATGATCTCTAAGGCAACCCAATGTTTGTTGATGACGTTAAAGGGTGTGTAAATCTTGTTTGCAGATGCCCATGGTTTGCCATACTGGTCAGGGAAAAGACCTAGGAAATAGCTCCCAGTCATGTCTGACACAGGCAAATCTGCTTTGTACGCTTTGGCACTAGCTGGTAGGTAGTTCTGATAGAAAACCCAATCAAGGACAACGAACTCTGCATACTTATTGGCTTCCTCATGGATCCTCTTCCTCAAATAATACAACCCTGCTTCAATATGCTACAACACACAGTAACAAGCTACTGTCAGCACTAGATATACCGCGACAAATATCAATAAACAAAAACCAGAAGACAAACAATATGAAATATAAATGCTGCCAGATCATTTACCGAACACTCCAGCCACATGTCCTTGTTAAGAATTGGTTTAAAAAAGGATTTATCAACTCTTCCGGAAGCAACAACCACGGAAAAATCCCTGAAAACAAGCAAAAATTATGAATTAAACACAGAATCATAAGAGGTAGAGGTGTCAGCACAAGACAGTTAATGATTATATAACGAGTAAAAAGATAAAAAAAAATACCGATTACTCCTCATAGTTTTGTACAAGAACTCATGATCGTCTTCACTTAAAAGCGACTTCTTCGCATTGTGCTTGGGCCACCTCCCTTTCTTTTCTTGCTGCTCATATGGACTCGTCAGAAAAGTACTCGCTTTTGGGATACGCTTGGATCGCCTGAGTTCTTCAATCTCTTCGACTACTTTAGGGTGCTTGCTGTAGGCAACCCAGTCAGTCACTACAGGCAATGGAAGCGTGTCAGCATTTTCATCGCCTTCAGGAGTATCCAGGTTGATAGTCCCTGGTGGTGCAATGGTAGGAGGTGGAGTTCCTGCAACATCAGCCTTCTCATCCCCATCACCCTGGCCACCTAATGGGGTTACAACATCCTTACACTCCTCACTACTTGGCTTCACTGGGAGGTCAGCTCCTACATCATCGCCAGTGCTCTGCAGTCCCCTGTCAGCATCTTCATGAGCTCCGTCGTTGCTGTCCTTAAACTCTTCGCCTCTTGGCTCCATGGACATCAAATCAGAATCACGGCCTAGATCAACAGCAAATTGAACTGAATCTGACTCTATTGTCCTTTGTCCTTCAACCAATGTGACAGGAATGATAGACTCCGGAACCACAACATCAACTGTAATTTTTTGGGCTTCATCTCTCTCATCACCACAGGACGATGTCTTCATTTGTTTACAATCTTTGAGAGAATCCAACTCAGCTTCCTGCTCAGCAATAGCATCCTCAAGGATAACACCCATCTTCTTGTCAGCAATAACATCATTCACCATCTTGGTACTTGGTTGATCAATGTTGACAGATGACTGTGACCTTGCAACAATAGATTCATGCAGTGTGAACCTATTCTCAAGTGAATTATACTTTTCCATCAGGTCTGTCACCATTGCAACAAGTTCAACCGCCCTATCAACACGAGAGCCCAACTCATTTAGACGTGCAGGCAGCTCTTCGAGCTTTTCAATCCTTCTTACTAAATCATCTACACGTGCCGGAAGCTCTTCAAGTTTTTCAATCCTTTTAATTAAATCATGTACCCAAACTGGGTTGGATTTAGCGTCAGCCTCACCAACAACAACATGCCCTTTTGCATTTTCATCTTTATCACCACCATCCAACTCTGGCTCTTTTGAATGCTCGTCAGACACTCCCTTCCGGTTGCCACCACAATCACCCTTGTCATCACCCCCAGTGTCTCTGTTGGCACCTACCTCCAGCTTTTCATCACCACTAGTGTCAACATCTTGACCATCACCAACAACATCTTCAGTGTCAGCATCCATTCCTTTGTTCAGAAGTAACAGAACATTCTCAATGGCAGCATCAACCATGGTGTCATCAAACCCTTGACTGCCATCATTGGGGTCAGCATTCTCAGTGTCAGCATCAACACCTTGGCTGCCATCTAGTTGATCATCATTGGGGTCAGCCTTTGCTGTGTCAGCCTGAGCTTCACCTTGCACCTCACCAAACGGTACAATCACTCTACAGACATCATTCACAACTTCAACGGGAGATAAACACGCATCAATAGGGGCTTGGGGGATAGAGGAAGACTTGTTTGAACTGCTACTTTTGTACAACATTCTACGTTTCCCTGTACTTCCCATAGATTTCTTCCTCTTCTTCAAAATATACTGAATAGGTTTATCCTCGTCAGATGTATCACAAGCATATCCAACTTGGTCTTGTTTTTCTGCCTGTACAACAGCCTCTTCCCTGTCAGCACCACCCTTCCTGGAAACCCTGTCTGCATTCACTGTGGTTGTCTCTGTGTCAGCATAAGGAATCACATCTCTCTTAGAATCCTCACCACTGTTAGAGTCAACAGCCTTCTTCCTAATCCTCCCAGCCTTCCTCCTGATTGATTTTATAACTTCTATGTCAGCCTTCCTCCCAGCTTGAGGGTTGGTTCGTGGAGGTCCACTAGAACGCCCTCTCCTCACAGCAACTCTCTTCCCCTGGGTCTCAGTGGATGGACCTTTCTGCTTCTTCTTAGAAGGCTTTCCTGTGTCAGCAATTTTCCTCTTTTTCCCCTTCTCTACATCAACAGATTTACCCTCAACATTTCCTTCGTCAACCTCATGTTTCCTGTTCGTTCGCTTCTCTATCTCAGCAGATCTCTCCTCTTCATCTCCTCCAACAAAACCATACTCAAAAGACATAAATGATTCAATCTCTGAACCATCGTTACGTAAAAACTTGTTTTCATATGCATACTTGCGCATATGCCGACAATCATACAGAATATCAGTAGGTGGTTGAGAAAACATAGGCTCACCAATGGCATCACATACATCGTCAGCCTCTTCATCAATATAACCCATACCTGGGGTTCTTGCAAACTCTCCGTAGTTTGGGAACAGCGGTGTCTATCACGCACATCAACAAAAATATAAATAAGAAAACACATGTATATGAGAAGACAGAGTTGGTGTCAGCACTGATATATTTCTCTTACCAAGTCACCATCGAATAGCTCGTCAGCTTCATCATAAGTATGCCTAACCTTGCAAACCCAGTGCAAAGAATGAGGATCTCTATCATTCATCCTCAAATTACAGTCAAACTTTTCAGCCAACGCCGGAAAAGCTTCCAATATCCAGGCCTGTAAAAACAAAACAAGTGGTCATGCAAACACAATAACAATGCATAAGAAGCTGCCACATGGTGAGAAATGATGACACAAGTAATGAATGCTGACACATATCAAGGAATACATGCAATGCTGACACATAGTAATGAATACATGCAATGCTGACATATAGTAAGAATTGATTGCAAGGATATATCAAACAAGTAAACAGAATACCTGGAAAGCAATCCAATATCCATACAACTCATACGAAGGCCTAGCTTTCTTGCGATCCATCGTAGATGACTTCTTCAAGGACTTCAATAGAGCTTCATAGGACTGTCTGCCCCATGGATATTGTCCAAACGTCTCGTCATCGCAAGCAAGTGATAGATTTTCTTCAGTGATATAGTCTATCCGCCTATAACACACGACCATCTCAATGAGCAACAGCCTTGCTATAATTAGCTTCTTCTTCGACGTCTTCTTCATCTGTCGGAAACAATCCATCAAATCATCATGGGAGCATCTATCCATCCCAAGAAAATCAGAAAAAGTAACTGCTTTCGGAGGTTTGCAGACGCGGTCTTCGCATGGAAGACCAGTCATTACATGAAACTCAGCCAGAGAAAAACGAGCTAGCAGTCCATCAACTTTGAACCAGAGTTCCTTCTTCTTCTTCGTCTTAACCTGCCGCAACATCATTTGATGGATTAACTGGAAGTTAACAGCCATATTGTTGCCCTGGGAGAGCACCCATCCCAGAAAACTCTCCTTCAACATCTTGTAGTGCAAAGGCAGCAACTCTTCTTTAATAATGTCACAAACTCCAGGGCGGCAGTATAGATTAGATCTGGCATGGAATCGTTCTTTGTATGGAATACAAAACTTCAATTTCTGCAAAAAATGTATACAGATTGAATACAAAAACACCTGTCAGCATTTGAGGCAAACAAAATGACAACAACTGCTATATAAATTTCATAGACTCACATCAAACTTGCATTTGTAGGTGTCAAGATCAGTTGAGGTCCCTGTCAACATAACAAAAACAAGATAACCAAAGAGACAAATAGATGTCAGCCCCACAGAAATATGAACCCAAACACAAACATACACACACACCACACCCAGAACACGCCAAAAATCAAAGACGACAAATAGTGGACATGCAAAGTGATGGAGATGAATTCCAAAAGAACAGAATGAGATGCCAAACTCGAGGTCAGCATTACAGAAGAGAGGTCGTAACCGCTCAATAACGCACATACTAGTACGATTGAGAACGAACAACACACATTCATCCCAAACAACCCTAACGACAACAATCGCAACATCGCACAACCTCACCAACGCATAATCTGACATAATCAAAACCCTAACACACAAAAACGATCCAAAATCAACAAAACACTTACCTGCGCTGATAGCCATACTGAATAACCTTCAATACCAGATGAAAACGAGCACGAAACGGCCGGAAAACGTCGCTTCTCAGAGGAAACCGTCGAAGAACAGTTGCAGAGAGGAAAACCGCGATGGAGAGAGTGAGAAACGGGAGAGAGATAGAGAGGGAGTGAGCAGTTGAGGGGGTATCGGGGGGGGGGGGGAGGGAGTGTGTTTGTGTAGTATTGTGTATACTTTTGCAAATTTTACAAAAACGTGTATATTTGGCTAATTTGGACGAAAATTTGCGCCCTCGGCGCAAATTTTCTCTTTAAACTATGAGGTCATAAATTTCAAACCTTGTTAGCCTATTTTTGGTTCTCTTTCTTTTTTCAGCTGAAATGACTATTTAAATATCAAATCTAATATTTATTTTTAATACATTTTTTTTTAATTATTCATTAGATATACATACAAAATAAATCTGGAAAAAAAAAAACAAAAACAAACCCCTAGCTAGCTCCCTTACATTATATTCTGATCCGCCTATGCTTATATGCATCTCTCTTTACATATATGCTTTTATAGAATGTGTATGTTTAATTTAAACATGGATATGAAGGCACGTTTATTTACGGTATCGAATAAAGGAAATTCAATTTTTACATACTATATGTACGCACATTAATTACTGTTATTATTGTATGTTCGATTACGATATATATGAGATATACTTTGCCTAAAATACGTGAAACTTAGGTATCCTCTAACAATTTAATTAGCTAGGCAAATATGGGAATATTTTGAAATTCGTATGCTTTTGGAATAAAAATTAACGTACGCAACGTACTACATCGTATAGGTATATATCAATATATGTAAATCGGATTTTCTAATATATATTTATTCTCTTTTATTTAGGGTCTATTTGGTAAAAAAGATAGGTGATGAGGTGGCTAACGTCGATGAATTAGCTGGAACGGATGGATTATTTGTGTTAAATCTAACTGTTAAGGCAACTGATAAAAACTTGTAAATAAAATTAAATGCTATTTCAAAATCACTTAAAACTATATACGGAGTAATATCATAGCTTAAATGTCCTCTCATACATGGAACTAGAAATTAAAATTCGGATGGACTAGATAGGCTAAATTTTTCTCATACGCAAAATTTTCATTAACTAAACCCTTAATTTAATAAATAAATAAATAAATTTTTATTGATTTTCCTTAATTTTTTACATATAAATTTGTTTTTATAAAAATCGGGTAGGCTGCAGCGGACCCCAACCTGCCCTCGGTCCGTCCCTGTGTCCACTCTTTCTCAACTAAAGTTAAGACAACTGATGGAGACTTGTAAATATTTGTTAATAAGGCAGCTAAAGTGGTAGCTAAAGTTAAATTAAAGCAGCTGATGGAAGCTTGAGTGAATAGTTATTGAAAAACTACTATTGCTAATTAAACTAAAATATTAAATTTATTACATTTAAACTATATAATATCAAAATTATAAGTTCCAAAAAGCTAGCTTGCATGCCAATTAAACAATTAAAGCCTTATAGTACGTATTTTCTTTATTAATCTAGTACATACATTTGATGTATTTCACTTTGATGGTATGGGTTGATGTCTCTTAAAACCCTGGTTTTATACAGAATCCCACCTTATAAATTATTAAATTAATAAAAGTATATATAAGGTTAGAAGTAGATGATTTGAAGGTTCAAATAATCTATAATGGGTTAGGTCTAAATGCATTCCCTCTATACTATAAACATCTCACACCCCTCCTCTAGTCCTCTTCATGTTAAAGATCTCTCCTTTTATGGACGATGTTAGGTCGCTCTGTGCATGCAACATAACAATCTACTCTTTTTTTTTCCATCACGCTATCTGCATGTAAAGTTGGGATCTACACATGTTAAAACATATATTATCACCCTTTTCATAAAATATTAGAAATGTGAGTTATTATAATTATTTTTTATGTATATATTAAGTCAGTATATAACATTTTGTGTACATAACTTTTTAATATTAGTGTACATTTTTTTAAGAAGATAAAAAAATATTGGATTTAAAAAAAAATTAATTTCAAACTTATTAATAATTAATGAAATTATATTTATTTTTTTTAAAAAAAAAAATTTTATACCGGACGATGAAGTCGACACCGTGCAGATCTTGTCAATAGCACAACCGTGAGAGAGGAGCACAAGATGCAGCATAGTAGTGAAGTGATCGACAAGTGGAAATCACTCCAAACGTGATCGATTAAACGCCCGAAATTTCAAAGTAACTTTATTAATTTTGATGGATCCTCTTTAATTAGTAAGTAAAATAGAATCAAAGCACAATATATGCATAAAGCATGAGAGGAACAAACAAATTGGGTGGATTGATCAAATCAAATTTCTCTTCAAAACTTTAAGCAATAGAGTATAAGACCAAACAGACCAATAATGTCTTGTCAAATATATATAAGATGTTAGATGTGTATCATATACAAATGGGTTCAGCCCCTTCCAAATCTCAACATTCATACTAGCTTATTACTTATATTCGATCAGTCTTGCTAACTACACGGTGATATCTCGCTAAACGCATAACTCTTCAGAACTTTAAACTATACAGTATGGGTTTAGTACGTGTCGTGGACATCTACTTTATATTCAGTCTTAGCGAGATAACACAATACAGTTAGCAAGACTGAACCCATTTCTAAATGAAAGTAGTAAAATTTTACTATATTTTCATTTAGAAAGAGACGCGGTGGACATCTAATAAATAAATAAAGTATGAATGTTGAGATTTGGAAGGGACAGAACCCATACTGTATATTCAACGAGATAGCACCATGCGGTTAGCAAGACTGCACTAGAGGTGGGCAAAATTACTTGAAATTGAAAAATTGATTTGAAAAACAGAAAAATTGCTCCATTTTACAATTAACTGTTTTGAAATAAAAATACATTTAATTTCAAGATAGTTAATTGAATTGGTTTTATTTTACAATTCAAATCAATATCAATTAATTGGTCCAATTAATTGATTAATGATGGAAACGGTTCGCTGCTTCACTCGATGTTCTCTCTCTCATCCTCTCTCTCTTTCCCCGATACCTTCTGGATCTCTCCATCGCCGGATCTCCCCCATTCATCTTCTCCTCCATGGACGCTTTCGAGAACCTGGAGAAAGCTCACATCCGCCATGGACGATTTCACGAACCGTGGACGATTGACAATGGAAGAACATCACTAATCGTGGACGATTCCCCCAGTCTCCATCAGCCCTTCAATTCCGATGGTTGGGACCCTCCCGACGCCGTTCCCACCACCTCCGCCCAACTCAATCCCTCAACCTCCCGTTTTCCCCTTCCCTACAGCTCCTCCATGGCCCCTCTCCTCGCCTCCCACTACCTCTTCCCCCAATTCCGGCCCACTCCCTCCTCGTCTTCGTCGTCTCCCCCAATTCCGTCGAGATTTGCTGCTGCGGAGGAGATCGGATCCATGTCGTTGGTTGAGGGATATGCCGACGTTCAATTGGACTCAGGTCGTTCCGGGAGAGTCCCACGGCGGAGATTGATTGGACTGGCAGATACGACACTCAAATCTTCTCCCTTTTCCGCCTCAACTCCCTCTTGCGCGTCTGGAGCGATGGTTGACCTAATTCAGAAAGTTGTCCACCGGAATCTGAATTCGACTTCGGAATTGATGGATCAGAGCTTTATAGTTGCAGGGAGAAGATGAAGCAGCGGCCACTTTCGTTTATTCGGAATTGCAGGGGCGGATCCTGAACCGTCATTCCGGGGGTACTTGAAGGTAAATTTTTCATCATTCAGAAAATGTTTAAAGGTATAAAAAAATTTCTTTTGTATTTTTTTTTTCCGGGTTGGGGATGCTTGACGTAACATATTAGAAAATTAACACTAAATTATTATTTTTTTATTTGGGGATGCTTGAGCATCCCAACCTACACAAAAGCATCCGCCCATGCGGAATTGCCACTTCGGATTTCAGAACGAAAGTGGCTGGCAATTAAACGTCGCTGGATGAAGATGAAGCAGCAACCCCTTCAGAATTCATATCTTACTGTTTGATTTTGTTGAAGTCGATGGATTGTTCTGCGGATCTGGGATGAGAGGGGAGAAGAAACGAAGGAGAAGTGCAGCAATCTGAGGCATTTAATTGTAATTTTTCATTTGTTTCAATTACCAATTAACTGATTATTTGTATTGAAATTACAATTAATTATTCCTCAATTACTTGCTAATTTCAATTCAAATACTATTATTGAACTTTAGTATTTGAAAATAGCAATTAATTGCTAAGCAATTACGGAGTAATTGAAATTACAATTAATTGTATATGCCCACCCCGAGACTGCACCCATTTCTGAACGAAAGTAGTAAAATTTTACTTTTTAAAATAGAAATGAAGGTAGTAAAATTTGAACTTATTCAAGTTTTAATACTCAAGTTCTCATCAAACTTGGTATGATGATCCAAACGAGCACGTATATGAGATAACCACGTTGTTAACATGGGTAACGATGAGTCAGCTTATGGTTTGAAGAAGATGCCGGTGGGGCCCACGTGACGGGCAACAACGGGAACATATTTCCTGAATTTCATACTTCTCCTCGTGGATTGGTTTTTTTTTTTTTTTTTTTTTGGTTAAGAAATTAATGCCAACAAATCCCGTCTCTAATCATTGTTTCTCCACTAATTCACACCCGGAATTTCACCATTTTATACTGTACTCTAAAAACTCATACTAATTTCCATTGAACAATATCAAGAAGTGGAAAAAAAACATAAATACAAAGATGGTCAATTAATGATTTTTCATATCACATTCTTTGAAAATAACCCAAAAAAAAATATGATAGTGCATTTCTAATATGGAATGAAAAAGACTCTTTGGTTGACCTCTTTCTATATACTCTGTATATATATAATTAGTGCTTACCGGCCACTTTAATCTGAAATTCAGCAACAATTTTTGGGTGCCCAATCATCCTATAATATAAATTCCCATTTAAATTTTGAATAATAAAATCAGCATTACGATTATATGTTAATAATTGGGAAACATATATATTTGTGATTTGTCTACCTGTCTGACCATCACTCCCACGAAAAAAAAAATTAAAATGAAGCAAAGGTTTTTTTTTTAATAAAAAAATTAGGATCAAATTCCCAAAAACAAAAAAAAATAGAAACTTAAGAAAGGAAAATTGGGATTCATTAGCAAATTTAAATCGACATATTGCACAATTTATAAGTACAATTTATTTTATCTTCTTTTTCCCTCCTAATTCAATTAGATTGAATCATTTTTACATCCCAAAATTGCGAAAATAATTTAAATATAAAAATTTGGGATAAAAAATATATAAATAAATTTATACGGAGTAATTGATAAACTTATCCCTGACACACAAATATGGATGGATAGAAGAACCACATTGACCAAGAATTGAAGTAAAGCCGACAGAATCCCGTCACAAGAGGGAGGAGCTCTTCTAATTAATTCTTTCCCAAATATTATTTGCCTCAAATGGTGCATTTCTCCACCCATAACTCCATTTTGTCTGTTTTTACTATAGCAATCTTAATTACATAAATCCTTCAGTTAAACAACAAGTGTTTCTAGATTGTTAACATGTTGGATCTTGCTTGTACAAATCAGTTTATAGATCCTGCTAGTTGTTGATCTCCATATGCCTTAAAATGTTGCAAAGTTAAAATAATTAAGAATTTATATATGGTATTAGTGTATCGATTTTTCTATTCTATGCTGAAATCCTCTTTCCTAAAAGGAAAAAATAGAAAAATAAATTATGTAATTTTTACTAAGTTTAGGACTAATAGAGTAATAAAAGAATAATAAATTATAAAGTCTATTTAACTTTAGTTGGTATAGAGCGGATATTTGAACCTTAAGATCATGTGTTCATACTAATTTGTTTGCTTGTCACTGCCCGATTTGCACAATTATTATTTTTATTGTATGTTTTGATGGATCATCGTCTGCCGACTTTGTCAGTCAGTCGAGGTGTCAAACATGTCTGACCCTCAGATTCTTACATTATCAAAAAAAAATGTTCAAACTAATTTGATCTTCATTTTTTATATATAAAATTTCTTTGTCTTAGTTTTTCCCACTAAAAAAATGCTAGTTAAATAATAAAAAAAGGTTATTTCTAATTTATTCAAACAAAAAAATATTTTTTATATATACATAGAAAAAAAATTCAAACCTTTCCTAAATAAATTCATGGATCCACCAATGTGTATACATGTCAATTAATTTGAAGGTGATAAAATTAAACAACTTGTAGTAATTAGCTAGGGATTAGGGAAAATTAAACACGAGAGAGCATTAGGCTAAACCGGGGCACAAGATAGACATAAGATGGGATATGTTGTCTCTTTGATTATCTTTATCTTTTAACAAATCTTTTGATTTGATATTAAGTTTGCTAATGCATCCTTAATTATTTTACTTAATTCAAAGCACAGACAAGAAAATCATATCATAGAGTCACTCCTCTAATTCAATGTTTTTTTAAAGACATTGCTCTAATTTGGATGGCTGCCATGTTATTTTTTCATCTCAATACAAAGCATTGTTAGGTGTTAGTTCTTATCGGGCTTTAATTTGTTTCATATTGTTTGTTGTTTTAAGGAAAAATAAACACAAGATTAATTAATTAATTAATGATGAGGAACTTCCACTAATCCTATCTTAACAAATATATAGTGTAATTAAACCAATAACTATAATACTATATATACATGTTATTATATCCATAATTAACTCGATCGTGAATTTTTAAAACAGTAACAGATACAGGATCCTATAAAAATAAATTGTTTGTTGATTTGTAAAATAGCAATAATTATAGGATTGTATAACTCGTTCGTGAATTTTTAAAATAGTAACAATTACAGAATCCTATAACTCACACGTAAATTTTTTAAAATAGCAATAATTATAGGATCCTATAAATCATTCATGAAATTTTAAAATAGTAACAATTACATGATCGTATAACTCTTTCTTGAACCTTTGAATATTATTTAACGTCTTTTCAAAACTAAACATCTGATAAAACTGAAACGTTACATCGTACGCATGACACACAAATCGAATTATCTACAATTTAGTAAAAGAGGCCGGGTATGGTCATCTAATCTTTATGAATTAGCAAAGCCCTAATTGAACACAAAATGATCTCTTTGAAACTCTCAAGTGCAATCCACCAATCAATGTACTTCACTTACCCTACAAACAAAATATAACACACACATTTTGAAGAAATGAAGACACACAACAATTGCTTGCTTTTCTAGTCACCCACTATCTTTTGCATGCCAACCCTTTTTTTTTCCCTTATAATTAAATCTCTTATTACTTACAAGCACGCCTATTTTTTAATAATTACAATTCGAGGTAGGCATGAAGGATGAAATTGATCCAAGTTACTAGACCCAATCTTAATATGTAATTACAATAATTAATTAATGAAAACTATATATACATATATATAGCTTTGACCCAACAAACTAAAGCAACAAATATAATTGGTAGCTATAGCTTCCATATATGAATTTAGGTTATGATAAAGCAAGTAATGAATGAAGAAGAAGCGTGGTAGGGGTGGAAAGCAAAGAAAAGGTAATTAAGGGGCCGGGCCGGTCCGGGCCGGGGAGTAGGATTATGATGAACCGTTGGATTAAAGTGGAGATTTAATCATATGAACGTTAATTATGATGGCGGCCGTGCTGTGGGGTTCAGCCATCTAACCGTGCCTGGCTCGCCTCCCGCCTAATATACCTTTTTTTTTTTCCTTTTATGACTGACTTGTTATACGCACGGTTTTATATCGTAAAATAGTAATTTCACAGGTTTTTTGGCGTCGATAAACTGTTCGTCTGAAAAAATCTTACTGGCATTGATATGTTTCTCGTGTTTGCAAAATGTCTATCTATTTTGCTGACATGAAAAATCGGTGTCGATAAGTTTTTTTAGGCAAAAAAAAGTTTACCGACATAGAAATTCAGTGAATAACCATGCATAATTCTGACCATGTATATAATAGTTCCTTTTTATATTCATTAATGGAGTATCACTTGAAATAGTATGTTTATCTCACATCGAATATACAAGTATGAAATTTTAGTAAACTAAAATTGTCTATGTGCACGATGTCAAGTTATCGAACTATCAAATGACACCTTCCTATTCTAGTTCATGTTTCATGTCATCAGACTTATAGCCGCTCCTAATGCATCATATTATTAGTTACTGTATCGTTTATGATCGGAATCAAGTAATTAGTGGCTAGAAATACAAAGACATAGTACAATTTACAGTGTGTTTGAAGTGTTAAGTCCACACAAGTTCATGTGTTTATCAAATTCAACCTAGCTTCTTAATTACGGAGTATAAAATGAATTAACCTTTTAATTAAGCAAATTAAGCAAAAATGGTGCATTTTTTTTGAAAAAAAAATATAAGCAAGTATGCAACATTAATTTTGTGTCTAGTATTTTTTAGAATAAAAATAATAATAATAAGTGGTCAAAAAAGAAAAGGTTTGTGGCAGCGCCGCGGCAGGGGCGCCGTATTGACTTATCAGAAAAAAGGAAACCTTTCGCTGCAATTTTCAGAGGAATTGGGAAAAAAATCGTCAGTGTAAGCTTTTTGATAAGGCAGGTTTGGAGGACCCCACCCGCTCTTCACGCGCGTTTAACCCACTGTCCCACCCTTTTTTACACGGCCTATATAAATATAAAGAAAAAGTAAAATAAAATACTACTGTATAATTTACGTGTTCGCTATATACACCCCAAATCATGCACATCCTTTTCGACATGCATGATTAAAAGGTGTTAATTAATTTTTTATAAACACTAATTAGTCAAAAAAACGACGTGCATTTTTTACGTTGGATTTATGGTGTATATAACAACACTCATAATTTATTGAGAATTAAAAAAAAACAACTTAAATGAAATGTATTTGTCAATTACTCCGTAAAAAACTTAAATGAAAATACATATAAATTACTCTTTCTGTATATACATAGCATTCTTCCATTGTATTTGACATCACCCTAATGATTTTTTTAATGTAGATTTTACTTAAACATGGAATTATAATTATAAAAATCCTTGTAGCCTACAAATACTATTATCGGTGCATTTGTATTCCAATGCAATTATAATTATAAATACTTAAATGATATTTGATTATTATATTTTATAAAATATTTAGTTAAACATATGTAAAATTTATAATTATGTTATAAAATTAATGCCATTTATTAACATAATGTATAATATTTTTTTTAAAAATTTATATTATTTTAAATATATAATAAATTATACTAACCAAACACTATTTTAATTATATTATACTCTATTCGTTTGCTAAAATATGTCATTTTAATCTCATACACAATTTCTAATAAAATCAAAAAATATACGTTCAGAAATAGTTTTGTCCTCATTTATCACAGTATTTTTTTACTTTATCAAAAAGTACAACTAATAATTCATTAATCATTATAATAACATTTTTGTAAAGTAAAATCTAAAATATTTAAAATCACCTACTACCTCCGTTCAAAAATAGATGTCGTTTGACTTTTTGGTACATTTTTT
This sequence comes from Persicaria maculosa, assembly GCA_963922045.1. Taxonomy (NCBI): domain Eukaryota; kingdom Viridiplantae; phylum Streptophyta; class Magnoliopsida; order Caryophyllales; family Polygonaceae; genus Persicaria; species Persicaria maculosa. The sequence continues at coordinate 1,100,415 of OY998252.1, forward strand.
AATGAGTTAAAAACTATACTTCGTATAAAATATTAACTTTTTAAATAATTTTTTAAAATAATATGACAGTTATTATTAATAAGTATTTATACTATATTAAAAAAAATTATTAAAAATTTGATATTTTATATAGTTTTTAACTTTTTAAAAAACGTGTAAAAAAGTCAAATGATATCTATTTCTGGGGTAGGATTTTTATCGAACAATTAAGTAAAATTAAAAAATGTACTCCATAATGTTTTTTTTTAAAATTTAAAAAAATATACAGTCAATATACTCCGTATTTTGTTTAAACCGTTGGCGGATGGCATCACATCAGCTAAGACAGGGGAGTCTATAAAAATGCAAAGCAATGGCATTTCATTAATGGTTATTTAACACTCTCAACCTCTCACACATCATCTTCTTCCTCACTCTCTCTCCAACCACCTCTCGAGGAATCGAATCCCCTCTCAAGGGATCCCCACTGTTGCTGTTGCTCCCCCCCTTTCTCTCTCCACTGTACTCCATAAAGACGATTGATCGAAACAGAGAGTTTTCAGGAGCCGATTAAGGCAGAGGAGGAACCATACCAGCTACAAAAAAGTGCTTTTCCCCCCACAGCTGAGCTTATTTTAAGCGTGTTGGGCTCTTATTTGGGATTGAATCCTCATAAATTACTCATCTTGTTCATCTCCCCCACTAGCTCTGGTTGTGCTCTGCTTTTCAGGGTCCGTTTCTCTCTCTCGCTCTGTTTCCATTTCCGCCCATCCATGGCTTTGGAGTTTGGATTCGCGTTTAATTCAGCTTTTTATTGCTTATCAACTACCAAAGATTCAATCTTTTTTGCCTTTTCGTCTCTAACAGAGCTTGAATTAAACTTAATACTCCCCTGTTCTGCAACTAAGAGAGATGGTGAAGTGTTTTGGGTTCTTCCTCAATTTGGGGGAAAATATTCCTTCAATTGCTTCCTAGTTTCTTGGTTTGGGTTTTTATTTTTATTTTTTAAAATTGGATCTGGGTCAAAGTGGGTTGTTTTGGAGTGTTCTGGATCTGGCTGGGTCAAATTGGGTAGTTAGTTACTTTACTGTTGAACTAATTTCAGTTCAATTTCTTACAGAAAAAAAATCTTTTGAATTTCATCATCTCAGAGAAAAGTGAAGAAGAAGAAAACAATGTTGCCACAGAAGCAAGCAGAGGAAGCAATAGTCTCAACCCTAAACGAGACCGAAGGCCGAGACATCTCCAAGGAGGAATCCGCCATCGATGAAGAAGACACCTCCTTCTTCAGCGTCAAGAACGCCCTCTGGCATGGCGGCTCCGCCTGGGACGCCTGGTTCAGCTGCGCCTCCAATCAAGTAAGAGCCCATCATACATTATAACCTCTTCATCGCCTCTCGGGTCTGTCTGATGCAGCACAGTCCTGCATCAGACAGACCCAAATACTTCCAAGAAAGCAATTGATTGTTTGACTGATTGATGTTTTACCTTTGGGGATTGCAGGTGGCACAAGTGCTGTTGACACTACCTTACTCATTCTCCCAAATGGGGATGCTATCAGGAGTCATCCTCCAGATTTTCTATGGCCTCTTGGGGAGTTGGACTGCCTATCTCATCAGTGTTCTCTACATTGAATATAGAGCCAGGAAGGAGAAGGAGAATGTCAGCTTCAAGAACCATGTCATCCAGGTAAAATTACACCAATCTAATCCTCCGTTTGGCACTCAGATATATCGATATCGGGCTTGATATCAAACAAACAGGACCTTGATATTGACAATAGAGTGCTAAAATCAATTGATAATAGGGGTAAATTAAATTTTATAACTTGATGTGAAATTGAATTTGGTGCAGTGGTTTGAGGTGCTTGATGGGTTACTGGGACCTTACTGGAAAGCAGCTGGACTTGCCTTCAACTGTACTTTCCTTCTGTTTGGGTCTGTTATTCAGTTGATTGCTTGTGCCAGGTTTGACTCATCCAAACTCATATGAAATGAAACCCTTATTTATTTATTTATTTAAATTTGAATTTGTGTTGATGAAAATGAAATGTTTGATATGGAAACAGTAACATATACTACATCAATGATCACTTGGACAAGAGGACATGGACATACATATTTGGAGCTTGTTGTGCAACCACTGTTTTCATCCCCTCCTTCCACAACTACAGAATTTGGTCTTTTCTTGGACTTGGGATGACCACTTACACTGCTTGGTACCTGACCATCGCCGCCCTCACCCATGGCCAGGTACCATTTTAAAGATTTTTTTAAAAAAATAACGCTTCGTTTGGTATAACTTCAGGTATCGAGTTGAAATAACGAATTCGTGTTTACATGTTTGCAGACTGAAGGAGTAACACACAGTGGACCAACAAAGGCTGTGCTTTATTTTACAGGAGCTACTAACATCTTGTACACATTTGGTGGCCACGCTGTCACGGTGTAAGTTCTCTATTTTAGGCTCCGTTTGGCAACAGTAAATAGCTTTTCTAAACTTATAATTTTGATACTCGTGTTTTATAGTTTCAAATGAAATAAATATAAGATTTTAATTTAATTAGCTTTTAAAATTTAAGTTTTTCAACAACTACACACAATATTTTGAGAGATTTTGGTTTTTTATTCATAGATTTTCAGAGCTTTTAGTTTTAACAAACACTGCAATAGCTTATCAAACTATATTTAACCCAAATTATCCATCTGCCTACAGCTTCAACTGTCAATTATTAAAAATAACTGTTGTTTTAGGTAATTAAATATATTTACAGTATTAAAACAACAAAATTTGAGTGATTTTTTTAGCTTGGATCTATTCATTCTTTCACTTGGATTGAGGGAGCTCCTGTTTGCAGCTTTTGCCGGTCATCTTGGGGTCAATTTGGGGCAAAATTACACCTATACAATGACACATAAATTTACTTTAACTTGACCCCAAAAGAAGTAAAAAAAGGTTACCATAAAGGAACAAGAAACAAAAACCCACTCTTGCGGGTGTTTTTACCTTGCAAAGTTATCTTGTTAAATTGACAGCCAGTCAATAATTTACCCTTGTGTCGGTAATCTAATCTTGTCAATTTCAGTTTGTTATTTACTGCTTTTTACAGTACCAATTACATAGTTAAATGGTGGTTAATTTGTATGTTCAGTGAAATCATGCATGCTATGTGGAAGCCCCAGAAGTTCAAGTACATCTATCTAATGGCCACTCTCTATGTGTTCACACTGACCATCCCTTCGGCCTCGGCCGTCTACTGGGCGTTCGGAGACGCCCTCCTCGACCACTCGAACGCCTTCTCCCTCCTCCCTAAGACCGGGTGGCGCGACACTGCTGTCATTCTTATGCTCATCCACCAGGTCTCCTAAACATTTTAATCTGAGGGCTTGTTTGGTTCAACTTTTAAGTTTTCAGTTTCGGATTTTTCACAAAACTTTTACCATGGAACATGTTTATAAACTTTTATCATAAAAAAACACGGTTAAAATGGAAGGTTACAGATCCTCACTGCTTTTTCCTAGTTCGCAATTTTGATTTGACGGTTTTGAAAACAACACATTTATCATTTATCAGCTCCTTATACGCAATCAACACATCAACTACGCCGACCTAACCCTTATATACGTATCACGAATCTCGCAGTTCATCACATTCGGATTCGCCTGCACTCCACTCTACTTTGTGTGGGAGAAAGTGATAGGAATGCATGACACAAGAAGCATCTGCCTAAGGGCATTGGCTAGGCTTCCAGTGGTGATACCAATATGGTTCTTGGCCATCATCTTCCCATTCTTTGGGCCCATCAACTCTGCAGTTGGGGCCCTCTTGGTTAGCTTCACTGTCTACATCATACCTGCCCTTGCTCATATGCTCACCTATAGAAAGGCCTCTGCTAGACAGGTATATATATTTCATATAATGCCTTATACATATGTCACAATGTTATAATATAAAGTGTTTTTTTTATGAGTGTAATGTAAAGTTGCAAAGGGCACTCACATTTTCACATGCCCAATGAACCCTTTATGCAAGAATTGAGTAAAAGGGTGTGGGGAAGGAGTTAGGGTTCGGTACACGCACAGTCGCCACTTTCCGTCGTAAGCCCCAACACCCCATGAGAGGTGGATGCATCAGCATTTAAGGCCAGGGTTTGGCAACACTTGAGGAAATATGGTGGTGGTGGGGTGGCTTTGGGGTGGGGGGTTGCTCCTGCCCCAAATGTAGATAGGTGGGGTGTCCCTATCATTTTAGTTTTGTGTCATATAGTATTACTTAATGCAATGTGTCCTTATGTTATGAGCTGGCCATAGATGATGCCTTTGCACCTTTACATTTATTTATATTCCTCCTTTATCCTTACTTGCCCACAGCTTCAACCTTTTTTTATAGGTAAAAGTAAAATGAGATTTCTTATCAGTTTCTTTAGTGTCAGTTTGAACTCAAGATCACTAGTTCTGATCTGCTATATTAGAACATCTCCAACAGTTTCTTAGTGTTTTGCTAACAGATTTATAAAAATTTCTCCGAAATGGAGAACTTGATGAATGAAAAAGCCAAATTTGTCAGAGGATTTAGAGAATCATTTTGAATCTCAATATTCTGAACCTTTCGGAAGATATGACTCTGGATAGAGATCGAGTGCATTCGGCGGCTGATGTTTAGTGTCCTGTTGTGTGGTGTCTATCTTCTTTGCACCTATGCGTCTTTTTGGCTACTATCATCTTATTTGTTCTACTTGTTACATTTTTGTTCATTTGTTCGGTCATTTTTGGGTCTATCGGAAACACTCTCTCGGCTAAATTGATTTTAATCGCGGGATATATATTGGGTAGTTGTTGGTTAAATTGCTTTTAAGGTCATGGAATTTATATCTTGAAGTCTAATTAGGACCTTTATGATGACATATTGAGTGTATTAATGTATTATTATACCTTATAACTTATGTGTTTGTTGCACAACAAAGTGCACTGACATGGTCTGATTTTTGGATGGTTTGATTTTTGTCAGAATGCAGCGGAGAAGCCACCATTCTTCCTACCAAGTTGGACAGCAATGTACGCCTTGAACATATTTGTGGTGGGTTGGGTGTTGGTGGTGGGTTTCGGCTTCGGCGGATGGGCCAGTGTGACCAACTTTGTAAGACAGGTTGACACCTTTGGGCTCTTTGCCAAGTGCTACCAGTGCAAGCCACCAGCTCACCCTGCAGCCGCCCCTCCGAGCCACCACTGAGCCAGGTTCGAACCCGGCTACATTCAACCTCTTGCCTTGGAGCTAGAGGATTTGGAGTTAGTAATTTGGTACATCATACATAGCAACATGGGAAGATTAGTAATATTTCCTCCCAAATGTAATGTGTGGCTTGGGATTGAGATCCTCCATTTTTATTGTTATTTTTGTGGGGTTTTTGTTTTGTTTTGTTTTGATAGCCGTAGATAATAGTAGTCTTATTTTGATGGTGTGTTTTGTTCAGTTTGTGATGATGATAATATTGGGTATTAATTCAAAACTACAAAAGAGCCACATGCTTAATGTTAAAACAAAAACAGTTATATAAATATTGATTTCTACAAGTTTTACTCTTTTTCTTGATTTGATTTAGATCATTTAATAAAAATAATATAGTAGGAGTTGAAATTTGATTAAAAAAAACATGATTTAGGTTGTCTAATCTATATTTTAATAAAATTTGATGATTTCATTAAAATTCTCCATTTAAAACCTTTTATTATTATATTTTTTATGACGCAAAATTTTAAGATTATTATTTCCACACATGTCTCAGCACTAACCTATAAAACATTCGAATTGAATATACTAAAAACAGGCTCAAATCCATTTAAAACCTTGTTTCTTTCCAAAGATGAACTACAATTTCATCTTATTAACCAACCTATTTTCTTACCCTTTTGTTATAGGAAATATGTGCATTTTCTTGGCCAAGTTATTAACCTTTTTTTTTTTGGGTAGGGTTTATAATTAGGCTTTTTTTTGTTAATTGGCCTAAAGATTGATTCCCCATTTCTCCATGATGGTTGGGGGAGGAGTGGAGATTGGACCCATGTAGTGGGTCCCATCATTCACATGGGCTAGTCACTAGTGCAAGGCTGCACCTATTCTTCTCACGTGCTGCTCACGTGATACTCTCTAAACTGATCACATGCAAGCTGATGAAATTTGGATTGCAAGAACATGGAGGACTGGAGGAGGGTTCCTTCCTAGTATTATGCCATGGGAGGAAATTAATCTTACTTTAATGGATTCATATTTGATAAGAGTGATTGTTTAATTTGGTGTAACAAATTACCCTTTTGGACTATATTCCCTATCAATCAATGATTCAATATGCACTCTTCTTTCACATGTGGTTTAAGTTGTTGATTTTTGTTTAATTTGGAGTAACAAGATAAGGTATTTTTTTTTTTAAAAAAAATATGTAAAAAGTTGATCTCCAAAGCTTTGCATTAATGGTACACTCTATGGGCATCTTTGACTTCACAAGGACAATTTTTACAAATACAATAAACAAAACACAAATATCCCCACTTGGGTTTCAATTAATTACTTAAATCCTTAAATAACAAATCAATCAATGAAAGATTCATGATCATACTACTTCAATTGACAGGCTAACTATGCATGTGTATTTTGAAGTGATCAGGCAATAATTAATCATTTTTTAATCTCAATTCAACTAATTGCAATATATTTTATCATTTAAAACAATTAATCCAAGAATAACCCAAAAAGCTTAATCAGTCCATTAAAATGATATACTCTGATCTACACAATTTTTGAGCAATTTCAATATACACAAAAAAAAAAAAAACCAAAAAAAAAATCATCAAGAACTGAAAATTGATTTACACAAAATGCAACTATCAGAAATCAATCTTCCAATGACACTCCCCTCCTCAATCCTCAGCCCACTAGTTTGCTTATTCCAAAGGTGGACTCCATAAGTGCTCTCACTTCTCAATTGGGCCAGTTTCAACCTGGCCCAAATCTTATGAGACTTTGTATTGGGCCGTTCAAAAATCCCATTAATCCGGGTCCAGTCCAGTGGGTAGAAAGCCGCCGGGGGCAAAACCGTAAAATTGTTCACACCACCACCTCCTCTGTTCTCCGTCGTCTTCCTCCCGCCGCTGACACTTTCGATCACCCTGGACACCAAGTAGGGCCCATTTTGGCCCCACTTATCTCCATTGAAACCGATGACGAACTCCTCGATGAATCTCATGACAAGCGGGTGCCCTTTATCGAAGATTAAAACCGCGTTGTTCAGCCTCGCCCACTCTCCTGTTTTCCTGCTCATGCTCTGCGCGCCGATCGAGTTCTTCAGGCCGGAGAAGCTCCGCAAGACGATGAAATCAGTGTCCAAGTAGACACCGCCGTACTTGTAAAGCACCGCGAGGCGGAGAAGGTTGGAGAGATTCTGGGAGAAGGGGATTTGGCCGGCGTTGATTTCCCCTGTTTTGACCCCTTTGTACCAAACCAGCGCCGGGGTGTTTCTCAGGAGCAGGGGAATGTCGGGCTTGATCGGGAGGATCTGAAACCCGAGTTTGGAGAGCGGGCGGAGAATCCGGATTCCGATTGGGGAGTCTAGGGTTTCGGAGAGGATGATTAGGCAGGCGCTTGGGTGGGATTTGAAGAGAGATTCTAGGGCGAGAATCTCTCTGGCTCGGAACAGGGGAGCGGGGGAGATCCAAGTCATGAAGAATTGGGAATCGCAGTTCTTGAGGAATTCTTGGAGGCGGCGATCGAAGGAGTTGATGAATTTCGCTTCGGATTGGAGAATTGGGAGTTCTCTGATGACAGTGAGGTTGGTACTCCGGCGGTGTCCTTGGACGGTTTCTAGGGTTTCGGTGGCGACGAGGAGGTCCTTCTTGGAGGAGGAGATGACGGGGGAGTGGAGGAAGAGGTAGTTGGAGAGGAGGGAGAGAGCGAAAACGGCGATCAATAGAATGCAGGTCAAGATCAGACCTTTATGGCTGAGTTTCCTTGTTTCAGGCATCTTGTTGGAAGGTGAGTGTCTCCTCATGGCCGCCGTTGTTGAGGTTCTCTGATAGACCAAGAAGGTGCTTTCATGGCTGATCGGACTGAGATTGGGTTTGAGATGTGTGTGATATTGTGATCTTTTTGGTGTAATTAGGGCGAGTTTTAATGGAGGAAGTTTAGATTTTAGAGGCTGCAGGAGAAAAGTCAACGGCGGTCAAGAGAGAGAAACAGGAGGGAAGATTGAAATATTCCACATAAACGGGGAGGGCCCAAAATGTGGTCATTTTTATTATTTTATCGATGAAGAAAATAATTTAATTTACCCAAAAATAAAAGAAAATATTTTAATTTGTTATGATGTGATTTATATGGATAATTACAAGATTATAAAGAGATTTATATTGTGTTCTGGTATTAGTTAGGAAATTTAAATATTGGCTAAGCAATCTAAACTAGGATTAATGTTTTTAATGGAACAATTGATATTGAGCCCATGCCTCTTTTTCTTTTCTTTTTCTGAGAAGCCATACTTTTATTAAAACCTGAATGTGCATAAAACCAAAAAAAAAAAAAAAAAAACACCTGAATGTGCAATTAATAATGATAATAATATATGAAAATTGTGTAAAATCTTATCTTAAACATGTATTGTTATATTGATTAATTGGAGTTGGATAAATTTTATCTTATATTGATTAATTGGAGTTGGATAAAATTTGATAAAAACTTATCTTATATATTGATAGCACATATTGTTATTTAGAAATATCTTAATCTTATCTTTAACATATATTTTTTATATTATATTAATTTACTGGAAAAAAATAATTGGTTAAAACTACTAAGATTAAAGAAAAGGCAAATAGATGTTATAATTATCAAATGCAATTAAACTATCAAGTAATTTTGATACAAGATCGTAAACGAGCTGGGATGGTTTCTTTTTTGGATTAACGAGCTGGGACGTTTTTTTTTTTTTTTTTTAATTAGAGGGTCGTTTCTTTAATGGAATCATGTGGCACAGTCACAATTTTGTATATAAAATTTTGAAAGGGGATAGTCACAATTTTGTCTACGGATCGGACCTGATCGGGTCCAGCCGTCCAGGTCGTCCATGTGATCCGGGCGTGTCGTGTGTCGACCCGTTTTTTTTTGAAAAATCATTTAAAAAAAAAAAATTACATCCAAAACAGCCTTTAAAAAAAATTATCAACCCGATGGATCATTTTCACAAAATTCTCGACCTTAACCCAAAATCGTGACCCACTATGACTCTTGACCCGTCTGAACCTGACCTGCCGGATCACAGGTTAATCCGTGTGGACAGACCTAGTTAGAAATTTTGAATAAATGCTTAATATTTTAAAGGCAAGAGACCAAGTATGGGAAGTCATTAAAAAATAAGGAGTGTATTAAAAGAGAGAGAGATAGAAAGTATTATATATATAAAATCGTTTAAGTACGGATTAAATCCCGCAAGAATATCAAACCCGTCCATGGGCGTATACTAGTTCTCGTTTGGGTCAACTAAATCCTTTTAGGGGTTTTCGGTGCTCTTTACTCAAGCGGTGTGCGGCTCTGCGATGGCGAGATTTGACGATCTTCTCCTTAGATTTGGTTTTGGCTTTCGGAGTCGGAATAGGTTGGGATCGTGGTAGTGTGTATAGCGGCGTCTCCTCTATTCGGCTTGACTGCTTCCCTGAAGTTCGTCCTCACTGCCCACAGGATGATCGGGTCCTGATGCATCGCTGGCCTACGGTTCTGCTTCAGTGTGGGACTTGGCTCCGTCCGTCATCTTTGACCACTTTCTGTTCGGTTTAGATCTGCTCGGTTTCGTTGTATTATAGAGTGCGTTTGCTTGTGTTTGTATCTTTATGTATTGATGTATGGTTTTTTAGACGGTTCTTCCGTCTGCCGGCTTGTTCGACCTTCGAGTTTTATTGAGCGTGAATTCTTACCTAATCACAAAAAAAAAAAACAAAAAAAAAAAAAAGTACCTCCAAGTTGTTGATCGGAATTGGATGTGTATATGACAATTGTATTAAAAGAAAAAGAGTATACGACAGCCGGTTGACTTTAATTATATTATATGAAATGGTGTTTTTTTTAGTTTTTTTGTTGCGTGTTTCTATCTTTTGATAAGGAAATTTATTTTGGCTATCCATATCATTAATTATGACTTATAAATTTATAATGTGCATTGTCACATATTATAATGCAATATTATGAATTATGTCATAATTTAAAGTTATCCAAAGAAGCCTAATATGACTACAAAGTACAAAACAATCTCTGCTTTTTTTTATTTCTAGTCATCCATTAAAGAGATCAAATTTTGGAAAATTCTTGATGGTTGATTATTAATAAATGTACAGCTTAACTTAGCTGTAAAACTAATCATCCCTGGTACATATTAAAATACAATGTGACTAGTAGCTGTGTATTCCATAACATTACAACTCTTAACCCCGATAATATACACATTAATCTATATATTATAAAGTATAACTACAAGATGAAGTCGTTTGTGTGTGAGGGAGTTGCATTTCATCTTACCATGACGTTTACAAATGAATCTCGATCTCCTTCAAACTAAGGGAAAATTATAATTCATCTTACAAATCTAGATAAGTTGGAGAGTAGCCTCTACAGATGTTTAGGCATTGGAGTACATGTTTAGGTTTAAAAGGGTATTCTTGAATTCCATGTTTAGGTAGATCATCACATCAATGCGTGATTTATCTTCCATGAGGAAAAAAATTGTTTTGTTTGGTAAACAATCTTTTTCTAATCAAGAATCTTAACCTATGCTCTAAAAAGATTAGAAAGACCATTAATAAAAATAACATTCAGATTATTTTTTTTTTTTTTAAAAAGTAATTTTTTTCTGCATTTTTAGGCTTTTAGCATCTCAAATTTCTCAACTATATCCATCTTATCTAAACCACTTGCACGGCAATGACGGCATCACCTAAAAGGAAATAAATGCTAAGCACATAGCCACATACCAAGTCAATTGCTTGATACATCACTGTGTATGACTGTACGGAATTTGAAGATTCCATAGCAGTTTCTGCAAAGCATAAACAAACCAAGAAACACTGAAAATGGTAAAGGCAAGCATATAGCATTAACTTGAGAACGGTAACTGGGAGATGCTTATTCAGCCCCAGAAAATCAAAGAGTTGAAAGAAGTAAAGATATCATAACTTAAATTTATACTAATCCTATGTATATACTTCTTTCAGCCCTGAGATGGTTCCTTCATCCATGAACAGCTAGAAAAAGGTTCGGCAATTCGTGTCATGTTCAGTTCATCCTCGGATAAACCACACAGGTCTTTTGGAAATCCATGCATTTTTATCCAAATATGCTCCTTCCTCAAAAGATTGAATGTCCCAAATCAACCTCAATTTGATAATCAAGTCCCTCCCTCCATTTGCTTACCCATTAGCTTGCATTTGCTACTACTGCCAACCAGCATACCTCTTATTAGTGTATGACACCCCCAAAACCAGCCTTTCTTAGAAGTTTGTCCACTACTAATGCCGAGTTGCCAACAGCCCTTCACAGGCAAGGCACCGACAGTGAGCCTTGATGCCAGTATGCCACCGTGTAGTTTGCCAATATGATAGAAGCAAGCCCAGTCCGCTTCAAGAACCTTAGTTTCATTCTCTGTTGCGAATGGCATAATACCTCCGATCAAAAGACCTTGCTAAAAACCCAATGAAACAAATAGGCCAATATTTAATTCAACACTCCAGAAAGAATCACACAACAATCTGATTCTCCTAATTCAAAACTTAATACGGTTAGTAAATTCGTAATCATGTGATGTATAAGGCAAAGGCATCCTTGCGTTGTCTTATCTACTATAACTGCACTATGATGCAATGCTAACTCTAGCTTAATAGCTGGAAGAAGCTATACGCAATGAGGTAAAGCAATGACAGAAAGCATATGAAACAGATCATCAATGAATTACTCTCGTATATTTGGAGACCATATATAAATCTCTAAAAGAGATGAACTAATATTATGCCTTCTATATAACCATCTATTTCTCTAAACTTCAAATACAACCTAATAGGTATCATCTGCCCGTATCCACAAAAAATGGAAGGAACTGATTGGGCATGAACAGGTAAACATATCAGTAAGACAGGACCAAAAAGGCATACTAGGCTCAAGAGAATTGAACTCTATATCATCCAAGATACCTTGGTAACAGAGGCCAGGTTAAAAAAATGCATCTTCAAACAGCAAAAGTCTCCTGCTGAACTTCTTTCGGTAGGAGGACCATTCTTTTGAGGCGATGCCTGATAGTATATACTCTGTGATCCACCCTGCAAATCATCCTGCAAGTGCTTGCTGGAATAGATTTATGCAGCCTGGAGAATACAAGAAAAATAAGGAGTCAAGGAAACAAAATGCTGATAAAAAAAAAAGCAAAATTGTCAAAAAAAAGGTGTCATTGCAAGACGAACCAACACCTCTTGAGGTTGCAAAGGGAGTCGGTCATCACAAAGGCTTTTTTCTTGGGAAAGATCTTACACCTACCTGGGCGAACCAGGTCAGTCCAGTACTTACTGATTAACCATTGACGATGAACTTTCAATTGCCATCTCCGTAGCCTGCAAAAGTATTCAAACTTCCAACATTAAAGGTCCACTAGAGTAAGTTGGACAAAATTTCCAATCCCATGCAACTTCTAAGTTGTAGCTTCTATTTCAACTCAAGGGTAAGAAACTAAGAATAGATATGTCAACTCTCAATTGTCAAGCTTATACTCGTTGAATATGTAAATAATTCTTACACTTCAACGAACGCAACATGTTAATATTCATCATTATGCATTATAAGACCTAGAAAGCAGTTCAACTGGAGTCATGTGTACAAGAAAACAGACTGCCTTTTTTTTTGGACAAAATGATTCTCTTTTTTCCCGATTACAAGATTAAATACAGCATGTACATCTTATGAAAATAATCTGATGTTGACAACCTCAGGCGTGCTTTCTTTAGGATGTTCTTCATGTAATGATTGCTGCCCAGGGTTACTGTTGACATCATCCCATATAAACCCGTTTTCCTTCGCGTTAGAGCGTGTATCAAAGTTCCTCTCAACAGTACCTGATGTATGTCCAACATATTCTACATATTTATCTGCAAAATCAATTTACAAATTTAGTAATGCAATTGGAACTATAAGTATATATAAGAAATATGAACATACTTCATCAAAGAAAGCATAAATTTAATGTCGCTTAGAGGAATAGCATCCCGTTTTTAAAACTTAATTGTAAGTCTTGGGATGATATGGCATTTCCCTAATATTGCTTAATTAGTACCACTTCTGAATGGAGAAAAATCTTGCAGGAAATTTTAAACCTACTTTATACACTAAAATGTTCCCCCACTGGCATTCAGTGATGCTCATAGTTTACTTCCAAAATACTAGTACTCAAAGAGGTTATTCATGCTATCTGGTTGACTAGAAAATCAGCAGCACCACATACATCAGCCAATTCATAAAAGTATAAAAAAAACTGCGTTTATCAATGCCAAACACAATAAGTTCTATCATCCCTAAGTCACATCAATCCAGTGTAATAATAAAGTTTGGATCATAGGGCTCATCTCATTGACTATTATATCCTCCTAAGAAAAGTATTGAGAAATCAATATATCTACACATCTAGATATCCATTTAAAATACAATCACTTGAAAATGCAACAATGGGCACAAATTAGAAACCCCATATTTACAAATATTCTTTTAAAAAAAATGCTTTATACATTTAAACCTAGGGCTTTCATACCCTTTTTGGTTTTTAATGTGGAAACACCAAAGAAATAAATAGGTAGAGATGATAAATTTACCGGCCAAACTTCGAAGCGCATTATCAGCTGCCTGTTGTTGAGCATCCTTTCGGGTCTTTCCTGTCCCAACCCCAATCTTCTCACCGGTAAATAAAACCTGATCAAAGAGTAGACACTTAGTTAAAATCAGAGCTCTTGACACAGCCATAAGGGAAGAGAAAGGCGTGTGCTTGCATTCACAGGGCATTGCTAAGAACTCCAAACCAAAATAAATTACAGAAAATGAAAATGAAAATCTATATTCAAACTACACATTTGATATCAGTATTATGCCAATCAGAATGAGAGAAAAAAACACTTGAGTTCCATAAGAAAACAGGTCAATAAAGAACCAAAACAACAACGAAGCGCATAGGTGATGTACCTCAATAGAGAACTGCAAGTCATGTCTTGTACTTACAACAGACCTGAACTCAACCTGTAAAGTAGAAGATATAAATTATCGTCTTGGATTTTTGTTAGTTGATAATTTATACTAGAAAGGTTAACATGTTGCATTTGCAAACCTTAGAATTGCATTTCCGCCCAATTTCTTGCAGCACACTGATAGATAAACTGGAGTTCAACATATTTGCTTTGGATACATCTGCTTGAACTTCCTTATTAGTAGATATTTGGATTTTAGAGAAAGCATTCTCAGAAATCCCACCACCTGCATCCATTAATTGGAGGAAACATTACTAAGGAACAACAATGTCATCACTCTTCAGTAAGAAGGTTGAAAAGCTAAATCTCTATGTGGGATACAAGTGAAGAGGACTTCACTCTCAAGTCTCAATTATCCCCTGTACTCCAAACCACTCAAAGATTGTACATTGACAACTCTCACTTGCATTTCACATTCCTTGGTAGCAGAAACAAAACTACCACAAAGCACCCTTTACTTAAAAGTAATATCTCCAACGTTCTGAGTAGACGCTTCATTTTTTAACGTAGCAAGAGAAAATATGTGCTACTTCATTTTCATCTTCAACATTGATCCAACAGGAGCAAGTTCATCAAACAGGTGTTTGTAAAGGAACTTATCAAGGAGTGAATTTAGTCTGAAGGTAAATCCAATAATAGAACAAGCACAGACCTGGAATCTGATTAGCTAGCAGATTCTGCTTCTGCCTTTCATGTCTGGAGCCTACCTGCAATATGAAAACAATATATGAGGTGTCTGCTATGCTATATTGGAGTAGTCGTTTCCAGGAGCCATGCTTTCCTAATGAAATGATTAGCATAGACAAACCTCTGCCTTTCCCTTGGGTACATCAAAGACACTCTGACCAACTGTATTTGCATAAGCACGTTGCTTTTCAGCTTTTAACATATTACTATCTTGTGCAACACGAGAAGCTTGATTGTTCAAACGCCCCTGATTCAAATCTTCCTCTATCAACCAACCACCACCTTGAGAGTGTGACAGCACAGATGGTATTTGCGCAGGTGATGGTAGAAGGGGTGGATCGCCAGAAATTGGAGTTCGCAGATCTACCCCGTGCATCATTGAGAGTCTCCTTCTCTTATCAAAGTCAGATTCAGAAGAAAATCCATCTCTCTTACCAGGGACCCCAAGCAGACTAGGCTCTGCAATGACATAAACAGGCCCAAAGACAACCATTAGAGTCTTAGAGCTTCTCAAGACTTTCAACATATACATGGAAAAAGTACTGAACCAAAAAGAAAGAACAGGTTCCATACTCAGTATAGGAATAGGTGCTCTAGAATTTGGTAGGGCAGCATTTGAAGCAGAAACTGGAGGTGGATGAACAGTCTCGGGCTTTGCCTCAGTAACATTTGCCACTGAATTATTAGCTGAATCTACGGAGGCTTTTTTATCCTAAAACGTGGCAAGGAAAGAAAAAATGTTGAACGCACATATAATTAATTAGTTACTAACTCCACTGAACAACCAAGAGTATACAAGGATATTGATTATCCCACCAGCATTTCCATACCATGGACTCTAACCCACTAGTAAATTAACATTACATCACACCAATTTAGATATAACATATCCATTTTTATGAATGAAGTCCGTGCAGTCACTTACTTGATTATGTAATCTCTGTTCAACCTCAGCACCATACATGCCCTCATGAATGGGAATGTTTACGTTTCCATTTGGTACAAATCCAGTATCCTTTGTTGGAAACACGAAATTTAAATAACATTTAAGTAAGAACAAACTACATAATGGAAAAACCTTTATAATAATCTAAAATACAAAACTTGGCATACCTCTAACATCAAGAAGTTGCTCACATCAGGAGGGGGAGGTAAACTTGATATCTCATCTTCATAGAAGAGATCACAGATTCTTTTATGCATATTTTCGTCAAACTCTCTAGGCAAGTCAAGTCAGACAGATACATCAGAAGATGATTAATAGGTGCCTCAGATAAAATAAAAAGAATTCATCAGAAGATGATTAATAGGTGCCTCAGATAAAATAAAAAGAATTCACAACTTGGAATCATATACAGAATTCTTACTTGAAAAAGCCTCCTCTAATATTGCATGCTACATTCCGGGCAACACAGAGAACAGGGACAGCACTTGCTGTCTGAAATGAAGATTTTTTTTAATATAAAATGAGTTGGTATAATATAATAAATCTTGACAATTTGGAAGTCTGAAAAGTAGAATTTCTCACCTCAGCCTGAGGAGCATAGTATGGTGCAAAAGCAGGCACTACATGAATCCTTGATTGATCTTTATCTTCCCAAACATTCATCCGGTCATCAATCACCATTGCTAAACTTGGATGACAATTACCATCTTGGAATACATTTAGCAGAGATTTCTTTGAACCTTCAAAGGTGGATAGAAGAAATCAACAAACTATTAAAGAAAAAAATTCCTTTGAAGAAAAAAACTGTTTTAAATATTAAAAAATCCCTTCAATGTGATATTTGTAACATCTCAGGGTTTTACTAAAAAACTGTTTTAAATATTAAAAAATCCCTTCAATGTGATATTTGTAACATCTCAGGGTTTTACTAAAAAACATAAGGATGTGTGATATTTCTAACATCTCGGGTTTTTACTAAAAAACATAAGGATGTATTTCAAGTGTGCTTTTGCAAAACAGATCCTTAATTTGTCACCTAGATAAAAGAACACCGTCATTACCAAACAGTCTCCTATCTCATGTGCAAAAATTTGCACGTCTATCGCAATACTGCAGGGAAATTATGTAGAGGTTCTTTTTTTCATTTTTTTATTGCTAATAGTCTATTGGCCAACATGAGAAATTCAGAGTCCATTGCATTAAGAAATAATGGGAATAACAATACCAACATCAAAGTGCATTCATCGAACACATCAAGGATACCAGTTCTGAAACCAATGCAGCCACTACTGCCCTAGAGACAAAAGAAAAAACATGGCAATCCCTATTCGCTTATATATTTTAGATAATGCCTCACAAGCAGAAGAAATCAAATCCTGTGTTCTAATCGTATTCAGCCTATCCTATTTTCACTTCAATGCACTCTGTGAGCAGATATGCTAGTTCAGAGTACAACATGAGAAATCAATGCAGAGCCACTACTACCCTAAGGACAAAAAAATAACATGGCAATCCCTATTCACTTAAATATTTTAGATAATGCCTCACAGGTAGAAGAAATCAATCCTGTATTCTAATGATATTCAGCCTATCCTATTTTCACTTCAAGGCCCAAATAATAGAATCTTATAGCCCCTTTATGCTACTCAAATACAAACACCCATATTTACCAAACTCATGATTGTCATTATTTATATATCAACTCCAATGTTATTGAAGAACAGGTGGATCTTTACCTGGCTTGACACATACTACACGGCCCAAACGTTGCTTTAAGCTGATCAAGTTTGCTTCTGGATCCAGAAGCCTCCACATCTCCAAAGCATAATTCCTTTCCGCCATGGTACAGACGAAAACTTCAAACCGTTTGCGTCCTTTTGCTGTCAAGTAACTTCTAAGATCTTCCCAAGCGGGCCGCAGCCTCACTAGCACACTAGTATCCCGAATCTGAACAATGCCAATAGCCCAAAATATTGAGAAGGAGCAGCATTTACAACGTGACAACACTTTGAAGACTTATCACCAAAGGGAGCAACAACGTACAATAAAGGATGAAAATGAGAATCAATTTTCCACTTGATAAATGAAATGAAAGCATAGCAGTGTAGGCTGTGTAGCATAGAGAAATATCAGTCTTATACTAATGCACTTAAAGCAAGGATTCACTTTAATTTACACTCGCTCCTAAACCGCACCCCAGAAGATTTTCCGCATGCCCACCACACTCAACAAAATGCACTTGTTGATTAACCGTTTTCACTATCGCTCCAAAGTCCTAACTTACTGAATACTGTTGTAAACACCCAATTTCAAAATTGAGGCATGAAAAATAATATTGAAAAATACCCAGAAAAGGACAAATAAAAAGGTAAGTTCTAACCTCCGGATTTATGCGAGTAAGGACAGTGTTCTTATCAGGCAACCTGATGATTGGCCGGACCACCTTATCTTGGTTCTCCAACGTCGACAGTGGAATCTCCTCCAGCTGAGCCTTATAAACCTTCCCACCATCCGTCACACAATCATAATCCTTGTACTCCATCAACAACGCCCTGTCATCCGCCACCCGCCTCAGCTCAGCTGTCATCACTGAGGCTCGACCGGGATCCACCTCCCTCGCAATCCAGGCTTTAAGGTGCTCCATTCTATCCTCGAACGTCTTCATCGTGTTGGCCACTATCAGCGTCTCGTCAAGATCAAAAACAATGGCCAGGCATCGCAAATTAAGCATTCCAAGGCAGGAATTGTACAGCCCAGTGGGCACGGAGAAGCACCAGAAGCATGGGAAGTTCTTCTCCTTGCTAGGCATTGCCGCCAGGTGTATCTCCTCGTTGCCAAGAACTACCACAGCCGTCTGCAACACACACAGTAACAAATTCAAACAACAAAACTCGATTACAACCATGGAAGGATATCTAAATCGACGAGAATGACCTTGCGCTCGTAGAAACATGTGGAATGGAGCGTGAGGAGATGTGGTTGTTGCTCGGGAGGAACCGGGGACTCCAATTTGCAGCGAACGGAGTAGGAAGAGATGGTCTGGAGGACGGACAGAGGCGGAGAACGCTCACTGGGAGGAGAGATTTGGGAGATTCGGATCTCGTTGTTCGGGAAGGTGAAGCTCGAGCTCGCATCCTTCGAATTCGAGGCTGGAACAGCTCTCAATTCGCCGAGAAACGTTTCGCCATGGTAAACCGCCACCGATTTAAACCCTAAACGGCTCATTCCTCCCAATCATGCGAATGCGATTTCGTGCGAGGAGGTCAAATGCAGGGATTCGAATTTCGAATTGGTGGACGTTTGATTCACGACCGATTCCAATCTCCCTCTCCACACGCTGGAGTGCAGTGGGGAGTCTCGTGCGCGCCCTTTCTCTTTCTCTCTCCTCGCTTTCTCGCTCTAAAACCGACTTTCTCTCTCTTACCCCCCACGCGAAAAGAGATTTTCTCTCACTTCCCACCCTCTCTCATTCTCTCTCTACAGCACTTTGGGGGTTTCAAACTTATGCGGGTTTGCACACAAAGAGGGGGTATTTATAGGGTTGAAAGTGGGCTGGGGTAATGGGCCTCATTTTTATGCAGTATTTACAGAAATGCCACTGGGCCGTTGATGGTGTCCAAACTTAGTCCTGGATTTTGAAGATTTGAGGGTTTGGTTTAGTTATGAGTTAGGAGCTAAAAAGTTAGGTGTCATGAATATGAAAAACAAATAAAATATGTTTAATGTTTAATTTCGAAAAAAATATAGTTAATTGATTGAAAAACATGATACTATTTGTTTCCCATTCTTGAAAATGGTACTCCCTCCATTTTAGTTTTATTCCTAGTTTCATACACAAAAAGAATTGGAATAAATATGACATAGTTAAAAAAATTTGAAAAAAATAATCTAAAGAAATCGAGAATACTGAATTAATGTATTTATGTGTATTATGTTATGAAATGAATTAATGGACAATGTATTAGTCTTCAATCAAATCATTACCATTGCATTTTTTGGAATAAACATAAAGCTATTCAGGAAATATCTTTGAATATTTTAACTTATATTCTAATATTTGGAGTTGGTATGGTCTTTTATGAAATAGACATAAAATTTGGAAGTGGTGGACTAGTAGTTAGTCAGAATAATGAATTGGGTTGAAAGTAGTGTCAGTTGAGTTCAAAAAAAAAAAAAAGGAAAACTGAGAAAGTGTTGTGAAACTGTGAAAGTAATATCAAAGAATATTTATCTTTGTTTGTGGACTTGACTCATATAGTCATGTTAGTGCATGTCTACGGTGGAGTCATGGTATGTGTTTTAGAATTTAGAAGGGCTCTTATTCGAGTCTAAATTTGTAAATTGTAATGTAGTTATTATTCAATGGTTTTCATGTGCACAATTTGTGATTGCCATGGGAAAAATTCGTTTTTTATGGCTAGTTCAATGGTGTTTTACTAGTTTTGGTGAATTTAGTTGTCAATGTATCTTGAATCATCGTTGACCGACGACGCATTGGGGGGATTTGAGAGGTGGAGCCTTCGGCGGTGGTTGCGCTGTTTTGGATTTTCAGTTCATTGTCTATTTAGAGTTCCATGAATCTCTTCATATACTCATAAAATGGCGACCCATTGTAACTCTAATCTGTTTTCGTCTCCTCTAATACAAAACTGGTTCTCTACCCGTATGTAACACACCGTTGTTGAACCACGTAAATTTCTGTGTCTTTTTTCGCTTTTATCATTCTCGCTATAACATTCGTATCATTCAAAACTTGTATTTTTAGATGAGATAAAGTTCAATATAGGAGATTTTTAACCATTATTCATATTAAGCCTTTTTCTTAAAATTTTCTTTTTATATTCTAAATGTACCATTTTTGTCTTATCATATCTTATAACCGATTTTGTTTTGTCTACCATCTAGAATTACCAAACATTTTACTAATTTATAAAAATAACTTTTTTAACTCTAGAGTTGCGGTGGAGGGAGACTGCCTTGCGATTGTGAATGCAATCAATGGTATGTGATTAACTCCCTAGGAGATTGAAATCCATATGTCGGATGATCTTCGTCTACTTTGCTCGTTCGAGACGTTTTATGTGTCCAATATTTTTAGGGAGACGAACAAAACGACTTATCGACGTACTCTTAGGTGGTATTACAACTTTCGTCAATATAGACACTCTTAGGTGGTATTACAACCATGATTGTCTGATTGATACCCCAAATCTCGCATGTATGAGGCTCTGCAACATGTTACGGAGTTCTGACTTAGATTTTTCAACTTTCGTCAATATAGACACTCTTGAAGGTCTGACTTAGATTTTTTTTGTTTTTTTTTTTAAATAGACATATATGAGACTCTGCAACATGTTACGAAGTCCCTATATTTAATTTTCCTTTTTTATACTTCACAGTTTTGATGCTTCTGATAAGGTAATCGGCAACAAATTGAAATTTATTAACGTATCAGTGTATCCATTAAAAATTAGTGGGGTATGTATCAAAACCATTTTTAATAAATAAACTTGTACGTCCACCTTGTACAAAACTTATACTGCATTTATAAATTCCAGTCGTTTTATAACCCGTCCATACGAATCCGACGAATCCGATTCATAAGCAAGTTACAAAACCGGCCCAAAACCGAAATAATCCAAACCCGACCCGACCCGTTATTATATTCGGCCATCTTTTTTTCAAAAGACAGATCCGAAACCGCCTCTTCTTCCCCAGTTCAAATTTATTGCCCCCCCCCTCTCTCTCTCTCCCTCTCTCTCTCTCTCCCTCCGCGCTTCACTTTTGATATCTTCGTCCCCAATTTCTTCCACCACAGCTTGCAATTGAGCTTCTGCCTCATTGAAAATTTTAGGGTTTCACAGATCTAACTGCTGATTGTGTTCTTTGAGATGGAAGATCCCTCGAATCCGATGAATGATAGAGAACTGGAAGCCGCCGATAAAGATCTTTTCTCTCTGATCGACGGTTCGGAACTCGACGATCTGTTCGGTTCGATGTCAGGTGCTGGAATACTCTCCTTTTCTTTTATTTTCTTTTTCTTTTTTCCCCCTCTTGTTAGGATTGTGCCGATTTTGATTTCTGCCTCATAGCGGTTTGAGTTTGCTCCGGGGGAAGTGTCTTGGATTGAATGAATTTCAGGTGCATTTTAATTGATTGCTGTTATTAGTGAATTCAACCAATTCAACTCGTGGGTTGTAATTTCTTGTAGCTTATTTCAGTTGTGTGGCTCTTCGAGGTAGCTGTCCAGATTAGGTTTTGCTTTTCTTCAATACTTTTTTTTTCTTTATGGATTTTTCTAGTTCAAACGTACTGAATTTAGCATTAATCACTTAGTTTCACATTTGGGGAAGTTTAATACTTACCAGGTTTTGGATGTTGCCCATTAAGAATTAGTGAGAGTTTATAACAAACTTCTTCATTATGAAATGATGTCTTGTTCTGGTTACAGAGCCCAGATTTATGGAAAATAAGGCAAACTTAGTAGATGGAGGAGCAAATGTGCTGGAAAGGCCTGATGTAGAGGTATCCAGTAAGAAAGAAAAATATAATCTACGCAAAAGCTTAGCATGGGACAGTGCTTTCTTCACAAGTGCAGGTGTGCTTCCATTTCCTAGTTTGAATTTACTTGTTAAGTGCTCTCGATGTGAAATATATGCTGTTTGTTTTCCCCTTCGTCTGGATCCTCAGGTGTCCTGGATGCAGAGGAGTTGTCTAGTATTATGGAAGGAAGCAATGGTGGGAAACATCAAATGCAACGTTTATCTGGAATTCAGGAGGATATTAGCAAATCTACTGATTCATTATCTACTTTAGAGAGTGATACTTTGACCCTTGAGAGTTTAGAGGTTGATCTCTTCTCTGATATAAGAGCTTCCATCCAGAGGAGTAGTGGTTCGACAAAGTTACGAAAGTCAAATCTAAATGGTGCACGAGAAGAAACAAACCAGCTTGGTGAGTATTATAGGTCTCGAATTTCTCAATTCCCATGCCATTGCTGTACTAAATGGTGCTCTTGAATACTTTATTCAAGCACAGAACATGCATATCGGTTTTTTCAGGATCATCTTCTATAAAAGCCGAACAATCTCTATCAGTTTGCTTTGTGACTTTTAGATTTTCAAAGATACATTCACACTTTCCTGGTATTTGACAGTAAATTCTGGGCTATTTATTTTCAGGGAAGAAGACCACAGATATCAAGCCTGGAAATATGGTAAGTTAATGGATGCTCAAATTTTCTTTTACATGTCGAAAAATTTACTCAAGTTTGTGTGCCTAAAACAATAGTTGATTGCTACATTTTAGGTCAAGCCAAAACCTACTCCAAAGAAGTTAAATGCTAATCTACAAGGAGATGGAAAATTGACGAAGTTGGGCCCCTCTCGTGAACAAGTGAGGAAGGTAAGTTTTCTCTATTAATTTGCCTATACAATTTTTTTTTTATTGTAAGCCTAAGGTCATGATCTCATTGAATTTATAAGAGAAATTTTACAGTTTTACCTCAATAGGTTTCTCATTTTCAAACATATCTATATGATACTTGGAATTTCTTGCAAGTTTTCCAATATGATACATTTCTTGCAAGATTTCCTAATTGACACGTTTCTTGCAAGTCTTCCTAATTGACAGTACTAAGTAAAAGTGCTATTTTAGGTTGCACATGATTTTATATGGTAAATTCATCTGTTAAACAAACTCTTTATTTTTGTGAGTGAAGCCTGTGGCCATTAGAAGGGAGTCAAGCTCATCCCTTCCCAAGTCGATTGCAGCATCTGGAAAAGGAAGTTCAATCACAATGGCACCTGCCAAAGTACCAATGAAAAGGATGTCTATTTCTGCTGGGCGTATAAAATCTGATACTAACAATGTAGGAAATGAGGCAGGTATGTGGCACCTTATGACAGTCATTTGCTGTAGTTCATAGGAATACTTTTTTCCATAAACTACATGAAGTCATGTTTTTTTCTTTCCAGCTAAAATTTACCTGACTTCATATGCCTAGCTGCAGGGCGTGTGACTACTGTGTCAAAGGGTAGTCAGCCACATGATCCACGCAGTGTCATTCCAAAAGCTGCATCGCACCCTAAATCTTCTTCAGGCTCATCTGCTACTACCAGAAAAGGAATATGTAGCACTCGGTCCTCGACTGACAGCACTAGTAGTTCTTCATCTCAGAATTCTCGGATATTGCCACTGAATGGCTTGCAGGGAAAGACAAATCGTCCTGTAAGTATACCTCCTCCTGGCGTGAAGAGTAGAATCCCCTCCAGAGGCCAACTGAAGGGCAAGCATCCACCAAATGCTACTTGCATCTCTGCTAACTCAGCCGCATCAATGCTTTCTCCTAGTGTATCACCTACTAGTTCTATTAGTGAATGGTCATCATCTTCATCAGCTGTTACTGCCAATCATGATCATAATGTTTCAAAAGATAGCTCTAGCCTGCATCGAACAGTCAGCTTAGACAGTATTGCTTCTCAGGATTTGCAAATACAGCCTAATCAACAAGCTTCATGTGAAAATATGATTGAGGTGTCTGGAATTGGCAATGGATCTGTTTCAAATCAAGTTGCTGCAAAACCATCGGGTTTGCGAATGCCATCTCCAAAGATAGGCTTTTTTGACGGGGTGAGTTTTACTTTCAAATTAACTAAACATGAAATCCTGGTTTCATCTGTTTTTACTTGCAAATATTAGTTGATCATTTTTTTTTACGATTCCCCATCTTATTTTCTTGCTCGTTCTCATATATCTGGCATGAGCTAAGATGTCTACTTGATACAGGTAAAATCAGGGGGGCGAACTCAAAATGCAGTAGGCAGCATGCAGTGTGGGTCTCGCTTGTCAAGCAACCGCCTTTCAAGGTCCGCAACTGGAAACTCATCTCCTGGCGGAGTCTCAAACAAGGGCAGGAATGGACATACTACTATTAAAGCTACTGCATTAGCAGCTGCAAGTGCCAACCCTGATGCTCAAAGGCGTAATGCAAGGACTGCAACCGGAGGAGGACGCCTAGAAGGGAAATCAACTGCCCCAGGGAAGGACTCAAATGCAGAGAATAATTCTCCAACTGCTAAGTTACCAGTTGGAAAATCAACTGCACCAGGGAAGGACTCAAATGCAGAGAATCATTCTCCAACTGCTAAGTTACCAGTTGGAGAGAAGCAGCATTCTGAATCTGGGTCAAGTTCAAAGAAAAATGGCGAGTTGGTTAGTCCATCAAAGAATGCAACCCCAGAAGGTATGTCTTACTGTCCGGGTAATCAGGTTAGCAGTATTGTAGAAGCTGACCACCGTCCCAAGGAAATAAATGGTGATTCGAAAGTGCTCAATCCACATCTTTTGCACGAGTTAATCAATGAAGATGCAGTTACCACTGAGCTACACCCAGTAGGCGGGTTGGAAGAAGTGGATAATGTAAGTCAAGTTGATGAAAATGCAGATATAGTGGTTCTGAATGAAGGACATGAAGCAACTAATAATGAGAAGAGTGATCCAATTTGCGTTGTGGTCACTGACCAGCAAAGCACTTTTGTTGAAGAGCAGGTGAATGAATTGATTGTAAATGTGGACACTGTGGTCAATACAAGGGAGTTGTGTGATGGAACGGACGTGCATTTTGAAGAAGTGGATCACAATGAAAGTGAAGTTGAGGAAAATGCAGATACATTGGTTCTGAATGGAGGGCATGAAGCTACTAATAATGAGAAGAATGATCCAATTTGCACTGAGGTCACTTACCAGCAAAGCACCTTTGTTGAACAACAGGTGGATGAATTGATTGCAAATGTGGAAGCTGTGGGCGGTACGAGGGAGTTGTGTAATGGAATGGACGTAAATTTTGAAGAAGTAGATAACAATGCAACCGCAGTTGATGAAAAAGCAGATACAGCGGTTCTGAATGGAGGACAGGAAGCAACTAATGATGATAAGAGTGATCCTGTTTGTGTTGTGGCCACTGACCAGCAAAGCACCTTTGTTGAACGGCAGGTAAATGAGTTGATTGCAAATGTGGAAGCTGTGGACAATACAAGGGAGTTGTGTGATGGAACGGACGTGCATTTTGAAGAAGTGGATCACAATGAAAGTGAAGTTGATGAAAATGCAGACACAGTGGTTCTGAATGGAGGGCATGAAGCTACTAGTAATGAGAAGAATGATCCAATTTGCGCTGAGGTCATTTACCAGCAAAGCGCCTTTGTTGAACAACAGGTGGATGAATTGATTGCAGGTGTGGAAGCTGTGGGCGATACGAGGGAGTTGTGTAATGGAATGGACGTAAATTTTGAAGAAGTAGATAACAATGCAACTGAAGTTGATGAAAAAGCAGATACATCGGTTCTGAATGGAGGACATGAAGCAATTAATGATGTGGTCACTGACCGGCAAAGCACCTTTGTTGAACGGCAGGTGAATGAGTTGATTGCAAATGTGGAACCTGTGGAGAATAAGGGGGAATTGTGTGATGAAATGCAACTGCAGGTGGATGAAAATGCAAGCAAAGTGGATGAAAATGCCAATACAGTGACTCTGAACGGGGGACATGAAGCAACTAACAATGAGAAGAATGATCTAATTAGCTGTGTGGCCACATACCAGCAAAGTGCTTTCGTTGAACAGCAGGTGAATGAGTTGGTTGCTAATGTGGAAGCCATGGAGAATAAGAGGGACTTACATGATGAAATGGACTTACATTTTGAAGAAGGGGATAACAATGCAAGTAAAGTTGATGAAAATTCCGATACAATGGCCCTGAATGGAGAACAAGAAGCAACTAACAATGAGAAGAATGATCCAATTTATGTTGTGGCCACTGACCAGCAAACTGCCCTTATTGAACATCAGGTGAATGAGTTGATTGCAACTGTGGAAGCTGTGGGCAATAAGAGAGAGCTGTGTGATGAAATGGACGAAAATTTTGAACTACAAAGTGGTGTTAACGTTGTCAGTGATCCTCAATTACCAGCAGTATCATGTACTGTGGAGATTTCAGGTTTGAAGCAGAAGGGGGAGGCGGCAAATTTGCATAAGCCAACTGATCTTTCTGTATCTTCTAAGACACTAGAGTCCATCCCTGGTTCTAGGACGCCTTTTGCTGATAAGAACTCATCGCCTGATGCATATGATATGGAGACTCTACTGAAGAGTTTCACCTCTCTTTCTTTGAGCAATCTGCAGGCAAAAGATGTTGAGGCATGAATGACTTAGCATTACTTTTCTCTAATCTTCCAAGGTATAGTAACTCACTAACTCGTGACATTTGCTAGTATTTGCATTGCTTGTTTAGCATTTCTAGAGTGACTAATTGTTCCATTATTTGATTTTTGTAGCAGAAACTACCTCGGAGCTGAAACTCTGCCCTTTCATCTGGGGCTGCAACTAGGGTGTGCTGCAGTGTTGTTTCTAAGCACAGGTTGTATTGTGCAGATTGCGATTTGCATTAGTTTACTATGATGAAATCTCCGTTATTAGTACAATAGTACAAGATCAAATGAACTACCGTATGTGTGTTCTGCGTGTAATCATAATCAGGTGTTCTTCATGGAACAGCAATTTAATCTTTTTACACACTTTGTGTAATGTAAGAGAGAAATTACGAGTTGAGATATTACAATATCATCACTGTCACCACAATCTGCATGATTTGCTATACAGCCAATCCCGCGCACATATTGTTGTATGAAGGCTGATAATCTATTGAAAGTTGAATTTGACAACTTTTGTTGAGCATGGCTTGTTGAACATAAATTCCTCATAAAAATGTTAAAAATGTGTGGTTTTGAACTTTTGGTCGTGTCCAGTTTGAAACAGGAATATGTGAAATGCACAAACTTCTGAACTATTTGAAACATAACAAAGGAAATGGTAGGGAAAAAGCGATATGCAAAGTGGATATAAACTGAAACAGGTCCATTCAAAATCAAGGTGTGTTCTCTCCAGATAAGTGAAAGTAATCAACAAACTAGAAAACACAGTTTCATAGCAACTCAATAAGACGGATAATAAACTATCATCTGCTAATAGTGACCAGTCCACAGACTTCAAAACTTAAGATCTTGGCTTCTCCTTCTTCTCCTTGAACAAAGCAAGAAGAGAAACACCAGACACCTTCACCACCTTGAACCTGACCCCGGGAATATCTCCCACAGCGTGCCCCTTACGTCCAAATCCAGCAATCAACACTTCGTCCTGTGAAATCACACCAGAATCATGTTAAAAAGGCTCAATGGTGTTTGCCCATGTGAGAATTTTCACAACTAAGACAACAAAATGTCTGTGCGCTTACGTTTTCCTCAATGTAGTTCAAACAACCATCATTCGGAACGAAGGCAGCAATCTTCTTGCCGTTCTTGATGAGTTGGACTCTAGCACACTTTCTAATGGCAGAGTTAGGCTGCTTAGCTTCAATACCACTACACAGTTTTGCAAATGAGTAGGTTAAGTAACAAGGCAAAGAACAAAGCGCATTTGAACTGGCAGTAATTGAGGGCTCACATTTTCTCAAGCACAATACCCTTGGCATGAGAAGAGCCAGAAAATGGCTTCTTCCACTCATTTCCAAGGTGAGACTTTTTGTAAGCCTTGTCAGCCCACCTCTGCGCAATACGGTGCTTCTTGAGCTTGCGCCCAGCTCCCATACCACGCGTCTTCCTGTAAGGAGAAAAATGTATCAAAATCAGATGCCGTATTCAACTATTCTTCATCTGACAAACATCTAAAGACAAACTATCCATTTACCATCAATTTCAAATTCACATTGATCCATGAAATTTTCATTTCATAGACAACAAGGCAATCTCAATAGGATAAATATACTGGCAAATCTTAAGGGATTCAGGCATTCAGCACAATCATCTCTGTGGCACAAATTGGCCAAGGAGATCAAACATTGTTTCTCAAATCAAGATAACCGCAATTATCCAGCTAAATCACAGATCCATACACTATGGCGAATATCACAATGGTAAAAACATAACATGACCAAAATCCAAGGGTTTAGAGAACGATGAGCCATCAGTAGGCCGTTGTAAAGACAGTTAGGAACTACATTCAACCAGAAACTCCCAAATCCCATTTTTATTTTCTCACAGGAAGACGTAAATTATTAGAAAAAAAATGAATGAAAGGTTCAAAATTTAGCAACAGAAATAAGGGATCAATAGATTCGTATAGGTATGGAGAAAAGCGAAGAGCGTACCCCATGGCTGCTGATGAGTTCTTCGAGCAAGGCTTCGAGGGTTTGGAGGGAAGAGGCGGAGTGTAGACGCTGAAAACCCTAATATCATCTCGAAGATGAATGAAATTCGTTAAATAACTTGCACCGCTCGCCAGATTTGGGCCTCCTTGTATGGATCAATTCGGCCCAGTAAATAATGGGCTCATTCTGGGCTCTTCATTTAGAAACAAGTTGATTCGAACTTGGCCTAAACTTGCACTCAACTGTAAAAACTATACTTGGATTTTGGATTTTTGGTAAATAAACGAGGTTGAGCTGAATTTTTATTTTTTTTTTATAGGTGAGCCCAAATGGAGATCGAGCTACTCAACTCGTAGAGCAATCCTACTTCATGAATCACGACATAGTAACTGAGAGAAAGTTTTGTAGATTCCACATAATCGAGCTTGAGCCCTATTTTAAATTGAGCTTAAAAATGTGCTCTTACTTGAGTTTGTTTATAAATAAACGTATCATAATCGAGAAAGTTAAAAAACGCTCCTAACGTTTCAACTATATTTAATTTGGTAGGTGGGGGTGTGCTATAAGGTTTACATTTTGTATCACTTGAATGATGAAATAGTAATAACATTGCAAATATCAATTGCATTTTATTTTATTGTTATTAAACACCATTTTTTAATCCATTTTTAGGCTTTGATGAAACTTTGTTGTGAAGAAAACTGAAATACAGAGTACAAATAGGTTCTAGTGTTCCATAATCAAATACAGATTATACAAAGATCACATTTTGTAATGGAAACATACAACATGAGAATTTCAAAACAGAGTTTTATCCTCAATTAGCTTACACTTCATTGAGAGAGATTTTGTACTCCTAAACACATTTTTCTTTCTTTCCAGGGAGCCCTCCCCTTAACATTCTATAACTTGTCAAATTAACTGAATTTTCTTTGCATCAAACACCGTTGGGTTTAACTATACATCTCAACATGAATCCGCCTTCCAAACGCCATCGATTCACCAAAGAACCTGCCAACGATGTGTACCATCAGATACTTGTTCTTAGTTGGAACAAGAAAACTTAGATCTCTAGTTTAACTCAAAATAACAATGCAAGTCATAAGTAGTTTTTCAAAAGGAAAACGGCGGGAAATATTATCAACTGGTTGTCCTTACTGTCACCAACATTCAAAGTCGCAGCAAATATCACAAACTTTCATAGGAAAATATGCACTTGGAAGTTAGAATCAAATTTGTAACATATATGGTGTGCGATAAGGTTAAAAGTCGTGTGATATTTGCTACAACTTGGAAAGTTGGTGACAGTAAATGCAACAGTTACTTTGGACACAAATGCCCAACTTTCAAAGTCGTAGTAAATATCACTAACTTTCATAGGAAAATATGCACTTAAAACCAAATTTGTAACATATATGGTGTGCGATAAGGTAAAAAGTCGTGTGATATTTGCTGTAACTTTGAACGTTGGTGACAGTAAATGCAACAGTTACTTACTTTGACTATTTTTGACCCTTCTTCCACAAACCACCTATCTTCTTCAACATGTTTGCATTCTTCTTCTTAGGAGAATCCTCATCCATAGTATCTGAGAATGGCGAATCCATCTTCATTCCAATGGTCTCAACCGAAACTGTTCGATCGACCGCCTTTGCATCGCAATCCGGAGAGAGCATTGCAGCAGCTGCCTCAGCAGCCTTCCTCCACTGATCTGCCTGCACCTTCAACATCCTCAGCTCGGCTTCTAGCTCTGCGTTCGCAACCTGTGTCGCATATAGTTGTTCCGCAAACTTCTTAGCTCTCTGGCTGCTCTCATCTCTCAATGACACAACATCAGCAACAGCTTCCTCATTCACATTGTCACCGATCTCGGTCCTCAACATCTCATTCTCCTCCCCCAGTGTCTGCAGTTGTGTCTCCTTGTCAAGCAAGGCTGACTTCAACTCTCTTATGTCCTTTTCACTGGCCTGATTTTCGACGATTTTGACACTCAACTCTTCAACTGCTTCTTTGGCCTTTCTCAACTCCTCCACCAATGCCGCCTCCTTGAGGCTTGATTCCGACTTTGCTCTCTCCATAGCTTCATAAGCACTCCTGATTTGCAGTGTGCTTTGGATATACTCATTCTGGTACCTCGCCTCAGATGCCTCCAATGCCGACTTCAGCTGTCCAGCCTTGAGTTTTAGCGAATCAATCTCCGTCTTGAGCTTGTCTGCCTCCTCAACCTCATGATCATCAGTACCTTTCTTGGACGATTCTTGCTCAAGTTGGCTCACAAGCATCTCCAATGTGTTCACTTGTGCCTTCGATTGCTCTAGTTCCGAAGCTAGGGTGTTGTAGCCTTCCTTTGCTTCCAAGCTATCTGACCGAATCGCTTCCACAGCTTCATTGGCTGCTTTCAGCTGCCTTTGAGTGTCACTCAGCCTTTCAAGACCGCGAGCTTCGGATTCCTTAGCATCCTCCAGCTGGTGCTTCAATTCTTCGACTAAATCTAGAGTCTCCGAGAGCTCAACTCTTAGGCTTTGGACCTCCTCATGCGCAGACTCAGCTGCTACATCAAGCTGCTTCTTGAGCCTTTGGACCTCATTCATGGCAGACGATAGAGCCACACTGTCTGCAGCATGTTGCTTCTGGAGAGACTCTAGCTCCGACTGCCATGACCGGTCTCTTTCCTGCGATATTTTACGAAGCTCATGGAGCCTATCCTCCTCGGACTCAGAGAGCTCAATCAGCTGCTGCTTAGACTCTTCTAGCTTAGCTGACAAGGATGACGCTTGCTTCTTAGTCTCTTCGGCCTCTTGCTGAGCTCGCTTCTTCTGCACCTCTAATGAGCTCAACTGGTCCTTAGCCCTCTTCAGCTCCTCTTGGAGTTGAACTATTTGAGTCTCCATCTCGGATACTTTGCTTGCTTGCTTCTTCTGAAAAGTACAATGCGACGAAGTATTAGGTGTTGTAAGCGTAACTCAGTTATTGGCCCACCAGACTTTTACAATGTTCACTACTCTATGGGGGGTGAAGATCCACATAGTTTACCTCAGACATTGGATTTCTTGGAGATGCTGTACTTTTGGAGCCGCGGTTCTTGGTGTTCTTGTTATGATTTGGCGACGAAGAAGGCCCATTCCTGTTATGTAAAAACATATATGAATGAAAATAGCATCAACTCCAATAGGTTCAAGTTATACACATGAGATCTTAAGTCACATATCTAAAGATAATCCATCTAAATCCAACAAGGCATTGATAAGAACCTTGATTCTCATGAACAATGAACAAGTTACCATCTTCTACTTAGAGAAAGGAGGATGAATTTACCTTGATTTCGTCGACTGCATTTTCCCCTTCGCCAGAACTACTAACTATGATTGAACTTATCTAGACCTAGCAATGACTGAAAGGGAATTTCACTGGCTTTATACCTTCAACAAGACACCTAACATATAAGTAGAGATGAGAGAACTCAAAATGGCTAATCAACTACTAGTCTTAAGAACAAGGCTTTCTAGCTTAAGTCTAAACCAACAAACTAAAAAAATCCCTTCAAAGAAACTCCATGGAAAACTAAGCTACCACCACTTGCACCAACCAACCCAACTACAACCAAGATTTTGCAAAGGGCAAACAGTTGCTGTCAAGATTAAACAAACCAAACTTTTTTTGCCTCTGTTGGTTTCCTCCTTTTTACTTCATTGCTCACATATACATACACTGTTTTTCCAGATTATAATTATTAATGGCAATAAGTGATAAGTATCCCATAAGCAAGGCACAAGAAAATGACTTTCATCCAAATAAGATTTTTTTTAGTGGCTAACCTTAATTATATTTTAAGTTTAGACACCCTTTTTTCCCCTTTAAAATTATCATTATAATCTTTACTCTTTATCAACTTTCACTGTTATCTTCCAATAAGGGCTTAAGTGCTTAACCCCAAAGTGACAAAAGCTTGGAGTTAAAGTAAAAGGAAAGTCACTAAGCAAACATTCACTACACAGAATGAGTTCCATTGCTAACGAAGGATGCATTGTCTATGTCAGCGATAACAACAGTAAGTAAGCATGCCCTTGTCTTGTTGTAACTCGCGAAAAAAAAGGCTTATTTGTCAGCGAAAGTGTTGCGGAAAAAGGGTATGACAGTAAAGGGGCTCTAAATAAAACTGCCCTTGATAATTCACATGATCATTCAGCACAACCTCATCCACCTTATTTGGGATGAAACTATTGAAAATGAGCTTGCAATTTGCCATCTCATGCAGTTGCCTGATGAAAACAATTGAAAAGCATTGATCTGAAATGTTCTTTCTGAATCATGTGTAGTTTATTCCATGGCATTAGTAGATGGGCCAAAAAGAGAGAAGGCCCATTATCTGGTAGCAGTCCATATTGCAGGCCCATTTATATCAACTATCAAATGCCCCACTTTAGGAATTTTGGTACAGGCAGTTCATACTTATTGAACTGATTCTTGATGTTTTAGGAGAATATAATTAGTTATAAAATTTATAATCTTACTTTCAATTAATCTAAGCCTCATCATGTCATAAAAGAATCAGGAAAGGAATAAGAATGGGATGTTAGGTTGGGTAAAACATCTTTTTATTGATAAAATGAAGATGATCTTTTATTAAGGTGGGAGAAAATAGAATAAAAGGTTAAGGGATTTGTTATGGCTTTAAAATTATGAGTTTTTTTTTATAGCAAGAAAGAATTTGAAATTCTAAACGGACCTAGAGCTCGAAAGGCCAAACAAGTTGGTAGATGGACAAACCCTTCTATACAAACAAATAACATAAAAGTAGAAACAAACAACATAAAATAAAAACATAGGAAATACTATGACGAGTCATACAAAGCAAAAACTAAACTAGAAATACCAATGAACAAGTTGTCAAACTGCACAAGCAACACAAGAGACACCCTAGTAGGGAAGAAGTTGTGGGCACCTTAGATTATGAAATCGCAAAAAGCCTTCAGATATCGATGACAAATCTACGACGTAAGCTAGTAGGGCAATCAATTCCATCAAAAATTCAGAAACCAAACAGCCACAAAATCTTAACAAAACTAAACTATCACTTCTAGATAATAGGTAGTAGTAATTTAGCAACAAAAAAATAAAGACCGCGAAACCACAAGCCAAATTATGAGTTGTTTTTGTGTACATTAATGTTTTATTAATTTTTAAAAATTATTTTATATTTTTTTTAATAAGGTAAAGATTAAAAATATTAGACACAAATTCTTATTTGGTAAATCGATGGATTGAGATCGTGGTTGTGTTCGTGGTTTTCGAAGATCCTTCATCTAGGTGGAGGCAACGTCGGTGATCCACACGTCTCCTGGTTCTGCCCTTTTAGATAGTGGGTTACTGTTCTCCGCCATCTCAGCGTCGAGTCGCCGTGAGAGTCATTGCACTCCCCCGTGTTCTCGGCATTCGTGGCCCGCCTTGGACCTCCCTTGTCTTTTCTGCTGGCGGACGACTCTTTCGGGTTGTTTGGGCTTTTTCTTTCATCTGTGTTTATTTGTGTATGTACTCTGTAGTTTGTTGTTTGTTGACGGTTAGTCCGTCTGCCGATTCGTCGGCCTCTCGAGTATCAGGTTTGTCTGAGCTCGAATTTTTTCCTAATAAAAAAAATCGATGGATTGAAAAAAAAAAACGAAAAACAAATGAATTAATCATCATAAAATCGTATTAAAATTATATAATCTTACTACTTATTTCTAATAAATAGTATTAAATTATACTCCTATATATATACAATTTATATACTATAGTTTTATCATTATTTAATAAATAGTAAACGGAAAAAACAGGGTCAGTATATATAAATCGGAAACCACATTCTACAAGGGCACATGCATCCGAATGTCAGAGCTGACACTCCACACCACCCTCCCTCTCCGGCGTCTCCGCTTCCGCTACCACCAGACACGCCACTACGCCCACCGCCCACCGCTACCAAATCCGTTGTTACTTTCGATTTTTGACCTCCGTTCCGCCGAAAGTTCAAAATTCCTTTCCTCTTTCCACCCTTACAAAATTCCATGGTGGCCCCACTTGATTTTATTATTATTTTTTATTAAAAAAAAAAACAATTTTATTTTGGATCCGTGGGGGGACCTTTGCCAGTTTCCCTGTGTTTTTCTGGCGAGCCTGGAATCAGAGTACAGGTTTGTTGAGAGTTGAGACCCTTCCATGTAGTGGAGACGTGGAGTGGTAATGGCGTTTACTCCACTTGCTCTCAACACACCCAATTCATGATTAAGATCAAACAAAAAACACCCACTCATCCATTATTCATCCTCCAACATCAATAATTTCATTTCCCCATTTTTCAGAGAGAGAAATCAATAACCTCCACACAATAAAATGAGCAAATATTATTACTGTAATTATACTCCATAATACAGTAATTATTGCAAATCTCCAAACAGAGAAAACAAAAGTATTAACTATTAAGCCATATAATATAGGGGTGGGTTTCTAGTTTTACAGCTCTCTCTGTCACTTTTATTTTTCAGTCTCAAAGCAAACGGTAAACTGCAGATGGGTTTTTAGGGATTTTATATGATTTGGGTGTCTTTCTCTTTTCTCTCTCCCCTTTCTTTTATTACTAGTATCTGCTACTGATACAGTTCTTGCTGCCTCTTTCTGTCTCCTCCTCCACTTCCAGTTTCTGGGTTTTGTAATTGATACCCTTTTGCAACTGAGCAAGATCACATAAAGATGTGACATTTCACATTGTTCTTTGTGAGCCTTTCCCTTTAAGCAAACCCCTCCATATCCAAGCTTCTTTTTCAAGCCATCCCCATCTTCTTAATCTTATCTGATCCGTTCTTTTCAAGTCTGAACTAAACCCCACTTTTTCCAATGTCTGAATTTGGAGGATCTGGGCAATGGAGGGAGGAGATGAACAGCTTAGTGGAAGACCATGGAATCCGGTACACAACTGATTTATTCTACTCACCAGGTCCATCATCTGATGATCTGAAACAACCCCATTTCAGCTACCCAGGTGGGTCCTTTGAGGCTGACAGGGCTGAGCCTGAGAATCTCAAGGATCAACTCAAGGGTTTTGCTGAGGCATGGGGTGAGCTGCTATTGGACATGTCCAGAGGCTGTAGGGACATTGTCCAGCAGAGCTTGGTTTCTAGGGATTCATACATTGTGAGGAAATTTGGAGGCCCTGTTTCTAAGGTTTCAGGCAGATTGAGCTTCTTGAATGAGTTCTTGCCCGAAGACCGAGATCCGGTCCTCGCTTGGCCTGTCATACTTTGTGTTTTCCTTCTTGCCTTATCTGGTAAATCCATGAATTTGAAACATTACTGATATTGATTCTTGATTTGCTGGTTTATATGATCTGGGTATCCAACATCTGCTCTATAGTTTGTGTTAGTTGTTTGTGGTACTGGTGTGTGTAGGTATAAGGTGTGAAGTAACATCAATTTGGATAACAAAAATAGTTGATTTCCATGTTGACAATGTGGAATTTGGAATGAAACTAGTTAAAAGTTTGTGGTTAGTTAATTTAGTTTCACTGCTGAAATTGTTAATTTATTTTACAGTACTGAATATAACAAACAAAGACTACAGCTCGATACCTGCCATCAAGAGTATGATTATACATCCTCCCAGTGCTAGCCACATATCACTTCCGGATGGAAGGCGGATAGCGTATCACGAACAAGGCGCTCGGGCTGATAGAGCTAGATTCACATTGATCACTCCCCATGCTTTTCTGTCATCAAGACTTGCAGGTTACCAATCTGAAAGCCTCTTGAGTTTTGTATCAGTTCTTGTTCGAAGAACTCTTGTGGTAGTTGAATGAGTATTTTCATTTTCTCAGGCATACCTGGAGTTAAGGTATCATTGTTGGAAGAGTTCGGTGTCCGTTTAGTAGGATATGACTTGCCTGGTTTCGGGGAGAGTGATCCTCATCCTCAACGGAACCTGAACTCGTCTGCACACGACATGCTGCAGTTAGCTGATGCAATTGGTGTCCAAGACAAATTCTGGTTGTTGGGTCACTCAAATGCTGCTATACATGTCTTGGCTGCTCTCAGATACATCTCTGATAGGGTTGCAGGTTTGTTTTTCGGTTGATTTGCTTGAATGGAGTTTCATCTTGTCAGATGCAACCTTGTTTCTGATGAATTTGTTGCTGAATCTGCAGGCGCGACGTTGGTTGCTCCTATGATTAATCCTTATGATCGAAGCATGACAAAGGAAGAGACGAGCAGCACCTGGGAGAATTGGGAAGGAAGAAGGAAGTTTATGTACTTTCTTGCCAGGAGATTTCCAAGTTCTCTTTCGTACTTCTACAGAAAGACCTTCCTCTCTGGAAATCACGGTCTGGTTGAGAAATGGTTGTCCGTATCACTTGGAGAAAAGGTGGCAGCACGAATCATTTATATATGGATTCGCTACATGATCCGAGTGACTTGACTGATGTTTACGAAGCGACTGCATTTCCAACTTATAACATGTGTGTCATCTCATTCCAGGACAAGGCTGCAATCAAAAA
This sequence comes from Persicaria maculosa, assembly GCA_963922045.1. Classification (NCBI taxonomy): domain Eukaryota; kingdom Viridiplantae; phylum Streptophyta; class Magnoliopsida; order Caryophyllales; family Polygonaceae; genus Persicaria; species Persicaria maculosa. The sequence goes on from OY998252.1 coordinate 1,138,055, forward strand.
CCAAATTTTTGAAGACAACTGGCAGAGGAATGTTGAAGAGTCTGTCAGACAGGCAAGTCCTCGGCCATTCATCGAGGAAGCTAGGCTGCAAGTTTCAGACTGGGGCTTCAGCCTATCTGATTTACAGATGAGGAGGAAATGCCTCTCTAAGGGCATCCTCCCATGGCTGAAATCCATGTACAGTCAGGCTGAATGCGAACTAACTGGATTCCCACGGCCAATACACATATGGCAGGTTTGCACCACGCAGACTTGACCACTTTCTTAACGTTTATCGCATCTTTCCAGCAGTTTCTTATGCATGGTTCTGCTTCACAGGGACTGGATGATCAGATGGTTTCACCATCAATGACAGATTACATCAGTCGGGTTCTACCTGGGGCAACTGTGCATAGGCTCCCAAACGAAGGCCACTTTACGTATTTCTACCACTGTGACCAGTGCCATAGAGACATACTTCTAACACTTCTTGGAGACCCACAGGGTCTGATAGATAACAACACATATGACACACAACAGTCTTCCGATGACGAATATGAGATGCCCACAAACTGAGTAACTTCTAAACTTATTTTTACTGTTTTTGGAGTTGTAAATAACACAGGCTTTTGCTATGGAGCTCTAGACAGATAAAGGTGCGAACTTGATTGTTTCCTTGCTTCAGAATGCATTGGATAATCTAATCTCGGATGATTATCAAGAGGATTATGACTTCTAAATGCAATATTAGCTTGGATTTGGTTTTGACTATTTCATTGTTTTGGGGGGCATTACCTTTTAGGAACATGTTTTATACTCTCATACTGCTTAAACATAGATTTGTGCACATTGTGTCATTCAGTTCATCTCCATCTATACACATCTAAAACACACTGTAATATTCAAGATGCAGTAAATAGCACAAGACGAGTTCAAGATATATCCACAATACTAACAATGTGGTTCGTGTTAACTTCAATCGTCAAAGGATACATAGGGAGGGTAAGATTAACCAGTCTCAGAGACTGGATTACTAAAAATGGCAAAATTTGCTAATGTAGGAGAGAACCTGAAGTTTGAGGATAACCAAATTAGAAAGCGGATCCAGAGCTCTTGGTCCTTCCGATCATAATGTCTTTTGCTTCGTTTATCTTTGAGGCAAGGTAATGGCTTCCACCCGCATCTGGGTGATTTGCTATCATCACCCTCCTGTGTGCTTCCTTGATTTTCTGCTCTACTTCACGCTCTCTGCAAGGACATCGACAGGGATGAGAAGACAATGAACAACTCCCAGAACGAGTAAATCTTACAAGCCCAAAGTACATGGCTGATAAATTTTATAAGCGGAGTTTTTCTTCATATTGGTAACAAACAAGTACATCAAATCAAATGTATACAAAATCTAATGGAATTCCACAGATATTCAGTTTCAAAGTAGTTGAGATGCAAGAAGTTGCAACTTGCAAGCGTGCAATACGGATTCAATGGAATGATCACACAAATCATGGCCAGGTAGAGGGGCAAAGTAAACACGTTTTCAGCTTTCTAGCAAATTCGAAGCTGCTATAACCGCTACATAACAAGAAGTTGAGCAAGTATCCATGGCCCGAAATATCCAGTTAACAACACAAGCAATCAAGCGGCTTTAGTGAAGAATTTGACAAGCAAAGATGCCTAGGATTCAACAGCAAGTGTGAAATCATGCAATTTACTGGTTCGAATAGTCAAACGAAAACCATCGACCAATTTCAGAATTCAGATATACAAAACCGAGTTATACCTGACTCCGAGAATCCGAGCTGCTTCCCGCCTTGTCATCATCGGCTGAAAACCGCCCTCATAAAATCTCCGCATTCTTGGTCTCGCTTTGAACGCCTGCCAAGCTTTAATTCCTTGTCTACCTGCAAGCGCCGAGGCAGCGACTGCAAACAAAGTCGGCACCAGCTTCGAAATCAAAGAAGAACAATGTCAGGCAATTCAGGCACGAGTTCAATTCGATGAAATCATCCAAAAGCCTAAATTCGCAAGGGAGGGCTTAGAATCCTAAACCAGGTGAGGCGAATTGAAAACGATGATAACAAAATCAACTGAAATCGAAAGGCTCACCGTTCTGGATGAATCTGCCCAAAGCTGCTGTGCGTTGTGGAAACGCTCCATCGCGGGGAAGTTAGGGCTCCTGGTTGGATGAGCTCTATCAGGAGATATGGTGTTGAAGCTCTCAAGCTCCGGGTTGGGATCGGAACGCAGAGATCTTTGAAGTCGGTAATGGCGTTATACGGTTTTGGGTTGGGTCTTGGCGCCTCCTGCAAGAAATAGACCGAGAGACGTGGCGTGATGTGATTCGTTAGCAGGTTCTAGAAGAGACCCGAGGCCGAGCACACGAATTTTTTTTTTTTAATAAAATGAGATAGGTTTTTTTTCAACCCTGGGGTGCAATATAAACTTGTTTTTTTTGGTTAAAATTTGTTTTTTTTTGTTTTTTTTTTGGATAAGGAAATAATTCGAGACCGGATAGGCCCAGACCTCGAGAGACCGACAAAGTCGGCAGACGGTAAGCCGTCTAAACGTACAACAACGAAATAGAAAATATAACATAAAATACATCAAAAGAGCACCCAAAGTAAACCCGAAAAAACCCAAGACCTAAGCAAACTAGCGGACACAACATCGAGAGGAAGAAAGTCGTCGCGGATAAGTGGATAGCAAGCGCATGGGACAGCTCTAGCTGATACGATGTCTCGCCGCCGGAAAGACGGAAAGCAGAAATCCTCGTAAGGCAAAGGCGACACTTGGGGAAGTGTGGATCACACGACGTTCCCCCACCTGGATGAGGGATCTTCGGGGACCACAAACACCACCAACACGATCACGTCGATCAACCAGGACCGCATAACTGCTCCTCAACCGAAACTAACCACGAACCAACATACGGACACCAAACCACACGAGCAAATGAAGCACAACCGCAAGGAGGACAAAGAACACGGGGAGAATCCGGAATTAATCAATTATATGCATCAGTATCACCTTTTTTTTTTGTGTGTGTCCAATGGGCCAAGCAAAACTTGGGCCCAAGGGCAAAACAACCGGGTACCCAAGCCCAATGAGAGCCCGAGACCAAGGTTTCCACAGGGGCTGAGGCAGCACCAGAATACGAACATGGCAACCGCCAAGGAGGACAGCGGCGGCCAAGGGGACGATGAGCGCGCCCGGAGAAGCGCAACACAGGCAGAGCCAGGGGACGCCGAGTTACAGACAAGCCATGGCAGCCGAACAACCGAGACGCTCGCGCCAGATACCGGCTGACAGGCCAAACCTCGAACCAGCAATGTAGAGAAGGACGGCGGCAACAGGGCAAGCCGGACTAAGCGTCAGAGACGAGATCAAGAAACCAAGAATAAGGTCGGATTTCATCACCCAAGACCGTAATCAATGCCTAGAGTGGCGAATTAGAAGATACGAGTCCAGATCTGAGCAACGAAGTCCAGAAAAATCAACATCCCCAAGGGAGAAGGACACTCCGAGGGGGGAGACAAGAACACAACGAGATTAATTAGCCCAAATCGAAATTGGATTTTCTTGCCACCACAACCAGGGCAAAAGTTTGTACAACCATGTCGAAAACCGGAGGAGACAATTGTATATGGCACAGGCAATCAACCAACGGAACAACCGACGGCGAGCGAGCCCGAGGCTTTGAACCGATGGTGTTGTTTATTGGCCTCCGAAGAGGGTTTATTGGCCTCCGAAGAGGCAGTGGTCGGAGGAGTACGTCAGCCCCATCCGGTGTTCGGCGATGGTGATTCTACCCAGTTGGGGTTTTTTCCAAATCGCTCATTCAACACCTCTTTCATTGTTTTTTTGGGTTAAAATTTGTGTTTAAAAAAAAAGCTAATTGTGATAGCTTCTTTTGATGTTTTTTTTGTTTATTTAGTTTTAAAGTATCATAATACCCTAATAATAACCAATAAACACCACTTTTTTTACAAATAAACACTTTTTTTCGTCCAATACGGAGTTTATATTTTTTCATAAATTTTTAACTACTTTTACCATCAGTTTATAAATTTTACCATGTTTATAGTTTTAGTCAATTCATTAACGTCGTCCCATACGAACCAATGAGTCTAATTGGTGTATCTAGTATTCTAGTGTGAGGCTTTTGCCTGTTGGGTCACATGCCAATAGGTTTAGCCGGTCGGTACAAGCCGGTTTAACCGATACGTGACTCTTGTCGATTAGGTCACGTGCTCAGGATTTAGCACCAAAGATAGTTATCCTCATTATATAAAAAAAAAAGAGCCTGCGAACCACCAAACAATACAATTATATAAATCGTGAGATAAAACCATACACTAATATTTACAAGAGTTATCCACGAAAACGTGGCGAGTTGGTTGGAAACTTTCAACCCTTATCCAGAGACACACCAAATTTTGAAAACGAAATATTTTATTGTGAAAACTCTCCAATCTTAGAAACAGACTAAACTACGTACTACTCCCTCTAATCCAAAGCAAGTTTCGTTTTAGACTTTTAAATTTGATCCAAAATAAATTTTGTTTTAAGTTTTTTAGGTAACTTAATAGATTAATTAATGAAAATTGGTATTGAAAATTGTATTTTTTGAGTAATTTTTCTTTCAAACTCTATACTTATTGGTTGAAAAAGTTGATAAGCATTTAATAAATAATACAGTAAGATTTAGAAAAAATGTATAAAATCAATGATAATTAATACTTTACTTAAAAATCGTGTGCAAAGATAAAACGACACTTATTTTGAATAGAAGGGAGTAGTTTCGAAAATATTTTCCATAGTTTGTAAGATAATTAAAACAAATCCTAACCAGTCTAACTTAATTATTTTGACTTATCATAATCGATGAAAATCGAAAATTCGAATATTACCGTTTTTGTGGTGTGCCCTGCAAGACTCCAACAGTGCACACTCCACAGTCCACACGCCCTTTCCACTCCCATGATCCCATCGCCCTTTCCGTTTCCGGTCTCTTTCCCTGCAAATCCAATTTCTCCCTCCCCCTCTCTCTGGTCCGGAACCTAGGGATTTTTCCTATCTCGCCTCGGACATCCAAAATCTCAGCTCCACGGCAATGGCTAATCTAGTCTCGTCCTCCTCCGACCTGGTCTCATCTCTGCAGCCACTGGACGGCGACGGCCACAAGGCGGAGGACCTCGCGAAGCAGTGGCTCGAGTTGCAGTCTCAAAGCCAGTGGATGAAGGAGGAGAATGAGCGGCTCGTCGCTCACAATCTTGTGCTCGAGGAGCGATGCCGAGGCCACTTGAGGTCCTTGGAGGATAAGGAGGAGGAGATCATCAGACTGAAGGAAGAGGCCGTGTCCATGTCCGGGACAGGGGGGAGATGGAAGAGCAAGTATGAGCGGGTGAAGGACGAGTATGAGATTGGAGAGAGGAAGTGGAGGGCGGAGTTGGGGAAGGCTGAGGAGAAAATTAGGCATTTGGAGGTGGAGATGAAGAAGCTGGAGATCGATCTTATGACCGCGAGGAGAGCTGTGGAAGGTGGTGGGGAGACTGTTGAGAAGATGAAGGCGGAGGTCGAGCGGTGGAAGTGTCTGGTCGGGGATAAAGATGGTGCAATTGCTGTGCTTGAGCGGAAGTATGAGGCTTTAGAGATGGAGAAGAGGAAGATTGAAAAGGAACTGGGGGATCGGGTCATCAAATTGGAGGAATCAGTTGCGAACTGGGTCGGGATGGAGGCTAAGTGGAATACAGATTTCAGAGTCTCAGGTATATAGAACAATTTGTTTCTCTACCATGTTTAAGATGTTACTTAATCTGTTCTACTTCTGAAATTGATGAGATCCAACATGTTTTTATCTGAAAGAGATCATAATAGATGAGAAGCTGAAAAGTTGTAGCTAAAGAAATCAGCACCACAGACTACTAATTGTATTGAATGTGTTGACTTCTAATTTGGTCCTTTTATTTTTGTTATTGCTGTTTTATTCTGGCCATTGACATTGGGAGTGTTCTCCTTTAGTTCAAACACTTGAATCCTAGTTTGTTCCTTGCATTCATGTCATAGGTATTATCCTTTTTCTTCTTTTTTTGTAGGTGAAAACGTTGTTGGTAAATCTCTCATTGAACCAAAAAAGGAGAATTTAGAGGAAGACATTGGTGTAAAGCATGACAAGGAGTTAGTTGCTAAGGTTATTGGAAATGGAAAGGAGGTATCATCTGCACAGAAATTAACAAATCCTCCCATTGTTCTCAGTGACGATGAAGAGGAAGAGTTTTTAACAGATCCTCCCATTCATGAAAACATTCCAGTTTCTAAAAAACGAAAATCAGAAGCTGGAGCGTATTCGGAAGAGAGGCCATCAGAATCCAAAAGAAGTAAATGTGATGATTCAAAAGATGGCAAAATGTGGGAGAACTCTGACAAAATGTTCCGCGCATTTACAACCAACAGAGAACTTTGCATGAAGGCAGTTTGTGCTCTCTTCCGGAAGCACAAGTCTCTAGGTGTTTGGAAGAACCATTCGGATGGCAAGAGTATATTGAAGCCAGAACATGAGAAAAGGTATGTCAACCTATGGGCTATGGTATTTTTAGTATATTATGCCACACTAGATTGGACGAGTTGTTATCAAATGAACTTTCAAATATCAAAAACTCCATATAGTTAATTTTACATAACTTCTATTAGGTGACTAAACTTAGCAGAATAAACACTGGTTATGGTTGAAGGAATGTTTTGTACAACAAAGCTTTATATTTTTCTTTCAAAATGGAAGGTAATTTTTTTTATTCATTCAAGTTCTGAATCGTGCCATTGTCATTCGATCAAATGACCTGCCCTTATTAGAAGTGTATATGATTTTGCCTTCCTGGTTGCTTTTATTGTAAATATTTGCTGAATATATGTTTTGGTCTCGTTACGATGAACAAATTATCTCATATGTGGTCACTTGCTTCATCCTTCTTGTATGAAGATTCAGATAATACTCAAATATATTGTGGATTGCATGGAATTCATCCCTTTCACTTCCTACCCAATAACATGTATTAGAGTATCCTAAGCACAAGAATGTTGCTTCTGCTTATTTGTATAAACCTGACAGAATCCTTTTCTTGCATATTTCTCAGCATTGTTGAACTAGGGCAATTCCTTACTGCCAGGGATCCTGAAGGCAGGATGAAGAAGTCGTTAGCTGAATTGAACCGATACCCAAGAGGCGTTGAGCTTTGTAGGGAGTATTCTAGGTCCTATTGCAAAGTGTTGTTCGAGATCTATAGCAGCGATCAGGATCCATTCTTCAGCTGAATTAAAACGATGCCCAATGTGTTGTTCAAGATCTATAGCAGCAATTAGGATCCATTGTTTTAGCCCTTAAAAAGATTCAACTGATGCCCCTTTCTGCCACGGGTTAACATTCCACATTTCCATTCTTTTGTCATATGCGGAATCTTTTGTAAGTTGGTGACTTCTGATGCAGTAACCAGAGTGGGTCTGTATAGATTGCAGTCTAGATATATTCCCTCATTTCCTAGGGCTTCTAATTGTTGGTAGAATTATTAGCTGTAATTTGGATTAAATAGTAATCTGGGTTGAGATGTAAATAATCTAAGCAAATCCTTTTTTGCTCCTTTGGTCATTGCAAGACAATGATATGAATTGCTTCACACTACTCCTGTGTTATCTTTTGTTTCCTGACAAGAAGTGGATGTTGTTTTGAAGTATACGACGAAGATTTAGATGAATGGTAAATTTCTAATTTTCTAGGATGGAAAGCATCAAGATTGTAGCTTTAAGATGTAAATGAATGTAATATTTGAATCAATGTTGAAGAAACTGGTTTCCTCTACACACTCAGATTAACCTCAATAGGTACACTAAACAATGCTTGTACAAAAGACTAAAAAAATTGGATTCGGAAAATTTGCACGCCCTCTTTGTTCTTCTTTATATTGCTTGCTGAATGTAGTACTCAAAATCTACTAAAGTTTTAATGATCTTAATTCAGCTACAAACGTGCATCAAGTGGGAGGACGAATCAAACCAAAAAAGGTTGAAACTTTAACCTCAGTTTCCCCATTGACAGGAAGTGATGATCACTTCCTGTAGGCTCTATTTGACAGATGGAGTTGCCAGAGATTGATCTTCGAGCAATCGTCTTGTGGGACCCCCTTCAACCTTGATTCATCATCAACAACTGCTTGTTTCACAAATTTCAGCAAGTTCTGCAGATGAACTCAAAGGAAATAGTTTTACTGTCTTGATTGCAACAGAAAAATACAAAATTGACAGTGCTATTTCAGCTTATATCATTTTTTTTAACTAGTGAAAATAAAACCATCAATTCATATGAATTTCAATTTCCTTCTTTCCTGTTAAAGTTATCATAGTGGTTGAATGACACTATCTCTTATAATTCAATTGTTTGGTTGGAGTTTTTCTAACCACCTGTACCTACTGAAATTCCTAGTTTGCTCAACTGATCTGTTTTTATTAAATGCCTTTTTTTTTAAATCCCTAGCTATGATATTATTGATGTGTATATAATGTTAAACTGCATTACAAGATATTCTGCAAGATAATAAAACCAAATGATTGAAGACAAACCTGCTTGGCGCCTTTAGTTGGCGAGAGGCGGCCCCATCTCTCAGGATCCCATAGAATTGAGCTGTTAAATGCAAAGTTTGAGATAGGAATCTGAAGCTCTTCTTCAGTTTGATTGCTCGCCTTCTTCAGACGCCATCCAACAACCTGTGATGACCGGCAAACTGGCCCTTCAACGCGTACCTTCTTACGCGCTCCTGCCAGTTTAGCTAGAGGCCATGTCCCAAACACCCTGCAATGCCAAGTATCCAAATCACTGTCATACACAGAAAGGTATTCCTCAAGTCCTTAACTAATCAGATACCTAAAGATATCTTGGTTACCATTTTTCAACTTGCTGTCTTATCATAAACAACATTAGTCTGTTAAGGTTTGGTGAGGGTGTGGGCCACACCTTCTCAAACCTGCAACCTAACCAAACTCTTTTTGTTTCCCATTAGGAATTTAGAATCTTTTCACCAACAACAAGAATATGAATCACACCTAGGGTTATACGTGAACAATTTTGTGTGGTCTTTATTGATGATAGTAAATGTGAACTTCCAGGATGCATCCGGTCTTTGTGTACTTATTTGAAATAGATACAGAAGATTAGATGTTAATGAACTAAAAAGATGTTGACACTTCTGCACACCTTTGAAGATGGAAGGATAGTGATCAATAGCCATTCTCTTAACATCATCAAATAACAACGTGCCAAAGTATCAATCAATATGTGGATGAGCTTATCAATCGAATTATAGAGCCAGATCAATCAAAAGTTTGGTTGCTACTTGTATACAGGGAAAGCCGATCTAAGCAGTTGAAAATTGGAATCAAAAGTCCCCATGTGTAGATGCACTCAAATCTAAGGTGTTTCTACCCAAGTTTTGCCCAATTTCATTACAAAAGGTAGTCATGGATTATTGTGTTGTGATTCATGATCTGATTCACTTTACAAGTCTGACTGAGTCCGGGATCAAGCTTTCAATGAGCAAGAATTCAATCTATGTGCATGTACTTTGGCTTTTATTGGGGGTGTGATTGTCAATCACCACAACAATCAAACCGCTGCAGGCTCAAGATTACTCACAGAAACCCTTCAATCCCGTGTCCTGATATCCTCTCCTTGTACAGATTCATGGCTTCCTGCATCACTTGAGCCTCTGCAAGCAGCTGGGCTCTCCTCTTTCCAGATGGGTGGGTCGAGAGGTAGTCTCTCAGGGATGAATCACCACCGAGTTGCCCCAGCTTCTCATAGACACTTGGCGCAGCGCGGGGATCATACCCAGCAGACGCCATCAGCAGCACCCCTATATAGTCTGCTTCTATTTCCATCCTGGTGGAGATACAAGGAGATATGAGGTATGCAGAAGCCAAAAACAGATTTACCAAACATCATTTTCTACTCATCAGTTTTCAGTAAACAATCTTAACAATTACACTGAATAGTAAAATTTGAAGTGGTTATTCCTACAATGATAGGAAAGTTGGAACAATGTCAAACTAAAAACTCCATAATACTAAATGAGCCCAAATCATCTGGGCAACTGCACAATATACTCAACTCAAGGAGACATATATGAGAATCACAAGCAGCGAATGGCTAACAAGCAGAGGCATTAAATTGAGGTCATCTGTACATGTCGGCTCATAGGGTCCTCAACTGAGATATGAAGTGATCGTAACGAGAGGGCAACTCCCTAGTTATAACAATTAATTAGTGTTTGTTTCTATTCTACAGAATGCTGCTATCTTTAGTGTCAGCTATAGATATACCAGTCACAGCCCCTGCATGAACTTGCAATGGGTCTGGTAGAGAGAACAAATCGACACGCAATGGAATGTGATTACAACCATCTACATGTTTAAATTGTTTCCACTCTGCCAAATAATCTAAACAAATAGACTGCAAGTTTCAAAACAAAATATCTACTAAATTCAGCATAGGGAACTTAATGTACCATCCCCGGAGTCATCATCTTTAGTGGTACAGGACAAGTGGACAACACAACCAAGTTCCCAATTGTACAGACCACACTTCAATAAATTAATAAGGAAAGCTTGTCCATGGAGAACTTGTTGAACTAAAAGGTTAAAATGGTCTAGTGGTATGATGCTGTACAATACTCTTTAGAAACTTGAAATTTAAAATGACGGTTACAAATTGCAAAAACAAGTTACATGGAAATAACTCATCACACATCCAAATCTCTGAGCAAACTAACACATGCAACTAAAATACATAGTAACATCATATTCATAGCAAACCTAATCTTGTGATTCAGAAGACTTACTTTCTCGAGAAAGGTAGCCTCAGTAATAGATTTGACATGGTGTTAACCACATCAGGTGTGACAAACTGATAGAGGATTAGCTGAAGGATAGTCAACCATAGGTTCTTAGTAATCTGTTCAGCACCATGTCGAGCCACAACATGCCCAACCTGATCAACCAAGAAAAATATAGACATTAAGATCACTTAGCCTCTAGACAAGAGAAAAACCAAAGATATTATTCCACTAGATGCACATTGCAAACCATTTAAACTTACCTCATGCGATATAACTGTTGCCATCTCAACATCAGTCTTGAAATGCTTAAGAAGACCTGTAAACACAACAATCTTCCCACCAGGCAAGCAAAAGGCATTGATATTTGGATCGTTGATGACAAGCACTTCCCAATTGACATGATCCAAATGTTGGGTATAAGACTGGGCTCCACGTGCTTCCCCCTTCTTCTTACTAGTCTTAACCCAATTGTCATCAAGAATCTCTTCCTCTTTTTTCCAGTCTCCTTCCATCCTGAATTCTTTCTCCTCACCCAATGCCTTCAAGGTCTCATGAGCGCCATAATCTTGATGCAATTCAGGAGCTTCTGCAGAGTAATCCGGATCACTCCAGACTTGCTCATGTCTTACACCCCTCTGCAAAGCATCAATCACATCTTTTGCTATCAATCTCACCTTAACACTGTCCGGGTGTATGGCAGGTAATATTTTCCCCTTGTATTGACCCTTAATTTGCTTGAATTGGGATTCACCCAGCTGCTTTTCAAGGTCTCTTGAGAGAAGCACAAAATGGGTCCTTTTTGTATAAGGTATGGTCTCAAGATTACCAAAGTAAACAGTGATCACACATCCAGAACCAAGCAACACAACAATTAATACATTTTTGGGGTTCTCAAACCATTTCTTGTAACCCCTTGGCCTAAAATGGTAAACCTCATGCCTATCCACATGGTAGAATCTTCTTCCATAATCCAAAATTGGAGTTTTTACGGTGTGGTTCAACCTAGCCAGATGACCACATCTTGAGAGAAGTAAAGATGGCCCAACAACACCCATTTGGGATTGATTAGAAAGACGAGGAATTTTAATAGAATTGAGGGGTGGGATTGGGTTTCTGGCGAGAATCTTAGAGTCCATTGCGGCGTTTCGAAATGTATCCCATACGAGCTTTGATCTCCTGTACCATCCCATGGCTTCTTGCTCCACAAAATCAGCAACCTTTTAAATGTGTAATTTCTGATCAAATAATATAACTATCAGTATATAAATAATGAATTTCATATACATACTGAACAATGAACATAACCTGGCTCCTCTCTTTTTTCAAGATACCAGATTAATGGCTTTGGATTTTGTGATTAGTTCCACAGTTACTGGTCAGGTTTCCTATCAAATTTACAGAATATAACACCAAGCCGATAGTGGAAGATAACGAATAACAAACCCAAGTAAACAAAATCGATAAGAGAAGATGCCGGGAGGAAGTTGAACGAAGCAAAAAATTAGCTAAATAACTCAGATAAGTAGTAATTTTGGCTTAGGCATTTCATCAAACGGATTAAATTAATCTTCAAATAACATACCTTAACCCTAAATTTCAAGAACGAAACCACAAGTTTCCGAATCTCATCAAACAAACGGCCATGATTGAAAATTTCTCAAAACCTAAACCTAAGTCAACACCTGTGAACTATAAAAACTTGAAAAATTGGAAAACCTAAGTTTCGAATGCAAATATGGAGATCTGGAAGTGGAAGGTGATTAGAGAAGAGGGGTGGCGGGGGCTTGGAGATCGGGTGTACCTGTAACAGGAAACGCGAGTTAGAACGATCGGTGAAGATAAATCCCAGCTAGAAGTTGAATGAAGAGCCCGAAACTGAGCACCAGACCTAGAACTCGAGATGAGATTAGAAAATCGATTCGAAGGGAAGCTGGAAGAGAGAGTAACAGATTTCTTGGAATGATTTCTAAAATTGGACAGTCGGCAAGTAGCAGCAAGCGGTTAGGGAGGACGACAACTATCGGGTAGCTAAACGGCAAACACGAATACGAGCTACTAAAGTGGGCTAAACGGCCCAATTGATTATTTTAACATAAAAGACTTAAAGGCTCATATTAAACGATCCGGGTTAAAATCCAAAGTTTACTACTACGATTATAGCCGACTAGAATAACTGTCTGTCACAGTCAGGGCGGACGGAGGTGGGCATGAGGTGCCTCGAGTCCCTCGGGCACGAGGTGACCATTAATGTGCTTAGCTTAGTTGGTATGAGATGAGAGTTTGAATTATTAAGTCTTGAGTTCAAATACCTATAACTTGATTTTTCAAAAAATTCAGGTCCAATATTATAGAATTCTTTGCTATAAATTTTTTTGCCTGAATAATTTAAACGTGAACTGTTTAGCTAACAACACTTAATTTTGCACAACATGACACAAGGAAAGAAGATGATTGTTAAAATGATACTTTTTGACAGAGATTCTCTTAAAGATTGCTAATGCTTCTCCTTGCAAGTTATGATGGAGACTCATGATACCATTTAACCCTTTTAAGCTATTGGGTTACGATGCTATCCAACCCTAGGAATGCAAATGAATTAACCAATTTGGCAAATTAACCAACACTGAATTGTCCAACCCTGGGTTACGATACTATATATCCAGAAATCGAATTCCACCAACAGTCAGACAACGAAGAATCGATCGGATTACACTATAGACTAATTTGGCAAATTAGATTTACAAGAAAGAAAGAAAAATTGGGAACAAGCTACTTCCTGAGAGATCATGCCAGAATAAATTGAAACCCAAAATTAGAACTTCAAAACCCTAATTTTTTGAAAGGGGATAAACCTACCTGTAGCCTCCACCATCGTACCACTCCCGGCGACTGCCTTGTGTGGGCTCCCTTCCTGGTTTCTTTCGCCTTCTACTTTCTTCGATCCGGTGCCTCCGTCGCCGACTCCTTCTTCCTTTCGCCTGCGTCTTTCTTTCGATCTTTCCTTTCTTTCTTTCTTTTTCCTTTTTTCTTTAAAGAAAACTAATGTCTGCTGTTAGTATTAACCGAGTAGGGGCACGACGCGAAATTTCACACAAACTCAGGGGTATCTGGAGAAATACGCCAATCTTCTGTAGACCACACGAAAAATCAAATACCACAAGGTACCATGCGAAATTTCTGAAAAAAAAACTTAAAGGTGATTCGGTTCTTCAACGGGTCTGGCGAAACCGAGGATTAAATGAGGCAACATTTGAATTAATCATAGTGTATAAGCAATAGTATAAAAATACAAAATAAAATAAGTTGAATAAACACTTAGAAAGTGTTTATATTTATAAATGCATTATAAACATAAACACTTCGAATCCAAACATATCTTAATGAATCACATGGAGAAACTATAGATGGTTTAGATTATAGACGCACAAGTAGGCCTGGCCCCCGTGACCTGATGGGCCGTACGAGATGTGGACCTGGTGAGTTCGAATCGAGCGGGTCGACGAGTAGGCTAGGTTAAGAGTCAAACCCGTAACCTATCGGATCATCGATTTTTTTTACAGCTATACTTGCACAGAGAAATAAAATAAAATAACAATTTTTTTATAAAAAAATACTCGACGACGGGCCACTTGACCCACTTTCTCCTCGGATTCGGGTAATCACTTCCCGACCCGGGACCGTGGCACAAGCATTGCAACTTAAAAAAATAGGCGAAATCGGGTATATACCCATGAAAACTTTATTAATTGGGTATATACCCATCAAAACTTCAAAATTGTTTATATACCCATTAAATCATTTATATTTTGTTTAATTGTCCATCATATATTTAATTTATACTATTAAATGTAAAAATTATTAAAATTTAATTATTTAAATATTAAAATTAGTTAACTTTCAAATAATTATTAAAATGAGACATTAATTTCAATTTCTCTCAAACCAAGTAATTTTTTTTAATTTGATGTGATTTTACATTAAAAAAATATGTATTTTATTTCTTTACTATGGTTTATGGTCATTTTTATAACTTAATTATTTTGAACTTATGCATGAAACTTGATATTAAATAAAATCATTGGATAAAAATATAATTATAAGTACGTTGAAGTTTAACTTTTATATTAAAATTTTAATTATATTTTCTATCCAATAATTGTAAAGTGATAAATTTTCTAATTATTTAAGTTTGGTATATAATTAAATTTTAATCTATTTTTCACTCAATAATATTAGATCAAATATATTATGGACAATCAAACAAAATTTAAATGATTTGATAGGTATATAAACAATTTTGAAGTTTTGATGGGTATATATCTAATTAATAAAGTTTCCATGGGTATATACCCGATTTCGCCAAAAAAATATCACATACGATGAATCATTTGGAGAAATTATATATAGACACACAACCATTACAACTTAAAAAAAAAAATTATAAATAGAAGTTTCACTACTTTATAACATAGAGCATTTATTATTTTATATTGTTTGAGTTCAATCAAGCAAAATTCTTTATGCGGAGTATAACCCAAAGTCGAAAGTTGACCAAAATTCTTATATGGAGGTCAAATGTTCGATTATTGCCTTCACCTTTTTTTTTCTTCTTCTGAAAATCAAGGTTGACCTTATTTCTTATCATTGAGTCTAATCGATTTATCTAGTGTGAGACTTTTGTCGGTTGGTTCACGTGTCATTGGATTTAGTCGGTCGGTACAAGCCGATTTACCCGGTACGTGGCTCTTGTCAATTAGATCACGTGCTCGGAGTTTAACACTAAAGATAGGTTATCCTAGTTATATATAAAAAAAAAGAGTCCACACCAGCCAATACAAATTATAAAAATCGTGAGATAAAACCATACACATTTACGAGAGTTATCCACAAAAAAATGTATTGAGTTGGTTGGAAACTCTCAACCCTGATCCAGAGACACAGACTCCGAATTTTGAGAACGAAATATTTTATTGTGAAAACTCGCCAATTTTAGAAACGATTAAACTACTCCTCCCCTGGTCCAAAACAAGTGTCGTTTTGGACTTTTAAATTTTATCCAAAATATATGTCGTTTTAAGTTTTTTAGGCAATTTAATAGATTCATTAATGAAAAGTGTTATTGAAAATTATATTTGTTGACTATTTTTTCTTTCAAACTCTCCATTTATTGGTTAAAAAAGTTGATAAGCATTTAATAAATGATAAGATTTAGAAAAAAAATGTATAAAACCAATGATAATTAACATTTTACTTAAAAATTATATACAAAGCTAAAACAACACTTATTTTGAATTAGAGGGAGTAGTTTCGAACATATTTCCCATAGTTTATAAGATAATCAAAACAAATCCTAACTAGTCTAACATTTCCCATAGTTTATAAGATAATCAAAACAAATCCTAACTAGTCTAACTTAATTATTTTGACTTATCATAATCCAATTTCTTTATTTCTTTATTTACATTTATTTATTTATATGCAACCGATGAAAATCGAAAATTCGAACATTACCGTTTTTGTGGTGTGCCCTGCAAGACTCCAACAGTACACACTCCCCTGACGCTCTTTCCACTCCCATAATCCCATCGCCCTTTCCGTTTCCCGTGTCTTTCCTGCAAATCCAATTTCTCCCTTCCCCTAACCTAGAGATTTTTCTTATCTCGCATCGGAAATCCAAAATCTCAGGTCCGGCAATGGCTAATCTAATATCGTCGTCCTCCGACCTGGTCTCGTCTTTGCAGCCACTGGACGGCGACGGCCACAAGGCGGAGGACCTCGCGAAGCAGTGGCTCGAGTTGCAGTCTCAAAGCCAGTGGATGAAGGAGGAGAATGAGCGGCTCGTCGCTCACAATCTTGTGCTCGAGGAGCGATGCCGAGGCCACTTGAGGTCCTTGGAGGATAAGGAGGAGGAGATCATCAGACTGAAGGAAGAGGCCGTGTCCATGTCCGGGACAGGGGGGAGATGGAAGAGCAAGTATGAGCGGGTGAAGGATGAGTATGAGATTGGAGAGAGGAAGTGGAGGGCGGAGTTGGGGAAGGCTGAGGAGAAAATTAGGTATTTGGAGGTGGAGTTGAAGAAGCTGGAGATCGATCTCATGACCGCGAGGAGAGCTGTGGAAGGTGGTGGTGAGACTGTTGACAAGATGAAGGCGGAGGTCGAGCAGTAGAAGTGTCTGGTCGGGACTCGGGGATAAGGATGGTGCAATTGCTGTGCTTGAACGGAAGTATGAGGCTTCAGAGATGGAGAAGAGGAAGATTGAAAAGGAATTGGGGGATCGGGTCATCAAATTGGAGGAATCAGTTGCGAACTGGGTCGGGATGGAGGCTAAGGGGAATACAGATTTCAGCGTCTCAGGTATATAGAACAATTTGTTTCTCTGCCATGTTTAAGATGTTACTTAATCTGTTCTACTTCTTGAATTGATGAGATCCAACATGTTTATCTGGAAGAGATCATAATAGATGAGAAGCTGAAAAGTTGTAGCTAAAGACATCAGCACCACAGACTACTAATTGTATTGAATGTGTTTGACTTCTAATTTGGTCCTTTTATTTTTGTTATTGCTGTTTTATTCTGGCCATTGACATTTAGAGTGTTCTCCTCTAGTTCAAACACTTGAAACCTAGTGTGTTCCTTGCATTCATGTCAAAGGTGTTATCCTCTTTTTGTTGTAGGTGACAAAGTAACCATGTCGGGGTGGTTGAGCCGGAAAGGATCTCAGGGTAGTACACGATGGTCCCCGGTTCGACTTCCGGGTATGGCCGTTCTATATTTACCAAAATCAGGTAGGTGACAAAGTTGTTGGTAAATCTCTCATTGAACCAAAAAAGGAGAATTTAGATGAAGACATTGGTGTAAAGCATGACAGGGAGTTTGTTGCTAACGTTATTGGAAATGGGAAGGAGGTATCATCTGCGCAGAAATTAACAGATTCTTCCATTGTTTTTCTCAGCGACGATGAAGAGGAAGAGAGTTTAACTCCTCCCATTGGTTTTCGCTGTGTTGCTTCTCCTTTAATTGGTAAAGGTCATGAAAACATTTCAGTTTCTGAAAAACGAAAATCAGAAGCGGGAGCGTATTCTGAAGAGAGGCCATCAGAATCCAAAAGAAGTAAATGTGATGGTTCTAAAGATGGCAAAATGTGGGAGAACTCTGGCAAGATGTTCCGCGCATTTACAACCAATGTCAAACTTAGCATGAAGGCAGTTTGTGCTCTCTACCGGAAGCACAAGTCTCTAGGTGTTTGGAAGAACCATTCGGATGGCAAGAGTATATTGAAGCCAGAACATGAGAAAAGGTGTGTCAACCTATGGTATTTTTAGTATATTATGCCACACTAGATTGGATGAGTTGTTATCAAATGCACTTTCAAATATCAAAAACTCCATATAGTTAATTTTACATAACTTCTATTAGGTGACTAAACTTAGCAGAATAAACACTGGTTATGGTTGAAGGAATGTTCTGTACAACAAAGCTTAATATTTTTCTTTCAAAATGGAAGGTATTTTTTTTTATTGCATCCAAGTTCTGTATCGTGCCATTGGCATTCGATCAAATGACCTGCCCTTATTAGAAGTGTATATGATTTGCCTTCCTGGTTGCTTTTGTTGTAAATATTTGCTGAATATATGTTTTGGTCTCGTTACGATGAACAAATTATCTCATATGTGGTCACTTGCTTCATCCTTCTTGTATGAAGATTCAGATAATACTCAAATATATTGTGGATTGCATGAAATTCATCCCTTTCACTTCCTACCCAATAACATGCATTAGAGTATCCTAAGCACAAGAATTTTGCTTCTGCTTATTTGTATAATCTTAACAGAATCCTTTTCTTGTATATTTCTCAGCAGTGTTGAAATAGGGGAATTCCTTACTGCCAGGGATCCTGAAGGCAGGATGAAGAAGTCATTAGCTGAATTGAACCGATACCCAAGAGGCGTTGAGCTTTGTAGGGAGTATTCTAGGTCCTATTGCAAAGTGTTGTTCGAGATCTATAGCAGCGATCAGGATCCATTCTTCAGCTGAATTAAAACAATACCCAATGTGTTGTTCGAGATCTATAGCAGCAATTGGGATCCATTGTTTTAGCCCTTAAAAAGATTCAACTGATGCCCCTTTCTGCCACGGGTTAACATTCCACATTTCCATTCTTTTGTCATATGCAGAATCTTTTGTAAGTTGGTGACTTCTGATGCAGTAACCAGAGAGGGTCTGTATAGATTGCAGTCTAGATATATGCCCTCATTTCCTAGGGCTTCTAATTGTTGGTAGAATTATTAGCTGTAATTTGGATTAAATAGTAATCTGGGTTGAGGATGTAAATAATCTAAGCAAATACTTTTTTGTTCCTTTGGTATACATTGCAAGACAATGATATGAATTGCTTCACACTACTCCTGTGTTATCTTTTGTTTCTTTCTGTTTTGGCTCAAGCAATGGCTTTCTGTATCTGATCTGTGACGAGGTGTTGAGCTCCTCGGAGGACAGTTTGTGTAGAGAGACAGGAAGTGGATGGTGTTTTGAAGTATACGACGAAAATTTAGATGAATGGTCAATTTCTAGGATGGAAAGCATCAAGCTTGTAGCTTTAAGATGTAAATGAATGTAATATTTGAATCAATGTTGAAGAAACTGGTTTCCCCTACACACTCAATTAACCTCAATAGGTACACTAACCAATGCTTGTACAAAAGACTAAAAAATTTGGATTCGGAAAATTTGCACGCCCTCTTTGTTCTTCTTTATATTGCTTGCTGAATGTAGTGCTCAAAATCTACTAAAGTTTTAATGATCTTAATTCAGCTACAAGCGTGCATCAAGTGGAGGACGAATCAAACCAAAAAAGGTTGAAACTTTAACCTCAGTTTCCCCATTAACAGCAAGTGATGATCACTTTCTGTAGGCTCTAGTTGACAGATGGACTTGCCAGAGATTGATCTTTGAGCAATCGTCTTGTGGGACCCCCTTCAACCTTGATTCATCATCAACAACTGCTTGTTTCACAAATTTCAGCAAGTCCTGCAGATGAACTCAAATGAAATAGTTTTACTGTCTTGATTGCAACAGAAAAATACTAAATTGACAGTGCTATTTCAGCTCACACCCTTTTTTTTAACTAGTGAAAATAAAACCATCAATTCATAAGAATTTTAATTTCCTTCTTTCCTGTTAAAATTATCATAGTGGTTGAATGCCACTCTCTCTTATAATTCAATTGTTTGGTTGGAGTTTTTCTAACCAGCTGTACCTACTGAAATTCCTAGTTTGCTCAACTGATCTGTTTTTATTAAATGCCATTTTTTTTATCCCTAGCTATGATATGTATATAATGTTAAACTGCATTACAAGATATTCTGCAAGATAACAAAACCAAATGATTGAAGACAAACCTGCTTGGCGCCTTGAGTTGGCGAGAGGCGGCCCCATCTCTCGGGATCCCATAGAATTGAGCTGTTAAATGCAAAGGTTGAGATAGGAATCTGAAGCTCTTCTTCAGTTTGATTGTTCGCCTTCTTCAGACGCCATCCAACAACCTGTGATGACCGGCAAACTGGCCCTTCAACGCGCACCTTCTTCCGTGCTCCTGCCAGTTTAGCTAGAGGCCATGTCCCAAACACCCTGCAATGCCAAGTATCCAAATCACTGTCATACACAGAAAGGTATTCCTTAAGTCCTTAACTAATCAGATACCTAAAGATATCTTCGTTACCATTTTTCAACTTGCTGTCTTATCATAAACAACATTAGTTTGTTAAGGTTTGGTGAGGGTGTGGGCCACACCTTCTCAAACCTGCAACCTAACCAAACTCTTTATTTTTTCCCATTAGGAATCTAGAATCTTTTCACCAACAACAAGAATATGAATCACACCATATATTTATCATTTTTTTTCTTTGTGTTGGGTATTGTTTATTAGGGTAAAATCAATCTAAAGTCCCTATAATTTGGAGAAAATTACAAATGGGTCCCTTAATTTTATTTTATTTCACAAACAGGTCCCTGAACTTTTTTTTTTCCAATTAAATCCATAAACTTTGGAGAAGATTACAAATTTTTCATGAAATTTTTTCATAAAAAAAAGTTTAGGGACCCATTTGTTTGCCAGATTTATATGATGAAACAAATTGACAGAGGGAAGAAGAGGAATCATACTCTATAGCTCTGATCTCGTTGAAGAAGCTGAGATCATAAACATTCGAAAGAACAGCGAAATGAACGATCCCACTGAGCCTGTGATGCTCAATATGATCGAGAGCCAGGTTCCTCTGATGATCCATCTCAGCTTCTATGTTGGTGAAGTTCTCCTTGAACACCAGGTGCCTATACATGACACCTGTCTTCCTCAACACATCCGATACATTCGACGTCTCCAACATGGACTCCACAACAATCCACAGAAGTGGTGACTTGACGAGCTTCAGAGTGGTGGCCATCCTCCTCAACAGGACCTCTCTTAGGCGATCTCTAGCGTTCGTTGGAGTGATCACAATTACTTGCTTGCTTGGCCTTGTGTCAAACGACTCGTCTTCATCGTCTAGCCTCTCTTCAACCTCTCTAAGAGGGTGATTGCTTTCAACCAGGCTTCTATTGAGGCTGCCTTGTTGCTCTAGTGGTGTTTGTGCCATGGCGGTTTTTCGTACCTCTTCAATGGGCTTGGGTGCTAGCTGGATCATTGAAGGGCTCGTCGCGAACGAGGGCTTACCCATTGGAGAAAAGCCTGTGAAGAATCCCATGACAAAGCACAAGGAGAAATGGATGAAGGCCTTCTTGCACAAAAGAGCCTTCTTCTTCGGCCTCTCCATTGCGCCCTCAAAAACCCGGAAACAAGAACTATGCTGGACAAACAATTCAGCAAGAAAAGAAGTGGTGGCAGGAAGGATCAAGAGGGTGTGTTGAGTGTGTTCTTGTGGAGTTTCTTTTATTTGCAATTTGTTAGTTTTTTAAAATTGTTTTTCTTTTTGGGAAGAGGTCAATGATTGGTACTTGCTAACTCTAATTGAGTGATATTATAAATTGTGTGAGGTTGAGGAATTAATATGCCTTGTTGATGAATTTGGTTGGGTGTGTGGGGTTAGTAGAGAGGGTGATGGTTGCTTCAACAAGTCATCTCTTGAAGTAAAAGATAGCTTTCATGGAAGGTGCAAAGGGAAGAGGGTGACTTTGAGAGTTGCCTTCACCAAATGGTTGTTAGAGATGTATGCAAATCACCTAAAAGTGTGCATTTTTAATGAGGTTGATTTGTATATTGAGAAATGATTTGTCACTTAATCTGGTTGACCATATTTATACATATTGAAATTAGGGTTCAAATTGTATTCGTCCTTAGTTTACATCCCCAACATGCTTAATGTAGTTTCGCCTAGATTCGTCTTTGCGTTTCCGCTTGTTTTTCTGCACTTTTCTGTTTTCTATTGTATGTATCGATTGGCTTTTGTCTCCCGACTTGTCGACCTCTCGAGTTTCAAATATATCGGATCTCGAATTCTTACTTCATCCAAAAAAAAGTCTCCCTGTGAATCAGATGATTTGAACTATTATTATATGAATCAACCAACAAACACATGGGAGAAGAGATTTTAAATTTATGATCATACCATATCCTATTTTACACTAATAAAAGTAGACGTGCATTCACATTCATTGATGGATCATCTCAGCGCACTAAAATAATTTGCTGGGCGTCCTTCAAGTATGCATACACTACATACAGACACACACAACGTGCATACCAAAAGAGCTTATTAACTGACAGCACATTATCCATAGTTTGATTCCAAAATTGTACACATAGAAGTGCAGATTAGGGTTTGAAATTGGGGATTTTAAGTGGAACCCATTTCTGTTGGCACCCTTTCAGTCTTCCAATGAACGAAAACAAGACAAAAAAAGGGAAGAGCAAGTCACAAAATTTGATGCTGCAATTGTAAACTTTTGAGTATATTTTGGTTCCTATAACAGCACTAGAGACTGCAAGAAAACGAACTCATCGGCGAAACAAAGAAAAGCTTGGCTGCGTTCAATAAACACCATTCATTTCCTATAAATTACATTACAAAAGCAGTGCAAGATAAGACGTTCGCATTTTCATGAGCTTCGGGACCAAATGGGTAGGAACACAATTCCACTTTTAACTCTATGGCTTCTGATCCTTGGTTTCTGGCATAGTAGAGATAGAATCCCGGTGTGGCCTGTGCTTCTTCCACTTCTTCTTAGGCAAGGACAGGATCCAAGGCGGAACCTCACACCCAGATTGAACCATGACATTTGCCACATTTCGCAAATACGGGACATCTTCTTCCGTGTACAATGTTATTGCTTCTCCGCTTCTCCCAGCTCTTCCTGACCGGCCTGCAAAAAAGCCGCGAAGGGAAGAATACAACTTTTAGGTAATAGATCAATGACATTTTATATTCATTTTTGGGTAAAAGAAAGACAAGAAATGATCTACAAATGAGGGCTGAAATAAAGATAAACAGAAGAATAAATTGGGGAAGAAAAGAGTATTCCAGTTATCACAAGAAATCACAATTGAATACCCAATTTCTAAGGCCATCTAAAGAGCACTTCAGGGTAGCCACATACCAATTCTGTGAATGTAAGCAGCTGAAGACTCTGGAAAATCGTAGTTGATGACACAGTTAACGCCTTTGAAATCCATTCCCCGAGCAATTAGATCAGTAGCTATCAAAACCCATGTTTTTCCAGCTCTAAAATTGTCAACAGCATTCTCTCTCTGCGCACACAACACAAATGAACTCAGAAACAGATGGAAGCATGATTGTTACTCGTGAGTAAAAGGACAGTGTACCCAGTACTCACTGTATATAAACAAAATTATGTACACACTACTGAAAAATCTGAATCTCCCAATCTAGCTACCTCCACCAACTTAATATTGCGGCATTAATAAATGCTATGTGGGGAGTTCAAGATTTACTTGCATACATTACCAATTCTTTTCTTGTGAACTTTTAACCCACCCCCTTAGGTACATGTAAGTATGTAACTAGCCTCAGTCATAATGGAAATATGAATTACCTCGGGCTGAGAGAGATCAGCATGGATTACATCAGCTTTAACGTCGCTAAATACAAGCTCTTTGTACAGCTCCTTTGCTCGCTCTTTAGTTTGGACAAAGATCAAGATAGGTGGATTCCAGCTCTGGCCATTAAAAAAATACCACCAAAGTAAACAACAAAAATTCAAACAAATACATATCTAAAAGAAATAATCAAGTTGTTGAAAGTTCTATACTATGCTTCAGCTTTAGGTAACACGCATCATATTGAAATGCCGACCCAAGTAGTCGATTTGCCATATAACACGAGTTTGAAAATTTGGGAGGCAAAACATAATCTTTACTTTCCATTCAAAATTCTGAAAACAACAATCTGTTTCAAGGTTAGAGTCCATTTTGAAACGGTAACATCAGACACAATCAAATTGAAAATTAAGTGGATCAAATGTTGAAGATTAAGTGTACAAGGAATTTTGCATGATACCAAGACTCCAAAAGTCATCTCAAATATAATCAAACATAATAGGTTCTTTCTCTTAAATAGCTGAGCAATCTTTGATATATACAGCTAGTTTATGCTATATAGCAGAAAGAATACCTCAGCAAAACTTTGACGAATTGCAAGAAGCTTTCCTTGCTCAGTCCCAGCAAAAACCAACTTTTGCTTTATCAAGTCAGAAGCTGAATTCCTATTTAAGGTAGTTTAGAAATATAATACAGGTAATAAGAGCAACAGAAAAGAAAACAAATTCAAACCCAACCAAAAATACACAACTCAAAGATATCCCTTAACAAGACAGTAAATCAGTGACATTTTAGAACTTTTTTAATCATCATCGCTGATCCAGTGACTAAAAAAAAAGATAGCAGAGATAGGACTCAAAGAGTTTCAGATACGAAAGGTTCCCACATAATCTGAAAACCCACATGTCAACAAAGTTTTTTTTTTTAAAATGTACGATAAACTGCCCAACAGTTCAACATCATAGCAACTTTAGAACTTAGAAGAGTACCAAGTCGCATTTTGCCATTATAATGAGGTTCAAATGAAATTGGAAGCCGACATTAGCATTATATTAACTTATCTTACTTTTTGCCCACAATAACCCGGACGGCATCATGCATTATTGTTCTTGCCAGTTCTTCCACGGTATCAGGTAGTGTAGCACTGAACAATGATCGTATTATTGAAGGATTTGAACATGCTTTGACCACAAGATCAATCTGCTTTACATATCCAAGCTCAAAGAGTTTATCTGATTCATCCAGAACAAGGAACTCAACCCTGCGTTTTCAGCATAGGTAAAAGGAATGTCAAACACCGTAACTGGTTATAGTTTAAGATATGATGCAACAAGGACAAATAACCAACAATTAAATGATTCAGATATTGCCATAATGCAAGGACAAAATTTCAGTATCACCCATAGAAGTAACAAGCAAGTCCAGCTCAGGTTAGAGTAATGGCCACAAGGGCCTTCTTCCTCTTACTACCAGCTTGAAATTCATTTAATTTATTTCTGTTTTGTTTTCAAGATCTATATCCTACACACTTCATGTAAGGAAGTGCACACAAACTGATACAAGCTACAAAAATAAGCATGGCACTAAGCAACTCAAAACCTTATTCTCATCGAGGAAGCAAGTTTAAGTTCAATAGTGCTGGACAGTAGCTAAAATGCATGTACTGGGAGCAATCAAAATTAAAATGTAAATTGTGCTTGTTGATTCATATATTTATACTGACCTACTCAAATCAAGTTTCCTTTTTTGGACTTGAAATGCCAAGCGAAGAGGTGTTGAAATCAGAATATCACATGGCATTTTTGAGAAATCTTTACTTCTTGAAAGCTCTTTTGTCAATAATTTGATATAAAATTTCTTTCCTTTGGCCAGCTTCTTGCATTCTCTTGTAGTCTGGGAAGCTAGCTCCCGAGTTGGGCAAAGTACAACAGCGCGAACACCATCTTTTAAACCTTGCTGGAAAATGAAGACATTAGAAAAGCAGATACCCAGATATGAATTTCTATATCCCTAGAAACCTTGGATGAATAGTCATCAAAATATCATCTTAAGAATTCCAAGAAATACCCAAGAAATACCTTTAGTTTCATCAGAATAGGACAGAGGAAGGCCAAGGTTTTGCCAGAACCAGTTGGAGCACAAGCAAAACACTCTCTTCCCTATAGGCAAAAAGTGATTGGGAAGTGAGCGTGAAGGAATACAGCCATGCAAATAATAAGAACTAGAAGCATTGTTATTTATGCCAGAGAAGAAAGCAAGGGATTGAAAAGGACAGTCAGAATGGAAGATCATACAGATAGAAGAATTGGAATAGCCTGCCTTTGAATTGGACTCGGTTCCTTGTATCCAAGTTCCACAAACTTGCGTAGTAGATACTGCTTGCACTTATATCTGTAAGAGGAAAAATGAGCATCAATATTCAATTTGCAGGTATAACTATATGATGAACATTCATTTTCAGGTTGCACACTGCAATCATTCATGGCAATTACATAGTCAAGATGGAAAGACAGCACTAATATAAACCATACAATCAATTGAAAATTATTGGTTTGAAAGCAAGACAGTCACAACTGACGAAAAACAATTGGTTAGTTTTTAAAATGTATAGCAAGCTTCATCAAACTTGAGCATTACCTAGTTCTCAAGTCTTCAAAACTTTGAAGTGGAGATGGAATGTTACCCCCAGAGACATGGATATTGTAGTTCTTGCGCATTACAGCATCATGCTAAAATCAGGAAGGAAAATAAAAAGGACGTTTCAGATGTGTCAGTAGAACACCAAACCACCACAAAGATAAGGTAAAAGATGAAACTGCATGGAGAATATTAAAGTCAAAATAAGAGCATTCCCAAAGAAAGTATGAGAGAAGAAACACCTCAAGTTGCCGATAAGCTTCCTTCCTTCTCATAGTGAGCTCATCCTCAAGCTTTTCATTATGTGCAGCTTGATCCAGTGAGCTAGAACTTTTAAAAACATTGAAGCCTTCCACTGATTTGGGACAAATGTGATTCAAAAAGGCAAGTCCAATGTTAGACCATGTTTAACAGCTTCAATCACCACATTTTAAAAAAACAATAATAATAATAATAAGGGAAACTTCAAATCACCATTAGCTGCTGTTTTCCTTTTTCTCTTTTTCATAAATGGTTTCTCCTCATCTGGTTCATATTTCGTCAATTCAGTAGGGACTGTAACCTCTTGTACATCTTCACATTCCTTCTCCTGAACACATGACGGATATCCTTGTAAGACAAGGGCAGAACAATGACTGATTGACTGTAGTTACAGCTCTGTAATCCAGCACAGAAACAAATGCAATTGACTACATTCCCCATTTCCCCGACAAATGCAATTCACTGAATGCAGGTAAATCAAGTTCCCCGACAAGCTATAAACATCTCAATATTCAATCAATTTCGTGTCTTTCTTATAACCTAAAGAACGAAGGTCAAATACTCCATAAACCACAAGCTATCAATTGAACACTACCAACTTCTAATTACAAAGCACATCCGCCCGCTCTACCCGTCCCAAACCCTAACGATAAGAGGAAGGAAATCTCAAAACTATAAAAATATCAAATAACGAGATTAAAGCAATTACAGGAATCAAAATCTACCTTGAAGACTTCGAAATCCTTGGCGAACTTTTTCCGATCAAATTTGATGCCGGCAAACAAGAACGAAGCGTCTCTACTCATTGGCAATTGAGGAAATTGGACAGCAGGGTCTGGAAAGTGCAAATCTTTGGTCGCTGATCGACTGAAGATGCAATAAAATTCAAAGATGGGAGGATGTAGTTGATGGGAAAACTAGGGCAAACGGGCAACTCTCTCTCTCGGCGGAAATCCGGCAAGGGTTTTATGGCTGGAAAGTATATGAAGGAGGGTTTTACGACCGGTTCAAGGGGGAAACCGGTTCAGGGGGGACCGGTTCAAGGAGGGTTTTACGAGAATGACGTGGCTTTTTTGTTTTTCCTTTTTTTCCCCGAGTTAATACGTGGAAAAAAAATCACCACGTTTGGTAAAATTGTTGTGCAGAAGTTGCCGTAAAATCACACAAATGAAGAGGGGAAATGAGGAAATTTGCATCAAATATTCCAACCAAACTTGGGTTAGTAGTAAATAAATGAAATTCACAAAATATCATAACTAAATTATGGATAGGGCACCAAATTTCTGAATGGCATATATTAATTGTAGATGGTGTACTTTCATAAGTTTAACAGCTTGTACAATATTGCTGAATACTTTGGGTTATAAGTGTGATGGGCTAAATAGGAACCCAAGATCTGCTGGTTTTTATGGTTTGGGCTTTGATCCAACCCTAAAGGGCCCTATCTTGTGTAAGCCTAAAGCCCAATCTCGCTAACCCTAGCTGGAGGCCCTTGTCACTGACGATGCACTGCGTTTTGGCTTCAAGGAGTATTATAAATACTCTCTTCTGGCTAAAACCCTAGATGAGTTCCACTGTTCCAAAAGCCGCTCTCCTCTTCACACAAAGGAAGCTGCTCTCCGACGCCACTTCTAGGGTTTCTTCATTTACTGCTTCGTCATCACTCATCCAAGGTCTTCTGATGGTGGTCGATGAAGCTTCTGGTATTTGGGTGCTCGTTTGCTGGTGGATCTAAAGGAGTTGTGTGGATCTCCGACTTCAAAGCTCCTCTCTGAAGTCGTCATCGTCTTGGAAAGGGAGTTCCTCTTCTTTTCTTCTTTATAGGGTTCTAGTTTAGTGTTTCTGCAGATTGTAAGCTTGCTTGTGTTTGTATGCCTCTTGACATTGCCCCTGGATGTAACTCCTTATTCATATTTATTGGATTTAGGGCCTGACTCTCGAGGCCCCGCAGATGTAGGTGAAATACCCGAACTGCGTAAACAATTGCTTGTGTCTTACTTTCTGTTTCTCGCTTTACTTGTTTCGAATCCTTTGCTTATTACTCGTTGATGATACTCTGAAGTCGTTCCTTATATTCCGCATATCCTTTCCTCGTTTGATTGGATTCTACAATTGGTATCAGAGCACTGGTTCCTTAGGGTGTCTTCTCTGTGTGATAATCTGTGTTTCTCCTTAAGTTTTTCAGATCGTGTGAACGACAAGTTCTTAGATCTGTAACTAAGGATCTTTGGGCAAGTGGGTTACTCCTACCTTGCTCTTCTGCTGTGTTTTCTCTTGCTTTTTTTTCTTTTTTAGATCTGGTTGTCGTATCTTGTTATCTTTACATTATGTCTGGGTCTTCTGTTCGAATTAAATCCTATGATGGATGTTCTGACTTTGTTATGTGGCAGGTAAAAATGAAGGCCATCCTCATCAAGGAGAAATGTTGGTCAGCTGTGACTGACAAGTATCCTGACAAGCTTGAGAAAGCTGACAGAGAGAAAATGGACCAGATAGCTCATAGTGAGATCATGATTCGACTCACAGATGAGGTTGCTAGACAAGTGCTTACTAAGACAACCTCCAAAAGTCTTTGGGAGGCTCTGGAAGCTACTTTTTTGGTAAAATCTCTACCTAGCCGCATAAATTTGCTCTGTCGTCTGTTTAACTTCAAAATGGATGCTCACATGTCTTTGAATGACAATCTTGATAAGTTTCTGACTATGATACAAGACCTTGAACGCTGTGGTGATAAAATAACTGAATTACATCAAGCTGTTTTGATTCTGAATTCTCTACCTGCTCAATTTGACACTTTCAAAGATGTTATACAGTTTAGTAGGGAGGATTTGGATAAAACTAAGGTCATAGAAGCTATCATGCAGAAAAATGATGTCATGAAAGTCTTTAAGACAAAGCAAGAAGTTAAAAGTGAAGCTTTGATGGCTAGAGCTAAGTTTAGAAATCAGAAGAAAAATCAGAATAAGAACAAGAAAAATGACAACTCTGACAGCATGAAAACTGAATCTTCTGATAAAACTTCATCTGATAAGAGCTCCCTTAAATGCAAATATTGTTCCAAAGATGGTCATTTAGAAAAAGATTGCTATAAAAGGAAGAAAGATGAGGCTAGGAAGAACAAAGCTGTATCTGCTATTCTTGAATCTCATCCTAACAATTCTCATGAACTGCTATGTGTTGCATCTAATATGTCTGCATCTGATGTTTGGATTATTGACTCTGGCTGCACTATTCATGCTACACCCAATAAGCATTTTTTCTCTTATCTTAAACTGTTTAATGAGGGAACTGTGATGCTTGGGGATCATTCAGTACTGGATATTAAGGGCATAGGGTCTGTTCCTATTAGGATGCATGATGGCAAAGTGAGAATTATTCAAAATGTTAGATGGGTGCCTGAGTTAAGGAGAAATCTTCTTTCTGAAAGTGTGTTTGATGATCTAAACTGTGACATAAATGTTAAGAAAGGCATGAAAACTGTTTCTAGAAATGGAAGGGTTCTTATTAAAGGGATAAAGAGAAAAGGCCTTTATCATGTTATAACTGAATCTGATCAGTCTCAATCTGCTTACTTGTCTGAGAAAAAGAAACCCAAGCTCATGAATCTTGCTCAAACTTTGCTCTGGCATAACAGGCTTGGCCATGTTGGCAATAAGGGCTTATTTGAGTTATATAAACATGGAGTTTTTGATTCTAAGCCTGCTCATATTGATTTCTGTGAAAATTGCATTATGGGAAAGCATACTAGACTGGCTTTTAAATCTTCTGCTTATTCTGCTAATCTCCCTCTTGAGTATGTACATGCAGACCTCTGGGGTCCAGCACAGGTGGATACTATAGGTGGGAAAAGATACTTCCTATCTCTTGTAGACCATTACAGTAGAAAGGTCTGGATTTACTTGCAGAGGACAAAGAATGAAGCTTTTGATCACTTTAAAAGCTGGAAGGTAAAGGTAGAAAAAGAATCTGGTCATGTGCTTAAATGTTTCAGGACAGACAATGGTCTGGAGTTCTGCAATGCAGAGTTTGACTCCTACTGTAAGCAGCATGGTGTTAAGAGGCACCTCACTATCCCTGGGACTCCCCAACAGAATGGTATAGCAGAAAGAATGAACAGGACATTGCTCAACAAGGCTAGATGCATGTTGATCAGTGCTGGCATGAGGCATTCCCTATGGGGAGAAGCTATTACTACTGCTGCCTACTTGATTAATAGAACTCCCTCATCAGCTATAGATTTTGTAACACCCCAGGAGAAATGGACAGGTAAACCAACAAACCTTGCCTTCCTGAAACCCTTTGGATGTTTGGCCTAGCTATAGCCATAAATCTGATGGCAAGCTCAACCCGAGAGCCCAGAAATGTGTGCTATTGGGCTTCCCAGAGGGTGTTAAGGGGTATAAACTGTTGGTTATCCAGCCTGGGGGGTACAAAGTCATAGTTAGTGGGGATGTTATATTTAAGGAAGATGTCTTTTATTTTAGAGAATTGCAAACCACTTCCCTTGACACTAACATGCAGCTGGCACCTGAATCAGATAGCAGTGCAACTCATTTCTATATGCCATCAGATCATGATGACAATGACTCTGAGTTTGACAATGGTCACTCTCCCAGCAGCAACTTGTTACCAAATGAAGGAGATCAACCCGAAGAAGTACAACAAGGACTGGATAACAATCAGGGAGTTTCCTCTTCCTCTCAATCCCCTGCTCCCTCTGTTGACATTTCATCTTCTTCTCATATCTCTTCTTCTCATGCTTCTGTTTCTGACATGAATGATATTGATGTGTCTTCTTCTTATATCCCTGAAGTTCCTGACCTTACTCATTATCAACTCACTAGGGATAGATCACCTAGGGTTAAGAAACCAAACAAAAAGTATGAGAGTAACATTGTTGACTTTGCTGTGCTTGTTTCTGAAGCTGTGAAATCATTTGTTCCTGATTTATATGAACAAGCTATAAAATGTCATCATGCTCATGAATGGAAACTTGCAATGCAAGAAGAAATTGAATCCATGCATCTTAATAACACCTGGTCTCTTGTCAAAAAACCTGATAGGGCTAGGACTATTGATTGCAGATGGATATTTAAATTAAAAGACAGCTCTAATCCTAGGGAACCTCCTAGGTATAAAGCTAGACTTGTTGCAAAAGGCTTTACTCAAAAATTTGGTGAAGATTATCATGATATCTTTGCTCCTGTGGTAAAGTACAAAACCATGAGACTCTTGCTTGCCATGACTGCAGTTTATGACTATGAATTAGAACAAATGGATGTTAAAACTGCATTCTTACATGGTGATTTGCATGAAACTATCTACATGAGACAACCTAAAGGCTTTATTGATCGTGCTAATCCTGATTTTGTTTGTAAACTGCATAAATCCATCTATGGTCTCAAACAATCCCCTAGGCAGTGGAACAAGAAATTTGATTCATGCATGAAATGCCTTGGTTTCTGTAGAAGTGATGTTGATCCTTGTTTATATTTCAAAGATGTCAAAACTGATGATCCTCTCTTTGTGCTCCTTTATGTAGATGATCTTCTTCTTATTTCCAAGACAATCTTAAAGATTGACAAGCTGAAAACCAACCTGAAGAAGAACTTTGATATGAAGGACCTTGGATCTGCTCAAAAGATCTTAGGCATTAGCATCACTCGAGATAGAGCCAAGAGACTTATCTGGCTGTCACAAACAGATTACCTTTTAAAGGTGCTAGAAAGGTTCAACATGAAGGGGGTAACACCAAATGCTATTCCACTTGGAGCTCACCTTGATCTTTCTAAGCTCAAATCTCCTATGTCAGCCTCTGAAGAAGCAAAAATGAAAGGGATCCCCTATGATGCAGCAGTGGCATCCATCATGTTTGCAATGATATGCTCAAGGCCAGATCTCTCCTTTGCTATGAGTGCTCTTAGCAGGCACATGTCTAACCCTGCTGAGAGGCATTGGGTAGCCATGAAATATCTTTTGAAATATATTGCAGGGTCTTTAAATCTTGGTCTCATGTACTCTAAACACGGTTCTAGCTGTGGACTGTCTGGATTTGTTGATGCAGATTATGCAGGGAACAAGGACAATAGGAAGTCTACTACTTCCTATGTCTTCACTTGGGCTGGAAACTGCATATCTTGGAAATCACAACAGCAACCAATAGTGGCTTTATCTTCAACCGAAGCTGAATACATAGCTGCCACTGAAGCTTGCAAGGAAGCCATATGGTTACAGGGAATTTTGAGGGAAATTCAAAGAAAGAACTACAAGACTGTCTTGAACATAGACAGCCAAAGTGCTATCTATCTCTGTAAAGATCCCATGTACCATGAGCGCACCAAACACATTGACGTTCGTTTCCACTTCATCAGGAAGAAAGTGGAGAAGAAGGTCATCCTCATTCAGAAGGTTGCTGGGGACTTGAACCCAGCTGACTTTGGCACCAAAATTGTCTCTGCTAACAAGTTTTTGTTTTGCAGAGACTTTCTTCATATCAAAGATATGACTTAAGCCCTTAAATGGGTTAGGGTCGAGGACGGACCCAGAGACTCTAAATCCTGCTAAATTGTTTGCATGATATTCATTGTAAACTTAGGAAATTACAGGGGGCAATTGTAGATGGTGTACTTTCATAAGTTTAACAGCTTGTACAATATTGCTGAACACTTTGGGTTATAAGTGTGATGGGCTAAATAGGAAACCAAGATCTGCTGGTCTTTATGGTTTGGGCTTTGATCCAACCCTAAAGGGCCCTATCTTGTGTAAGCCTAAAGCCCAATCTCGCTAACCCTAGCTGGAGGCCCTTGTCACTGACGATGCACTGCGTTTTGGCTTCAAGGAGTATTATAAGTACTCTCTTCTGGCTAAAACCCTAGATGAGTTCCACTGTTCCAAAAGCCGCTCTCCTCTTCACACAAAGGAAGCTGCTCTCCGACGCCACTTCTAGGGTTTCTTCATTTACTGCTTCGTCATCACTCATCCAAGGTCTTCTGATGGTGGTCGATGAAGCTTCTGGTATTTGGGTGCTCGTTTGCTGGTGGATCTAAAGGAGTTGTGTGGATCTCCGACTTCAAAGCTCCTCTCTGAAGTCGTCATCGTCTTGGAAAGGGAGTTCCTCTTCTTTTCTTCTTTATAGGGTTCTAGTTTAGTGTTTCTGCAGATTGTAAGCTTGCTTGTGTTTGTATGCCTCTTGACATTGCCCCTGGATGTAACTCCTTATTCATATTTAGTGGATTTAGGGCCTGACTCTCGAGGCCCCGCAAATGTAGGTGAAATACCCGAACTGCGTAAACAATTGCTTGTGTCTTACTTTCTGTTTCTCGCTTTACTTGTTTCGAATCCTTTGCTTATTACTCGTTGATGATACTCTGAAGTCGTTCCTTATATTCCGCATATCCTTTCCTCGTTTGATTGGATTCTACATTAATCAACTAGTTTTTATTAATCGCCCGTTGTGCGATTTTTTAATAAATTTTATTATATAAAACACATTTTAATTAATATAAATTACTACTCCGTATAAAGTACATATATGATTTTCAATTGTGTTATATTTTTTAGAATGTAAACATGTATGAATCTTAGATTAATCATATTTGTTCTCTTAATAAAAAAAATGATTAAAATCTATTTTTAATTCAGAATATGACCATGTATGATAAAATAACACCATTTTAATTCAAAATAGGATATGTGTGCGAATCGCATCAGAAATTACAATATTTTATTTTATTTAGGTTTTTAGATCTTATAATACAAAATTTTAGTTTCATTTCTTTCATCTTATCAAAATATGTAATTGTTGAAATTTGACTTCATTGCCTTTTGAAAAAAAAATTGATATTATTTAATATTGAATCAATGCAATCATATATGCGATTGATAAATTTTCCAATATCACTTATTTATCAAGAGATGCATAATATACTGATTAAGCCCCATTTTGAATTTTTGATATACATATCTCATATACTGCACCATACCATGTACAGCATCAATCTTGATATCGATACCGATTCCGATACCTGATATAGCTAAAAATTCAATCACTGATATGAAAAGAAGATGCAAAATAATCTCACTGTTTATAGGCAATAGAGGTCTTCAATTCTTCAACTGAAGAACAAGTCTGAGTATCCAAAACAGCTTCCTCTTCATCAAGCATCATATCACTGTCAGTCTCAAAATCATCATCGCCGCCAATAATTCCCGCCCTGCAAAAGTGCAAAGGCGCTTCCTTCTCACCAGCGCCTCTCTTCGCTCTTTACCGACCGAAACTGCGTGCCGTCGTCTTCTCAGTCCAGCTGCTTGCCCAACTGATCAATTTTCAGAATTTCTACTAGCACTCTGTTTTGCTTAGTTTTTTAGTGTATTTTGTTAGATGATTTTTCGTGTCCCTTCTCCCATTCCCGTCGATCCTTTTAATTGACGTTGAGCTCCTCTCCATTCAATTAGCCGTTTCCCATTAATTATGATTAGCATTCAAGGGTACCCGTTAACTTCTCCTTTTAATATTAATATTAATATCAATATATTCTCCTTAATTAGCTTATAGCCGTTGGAATATTGAATTAGTGGCATAATCAATAGCCCCTTAGATCACTTCGTCGCGTCCCTGTGAGGAAGGGATCTAACGACGCATTTTAGCTTTGGACGGCATTCTGATGGCTTGGGTTGGCTCCTGTTGGCCTTAAAGGTCATTCTTATGGCCCGAATTGGCTTCCGTTTGGCCTTAAATTGGCGAGCTCATGGCCTGAATTGGCTTTCGTTTGGCCTTAAGTGGCGATCTCATGGCCTGAAATGGCTTCCGTTTGGCCTTAAGTGGCGATCTCATAGCCTGAATTGGCTTCCGTTTGGCCTTAAGTGGCAATCTTATGGCCTGAATTGGCTTTCGTTTGGCCTTAAGTGGCGATCTTATGGCTTGAATTGGCTTCCGTTTGGCCTTAAGTGGCGATCTCATGGCCTGAATTGGCTTCCGTTTGGCCTTAAGTGGCGATCTCATGGCCTGAATTGGCTTGGCTATGCTGAAGAGTCGACTCTTTCCTCTAAGCGCAGGTGACTGTTACTCTAGAAACTTCAGAAAAATGAACTACCGGGGGCCTCGTTAAAACCTCTCCGCAGGAAAACCTCGTGGGAAAAAACCATACGGAGAGGAAAAAGAGTACCCCTTATTTATGTCTTAGATACATCACATGAAATTCTAATCTAAACGAAGGAAACTAAATATAAAATAGCTTGAGATGCATGGTATTCCAGGTTCTGGGAATTGGTTTACCACTTGCGTCGGCCAATTTGTAGGCTCCATTACCGAGCACCGAGACCACTTGATACGGGCCTTCCCAATTCGGCCCCAGCTTTCCGTCGACGGGGTTCTTGGTGTTGGCAAGGACGCGTCGCAGCACGTAGTCCCCTTTCTTGAATTCGCGCGGGCGTACGTGCCGACCATGAGCCCTCACTAGGCTGCGTTGGTAAGCTTCCAGCCTGATCGCCGCTTGTTCTCTCTTCTCCTGCAGCATGTCTAAGCTCACCTGGAGGGCTTGATCGTTGCCTCCACGCTCAAAGGCTTCAGTGCGGATTGTTGGCATACCGACCTCTAACGGAATGACCGCCTCTGAGCCGTAGGTGAGTGCGAACGGTGTCTCCCCGGTAGAGTTGCGAGGGGTGGTCCGATATGCCCATAGCACAGCGGGTAGTTCATCCGCCCAATTCCCCTTAGCCTTCTCGAGCCTCTTCTTTAATCCATCGAGGATGGTCTTGTTGGTTGCTTCGGCTTGACCCTTGGCCTGCGGATATGCCACAGAAGAGTAAAAGTTCTTGATCCCGTATCCTGCACAAAAAGACTTGAAAGAAGAGCTATTGAATTGAGTGCCGTTATCGGATATCAAAGCATAAGGAATGCCGAATCGGGTGATGATATGCTCCCATACGAACTTCTTTGTGTTACTGTCTCGTATCCCCGAAAGAGCCTTGGCTTTGACCCACTTGGTGAAGTAGTCGGTGGCTGTGATCATGTACCTCCGGTTCCCCGTTGCCTTTGGAAAAGGTCCAACTAAATCCAGCCCCCATTGAGCAAAAGGCCAAGGACTAGTGATGGGGTGCAAGTCGGCAGCCGGACGATGAATCAATTTTGCAAATCGTTGGCATTTTTCACATTTCCGGGCATAACACTCCGCGTCCTTCTGCATATACGGCCACCAGTAGCCCTGAGTCATCGCCCGAAGCGCAAGTGATCTTCCCGCGGCATGGACGCCACACACGCCCTCGTGGATCTCGAATAACATATTCTCGACCTTGCCCGGTTGAACACATAATAAATAAGGCCCTG
Source organism: Persicaria maculosa (assembly GCA_963922045.1). Classification (NCBI taxonomy): domain Eukaryota; kingdom Viridiplantae; phylum Streptophyta; class Magnoliopsida; order Caryophyllales; family Polygonaceae; genus Persicaria; species Persicaria maculosa. Next base: position 1,175,185 of record OY998252.1, read on the forward strand.
TGAATGACTTTTTGTACAGCGCTCTACTTGGGGATAGCCAAAATCGAGTGGCCTGCAGCCTTATCCGACCGGCTTCCTTCCTGTCCTTCGGGAGCTCTCCGCGATCCAGGAAAGCGATGATCGGATCCATCCAGCTAGGCCCGACATCAGCGTTGTGCACCTCTTCTGCTAGAATGCTCGGCTTCTCCATAACGTCCACTCGAACCGTGTAACCCTCTGTTTCCTTGCTTGATGACGCCAATGTTGCTAGAGCATCGGCGACCCTGTTCTCCTCTCTCGGAATCTGCCCAACCACTGACTCTTGGAAGCTGGCCATCAAGTCCTTAGCTCTCCTCATGTAGGCCGACATCCGTGGTGTTTTAGCCTCAAACTCACCGTTGATTTGGTTGACAATTAGTTGTGAGTCAGAGTACACCGCGATTCTGCTTGCTCCCAACTCAAACGCAGCCTTTAATCCCAGAATCATCGCCTCGTACTCCGCCTCATTATTGGTGGTTGCGAACCCGAGCCTAACCGCTGTCCGAATAACCTCTCCGCTGGGCGCAATCAGCACTATCCCAGCCCCTGATCCTCGGCTTGATTTCGAGCCATCCACCTGCAATTCCCATGCTCCCTGTCGGCCTGGCTGCGCTAGCCACACTTCATCCCTACCCGCTGTCGATTCCTTTGTGAACTCCGCCACAAAATCTGCTAAAACTTGTGCTTTGATTGCTGTTCTCGGGACAAATTTTACCTCATATTGCCCCAATTCCACCGCCCAACGCGCCACCCGACCCGACAAATCAGAGCTCGAGAGCAGTGATTTTAATGGGTGAGCCGTGACGACATTAATCGGGTGAACCTGGAAGTAATGATTGAGTTTCCTCGCAGCCACCACCAATGACAACAACAGCTTCTCGAGCGGGGGATATCTTGTCTCAGAGTCGATCATGGTCTTGCTAATATAGTAGACTGGCCGCTGCAATTTCCCCTCCTCCTTCACAAGGACAGCACTCACGGAATGCTCAGAGACGGCAAGGTAGAGGCTCAGCGGTTCACCCGAACTCGGTGTCGTCAGTATAGGCGGCGTTTGCAAATACCTCTTTAATTCGATCAGCGCCTGCTCGCACTCGTCGTCCCACTGAAACAGGCGTCCCACTCTCAATAGCTTGAAGAAGGGATTGCACTTGTCGGACGATCGACTGATGAATCGATTCAACGCTGCGGCCATTCCGGCAAGCTTTTGGACCTCTCTCACGTTGCTCGGACTCTGCACAAGTTGTAGCGCCTGAATCTGGTCGGGACTCGCCTCTATTCCTCTCCTTGTCACCAAGTGGCCTGGGAATTTCCCTGAGCTGACACCGAAAGCACATTTAGAAGCATTTAGTCGCAGGTTGACAGCCCTCATTCTGTCAAAAACTAGCTGCAGGTCAGACAAATGCGAGCTCTCTTCCTTACTCTTAACGACCATGTCGTCGATGTACACCTCTACCTTATCCCCGATCAGACTCCCAAACAGATTCATCACCATACGCTGATAAGTGGCCCCGACGTTCTTTAACCCGAACGACATCACTTTATAACAAAATATACCCCTCGGAGTCATAAAGGCGGTTTTCTCTTGATCAAGTTCTGACATTGGAATTTGATGATAACCTCTATAAGCATCAAGGAAACTCATACGCGCATGACCGGAAGTAGCATCTACCAGCTGATCGATCTTCGGTAGTGGGAACATATCCTTTGGGCAAGCCTTGTTCAAGTCGGTAAAGTCGACACAGACTCTCCACTCCCCATTCTTCTTCTTGACAACAACCGTATTGGCTACCCATGTGGGGTAGCGCACCTCCCTAACTGCATCTGCTTCCAACAGTTTGTCGAGTTCTGCTAATACGGCCTCGGTATGTTGGAGGGATGATCGTCGTGCTCTTTGAACCACGGGCTTCGCATCCGGCTGAACATTGAGTCGGTGACACGCGATGTCCGGATGTAGCCCCGGCATCTCATACGGGCTCCAGGCAAACAAGTCTCGATTTCGCCTAAGGAGGCTTACCAATTCCTCTCGCTCTTCACCTGCAACGTTTGATCCAATTAAAAAATACTTAGAAGGTTCAAATTCACTTACATTAATTTTCTGCAGCCCTTCAATTGACTTTTCTTTGGGCGCCAAACCCACTTCTTCTAAAATTTGTGGCATTGGTTGCACCGTGTATGTCCCCGGCTCCTTCCCGTAGTCCTCCTCGTCCTTTCGAGATGTCGTAGTATCTCCTCGAACTCGGACCACCTTTCCTTCATGCGGGAATTGGATCATTCGGTGAAGCGTTGAAGGTACCGCACCCATGCTATGAATCCACGGGCGTCCGACAATCACGTTGTAAGAGGATGGTACGTCCACAACAAAGAACTCCGTCTCGACAACCTTTCCGCCCAGCTGCACTGCTTCTTTTAATACTCCCTTGGGCCAAACAGGAAAGGCTCCTAGGCCAACCAATTGGGTCGACACCGGCGTCAGGTCCTGCTGCGATTTCCCCAACTTGGAGAAGGTTCCGAAAAACATGATGTCGACCGAGCTCCCAGAGTCCACTAGAGCTCGCCGGACCTCGAAACATCCAATCGAGAGCGTTAACATCAGTGGATCGTTATGAGGAAATTGGACCTTCTCAATGTCTTCATTTGTGAAACTCAAGCTCACTGATGGCTCTTTTCTGCGCCTTTTTATGCCTCCCCTTTCAGCTTTCATGATCTCAAGGCCGTGGCAACTCGTCCTATAGTCTCGTCGAGCATCCGTTCCCCTTCCCGGTTTGATATCAACCATGTAGATTACCTTCCTTGGCTCGCCTCCGCCCCGGTTTGCAGCTTCACGATCGGGCTTGACAAGTGCATCTTCATGCCTTCCATTCGTCCCATCCTGCACAAAATCCTTCAAATAGCCTTTCTCGGCTAAATATTCAAGGTATTGCTTGAGTGTTCTACACTCCTCGGTCATGTGACCTTGCTCTCGATGAAAGGAACAGAATTTGCTCATATCACGATTCGACGGGTCGCCTCTCATTTTAATTGGCCATCTAAAGAAAGGCTTATCCTTGATTTGGGTTAGAATTCGATAAATCGGAATTTTAAAAACAGTACTAACCGCAGCATTAGGCTCCCTTGGAGGCAATCCCCGTTCACAGTGTGAGTCCCTTTCGAAACGGTTCCTCTCCCTACCACTGTTAGGGACACGTTGTTTGCGTCCCGGCGACAAGGATCTGCTGTCACGGGCCTTTCCTTTGTCCTCTTCTAGCTTCGCATATTGTCGGATACGCTCCTGCAATTCGGGCATACCTGAAGGTGTTCTCAACGTCAAGCTCTCCCTTAGCCGACACTCCCTAGGGAGGGCCAATCTGAACGCAGCCACTGCGGTGCTTTCGTCGCAAGCATCAATGTCCGAATAGCACTCGAAGAACCGCGAGGAAAAACGCCTTAGGCTCTCGCCCTTGTGCTGTCGGAGGGCAAATAGCGTGTCAACTGAAGCTGGATCCTTGCTGTTTGTGATATACCTGGCGACGAACCTTCGAGCCAATTGATTCCAAGAATCGATCGAGTTAGGCGGCAAGGCGTGGAACCACCTCGACGCTGTCCTACCCAAGCTAGCGGGGAACATCTTGCACATCATGCCATCATTTTCAATCCATAGAGCCATCTTGTGAGTGTACAAGGCTATATGGTTGATGGGGTCGGACTTTCCGTCATATAACTCAAAGGTAGGCGATGAAAACTTATCTGGTCGGCGCTGATTTCTTATGTCCCTAGTAAACGGGGTCGACGTCATTTGAGACAGCTTGGCTTCAGCTTGCTCTTGTACCGACACCAAAGATTCCCCCTGATTGGCGAATAGTTTCAACAATCTATCTTCGGCTTGTCTCACTTGCTTCGAACGCCTTTGTTGCCTGCGAGTTCCCTCATCCGGCTCCCTTGACAGGTTTCGATCTCGCCCCCGCTCGTGGTCACGCATGATACTCCTCTCGTCTTGGTCGATCCATCCATACCAGTGAGCTCCCCGCTCCCCTTGCTCATCCGGGGACTCCTCCCTTTGAACATAGTCTTTCTTAGCGTGAGGGCGATGCGGCATGGGCGCTTGATGCCCCTCCCATCTTCCCTCGTTCTGGACCTCTTCGCGGCTACGACGCCTGCTGACGGTGTCCCTCGTTCTTTCACCGTTGTGCCCGTGTGTGCGCTTTTCGCGCTCGGCCTGTCTCACTCGAGCCCCAGCGATCACACTAGCCACTCTGCGTCCACTGCCTGCATTCTCCTCCCTCGGACGCTTGCCCAGGGACTTTTCCAAGCGCGAATTCTGGAGGCGCAGCATAGCGATCTCCTCTCTCGACGCCTCCAATTGGCGACCTTGCTCCGCCAGTTCTTCCTCCAGTTCAGCCTCCCGAGTGAACGGGTCTCCGTTCCCATTCGGAGGTTCTAGTCTCCCTTCCATTCCCACGGACGGCGCCAGATGTTTTGCTTAGTTTTTTAGTGTATTTTGTTAGATGATTTTTCGTGTCCCTTCTCCCATTCCCGTCGATCCTTTTAATTGACGTTGAGCTCCTCTCCATTCAATTAGCCGTTTCCCATTAATTATGATTAGCATTCAAGGGTACCCGTTAACTTCTCCTTTTAATATTAATATTAATATCAATATATTCTCCTTAATTAGCTTATAGCCGTTGGAATATTGAATTAGTGGCATAATCACACTCTTTGTGAATCACAACCTAGTTCAACAGGGAATTCAAAATTTCGAGTCCCCGTTACATGAATTGGAGGACCCAGTAATCAAATTCGCTCAATTGAATTGCAAAGGAGGGATTGGTGGAAGCCAACGCATCCTCTGCCATTGAAATTGAAACCGAATTGATTGTTCCAGTAGTCGAGTGTTTAGCTCTATGAATCCTCCTTTCTGGTTTCAACTTTCAATGGAGGTTTGGGTTTGGGATGAAACTGAGGAGTGAGAAGTGGGAAGGAGCGTCTTGACAGAGACAACTGAAGAGGGAAGCAGATACGGGTTTTTTGAAAGACCCGCCAACTGGATCCGACCGACCCGATCGTATGGTGGTCAACTCGTCCATACCATACACGTGCACCTCAACAAACCTTTAGATCATCTTCCTCCTCCATTTCAGCACTTCGTTTCCACCGTTCGACAACGATCTCAGCTCAGCCAGAAATTGCAATTTCGCAATCACAAACTGACATCAACGTCAATTACAATTCAACAAATCCTAATTCGGTCTCCCAATTGCTCAATTTGATCCTGAATTCTGATCATCCACAACAATGGCGAATCCACCTCTCAAAGCCATAACCCTAACTCACGTCCGCTACACGAAGGGCGACCAGCTCGGTTGCTTCCTCGCATGGATCTCCCTCGTCCCCGTCTTCATCAGCCTGGGTGGGTTCTTCTCCCACTTCATCTTCCGTCGTGACCTACAAGGCATCTTCTTCGCAATCGGCCTCCTCGTATCGCAACTCATCAACGAATTCATCAAAACCACCGTTCAACAGGCTCGCCCCGTCACCTGCGCGCTCCTCGAGGCGTGCGACTCCCATGGCTGGCCTTCCTCCCACGCCCAATTCACGTTCTTCTTCGCCACGTACTTCACCCTCCTCAACGCTCGCAAAACTAGGGTTTGCCGCGGCGCCCATAGAAACGTCATCTTCGAGCTCCTCAATTGGATCTTGGCGGGCCTTACGATGTATTCTAGGGTTTACTTGGGGTACCACAGCGTCGTGCAGGTGTTCGCCGGCGCCTTCGCTGGGATCGTGATCGGCGCGTCGTGGTTCTGGGTGGTTTACTCGACGCTGATCAAGTATTTCACGGCGATTGAGGAGAGTGATTTCGGAAGGAGGTATTACATCAAAGATACTTCGCACATCCCTAATGTGATGAAGTTCGAGTATGATAATGCCAGGGCTGCGAGGAGGGAGCAATCCGATAAAGGAGAATAGCTGATTGGCTGGTTGATTGATCGATTGATCCCATTGGCGAACAGCAATTCCGGATCTCCGGTACGTTGGATGCAATTTCAATTTTCAGATTCTTGGAATCTTGGTTCTTTTTCACTTTACCATTTCTTTTAATGTGAATTTGGATCTATCCTCACTAATCAATGGTAGATTAAGGCCTTTCTAGATTTCAATTTGCTTCACTTGCTCTGTAAATTTGTGGTCAATTGCATGTATATGTGTAAAGGTTGATGCTTTCTGTGTTGTATGTGTGTAATGTTTGCTGCTTTCTGTATCAAAATTGACTTTCTTAGTAAATAGTCATTCAATCTTCTAGCATTCATGATTTCCTTTGAGGCTTTTACTGAAAAATGGGAGCTTGAAGGCGAGCTATGAAAAAATTGATATATAGTGTTTCCTTGTTGCTGTGAAACTCGGCCAGTTCCATTTATTCTTAGTGATTTTGTTACCCAATGTCTTGTTTCCCATCACATTAATCAAGGATAATGCCTTCTTGAGAACTTGCTATATAGAGTGTTCTTGTGTTTGGTTTTATGTTATTACTCCTTGTGCTTGCTTTTTTTATCCTTGAAATCAATTCGCCTAAAGCCGCAAGGAGTACATCTTTTCTTTTCTTTCAGTTATAGATCATGAGCTTGATCTTTTGTCTTTGACAGCTTGAATTCGCCCAAGTTCAACTATATGATTCATATCTTGAGTTCGGATTGTTTATTGTGTTATTACTTCTTGATGGCGAGTTTTGATGAGGAAGGTTTAAGATATAGTTTCAAAATTTTAGCAATTGCTTCTTTGAATATCTTCTTCATGATGTGTGGTTGTTCATCCATTCTTGCTGATTCGTTAACGATCATGCATAATCTTCTTGTACTGCCTTTTTCTATCCTTGAAATCAATTCAGTCTAAGTTGCAAGGTGGACATGAATTTGATACATCTTTTCTTTTCATTCAGTTATAGATCATGAGCTTGATCTTGTCTTTGACAGCTTGAGTATCCTTCCCTACCCGACTCTGACAGATTTCGCCTTGATTTCTTTCTGCAGGTGGATCACGTCGATCTAATACAGGTTCCTCGTTTTAGTTTAAAAGTGGCTGGTAGTTTATGATCTGTGCCCATTTACTTTGGCAAAGCATCATCATCATCTCAAGACTCCAATATTATTAGATAGATAACTTTGAATACTCAACTAAAATCATGTCTTAAACCTTTTCTTTTTCTTTTTCTTTTTTCCCGAAAAAAAGGAATTACTCCGTATAAGGTAGTGTTTGGACACTCCACAAAACTTTTGTATACCCAAATATATTCAGTTCTTAGTTTCTATTGCCCACACTTTTTCTTGTATAAGACTTTGAAGGAACCAAGATATGGAACAATTGCATGTTATTAACTTATTATGATAGCCAATTTTTGCCATGAAGTGTTATAAGATGGATGTTCTATATAGACAACACGTTTTTAGCTGCTATAACTGGATCTGCTAGATCTAAATTTACATCGAATTTATCTGGTAAGTCCTAAAACCAGCTCGGAAACATAGTTTTGGCTTGCTGAAAGTTGGCTCGCCCACAAGCGGCGCTGCGCTGTTATCACTGCACAAGCCTTTGTCATATAGAGAAGCTGAACTCTAAGCACCGAAGGATTCGTGTAAAGAGTCGTAACTTCCTCAGGCAAGCTTCTAGCACCTTTCACTATTGGTTTGGTTTTGGATTCATTAGTGTCTTATGTTGTGATGATGGTATACAGACAGTTACTGACATCCTTTATTAGACATGCTAATTGGTAACCTACCATGAATCAATCCATTGATGCTAATTGCTTACTGACATCCCTCATTGATGAAGAGACCGGAGCATGCGAAGAGCAAGGTGACTACCAGTGTACCTCGATGATTTCATAAATAGGGCTTGGTCGCAAAATTGCAAGAAATATTGAATGCGAATAGAAGCTGTGGTTATCAAATATGCAGTACAAGTACAACAACCATCAAGTTAGGTATGTACATTAATGTAAGTCTATCAAAAAGATCGGTGCCCTCGGTGCATTTTCTTCCTTGCTCTTTAAGTTCATATGAATGATTGTGAACTTTCAAACTTGTATGTATGTATGTGGGGTTCATAACCTGCCTCCCTGGTGTCTTGGCCCATGTTTGGCTCCACCATTTCAGACCTCCATTTTCCAGTGCTGAAACTGAAAGCTTAGGTTGACCCATAACATCAGCAAAGTTACTGTCATAAATCCAAATGGGCATCTCTGGTGTTGCTTTCATAAGATTCCAGTTTTAACTTGCTGGTGTTGTTTGGATTACTTTCTTTTGAGATCTTCTCCACTTTCAAGTGATTTAATTTAAGATTGATTCAAATTCAGTTGAGTTGTATGATCATGTTTGCATTTGGTTTGGATTGAAAGATTGAAATCTCATAAATTTTGTCAATCAAATCAGAGCAAAGTGACTTGGGCAGGACATGGAAGCTTTGCCTTTACAGTTGACACTCCAATTTCACATCAAATCAAAGCAATTCTCACTTTTCAAATCAACTGACTTTTCATTGAAGTAGCTCCAAACAATGCTACAAAATTGATTTGTCCCCACTTCTTCATGCCCATTTTACTAGTACTGGTAATTTGCATGTACTCTTGGCTCTACATCATCTCTCACACCAGTCCAATTTCATCTCATATTATGTACTGTATGTGTTTTGATTATTATAATATTATAACGCAATATTGTACATTGTACATTATTAATTAATTTGGTTCATCTATCCTATACAGTATAACCTAATGGACTGTTTTTCTAAATATGGTTAATAATTCAAATTGAGGAAAATATTTTTAAAATGGTTAAACCGAATATATCTAGGAAAATATTTTTCAATAATATCAACTTTAGAATATATATATAGTTATTTAAAAAAATACGTGATTTATAAAGGCTAAAGGGTATTGGATAGAAAATACATAATTTATAATATATAGCCTTTAAACAAATTCTATATTTTCCAAATAAATCAACTTTAAACAATAATGCTGGTACTAATCTATTTCCTTTAATTATTTACTTACATGTTTTTTTGGCAAAAAATGTTATTTTAGAATGTTAATTTATTAAAAAAAAACATGTTAAAGACGGTATAATAAATAAAAGAAATATTATATATGTAGATTTACTTAAATTTTGTGAAATAAACTGTGATGACATATTTTTGCAAGTGATGAATTACTATGAATTTCAGTATCTTATCTTCATTCCAAGACAAAATGAGAAACATAAAAGAATCTGGCATTTTGCAAGTAAAAAATCCACATCTCTAATCAAATCGCCCGTCCGTGCTAGATTTAGTGATAAAATAAAATAAAATCTCAACTCTAAAATAAATACGTTAAATAAATATTAAATACAGTCCTCCTTATTAAAATACTGACAATTAATTTTTTATTACCTGCAAACCAGCCTAGAGAAAAAAAGAGAGAGAAAAAAAAAAGAAAAAGATGCCATTAGAGAAACAGAGTATCTCTCTCTTCACACCAAACAGCATAAACCCAGAAGGAGAGAACTCTCTCTCCCCCTCTCTCTCACCTTCATCTGAATTTGAGAGATGAAGTCATCGGCGAGCAAACCCATCTCGAGTCCGGGCAGGGCGGATAAGTATCCGCCGCCATTGATGAGGTTCCTAAGGGGCAACGCGGGGAGCAAAAGCAGGGGCCGGTCACGGGCCGTCCCGCTCTTCACGCGCCGGAAGAGGGCCGGCGCCGCCATCGACGGCCATCAACAAGAGCCTTCATCCCCAAAAGTCACCTGCATTGGCCAGGTTAGGGTTCGCCGGTCCTCCTCCAAATCGAAATCCGGCCTCAAAAACAGAGACCCGCCGCCGCCGCCGCTCCGCCGCCGTCCCTCCACCTCCTCTGCCTCCAACCCCGCCGCCAGAAAATGGTTCTGCTTTTGGACTGGGAAGCCCCCGGCGAAGTGCTGCTCGTTCCGATTCAGCCTCTGCTGCCGGCGCCGGCGGCAACCCCGGTGGCTGCGCCATTGGGTCTCGTTCTTCCGGTGCCGGAGCGTCCGGGTCCGTACCGATTCGCCCAAGGAGGGGCCCAACCCGATCGTTTCGGGTCAGGTATTTTACAGTGATAGTACCGATAGCGATAGCTTCGAGGTAGAAGAAGACGAAGAGTTGAGACAGAGTCCGGGTCGGGCAAGCGGGTCGGATCCGCCAACAACGCCGCCAAGAAACGCGCTGCTACTGACCCGATGCAGATCCGCCCCGCACAGATCATCGCTGCTGGCGGGTCGAATTTGGGGGTCGCCATTGAAAACAGAGCAAGAAAACCGAGCAACCACCGCCGAGGAAGCGGGTCCATCCTCGGCAATCGATCCGATTCAGATAGAGACAGCACCGAAATCGAGGACAGATATAGAAAAGGAGGTCAATTTGGAGATTCACAAAGAAGATGCGACGGAATCAGAAACTGTCGGAGGCTCAATCGAAACAGAGACAGCTAAAGAGGAGGAAAAACAGAGTAGATCAGGTATAGGTGAAGGAGATGAAGAAGAAAGGGTTCCGGTGCTGACGAGGTGTAAGTCGGAGCCGGCGAGGAGATCAGGCGATCCGTTGACGGGTGGGTTTTGGAGGGAGAGGAGGTTGGAATCTACTGTTTCCTGTAGAAATTCGATTGAAAGCAAGTGACAAAATGCAAAAAAGTTTCGATCTTTTTTTTTCCCCTTAGTTTAGCTTCATCTTTGTGTATTGCATTTGATAAGTTCTTGGTATAGGTGTTTGATATTTTAAAATGAGAATGTACACTTTTTTTTTTTTAATTAATATTCTTGAAATAGCGTATAATTATTTTGGAAGATATGAAATCAGTCTCCTACGGTGATAATATAAGGAATTCAAAACTTATATAAAAGGTGGTAGACTATGTCAATTAACTAATGAATTAAAGTGCATTTTCATCTAAAATAGTGAAATTAATTGGAAAAAAAGTTTCTTTCTTTTTTACCTTAGCTTGATCCCGTGTCTTGCATTTGATGAGTTCTTGGTATAGAGACTTGTATGAAGTAAGTGATGTAAGAAGAAAACACTCTTTTAGATTCGATTTGGATTAGATGTAGAGCAACTGGGTTGATCGAACTGACTAATACCCATCAAAGTTCTTTGAACTAATCAATTATAACTCTTATCATATATTTTCACTTTCCGTAATTGAAGTAGTTGCCTCCTTTTATTTTACCTCCCAAAATTATTAAAAATGGCTTTCATTGTTCATCTGAATTAGACATTAGATTAATCACCTTTGGATGCTTTGTATTTGACCCTTTAGTGTAATTGACAAGTTGGTGACCATAAAATAGTAGGACTGAATCTGTTTCAACTTCCCAATGGGTTTAATGGTACACTTCATTGGTGTCGGCATCTCCAATGGTTTATATTGATATACCCTTCCTTGACCCTCTGAATCCACCACGTGGTGATGAGATTTAATCCATTAATTACAAAATTTCCCATACTAATTACTCCGTATATATTTAGTCAAAGATTAATGGCCCTCAGTGGTTTCATATTTTGTTATTTCTTGCACTACCAATAAATTTGATTCATGGATCGAACCTTTCAGTATTTAACCGCTTAGGAGTTTCGGAACGTTTTAACTCCCTTTTAAATATCAATAAATTTGATACATCACAATTCAGTGTATGGAATTAAGTTTGATGGATTATATGCACAAACCTGCACAAATGAAAATCAATGCGATATAGGATAAGCTCATATTTCAGCAACATTTAGAAACACCCGATCAAACTCGTCATCTTCCCCCGTTTTTACACTACAATTAACTATCCCTTCTTCTGCCCGAGTCGGGGTGGCCCAGTAGTAAAGTGTGAAGAAATATGTTTTCTCTAATTAATGTGTAAAATACTAAGATATAATGATATAATATGATTAACATGGAGATTTATAATCTGAATAATTTAGGTAATTATAGTGATTTGCTAGGAGGCAACTATAATTTATAGATTAAATTGGATTTGATATATTGCTATTTTATTCGGGTCATATAAGGTCACACACGAAAGAGTATTATGAACTGGATAATTGATTAATGATAATAATAAGTTATTATTGTTGATATAATATTTTTATAGAAAGATAGTGTGGATATAAGATAAAAAGATAAAAAGTCACTTATTATGAATAAGTTTGACATAGTTTGTGCACAAACTGTGACTTTTCCCTTCTATATTGTTCACATCGATTCATTTAGATGTTAGGAAATGATTTTCTACAATTCCGTTGCGCATCTAATATTCCTACCGTCCCTTTACAGTTTAAGATATATCGTTAAAAAAATTGAATCATTACCACTCATTTCAACTTTTCTTATAAAACTAGCATTATTCTCTTATCTAGATATATGTTCATATACAAAAGTTTATTTCCATTCCAATTACCTCGCATGTTTATACCAAACGAACCCTTTAAGTTTAGAGTAAATTACACATAGACACCCATAAATTAGGCTAGTTTTCACATAACCACCCATAAATTTATAAATTACATAAAACCACCCATAAATTAGATTTATTTTCAAATGACCACCATTCATTAAACCTCAATTTGTTTTGTTTGAAAATCTTAAAATACCCCTAATTCAAACCTTTTTAAATGTAAAGCAATTGTATATATTTTACTTTAATTTGACATTTCACATTGAAAAAGGTAGGGAAATTAAGCATTGTAAAAATATATAAATGGATGAATCAATATATATGCATCAGATTTGCAATGTTGAATAAGATGTGAATAAGCTCTAAAATAAATCCAGACTATTACTCCATCTATTCGAAAAAATATTTTGTTTAATTACTATTTACACGTTTTTTTATGATGATAAAAATTATATAAAATATCCTCAATTGTTGCTTCAAAAGAAACATAAAAGATGATAACAATTGTGAGCATGTACAACAATGATAGGAATACACTTTGTACATTGTTTTTCCTCAACAATACTTTGGCTTCAAGATATATTGACTTCTATCAAACTAATTAAATATTGGGCCGAAAAGGCCCAAAACTAATGGGCCGTGAAGAAAAAATTAAGCTGGAATGAACGCACCCGTAGACCCGTCGCACCGAATAACTTCTCTTTCTTTTTTTTCTTTTTTTTTTCTGCAAAATTATTACCTCTCCCAAACGCAAACGCGTATGAAGAAGAAGACCTTGAAAGTCTAACCTCACGTAGGTGTCACCGTCTCCAACTCCCCGCCTTCTTTCTTGTTTCGTGGCAGCCATTTTCGCTCCACCTTCCGATCTCCTCTTCATCTTTCCTCTTTCCGTTTTCTCTCTTTCCATTATTGAAATTTGCCTGTTTTTGGCGATCGTTGCACCTCTGATTAAGGCAAAAAATTTGATCTTTTTTTTGTTGTTGTTCCTGGTAAGTTTCCGTCAATAGCCATCCATCAATGGCGGCCGATGAGCAGATCAACCGAAACAGCACCGAAAAGGATGAAGAATCAAGCCCTCTTTTGGATAATCAGGAGCCTTTGAACGACGCGACGAAGTCCTCGAAGCCCGAGAGCTGCGAATTCAAGAAATCGCCTCCGCCGACTCTTCCGCCCCACAAATCGTCGCCGCATGAGGCGCAGGAGAGGTCTGATTGGACCGCCGACGGGGTTCCGTTGGGAATGGTGCGGGAGCCTTTGGGGCGGACTCCCTGGGTGACCGGCGCTTCTCATTGTCTCGGACGGCAGGATGAGTTTTTCAGCAGCGATCTTGAAGTCTGTGAGTGCTTTCTTGTTTAATTTTGTTTCCCATTCGGATTGTTTTTAATATTCGATCATAACTGGAACTGGAATCTAGGGTTTCGGATGATCAAATTCTGCATTTCCAGAATTGATTCTATACTTAGGGATATGAAGACTAGAATTAGGTTTACGGCCTAGCAATTGCAGCTTATTACAAAATGAATATCTGATCCGGAAGGGAATTGCAAACTTTGATCATCTTTATCTTTAGGTTTAAAATTCGATAGAGTGGTGCAGATGCAGATTATGAATTCCGGACATCAATTACTTAGAAATTGGATATCTTTTCTCCCTTTATCTTGAGATATCAATGCAGATATATGTATACATGAGAGAAGCACATAAGTTACAAAGGTTCCTTGTGTTATGAGAATCATCCGTAGTCAGATTCGTAGGATCATTTTCCAATTTCTTCTGAAACTGCTGTCATTATGTTATATGCCATTCCACAGGTATGCTTGGCTCAGTGGCTCCTTGTGTTCTTTATGGAAGCAATGTCGAGAGACTTACCTCAGCGCCTAGGGCTTTTGGAACCCACTGTTTTTCGTATGCGGCTCTTTATCTGATTGGAAATTCATTTTTTGGTTGGAACTGCTTAGCTCCTTGGTTTTCCTATACTAGCCGAACGGCTCTACGTCGAAGGTTCAACCTTCAAGTAAGTTACTTCCCTGATCTTTTTCTGTATGTAGCTGATTCACATAAGTTACTTCACATTTGATTGAAAGGAATGAGTTTCTACCTGGCCTATCAATGTGCTAAGAAGAAATAAAGATTGCACTTGATTTGTATCAGCTAAAGGCCGCGGTTCCTTTAACATTGTTTATAGTATAAATTCTTGAACTTGCTTTCCCAGAATTCCTCTTTGAAGCAATTGTCGTGTACTCATCTTAATGAGTGAAGTTAAGGCATTCGCAATAGAGAGGACATGGTTTTCAAAATTTCAGCTTAGACCATAGACAACTCATATTCCATGTTCATTGCTTAATCAGGGAACCTTTGAGTCTCTTGCGCGATCACATGGCTGCTGCGAGAGCATTCTGGAGGATGATGTGCAGCGAGAGCAGTGTGAGGCAGCTTGTGACTTTGCTGCTCATGTCTTCTGCCACCCATGTGCTCTTTGTCAAGAGGGGCGTGAAATTCGCCGCAGGTTGCCCCACCCAGGCTTCAATGCCCAGCCAGTCCTTGCCATGATCCCACCTACTGAGCAGTCCATGGGCCGGAACTTGCCATGAACGTCGCCTTCTGTCCTCGCTCCCAGCATGATGGTTTCCGTTGTGAGTAATCTACCTTCCAATTCCTGTGCCGTACATGTAGTACCCATCTTATGATATGATGACTGCTCTTACTATTACATTGATCTTTTTTTTTTTTTTTCTTTTGTGGAATTCGGCTACTGCTATTGTTGCATCTGTATAACAGTATAAGCACCATTAAGGATCTATTATCTTGCATTCTGACTGGCGATTCCTGAATCCTGATATCTTGCTTGGTGTTCTGTATTCTATCTGGTTGTGTTATTTCAAATTGACTGGTATATTCTGTCAAAACAGTTTTAGATGAGTTTGGAGCTGTAAAAATCTGTCAAAAAATGAGTGCAGATATGCAACTAATTGATTTTCTAAGAACCCTTGAAAGACCATTCCTTTTCTGAAAGGAAACCCTTAAAAAGACAAAAAGGGGACTATATTTTATTGAGATTATTAGTTAAAGCAAAATTAACAATGCCCAATTGCTAGGTGATGACATTGCTGCATATCCAATTTAAAATCAAGATTGCATTGATTCCACATTTCCAACTCACACTCCACACCTAAAAGCTGAAGCAAATGTACCTTTCGTCATTATCAGTTTATCACTATAGCAAATTTTGTACTCAGAGGCCACACATGGTACACTCTCATGCTTTCTTTTTCACTACAAGATTTGCTTGTGAAAGCAACCCATCCTTCCATTTCCTACCCTTCCTTTTCCAATTAATAATGTCTTCTAATTGAAGGAAAAAGCACACCCCACAACTCCAACTTTGTCTCCAATCATCATCAACCTCCAATCTTACCTGCAATTCTTAGCTTCTTCACCATGTGATCCAATCACAAACTTCTAAACTACATAAGATTACAACAAAACAAGCTCCTTAATTACACACAAAATTGATCCCCTTTGATGAATTAAACCAATCATACTATTAACAAGCAATCTAAATTGGGGAAAATCAAACAATTTCCTCTCCTCCCATGAGATATTTTTCCATGGATGATGATGATGAGGATGTGGATATAGAGGCTTTGACCATTGCATTGCAATCAGACACACTATCTTGCAAGCTCAGTATCAACTGAGAGGTACTAAATGTGGCTGAAGGCACAACCCTTGGGACCAGGGGCACCTCAGCCTCCCCAGCTAGCATCTGAACCACACCCCTCATCGCTGGCCGAGCCATTGGATCCGGGTTTGAGCAAGCCAGACCCACCAGCAACACCCTCCTCATCTCCTCCCCATCAAACTCCCCAGCCAGCCGCTCATCGGCAGCGCCCAAAATCCGCCCTTCCCTATGCAAACCCCACACCCAATCCACCAAATTGCTACAAGCCCTAACCCTCCCATCCCTCTCAATTGGCCTCCTCCCACTTGCCACCTCCAACGCCACCGCCCCGAAGCTGAACACATCGGTCTTATCGGTCGCCCTCCCCGTGAGAAGATACTCCGGAGCAAGGTACCCCATCGTCCCAGCCGCGACAGTGGCGTCCGGCGACTTATCATGCTCGACCTGCCTCGCAAGCCCGAAATCGCCTAACCGAGCATTGAACCCTTCATCCAGCATCACATTGCTGCTCTTGATGTCCCTATGGATCACCTGGTTTTCGCATTCTTGATGCAAGTAAGCCAATGCAGATGCCACCCCCTGCAAGATCTTCTTCCTATGTGACCAGTGCAACACCATTCTCGACTCGAAAAGCGCCTTGTCGAGGCTCCCGTTCGGCATCAAGTCGTAAACAAGAAGAATCTCCCCTTTCTCATGGCACCAGCCTTGCAATCTGACAAGATTTCTATGCCTTAGGGTTCCTATGATGGACAGCTCTGACAAGAACTCTGTTTTCCCCTGTTTGTTGTGGCTGCACCTCTTCACAGCCACAGCCTCCCCTGTTTCTGCAAGAACCCCCTTATAGACGATCCCGAACGCGCCATGGCCGATGATCCTCGATGAATGGAAGCTCCCGGTGGCGGATTTCAGCTCCTTGTAGCTGAATTCCTTCGGGGTTTTGATAACATCCGATGCAAACGACTCCGATTTCTTCGAAAGTTTCGTCTTTTTCGAGTATACCCAAATCAGAACCCCTGCAAACAGAGCAAAACAGAACGCCCCTGCCGTTGCCACCCCTGCAACCGCTCCCCTCCCCTGTTTTGAAGACGGCATTGGCTCAACACTCTTCCCCTGTTCCGGCGCCGGCGCCGGTGGGAATGAGTGAGCTGAATCAGCTGCCGGGATGACCAGAGTGGATGTCGGAGGCGGTGGGTTTTTGGGCGAGTTTCCTTCAAATGATGAGCTGAAGCTCCACCATTCGATGGTGTGTGTTTCGGTGCTTCCCTGAGTAGACCCGGAGAACCCGACGAACATGAAATCGTTGATGTACTGTTCAAGGGGGAGATTCAGTGACAGAATTGGTTGTTTTGGCTTGAGATTTGAGTATGAAACGGAGACATTGAAGCTTCTACTGGGCCCGTCGAACTCGATCCAGGCGTTGATCAGATCGCCGCTCTTCAAATCGACATCGATGGATCCCAAATCGGCCGATTTGTTGGAGATCACCCCGTTCAGATCCAATCCCACATGGTTCCCATTGATGTCGTTGAACTCCACATCCATTAGAGTGTCGAATTCGACCGCGACGAATTTCTCCGCCCCGCCGGAATCAAGGCTCTGTAAACCGAGAAACCCGCCGGCGCCGCCGATGGATTCGGCGTCAGGGGCGAGTAGGAAGGCGAGGCCGCCGCCGATCGAGGAAGGGCTGAGATTGGAAATGGAGAAGGAGAAGAATGTGGAGAAGCTCGCCGGGGTATCGGTCCCGTGTCGCCGGAACCGGACGGGAGGGGCGTAGAGGGCTCTGCCGGAGCCGGAGTTTGGGACGGGGAGGTCACGTGTGAGGTATACGCTGTCGTTTCGAAGGTGGGCGTCGCCGATTAGCTTCAGGCTGGTCAGCGTCAGTGTTCCGAAGTCGAATTCGGTGGCGGAGTTACCAGCGGCGAGGGAGAAACAGAGGAGAAACAGCACAACGGTGGGAAACATTAGAACGGCAGAAAACAGGGGATGCTAGGAGGAGTCGGAGATTGGGGTTTGAGTGATTTGGGGTTTTTTTATTCCTGTTTGTTTTATTGCTGTTCGCTCAGACATTGAGATTCACAATCATAATCAGATTGGGGGAGAGAGAAAGAGATTTGTTTTAGATTCATTGATTGGTGGGGAAACTGAAAACGCAGGGCAGAGGCAAGGAGTATAGATTGAATGAAGGAAGATGCTTTGTTGAGTGGGGTTGAAGAAGAAGACAGAGACAAGTGGATGGGTTAGACGACACGTGTCCCTTCCAACGGTACAATTTTACTGCTTACAGGCACAAAAAATGGAAAATGGTAATGGCATATGGTTGTTTCCGGTAGAGATCCTCAAGTAGTTCAGTCCATTCATATCAAAATGAAACTGGAATCTTTTGATTCATTTTACCATTTATCTTTAGATAGATTCCTATCAATCAAAATGAAAGTATGAAATGGATTATCACCGTGAATTGGAGGATCTCTACCTGATTATTTTAAGTTATATTTCGGTGGTTAAAAGCTTTATGGAATAGTTGAAATTGATAAATTATCGGTATTTCTCATCGGTCGAAAATAAATGATGTTTTAACTTTTATGCACGTGTTTTTAGGAGTTGAAAACTATATAAAATCTTAGTTTTTTTTTATTTTTTTCACAATTTAATATTTATTACTAATAAGTATTAGATCAATTTTTTTTGTATGCTTTTTTTAAAAAAAATGGTCTAGATCAATTTTTTGTAATTTAATAAAATTACTCATTATAAAATTTGGTATGATTTTAATTGCTTAATTAGATTGCAGATCTCCAAGAATTGAGATATGATGTATGTTAATACCTTTATCATTTCATTAAACAAATATGTGGAGAGTGATAGTAGCTTGAACATGGGGAGTAGTTGAAGCTAGCTTGAGTATTGTCAGAAACATTAATCCCCCAATAATGTTAATTTACTATTTACACACAAATGATGAGCAATCTCATTTTCACTTTATAACATATATTACCAAGTTGACTAGTTTGAGATATGGTAGTAGCTAGGTAAGCTAGCACATGAATTAAACTACATTTTTTTCAAGTTTAACATTTGCTTTCAAAATTTTGCTTTGATGGGTATGCCAACAAGGCCACATACAAGATGGAACTAAAAGGGCCCAAACCCTTATGGATCATAGATTCATATAGCTAACATAATCTATCATTTACAAATTTCATACATTACATGCTCAAAATATACAAACATCACAAACTCTACTTATATGCAACCATTGCCAAATTCATACTCTCTCCTTTGCAATCGCGGATATTTTTTTCGGGTTAGAAGAAGAGGCAACACTCTCTCAGGTTTACGATCACAGATGTTGAGTAGCGGTATATGCCACGGTTTTGGCCCAAAGCTTGAGATGGTTCTTCATATCAATAGAGGTAGTAGATGCCCTTGGCATCCTTAGCCTCACAAGTGGAGAATCCGGTCTCTTTATAGACCATGCTTCCGACAAGTATGGCTTTCGCTTTGCCTCTCCTCCAACCATTTTGATACCGTCTTTTGCATGATCATTCTCGTCTCCTTCGTCGTCTTCCTCTAGCCCTTGGAGCCTCTGTAAGCCCGGGACCACACTCATCATTCTTGGGGTGAGACGGTCCTTGTCGAAACTAAACCCTAAATCCATGAACCCTTTGACCTCTTGTTGCTCCAACTCGGCTAGGGTTTTGCAACTTAGTGTTCTTTTCAACCTTAGCTTAGTCTTGATGTGGCGTCGGATTGGAGTGCTTGTTGGTTTTACCATTCTCTTCTTTAGTAGATTTCTCATTGTTGGTGTTGATTCTTTGATGTTAACCTCTTCTTCCTCCTGTTTAAACCTCTCCCTTTTGTCATCTTCATCCTCGGAATCGATCTGATTTTGCACAACAAACAATCATCAAACTTGAGTTAAGCTTATATGGCTTAGCTAGGGCAAACATATATCTCTTTTCTTATGCAACAAACAATCATCCTATCAACCCTTAATTAGCTACTTTATAAAATGTTTCAAGTAATGTCTAGCAATCAATTTATATATTTACCAAATTAATATGTATAAAATCCATTAATCAATTTGGAAGTTTATGCTAGCACATGCTTTCAAAACACCACTTTTCATGTCACTTCAGATAGATCTACTAGCACTAGATCAAAAAAAAGATAGATCTACTAGCTACCCTAAGAGTTGTACTAAATGGTATTTTCCTATATGATCTATATATCCTTAATTTCTTCATAGCAAAAACTAAACACCGCAAATCAGGGTTTAGACTTTAGAGTTGCACATCTATATGAACGTGGTGCCTGAAATCCTGATTTGCCTTCAATTTCCACTGTATACCTACACGTTGATTTGAACGTGGCACCACGTCAATAAGGACAGCACGTATAATTTACGGTGTATTTAACAACACTCTTTTTTCATCCTTTTTGTGGGAAATTTTGTTTAATTTCCTACTGATCAATAAAGTATGATTACCTGTTGAATGGTAGAGATTGTGGGGAGTGATCCATGAACACCACCATAAGAGAACTGCTCATGAATATCATCACCTAAATAATCAAATGATGAGTTTGATGATGGGTGTGACTCTGATGAAGCTGATAATGATGATAAGTTTGGCCTCATAATCTCAACTGAGCTTTTGCTTGAACTACTAATGGCTTCTGGGGAGAGAACAGTTTTTTCAAACCAAAGTGTTTCCATGGCAGTCAAAAGCCATTGGTTGCAGGTTTCTGATGCAGCCATGAGAGGGAGGTTGAGAGAGAGTTTTGATGTGTATTGAAATATTTCAAGTATAATATAAGGACCAATTTTCAATTAAAATAAATGAAAGTGAAATTGGTGTGGTTGTGATTTGAGAATCAAAAATAAGTGAAAGGAAATGAGCAAAGGGGACAAGTGGAGGGCCCTATTTTATTGCAATGTGTAAAGACAATTGGCAAGATGTGGTCATTGTGTTAATGGCTTAATGCCATATTTTCAATACTTGTTATGAGTCAAATGTTAAATCCACATGATTTGCATGTTTAGCTTAACCTCAAGTGACTAGTTTTACTATGAAAATCATGTTTAGCTTAACCTCAAGTGACTAGTTTTACTATGAAATAATATAATGAGGTGAGTTGGAAAAATCAAAATAAAATAAAGAGTTGCATTAGCAAAAAAATATAATTTTTTGTGTGTGTTGTGTCGTAGATATGTTATCAATGTTAATTTACATGTGAAATTAGATTATAAAAGATGAATTTTTTTAATAAATAAACAAATAAGTTACTAAAAGATTTTTCAACAAATGTGTAAGTTTCGGTGGAGTTCAAGGAAAACTCTACAAAATAGAGTTTCCCATTCCTCTCTCACAAAAAATAGAGAAACAAACATGTATTTATATAGCATCACTGAAATTTTAATATTCACTTTATAAAAATA
The DNA here is from genome assembly GCA_963922045.1 of Persicaria maculosa. NCBI lineage: Eukaryota > Viridiplantae > Streptophyta > Magnoliopsida > Caryophyllales > Polygonaceae > Persicaria > Persicaria maculosa. The sequence continues at coordinate 1,196,726 of OY998252.1, forward strand.
ATATTTATTAAGAAACCAGGTAATAAAACTAGTAAAATAAAATTTTAACTAAATATTTTGAATATTCCAACTTTTGAAAATAAAATACTTTAAAACACCTATAAGAAGCGATTTTACTTTTTTTTTTTATTAAATCTATTCATACTAGCATGAAGGGATTGCATCCTAATTTCGACAACATAAAAAATCGTAAAATTTGAAGAAATTAGAATATATTCGTTTTTCCAAACCATCATTATCATTCTTGCTTCATGAGGGTTAAGTGTTACTATTTGTTAATGTTTTCTTACATATTTATGTTATTCAAATGGATAAGTAGATAAGGATGAAGTGTTATACGTGTCAATGAGTGAATTCATGAGGTTAAATTAATAAAAGTGCTAAACATAATATTGCCATGATATGACATTTGGTAGAATTACGAAATTTCATATATTCTGATATTTGCACGGCGAAGTTTTCGCCATCGGCATGGTGCCGGTGCCGGACTCCCAAACCGGTAGAAAATGATGCCGCACCCGGACTCCCAGATCGGCAAAGGGGGAGGGAATCTGTAGCTTTGGTCACATCAGTCAAATCGTCTGAAAAAGCTGACGCCGGGACACTGACGCCAATGCCGGACTCCGGATCCGCCATGGTCACATCAGTCAAATCGTCTGAAAAAGCTGCAGATTCCCTGCAGCTTTCCTGCAGATTTCCTCGGGCATTGGATGCCACACTGGGAGTCCAGTACCTGCATCCACTATGCCACACTGGGAGTCCGGCACCGGACTCCCAAACCGGTAGAAAATGATGCCGCACCCGGACTCCCAGATCGGCAAAGGGGGAGGGAATCTGTAGCTTTGGTCACATCAGTCAAATCGTCTGAAAAAGCTGACGCCGGGACACTGACGCCGATGCCGGACTCCGGATCCGCCATGGTCACATCAGTCAAATCGTCTGAAAAAGCTGCAGATTCCCTGCAGCTTTCCTGCAGATTTCCTCGGGCATTGGATGCCACACTGGGAGTCCAGTACCTGCATCCACTATGCCACACTGGGAGTCCGGCACCGGCATCCGACGCTGCCGATCTGGGAGTCCGGCACCGGCACCGTGCCGATGGCGATATAACGCCGTGCAATAACAAAAAGGCATAAATAATAAATATATAGTGAGATCATTTTATCATAATTGCTTAAATATAATCTTTTGAGAATGAAAATACCTTAAAATTGTTTTTAAATAGAAACCTTAAGATTGCTAATGTACAAGCAACTTTGTGTTATATGTGTTCAATTGTGGAAGTCTTATTTTTAAACCATACATACTTTTTATTATTAGTAGTGGGCTGGATCGGGGTTCGCTCAAATCCGTCCTATTTTTTTTATAAATAGAAAAATAGATAAAAATAAGAAAAAATTAAAATATCATGTATTTGTTTATTAGAATAAGAATTTTGCTAATTAAACTTATATGTATATATAAAATTTAGCATATTTAGTTTATTTAAATTTTAATTTTTGGTTCCGTATCTCATATATATCTGGACCAAGTATAGGGTAAGTGGATTTGATTTAATTTGATTCTTTTGTGATATTCTTTTCAAGTTGATATGACATTCCACCAATTTTCCATTAATTAAACAGAAAAAAAATCCCAAAATTATTGCAATTCATAGAATGCAACCTCTTTGATCCTTTTTCATCTCTTTTAATTAGTCATTTAGTCTTGATTACATTTTAATCATTCTATGTCGACAACACGACAATAAGTCATGCTATTGTTAGGTTAACATACGTGTACAATCTTCATTTGTTTCTTTAGAGAAACTATTAGTAATTCCTTTGCAAAATTAGTTCTTTTTTCCATTCTGCATGGTTGACTAGTGCATAAGGTGTAAAAAAATCATCTCTTTTGTAAAATTAGTATTAAACATATGATTTTATTGAGTTGGACATGAATGACATCATCTCTCTAGATTTGTAGTAGATTGTTATATGAGTCGATATATCGATCTTGATTAGGATTTGCCTAATAAGAGAAGGGGAATTTTATTTACACGCTGATTTTTTCGTGTATTATACGGTTTGTAAATGCATATTGTGAAATGAGTAGTATCCGCAGTCCACATTCGCGGAAAATCTTTTGCGAAGTCGTAATTTACACCTTCTTAGTATTTAACGAGATTTTCACCGTATATTTATTAATTTCGTAAATGAATCTGGTTGACTCAAAATAAGTCAATTGTGAACATTTTTAAGGCTCGATCCAACAATAACTCAATTTGACAAAATTTCTTGCACAAGTAAAATTGTTGTAAAACTGTTTTATGAGCCGAGTAGCACAAGTTCAAGTCAAGCTCAACCTTTAAAAAAACTCGGCTCGAATTTTTTTCTTTATTAGACAAGTGGAACATTAGTACATTTGTTTTTCTAGGGTTTATCATTTAAAATTTAAGTTATAATTAGGGATTATTGCTATTTTTAGACTTCATTCTTTATAATATGGATATAATAGTGTTAAAGAAAAAATTTAGAATTAATTTTTACAATTTTAAAAATAATGGACAAAAATTTATACATCAACGCATAGTGTATCTCTATCATTCTCCCATTGTTATGCAGAGTAGGAGCAAAATGTTCCGCTCGTATAACTGTCCTGCTTAGCTAGGCCCATCATCCAAGGCCCAATAGAAGTATCGTTATAGGACCATAAGGCCCAAAACTTGACTCCAGCCAAGTAGTAAAAAAGAATTATACATTTTTGGGGCATTCCGAGAATTGAACTCGGGACCTCTCGCACCCTAAGCGAGAATCATACCACTAGACCAAATGCCCATTGTTGATAAGGCTCATTGCTTAACATAACTTGTACAAAACATCATTTTGTGCAATTAAGTCAAACATACACACAAACATAAATGGTGAATTTTAAAAAGAAGCTAAAAAATTTAAAGATTAGCTTTCCAATAATGCTGTTAGTCTTAATGATTGATGATAAGTTTTTAATTGATTCAAAGTCTATTTTTCATGATTTCTTCAACCAATATGAAGGACCACGATTTGGAGTTAAATGATATGATAAATTAAATTATGCATTTGATAAATAAAATAAACAAGGATAAATGCAATTGTGAAAAAACCATATTTTGAGCCACAACATGGTGCATTAGCATTATATGAAATAAGTCTTGGATATGATAATTGAACCTTTTAAATGGTCATTCTCTCATATTGTAGATAAAGTCGTTGATACCTTTGTTTATATTTCAAGGATTCATCATTGATAGTACATACATGTGTAAGCCTATTAAAAAGTCCGACTTTATATTTAATTTAAAAAACGATTTATCACCACCGATATAAAATTTTGCTATAACCCTTATTATGAAGGAAACCTTGATTTTGATAAATACAAAACGGTCATCCGAGATTCAAATCAAGCACCTTTGGGTACTACCCGCAAACCTTCATCAACTAATAGTGAAAGCTTTGAAGAATTGGTAGGCAATTGACCAATACTTATGATTTTATTAGATGTTAATTTTGCCTAAAAAAATTATAATGGCAAATATTTACATTTCTTAAAACAAACATTTTTACTATTCTAAAACATTGCCATGATTTTTTTTATTTTTTTATTAGGTAATGATTCGGGTGAAAAATCTCTACCCGAACGGATGAGGTCAATCAGACCTATATCGTTGTATAAAACATTGCCATGATCAATTGAAAATCTTTGCCTATGAAGTGGACCATTCTAAAAAAAAATATCTTAAAAGATTATTCCAAAAGTATCTTAATGAGATGTGAGAATTTATATTTTTGAAAAAAAAATGTTAAGATAAAAAAAAAGAAAAAGAAAGAAAAAATGTTATGAATGAAAGAATTTGGAAATTACAAAGGCTGAATGAATGAGTCCAAAGGCAGGCAGTTCATAGGATAAACGATTTGTGGCCAATTCCAAACTCCTCCCTCTTTCTCCCTTTGATTTCCGTTTGATTTTGTCTCCATTTGCATCGATCTCAATCTCAATTGCTGATCATCTCTTCCGCTTCTTCACCGCTACTGGAATCACAACCGATTTCTATGTAGTGATCTTTACCATTATTTCAGTTTCAGTCGTCACCTGGACCAGTTTTTGATCTGCTTCTCGCATTTCGTTCCGGTGTTGCAGTAGATGGAGATCGACGAAGCCATTAAAGGATGCGACGATCGAAGGCTAAGGACCAAGTACAACAGCGCCGTCTATGTAATTCAACGAGCTTTGGCACTCTATCGGTAAGTCGTGGTCTACTTGCGTTGCAGTCGTTTGTCTTTCTTCGATTCGTGCTTCAAGTTGCTCAAATCTGTGCTTAGTTTTATTGGAACTACTGTGTAATCGATTTGCGTTGATGAGATTTGAGCAAATGGAAGTGTAGATATCAGGGATAGAGAAAGTGTGGAATTTTGGTACTAATCGCTGAGTTGAACATTGGAACTGATAATAGGTTGAAATTAGGTTATAAACATTCTTGTTTTTTCCCTCCTGTGCAGCACTGAAGAGTTAGCTTTCAGCTTTAATGGTGGGAAAGATTCAACTGTAAGTTCTCGTGTGCTGGACATGATCTGAGATGTCATCTTCTGGTTCTATTGATTTTGATAACATTGCTCCTCCTACAGGTTTTGTTGCACCTGCTTAGGGCTGCCTATTTTTTGCATGAAAAGGAAAGGAAACAGACCAATGGGAATGTAGCAGATAGTGGATGCACATATTCAATAAGAACGATATACTTCGAGAGCCCCTGTGCTTTTCCTGAAATCAATTCATTCACCTACGAAACGGCAGCCACGTAAGCTAGAGCTTAGGTCCTTTATAATCTTGCCTTTCATTTGCATGGTTGCAGTGATTTCCCTGAGGCAATGCTACTGCAGTATAGAATCTTGACTCCATTTATAGCACTAGTTCCTAATTTATGATTATTATTATTTGCATTGAGCAGCTATAGTTTGCAACTGGACATCCTTCGTCAAGATTTCAAGTCTGGTCTGGAGGCTTTGTTGAAGAGCAATCCTATAAGAGGCATTTTTCTCGGTGTCAGAATTGGGGATCCCACAGCTGTATGAAAAGTTCTAAATTTCAAATATGAAGTTCCTTTTTGTTTTCTTATCCCTTTGGAAAGGCGCGTGTTTGGAATTATGTTCTTTAGGAGTTTAGGCTAAATTTTATTCACAAATCGAATACCTCGTTTTCTCTGAATTAAAATTATGATGGCAAATTGTCTCGTAACATTCCGCACTGCCTGCAGGTAGGTCAAGAACAGTTCTCACCTAGTTCGCCTGGATGGCCTCCTTTCATGAGAGTGAATCCCATCTTGGATTGGTCATACAGGTGCTTTAATAGTTTGAAATTAGCCCCAAGCAGTTTTTATACTATAGTTTGCCTTTTGAGACTATTGTAAACCATGATGTGAAATATGAAAGTAACCTTTTGATAAATCAAGTTTGGAAGTAGTAAAGCTATCAATCATATTCCTCTGTTTAGTCTGTTGAACATATAAATTTACCATATTAACTGTTATTTACTTTATCAGTATGCTTAATTGTTTATTGAAACTAATAAATGTGACTGAGAATAAGAATCATATGTTCTGTTGCAGGGATGTATGGGCCTTCCTGCTGAAATGCAAAGTACCCTACTGCAGTCTCTATGATAAAGGGTAATTAAGCGAATAATTTTGCTCATTTAACCGAGCTGTTAAGTTACTATGGAAAGAGATGCATTTGATTTATTTTAGCTCATGTCTTTATATGTATTAGGCTATTAGCTTATTGATGATGAAATTGCAACGAATTGGGGCATGCATAATCTTGATGTTCAAATATTATTAACAGATATACTTCCATTGGAAGCGTATATGATACTGTGCCAAATGCACGGCTGTCCATCAGCAATCCTGCTACCAGCAAAGACAAATATAGGCCAGCTTATCTGCTTTCAGATGGAAGACTGGAAAGAGCTGGAAGAGTGAAGAAACCTCTTCAAGTACATGGAAATGTACCACTTAATAATGGTTCAGACAGTTTGGATACAAGTCATATTTCTGTGCCAACAGCCTCAGTGATTGGGGTTGGGGATGAAATTTTGTATGCACCTTCTTTCTTGACAACTGTGTATTCAACCAGCATCGTTGTTGCTTTCTAACTTCCATTACTTTTGTTAACTAGCTTCTTGTCTTTTTTCTTATGTGTTTGATAGCTCAGGTTTGGAGCTGTTGAAGATCTATTAGGGCCATTGCTATGTAAAAAACTCCATTCCATAGGCTGGTCCATGACACAGTTTGATGTTGTGCAGAATGATGTAAGTAATTGCGACAATGATTGATACTCCTAACCAACCCCTAAGACTGAGAGACAATGCTTGTTGTGAGTTATATATTAACATTTTTTTCCCTGTAATAAATGTACATGCTGTTTGGTTAGAGATGGTAGGGGGGAAGATAACTGATGTTTAATGTAGTACTGAACTAGTGACCTTTTACAGTTTTACTCTCATGTGCAGTTTTTATGAGTAAAATCATTGTTGTTGATGAGATTTCTTAATTTTGCTTTTTATAAGGGACATAAGGACTAAAGTAGAGGAATTTGGAATCTAAATAAAGGAAATAGGAGAGTGGAGTGACGCCAAGTTATAACTAACTATGCATTAAAACTATTTTTTCCCTTTTTCTCTCGTTTCCCTTTTTCTGTCAATCTTATTAACTGTCTGCAAAATGAGAAACAAATTTTTGCACAATGTCTTATGTGAGTGGTAATTTGTAAATTGAAAAATTGGAAAATAAAGTAGTAAAAGAACATCTTTTCACCTTAATTTATTATCATTAATTTCCTTGTACTTCTTTAACATTTAACTTTCACGATAATATATGTTCCAATCATTTTTGACCAAACAAAAACATGCTAATGGTTTTCGATGTTATGTCTATTTTGTTTTGTCCAATTATTTATCCTCATTATTAAAATAATAAAATATTGCTCACAGATTGATTCTGTTGCTGAAGCAGTTGAAAGACGAAAATCTGCAAATGACATGGTAAATTTACATGATACTTGAAGCTACTTTATGGTGATACTTGTACTTAGTTTTGACCTTAGGGATTTACTTGATGTGTTTATTTTTAGGTTTTTATCTATGGAGGAGTTGGACCGTTACAATCAGATGCTACTTTACCAGGTGTTGCAAAAGCATTTGGTGTTCGCCTGGTAAGTAATCCATATGCAGTGACATGCATCATCTTGGTTCATGTTTTGGGTGTGTTTGTTTAGAACTTGACAAGTTATTGACACTTTCTTTCTTGAAATTTATACTGTGCCATTGCATTTCTACTAAATTTACACTGCCATTTTATCATAGCTTCTCTCTTTTAAAAGCTTAATTTTTTTGAATTGTGCCTCGTTTATAAACTAATATATACTTGTCTGATTACACTTTAGGCACCTGATGAAGAATTTGAAGAATACCTTAACCATATTGTTGGCTATCAATGTAATGGTTCCCGCAACGAGGTTGGTTTCATGATTTTATCCATATTAGACTCCCAAGTAATGCCAATAATGGAAATTTTATTCACATCGAATTGCCTTTCAAAACACATTGTAGTCTTGATCTCCCCCAAGTTTTGTTTCAGCACCTAAACCTCTTACGGATGAAATATTATCCATTATAGCTGATGTTTTAGTTGAGATTATCCTGAAAGTCTTGTAATAAAAGAAGGAAAATGATGAATATTCACATTGAATCTCACAGGAGGGAGTGCAAATTTTTCGTGACCACAGTTGATATAGCATTAGAGTATTACAATAATACAATGTAGATTATCAGATTCTGATGCCTCGCTATATTTTCAGATGGCACAGTTGCCAGAGGGTATTACAGAATTGCTGCATCATGCAAACCTGCCCGTTCCATTGGTATGTCATCATCCTATTTTCCTTGTTCCTTCTGCCATATTGCTTATATTCTTCTTTGGTTATGGAGATATGCACCCCTTCCTATCCTGTTCCTCTCAGCATCCAAGATTATAGCTTTTGTCGAAAGCTAGGGGTCTTTGTCCATGTTTAACAAAGGATAAGTTATTCACTTGGTTCACTTCTTGCCATCTAAAAACGCTGTTTGTTGATTGAACTCTATATGTCGGCTTGGAATCTGATATGGAAATGTATGGATATGTATAGTTTTCTCACTTCCTATATTTTAACGGCCACTAGTCACTAGCCTCTGAGCAGGCCTGTTATGTTGATGATCTTAACTCTTAACATCGCAGTAGATGGATCAAAAGAAATATTGCACTTCTAGATCCTACTCATCCAGTCATCCTGACCTCTTGTTTTACTTCATAATCCTTCCATTGTGTTGTCAATGTCTTTTAGTTAATCACTTTGATGATTTTGGCTATCATTAACTCATTCGCTTTCATAGATTAAATGTCAAAATGTAATCATTTTTGGTGCCTGCAATCCTTTCGAGCTCAACAACGAATGGCAATGTGTAATGGAATTGGCGAACTCTAGTGGACTGCTGATCCTGGCTGAACCATTCATATCAAAGTGTTTGACAACGACACTTTCAGATGTATGTATTACCCTCCTGGCGTTTTAGATGGTTGACAATGTTCATCTTTTCAATCTTGCTTCACCCGTCTTCTTCACAATTTTATGCAGATAGAAGTTGCCCAGCCTTTATCAGCACTGCATACTCAGTTCCCAGATGTCTTTATCGGTAAGAACAAAATCTAGTTCAAAACTTGAAACATACTTGTCTTGTGTGAGCAGTGCGATAATCATGACTCTTTCCTATCCTAATTCAGGTTGCTATCGTAAATCCCGGAGGGGGCCCCTAGTGATCACCATAGAGGGCAAGGTATGGAGCTACTTTCTCAACCTACATTTTGCAGGAAAACATCACGAGAGAGATTCTTTTTGGATTAAAAACTCGGTGAGATTCAATTGCAGGACAATACTCGGGTCAGATCAGCCATGGAAGCACTTGGCATGAAGTTTCAACCTGGGACATTCTCCGAAATCAGTTAAAACTTCTCTGGATAATGTCTGAATGATGGGGAAACCCCAAGAAGCCTATCTTCGTAAAAAGACGACGGCCTTTCCTTCAAGAAACTCCCTAATCTTGAGCAAGCAATAGAATCAAGCATGGCCAAGGGAGGATTGATCAAAGTCTATACCTCTACCCACCTTCTGAATCTCCATTGTCACTAACTTCCATTTATACTCATTTCCGCTATTCTAAACGAAGTTGTATTCACTTATAGGATTGAAATACATTTGGTATGATTCACATTAATTTGTTGGGTATACCACAAAAGAAGGGCATTTTGAGAAAGAAAAAAAAATAAATCCCTCCCACGTGAATTTGGTAAGATTCACATCAGTTTTGTTGTCAATTCAAAATGTCGTTTACAGCGACTTAGTGTATGACAGCAATTGACTTCTTTCCTTTTGCTTTTAGAAACCAAAACCTTCACAGTTAACTGTTACGAGGAGAAAATAATGATCAAACTGGCTCTACACAGTTAACCATTGTCCGCAGATTTTGCGGAGAATGGTTAAGTGGTTAACTGTTACGAAGAGAAAATTGTACGCTCTAAAGAGTAGACTCATATAATGATTCACACAACTCGATTTCAGTTCAGTATACTGTGTTTATTAGAACCATTACAGTAGCGACAAAACCATGCTACTCGGCCTAAATTTCATGTATGATTCATATTATATGGAGAGACCCAATTGATGTGTGATTAGTAACTGAGCCCAAGCTGAAGACCAAGAGCTGCATGAACAAGAAACAATGTCATGATCCCACTGCCTAGAATTCCATGGACGTTCCTTAATCCCGGGTTACCCTGTCGAATACAAAAATGCAGTCAAAACCAAAACATGCTTGATATACATAAAACTGATCTTATAGTTTTGTTGGTAGTTTAGTTTCGGAACCTCAAACAATGCTGGGAGAATGGTTTGTAAAGTGAGTAAAGCTAAGCCAATGAGACCCGTCACAGCATGAGGGCTGCACATTCAATCAATATGTGCATTTAGTAGACTGAAACGGATGAACCCATTGCGATCAACAGCTAATTGAAGTTAAGGGGGCTGATGATCAAATGGTTATATCCAACAAAAAAAGCGCGCACCTCTCGAAGATGGGTCTGTCTGAAGTGAGCAAAGATGTTACTCCACCTGTTGCACCGAGAGCGAAAAAGAAAAACATCCCTCCTAGCAGCTTTGGATGCAAGTCTTTTGCTTTGGCCCTTTCTTCCTGAAAGTGCAAGGATCAAGAAATCTAGGATGACAAGAGCCTGATTACACTATGGGGTTCATTACTCATAAAGGGCAATGTGATTGAAGGTAATTTTCCTACCACATCATCGGAAAATCGTATTCGAAAACCCAGGTAAGTGCCGTATCCTCCCATAGCGAAAAGAACAACAGCCTGCAAGTTCCAACCAAAAAGCTCGATTTATTCGGATCCTTTGCTAAATTGCTGTTGTTTATGCTTTGTTTCTTTACAGGGAAATGAGGTGATTTACCATGTTGCCAGGGTGACCCCAATGCACCAGCCAATCAGGGAGGTTCAATGACTTCACAAGCTCCACAAATGGGCCAAACACAGACCTTACAGCACCAGCTACAAGATTGATACAAAACCAACAAATTAACAATTCAAAAAAAGGCAGCAAATAAACTAGCTACTGGAAATGCTTGTGTTGTGCTTGGAATTTTGATTGAAGGCAACCGAATAAACTAGCTAATGGGTCTGCCATGGGTTTGGATGGGCCTGGGCTTTTTGGCCCATGGCTACCTTCCAGTTCTAGTCAGCACAAAACCAGGGTAGGTGGGCACTGCATATTGACTATAGGACCATCTCTCACATTCATGGATTTGCACAAGAGGATAAAAATAAAGACTTTATTATCATAACTCATTACAAGATACCAGAAACATAGGATTTCTTGATTCTGATTAGCTAATATCTAGGTAAATAAAAGGGTCCTAAACTGTCATTTCCAGAGGGAAACAAAAATGTAATGTTGGCATATTGCAGATAGGTGGATACTTATAAGTGATAAAGGAGAAGATATGAACACTTACCTCCAGGGAGAGCAGCCAATAGCAGAACTGGAAGAGGATTGATGGAGTACAATAGTGTATCTGTATCACAACTCACAGCCTTCATGTCTTCCTCTTCATCTTCTTCCACCTTATCATATCTTTGCACTGCACCAACAAGATCTTCAATGTGGTTGTTCCTGCTAGCACAGCAAAGTCTAAAGGCAGAAATGCCCTTTGATGAAGCTGCACATGAAGGATAAGGCAAGGAGAGAAAAAGAAGAGAAGATGGCCTTTTCAATCTCAATGATGGAGTAGGAGAGGCATTGAGAACCAGTGCCATGTTCAGTTTGATAAGAGGTGTTTGGGAGTGGAGAGGAGATGGGGAGGACAGTGTGGCTAATGAGCTTGGGAAAGGCAGGGAGAGTGGCCACGCCACACGCCCTTTTAACCCCACCCCACACCCAAAGAAAATTAAAAAGAAAAACATTTATTTATTTATTTTTACAAAAAGAAATGGGTATTCACAAGTGGCAGCACAAAAGTCCAAAACAAGCAATAGAAGTACACACAAGATATTGTTTCACCAAAATTAAAGAATACTCTTAGATGATATGTTAAATATTTTTTGATGCACTGGAGAGATTGCCAAACAAATGAAAAAGGGTGAAATGAACCAAAAATGGGTATGCTTAAAAATGCAGGTATTTTGCATTTCCAAGTACACAGGCGACATAAGGAACAACTACAACTAGAGTATGCACAGGGATCAGTTATTTAAGTTAAGCTGTACAAGCTTCTGACTTCTGAGCAATAGAGTAACTAATATGTCATCGGATACAAGAAACGGGAAGACCGTTCTCGCTCTGTAAGTTAAGAGGTGACGAGCTTGCTTCGGAGAGGCTTTATTCTGTCAGGAGAAGCTAAACTGAAAAACCTAAGTTGTGCAAGCATGGCAATCACGATCTGCACACGATTAAAAATTACAAGCAGAACTCCTGTTGCTGTGCGCTAGATTTTTCCCATTGAATTCATCAATAACATCTTTGCCTGATTTGTTTCCTGAGAGTTCAGAATCCTCTGTGTTTCAGTTCATGCATTCATCTGTCTCGACCATAAGATAGTTGCAAGTGTATTAGCATAGTTAGCAATGTTATTCACATAGAAATGAATAAATTAGCGAAAGCAAATCCTTGACAATCCAGCTCTGAATCTACAATCAACAATAGACATCTGATGCTATGCTAAAGAAATAGTTCCATACACTGATTTGAACAGAGTAAATTCAAAGAGAGCCAAACAAGATGTATAGAGCATTGGCAACAGCATCCATCCATTCTAGCATTTCTCTCGAGTCTTTGCCAAAAAAATGTAGGATGCATGTAATGGTTTATTCATTGTTGCAAAAAGAAACAAAACTGTAGTTATGATGCATAATCCCAGAGCAAATGCAAGCAATAACTAACAAAATGAGGGCATGTTTTGGCTTCAAAAATATTAAAAAGTTGAAATTATGACACAGGTCACACAACCAATTATTCAGGATATGTAAAACATAAGGGTATCATCCTACCTTGTTGGAGGTAATTTTTTCCACTTAAACCAATACTACCCATCAACTCGGAGGATATTATTCTGATTTCCACTCCTGGTAACTATTTCTCTCTCAGGATCAACTCTCCATTTTCCATCTACAATAAATTTGATCTGCAAAGCATCAAGAAAACAGATTAACTATGAACTATGAACTTAAGATGCTTGCTTGACAGGTGTGATAAGATATGGGAGAAACAAAGTAAGACACTTGAAGGGCAGCCCAAATGAAGCTCTTCCAAAGGCAAATTTGACAGTAATAACAAATTATTTCACAATATCTTATAGAAGTCCACTTGGATACAACACCTCATATTCCCCAGGATAGAGCCACAATGATGTATACCAGCATCTAGGATTCCTGTCAAACATTATCAGAAAGAATCTGCAGATTAAAGACAGTACACGAGGTAAATGCAAAGAAAAAACAAATGTTCATTTCAGTTAGAGGCTTAGACCACAAGCTGATTTGCTTCTGGTTTCTGATCTAGCCTAACAATTTAATAGAAGATATCAAAACCTTGATTTGGTAGAGTCTTCAGCATTATCTGGGTGTGGATCCATTTTAAGTGGTTGATGCCACCCATTGAAGCTACCTGCTATTTCTACCATTTGAGCTTCTCCATTATACTGCACCTTGACCTGGTAAGAAAGCATATAAATTGTTACTTCAGACTACCACCTCATAAATAATATAAACCCTATCCATCAATATAGACATTAAGTGGGATCAATTAGGTATCTAAAAGAAAATCGAATTCAACAGAAGACAATCACATGAGGCAAGTAAAAGAAGTTGAAGAACCTAAGGAAAGCAGCAACAGGAAAGGAAAATAAAAGAGAACAAGACAACGAATGAAGGATAAGAATATAGGATTAAGGGGAGTGTAAAAAAACATGTTGGCAAAATAAATACCTCTTTAAGTCCAGTAAGACTTTCTTCAGCAGCTAATAGTTCTGCATCCATCTCAGAAATAAGTTTTTGAGCAGTGTTAATTTCTTCTTCTGCCTTACTTTGTAAAGTGAACAGAGTTTCCTGCATTAAAAATTATAAATAAATAATGATGATATTTTATATAATGCATTGCCTTATCATTGTGTTGTTAGTATATTTCCCATTGTTTACATATCCAAGTTCTCCATCATACTGTAAATAAGAGTATTGCACTGAAAATGGAGGCTGGGAGAGGTACTTAGTTTATACAGACCAAATGAAGCATGCATTGTGAAATAAAATATGTCTGACCAGTTCAAGGTTCACAATTCAAACAATTTTCATAATAAAAGCACCTTTCTGTTCATTTACAACAGAAGCAGCATATTCTACTTTTCAGCGTCAACAAACCTAATCAGTGAAAGATGTGATCCCACTCCAAGCATATCCATGATCATAAGACAGAACTTTTTACATGCACTTGGTCTAATAGAACACCATGATGGCTCTCATATGATTGATTATACACAGAATACTGGATATTCTGGTCATAAGTTTGTATAGCATAAAAAATGTTTAAGATTGTTGAGAGTTTGCAGAATCAAACACCATCAAACCTAAGGAATTCCATAATTACACACATCAACATAACCAAGCACTGAAATATGGGCCTAAAATGATGATTACTACATTAACACAGCTCATAGTACGACTTTCTGTTGTTGGGTTGGGGGGAATCATAGATCGAAACATGACCACAAAACAGTCAGTTCCCAACTTTAGCATGAAAACTAATATACGGTATTCATTTAACCCAAAATGTCAAGTACCTTTTCCTTCTCAATCAGCTCCCTCAGTTGAGACAATTCAAGATCCTTGTGTTGCTACAAAAAATGAAATAATAGATTAGAATACACGTAACCCAAGTGCATGAATAAGTAAATATGCCTAATTCTCAGTAAAAGTTAATGATATATTACTAGCATCAATTTGAGGCGTTCAACTTCATCCTGGTTCTCCATTTCACTTGTCTAAATGTAAACAAGAAAAGAAGATGTTATGGCTGAAACTGAGCCAATTATATGAGAAAACTAGGTTTGTAACTTGCACTCAACCTCAAGATTCATGCCTCTTCCAATAGCAGAATCAGCTGGAGAATCAACAGATGTATCATTATCCCTACATAAATTTAGGAAAAATGAACAATGTCAACTCATTGAGTATATTGTGAGGTGCTTAAAGCACAGGAGAGTAGGAGACAGTAGACAAAAGACAATAAATGAAGGGATATTTTCATTTTATATTTTCTTTCACTTGTCATACGGGAAAGTAAATGAAGTTATGTAATTTTGGGTGGTTTTAGAAAGATAATAAGAAGAAATTTTTATTTAGCAAAAGAAAGGGTTAGAAAGGTATGTAATGCAAAGAAGTAATTTACTACGAAAAACACTGCTTTATCAACTCTTTGTACAAGCCAGTGAAGCCACTGCTGCCACTCTATTGCCAAACACTTGCACACTTCAATTAGTTCAATCTATAGATAGAAAAAGACAAAATTCCTATGAAGCAACCAAGTTGAACCAAAGGACCCATTCTAGTATTCTACAGTCCAACCAACATTAATGCCAACTTAAAACAAGCAACTAACAACAGCACGTAAGCTATACTTTCTGCATTATGAAATCATCATGTCTATGCATAAAGTACTATGAAAATACGTGAAAATGAGCAAGTATTTCACATCTCCACGTCAATAATTTTCACACGGAAATGGAAATTCCAAAAAGAGTAAACGCATAGCAAATGGTAGATGGAGAAACCTCATTTCATTTCTAGGTACAGGGCTGGCAATCAATTTAGACATCACAGCAGTTCCATTCAACATCATAGTGTCCTTTCTATCCCTTGTTACACTTGAATCTCTTTTGTCATGGTTTATTGAATCCGATGCAGTTGAGTTTTCCGTATATTCTCTGCTTCCTTCAGCATAATTCGCCCACAAGTTGCATTCAAAATCACACGAGGTTCAAGAAATGGCCAACACAAATATTATAATTTTTATAACATAGTGTATGCAAAAATTAGAGCAATCATCTATACCATAAGATATAGCAGGACCAACATAATTAATCATTAACTAAATCAACTGAAAACTGAATCATCACTGAAGATACAATGCAAATAAATAGGACCATAACCTCATTTTTCATGTCACTAAAATTTCTAAATCATTACATTCAATGCTTCCATGTACAGCGCAGTACAATTTAACTATAGATATCAAAAGCACAAGTTATGTCATTTTAGTTTACCTTCAATGATGTCCAAGTCCAAGCTTCCATATCTGAGAAACTTATGTACCTTCTTTTCCAGGGATGATATGTCATATTTATCATCCAAATGGCCATTCACAAAGCTAGAAACACCTTCCACTGATTCCAACGACTCTTGAGCCAGATCTTTCACCTTCTTTTTCTCATCTTTTTCAAAAACATACATCAATCAGTAAGGGCAGACCCCACATTATAAATCCATTCATGTTATTGAAGCAGGAATAGTGACCTGTTGCATCATCTTCAAAATGATGAGCTAAATTCTGCCCTTCGGTTAAGCAACGCTCCATATCAGACCTGTTGCCTACTTCAATGTCGTTTCCAAGAAGCTCTCTGATAAATTTATATCCTCTCCTCCTCACAATGTTAGCAAGGTCCTTCCTACAATATTAAACACATCAATTCAGCTTTCAACAGTTTCCATATAAGTACCTCGCTCCATAAAGGATACGATGATTAATTGATTATCATCAAACAGGATAAAACTCTCCATTAATTGCATAAGTGACAGTACGAAATTGCTACTGCATTGCTAAGATAAGGTCTTCTGATTGCAGTCACAAGTCCAATTATCTACTCAAAAGCATAACCGAATTTCACAAATTCAATCAGAATTCCGGAAAGAAAGAAACAACACCTTCCATGTTCGGCGAGCTCCTTGGTAGAGGGAACATGATCATCGGGAAATCCAACGGATAAAACGAACTCACGGAGCCCCTTGCACAGATCCGCGTCGCTCATAACCTTCTTCCTCACCCTATAGATCCGAAATTCGAACCAAAAAGCATGAGAACAACCAAAAATCGGAAGAAT
The DNA here is from genome assembly GCA_963922045.1 of Persicaria maculosa. Lineage (NCBI taxonomy): Eukaryota > Viridiplantae > Streptophyta > Magnoliopsida > Caryophyllales > Polygonaceae > Persicaria > Persicaria maculosa. The sequence goes on from OY998252.1 coordinate 1,213,477, forward strand.
CAAGCATTGAAAAAACTCAAAACCTCAATTCGCGAGAGTCCACCTGGATTTTCCTGCGGGAGCGGAGCAGGAAACGATGAGCGGGGGAAGACGACGCGGAGAAGAACGAGAAATGGAAGTCGCGGGGAGGAAAGAGAGAGCGGACATTGCCATGGCCATGGCCGGAGAACGTGCGAGCGCGGACGAGTTGAGCTGCGGAGAGGATCCGAAGCATCTGAGAGAGATTTTTGTACACAGACAAAATCCAATTTGAGATATTGGCTGCACTTTGATGATGATTGATGGAAACTCTGCAAAACGGTGAAAAAACAAAAATGTGCTCTTTGGATGAGGTGTAAACATAATAATTACACAGCCAAACGAAGACTATTTGTTTGGGCCGTAAAGTAGGCCTTTTGGCCCAATTACGTATTGGATCAAATTTGGGCTGCAGACATAGACCACCAAATTGTAGAACACTTTTTTTTTTCTTAAAATTTGCATTGTTTACATAAACCAATCTTAAAGTTGCATGCAACTGTAATTTTTCAATAGTTTACTCATTTACCAACCAATATTCATGTTCGTTTTTCTTATCTCTTGGTCGTTAACAAAATGTTAAAAATAATAATGTCGGTAAACATATGTCTTATCGTGTACGCTGAAATTATTCGCTTATTTTTTCATTATTATTCGTCTATTTTCACATAATTATTTGTTTGTACATATGATCTGTTATCCATCGATTACCGCCTTTATATATTGATACTTATAATTAGCTTTGAGACTATATACATACCAATAAAGGAATAAAGCACAAAAGTTCTTATAACGTTTTTGAAAATCCGAGAACTCCCTAAACCATATAAAGCATAAAAAAATTATTTATTTTTATATTATAAGGTTGATATCAATTATTTTATAACAGAGAAACTTAAGTTAGCGTGTAGGCTCTGGGTCATTGAACTAAAAAGATGGTATCAACAGCTGAGATTAGAAAATAACTTTTGATTATTCGACGGTACGGATTGAGTGATTATTCATTGGAATGAAATTATTCGGTAGTACTGGTGATTATTCATTAGAAATAAATTTAGATTTTTTACAGATAAATAATTACATTATTATAAAAGAATAATCATCAGAAAACAAAGAATAATTTTTGTGTACACGATAAGTCTGTGTATGCGGAAACACTCTCTATATATATTCCATAGACTGTGGATGCAGCATAGTAGCTAGCTACGATTGATCGAGTTCAATCGAAAACACAACAACCGACACCGCACGTGTGACTTGCCATCTTTAACATCTTTTTTCTACATTGTGTACAATCACTAAACCTAATAAAAAATATAGATCGAATAGCTAGAAGTAAATCTTTTGCCTATATAGATGTATCTGAATCGGTGAATAAATAAATAACACACCCACATACACACACTTTAGTGCCTAGTTTCACGGCTCAGTAGTCCATCAACTACATGCATACGAAAAATATTGTTCCACGAGATCGGGGTCGTGTGCACACGTGCGCTCATGCGTTAATAGCCTAGCACATAAGTCGAGCGGGGTTCCATCCTAAAACCAATTGGCAATAGGAGGAGTAACCCACTAGTTTATATACAAAGACTTCTTTGTTCATATTATCGATGTGTGACTCTTTTGATCTCTTCACATCTTTTATTCTCTCAACAAATTTTAAGTTCACAATGTCAATAGAACCTGTCAAAGTAATTAAAATTTTATTTTATTTTTGCGTAAATGTTCGTCTTGAATGTGCATCAAACTAGTTAGCCGAGCCCAATTTTTAATTTAAATGGTTTGTTTGCATTGTTACTTTGTTAAACGAGTACGAGCCCAGCTAGCCGATTTTAAATGACCTTATTTTTTTGATCAAGTTTGACTTGTTTAGAAAACGAACGAACTCGAGCCAAGTATTTTTTTTTTCGGGCTTTAAGTTGTTTTTACTTAGTTATAACATACATTAACTTAATTTTTTTTTGAAAAATTCCATAATACTCGAGTTTAAATCGAACGAGCTGATTTTTCAACCGAGTTTAAAATTCTGTTCAGACTTGACTTGTTTAAGTAGGTGAACGAGTTCGAGTCGGGATTTTTTCGAAGCGATCTCGAGCAGTTCAATTCATAGAACAGCCCTACATGTTGTTCACAAGATAAGGTCATGTCTTGTTACCACCGTTTAGTAAATTTAGTTCTTTTTAGGTCGTCATTTTCTACGTCGAAAATGTATGCTCAATGCACGCAAATAAGAGGATAGAAAAGGAGACTATTTTCGTTATGATATTTATACAAATGTTGATATAATATATAGGTGAAGTACATAGTGCTTCTGCAAACTGCAAAGAGAGTATATCATGTCGAGATGCCTGGAATCAAGAAACGTTCCGTGCGCCGCGCGGTAAAACAAGCGAAGACCACAGTTGAAAGTAAAAAAAGGTAAAAATCAGAGATAGCGTTGCAGTAGTGAGAAGATGATAAATTTTGATTGATCGGACGCCCATCAGAAATGGTTTGAGCGATTACACAAAACACCAAAAAGATCACCCGATCCTCTCTCTCTCCTCACTTCAATTCACTGCGGAGTAGACCTGTCAAACGGGTCATTCGAGTCGGGCCACTTTGGGTCCCGGGTAATACGAGTTTCGAGTATTTTTGGGTCCCGGGTAATATGGGTTTGACCGGGTTTTCGGGTTGGTCAATTTTTTCTTTTTTAAATTAAAAAAAATCATTATTTGATAATTCTGCGATAAATTTAAAATTCTAAAGTTAAAGACGTTGTTCATAAATTTTAGATCAAATATACTATATTTGATCTAAAATATTTGATTTTTATTATTTCTCGTAATTTTTAATAAAATGTAATAATATATAAAATATCAAATTTTCAAATAATTTTTTTTAAAAATAATTTCATGCAATTAGTAATAAGCATAGAATTGTTTTAATATTTTTTAGAATTTTTATCTTCTTAAAAAAGTCCATTGAAAAATAAAAAATCAAATACTATCGATCAGACGGAGTATTACACAATACAAATAAATATAAAAGTTGATTTGAAAATGAAAGATTAAATAATTGTAATTATAAAATGTAATAAATTGGAATCTCCATAAAAAAATTTAATCATATATAATTATAAATCAATCGGGTCAACGGGTCAAATGGATAAATTGGGTCAAAATTACCGGATCAATCGAGTCACCGAGTCGAAACCCAGATTACCCAGAAAATTTCCGGATATTTCGGATTCGGATAGAAAAAAAATTTCGTGTCGAAATTCCCGGATTCGAATCGAAATTTTTTCGGCTGCTCAGATCGACCGAATCGAAATGTGTTTTTACAGGTCTATTACGGAGTATTAAAATCAACAAACCAGACAAAATACAGTATACAATTAAATCAGAGCCGATAAAATAAAAACAGAGATCCCCCAAACCAGAAAACAAAACAATCAATCGGCCGCGAACAGAGGAGGAGAGGAACAGAGGAGCCATACCCATTTTGCCACGTTTCGCCCCTGTTGCCCTCCTGTAACTGCGACGAATCTCAGTGACCTCTCCATTTGCCCCCGATATTCCCCAATATTACAGCCATGCCACTTCCCGCGCGCTCTAGTACGGCCAACTACTTTTGATCCTGATGCTGGCTGCCTGCTTTGTACAACAAAATATATCGACCTTCGATCTTATTCAGATATATAATTTCTAATCCAAAAAATAATAATAATAATTTAAGTGATCATTGACTTAAGCCATTAATTCAGCATTCATATATCATATCCACTATCCACCTAGCTTTTGCAAATCAATTTTGTAGATCCAATTGGTAATAGAATTGGATTTCACATAATTTAAATATGGGATACATTTTATATCTTGAAAATATGATCTTAAAATGAGAAGGTAACATACAATGCATTATCAAAATAATAAAATATAGATGCTACTACGTATATAAGATTCCTTGATTATAATATACTCCCTCCGTAACAAAATAATTATTCATTTGGGGGTTTTCACACTTCTTAATGAACCTAAAATTAGAAAGTGGAATAGTTAAAAATTTAGTAAATAAATAATGTGGAAAAAAAATGGACCAATGGAAAAAAAAGAATAGTATGGGAAGTTACGTTGGAGTATTAATAGAATATCTTTGAAATCAAATACAATTAATGATATGAATTAATAAAATTAGAAAATTTTGTCATTAATTAGAAGGGACAAATATTTTGTTACAAGAAAAAGTAGTCAAAAGAACAATTATTTCGTTACGGATGGAGTAATTAGTTAGAAACACATTAAGTAGAGTTGTAAAAAAATATGAGTAAAGAGTAATGTGCATCAAAATATGTTAAACTGTTATATGCATTATTTTTGCACTAAAAAGTTTTGTACACTTGCATTTAGACCTGTCAAAACACAATCCGACCCGACCGACCCAAAAAATTTCCAACCTGAACCCGGTAATTTTGACCAAAATTTTTTTTTCGACCCGAACCCGAAAAACCCGAAATTTTCTGGGTAATCTGGGTTTCGACTCGGTGACCCGATTGACCCGGTAATTTTGACTCGATTGACCCGGTTGATTTATAATAATATATAATTAAATTCATATATATATAATTAAAATTTATCACAAAATTATCAAATCTTGATTTTTTTAATTTAAAAAAGAAAAAATTGACAAACTCGAAATCGACCCGAAACCCGATCAAACCCGGGTTTGAGTCAACCCAAAATACCCGAAACCCGTTTTACCCGAAAAACCCGAAGTGACCCGACCCAAACCCGACCCGAATTACCCGTTTGACAGGTCTACTTGCATTCCATGGGCTATATATTACAGTATTATATCATGGTCGAACACATAAATCCAGTAGAAAAAAAGTGTCTACGTGTTTGTAGGGCTGTCCGCGGGTCATGGGTTCGGGTAGGGTCGAGGGTTTCGAATGGATGACCTGTCGCATCGACAATTTTTTTTTTGAAAAGCGCTATATTTATATTAAAAAAAACGATTCTTTTTAAAATAAAGACCCGGCAGATAGACGGGTTCAGGTGACCCGACAGGTCTTCACATGCTTTGCGCGTGCCTCCATATATCAAATTTTAAATCGGCAAGATAGATTTTGCCTATTGGCAAGACGGAGTTTATGTAATTACACTCGAGTCCTTCAACTTGTACGTTCATCTTCAACTCCATCGGATATCAAGTGTAATTAGATAAACTTGTCTCGGACCAATCCGTTATTATTTTCGGGAAAAAAAATGAAAAGAATCCGAGTGTAATTACATAAACTTCATCTTGCAATAGACGAAACTCGTCTTGCCCTTAGACTTTCCCATTTTCAATTCATTTTTTTTATTTATCTAATTTAAGATTATTTAATGATCAAATTTCAAACCATAGCAAAACCAGGCCAACCTAGTTTGAGACTCAAAACTCTCGAGGTAGATAAGCATAACATACTCCGTACGTATTAATTATCTTTAACAAATGACTATATATATATATATATATATAAAATAATGATTGTAAAATCATTATCGGTATACATATATGGCAAGCTCAGTCGATGATAGTCATCCTTGAGAAAGCTATAGAACAGAAAACCTACACCATAGCTAGAGCTTGAGGATTGACCGCAACATTGATAGATATGTATACATTCAATGTACTGTAATTAGTAGTCTGATTGAAGATGGAGTTTTTCTTGTGTAAATTGTTCAACACCAATTAATTTACGACAAGGACGATTAAATCAGGCCCGGCGGCCTAGAAAATTCACAAGGTTTTTAAGTCAAATTGACAAATTGATTGAAGGTTTACAAGAAATCAACAAAATAGTGAGAGAGAGAGAGAGAGAGAGAGAGAGAGAGAGAGAGAGAGAGAGAGAGAGAGAGAGAGAGAGAGAGGCCACTTCGTCTGTGTACTTTATTTATTTATTCGGAACTTCGTTTGTATACTAATTTAGGCAGCAATACTATTAAATTTCAATTTGTAACTCATAATTGATACCAAAACAAAGTTGAAAAAGAAAACAAAGTTGATTAGTATATATGTATATTCTTATAACATACTCCCTCCCTTCACCAATAACTGTCGTTTGACTTTTCGACACACGATATTTAAAGAATTAAAAACTATATAAAATATCGACTTTTAAAAAAAAATATTAAACTTATAACTCATAAGTATAAAATTATATAAAAAAATTAATCAAAAAGTTGATATTTTATATAATTTTTAGCACATTAAAAAATGTGCCGAAGAGTCAAACGACACGGAAGTAATATATATACTTACGATATAGGTTAGCAATAGGGATAGCAATGAAACGGGGATGGAGAAATTAAATAAGAACGAAGATGCGAATGGGGGGCCAAAGTAATTCCTTGTGCATGGATGGGAATGGAGACGGAGATAATACCCTGTTGGAGAACCCCCGGGGATCCCCACTGGTAGAATGAAATCTCCATTTTTTTTTAGATCTAACATAATTTTATGCAATTTTTCTTTCAACTGTAAATTTTTATCTAATTATAATACTTAACTTTAATAAAATATCTTATAGTTTTATATTAAATGGGGAAAATGTGAGTTTTAAATTGGGAACTTGATGGAAAAACTCGTAAATGGAGACGGTGAATTAATGGTTTTTTTTTTATCAAGGAGACTTTTTTAAATGAGAATAGAAACGGAGATAGTACTCTCCGCCTCGGACTTTCCTTGTTGTCATCCCTAATTTAGTACCTTAATCGAATTTTTTTTATCAAATAAAAATATTTTAAAAAGTAATATTAAAAAAAGCTATCTTCAAGATTAAAAAAAAATCGATTAAACTTCTTATAACCTATAGCCAAGATACATACTTGGTCTCAATAGTTGGGTATAGGAGGTCTGACCCTATTATTTAATTTGTTATTTGTAATTGTAAATATATTATATGTAAGAATGGAACCACGAGGTCCAAACTGGCTACCTACAAACACAAAATTTCTTCACCTTTAATGAATGAATAGTAGAAATAATTCAAGGGGGTATAATTAATTAGTTGACAAGATATATATATTTTTTTAATCAATAGTTTGGAATTTGAATCTTATAAAATAAAATAACCTTGAGAGAACGGTTTACTGTATAAATAATGAAATAACCATGGGAAGAAAATATACGGCCTAGCTAAAAGTCTCATTTTTTAAGTATAGGTATATCATATATGTGATTCAAAATAGACATATTTGGTAGATGGTCTATTGAGAAGTTGAAATAATTAGTAACCGAATAATCTGATAATTAAAGGAATTTTTTTTAAAAGGAATAAAAAAAGTATCCTAACAAATAAAGACATCTTACCTAAAGAACCAAATTAATAGTTTTCGATCCTTTTGTTGTTTTATATGACATAACTTTATAAGGTTATCGATCAATTGTATTTGTGGCTCAAATAATAAGCTGTAAAGTATTTTTCAACAAGGCAAACTAGTGATACATGGGTCATGGATAATGGATAACTTGTATCCAGAATGCAGAGAGATTTGTTAGTTGTAATTTTTAATAAAGTGAAAACCTAAAGTAATAATTAGGGTGTATAAGTGTATTTTTGTTTGATTTTATTTGTTTTCTTAAAAAATGTACAAATGTCTAAAACGTCATGTTTTAATTAACGGAGGAAGTACAATGTAAAGATTTGAGAGGAAAGTAAGATACTAGTGTCCCACCAACCAATGATGACATCTTTTCGAACAAGGGAAATGAGTTTCTGGTGAGACATGAGAGCATCGTGATCCATAGCATGTCGAAGCCGAGCACCTTGTCTGCCACTCGGTGGACTTCGCAGAAGACGTGGTTGCAAGTAAACCATTCGAAGAGGCAGAGAAGGTCTGTGATGATCATCTCGATCTCCCATGAACATTTTCACTTGTCAGTGAGATGGAAATATATCAACTACTAACCTCATTAAACAACATTTTTAGGAGCAAAAGTAAGAAAATTCAATTCCAGATGTATGATACATATTTTCCATATATACAAAAATTCAGATAATTTCACATTTTACACTATGTAAGAAAAGAAAAATCACATCATAGTGCATGTGAAGATCTGATTTAAGAACATCTCTAATATATTTTTTGGTCTAACAGATTCTCCATCGCAATCTCCAAAATAAATATAGCAGCAGAAAAATAGAGATGTTTATCTAAATCTATTGCATTCTCCAAAACTAAATCATTTTCTAAATATCTAAAATGAGAAAGTTGTTGAAATTGAAGTAAAAATAATTTAAATAATATGTACGTATTTTGTTTCCTATTTTGGATAAATTTTTGAGAAGGTGTTGAAGATGGTCTAATGTAATTACTCGCTCTTTCAATGGATCTGGTTGCATTTGATTGAGTTGGTTTTGAGCTTGTAATTCAAAAAACCATTATATATCATATCTAAACAACATATTATAAACACATGATTGTTATTAGGTAACGGTTAACCATACACATAAATGGGAGAACCTTCAATAAGTGTCAATTCGAGTAAGTAAGTACAAACAAGCATATTGTTGTTGTTATTAGGTAAGCAACCAACACACATTTTTTCATCATGTAAGGGCAATTTTTTTTTATTAGTTTAAAATTTTGTTTCCAAAACGGTGTCGTTTTTCATGCCTTGTATTTTGCTTTCACCGAAGTTAATTACCAGCTAATTAACCTTACTTTGGCGATTAAATGGGTTAATTCCCAAATATCACGTTTTCCATGTCTTATATTTTCCTTTCATCGCAATCCTCACTCTTATAAATTATGTATTACTCCGTAATAATTAATGATTATAAAATATTAGAGCCAGTCATAAATCGCATTGAGTATGTCGAGTGGGAAAACAAAATAATTAGATAAAAATATATAATTAAGTGCATATATAGTTTTAAAACTTGTAACTTGGTATTTTAATTTCTTTATTTGTTTTTGGAGAGTGGGGAGAGGACATAAGTCAACACGTACCATCATTAGTCTAAAAGAGATGAAGACAGAAAATAACCAAGCATATTTTATTTAAAGAGCAGTAAAAATATTTTATACATAAAAATGAAATAAAATCAACTTAGTTAGATCAAGGTTCTTATATCTAATCTAATGGACCCCAACAAGCACTCAAGATTAAAGAAATAATAATAATAATGGCGGTGTGAATCCTCTGCCCCAATCCCCGCCCCACAATCCCGTCCCACGTAATTATTTTGCCATTAAATTAATATTAAAAAATTTTAAAAAAATATATTTATCTTCTACATATTTAGTATAACATATTTGAAAAAAAAACTTAAGAAAACGAATTATAATTTTTTTTTAAAAATATATAGTAAAACAACATCTTTTTAAAACTTTAAAAAATCTTCATATCTCTTCTGAATTATTATAATTTTTGTAAGTTGGTTTTTTTAGATTTTTTTTAAAAATATGTTATAATAAGTATGTAGAACCTAAATATATTTTTTAAAATTTTTTTAATATTAATTTAATGGCAAAATAATTACGTGGGACGAGGTTGTGGGGCGGGGGATTGGGGCAGAGGATTCACACTGTAATAATGGGCCATATCCATCCAATCTAAATTAATTTGTTGTGGATTATATACTATCTTTCCTCTTTTAAAGAGGGTGTGTTCAACACTCTCTCAACATAATCGGAAAAATAAGGTATATAATTCGATATTTTGGACTCCCAGGCAAACTGAGATTGTTATTTCTGTCATATATGACTTTAAAATTATTAAAAATAAATAAATATCAGTTTATATATATATATATATTTTCATATTTTCTCCGTTAATTAAAACGACATATTTTAATTAGAAAAGAGAGTATTTTTATGAAGGAAATTGATTTGATTCATGAATCAACAACTTATTTGGTAAATCAAGCAGTAAAAATTGATAAACAAACTTATTGCCATGATACAATAAACTAGTAAATGAAACGAAATAAAAAAGAGAGATAAGACCTGGCCCAATTGATCAAAACAACAGTACAATGTCTTGACCCGACTCAATCGAGAGGGTGAAAATGGATAGACAAACTAGCTCGTCATGTATGGATCGAGTTCGAGAAAGGTCAGGGATAGATGTGAATGTCGAGATCATGGGAAAGTCGAGAGACTAATACAATGTCTCGGCGTTGGGACGAGAGTAGATAATTTCATATTTATTTTTAATAATAAATTATAAACAAATTTAATCAAAAAAAGTTACTAATATTTTATATAATTTGTATCATCATAAAAAATAATATGTAATAAATAATATATTTTATCGAAGAAAGGAAGATTATATAATGATGGATATTTAATTAGTGTACCTTTTTTTGGTTCATAGGTATATTCAGTATTACGTGACATTCTTACCAGCTAAGTTAAAAATATTTTAAATTTAATTAGTGTACTAATCAAGTAACAAACAAGACCTTTCAAGAGTCCAAAATATTTACCAAGTCCACATAAAATATAGAAATGTACACTTCAATTTTCAATTGGGCCCTCGCACCGGGCTATATCTGCTTTTTTGCATAGAAAACTTATGAAATTTGTATATTATATAGTTTTATTTTTAGAATTTAGGGTAAATTACAGAAAACCACCCGTTATATATGATTTTTTCACTTAACCACCCGCTAAAACTGAAATTACACAAAACCACCCATTAAAGGTGGTCTGTCAACAAAACACCACCCAAGTGGAATATTCCGTTAATATTCTCCAACATCCGTTACCATTGTTCAAAATCACCTGCCTTTACTTTTTAAAAGGAAATAAAAATCTGATTTATTTTTCTATTTTCATTTATCTTTTATGAAAGAAATACTTTGGCCTCCTAGACTTGGATACTCTCTCCTCCAAAGCTCACTCCATCATCTCCGTAGTCCGTACTCATCGTCCTCAACAAAGCCATCCTTCGCCATTTTCGACCTCGCCCCTAGCATAGGTTAAAGTGCTTGTCCATCGGTACCTCCACGCAAGCCTACAAAATGCCCCAATTGGGGCTAACAAAATCTTCTACAATATTTTGAACCCTATAAATTTTGAGAGATTTATTATCCGAAAGAATCACCTACCCAAAAATTGGAACACATAAATCTAAAGATTGGTTGTACTTTACCATATTGATTAGGAGGAACTGATTTTTTGGATTTGTTTTAAATGGGCACAATTTAGGTCGATTTGGACATTTTACAGTATTGATTGGTTTGGACTTTATAGATTTGTTCTTTTTATTGATTTGAAGCTATAGTGATTTCTTTTGATTTGTACGTATTTACAAGTGGCAATCTTTGAAAATTTGATTCATATATAAGGGTATTTTAGTCATTTGAATGAATTTCTAACTGAGTTTACACTTGGGTGGCGTTTTGTTGACATATCCTCTTTAATGGGTGGTTTAATATAATTTATATTTTAGCGGGTGGTTAAGTGAAAAAAGTGATATTTAATGGGTGGTTTTCTGTAATTTAGCCTAGAATTTATTGTATGTGCGAATCAAATGCGTATCAATTAGGGCCTCGATTGCGTATTTGTTTAATGCTAAATGGACATTTCGGTAGTTTGTGTGTGTGTGTGTGTGTGTGTGTGTGTGTGTGTGTGTGTGTGTGTGTGTGTGTGTGTGTGTGTGTGTGTGTGTGTGTGTGTGTGTGTGTGTGTGTGTGTGTGTGTGTGTGTGTGTGTGTGTGTGTGTGTGTGTGTGTGTGTGTGTGTGTGTGTGTGTGTGTGTGTGTGTGTGTGTGTGTGTGTGTGTGTGTGTGTGTGTGTGTGTGAATAGTTTTTGTCTTTTAATATTTGCTCTTGTGGGGATGAACACATAATTTGTTGCTTTTTGAAGCAAAAATCCCAAATTGATTTAAGAGCTAATTAAGGCAGAAACTAAACACAGTTACACATTGGGATTTGGTGGATACCAATAGGGCAAAGACTTTAGTTAGTAGCTTTAATAGTATGACTATGAATGTCGACACATGGTTTTGTAATGTAAAAGTCAATGTTAAAAGTTGATTATTATTAATTTCTTCTATTCATAGCTAGTAATTTATTAATTAATTAAGGTGACAATTTGGACAACTAGAAGTAATTAATTTCACTTAAAATATACAGAGTATGTTTATGTCGATCGTGTTGAAAATATAGTTAAAGTTTACAAATGGTACTTTCATTTTAGAAAATAAATGATGCTAATAAAAATATGTCATTTTAAAAAATTTGTATCCACTTTGAAAAATTATTCTCGTAATGATTAGAGTTGTTAATTGCAGTTTTTTAAAAAAATGAAAAAGTAAAGTAATAATTAAGATTTTTGATTCTCTGGCTTGACCTTTCCCCCTGATGTTGTCTTGTGCAGTATCATCCGTAAGGATGCTCTTGGCTAGTTGGCTCTGTCAACAGTCAGATTTTTTTCGGTTAAAAAAAAAAAGTATTTCATCCGTTCAAAATTATAAGTCCTTTTAGGTGTTTGCACACATATTAAGGAAAACACAAAAGTGTTACTTTTATACCCCTCATTAATTATCTACAACCACTAAAAACCAATAGCATTTCATAAAACAAATCAAAAAGTTACTTTTCTCTTAACTCAATGCCTAGAAAACCTAAAATGACTTATATTTCTAAACAAAATTTTAAGCCTAAAAAGACTTATATTTTTTAACGGAGGGTAATAATTAAGAGTGTTATGGTGTAAGTGTATTTTTGTTTGTGTTTGTGTTAAAAATGCTATAATGACATGTTATGGTTAATGGAGGAAGTATTAAACTTCTTGCTAGATTTAATGACATGTTCACTATCTAGATACAAAAAATTTTATATAAAATCTAAACTAGATTAAATTTAGATGAAATGTTGAGCCTTTTTTAAAACGATATGGATTGTCAGACAGATAACGAAGAGCAGTTTCTTTGAAAATTATAAAACACTATGGGTGTGTATGGTTACTAATTTTAACTGTTAAAATTATTACATTTTAGCTGTTAAAAAATTAAACAGTTAAAAAGTGGGTATGGGAACCCAAAATAAGCCTAAAAGAGTTAAAATTAGGGTGAATTACATTTTTGGTCCCTAACCTTTATAACTTGTTTCACTTTAGTCCTCAACCTTTGAAACGTTTCAAAATAGTCCTAAACCTTTCTATTTCGTTTTATTTTAGTCCCTAACCTTTCAAAGGTTGTAAAATAGTCCTTAACTTTACATTTTTTATTCGTTTTAGTCCCTGATATTAAAACATTATTTGAAATAATTATAAAAATTACCCTAAAGTTCTCATAATGTATATAAATGAGTAAATTACCCATATAAAGAATAATTATAAAACAAATATCCAACTTTATGATTTTTTTTTTAAAAAAGATCTCTTTTATTATTCAAATTCATTATTTTAATGGATTAATACACATATATTGGATCTATATATTAGTAAATAAGAAAAAAAAACATATCCCACCATCTCTCAAATTAATCACAAGATCTATAAATTGTATGAGAGGTTTTGTGGAAAAAAAAATTATGAATAATTTTTATATAATATGCTCTTATGATAAATAGTAAAATAGTTCGAGTATTTTTCAAAATTAAAATTATAGAGTTAGATGATTTTTTATAATTTTTCTTTGTATGAATGATTTTATTTAAATTATGATAACTTTAGGGTGGTTTTTTTTATAATTATTTCAAATAATGTTTTAATATCAAGGACTAAAACGAATAAAAAATGTAAGGTTAGGGACTATTTTACAACCTTTGAAAGGTTAGGGACTAAAATGAAACGAAATAGAAAGGTCAAGGACTATTTTGAAACGTTTCAAAGGTTGGGGACTAAAGTGAAACAAGTGGTAAAGGTTAGGGACCAAAAATGTAATTCACCCTTAAAATTATTAGTTAAAAAAAAGCTACTTGAGGGAGCTTATTTGGGGTTTATTTTGTTTATTTGGTTTGAAAGTACCACAATACCCCTAATAACAACCAAATAAACTCCACTTTTTACAAATAAACTGTTTTTCGTCTCATACGGAGTTTATATTTTTTCATAAATTTCTAACTACTTTTACCAACAGTTTATAAATTTTTACCCTGTTTATAATTTTAGTAAGTTTATTAACCCCGTCTCATACGAACCCTATATAAAACGCTTTCAATAGCTTATGTTAAACAGGTTTTAATTTATTGTGATTGTAGCTTATTTTGTGAAATTCTAAGAAATCCGGTCGAGTCGTATGAAAACGAGTCATGTCGAGTTTTTTTTAATAGGGTCGGGATCCATTCTTTTAACACAAAAGCTTAAGCTATTATGTATAGGGGCTCTACCCACAAACCCCAACACGTCCCTTCAAGTGAAATTCCGCCTAGATCGGATGGACACTTGAACAATTTTTTTTCTCTTTTGGGTTGAGACTCTCAATCTCTTTATAGATCGACTCAAATCTGCTCTGATGCCATGTGAAATTCTGAGAAATTTGTCATATAGAAGTCGTGATGGATTTATTTTGTTTTGGTTATAAGGTCGGAATCCGCCCTTTTAACACGAAAACTTAAACCATTGTGTCGGCTGGGCTTCTCCTCCCCTTATATTTTGATTTGATTTTTCACCTATTTTTCAATGTGAGACTCTAGTTACAAACACCAAACTTTCTATTTGAAAAATAAGCTAATCTGCTAATGTGATCGGTAATGATTCCCCTAACTAGAAAACAAGCAAGTCTTGTTATCCAACAAGCCTGAGAGAGTTTGTTAATGCTCAAAAAAGTGTTAATCGATGTTTGTAAACCGAAGAAGTTTTTGCGTCTTGGCATAAAGCTAAGGTAGGATAAGAGATGATTTGTCAAAAGGTATTATATGGGTTGGCGACATCTATAGCCCATAGGCCATTAGATAGTAAGATATGAAGTCTTATATACTTTTATTTTTTATACATAAAGTACCAATTTGAAATCACTTAATAGGTCGACAAGTTAGCAGACATAAAACTGTCGAATATACATTAGATATTTTTTTTGGATACAGATGAGAGTTTGGAGTGTCAACCACAGTTGTACCACCACCCAAGAGCGTCCATGAGGACGAGAGACTAAAACTCATAATCAAAATCCCAAGATGACGGAACGGACTCAAAGACTAGATGCGCAAGACGATCAACTGCACTGTTGACTTACTTACGAAAAATTATTTTAATTAAATTTAAAATATTTTGCTATATAAAATGTTAGTATGTACTGTATTAACAACAACAAAAATTAAAAAGTTGCTTAAATTATCTCCTCGTAAAAATAAAATAAAACAAAAATCTATGATTGCTTGTTTTGGAGTTTGGCCAATGATAATTCCGAGTGTTTTTTTTTTTTAATTAATCTTGAGTAGGTGGATTATCAAAATATTGGAGCTACTAATAGGATAAACTTACTACATGCCGTACAACTTTCATAATTTTGTTATATCAACTTGATCGACCAAAAACTACATATAATATTAAATCAATAAAATGCGGGGAAGTCATAATCATACCAAACAAAGAACATTGCAATCTTACATCAATGCAGGGTTTATTTTGGTATAATCATACAATATACAATAAGACTAATAAGTAGTTGTGTATTTATAATTCCTTGATTTTGTTTCTTATGCTTGTTTTTTTCTCCTTGTATTTATTTTTCCACTTGATTTATAGTGATCGTATTCGACATATATATATGATCTTGACAAGTGTCCAATTAAAACAAACGGTAGCTCGTAAATGCACTCCGTATTAATTAATTTAGTAAATGATCATATATATAGATAGTTATTTATTATTGGAGATATACAAAATAATTAGATAAATAACTACACTAAATTACATGTGGGGTTTACATTTAATTCATTATTCTATGCACTTATTTATTTTATATGAATTGAGCAAATTTTCTATAATATTTTGTTATCACGTAAAAATTCGAAATGCCAGAAGTATGTCTGATTAATCGAGAGTCTGGTACATCGAGATGGCATAAAAAATGCTAGACAGACAGGCCTATCATAATACAACTTACAAACACGACAAACAATCAAGGGGATGTGGATAACAAGCGCATGAGAAAGGTGAGGCTGACATGATGTCTCAACGCTGAGAAGACGAAAAGTATAAATCCACATAGAGCAATAAATTGCTCCTGAAGAAGTGTGAATCACACGACGTTCCTAACTAGATGAGGGATTTTCTATATTTTTTTATGACGATCGAGGAGCCCACCTCCGGTGGTAAATCCCGAGCACGTGACTCAGTCAACAAGAGTCACGTACTAGATAAATCACCGATCGGCTCGACCCAGCAGTAAGGAGTAAACAAACCTTATATTTTCATCAAAGGAAAGGGACAGAGGTAGAATCGGACCCGATATCTGCATACCACCCCTTCTTCCACACCACTAACAACGATTTTCTATAATTTGCATCGACGGAAAAGGCAAATCAAGTAGAACTAGTTCACACCATCAGTCGTCCTAAAATGCTAAATGGCATTAAATTAAATAAATCACTTGCAATAAAAGCATTAATTAATGAATTTTAATTCAGTTTATCCGACCAAATAATCTCAGCCGCAGATCAAGATCGAGTTTGACAACATCAAACCCTCTTGCTTGATTTTTCAACCCCGTACACTGACCTTCCGTATACTGTAGAAGAAGAAGAAAACCTAACTAAAGTAGGCCAATTGCTCTACGGCTTGTTGCAAAATTATAGTCCTTCCGTTTCCTTTTAATTGACTTTTTACTATTTATACACGTTTTTTAAGGTGTGAAAAACTATATGAAATAATAATTTTTTAAAATGTTTTTCTTAATAATCTCATACTTATTGGTAATAAGTATAATATTGTAAAAAAATTATTAAATTATTAATATTTAATATAGTTTATAAGGAAACGGAGGGAGTATACTCCGTATATATGACTCATTAATTACACTTAATTGTTATTTAAAAAATTACACTTGATTAATGGTATATAGGGAGAATTATAGACTCAATGGATTCTAACCTTTGAGAAATTCAAGTTCTCTATTGTTTTATTTCTTTTCATAGCAAAATCTTCAATTATTATGGAATTTTAAGGTTGAACCAAATAAAATGTGATAATTGAGTTCACGGGAGGTAGACTTCATTGAAATTACACTTGCTAAGAAGTTAAGTTTTGGCTTGAATTAAATCCCGTACGGGTTTTATATTATGCTCGAAAGAGTTTAATTTAAATCCCGTTAGGGGCCCGACCGGTCTTTCACGGTGCGATTTGTTCAGGCGGCGTACGGTTTTGCTTTGGCGGGGCTAGGCTTTCTTCTTCTTTGTTGGAGTTCTGGCAGTTGGAGTCGAATTTGACTGGGATCGAGGTAGTGTGTACGGGGCGACTCCGTGATCTGGAAGGAGCTTCTTGGAGGTTCATCTTCACTGCTCACAGGATGTCCTATTGTATCGCCGGCCAACGGTGCTGTTCCTGGATGGTGTTTGGCTTCGCCCGTAGTCTACATCTCCAGCGTGTTTGATTTAGTTTTGCCTGGTTTCATCTTGTAGGATGCGCCTCCGCTTGTTGTATTGCACTGTTTTTGTTTTTGTTTGTCTGCTGTGACGGTTTTCCGTCTGGCGACTTGTCGGCCATCGAGTTTAATTCAGGTATATCTGAACTCGAATTCTTACTTAGTACAAAAAATAAACACTTGCTAAGAAGTCACTTCCCAAGAAGTGTAATTCCTACGTTTAACCAAATAAGGCCTACTTTGATCATAAGAGTCAGTACTCATCCAACTAAAACTAAAAAAAAGTCTCCCATCTAAAGTTGAGCTTAACAACTCTTAGCATATCAATGGAGTCCTCCTCCTATTATTAATTAGTTTTCGGATAAAACCCCACTCGACTTATGTGCTAGGCTATCCACGTCCAATCCGAGCGACATTATTTTTTTCATTTAATATTATTTTATTCCTCGGTGGTGTTGCTGGATTTGTAGCGGCCGATCTAATTTTTCCCATTTGGTTTTTTTTTTAACTTGTTCTAAATGTTCAATGTATGCTTGTTGATTCCCAACATCTCAAAATTTCCTGGTTGAATTTTCTTTTAAAAATCAGCGCCCTTTAATTAATTGAACTTATGTACATGTATAAAAACGACTTTTTTTTTTAGAACATATATATTTCGGAATACCATAATTAAGTTAAGTGCCTGAATTTAAAAGCTAATAAAAAGGATAAAAATTTAAACAAGATTCAAAACTACTAACTATAACAAGGGCATCATTTAATAATCATATAGCAAAGTTTCATTTATCTTATTGTATTAAACAATTACAGTAATAATGTCAATCTCCAAATTCAGACTTTGGATTCTTTCTTTATTTTTTATTTTTGCGAGAGGAATTAATTAAGTAGCTAAGAACGAGGAAAAAGTAGGAAAAGACATAGTCAAAAGAATGGGTGGATATTTCAATTTCACACACATTTTTTGACACTGTTTATATATATAGATTGGATGGGGAATTATTTAGGATGGAAAGTTCTCCATGGCATTACTTTTATTTCTATAATCAGAAAATCAGTGATGTGAAAGGTATATTATAATGAATTTTTCTCAAAGGATGAAGAAAACTAGAAAAGTGAAGTACTATATTTTAATTTTTTTTATTACATTTTTAAGAAGATAAAATTTTATTAAATACTCCGTATTAATTTTCAAAAAATATATTTATAATTATTAATAATAAATATATAATTAATTTTAAAAATTAATATTTTATAGAATTTTTTCGAATGGATCAAATATAAGGAAGGGACTAATTTAATCAATGTGCCCTTCTGGCTTGAAAATTGCATATGGTTGAATTTTTTGGGTCTTCACTTTCAAGTTTTTGACTTCTTTATTCTCACAATTTCACATGTCCTTCTATCTACAGTACTAATAATATATATTTTTTTTTAATAAAGACTCCCCCTTATATTACAAATCAAAGGTCACCAGCACCTTCCATCTCAAGCCCCAATCAAAAACCCCTTTGCAAGAGAGAGTGTGGGAGGAAGAAGAAACCAAGTCTTGAAGAAAGATTCAATCTTTGAAGCTGCCAAAGAGGAGAGTTGATTAAAGAGATCATCACCATGGGAAGAGCTCCATGTTGTGACAAGGCAAATGTGAAGAAAGGGCCATGGTCTCCTGAAGAAGATGCGCAGCTTAAAGACTACATTGGGAGACATGGAACTGGAGGCAACTGGATTGCTCTCCCTCAGAAAGCAGGTACTTCAAACCCTAATTCTGAAACTTCATTTCATATATGATCTTGCTTCCATCTGCTTCAAATTTCCATTATTTGATGCTCAATCACAATTTCAGGTCTCAAGAGATGTGGCAAGAGTTGCAGGTTGAGGTGGTTGAACTATCTTAGGCCCAACATCAAACATGGAGAGTTCTCTGAAGAAGAAGATAGAATCATCTGTAGCCTCTATGTTACCATTGGAAGCAGGTAATTAAATCAACTAAATCTCAACTCTCAACCCATCTTTTTTTTAAAAAAAAAATTAATGATTCAAGTGCTAAATTCAAGATTAGCAAAATACAATAATCATCCCAAGAAAGCACCAAGACAAAACAACACTGCCTTTGAGGATGATAGTGGAGATCATTAGTCAGATGAACCAAATTGTTTATTCAGCAAATGAAAATATAAAAACAGTGGGTGCACTTAAATTAAATCTCCCAAGTTTAGACAATTGCTTATGGATACATGTAGGCTGCATGCATGATAGCAATAAAGTTCCAATCTTTTTGTTATATATTTAATATAGCCTCAAAATTTTCATCAATTTAGGGAAAAGGGCACTCCCCTTTTTGCTGTCTCAAGTTGTTTTTATCAAAAAGATTGAATCTTTTGCTGTCTTTGGGCTCTTAGCTATGAATCCACTCAATCAAGAAGATAAAATTTTAATTAGTGGGTGTTTAATTTTATGCAGGTGGTCAATCATAGCAGCTCAATTACCAGGGAGAACAGACAATGATATCAAGAACTACTGGAACACCAAGCTGAAGAAGAAGCTGATGATCATGGCAAACAACAACCACCACCTACAAAAATCTCAACTGTCACATCACAAGATGAAATCCAACAACACAGGCTACAACCCTATGTTACATCAGATGAATTCCCCATCATCACAATCTCAGCTGATGCCCTCTCCTGCACCCTCATCATCACCACCACCACCACCGTACCACAGTGGGGATAATTACTACAATGCCCTCTCTTCAAGCGCCTTTTCCTTCACTGGGTTTGACCAGTCAACTCTCTTGGGCAATTCATCAAACAGGTTGTGTGCATCACCATCCGCCATCCTGAACCCTAATTACCTGGTGTTTGGGGGTGCACCAGAGCCAAGCTGCAGCTCTTCTGATGACATCAAATATGATCAATTCTACAATGGGTCATCACTGGAAGAGGAGGATCAAAAGATGGGGCTACTGGCATCTGGGATGATTTGGGAGGAAACAGCCCCATTGATGGACTATGGATTAGAGGAGATCAAGCAGCTAATCAGCACTACTGGTAATGGTGATTTCAACAACTGCAGTAGCTTTAACTTTGATGAAAACAAGAAAGAGGTGCTGTACTATTGACATTGACTGTTGGTAAAATCATCAGTGCCTTAGAGAAGGGCTTGAAATTTTCAAGGTGGGTTTGGGTTTGGTTCTTACTGATGAGATTGAGATGTGATGGGGAAATATTATTACTGTAGTAATTATATTTATTGTATTATTTTGTGGCAGTACATGTTAAAGTAGAAAGGACTCTCCTCCTAGTTCCCTTTTCTTTCTGTGCATTTCTTTTTTGGAAATGATGCATGTTTTCTTTTAGTACAGTTTTCAGACAGTTCAGATCTGCAACTCACAGAAAGAACAAGCAAGTGCAGAAAAAAGACCCTTTTGGTTGTCTTCTTTTACTACCATGGAAAACCCCCCATAGAACCAACCATGGAAGCAATGAAATTCAACCAAAGAAACTTGAGTAACCAAGCCATCTCTCAATAGCCTTTGTGCTAATGGGAAATGACCGCGGTCACGTCTCCAAAATCAATTTATAGACTAGAGTAACTTGTGTAGGCCACTGACTTAATAAGTAGGCCTAGTGGCCTTATCATCGAATATAGATCTTCGTAGCATGTACTATGTACTGAAGTATATATCATCTTGATATATGGTTTGATTGGGGAATGGATGCGTAAACCTCGATCCCTCATACTTTACTTTGATGGTCCAATAAATCTAATCTTGTAATTAAGCAAATGTGCATCCAAAAATATTGTTTTAGTTCTTAGAAAAACCTCCAATTATTGAGAGAGAGAAATAAAGGAAACCAAGTTCAAATAAAACCCAAAGATTTGACAAAAGAAAACCTTATACAGTTCATCTGCTGATGAAATGATAATTGGAAAGAGATTGACCAATGAAAATGGAGTGGTCCAATATTTGATTTAAAAGGTGGATTAAATTAATGATCTTTATATGACCAATTTATATATATATATATATATATATATGATACAGTATGTTTGAGGCCTACTTAATCACTCATGGCCACATTATGAGGACATGTGGGAGTGGGACAAACAGAAACTTGTTTTCTGGAACCAATTTGATGTTAAAAATATCCCCGGGAACAGAAGATTTTGATAGCTTATCCTCTGATTTTAAGGCTTTGTACGTTCAGCCCGGCAATTTACTATTTTTGAAACTAACTCAATTGGATATAATAAGTTATATCAGTTTTGTTTTGTAATGAATTCATTTATTATATAGTAATTGACTTTTTCATTCATTTTTTTAGTAAAAAAAAATAAAAATCTTATTTTCGGAAAAATAGAAAGAACATATTTGGGAAAAAAACCCTTAAATAACTGGTATACTCAAATAATAAAAAATTAACTATCAATCTGACATTTAGCTATAATAAAGGGGACAGAGAAATAAAACTGCATTGAATAGTGAATAAAACCATCTAACTAATCTACTACAACAACAGCAATGACGATTTAGTATATCCTGTGCCGAGGCAGAATCTAGGTGTTGATCGAGATGTACGCACTCTTACTTCGAACAAGTCGAGCGAGTGTTTCCAAAGAAACCCAATAGAAAATATGCCTAAAAAAAAGTGCAAAGCAAGCAAGCAAAAGCAACAGAAACTAAACGTTGTCAGTGGTCCCGATCCATGATCATCTCCTCTGTGAGGGTCAAGAGCGCAACCTACCTTTGAATGGAGATTTTTGGGCCTCTTCCCTTTTACAAATAAACCAGGAAGATGTTTCATTTGTCTCCATTTATGCAATTGAATCTTTCCACCAAAAATGCAGTGTAAAAGGTGATGGTGATGATGATGATGAATCCTTATACATATCACATATGAAATGATGCCTTGGGTAAATGAACAGCTGGTTGGGAAAGTGGTTTTTTCTGTCTTGTTTTGAACAAAGGGATTTGTTTATTGTAAAATATTACAACACAAAAAGATTTAAATAAGTGCATGTTGTTGAAAAATGAATGCATTGACCTCTTCAATCTTCATCCTTTTGTTTTCTTCTATGGGCAGGATTTGATTTATTGGGTCTTAATTTGTCAGCCAATGTCAATTTTATTTTTAAAATAATTTGAAAAGTAATAATCCAAAACGCTTTATGTGGATTAGATTTTGTCTATGTGGGAATGTTATTTTTTTAGTGGACACTCATTTATTTGATCAAAAAAGGTGTGACACTCATTTGATAGGAAATTTCTCAGCAGGCTCATAATGCAATATATATATATATATATATATATATATATATATATATATATATATATATATATATATATATATGTATATAATATTTTGGGGTTGATCTAAGTTTGTGTAATATAATATAGATGGAGTTTGTTTGAAATTGAGTACTTATTTATCCCAATTGTGCCTTTTCAAGATGTTAATTAAATAACATAATGTAGGCTTATAAGTATTGAATAGAGATGTTTAATTTAGATTGACTCGGATAAAAAAGATTTAAAATACCTTATTGCTTATCAAACACTTTTATTAAGCTAAAACATTGGACATAATTCCTTCAAACCCTTTGAAAAAATCGGGAAAAAAAATGGTTAAAATGAGTAAGAAAATAAACAACTGGATATGCAATTTAGCGTGCTGA
This sequence comes from Persicaria maculosa, assembly GCA_963922045.1. NCBI lineage: Eukaryota > Viridiplantae > Streptophyta > Magnoliopsida > Caryophyllales > Polygonaceae > Persicaria > Persicaria maculosa. Next base: position 1,236,680 of record OY998252.1, read on the forward strand.
CGAACTTGACACCGCTGACAAAATCTAAATAAAATGCATATGAAAATGGCGATTAATCAAGAGTATCATCTCAAGGCGCTCGTTATACAGGTGTTTCATCATCTTGTGTCAGCCTGTTAGATTCAATGTCTCTTATGATGTCTCTCATGTTACACTCTATAACTCGCTTCATCCAAACCTCTTCCATAGTTCCTATGCAACTTATACTACCATCTTGACCGAAAAAACAAGAGTATTTATACTTTGCTGGATTGCTTTGGGCCATTAAGGGCCTATCCTGACACCTACCCTCGAATCTATGTACCCCAATGCAAACCATGTGATGCGTCAACTTCAGGGCCCAAAAGGCCCAATAAAGCCTAAATTAATTTGGGTTATTTGGCCCAAATTGAGTTTGGCCCATGATTTTCCGCTCTTTGATTCTTTTATTTCTTTCTAGACGTGTGACTCCCATAGATATTTTTTTTTGGCTAAATTAAACTATTGATCATCTGGAAAAAATAATATATATATATATAGGGGGACTTTCCAGTGAGGACACCCCTTACCATGAAACGAGGGGACGCTTTTGGATCAAAAAAATGAACGGGATAGATTAACTCCAAAAAAGTACATTTTAAATGTGTAACCACCTATATATTCATATTTAACGTAAAATATGAATATTTACTTTGGCACATGCTTAAGCGTATAACCAACAACTATTCTTCACCGAATTTGTTAATATTCATATTTAATGATAAAATTATTCATATTTAAATTACGGAGTATTCGTATTTAAATGGTTATATGTGAATAAGTCATATCTAGATTTGCATTAATAGATCACTAAAAATGAATAATTTATGGTTAATCCAAAATTATCCACCGCATGTAAGCAAAATTAATAAGCTTCATTATTATTCATATTTAATATAAATCGTAATTTTCTTTTGTTAATGTCGATCAAAGATGATTAGTTTTATAATTGTCACCAAATACCAATTTTGCTGTCTCTAGCCCACGAAGAAACACAGTGATGACTTCAATAGCAATTAATAAGAACCGTTTTTTTTTACCCAAAAAAACAGTTTCTTTTTACCCAAAAAAAACAGTTTCTTTTTTTTTTACCAAAAAAAAAATGGTCAATTATAGCCATTGATTTAGGTGGATCCAATGGCCTATAATCCTCCCCCTTTCATGGTAAGGGGTGTCCTCGTAGGAAAGTCCTTCTATATATATATATATATAAAAGACCAGTAAATTCCATTTATATATGAAGCTTTTTGTAAATGTTTTTGAATTTGATGTCAACCCCTTGTTTATCAATTGAGCTAACTTGTAACCGGCTAGTCTGGTTTTTCGGTTTTTCTAGACTTGTCTAGATAACTAAATTCTTATCTTACTTCAAAAAAAAAAAAAAAAGTTGAACTCACTTGTAAAGGATAGAAACAGAGGCTTTTATGGTATAGGACTATTCAATGCCTCTACTTTATAAGGCATACATTACGCTCAGTTTGACTGTCCTTTACATGATCTAAAGAGATTGCTCTGTATATATAATATATGCTCTCCCACAAGCTACACTACAAAAACCCTCATGTTTTGTGAAAGCTACAACTTAAACACCCCAATCACTTGTCACCAAACGCCAATTGGTTGCTTCCTTCCATTTGATCTCAACATTGAGATCTAACTAAGATATGGGTCTTACCAAAGACCACTTAAAAATAAAAGGAAATAGTGTTTAGTGTTTGGTGTGACACCATTTAGTGTTTAAATGATTGGTTTGTGTTTAAATATAATGTTGCTCCCATATTTATAACACTAGATTTCAAGCTTAATATATAAAGTCGGGGGATTTCTCCTCCGATTATCCGTTGGTTTGATGATAAAATCTCATTGAGTTTGTGTGTGATACCAAAGACCTCTTAAAAATAAAGGGAAATAGCAAATGTCTTTTAATATAATGTTTTAGTGTGTATAATAGTGTGATATTTAGTGTTTCAACAAGTGGTTGGTTTATGTTTAAATGAATACTCATCTCATATCTGTAGAGTACATTCAAGCTTAACATATATATCAAACCTATGAATTTCTCCTCTGATTGTCAATTTATTTCATGATAAAATCATATTTAGATTATGTGTTGGACTTCTAGTGAAAGTGCATATAAACCCAGATCATCAGTCTCATCAGACGTTAATAGTTAGATATTGTTATCGCTTGACATGCGAAAACAACTAAAAGGTGAAATGAAACAAAAGAAAAGATGCTTCATGGGGGCATGTTGAGCTAGCAATATAATGTGCAATGGCAAGTGCAACACTCAAGCACTCAATAATGGAGTTGCACATGCACACCTACCTTCTCTTTCCTTCAAGAACTCCCATCTTTTGTTTGGTTTGGTTGCCACCACCAAATTCCAAACCCAATTTTTGACACTAACTTTATAACATATCCTACAAAGCCCTTACTTTTTCAACCCACCAATTAATTCCACTTGTTTCACATTAACCTCCCCTTACCCTAAAAAAAAGGAGGGAAGGCCCTATTTGAATGGGACCTTGTGTCATGCCTAAGGCATTGTCCTAATTGAAATGTGACAATGCAACCAACCCTAGACATATGGATTATTACCCATCTCTTTGCCCTTGCAATGTGGCTAAACGTACCCTTTGTTGTCCCCATCACCACATCCAACTCATATTATGAGAGTTTTTCCTTTCGTTGGGTCGTTTTCTTTGGCCACCGATTATCATCACCGAGTATACCAACTTAATTTGTATCATGACTTGTCGATTTTTCTTGTGTATTTTGTTAGACATATATGCTTATAAGAGAGCTTTTTAATCCTTGGACATAAGCAGCATTGATAATAACTAAGTAGTATTGGTAATGTATAATAATATAAGGTAATTGATAAATGTGATAATTATGTGTTGATGTAGATTGATTTGGATTTGTTCCTCGTCGTTGTTCTTCGATTCACAATTTCTATAGTTCTACTTCCTCTAATTGATAAAATTGCATCTTGAAAAATAAAAATAACTAGTCTTCCGAATTTGAAATTCATGTATATGGCTATATCATTGTTTTAATTTATCTTGAACTTTCCAATAATTTTTAGGATTTTTTTTGGAAAATCAATTAAAAAAAAGAGAATAAATAGACCCTACATACATTTAAAAAAAAAACTATTTAGATTGAGACCGAAGACAAATTGGTAAAAATTTTAATCCCTATGAATAATAAAATAAAATCTTTAAAAAAAACATGCATATAAACATGGGTCATATTACCGATTACCACGCATGATATTTTAGACTTTCAACAATATAAGGTGTTGAGAAACAAAAAAAAAAATGATAATTTGAGATATATTCGAATATTTATTATCAATTTTAAATATCTAGATTTAAAAAAAATTAAGATCTTTTTTTTTTGCAAAATTACTTTATAATTCTTTTTCAATCTGGGAAATTATAATTTACAAATAGTATTAAATGGAGTTTAATTCTACTAAAATTTGAAAAAGAAACCTGCAACCCTACTTGCCTAACACACCCAAAATTAAGTGATCTAGTTAAATGGATTTGATAGTACAAACGTACCACATGGGTGGCCAAATGGCCAATGTATGTGACTAATACTTGCACAATCAAAAATCATAACTATTAAGAAAATGATCTCTAATCCTATGGTGCTCCATTTTTCTCCTTGTTTTATCCCTATCTTTAATTTTTTTTTCCACCAATAGTAAATATCACTTTCGATCACAATAAAAGCTTTTGGTTCCTCACCACTACCATGTGATCTCCCATTATTTTCACCAAACCTTGGTCGGGTAATCATACATATTTGGTTTATGAAATGTCATAAGTCTTTCTCCTTCTTTTTTACAAATAATGTTCTAATAATTTGGTCTTATTTCATAGGGGATAAAAAAAAATATTGATATACCCACTTTTATCAATAGATTTTCAATCAACTAACGAATCGGAAAATCGAAGATTCATAAATGATAGACACACAAATTGATCGACAGATAGACGATTGACCTAAAGTTTGACAGTGAAAAAATGGTATATGAGTTTTATACTCATGGATGTTAATTTTTTTATTGTCTTGATCTGATTCGATTGAACTCAGCTATTCTATATCCGAATCGGATACTATATGATTCATTTAAGGAGTTGACATTGTCGCTCACAATGTTAAATCTCTTGATATATATGGGGTGTAACATTATGACGATTATATCAACTTGTAATTGATGTATCAATATGGTTGCTAACTTGCTATGTATATAGATGGGGAAAAAAATAACTATACATACTTCAAACTTCAAAGGCCAAGCACTTTAATAGATTGGCAAACCAAAAGAGTGTAAAGAGGAAATTTGAAGGAAAGATGAGAGAATTGACAAAAAGAAGCATGCGTGTAGGAGAGCAAAACCTAACTATTAATGGGCTTACTTGTAGAAAGTGGCCCATTTTGGTATCCGTACTTCTCTTTTTGAAAGGGACGATTTGATAAATAATTAAATATATACATATTTTTATAATAGATAAAACTACAATTGATAAATAATTATTTTCATCAAATAAGAGAGAAAATAAAAGTAGATAAGTAGTTGAATTAGTCATTTTTTCAGGTTAGAAACTTATTTAATTGTGAATCAAATAAGAAAGTTATCCTTAGATTTTTAACATCGGTTTTTCTATCCTATCGCTATTCCTTAAGGGTATAAGTTAAATCTAAATTGAAAAATATTCTTTAATACTCCCTCCGTCCAACAATACATGGGTTTTTAGAGGTAATTTTTTGTCCAATAATAGATGGGCTTTTAGATTTTCTAGGTAAAAAGTTGTAATGATTTATATTGGTTTGTGTGTTGTTGACTTTTTAAAATAATTTGATTGGTTAAAATGTGTAGTGAGTGTTAAAAAATAATAAAATTTATGAAAAAGTTAGTGCAATGATGATGTTTTTTTAAAAGTAAGGTGTTTTATTAAAACTTGTGCAAAATGCTAAAAGGCCATGTACTTTAGGACGGAGGGAGTAACAAAATAACAAACCCTAGAAATCTAATTTAAAGAAAAACTAAATTAATTAAAAATTGAAATAAAATTTCAAATTAGGATAAAAATTAGGAAAATCGATAATTAAAAAGAGAACCTAAGTTACGACAAATATCCATAGTTGTATACAAATTTTAAAGTTTAACTTTTATATACAACAAATTACTTATTTTTCCTAAAATTGTAGATAACAAAATTATGAATTTTTTTTTGTCGAAGATATTTTTTTTAATTAAATTTACCTTTTGTATATATTCATTTTTTAAATTGTTATTTTCTTTAGTAAATAGGAAACTGTAATTCCTCTGGTTTGAATTTTATGTATTTGTTTTTTTGGTAGGTTGGCCTATGAGTTATGATATACCTTAGGCCATTGTTAATGCATAAAATATTCATTTAAAGCTAGGGATATATACCAAACTAATTTTGTTTCCAATTGGGGTGGCAGCATCTTAGGAAATTTGTTTCAGGTGACCCCATGATCAATTTATACTTAGTATTAATTAGACCCTAAGCTAGCTTAATGGAGATAAGGGTATTAATTAGTTTCATAAGAAATTAATATATATTAGTGGTGGGAGATTAAATTACTAATAATTGTTGGACTTTTGTGAAACAAATAATCATGAAGAAGATGACCTACCCCTAAATCGGATCCCTATTTGTCTTAAACTTCTTGTTCACCGCTCGAGACACATATATTTGACCTAGGCAATCTAAATTGGTTTCTTGCTCTAACAACACAACATTATCTATGATTATATTCCCTTTTATAGTATCATGGTTAATTACCTTAATTAATCACATGTATCATTCATTTGTCTTAAAATATGAGTCGTTTTATTTTTAACACGTTTTTAAGAAGTTAAAAACTTTATAAAATACTCCCACCGTTAATTAAAACTTGTCATTTTAAAAATTTACACACTTATTAAGAAAACAAACAAAAATACACTGATTATTACTCTATTTTTTACTTTATCAAAAATTTCATTACAAGGGTAATTTTGTAAAGTGGATGACAAAATACCTAAAATGACAATTTTTTTAACAAGATTTACTTATTAAAACAATATGTTTTAATTAATGGATGGAGTGTTATTTTTTATTACAATTTTAAAATACTATTATACTTATTAATAATACATAAAATACTTTATTATTTTTTTAAAGCTAAGGATACCATATTTTTAATTGGATTTGTGTTTGGATATATCTAACATACATGGTGATTTGTTATCAAATAATTATCTCCTCTTCAAGTGTTTTTTTTTATATAAGGAAATAATTCGATATCAGATATACTTGAATCTCGATGGCCGACAAGTAGGCAGACGGAAACCCGTCTAAATATATACAATAAAACGGAAACAAAAAGCGGTGCAATACAGCAAGTGGAAATGCGCCCTACAAGAAACGATCGAGCCTAGGAAAAACTAAATCTAACACGAAGATTACGGACGAAAGTCAAGCACCGCCCTAAAACAACACCGCCAACCGGCGATACATCAGGGATTTCTATGGGTAATGAAGACGAACCTCCGGGAAACTCCTTCCCGAACACGGAGTCGCCCCGTAGACACTACCTCGATCCTCCGACTGCCAGAACCCCAACTTCAAGTGTTTGGTTATTTTCCTACGAGGTAAAAGATGGAGTATTTTTTACCGCTATTTAAAAATAGGTCGTCATTTATTATTTTAATTAATTTTACCTAAATAAATTAATGAAATATATATAGAGAGCTTACATTAAGAATTTTAATTTTTGATTTTTTTTTTAAAATTTTAATTTTATAAATATAACTTTTTAATTTATCCCTTTCTAGCCTTTAGGAATTATGACTAGTACCGTATGTAAATTGATATTGCGATAAACTATTATTTGAAATAATTTAGTCGGCCCCCCTACCCTTAACTTAGCACATATATATACTTCGCATATTTTCACATGCACGTATATATTACTAGCATTTGACACTTGCCCTATATACGGCCGTTGGATTTGATCGGACGGCTGTGGTGCAATTAATCACTCTTGACCTTTAAGATCCAAGATGATCATGATTGGCTTTTAAATCAAGGGTCCAGCTTTTTTGTTCTTTTCTTTTGGGGCTAAAAGCCTAAAAGGGCAGAGAGAATTCGATTTTTTTTTAATAAATAAATTCGTAAAATTGCCTTACTTTATAAACTCCTTTCCAAAACCACCTTCTTAAATTAATAATTAGGGCTTGTTTTTAAAAAAAATTAGGGCTTTTTAATTCAATTTTTAGTTTTAATGTTTTTTTTTGTTTTACAATGAAATAATTATTTCAAGTCATAACATATTCATACTATTAAACTTAGGCTACAAGATTATAATGATTATCGGAATAACCTTTGAAAAATAGTTTATTGGATATTATTGTTGTGAGTGTTTTTAACTCAGAAATATAAATCTAATATAATGCTAAAACAGTTGCGAAGGATGCCACATGGCGCCCTCACATTAAAAATGACACATGGCGTCCATACGCTAATGCCACATCCCCATTGACTTCAAACTTTTATTCATTTATAATTATTTATGGGTTCCTCATTAACAATTAATAATTAAATAAATGAATTTCTCAAATTGTAAATTTAGTTGGTTTTACCAATCCTCCGTATAATTTTAATTAACGAAATTCCATCTGAAATAATTATGCAATTGGATTAGTAATTCAAGTTCTTTTTTGCTACGGAGTATTTGATTAGCAAATATTTTGCCGAAAAAGAAGCTCCATTAGTAAAGTTTCGTCAATTTCCATTAGTAAAGCTTCGTGAATTTTAACTAAATCTTTATTATTAATTATCATGTTTAACTAATTTCTTCATTAGTAGTTATCTCATTTTAAGTTTTCAAAAAAAGAGTTATCTCATTTTAAAAACAATACAAGTTAAATTTCTTAATTCAAATACACATTTCGACAAAAACAAATAATTTCCTTTGTTAAAAAACCATTGATTTTAATTTAAAAAAATTCCTAAATTGATTTTAATTACTAATATGATTCCCTTACCAACAAATTTAACTACAATTTTTTATAATAAAAAAATTATATTAGTTGAAATCATGATAAGATGTATAAGATGACATTTGAAATCTTTAACTACCAAATTTATTAAAATCTCCAAATTATTTTCTAATTATTAATCTTCCCTTTACAAGTTTGTTTCCTCCCTATTTAAACCATATAAACACCTTTATATAATTCAGTTTCATCTTTTAATATTTTTACAATTTAAGGTTTTGCTCTTTTTTTTTCCAAATTTTTAATAAATAAAACACAATATCTAGAAGATTCGATTGAAATCAAATCTTTTATCCACGTGGTTATGTGGATTATTTGATTATTATTTTTAATCTTATTATGACGTTTTGAGTCTTGATTTTTTTACTCTTATTGAGTTTTAGATATGATCTTAACGAATGCAAGTAATTAAGTTAAAATAATATCACTTTCTTCACTTTTGAACCGATTATTTAACCTAATTTTTTTAACACCTCTATTTATTAGATATATAGGTTTTGCTCATTCATTTTTCAATCGTTTTCTTTGCAAATTTATTAAGCATTCTTTTTCACTCTCTTTCTATGTCTATCATTTTTTCTACAAAACGCTCCACGAATGTAAGAGGTTGTTTTTGATGTTTTTCAAAATCAATATTTTTATTTTTATTATCACTTAATTAAATCGGACTTTTGAAAAAAAAAATATTTTGTTTATTATAGAGAACATAGCAATAGTATATAGTTGATTTAAGAGGCTATCTAATTTTCATATTAATTTCGGATCAATATTTAATCATTTATAATTGAAATAATTATTGCATTTTGATCTTTCATTGATATTTTAATCTTTTATGTCATTATCTTTTTCATATGTCGTTTATTTATCAAATTGTAAATGCAATAATATAATTCTTTTTTAAAAAAATTACTGTTAATTTATGGTATGATAAATTTACTATAAAAGTATCTTTATAGGTTTGGAAATCATCAAGTTATTAACTAAATGTATTTCTTTAATAATTATTTTTCATAAACCAATAATAAATAAACAATCGACATTTATAATTGTTTTTACTTACCATTTTTATTTAGTTTATATTTTACCAATCTTAATTTCTAACCTATATCCTTAAAGAATAGGTTGTTAAGAACCTTGATTTCGGATGATTCTCTGCCAAAAATGGATAAATTAAAGAATTAAAAAATATTTTTTTATCTAAAATAATTAAATTTGGAAAATTATTTTCAAATTAATGTTCTTAATTGATGCCGTTGAAAAATAAATAAATAAACGATATATTTTAAATGTTATATTGGAAACAATATACATGTGCATATGTTTTTTTTTCTTTTTTCCTTTAATAAATTAAAAAAATGGTCATATCAACAATCTACAAATTATATAATAAAAGCTTTATTTTTGTTAGTATTTTCTAATAATCCTAACAAAGGTAGCAATCCCAACAGATTCTTCATCTTAAGTTTTTGGAGAATATTGGGATTGTTTTTGGTCAAACAGCTTCCACATTACAATCCACATTTATAATCCCGTTGCAAACAATATATATGTGCACATGTTTTTTTATTCTTTTTTCTTTTAGTAAATTTAAAAAATGGTCATATCAACAATCTACAAATTATATAATAAAAGCTCTAATTTTTGTTAGTATTTTCTAATAATCCTAACAAAGGTAGCAATCCCAACAGATTCTTCATCTTAAGTTTTTGGAGAATATTAGGATTGTTTTTGGCCCAATAGCTTCCCCATTACAATATATCCACATTTATAATGCCGTTGCAAACAATATACATGTGCACATGTTTTTAATTACTAATATGATTCCCTTACCAACAAATTTAACTACAATTTTTTATAATAAAAAAAAAATTATATTAGTTGAAATCATGATAAGATGACATTTGAAATCTTTAACTACCAAATTTATTAAAATCTCCAAATTATTTTCTAATTATTAATCTTCCCTTTACAAGTTTGTTTCCTCCCTATTTAAACCATATAAACACCTTTATATAATTCAGTTTCATCTTTTAATATTTTTACAATTTAAGGTTTTGCTCTTTTTTTTTTCCAAATTTTTAATAAATAAAACACAATATCTAGAAGATTCGATTGAAATCAAATCTTTTATCCACGTGGTTATGTGGATTATTTGATTATTATTTTTAATCTTATTATGACGTTTTGAGTCTTGATTTTTTTTACTCTTATTAAGTTTTAGATATGATCTTAACGAATGCAAGTAATTAAGTTAAAATAATATCACTTTCTTCACTTTTGAACCGATTATTTAACCTAATTTTTTTAACACCTCTATTTATTAGATATATAGGTTTTGCTCATTCATTTTTCAATCGTTTTCTTTGCAAATTTATTAAGCATTCTTTGTTAGTATTTTTTGTTAGTATTTTCTATTAATCTTAACAAAGGTAGCAGTTCAAACAGATTATCCATCTTAAGTTTTTGGAGAATATTGGGATTGTTGTTGTCTGACAGCTTCCCCATTACATTCTCCAAAACAGAGAAAGTGGAGAAAAAATGGAGATCATTTCCCTAAATTTGAAAAAAAAACTCTATATATTTTTGGTCCAATAAACATCAGATATGCTCACATAAGCCAATGAAGGCTTCAGCACCCACTAATTACAGATAATGTGTAAAGAATGAGATTTGAACCATTGACCTCTAGCATGGGTTTCTTAATATGCAATACATTTATTTTACAGGTTTTAAAAAAAATAAGATACATCCAGAACCAAAATTGTGCATCGATGCCTTGAATTCTTCAAGGTGATGGATTAATGAAGTTGTCGTGATTTATACATCACACTTTTAATTATTGATCGAAGATGTGGATCGAGTGAGTGAAACCAGTTTAGTATATTTATGATTTGGATGTTTGGATTTGATTTATTCTTATGATGATTGGTATTTCTTTAGTTGGATGGATGTCACATAGTACAATCAAAATTTAAGTTGTTTTGTCGTTAGTAATTATGTGTTATTACAACAGTATAATATATTTTGTAAATCCCGTGCGTTACGCACGGGCACTGTGCTAGTAAATCTCTAAAATAAAATGGAGTTTCTGGTAGCCACTCACATCTTTAATCTTTAAAACATGCAACCCAAAAACAAAAGATGGAAAATGTTATCAATTTTAAAAAATCTACTTTATATTGAGTGTTTATTTTGATATGATCTTCTATAATATAAAATATATATATTTATATAAGATATAAAATATATTTATATAAGAAGGGTCGTTTTAAGGATTTTTTTTGGTAGTAATACAAGAAAAGACAATTGAAGGGCATAATGAGGGTGATGGTCACATGCTATATCCATCACTTTATATTGTTTAATTCATTATAATTATTTGTTTGTTAGAGATTTTTCAAGGTGGGCACTTTAGTGTTGGGTTCCTTTGTGCCAATTTTAAATTATTTTCTTATTTCTAAAAAAAAAAATGAAGGTGGGAGTTAGGAATTGAAAAATGAATGAGGTCATCCCACATTAACATAATGACAATACCTCTCTTATAATTACTTTGCAGGCTTGCATTAAGATTTGAAGTTGCTTCCACTTTTGACCCTCCAAGCTAGCTCCTCTCCCTTTTTTTTTTTTTTTTTTTTTTTGATTAGGTAAAAATTCGGATGGGGAACCCTAACCGAAAGCATCCTGACGGATGAGGTCAAGAAGACCTGTATCTAGGTATAACTCAGGCCCCTTGGTGGAGTAGCTAAGGTGTGCAACCTTATCCGCTACCCGATTACCAATACGGGGAATATGTGATATACTAACATTTCTTATTCCTTTGAGAAGGCTTTGGATATCTGACATAACCATTTCTATTTCCCAAGGACATCCAACTTGTGATCTTAGATAGTCCGTGATAATCTTAGAGTCTCCTTCTATTATTAGATTGTTTATGTTTAGTTCTCTTACTTTTTCTATCCCTAGGCGTAGCGCTAAGGCTTCCGCTATAAGGGGTGATTGTCCACCACTAGCTTTTCCGCCCATGTTGATTGGTTCTCCACGCCAGTCTCTGATAATGTATCCAATGGAACTGTTTGTGGTTGATTTAAATGATCCGTCAAAGTTTAATTTATATTTGCTCTCCGGAGGTTTCCTCCATTGGTAGTTTTTCCTATTGTTCCCTGAGAGCTCTTTTCCTTTACTTTGTTTCTGTATGCCGTCATCCTCCATTTCATTCCATCTACTAGCTTTCCTCCAATTTTCAATATTGGTCATGATCATTTTCTTGATAGTTTCTGCAGAAGGGATTGTTTCATTTCTAAAGATTGCTTGGTTTCTTATGAACCAAATGATCCACCATCTCATTGTTATATGTTGTTTCTTCTCCATCGGAAGAGTGGAGCCTAAAATTTGTAAAATTTGATTTATATCTCTGTTTTCTGCAATTAGGTTGTTAATGTTTTGAGATACTTGTCCAGGGAATTGTTGTTGGAAATTGTTGATGGGACATTCTATGAATAGGTGAATATCATCTTCCACGAACTGATTGCACAAAATACATGTGTTTGGTACCGCCACCCCTTTTAGGGCCAGTCGGGTAGCCGTGGCTAGTCCTTTTTGTTTTATTTTCCAAATGAAGTTCTTAACTTTAGGTGGGACGTCGAGTTTCCAGATCCATGAGTATTCATCCGATGGTGTTTGTGGTGTGGATGCGATTAAGTTGTATGCACTTGTCGTTGTGAACCATCCCTTTTTGGCGGGCCACCAATACAGTCTGTCTGTAAGGGGGGTGGTTGGCAAGGGGATTTTCATAATATCCTCCACTATGGGCTTAGGAAGTATCGAATCGAGTTTTTCCTTCCACCATTGTCCTCCTATTATGAAATTGCTTACGGAATCATGTGGATTAGTGTTATGTTGAGAGTCTATTTTGTCTTTTAGAGGTGTCGTAGCCACCCAATTATCTTCCTAAAACTTAATTGATTTCCCATCCACCACCTGCCAAATGAGTCCCGTTTTGAATTTCGGAATTAGATAGCTCAGTTTCGACCATTGCCATGAGGCATTGCCTTTTCTAGAGTAGGTAAGGATATGGTTCTCTTTCAAATACTTGTATTGTATGATTTTCACCCAGTTATTTTCTGGTCAGCCAAAATTTTCCAGAGGAGTTTTAATTGAAGAGCTTCATTCATATCTTTAGTTTTTCTAATTCCCAGTCCTCCGTCCCTTTTTGATTTACATATTTTATCCCAACTGATTAATGGGATGTGTTGCGCATCTTTGTTCCAGAAGAAGGTTCTGTTGATTTGATCTAGTTGTTTGTGGACCGCTGCCGGAAGCATGAAGCTCTGCATTGAGTATAAAGGTTTTGATGATAAGTTAGACACTATTAGGGTTGCTCTGCCTTGTTGAGAAAGGGCATTAGCACGCCATTTGCTCAATTGGTCTTTAGATTTGCAAATCATCTCGCCAAAGGTTTCCTTTGTAACCCTCCCATTTATGATGGGACATCCTAAGTATTTTTCCAGGTTTCGTTCAAGGGGTATATTTAGAATCCCTTCTAGGTCTCGGGCCCTTGATCTAGGAATACCTGGGGTGGTTTGAAAGGACGATTTGTAGTAATTTACTTTTTGCCCTGAGAATTTACAATAGTCTTCAATTATCTCTTTGACTTTTGTACATGCAGAATTACTTCCTTTCGAGAATATTATTATGTCGTCTGCAAAGGCCAGAAACGAAACACAGGGACCCGAATGACCAAATTTGAATCCTATGCTGTTGTGATTAGAATCTGCCTCCCTTGAGAGTTTACGCGCAAGGATTTCTGCCCCGAGCAGGAATAGAAACGGGGAGAGGGGGTCCCCTTGTGTCAAACCCCTTGAAGGTTTGAAAGGATCCGTGGGACCGTTGTTTACTAGAACAGAGAAGGAGACTGTGGTCACACATTCCATAATAATATCCACAAATTTTTGGTTGAATCCAAATTTCTGGAGAACTGTTTTCGTGAAATGCCAGTCTACTCTGTCGTATGCTTTCTCCATATCTAGTTTTATTGCAACCCACCCCTTGGAACCTTTTCTAGTCCGAAAGGAGTGGAATATCTCGTGTGCTATTAGGATGTTGTCTTGGATTGCTCTGTCGGAAACAAAGGCTCCTTGTAATGGGTGTATAAGTTTTCCTATTACCATTTTCAGTCGTTCTGTTATTATCTTTGAAATGATTTTATATAAGGTAGAACATAGGCTAATCGGGCGATAGTGTGTAGTCATAGAGGGGTTATCAATTTTTGGTATGAGGGAGATGAAAGTGTGGTTAATTTGTTTTAGCATTTTGCCCGAGTGAAAGAAAGCTTTTGTAGCCCGAATGATATCAGAGCCAACGATGTCCCAATAATTCTTGTAGAACTCAGCCGTCATTCCATCAGGGCCAGGGGATTTGTTGTTCCCCATTGAGAAGACTGCTTTTTTTATTTCACTATTTGTTGGTTGTTGAATAAGTGAATTGTTTTCCTCTTCTGTAATGATTGGGTTGATTTCTGAGAGGTATTCTTCTAGTTGGGAGGTCCTATACATTTGTTCCCGATTAAATATTTTCTCAAAGTCTCTTTGAATTTCCCTTTTAATGTTTTCATTACCAATTATGTTTGTTCCTTCTGTCGAGGTAATTGTTCTAATTATCTTTCGATTTCTTCTCCCTGTGGCTACTCTATGGAAATAGGCGGAGTTAGTATCGGCTAACTTTAAGTGTTTTGATTTAGCTCTTTGGTTCCAGTAAGTTTTATGAAAACTGAGTAGCTTTTCTCGTTTAGATAATAGATGTTGTTCTTTTGTGTATGCTTCTGGGTCTTGGTTAGATTGTTGGATAGATTGTATTTCGACTAGGGCCTCATCAACTTCTTGTATTTGTCGGAAGATGTTTCCAAATGTTTTTTTATTCCAATTTTTAGCCTTTTGTTTGAGGATTTTTGATTTGTATGTTATTCGGAACATAGCAGAGCCTGCACATGAAGCTCTCCATGCCTGTTTAACAATATTTCGGAAGTCTCTCCTTTGCAACCAAATGTTTTCAAATTTAAAAGGGGGTGGTTTAAAGCTAGTGTTCTTGGAAATGTTAATTGAAATAGGGCAGTGGTCCGAGTTAGAGAATGCTCCATTTTTATTTGCCAACTCTGGGAAAATGTTGATTATTTCATGTTGGACAAGCACCCTGTCAAGTTTTTCAAGAATGTTATCTGGGCCAAATTGTTTCTTTCTCCACGTAAAGGGGTTACCGTACGAGGGGATTTCCAGCAAGGAGCATGCATCTTTGAATTCCATTATTCTTCGAAATCTTCCAGGAAGGATTTCAGCTCCTCCGCTCTTATCTGATGGTTGGCTTATTTCGTTTAGATCTCCCATGATTAGGCATGGAATGTCGCTTTGGGTAGTCAGATTGTGTAGATTTTTCCAAAAGTCGTCTTTCTCTGAGGGGTTTGGGGGGGCGTATACAAACAGCATTAGACATTCAAAGTTCTCTTTTATGCTCTCGTATTTTACGCCAATAACTCTTGGGAGGTGAATAATCACCGAGATGGATTCGTCGATAAAGGAGTTTTCATTCCAGAATAGAGCAATACCCCCGGCCCGACCAGAAGCCGGGGACCAACACATGTTTGTGAAGCCCGCATTTTTCCATAAGGATTCTTTTGGTTCTGTTTCAGTCTTTGTTTCTGCTAAGATTAGCATTTGCACATGATCTATCGATCGCCATTCGTTCATGTTAGTCCAGAAGGTTTGCTTTCCAATTCCCCTACAGTTCCAATATCGTATGATCATGACCACCTTGTTTTTGCATAGGAGGTCAAAAAGTGATCCCTCCTATGCCCATATATTACCCTTGTTGTGATTTCTCTTATCGAGTGGGGATTTCTTTTTTTGGGTTTTTCCTTTGAGTATTTTATTTTAATAAGTTTTTCCATAGTTGTTTTATTTGGGACATCTATTCTACTAAGAAAATTGTGATTCTTCCTATTGTGATTTTTCTTCCATGGTCGTCTCCGTATGTAATTAATTTTATCATGGATACTCCTTTTTTGCATTGTCCTTTTATTAGTCGGCAAGCTTGGATTCAAATCTTCAGTAATCATGTGGATTTTTGTTTTTCGGAAGAAATAGAGTTGCATAATTTTGGTGTTATCTTGTTGGGAGATTGTAATAGCCCAAGCATGTAGTATAGAAAAGGAGTTGTGGGTTGTTCCCTTTTAACCTTTGGTTGAACAAGCATTGACTGAGGTACAGTATCCAGTAATAAATCATTTGTAATTTTCGGTGTAGGATGGCATGCACGTTCGTTTTGTAATTTTTATTTATGTCATCTGTTTCGTGTATTTTCATTATATATATATATATATATATATATATATATATATATATATATATATATATATATATATATTTTTTCAGTCATTTATTTCTATTATTTGTTTCCGATTGTACATGATGGTAAGTCTATCTACCGACTTTTTCGGTCTTTTGGTTTCTCTAAACTTGTCTAGAGAGTCCAATTCTCTTCTGATATATAAAAAGAATACAGTAATAAATCATTCAATACAGATTCCTAATAACAAAATAATTTGAACTTTGTAAATTTTTTCTTTTCAAAGGAAAGAATTCGAAGCACCAAATATATCTAGTGGATCGAGAAAACGAAAAGATTGACAACGGACAAACCGTATGAAAAAAATAATAAAAGACAAAAATGTATCGATCAAAGAAGAACTCTGCAATAAGAACGATTATAGAAGAACTACTTCTAATAATTATGAACGACAGTGAAGAACGAAGCTAAACACTATATATCATCAATAGCACTATAAATCAGCGATACAACAGAAGAAATCTATGCATATCATTCTTATTATCTAAGTTAGGAAAACTGGATCTAAATCAATAAAGTCCACTTTTTTATTTATCACAAAAGTCCACGGTTAATAATGAAGAAGGTTGAAAAGCACCCCCCATAAATCAATGTATACACTTACTTGCACACATTAGTGTTGCAGCGATAGTGTACTACGTTTTATAACCATTTAAACCACCTCCCATATTTGTCCAACCACCTCACTCCAATATTATTTCTAACATCTATATATTGCAATCAACTTCACATATATATTGCGAGTAAACTTCACATATATATTATAAAATCGAGTAACAGGAAGTGCGTAGTTCATCAGCTTATATATATTTTGTTTATACTAAGAATTTAGGGGTAGTTAACTCACTGTCCAAGAACGTCTTGCTAGTTGACGTCGACGATCTCAACTGGAGCAAAAGCGTCAACGAACTGCGAGGAAAATCTAAGATGAGCAAGCATATGAGCCACACGGTTCCCCTCTCTGAAAGTGTGGAAAAAAAAAGACACTTTCAAAGACCCGACAAAGACCAAGGGCATCCAAAACAGCTAGTTGCTAATTAACTAGTACTTCAACATAGCCTTCACCTAAGTTTTTCATATTTTTAGATTTTTTATTCACCAGTTATCATCAGCTGATTTAACATCTAATTTTACTAAACACTATACACTAACTTACTAACATATATTTAATACAAATAATACATCAACTTTAACTTCAGCTACTCTATCCGTGTCATTTTTACACAGCTTCAGCTACTCTATCCGTGTCATTTTTACAATCAAACATAGGCTGAATCGAGAACTATAGACATATCAACAAGAGTTGAAAATTGGACATATGAGTTGTAGAAATATGAGTGGGCGGTTGAAGTTGAGAAGACCACAAAGCACTATATATGCAAATTAGTCATTTGTATGACAAGGGAGGAATGAATGAAGATGCCGTGTCGTCTGAGGAGACAAGTACGCGTTTAATTCGGGTCATCCGTACGATTGCTAACTTCCTTATTACTCCACCAATCCTATTATATATAAATCGTTTGTTTATTTAAACATACATACAAAATTCCATATAATAGCAATTTTATAAAATTAATTTCATATTGTTAAGGATGAAATTATAATAAATTTTTTAAATAATAACAATTTTGATATTTTCCAAATTTTTAAAAAAGCGTAAAATTACAAAATCAAATGACTTTTTTAATATGGGAGATGGAGTGATTTGAAACTATTTTCTTGATATTAATTTTGACATTTAAAAAAAAAAAGTTATCTAAGTGGTGAAAAGATTTAAAATGCAATTATTAATTTTAAATTAGCTTCTTGATATTTTCTTAACTTCATTATTAATTTATCATCCAAATTTATGAAAGTAGTTTTATAGATCGGATTGATGAGATAAAGTTGAGAAGATTCCAACCGTCAAATAATATCTCAATTCGAACTAAAAAAAATTATTTGAGGGTTATATTATTACCCTTGTTTTAAAACAAGGCCAAAACTCTTACTAACTTGCTTAGTACCTCTATTAGCTTTATAATGTACGGAATATTAACTATATTTGAAGCAAAATTATTTCACAAACTTAACTATAAACCCAAACTTGATTCATGACTCTAACTTGGTTTAGCTACTAATAGCAATTTGTCTTTACACAGTTTTTGGGAAGCTAGGGTTAAAATGGGTCATTAAATAAAGTTCCATTATTGGACTAAAGTTGGGATAAATATAACAAATGTCATTTTCATTCACCAAACTACTACAAAAGTTAAATATACCAAAAAGGAGAAAACTACACAAAAATTACCCTTAAATAACTTTTTTCCCCCACAAAATCACCCATAAGTTAGAAAATTAAGAAAAAATCATCAATAAATACAGATATCTTTTAAAAAAAAACAATCCAAGACTTTGTATTCTCAAACAAATATTTAAAAATGTTAAATTATAGCTCTACTCAATCAAAAAGGGAAAAGAATAACTTCTTTAAGATCACCAATAAATTACTATAGTATTTCTTAAAAATATTTTTTTAAAGTATAATTAAAAAGATATGATTAATGAGTGATTCTTCAAAAGAAAATCAAATTATTTCATAAGTCCTAATTTTTTATTAATTGTAAAGGGTTGGTTGGTTGTAATTTACCCAATTAGTAAAAATGTTGTTTTACATTTGAGTCATTTGACTGTTTTTACTTTTTACCACCCATCATTTTCACTGCAAAACTTTTTAATAATTAAAACCACATCATTTAATTTGTTTAACTAATTAGTAATTACCATTACCTGTTGGTTTCACCGCCTTGTTCAATTGATTAGCTGGTGCTTGAATTGTTGGTCTCACACTACATAGCTCTCTCTACTGGTGATAAAGAAAGTGAAAAAAGATGCCATTTTGAGCTGTTTAAAATTTGAATGAGATTCCAAACAAACGGCGTGATTAAAGTGGGTTCTGATGATCACTGGAAAGAGAAGAAAAATAATTTAATCACCCTTTAAAATTGTTCTTAATAGCCCTGTTGAATTTAAACCGTTTAAGCAACCTGCACTTTCTGACTCTTGCTACTTAATTAATCCAAAAACTCATCTTAATTACAGTAGATGCTTCACATTTCCAAATGGCTGATTAGTTATCAGCTCAACCTTGGGGATTCAGTTCAGATTCAGACCCTTTTAATTTTTACTAATTTCCTAATTTAAGTACTCTATTTTCTGTCAAATATGAAGATTTTGCTGACAAATCACAATATTCCATTTGTTCTTTTTTATTTTAGCTAATTTAGTGAGTACAGAACAGCTTATTTGAAAAGTATGTTTTGGTTTCATATATATTAAGATTGAGAAGTAATCTCAGTTAATTGCACTAGCACATTTTCTTATATTCGCCGTTTATAATACGGAGTATTATTCTAAAAATTATCGAATACTCCCTCTGTTCCAAAATAAGTGTCACTTGTCTTTTTCTGCACGCTTTTTGAGGAGGTAAAAACACTATAAAATATTATTTTTTTAATCAATTTTTTTAAATAATTTCATAGTCGGTATTGATAAGTATAAACTTATAAAAACAAATTCATTAAAAAAATAGTATTTCATATAGTTTTTACCTCCTTAAAATGCGTGCAGAAAAGTCAAACGACTTTTATTTTGGAACGGAGGGAGTAATATACAATTATACCCTAATTTATCACCGTAGTTTATTTTTTAAAATTGAGTGACAATCAGGTTAAAAGATAAGTAAATATTGAGGAATTGGAGTGTAATTGATTACACTAATCACAATTAGGAAAAAGCGCCGGATTTATGGGGAGGAATAGGGATGAACAACACTCAACTCAACAGAAGCAAAGCCCTAATGCCATTAAATGAGGCAAAATAAATTACAGTACATTGATTCATCAACACATCAATTTTTTTTTTTTTCACTTGTAAATTTGCTTTTCCTTCCTTGCTTACCAAGACATAAACTTAATTGAATGTTCTTCATTTGGGCAAACTTTTAATGATCCAAACTCATTGAACTATTGCATAAAACTAACTATTAATATTTCTCCTTTTTTTTGGGGGGAAGTGGACCCAAAATGGATTGTAAACTAGTTTATGTTATTGTGTATTTCTCCAAACAATAGTAAAAAAAAAAAAAAACCACCTTTATACCTTACTTGTATACAATCCACAACAACAATACTACGTATATCTTGTTAAAAGCAGAGTATGACCGGAGGATAGAGTGTACTTATCATTTTTTCCATTATACCAAGAGGATGTTTCTAATTAACACAAAAATATATAAAAAGTAGACAAACGCACCAATCGGGCAACCAATCTGGAAAAATAGAAAACAAAGGAAATAACAAATGACAGCGAATTGAAATAAGAACATTAAAAAAGAGATACGAGTCTCGAACATCTTTTGTCAATTATACCAGCCCTCCTCAACTCGAATCACTTTCTTTTTTGCACCTTTTCTCTTAATGCAATTTTAACTATAGTACATCAAATATGTTGCACATTGTATATTACTTATCCTTTTAATTACAAAATTAGGGTTGCAAGTTTGTAAACAAAAAATTTACAGCAGTTAACAACAAAATGACAGACTACAAATTTACCAGAGCTGAAATCTGAAAAAAAACAGAGCAAAACAGAGGAATAAAAACTTTACCTCATTCTCAAATATCAAATCTTTGGCCTCTTTTCTTTTCCCCGTTTAGAATCAGATTTTGGTCAAATTCTCCCTACACCCCCAACCTTTCACGCACAGATACAGTGTCCTCTGTCGGGAGCCCCTCTCTCCCTCACTCTCCCTCTCTCCATTGGCGTGTTCTTCAGTGAGCTGAACTGTCATTTTCTGTTGTTTTACAGAGCAAGCAAGCAACACAAGCCCTAAAAAAAACCCTCTTTTAAAATCACAAGGTGGTGTTGTTAATGGAGGAGTGCACATGCACAAAAAGTCAAAAAGAAATAAATACCGAAACCCTCATCATCTGTTTTGTTGTTCAAGGGATGATCAATTGATGATGTTACTGTCGCAGGGAGGTGGGAAGGGAATGATATGGTTAAAAAAACCCACCTCTGATTTAATTTCCCCATTTTTTTTTCCATTTTTATCTTCTTAGCTTATAAATAAGGAGAGTGCAGGCACAAAGGCTGTTTCTTTCCCTTGTGAAATGTCACAAGATTTAAAGGAGATAAACACAGTTGAGCAGTGGAAATGGTCTGAAATGCAAGGCCTTGAGCTGCGCTCATCACCACCACCACAACCACAAGAAAACAAGGGGGAAGGGGAGAAGATGGAAGAGCCTGAGAATGGCAGCAAGGGGAAAGATGGAGGAGGTGGAGGTGTTGTTGCTAATGGAGGTGATAAGCCTAAAGACAATGCTCCAAATCCAGTTGCTTTCAAGGAGCTCTTCAGGTTTGCAGATGGGTTGGATTGCATTTTAATGGTGATTGGCTCTGTGGGTGCCTTTGTCCATGGCTGCGCTTTGCCCCTTTTCCTCAGATTCTTTGCTGATCTTGTCAATTCATTTGGGTCTTATGCTAACGACCCAGATAAGATGATGCAACAAGTTCTGAAGGTAATGAAACAAATCAATCAAAAAGTTTTCCAATTTTGTGCATAATCTTCAATCTTTGTTTGCTTCTGCAGTACGCCTTTTACTTTCTTGTAGTGGGTGCTGCAATCTGGGCTTCTTCATGGGCAGGTGGGTGTGTGAAAGATTCAATCTTTAGAACCGCAAATCTTAAGAACCCTGAACTGAATTGATAAATTGGTGTGTGGTTTCAGAGATTTCTTGTTGGATGTGGACTGGAGAGAGGCAATCCACAAGGATGAGGATTAGGTACCTGGAAGCAGCTCTAAACCAGGACATTCAGTACTTTGACACTGAAGTCCGAACATCCGACGTCGTTTTTGCCATCAACACTGATGCTGTTCTGGTTCAAGATGCCATCAGTGAGAAGGTGAGAGTAATTCACCAAAAAGATGATATCTTTACAGCTTTCAAGCAAAATCCTTATGTGGGTAAGCATTGATTTCTTACAATTTGTGTTTGGTTCAGCTGGGTAATTTCATTCATTACATGGCAACGTTTGTGTCCGGGTTTGTGGTGGGTTTCACTGCTGTGTGGCAGCTAGCACTGGTCACTCTAGCTGTGGTTCCTTTGATTGCTGTGATTGGGGGAATCCACACTGCAACCCTAGCCAAGCTCTCATCCAAGAGCCAGGAGAGTCTCTCGCAAGCCGGGAATATCGTCGAACAGGTAACAGGCAATGTGTATATGATCCAGTGAAATCTTCAGCTGAACTTTTGGGGCTTCAATTTGATTCCTGAATATGGGCATTGTTTGATTTTTTTGGGGGGTACAGACTGTGCTTCAAATCCGAGTAGTGTTCGCGTTTGTGGGCGAATCTAGAGCGCTGCAAGCTTACTCGTCGGCTTTGGGGATGGTCCAGAAGCTTGGTTACAAATGTGGTTTATCAAAGGGTTTGGGTTTGGGAGGGACTTACTTCACTGTTTTCTGTTGCTATGCTTTGCTTCTTTGGTATGGTGGCTATCTTGTGAGGCACCATTACACTAATGGAGGGCTTGCCATCTCCACCATGTTCTCTGTCATGATTGGTGGATTGTAAGTTTCTTTTATCATTGATAAGTTCCTTATAGGCTCTTTATCAGCAATCAGCCTATTGCGCCAAACAGACCTAAATTGTCATGTGTTCAACCTGCCATGGCTAACAAATCTGTGTTTCAATTGGTGTAGGGCTTTGGGGCAATCGGTGCCAAGCGTAGGTGCCTTCGCTAAGGCAAGGGTTGCAGCTGCAAAGATATACCAGATAATCGATCACAAGCCGGACATTGACAGGAACAACGAATCAGGGTTGGAGTTGGAGTCTGTAACAGGGCAGGTGGACCTTAAGGAGGTTGATTTCTCATACCCATCAAGGCCTGATGTTAAAATCCTCAACAACTTCTCATTGTCAGTTCCTGCTGGGAAGACCATAGCCTTGGTTGGAAGCAGTGGCTCCGGGAAAAGCACTGTGGTCTCCCTTATTGAGAGGTTCTATGATCCAATTTCAGGTACAGCAAATTACACTCAGTTTCGAATTCGTTCAATTTCTCGGAAACACTGCTCCTTGAACCATTTTTTATGTTCTCAAACTAGTTCAGTTGAGTTACATCATGTTGCTTTAGGAGCTTTTCATGGATGGTTTTGGGAATGGGAATTTCTGCTAATCGGATCTTGATGATACAAACAGGTCAGATTCTACTCGATGGCCGCGACATAAAGTCACTAAAACTGAGATGGCTAAGACAGCAAATAGGACTAGTAAGCCAAGAGCCTGCCTTGTTTGCTACCACCATCAAAGAAAACATCCTGTTGGGCAGACCAGATGCCACATTAGTGGAAATCGAAGAGGCTGCGAGAGTAGCAAACGCGCATTCTTTCATCGTTAAGCTCCCAGACGGGTTCGATACTCAGGTCAGCCCAACATAATAGCTTCACTGGATTCAAGCATTCCTTTTTGAGACTGTTGGCATAGTGAAATTAGATACAGAAATGGTTGTTTCCTTTCTGATCAGCATTTTCAAAGGTACTAGGCAATAACTGTTTAATTTAAGGTTCAGAGTTTCCATATGGTCAAACAAAACCTAACTTTTGTGCATCGGTTCTTGCAAGTCAAGGGTTGGCAAATGGTTTGGTCATACATTTAAAGAAAAGGGTAGTAATGTTTCCAGTCAAAACAGTTCCATGTGCAGACATTAATACAAGAGTATTTTTTTTTCCTGTTCAGTTCATAAAACAAGGACACTTATAATCTATTCAAGCATTTCCTATTCTCTATGTGCTTTTTCTATATACCTATATGTGTGTGAGTGTGTGTGTAGTGGTGGTGGTAGACCAGTGAAGATGGGCATACATGTGGATTGGAATGGTAATATAAAAATGATAAACTCATCATGCTTCACCATGACATTGCTGATATACAATGTATTCATTTGGATACACAAGCCCTAGATTCTGAATCATAGATGGTTTGATCATATAATGCATATCTGAAATAGCACACAAGGGTTAGTTTGGCTAATGTGACGCTAATACAGTACTTAATTAGGTCACTGATAAGCTAAAAATTTGCTGATATATTCCACATTGCTTTGAACTTCCTAATTTGATGCAAGACCATGTTATGCTAACTCTTGGAGAAATGGCAGGTGGGAGAGAGGGGATTGCAGCTCTCAGGAGGGCAGAAACAGCGCATAGCGATAGCCAGGGCGATGCTGAAGAACCCGGCAATATTGCTTTTGGATGAGGCAACAAGTGCACTGGATGCAGAATCCGAAAAGCTGGTTCAGGAAGCCCTTGATCGGTTCATGATAGGAAGGACGACTCTTGTCATAGCCCACCGTCTGTCTACCATTCGCAAGGCTGATCTCGTTGCTGTGCTTCAGCAGGGAAGTGTTTCCGAAATGGGAACACATGAGGATCTGATGGCAAAAGGGGAAAACAGTGTGTATGCTAAGCTTATTCGGATGCAGGAAGCTGCCCATGAAACCGCTATGAGCAATGCTAGGAAGAGTAGTGCCAGGCCTTCTAGTGCAAGAAACTCTGTGAGCTCACCAATCATTGCCCGAAACTCCTCCTACGGAAGATCACCTTACTCTCGCCGACTGTCTGACTTCTCCACCGCAGACTTCAGTCTCTCCCTTGATGCCAATCATGCCAATTACCGGCTTGAGAAGCTCGCGTTCAAGGAGCAAGCGAGTTCCTTTTGGCGCCTCGCAAAGATGAATTCCCCTGAATGGAGCTATGCGCTTGTCGGTTCCATAGGATCCGTCATCTGTGGCTCTCTCAGCGCCTTCTTTGCCTATGTTTTGAGTGCCGTTCTCAGCGTCTACTACAATCCAGACCACTCTTTCATGATCAGAGAAATCGCGAAATACTGCTACCTCCTGATAGGAGTCTCCTCTGCAGCACTCATCTTCAACACTCTGCAGCACTTCTTTTGGGATATCGTAGGGGAGAATCTGACCAAGCGTGTGAGGGAGAAGATGCTGGCAGCAGTGCTCAAGAACGAGATGGCTTGGTTCGATCAGGAAGAGAACGAAAGCGCCCGTGTGGCTGCCAGGCTAGCCTTGGACGCGAACAATGTCAGATCAGCTATTGGAGACCGGATCTCTGTGATCATGCAGAACTCAGCACTGATGCTCGTCGCCTGCACTGCAGGCTTCGTCTTGCAGTGGCGCCTTGCTCTCGTTCTGATCTCCGTCTTCCCTGTTGTCGTGGCTGCTACTGTTTTGCAGGTTAGCTTGCTTTCGAAATGTCTATGAATTTTGCTGTCGCATTTTAAGCTAACATGAGTTTTCGTATTTGACAGAAAATGTTTATGAAAGGCTTCTCCGGAGACCTTGAAGCAGCCCATGCCAAGGCCACACAGCTAGCAGGAGAGGCGGTCTCGAATCTAAGGACTGTGGCAGCATTCAATTCGGAGGTGAAAATAGTCGACCTCTTCGCCTCCAACCTTGAGGCTCCGCTAAAGCGTTGCTTCTGGAAAGGACAGATTGCAGGAAGTGGATATGGGATAGCTCAGTTTGCGCTCCATGCGTCGTATGCTCTTGGCCTTTGGTACGCTTCGTGGCTCGTAAAACATGGCATCTCGGACTTCTCCAAGACAATCCGAGTCTTCATGGTTCTCATGGTGTCCGCCAATGGCGCTGCAGAGACACTCACCCTCGCCCCTGACTTCATCAAGGGCGGCCAAGCAATGAAGTCTGTATTTGAGCTCCTTGATAGGAAAACCGAGATTGACCCAGATGATCCGGACTCCACTCCGGTGCCTGAGAGGATTCGTGGGGAGGTTGAGCTCAAGCACATTGATTTCTCATATCCTTCACGTCCTGACATACCAATCTTCCGCGACCTTAGCTTGCGCGCAAGAGCAGGTAAGACACTCGCCCTTGTAGGCCCGAGTGGGTGTGGCAAGAGCTCAGTGATCTCACTCGTACAGAGGTTCTATGATCCGTCGTCTGGGCGAGTCATGATTGATGGTAAAGACATAAGGAAGTACAACCTCAAGTCGCTAAGGCAACACATGGCGATAGTCCCACAGGAGCCATGCCTCTTCTCGACTACCATCTACGAGAACATTGCGTATGGCAACGAGTCAGCCACAGAAGCTGAGATAGTCGAAGCAGCCACACTGGCAAACGCCCACAAGTTCATATCATCGATGCCAGACGGCTACAAGACGTTTGTCGGGGAGCGAGGAGTCCAGCTCTCAGGGGGTCAGAAACAGAGGGTCGCCCTAGCGAGGGCCTTTGTTAGGAAGGCCGCAATAATGCTCCTCGATGAGGCAACAAGCGCACTCGACGCTGAGTCCGAGAGATCCGTCCAAGAGGCCATGGACCGCGCCTGCTCGGGTAGGACCACAATCGTGGTCGCCCATAGGCTGTCAACTATCAGAAACGCGCATATCATAGCTGTCATTGACGATGGGAAGGTGGCCGAGCAAGGCTCCCATTCGCATCTGCTGAAGAACTACCCGGATGGGACGTACTCGAGGATGATCCAGCTGCAGAGATTCACACACGGGCAGGCGGTTGGGATGGCGGCTTCGGCTGGGTCAAGCTCATCCGTGAGACCAAGGGAAGATGAGGCCAAAGAAACCTAATGAGGATTGTAACAGATTGAAACTACAGATATAAATATATATCCTTTTGGGTCTTTTCTTGTTTCATTGAAATTCTTGATTTTTGACTGTGGTATAGCACAGTACTTCTGTATGTGAAGAATCTAATCTTTAGCATTTACAGTATATATATGTTACTATTTTGATCTCAGCTTGTGACAGAGGTGGATCAATATTCATCTTTAGATAGGGACCAGTGAAGGAGGTGTATACGAGTTGCCGATGTGTAGTATTTTAGGCTTTGTTGTTATGTCCTAATGTCCTACTTTATGTGCCTCCTTTTTAGCTTCCTTACTGTATTTTTACCTACTATTATGTGGCTATTATGTGGTGCTATTATGTGGTTCTATTGTTCCATTGTCCTATTATTCTGGGTCTATCGGAAACACTCTCTCGACTTATTCGGGGAAAGAGTGCGTGCATCCCGACCCCTCAGACCCCGCTTCAATGCGAGATAAACTGGGTTGTTGTTTTTGTAGATGATTTCCGTGAACTTGTGCAGCTGAGTAAGATCCTCATTTCTCATACTCCCAGAATCTGAAACTGCTAAAACCTTTGGGGGCGTGCACAAGCTGGATAATTGATGAGCCATTGAGAGAGGTGATGAAAGAGGAGAGGGTAAAGGGGAAAACTAATTATTTGATGCTGTTTCTTGGTCTGAAACTGGTGGAATGTCACAGGTGAATTGCAAGCCTTGAAATTATGAGGAATTGACAGCACACCCAAGTGGAATCAACAGGGAATTTTAACCGGAGAAAGTGTACATTGTGTGGGTGATCATATCATTGTGTTGGAGACATCCTTTTTACCCGATCCTCGGGTCATCGATTCATTCCGGTCTCTGGATCTGCACCAGAATCCGGTGGATCGGAAAAATTAACCATTCCACAAACAATTTCTCATATATCAAGTGAATTTAGACTTGGTTTTACACAAACCCTAGTGAAGTTTCACAAACTTCCCTGTCAGTAATGTGTATCATAAAAGGTTGTAATGAAAAATAAGAACTACAGGAAGCTAAAGAGGACCACAGAGAAAGAGGGGCCAAGGGACATTTCAACTGTTACCTCCATTACAAAGCAAAACCACAACACTCCAGCTAAGATACCACTGTAGAGACTATTCACTTCTTCTGTTAATCCATCAAAATCAAATAATAAGTTTCACTTTACAGCTACTCTATGTAGGCATTCAATTTCTGGATTTCTCCAAGATGCTCATATTCATTTCATTTCACCTATTGATTGATTCCTCTGTGCAGTAAATTTCTTACAAGCAAGATCAAATCTGATAACTGAGAGTAAAAAGAGAGAGAGAAAAGCAAGAGTTTTACAAAGGTCCCATCATCTGCTTCACACTGCATAAGCAAAAGCTTCATAAATCATCTACTCCGTGCTGTTGCTTTCTCGCAACTCATTAATGAGAAATGATGAATTACAACGTGATCTTCCACTGATGCTATGTTTCCTAAAATCTGGACAAATTTGCAGCGCACGCTCATCAACAGCTGCTAATTTTGAAAATTTTCATCATAATATGCGAAGAACAGTGACGAAAACTGCAGATCAGGTACAAAATATTGTCTCTTTCTTTCCTATGACATACTGAATTAAGCCAATTAACCACTAAAACCTGTAAATTGGAATCGAATCCCTACACATAATTAACCCTAATATCACACCTCGCAACTAAAATTAAGCAACCAATCGAGCGTGTAGCAAAACAAGCAGTTATGAGTTTCGCAAGTACCGCTTCCGATGCCGATTGGACTTGAAGCGATCATATCTGACGGCCAAGCTCGAAGAAGTATCGATCGCAACACAAACAGGTAGTGCTGCTCCGTTCCCGGCAAATCCTCGACGTAATGCAACGGCTTTGTATATTTGCCCCCTTTTGAAGATCCTCGAAAACGACGTCGTCTCCCTTGATAAGGAAAATTAAAATGTAACCGAAACCGGTGTAAAAAAAAATAATTTGTAACTGAATGAAACGAATAGTGTTATATAACCCGATACAGGTGTTATATACACTCAAACAAACAGATATATGATCCGTCCATTGCAAGTATTAAAAAAAATTATACGGACCGTCCATTTAAAAAAAATAAAATAAATAATTAAAAAGCAGTACAGGACGGATCTAAATATAAGCCCTTTTAATTCTTCTGCTTGGTTGGGGGGCATTGAGTCTGTAGTCGGGTCTGGCTGGGGTCGTGGTCGTGCGCTCAGGGCGACTCCGTATCCGGGATAGAGTTTCCTTGGAGTTCGTATGCACTACCCACAGGAGTTAGAGTCCTGCTGTACTACTGGCCCGCGGTGCTACTGTTTGGTGGTGCTTGGCTGCGTTCTTCGGTGGCTTCATCAGCTGTTCGGGTGTTTGGTCTTCTTGGAACGTTTGTTGTAGTGTTTATTTCTGTTTGGCTCATTACGCGTGTTATTTGATTGTATTTCTGTTTTTAGGTTGTTCTGCTAGACGGTTCGCCGTCTGCCGACTTCGGTCGGCCTCTCGATGAGTCAGGCCTGTCTGACCATCGAATTTTTACCTAATCAAAAAAAAAAAAAGCCCTTTTAATTATTCCTAATAAAAAAATCCATTTTAATTATATACACGTAGTTTAAGGAGCGAAAAACTTTATAAAATATTCATTTTTTAATTAATTTTTTTTACAATATAATACTCCCTCCGTTCAACAAAACTTGACGTTTTACTATTCATGCACGCTTTTTTAGGAGCTAAAAACTATATAAAATATCGACTTTTTAAATAATTTTTTTAAACAATTTCGTAGTTATTATTAATAAGTACAAACTTGTTAAAAAAATTTTATAAAAAAATGAATATTTTATATAGTTTTTATCATTCTAAAAAAACGTGCGTGAATAGTAAACGACAAGTTTTGTTGAACGGAGGGAGTACTTATTAATAATAATTATTGTATTGTAAAAAAAAATATTTTATAAAGTTTTTCGTTCTTTACTTACTTATAACCAGTGTTCTAAAAAACGTTAGACGGATCCTAAATGATAGAGGAGTCTAACGAGTAACACACTAACACCTAGGTGCCATCTAAACATTTTAAGTATTTGTTTAAGCGCGATTTTTAGAACAGTGCTCGTAATACAGTAACATAAGAAAATTTATAAATTTTATACTCAATTAAAGTTGAGCCTCAATTTAAATCTATGTTAAAATTTCACTGATACAGAGAATTTTATCCTAAGATACAATTTTACTCATACTTCACCGCCATGTGACGCAAACACGCACGAAACCCATCAATATTTTATTTGGGCCATGAGAGCAAGCCCATATTGATTTTTGTTTAAGCCCAATGTTGCTCGATTATGCCATCTTTCATAAAGGCGAAATATACTCAGTATATACCTTTTTTTTTTTTTCCCCCTTCTTCCTCTTGTTATCACTGTTTATGTGGAAGTACCCATGGAAGATTGAAATCCGATAGGTCTAATTCAACCACGTTTTTCAAGAAATCAATATAGTTTCCGATAAGATTGCTAATCTTCTCCACTCGGTTCCCACTCATGATCTTCACACCGAACATAATCTGCGTGTACTCATTCGAAATGATGCCCTTCGACGGTAATTTATTCAAGGGGATCTAACCCCTCCCAAATTTTTTCCTTATTAAAAAAAAAAAATTTATTTTAGTCTTTGGAAATTATTGTCACCAAAATTTAAAAAGGATTTTATCCACAATATGGATAGGGTGATTTTAAAAAGTAGGTCACTTCATATATCGATTTTTTTTTTAAAAAAAAAATCATCAAAAGTTAACACCCTAAAAAATCCATATGGTCTTTATATTACCTCAAATACAAAGAAACCGAACAAAACAAGTTAACAAGAATTAGGACTTACCCGATACAAACTGGATACACCTAGCCTGGTCGATTTGATCTATTGAAAGTAGAATATATAAATTGGGTGAACGTGATTTGCCTGCAATTGTACCTGCACCTCACTCAACCCTGTATTGTATCAAGGGATTTCGAGTAAGGTGCAGGTGCAAATGCAGATAAATGACGTCACTCTTATAAACCACTCTAATCTAACTCTTGGCTTCTCATCAAGAGCTTGTGTATGTATAAGAAAACAACGAGTTGGGGGCAACTTACACATATATAAGCGATCCGATACACCACCTACCGAGTTGCTTGCTCGGTCGTTTAACCCTTAGTTTTTAGCTGAAAAGCAGGAGGAGGGGGCAACACAGAGGGCACACGTGGGTGCATAAGGCCGGTCACGTGAGTGCTCTCAATCTCAGCCAATCACAGGCCTCCATGTAGGCTTTGCCCACCTGACCAACAGGGTATTGTGTTTTATTTTACCCAACTTGAAGGAGGAGAGGATAAGGTTTTGAGAGAATCACTGAATTCCTCAAGTCCACCTTCATATATTTCTTAATTGGATTTTTGTAATGTTTGTTCATGATTATTATATATTAAACAATTAGAAAAGTTTTTTTTATTATTATTTTTAACATATTAATATTTAAAGTTAATACTCCATCCGTCCCACAATAGATGTCTTTAAACTATTCATGCACACTTTTTAATGAGCTAAAACTATATAAAATATCCACTTTTTAATTAATTTTTTAAAATAATTCTATACTTATTAGTACTCGTAATATGTATGATATTATTTAAAAATATTTAGTAAAATGTTGATATTTTATATAGTTTTTAAGTTATTAAGAAAACGTGAATTAATAGTAAAAGACATCTACTGTGAGACGGATGAAGTATATTAAAAATTAGAGTATCTAAATTTTTGGGTGTATAATGTATGTCTCATTAGAAAACTCGTTGGTGAACTGCGGGCTCCAGCGTAGTCCGTTGGTGACCCATGGACATACATTAAGGGTATGTATGGCTCACCAAAAAAATCAGTTAAAAATTTAAGTAGAAGCAGCTGTTTATTTTTTTAACCTGTTAAAAAAGTGTATGGACACCCAAAAACTCATCAAAATGGTTAAAATTATGAGTTAAAAAAAAGCTACTTGAGGGAGCTTATTTGGGGTTTATTTTGTTTATTTGATTTGAAAGTACCACAATACCCCTAATAACAACCAAATAAACTCCACTTTTTACAAATAAACCGTTTTTCGTCCCATACGGAGTTTATATTTTTTTCATAAATTTTTAACTACTTTTACTAACAGTTTATAAATTTTTACCCTGTTTATAATTTTAGTCAGTTTATTAACCCCGTCCTATACGAACCCTAAATCTTTAAAATTATAAGTATAAAACTGTTATTTAAATTTTTAGAAACTCTACCGAAACTCTACCCTCGATATAGATACAAATATCAATAATTCATTACCTATTTGTTTCTTACATGTTAAAATATAACAGAAAGAAATTCGCTGCCTTTTTGCTAATTGATTTTTTTTTAATTACTATATATTATTTTAATCATATTTAACCAATCGAAAGGATAGAGCAAAATGAAAAATCAATCGAATAAATTATTCGTCCATGTAACTTAATTTTATGCGTACGAACAATTTATTCGATTGGTTTCAATTTTGCTCATTGCTTGAAATCTTGAGGTGTATACACATCTCCTGAAAAAATCGTCTTCTCCCTTGTTTGGGCTTGGTTGGCCCAGATTACTTAGTTTTGGGAATTTTAAGGCCCAATATAATTAAGTGTTCATTACTTGGGGGTTGGCCCAAACGTCTACTTGCTTCTCAGTTCTCAATCTCTACCTCTTGAATTGGACTGTAAATAAACCGCGGGTAATTCCCACGAGTCCTTTCCGGTAAGCCATTTCGGAATGGTTTCTCAATCTCTACATCACTAATGAATTAATAACAAAAACTAAAAAATTAGTATCAAATAATAAAATGTTGGGAAAATAGTTATCCTTCATCGGTTGGAGTTTTCTGTAAAAATAGAGTTGATAAATACACCATTAATTTTTATTTGATATGTTTTTAAAGTCCATATCTTGTTGTATCTTTTTCTTTTTGAACATTTTACGTCTTTGGCTCTCCGTACAATGTATTTAATAAAAATTAATGGTATATTTATCACACACGATCTTACCTTAAACTGGTAAACTTTTGTATTGCAAATTTCGACCTTGTATTTAAAAATAAAACAAACTCAAAACCCAATACAATTTTTGTTTTCATAGCACTCGATTATAATTTCCAAAAATTTAACCTAAAATTATCGGGTTTTTTATTGGTTTAATTAGATAATTTATATAACACCATTTTACACCTTATAATTGGTAATGCTCAAATCTATACTTAAGATATAGCTTAAGAAAATCGTTTAATAAACTAAATTCTAAATTGAAATAGATAAATATCAAGACATTCTTTTTTTACAAAAAAATAATAATTAATAATTAAATTTAGAAAAATCATTCAGAATCCCATAACTTATATACTGTGTACTCTAATAAATATATATATATTAGAAAAATCATAATTTTTTTTAGGTAAGAATTTACAAAACCAATTTCTTTTTATCTTTTTAATTTATTAAATCACCTATTTTGGAAGTACTAAGCCGCCACTCTCTATCGTCATATCTTATCTTGTATTAAAAGTATGGTTGCGACTAGCAGCCACAATAGACGTTACGTCCAAAAATCGATTTAATTAAGTTAAAATGTCACTAAATTTAGTCAAAATTGTACAAAATTATCTTAAACTATTTATATTTACTAGTTGCTCCCCGCGTGCTTCGCACGCGGGTATATATCTTGGGTGATGAATGTTTAAGTGACAATTCTAATTGTTCAATATCCTGTATTGAAATTATAGACATGTTACCCAATTTTAACATTAGTCGAAAGGCAGTATCCCAGTACATTCATTTTATTCTTCCACATACCCAGTTGCTTTCATCATCATATATCTGGCATGGACCTATCCAATGGAGTTGGCTCCAAGCTTGATCAATACTTGTGATGAAGTTTTGGAACCCAAGTATCAACACTTTTGAAAATTTCAATGTCGAATTCATGAAGAAGAATGTTGGCCTCAGCAGGCTCGATGAATACACATTAATGATGGGTCTGGTGGTGCCGCCACTTGCCATGGCAGCAAAAAAATCAGGAGAGAGTGAGAGCACATCTCAGCTCAAGATAATCAAGGCCATCCCTGACATAGTCTTTGTGCCGATTGCAAACCTCATAGCTTTAATCACCGCTAACCTGTTCAGAAAGGTATTCATTAAAAACCCCGAATTATAAGTTCATCTTCACTTGCAATGCACAAGCCAAAATAACCTACGCAATCTGTTCTTGGTATGCTTATATAAGAAGCCAGCCACTCTGTTAGTTAAAGGTGTCATTGTTTCACCAGGGAACAGAATGCAGAAATGGAATGCCTTCAAATGATGAATGTATTATAAACATTATAAATGCTTAGTATGAGAAATGATCACATCTAAACTCAAATAGCCAATTCAAAATTATATTGCGAGGCAAATAATAAATATGCCAAAAGACCAATGGTGAACGGCCCGAAAGAAGTATACATCGGAAACTGTTGAAACACAAGGGTAAGGCATAATGTAACAAGCACAAAAGATCAATAACATGTACAAGAAATTCAGTTCAGAAGAAGCTGGATGAATTCACATGTCATTTTTACAGAAGGGAGAAAGGACATCTTCAAACCATAGGATCATGCGAGTCCAAGAAGCATATACAGTTGACTTTACGATAACTTCATGTGAAGAATCTTATGATTCTATCATTGTAATAGTCTATAACTTCTTATTTTTGGGTAGCAAGTTGAATGACAGGAAACAAGCATCAATCCATTATACTGTATATATATTAATAGCAAATGTAAGCCTTTAAAAATAAGAAAGAAGCAAAATATGAGGAATAACTTGCACTTTGATAATGAGCTTTCAAACAGAAGTGCAGGAAGAAATATAGCCAATATAAAATTAATAATATTTTCCCTTGGAAAATATAAAAAGTCTTCAAGAGACAATGAGCAAACATAGAAGTCTATAAAGGTGAATGCTATCTCCAAACATTCTACGATCATGCTTTATGCCATATTCTAAAAAAAATCAGCTATTGTTAGAATAATTATTAAATCATATGTCAAGTAATAGCAGGCCTAAACAAAACACCCAGAGATGTAAGTGCTAGAATCTAGACACACTTTATACATGTAATATGTCAAGTAAATAAATGAAAAAATCAAACCTGAACATGAGCTTTTGTTCATGGAAGCATTTTTTTCTAAAATTTCTTTCAGTAATAATGATAAAAAAAAATATTTTGAGTAACAAATATTGAAATAGAAAAAACAAACACTATTAGCTCCTATTTGTACTATGCAAATAAACATTGATATCTTTGCACAGTAGATCACCTTGTTGGCTGTTGCATATTAAAATGGAATAAAATAGAACTAAATGGTCAATATAATAATTTGTAATTCAAAGATAGAAACTAAGCCTATCCCAAAACCTTATTAAGTAAATCACTTCTATTGAATTTAGGGAAAATGTATATTTTTACTTCGCCCACTCAATGGGTACAAAACTCAACGATAAACAAACATTAGTTGTTGTTGGAAAAAACTCAGGCAAGCATAACATTTCAAACTGTGGCTCATTTGCTAAATGAGTTGATCGTATAAATTCCAAATTTAAGCATGTTGATGGTGTTCCTTAAAATGCCATGTATGACAGCAAATAAATCAAAAAACAGAACATAGCTCTTTAACATAAGCAATGCAATGTATATATATAAAAGTATATATGTGTACATGCCATTCACTTATACATGAAAATGATTCCCAATTCAAATTTATGGTGAGAGTCTTATCCCTCAACAACTCATATTTTTTGTCTTTAATTTAGTAATTTATCTACGGTTGAGCATAATAACAGTAAAATGTATGGGTTTTTCATTACTGTTTGTTTTCAAACTACTCATCACACCTTTTTTAACACATTTATATTTGAATTTCAACATTAAGCTACTGTACTTGTTTATTTAGCAAACCATTTTTATTTGAAACTTAGATCTCTAAGATAACCCATCTGCCAGAAAAATTAGGCAATGCAGATATTTGACAACAACAAAAAAATTCCACTGATTGAGCACACAAAGTTCATAAACCAGTTAAAACGAAATTGAAAATTAGGGCTCTTGAAAAAAGTTACCGATTTTGCTACCAATTCCTCCGATTTCCCCTAAATTCCCCTCCATTAGAAAGAAAAACCTGGAGACCTGCCACAGTGGCATGTCGTCTGGAGAGGAGATTCCACTTTGCGGATAGCAGCCCAAGCAAAGCTCGACCAACAACGTCGTCCATCCCGTTGACGTCGAAGGACGGATGAGAAGATGCTCGCTTCAACAGCAGGACTTCCGAATTGAACGGTGGAGTTGGTGATTTGGATACTGGCGGCGACGATGCAGCACCGATTTGAGATTTGAAAGAGAAGATGACCCTGCTACCGTGCCGAAACGCCGATCTTCTTTTGATGATAAGACTTTCGGCATCCCCCATAGAGTCCGACGCGGGTTAGGGTTGAGAAAAATCAAGCGGCGAGAAAGAGTGAGAGAGACAATCAGAGAGGCAGGCGGGTGGAGGCAATAGTGGCAATTTGGTAATTGTAAATGAACAGTGTTAGATTTAGGGGCAAAACCGTAAGTCAGCTTTTTGCTCATTGCCGCTTTTATATATATAGAGACTAGAGGAGCTACTAGATTGTTTTAATCGGACTTCAAACTTCTCACATAAAAATAAAAAAAAACCCACAATTTTGTATTTAAGAAGTGACACAATATATCCAATTAAGACAACTTAAAGCTTTTTCTTACGTAATAATAGTAGTTGAATTTAATAAAACCAATTGAAATAATCGCCCATTTTGAGTTTAATTCTTTCAAAATTGTTCAAATCGTTATTGGTCTAGTGCAAAATGAGATGCTAAACATAAATAAAAATAAATTTGACAATAATCCTTAAAAAAAAAAAGATTAAAATGAAGATCCATAGCCGCCTAGGTGGTCCAATTTAACATAGTCTCGATCACTTGTACTCGATATTACATTTAACAATTTCAGATACAAATTCATATTTAAATAATTAAAAAATATTATATTTATATTCTACATACACTAATATTAACATGTTTATAAAATTTTATCATGAAAAAATATAGATAATTAATTAAAAAATTCATTATTTTAGATTTTTTTTTTATATATAAAACATATATTTTCAAAATAAAATTTTATAACCATGTTAATATAAGTATATAGAATATAAATATATTTTTTTTTGTGAATTTATACCCGAAATAGTTAAGTGAAACTCTAAGTGTAATAGAAAGGGGTTGTGAAATTGCAAATTGAATTTACCACATTACCTAATTTACCTTCACCATCATATCATCACATACATACCCTCTGCATGATATCATCACCATCATCATACACACATACATACATACCATATTTAATATATTAATTAACCATAATTAAATAATAAATTTTCTGAACTCCAACAAACAAACTCCTTTATAATGCGTCTATATATTTCCCTACTCGGCGTCCTCCAACCAAATTCCCATTTCCTTTACCCGCTTCTTTCTACTTTCTACTCCAAACCAAAACCTAACCCTCTCTGAATTCCCAAAATGGGTGAGGTTAGTCGATCTCTCCATCTCCCTGTTCTTCAACGAATTGGAGTTGCTAGTTTCGCAATTCGTCGCTAATTTTTCTGTTTTCGTTGTGTGCAGAAGGAGCCTGAAAAGCAGGAAGGCGAGAAGAAGAGCGGCGACGGCGCTGCTCCTGCCGCCGCCGCCGGAGGTGGTGGTGGTCCTGTGACGGTGGTGTTGAAGGTGGACTTGCATTGCGAGGGATGCGCTCAGAAAGTCAAGAAAAGCCTCAAGCACTTGAACGGTAAAAATCCCGATTTCGCTTCCGTTTTCGCTGATTCACTTGTTTCGGTTGTTGATAATTCGGTCTGTGAGACTGTGACCTATCAATTAGATGTTTGGGGACTGCGATTGAAATGGATCTGTATTACTGTTGATTAATCTCAAGTGAAATTGGAAGATCCGGTAGATATTACTAGCTAATCTTCCCAATATACAATTCAGAATTTCTACCTTGGATTGCTTTGAAAAGCATCAAAGTAGCCTTTCATTTTTGCTTCAAAAAGGAGTATAGAGTTGTGTGTTGAATGCCTATAGTACGTACTGCAAATATAATTTAAATACCAGGAGTTGAATTGCTTTTTAAGATTTCCACTATTTCATTTTTCAAAGAGAGTCACGTTAAAGACAGATTTAGACTCCAATTGTAGTTCAATTTGTTATTT
The DNA here is from genome assembly GCA_963922045.1 of Persicaria maculosa. Classification (NCBI taxonomy): domain Eukaryota; kingdom Viridiplantae; phylum Streptophyta; class Magnoliopsida; order Caryophyllales; family Polygonaceae; genus Persicaria; species Persicaria maculosa. The sequence goes on from OY998252.1 coordinate 1,275,208, forward strand.
GCTAGTGGTTGAAGTCTGGAAAATTGTTGGTGGGTGAAGGTGTGGAGTCAGTCAAGGCAGATTACACGAGCAGTAAAGTGACAGTGGTGGGGAAAGTGGACCCCGCTGTGGTGAGGGAGAAGGTGGAGGAGAAGACCAAGAAGAAGGTGGAGTTGGTCTCTCCGCTACCCCCAAAGAAGGACAAGGCTGAAGAAGGCGGCGGTGGCGATGCTAAAAAACCCGATGAGAAATCGGAGAAAAAACCAGATGACGCCAAAAAGGCTGAAGAAAAGAAGCCCAAAGAGGTATACTAAACACTACACATGTGCTTAATTGTTCAATGACTTGTTCTCCTTTTGGAAGGTGTTTGGAAATGATATGGGTATTGGTATTGAAGTTTTGACTCTAAACACCAATTGGGTTGGTTGATCCCAATGGATATTGAACATTCCTGTGTCTTAATTTGACTTTCTGTTATTGTTTGATGCAGCCACCTCCGGTAGTAACAGTTGTGGTGAAAACCAGAGTGCACTGTGATGGATGTGCCTATAAGATGAAGAAAATCGTCAGCAAATATGAAGGTATATATCTGATTTGGTTCTTTCCCAATTTTGTAATATGATGTTTGATTTTGCATCTGGAATCAGCCTCTCACCTCGGTGGGGAAAGGCTACCTACATACATCCTGACCCCCGAGACCTGGCCCTCCCCTTGGGATTGGGCTGTTTTTGCATATATTGCTACAAATAGATGTGTATAAACTTAAAATAGTAGATATGACATATTGCTATGATCACAAGGAGCTAAGCAATTCATGTAAACCAATTTCTATTGGTTGTAAGTTGCATAATAATTGAGTAATTCACACACACTGATATACATCATGACAGGGGTGCAAGATGTAAATGTGGACCTAGCCAAGGACCAAATCACAATCAAGGGCACAATGGACATGAAAGAGATGCTGCCCTATTTGAACACCAAGTTGAAGAGGCCCGTCGACATCGTCCCACCACCAGCCAAGAAAGATGACGGCGACAAGAAGCCCAAGGAAGGCGGCGACGCTGGAGGAGATAAGAAGGGCAAGGAGAAGGCAGCGGAGCCGGCCAAGCCAGCTGCTGATGCTGGCGGTGACAAGAAGGCGGATGCGAAACCCGCGGCTGAGGAGAGTGCTGCTGCCAAGGTTGAGACAGTGAACAAACTGGAGCACTACGGGTATCCGTATGGGTACGAGGCGCACACCTACAACCCGCAACTCGCGATCGAGAACGGCTACGTGTCCGAATACTGGCACACACCGCAGCCCTACATGCACGCGCCGCAGCCGTATATGCACGCCCCGCAGTATATGTATGGCCAGTATGGGGCCGGACCGTCGTACACGCACGCGCCGCCGCCGCAGATGTTTAGCGATGAGAACCCGAATGCGTGTTCGGTTATGTGATGTTGGGAAGGTAAAATTGTAAATAACAAATCTACATCATGTAAACGAGAGATATAGTGATCTAATAGGATTTTATATTGGGTTTTTGCTTAAAAACTTTTGGGGTTTGGTTTAAATTGGGTAGCTAGATGAGGGTGAGCTCAATTTGTTGCTTCATTAATAGAGTAATGTGTAATAAACATATGCCAATTTTGAGCTCCTAAATCAATTAAATGGCCAATTTCCTATAGTTGTCATCTTTTTTATGCAATAAATGTATAATGTAAATTATGTAATGTACAAGTCACTTATCTAACTTGGTGCTTTATTTTTGGTCCTATTACTCAAAAGCTTTCATTATAGGCACATGACTCATCATTGTTTAGTTGTAATATTAGTAGTTAATTACTTGGCTTTTAATAATGTGACGATGCTGAAAGATTCGATATTATTAAAAAAAAATATAATTCAAAATTAATTTTCTTTTATCTCCTAATTCATCATTTCCTCATAAAATCTCCCATATATTTGCATTCAATCTAAAATCAAAATTTTGAAGTCATCTTATTCAATTTCTCTCTTTTAAAAAAATAAAATAAAATTAGAAATTTAATAATTTATATATCATAAACATTTCTTTTTTCCTCTAGCGAAAAGGAATAATTTCAGAGTATATTCCGGTAGCTAAGAAAAAGAGCCACCGATTAATGGAATTTTGAATATATGTCCAAGATGAATATATTGCTTGCATGTGGAATTTATTTCAATCATTCGCCCATATGAATTAATGATGATATGTCTTAAAAATCCCAACTTGAGCTTCATGCCATAATCCCAAAGACATTTCTTTATTGGTTTACAAAAACCGAAAAAAAAAACAAAAGGAAAATAATATAATAAAACTCCTATAAATTCACAATAATTTTGTTTTTTAGGAGAAAAAAAAAGATGAAAAATAAATAAATAAAGGGTATGATACTTTTATATATGTGGCCACATTCTAAAATGAGTATAAGTGGTGTAAAATGCATATCACCAACTTTTAGCAAAAAATGTGTTAAATTAAAATCAATAAAACCATATAAAACAAAATAAATAAAATTGGGATTAAAATAATTCGGATTGGTCCATACATGGGTAGTGCTATCTAGCTAGCTAGAAATCAAGAAATTAAAGAAATTAAATTTGAGAAACTTCGGGCAAACGTACATATGATATATATCATGATCATATCTTAAGGGTGGTCCATGTATTGGTGTCTTTGGATCGTAGCTTTTTATTAATTTTCGATCGGATTGAAAGGGTGGCAATTGGAACCTAGCTAGCTAGCAATAATGCATGGATAGAGATCCATCGATTCAATTTTAATTTGGTGATATTATGTATGTATCTTTCTTGAATTAATTCTGATGAGTTGTGTGGGATAAGGATCTCCCACATTGATTAAAAATGGAATCTAAGTCTTGCATATAAGCTGGTGGACTACCCCATCTAACACCAATTGGTTTTAGGATGAAATCCACTCGGCTTGTGTGCTCGACTTGATTAGCGCGTTTGCGCTTGGCGTGCGTTGCCCCCTACGTCGGATGACCCACCGTTATTTCATAAATTCATATATATAGATGGTGTGAGGAAAAAGGCCACTTTCCAATTGTTGTTTGTTTGTTTGAGGAAAATCAACATCCAAGAAATTAAAGTAGTTTTCATTAATAAAATAAAGTATATATATAATAGATTATTTATGTACATCTCTTAGATATAATTAATCTGTGAATAAATATGAAGCATAGGATTAAAAAAGCTTAATACTTGAGATTTACAGAAAATTCTGAAGAGAAAAATTATTTATTTGTAACAATATGATTATTCGTACATAATTTATACGAATAAGTACGAATATCATGTTACAACAGACGAATAATTTTCATATGAAAAAACTATTAATATATATGAATAATTATATTACCCCAAATGAATAATTATGGTGTTACCTATAAATCATCAGTTTGTTCATAGTTCTAAGAACACTGAATTCATATATCCTCTCTCTATACTTAACCTTCATCACTCTAAACAAATGGTTATGGGTTGAATAAGCCTGATAAAAGATGATAAAATTATCGTCGCATATATATTTTTTAAAATTGTTTCGTATAGAAGGACGGTCCTCATTTGATCAAATTTCTCAAATATATATATTATTACTTCTAAAGTCGGAGATTATTTTAGTTTTAGTGTCATTCTCGTGCACACTCGGATGGTTTTTGGCATACATAAGTGCATAATATTGACCTTATATATTATATATGTACATATATGTGTGGATATCGGCTCGATACAAACACACTTATATATTAATTGAAAGTAAAATTAGGTAGGATGTTGAATCCTGATATTGACCTCAATGTAATTAAAGCTTAATTGCAAGTGTTATAATAAGCTTTCCGAAGAAACGTTTTTTTTTTTTATGTGTTTATGAAAACGCAACTAATGCATCAAAGCTTGAAAGGGGAAAAAAAGAAATGACCTATGGAATCTCCAAGGGATCAATAAAAACAAACGGCTAGTTTATTCAAAATTGAAGTAATCAAACTAACATGTTAATTATATAATTTAATTTAAATTTAGATTAATTAAATAAAGTTTAAGTATGGGGTAAGTTGACATGCCACCTAAGAATTTTTGTTTTCATATAAAGGTTGATTCCATCACTAAATATATATGCATGCAGCGAGCCACATACATTAGGGGTGGGCATTTGCAGTTAATTGCCATTTCAATTAATTGGTGACTAATTAATTGCACATTTCAATTAGCAAAATGCAATTATTCTATTTGAATTGAAATAGGCAATTAACTGATTACCAATTAACTGTAATTTCAATATAGTTAACCGGTTAATTGATAATTGAAATTATGGGGATATACAAAATCAATATACCAAAATTTATAAAGAAAAATTCATCAATTCTGGAAGGAGATTTGGGGATTACACGAATTAAATCAGATCCGGAGAGGACGAATTCAACAAAAATTACACGAATTCATAAAAATCAAAACAAAAATTCATAAATTCTGGAAGGAGATTTGAGGATTTCGAACCCTTTGCGGTCGGGGGTGGTTGAGATTGGGGGTGGGGAGATGGTGACGGGATGGCGACAGCAAGGCGAAACCAGATCTGGAGAGGACGATGTCAGGAGGAGGGCGAAGACGAGGAAGTAGATCTGGAGAGCCTGTTGCTGAGGAGAGAGCAACAACGACACGGCGGCCGTCGAAGACGAGGAAGTAGATCTAGCCCTGCTATGAGCATTCACACTAGTAGATGAGCAAATCAATCGCCCTTGTCTCAATCCAAATCTGAATGTGAAGACGGCGAATCTAGCCCTGGTTTCCATTCGGATCTCCGAATCGAGCCCTAGCCTTGGTCTCCATCCGGATCTCCGAATCGAGCCCTTGTCTTTCTTGACGGCGCTCTCGAGCGTCAAAATCTCGCTGATGTGGAGGCTCAGGACTTTGTCGGTGACGGAGGCGGCCAGATGCGTGGTGTTCTTGGCGGGATGGACGAGGCGGCGATCTGGACGGAGGAGGAGAAGATGAAGACGGATCGGATCGTAGGAGAAGGAGATCTTGGAGTTAGGGTTACGGGCGGAGATGGAGAGCGCGAGGCTGGACGAGAATGCGGAGGCGGAGGAGAGATTGAGGGCGGCGACGTGGAGGGAGGAGAGGGAGAACGACTGGCGGTAGATTTGTTGACGATGGCAGCGGTGAGGATGAGGAGGAAGAGGCAGGAGAGAGGGGTTAGAATCAGGAGGACGCGTAAACTAATTTTTTTAATAAATGCCAATTAATCAATTAATTGGAGCAGTTAATTGTAATTGTTTTGAACCGGAGGAAAAAAGCAAATCAGTTAACTGAATTGAAACATCCCATTATTTTAAAACAATTAACTGCAAAAATTAGCAATTTTTCAATTTTTCAAAACAGTTTTTCAATTACAAGTAATTGTGCCCACCCCTAACATACATATAATTTGAATGCATGAATTTTAAATATATGGCTATTAATCATTAACTAATAATGCACGTAAGCATGCAAGGTAGTAGTTTTTATTTATGTTGATTGTTATGTAATTATATATATAGGAATTTAAATGTATATATAAACCGCAACTTGCGAATTTAAATATTGTGTTTTAAGAAGTTGAGTTTTGGTTAAAAATTAATGACAAGATTTAACATTTAAGTAGTCAATCATTTTGACAATTTGTGATATGTACGCACGCGCGTACATACGCGCACTATTTTCATAATTATTGGTAAACGATAAAAACATCATTTTTTCCATCAAATAAGCCCAATGCGGAAATAGTTTTTTTATTTTAAAAAAAAATATTAAACTTCTTAATTCATAGGACATGGTTTTTGATTTAAAAAGTTAATTAACTTGTATGATTTAAAATTTTATCGTCCCACATTATTATTATTATTATTATTATTATTATTATTATTATTATTATTATTATTATTATTATTATTATTATTATTATTATTTTATTTATTTATTTATTATTATTGTTATTATTAATTTATAATAACTATTATTATAAAAATAGATTTACAAGAAATTAGTGGGCAACCGAGATACTATCTGGGCGCCCACTCCCTTAGCGATAACAAAGCTAACTCTAGTAAAAATATAAGTTGTAGCACGAGCCCCAGCATCCTGAGATACCGAGAATTTCTTAATCCGCTTCAGCAGAGCAACCGCATCCGTATCTAACTCCCCCAATGAAGAGAAGGAGAAGGGTAAGAAACCATAACCAACCGTCGTGCACAAATCACGATACTTGACACACTTACGCTGAACAGCATTAACAACGGCACGGCCAGGCACAAAGTCAGACATCCCTAACTGAGTCAAGGGGGAGGATCCCGTTTGATCGACACACACATCCCTCCCTCTGTCCCAGGAATAAAGGAGCAAATCTACCGGACGAAGGGGCTTATCATGCTCATCAACCAAACCGACATCGACCTCCTTACCGGCAGAAATCCCAGCTCTGTAGCAGATATCCAATAAAGTGTCACGAACGAGGTTATGTCGATGTTTAATGCCCACGGAACCAGCGCAGGAAACAGCATGGTCACCGTAGACATCACCATCAAAGACCCGAGAACAAGCGGGACAGGGCCTGGACACCGTGAACAGTGGAACTCCCAGTCGATAGCTAAGCATATTACGATAGGTCCTTCCATTCATAGTCTGCCCCAACCCATAAATAGGAACTGCACGCATCCAATCAGATGAGTGAGCACCCTGCTGCGACTTCCATAATGCCACATGTCGGGAAGTCAATGAGAAAACAGATTCTGATGTAGCAGCAACCTTCGTGAAATATATATCTGCCAGCAGGCCCGGACCTGAGGCGAGGCCCAACAGGCCCTCGCCTCGGGCCCAATTGACCTTGGGGGGCCGTATATGTTATACGGAGTATATCTGTGTATATATTAAAAAAAAAAAGCGGATACACATCCTTACCTCTGGCACGTTGAATGGGAAAAAAAGGAAAGGGAAAATATGGCTAAACGCTGCGTTGCACCAAATTGAAAAAAAAACGTGAACAGTCGAAAAATCAGGACTCAGGAGGGTGTCTCTTCTTTTCTGGGCGATTCGAGAGGGCCGACTGCCGGCATCATTCACTGGTTCACCCGCTGGCATCCAGGGGCCAAGATCTCCCTCTCGGCGTCGGCCTCTTCCTGACTTCCTCCAACCGTAGCCTGCTGAGTGCCGACCTCCTTCAACCCTTCCTCCTGTCGTCGTCTTCCGTCTTCGATTGTAATCTCGCATCTCGACTCAATCTCAGTGGCTCACTCTTCAATTTTTCAAGACAAAATCAGTTCTTCTAAGTTCTATTGCGAAATCAGGTATATTTTCTTCAATTTCATCTAGGTTGTTGTGATTATTTGGAAACCATCAGTAACTTCTAGGTTTAGTTTTAGACTTAGATTTTGGAATTTGGAATTTGGATTTGGTAGGATTTAGGATTTGAATTTGTTTTAAATTTAGGAGAATTAGGAATTTGGAATTGAATTAGTAGGATTTAGGATTTGAACTTGTTTTGAATTTAGGATTGAATTTGTAGGATTTAGAATTTGAATTTAGGCAGCGAATCATGTCCTAAGATTATAATCTTTTGTTTGAGATTTGATGTATATTTTTTGTTTGTCAATAGCCTTACGGTTTGATGTATTTTGAAACCGAAATGTTAACACTTATATAACATTATTGAATAGTTATATACTTTTTTGATGGTTTGGTATTCGTTTTTTTTAATCATGGGGGCACAACTTTCAAAACTCGCCTCAGGCAAGTAATTTCTCAGGTCCGGCCCTGTCTGCCAGTTTCTTCATAAGTTTAGGGGCAGCGATTTCACTAGGATCGCGTAGAAGATCAGAACCCGTGGCCTCATTAAAAGAACGACAAGCATCATCGAAAGCAGAACCATCAGCAATGATGCCATAAGGACGTAAGAGCTAGGGCTGGGCGTCCGGTCTGGACCGGATCGGATATTCCGGTCCCGGTCCGATCCGATGGACCGGAATTTTCGGAAACTTGGACCGCGGATCGGACCGGGACCGAGAAATATGGTCCCGAGTTTTCCGGTCCGCGAACCGGAAAGACCGGTTGGACCGGATTATCCTCCAACCCCATTTTTTTGGGGGTTTGCCTACTTACATTGTCACTGTTACAATAACAATACAATAAAATTACATTACAGGAGCCAATTACCTTAAAAGTTTTCAATCTCTAGATTTCACTAACCCTAGATCTAGAAAATATCTCAAATCTTAATATTAGATGTTTATAATTTCTCCAAATTTAGACCTAAATCGACATTAATTTTTTCAAATAATCAAAAAATACCTAAAACAAACTAGATCTAAGGGAAAAGAGATCGGGGAAGAAGATGAACGGTTTCGCCTTAATGGACAGCGAAGAGAGAGGGTTCGGGATGGCGAGGGAAGAAGAAGAACGGAGGGAGGAGCCGAGGAGGGCCGGCTGCGAGCGAAGCTCCTTCAGGACGGAGGGAGGAGTGCCGATTGAGCCACTGAGGAGCGTTGAATCGGCCGTGAGCGAACAAGAACTGATATGCTTCGGGACGGAGAGGGAAGAAGAAGAACGGAGGGTGGAGCCGAGGAGGGCTGACAGAGAGTGGAGCCCCTTCGGGATAGAAGGAGGAGGGCCGACCGGCCGACTGAGCCACCGAGGAGCGCTGAAGCGGCCGCAAACGAAGAGAGGTTGAGACATGAGAGAGAGTCTGTCTGAATTCTGAACTTTGAAGAGCAGGGCACTGGGCACGCGTGCTTCTTGTTCTTTCTTTCTTTCTTCTTCTTTTTTTTTAAAAAAAAAATCAGAAACGGGTCCATTTCCAGTCCGACCCGGAAATTCCGGTCTGGTTCCGGTAAACCCGGAACCCGGAAGACAAAATTTATTGGACCGTGGACCAGACCGTAATTTTCCGATCCGATCCAAAGACCGTAATTTCCGGTCTGGTCCCGGTCCGATTCCGGTCCGATCCAACTTTTGCTCAGCCCTAGTAAGAGCTTAGCCTGCAACTCAGTAGACTGCAAACGGGATGCCAGAAAAGCATAATGCATGACATCCTCAGCAGCATACACTCCGAGCCCACCAAAATAGAAAGGGAAGGTGGCAAGTCGCCACTGCCAATCTCCAAACCCAGGCCCAGACGCAGTGACAATACGTTCCAAGCTAGAACGAAGTTCCACATCAAAGGAAAGCTGAGCCGGCCCAAAGACACGCGGAGAACAAGTACGCAAGGCAAAGTAAAGTTTAGAAATACCCGTACAAGCCCGGAGCAGAAGCAACTCGCATTGGGGGTCATCGATCCTCGCAACAGAATCCATAAGCTCTATGGTCCTAGACACCCTCCTTGCCACAAGGTCGCTGCTGAAAACAGGGTATATGCTGACAGGCCCACCCAGAACTTTGACACCGAGCGATGGACGAGCAATAGAGGAGGGGGGGAAAACACCAGGAAGCCGACTCCTAGAGTCTTCTGTAGGCCAAAAAATCTCGGTCTTATCCACATTAAGATGAAGACCAAATTGAGGGCCATCTTCCATAATCAGATCAAAAACCTTCCCCAGAACCAAAGTGTCTACAACAATAGTGCCATCATCTAAGTATCAAGCCTGCAGAATCAGGTCAAAAGAGTCCCTGATCTTGCACACCAAAGGATGCAACACCAAAGCAAAGAGCAGAGGGCCTAACGGATCTCCCTGCTGAACCCCCCGACAAGACCAGAAGCTATGCTCTCCATAATACAGTTGGGCAGGACTAGTCGGGCAGTGACGACGAACTTCCTGTAACATGGTCACTCGATCAACTAAGTTGAAAGCATTATGGAAGTCAACCAACAACATTGAAAGGCCCTCCTCACCACCACGAGCCTCAACAAACCGATTCAAAGCATGCAGAATAGCCTCTCCTCCACCAGATACCCCGACCCCAAACTGAAGGCCAAAAAAATAACCAGACAAAGAAGGACCGACCAAACAAGCACCAACCTTAGAGACAAGGCGTCTCCAAATAGTGCCAACAGCAATAGGATGTATACCACCCCCTGGTTTAACAAGCGGCGTGAGTGGAGCACTAGCAATATACTCACCTATAGCCTGCGGACAACGACCCTCGAGGAAAAGATTGACTACCCGAGTAATAGAGGCGATCAAATCATCCGAAATAGCAACATCAGCTCCACCCAAACAATCCAAAAGATGTTGAGACCGAAGTCCATCCATCCCACATGATGTGCCACGCGGAAAGCTCCGAATCATATCCAAAACACCGGTCGAAGAGGCAAAGAGATGATGGTGATCCACGGGCAAAGACGGCAAATTAGGAGATGGGGCAATGGGGTGCTTATCTCGCAGAGCCGCAAGAGTGGCATCAGAATAAGGAACAATACCTTATGAAGAAAGCACCCGAACAACGGCAGTGTAGTGACCATCACAAATCTTCCTCCGACATTGTCGCAGGTTATGCTCACTCAAATCAAGGTCCTCCTCCACACTAAAAGAAGGGGGAACCTCATCTAAGTGCTCCCGTAGAAGCTGCAAACTGCCGCCGTGCACACCCCAAGCACGAATAGCATTGGCAATACTCTCCTCCTGACGCTGCCTCTTGACGGCAGTCCTACACTAAAGATTACTCCGCGGGGAAAAGGTCTTAAGTATACAAAGAGGCATCACAAACAAGCGAATCCAGCAGGAGAGGTCACCCGGAGAGTCATCCATAACATCTAATGCCTCTTTTAAAACCCGAGAAAAACCTAAGCGACACTTAGGAGGGATAGATCTCACAGTGCGTAACCCCATAGAAAACAATCTGTCAAGCAAAGATATAGACAAACCAACAGGCACAACCCCCACATCAGACAAGGGAACTGACGGAGACAGGGCTGGAGGTCTGGGAATACCAGAAATAATAAAGCGAACAAGGCCATCACCACAGTCTGGAGGCACCACATAATCGTCATGACTATGACGACACCGAGCACGAAAGGTATGAGTTTTAAGACAAACTCCACATAGCCAAACCCCCATACGCTTGAAAGTTATCTCAGCATCAGGATAAATAGACAAACTATCGAAAAGAGTTTGACGAGTAAGTGCCTGAGCATCACCACTACAATGTCGATCACGAAGGTGCCTGAGCATGGAGGTTTTAACAAGACCTCTACCACCACCATCAAGGCACCCACAAAGACCCACAAAAGCGCAATGGTACCGAACAAGGTCAGGCATGAGAGAGTGAAAAACGAAATTAAGCAAGTCAAAGCCGGCAATAACGAATGTACGTCAACACAGTTAGGAATAATAGACATTCGGCCGCCTCCACTTCAAACACCAGCAAACAACAATCAAATAGCATAATTAACATCAAATACTCATAATTAGTGGCAATCATCAAACACCAACATGCGATCAGCATCAAATAGAAGCACCATCAGCAACAATGCAGATAAGAGCGGCAACAACAACAACAATTAGCGGCAATTAACAGTAGCCCGATCAATTAACGAAGGCAAACAGCACACAACACAAAACAGCCCTGCAATCCAACAACGTTGACTTTTTGCAAAAATTGAAATCGAATTCCACAAGAAATCCAATCCAATTTCCATAAAAATCCAACCACCAATTAGAGAAAGGCTCGTGAGGATGCCAATTCTCAATTTGCCAAAGCAAATCGTGAGGATTTGCAATGGTGAAAGAAGAATTTCGAAGGAGCAATGCGAAATCGCCCGTTATTTCGGGGATACTTAAAGATAAATTTTTCATCATTTCGAGAATGTTTATTGGTATAAAAAAAAATATTTTATAATTTTTTTCCCGGGTTGGGGATGCTTGACGTAAAATATTAGAAAAATAACACTAAAAAAAATTATTTTTTTCGGGATGCTTGAGCATCCCCAACCTAACAAAAGCATCCGCCACTGATAATAAAAACATATTACAAGAAATTAGTGGATAACCGAGATACAATTTGGACACCCACTCCCTTAGGCCTTAGCGATAACAAAACTAAGTCTAGTAAAAATAAAAGCAGCAGCACGAGCTCCTGCATCATGAGATACCGAAAATTTCTGTATCCGCTTCAACAAAGCAATAGCATCCGTGTCCAGCTCTCCCAACGAAGAAAAGAAAAAGGATAAAAAACCATAGCCAACCGTCATGCACAAATCATACGTTAATTAAAATGTCAAACAAATACGGTTACATATATATATAGATAACATATAAATATTAAAATGTCAAACAAATACGTATATGAATCTACACCAACTCACCAAGGCCCCTACCACATACACTGCACATATAACTTTTTGGTTCCTACGTTAATTATGATGATCATATATATTATATATTATGTAATTAATTAATTACTAGCACTTTAAAAAAAAATTGACCATTGAGAAATTATTAAATAATAAACTTAATTTTCACTTTTGGTTACTTATTTAAATTTATTGATCCTTAAAAATTTAATTTGTAGTGAAACAATACATAAATAACGTTAAATGATTAAACTTCTTATTTTCCTTTTCATTCTATGCCCTCTTAAAAATGAGAAAAAAAAATATTAAAAAATCAATTCTTCAAGAGACGGTGGGAGGGATAATTAATCAACAGGCTTAAAAAATAAAAAACATACTCTATTCGGACACGTTTTTTAAGAAATTAAAAACTATATATATAAAAGTTTTATTATTAATTTTATAAAATAATATTATACTTATTATTAATGAGTATAATATTGTTTTAAAAAATTAATAAATTTTTTTAATATTTTATATAAATATCAGTAACTCTTTAAAAAATTGGTCAAAAAATTAACTCAGGGATATAAATTTTTTTTAATATTTTATATAAATATTAACTCAGGGATATAAATTTTTTTAAATATTTTATATCCTTTTCATTCTATACCACTGGAGTAGATTTTAAGACGGGAGTAACATTCACTAAGTGAAAACAAAACGACCCCGTTTCTCTAGCTACATGATATAAGCTATAACTATAGGATTATAGCCTTATAGGTAGATAAGATCAGCTCGATCGGGTAAGATTTGTTTATTTAATGATGATTTGATGACTACAAAAAAAGGCTAAAAAGGTAGGGTTTAGAGAAATAGAGAGGGACCCCCCGGTTAGCACTTCAATTTTCACATCCTGATTAATAAGACCAAAATTATTACTATTTTTTTTTTAAAAAAAGAAGTAAACAAGTTGAATTGCTTTTTTTTTTAAAAAAAAAAAACAAATTGAATTGCTTTATGGTAAAGCAATAGAATTAACCTCCTTTTCCGATTGAATATAGCTTTAAATAATTTGTGTATATATATATATATATAAAGTAATTTCATATACTTGTATTAACATGTGTATAAACTTTTATTATACAAAATTTCATTTTAAAGGATCAATTATATTAGAAAATAAATTTTATATTTTTTTAAAAGATAATTTTTTCCCAATAAAAAAGTTTATAAATATTTAAATACAAGTTTGTGGAATGTAAATATATATTTTTAAATTTTTTAAAAGTAAAATTATAATCGAAATAATTTAGTAGTGTATCGTGAGTTGTATGAGTTCTTTGTTATTAACAAAAGTGTTTTATTTCTGATGGATTTCCCTTCCTCACATGTAATAATTAAGTGGACCAAAATCACTTAAATAAAAAATAATTAATATATCTCATCCTTACCCTTTTTATGTTTTTTTTTTGTCTTAGTGAAAATGTGATAATTATATATATAGATTCCTAGCTAGCTAGCTTGTGGACCTGATTGTTTTCAACAAAGGAAATAGAAAAGCATCTTGAAAAATATATACTTGACCTTGTTTTCAACAAGGTAATACAAAAGCATCTTGAAAATATACTTTGGAATCTTTATATATAATCTCTATGATTAAACTATTGATCAAGTGTAAAAGGTACGTATCGTTGATGGTTTTAGAGATCGAAACTTGTGGGAGTTGTACGATACATGCATGGTTTCTAATCGTCACATACGTAATATATAAAATGTAAAGGAGATTATCCGCTCGATATATAAAGACGTCTAAATCTATTTATAAACGTTTCGATAAAGGAGAATTTTGAACGAATCAATTTAATAGTATTTATGCCTGTTTATGACATTCCCTCATTATTTCACAGTTTCTTATTTCTGAAGAGGTGATTCTATAGAAGGGAAAACGTAATTATAAAAAAGACAAGACCATACACACCCACACTACTCCGCGAGTTGCCCCTAAAAAATTTCCTACCCAAAAGTGAAAGATATAACATCCACTATCTTTAACAGCATCCCTATTGGTAAATAGAGAACGAATCGGAAACCTATGGGTACTAGCTACCCATAAGTCCTTTCCGGTGAGCCATCCCTGCATCTATACCGGCCTTCACCATGACACCATCTACGTATCTATGAAACTTCCCTGCCCAAACCATGTAACCACCGGATTAGGAGTTCTCACTCATCGATATATTATAAAATCAATTGACTATGAAGAGTGCCATGTTAACCTTATATATACTAGTCAGGGTTAAAAAAATTTATATAATCGATATGATATATATTAGACATCCCATCTTAACAACAATTGTACATGCAATCGAAAAATCGTATTTTTCAATAAGTCCAACCGGATGTAAATTTCTTCGGACCCTCCATAACTGACCTATGTTACAAGCATTATATATGAACCCTACGATTTCATCTAGGGTGAAGTTGCATTTCGAAAGGGATAGAGATTCCTCGCATTTTGATTACATATTCAAGTTTCGATCAAATCAGTAATGTATTAATCATTCGTCTTGTAAAATAGAGAAATGGATCGATCCGAGGGGACATTAGACATATATATATATAGGTTAAACTTGTATCATTGTGAGGACTTTGTGAACCAAATTCATCCAATTAAGTAGAACGAATTAGAAGCTCAAGCCAATCGATCATCTGAAATCGTTTCCGAAGATAAGGTTATGCTTACGTATTTGCATACGTCACCTCCCAGTTTCAACAGCTACTTCTTGACCTCTTTTAAACATACTGATTTTGACATTTTTCCTCCTCCGTTTATTTTTAACTTCCACCCATAATTTTTTGGCCTCATAAAGCTCTTGATATTGACATTTTCCTTCTCCCATTATACATTTTCTTTTAATTTTACTATATATTACTACTCTCTACCAAGATTTTAATTCAATTAATGTAACAATGAAATTTGGGTTGAAATTGTCAAAGTGAAACGACAAGTTTACCTACCCTCTGTTGCCAAACATCTTCCATTTTCAGCATTTGATTGCAAGATTAGCTATTAGACCATCTCAAACCACTTTAATTTTCAATTTTTGTAAATGTGAAAACAATAAAACATATTATCTAAATTATTTTTGCTCAACTTTTTAACAACTTTAATACTTTATCATAAATTCTGCAGATTTAAAGAAACTTCTTTATTGTTTTTCTTTTACTTCATCATTTTGGAGAATGAGATCGATTGAGAATCTGTTAGATTAAAAAATATTTTAAATTATTTTAAAACTCCAAAATGTCTAAAATGGGGAAGTTGTTAGGGTGAAAAGTAATTAGACGTGGTATTGATTGAGTGTGATAAGGTTATAACCTTGTCATGGCCAAACACATCCTAACTTAAAATACTAAAAAATTACAAAATACATTTTAAATGTTGAAAAATTAAAGGATGCAAATTACAAGAATTAATGTGCAATATATATAAATCCAAAATTAAGTGCAATATATGCATGGACCGCACGAGCAAGCATGAGAATGAATCATCAATGAAATTAACGATTATAATTATATATATATGAAAGATATATGCAATTGATTAATGACAGCATAAACAATTATGTGATAATTTTTAAAGGAAGAAAATGTAGACAAAATTTGTGAAGTCACAATGCACTATATACACCCTAATCTCATCCTAATTACCTAATTAATTTGTTGGTATTAGAAGATCAACAAATGGCAAATTATTGGAGATAATGGATTACAATAAACACTAGCTAATTAGGAGTGTGATCTTCTAGACCTACCCTTACCCATATAAATCTCCATCCATTTCATATATATATCACCTTTTTTTTTATGAAAAAAAAAAGTATATATCCACCTAATAATTCCACACTTTCACCAATTTGTGCACTTGATTATATAATCTGTCAATATTGCATTGGCAATTTGAGTCATCTTTCTCATGAAAATAATGAATAAGTTACATATATCAAAAGTATTTCGATTAATCACTGAAAAATAATTAATAAATATAGAAATGACATTCAATATGTATATTTGTGAAAAAAGTCCCAACTTTGGAATAGTTAGGAAAAATAGTCGGGTATCACGAGTTGAAAAAAAAAAACTAGCCCAATCTTTGTATATATATATATAGGGTCGCGCTCCGGTGAAAATCAAAATTGCGGTAGAAACCCGTGAGGACCGGCTTTTTAGCTCTGTTCACTTGCTTTATAGCCCGGTTATGAATCGAACCGACCTATAAAGTCACAAGTTTTAGCCCGGTTCTGAATAAAATCGAGCTATAAAGTCACTATATAATTTTAAAACATTAGTTTTTTAGCACGATTTTTCGGTTTGACCGAACTATAAAGTCATGTATTATTTTAAAATTGGAGTTTTTAGCACGGATTTTAGGTTGAACCGAGTTGTAAAGTCACCGTGTGATTGAGGTTTTTAGCACGGGTTTCAAAAAAACCGAGATATAAAGTAGTCCTCACGGGTTTTTACCACAATTTGAGGTTTTCACCGGAGTCAATCCCTATATATATATATATATATATATATATATATATATATAATCAATCTATATATATCAATTCCTTCAAAGGTTGTGGCTATTTAGTTCAATCACAAGAGTTTGGGATATTTTTCACAATTACCCCAAAGCTAAGGATAGTAGGCCCAATTAATTATAAATATTTTGGCTAAAAAAATAGTTATAAATATTTCATTAGAGTACACGTGGACATTGATTGTATTGTATAATATATGATGAATCAGTTGAACCACTTAATTAGCACTAAGATAAAAAAAAAAAAAAAACTAGATTAAATTAACAAGATCTAGAACTTACCACTGTTTTACAGTTGGTCGTTTATGTGAATCAGCAGGTGACCGTTGTTTCACTCAAGGAAGCAAACTACAAACATGATCAAAGACTAAATAACTAAAAAAAATTATTTTATTTTTTAATAGAAATTAATTTGATATAAAATTATGTTAATTAGGTGAAAAATCGTGGGTGTTAATTAGTTGTTATTTATGAATTATGACGTGGAAATTAGGAGTGGGTCCCATGACCTGAACTTCATGGTTGCTGACTCAGCTATGACTCGGACAATGTTTTGGCTTTTACCTGAATCAAACCCCCTACCAAAAGACAAAATAAAAATTCTTTCAAAGGTAAATTAAATAACACTCCATGCCGGTCATGGCCATGGATGTGATGCGGCATGTATGGTATGGCCATCAAATGAGGCCATACATCATACATACATGATGCATAGGATATACGGAAGGTGCGCGATTGGGGTTTGCCGCATGTGGGAAACGGGTTTCCGTTTTATTTAGAGGAAATAAAAAATGCATTAAATAAAAAGGGCACCGGAAAATCGGGGCCACTTTGTGGGGGCGGACACGTCATCCGGGCGTGGAGCTTCGCAACCGCTGTTAATGGGCGCGCACACAGGATGGCCGTTAGTCAATGTGGCTGGCTGCTGTTCATTTTATGCCACCGGACCCAAATCAGTAACATGAAAAACACGAATACGAAATAGATACAACAGGTTCATTTAAAAAATGTTAGAGATGTGAATGAGACTAAGTGTCCCACATCGGAAAGTTAAACATATCAAGTCATATATGAGTTGCATATATGAGTTGGTAGGCTACTCCTTCTATTGCCAATTGGTTTTAGAATGGAACCTCACTCGGCTTGTGTGCTAGGCTACTAGCGCATGTACGCTCGTGCACACGACCCCCAGTTATCGGTCCGAGTCGGACTTTAATAAAAAAAATGTAAAAAATGTTGGAAATAGGGGTTAAATTGGACCTGAATTAACCCTATTCATTTTAACTCAAGAGTCTACCCCTATAGTGATCACAATGGGTAGAGAAAATTGCAATAAAATCAATTCACCCACCCTATTTGATTTGTGTGTGTGTGTGTTGTATGTGGAAAAGTACCAATGGTGTTAGTGGGTTTTGTGATCCAACCACTGTGAATTTTCTTATCTATGAAATGAAAATTAATTGATACTCCATCCGTCTTAAAATACATGTTTTTTTAGGACGTAGCACGGGAATGATTAGACTTGAATGTAAAAAGTAAGTTAAGGGTAATGATTAGATTTGTATTTGTTTTTTTTTTTTATTTGTGAGGAGGAGAGTATGAGTGATGTAAAAATTAGAGTCATGATTAGATGTAAAAGTATATTAAGTGCAATGATTAAATCTAAAAAGTCATGTATTTTTGACAAAATTTAATGGACTAAAAAAACATATATTTTGAGACGGGTGGAGTAGCATATCGAGTAGAAAAAAACATAATGCAATAATTTGACGGATGGATTTCCACGCAAGAAGAAAAGTGGATATCAATATGCAACACATTCAACCGTATGAAGTTTCACACGTCCATATGAGCATATTAACCCGCCGTTTGTTTTTTGGTAGGGAAAAGTAATGATTACCCTTATGAATGTAGTCCATATTTAAGTTATGATACATTTATCACTATTCTAATCATTCCCCTTCTTCTCCCATTTTTCATACAAATGTGTTAGCCTTCTATTCCCTAATTTGAAGGAGGGTAACTAATACCTCTAGGATGGGCTAATAATCCCCCTCATCCTCTCCTCCAAGCTCACAAAAAATGATGATCATATACATTTTATGTCTAAAATTTAATACCTTACCTTTCCATTCCCTAGTTATCTAAACAAACGAGCCCTAAGTGTCACTAGTCAGAGCCCGGTAAGTTCAATAAGATTAATACTAAAACCAATTGATAATAGTAAAAAAAAAATATTTTGTTGACTTAATTATGTTTTCGATTTATGTATGACAATAATCTCAACAAGACAAGCGAATCTATGTGTAGAGAGTTTTTTCGAGATATTTATTCAAACTTCCATTAATTTTGATGGAATATTTAGAGTGTGTTAATATAAAATTTAACCGTGACGAATGAGTTACATTATAAAGTCCATAACTTACCTAATTTTAGTTGTTTTTAGTTTCGCTTTGTTAAGCGTCTTGCCTGTACTTTGCACCTTCTTTGTATTTCTGTTTGTTTATGACGGTTTTCCGTCTGCCGACTTGTCGGCCTTCGAGATCCAGATATGTCTGGCCTCGAATTTTTACCTAATCAAAAAAAAAAAAAAAAAAAAACTTACCTAATTTTAGGTAAGGAAGGTAAAAATAGGGAAATAATATAATATGAAATGAGGGCAGTCAGACAAGAAGATATGGTGTTGGGTATCTGTTGGTATTTTTTTGACACAAAATTACATCATCAAGACTTTATTTTAGCTTCCAGTTAAGCCCATGTTAGCCTCCAAACCTCCTTTTCACAATTCATGACTTTTTTGGCACAAATTTGATTTGTTTATTTAAATTGATTTTTGTTCATCCTCTTAATAAAGTCCAATATAATCAGCAAATTAAATCTGGATCGGAACACATGTTTTTGAATCACAATCACAATCAAATTAAGGAAAAGTTAGCTATAAAACTGTGATTTGCTACTGGTTTGACTCATGGCCCTTGAAACAGGACTGATTGGAATGACCTAGAAGAAGAGAAGTTGGATTTGGTACATCCATCTTAATTACTACTCCCAGCACCACTTTTATGATGTTGAATTTTACATCTATGTCTGATGAGTCTCACTTATGTACCTCGTGGTGTGGTCTAACACCGGAAATATTTGATATGATTATAATCTTTTATTATTAAATTTTATATTTTGGAAAAATAAAAAAGTTACTTTCTATAATAATAGATCTTCTAACTACCTTTATTTTTTAAAATGTGTTTTCTATAGTAGAAAATAATAAATGTATTGATAAAAGTGTATATATATATATATATTTATTTATTTATTTTTCCAATTTTGATTTGTATCCGAAATAATTAAAGGGTACACCGATTATAAGCCAATGATCCTACCACAATCGTATCACCATTGACTAGTGAGCTCCTAACCGTATAAAAAATGGGCCGAATGAGGGGTACGCATTATAGTTGGGCCTGGCCCGTGATCCAATTATTCTCCACAGCCCAATTGACCAGCATATAGCCACCATGGATGATAATATACTAGCATAGTTCCTCTCCGGTGCAGATCCTCTAATAGTATAATCCACTTCTATTGGTTTACTTACTTTGATTGGTAACTATTAAACTATTTATTATTCCTTACCAAAAGAATTAAACTATTTATTACTTTTTCATTTAAGTGTTTGACAATTTTTAGCATATTTTACTTATTTTCTATCAAATAAGTAAGGGAATCACAATATAGACTATAAAAACTAAAGGGATGAAAGTAAAATTATTTTTATTGAAAAAAAAGAGGTGGACGTAAATGTCATTTCCTCATTTGTTTTTAGGTAAAGAAAGATATTGATTAACCTTTCAAATTTGATCCATTTTTAAATTAATATTCATTGATCAATATTATAACAATTGAAAAATCTATTCATTTTCCTCTCATTTGATTATCTGTTTTAAGCATTGGATAAACATATCTCTTTAATCATTTTCCTCATCTCTTCTTTACCGTAAAAAAAAAAAGCGATAATCATACCAATTTTACATACAAAATTTTTACTCAAACATACCAATTTTACATGCAAAATTTATACTCAAAAGAAACAATGCCTAAATTCTTCAATTTTCTATTTGAAATTTTCAACTATTACGAATTTCATAAATTCTTCTCAGAATATATATACTTATTTTTTGTGCTGATTTCATAAATCCTGTTATCAAGTCAAATTCGTTAGTTCAATTGCAAAATATGAATTTCAATTATCAAAGTCAAGTGGATGAGAGTGTTGCGGTAGCTAATTATCAACTTGTATTAAAAGGGGGAAATTTATCATCCGAATCCAGAAACTGCAACCACAAATCAATGTAGCAATCGAACTGATACAGATTTCCGCGGGAGCAAACTCGATCAGTGTACAAAACAAAAATCTACAAATTTCTCGGCGGCGGATCATCGGCGCGATCATCGAGAACGATCTTGACGCCGTGGTCTCGGAGGGCGTTGACGAGGGCCCACACCTTGGTGCTGCTCTTGAGCCCCTTCTTCTCGATCTCCTTGGTGACGTCGGCGTGGATCTGGCTCCCGTCACCGCCGGCGACTCCGATCCCGTGGACCTTGAGGCGCATAGCGAGGACCTCGCCGACCACTGCGGCGGCCTTGGCGTTGCTGGTCCGCCCGCACTCGAACGCGCCCTTCAGCGCGTGCTCCACCGACGACGCCGTCGCCGCTATCCTCCCGCTGTTTCGATCCACCACGTTCGCCGTTATGTACTTTATAGAGAGGAACAGCCTCAGCACGTACCTCTTCGTCGGCGTCATCTCCTTCCTCTCTCTCGCTCAATCTCTGGTTTTTTTTTTCCGGCCTTCGTAAAATTAGGTTTTACTCAAATTGGGCTTTCTTGAAATACCGGCCCAATAATTTAGGCCCACTAAAAGTCCGCTCGACTCCGGATCATATTGAGATTATTGTTGTTAAAAGTCCCAATACAATATTGAGATTATTCGAGTCGAAGAAGGCGAGAACGGTTCATGTTAAGCTTATTTAAAAATGAGTTGAGCTCGATTCAAGCCTAAATTTGGGCTCAAGCTAAAAAACATCTCTATACCTGGGTGTTTAGTAAGTGAATGAATTTGAGTTGAACTTTTTTGGAACAGAGAACAACTCTATTTGCTCATGATATAGTAACCTAAGAGAAATTTTATAAATTTCACAAAATTTGAGTTATTCGAGCTCAAGTTAAGACAAACTTCACTTTGAACCGAGTTTAAAAATGTGTTCATATTCGTTTTGTTTAATAAATGAACGAGATCGAGCCGAGTATCAATCCAGTCAGTTGGGGTTTTGGGGGGAAAAGAAAAGAGATTTCATTTTATTAAATATGTATGTCTGAAGAGGGAAACTTGTATCATACATGCTAAGATCATATGTAGGCAAATGACACAGTAAGCATACCAATATTAACTGTCATAAAAAATACCAAAAAAAAAGGTGATACATCTTATAGACTTATACCATAACTTTAAGGTGTTACACTTGACATTACAACAGAGGCTTGGGAGTCTAGTAGCCATAGTAGCGGCCATAGCTGCGACGCTCTTGCTTGACGAAGGCTCGGGGAGGGTGGTACTCCTTGGGAACATCGAGGAAGACAGAGCGTCTGCAGCCGCGACAGAAGAGGAGGTTATCCTTCTCGCGGAAAGTGTGTGCATCTTGATCTTTGACGACGAAGGTGCCTTGCCCACAAGGGCAAGGGTACTTCCAGGACCGGCTCCTGTAGTCGCGAAGCATGTCCATGAGGTCTATCCTCATGAACGCCCTTGTTTGCGCGTCGTTGTTCCACTTACCTCCCTTGATCATCCTGTCCATTCTTTCGGTGTGAACTCGCTAGCTCTCTCTCTCTCTCTCTCTCTCTCTCTCTCTCTCTCTTTCGTTTCGTTCTTAGGCTCGATATATCAATGCTCCTGATGGTTGTCTACACACTTCATTCATGTGTTCATATTTATAGTGCAATGTAAAGGCTAGTTTGAAACCATCAATTGAACAATTTAGCACTTAAGGATGGAATCTGGTTCTCCCTTAAAGTTACCTTTTAGCCTTATAGGGATTTGCTCTTGATTTTTTGCTCTTGATTTTTTGTGTGTAAACTCGGGAACAGGGGATCGCACTCTGTACACAGGTTCTCACACCTTTATTTAGTGATAGATTCTAAAGCTGTTAGTTGAAGGGATGAAAAATTAAATCATGATTTTTTTTTGAAAAAATATCAATATTATAAATGTATAACTAGAATAAAAACATAAATCGTGCCTACTTTATTTCATGGTTTTTAAATATTTTAATATAACATATTTTAATATAACATTCGGTTATGATTCTTTTCCCTTATACGAGTCATGCTTTCTTGTAAGTCTTGTATCCTATTGTTCTGGATCTATCGGAAACACTCTCTCGACCTGTTCGGGAAAAGAGTGCGTACATCCTGACCCCCCAGACCCTGCTTTTGCGGGATATATTGGGTGGTTGTTGTTGTTGTTGTTGTTGTTGTTATATTAATTTGAAGTTTCAGGTTTAATTATAGTATTAAGTTACGATATTTAACAAAATAATTATGATAGAGCATATCAGTTTGAAAAATGATGTGCAAAATAATTTATATAGGTACAGTCTTGAAACTTTTATAGCTTTTTACTCAGGTGTCGAATTTGAGATGTTTTTTATGGGAATATTATCTCACATCAACTATAAAGAAAATGAAAATTTGATAATGTATAATGAAAGTCTTACCCAATAGTTTCAGTTTTTGTGTTACGAGACGAATCATGAACAAGATGCACATATTTTATTATGAACTTGAACTCCAAATTCTCAACAAGATTTGCTCCACACTTTTTGTTGTTGGTTTGATACCCCATGTATCAAGTGGGTGTTAAAAACAATGGGAGAAAATGGTATCCCCGTACAACTACAAAACTTTAAATAAACCTGGCTTGTGTTATTGTTGTCATTTGTCATCCTCCATGAACTCCAAGTCCAAAAAAAATCCCAATATTTCTTTTCAATCCTAAGTTGTGTTGTTCTTTTGCGTCTATTTGTTTTCCCCTTTGCTCACTTTGGTATAATGGTAAATTCTCCTACGTTCATGAATCAATATATAATACAGTATTTCTTTTAATCTCATATGTTTATCTCCTTAATTCAATGATTAAGATTTGTTAACATGATACACTGTAAGAATTGTGTACATATGATCTATTGTCTAGTTTAAAAAGTGAGTGTGTACGTAATACATTCTAACCTCTCAGACCATGCTTTATTGCAGAAATACAGAGTTGTTGTATTTCTTTTCAATTCGTACCTAAAAAATGCTCTTCAACCATTGCTTTATAAACCCTTTACAGATGACACAGCACTGTATAATATTCTCACGCCTGTGGCTTTTTGTATAAAATGTAGATGTAGGGGGTGAGGGAAGAAACAAGTGTATAGTGCCTAAAGTCACTAGAAAAAGAATCCAACCTACAGTCCTACACAGCACAATCAAAATCAACCGATGAACCCCCCATATTGGAAAGACCAAGATTTTAGCTTTTAATATACACCACCAAATCACCAATTATATTGTAAGGCTTAAATCTAACTGTAAAGTTGTTTGATTGATGGTGTAAATTATACACTAAGTGCATCTTGTTCTTCTCCCTACTCACTCTCTACTTAGGTTAGGGTGATCAACATCAATCATGTTCCAAACCAAACCTCCTTAGGAGTTAGGATGGTTGAATCTCTCTACTTTTTAGTAATTCCACCCCCACTTAAATGGGAAAAGTAAAATTATATGATCCCGAATCCAACCTTTTCGGTTGTTCCTCACTACAAATGGTCTTCAAAGAGCGGTGGTGGAAGGGGATAATCTTGTCCTCATCAATGCTATCAACGACAGATGCTAGTGCCTATGGAAAATTGAAATGCTCGTGTCCGATATCTTGCTGTTGGCTCACGCTTTTCATAATGTGTCCTTCAGGCATAACTTCTGAAAAGTCAACTCTGTTGCAGGCTGTGTTGTTCGTCTGACACTTTCGGCTTCATGTTTCTTCACCCAGAGCTCCTAGCTCTCGTTCTTAGGGACGCTATTGGTTAGCATACCACGCTTTCCAAATCTTTGCTCGTTCCAAAAAAAAACAAAAAACAAATAGTCGTTGAGCGAAATCAGTGATGACCCATTTCGCGCTTAGCTAACCCATTTCTCTTATGAGTTTCACTCTTCCAAATTCAGTGAAATTAACAAGATTGATTGCTAGTAAGATCCTATGAAGCTTCTGAAGTGGACCCAATCCACTCTAATAATTGAGTGAAATTGCCATAAACTTTGATCCTTGTTTACTGCAAAACCAAACTTACAAAGGCGGTGGGCAGGTTTCAGGTACATGCCTTGAGTACGTCCTTCCTATGGTACAATAGACCGCGTAAGTAAGACCCTACATGATTGCATTTTCCAATTTTCAAAGATTCAAAGCTCCAAATTTAAATTAATAAATAAAGAAACAAAGGCCAACCCTTTTTTCTTTGAATTATCAATATCCAAGTCCACTTTGTAGCCCGACTAACCCTACATGGTTAGAGTTCTATTTACATGGGGCCTCCTTAGGATCAACTCGAATTAGTGACCTTCGAGTGGAAAGCTTAACTTGTTAGCAATCTCCGTCTCATATTGAATATGAGGGAAGCCTACACATTAGTTTAAACTTTTGTTTATCCGCCCAATTGGGATTTTGTTAGGAAGGACCAACCTTGCAAATGAGGTGCAAACAGCATTTAATGATCCAATCTAGTGTCTCATCCACATTCTACAACATTAGTTGTGTGCCCACCTTATCAACCCTCTTGGAACCTTCATATTGCCTTCTTTCATCTCACTTGCAAGTTATGAAGTCATATCACATCACACCCTTTATAAAACCCCATCTCAAATCTGATCAAAACAATCCAGTTTGTAAAAAGCAACCCATCTCAAGAACAAACCACAAAAGCAACCAAATAAAGAAGAAGTCTTTAGCCAGGAAAACCAAAACTTACAATGCAGGGAGGAAGAATTATGGGCATGGTGAGACTCAGGCAGTTCGTTGTGAGGCTCAAGAGGCAGGCTTCACCGCTGCAGCGCGTCCAACCCAACCTAGATGGATCGGGACGACGGGATGGGTGCGTTCCAAATGATGTGAAGGAAGGGCATTTCGCGGTACTGGCTGGTAGTGGCGAGGAGACGAAGAGGTTTGTTGTTGATTTGAAGCACCTCAAGAACCCAGATTTTCTGAGGATTCTTGACAGGGCCTATGAGGAGTACGGGTTCAGGCACGAGGGGTTGCTAGTTGTCCCTTGTTCACCCCGTGAGCTGCAGAAGATCTTGGTGTAGATGCAAACACAAAAACTATGGCTAGATGCAAACATCCAATTCTTTCATTCATTTCTGTGTGCAGTATTTAAATGACCAACCAAACTTTGCCTTGTTTTTATGGCCATAAAGATTGCTTGGAGAGATCATATTTGAGTAATTCAAATAAGCTCTTAATTGTCCATGGTTTCAGATTTGAATATTATGAAATGCAGTTTCTCTTTAGTTATGACAGTTGACAGAATATGTATACATTACAAATGAACAATGCATCTACTACTCTTACCTAGAAATGCTGGTAACATCTCAAGGAAGAATTTGAGTTGAATGCACAGCAATCCTCAACTGACGCATTGCAAACACAGATCAATGAAGTTATCTCCACACCAAGAGTTAGAAAGAAAAGCCAAAGTAGAAAAGTCCAGAGCTGTTAAACAAAGCATCTTGTGGAGAAGCACAGCACATCGTTCATTCAAGAGCAATAGAACATAATTCCAGTCAAGGTTGGAGAAGCACACATTAAGACTTTCAGAGATCATGTTTTAAATTGCAATAGGCAACTTCTGTATCAAATCAAATCGCATGGCTCTAGATTTCAGAACTTGGGAAGCTCTTAATCAGCTATTGAAGGTCAAAAATAGCCAAGCTGGCATCAATGCTTTCATGGGGGTATCATAAACCAAGTTGGAATTGTTCAACAGCCATGGAAAATATCTACAATGCTATCCATATGTTCATTACAACCACTTTATAAATCAGAATTCCAAGCTATATGTATCAACTAAGCAAATGATTTAAATTTTAACATTGTAGGATGAGGTTACCATTGTAGTAGACAGTCCTATGCTCTTATCAGATCAATCAGTTTGAGAGGGGAGTTTCGCAAACACAGAGCTTTCCAAATAAATGTCGCCAAGATAGGATTTTCGCATGATTTCACCTGGTCATCAGTCATTACTGCAACACTGTGCAATCTCCAAGTCAAGCTTCAAGCACCTTCACATGCCTAAATTAAGGAGCATAACACTAGACAGACATGAAAAAGATAGGGTGCGAGATTGGAACTGAACCACCCAAGCCAATGGTCCAACCTTATTAGGATGGAGATAAAAGCCATGAAGAAGGAAAACACTTGAAAATTTCCAATAAAAAAAACATGTCATATAATCGGCAAAAGTAGCACCAAAGCTAAAAAATTCATTCTTAGGGATTCCTCATTATATCCACTGTAACAACTAACAAGACGGCAGATGCAATGACATTAGATTTCAGCAGCTTCCCAGATGAAAAGGTTCGATCAAGGCCAAGATATGCATCCGGTTTCTATGGGAAATAGACGGGCCAATTGAAGTAGTATGATTCCCGGACCTCCTTATCCATTTGATTCCACTGCATTAGGGAGATCAGAAAAAACTAGGTAAGACATTCATTCAATCTCCTAAACCATCAGTCATTGCTTTGAATAGTTTCAATTCCATTTAGGGCTAAACTCGATTAAACTCCCACCTTGAAATTGTATGGTTGCTTCTTAGCCATAGCTTTCTTCCAATGGTACTGCTCATACAACATAGCTTTATCATGCCAACTGCACACGTAACACCACAAACATAAGAACACCATTTGCAAGTAAACCTAACACTCATTTGCAAACTGAGCCCGTCAAAGCCATGAAATTTATCATCTTTCTAAGTTTCAATCTAAAGTTCGACGCATGGAATTAGGTAAAGATAAATCATCACCGAAGTACCAATTTGCAGCGTCAATCAATACAAACAGTCGGGTTGTGCAAAATTGCAGCTTTTCACGAAACAAATTCGACACATTTAATCAAAGAAACAGAGAGAAGTTGGAAAGAAATCAAAATCGGAAAGAGAAAGGGAGAGGGAAGAAGGAATCGGAACTTTTGCTGGTTGGTGAGCTGCCACATGTAGGGATGGAAGTGGGACAAGACGGAGAAGGCGATGGAGCCGATCCAGACGTTGACGAACCGGTCAGGACCCGAGTGGGGGACGCCCGGATCTCCTCTGTAGGCGCTGTTGAAGAACTTGTCCATCTCTGATATCTCCCTCTCGCTTCGCTCTCAAATTCTCAATTGCTCGTGGCTTCTGCAAGATAAGGTTTGATATGGAGAGTACAAATCGGACTCGGGTCAGAAGTTTCCGGTTGAGGATACGGGTCGGACTCTTTAATTTTTTTGGGCCTCAGGCCCTCAACTACAATACTACCTCCAATAAGAAATATAATTCCGGTGACTTTTTTTTTTCCAAGTTTTTTTAAGGAGTTTAAAATAAAACTATATAAAATAATACATTCTTTTTTTTTTTTTTTACATAATTACATACTTATAAGTAATATATATAAGATTATGTAAAAAAATTAATAAAAAAATTATTATTTTATATAACTTTTAGCTCATTAAAAAACGTGTCAAAAAGTCAATGGGCTTATATTTCCGAACGGAGGGACGGAGGGAGTAGTGTATTTGTATTTTTCATTTTCTCAACCACAACAATTTTGGTTGATTTTAATAAATTTGTAAACACTAATCACTGCTAATTCACTACTCCGTATTAACCTACTTTTTAAAGAGTTTTCAGATAATATAAATCTATTTATATATAAACTCTTAAAACATAAAAGTTTTCGTCTATATGTCAAATCCACCCAAATAATCTATCATCTTTTACATAATCAACCAGTTTAATTCAAAATCTTAAATTAAATATATAATCTATATCTATTTGAAAATCTTTATATAATATCATAATGAAGTCTATCTTAAATTAACTTATAACACCTTCCTCTCGTGAGTTTGTTTTTAGAAGTTTATTTCAAAATATTAAACTAATATTGTATTTAATTATACGAAGTATAATATTAATTTATTTCATCATTAAGATTTTATTTTGTAAAAATCACGGCATGACGCAGAAACTGTACCAGTATATATTTATAATACTAAATTGACGTATAACGTTCTGTCTATCATATTGCTATTAAATATTGGATTTTTTTAATCGTTTAACGTATCTGTTTAGACGCTTAGTAAAGTGAAAAGGAAAAAAAAATTTTATAAAAGACTTTCAAGTTATAATATATGTTTTTATACATAAAAATAAATATTTTGAATAAGATTAAATTATTTATGTTACTATTTTAAGAAGGATTTGTAAAATACGAGGTTTTTTTTATTATAGCATTAGATAAATAAATAGATAGATAAGATATAAGAAGATAGTACCAGATATTAGGGAAGAATGGAAGATTATAAGCTATAAGATAAAAAGTAATTACTTATGATATTATCATATTTTTATTTGTTTTTTTACATATAAAAAGAAAAAAATTAAATAAAATAAATCAACAACAAGAATTTATAAATATATGAATATAAGATGTGAACAATTATATTCAAGCGAATAATTTATTAAATCAAAGACACATTATTATTTAAATAATAATGGATAATTTGATAGATAAATATCATATAATCCACTATCTATCTATCTATCTATCTATCTATCTATCTATCTATCTATTATTTCCAAAAATAAATAAGAGAATCCCATCGAAACAAAAACACTCACGAATTGTTGTAAAAAATTTATATAAATATAAATTCCTCATGCTATGAATACACAAAATAAAAATATATTTGAATAAAAGGAAAAAAAAAAACTTTTCTTTTGTAGCAAGAAAAGAACCCAAAGTTGCTCTACTCCGCACCCTTCCTCTATAAAAATCTCCGTACCTCCTTCCCCGATCTCTCCAATTTCTTTGCTCTTCTTCCTCATATCTCTCACCCCGTTCCCAATTTCTGCTGATCTGCTTTTCTCTGCATCTGCCATGGCGGACAAGCCTGAATCTTCCGATTCGTAATTTCTCTCAACCTCTTTCTACACTGGGCTCTCCTTGATATATCTCAGATCTGTTCTTCTGTTTTAAAAAACCGATCTTGGATGATTTCGTTGGGCATTGTTTCGAATTTGTGTTCTAGGGTTTTAATTAGTTGTATTGATGGTTGATTTGGTTGTTGTTGTTGTTGCAGCAAGGGAACGAAGAGGGATTTCAGTACCGCGATCCTTGAGCGCAAGAAGGCGGCGAATCGCCTTGTCGTTGACGAGGCCGTCAACGATGACAATTCCGTTGTTGCTATGCATCCTGATACCATGGAAAAGCTTCAACTTTTCCGCGGTGACACGGTCTTAATTAAGGTAATAGATTAGGTTTGATTCGAATCGCGTTCGCTGCGATCTAGGGTTTGTGGATTGGTGATGAAATGGGGATTTTTGTTTTATTAGGTTTTTGAAATACCCATTCGTTTATGGTGGTTATGTGATTTGATAGAAAATTTTGTATATAGTGGCCTTATTGTAGTTGCATTTGGGTGTTTTGGTTTTTTTGCGATGGAGGATTTGGTGTTTTCATGCCATGCTATGATATCAATTTAGGTCTTTGGTCTTTTAGTGGACTTGGCCGCTCTTTATTTACCAATTCAAGGAACCTTTTCTGAAGCGTAAGTAGTTTTGAAATTGTTGAGCAATTATTATTATTATGTAATTTAAAACTGAATTGAAATTATCAACAACATTGCTTTTCCTCGTTTGCTTTCTTCATTACTTTGTCTTACTGTGGTTCTGTGGATGAACTGGTAATTGTGCATCATCTCTGTTTGCAGAATTTTATAGCTTTAAACAGAATAAGGCTAACTTCTTAGTTTTGCAGCATCATTGCTGTGAACCCAAGTTCCTCCTTTGTGCTCTTCATCATTTAGTTACTGTCCTTGATATCTGATTTGCAGTGTCTCATTTTATTATGTTAATAATTGTTATCCCTAGTAGATAGAGATTGTCTTCCTCATGAAATTGAAGCTAAATATCCTGATTGAGACTTTGGCATTCAGTTAGTTACGTATCATATTCTTCGGCATTAGGATGAATATTCTTGGGATGTTGCTTTTGTTAGATAGCGGTACATGTTAGCCACGTGATATTTTATTCTGATACCTAAATATCGTTTTGATTCATCTGCTTGCAGGGTAAGAAAAGGAAAGATACGGTTTGCATTGCCCTTGCTGATGAAACCTGTGATGAACCAAAGATTCGGATGAACAAGGTTGTGAGATCAAACTTGAGGGTTAGGCTTGGAGACGTGGTATCTGTTCACCAATGCCCAGATGTGAAATACGGGAAACGTGTGCACATTCTTCCAGTTGATGACACTGTTGAAGGGGTCACTGGAAATCTCTTTGATGCATACTTGAAGCGTAAGTATCCCTTATTCTTATGTTTAGATAGCAATGAGTGTTGTAAACCACCAATGCAGTACCATAAAATAAGTTGTTTTAATCTGGTGTAATGGTATTGACACAGTTTCTCTTTTGAGGGTCGTTTTTTTATGAAAATGCACTGCATCTTTTACCATTTCTTCAGAACCTTGAAGTGTAAATGTTTTTACCCTAACCGATATGGCTTTCTTTTAAATGTAATTGAAGTAAAAGGTTGCGCCTATTTATACTTTGTGCTCTCATAGTATGCTCTAGTTTTTTATTGTAAAAAAAAAACTTCGTACGAGATTGTTTAAGACTAATAGGTTCATCTCATTTATGCATTTATGTGTGTGTGATGCTTGCATGATCAGTCTTTCTATTGACATTACGTAATTGTATAGGGAATAATATTTGCGTGTTTCAGTTTCGAAGAGTTGCTGTCAGCTCAAGTACTTGGTTTTCATTTTTCCCTCTTTGTCTTTTCAGCCTATTTCCTGGAGGCTTATCGTCCCGTGCGGAAGGGTGACCTTTTCCTTGTGAGAGGAGGTATGAGAAGTGTAGAATTTAAAGTTATTGAGACGGACCCTGCTGAGTATTGTGTTGTTGCCCCGGATACTGAGATCTTCTGTGAAGGGGAGCCTGTGAAGAGAGAAGACGAGAATAGACTGGATGAAGTTGGTTATGATGATGTTGGTGGGGTTAGGAAACAGATGGCTCAGATTCGAGAGCTTGTTGAGTTGCCATTAAGGCACCCACAACTATTTAAATCCATTGGCGTGAAACCACCCAAGGGAATTCTGTTGTATGGACCTCCTGGGTCCGGTAAGACTTTGATAGCTCGAGCTGTTGCAAATGAGACAGGTGCCTTTTTCTTCTGCATCAATGGACCAGAGATTATGTCAAAGTTGGCTGGTGAAAGTGAAAGCAATCTCCGGAAGGCATTTGAGGAGGCAGAGAAGAACGCACCATCAATTATATTTATTGATGAAATTGACTCCATTGCTCCCAAGAGAGAGAAGACAAATGGTGAAGTTGAGAGAAGAATTGTTTCTCAACTATTGACACTAATGGACGGGCTTAAGTCACGGGCTCATGTCATTGTTATGGGTGCAACTAATCGCCCCAACAGCATTGATCCAGCCCTGAGAAGGTTTGGAAGGTTTGACCGGGAGATAGATATCGGTGTTCCAGATGAAGTTGGGCGACTTGAGATTCTCCGTATCCACACGAAAAATATGAAACTTGCTGAGGATGTATGTCTTACTCCTATACTATATACACTTATGTAGTAGCTCTCTACTTTGTAGTAGTAAGCAGATGATTGATTTTTCTGTTTTGATGTGTTCCAGGTTGATCTAGAAAAGATTTGCAGGGAGACGCATGGGTATGTTGGTGCTGATTTGGCTGCTTTGTGCACTGAAGGTGCACTTCAGTGTATCAGGGAGAAGATGGACGTCATTGATCTTGAAGATGATACCATTGATGCAGAGATACTTAACTCCATGGCTGTTACCAATGAGCACTTCGCCACTGCTCTTGGGCAAAGCAATCCCTCTGCTCTCCGTGAAACTGTGAGTTAATTGTGTCATTTAGCTGACAATTTTTCTTATATTCTTGCCTGTCACTCCGTTAATAACAAGGTTTTTTGGCCAGGTCGTGGAAGTGCCCAACGTTTCGTGGACTGACATTGGTGGTCTTGAGAATGTTAAGAGGGAACTTCAGGAGGTAAATTTAATAATCCGCAGCATGTTATTCTTTCTCTTCTCTTTATTATTGGTGAGCTTCTAATCTGATTTATTTACTTCTTCTGCAACACAGACTGTACAGTATCCTGTGGAGCATCCTGAGAAATTTGAGAAATTTGGAATGTCACCTTCAAAGGGAGTTTTGTTCTATGGTCCTCCTGGATGTGGTAAAACCTTACTAGCTAAGGCCATTGCCAATGAATGCCAAGCAAACTTCATTAGTATCAAGGGACCGGAGTTGCTGACAATGTGGTTTGGTGAGAGTGAAGCTAATGTAAGAGAGATATTTGACAAGGCTCGTCAATCAGCTCCCTGTGTCCTATTCTTTGATGAGCTTGACTCTATTGCCACACAGGTTTGTTCTCTCAACCTCAATTTTTCAGGATATTGAATTGGATTTTACACACTTATGCGATGCTTATCTGATTTTCCATCGTCTTAGTTATGGTCTTTATTCATTTGGTTTTATATATAGAGTAAGGAGCATTTTTGCTCAATTGTTTTTCAACAGATTGTTGATTTTATCTGTTCATAAATTTGCAGAGAGGAAGTAGTTCAGGTGACGCTGGTGGTGCTGCTGACAGGGTCCTGAACCAGCTTTTGACTGAAATGGATGGCATGTCTGCCAAGAAAACTGTATTCATTATCGGTGCCACCAACAGACCCGATATCATTGATCCTGCTCTCCTACGTCCTGGTCGTCTTGATCAACTAATTTACATTCCTCTCCCTGACGAGGAGTCCCGACTCCAAATCTTCAAGGCTAACCTGAGGAAGTCTCCTATTGCTAAGGATGTGGACCTCAGAGCCCTTGCCAAGTACACTCAGGGCTTCAGTGGTGCTGACATCACTGAAATCTGTCAGCGTGCTTGCAAATATGCTATTAGAGAGAACATTGAGAAGGTAAGTATGGGTCCTATCTGCCACGTCTCCTCCCTTAATTCATAATTCTGTATTTCGTATTCTTATGGAGTTATTTGATTTATCTGCAGGACATTGAGAAGGAGAGGAAGAGAAGGGAGAACCCCGAGGCCATGGAAGAGGATGGGGAGGATGAAGTCTCTGAAATCACGGCTGCCCATTTCGAGGAATCGATGAAGTATGCCCGCAGGAGTGTCAGCGATGCCGACATCCGCAAGTACCAAGCCTTCGCTCAGACGCTTCAGCAGTCTCGTGGCTTTGGCAGTGAGTTCCGCTTCTCCGAGGCCAGCGGGGCCACTGGTGCTGCAGGAACCCAGCCCTTCACAACCTCCGCAGGTGGAGCCGACGAAGACGACCTCTACAGTTGATCAAGCCCTCCACTTGCTATATGATGCCAAGTCTTTTGTGCAATTGTTTTGGTTCATCATTTGGTGAAACAGGCGAACCATTTTCATGGTTAAGATGAACAATTTGCAAAAACTTGCCAGAATTTATGTTTTCAGGCTTAATTTGCTCAGCGGACATAACGTTGTCGAACTATATATTTGGGTTAAACTATACATTGTTGGGGGACCCGGGCAAACTGAAGCTTAGACATTGTGTATTTGCTCCCTACTTTATTTATATTTTCCTTTTTCCTTGTTTGAAATTCTCTTCTATATGCTTTGCTTGCTGCCTGTGCCTTGAGCATAAGCTCTGAAACATGTGCTTTTATTGAATAAGAAAACAAACGAATTTGGGGTATACTGTAGTAGACATACTTTTGTATCTTTTATGGGAGGCTTTACACCGGGTAGCTAGGTTTGTGTGGCGAAAGCCACCTTTGGCAAGGCTATTTTGTCTTGCCCATTTGTAATTACGCATTACTTTTTATAGATTTATCACTTCAGGAAAACAAACGGATTTCCAAACGAGTCATAAGAGTAAAATAGTCACCCTTTAAAGCATCTTAGATTACTAAGCAATATCTCAAAAAATAAGAAGACAAAATCGACAAGCAATCGATTCAAAATTCTTCTTTATCGAACCAAAATTCTTCAAAATAGACAAGGTGTGATGCTAATTAAGAAATAGGCCAATGAAACGCCCACCTGAGATGCCCATATAGCCCCGGAATGAAGGTAACGTGCCTCACTTTAGTAGTTACGGACACATGTTTGGTATTTTTGAAAAAAATCAGGGCTTTGTTGGTCCGATCGGTCCATTTGAGTACTCGCTGGAAAGCTAGTTTCAAGGCCTACGACTTTACCGTGAAATGTGGACTTTTTCCAAAGGGGTAGTCCACGAAAAATCCCAAAATCTCAAAAAATTAAAAACCCAAAATTCTTTGGAATAGGCAAGGTGTGATGCTAATTAGGCAATAGGTCCATGAAACGCCTACCTGAGATGCCCAGATAGCCCCGGAATGAACGTAACGTGCCTCACTATAGGAGTTACCGACACGTGTAGGTATTTTTTTTGAAAAAACCAAGGTTTCGTTGGACCGATCGAGCCACATGAGGGCTCTCTGGAAAGCTAGCTTCAAGGCCTACGACTTTACCGAGGACGTCTCCTGAGAAATCCTCCTTGAAGACGCACCAAAAAATCGTTTTTCATTCAACTTGGAATGTGAACTTTTTCCAAAGGGGGTAGTCCACGAAAAATCACAAAATCTCAAAGAATCAAAAACCCAAAATTCTTTGGAATAGAAAAGATGTGATGCTAATGAGGGAATATGTCCATGAAACGCCCACATGAGATGCCCAAATAGCCCCGGAATGAACGTATTGTGCCTCAATATAGGAGTTACGGACACATGCTTGGTATTTTTGAAAAAATCCAGGGCTCCGTTGGTCCGATCGGGCCATATGAGGGCTCTCTAGAAAGCTAACTTCAAGGCCTACGACTTTACTGAAGACGTCTCATGAGAAATCCTCCTCGAAGATGCCAAAAAAAATCGTTTTTCCATCAGCTTGGAATGTGGACTTTTTCCAAAGGGGTAGTCCACGAAAAATCCAAAAATCTCAAAAAATTAAAAACCCAAAATTCTTTGGAATAGGCAAGGTGTGATGCTAATTAGGCAATAGGTCCATGAAACGCCTACCTGAGATAGCCCCGGAATGAACGTAACGTGCCTCACTATAGGAGTTACGGATACATGCTTGATATTTCTGGCAAAACTAGGGCTTCGTTGGTCCGATCGGGCCATATGAGGGCTCTTTGGAAAGCTGACTTCAAGGCCTACGACTTTACCGAGGACGTTTCTTGAGAAATCATCCTCTAAGATGCCCAAAAAAAATCGTTTTTCCATCAACTTAGAATGTGGACTTTTTCCAAGGGGGTAGTCCATGAAAAATCCAAAAATCTCAAAAAATTAAAAACCCAAAATTCTTTGGAATATGCAAGGTGTGATGCTAATTAGGCAATAGGTCCATGACACGCCTACCTGAGATGCCTAGATAGTTCCGGAATGAACGTAACGTGCCTCACTATAGGAGTTACAGACACCTGCTTGGTATTTCTGGCAAAACTAGGGCTTCGTTGGTTCGATCGGGCCATATGAGGGCTCTTTGGAAAGCTAACTTCAAAGCCTACGACATTACCGAGGACGTCTCCTGAGAAATCCTCCTCGAAGATGCTCAAAAAAATCATTTTTCCATCAGCTTGGAATGTGGACTTTTTCCAACGGGGGTAGTCCACGAAAAATCTCAAAAAATTAAAAACTCAAAATTCCTTGAAATAGGCAAGGTGTGATGCTAATTAGGCTATAGGTCAATCAAACACCCACCTGAGATACCCAAATAGCCCTGGAATGAATGTAACGTGCCTCACTATAGGAGTGACGAACACATATTTGGTATTTTTGGAAAAAAAAAAAACCAGGGCTTTGTTGGCCCGATCGGGCTATATGAGAACTCTCTAGAAAGCTAACTTCAAGGCCTTT
The DNA here is from genome assembly GCA_963922045.1 of Persicaria maculosa. Taxonomy (NCBI): domain Eukaryota; kingdom Viridiplantae; phylum Streptophyta; class Magnoliopsida; order Caryophyllales; family Polygonaceae; genus Persicaria; species Persicaria maculosa. The sequence continues at coordinate 1,312,266 of OY998252.1, forward strand.
ACTGAGTTCCCTGAGGATGTCTCATGAGAAAGTGTGACCTCAACGGTCACTTATTTTGGGCTTTTCTCAAAGGCTATATAGGCCCAGAAAACTATTCAAAACCACCCCAAAAAAATCGAAAACCGGAAATCTATTGCTCCCAAAGCATTAAAACTCGTTAGATACAACAAGTATTATAATGTATGTAATGATTTAAGCTAAAAAAAATTAGGGCTTTGAGACAGTCGCTTATTTAAAGCCCCAATTTAATTTTGAAATTAATTTTTTTCAAAGGCTAGACTACGAAAATCCACCCAAATCAGTAAATTTGACATAACTATATTGTGTTTGTTTTTGGTAGTTCAGCTGATGACATTCCCCTTGGCAACATCAATGATTGGGGCTCGTGCGATTCTATTCTAAAATCAATTGATAATATAATATGTAGTCTATCGACTTATATACTAAGGTTTATGTCCACTAAGGTTTTTGATGTGAGACTCTTTTGATCTCTTTCACATCTATCAACATAGATCGATAATGTCCACTAGTCTCATGAATCGCAATTCAAAGTACATGATAACAAAATCAAAAAATAATTCGACTTCCATAACACAATATATGACATATCCAAGTATCAATCTCTATCTATATACTGAAATAAGGATTCAAGAGGAAATATATTCCTAGCCAGCGATGCGATGAAAGGGAGACGACCATGGACACACTGCCATGGGAAAGATGGATTGTCGTCTCGTATGAGGAATCGACTTTAAATCGACAAGCTCGTCTTTACAGTCCCAAACATCAACAGAACTAACCATGTTGCCTTTCGCACATATGTAACAAAACAAGTCATCATTCCAAGCAACCGGTTTGTCAACATGGCATAACAATCCACTAACCGGGTTGTACCCTAATAATCGAATAGGACACCTTTTCTCGAGACACCACTCGCCCTTATCGTAGTCCACCAACCGCCACACGAGCAGACTACGATCATGATGATCATCCTCGACTTCCCCAAACTTGAGCGTGTTTTCATGTCCCAATTGGATCAGATTCATACCCGACGAGCTCTGTTAGAGATGTGAATGAGACCAAAGTATCCCACATCGGAAAGTTGAACATATCAAGCCCTAGTATATGAGTCGGTGGGCTACTCTTTCTATTGCCAATTGGTTTTAGAATGGAACCTCACTCAGCTTGTGTGCTAGGGTACTAGCGCATGTGCGCCTGTGCAAACGACCCCCAGTCATCGGTCCAAGTCGGACTTTGATATGGTATCAGAGCGGTTAGCCTAACGGCCCGTGTCGATCCTGGTCTGGGTTACCCAGTTGTCCAAGTCTCAACTAGATGATCATTCCTAGTTGGACTTGCGGGGGCGTGTTAGAGATGTGAATGAGACCAAAGTGTCCCTCATCGGTCCAAGTCGGACTTTGATAAGCTCCTAGAGGGCAAGGGAATGTGGCTGAATATACGAGGGTTATAGTATGGGTCATAAGTCACAATAGACCTCACCCTCCAATCGAACCAATGCAAGATACCCTTATGACTAAAGGCTTTTGGTTCAGTTTCCTTGAAGACTACTCTAGGGCAAGTGATTGTGCCTTCAACACTAGTCCAACTCCCGGTATCCGAAGAGAAGATCTCTATAGTAGACCTCATGGAACGAGGATCACCGATGCGTTGAATGATCACGACTTTGTAAGTATCAAGGCGTGTGGCGAAACCATAGACCCATTTACGGGAAGGAAGGATTAGCCAAGGGAGCGACACCGACTGCTTCGTGAGCGGGTTCGAGACGCGGAATTTGTAGTCGGTGATGAAGCCCCAATTGGGAGGGGCTGAAGAGAGGATCAGGCCATTGCTGGAGGCCATGATCTCATCAGCTGTGCTGCTGCTGTTGCTACTTGAGAGAGTTGGTGGAGGCTGATTGATCTCGTAGGCGGGGAAAAACGACGTCGTTTTGCGGGATGAACGGAGTCGTTGCAGATAAGTTTGCCCGAATTGGGGATCGGAGATGATGGAATTCCATTGCTTCGAGACGCACTTGAATGTGAAAAGAGGCTTTCTGGGCAATCTGAGGAGAATCTCAGCTACAATCTCACCGGGAAGACGATCCATTAATTCGAAATCGAATTGAAGAGGGAATCAAATTATCGAATTGAAGTTGTGATTTGAGAACTAACAAAGCAACCGTCTTTAGCAGTTGAACAATTTGTAATTCCATTAATTCGTTAGAAACCTGGAAGTTGGTTGATTGATGATAAATTGATAATAGTTACTTTATTTTTTTTTCCTTTTGGAATTATTTACGCGGTAGGATTTTCTGATTTTAATCATTTTAGCTATTTTTTAAAATAATTTTCCCAGAGGATTAGAAAATTATGAAATCCTATCTAGTTTTAGTTGTTACTACACGTATTGCTTTTAGAAAGATCTTAGTTAATAAAACTCTAAATAACGGTATAAAATTAATATGATAATTACATATTGAATTTACAAAATAAGAAAAGACTAACTAATATGTTAATTATGAACCGATAATTATTATAAGCAAAAGTAATTTTTATAAGCAATAGATCGTTTTTTAGGTGGTGGATTCTAGATTATCTAGTAGTGTTAGTGTATGATAATAATTTGTATTAATTTATTCGTTGTTGATATTTAAAAAAAAAAATGGGTTAAAATGTGTAATGTGTAGTAAAAATATATATTAAAAAGGTACTAGAATAAAATCATGTTATAGGAGTACTATGAGTATTTTTATAAATAAAATAAAATAAAATCATTTTATTATGATAAATTATTGTTATAAAATTAAATAAAATATTAACAAAATTCAAATAAAATAATAAAGGTAAAATTAATGAAGTAAGATATAATGACCTCATTGGTAGGAAAATGAATAGCATTTCAAGCATTATAGAAAGGAACCATTGACTAAGTGAATTTCACAAATAAGGTGAGATTTAGGGGTTTTCAAGCTTGACATGTTCTTTTCTCAAGAAAAACACGGGTGAAATGTACCGAATGGAATTTTTGATCTGTAAACTAGCTAAGAGTTTATTAAGAAACAAAGATTTTGAAGAAGAGCATGTATAAAGGATGCTAAGTTGCTAACTCATAGACCTGAAAATGCGTATATAATATTTGGAGTCATACCAATTGCCACTGTTAGAGTAGCTTGGAAAATAAACAAAAACTTTGAAGAAGTTGTAAATTAATGTATCTATCTACACTAATGTGTTACTTTAAATATGTCAAAGTAGCTCATCAGCTTACCGACTAAGCATCACATATTCACATTACTATGAAACTAGGTATATCAAAATGCAAGGTTACTTATTGTAACGCAACAATCTTCAAATTGACTTGAATATTTTTCCCTAAGTTGTGTCTTAATACTTTTTTATTCTTAAGAGTTAATGGTTGTCCGAATCCAATTTATATCATAGACATTTGTTAACTCTTCCATGATTTCTGAAGTCGGGATGGCTCATTGCTCTATTAGCTATATAAGTATTTATTAACATGGTTATTATAGAAGTTAGTCAATATTAAATTCTAAGTAATCATTACATTTATTAGGAGTGATCTATGAAACATGATTTTTTTTTAAAAAAATTCAATCATAAGAGGAAAGTGTGATCTAAAAGATGGTTCAATAACAGATGTAATTAATTTGATAAAATTTTAAATTTATTTTTAAACTACGTAGAATTCAACGCACTAGAGTTTAGAAAGTATATCAATGGAGTTTATAAAATGCTAATAATAAAAATAAAGAAAAATATCACATTGCAATATAATATACTAACAATATAAGTGGATAATATCATCCTAATCGAGATAATAATAATAATAATAATAATAATAATAATAATAATAATAGTGTAAGATATCAAGTAGGGTTGTTATGTCAGTCAAGTAGGTTGAGTTTAACTCAGGGAAAAGAAAAGTTGAGTTGGCTTATATTGAAAACGAGTAGAATAGAAGCATGTTTTCAAGCTTGAGCTTTAAACAAGTCGAACTTTTATCCCTAATACATTACTCTTTCTAGGGTTTTTGTACTTTTAAATTTTGGTCATTCTTCATCTGCTACAACCTTCCCAACAATTGTCCTTCATCCGATGGCGGTGCTTGACGGTGGCGCTCACCTTTCTCTTTCTACGGTAGCATCGTTAATCTTTTTTACAATACTTTGCATATTGTTTTCTAGGTGTGATGCTCAGTCTTCTTTGTACATGGATAACAAAGCCTTGGATCCTTTATTCTCTCTATTCCTCCTCCTCGTTCCACTCCACCACCATTATGACATGTCCTCTCTTTTGCAGCTAACAACCGCGTTTTTCACCGCTTCCTCGGCAATCCTTTTGCCAATCTCGATGATCAGTGGTGTCATCGACGTAGCCTCCATGTACTGTCACATGCGGTGTAGTTGGTGGGAGGATGGAGGATGCGACAATGTCACTGTGACATGCAATTTTCCCAGTGACTAGCGGAGGCAGGGATTGTGTATGCGTTATTGTTTTTGGAATAGTTTCCATGCCAATGGGTTTAGATTTATTCCTTGATATATAGTATATGTTTTTTGTGGTATACAACAAAATTTAATTTCATATTAAAAATATGATGTACAACTATTACATTTATTCAAAGTAGATATGTCTTTGCTACTTTTTTTTGGAGTGATTTATAAAACATAAACTACCTTAATGAAAAGTTGGATCTAAAAGCTAGTTCTTGCTTAATTAATTAGCTTTGTTAGAAATGAATTTTTTTAATCACCTAAAATTCAAAGCACTAAAGCTTAGAAAGTATGTCAAGTGAGTTTATAAAATGCTACTTTTGAAAAAGAATATTTCCTTTAAATTTACTAATATAAGTGCATAATATCATTATGAAATGATAAACAATTGCGAGGTACCAAGTGAATATAAAGTAGTTACAATATATAAAGTGTGCATACTAGTTAGGCTAACAAATGGATCATGTTGTCCATCCAACATCATGCTCATCTTGTAATCCATTAGGGTTGGGAATCCTTAGTTATAAACACCAATCAACAATGCATCATCCTCTATGTAAAATGAGATATATATACCAACTATAGATCCAAGATCTAATTTGTTACTTTGTCGATTCCCTAATCATCACTAATGTTGTATTGGTGGACAAAGTCTGAGGAGTCCACCGCAACAAAAAGTTTGCAATTGTTCATAAGCTTAGTTGAGTAAGCAAGGGTTAGTTTGTCCTAAGTGTGTGCACAACAGCACATGGAGAGTCTCTAGAATGATCTAGATCTAGGTGGGTTGATTTGAAGTATAGATAGGCTCGGGTTGATCTGTTTATATAGTCATTGGTTCTCACAACCAAGTGAGAACCAGTTTTGACCCGGACCCGACACTTTAAAGGTAAAGGGGTCACATATACAAAGTGTACACTCTCACTTTCACTTTTTGAATGTGTTCGAGTTTCCATGATACCCTCACTTTTATATCTTTATCCCCTCCATCCTCTCTTATAATGTGCGTGGACCTGAATCATCTCTAACTTTGAGTAATTTGGAATAGTTGAACTTTGTGCAAGAATGTAATATAGTGTGTTTAGTCATCCTAAATCGAGACTTGTTCTTGTGCAATAGGTGTTGTATGATTGATTGAAACTCCAACCTTAAAATCAATTAATACATACATAATAACTCGTCTACTTATCAATTATTAGACAATTTAAGCCAATATTGGCATATCTACCATATAATGCTTGTTAAATTCTAGTGAATCAACCAGAATAGTTCTTCGTGCAATAGGTGTTGTATGATTGATCGAAACTCCAACTAAAATCAATGAATATTATGTATAATAACTCATCTACTTATCAATTAGACAATTTAAGTCAATGGCGGATGTAGGAGGCTAGGGATGATTGAAGCCCTCTCTAGTCCGAAAGAAAATTGTGTAAAAAAAAATGTGGGTTTTTTTTTTAAAAATTACTAATTTTAGGGATAAAAGAGTGTAAAAGGATTAATAAATCACAAAGATATCTTAGTTTAATTGGAAAGGAGGGATACTTATTACTTTGCGGTAAGAAAAATATGTAGATTTTTTTTATAACTTTTACTAATTTTAGAGATAAAAGTGAAAGGATTAATAAATCACAAAGATAACTTAGTTAAGTCGGGAATAGATATACTTATTAGTTATTACCTTTTGGTCATGTGTTAATATCCCATTAGCCTCACTGGTTTTCTTTTCTCCAAAACTATTGATAGCCTATTTTACTATTGAAAAATCTAACAAATTCCGAATAAAATGAATCGGGTTGGGTTTTGAAAGCTCTAGTTACACCTTTTTGTTAGAGATGTGAATGAGACTAAATGTGTCCCACATCGGAAAGTTGAGCATATCAAGCCTTAGTATATGAGTCGGTGGGCTACTCCTTCTATTGTCAATTGGTTTTAGAATGGAACCTCACTCGACTTATGTGCTAAGCTAGTAAGCTACTAGCGCATGTGCGCCCGTACACACGATCCCCAGTCATCGGTCCAAGTCGGACTTTGATACTTTTGATTAGATGAGGAGAGTCATGCCTACTCATCTTGCTTTATACTAGCACACATTTAACCATCTTGATCCCATCATGCCACGTCCTTGATCGATCTTCATCGAACCAACCTCCTATAAAATGACTGTATAATTCCCCCCATTAAATATATAAAAAATATAGGGGGAAAATGAGAAGGTTAATTGTCAGAGACCCACGTTCTTATATACTCCGTATTAACCTTTGGGCCCAATTAAGAAGTCCCTCCAAACATGCCTTTTCAAATCAGAAAGACTTAGATCAATGACTTTAAGTTGTTGATTTGGTGGTGAGGATGTGTTCATTAATTTCTTCGTTCATGTGAGAAGTTATGGTTTCAAAAAGCTAAGGTTTGTATATGTTATGTTATCTCTATTGACATGAAATATGAAATATGTGAAGAGATTAAATAGTTTTATATTGAAAGTATGAAGTAAATGAGTTTAGTAAATAAATCTCTCCTATTATCTATTGATTTAAAAAAAGAAAAACACATTACTCGGTTGATGTGCTTAGCTAATAGCGGATGTGCATGACGTACACTCGAGTCCGAATCGGACTCTATAGCTATTGCAATAAGCTTAACAAATACCAGCCGGAATAATTGAATAACATAGAGTAAATTTTTGTTTCACATAATCCATAGCTATAGCTATTGCAATAAGCTTTATGAATATATTAAAAGAGTAAATTCATGTTTGACATAACAAATTACATAGAGTTTTATAAAATCATATTTTCGAAAACCGTGGAAACAACTCATTGAAAAGCTCCAATAAATTTGTGCCAAACAGACCCTTAACCTGTTGAGCCCACTACCGCGGACATGATTAGCTACTGCGTGATAGCTGGATATTTAGGGCATAACAATAGTGCACGAATGGCATGATTGTACTCCGAATATATATAGGGAGGTACGGAAGCTAAGAGTAGAGGCCGCACGAGGGCTCGTCTTCTTCACTTCGATCAAATGCAAATGGAAATTTTGGAATAATCGATTTATTTATTTAATTTCGAATTCACTCTGTAATAGTGTAATGTATATATCGTACACTTTGGGTGTGTATGGCACCGGTATAATCCGGTTAAAAAGTGTGAAATTATTAGCTAAAAAAGAAGGTTTAAAATGGTGTATGGGAACAACAAATAAGTTATAATCAGTTAAAAAAAAAGGTTTAAAAATAAGCTGCAGATTGAAGCTTATTTTGGGTTTATATTCCATAATTACTATTTTACCCCTTCTCTTTTATCTTATTTGGTTTGAAAATACCATAATACCGCTAATAAAAATCAAATAAACTCCACTTTTTACAAATAAACTCCACTTTTTACAAATAAACTGTTTTTCGCCCCATACAGAGATTATCTTGTTGTTTAAATTTTTAACTACTTTTACCAACAGTTTATAAATTTTACCCTGTTTATAATTTTAGTCAATTTAATAACTCCGTAACATACGAACCTCCCAAATTTGTGATAATTATGGAAATTTAGGGGCACGTAAAGGAATCTGGTCCTGTCATTGATTTCACCACCCAAGCATGTGCCTACTTTGTTTTAAGGGTCAATCACTCGATCTCATTGTCACATTTGGGTGAATTTTTTTGTAAGCAAAAAGTTGTCGCCCGCCAATTATTCATGTGTAAGTGAATAGCTAGGCATTAGGCCATTAATGGAATTAAGGGAGATATTCCAAACTTTGATAGAGTATAGGTGAAGTCTTACTAGTTTAGTCGGTAATTAAGGATTAATTACATGTATTGATCAATTAATCAATAATGAGTTTGCAAGCATTAATAAGAAGAGTTTACCCAATTTGGATGCAGCAAACCATCTTCATTAAGCTAAAGATTGTACAAAAGTTTTTAAATTTGAATGCAGCCTAAAGGATGCGCGTAACGAGTGCAAATAAGAACTATACCAATATATGTAATAAACTTTTGTGAAAGATATATATGTGGGTGGATCGGATATAAGGAACTTAATCTGGTGCGTTGAGACACGAGGTCTGTACATGAACAACATACAAACCCAGGGATTTCATTTTAAAACCAATTGACAATAAGATGATTAGTTCGCTAAGCTTATATGTTGTTCATATTATCTCAATATTTTCAATGTGGGACAACCTCTGATGCGGGACCATCTTCTACACCGTCATCTACCCTTCCGGATGCGCCGATCATACTCGGAGACGGACCGATGACTCGAGCCCGAGTCAAGAAGCTTCAACGCGACTCATTCCTCTTTGTGAGTCACGCCTTGTTCTCGAGCGCGGTTCAATTCCCGAAGCCACCAAGGAAGGCGTACATGTGCATCGGAACCCAGGTTGCCGACGACGGAAGCTAGTAGCGAGGCTCGAGATCCATCAGCCATGTACGCGGGCGAGGAGCGCGGCGTGGGCGCGGGCGAGCTGCTGGCCATTGCGCCTTATGCGCTCACGATGGAATGATTAGGATTCTTAAGTTAGTAAAAACTTAATTAAGTTAGTTAGTAATTTTATTATTATTTTATTAGTTATCTACGTAATACTTTTATTATTATTTTGTTAAAGTTTCGGCCAATTTGTTGAATTAGGTTATATTAGATCGGCCGACCTTTGTAGAACATTCACGTCTTCCATTATTCAGAAATACAGTACTTTGTGTGAAACACAACTGTGAGAAAGTCAATCGATTCGAAGCGTTGCTCATCGATTGCACAATTGGTTATAGATCCTGCTTGGTTTGCTTTGAGTTCGTCAACCTCGCGAGAGCTTGGTGATCCAGGTAATCACAAGTCCCCTCCTTGTGCCTCCAAGTTGTCCGCTTGGTTGTGTAAGGTTGTAGAGGCGGGCTTTGTAGTCGTTGGTGTTTGGTTCCTACCCTCTACGGAGGCCTGGGGTCTTCATCTCGTTCTATTTTAGTTCGAATCAACCAATCTATCGGTCTTTTCATTACTTTTGTCGAGTCTTCTATTGCTGCGTTTTGAGTCTTTGTTCTTGTTCTTGAGTCGTTTGCTTCCGTTCTTGTTTTTGAGTCTTGATTGTCGAAGATCGGGCCATCCTACGGCTAACCCCGTATCAACCTCATATTCCAACACGACCTCAGGATAGTTCGCCATATTGATTAAGAGATGTTGCTAGGTAAAGATGGATCTCTATTGTCTCTTTGAAAGTGACATATATGGGTGTGAGTGATTACATATGTTTTTCCTGCCCATCACATTTATTCATATTTTGAGACCATATTTGATTAATTAGGTTGAGATGTTACAAAACAGGGGAAATACTAAGACCCCGGCCCTAATTTAACAATTAAAAGGGCCTAATGTGGATAAATCATAAATATATTATTCTATTGGTATATATAAATACAGAAGGGAATATTACGTTTTTAATTCTTTTAAAATTGAAATAAATTTATCAAAGTCCAAATCGGACCGATGACTGGGGGTCGTGTACACGGACGCAGATGCGCTGGTAGCCTAGCACACAAGCCGAGTGAGGTTCCATTCTAAAATCAATTGGCAATAGAAAGAGTAGCTCACCGACTCATATACTAGGGCTTGATATGTTCAACTTTCCGATGTGAGACACTTTGATCTCATTCACATCCCTAACAAAATTAAATTCAATTTTGATGCTATATGAATGATCGAGGTTGGTATTGTGACTGTTGTCTGATTTTGTGATAACACGAACCTCTTTTTGTGGCTTTATGATGAATTGACATCTTCCATGATTTTGGCCTCGTCTACCTAGTTTCTTAACAGTGCATATATGTTTGCATTATTGATCAATCCATTTCTCTTAAATTTAATATAAATGTTAGCTAAAAGCCTAAAACTAGTAAATTAATTACACTAGGTGCGGTTTTTTTTGTGTATAGTAATTAAGATCTCATCATAACAAATTTGTTGGGTGGATTCGACCGCAGCCATTTCCAATATATCACCTTATTAACTAATTGTCATATCCTAATACTCCGTATTATTTTATGATATGATCTTAATTATTATTACAATTCCAATTTCCAATCTATATGTATTATTACAGCATATATAGCCTAATCTTTTTCTCTTTAATTAATTAAAATAATAATTAATTGATAATATATAGTTTTCTTAGTGTACTAGTGCAGGTTTAACGAGTGCTAATTTTTTTTAGGTTCTAAATACAGCATGGTTCATTTATAAATTAGGTTAATTGGATCCAAAATTTCTAGTTGAAGAATAAGAAATTCGTCAAAGAAATTTTGGATATTAAAAAATCAATTAATTATAAAAGAATTACAGTAAGATTTTGTTGCAATATTAACCAACAAATGATAGCATTCATCATGTACATATACATACAAGCCCTTATTTTAATTATAAAAGAATTAATTATTTCATTAAGTTCAATATATACAAGGTGTCTTTACCAATTAAGTATAAATAACATTATATTTATATTAATATAACACAATATTAATTTATTTCATCGCTTCGATCAGACGATTACCATAATTTCTATATATATACGAGGAGATAAATTTAACTAATTTTAAGGATGAAAACAAATCAATAAATAACCAACAATACAACATATCATTAATTTGCTTTGCAGCATCACAATTAAGTACACTTGAAGCTAGAAATACAAAAACACATAAGAGAAATTTAAAAAAAAAATCAGCAAATAAATTAATTAATTATCTTGCCAACAAAGAAGAATGGAAACACAACGACAAACAATGTAGAGCTTAGCTCTCTGCTTCTTGAGTGCAAGGCTGCACCTCTCCCCAAACCTCTTTCTACTTCTTCTCTTCTTCTTATCTTCTTCTTCTTCATCTTCATCATGATTATTACCTTTTTGCCCTTCTTCAAGTTGGGTTTCCACACTTCTACCCTTGTTTTCTGACTGCTCCGCCGCTTTCCCACCGCCCTCTGTGCCGCCATCAACCACCGCCATTGTCGCCGGAGACATAGATGTATGGGAGAGGATATATATGGAAAGGATAGAGAGGTTTTTTCTCTTAATTTGATGATAGTTGTTTAGGGTTGGGTGTTATGTTCATATATGAGAATGTGCTACATATTTATACTAGTGGTATATAAATAGTAAATATGATCATTGATTCTATGTGTGCGTGCATGCGTGCGTGGTAATTGTCTATATGTAACCCTCTATGTGACACTCCACTGTAATTGACTGATAGATATACGAATTATATAGAAAAATATTTTTTTGATACATAAAATAACATGAAATTCAATTCAAATCTGGGGTCTCCACTTACATCCTATATCAACTATAGCGGAAGAGAAATTTTTGTGTCTTTCCTTTGCTTGTTTGGATATTTTCATAATAGTTTGTTTATCTGTCGTTGTTTCTGTTTCTCGATTCGATCATCAGGCAGTATGTCACCTCGTCACTCGTGTTGCAAAACTCTTTCCTTTAAAAAAACAATGATCGATAAATAGATGTTTACCATAATTGCAGATTTTGTAGGTGATCTGAGGAATTAATAAATGTTAATCATATGGCATAGACTACAATAGTTACTCCATCCGTCTCAAAATACATGTCTTTTTAGCCCATATAATTTTGTCAAAAATATCTATCTTTTTAGATTTAATCATTACACTTAACCTACCTTTTACATCTAATCGTTACTCTAATCTTTAGATCACCCCTACTCCTCTCCTTACAAATTGAAAAAAAATAAACAAACACTCTACTACCAAAATCTAATCGTTACACTTAACCTACTTTTTTACATCTAATCATTACACTTAACCTACCTCTTAATTCCCGTGCATAGTCCTAAAAAGACATGTATTTTGAGACGGAAAGAGTATTGTTTTTTCTTTTTTACTCAAATAATTAAAACTTGTATTTTTGGAGCATATATAGGTTAAAAATCTTAATTAATGAGAAACCTTTTCTCTAAATATTTCTCAAATTGAAATGAGCTTACAAAATCCATGATTTTCTAAATAAAATTATTATAATACATTCATTAAAAAAAAACTCTAAAGGATTCTATAGTTTCTAAAAATTCATAAGTTTCAAAAAAGTAAATACTTAAATAGGTTTATTAAAGTCTAAATCTACATATAATATATAGTTTAATCACTGAGTGAGTTTATATCATTAGATGTGATGTAAATTGGGCTACCCTTTTTCTTTATTTAATCATGAGAACAGTTTTTTGTTATTGTTATTTTTCTGAGTTGTTTGGTATAATAGGAAGCCTATATAAAACTGTATGGTTGGAGGACCTAGGGAAACTAGGGTCCGTGGTACTATTCCAATTTTGGTAATAACTGATACCATTCAAATTAATTATTTATTTTCTCAAAAAAAAAAATTGTGGAAAGATCGATCGGATGACCGAAACTACAATACCTTATCTTTTGATCAGTTTTTGTGACCAAACAATATATAGATTGAATTATTGTTGTATTGTGCAATTATTGTGATATTTTCAGTAGAAAAAAACTAAGAAAAATAAAATTATGAAGGTAAAGTACGTAATTTGGACTCATGACCTCAAGGAAATAATTATCCTCCTTACCAAATAAGCTAAGTTATATTTGTGATTTTTTATTATTGTTTTATACTCTTTTATCCCTAAAATTACTAAAAATTACCAAAAAATCCCAAAACAAAAAAAAATATACCGGTTTTGGATACCAATTGAGATTCGACCTAGCTCTGGGTACCAATTTGTTATGTCTCTTAGGGATTAGGAGATTGAAAGGGAAAATGGATTAAGAAAGGAGAGATTAAGGAAAGAAGATGAAGGTTTAGGGATTGAAGAAGTTGAGAAAAGGGAGAGAGATTAGGGATAGAGAAGGAAATAGAGTAAAGGTAGGGAGAAAAGGGGTAATTAACATCTCATTAATTCCATGATGATCATTACAAGGGTCATAGGATATATTTATATCCTAACTACTACATGGGTCATTAGTCATTACAAACTACTACATGGATCATTACATGCTAATACCAGCTCGAGCCCCTGGGTTCGCCCATGTTAGAGATTGTTTTCGAATGATCCAACATTCTTAATGACAAAAAATCGAAAAACGGAAAAAAAAAAAAAAAAAAAAAAAAAAAAAAAAAAAAACATGATAATCAAGTGAAAGCAAGAAACCAAAGAGAATAAGAATCCTTACCAAAAAAAAGTAATGCGATAAGAAAAACCAAAAATAAAAAAAGGTTACGAGAATTTCGTATTTCAACACATTAAAGTCTTTTTGGTATGATTCCTAATTTTAGATAGTGTTTGTCAGTGATCCCAAAAAAAAAGATAGTGTTTGGCAAATATAATGTACATTAAATTATTAATATTAAATACTATATATATATATATATATATCATACTATCTATATATCATATTAAAACAGAAATCTGGAATTCTAATAAACAATATTTTGAATATAATTACTTAAATCGTATATATATTGATGGATATTTTATCTACCAATATAATATACTATCTATTATATTTTTTATTTAAATTGATTAAAAGTTATTCTAAATAAATAAAAGTTAGAAAAAACCATGTACGATGCAGATAATATAACTCGTACTACAATTGGTCAATAACAGAAAAATAGCCAGAATTGTCTGCCTATGCCGGAATCGTCTTTCGGTCTCTAGTTTTTTTCTCGGTGTAGTGTTATTTTATATTTTGTTTTGCCATTAGTTGTATTCTCATATATAATGGTTGTCTGTTGCCGAACTTTTCGGCCTCTCGACCCATCAGACATGTCTGGTGGATCGAATTATTTCCGGTTTAAAAAAAACAGAAAAATAGCCACTTCACCTTGTGGGCTTCCATTCAAGCCCATTATACCAAAGCACGTTAGTGGGTATTGGCCCAATGTAGACTACAGGAGGTTTTTTGTTCAATTATAATGGTGGGAGTGTATAGTCTTTAGACCCCATCTATTAACACAAAACTATGATTACAACTTTACAAGCATGTAGAATATGTAAACATAATCCCACAAGAGTTAGCAAATAAAACATTAGCTTGTAGTTAGAGGAGGATTCCACATTATAGTAATACTTAAAGGACATTACAAGGTAGATACGTCAGAACTGAATATTCTAGTCTCTACTAACAAGTTTTGACAAGAGGATATCAGACTAAAGAACGGATGAGTCGGTAAAAGTGTAAAACATAAGAGTGTAGAGTCGACCTCAACTTTAATCATTTGGTAACCCGTAACCTTGCTCCCAGGCTACATGGAGGTCGATCAGAAGTCCCCATAGCTCTGCAGCTGAGATGGTACATGAATCAATCAGCTACAAAACCAAACCTTAAAAACGGTAAATATATAGATAGTGGCAAATGCCGAGAAGTAATACAAAGTAAGATCATACTAAGAGTCTTACATAAAAAGATGATACTACCCGCAAAAGTCCTACTACAAAGGTCTACCCACCTAAATCCACCCACGATGCAAGGGGAGTCGTAAGACCAAAGACACAATGCACCCACACCCCAGTCCACACCAGGACAAGCGCATATCTGATAACTCCTCTTGAATGGAATGCCATATGTGAATACAAATGTAAATATAAAATTTATGCTAATAATTTGCCTAAGAATACTTTTAAGAAATTACTATATGTTGAATGAGTTACAAGCTTTATATAGTTATAATGCGATTGGAAGAGATGGTGAAACACCAACATAAAGCTTTTCATGATTACCTTAGTTTGAAATTTGCATCAAAGGTTTTTCCATTTATAGATTACATATATTTCGTGAACCCAAATAAATTTTTAGATAAGAAAGGAATCTCAAACTTATTATCATAGTTTAACATTTATCTTTACATGGAGTACTATACATTGTTTAAAGAATGATGCTTTTGCTTTTTGGATAGAGACCTTTTGGATAATTCGGATTTATCTTTAACATGGTTTTTTTACAGTCTTGCTATCCACATGGCGGAATTTCGCTAAACGCACGGTCCAATCTTGTCGACACCGACATCCTGAGTCGGCAAAGTCATCTCGCAGGTTGCAATGTGCTTTAGTGGAGTTCTATTGACACTGATTTATCGAGTCAGCAACGATGAGCTGGTGTCAGTGCTCATGATGGTGTGCTATGCTCGAGGTGTGAGTGGTGTCAACGCCGACTTCCCTAGTCAGCAGACCTAAATTGTTGCGTCAACAACATCTCATCCACGCTTAAAGTCATTAATGTATTTAACTACCTTAAATGAACCAAAAAGTATCAAAACAAGAAGGGCCTTGCGTCATACCAACTTCTAAAGCTACAATAACTATGTAGATCATTGTCTATTTTTGAATGCTAATCAGATCTAAATCATTAAATTTAGACACGATTTAGATCATTTCAACCTCCCCATCACTACAAATCTAAAAGCTAACATTGATCAACTTGAAGTGGAATCAATAATTTGGCATGAACTTAAATGGTACTCTAGACTCTACTCTCTAGATTGGTAACTTGAGGAAAACAACACAACAAAACAGTTTGGTAACTAGTGCAATAATTGACGCCGACAGATTTGACGAATTTGCCCTCGGCAAGTGCAAATATTTCCCACTTTACGACTTATCGCCAACCAAACGGCTTTGAAACGTTTCTTTATGTCAAGCAAGCAAAAGGCAATTTCAGGCGTTCACTCTTCTTTTTTTTCCGGAAAAGAAGACTGAGTTTCATCAGGTGAGAACTGCTGACATCGGCAACAGGCGCGCCAGGTCGTCGTTTGTGGGCCCCGCATTTCCAGGCCCATTCCAGTGGGGCCCACGTACTCTCCCTCCCCAACCCGACCTCCTCTCAAACCCTACAAATCGCTTTCTTTTCTCTCTCTTCAGTCCCCACTCCCCCCAAAACATCTGCAGGGTGAAGGAAATCAGAAATTGGCCCCCACAAGAGAGATGGGTTCATCGTCGGACATCCTCCCGGAATTCTCCGCCACCCACCACCACTTCCTCTCCGCCGGGCCGTCGGTCGCCGCCTCCGGTGGCGACGCGGCTCAATTTCAACTAGCACAACTAGCAGCCAACAACGGCGGCCAGCTATCGCAGCACCACCGCTACCCGCCGCCGACCGGGCGGAAGATCGTCAAGGACCGGCACTCGAAGGTCGACGGGAGGGGGCGGAGGGTCCGAATTCCACCTCTCTGCGCCGCCCGGATCTTCCAGCTGACCCGGGAGCTCGGCCACCGCACCGATGGCGAGACCATCGAGTGGCTCCTCCGCCACGCCGAGCCCTCCATCATCTCCGCCACCGGCCACGGCATCAACCTTTCTGCTAACACCGAAGCTGGTTTTGGCTGCTTGCCTGCAGGTATGGGGCCGGCACCCGACGGCGGCAGCCGCAGGCTGGACCTTTGCCAGCCGTGGGCGTTGGAGTTCCCGGAGAATGGGTACGGCGGACACAGCCCCCGGAGCATGCCGTTCACGGCGCTGCTGCTGCAACCGGCGGCCGATGAGACCGAGCAGAGGCGCCTGGAGGAGCAGGCGCTAAGGGGGTAGAAAATTAAAGGGTAGGGTTTGTAATTTTTAGTTTTTAAGTGCTTTTTTGTTATTTTTTTATTTTTGACTCATTTGTGCTGTGCTTATTTTTTAGATGCCTCATTTGGTTGCTTTATTAATGGAAAAAAATGTAAGATAAATGTAAAGTGTTTAGTAGTTGTGTTCATGATAAGACTCAAATGAAAAATAACCAAAGTGAGGTGCCTGTATTTTTAGAGTCCTGCAAATTTTTGACTCAAATGGGAATTTATGCCATTACAACATCTAAGCATATTATGTTAAGCCGAAAATCGAAGAAAAAAAAGAAATAAATTCAATGATAAAATATGGTGTAAAAACCGTTGTTCCTGCCGGATAGATATATACATCCATATGAAGGCAGCAGCTACCAGAGGAGCATGGGAAGCTAGTGTTTGTGCCTGAACTGCCACCACTTTTTCTTCTTCCTGCTAAATTCACCAGGAGGTGACTCTGCAGACACAAATATACTGTGGTAAATACACCATATGCATAGAAGGAGCTGAAGATTCTAAGGTGGTAATGTGTTCTTGGAACCGAAAATGACACAGCTATCAATGGTGATTGACACAAACTGCATTATATTACCTCCGTGTGGATAAATTGAGTTGTAGTGCACTTCGGCCCAAAAGCTCAGAAAGATGACTGCAAGATATACGAATAGTCTGAGCGGGCATATCACAAGTAACAGAAGACAAGGGAAGTCATGATAGTCCAAATTCAAGAGAGTTGGAATTCAAGCCAAAATGAGTTAGTTTGTTGAGTCCCTGGACAAATGAATTCGGTGAAAGAGAGAGGACAGGCGAGATGAAATAAGCAATGGTTGATGAACACAAATCCCATTCGGGAAATTTTGATGCAACAAACCAGCAGCTGAAAAGCGGAAACAAAATCCTCAAAGCTTACCTCGTTTTGACTTTTCATCCTTTGGAAGAATCTCAATATAGCAAGTGTCCTTGAATGAAGTTATTACGAATATCTTTACACCATACTGCAAGATCAAATTGTGTTGTAAGCAAGTTTGCACAATTCGGAACACATCTCAATCCACTAACACCAGCAATGCAGATTGGTATGCCATAGGACGAACTGCCAGCTAATACTCAAATCACATTATTCAATTTTTTTTCCCTAAACTGTAGATCTGGATATACACACTTTAATAGTAGCCATGGATAGCAAGATCAATAACAGTGCTCGGTATGATGCTATAGTGTAATTATATTATTGATCACAACTCAGTTCATCCATATGGCAATGTGTGATAAATTTAATTAGCAAGTGTAGACAAAATTTGATAAACCGCACGCATTAGCCTAAATTGGAAAAACAAAATACAGGGCACCTGTTTATTCAGTGAGTTGACAGGGTCCGTAAGTTCAATAAAGGGAGCAGGCATTTTTTGCTGGTCTATAAATAGCATGCATCTAATTTACAGCCAAAGAAATGCATTGAGAAGAACGTGAACAGGCGGCCAATGTTTAACATAATCAAGCAGAAATGATAATAAAAGCACCAGAAAGGAAGGAAGTTATCATAAACATACAGAGTCAGCTGCAGCCTGCAACGTTACATGATCTCCCCACTCGCCAACCCTATATAGAGCATTATAACATAAGCGAATAAGCAATACACCGAAATAATAGAATGAAGGATTTTAATAAACAAATAAAATAAATCAACAAAGAAATCAGGAAATGAAGGAAGAAAATACTTGGAAATTTTCTGCAAATATTCATTATATTCCATTGGAACATATCCCTCATAGTCTTCTGGATTGGCCTTGAGCTGAAACATATTTAAAAAAATAGCAATTCATAACTAGCTAGAAACTTGCAACTCATAGTTTTTTTGCACCCTGCAACTCATAGTTTTTTTGCACCCTGCTAACTTCTTGTAAACATTTGATTGTTTGATTTCTATACTATTTGGAGTGTATAATAATAATAATAATAATATTAAAAAGGAGTGTAGTTCCATTATGTTCACAAACCTGATTGACCACCTGTTGCCTTACAAACTTGTGATGCTCAGGCGAACGATAAAATTGATCAGATAAAGCACGAAACTGAAAAAGAAAGTATGTATGAGTAACAAGAGGCAAACGTGAAAAAACCACAGAATCCGAAACTGCCAAGCAGTCCAAATACGGTTATCAATAGATTTTCATTACCTGATCTTATATGCTGGACAATATTTTAGGAACAGAAAATATGCACGATATGCATAGTTGAAAATTTCTTAACATACATTGACATAATGACATCAATTCCTTACAAACACGCAAGTGACTATTTATTAAGTTCCTGTGGAACAAAACCTTTGGAGAATGTCATAATCATGAGCAGATTATCAATATATGGCACACTCATGCTACCCATGCTAAAGACATGACACACTCATGCTAACCCGCGCCAGTTCCAGTTCCAGTTCCATCCCTAATTAAATAACAAAAGGTGGCAGCAAAAACAAGTTAAACAACTAACCTGACAATTGCCATCTCCTTGGACCTTGCGCTCAACCAAATCATATACCTGCAGTCTAAAATACGGTATATATACATTAGAAATGTTATAGAGACAAAAAAAAAAGCATGATGATGAAATTGGCAGTACATATTTGGCTTATAAGACATGCCTTGAATAATTATTCACTAAAAAAAGTTGAAAGGAATGCATCATGACATGAAAACACAATGCAAAAAGATGCAGGCGGGCCAACAAAGATTTGTTTCTCATGCTACTAGTCATTCAACCAAATTATTACTATCACATCACCCAATTCTCAAGAAGAAATTCCTTGACCTTCGCTTCATCTAAAACAACTTAATCAATTAACTGAAACCAGAAGGGGTATTATATAACTTCAACTACAAAAAAGTAAAGAAAAGGGAAGGGATAAGAAAACACTCCATCTTCTTTCAGTCAGAGCAGTTTTAGTTTTTTTTTTTAAAGTTCATTTTCACATAAATTCTTTTTTTTTTAAATAACAAATGAAATAGTTTAGCCAGAGGCAACAGTATAAGTCTTGTATAATCAATGCCAAGAAACCTCTAACGAGGGGAAACTTCTGAAAATACGAGAGAGAGAGAAGAATCCATAAGAGAGGGTGATAATTGAAGGTCTTTCAGTTATTCAAGTTTGGATGGTTATTCTTGCTAGTTTAAAAAGAAATCAGCACACCAACACCTGCCCATATACCAAAGATGCGAGGAAATGTGTGCATCAAAGGTTAAGTGGGTCAGAATAACATTTCTTTCCATGGGATAGATTAGCACATAACTGTTGGCAGATTTAGTAATTACCTATCCAACAGTCTCTGATGATCTGAAGTGGCTTCATCAATTGAAGGTATTTCCCCGTTTATTCTAGGAACATGCTGCGAAATTCATTTATGTTAGAATGTGCATGAGATTAGGTTATGTACAAAAGTACATCATGTTTCCAAACATTCCCTAATCATGCATCAGGTACAGAAGACCCCCCTTAAAATTCTGACAGGACATACACATCTAAAGATGAATGTTTCAATTCAGTGTCAGTTTTTTCACCAGTCTTGTTTGTGGTTGCTCAGAACATGTACTCTAGACATGCTTATGCATGTATAATACATACAACTATCTAGGCTTGTAACTTTTAGATGTACATCAAATTGAAATTTGAAACGCACTTCCAAGTTCATTAACGAAATCCAATATGCAGCACAATAAGTTCTGCATTGGCTGTTTAAATACTTTACTAGTTCAGTCTCTTATATTCACAGCAGTAATGAATTTATGCACAGTAATAGTGGGGTTTTTTTCTGTGTTGAGAAAAGAATATTGGTTTTATGCACAATAATAATGATAGAATGGGAAAGCATGTATCCTATATTCAAATTTCACAATATAGTTTACCCCCTTTCCAATATCATTTTGCAAAAGCATAATGGTTCCCAAAAGCAATCAATCACTTACAGGCACAGGAACCATTTGATTTATCCTTTTCCCTAATTCTCCATCGATAGAAGAGTCATCTGTCAACTCAAGATAAGAGGAATAATCTTCATCATCAAATGACCTTTCACCAGGACTAGAACATGAAGAAGAGGGCTCATTATCATCAGCAACTTCATCAGATGCCTCATGAGCTACAAAAGTTGATAACAAAAAAAAGTAAGCAAGACAATAGAGTCACAACATTACTTGTAGGGTTAACACAAAAGTATTAGGTCAGAACCAGTCCAGTAATTTGTATAGGGTGCAACTATCCAATCCGCAGGAGGATGGGAGGAATGAAGTTGATCTTCCTCCGCGCATGAAGACTCGGTTGCCTCTTCAACTGCTAATCTTGAAAAATCCTGAATAGCCAGCTCTTGATTCAACTCATTGTTCCCCATGTAAACAAAGTTCCTATCACCGTAATGATATTCTCCCTGACACTGGTCATGATATATACACCCACTGCCCTGATTATTAAGAGCGCAGAAAGTAGTAGGACCAAAAAATGAATCAAAATCAAGAAAGCCGTTCCATCGGTTGCCGTGTTCTTGGTCTTGCTCAAATGTTGTCATCTTCTTTGACTTTTGAGTAAAAATCTGTTAACCGCAATACAATCAAAGTTACAATTTTTGTTTTAAAAATCATCATTGCAAATAAAAACAGATGCAGCCTATTTGGTCTTCACCAAATACATCAATCAATTCCCTCCTACAAATGAAGTCAAAATGATCCATAGCATAACTTATCCAAGTGCACCAAGTTTCCAAGGGTATCCCTGTGGGCTGTGGTAAACCCAAAGAAAAATTTAAAAAAAAAAAAAAAAACACTACGTATCACCTGAAAACTGGCAAGTAATACCTTACAGCATAGAATAGGAATGGTTTAAAAGTTCAAACAACCTACAATTTCTAAAGAGTATTTCTGCAAGTAAAGCCCTCAATAAAAAAAAAAAAAAAACAATGTAATTCATGCACGCCACCTATCTCTTAATATCACTAGTTTTGCTCACAGATAATTTCTGACATCCATAGAAGAGATATTGAGAAATTCACACCACCTGAAATACAGCATCACCCTGTTTAAAGCTTCCTACATCTTCTAAAGGAAGTCAAGATGAAAGTATTTGATTACAAAACCCATAAACTCCTCAACATAACACCAAAATCACAATTTCAGTTGCCAAAAGTAGAAAATATTCTTAAATTACACGCAGAGCGGCAGAGGAACCACAACGTCGACAAACAAGTACAGTATTTCTGTCTTTCTGACCTACCTCAGAAGAGCACGATGTGCAAATATTTCAATGGCAAAACATAGAAATTGCATAATATAATACCAAAACTACAAATTTCAGCTACCAAATCTAACAAAGTAGAAAGAGGAAAATCGAACAGCTACGGTCCTCGTCGTTCATAGAAACCCTAAGCAATCCACAAAAACGAAACTAATTATCCCCCGAAAAAACACCAAATCACATAGAAATAAATCCAGAACTGATCACTCCAATCCTTCTGAAGCTCGGCCTTGACGAAAATCTATTAGTCGACTATCCTTAGAGTGCGGCCAATTGAAAAGACAAACCGATGAATCGAACATTTTCCAATCAAACAATCAAGCGAATCCAAAAATTAAAGCCGTACGATCACTTCACGAACAGGCTAAAGAAGCAATCCAATCGAAAGAAACACGAAAACAAAGCATCAATTCACCTCACTGCCGACGATAGATGCTCGAATCACTCGAAGAACCCAACGATTTCATCCAGTGGAAGAGCGAGAAGATACGAACAATCAGAGATTTTGTGGGAGAGAGAAATCTGGGTGGTGGATTTGGGCGCGTTTATATACAGTTACTAGAAGCGCGTTCCATTCAGTGAACACAGGCCAGTGGACAGAGAGAAGCAATATGGACCGTCGATTTGAGAGAATCTTTTTAGATAAGCTGGAGATCCAACGGATCATATTGAGTGATCTGGGTAGTGGGACTGGGGTGAGAAGTACGGAACATTTTCCGGTGTTGAATGACGATTTTAGCCTCGAGTAACACTTAACACTTTAACAAGGGGAATATTAAAGTTGTAATTAGCGCCCCTTGTAAACTCCCTTTTTAACGCCGGGAAATCGAAAGGTTCAATCATGTGTAATTCCAAAGGCGCCGCATATCAAATCATTTTTTTTATTAGGTAAAAATTCGAAGTTCAGACAGGTCTTATAACAGACGAATTTGAAGGAAACACAATTTCGGATACGGAGTCGCCCTAAGCGCACCACCACGACTTCAGCTAGACCCGACAACAGACTCCTCGTCCCTCAACCAAGCAGAAGACCTCCTCAAAACAGCGGAAGTATAGCTGCAAACTGCTCGAACAAAATGCCAACAAGATTTCACCTACAAGAATAAAGTCGATCCCTTGCGGGATATAGTCAAACCCTTTCGGGAATTTTGGCAACCCTTTCGGGAAATTTGATCCTCCAAGACGAAATTGCCTCATATCAAATCATTAATTCTTCAACAACTCCATTCGTTTATTTTAATTGACTTTTCACTATTTAACCAGCACATATATTTTTATAGTAGATGATAAAAATTTCCTCTATTTCATAATAAAAGTTGTTTTACTTTTCTGTAAACATTTTAAAGAGGTAAGAACTCTATAAAATATTAATTTTTAACGAATTTGTTTTTATAAATTCATACTTATGACTAACAAGTATGAAATTATTAAAAAAAATAAAACAATAATATTTTATAGTGTTTTATCTCTTAAAAAGCGTGCACTAAAAGACAAATGACTTTTAATTTGGAATGGATGGAGTATATAAAATATCTATTTTTTAATAATTTTTTAATAATCTCATACTTATTAGTAATAACTAATAAGTATAATATTTTAGCATTAATAGTAATCTCGAAATTATTTAGTACAGTATAACACCATAGTTCCATTTATTACTCCGTATTTTTAAAGTCCATCTGATATTTCTTAACAATTTTTAAAGATTAATAATTAATTTTATTTGTTTTCATACTCATAGTATCAATATCAATCAATATATAATACTAAAACAGAGATGTGAAAATCCTATGTCCAATCAATTAATCCATGTCATACAGTTTCAAGATTGGGACCGGGTTTTTTTACACGTCAATTAATGAATGTCCAATCAATTTATCTACGTGTAATTTCAATAATTAAATTTAATTTTTAATATAAATATTCAACATCATATCTTAAGTGGTTACAAAATCTATCCTTTTACCTAGAATTATTTTAAATCTATCTTAAATTTAATTTTTTTCAATAGCGAAAAGACACGTACTTTTTTATTTTTCCTTTATTTTTAAAAGTTTTAAAATTATAATAAAATAGAATTTATTAAAACACCGCGCAATCGCGGGTAATAAGACTAGTAGTTCCAAAGGTAATACGAGTATTTCTGAGTTTTGCGGTTTAAAGGTGCATATTTATTTGATTGTTAGTAAAAAAAAGTATTGTGTGTTTTTTTTTTTTCGCAACTTGAGAATAAATTAATAATAAATTGATAAGTAGATACTATTGTTTACCACAGGATAAAAAAAAAAAAGATATTATTGTTTACCAATGTAAGTTGAAGACACTTTTTTAGTGCATGTAGAGGGTGTGGGATAAAAGGGAAACCGAATAGATGCTCTTTAGTTTTATTCTTAATTCAAGTTATACATATTTTTTATTAAGAAAAAAATTCAAGATCAAATAAACTTGAATCTCGAGAACTGATAATCAACACATATAATCGAAAGTAGAAAAGGTGCAAATACAAAGCGGAAATGCACTGTACAAAATACAAAATCACGCAAAACTAAATCTACCACATTAAAGACGTAGACTGTTTACGAAGTCAAATATCATCCTGAAATAAGCGGAAATGCTCTCTCCTTTTTCCCTTTCGTAGAGAATAGGGAAAAAAAAAAGAATAGGACAAAATGAAAGGGAATAATTTAGAGGAAGAAAGGAAAGGGAACTTTAATTAATTAAATGGGGGAGGTTGAAATTTTGATTTATTACTCAAAAACGTCATAAATTTGGTTGTATTAGCACAATGTACACTAAGTCACTAGCATAAGAATGCACAAGCATTCATTAAATTAAAATAAAATAAAACTTGACGACTTAGCTTGTGTCTATGAATTAACACCATTTAGGATAAAGTGCACAAACCCCACCTCATTTAGGTCAATTTGCACAAAATAGTAAATTTTCATTAAACCAAATGCAATAATGTAGTATCTAATCACTGTTTGCATGATTTGTTTACAGCATCTACCATATATACTACATTTTCAATATACACATAGATAGATAATGAGGAAATAAATGTTATATATATAAAGTATTTTATGTTTTTCATGACATTTTCAATTATAAATAAAATTAGGTGCAGATGGTGAATTATTGTAAACCAAGTATGAAAAATGATGGTTAATGCCATTTTGAAGATGGATCAGTGTGGTTTTATACAATATGACTAAATAAGGGCGGTTTTGTGCATTTATCCTAACTTAAAAGAGAAACTGTTCATCAATATATATTTTTCTCTTTTATTTAAATAGTTTTCTTTAATACGGTTTGCTAAGGTGTGTTTATCATATACGAATGCATGATAATGAAATCTTAAGGATTCCAAAAGGCATACATCAGCAATCAGCACACCCTAAAACCCAAGCCACATAAATTTGACTAAAAGAGACAAACAATTTTTTTAATTTTATATATATAAGGGATTTAACCTTTGAACATTTATTTTGGAATTAGCTACAAAGGTCGTTTCATATATATATGTGTATATATATAAAGCCCTTTTTGTGATCTTATACTTTGCAAAATGTATATATTATTTGTTTGAAGTTTGCTCTCCAACACAATAACACAAGAAAATTTATGTGTGAATCTTTTACTGCTTTTTGAAGTGTTAGAAAGGCAATTAGGCAAATGACCCATAGCTATAGGCAAAAGGTAACCAAGATTTTTGTACAAAGAATAAATCATTTTTAGGCAACTTAAAAAGATCTCAGAGGGCAACATTAGTTGGGCTTGGTTCAAATTTTTGTGCTTCAGCACTCCTGCAGTACTAAAAACTACAAATTGTTACATTCAACACCTCCAATAGCTTCGAATTCGAATCATCTACAGTTCGGGTCGTTTTGAGATTACAAGTGGTAGCCATGTCACATAGATGATGCACTGTCTAATACGTACTACTATCAAAAGCACAATAAGAGCATTCAAAATCTGTCACTGAACCATCAATTAGCTGAACAGAAATCACCCTAATAGAAACTGAAGAAGGGATATGCAAATCCACAAAGCTAATTGTGAAACTGAACTAAAATCGCCCTAATTGTGAAATGGGGTTTCTGCAGCTCAAAATTGGTCAAAACCCAAATCCTATTAAACATGGTAGAATCAAACCCAAATCTCTATTACCCACAATCTCAAACTGCAAATCAAATTGGGGAAACAAAAAGTAATCAGATCAAATTGAGGGAGAAAGCAAACCTCAAAACTCAGCTGAAGAAAGCAATTGCTGAAGTAGATGAGTTGAAGAGGAGAAATGAAAGGTCTAGTAAAACCTTTTCGGCCTTGTGCTTGCAAAATGGCTTTTGTTTTGTTTTGTATATTCCACATAGGGCTGTTATATGAGCTGAACAACTCTAGCTCGGCTTGAGATCGGCTCGAAAAAGCTCGACTCGAGCTCGTTAACTTGCCTAAACAAGCCGAGCATGAACATGATTTGAAGCTTGGTTGAAAACTCGGCTCGTTCGATTTAGGCTCGAATAGCTCGAATAATATGGAATTTCTAAAATTTTCTTTAAGATAATATGTTGTGACCAAGTAAAAGTACTTGAAGCTCGAAAAAAACTCGGCTCGAGCTCATTCATTTAATAAAAAAGCCGAGCTTGAACAAAAAAGAAAACTCGTTTAAAAATTGAGCTCGGCTCGGCTCGAGCTCGTTTAACAAATGAACAAGCTTGAACATGCCAAGCTCGGCTCGAATAACACCCCTAATTCCACAGCATAGGTTCTAGCAGCAACTATTCTGTTGGTGATTCTTGCAGAGTAGTTGCACAAACATATGTCGAAAGGTTTACATTACAGGGTGCCGGAACCTTTACTGCAAACCTGATATATGCGAGGACTGAAAAACATACAAGAATGACGAGTATGTTGTACAGGAAAGCTTTGAATCCGCATTCTTACTCAACTAACACTTACAGAACTGGTATAGGAATAAACACCATGACTAACAGCTTAGAAGGCTGAAATTCTCACAAGTAAAATGAATGCACTACTCAAGTTCTCAACATGAACATAAGAAATAAGTTACCCCAGAACAGACAATGAACATTCAATGATGGTATTACAAGTTTAAAAGAGTCTAAAATGTCATAGAACAAAATTCCTGACAATATAAGGTGGGGAAATAGTACGGCTATTTATACAAATACAATGACAATAGCAAATGTTATCTAAGAGACCATGAGATTTGAAATGACGAACCTGACATAGCAATCAACGAGAAGAACTGGTACTGCAGGTGTTTACCCCGTCTTTGCAGTCGTCTGTGAGGTCATTGAAAGTCTCAAGCTGCTTCTTGGCCCTCAGGAACACTTCTGTGTCGACAGATATCTTCATGTAACCATCAAACTCAACAGGGTTATTATTGATCTTGGCTGTCTCTGAGTACCACTCGCTGTTTGTGTCCCAAAGTTCCTTGTACTCGTCAAGAAAATGAGTGGTGTACTTGTCTTTTAAAGGGTCAAAGAATGATGTATCAGGCTCATCTGTTGAGATATAAAGATTCCTTCCCTCTTCAACCTTGTCACCCAGTTTGGATAGAAGGGCATCCGGTGAGGTATCCCTGTCAAGATTCGGCCACAAATCCTTGTTCCTTGCCTTTTCGCCTCTAATGACATGGACAGAGTCATAGTCCCACTTCAATCTTGATGCAATGGCAGAAACGATGTCCATCAGCCGCTTTGATTTCCACAAAAGATGCCATGGTCTTTGGATAACAGACTCAGCCTCCCCTTCGCACACTCTATACCAGTAATTGTCGGGTTCAACATTTCCAAACTTCCTCATGACCAATGTATCCCCGACATCCTTCAGTGTCATTGGTGTGGTCCTAAAATCTTCTACTACATGAAGCTTCAACCGATCTCTCTTGTGCCACTTTTTCCAATCTGCCCAGAACTGAACTTGGTCCAACACAGATGCTGAATCCTTCAAGTGCTCAAAATCAAAGTAATACCTGAAATCTTTCCCATCCTCGTTCTGATTGTTGTTCGAGTAGATGGATGACAGACAAAGAGTCAAATCCATAACCAACGTCCGGTTCAAATACTGAGCCTCTCCTAGGGCACATAAGAAGCTCCAAAGATACTGATTCATATCCTTGCACCTATCCCCTCCACCAGCATAGAACAAGTACTTCCCATCCTTGAATGATGACTCTGATTCAACTATGGGCAGGGAATCATTAACAGTCTCCCCAAAAACAGGCACAACAACTGCTGCATCCGTGCTCTCTGCTGCCTTCTCAAACACCTGTTGCCTCTTCTTCCTCTTCCTTGCATTAACGCCGGTATGGTACTCTCCGATACTTGTAACACTAAGAGTGCAATTTTCTGACCTTGAAATCACAAACCTCCTATAGTCCTTGTAAAACACGGCAGATTTTCCTTCCTTGGGCCGAAACCGCCAGGCCATATCACAAGTGCTATCATCCGAGCCACGAACCGGCTTGCCAAACCGATAGAAATGGATGTCGCTGAACTTCTCAATGGCAGCTCTCATCATCATATGGAAGACTTCTGGGTCAGTACACTCAATGGGCTTACCAATCTCGTTCTCACACTCGGAATTCGACGTGGTCTCGCCATTCTCATTAGGACCAGCGACATCAGTGATGTTTATGAAAGTAGCAAATGCAGTCTGATTGGAAGCCATAAAATCCTCCCCGGTCTTCACCACCGTGTTGTCAGATTTGAAAGTAGCATTCGAAGTCGAAACGAGGAAGCTGGTGATCTTATCCGAGGGATGGAAAAGCGGATCCTCGGGCTCATAGGTGGCCGCGATAATGGTGAAGATCAAGACTCCAACAACAAACATTGTGAAACAGAGATTGCCAATCATAGCCAGAGCATGTTGCCCCAAATTCTCGGGCCTCAGATTCGCTGTTCTCAGAAGCTGCGACCGTCCAAACATCTTTGCAGTTTGCAAAACCACAAGTAGCTAACCCTAATTCTGTCAATAAAGCCAGAAATGGAAACTACGATTCAATCGAATAAAACGGGAATGCATAATCAATACACAAATTTAAAAAAACTACACGAAAAAGCACAGAAATACAGAATGAGTTAGCAAATTATAGTTGTTCAGATCTATGGATCAGGAACGGGAATCAAGCACAGAAACTCCTAATTAAATCAAACAAAGGTAGCTAAGAGGAAGCAACGAACAATTACAATTAAATCACCGACAAGAGATGCTATAAAGGGAGATCTAGAGCAGCAGATAATGAAGAAGCAAGACATGTAGATGAAAATAGGGTTTAAGAAGAGATTGATTGAAGCTACCTGTAGCAAATGAAGCTCAAAAACCAGGCATTCGTTAGGGATTGGGCTCCAATTTCTCGGCCTCTGTAGTCGCCGTGCGGTGGCGTTGAGCTGAGCTCAGTACGGAGGTGCTTGATGCTACTCTCTCTGATCTCTACTCGTTGGAGTATCAGATTTGCTTTCAATGGCCAAAGTCTTTTTCTTTTTTTTTTTTTTGGAAATATTTGGGGACAGTTCCCACCGACACAAGAATTAAATAAAAAAAAAACATTCAAAGGACGGTTCGTCTCTGGATGATAATCGTAGTACCGGTGGAGTGGTTATCAGAGACTGACAAGGACACCCAATAGACCAATAATACACATAGGTTATAAACAATTGGGTATTTTAAAACCGTGAAACTTGGGATACAATTTGCCTTACAACTACATATTGATAAAATCCATATTAAAGGAGATTCCAACATAATTATTAACCATCTAAACAACAAGTCGAAATGCCTATGAGAAATCGAACTCATCTTGTCAGACGTACAATTTCTCCTATCAATTATGAAAGATATTTCTTTCATTCATGTACCCCGTCTTGACAAGGGTGGCTGATAAGGTTGCACACCTTTGCCACTCTGTCAGGGGTATTGATATTTGCAACAATTCCGGTTTTACACACCTTATCCGCAAGGATATGCTTTCGGATATAGCGGACTCACCCGAATTTTTTCCTAATTAAAAAAATATATATAAACAAAAAAAAAAAAGCGTTTCCATCGGCCTCTCGAAAATCTGATTTGTTTGATCTCGAATCTTATCCCTATTTACCTTGTTTTTTTAGTTTTAATTACTGTTATTCTCGATTTACCTGACAAAGGTGATGTTAGATATTTCGAATGCTCATCTAGTTCAAAAATTTTCTGCTGTTTCATCACTCCTACATTCAACACCTCGAACTCGAATAGCTTCGAATTCAGATCATCTACAGTTCAAGTTGTTTTAAGTTACAAGTGTAGCCATGTCTCTCTATATTATCTACCGAAATCCGCTGGTTTCATCACCTATATATCCAGGTACTCGACATTACACGATGATGCATTGATGCTCATCAGCTCTTCTCCAAGCCAGTGTATGAATCAACAGCTGATATTACATGTGAAGGACTTATACAACTTACAAACACAACAATATCATGAATCAAATTCAGCAAGTTTTGAGTAGTTTCGGCCTCCAAATACACGGAAAGCATCTGCCTTCGCCGCTCAAGAACTCCACGAATCTCCTCCTCTTGCCATTGTTCTCTTCGGGAGCTTGTTCGTCTCCCGGGTTCCTTATTATCACTTTTGGGTCTCCCAAGTCAGTTGATGACTCAATGAGATCGGTTATCATCTGCAAGACCTCACTCATCTTTGGCCGCGCCTTGTAATGAGTGGTCAAGCACCGGTTTGCGATGAGAGAGAGCTTGTGAGCAGATTTCATGGGGTAGTTCTTCCCAAGCCTTGGATCCACAATGAGTTCAAACTTCTTCCTGTTGGACAGATAGGGCTTCACCCACTGCAGGAGCTTCTGCTCGCTCCTGGGCCGGTTTTTGTCTATGGGCCTCCGGCCTGTGATGAGTTCGTAGAGGAAGACACCATAGCTCCATACGTCGCTCTTGGCAGTGAGCCGTCCTGTTCGGATGTACTCAGGGGCAGCGTATCCGAAGGTACCTACCACCTAAGGGAGAGCTAGATTTGTCAGATAAAATCTTACAGAAGCTTTGTTTAGCAGCTTATGTTTTAAGCACATACCGCAGTGGAGACATGGGTCTCTCCCTCGAGAGGGCCGAACCTAGCAAATCCAAAATCCGATAGCTTGGCTTTCCACTGCTCATCTAGGAGTATATTTGAAGACTTGAAGTCCCGGAAAATAATCTGAAACAAGCAGGGTACTGCTATCAGAAAAAGACGCTAGGAGATACGTTTAGCAGTTAGCTTAATCATGAATCATAGAATAGTTTTTTGACTTCACCTGGAAGTCCATCCCTTCGTGGAGATAAGCTAAGCCGCGGGCAGCATCTTGGGCTATTCTGAGTCTCATGGACCATGACAGGATTGTTCGTGAGCGAGGGGACAAGTGATCCTCCACGCTTCCATGGGTCATGTACTCGTAAATCAACAGCCTTTGAATTCCTCTTTCGTCGTCATCAGCACAATAACCCAGCAACTTGACCAGGTTTGGATGCTCAATCACACCAAGCAGATTCACTTCTGTCACCCATTCTTTGTGCCCCTAAAAGACGGAGACAGAGATCAATCAACCTATTAATATTCAGCAATTTTCGGCTTCTCTGAAACGAGGATTACAAAAGTCACAAATTACACAGGGTATGTTGATTCCGAAAGTTCAAATTTGATGATGTAGCACTAAAACAGAACATATTGAACTAACATTCGTCGCAAAGTTCTACTCTACAAACTGCTCTTTCAAGACGGCAGAAATTGGAGACGTTTATTCACAATTGACAAAACAAGCAATGCCAAAGAAGGAAGTATGACAGGAATTCTTGCCTGCAAGCCTCTTTTGCCAAGCTGTTTGATCGCGACATCTTGCTTAACAGGCGGGTCCTCTGAACCCTTAATCACGCCCTTATAAACACACCCAAATCCGCCCTCTCCAAGCCTCCCAGATCGGCTAAAGCCTTTAGTAGCACTCTTTACTTCCTGAAATGTAAACACTCTAAGGTTGCTGGATCTCTGTGACATGCTAGCAAAGGCATTTCTAGCCGAGGACTCTGTGCTCGTATCAGAAACAGCCTGAGAGTTCAGCTCAGACCCGGTGTTGAAGTCAGCATCTGCTAGTGTGGAGTCCGATGACAGAAATGATATTGATTTCGTGTTCTTTGCTACGTCCTTCTTTACTCCGCTCTGGAATAGCAAACAGCCCATGTCACCACCCTAACTCGAAGGCTGAAGAGCCACGGATGAACCAAAAGCAATGCATAGACCAGAAATTGAGTTTTCACATAATCAAAATCTCTCCAGAAAAGGGGGGAAACATATCATATAGATGATGAACAATTACATTATTTAAAGAAGTTGCTAAAATAAGAAACAAGCAATAACTTGACACTGAGAATTTGAATCAGTAAGAACCCTAAACTTTCAAGATCACTGAACAATCATCATCTTTTAACAGAATGGAATCTGAAGAAGGAATATGCAAATTCACAAAGCTAACACTAATGATAACCTATCAGCTGATCTTGACTGAACCAATGCCTAAAAACCCTAATTGTGAAATTGGGTTTCTGCAGCTGAAAAAACAGTCAATTCCAATTTCAACATACACAAACACACCCAAATCCAATTAAACATGGTAGAATCAAACCCAAATCTCAATTACTCGCAATCTCAAACTGCAACTAAAATTGGGGGAAACCTGAAAGTAATCAAATCAAACCCAATTGAAGCAGTATTCAAATAGAGAGGGAGAAAGCAAACCTCAAAACTCAAATAAAGAAAGCAATTGCAGTAGTAGATGGGGTTGAAGAAGAGAAATCAAAGGTCTAGTAAAACCCCTTCGGCCTTTCCGGTGATAAAACTCAACTACCCAGAAGCAACGAACAGCGAATTTGCTTTACAAATCGGCACGGAAACAGGAAGTCTACACACGCCAGCTACAAAAGTCAGTTAAATTATCATTGTAAAGTATTTAAAGCCACCATGGATTGAGCAAAGGGGAGATCAAATTATTGTGGGCTCCACGGTCCACAGTGCGAAGGAGTGGGACCCACTTGCTAAGCTCGGATCGGACCAAGTCCTCGTCGTCTAATCGTCCAACCAAAAAAATTGCTTCCTTTATCGTCGGAAAATTCCACGCGGTTGCTCAGAAAGTTCCAATTTTCACTTCACTGACATGGCCACGCGTATTGAAGAAGATGCTTGTTTAGTAGGTACTGTAAAATTTAAACTAGATTGTAAAAAGGTCTAGTAGCTACTGTAAAATTTAAACTATGTGTGTTTGGCAGTAGATTGTAAAAAGTAGATTTTGTCTAGATTATGTAGATTTTGTAGGTTATGGGTTTTTTTTGTAGATTATGGAGATTTCAAAGATTATGTTTTTTGGGGAACGAAAATCTCATTAAAAGCTTTAAAGGTGTTTGGTGTGGGTAAAATTTGTAAGGGGTTTATGTGAGGGAAAAGTCCATATTGCCCTTCAAACTACCCTCCCCCTACCCTTGTCCTTAGCCACGAACACAACCTCCCTTGCAACCGACACTAGTCCGAGGGATTATCCTGTGCACCCTTCTCATACTCGAGTGTAATGGGACCAAAGACCTCCCCCTTTCCGGTCACCTTTGCCGGCCGCCGGTCCTCCGATAGAGGCGGAAATTGTTCATTGATGTTGTCTACGACATGATGAAAAGAAAACGATGAAAGTGTAGTGGATGAATATAACGTACGCTGCGTTAAATTAGATAAACTGTTTAAGGTACAACAGTTGGTTACATGCACCATTGCAAAAGGGTGCAACAACACTCGGCTTACAAAGAGGGGTAATCATGCCGAGGTTGCACAAACATTGTTCCTGCATCCGAGGCCCCGAAATGCACAAAATGGGGGCCCAAATCCACAGTTTCGTTAATACAACAGTTGGAAATCTTAACAAAAAGAGGGAAACAACAGCATGTAGCGGCTTGATGTCCTACGGGTGGGCGACCAGAGGCAGTATAATCACCAGCATGCCAAGAATAATCCAGCCCAGGAGCCTGACCAGGCAGGAGAGCCTCTGAGCCCGGAGCTGGTCGCTTGCGTGGTCCACCCAACGGCCACACATGAAGGAGCACAGCTCGGCCACCCTCTTGACGAGATGTTCATTGCGCGCCTCAGAGGCGTCGAGGCTGTTGGTCAAGGCGGCGTTGTGGTCCCTCGCCTCCTGCAGCTGGTAGTTGGCAGCGTCGAGAGCGTTCTCCCTGACTGCGTCTTGTGCCAGGAGGCCCCGGATCTTTTCGCGCAGCTCCTTCATTTCGTCTTTAGCGTAGGCCCAAAGTGCATTATCCTCCTTCACGTCCTCGGGGTCAAGGGTCTCGGAGTCAGAGTCGTCGTCATGTCATCGCCTTCTACGACTGGACTGGCCTTGCTTGTACGTCGACCTCAGCCACGGGTACTTCCGAGGGTCACCGCTAGCGTAGTTGCGGTCACTGTCCGAGTCAGTCTCGGACTCAGTGTCAGAGTGAGGCCACATTTTTCCTACGTAGACATAGGAAGCATATTGTCGAAATCAGAATAAGCTCAACCATTAACAAATGCAAATACTATGAACAAATGCAAAAGACCATGAACAAATGCAAAAGACCATGAACAAATGTCAATTCAGAATCAAGCATGATCACCCAAACAAAATGAAGGATGAAAGTAGCCATGATCAGTTCATTGTAAATCGACACAGCAGTCATCACCCAATCAACAACAACAACAAACAACACATGTGATGGACAATTGCAAGCAGTGATCAGCACATCAATGAGATTATGTTAATTCCTCTGTTTTCGAAAACATTCACAATCACCAGGAAGATCCTGGTTGACAGGGGATGCAAATCAACATGTTTGAAAGAGAGGGAAAAAAATAAGATCGGAAATAAGCAATGCACACACAAGGAATGACAGAATACAGAAGCAATCGATTTATGCCAACATCCGAACGCCAAACACTGATTTCAACCACACACTGCATATTTCAGGAGATGAATGACAACATATAGCGAAATATCTAATTCCATGCAGATAAGTTGTATCTGACTCAATGATACTTTAGAATAGATTGTACAGAAAATAAAAAAATTCGTAGAAGCTGTGACAGATCAGTTTTAAATCATGATATCATTTTCAATCAGGATAGCATTGTGAATCTGTGACAGATCAGTGCAATATATTGTTATTATTCATTATAAAAAATCATGATAGCATTTGATCCATTGATCAGTGTGGATGTATAAAGAAAACCATGGTATGTTGACCACTATCTGTTTGTATGTTCTTGTGATATTAGCCATGGCCGAGTAGTGTATAGCGCCTCATTTTTCTTCCTCAAGTTCAACCAAACCCCCAAATCTGCTTGATGTACAGGTTTTGAATCCCTCAAACACACTAATCGCATACACAGATGGGAGCATGAACAATCAAGGGAGAAGAAATTGGAACCGAATTAACACAAATTAACAAACATAAAACCCCCAAATCGAAACAATAAGCAAAAACCCCCAAATTTCTTCCAGCCAAACCCTACAAATCGAAAGAATAAGGAAAACCCCAAATCGGTTGGAACAAAAAACCTAAAATTTGTTCCACCGAAACCCTACAAACCACATAAACCTCCAAATCGAAAGCGTAGCCACCCACATTCCCACCGAAACCCTAGAAATCTCGACGTCGTGGAATAACGAGCTGACGTAGGGGGTTTCCAGTGTAATGGGGCCGCCGGTGAACCGCATTGAACAGGAGAGGAGGGCAGTGACGTACCTTTCGCGACGAGGAGGAGAAGCCTGAGCAGAGTCGCCGATGTGGAGAAATTGGAAGGAGAGAGGCGAGACGAGGGGCAAAAATGGATTGAGAAATCCGAAAGCTCCTCCTAATCTCCGAAATCTTGGTACCCCAAGATTTCATTTTGAGCGTTTTGCAATCTACCGTAATCTCACCAAAAGCTTGAAAAGCTTCCGCCAGATCTTCCGCCAAACACCTCCTGATGAGCTTTCGGTTTTTTTTTAAATCTCGAAAAGCTTGAAAAGC
The DNA here is from genome assembly GCA_963922045.1 of Persicaria maculosa. Lineage (NCBI taxonomy): Eukaryota > Viridiplantae > Streptophyta > Magnoliopsida > Caryophyllales > Polygonaceae > Persicaria > Persicaria maculosa. The sequence goes on from OY998252.1 coordinate 1,348,683, forward strand.
TTGCGCCAAACACAACCTAAATATAGGAAAACTATGGGGTTTCATTATCTGGAAAATCTTGATACTACTCCCTTCGATTAACTTTAATAAATATTTTAGTTGCAAAATTTGATCAATTTTATATGTCAATTTAAGTTATAAAATTTATAGTTGGAATTTCTCATAAAAAACGCTCTCTTCCGAGGGCTTGAGAAAACCCCCTTTTTGGGGCTGGATAACTCCGTCGCCGTCCTCCTCTCCTCGGAAACTGAACACCATCTCTTCGGAGGCTAGCAATCCCTCTTCGGAGGCCAAACACCGCCTCTTCGGAGTCTGACAATCCCTCTTCGGAGGCCAAACACCACCTCTTCGGAGGCCCAACACCACCTCTTCGGAGGCCGATAATCCACCTTGCAAAACCGAGAGCTGTTGGCCTACCCACCCTCTCCGCCTCCCTCCTGGTCATTCTGCCACCCCGTCTATTCACTCCGTTTGAGTCGAATCTGTTCACCGGTGTTGAAATCACCGCCACTGGCGCTCTCGTGCGCCGCTTCTCTCTTGGCGGTGGCGCCGCCTTGTTGTGGCTGGTCCCCTACCTGGATCCCGATCTGGATATTTCATGCCTCCTTTCCGCAAATCCCATATTGGAGGTATTCCTCCTTCCTTGGTTGTGAACACTCCTTCAGAGCCTAATCCATGCCCGATTGTTTGGTTCGCCTCAATCGGTGCTCCTAATTTCAAATCGATTCCCCTTCTCCCCGATCTATATCCCCAATTTGTGTCCTAATCTCCGCCTACGCTGTGCCCTCGTCCGCCGTTGTTGTCGTCGGCGTTGGCCCTCACCTCGATCCGCCTCTTGTTGATCTGCTCTTGGCCGGAGTTTTGTCATCTTCTTCTCGGATTATCGAATCCTCGCGGCGGCCATCTTCGATCTGTCGCCACCGCCGCCTGTAACTATGGTTTTCCAGTTTCCACATCTCCCCGCTTTGGCGTTGAGGAGGAACAAAAAAAAATAAAAAAATAAAAAATATTGATCCTTGCGCTGCAAGGATTGGTAAACCAAAAAAGAAAAGAAAAAGGACTCCTTGCGTTGCAAGATTGGGAAAAATGATTTTGTGTATTTATTCGGATTTTATATATGTATTTATTCGGATTTTCTTTTGTCATACGTATATAAAATTCCAAAAAAAAAAATCCGAAAGGGTTTGAGTAAATCCACCCGAAAGGGTTTGAGTAAACCCCGTAAGGGCTTGACGATATTTTTATAGGTGAGGAAATTCCGAATTGGATCCGTAGTGTTTGGCAGGTTGCCGAATTGCTTGGTGGTGCGATGGTGAGGCTTTCGTGGCTAGCAGTTTTAGAGCGGTGTTTTCTTCTTATTTGTCGACGTGCGAGAGGTCGTGGACGTGATCGAGACCTGATGGCTCATTGACAGAGTCCAAATCTGAGGTTTCCACTTAGTTCCCCAGCTATCCCTGCGTTGCCTCTACCAACTGATGGATGAGTTGTCTCACACTGCCGGTTCTTTCATCATTTGCTAGTCTTTGCCTTTATTTGCACTCTTGTAATTTTCCGGCTCTGCCTTATTGTTGGTTTATGTCTTTAGCTTATTTTGACGGTTTATCCGTCGCCGAGTTTTTCGGCCTATCGACCCCCGGGCCTGTCCGGGCGTCGAATTCTTACTTAATCAAAAAAAAAAAAAGTTATAAAATTTGATCAATTTCAACGTTCATTTTACGGTTTTTAATCAAATAATTACAAGGTAAAGTTACAAGATTTTTTTATTTTAACTTTTTTTTTATCAGCAAACTTTGTTTAATCGGAAATTTCGCCTATTGCCCCTGAGGTAAGGGCTTTTTCGCGAGGTGTACCAAAGTTTGTCATATTTCGCCCGGTACCCCTGAACTTTGGTTTTATTTCGCCGCGTGCCCTTCCATTAAAACCATTAACATTTTGATTAGGTTTTAGCAGAGACCCGATAAAAAAGAAGAAGAAGGTGTTAGCAGAGGCTGTCGAATGGCGATTCAAGAGGGAGGCGAATGGTGATTAAAGAGAGAGAGAGTGGCAAGGAGGGAGCCAGAGAATGATTCCGGAAGATCTTATGCCAATGAGGACAGATTGGGTGACAGTGACGACAATTTCCCAAAGGTAAGTTTCCCCGTCTCAATTTCGGCGATTTAGGGTTTGGGGATTTAGGGATTCTATACCCCAAAATTAGATATCAATTTGGGTGTCTTGTGTAAAATCATTTGATTATTGAGTAGGTTGATCAAAGGGTATAATAGTGTGCACATAAATCATCTGAGCAAGCTTATAAGCCCCAAAATTTGTCATTGAATGGGATTGGGATTGGCATTGGCATTATCTATTTGATAGAAACTTACCTTTGAATGAGATTGGGATTGGCATTGGCATTATATTTGAATGAGATTGAGATTGACAAGTAGCCTATTAGCTTAATTGGTAAAGCTATGTGTTTGCACATAATGATGTGGGTTCGACTCCCACATAGGCTTATGAGTTCTGGTATTGTAACTTGCTCTAAACTTTCATAGCAAAGGATTCACAGTTTATGCTGTTTTCTCGCCTTTTTTCTTTGGTTTAGTTAGGATGGTTGACCCCTTCTGATTAGGTCCTTTTTCTGATTATTTTTGGTCCTCCAGTATTAGTTTGCATCTGTTATATTGGTGGCATACGTGATTAGTGAGACTATAATGTTGTCAAATTTTGACGAGCTATGATGTGATTATTGAGGCTGTATAATAGATGAGTGCCCTTATTAGTGTAATTTGCAACTTTAGAGGAGAGTAAATCATTTACTACCCACCTATAAAAGCATTAGAATTTACATCCCACTAATAAGCTAAACAAACAAGATCAATCTAATAATGTAATTTAAATCCCACTATAGCTTGAGATGCTGCTAAATCTCACTTGATAGAGATGAAACATGTACCATGACAACAATTTACTTGTTACGTAAGAAGAAAAATAATTTGCACCTCAGTTTTAGGATTCCTAGTTACTAATAGAAGCCTTACAGTTAAAAGAAAATCCATGAAAACCAACCTCAATCATACTTGTTCTTGAACTTAAAATAGGCACTAGATCATCAGATAATATAATATTTTCATTTTTCAAAATTCAATAGCAACTACGAACATGTGAGATTATGGAAGAAGTGAGATTATAGAGTTAGTTCCAAAATTCAGTAGGAACTAAGAACGCCTAAGAAATTCTAATAGACCAAAATCCATTAGTGTAAAATCCATTGTCAAGAATGGATGAAGAATTCAATAAGCCTATGTGGGATTCGAACCCACGTCCTTGTGCATGAGCACAATGCTCTCCCATTTGAGCTAATAGACCAAAAGCAACACACATACTATTAGAAATAGAATTCATAAAAAGAATTTCAAAAATCGAAATTTCAAATAGAATTAGAAGCTTTAGATTGAAATAGAATTAGAAATTTTGGATAAACATAGAATTACATAACTCAAATTTCAGAACTGAAATTTCAGTAACAGAATAGTCTCGACTCTTGAATTGAAATTTCGGTGCTTCTCAACAATAATTACAGAAGTGGATTTTCAGTAACCGAATTAAAGAACTAAATTACAGATTTATAGATGTTGAATTACATAACTGAATTATACTAGTGGATTTTTGAATAAAATTACAGAGCTGAATTGCATAAAATGTGAAACATAATCAAGGCAACTAAATTAGCTAAACTGAATTTTAGAACAAAATTTAAAAACAACATTTAACTCATATAAATCCAATAATAGGTACTATAACATTTGCATATCTGGTTAGAATGGTGAATGACAAACATACATGCATACAACACACAAGAATACAAGCCAAAAGTTGATTTCCCTAATAGTTCACTATCGTTCCAAAATATTGTTCCAATCATAATTAGAATATATGGGTGCATGAATATTTAGGGAATCAGAACCCTGAAGTAAAATGGGTTCCCTTCTGGTAGTCAGAAAAATGCTTGAACCCAGCACTAATGTAACTAAGGTAATAATGGCTTCAACATTTTCACCCAATGTTCCACAAGAAGTTCTGTTGATGGATACAGAGAAATCACAAAGTTGCTTCTAATAATTATCTCCTTTACACATGCTCTGTATTTGTGCAACTTATACAAACATAACCTCTTTAATGAGTCAAAAGTGCCTACTTATCAGCATAAAAGTTGTGAGGATTTCCATCTTCCTTTTATACTAGTCCTTTTTCCTTCAATTTGAATGTTCAAAACAACGAAATGGATGTGGAAATATCCTTTGAAAAAGCAAAGGAACTCGGCAAAGCCATTACATACTATCTGTTAAGCACTATGTCATACACTTCAGGCAAGCCAACGAAGCAAAAGTGCTACGACGTAAGCGCCCACCCTGATAAATTATATGATTAATACTGTGGGTACCTAATAATTTAGAAGGGATTCGAAATCAAATATATACCACAAAATTAGACACCTTCAAATCCATAAAACCAACCAACAAACTCAAATTTGAAGATCCTACCATGATAAATCCCTCAAAAATCCCAAATCGAAAAACCTAAATCCTAAAATTGTAGATCCCTAAAGTTAAAATTGAAAGGAGAGACTTATCTCAAGGGCAATGGCTGGTGTATGCGGCATCCTCCCTCTTAGCGTAGGGCAATCTCAGGCGATGAGTCTGGCTCCAGAGTCCAAGCGTTCTCTCTCCCGGTGTCAATGGTGTCGACTGTCGAAGGCTAGCTCTCCAGTCGGGTCTTTCTTTTCTTTCTGTCAATGGGTTTTTAATTTTCTGGTCTCTCTTCAATCTTCATCTAACTTTAACTCCGTCATAACGTTTTTTCATAAAAAGCCAGCTAAGGGTATCTGGCGAAAATTTTGAAAACCTCAGGGGTATTTGGTGAAATAATCCAAAGTTTCGTACACCTTGCGAATTTGACTTAACCTGGAGGGCACCAGGCGAAAAATCCGTCGTTTAATTGACTACATTTCTCAAATTATTCATTAAATAACTAAAAAAAAGTACTAAGTGAACATTTAATAAATATATGTAATCATTAGAACCCTAAAAAACTTCTATAGCCGCCGCCTCCTCCATGTGAGCAGTGCTCCTCCGGCTTTCCGGCCGGCCTCCACCCACACACCCCCAAACTCCTTCACCACCACCTCTCAAAACAACCCCAAAATCTACCAAACCCTTAATTTTTTTTTATTTTTGCAGATTGCCACCGCCGCCGTCGACTCCACGCCGCTGCTGCTGGGCCTCCTCCGTCGACCTTCCCCCACGGACTCTGGCTATCTAGACCACCACCACAGAGGGTGGCTCCCGATCTAGCCTTCTTGGTTCGTGGGTCTTAGGGGCGGTCCTCACTCGGCCTCGTCTTCGTCGGCTCCCTGGGCTCTCTGCCACCCTCTCCGTCCACATCCTCCGACGTCTTCTTGGTGGTTGTCGTCTTGTCTCCACCTTTAGATTGTCGGAGTCCGACCCCACACCACCAACCTTCTCCTCCACCACCGTATGGTGGCCAGCCGACGCCGCCCGTTCTCCTTGCTTTTTTCCGGCTTGGGCGGGTTATGTCCTCACTGGTTCCCAACCCCTGCTCCTCCGATTTCACATAACCCCACCAGATTTACCTCTCCACCTTGAAACCCCATATCTCAAAATCAAACCCCTGCTCCAACCGGAAAACTCTACATGCAACCCCAAATCTCAAAACAAATATCATTTTACCCCCAAATCCACAACATCAAAGTAACCCAAATCTAATTTTATCCCACATCTCCCCTCTTCTTACAAGATTGATAAACCCATTAAATATCAAAACCCACAAAATTGAAAAAACCCAAAGTTGTCTGTTGATGGTGCTTAGATTTACGACTCTTGAGTCTAGATCCGGCATCACCACCATCTAGAATTATACAACCTCAGATCTCAAATTTTCGAAACTGAGCCACCACATGCAACAATGCTGCTGAGCGAGCTTGCTCGTTGCCGTAGCGGGATCCAATCCGCAATCATCACTGCTTGCCTACTATAATTTTCATGTTTTTTTTAAATTTAAAGTTATCTTATTGTAATTTTAAGTTTAAGTAAATTTTTTTTTACTGGCGACCCTCTGTGTAGGGTTCATCAAGCCATCTTTCGATGGCTTCAAGATCACTTAGTCGATCTACTTCTTGCCTACTGTAAAAAAAAAAAATATATGTAATCATTAAAATACATAAATGAATTGATATTTTTTTTAAACATATGCTAAGTCTAAAACATACTATTATCAAGTCAAACAACGTGATAATTAGTTGTATTAATATTCAGCTCATTTAGAAATAACAAAATACTCCCTCCGTTAAGAAAAACATGTCGTTTTAGGAGGAAAATCTTGTTAAGAAAAACATGTCGTTTTAGGTATTTTGGTGTTTACTTTCCAAAATTACCCTTGTCTTGATTAGATGTTTGTTAGTTGTAGTTTTCAATAAAGTGAAAAAGTAAAGTAATAATTAGGGGTATAAGTGTATTTTTGTTTGCCTTTATTTGCTTTCTTAAAAAATGTGCAAATGTCTAAAACGACATGTTTTAATTAACGGATGGAGTATTAATTATGTGACATTATTCCTTATTTTTCATCGATGAACCTAAATAATATGAATAAATTATAAAGTTCATTCATGTTATTTAGAGGAAATTAGGTTCTTAATTGATTAAGAATAAGATTTTAAAAAAAAATCAATTCCTAACTAGTGTGGGTGTTTGTTGTGAAGTATATATTGTACTGAATTAGTTGGTAAAGATGATATATACCTATACGTAATGATTAATAAGTCATGAGTTCGAATCAATCACGTAGGGGGCTTGTTGTTAAGCCTTAGCATGATCGCCATTTATAGTCGATTTCTTTGCTACATCGACTTAGCGTGTGTTTGGTAAGAGATTGTGGGGGGATTGTGGGGATTATTTCAGAATACAAAACAGATTGAGGAGGGGGGAAGGGTGTTCGGCAGGCGGATTGTGTACAATCTGGGATGGAGATTGAGGAGCTTTCATGGGATTCTTTCACAATCTACTCCCCCCAAGATTGTGGAGATTGTGGATGGATTTATGTATGTGAGATCCCCATTTGCCCTTCCCCATTCCAGATCTGAGACGGCCGCACGAGGAGAGAGAAGAGAGAACTCTGAGCGCCGGCAGCTGTCACGGAGCGCCGGCAGCTGTCGATCCTCGTCCCCGGATATCGCCAGCCTATGGGGCTCCTCCTTCCTCCGCAAGATCCTCAACTCCGTCCGCTGCGGCGTCAGTTCCTCTTCCCGTCGCCGCCGCTCCTCCGGCGTCACTCCCGACCACCTCCATTCCTGTCCCTCTAAACGGCTGCCGGATTCCTAATCCGGATCCGTGAAGCTCTCGGATCTCTTCAGGCGATCCTCGCAGTTCGAACCGGAGGATTTCATCGCAGGAGGCGGGGGAGCGGATGGGGAGAAGACGGCGATGAAGGTGGTTAAGTATGAAGAAATTGGGTGCCTACATTGTGTTTGTCAATTTGATCAATGGATGCCTACATTGTGTTTGTTTCTTGTTCTATATGAAGAAATTGGGTGTTCAAAGGTTTGGTAGAAGGCAGATAAAAGTACAATTAATGGTGAAAGCGATGTTTCCATCTCCAGCTGTTGACTAGGGGGACACTGGTAGAATGTGTGGTTAATTTTCAGCAATTGCATTTTCATGATTTATGATGTTTGATTGGGAAGAAGGAAAGAACATTCTCTTTTAAGTCTCAGTTTAATAACTTATTTTGTATGAACTGTTACTTGTTGATTGGGATCAAGAGTTTTTTGGGGAGAGAAATTTATGAGAATTAAGAACAGATTCCAGTGTGAGTTTGCTGAATTCTTGGAAATTTTGTTGGCATTGGTCCAGGAACAAAGCGGCAATTGTTCAAGCAGGTGCAGTTCATATGATGCTCAAGACGATTACATCCTCCAATGGATCTCCAGATTCATCTGTTTCTGAAGCCATTGTTGCCAATTTCCTTGCTCTGAGTGCATCTGATTTGAATAAATCGATCATTGGATCCTCGGGTGCGATCCCCTTCCTAGTCAGTATCCTGAAGGAATCCGAAGGAGAATATAGTTTCCAAGCGAAACAGGACTCCCTGAAAGCTCTCTATAATCTGTCAATACTCCCGTCAAACGTTCCAATGATCATTGAAACTGACTTGGTTGGATTCCTCATGAGCGTCCTGGGTGATATGGAAGTCAGCGAGCGAATCCTAGCGATACTGAGCAATGTGGTAGCGGTCCCGGAAGGCAGAAGGGCTCTTAGCGTCGTTCCTGATGCATTTCCAATACTAATCGACATATTGGATTGGAACGACTCGCAAGGATGCCAGGATAAGGCGCCGGCAGCTGTCGATCCTCGTCCCCGGATATCGCCAGCCGGTGTCGGGGTGTCGTGTGGGAGCCGACGAATGTGAACTCTGATTATTCGCAGTGTGGGTTTGGGAGGAAGGAGGAGGGGTATGAGGGTTTTTTTTTAGGGGCAATTCCGACCTTTTGTTACTTTATAATACAACACAATCCCATACCAACCAAACACCTTTTACGAGATTTCCGACCTCCATAATCTCAATCCCCACAATCCCATTAATCTACCAAAATAATCTCCATCTCCTAACATCTACTGAAATCCCCATAATCCCTATAATCTCCATCTAGTGCCAAACACAGCCTTAGTTGATCCATCGATGACACCAGACCATCCCCTAATTAACCGAATCACCTGAACCTGATTTTTTTTTTCAAGTGAGCTCAAAAAAAAAAAGGAACCACCCAAAATTGAGTTTTGTGCAAATTTGTGATGCTACAGCCTACAACCGAACCAAACTCCAATAAGCAAGTCACCCAAAAAGCGAAATCAGATCATGGCGTTGTTCTTGAATGTAGGCATGACCCTCTCTTCTCCATCTATTCACCCTCCAAAAAACCAGGAATCTCTCCCGACCTCTAATGGATCCCAATTCCCCCCAAAATCATGCTTCCTCACAATCTACCGTCCTCAATCCCCACATTCACCTTCCTCCTCTTTACCCACATACCCAATCACAACAAACCCACACCCAAAAACAAAGGGAAAAAAGGATAGGGATGGTGACAATTTGGTACCCATATTGTCAATCTCATTGCAATGGTTAGATGATGAAAATTGATTTGTGGGTTGGAGAAGATTTGGGTGAAATCAAAGCATAATCATTCAGAATGAGGGCGGATAAGAGGCTTAATCCTTGTAGGGTTAGACCTAATGTGTTGTGGGTGTTTGTTATTTTGGGGTTTTTGTTGCAAATCAGGGGTCAAGATAATTCGGCTGCTACACAGCAATTGTACAACCAAATGTCTGATTTCACCAAGATCTTTGGCCCTGATATCAAGAAGAATCTCCGTTTCTGCATACACAATGTGTATGTATTTTCCTTATCCTCCCTTTTACATTAATTCATTCATAGTCTATTCTTGTTTTTATGCAAGTATTTTTTTATTGTGTCCTTCATGTAGCTATGTTGTACATAGAATTTGTCTGGTTAAGCATATATGATTGAATGATTGATGTTGCAGCTGCATGAATTTGGGCAGCACTGAGTTCCACATTGTCTAAAATTAAGCAGAGAAGCAAAAGGATCAAAATCAATGTCAGAATGGAACACAAAACTTGAAAATCTTGCCTACCTAGCCTTATTATTGCACAACTGTAGATACCACAACACAAAACTTTCCTCTAAAGAGGAAAAACAATGTCAAGAAAAAGAATTTCCATCTTGCAAGATTTGCATGTTTAAGGTTGTTGCATTAGGCGATGTAATATCTATAATCTGTGCTTTAAAAGACTCAAAATGGTGTTGTTAAACACGATGAATTGGACTAGCATTTTACTCTTGATATCAAGGCCTTTTTATCTTTGTTTATGGATATTTAGAATTTCTTCATGAGTTAATCTTGATTAGCTTGTATGGTTGTGCCCTTCATTTATTTACTTTTAATACTTTTGAAATATCTAAAGCATTACTAATATGTAGAGTTTGGAATGTAGGGAAGCTGAATGGAATAAAGCTTTCAACTTTAAGTCAGATCTGAGTTTTATGAGATCTTGCATGAATAAACAAAAAGGTATGGAGCTGAACACGCTAATAATATCATTAATTTCTTATTACTTTGTTGGTAGAGAAGCTGGTAAACAGCAGTGATCGAATATGGATTTGTGTTTGATCATGACAAGTTTGGTTGAACAGATCTTGCAAAGCGAGTATGTACAGCAGCAGAAGTCAAGTTCTATTTCACCAATTCCTTTCAGGCAGGGATCAAGTATGCCAACTACTTGAAGCCAAACATGAACTGTAATTTGTCCTCATGGAACGATGGGTGTGAGCCAGGATGGGCTTGTAGCGCTGGTAATGAGAAGATTACTATGAACGATCGTGATAATATTCCTAAAAGAACTGAAACTTGCCAGCCATGCTGTGAGGGCTTCTTCTGCCCAAAGGGCATTACCTGCATGCTTCGTAAGTATACAAGTTCTGAACACCCCAATGAAGGAAATTCCCGGTGCCTTCACATAGAAAAAGTAGTTTCAGTTTAAGGGAAGTTTTGGATGTCAAAGTAGTTGGACAATAGAATGTTTTCACTAATTGATGTTCTTTGTGTTCTATGTAGCTTGTCCATTAGGTGCGTATTGTCCCGTGGCGCAGCTCAATAAGACCACTGGTACATGTGTTCCGTAAGTTTATAACTGGGTTCACTTGTTCTGTTGCCCCGTCCGAGTTATTTCTTGACATCTGGGCTACATTTTTTCTTACTGTTGGAGAAAACTCAAATTTTTACAGATATGGATACCAAATTCCTCCTGATTTGCCAGATCATGGCTGCGGTGGAGCGGATATTTGGGCTGAGGTTACAAGTGCTGTTGAGTTATTCTGCTCCCCCGGATCATACTGTCCATCTACAATACAGGAAAAAAATTGTGGTCAAGGGTAATGAAATTTGATCCTAGAGCTCCTTGTTTAAAAAAAAAAAAAAAACTATAGCACAACTCTTGCTTATAATCATTAATGACATATCTAACTTTGTCTTCCTTGAAATACCAGGTACTTTTGCAGATTGGGTTCTACAGAAGAAACGCGTAAGTTCTTGTTCCTATTGGTTATGAGATGAAACACATTCTCATTTCGTGAGGGTGGATCAAGTGAAAGGCGTATATAATTGCAGCGGATTTCTAGATAAAGACTAGAAGGGTAGTTTGTAACAATGAGATTTGAGGTCTTATTTTCAACATTATGTTTCAAAGATACATTCACTTGCATCCCAAATCTGAAATAATCCTGCTATAAGTCTGAAACTCATGATCAACATCTGACATTACCCTGGATTAGAGTTGCTGTCATAATTTATCGATGCCACTTGTTGCTAGTTGCTTGCTTTGTAGGATAAATGCACTCTATTTGATTGATACTCAATCTTGTTCTGGTACTGAGTACTGACGCTCAGCTGTTTCCATTTATAGGATGTTTCCAGCTAGCACAGTGTAAAGCAAACACTGTGAATCAAAACATTACAGCATATGGGCTCTTGCTTGTTGTAAGTAGTCAATTTTTGTAAGATAATGTGTGAATAAAGTCTAGTTTTGATTACTGAATTTTTTTATATTACTGAACTGTCATTGTAGATTGTGGTGACTATAGCTCTGCTTATTATTTATAACTGCTCCGATCATGTACTGACTACTCGGGAGAAGAGGCTTGCTAGATCCAGGGAACGCGCGATAAGGAGTGCAAGAGAAACTGCAGCAGCCCGTGAGAGATGGAAATCTGCTAAAGACGGTGCAAGAAAGAAAGCAATGGGATTACAAGAATCGCTGTCGCGTACATTTTCAAAGAGGAAATCTGTGAAGCAAGAATCTACGATGAAGAACTTCGGCATGGGAGGTGCATCATCTTCTGATGCAAAAGCAAAGAAAAAGGAGAGCGACCTGAAGAAGATGATGCTTGAAATAGAAGACAACCCTGATGGTAATGTAGCTTTCAACTTGGAGATTGGAGACAAAAACATCAAAAAGCAAGCGCCGAAAGCTAAAGAGCTGCATACCAAGAGTCAAATCTTTAAGTACGCGTATGGACAGCTAGAAAAGGAGAAAGCTATGCAAGAGGAGAACAAGAATTTGACCTTCTCTGGTGTGATCTCAATGGCTCAAGATGTTGAGGTAAAGAAAAGACCCTTGTTGGAGGTTGCTTTCAAAGACTTAACCCTCACCTTGAAAGGGAAGAACGTACATCTAATGCGATCTGTTTCTGGAAAAATCATGCCTGGCCGCGTTTCAGCTGTGATGGGTCCTTCAGGAGCTGGAAAGACTACTTTTCTTTCCGCTCTTTCGGGGAAAATAAGCGGATGCCATGTGGCTGGACAAATCCTTCTCAATGGGAAGAACCAATCAATTCACTCTTACAAAAAAATCATTGGTTTTGTCCCTCAAGATGATATTGTCCATGGCAACTTGACTGTGGAGGAAAATCTGGTCTTCAATGCACGCTGCAGGCTACCTGCTGATATGCCACCAGCAGAAAAGGTTCTTGTCATTGAGAGAGTGATTGAATCATTGGGGCTGCAAGCAATCCGTGACTCTGTTGTAGGAACCGTTGAGAAGAGAGGCATTTCTGGAGGTCAAAGAAAGCGAGTAAACGTTGGCCTAGAGATGGTAATGGAGCCCTCACTATTGATTTTAGATGAGCCTACATCTGGTTTGGACAGCTCCTCTTCCCAGCTACTTCTTAAGGCACTTCGTCGTGAAGCTTTGGAAGGAGTAAATGTTTGTATGGTCATTCACCAACCTAGGTACGTAACTTTTGCCCGTGTCTATAATCATTAACCGCGTACTTCTCTAAGAGCTTTGCCATTAAGAATTCATTTTTTTTTATATCGTGTTCACCAGCTATTCGTTGTTTAAGATGTTCGATGAACTAATACTTCTTGCGAAAGGAGGCCTTACTGTGTACCATGGACCAGTGAAGAAAGTAGAAGAGTACTTTCAAGGCCTTGGTATCACTGTACCTGACCGTGTTAATCCACCAGACCATTTCATCGACATTCTTGAGGGTATAACTAAAACGAATGCCAAAGTCACACGAGAGCAGCTCCCTGTTAGATGGATGCTCCATAACGGATACACAGTGCCCCCGGATATGTTGCATCTTTGTGATGAAACTGCCTCTAGTCCTAGCGGTTCATCACATGGTGGTAGTAAAGCTGTTGAGAACTCTTTTGTCAGAGATCTTATCCAGGATTTGAAGTCCAATACTAGACAGAAGTATGAAGCTGTGATGCATAACTTTGTGAATGAAGTTGATTTGTCGGATAGAGTAACTCCAGGGTTGTTAAGGCAATACCGATACTTCCTTGGAAGGTATATACATATATATATGCTCTCTAACTGCCCTTTAATTTGTAGCTAAGCACTATTTGTATCTTTTTTAGGGTTCTTAAGCAGAGATTACGAGAAGCCAAAACACAGGCAGTGGACTATCTAATCTTGCTCCTAGCTGGAGCCTGCTTAGGGACTCTTGCTAAAGTGAACGATGAGTCGTTTGGCTCACTTGGTTACACTTACACTGTCATTGCTGTCTGTAAGTTCTATCTGCCTTCTTAAATCACTTCATAGAACAATGATATGGTTATTTTGCTCGACTTCAATTAATCATTGGTGGATGGCAGCTCTCTTGTGCAAGATTGCCGCGCTGAGATCATTCTCGTTGGAGAAGCTAAACTATTGGAGAGAGAGTGCTTCCGGCATGAGCAGTTTGGCTTATTTCCTTGCCAAGGATTCAACCGATATGTTGAACACATTGATCAAGCCTCTGGTTTACCTGTCCATGTTTTACTTCTTCAACAATCCAAGATCAAGCTTTGGAGACAACTACATCATCTTGGTTTGCCTCGTTTATTGTGTGACCGGTATTGGTTATGCACTCGCCGTCTACCTTGAACCTGGCCCAGCTCAACTGGTAAAATCACACTCATAAATGACCAATTCCTATACTTCTGTTATACACATTGAACACTTTTGTATTGCAGTGGTCGGTGCTTCTTCCCGTTGTCTTGACACTCATAGCGAACCAGGAAAAAGACAGTGGAGTGGCCTATGAGATTGGCAAGGTCACCTACTCAAAATGGGCTCTCGAAGCTTTCGTTATCTCCAACGCCCAAATGTATGTACTACCAAATAAATTCGTCGCCAAACCCTCAAGTACTTACATCAGCATTGTAACTGATATCCTAAACCAGTGTTCGTTTCGTGGGACAGGTACTTCGGGGTGTGGCTGATTACGCGATGTGGGTCTTTGCTGCAATACGGCTATGATCTGCAGAACTGGCACTTCTGCCTGCTGTGCCTGTTACTCGCCGGAATAGCTAGTCGGTTGCTCGCCTTTTTCTTGATGGTGACTTTCCAGAAGAAATGAGTTGCATATCTGTTGCATTTTCTGTGTACAAACAAGGGGGAAAAAACTGTGCAGGAGGGCAAAATTTTAGAAGGATAGAAAAAAAAAAAAGGTGGGGTAGAAGATAGGATGTGATTTGATTTACATGTACAGGCTTGTCAGTTGTCACATTTCTATGACAGTACATTTTTTTGCATCATTGTTAGTAAAGATGTCACATTTCCATGACAGTACATTTCCTGTAATATGGTGGATTGTGTGTTTCATGTTCAAGTTTTTCAAGTTGTGAGATTCCAACACTTTGGTCAGCCAAATTGATCCAAAACAAGCATTAGTTCGACTTCTGTCGAATCGATCAGATTCGATCAGTTGGACGGCTAGTGACCTCTCTTGGTCATTCCAGCTCGATTCAGACGTTGATTCCGACAAACATATCAACAATAGTCAATAGCTCTTCCTTTTCACCCTATGATTCGACCCTTAGCCCTATCCCATATAGGGTTGTTATATGAGTTGAGTAGCTCGGCTCCACTCGAATTTTGTGGAATTCACACATTTTCTTTTAGGTTATTATGTCACAAGCAAGTAGGGCTGCTTAATGCTCGAAAATAGTTTGTCTATAAGCAATACTCGGCTCTAATAACAACCCTAAGCCCATGTAAGATTTAGGTTATTAGGGCATATCCCATGAAGAATTGTTATGGTATACCAAGAGTTCTGCTATACGAAAAAATGATGTTGCTATAATTTGAGGTATATAAATAAATTAGAGTTTATATTATACATGGAACATACATTAAAGCATGAAGCTACAACATTAAACATACAAAGTACATATACTTAAAAACATATATATGTTAAACATGCCACAAACAATATATATTAAGCGACAGAAAAATATGAGTCCGTCGCTTTAGTGTCAATCTTGCGTAGTGTATATACTCAAACGTAGCATAAACTCGCATTATAATAACACAATATGATATTATCATATGTTATTTGATTTCAACCAGTACCGTCGCCACCGCCACTGCCACCAGTGCCGCCAGTGGGAGGATTACCGGAACCCCAGTCGTCGTAGTATTGCCTGGGGATGTTGTGGTGGTTCTCGATGCTGCTACTCTCGGGGTATTCCACGTCGCCTTTGCCCCTTGCCGCGACGTGAAACAGGCCCCGCCTTGGCGTGGCTGCGCACGTGTCCATTGTCGCCACCACCAACGCCACCGTCACCATCAGCATGAGCAAATACCGAGTCGACAGCTTCATGTTGCCCTAATTACCCTGCGTTTGGAATTAGCTAGTTAGCTAGGGTTTACAAAAAAAAAAGATAAAACAAATTATATTGTGTAGAAATTAAATAGGAGTACAAATTGATGAAAAGTGTGTATGGTATATATAGTTTACTTGAATTGCTTGTTAGTTATACAGCCAAAAATTCTTAATTTGTAAGAGGTTTTTGGACTTGTGAAATGGGAGAGATGAAGTGTTTGTGGAGGAGGAACTAGAGTGACTTGCTATATATATATAGAGTGTGAGAAAAAAAGAAAGATTGTTTGATACTTTTTTATTGAATAAAATATTTGCCTTGTTTAGACATCATTAATAATTATATTTTTTTATTTTTATTAATTTATCTCATTAATTGTATTTGATTTTTAAAATATTCTATTAATACTCCAATTTCCTGTATTTTTTTCATTGGTCCATTTTTTTAGATTATTTATTTGCTAAAATTTTAATTATTTTTCTTTCTATTTTTATCTTTTTTTTAAAAATATCAAATTGACCAAAAGGTCAATATTCGTATACCTCTTTTCTTATGGAATTTCTCTATAATCTTTCATGTATTTATAATTATTATTTCTTTAATTTTTGAAATTATATTAGTCATGATTATTTTACGCTGGATATAGAACTAATAAAAGGAAATTGTTTCTTTATATGTTTTTAGTGTTTGGTAGCTGAAGTTTCTAAACAAGGCAGCCGAGCAAACAACGGTTAAAAGAAGTTTGTTTATATTTTGGTCATGTTATTGACACGGAGATTATCTCGTCAAACATACAGATGTTTTTAGAAACAAACACAAACTTACTATTACTAACATTGAAAAAGTCGATAAGCTTTATATGTCCATCCAAACTAACTCTATCTCCTTTGTTACCACCAGCATTCAAAGTTAGCAAGTCGATCTTACCCGGCCTTCCTTTCAATATTTGTTTGCCTTACCCCTTTCACCTCTATTGACATCAAAATATATAACGATGTAGAATATGTCATGTAACCCTCCTCGATCTCTAAGCAACCGATCGACCTATTACTCGATCTACTCTTTTAATAAGTCTAATATATATCACTAGATAAAATTAAAAAAAAATCAATTAATTTACTTCGCGATAATCCGACAAATAATAAGATACCTCTATATGAAGTGTTTTACCCTTGTACAAAATAGACTATACCATTAGTTACACACAAAAGATAGGATTTATGATCCGATATTATACTTTTATAAAAAGATAAATTAAATATGAAGCTTAAAATTGACCGTTGTTAGTATATATATCATATATGGTTAGATAACAGATTTCCCTTGATTCATTATTTCCCAACTCTCCGAGCACAACAAAAACCGTGTTCGGCTCGACTACCCGATGAGAGAAAACCCTTTTCCCCTTCTCTTCCCTGCGGCGGAGAACCCTAACCTTAATTTCTGGCCAAAATCGCTCGAATTAAACCCGAATCTGGTGAGATTTGATAGGGCTTCTGTTCATGGCCTACTGGTGAAGGCTAGGTTCATCATAATTTGGTGCGTAGGGCTAGCGGCATGGCCAAAGGAAGATGCTGTTGAGTGTTCGGTGTGCCTTCGCATTAAGTGCTCTTGGCTTCTATGGCTGAGTTGGAGGCCGCCTGTGAGGAAGGATGAAGATCATCAAGTACAGTGGAATAAATGGAAGTGGTGGATGCATGTGTGGATCCTTCCGCCGCAAGGAAAGATCAAATCGAAGGATTGGAAGAAGGGGTTTTCGGCTCTCAAGTGTTTGGATTATCCGTACAAGGATAAGCGTGTGATCGATCCCTCATTAATGAAGATCTTGCAGAGGTATGGTGTTTGGTGGTATCCTCTCTTGTTCTTCGCTCAATTTCTATATAAAGGGAGGGTTTGGGGGTGTTTTGTTCATCGCCAACCTTCTCTCTGTACAACTCAATCTCTAATAACAATCTTTTCTTTTCTGTCTTTGTGGTTTGTGGGTGGTGCTATGGCGCCGACGGCTGAGGAAAAGGGGAAGCAAGTCCTTAGGGAGGAGCCAACCTTTCCAACGAACAAACTTCCTAAGGGAAAACACAACCTGAGGAGCATGGCTCCAAACAATCCATCTGAGGGGGGTTCTGCCCCCAAGGATGCGGGTGCAAGCCCGACCGCTGGTGCAAACAAGGGGAAAGGTAAGCTACCTTTCGATGTGGAGCAGTACAAGGCTCGCCTGGCGGGTGTCCGGGATAATATCAACAAGTTGAAGACCACCACACTCTTTGCGACTATCATCGGTGATCCTTTGGAGCTGAAGGAAATTAGGAAAAAGATTCGCTTTGATTGGAGGTTCTTAGAGGGAGGTTTCCAGGTGATTCCTATGGCCAATAATTGGTTCGAACTGAAGTTCAATCTACCATCTGATAAGGAGAAGGTGTGGAATGGTAGGCCTTACCATATCCAGAGTCAGCTATTGCTCCTCAAGCCCTGGCGCCAGGGATTCGATCCGGATACTGAGCCTCTTACTACTCTCGATATGTGGATCCGGATCCCTGGATTGCCGGCTGAGTTCATTAGTGAATCTGTGCTCACTTCGATTGTGGAAGAAAATGGCTATGGGAAGATTTTGAAGTTGGATGCTTTCACAGCAAAAGGAAAGAGGGTGAGGTACCCTCGGATTTGTGTTTCAGTTGACATCACCACTATCCCTAATCGGTGTGTGTATGTGCCCAATGAGGAAGATAAGTTGATCGAGTACCCGGTATTTCTTGAGGAGTATCCTGAAGGTTGTGGTAGCTGTGGCAAGCCTGATCACTTCTTTGCTGACTGCCCCCTGCGTCGTCGGTCGCCCGTTCCTGCTACTGGTGGGGTTCGGGTTCCTCGTGCTGGGCCTGGGAACACCAGTGGTGCTGGCGATGATGGTGCCGGGGATTGGGCCTCGGTGGCGGCTAAAAGGAGGAGTGCTGCTCCGACCACGAAGATTGGAAACAACAGGGATGCTGCGTTCAGGTGGGTCGGGGCTAATGCGGTGCCTCGCTCCCCCTCTCCTATCTCTGTCCACTCTGATTCTTCAGATGCTCATGCGTCCTCAAAAGTTGGGGAACCCAACTCTCCTGTGAAGGTGGCCACTCCTCCTCAGACCCTGCTGATGAGCGCCCACCCTTTATGGTGTTCTCCCCACTGATGCCGGAAGTCCCAAATGATGAGACCTTTCTCGAGCTGATGGCGCCCTGCGATTCGGTCTTCGAGTTTGAAGACGATGAGGAGATGTATATGGAAACGGAGATGACTGAGGCGGAGCTGTCCGTGGATGGCTTAGAGCCCCTGGAGCTCTACTCGCAGGAGGAGCTGGAGGTGTTCTTACAGAACATCCCTCCTGGCGAGGAGTTTACACTCCCGAATCTCAGCAACCCGGCAGCTCTGGCCGACTCTATCCGCGCCACTCCTGGCTTGTTCAGCGTCTCTGCTGCTGTGACGGGCCAGTTGGAGAAGTTAGAGGTGAAGACGAGTTCCAACTCTGAGTCAAGCAAGCGGAAGTCGGACCGCGGGGAAGCCGATACTGCCTCATCCTCTCTGATGGGTTGTGGCATCAAGAAACCACGTAATGAATAGAAATATCTGTTGGTTTTCTGGGAGGCTCATGGCAGTCGGAGCCTTGTGTGGTTGTGGTAAGCTCTATCTATGGTTTGTTAAGTACCTTGATTGTTTTCTATTATCCGTAGTTTGTGATTGGTTAAGTGTCGATGGTAGTCGAACATGTGAAGGTAGAACCCTAAATAATCACCCCTTTTCTGGTTTGTTGCCTGAGGAGGGTGTTGTGTGTTGGTCTGTGGAATGCAAGCACTGTAGGGACTGTAAGTATTGCAAGTTTGGTCGGGTTAGGGATGTAGCTGCTCCCGCCCCTCCTTTGTATGATCCAAGTTATCAATATATAACTATAATTACAAGCTATCTTACATCTTTTCTAATTTTCTATTGCATCATGATTTGTCAATCTGTTTCTCTACTTGATGGGCAACTCTGTTGGTGCAGTGACAGTTACCTTCTTTCTTGTTGGATACAAGATGTTACCCAAATTCAAACCGAGCTCCTAGCTCTATTACCCACTTGTCGGCGACATCAAGTGCTGTCTTTTTGTCGTTGGACGGGTTATAAAAACCAAAGTGATCCTAAGGAGGATAAAAAATTATGCATAAAACCAGAAAAGGGAATCGAAATTCAATACATAACACAAACTAATCGGTCCGAAGCAACCGATCCAAATCCTCACGCCGATCAAAAACTTGGCCGATGGGGAGGTGAGTGTGCTGGCTGGCTTTTAGTCCATGATCATTTAAGAGCTGCTAGCATCGGTATTATGCGAATTCTTGCCCTCTGCGCTTTGGAGCTGACCCTTGGTTTGCCTCCAGGTGTATGTTGGTGGGTGGGGTAACAATTCTAACCGACATTCTCGTACATGTTTTGGAGATTGCGTATTGTTATCGTCTCCAAGTACAATCAGTTACTATGAAGATTAGCTATTGGAACTGTAGAGGCATGGGTCGACGGACTTTTTGGACCAATATAAACACCAGGTGCAATACAGAACATATTCACCTGCTTGCGCTAGCAGAAACAAAAACTGAAAATATCCCTCAGCCTTCTGTGTGGCGGGGAGCGGGATTTGACAACGCAGTCTGGTCGCCAGCTGTCGGTAAATCAGGCGGCCTTGGTGTCTTGTGGAAAGAGGCCTATCTTTCTTCTGAAACTATTGAGCTCGTTCTCCAACAACCAAGAATCGTCGCTTTAAAGTATTCGAACTTAACTACCAATTTCTCCTGCATTGTGTGGTGTGTGTATGCTCCACCACAGGAACCGCAGAAAATTGCGTTTTGGGAATATTTAACGAATGAAATTAATACTGCCCATCTGCCAAGTCTGGTCATTGGTGACCTTAATGAGATTAGCACTTTCTCAGATAAAGAAGGGGGAGCAAACACCTTACCTGGGAGATTTAACCGGTTAACAACATTTAAAAATGTGTGCTCGTTGCTGGAAATCCCTTCTTGGGGAAATCCTTTCACTTGGAGAAAAAATAGCGGTGATAAAGATAACATTAAGGAAAAGTTAGACCGAGTCCTGGTACAACATGAAATTTTACAGCAGTTTCCGCAGCTGGCTACTAAAAATGGTGCTTTCTCCTTCTCTGATCATTGCACAATTACTATAGAACTTACGAATAACCAATCTTATAAACCCCCACCTTTCAAATTTGAAAACGCTTGGCTACAACGAGGTGACTTTAGGAATATTGTTAAACAGTCATGGCGGCTGTGTTGTCCTGGGTCCGCAATGTTTCAACTTACAAGGAAAACGATGCTATTAAAGCAAAAGGCCAAGATTTGGAACAAAATGTCTTTTGGAAATATATTTAGGCAACTGAGCCAGGTGGAAGATCAACTATTAAAGATACAACAAAGCAGACAGAATAGCTCGTCAACCCGTATGCACTCGAAAGAACAAAACCTTATAAAAAAGAAAGAAAAGCTTATTCTGTTCCAAAAGTCTTATTGGAATCAAAGAGCAAAAACTAAGCATACTAGTTTGACAGACTCTAACACAGAATACTTTCACAGGATTGCGACAGGCAAACGGAATCGTAAAATAATTCGCCACATAACGACGGCTGATGGAACCCAGATTATGGGGGAGACAAATATAAATACGGAAATTAGGAGGGACTTCCAGAAACGGTTTCAAAGACAACCCATCGATAAAATAAAATTAATGGATTATCTCCAACTTATCCCACCAACGATTACTAGTGAGGAAAACACAGTGCTTACAGCCATCCCATCAAATGGGGAGATAAAAAACGCGCTGTTCTGTCTTGGGTCAAATAAAGCACCTGGCCCGGATGGAATGACTGCTGAGTTTTATAAACATTCGTGGAATATTGTTAGCGCCTCAGTGATCCGGGCTGTAAAAAGCTTTTTTCTATCTGGTCACCTTTTAAAGCAAATAAACCACACATTCATCACATTATTACCAAAAATTGATAACCCAACGACAACTGCCCACTACAGACCAATTAGTCTGTGCTCCACAATATATAAAATTATCTCCAAAATTCTCACGGAACGATTAAAAAAGGTAATGGGGAGATTAATTGATCCTCTACAAGGTGCATTCGTGTTTGACAGAGCTATCCAGGACAATGTCCTAATAGCCCATGAGATATTCCACTCCTTCAAAACACGAAAAGGAAAAGAAGGCTGGGTTGCCCTTAAATTGGATATGGAAAAGGCATATGATAGGGTGGACTGGGAATTCACTGAACTAGTACTACGCCAATATGGTTTTCATTCGACCTTCGTTAATTGGATCAAAGAATGTATCTCTTCTGTTTCATTCTCTGTTCTCGTTAACAATGGTCCCACAGATCAATTCACCCCGTCTAGGGGTCTGAGGCAAGGTGATCCTCTTTCGCCTTTCCTATTCATCCTGGGAGCAGAGATCCTAGCTCGTAAGCTAGCCTTGGAAGCAAGGCATGAAAACAAGCTTATAGGATTTAGATTTGGGTCTGAAGGCCCGGTTATACCATTCTTAGCTTTTGCTGATGACATTCTGATATTCACTAAGGGAAGTGTTTCTGCATGTCAAAGAATCAAGATCATTCTAGAGGAGTATTGCCAGATATCAGACCAAAAAGTGAATTATAACAAATCGGTGTTTCAAGTTACAAAAGGTGTTGCTCGGAACCGGATTACGGAACTTGAAAACGCACTGGGAATCAAACACTCCGTTTCAATTGAAAAGTACTTAGGTTGTCCCATTATAAACGGCAAAGTAAACACAGATACGTTTGATGACATTATACTCAAATCAAGGGACCAATTGGCCAAGTGGCGCGCTGAATCTCTATCGCATCAGGGTAGGGCTGTGTTAATCTCTGCTAACCTCGCCGCCAAACCGTTATACATAATGCAGAACTTTATGATCCCTGCAACTATGCACAAAGAATTAGATACTCTGAACAGAACGTTCTTCTGGAATAAGGACGCGCAACACAAACCCCTGATTGGGTGGAATAAAATATGTAAACCAAAAAAGGATGGGGGATTAGGACTTAGGAAAACAAAATAAATGAATGAATCGTTACAACTCAAACTACTTTGGAAAGTCATCGCTGAACCCAGAAATGCTTGGGTGCAAATAATCAACTATAAATATCTAAGAAACATTCATATACTAAATTACAAACGCTCTGGCCCGGCCTCTTGGCAATGGTCTAAGGTCTCTGGTCTGTTAGACCAGTTCAAAAAGGGGCTTATGTGGTCAATAGGAAATGGTAATTCTGTGAAGTTCTGGACGGACAACTGGCTCTCACAGATTCCTATACGTAACAGGGTTGGGTGCTCACACAATATCGACGTTAATGAAAAAGTCTGTGATTACATTATGGGTGGACAGTGGTGGCTGGAGAAGCTACGTAATTGTCTCCCGTATGAGTTGGTTGAAGAGATTTCCTTAATCCCCTTACCAATATCTCACATTGAGGATAGATTATATTGGTGGCCTGATAAGAAAGGCTGGTTTACTACCTCATCAGCATATAAAATGCTAACAAATGAAACCGGAATGTGTAAAGGAGGTTTTGAATGGATTTGGAAGTTGAAGTTACCTCCCAAAATTAAGAATTTCCTATGGAAGTTATCCCTCTCCGGATTGCCCACAAAAGCCAGGCTTGCAACTAGAGGTGTCCCTGTGCCTTCAGTCTGCCAAATCTGCAATGACCGCAACGAAGATGATATACATATCTTGATAGAATGTTACCCAGAGCTCACTAACAGATTTCTTACTCATGTTGAACAAAAGGAGCTCCAACAACACATTGAGAGGACCCGAGATATAGCGCTGATTCTGGAATGGATCAAGAAGCTGGCAAAAGAAAAAATCCAAAATATTGTCACTGGATGGTGGGCCATCTGGTACTTTAGGAATGGTTCTATCTTTCGCGGTAAGGCCCCGGCAACATCAAAAACCATTGTGTGTTTTTGTGACCAACAATTAGAGTCTTGGAAACGTGCATGTTCCTTTGCTGGTGCATCCGTCTCGTGGGATAAGGAGTGCTTAAAAACAACAAACCCAACAACAACGACAAAATGGAAAGATAGAAGGAAAAAATGGAAAAAATCGCCATATATGGAACTAAAAATGAATTTTGATGGCTCTTCTTTACTATCCGGGGCCAGTAGTGCTGGTATAATAATTCGTGATTGGCACGGTAACCCTATCCAAATCACCGCTAAAAAACTCGGAAATACATCCCCATTAATGGCTGAGGCTCTGGCCCTTCGGTTGGGCCTTACTGAAGCCAGAAAACTGGGAATTCAGGACATCATAATTGAGGGCGACTCAAAGATTATTATTGACTACCTACAAAATAAAACAAGATGCCCTTGGGAAATTGAACTAATCATGTCTGACATACAGTTATTAGGAAGAGACATGAGAAAGGTGGTATTTTCTCATGTTCCCCGAGCTGGCAACAGAGTGGCTGACAAGGTTGCACACCTTGGCCATTCTGCCATGGGGAGTTCTGTCAACCACAACCCAGATCTTCTTGATCTCATCCGCCTGGATGCAATTGGGTAGTTTCTGCCCAAATTTTTCCCTAATAAAAAAAAAAATATATGGTTAGATAATTGAAAAAAATGTAAATAAAGTTTACTAGTGGCTTGGTGGGCAAGGTAGAAAATGGTTACATTGTCATGATTTTTCACACAAATTTAAAGGAGGGGCAATGCATTACCCCACCAACGATTTTGTGGAGACAGAAGAAAGAAAATAAATATAATATCTATATTTTTTGTATTAAAATAACATATAGCAATTTGATAGTATTATTTTGAAGCTCAATAATGATGATTAATAGTGGTAATTACTGCATTATTGCCACAATAAATAGGGAAATCCCACTTTGTAATTAGTGGAAAATTGCATTTGATCAATACCCATGGTGATGGGCTCATGGTTCCTTTTATTTTGTTATCTTTTTTTTTCTTTTTTAATTAAAATAAATAAATAAATGATAATTAACTATTTTGCCTTTATTCTCTCATCAGTCATCACCATTGCCAACCTGGGCGACTGGTCGTGTCCTTGGAATATCGAGCTATTGATGGCTGATACGACTATAAATATTAAATTTATCGCTAATGTTGCTATTCGGCTATTCGCCATGTTTTCAGGGATTCTAATGTGGTTGCTGACATGATTGCGCGTCTGGCTTACTGCATCCCTGCCGATGATAGATTGACTACTGATCCAGGACTTCGGGTTCTCGTCTGTTCAAACGCTCTAGGAAAGAAGCCTGCTCGGCGGCAGATTTCCTAACTCTTATCTTGCTTCCAAAAAAAAAAAAAACCATTCACAATTTCCCCTTAATCTCACATTATAAATTGAGTGATGGATATTTTTTCTTATTTTACCATAATATTATTTGTCAACTCAAATAAAATCTCATTCCAAAGTTAGTGTCACCAATCGATCACTTTAATAGGAACACAACACATGTAAAGCTAACAGTATCATATACTATGTTGTAACAAGAATGATAAAAAAGACACAGAGATTTACATGATTCGGGTCAATGGGTACGTAGAGAATCGGTTTTGGATTAGAGGAGGCGAAACAGATTAGGGTTATAAGGGATCGACGTTTTATGAATAAATAGATAGATGTTAGGTCTGGGGGTTCCGTCTCCCGAGCCCCTAGTGCGTCACTGATTAACAATGATTCAAGGCATATTAACAATATATATGATCGACTCATATTGATTAGGGATTTGAAACGTGGCTTCATCATCATTAATTATTAATCACTGTTATTAGTAATTATCTTTCAAAAATTCAAACTATATATAACCTTTTCAACCTACCGATTACTATGTGGTAAGCAATGCCATTGACATAATACATCAACTAGTTAGGTCATATATGTATATGAATATATGATGTGCAATTTCCATTACAGTTTTATAAGGAATTTTTTCCTTGACATAATTATGAAAAATAATTGCTAATTTGAATGAATTTAATATATATCACATATGTTCTTCTAGAACACCAAGTTGCACACGTTAAAGGGTGAACTTTTAATTTCAATAAAGGTCCAAGATCAAAAGAAAAAACCAAAAGGAGTTCTTTGAATAAAAACCAAATGTTATGTAAAACTTTCAATCTTAGAAACACACTAAACTCGTTGAAATAAATTAAGGAATGAATCGATATGATTATTCTATTATTTCTGGTTGCTTATAGTTTCGATGAGTATTCAACAACTCTAATGTGGTTTTCAATTGAAAGATCAGTTTTAAATAAGGTTGAATATTTACATTAAGGTTTAAGTATATGCTCGACATATTTCATCAAGCTAAATCATTCACCTCGACCAACTTTAATAAGGCGATTATAGTAATTCGAACAACTTGGATGAGGTGAACATTTAACAATTTTTTTTTTCTGAATGCTTTTAACAACAAAAATAAATTAGTACGAATAGTAAATTGTAAATAAAATTAAATAAAAGAGTGATTTTTTGCAGCTAACCTATGCACCTTAATTGAGTCTTAAAGAAAAGGGTAAACCGCAGAAAACCACCTTTTAAATGTGCTCTTTTGCACAAAACCACCCCTTAAAACTAATATTATAGAAAACCACCCATTAAACATACTTCGTTAACAAATCACCACGCCCTTCAAATTTTCCGTTAAATGTCCGTTAAAATTTGTGAAAAGTCTTATTTAGCCCTTAGTTTTAATATTATTTTAATATGATTGCTAAAAATTTAGCCTTTTTCCTTTTCCTTTTTCTATTTTTTCATCGGACCTCGCCTAGGGTTGTTGTTATGTTGTGCGTGGCGGCGGCGACTATGGAGGAAGCGAGAATGACGGGGGTTGGGGTGCGAAGCCGGTTCAGTGGTGGGGTTGGGTGGATTTGCGGGTGCGCTTTAGAGTTAAGACTTTAAGGTGGTGTCGATGGTGTAGTGTTGCGGGGTGGCGCTAGTCAGTGCAGCTGGCGGTGGTGGCTCAGCGGTGTGGCAATGCTGGTGGGAGCGCAGGAGGTGTTTGGTGGGATTTCGTAACTGTTTCGTAAGGAATTGAAATAGTGGAAGCTTTTAGGTTGAATTGAAATTGATTAGGGCTTAGAATTGAGATTTTTTTAATGATTTAGGGGTTTAGGATTTCTGGGACCACGAAGCAAAGAAAGAGTGTAATTCCACCACCATGTTCATCCTCACTGTCAAATTCACTTTCAATTTCTAGGAATATGAAGAAATTAAAAGAGGGATTTTTATTTTATTTAGAAAAAAAGAGGGATTTACTTGTTGGGAATGTTAAATTGAGATTGACAAACTTTCATGTTCATGTTCATGTATTTAATTTGGCTATGGGAGTTTGGAAATAAGAGGGAGCTGAAAGACGGGACTCCCGTGAGGATGAGGGTATTTTTGTGGAAATTTGAGGGGTTATCAAGGGTACATATGACTTTTCACACATTTTGAATAGATATTTAACAGAAAAATGGCATGGGTGGTAATTTGTTAACAGAGTACGTTTAATGGGTGGTTTTCTGTAATATTAATTTTAAGGGGTGGTTTTGTGCAAAAGAGCATATTTAAATGGTGGTTTTCTGGAGTTTACCCTAAAGAAAATAAATGGGCTAATTGACAGTTTTCGGCTTTGGGCCATCGTTATAAATGGGCCTCCATAGAGGCCCAAAATTTTTTATGGTAAAAAAATATACTCCTTGCCTTTCAGTAAAAATAAGACTTACCTAAATTCCAATGTGTGATCTTTTTAGCACTTTTTTTTTTGATGGAAATTTTAGCACTTTTAAATACAGTACCAATTTGATAATTCAACTCCAATAGTCCTGACCAAAATTTCACAATTTAAATACAATCTAGATATTTCATATATCATTATTTGTATTCTGACAAGTTTTTTTTATTTTTCGATTATAAAATAGGTATCGCTACTCGTGATGTGTTGGTGCCTAAATCTGTCACTTACATAAATGAAATATGCATATACTGAAAGAGTGAATCCCTTGTAAGAGGATCCTAAATCCTAATCATACAATGTACCAAAAAGGGTGTGAGAACAAAATATCTAAACGGACAATCAAGGTAGGACGATCCATTTTTTGATATTGATTTTTGCCTCCCATCGGATAAACAGATACAGCTAAGTGCTTTAAATAAGAAAAATAAAACCCAACTGCAAAAGCACAGGAAGATGCACGTAGACCTGCCCGCGGGTCACGGGTTTACCTAGTGGGTCCAGAACAGGCGGGTCGTGGTGGGTCACGGGTTGGGGTTAGGATCGAGGGTTTTGAGAAAATAACTCGTCAGGACGTTATTTTTTTTTTAAAAAAAGGATGTTTTGGTGGGGAGGGGGAATTTAAAAAAATGATTTTTTTTTTAAAAACATTCGACCCGTGACCCACCGAGTCACCTAAACCCGTCGATCTGCCTTCTCACGGGTTCAAGTACGAGTCTTGAGTTTCTAACCCGTGATCCGATGGATCCGACCCGTGTACATGCCTATATCCACTTGTGAGAAAGAGCCCACCCACAAGAATTGAAAATCCTCACATCTATCTTTTTTTTTATCCTTTCCAGTTCAAGTGGGCTTTGCCCACTTTACATCTGGATCGGGTTACTGTAGGCCCATTAAGGGGTTGACCCTCCCACATCCTATCTAATACGGAGTAATTTATACAACTTAATTAAAATATTAACTTTTTACTAAAATAAATTTAACAACTTTTAATTTATGGATGTCTTGATCAAGATTTTTCTCCGAACTAGACGAGTGAAATTTAACACAAATTTAATAGGGGCTAGTAAGTTAACGACAAACGGAATGACAAGTTGAGAATTGATATGGTACGATATGATGTGAAGAGCTGGTTTGTTGAGATGTCAAATGATAAATGTCACACGTATAAAATAAACATATCTTGTATTTAAGTCAGTGGACTACTTTTCTTATAGGTTATAGGATGAATCCTCATTCGACTTATGTGTTATATATTCTACTAGCGCATGTTCCCGTGCACATGATCACCCCACTTATAGGTCCGAGTTGGTGGACTACTCCTCCTATAGCTAATTAGTTTTGGAATAAAACCTCATTCGACTTTGACACTGACGAAGGATCGAGTGTACCTAGCAAAACGTGCAATTGCACATGGCCTCGAATTTTTTTGAAAACATATATATAATTAATATAAATTTAAAAAAAATAGAGAAAAAAATGATAAATGATTTGTTAGCTCAACTGACACTGGACAAGAAGTGTTTTTCCCACTTTCTAATTGTAGTTGTGTTATGTGTTCGAAATCCCTTATTCCCATTTTCAGCACACTTATCTATTATATTTCTCGCATTAGATTGAACACATGACTTTGCATCTATGAGAATATTTCTTTTGCTAGTAGATTAGGTGTATTGTATTCCTTGTTCAATTAGTAATAAAAAAGGCATAACCGTATAAGTCGCACAAGGCCTCAAAAAGTATCGGACCGGCTCTGAGTGTACGTGTGTACATTCAGGGGATCATGCATATATGCATATATGTAGCTTGATACCCACCAAAAAGCAACAGCTGTATCTGTCTCAATAATATACAAAAACATCTTGATCATCTCTCTCAAAGAGAGGCCCCTCCTGCACATGCGGTTCATGTTCCGTACATCCTCCATCTCAATGAAAACCTATATTAGGGGCCACCCTCCATTCCTTCGACCCTCTAATTCGCTCGCTAGCTCCATTGGCGTCTGCTTGAACGCGTAGATGCAATTCGACGAGTACCATAAGGGTTGTTTTCAATCCAATTAAGGTGTTAGATAGGATATGAATTAGTTCATGCATTTTTGCACATTTTACAGTTTGCAAGGGTTCAAGGTATTCCTAAAACCTCGTTGTCAATTTGTGTGGAGACAGCAAACTGTTTGCCTTTTCCTTCACAACTTCTTTATGGTGCACTGGATATATACTATCCAATGTGATTTGTGTACTGTATTCAAATTTCAATTTTACATTAAATATAGTGTGTCAATCATTTATATGTCTCAAAGTATTGAGACGTGGAAAGATTATTAACAAAAAATGAAATGGAAATATAATTCAAAATCCCAAATGCAACAACAATTTAATTTGGGAAAACGAGATGCCAAAGGCAAAGCCCGAATACCGTCATGATATAACCATGAAAAACAAAATACAAAGGCAAAGCCCGAATATAAAAGATCACAACGGGGAAGACCAACAGAGAGACAGTCGAAAGACACTAAGTCTCGTATTTAAAATGACAGGTTTCATGCGATTATGTGTTTAAATTCAAATTTATAATCCCCCGTTTAAAAATATAAGTATTTTGGGTTTTTCACACATTTATTAAGAATATAAAAACTATAAAAAATATCAAAAAAAATATATATTAACATTCTTACATAGTTTCAAACCTATTACAGTATTACTACTAAGTAAAAAATTACTAGTTTATACTCCATTCGTCTCACAATGGTTGTCTTTAACCAGTGCCGGAACCTGAACAAAAGTTGTGCAGGGGCCAATTTTTTTTAAGGGTTTGGACGTTTATCGGATCTCTTTCTATATTAGTGTCAATGTGCCATCGACATTGAGTTGAGGTTGTTGTTGCTCAACAATCGAGTCTACTCGAATGTCTGGATTATCTGGTACAACAACTTCTAGATCAATTCTTGGATGATTAGGAGGTTCGAAAACGATAGAATTGACAGGAAAGCTTAATGGAGCAGCAGTGGCGGTAGCGTTGTCTTCTATTGGAGGATTTGTAGATGTTTTTTCTTGTTGTTTTCTTTTGAAGAACGAATCAATGATTTTTATCCTATTCATTCTGAATTAAGATTTTTTTTTTTAGATATTCTAGTATTCCACTTAGGGTTTGAATTAGGATTTAGGAGATATGTATTCTTTTCAATTAAGAGATATGATATTAAGTGGTTCAGATATTAAAAATATGGAAGTTGAAAATATTTTTTTTTTTGTCAACTAAATAAAATCTTAAGGTGAGGAAATCTAAATGTTCTAAAAAAATAAAAATAAAAAAAGGAAATCTAACTTTAAAAATAAAACTAGGCGTGCCTTTACTTCATTCAAGAGTAAAAATAAAACTAGGCAACGATGCGGTTGCTATGAAATCCAACTAATACTCCTATTTACTACTGAATACAGTATATATTTACTGTAATATACGGAGTACATATACATATTATTATAAATAAAAAATGTCGGGGTGGCCATGGCCCCCACCCGCCCATGAGACCTTTCGCCACTGTCTTTAACTATTCATGCACGTTTTCTTAAGAAGCTAAAAACTATATAAAATATCACTATTTTATTAAATATTTTTAAATAATATCATACATACTACTAATAAGTATAGAATTATTTCAAAGAATTAATTAAAAAATATATATTTTATATACTGTAGTTTTAGCTCCTTGAAAAAACGTGCATAAATAGTCCAAAAACAATCATTGTGGACGGAGGGAGTATAGTTTTTGACATGTTAAAAAAAAATAAAAGGACTTATATTTTTAAACTATTAAATACTAATGTTGTATCAATCACCATGGCTAATCCTACCCCGTCCGAAAAAATCAGGTTTATATATATTTAAAAAAAAAATTGAATAAAAATTGTGGTGTAAACGTGAAAAAACAAAGCTTTCAAATTTCAATTGATGAGCTCAGCTCAGCCTTCAATTTGAGTTTTTTAACCTTCACTAGATAGAATCTGGATTGAGAGAATAAGTAATTACTCCCTCTGTATCGCAAAACTTGTAGTTTTAGAGTAGTAAACTTGTATAAAAAAACTTGTGTTTTAGCTATAGTTATTATCTTTATAAGTAATGATTGCTCTTTTTATAGGTAATAATTAGTGCTTTTAAATACTTTATCGTATAAAAGTAAAGAAAATATAAGTATTATTAATAAGTGTGCATAAAGCTAAAATTACAAGTTTTGCAATACGGATGGAGTAGTAATTAATGGTGTTAAAAGAGATACTAAAGTCAATGTGGTTGTCATAAAACCGTTGAATTTAAGCATAGCAAATCATTGAACAATATTGCACCATCAAAGGCTCGAGCCATGACTGAGACTAGTCGAG
This sequence comes from Persicaria maculosa, assembly GCA_963922045.1. Lineage (NCBI taxonomy): Eukaryota > Viridiplantae > Streptophyta > Magnoliopsida > Caryophyllales > Polygonaceae > Persicaria > Persicaria maculosa. Next base: position 1,380,598 of record OY998252.1, read on the forward strand.
ATTCAGTTGCTTAGCGAAACTAGTTTGACCACGTTTCTACTGTAATGTAATAATGACGACGACGATGATGATTAAGGCTTATGATTAACAATTGAGATTAACTAGACTAGTCACCATTGTCCTGCCTGGTGGCGGCAGTCTAATCCCTATCAATCAAACCATCCCATCAAATTAGCCTCATTCTATTCTCACCTACTGTGTCTTCCTTCCGTAAAACAAACAAAAAATACTTGAATCGTATAACTATAATGAAATATACGATCAACCAACATTTATCGAATTTGAAAAAGAATCAGAAGAAATGGTCTCATTTCCTCTGACACGGAGGTGGAACAAGCGGGCGTAATCACATGAGAGAAAGAACTTCTTGGTGGAGTCCAGTCCCCTGGCCCGGAGAACAGAATAGCACTACTTAGTTAAAGTAACGCAGCTAGGAATTACGTGAGAGAAAGAACCTTCTATCGTTTTCAAAATCAGAGAGAATAGGGTGGGTCCAAGGGATGAAAATCGGGGGTTTAGGGATAATTTTAGAAATTTATACATTTAAAAAATACAAATAAAAATACACTTATATCTTTAATTATTACAGTACTAATCAATACGAAGGACAATTTTGTAAAGTGAATGAAAAAATATCTAAAATGACATTTTTTTTAACAATTCTAAAATGACGTATTTTAATTAACGGAGACAGTATATATTAATATTTACACACGCTTATGTAAGACAATAAAAATTATATAAAATATGATTTTATAAAAATTTGGTAATAATTTTGTAATTGTTACTAATATACGCGAAATTTTTAAAAAAATATTGAAAAGTTAATATTTATATAGTTTTTATCTTTCTAAAAACATATAAGGCAAAATTACAGAAAACCACCCTTTAAATATGGGTGTTTTCAATTAACCACCCCTTAAATTCGAAATTACAGAAAACCACCCTTTAAATGGTATTTGTTTACAACTCACCACCCATTCAACTATTTTCGTTACTTTATCATTAAATATATTATATTTTAATATTTTTAAACTCAAATTTGATTGTAAATATATTCAAAATTTGAATTTAAGAGCCTAATTATATTTTAGGGATCATTGTATTTATTTTTAAAAATAATAATCAATAAATCCTAGAATTATTATCTTAATTTATGTTTGAAAATGTTTAAAACATTATGTAAATTACTCTTATTTAAAATATAAATAAATAAGAGTAATTTCCATAATATTTTAAAAAAATTATAAGTATTTTCAACCATAAATCAAGATAATAATTTTAGGCTATATTTTTTTTTATTTTTTTTAAATAAATAAAATAATCCCTAAAATATGATCGAGCCCTTAAATTCAAAATATGAATATATTTACAATCAAATTTGAGTTTAAAATATTAAAATATAATATATTTAATGATAAATTAAAGAAAATAGTTGAATGGGTGGTGAGTTGTAAGCAAGTACCATTTAAAGGGTGGTTTTCTGTAATTTTGAATTTAAGGGGTGGTTAAGTGAAAACACCCATATTTAAAAGGTGGTTTTCTGTAATTTTCCCAACATATATATAATAAATGAATTTTTTTTTTTTGCTAAACAGTAAATTTAAATGACATATTTTATTATTTTATTGAAGGAAGGCAAGGAAGTACTCCGTAAGAAATAACATGGATAAAAGGTAAATAAAATTTTATATTTATATTTTATATTTATTAGAATCTATCTAAACTAATTAATGTATAATAAGTATTATACAATTCATTTTTAGTTACAATTTTAGATTCAAACAATAATACTACGTATAAAAGCTAAAATGTTAGAAATTACTCGAAAATCGACTACTAATGTGTTCAAGTAACATAAGATTTTGCAACTGGCTAGAAATTTTATTTTATTTCTTTGATAATTTGGTGGAAAAGTCAACCTAAAAATGATTTTCAATTTTCAAAAGCCAATGATCACAGCTTGGCGGTCCACTTCACATTGGTTGGAAACTTCAACTACAAATGGACCTATATGGGTTACAAAATACAAATAACTTCAACAACCATAAACGCACAAACAAACCATATAATGAAATGCATAACACAGTACTTGGTACATTGCATAGGCCAAAACTCGTAATAAGCGATCAATACATTGCGTCAAACGAACGAAGACAATCACCGCCATGAGTTAACTCTCCCCTTCATGTGTCAGTGAAAAGGCATGGGTCAAAGATCCATTCAAATTTCCCCATTTCAGAGGGTCAGAAATCAAAATCCAGAATCTGGGTTGCACTGCAAAACTTATGGGGTCATGTAGGTACGGTTCTAGTACACATTCAAAAGACCCATTGATAATGTGTCAGCACCTGTGTATCTACACATACTGTCTGTCATCATACAAGTTTGTCACAAGTTTAAGATGGTCATATAAGTCATCTAATGCATATCCGATTAGCGTCACATTATCCGCATTCCCCATATCGATTTCCAGCAAAGCAAATCACAATTGGACAGAAGAAAGTAGATAATAAACAATACGAAACTTACAACGAGAGACGAAACCCTCAAGCCGCATCAGCAAAGATCCAAAGAGAGCTCCATTAGGGCGTGCAAAATCCCATTCGTGGATCTGGAAGAAGTTAGCCGTTCATTTCAGTCACATGGAGGTATGACTCATGAGGATTTTGTCAAGGGCTGCCATTAGAAAATTGCCCCAATTACACCATAGGCCAATTGAATCAGGAAAAGGTTAATAAAGGGAGTGAATAAAATCTATGATAAGCATAAAGTATCAACATTTTAGACTTTTTTAGTATATAATATCTTCAAAGTTTTAACATTTAAGACCAAAGTGGACATAGCACTTCACCCAAGAAAAAAGCTTATCTCCATGCCCACTTTGCATATCTTATCTTTCCCATCCCCAACCCACCCCTAAAAATAAAATAAATTTTTAAAAAAAAAAAATAACCCCAATGTGGGGTCTAATTCTCCCTTCCAAGATCATTCATAGGAGAAATAATTTTTTCAAAAAAAAAATATAATCTTGCATCATCAAATCATCTTCAAGAATTAAAAAACTGAGTGGCAATCATACTGGTATTCATGGCTCGTACAACTTCGTATCAAAGTAGGCCAAGTACAAATAGATGGACAAACCTAATCTGTTTATCACAATGTTTTGACTACTAATAAGAAATCCGTCTAAGTTAGGACAGAAGCTTATTGGAGCTTTTTAAAGCAATATACAATTTTTAAAAAAATGGCTTTACAAAACTCTATATAATTTGTCATGCCAAACAAGAATTTACTCTTTTAATCTACCCATAAAAGCTAAAACTTTTATATATCTATGGAATTTCATCAAAAATTCAATCTAATTTTTAATCTTAAGCTATATCACTTAAAAAAGCTTATAGTTTGGAGTCCTGAGAATAAAGCACAATTTCAACCTGTGAAAAGAACTGTTTATACCTTATTGGATCTACTCGGCGACAAAACGATAAATAAAGGATGAGGACGACATTCTACAAGAGCACGCAAGGGTATAACTTAATCTGTGTATCATGCTATCCAATTAGTGTTTTATCAGGCTATCTAATTAGTGATAGATGAGTTATCTACTATTTTGCTCTTTGGTCAACTAGTGTATGCCACTTCCTCCTATCAACACCACTTAAACAGTTAAACTAAGTTAAGAGTCCATATGTGTTTCTTTCACCTAAAGTCACATCACCAGCTGCCATTAAAGGTATTCACCCATTCTCTCTCTCCCCCATGATTTTAAGCATGCATTCAAAACTGCTAGCCCCCAAGATGAGCAAAGCTCTTACAGGACACTCCCTATATATACACGCAACTCCCGATTTCGAAGCCCATATCGTTTTCGAAAAACCACAAACCATCTCTGTCTGTAGCTCTTTCTAAGAGAAATCCATTTGTAAAAGAAAAAATGAAGCTTCAGAAGGGTAAGTTCATGAAGGCATGTGAGAGCAAGTGGAGGAAGATGGAGAGTGGAGCCTTACCTTCTTCGCCTTCTGCTGACTGCGAGGAGCTCATCGACTGTTGCCCATGGTCTTGTAGTCTCTGGCCGTGCTTGCACCACCTGCAAAAAATAAGCAGCGACAGCAGGGGCAGCGAAAGTAACAGTAACATTCCGAAAGATGTGCCAAAGGGACATATGGTAGTGTATGTGGGACAAAACCTCAAAAGATTTGTGGTCAAGATCACCCTCCTCAATAACCCTCTATTCAGAGCACTTCTTGATCAGGCTCGGGACGAGTTGGGCTTCAGCGCAAACTCCAAGCTGTGGATTCCTTGCGACGAAAACATGTTCCTAGACGTCATCCGGTGTGCTAGCTCTTCCCGGGACAGGAGAATCCGGGTCTTCCTTTAACGGTTTTACATTGGCTATTAATTTTGTTATTCCATTGTACTCTAAGCTAGCAAATCTTGTTCGAGCTTCTTCTTTTACATCCTTTGTGAACCAAAATGAATGTCATGAAGTCCTAACAATTATTGTAAGTTGTAACTACCAGGCAAAGAATTGTATAATCATGCAGAAAAGTCCTTCTGGCTCATAGTTCAGTATCAAACGCAAACGAGGTCCAATAATGGAACTGATTCATGACTTGTGCACGAATGACACAAATCAATAACTCAACTGATCGAAATCATGATAAGGAAATCAGTTCTGAAATTGAATACATAGTTTTAAAGATATTTCATACTTGGAAAATCTAGATACAGTCACTTATAATCAAACATCAGTTAACTGTAAAAATTGCCATGCTTTTTGCAAAAATCTGAAAGAACAAAAACAAAATCAAGATTTTCAGATAGCATACAAGCACAAGTAGGGGATATTAACTTGAGGCACTAGCTAATGTTACTTAATACAGTTAACACAACATAAGTTCTTTATAGACCAATTCCTCTTTTGCTGAGTAATAATGTCAGATTTGTATAGCTATTTGTTGTAAAATTGGCATTAAGTTACTTGCCCTTGACGAAGCAAGGAATTTCTAACAGTTAGTCCGAACAAAATAAGAACATTATCGTGCCAAAATACCACTACTGTAACTACCTTTTTAATTACACAATGATGAAAAAATGTCTTAATTTAGATTAAAGGGGAAAAGAATTTGGAACTAGAGCATATTCTAGGACTCCAGGGAAGTAGGGAACACTAAAGAAAATGGATAGCTCTTCAGATATATCCAGGGCAATATACTATCAAGATAATCTAGCCCCATCTAAAGCAAATTCTATATGCCTCTAAATATTAGTGTGCACTTACAATATTACAGGAACAATATTCGTACCACAAAGCACATACTTGTAGTACTACCCCCCACGCCCCCAACCCAAATCATACTTTATACTGGCACTGATAATTATTTACATAAATGTCACTGACACCTAAGAAATGCCTTAAATTTGGTTCAGATCTTTATGGATAGAGATGGGCTAGAAGTAACTTGGCATCAAAAGCCAAAAACTTTAGTGGTGGACTATTTTCATTAGAATCTGCCCACTATGACCAAACTACTTGTTATTAAAGCTTGCTTCACCAGCTTATTGGTACAAATTGCTTAGAGTGGTTTTTGCATAAAATTGCTTCATGACTATTGTTTTTCAAAAATGTTTTCCAAGTTATTATGTTTTCAGATTGCCAATGCCCCAAAAGCGAATTACTTCAAATTACAGCTTTCATTAAACCAATATTACCGCTGCCCCTAACGCGTACATAACCCTTAAATTAAATGTCATAAGTTCAAGTTTCTATTAATGACTACAATAACTCTGAAGCTGTGATAAATAGTGCAGAAACCTCCAAGTTTGTTAGAAAATATCATATGATCGGGATTTAAGCAGACCAATCATATATATCATCATAAAAAGAAGGATATTAATGATTTAAAGCGCATTCCAATCATTCAGCAAGCACAGAGTGAATTTAAGATGCTTTTAATCCAATCTTAGCTTTTATGTTCTGCTTAGGGTTACAACTAGTTAAACATCCATCATTGAACTCAAAACAGGGAAAAAAGAAATCTTGAAGCTATGTGTGAAGGGATGAATTTACACACAAAAAAAAAAAAACACATAATCACAGTTAGCTACATGAACATCTCTTTACAAGCTAACACGGGCAACACAAACAGACAAACACGAGGAAAATGAAAGGGAAGCTTCCAAAAATCTGTGACAGAAGGAGGCATGTGGCAAGGAATGGGTGCTTCTGCAGTTTCAATGTTTCATTTATAGCAATAGATAGATGGATTCTGAATAGACAGCTGAAGTGAGGGGGGAAAGCCGGAAAGGTAAACCAATACTTACCAAGCAGATCTTGCAAAAACCACAAGTGTCATTGCTGAACTGTAAGTCTATGAATCTCCTCGCACAAAGTATTTCAGTGTGACAAGAATGTCAGAATTCAGAGTAACAGGTCCTGCAGGACAAGATAACTGAGGAACGACATAACGTTATCCTGGTAAATATTTTGAATTGCCGAGCAGAAAGAAGAGTCCTATCTGCAATTCTTAAATGCAAGAAAGAATGCTTATGAATGAGAAGCAACATGATAAACAATGGCAGATCTAATAAAAGAAGATACAAAGATAAGCCATCAATCAAAGCTACCAAGTATCATGCGTCTAATATGGAAATTAATCCAATCACATAGAGAGAGAATTCAACTAAGCATTAAGTAACATAAGGACAGCTTACACTACTAAATATTTTATCTTCTACTTCAACCAATAATATGACCCACCCAGTGTAAAAAATGCACGAGTAAAAAAGGACATCAGGGTATTTATCGTCTAAGCACAAGGGAAGAGGCAAACACATCTCATGAAGGAGGTATAAATCTTTTTTTAATAAGCAGCTGCATAAACATCGCAAGAAATCTATGTAACCTCTGAGAAAAGTGATCAGATGCCAATCTTCATAACATGGAATTCTTCAGGCTTCCAGTAAAAAAAACGTGACTTGTTAAAATCTACAGAACATCACATATAAACTACACAACCAAACATAGGATTCTAAAAATCATTTGCAAACCAACTTGAATCAGATGAGCATTCTGCATTCTTTTATAGTAAGGTTACATTCAGAAAAATGCCTGCAGGGGGTGTAGAGGCCTGGTATATACACCAAAGTGCCAATGTTACAGCATTAAGTCATCAAGAGTTTGTAGATACACACCGAAGGTGGAGAAGAGATGAGCATAGGAAATGACAATTTTAGGTAACACCTCTGTTCAAGTCATAAGATAGTTAACGAGGAATAGAAAAATGTATAACAGAATCGCCAAGGAGAAACATAGCTAAAAGACCTCCAAAAAAACAGAAAGGTGCTTTGAAAAGCTCCTTTTTACCTTGACTTGAGGAAAGTTGACTATCCATTAAGAAGCATTGGATAGTACATCACCAGAAACATTGAGTGGTAGTACAACTTCTCTTGTCAATGGTATCTTTTTCATATTCAAAGCTGGACTTCTAATCTTATCTTGCTCAACCCCAGAGTGCTTCTTTATGCAAGCTCTAGTTTGATTTGATTTCAATGTTTAAAAAATAAACAAAAACTACATGATGAAGTTTCACACAACTCTGTCCCAGGCCATGACAAGCCGGAATGGTATCAAATAATTCCCATCTTGCTATAACAAGGATACAGCAAGATAGAGAACCACGCAAGAAAATATACACACAAGCAATTTTCCTGAAGATATACACAAGAAGTATCTAGCCTCAGGTACAAAGTACATACAACATATCGCTGGTCATTGCACCGAACAACGAAGATCCATTTCTTTCTTTGCATGGAATAGTAGACTGAACATGGCGCAGGATTGCTGCTCTCAAGCGATGCAGATAACAAAAGAAGCACGCTGATAAGCATGCCCCTGGGCTCTTGTGTTTCTGATTGAAGACTCTACAGTAATCCTTCCAATTCTCTCCTGCCAAATGTTCTCCCATTTAAACTAGCATCTTTATTCCTAGCCACGAAGTAAAATACCAACCAAGCCACCATGAAATAGACCTCGATCAATGATTGGAATATCAAAGCAAATGAGCTCCCACAGATACGAGTCACTCCCCATTTCACAAATGGCCCACACAGAATAACTTCTAAACACTTCAGATGAACAGCCTGTTGGAACATTGTAGATAGCAAATTACAACCTTCCTTCACGATTTCCCTTCCGCTCCTCCTTGTATTCACTATGGTAACCCAAGAATCAACTGCGAAAACAAAGGACACCACAATATCCATCAAAAACCACGCAATCAAAAACCCTGAAATCTCCTTCTGATACCCTACTATCCAAGGCAAAGTGGTTGAGAATGGCATCAACTTCAGCCTCAGGAACAGTTTGAAAAACGAGTACTGATCTTCAATCTCGCCAAAGAACCATAGCCCAAGAATCTGCGTCAGTGCATCCCTCACTGCCCATCTCATCAGAATGAAACCCAAGAGCCGCTTAAGCCCTAATTTCGAACCAGAAATTAAACTCTCCGCCAATGAGACATATCTTTTCAGCAAGTCATTCACAACGGATACATACACGATTCCCATAACCCACGAATATGTGATCACAAACCCAAGAATCACCCATCCATAAGCTGTAAACAGGACACTAAAGAGGAAAACTAGAGCAGCTGCATCCCTGCGCCCCAATTCCAACCCAGCAACCGAGAATCTCAAATCCACAATGCCATCTTCCTCGGTGTTCTCCCTCTCCTCCCCAAACACAGCAACAGTCGTGTTCCTCTCACTACCGACCTCATCGTCCTCGTCAAACCTATCATCTAATTTGAAAGAGACACCAGTCCTCACTACCTCAGGGTACTTAACCCCGTTATCAATCACAAAATCCGAAAACCCCAATCTGGAATTAAAATCAGAGAGAGCAATGAAGCTACCATTGACCTGAGCCTTGCGATAGCTCCCGAAGATGGACCTGTCGTTGTCATCGTCCCCGGAGAAGAAATCGTCGTCAAGTGTCCCCACACGTGTCAGGTGGAGAAAAGGCCGGCGGCGGTGGTGACGAGCGGCAGCATAACCGTGTCCACCTCCGGCGAGAGACAGCGATTCTGACGAGGCTTGAAGATTCTTTCCCGCGATATCGAGTCGCGAGAGTAGCGATCTGAGAGTGGGATCTCGATCGATGAAGGAAGTGAGGAAAACGGTGCCGTTCTCGACGAAGGAGTGGAAGAAGAATAAAAATAAGGAGAGGAGGAAAAATGTGGGGAGAAGGGAGAAGAAGGATGTGGTGGTCCGCCGGAGGATCTGGCCGGCGGTGCTGTAATCCAGCAACCGCGGCGGATTTTGGCCGGGGTTGTTTCCTCCACCGCCCGTTTCCATTTTTTCCTTCTTCTTGATCGATAATTGATAACTCGATCTCGCTGGATCGATCGCTTTGTAGCTATTCGCGAGCTGAAGCAGATGATGGGATTGACAATTGGGAAATGGGGATTTGATTTGATCGAATCGAGGAATTAGGGTTTTAATCGAAATAGGAAAGGCAAACACGGAGGAACTTGTTGTTTTTCATATTTTCTTTAGTTTTGTGGCCGTGGGAAAAAAAATATCTGATTTTTATAGGTACTCGGTCCGAACTCCGGAATGACTGCTCTTTACTGTATTTACCTATTCAAGGAATATTGTAATTTATGGAAATTTTTTTCAAAATATTCACAAAAAAATAAATATTTACCAAAATAAACTCTTTAAAATTATTTACAAAAATATTCAATTTTGTCAGATGTATCAGAAAAACGCGGTTTTAAACCGCGTTTTACTCACAAAATCCCAAATTTGAAATTTGATGGGGGCGAAAAATAATAAATGAAAGAAACGCGGTTTTAATCCGCGTTTTTTGCCCAATTCAGGGAAAAACGCGGTTTAAAACCGTGCTTCTTTAAAAAACAATTTATTCCATAATTAAAAAAAATAGAAATGGGTAAAGCGCGGCTTTATGTTGAAAATTAAAAAAAAATAAAAATCAAGGTCTCCTCCTCCCCGCATAAGTCTCCAATGGCTCCGTTTCGATTGCGTTCGATCACCACTCCGGTGATACCAAGGTCAACGACCACCACCAATGCACTCTACCATCACCCAGAAAACCACCTTGAAGGCCCCAACACAGCAGCTCTCCGCGAAGTCGCTCGAAACGTCACCGGAAAATTCTGCAGAAACGTGATCACTAGCCTACCTGTCAAGCTCTACCTTCACCACCACAGTGCTTTAATGCCATGGATTTAGATTCCAGAGTGCAGCCTACATTACCCTCTGTTATTCTCAACTCTATCCATGCTCAGAAAAGCTTCGAGGAACTCGAACCATAGCTCAGAAATTGACTGGTGAGCAGCTTTTTTTAATGGAAAAAAATCCGCTCCTCAGCCAATTTCGGGGCTATGGTACGAGTGCCTCGAAGCTCTTCTGAGCATGGAGAGAGTTTATATCGATATAAGGTGATGCAAGGTGCACGTTGGAATCAAAATACACGGATTCGGAGCATCGTCGTGGCGAAGGCAAAGCCCGACAGGTAGGCTGTCGATCACATTTCTACAGAATTTTCCGGCGACATTTGAGCAACTTCCCGGAGAGTTGCTGTGTCGGGGCCTCCAAGGTGGTCTTCTGGGTGATGGTAGAGTGCATTGGAGGTGGTCGTTGGCCTTGGTATCACCGGAGTGGTGATCGAACGCAATCGAAACGGAGCCATTGGAGACTTATGCGGGGAGGAGGAGACCTTGATTTTTTTTATTTTTAATTTTCAACATAAAAGCCGCGCTTTACCCCTTTCTATTTTTTTTTTAATTATGGAATAAATTGAATATTTTTGTAAATAGTTTTAAAGAGTGAATATTTTGGTAAATATTTATTTATTTGTGAATATTTTGAAAAAAAATTCTAATTTATGGGCCTAATTTTTAAAAACAACAAATTAGTAATTTGAACCACTCAATAGTTGATATTGATAGAAAAAAAAAGTTTATATAAATTTATTGTTGTATTATATAGATTATTTTATATTGTTTTGATTCAAAATGATACCGTGTCTATATAACTGTGTCCCCTTACAAAAAAAATTCATTTAGTGATCGAGGTTCATGTCTTTAAGGAGAAAGTGCTTGTCGTGAAGGAGCTTGTTGGCTTGGATGTAGGGATGACAATTTCACTCTCACCCGATTCGTATTTGAAAAAAAGTGGGTGAAATCCCAACAAAAAATACGGATGAAACATGGATGATGGGTGGATGGGTCGGGTTCAAGTTGGATGTGGGCGATGATTTTTTTCACCCATCATCCATCATTCGTTACCTTCCACCACCTATTTAAAATATAATATACTATTTGTTTATTTTATTATTATGATTTATGAATAAAAACATATAATTTTTTTTTCCTTTTCTAACCCTAAATCTCTAATATTACATACGTCGAAATTCGAGTGAAATAATAATCGTAATATAATGTTCTACTGGTCATTTTGTTTATAATGTTAAAGATATATTACATATCTTTTTTTGTGTGCTACATTACATATCTTTTAATATTGACTTTTTATGTATGTTATAAAACATAATTAATGTTATTTAATACTTGTATTTTTTATAACAATTTTTTTTATTATAATTATATGTTGCTATAACAATTTATATTTCAGATTAGACTAACATAAACAAAATCAAATAGATGAAAAACCACCCATATTTCACTCCTCTCACCCGATGGGTGGTGGACTGGTGAGTGAAATTGTCAAATTGATATAGGTAAGGTTGATAGGATAATGGGTCGAGTGAATTGATCGTCTATCCACGATTAATTGGGTGAAATAAGGGTTCATTTACCAACTACATGACTCATTGTCATTCCTACTTGGATGCGATCCGACCAACGGGATTGGTTTGAGGCCATTAAGGGTGTGTTTGGATTCCATTGCATTTTAATTATAATGCAATTATTTTACCTCGTTTTATGTGCATGTTTGTTTATGAAAATAAAAATCTCGTAAAAATCGAGGTAAAACCGTAATTTAACCAAATAATCACATAAATCGAGATAAAATAATTGCATTATAATTAATACATCGTAAAATCCAAAAACATCATAATTTAAACCCCTTAAAAATTGTATTAATCAAACGCCACCTTATCATTTTGCATTATAAACCTAATGCATTTGGAATCCAAACACACCCTAAGGTTCTTGACCCGTCCAATAGGCTGACTCGACTGAAGTATAACAAGCCACAACATATGTGTCCATCTCTAGTATAGGCCCAATTTCTTATGGACATTGATCCATATGCTTTGAATCAGGCCCATCAGGAGGTACACATTTGTTTGGACTTTGAACAAAAATATGAAGTAAGCTGTAACGAGGTATATTGAGGGAAGTCTGAAATGATCCAAATCACACATTTGGCCTAAAATTGTTGGGACGTAAAAACACACGTAAAAAGAGTCTTACATTGAAAATCGGCTAATATTTATTGGCGAAACTAATTAAAATAATCCAATCTTTGAGAGAGTGTTAAAAATATATCCCCATCTTTCAAATGTAAGATAAATATCCCGACCTTTATAAGTGATGGTAATATAATATCCTAATGATTTCTCTCCAATAAAATTCTTATTTTTTGTATTGTATCACTCATGTATTTTCAATTTAAATAAATAAAATTAAATTAAATGAGTTTAAAAGTTTATTAAATAAACTTTTGTAGTTTTAGATTTAATTCGTACCTAACTTTTTATATCTTTTTTTAAATCAATAATATCTATAACAAGCCAAATAAATAAAAAATGTAAAGCAAAATAACATATTTTCAATTAGTAAATGATTAGCTAGTGATTTAACTTATTAAAACTGAAGAATATTTTGTCAATTATAAACTTTATGTTACTACAAAATTGAAATGAAAATTTAATTCTTTAGATTATTCAATGGTGCTCATATATATATGAGAAGTAAATTATTATTATTAAAAAAATATAAATGAATGTAAATTGTTTATTTTTTCTTAAATCCAAAATAAATAAAAATTAAGATAAACTTAAAAACCAATCTAATTTAATCTAATAAACTTGAATGATATTTTACACAATCAAGATATTGAAAACTATATTTTAAATATTTACTTTTTTTTATTTTTGTTTTGATTGAATTTAATTATAATCAATAAATACATATTAAATTGAATAATGTAAATTAAATGCGTATTTAATTGAATGTTTAGGGGCAAAACTAATCATTTTTGTGGGGAAGAAAGTTATGGGATATTATATTACCATCACTTATAAAGGTCGGGATATTTATCTTACTTTTGAAAGGTGTGGATATATTTTTAACACCCTCTTAAAGGTTGGGTTATTTTAATTAGTTTCGCCATATTTATTTAAAAAATCTATCAACAATACGACAAAAATAATAAATCTGAATTATAATATTGGAATTAAGCTAATAAGTAATAACAATTAAAATTTGCGTCAAATATAAATAAAAATTAATCTAAATATAAATAATTCATTCTACCAAAAAATAACATAGATATAAAAAATAACAACTATCAAATAAATAACAACTATCAAATAATTAATTTTTTCCACTCAAAAATAATATACATACAAATAAAATAACACATATACGATATGTATCTATTAATATTTTTAATAAGTACGTATGTGAAATAGTTTTGATTTATATTTTTATTAATTAACTAATATATATTGTTGCTTATGATAATTTTCTATAAATTATGACAATATATTATTTTAACTATTTTTTGTAGATTTTTTTTCCCTAAAATTAACCACAATACGCTATATGGGACGTTAGATATCAATTTTGATATAGGTTATAGGTTAGTTTTAGAATAGAAAAAAATAAGTTTGAAATTATTTTAAAAATTTTGAAAAAAAAAATATTTCATTGAGTTTTTAACACATTAAAAAGCGTGCTAAAAAGTCAAACGACCTAAATTTTAAGACGGAGGGAGTATAAAATAAAACGGCATTAGATAGATCTTAGTACTAAACTAACATTTCACATGCACTGTCTAATACGGAGTATAATTATATTCTTCAAAATTTGGTACGACTTGGTGACTTACGCCTTATGGTACCAAACAAATCATGTGATTTGCGTTGCAAACTGAATTGCAAACTAAACGCTAATTCGGAAATAAAGAACACGTCTAACTAATAGCTAGGCGTGTTTGTTATAAACGAGGTTTTTTTATGGTGTGTTTGGATTCCATTTTGTTAAGTTTATAATATAGTTATAAATTTAATGTAATATTGTGTGTTTGGTTGATACAATGCATAAGGTATTTACAATAATATAGATTTAAAATAAAGTATGTTTTCAATTATGCAAATCAATTGCGCTAAGTTTATAATTTATTTATAAATTTTATGGAATAGTTAATGTTCAATCAAAACAATTTACAAACTATTTTATTTTTAATTATTATTATTATTCTAATCATATTTAAACTTATAACTTGGTTATAAACATAATACTCCCACATAAGATAGATTCCTGCTGTATCACTAGCCCACGATGCTACTGTTTCGGTGGTGTTTGGCTTCGTTCTTCGTTATCGTCCGTAACCGTTGGGATGAGTTCTTCTTAGATCGTTCGTATTATAGAGCTAGTTATTTTGTTTTATAGCGCCATTTTCTGTTTTCATTGTATGTTTAAACAGTTTCTGCTTGTCGATTCATCGACCTCTCGAGAAACAGGTTTGCCAGTTCTCGAATTCTTACTTAATCAAAAAAGAAAAATAATATTCCCTTCGTAATAAAAACATACTCCGGAGTATTGTTTATTATTACACATATTTTTAAGAATGATAAAAAATTATATTAAACATCAACTGTATTATAATTTTTTTAAAGTAATTTTATATCTATTGTTAATAAGAATGAAAAAAAAACTAAAAAAAAATCATATTTTATACTCTCTAATCTTTATCTTTCTTGCAGGATTTGCTGAGTCCAACCATCATTGAAAATATCACATACAGTAGGCTAACGGAGAATAATTTCTCTGACAGGCTGTACTGGGGTCCGAGTAGGAATGGGTGGTTCTCTACAAGGTCAGCAACATCTATTATTCCACTTTATAACGGCGACTCGCATTATGATTGCCAGTGGTTATGAAAACTGGACATCCCTCATAAGACTAGACACTTCATTTGGAAAATTTCACGTGATGGGCTACCTACTTCAGATCGTTTACAACGATCGCATGTTGCGGTTCCATCGGGCTGCAGTTTATGTGATTATCCTACGGAATCAACCTTCTACCTGCTCCTCAAATGCCCAATGACGCACTCTCTTCTGATTGATCTAACTTCTAAGTATCAACTTTCCTAATCTTTATCCGGCTTCCCAAAAAAAAATCTTTATCTTTATTAAGAAAAACAAGTCACTTAAGTAAAAACATCTTGTTAATTACAAAAAAGGTCATTTTAGCTATTTTGATGTCCACTTTTTATATTTACCTTTATTATAATTATGTAAAAGTAAATTGAAGTTTTTAATAAAGTGTAAAAGTAGAGTAATACGGAGTAATTAATACTACCTCCGTTACAAAATATAAGAGCTTTTATTTTTTTGGCACGTTTTTTAATGAGCTAAAAACTACATGAAAAATTATACATATTAATATGTATAATACTATGTAAAAAAAATTAATATTTCATGTAGTTTTTAGCTCATTAAAAAACGTGCAAAAAAGTAAAAGCCCTGAAAAGCACTAGAATCCACCCACACTCTTTAATACCCATTCAAAGTTCAAAAAAACGTTAAATAAAGTATAAAAATAGAGTAATAATTAATGGTATAGTCGGAGAGCGTTGGAATGCACCCACACTCTTTAATACCCGCTTAAAGTAAATAAATTTGTATACCTTTACTTCTATTTTTTTTTTTCGTTTTTGATTTTTGCAATTAAAGGACCAGGCAAAAATAAAGTGGCAAATCTGCCCTGCAAATGTAGACAGGCCACTACAGTATGATTTTTTTGTCAATATTCCCTCTTTCCCATCACTTTCCTGCCATGTTTACCACTTATCAGTCCATCAAATCCATCCCCTTTTTCTTTTGGAGTCTTTGGGTTGAAATAGTTTTTGTATTTAAATTTTACTACGGAGTACTGTAATAGTTAATGTGCGAGTTTTTTTCTCCAGAATGAATATAAATAATACTCCCTCCGTTTGAAGATATCCGTAAAAAAATTGGGGTTCAAATATGTAGTTGTGCCGAAGATAATGATTTTTGGACTTGCAAGTCGCGATCATCATGTATTAGTGAAAATGACGAAAAACAAAAACATATTGGATGGGTATGAATTGACCGAGTAATTGGAGATAAATGATTATGTGGAGTATAATTGGAAAGAAGAATGAAAAACTTTCCAAAACCACAAATCTTGAGAGGAGAATGCAAAACTATATAACATAAAATTTGGGTATGTTAGATTATCAGAAAATAAAATTTGAGTGGACATAACAAATTAAAATTTTCATATGTTCATAATTTTCGTTAACAAAACTTATATTCTAATAAAAATACATAATTTTTTTTCTACCTATTTTTTAATTTTTGTACCTGCCACAATACCTGTAGTGTATTTAATATCTTGACTCCCAAAACCACACCAAAAATGTAAATCAAATCATGCCAAAACCACTCTAATTTACTTTATATATTTTAAAGGTTTTTCTAATGTGTACCCAATAACACACATTAGGAAAATTCATATTTTACCAATCACAAGTTGGTGTAGTGGTTATGGGGCTACATTTTATGCCCTAGAATGTGCTAAGCCCACTTAAACTGGAAATGATCTAAAAAAAGGAAAATTCATATTTTAGAACTACATCTAGAGCAAGGGCATGGAAAAATGAGGTTCATTATAAATTTAATGGTGAGCAATAAATGAATATTGTTGATCTAAATGTATTAATATTTTAATTTTCAATGATAGATTTATCTCGTAATTTCTAGTGTCTAAAGTCATTTTAAAATTATTTTCTACATTTATCAAAGTGGGTAAGCGAATGAAGACAATCGCTAAACATGCTCTAAGCTATTGAGATTATTAGTCATGATTTTCAATAAAATAAAAAGGTAGGATAATTTAGAGATATAATAGTATTTTTTATTAAAAAGTGTGAAAAATATTAAAATGATATATTTTGCTTAATGTGAGATTATATTTTTTTTTCTAATTGTAACACCAATCAAATGTCGTACTAAGTAATTTTTTCTAATAAAAATATGTGGTAATTTTTTAAAACAAAAAATAATTTTTTGTAAGAAAAATATTTAAGGTTCGAAATAAATAACCAACATGTAGGACTCAGGGAAAAAATCTGCAAAAAGAAGAAAAACTTCTTCGTGTGGAGCACGGAACCCACTGAGTGTTTTTGTTTTTTGTCTCTTATTTTTTAGTTTTTGCGTTTTTTACCCTTTTAGGATTTTTGTTTTGTTTAGTTTAAGGGTTAGTTTGGTAACACAGAGCTGATGGGGTAGTTGAAGCTGATAGATGTGTTAAATATATGTTAAATTGGAGTTTTCATAAGCTAGTAAGGTGTTTGGTAACCTAGCTGATAGAGTAGCTGATACAAACTAACTGATCAAATAGGAGAAAATGAATAGAATTCTGAAAAACTTGCGGTTAGTAGCTGTTGAAAATCCAATTTTAAAAGCTAATTAAATTAAAATCTTATATCTAACTTATTTAAAACTATAAATTATTAAAACCATAAGCTCTGAAAAACTACATGTATTGCCAAACGGACCCTAATTTGAAAATTAGTCATTCAAAGCTATTTTACCAAATACTGACACGAAACGACGCCTACCTCTGCGATCTACCTTTTCCAACGCCTACCTTCCCCTGCAAGCTACGACCGATGACCACCGGAGACTGCAATTACCGACGGCGTTAAGCGATCTTTTTCAAAAACTCCGTTTTTCTCCCGCAAAATTACAGCTAAGAAGTAGCTTTTTCCCATCAGTAATTATCCTCTTTTGAAGGATTTTTTTTTTTAAAATTTAATTTTACAGCGCTACAAGACAACCACCCCAAATCAGTGAAATTACATTACTTTGTATCAAAAAAAAAAAAAAAGTGAAATTACATTACTTAAGCCAGGCAAAGAAATTGAGAGAGAGAAAGAGAGAGTGAAATTTCTGAAGCCAGGAAAGGAAATAAAGCAGTTCGGCGGTTACATACTTAACATTTTCCGGCGACCGGAAGGAAGACGATCGAGCCTTCGCAGCCTCGCCGGGAGAGCGATTTTCCGGTAGTAGTCGGAAGAAAGCGACGTTGTCCAGGTGCTTCATGCTATTTTTCGCTTTCAGGTTTACCTGCGCAAACGATTGTGGTTGGTTATGAAGTAGAATCGGTTCGTTGTAAGAATGCTTATGATCTTTTGCTTGTGGTGTGGAGCGATTTTGAGCATAGGTTTACCGTTTATGCTTGTTTGTTTTCCCTATTATTTGGTGCTTGATGATCAAGTTGAATGATGTAGTGTAATGTAGGGTTTCGGGAAAGCGATTTTCCGGTTAAAATCGAAAGGAAACGATCTTTGTTTTAAGAGTTTGCTGCTATTTTCGTTTCAGTTAAGTTTCACTTGCGAAACGGTTTTAGTTATGGGTGCTTCTGAAGTATAATCTATTCGCTGTATGGATGTTTGTGATAGTGCTTTTCCTTGCTAAAACTGTGGATTGGAGCCATTTGAGTAGAGGCTTAATGGTTTTGCTTGTTTTTTTTTTCTATCTTCTGTGCTTGCTGATCAAGTTATTGAATGTTGCTGTGTTGAAATTGTTTTGGATGCTGTGGGTTTTTGTCGCTTCTGTTGGTTCATGTTATTAATTAGGTGAGATAATGTGGTGATGCACGGTTGATTATTTTGGTAACAGCCACTAACTGGTATTCCTTTCTTCAGATGATGTGTGATACTGCTGTAGCTGATCGTTGTGAGTTTACATTTCATTTCCGTCAAAATGTCGAATGAAGTTTTCTGTGGTAATGGCAAGAACAGGCTAGATGCACGAACGTATAGAGCAATACGAATGACTGAGTTCAACAGTAAGATTCCTCCAACCCTCCCTTATTTTGATATTACTGCATGATTGATTCGGTTTGCAATTTTACTTACTTTTGCAATCTAAGGGTTTCTGGACCCCTATAATGTGGTTTTGAATCTTTTGATACCAAAAATTAGGAATGAGGTTGAGGCTCTCAAAATCCAGCCTTCCCCCGTCATGATTATAAGATTAAGAACTGTCTGCATTTAATGGGAATGTATGCATATTGTACTTTCGAATGACTACTTACACTTTGCTATATTTTTTTCATCATGTACAGAAACTGCAGAGAAGAGCAGTTATAATATCTCCCAGGATTCAAGCAATGATCTTCATGCCGAGGGCTCTAGGAAGTCTGACAATGGACGTGCGAGTTGTGAGCCAAGTTGCAAAAGACAAAGGTTTGGTGGCTTTAGTGATTTATAAATGCTAGGTTTTCATTTTTAAGTCTATCCATAGAAAACAAGGGGTTTTTGAATAAATCACTAGGTTTTGATTTCTTAATCTTTGGCAGGGTGGACTCAACAATCCAGAATGAACTTGGTTCAAGTGAAGGAGTAGTAGCTCCTAGCCAACAGCTTTTTTCTCAATCTAAAGTATGTTCTATGTTCTCATGGAAACTCTGCACCTGCCTATTTAAAGTACATGAACTTTTGGTTACATCCAACTTGCAACATACAAAGTTTTGCTGTTTGCATTGGAAGCTCTTATATTGTTGTTATCAAAGAGTCCACAGATGAATGGGTCACCAGTTAGTAAGGAGGAAGGAGATGAGGGGGAGAATGATGATGCCAAGGAGGAGGGAGAGATTGTTGGTGCAGAGGAAGTAAGTGTACTTTTCCCTTTCTATGCTTTTTTTGTTTGGAGGAAAACAAACCGTTTCTAAGATTATGAAGATTGTTATGTACCTCTTTCATTTGCCTGTTTGCTTGTATGATTATGTGAAACGGTTCGGTAGAAGTTAAAGATATCTTCTTGCCTTCTTGGCTTTCTTATCACCTATGCAACTTGCTAGGCAATATATTGAAAATCTTGAAATCTTCTTTCCCAAACTAACTCCATTCGGGAGGGAAAGCTCATAAAATTGTGCCCAATGAAATGATTGTGACAAACAACTATCTCTCTTTACCTGCCAAGAACATCATAATGTTGATGGTTATGATCTTAAGTGCTCCTAGTTGTACTTTCACTTATCCCCGTTGTCTGCTATTGTTTATTGTCTGTTATACGGGCAGGATGCTTTTGGTAAATTAATGTGAATACTTTTATAATGTCTTCCTCTTGAAACTGTATATTTAAACTACAGAATGGCATTGATGCATCTCATGATCAGTCACCGCTGGTATCACAAGATTCTCCAAATGCTTACCCGGAAGGTTTGAATGATTTGAAGTTTAGAGAGTACTGGGTTCCTGTCCAGCTATCTAATGTTCAGCTTGAGCAGTACTGTTCTACACTCGTAACAAATTCTTGGTCTCTATGCTCAAGTGCAAAGAGAGGAATCCTCAATCATCTAAATGATGTTCTCCGTGCTCTTAGAAAGGTATGTAGTGCAAGCTATTCTGTGAAAAAACACGTTCATATCTTCTTTAATCATGTTGTTGAATTGTCTTTACTGTTCACAAGGTGCTAGTTTAATAAGGCTCCTCTTAATCATTGGACATCATAATAATGGCATTTTGATCACCGAGGTGGAAATACAGATTGATTATGAAGTGATTAAAGTTTTCTATGGTCCAGAACCTGCAGAGAAAACTCATTATTAGTTTCGATGAGTTGGTTCTGTACTCTGCTGTCTGCACAGGATACTGGTAGGAAAGCCTTCTGGTTTATTTCAAAACCAGTGACCACTGACCCAAAGTCCTTTTTTATGTTTACTTCAGTGCTCGGCGTTCGCCTGCCTCTTTATGAATTATTCTCAACATTTGAAAGCATAGAGCTGTTCGACCAGGGTTTTAGTTTCAATGTGTAACTGTAAGATTTCATGTTTCTTGTCAGTGTTGTGATCATCCATATGCGTTGGATCCATCCTTGGTAAGCTTTTCCAAAGAACACAGTCCATCAATGGATTATTTGTCCATTGGTATAAAGGCAAGTGGAAAGCTGCAACTTCTTAGCAAATTGCTTCCTCAAATCAGGGAGCAAGGATTAAGGGTGCTCATTGTTTACAAGGTATGTTATTTTGTTGTCTTTTATGTTGTCAATAAAGTATAAGGCTTAAATATTGGCATCTCTATAGCTGTCCATGATCTTCTTTCTGATTCGTAAAAGAGGTTTTAGTGCCATTCTTGCATCTTATATTAGGCCTGTATCTTCTGGTTATCTATGTTTGCTAGCATGCAAAAGCCTTCGTGTTCTGACTTCATTCTTTTCATTGTTGCAGACAATTAATAATCCTGTGAAGAATGCTATTGGGATTGGTCATATTCTGGATGATTTTATCTGTCAAAGCTTTGGCCAGGAATCATATGTGCACATATATAGTCACCTCTCTGTCCCTCAAAGGGAAAAACAAACTGCAGTTGATCTTTTCAACGATAAAACCAAAGGAAAATTTGTGGTACTGACAGAATATAAGTCCTCTCTTGTTAGCATCAGACTTACATCTGTAGATGTTGTGATTCTGTTCAACAGTGATTGGAATCCAGTAAATGATATCCGAGCCCTGCAAAAGATGACAATTCACACAGAGAGTGATCGTATAAGAGTGTTTCGGTTATATTCTGTATGTACCCAGGAGGAGAAAGCTTTGGGTTTGTCACGGGATACTGTTAAAAGTGCCAATCCATTAGTTAGCAGGAGCACTTGTCTTATGCTTCTTGCTTGGGGTGCCGCAAACCTGTTTGATAAACTTGATGCACTCCATGCGATTAATACCTCTGAATCAACCCAGTCATTAGAATCAGAATTTTTGTGCAATACCATACATGAGTTGTCAACTATATTGTCTTCTAAAGCTGATGAACCTAGTATTAACTGCTCATTAATTTCAAAAGTAAGTGAGGTTGGTAGAGGTTACTCTGGAAACATAAAGCTGCATGGTGAACTGGAGGTACAGTCTCTGGATGATGTGCCACCAAATGTCTTTTGGTCTAGTCTGCTTGATGACAGGAGTCCTCGTTGGCGCTTTTTGCCTGATGAATCAGAGTCTATGGGAAGACGAATTCTATTATGTGAAAGACTACCTGAGATGTCTGAAGGTGGATTGCTCGAAACTGGTGTACTGGATAAAGAAATTCCTCGATGGTCCAGGGGTAGAAGTAATGCTAAAAGGAGCTTGAGGGGCAGAAGATCTACCTGGAAGCGCCTTGAAGAAAGTCTACAGGAGAGAGGACAGATGATTCTTATGAAGCATAGCTCCTCTAAACTTGCAGGTACCTTCAAATTCTACATCTTCTAAACTAGCCTTTGCAGTTTTCACAAGTGGATGATTGAAATTATGAAAAATTTCGCGATCCTTTTAAGCTTATGTTATAGACAAACTGCTTTCCCCCACTTTTGCAGGCAAAAGTGCAAGTCATTCTAGTAATGGCTTGACATCCTCCTTGTTCTCAAAAAGTGATGCAGTCTGTTCAGATTCTGTCAATTGCATGGCACACGGAATAGAAGCAAATTTATCGCTGGAGAGGACAGGTTTGAGCACTGTGCAAGGTGACATTTCTGAACTTATCCAGCAAGTAGAGGAAACTCACCAGGCAAGGATGCGAGAACTTGCACAAAAGCAACATAGGAAAATTTTAGAATACTTCAGGGCTAAGAACAAAATTAGGGAAACGATGAACAAAGCATATGGTTTGCAGAAAGATTTAATCTGTGAACTAGGTGAATCATTGTCCAAATTGGACAAGCTTAAGGAGTTAGATGACCAGTTTAAGATAAAACTTCAAGGACACGATCAGGAGATGGACCAGTGCTTTGCTGACCTGAAGGCTGCATATTGGACTGAAAGGACCAATGAGGAGGAGATGAGATTGAAGATGATTGAGTCACTGAAGAAGAGCGCTGCAAGTACTCTGCCTGGAGATTCTGATGGTGCAAAGGTCAGTGCTCCATCTACTTTCTCAACTGTAGCATCTATCCCTGTGGTGCCTCTACAAGAACCAAGTCCGAGAGAAAGGTTGAAAATGGTAACTGCTAATGGCTTGGATGTTATTGACATATCTCCTGACAGTTCACCCATGGAAGATTCCATGGCGATGCCCGTGGACCTCGATAAATTCCCTGAACAAGTTCTTTTTGCTGAAGCTAATGATGGGATTGGGCAGCTGGATGTTGAGGACATTGAGGTGTCTCTCAGCCGTTGGACTTTTGAAAAAGTGATATTGACGAGTGACCAAAATCAGGTTTCCCAAGGCTTTCTCTCTAGCTCTGTGCCAATTACTGAGAGCCAATCTTTCAAAGAAAGTGGGCAGTGTACCTCTAATAGGGTTGTGCCTCATTCTGATTTCGAGATTTCTCATGAATCTTTGCCAACTGAAGAAATGAATGTGGCTATGGGCTCTGATATCGAGCAGTTAAATGTAACTTCTGTGCCAGTTCCTGTTGATCAGCCTGCATTTCCCGTTTCATCTTCAATAGAGCAGATGGATGTGCTTTCTGCTCCAAATACCCCTGACAATCTTAACATATCAGACTGTTCACCTGTCCCAGAGTCCGAATTAGGAGCTAACATCTTGAAGGACCAGAATCATGCTCCACAAAATGCCATCTCTTGCTCTTCTCCAACCACAGAAAGTCAAGGTCCTAAATATGGCATGCCGAGTTCAGATGAATCAGCTGTTCCATCAGATACAATTGGGTTTTTTCATGATGGTTTGTGCACGGAAACACCGAACATGTATGTGGATTCTGATGATGCTCAGATACATGAAATTTCTGCTTCAACACCTGTGGATAAGCTTCAAGTTACAAACAATCTATCAGAGGAAGTCCCAGTTAACATCTTGAAGAAGAACCAGAATCATGCTCCACAAAATGCCATCTCTTGTTCTTCTCCAACCACAGAAAGCCAAGGTCCTAAATCTTGCATGCCGAGTTCAGATGAATCAGCTGTTCTATCAGATACAATTGGGTTTTTTCACGATGGTTTGTGCACGGAAACACCGGATATGTATGTGGATTCTGATGATGCTCAGATACATGAAGTTTCTGCTTCAACACATGTGGATAAGCTTCAAGTTACAAACAATTTATCAGAGGAAGTCCCATTTACCTCAAGTGAGCAGCTAAATCCTTTATCTGTTGGATGCTCTACAAATGAACCAGCAGCTTCTTTGTCATCTATGGGAAATCAACATAAAGAGACACAGAGAACGTCCGACGGAGTTTCAACTGGAGGCAGCTCTCCATTTATAGCATTACCTGGTGGTGAACATGGTTCTGTGAATCAAGATACAACTGTAGAAGATCTTAGACAGCAAACTCAAGCAAATGCCCCGATATATTTATGTTCTTCTGGATTTATCTCATCCACGATGCCTCAACTTAATTGCACAACTCAAAGCTGCCAATTACCTCTGGATCAGGTAAAAGCGAGTTTAATTGAATTGGACAATACTGATAATTTTTTTTCGTCACGGGCATGTTGTCTATTTGTCTGAAGGATGTTTAACGTTGGGGTTTTATGTCCGCCATATTTCTTCTGATTTATTTTCCGCAAACCAGTTTCAATGAATCCATTCAGGCATGCCTTCTAAAAGTTCCCTTTTTGTTTATTGAAGTATACTCAGCCGCATACAAGTAGTTACAATTTATGAAGGGGATCACCTTCGGGTAGAGTATCCGAAGTTGATCTTGGGTAGTAGTCTAGTAGATAATAAACAATGCATTGGAGAATTTAGAGAAAGCTGTTATGTATATGTAGTGATAAAACCTCTTTGATCTTGAGCCTTAATCTTCCTATTGCATCTTCTTTTCCTCAGCTCCCTACTACACAACCACTCTGCACAGAGATGAGAGTCACTGATGGATCATCGTCTTTGCCATCTACTCAATATGTTGGAAATGGTGCTTGTTCTCAACCAGTTCAAACGTCAACTAGTGGATCTTCATTCTTGCCATCTAGTCAATATGTTGTAAATGGTGCTTGTTCTCAACTGCTTCAATCATCACCTAGAGCATCTCTGCCGAGGCCAAACATGTGTGGGCTATTTGATGCTTCCTCGGTACAAACTAACAATCACCTGATGTTGCATCAAATTGCTGCATGGACTGAGGAAAATACTCTGCCACATCTTTCTGATCCAACTAGAAATTACTACCTGAATAATTCTAGGAGTTCCGATGTCAGAACCAATAGCCATCAACCTGCTAGGCTTAGCTTGGACCCTCTTCAAATTGAACTAGAAAGAATCCAGAAGGCAAATGATGAAGCTATGAAGAAGTGTGGGGCTATGGTTTGTTCCACTTTCTCTACATATTTGTTTCAGTTAAATACTAGCATCTTTATTAAATTGCTTTCCCTTGTTCCCGAGCAGGTAGCACAGCTTAAAGCTGCCCATGAACAAGAGATAGCTCAGATCTCCCAAAAATATGCTTTATTATTTCAGGCTGCCAATAATGATTACAGGCAGAAGAAGGAGGAGCTTAATGTGTATTATGAGAAAACCAAAGCCCATAAATCATTGGCCGAGGCATGGACACTGGCATTTGATGGTACGTTATCTTTTCTTCAAGGTCGATAAGAAAACCCCTAGCAAAATGATGAAATTTAAAATTTAGAGAAACATGACTGCGAGGTTGAATATATTCTTTGTTCAATAGCAATGTGAATTACAAAGAAAAAGCACCTTTTAGGCTCGCTGTAAGACGACATGACCTACTAGCTTTTCTATAAAACTAAGATGATAGAATTGCTTGATTTGTATATGAAAGACAGTACTTGCTTCTCATCACGCTGTTCACTCAATTGATTTCGTTGCTCTCTGAATCCCGGGCACTTGTTCAAACAGCTGGGTTAATTGACTACATTTATCTAATGGGTATATTCATCTTATTCAAAATATCACTCTTGATTAATAAAGCTAGCTTACAAATTGTTTGTTTTGCAGATGATAGTCCCATAGACAAAATGTTTCTACCATCCTGTCCGGGGCAGTCCACTGGCCTAACATTAGCAAATGGCATGCAGCTGAGTACCTCAGTTCTTCCCGGTCAGTTCCCATACCGACTCCCCATCACCGGCTTACCATTAGCAAAGGGCATGCAGACGGGCGTCTCAGCTCTTCCCCATCAGTTCCCCATCCGATTCTCAACTGATCAATTCATCAGACCACCGAATCCTCCTCTATCCCACTCTTTCTACAATTCCGAAGGTGGCTGGGGATCTAATGTTCAAAACCCATATCTTCATTCCTCTTTACCAGCTGCATCCATCCCCTTCGACAGGTTTCCCTTATCCCAGTTGAATCAGCACACTCTCAATGCTGCTTCTTACTCGCAGCTTTACAATTTCGGGGACTACCAAGTTCCTCATAATGTCCCCATCTGATTCTCTTCCACTTTTGCAATCTTCACTCGTTTTGCCTCGGTTTGACTCCGGCAAAACACTTTTGAATGGTTTGGAGAACTTTATCATGTGCATAATGTATATGCCCCAACCTCCAGTACAGCCCTTGGAATCTTATCTGATATCTAGCATATGAGTATTGCACAACATAGTCATACAGAATAGTTTAGTTACTATAGCTGAAGTCATATAACTCTACTGAATGTAGGTCTTTTGTGGAAGCAGCAAATCCTGCAAGTACATGTTTAGCTCACTAGTTTTTTTTTTCTTTTTTTCTTTTGTTGTTGTGGATATTGCATCTAATTATCTAATGATGGGCAATTTTGTCACTTTATGCATGAAAAAATTGTATATATTATCTTTAGGTTATATTCTACTTTGAATATAACCATATAGCAGTAGTACACACATGTAAATGATCACCCACTTAGTGTCTTTGACAGACAATCATAGACTCAACTCAATCGCAGAATGAAGAAAACAAATAGATGGATTTGAGTACTTAGAAGAGGCTAACAGATGGGAAGAGGAGCACCATTCCACTCCTGGAGACACTCCAGCAAAGGGTCAATAACCCGTCCTTCGCACAACGCGGTGAACACCTTGTCGAACTCCTCTCCGGGAGACCTTGTTTTCTCCCCTGTCAAAAGCCCGGTTCCCAGCTCCTCCCTCACGAACTTGTACAGTGGGTAAGACCTGCAATCGTTGATCTGGTTCTTGATAGCCAGGTTCCCTGCCTTGTACGCAGACCTCACGTTCTCGATGTCTTTTGGAAGCCGGTCCTTGAGCTCCTTCTCGAACAGCGCAATCTTCTGGAAGACCGACGTGTTCTGGTTCTTCTCCCCATCCCCGTTTTTGAGGGCATGGTCTACCAGCACTTGCCTCAGCTTAGGCATCAAGGGGTACGTCGAGCTGCAGGGGTCGTCTGCGTACGCAAACACGTACTCGCTGTCGACCACTCGGAGCATATCCTTCTCGCAGAATCGAGACGGGTGGAGCTCCCCACTGGCATTGGTGGTGAGCACCTTCCTGGCCACCTGGCTCACAGCGGTCTTAACCGCGCTCCTCAGATTCTCCTCCAGGTGTCGCAGATCGATCGCCTGGCACAACGCAACCAAGTAAGTTGAGCTCATTAGCTTGAGGATCTCAACAGCTTCAGCTGTCTTCCTTGAGGAGATCAGCCCCAGGGAGTTCACATCCTGGTTGTGCTGCTCAGCGCTCTGGACATGGTTGGTAACTGGATTCCCCAAAAACTGCAGCTCCGAACAGTAAGATGCCATGGCGATCTCCGCGCCTTTGAAGCCGTAATCCAAGCTAGGGTTTCTGCTTGCAGTGAGGTTGGAAGGCAATCCATTGTTGTAGAAGTCATTCACAAGCTCTGAGAATTGAGCGAACATGAGCTTCCCAATTGCAGCCAATGCCAGACGAGTGTTATCCATGGAAACTCCAATCGGCGTGCCCTGAGAAATACACCAAAATTCACATCAATTACAGGTTCAAATTGCAAAATTTGCAATCATCTTATCCAGTTGGAATCTGAAAACCTAAGTACCTGGAAGTTGCCTCCATGGAGAGCCTTGTTTCTGGAGACATCGATCAAGGGATTATCGTTGACGGAGTTGATCTCGCGCTCGATCGATTTGGTGGAGAAGCGGATGACTTCGATCTGCGGTCCGAGCCACTGTGGCGAGGTCCTCAGGGCGTAGCGATCCTGCTTCGGCTTCTGGAGAGGATCGGTCTCGTGAAGCTTCTGCGCGGCTTTGATGTAAGCGCTGCCGTCCAAGATGTGCTCCATGATCGCCGCCGCCTCGATCTGGCCGGGGTGGTGCTTGAGCTTGTGAGTCAGGTGATCGGTGAACTCCGGCTTCCCCTGCATAACCTCGGCGAAGATGGCGGATAGCACCTCCGACAGGAGTGCGAGGACGTTGGCGTCGAATAGGACGGTGGAGGCGAGGCCGGATCCGACGGCGGTGCCGTTGACGAGAGCCAGGCCTTCCTTCGGCTGGAGCTCGAAGAAACCGGAGGCGACGCCAGCAGCACGGAAGGCGTCGGCGGGGGAGAGGCGCTCGCCGTCTGAGTTGACGGCAACGGAGTTAGGACGGCCGGTGAGCAGGCCGGCGATGTAGGAGAGCGGAACGAGGTCGCCGGAGGCGGTGATGGTGCCGCGAAGGGGGAGGCAGGGGGTGACGTTGGCGTTGAGGAAGGCGGCGAGGGCTGTGAGGATGTCGAAGCGGATGCCGGAGTATCCTTGGAGAAGTGTGTTGATTCGGACGAGCATGGCGGCCCTGGTGGTGGAGTGCGGGAGGGTTTGGCCGCCATCGGAGCCGAACACTCCGGCGTTCAGAAATCTGAAAATTCGAAGATTTATCAGAAACGCATTTTCTGGGACCCACCATTTGTAAGTTGCCTTCCACTCCCATTTATTTATTTTTTTTAATTTAAAAAATGAAAATATTATGTGCGATCAATAACCTATTGTAAAGTAAGATTAATTAATACAGTAATGATCTAAAAAATCCCTTGAAATTTCATTATCCAATTAAATTTGTAAGTTATATCATTAGAGATTTAGAGTATTTAATGATTTATTACCAATCTTGAAAAGTATACAAATTTCTTTCAAATTTCATGTATCAAATTAAATTTTGCATTAAAAACCTATGATAGTTGATTTCTAAAAGTACCCAAGGAGATAAATATAAATTCATTTTTATGGGTAAAGTTTTCTTTTTGTTGGAATAAGATTTCGCCAATTTAATAGCAAGTCACTCCATTTAGATATGTTATATTCATAAAATGTTGTTGTTACATCTCTTTCTCTTGTACAACACTAATCCATTTATTTATCCTCTAAATCATGCATTTATTACGTTTATTTAACAGTAATCTAATAGCAAATCACTCCATCTAAATTGGTTAGCTATACAACATGAATATAACATGATCTTGCAAGTGGTAAGTGAATGGAAATTACCTAATAAGCTCCTTTTGAAGAGCACCACCTTCCTTGGTCCTCCTATGGGAGGTGGCCCCAAAGCCAGTGGTGACACCATAGCTATCAGTCCCTTTATTCATGCTGTCCATGACCCAGTCACTACTAGCCTTGACCCCGGCTCTGGCCGCCTCCGACAGCTCCACCATGATGCCGCCATTGGCGCCACCGTGGGCCGCCACCGCAGCCACCTGGGCAATGGTGAGGGTCTCCCCACCTAGCTTCACCACCGGCCTCCTGAACTCCTCCACCATCCTCTTCACCTCCTCAAGGTGGCTCCCCTCCATCGCCTTGGCCGCGGCCCCCCAGTACAGTGGGTCCCGGATTTGCTCCTTGCACACCTCCATTGATCAAAGGAGAGGAAATTGAGAGAAGGGTTGGTTTTTTTTTTTCTTGGAGGGTAGGTTAGCTAAGTGGTGAATTAAGTTTTTTGTTTATTTATTTATGGGTATTTTGCCTCCTGTTTGGTTGAGTTGGAGTTGAAGGGTTTATATAAGAGGAGGGGGAGGGAAGTTTGGGTGTAGATTAAGGAGGTGGGTGTGTGTGCAAATGGGGTGGTAGGTAGGTAGAGATAGAGGTGTGCACAAGAGACACCAAAGCCAAGCCATATTAAGGTCACAATTTCTCTATAATTTCCTCTTTTTTTCCCCTAATTTTCTTTATTTATTTTTGGGATTTATGGGTTGGTGGGGAAAAAGTCATGGTCGTTGGATTTGGGTCATAATAGGATGGTTGAGTATGATCATGTTGTAGCTAGGGGGTAGGTGCAATTGCAAAGATATCCAAGGGTTTTTTTTCAACACAAACCAACCCCTTTAAACATGCTCTTAATCACAAAAAATCATCCTTTAAATCTTCAAAGTTAACATGGAACCACCCCCACCCTCTTTTGTTTAATTTTCCTTCATTTTTATTTTTAATTTAGGCATACAATTCAACCATGATTTGTTAACTTTTGGGTTTAAAGAGTGGTTTGGTATAAATTATTTTCTAAAATAATCAATATTATAATTATTTATATTTTTTAAATATGAATTTTATGATAAAATTTTATAAACATATTAATATAAGGGTATAGAATCTAAAATTTTAATTTTTTTTCAAAATATATTTATATCAGTAATTTTATGATAAATCTGAGGGGCCACCAAAGGAGACGAAAGTATCCAAATTGTGTTTAAGGGGTGATTGTGATTAAAGAAAACCACTAAAGTAACCAATGGCAAATACCCACCAAAAATTTTAATCATAAAACGTTTTCCATGAAGTTGTACAAGTGTACAACATGTGGTTTTTTCTTGTAGGTAATTGATTGATGTACAAGGTAATGGTCATTGGTAAATAGTAACTATATAACCAGCACAGGGAGAATTAATACAGGACCATATCCATATCCCTATAGTATATAGATATTGATATATATCATATATTACATTTATATTAGGTAAAAAAGGGGATTGGTGAAGAGGATTTGGTGGATTATATATCACAGGGAAAAAGGACCTCTACCAACCAAGGAGAAAAGGAGAGGACAAAAAACAATTGCAAGTGGGGAAGAAGTGATCATCTGATCTGACCAAGTGACCATATAATTTGCTGGTGTTTGGTAAATGTGAAATGGTGAAGTGCAGCTGAAACTGCCCTTTAACTCCATTGATGCACCTTCGTCATCGTCTCGTCAGTTGACGGGTCTACCTACATGTAGTGTAGACCATGCCAGTATGCAAGAATCTCTACACAAACACCAACTTGCCCAATTCGATTTCGCTGTCTGGGTAGATATGTCTATATCGGAATCATCTGATGTGTGTAACACTCAGGATTTTGGTCCTTGCAGGACACACAATTTGTAGGTAGAAGTACACAATTACAGGTTGAGCACTTAGGTTTGGTACCACTGTTGGACTAAATCAGCTGTTGATTCCATCTCCTTTTAGCTGTTTAATGTGGCTGCACGTTTAAGCTTATTACTGGGCAACTAATGCCTTTGAATCATTATAGCTGTTGCATCCTTGGCGGAGAAGCTACTTGGTGACTGTTCATAGCTGTATATCTTATGTATACATTTATTTGTATATAAACACCTACTGTACATGTATTTTGGCCAACAAGTATTGAGAATATTTCATTCAGAGTTCCGAAAAATTCGGAAACATCCACTTCACCAGCATGGCTGCAAGCCTGCAACACTTCACATTTCCAGGCAACAATCAATTTTTTCTCGGAAACACCCTACCGACTAGTTTGAAGTATACAAGATGGTCATGTATATAATCACCAGATGACAAAATACATACACCAGTAACAATTTTTAAAGTGTATTATGAGCTTTTATGCTGATACATACAAAACCACAATAAAGGTACATGCTTTATAGAACACTAGACCTGTGAGGGCTTTGTACCATCCGGAGGAGCGCCTTGGAAGGGTGGCGCTGGGACGGGAGGTCCATGGTACAATGCAGACCTTTGGCGCTGCCCTCGCGCCCTTCCTAGTAGGTAAGCAGCCAAGGCTATGATCAACACCAACAAGATCAGAGGCAACGATACCACAATCACGAAACCCATGTTTGAAAATTCGGACTCGGTTCCTGCACCAGCCAGCCATCCTCGACGATGAATCAGCAGATCAAAGCAACTTTCCCATTCTAATCTTTTAGGCTCGTCTATATAATGAATTCGATCATTCCTTCACTACCCGACTAACCAAGGAAACGAGAACAGAACACCGATGTTATGAAGGGGAATTTCCACAATTCAGTCCCTATTTCTTTCTTCAAGCTAACTCTCTAGCTGATTATTTTGCGAACTTTGCTACTTGTATGTTGAATGAACATGTAAGTTCTTAAAGATGAACACAATTTGTCCATTTTGACAACTTCGTAAGCAAACAAAATAAAAATGGAGCACCAAATAAGGGGGCTACTATACACACTACCAAATTTTCTCCAAATGCACAACCATTCACCGACTTCCGGTGTAAAAGTCGGTGAAACCACCGTGCATTTGGCGATATAGAATCGCCCGTATAACAAGCCGACCAAATAAAGTGCACTCCTTGTACATTATAAGCTTCTTAATAGCAACAACACCTTATTAGTACCTTATAAGACACTCAAAATGAACACCTAACAAGTAACAACAACAACAAGATAATCCTGTTTCTGCATATATCAATTTCTAAACCAGATCTAGCTAAGCAACCATTTCAAATCCTTAAAAGGATGTATATACAGATAGGGTTTAACTTCATCCCAAATTTAAGTTGAATCAGAAGCACATCATAGCCACACCAACTATACATTCATAGGCTCTAATCAAGAGACCTAATTAAAAAATTCGCATCAAGAATTTCAATTATTAAGAATTGCTGACCCTAACAACAACTAGATCATTTCAACAAAAATATGCATTTAAAAATCTTCATCCAACATATAAAATAAATTAAAAAAAAAAGTCAGACATCAAATTCAGAGACTGAGAAAAAGAAAACAAGTGAATTGAAGCAAATATAAAGAGTAATTAGACAATCACAGCACCTTACAATCGGTGAGATTTGCTCCTTCAACGGGCGGAAAGTATAAAGAACTGAGAAGCTTCAAATCTGACTATCTGAGAGAGGAAAGTAAGAGAGAGAAACACCGTTTATAATATTTGTAAAAATAATTAAATAAAATTCAGGGATTAATTAATTAATGTGATAATGATATGGTTTTTGATATTTAGTAATAGTGTGTCCACCTGTCCACGTTATTCCTCCATTTATATATTCGTTTCCTTTGTCTTGGAAAAAAAAATAGCAATAGCAGAAATTGTAAAGTTTTATATTTTCAAGTAAAGTTTTAATTTTTTTTTTTTGAAAATGCAGAAAATCATCTCAAGATTTGTTCGTTGCGGTCCTTGTGGATGAATGGGTACTCCATTCAAATTATAGATTTTTTTTCAATAACCCATAATCTAAAAACGTGTTCAATGTCTTCCTATTTGTTAAAATAATTCCACTTTTTAGCCTAATATTACAAATGTGATCTAACTATAATCCACTAACAATGTTTGATGGCTCAAAATCTCAAATACCATATCCATAAGCAAAACAGAGGCTTTTATTTATTTTTGTTTATTTTAGTGAGCTTAAATTACAAAAATTACAACAAACTTAGTATATCCGCTTATAGTGTACACATTCTTTTCCTGAGTAATTCGAGAGGGTGTTTTTGGATGACTCGACAATAACATAAACAAAATCAAACAAACATAACAAGGGTAGGGAAGTAAACAAAACAAACACAAGCAGATGTCACAACAAGGAGTGGCGGGTCCTTTTTTTACGGGGGAGGGAACTAAAAATATTCCGAGAATTTTTCTTTGGATGTATATATGAATTTTTTTAAAAAAATATATTGAAAAAACTTAAATTTGTTATTTAAATAGTCATTTTTAACATAAAATTAAAAAAAATAAAAATTATAAAAAAATGAGAAATAATTTTTGAACTAAACTAAGATAAGCTGTCTTTATAATTTCTTTCTCTAAATAAATTATACTCCGTATAAAAATTTGAACTCACAACATAAATAATCCTTTTTAATACTACTCACAAATTCTTTCCGGTAATCTTTCTCTTTTC
The DNA here is from genome assembly GCA_963922045.1 of Persicaria maculosa. Lineage (NCBI taxonomy): Eukaryota > Viridiplantae > Streptophyta > Magnoliopsida > Caryophyllales > Polygonaceae > Persicaria > Persicaria maculosa. Next base: position 1,414,831 of record OY998252.1, read on the forward strand.
AAATTTCTAAAATTAGTATAAATGATCCAAAAACATATCAAATTTAACTGGATTCCAACATTTAACACAATAGCTTATGTCAAGTTTTACCTCCCCTTATATTTAATTTGTTGTTGTTTTTGGTATCCCACCGATGTGGGAGTTTTAATCCCAACAATAACTGAATTGATAAACAACTTGCTGGTGGAGCACTTGTAGCTAACAAAGCACTTAATTAATCAGCTTCTGAAAGTTTCCAACGCGATGAGTCTGCACGTTAATTTGTTACGGTTTCAGTTTTCTGCATTTAATTAGAAAGTTGTGCATCCCTTATTGCCTCTCAGTTTCGCCTAATCGCCATTGTCGACGCACCGTATTTTCAAAGAGCAATTCAAGGAAGCGAGTAAGTTGCTAAATTTGGTTAACTTATTGCTTCAATTCACTGGCTTGTTATCATGTTCTTAGTTCATTCACTATATACATCGGTTTCAGGATCGGTTTCATTGTTGGTGATGGCAGGTAAATCTATACATGATGCAGTGGCCTTATTATTTGTTGATCTCCGCTTTGGTGGTTCTCATACTAGAATTGGCGCGAGCCCAACGCCGAAGGGCCAATGCAAGCACTCCGGTTCAACCGCCTCCTCCCCAAGGGCAGGCTCCGGCTGATGGTGTTGCAATGTACTATGGAACTCCGGTTCAACCGCCTCCTTCGATAGGGCTTGCTCCTCCTCGGAAACCGCCTTTCAATCCTTATTCTTCAGACGATAGTATATCGGCTATGGGTCGGGTTAAATAGTAGTCCTCCAATACATGATCTAGTTTTATTTTGGGGAAATTCGGCTTGGTGTTCGTTAACTTTCGTCGAGAAATTCGGTTGGTTAAATAGCAGGTTGTTTGGAATAGTTAAATCCAAGGATTGTTTTGTATTGTTGCAGAGTCTTCCATCCTCGCTCAGTCGGACTTCTAATTAGTTCATACATTTTTTAAGGTTGTTTTCCTCGTTTTGCATCGGTGATCGATTGGTTCATAGATTGTGATTTGTTGTGTTAATTTGTCCGTTGTAACATGACAGCTAGTTATCTGTTAATTTGATGCACTTTGCATCCTCTCGATTTATCAGACCTACATCTAATATTTTATTTTGAATATTACCTAATACAAAAAATTATTTTAAGTTTGTTTAGATTAGTTAAAGGCACTTACATTAAAAAATTTCTACTATTAATTAACCAAAGACCAGTACTGTGATTATAAATATTGATTTTTGTTTTGTTTTTGTATTTCATCTTTTGGTGAATGATGCTGTTTGTGGGCTTGTTTGGGAATCAACTTGATTTCAAGGAATCATTCCTTCGTGATTTTGAGTCGATATTTTGATTTGTGAATTGAAATGAATCATTCCTTCCATATTTATTAGGATAGATTTTATTTATTTTTTGATATTTTTCCAAAATGCGATTTTTTTTCAGATGAATTTTTTTTCAATGTAAATTTATGCCTAAAATAAATAAGTGATGCACCGAGTGTAACACCGATCGAAGATTACAGGTGATCCGGACTGACATTATATACACAAACCGTAATTAGGTTCGTGTATAACATGCCTATTATTATGAATGACAACAAATTTCCATTGGTTAAAAACCGGACCGAACCTAAAACCAATTTTTTAGAAATTGCATGCCGAAAACCGAACCTAATTAGGGATGACAATTTCACCCGCACTCGACGGATATCCGTCTCACCTGATCTGAAAAAGTGGGTAAATATTCGAAATAAAGCGGATATTAAATGGGTGATGGGTTGGGTCGGATTCGGGTGAAGACATTCCTCACCTGTCACCTTATATATATATATATATATATATATATATATATATATATATAGACAAACCTTAATTAGGTTCGTGTCTAACATACCTATTGTTATGAATGACAGCAAATTTCCAAGAGCATTAAATTAGTCGATTTGATAATTGATCGATACCCCTATCCGGAATTAAAAATTAACCATTAATTTGATGGATGTCCCAGGTAACAACTGGAATCTAATGTAGATTAATTAATTATCATTGAGGAATAAACACATACAGTATATACGTAAGCAATATTTCAAGAGATACTGACTAGTCATTCATAGGAAATAGGAATCATAGCTTGACGAATAAATCAGCTTCTGAATCTTTCTATACATTTGTGATCGATGAGATTGCACGTTTATAACCCCAATTTTATTAATTAGTTGACTCCAATTTGAAAGTTGTGATCACCTTAATTCCATATTTATAGGTCTATATGCTCTTTGCTTTTGTCTCACAGTTTAATTTCCCTAAATCTCAGCTCTCGCCATTACGGGGAGAATTTAAAGAACAAGTTTGATCGGTATAGTAAGTTGCAAATTTATATATATTTTTGATTTGATGCGTATAATGTTTGGATAATGTTTGGTTGAGTTACAACACTATCAATTCTAGCTCTCTCATTGATTATATGTATGTATGTATGTACGTATGTATGTATAAGATTGTTTACATTATAAGCATGTCTTACCGAATGATTGCCAGGTGAAGATGAGGAAATGGCCTTTCGTCGTGTTGCTATTAGTTTTGATCATTGTCATAATCGGATTGGCGGGACACCAGAGGGCAATGCACAAAGGAGCTCCTTCTTCGAGTGCAGTTATCTATTCACCTCCACCTCCGCCTTTCAACCCTTCGGATCATGAGAGTACAACAAATGATTACATTGGCGGTTTGGGAAAGTAGGTTCTTCAACACATGGAGATCAATCCAGTTCTCTTTGGGAAAGTTCCGCTTTTCGTTTTTTTCCCTTCGAATATGATGCGTTTTAGGTGTGTGGCTTTGTTTTTATGAGTATCTTGTGTCTTGTTATGTGTTGTTGTTGTTGTTGCTGCCATCAGGGCTTCTCCTATCTTTATCTAGTGCAACTTTGTACGTTTTTACTCGTTCAAGGTCTTTCTGAAACATCATCGATCTAGATCTTGACTTGCTTATGCGAGCCTTAACCCCGTTTCGACTGGATAGACTGGATTATTGTTGTTGTCTGGATCTGGTCCATTTGGTATACCAAGTGTGTGGATTTCATGTAATTTCTCTTAATTTGTTGAAATTCAGTTCAGTGATCATATGTACATTCTCATATTTATCATTCATATTTCGAATCATCTTTTGTTTCATAGAAAATGGTAAGACGAGATCTGTTGGAGTTTGTGGGTAGAGTCCCACATTTAAAAATAGGTGAAAACCAAAGCAATTTAAAATATAATAGGAGGTGAAGCCTTATGCAATGACTTAAGCATTTGTGTTCAGTGTTCCAAAAAGCACTAGGTAATCAATCCTATGCGATTTCTCACAATATTATGTACATTCTCATATTTATCATTCATATTTCGAATCATCTTTTGTTAATTCATAGAAAATGGTAAGACGAGATATGTTGGAGTTTGTGGGTAGAGTCCCAAATTTAAAAATAGGTGAAAACCAAAGAAATTTAAAATATAATAGGAGGTGAAGCCTTACGCAATGACTTAAGCATTTGTGTTCAGTGTTCCAAAAAGCACTAGGTAATCAATCCTATGCAATGAGGGGCACGCCACCTAGCGCTTAGGCGGTCAAGACGGGCGCCTAGACTTGCCTAGGGGCTAATCCTAGACGAGATTTTTAGAACAGTGTAGGATTCGTCGTTGGGGATGGTGGATGTAGGAACCGAATATCTTGTCAAGATCAGTTTCAAACATAAAAATATAGAATATCTTATCAGGATCGGTTTCAAACATGAAAACATAGTCGTGTTAGTCACTAGAATTGACGCGACACAAATGAAGAAAGTCCAATCCAAAGCGCAATGGAACTTCGATTCAAACATGTTGGATTGTTGGGATAAAAAGAGTTGGTGGACGAACAACCAAGATATAAGGGGGAAGTAAAAACTAAATGATTAAGCTTTTATAATAGAAGGAGGATATATCCTAAAACTTTATAACATAAAGAAAAAGAAAAAGAAATCAGATACGACTCATGTTCTTTTTGTCTGTTTTGTTTGGACTTCACGAGATACCTCTTAACTTTTTGTCGAAGTTGTCATCTAACGACTTTTCAGTTGTTCTTGTATCGATATTTTAGATCCTGAAGCGAAAATGGCAGTAAAAGCACACAAGAGTGAAACCTAAGCAAGAGAGAAAGAACATTTGAGCCTTTATTTTTATTTTTTTCGAAATTAGCAAGTATTTAAAGATACTTTATTTTCCGGATTCGAACTTAAAACTTGTAGGTAGGCACATAAAGTATAATTTTAATTTAATGATCAATAATACTCCGTAATTATGATAATAATGTAGCAATCCAATTTAGGCCATGTTTGATGTTAGTTGCAAAATTCCCTCCATTCACATAGAAGATATTTTATGTGATTCATTATTAATAATGTGATAATGGCACTTTGGATGGAGGTTGGTCTAATATGAATTATAACTCTCCGCCCAATTTATCTTTGATACCGTTATGAGCTTAACTAAATTTGTTTAATTTATATCGAAATAAACTTATCATATATATATATATATATATATATATATATATATATAGAGAGAGAGAGAGAGAGGTTAGGTCAGGTGTTTACACCTCTTATTATATTTTGTGTTAATAAATCTAAGCCATTGATTGATTAGAAATTGATGGGTGAGATTAATTGAGATTTTTCCTTTTTTATTTAAATAAAAAAGAGTAGGCCCCACCACTTTCCACCACTTTTATGGCCAATTTGCTAAAGTGGGAGCGCGTGTGTTGGTTTTTTTGGGAGCTAACGTTTTTTTTTTGCGGGGAGGATGAGATTTTGCTTGTACTGTGTGTTCGATGAATTATGACGAACAAATTACCGAATAATTCCAGATTATCAATGAATAATGACCGCCAACATAAAAAAAAAAACCATCTCGTGAGGCACAAATTATTCGATGGTATTGCTTGATTATGCAGTAAGATTTGGACAATTATTCGATAAATTCAAGAACAATTTATGTAAATTTCAAGTAACCCACATCTAATTACCCAGATACATCTGAATATTTCCTTATTATCAACGAATATTGACTATAAACTTGTCGAATAATAGATAAATTTATAAACAATTTTACACGGTGTTTGAATTTCAACAAACCTACCTTATTGCCCCTCCCTCTAATTTACCCTATACATATGAATAATTTATAATAATCAACGAATAGTTACTCTAAAATTGCCGAATAGATACCCCTGTACATATGAATAATTTGTAATAATCAACGAATAGTTACTCTAAAATTGCCGAATAGATACCCCTGTACATATGAATAATTTGTAATAATCAACGAATAGTTACTCTAAAATTGCCGAATAGTTACTCTCAAATTGTCGAATACCTATCCACACTTTTCAAGATATGGGCACACAGATGGTGGGGAAATCCGCGACGGCGCTGCTAGCTCTTGGTGGCGGAGGAAGAAGTGGAGATCAGGATGTTGAGAAAGGAAGAGATCGAGCATGATCTGAGTAGCCATGGACGAGAGGCCAGATCTTACGGTTTCATCCCTCCCTCAATCGTCCTCCCTCAACCGCCATCGTCGTTCCACACAACCTCGCCGACCTCCATCCCCACCACTGACAAGATATTTCACCATCTTCCCTCCTCCATTGAAGAAGCCTCCCCGACCTCGCCGCTATCCATTGAAGAAGCCCCCCTCCATTGAAAAAGCCGTCCTTGCCGGACTGAGATCTCACATCTGACCGATGCCTTCAAATCGTCGACGCCGTCACCGGACTGAGATCTCGCCTCCAACATTCAAGCTCGCCGCTCGTCCAATTGCCCTTTCGCTTTCCTCCGATCGCCCCCAATTCTCATTCTCTCTGTTGATAAAGCGTAATGTGTGGGGGTAGGTTTAAGAGGATTTGTATTCACGCGCATAACTGAAGGGTGAGATTGTGTTTTTTAATTTTAATTTACAATTAATTTAAAATTCTCAATTAATCTTAACCCTCCATTATCTAATAATTAAGGGCCTAGATTTGTTAACACAAAACACAATAAGACTTGTTAACATTTGATCCATATATATAGGATGGATCAAATGTTTACAAGTCTTATTGTGTTTTGTGTTAACAAATATAGGCCGTTGATCGAATCAAAATCAAAGGTTGTGATTAATCCTGAATTTAAGTAATTTATTTTTAATAAAAAAGTGGGACCCACGGGGAAAACTAATCCAATCTCACAAGGGAAGTGCGTGTGATGCACAGACATGTAACTGCTTGAATTCTCCAAAGAGAAAATTGTGGGTTACGCTAATTTTTTTTTTTTTTTTTTGCCAATTTACTCCAATTTCCTATTTGAAAAGATTTTTGGTCATACAAATGAAGATCATGATCTATTAATCTGGTATGTAAAATCCTTGAAAATCTGTGACAGTTTCATCCAAGCGAACGGTGAAGAAGAGGAAGATGATCATCAAAGTTTTTTAACTTCATAATTTTCCAAGTAGTCATCAATATTCGGCAAATTTTATCAAATATTCATCACAGTCACTCAATTATTCATCAAATTTTTTGTTAAAATTTATCAAATATTCATCACAGTCACTCAAATATTCATCACAGTCACTCACATATTCATCACAATTACTCAATTATTCATCATAGTTTTTGTTAAAATTTATCAAATATTCATCACAGTCACTCAAATATTCATCACGATCACTCAAATATTCATCACAGTTACTCAATTATTCACAATTTCCCAAATATTCATCAATATTCGGCAAAATTTAAGAAATATTCATCACAGTAACACAATTATTCATCAAAGTCAGGAATCATTTCACCAATATTCATATCATGTCCCCCGAGTATGAAACACGACCTATTTCGTACCAGTGACTCAAATTTCTACAATATTCATATCAAGACAACAAATATTCATCAAATTAATCCCCTTTCAACTCCCCTCTAATGAAAATTCGCGTTCATCCCTAACCCGGCACGAATTCGATGGTGCGCTGCAATGGCATCATCGTGGTGTCCCTTCAAGCCGCCTACAGACTCCGCCGACTAGGTTCACTATACAAGCGTTACAGCCAAAGGTGCGACTCTCGGATGAGCACTATTCGCCGGAGTCGCCCTCTAATTTCGCCGGAATTGCCCTAGTATGAGATGCGATGAAGAGGGTGAGAGACGTTTGTTTTCTAATCGTCCAAAAAAGGGGGGATTTGGGTTGGGATATCACGCGCGTGTGTTAGGAGAAAAAGATAGTTTTTATCTTTTCATATTAAAATTAATTAATTTCGGTAATTAATCTCGTCCTTCCATTTGCAATCAATCAACGGCTTATATTTGTTAACACAAAACACATTAAGGGATGTTTACACATGACCTAACCTATATATATATATATATATATATATATATATATATATATATATATATATATATATATATATATATATATATATATAGAGAGAGAGAGAGAGAGAGAGAGAGAGAGAGAGAGAGAGAGAGAGGGTGGTTCATGGGTACTCATCCCTTATTGTGTAACATGAGAACACATCTGGACCGTTGATTGAATGAAATGGAAGGCTGAGATTAATAGGCAATTTTGGCTTTTTTTAAATTAAAAAACAGTGGGGCCCACGTCATTTTTTTGCCCACTTGCTGAATGGAGGCGTGTGTGGTGCACTCTCTTCAAATTATTCGACAGTATATCTAGATTATTCGATCGTATCGTCTGATTATGCAATGTTATCGACAGATTATGCGATGGTATATGGTTTGTTTTAATCTTTCTAATTGGTTGATTATTCGGTCGTCTATGAATGATTATTCGGTGATATATAGATGATTATTCACCCGTCTATGAGTGATTATCGCATGATTATTCGATGATATCGGTCGGTTATTCGATGGTATCGATGGATTATTCGATGATATCGCTTTATTATTCGATAGTATTACTTGATCAATGACATCTTTAAATTCACCCATAAAAAAATCCCACCAAATTATCCTATATACATATGAATAAAGTTATACATACAAACGAATAAACCTAAATTACAAAAATTATTCAATGGTATCGTTTGATTATTCGATGGTATCGCTCGATTATTCGATTATACCGCTTCATTATTCAATGGTTAATTAAAGTCATTGTAACAAATAACTAAAAATTATTCAAGGACACAATTTCGAACAAATCAGGGCAAACAAATCTCCAATGAACTTCTCAAGAGTCAAAACCAAATCATTCAACTGAAATCCCAAAACCCTAATTCGTCAGAACACCAATTAGCACCCAATTCTAAATCGATAGAACATCAGAGAAAAAAAAAAGAATAGGAGCAGAACCCGGCCGCCGAAGGCAGAAAAGCGGCGGCCATCCAACTCACTCAGGGAGACTTGATCAGAGGCCTCGGAAGGGACAGGGAGGCCGGATGTGTGTAGCCGGAGAGATGATGGATGTGTCGGGTGAGGCAGGGAGGCCGGAAGGAGTCCGATGCGGCCGGATCTGGGCTAGTGGTGGCCAGGGTGGTCGGATTTGGGGCTGTTGGTGGCGGCTGGGTGTGGTGGGGCTCGGATCTGGGCTAAGGGTGGCCGGATCTGGGCTTGTGGTTGCCGGAGGAAGGCCGGACTGGAGAGGCGCGACGGGGAGCGAGGAAGGAGAGCGAGATCTGGAGAGCGAGGGCTGAGGAAGGCCGGATCTGGAGTCCGATGGCTGCTGTAGGCTCGACCGCCTCTGCAACCGCCATAGCCGTCGCCACCGCCACCTTCGCCATCGCCGGAGTCGTCGCCTTCTTCACCCGCCATCGCCGTCGGACTTCTCGATACTCCGACAACGCCATCGTCGTCGCCGTCCCGCCTTCACCGTCTTCCTCGCCACCATCACGCCTTCACCCGCCATCGCCGTCGGATTTCGGTCGCAGATGGTTGGTTTTGGCCGCCGCTCCTCCTTTTCTCTTTCCTCTATGTGGAGCAGTCCAATGGTGTTGTAGGGATTTGTAGGGATTTGGTGTGTGTATTCACGCGCTGGGAATGTGTTGATGGGCTGTATTTTTACATTTTAATTTTTAATTAATCAATATTGCAGAAAACTCTCAGCCATCGGATTCATCTAAATCAACGCTCATGATTTGTTCTCATGTTACTCAATAAGGCTTGTTCTCATATGATCTATACTCTCTCTCTCTCTCTCTCTCTCTCTCTCTCTCTCTCTCTCTCTCTCTCTCTCTCTCTCTCTCTCTATATATATATATATATATATATATATATATATATATATATATATATATATATATATATATATATATACACTTGGATTTTATGTTTCTTACAACATATTGTTGACCAATTAAGGGTGTGTTTGGATTCCCACTTTCAAAGTGTTTATTTATCTAAATTTATATATATTTTGAATACTATGAATTTAAAATAAAATATTATATAGATTGCATGTATAAATCAAATACTCTATATTATGTTAAGTTTCTAATTACCTTATAAACTTAACATAATTAATTTACACAATTCATAAGATATTTTATTTTAAAATTATGTTATTTTAATATTTTACAATTTGTTTTAACCAAAACACTTTATAAGTTTTCCCTTGGACACAATCCAACTTGCAAGTGGAGGATTTAATAAATTTTTCCCTTAAAATTTAATCATAAGAGGACTAAGTTTGATCTTGATTTTTATTTTTTTTATTTTTAAAGTCAGCTTCTGAATTCTTGTATTATGAATTATTCACATTTTATACCCTTTTTGGGGGGTCAGATTGGGCTTTGTCTGATTACAAAGTCAAAATAATTTGTTTTATAATTTAAATAATTTATTTTCCAGGCATAATTTTTAGCTATAGTTCACGCCTTCATCAAATCACAATCTTCTTTGCCTCTCAAATTAATTCTCCCTGTTTTCAATCTCCGGAGCAAATTCAACTTCAAGAACAAGGCAGATTGTAAGTTATTCATTTGCTTAATCTAATTCCTCATAAATCCTATTCAATTCACTTGTTTTATCTGTCCAAAATTTCCAATTTTAAAACATGTTTCGAGTTTGGTTTGGAATTTGAACTCAACTAAACAAAAAGATGGCATTTGTGTAGGTCGAGTCTGTTTGGGACGCATTATGTGTTGATTGCTGATAAACAGTCAGTGCCGAATAGATCCTTGTATATTGATTATGGTCATATTCTTAGTCATTATCGAATCATCAACCTTTTCAACGTCATTTACATTATAAGCAGGGACGCGTACGTGATGTGTTGATTGCTGATAAACAGTCAGTGTCGAATAGATCCTTATATTGATTATAATCATGTTCTTAGTTATTATCGAATCATCAACGTACCTTTTCAATGTCATTTAATTTGCATTATAAACACGTATTACAAAATGACCGCCCTAACAAAAAGGCGCTTGATAGGTGTAGGAACCGAATCAGCGATTTCTCAAGCATGGGCTATGTGGTTGTGGTATCGTTTCCTTTCCTCTTGCTCATCATCGGCATGATCATATTCCTATTAGCAAGGGCACGATCCCAACGCCTTAGGGCCGCTGCAATGCAAAATGGACAACCTTTCCCCGGCCAACCTCCAGTTCCCGGTGTACCTTACCAAGGAAACCCCGTTCAAGCACCGCCTTTCCAAGGCTATCCTCCGGCTGATGGCGCAATGTACCATGGAAATCCACCTCCTCCTTTCCATGGCCAATATCCGCCAGGTGGAAAGGCCTCACAGGTCTAGTTTTCACTTAGGGCAATTCTGATGAGCTTTTTTACCTGTTCTGTTTGGTATTTAAATTTCGCGTGATACCTCTCATTTTTTTTTTTTTTGAAATTCACATATGGTTAATTTCCTAGTGTGTTTGTACTTGTATGGAGTGATTAAATGTTCTCATATTTTGAATTGATTAATTTGTGAGCTAGTCAAATAAAACAGGCATGAGATTTTATGAGCTGGATCACCCATGGAACTTACATTTCCCAAAAATATAAGATTTCAAGGTTAAAATATATAGCTCATCAATTAAGCACCACCAATTGATATGAAATCCAATAATACATGTAAATGCAATATATTTTTTTCTCCAAATCCAATATATACAACCTCCCAAACACTGAGACATGAGAACAAATATCAACTTCTTATCAACTAAATTTTTATAATTAAATAATCCTTTTTATAATCTTTTAGTCATAAAATTAAAAAAACTCACCCACAGATGAGTTTTAAAGAAAAATTTAAACACTAAATTATTCGTATGCAACCACATATATAATTATCCATGCATATAGCTGGTGCGAATTGTACGATTAATCATGGTGCTCCACCTGCAAGCTGATTCAATACTTACGAATAATTCGGTTATTTTGTACGAATATATAATCATACAACTGCATAACAGATCTTCTACAACCACAGTGCACCAAAAAATTATTTGCAAGGTATAATTTTACTTAAAAAAAAATTAATTTGTATTTCATACACTTATATTTACATGTCAATAAAATTTTATTATGAAAAATATGTTTTAAATATATAATTAAAAGAACGACTATATTGGTTTATATTTTTTATATTTTTCTAAACATAATTTTTTGTGATAAAAATTTATATATAAACATGTAAATATAAGTGTATGAAATACAAATATACGGAGTATTTTTTAATTTTTTTTGAAGTAATCTTATATCCTAAGTGGTGCAGCTGTGTGTGTTGCAGGAGATCCTCACTGATCAAATGGCTTGCAGGTAGAGCACTTAGTTGTACATGATGAGTACTCATATATAGAGAAATCAACTTCTGAATGTTTCTATTAATTTCTGAGGAGATCAATGTGGGAAGTGTTTTTATCCCAACATACTTATTTAAGTTTGTCTTTACTCCTTGATTTTTGCCTCTCAGTTTTGGCTAATCTCAGTTCCCGCCATTGTCGTTGACAAGCGAATTTGAAGAACAAGTCAGAGACTCAGAGAGTAAGTTATGTTCTTAGGTAACTACCGAGTTGATCTCTCTGTGAACACGTTTACATTATAAGCATAAGCATGTCTTTTGCCGAATGACTGACAGGCGATCAAGAAACCGAATCGCAACAGTTTCTCCAACATGAAGAAATGGCCTTTCGTCGTGTTGATAATAGTCTTGGTGATTCTCCTACTCGGGTTGGCGGGACGCCAAATGACGATGCAGAATGGAGCTCCTTCATCAGGTGGAGGTTATTACTATGAAGCTCCTTCTCAAGCTAAAGATATGGCTGATAATATGGATACTGTTGGTGGTATTGGAAAGTAGGTCCTTCAACACACATGGAAATTCACTTCATCCTCATCCACCATAAGCATCATCTTAATTAATGTGTGTAACGAGGTTACAAAAGGTTGGATTAGACCCTACCAATTAAGGGTCTAACCGCAAAACAAGATAGCCACAATTTGAATCTTAAAAATGTTGTTACTCAACCTTTTCCTTTGCATTTGTTGTCTTTTAGGTGTTCGCGCGGTTTTTCTTTATGAGTTATCTTGTTTATGGTTACGTGTGTGTTTTGTTGTACTCGATCATTCTTCTGGGTCTTTCAGAAAAACATCATCTTCAAATCTTAAAATGTTGTTACACATCTATTGCGCTATTGCGCTAGCTAGTAGTACAACACATAAGCATATCAGTAATAAGAATAGTGGCTCACTGACTTTTATATATATATATATATATATATATATATATATATATATATATGAGTTTTGTAATCTTGACAGTTTCGCAAGCATGAAAGCATGACCGTTCATCGTATTGAATTGATATCGGTTGTGACTACTGACTTGGTAGTCTTCCTTCCAGAATAAGGGCGACACCAACACAAAAATGTCAATGCGAAGCATAATAAAACTCCGGTTCAAGCGCCTCCTTACTGAGGACACGCGCCTCCAACAGGTGCAGTTTACACGGAGATCCGCCTCGATCAAAGACTAGCTTATTCTTCGGCTGCAAGGCAGTGGCTATGGGTCATATATATTAGAGGTGGTAATTCGGTTGATCGGATCTGGTTCGAGTATACCCATTCGGGTTCGGTCGATATCGAGTCGTCGTGTTATAAATCGGGTATATTGTGTGTTTCAAGTCGGGTCGGATTCGAGTCGGTAAGTTTCGGTCAAAATGGATTTCGAGTTAGTTGGATCAAGTTCGGCTTCGGGTAGAGTCACAGTTTGTTTTATTATAAAATGATGACTATTTTTTATTCATCTTAATTGTTGACTATTAAATTTCATTTATTTAGCTATAATATGTCTTATTATTGATGTATTTAAAAATGAGAAAATTAAAGTAATTATAAGAATGGGTCGGGTCAAATTTATCTTTGTTATTATCCATTCAGGCATCTAAATCTATATTACATATACTAAAACCGATGCATAGCGTCCTATGTGGCGCGTTGTGGTCGATTCTGGAGACAAAAATCCTATGTGGCACATTGTAGTTGATTCTAGGGAAAAAAATAAATAAAATAATATGTTATCATAGTTTATAGAAAGTTATATAAGCCACAATCTATCTATCTATATATTTATATTTTAGTTAATTGACATAAATATAAATAAAAAAATACTTCATAGTCATACTTACCAAAATATTAATAGATAAATATGTAGTATTTGATAAGTGTTATTTTATTTATATAGATTATTTTTTGGTGGAAAAAATTAATCTATGGATAGATATTTTAGTAAACTAACGTAATAAGTCTATACTATATATTTAATAAAAAACAATATTAAATCTTTTTAAGAAACAGTTGTCTATTAAATTACACGAGATTCAATTAATGTTAGGTTAGAAAAAAATTTACCTTATAAATGGGAATTTTATTTATATTTTGAGACAATCTAAATAAAAGATATTTAGATTTTTTATAATCCGTCGAACTAATTTTATTATATCCATATTATTTTTTTGGTGGAAAAATAATTTAAATTTAGATTATTATATATTTATTTAACGAAAACTACCTAAATTATTTATAATATTGTATTAATATATTCTCCGTACACGGGACGGGACTAACACTAGTAGTATCATATACTCCGTATACTTTTATTACCTGATTGAATTGCAGAAGTTAATCATCGAAGTTTTTAAGGAAGGATTTGAGGCCTATTAGATTGTGCAATGGAATGTTGTATATAACATGATGATAATAACTTGTTGAAATAACAATAGCAATAAATTTTAAAATTACAAGTGGATCACATGTGATGAGATGTCATATAGGAGGATTAAATCAGTTTCTGATTTATTTATTTTTATTTTATTTTTAAAAAATAAAAAAATAAGTCAAGTCTTGTATTGTGGAATGAGGTTTCAAGTTTACTAATTCCAAAGTCAACTAATTTGTGTCATTTAAAGCTTTGATTTTCTCTGTTTTCAGTCTACAGAGCAAATTTAAGAACAAGGCAGAGAGTAAGTTCATTTGGTTCATCTAATTGCTCTTTAATTCTTAATCATATTTCAGTTCATTTGTAACTTGGTGTTGATTTTTTCTTAGTTGTGTATATTGTGTACAAGTGATGTTGGTGGTTACTTAAATGCTTAGTTAAATTGATTAACATGTTTTGAGTCTTAGATTATATGTTTGGCGGAATGTGTTGATTGCTGATAAACCATGTTTGGTTCAATACCTAAATGTTACAAGCATGTCTTATAGAACAACTGGCCTAACAAAAAGACGCTTGACGGGTGCAGGAACCGGGTCAACGATTTCTCAAACATGGGTTATGTGGTTGTGGTCTCATTTCCTTTCCTCTTGCTGATCGTTGGCGTGATTGTGTTCCTACTAGCAAGGGCGCGAGCCCAACGCCAAAGGGCCGCTGCAATACGCAATGGAGCTCTGGCTCAACCACCTCCTTTCCCGGGCCAGCCTCCAGTTGACGGTGTACCGTACCATGGAAACCCCGTTGAAGCACCGCCCTTCCAAGGCTATCCTCCGGCTGATGGCGCAATGTACCATGGAGCTCCACCTCCTCCTTTCCATGGCCAATACCCACCGGGTGGAAAGGCCTCACCTGTCTAGGGAAATTCCGTTTGATGCTCCTCAACTTTTATCAACACCAAACGGTGTTCGAATTTGGTGTGCTACCTCTCAACTTTCGTCGAAATTCACATTGTATGTTAGTTTGTTTGTATCAAGTGATTACATGTTCTCATGTTTTGAATCTGATTGAATTGATTTGTGAGCTAATCTCCGAATTTTCGCCATGTGAACAAAATCAAGCTCTTGGCCTTTTTCTGTATACACTGTGAAGAGCAGTTCATAGAATGAAGTGAAGGGGGGTGTGTATACATATAAACCTGTGACCCCCTTCTTCATCCTTCGACAACCGCAGATTACATTGAACGCAGCGACTGCCCTGGTCGAATCACCCTCCCCGTTGTATACAACAACGATACACGGGAGTACCTACAACATCTAAATGAGTTCCTGAGGCAGTAAAAAATGGGACAAGTTCCTGAGGCAATAAGAAAGACTTACTCTATAAGCCTGACTACCAAATTGATTTGCGGGTAGTCGGAAACACTAAGGTGCATACGGGCCTGAAGGTGGGAGTCTGCGTGGCCCGGGTCCATTGTTGCCTCCGTCATGGGGTCCAACAGGCTTGTGGGATAGCCTGCGTTTGTACCGCTTAAGGACAGAGGCTAGGTTCTCCTTCCCTTTGGGAAAGGCAACGTCGCCAGCTGCAGTGCCAGACCGGCCCTTCCGGGTGGAGATGGCTATCTCAATATCCTTGATTATGTCGAGAAGGATGGGGGCGGTGGTGAACTTCCCGCTTGGAGGCCGAGCTGTCGGAGGCAAGGCTCCAGCTGGGAAGGGGCTGAGCCTCTGTTGGTAAGCGGCTGCCATCTGGAGACAGGAGCATGGCAACGTAGGGATGCGTTGCCTGAAGAATGCCAGATCAATCACTCCCTGTAAAGGAAAATCATCCAATCTAAAGAAATTTCCGAGTTTAATGTAAGCAATATGAACAAACAGACTTGGAGGACATTCAAAGACGAGCTTAGACCGAATGCAATCTGTATATGTTAACTTACTGTGTCTGTGAGCAATAGGAAACTTATTGCAGAAGCTGCTAATGCATTGCTATTTAGTCCCGAAATGAAACTCAAGCTTGTTAATGAGGTTATAAATCTTAATTGCTAGATAAAAGATTTGTGGATGTTGATTGAGTTACCTGGAGACGATTCAGAACGTATGTATACTTCCCCCACAGCTCTGGCCGGCTCTCCATAAGCGATAATTCCAAAATCCGGTGGATACTCCACACACCAAAGCTAACTATCAAGTCTGCTTTCCACACACAGCCCTCCCCGCAGTGAGTAACTGGGGAGGTCGCATTCTTCACATCCCCCTTAGCTGCTGACCAGGGCCTTGCTGCACCAGCTGAACCCTCTAACTCGTTTACAGTGGCTAGCTTCATGCATTTGCATTCAGATTCGTAGAAAAATCTCTCTCTTGCAGCCACACGTTCGACTAGATCCTCATCTGCACCGTCTGTTTGTTTAAACAGCCACTCAGATCCTTCCAGCTTCAAGAGCTTAAGAATACAGCATTTAAGTGATTGAAGCAGTTTTGTCTCTGACCCACCAATAGAAGTAGCAGATTCAATGGTGCCCACACTCTCTTGACCAGCACCTTCAAATCCTGAGGGCATATTAGCAACACCACCAAACTGCTCAAAAGGCTGCGTGTGCCAGAGTGACCCAGCATCTAAACCAGAAATAGCCCTTGATTGGAAGACATCTCTAGATGGCTTACGAGAAGGGAGTTCATCAAACCCTGGAGGAGCCACCCTTGATGCCACGTTTGGATACAAGGGTCGTCCAGCAGTATTCCTGCCAACTACAGTTGAGAGTCCAGTGGTTGGGTTGCCCAATTGATTATATTTATCCTGAAAATAAGATTGTAGGAGAGGAAGAGAGTTCTCCGAAATATCAGGCAAGCTGTGATACTTCTTGGGACTGTCTTGATCTGCCACATTTTCAGCAAGTGGAGAGAAGAGTTCATAATTTGATTCATCCGATTGCAACATGCTATTTCTTGATGCTGGAAGGTTTTGGAAGTTAGAAGATTGCACAGAGCTGTTACCATTTATCGGAGTTGGGCTCAAACCAAAAGGCTGGTCCTTTGATATTTGATTGAGGTAAGATGGCAACTGATAACCATGTGATGCCGCAGGTTGATAGTTCATGCCCTCAGAACTTGGAGGGAGACGCTGACTTGTATACCGTCTGTCACTGTTGTCAAGAGCATTACCACCTGAGGTTTGATGAACCCCCATTACCTGCATTGTGTCAGACCACAAGGATGGAGATGGAGATGGAGATGGAGATGCTTTCTGAGCTCCGTAGGCTGAACCTATACCGCTTGGCAACCTCTGCTGAATAGAAGCATCATAAAAGTTGGAGTTCATCAGAGAATCCAATCTGCCAGTTCCGACGGGCAAATGTGAACCAAAATCCTTACCAACAGAATCAACTTTTGCCAAGGATGGGGGAGACTTTGAATTAGAATCAGCACCAAGCAACAAATTTAGTTTATTGGCTTTTGCTTCTTGAGTAAGCAGACCATGGTAATCATACAAATGTCCCCAAAATTCATCAAGAGCTGCAGCCAACTGGCGTCGCCCAGAGCGGCCCAGCCCTGATAGTCTTGAAAGACTCCCAGCACCATTTCTACCTTCATCCAATCTGCCACTAAGACCTTCTGGTACCACAACTGGAGCAACTACCAATGCATCTTTTGAAATTTCTTCAGGTTCCCAGGTCTCTTCCACTTCACTATCCATATTATTTGCAGATTCGCCGTCTTCTTTGGCAGTACTTTCAACAAGATCTGCTGTCTCAACTTTTGATTCATTTGAAGCTCCAGACATATTATCCAACGAATCTTCGATACCATCTGGAGCCAGGACTGATTCAGGCAGGCTGGATGCTTGTTCCAGAGGACTTTCTTCAATTGGAGTTAAATAATGCTTCTGATAAGTCTCCGTAGATGTGGCAGGCAAATCAGCACCAGCGTTTGGAGCTGGCGTGTCTGAATCAGTCTCTACAACTTTCTCGGGAGACAGTACCATTTTTGGCCTTTCATGAATCTGCTCCTCATAGTGCACAGAACCAGCCATATCGTTTTCTTGCCTCTCCGCCAAACAAACATGCAGACCTTCTGACCAATCCTGCCTCAATTGCCGAGCGTTTGACCTCTCATCTGCAGATCTCAGTGGAGTGACAAAAATCCGGCATGTAAAACAAAGAGAAGCCCAGCCACTGACAATGAGGATGAAGTAATGACTTGATATACTAGTAGTGCCCATATTCCAATGCAAATACCCCAACCAAGCACTGTCACCAAACACCATCTCCCCTAGAAAGAATATTTGCAATCCAATCATAGCCATCAACGACATCATCATGAAGAACTCCATGACAGAAGAAATCTTGCTTGCACCCATTAGAGCTCCAGAGGCTGCAATTTGGCACAAGGCAACTACAGATGCAGGCAACAGAAGACCCACCATAATCTGCGTTGATATCAGCATTTGATACATGCCTTCAGCTCCGGAATACCATAGACAGTATAAGGCAGGAAGAGTTGCAAAGATTCTGACAGTAACGCAATGAAGCCAGCCAGGAAGGTCTATTCCAAAGAAATCGTACAAGATTGCCTGCTTGCCTTCTCTATTGATTCCCCAGGATAAACCACTGATATGGCTGGACGAAATAAGCAGGAGAAAGCCAAGAGGTCTCATGGGGCTCCATAAAGACTGCACAATAGTAAAAGAAGGGTTCAAGTAACACATCATAAAATGGCATAAGTAAGAAATATCAGCAAAAGAAGAAACTAGCCTGATCCATCAGAGACATTGCATCCTGAAATGTAGACAGAACAAGTTCAGAGCTGTAGAATATGTTGGATGCAGAGTTCATCAGAACATAGTTGACAAGGAAGATGTTACTGAAAATGGCGAAGATGCTAAAGAAGTTTTCATAAGCCCACTGCGCTCTTGCTTCACCAGTTGAACCCTGAAACCTCTACATCAAAACAAAATGTTCCATAAAGAGTATAAGTATAAACAAATTGAGCAAAACTCAACAACTGTACTATGGAATGAGCAGCTAGTCAAAGAACTTTTCCACAGCATACCCAAGAACACAATCACAATCACAAAAGCTCATTAAAAAATTATCAGAAGCTCTGCTATGGTTTGTTGCAGCTGAAATTTTTTGGTGGACTTTTCGTTCTCTAACTTTATGTCAATGTTATCATAAAATCCATTTTCAATAACATTCATCAAACACATTATTCAAATTCAAATAAATATTCATATCTAGGATACTAAGTAGCCATTAGTGATCCATCAAAATAGAACAACAAATATCAAATGATTAATAATCCATACTAACAGGGCAGAGAATAGGGGAGAGAGAGACTGCTAACTTACCTGAACAATAGAAGAATGAAGATAGAAATTGTGAGGCATTATGTTTGCTCCAAGAAGACTAATCAGTGCATAAACATTCTCCCCGTTTAACTTGGATGGCATCACAATAGGTGAAATAGAAACCTCAGGTAGACCAATCAGCAACCCAAGAACATAGCATACAAATATTAGGCCAGCTATGCGTACTACTAAGCCCTTTGCCTTTGAGTTCACCTGAAAATCACATGACTTAATAACCACAATGTTCCTCTATACCTATAAATTTAGAATATGCTAAAAAAATGTAAATAATTTGACTCACCAGTAAGGTGGATAACAGAGGATAAAAAATTGCATCCAGAGCAGCTAAAATTACAGCAACGAATAGGTCCACCCTCAAAATCATGTGCAGTCCATTTGCAATACCAAGAATCTGTCCCAATAAACACAGCAATCACAAAGAAGATAGAAGCAACAATTATGAAAAGTGGAAACTTATTTTAACAAGAGTGAGAGGATCAATAGAAAAATAATATGAAGCTCTACCATTGCTAGATCGGACATAATGATTGAGACCTCTGCTTGAATCCCCAAAAAAATGCGGTTGAACTGGTCATACTCAGCATTGCATATCTTTTGGCACATAAAAAGGGAAAACACACTAATAAATTAAATTATGTATCAACAGATTAGCGATATTCAACTGGAAAGACATTTAAAATTAACCCCCTGCAATATATAATTGGAAGAGCCTTTTCTCCATTTCCCTGTGAAGTATTAACATAGAACATATTTTAACAAAGAATACGTTGAAGGATTAGAAGGAATACCTGAGCCAAATTTTTGCCAGTGACCACACCTATATGCACGGACAAATACTGACATAAAATGGCCATGAGGTTGAACAAAAACAGGAAGAAAGCAAGATCTCCTCCGAATCGTGCTCCACTGTCGATGCATGCAGCCCACTTTCCCAGATCTATATACCCCATTGCAACGAACAGTGCAGCTGATAAAGCAGGAAAAACACCATGGGAAATACGAGGCAAATGCCTAGTTTTCGGGCCTTCTGCTTCCATTTTTAGATTAGGTCAAAATTGAAACTTGAAAATAGTCACCTGCCCCGCAGAAAAACCAGAAGGGAATCACTTCTTTCTCACAGAAGGGGTAAGTAAAATAGCAGTATGATAAAGACAATTACGCTGTAACAAACTCAAGAATGACCACAGACTATCTGCTTCCTGATTCATCAATTTTTTAGTAACCGCTCCGATGAAAATGAAGCGAGTTGCTAAATAATTACAGATCAGTGAAGCCGAACAACCCGTGAAAACGGAAGAGTGACCACAGTCTTTCTGCTTCCTGATTCGTCAATTTTTCAGTAACTGATCTGACAGAAGAATCAAATCAAGGTGCTAAATAATTACACAGCAGAGAAGCCGAACAACCCGCGACAACAGACCTTTTAAGCATGAACAGAGTGTCAAATCAACATACAAAGTGGCTTCCCTCTAGCAACTCGCAACACCAATCATCGGTGCTTCTGACAGTTGTCAAAAACACTCCCGCAACAAGATAGAAATAGATACGTGGAGCGGAACTACTGGGTTAAAAACACTTCCTTTTGTTACCATCCTGATCCAATCAAGGAAAAATGGAAAGGATGTAGATTAATATATATTAACATTGTTTGTATCTTTATGCCATTGCAAATATCAACAGCTAAACTGGTAAAAAATTGTAAGAAAATGTTTTCCTTAAAAGATTTAGAAACATCAAATATGTTACGATTTCATTATATAAAAAAATATTACTCCAGGAAATTAATTGAAGAAACACATTAATTGAAACAATTTCTCTAACCTAAGGTTAACAAGCCATTTTTGGCAGCCTATGCCCTAGGCGCAACATCATATTTACAACTCACGATCACCACTCAACGGCTATAATCATGCACTTCGGAGCAATAGCAACCTACAGCAGCCACGCTGGGAACGGTTAAAAGGCTAACTAGCTTAGCTTTCCATATATAACACCATCGCTCTCAACAAATTATAAGCGATAAGTTTTAGAAGGAGAAATAGTGTTTCCTTGAAAGATTTGGAATAAGACACAACTTCATTATATATTAAAAAAAAACAGTATTCCAGGAGATTAATTGAGGGAACGCAATAATAGAAACAATTTTTCTTAACCTAAAGTCTAAAGTTCATTTATATTCACAATCATCACTCGATGGTTGTAATCATGCATTTCGGCGACCCTGGGAACTACTAAAAGGCAACCAGCTTACCAAAACTAACACCACAGCTCTCAAAACATTACAAGTGATAAGGTTTACCAGAAACAGAAAGGAAATTTACAAAACCTTCAAACAGCAACAAATCAACAAGCTCACATACATTAATTGTTTCAGCCAAAAGAATCAACAGGTGATATGAAATAAAAGCACATAACAATTAACAAGTTTTAGCAATATAGATTCAGCAATCATCCTAAAACCTAAGAAGACAGATATTCCAAGAAAGCAAAATTATATATCAAATCGGCAACAAATTTACAGTTCAGCAACCCTTAAACATGTACCATCTTGCAACTCTAGACAGCGAATCTAAATATGAATAACAGCACAGGTCAGACTACTAAGTTCTGAGTTCATTAGTCATTACACAATAACAGCTACAGGTTAGAGATACCTAATTGGGAGATATTCTCTAATAATTTAACAAAACCTAGACTATCATAGATTAAGACACAACAACGCAAATGTTCTCTCATGAAACAAAAGAAATACCCTAATTCGATCATCCAAAACTTCAGCCCAAAAAACAAACCAAACTAGCAATTGAGAAACAGAATCAGCACATCGGGCTTAAAAAGAGCAAAAACTCATCCAAATTGAAACTTCAAGGCCTTCAAATCAAGCAACCAGCCCGAAATTCTCAAACAGGCCAATTCCAAAAATCCAAAAACCCTAAGCGATTCAACTCCGACGACCGGAAGCCAAAATAATTAAAACAGAAGAGCAAAACAACGGGGAAGAAAAAGAAAAAAAAAACCTAGAGCGGGAACTAAAAAAACTCATCCAAATTGAAACTTCGAGGCCCTCAAATCAAGCAACCAGCCCGAAATTCTCAAACAGGCCAATTCCAAAAATCCAAAAACCCTAAGCGATTCAACTCCGACGACCGGAAGCCAAAATAATCAAAACAGAAGAGCAAAACAACGGGGAAGAAAAGGAAAAAAAAATCTAGAGCGGGAACTAAAAAAACTCATCCAAATTGAAACTTCGAGGCCTTCAAATCAAGCAACCAGCCCGAAATTCTCAAACAGGCCAATTCCAAAAATCCAAAAACCCTAAGCGATTCAACTCCGACGACCGGAAGCCAAAATAATCAAAACAGAAGAGCAAAACAACGGGAAAGAAAAGGAAAAAAAAACAGCCTAGAGCGGGAACTAAAAAAACCGGCAATGACTTCCAGAAACCCGAGCAACTGATCCCATTCACGACTGAAAACGACGCCATTCACTACACATATTAAGGAAATTTATCTTTCTCATAAACCGATTTCACCTCCGAGCGTTCCGATTTTGCTCCATCCAATCCACCGAAGTAGATCAGAATCAGCAATGGAGATGAAGTTCAAATTACACTTGCGCGAACAAGTTCAAACTGAAGAAATATTCATATTTATATTTTATTTAAAAAAAATGAAATATATCAAATCAAATGCAGCGAAGAGAGAGAAAACTCGTACCCTGGCCTCCCCCTGTAGAGAGAGAAAGCACGTAGTGGATGACTGGTAATTGCTGGAAGAAAAAAATGAAACACCAAAATTCAACTAAACAGGGTTTTTTTGGGGTTTTAGGGCTCAAGAAAAAGGGGTGAGGAGCGTTTACAACAAAGAGTTTTTTTCTTGTTGTTGTTGTTGTTGTTCTTGCAGGTTTGATGTCTACACTTGCTTGGTATTTATACTAGTTGAGCTAGACAACAACTTAAATCGGTCTTTTTGACCTACATTATTTCGTCGTAAGTCAAAACTGAATTGAAGTTATGGAGGACCGAAGTTAAGGATTACGGTTATAATTAATGATTATTAAGAGTCGGGATTGTGGTTGTCGGCGTTAAACGACTTCGAACGACATAAGTCGTTGTGTTTATTAAGTACGTACAAGATAGATATTTTTGTGTGTTCAAAAGGAAAGATGGTTAAAGATTCGGATTGGTTTAGAGTGATTTTTTGATTGGTTATGTATGGCAAGTTTGTCTAGCAATGAGAAGAAAATGTGCTGTATTTTTTTATTATTATTTGATAAAATGGTAATGCTGTAAATTTTGCAATTGCATAGGAGGTCATGTAGTTAATTACTTGATATTTTTGTCATTAGGTTCAAAGATTTTGTACTTCGTTTTATATAACAATCAATTGGTCATCTTTCTAATTCTGTACTTTGATGATTCATCGAATCCATTGAATACAAAAGTTGCACTTAATTTTTAATATTTAATGGAGTACTTATCCTTTCAACATTTTTTTAAGAAATGTACAATCTCCATTCACCAAAACATGTTATTTTAACTTAATGCATAACTTTTAAAGACTCAACATATATACTCCTAATCAATTATCATTATTTATTACATACTTTTTTACTTTATTTAAAATCATAATTAACAATCAATTACTCCTAATCATTACAGGTACATTTTCGTAAAGTAAATAACAAAATACCTATAATGACATGTTTTTTTTGAACAAAATTAATACTCTAAAATGACATGTTTTAATTTGTCGGACCCTCTAATTTTTTTTTAGACCAAATTGCAGGAAAACCACCATTTAAATACACCTATATGAGTATTTGTCATAAATTATCCCTTAAATTGATATTTTCAGGAAACCATGCTTTAAATAACTTTTGTCACCAACCAACCACCCCCGAGATTATTTCGTCCAAATATTGATTAAACTTGTTAAATTACAATTGTATCCCTCTTATTTAATTACTATATGATAATGGAAATTTAACAATTAAAAAACAACAACAACTCAGTATATCCCGCGATAAAGCAGGATCTGGGGGGTCGAAATGTACGCACTCTTTCCCCGAACAAGTCGATAGAGTGTTTCCGATAGACTCTAAGCAATAGGACATAAGAATCACACGGTATCAAGTCAACTAGTAGATAATGAGGGTTATGAGGCAATAGAAAACAGATAGGAAATCAGAAAAGAAGCAAATACGAAAGGTCCCAACACCCAATAAAAAGGAATTAAATTGAGAGGATACGATTGACGTCATTTTTGCTCCCAAATTGAAAGTGTGTAGAATCTAATAGAGAATTAAAAAGTGATTTGGAAGGGGAAAGCAAGCGACTCAATTGGAGGGAGAGCAATTTTGTAGAAATTGACAACATTTTTTTTATTTTTTATTTAGAACGACAACATTTTATTGGTTCTTTGAAAAGAGAAAATAACGTCAATAGTTTCCTCCCAATTTCATATTTACTGATTTACATTTTTATTTTTTTTAATTGTTAAAATTCTATTAAAATATTATATAAAAGGAGTTGTAAAATTATAATTTATCATATTTAACCTATATTTGGACGGAACTTATATCTTGAACTTAGGGGAATTTTTTGATAGTTGAATGTTTGGTACGAATTTGTGTAGGTGGTTTGTGAAGATTTTGGTTTTTTGGATTTGCTTTTATGGATACTTATTTGTTAGAAAATATAATGAATTTTGTGAATGGGTTTGAATGCAAGCAAGTGATTTGTGAAAATGTGCATTTGTGAGTGTGT
Source organism: Persicaria maculosa (assembly GCA_963922045.1). Classification (NCBI taxonomy): domain Eukaryota; kingdom Viridiplantae; phylum Streptophyta; class Magnoliopsida; order Caryophyllales; family Polygonaceae; genus Persicaria; species Persicaria maculosa. The sequence continues at coordinate 1,440,128 of OY998252.1, forward strand.
TGTGCAGGTTGTGACTCGTGAGTGTGTTGGGCAAGTTTGTGAGTATGAATTGTGTAGGTTTGTGTGAATGAACATTTGCATTGTGCATTTGGTATAAAAAAGGGAGAAATGTGTCATTTAAAAGAAAATGTATTTATACATGTTCTGGCTATGAATAAACACAAACTAACTCGTTGCTTGAATTAAAAAAAATACATATTTTATTTGGGCGACGAAGTTAGTGATATCACTTGTCACCTCAAATGGCTTACACATCGTCACTTGGGGCGACGAACATATGTCAATTATCTGGTCGCTTCGGATCCAATGAGACGAACTTACTTATCGAGTTAGTTGGTGGGCTAAAAACCTATCATGCAAGTGTATGGTGTTGGTTGCAGTTGTAGTAATCAACTAGAATATGCATAAATTGGAATTGGTTGTTCACAATATGGATTGAATATGCACAAATTGGAGTTGGTTGCTGTTCATACGTATAGTTGATTGAAATTTCTGCCATATATATGTATAGTTGTTGTCATTAGTTTATAGTTGATGTTCATAGTGTGGATTTTGTAATGGTGAAAACCATTTTTTTTTAATAATTGCATTTATTATATTATAAAAATTTGTATTTAATATAACGTATAATAAATGCATAAATCTGTATAATAGATAAGTTGTTGGAGTTGGAGTGTAATATTTTTAGAGATTTTGATATTTTGATCTCTATTTTAGAGAATTTTTACAAAATCTATTGGGCTTGTTCTAAAGCATTGCAAAAGTAGCTACATTTCTAAATCATGTTCACCCCATTCGATAGCCAATTAAAAATCATTTCAATCATAAATACAACTCTCAAATGTGATGAATATGATTTAACATAATTACATGCTACACACACTACATCAATTGAAAAAGTTTGGTTGCGGTCAAAGATAAATTACTTAAAAAAGACCACAACTTCATGTCATGCTCAGGCCCAAATTACAATTGTATTGATGGTGTAGCAATAGAGATGCTTATATTTTGTGTATATTTGATTTTCTTTGTTTTGTTTTTACTAATCAATTTTTTTTTGGGAAGGTATGTTTGGTTCCTTATATAAGTTATTTAATAGAATGAAGAAGTTGGATAGATTGGGCCAAAGTCACATTAGGCATTGCAATGTTCGTCACTTTACAAGTTTTGGCCCAAAATAAATAAAAGACCGGTCCAAAAAATGAGAGATTACCGAACTTCACAAATTCAGTAGCACTTAAACATATCTAGCATCTTCTTTAGCTTCTCCCTCCTTCCCTGAGTTCCCTCCTAATCCAAATTTCCTTCGACTCCTCCCATGACTGCTTTAGCCCTCGCAATGTCAAACTCTCGTTTCTCCCTCCGCGTACCCCATCCCACATACAAAATAACCCCAATTAAGTCGAAGCTAATCAACCCCCAATTAATCATAAAACCTGGGAAGTTCTTGTTCGATCAGACGTCAGATCTCCTTGATCCAACTGCTTTTGTCATTGTTGTAATATCCGAATGCTTCGTACGTAAGATTGACGCTGATAAGCCATCCAGATCTGACATCGCTATGGTTTTGCTGACTGTGCTGCTCTGTTTGAAGTTCATAAGTACCATTGCACTTGCAGTGCACAACTCTACCCTGTAATCCCCTCCCAAACCTCTTTGTTCTCTTCGTGTGTAAGTCTCGATTTCGCACAAACTCTCACGATTTCATGATGTGTTTTGATTTTTTATTGATGTGGTTTGGTTAGGGCTTTGGAGAAGGAGAAGGCGGAGAAGGAGAATGAGAAGGCATAAACAAAGGAAAAGGAATGGGATGGACCAGATGGTTTTGATGGTGCTTCGGTTAACTAAGAGAAAATTTTGGTTCGTGTTCAGCAGCAACGTATATAATAATACTTGCATTAATTTTGCACTAATTGCAAGAAAACTACTTCTGTATATTCGTTGAGTTTTTTGTTATATTTTTTTAATTTTTTGTTGCTCTCTTGACTTGGATATTTGGCTAATTGCGTATAATAATACTTTGGCTAGTTTGAGATTATTGTTGGTTTTGTCACTTGTTTTGTGTCTATTTTCTTGAATGAAAAATTTCCATGGCAATATGAGTTTCTCCGCGCGCTTATCTGCCACGCTCTACCCATATCCACCCCAATCTTCCCAAATTATCCCCATCGTCTCCCTCTATTTAATATTTATACTCCGTTCTCTCATCCTCCATATTTATACTCCATTCCCTCATTCTCCGCTAGGGTTATTCTCTCCATTGTAAGCATCCAACCAATAAACATAGCAATCACAAACAAGATAGAAACAACAATTATGAAAAGTGGAAATTTATTTTAAGACGAGCTAGAGGATCGATAGAAAAATGATATTAAGTTCTACCATTTATAGATCGGACGTAATGATTGAGACCTCTGCTTGAATCCCTAAAGAAATAATTTATAAATCACTCCGAACATCCTTCTTTCATCCAATGTGAGATGAGATGTTACGATGCTCTTGTGAATTGGGTAGGCCTTGAATCACTTAGAGCATGCCCAGCGGATTCTCTATTTTGGAGAATTTAGGACTTTTGGGAAATATTGGGATTATTTTCGGTCCAACAGTTTCTCCAACTAATTCTCCAAAATAAGGATGGGGTAGGAAAATTAAGATGTTTTTCCCTATATTTGCAGCAAACGCTAAATTTTTTAGCGGCTCCCTTTCCCATGTTCTTTCCGCCTCCTAAACTCAAAAAGCGACTTTGAACCATTTTGTTCGACAACTTCTCAATCAAGAAAATATCAGGTGAGTTGTTTTTTACTTTTATAGTTGTTGACATCTTCTACCACCTATGAGATTCATCATGAAATTTCATGTTTATTCTCGATTATGTATTTTAGATGGTTTATTTCATTATTTTGTTTTTTTTTGTTTCTCCATTGTTTGAGAGGTTTTGATGTGTATTTTGGTTTTACAAGTGCTCCAAGTAGCAGTAGGGGGGGATTCATGCAATTTATCTAGTAGCAATCTGAAATTTTTTTCCACATGAGAAGAAATTTCTCTGCATTCGTATGGCCAATGTTGCTGTCAATTTACTCATTAGATAGCTAGTAGTTGGAATTTAACCCAAAAATTAATTTATAATTAAAATTTGAACTTTCAATTCCTTAAAATGGAGAATCTGTTGGAAGTGATACGATTTTTTTTAGAGAAGATATATTTCAATTATCCATTTTGAAGAAAATATTGGGAATCTCTTGAGCATGCTCTTATAAATCACTCCGAACATTCTTATAATATTCGTTGTGGGCCAAAGTCACATTAGACCTTTCAATGCCTATCACTTTGCAAATTTTGGCCCAAAATAAATAAAAGACCAGTCCAAAAATATGAGAGATTACCGAGCTTCAAGAATTCAATAGCACTCAAATGTATCTAGCATCTTCTTCAGCTTCTCCCTCCTTCCTTGAGTTCCCTCCAAATCCAAATTTCCTCCAATTTCTCCCATGGTTGCTTTATCCCTCACAATGTCAAACTCTCATTTCTCCCGTTTCTCCCTCCGCGCACCCCATCCCACCTATAAAATAACCCTAATTAAGTCGAAGCTGATCAACCCCCAATTAATCATAAAACCCGGGAAGTTCTTGTTCGATCAGATGTCAGATCTGCTCGATCCAACTGCTTTTGTCACTGATGTAATGTCTTTCCCGTCGTACCGTTCGCAAGAACAAGTTCGTCGATTTCGTTGGTAATTTCGCATTTTCTTTTGATTCTATATCGATTCTACAAGATTTGCATGTTTAAACTTCGACCTTGATCGTCATCTTTGTCATCAATATCTATTTTAACCGATGGAGAAACACTATAAACATGGAAACCCTAGTAATCTCGAAATGGAATTGTAAATTATATTTATGTAGTTTGAATTGAATAATGTATAATGAATTGGAATCAAGAGATTTCAATGTAGTTTCATGGTGCATAAATCGATCTATATATATGTGTGTGCAGACGAATACCATCTAGACCTAATAGTGAGCTAGGGAGCGTAAGATTGACGCTAATAAGCCATCCAGATTTAACATCACTATGGTTTTAATTTGCTGACCGTGCTGCTTTGTTTGAAGGCCATAAGTACCATTGCACTTGCAGTGCACAACTCTACCCCGGAATCCCCTCCTAAACATCTTTTTATTCTCTTTGTGTGTATGTCTCGATTTCGTACAAACTCTCTCGATTTCGCACAAACTCTCTCGATTTCGTGATGTGTTTTGACTTGTGATTGATGTGGTTTGGCTAGAGCTTTGGAGAAGGAGAAGGCGGAGAAGGAGAATGAGAAGGTGGAGAAGGAGAAGACGGAGAAGGAGAATGCGGAGGCCAAGAAGAAGGAAGGGGATGGAACGGATGGTTGTGATGGTGCTTCGGTTAACTAAGAGAAATTTTTGGTTTGTGTTCAACAAACGTATATAATAATACTTGTATTAATTTTGCACTAATTGCTGGAAAACTAATTTCGTATATTCTTTGAATTTTGGTTATATTCGTTGATTTTTTGTTGCTCTGTTAACAACCAAGGCTATAAGGGAAAATGAAAACTAAATGATTCAAGTTTTTATGATAAAGGGAAGATTATGACTTTACAACATTAATTAAAAAAACAAATCTGAAATGACATCGATGTTATCGACCAAATAAAAAGTCCGTTCAGGAAGCCCGTGTAATTTTCCGGATGAACTAAAAATTGGATTCAGGTAAGAGGAGAAAGGTTTCTCATTCCTTAGCCGACTCATGTTTCGTATTCCCCAATCAACTTCTTCTTGTCTGTTTTGTTTGGTATACAAAATTTGTTTGGTCTTGTGATACCTCTCAAATTCTTCTCTAAATTCTATTGTCATCCGGCGACTTCTCAGTTATTCTTGTATAGATATTTTGGATCCAACTGAATTGAGTTACTTAAAAAATGGCGGTAAGAGCATACGAGGGTGAAAACTAAGCAAGATAGAAAGAACATTCAAATTGGGGAAAAACATACCCTTTATGAGCTCAAATTTTTACTTAATAAAAAAAATCATCCTTTATGTTGTCTTGGGTGCTCTATGAAAACTACTCCGTACCCCATTAAAGTTTGGGAGTATCAAAGTTAGTTGTTATTTCTTATTTTTAAAAATATATTGGTGGTGCAAGCGCATAAATTGAAAGTTCATAGTACTCTCCGTACCCCATTAAAGTTTGGGATATTTGAAATAGTTTACTCTAAAAAATAAAAAAATGTTATAATATTATTATATTGTAATGGATAAACACTAGAAACCCTAGTTCCCTATGTAAACTCCTATATAATGGGTCCTGAAGACCCCAATAACACATCAGTTCATTCCCTTCTTCTCCTCTCTATTCTATCTATTATCACACGTTATCAGCACGAATTTTAGCTCTAGAAAATAACCCAATAATCCTAATTTCGACGGCTGACTCGTTTTCTCCGATCTCGTTTTGAGCCCTTTCAATTTCTACCCCGATTGGAACCCCCTCTCGAACCTCGGCCAATCCCCACATCGGCATATCTTGCTTCTCCTCCCTTCCAGCCACCATGACTCGGACCAGGAAAAGAAAAAGACCGATGAACCCGGAAAAACTAAGTAGGTGTCGGCAACTGGTCAGCAATCAGGCCGACGTGTCCCTCGCCCTCGCCCGATGCGTTGCGCTTGACAAGGAGAATCAATCGAAGAACCTCGGGCAATCCCCTCCTGTTAGCCCCTACAATTTTTGCCCCAAGACTTGGCCTTTACGATTCAAAAGGCCGAAGGCGAACACTCGGGCGGCGGTGCACCCCAACCATAAGCTCATGAAGACAGCACCATCATGAAGAATGAGAAGACTTTGAGAAGGATGTTGACTTCAGGGGGAGTATATACGTACTGCACTCTTTTTCCCTTCGATCAGGTTTTGTCCCACTGGGTTTTCCTAACAAGGTTTTTAACGAGGCAGATCACTAAAGCGTATCAAATGTCATATGTATTTGTTCTCTTGGTCCTAGTTTTGTCCCATTGGGTTATAATATTATTATATTATAATGGATAAACACTAGAAACCTGAAACCCTAGTTCCCTATGTAAATTCCTATATAATGGGTCCTGAAGACCCCAATAACACATCAGTTCATTCCCTTCTTCTCCTCTTTATTCTATCTATTATCACAAAAAATCGTAAATTCAATTTTAAATCTTGATAATTGATTTGAGGCTGTCTGAATTGTGATGCTGATGCTCTGATGAATATATTTTTGGGCTATAGAACTGATCTTGATATAAACTGGGCTGGCCCATCCAACAACGGGCCCATTCGACGAACAATGTAGAAAATATATTATCCAGGTCACTTGCCGACTTTGTTGGTTGTTGTTTATTGTTACCCTGAAAACATTAAAACGACTCGTTTTGTCCCAAAATCTTCCTACCCTTTCAAAAAATATCGTCCCCAAACCCCCAAATTTCCGATAAATCCAGTTCCGATTTTATCTTCAGTTGCACCTTATCGTCTCCCAAACCCCAAACCCTCGCTTCCTCCTCCTCCTCCTCCTTCGGTTTCCATGGCTTCCACTTACTCCCTTTCTCTGTCCTCCTTCACCCTCTCCAAGCCGAAGTCTCTCACGCACTCTCTCCAGTCGTTCTCCTTCTCCTCCCACAGGCCCGCTTCTCCGGCCGCCGCTGCCGCTGCCGCCTTATCTCTCTCCTGGGCGTTTTCCTCTTCAAAGCGTTTCGAGGCGATTTCGTCTAGGTTCGTGCGGAACGTCGCGATTTCGTCGGAGATTGAGCAGGATGACGACGAGGGCGGTTTTGCCGGCGAATCCGACGGTAATGCGGAGCAGCCTGAGTTTTCTCCCGACCTCCAGCTATTTGTCGGTAACCTTCCATTCAGCGTTGACAGCTCGCAGCTTGCTGGCTTGTTCGAGAGCGCTGGTACAGTCGAGATGGTCGAGGTAATTTCTTATTGTTTCTCCCGCCTTAGGTCTGTTATCATTTTCCAATTGCTGGTAGCTGTAATTGTTATTATCTGTTGACTCTGGCTGTTGTATTACTTGTATATCGGTTTTGAGATTTGTTTTTGTTGCCATGACCGAATTAATGATTTTATTCGGTTGAAGAGGTTTTTGGTCTTGTTTTTCTAGGGTTTGATTGCCCGCATCGAATACTGATATGTATTAGCAGCTCAATTGGCCTCTTAAACATGTTCGGATGTTACAATTTTATCCATGATTTAGAATTTGCAGTTTTGACTTGTGATTAGTAATTATATGAATAAATATATGTTTTTATTAAGTTGTTTTATATGCTGTATTGTTTGGGATACATCGAGTTCTAAGGAAGTCAAAATGATTGTTTTGTGCCAGGTTATTTATGATAAAGTAACTGGAAGGAGCAGGGGTTTTGGTTTTGTGACCATGTCCAATAAGGAGGAAGTGGAAGCAGCTGAACAACAGTTCAATGGATATGTAAGTGCTCTTATTATATTTATTCGTGAATACTATTAATGCATTGTTGTATACTTATAAGATCTATTGTTCTTACTATTGTGGCATTTGTTATCTCATGTGGCAATTAATATACTCATCTTTGCATCTGTTAATTGTTATGTTTTCAAAATGAAGATGTCAAATGATCTGATCTTTGGAGGAATGATTGAAACATATGCATGCTGATGAATATCATTAAATTTATCACTCGGTGTTGATAAACTTATTCACACATTTTAAGAAACCATTTTTGATGGAATAGGAACTTGAAGGCCGGGCATTGAGGGTAAATGCTGGACCTCCACCTCCTAAAAGAGAAGGTTTTGGCCCAAGAACTCCAAGGGACGGACCTGGTTTTGGGAGTAGCCACAGGATCCATGTTAGCAATCTTGCATGGGGTGTTGATGACTTGGCTTTGAAGTCCTTGTTCAGTGAACAAGGTGATGTTGTGGAAGCCAAGGTAATCTATGATAGAGAAAGTGGAAGATCCAGAGGCTTTGGATTTGTAACCTACAACAGTGCTGAGGAGGTCAACAATGCAATTGAATCCTTGGATGGCGCAGTAAGTGTATATCTATATTGATAATTTCTCCCATGGTATTTGTATGTTGGTAGGGAATGGAAAAGACTAACTCTAATTTCTGGGATGCAGGACCTTGAGGGTAGGCAAATCCGTGTGACCGTGGCAGAGGCAAGACCACCAAGGCGTCAGTTTTAAAATTACGGTGGTTTATTGGTGCTGGGTTTACATCAATGTCAAGGTATACTTATCTGAGTATTTACCAAATCAAGGAGGAGTTCTCATTTTTTCGATTGCTTGATGTCCCTTCATGTTGATGACAAGATTAGTTATCTGTATTGCTCTTTTTCTAGGACAGAAATTTGACTGCAAGCTAAGTCTTAGGCTCTTGTATTTCAACAGATCCCAAACATGAAACATCCAAACTGGATCTGCTTCAGTGTCCCAATTCGAGCAGCCTGTGCAACGCAAGCAACATGCACTTATCTAGTTACAATATAGCAAGAGGAGCTGAAAGACCTTCCAGTGGAACTAGGTGATTAGATAATGTATTTAGTTGCCGCGTTATTTCAGTGAAGTCTTTTGTACGGTGAACCAGCATGTCTGCTATGATAATTTTTTCTGTAATAAAAAAAGGATTATTACAACATTTGTGGCTTGCTAATTGCTACTCATGTTGTTCTGGCTGAACTTTGGAAAGTTGGTTGGATAATATCTGTCTGAAAAACGAAACCCAAGTACCCAACTACCCATATTTGCTGAAGATGCAAGAAAGGTAGGAATGGGCAATGGGTGTGGTAGTTGAACTTGTGCTTTCCCATTGACAATATTGTATAGATGAGCTGGTATTTGTGTGTTACTTGCACCTCTACATGACTACAAGCCATGGCAGGCTTTGTTTATCGCCGAAAGGTGTGTTTTGACAGTTTTGGGGGAGTAAACTATTCTTTGGACTAAAATGACTAGTTCCCTCGGCCCAAAAGGCCAACCCAAATCCATTGTCACGTCGAATCACTAACGAGTCGAATCGATATGGAGTATTAGTTTGGGCTATAATTTACAATTTACTAAACAATGAGGCTGAATTTTATTTCTTGCTTTTGGGGGTTTCTATCAGGCAAGGACAATAGAGTTCTTTTTTTTTGCTTCAAATGTGGGCATATAACCCTTTTATTATAATAGTAAAGTAAATTAGCCTCCTAGCGGAGTTACAGCATTGCAAAACGAAAAGATGTTGCTAGGTAAAGAAGTGTGTTCCGCAAAAGCATCAGACAAGGTGAGTGACCAATTAGCAAGGGCATCCGCCGCCCTGTTCACATGACGCCGGAGGTTGCCAAAAGTCACCTCCCAGCCTGGCTCCCTAGCTAATTCCCTACAGCGACTAATCAAATGAAATTCCGGATTCGGAGGCACGCAGTCCCCCACTAGCAGCTCCTTCAAGCTTGATGAGTCCGTCTCCACCATCAAGCGAGTTACCCCCATCCTCTTGGCCATCTCTAGTCCATGCACCGCAGCCCAAGCTTCAGCTGCTTGCGCCCTACAGTACCCACATTTGAAAGTGAAGGCTCGCATCATTTCTCCATCGGCATTACGAAACAAACCACCTCCTCCGGCTAAGCCCGGATTGCCCTTTGAAACTCCATCGATGTTCAGTTTGGTCCAGCTCGGCGGAGGAGGGACCCAAGCTTGAGATTGGGCTTCATTCACAGCATGAGTGGGGCGTTTCTGGGCATGTAGTGTCGTTGCACCATGAGCTACATCCACATATATCCGAACTTGATTCACAGCAGCGTCGGCGGTCCCCCGGATGATGTCCTTCCCTTCAAACACAAGAGAGTTCCTGGCCTTCCAAATATGCCAAATCATGTATGCAAAGGTCGCACTCCATTTGTCCTCCTTCCGCACATTTGATATAACCCAATCAGTCACACCAGGGGCGGAGAAAAATAGAGGTTCAAGGAAATTACCAGTCAATTTGTACCAAGCCTCTCTAACCGCCGCACAGTCCCTTAGCAGGTGAAGGGCTGATTCCTCTGAGCCACATCTAGGACACCCATTGAAGTGTGAGAGATGACGCCGCACCCGGACCTGGTTACACAGTATGCCATTATGTGCAACCAAATACGCGAAGGCCCTCACCCGTTGCTGGGCCGGGATGCGCCATATGTGCCGCCACCCATCACGCCTTACCCCCTCCATCTCAGTTTGAAGCAGAGCTCTAGCTGATTGCGTGGTGAACTCTCCAGTGCTTGTGTGCGCCCAAAATAATTTATCAACAAACTCCGGGCTAATGCGAATAGCCTGAAGTTTCAAGAGGGTATCCGCCGGCAAGAAGGCCGACAAGGCTTGCCAATCCCAAGTGCCATCGATCCAAAGTTCCCCAACGGTATCCCCCAGTCGGTCTTCCCGAATGGGTTGGGTCGAGATATCCATAAAGCTACGATCCTCAAGCCAGCTATGCATCCAAAAGAGTGTGGACATTCCGTTACCAATAGACACACGAAGGCCGGGAATAAGCAGATCAGCCCCGTGATTAATCGCTCTCCAGTTTCGGGATGTCTCTCGGCCAACCCCGAACATGTCTATATCTAGTCTTCCTTGGCAATGTTTGCCTCGAGTGACCATACTCCAGAGCGACTCCGGTTGCTGTAGAAGACGCCAACATAATTTTGCAAGAATAGCCTGGTTCGTGTCTCTCATTGATCTTATGCCCAAACCCCCCTTGTCAACCGGTTGCTTCAAAACCTCCCAAGGGAGGAGGTGAATACGCCTCTTCTGCGGGCTGCTCCCCCAAATAAATCCCCTCACGATCTTGTCGATCTCATCACAGATGGACCTCGGGATGAAAGAAGATTGCATCACGTAGATTGGCAAGCTAGTCAGCACCGATTTAGCAAGCGTCACCCTCCCGGCGAAAGAAAGCGACTTGGCTTGCCAGCCTCTTAGCTTAGATGCCATCTTGTCAACTAAAAATCGGTATCGAGAGCTCGGCATCCTGCCGCACGCCATTGGGACACCAAGATAGTTCCCAAAGTCCGACGCAATGGGGATCCCAATCTCCTCGGCGACAGCTTGCCTCGTTGAAAGCGGGACGTCCCAGCTAAACAAAACTGAACTCTTTGAAAAGTTCACTTTTCCCCCCGAGCTCTTGCAGTAGCTTTCCAGGACCCTTTTTAGGAGCCGACCCTGTTCAATCGAAGCTTCGCCAAGCAATATCAAATCATCCGCGAAAAACAAATGTGAGAGCTCAATCCCGCCAATAACGATCGGCTTCCAGCGGTTCAAGGTCACCTCGGCCTTGATCAAATGTGAGAGCAGCTCCGGACACAACACAAACAGGTAGGGCGATAGAGGATCGCCTTGACGAATCCCTCTCGAAGGGGTGATCTGACCAGCTTTCTCCCCATTCCATAGAACTTCCGTCTTCCCAGAAGTCTGGCATTTGATGATAACCTCGATCAATCTTTCCGGAAATTGCGCCGCCACTAGTGTGTCCTTGAGGAAGTCCCATCGCACCCGGTCATATGCTTTCTCTAAGTCTATCTTGACCATCATCCAATTCTTGCGGCTCCTTCGCAGCCCCATCGAGTGAAGGACTTCATGAACGATGACAACGTTATCAATGATCTGCCGACCAGGTATGAAACTCGCTTGCGTAGGGGAAATCAGCGACGAGAGCACCGGTTTGATCCTCTGCACAATGAGTTTCGAAGCTAGCTTGAAAATAACATTGAGAAGAGAAATGGGACGGAGCTGAGAGGGTCTCTCCAGGTGCTGCACTTTCGGAATGAGGACCAACAAGGCGTATGTGCACTGGGCTGGGAAGCACCCTTGGTTCACCATAGCTAGCACGGTGTCGGTCACTTGGGCCCCCACAACTTCCCACTCATGTTGGTAAAACAGTGCCGGGAAGCCATCCGGCCCGGGAGCTTTATACGGCCCCATAGATTTCAGCGCTTCTACTACTTCTTCTGGTCTGAACATCGCACCCAATTGGCTGACCTGCTCGTCCGACATCGATGGGAAGGCAAACCCAGCTGAATGAGGCACCAAGGAAGCCTCAGGCTGGGTTTCGGCCGTGTACAAATTCCGGAAAAAATTCAGAACCATAGCACTGATCTCACGATTGTCTTCCTCCCATGATCCATCCTCCCTCTTCATTGCGGAGATGCGATTGGCAGCCCTGCGCACTTTGGTTGCAATGTGATAATAGTGCGTGTTCCGATCCCCATCTAGTAGGAAGCTGGCACGAGACTTTTGAAACCAATAAAGCTGCTCCTGCTGAAGCACCAGCTCCAATTCATGTGAGACTTCTTTTTCTAAATTCAGGTAATGTCTGGAGATACTGGCAGCAAGCTTCCGCCTGATCCCCGCCAGCCTACCCCACAAATGTCTCTTCCGCTTGAATAGATTCCCGAATACATCCTTATTCCACACACTCAAATTTGATGAGAGGTCCTGGAGCGCGGAACACGTTTCTAGCTCCCGACGCCAACTGTCTTTAACATATTTCGAGAACTCTTCATGAAGCAACCAGTTCGCCTGAAAACGAAAGGGTTGTCCTCTTAGCCTACCCGGTTGTCGACCTTCCTCAAGGCACACAAGTAAGGGTAGGTGATCGGAGTGTGGGGCTGAGAGATGGTGAAGCTGAGCGTTGGGGAATCGATCTTGCCATTCGACGTTGCTCAGGCCCCTGTCTAACCTAGCCATCACCCTATTCTCCACTTCTCTTCCTCTCCACCAAGTATAGGGTATTCCAGTGAACCCGATGTCAATGAGTTATAAGTTTTCCACCTCCCGTCCGAAAGTCTGAGAAGCTCTGTTGGAGCTCACAGACGAACGAGTGCGCTCCTGCTCATTGAACGTGGCGTTGAAATCCCCCATCAACAGCCATGGGTTAGCGTTTCTCTCAGCGAATTCCTTCAAAGACCTCCACAGGCTGTCCCTATTCACCGGTCTCGGGGCTGCGTAGATTGCCGAGAGGATCCACGGCTCTTCTCCTCGCCTTGTAACCTCAGTCGTAATATGCTGCGGATGAGTCACAATTGTACTGACCTGAACTGTATCAGACCTCCAGAGCAGCCAAATGCCTCCCGAGAAACCCTCTGCCTCTACACGCTCCCACTTGTCGAAGACAATCCTCTCACATACCCGGTCAGCCTGTTCACCACTAATCCTTGGCTCAACCAAAGCGAGAACACTTGGGTTATGCAGTCTGATCAGCTCGCGCAGCGCGTTCAAGAAATTATCACTCCCTGCTCCACAGGTATTCCACACAAGTATACTTAATCCGTTTAACATATTTAAACAGTGGTTAAAGTAGAACCATCGGTGGTCGTCGAAGCGAGGCTCTAGGGTCTCAGTGTAATAATAAGAATCGGTGCATAATTTAACTTTGAAAAAAAATTAAAATTTTATATTTATATATTATACATTTATATTTACATATTTATAATTTTTTATTATAAAACATCATTATTTAAAAATTATATATAATTAAAAAAATAATTATATTAGAAAATAAATTTATATTTATTTAAATAGGATTTTTCATAATAAAATTTTAAAAATATGTAAATGTAAATGTAAATTTATGAAATATAAATATAATTTTTATTTTTTTGAAAAATTAAATAAAATATTTATATAAAATAATTTAGTGATACACTAAAAATAAATAATTAAGCGATTAGCGATGTATTGAATTTTCGACGGTATGATACAACTTACAATAGGGTTATGTTTTTGCTTGCTTCCTTGCTTGCCCGCCAAACTTGAAACAAATTGTAGAGAAAAGGACAAAAAGTCGCCTACATTTACAGATTTACCATGGAAGTCGGTGGCGACTGGCGAGTGATGAGCGATGAGAGTCTACAGATTCCGATCGCTGGAGCTTAAATATTCGATTCCATGGCAGTCATAAAGGTGAGCTTGTTGACTTATCTCCGGTTTCGATCAATCGATCTCCTTTCCAAATTGCTCGATTCGATGATTCGATCCGTTCTCAGGCTTCAAATTTTACGGGATAATGCGCGGGGCTGAGCGATTTTCTCTCCTTAATCAGGGCACAAACAGAACGCACAGTGGATTTTGATTGTCAGTCTCAATTTGCATTGTGATTCTGCAATTAATTGTTTGATGCTCAGATTATTAGGGTTTTATCACTTTGCGCAAACGTTCGGAAATTTTACTTTCTAAATCGTTTGATTGCTGTTTTTAGGCTGCTTTGTTTTTATGATCTAACATAAACTGAGTTGTTTAATCGTAATTTGTGGATGGATTACCTTAGTTTAGGACTTGAATTGTATGTGAGATGACCTAGAAAGCTATCGTTTTTCATGTTTTTAGTTCTAGCTTCTGAAGTTGGACGGTTCCTGCATCCTGACTGAAATTTTGACCTCTGAAGTTGATTGTTTATTTAGAAGTCAGCTTTCACGTATTCAGTGGGGAAGCTGTTTTTGTATGAAATTGGATGATTGATGCATATTGACATGTCTTGTTTAAGGTAATTTGTGGAGCAAAAATGTTGGGTGATGGAGAAATGACATATGTTGTCAAGAAGAAATTTCTGTTGCTTCTGTCCATTCAATGCATAATTCTATTTCTTGTACTTGTGGTTGTGGGCTTGCACTATGGGCTTTTACTGTTTTATCATAATGTAGCTTGGAGGAACTAATTTGTTTATCATAATGTACCTTGGTTTCTGTTATTGCAATTGCTTATGCCATTTCATTGCAACTTTCAGTTTGGGACTGCTCCTGTCAAAATTAAAACCCATATAAAATTAAGGCTATTTATCCGTTGTTACTTGTTAAAGTGTTAGATGACTATCTTATTGGGCTTGTCTCATGTCTGTAGGGATCTTTGGGGACTCTGCCTCTGGGCTATGTTTTATTTGGCAAAGAAACATTTTTCATCAGGATTTGAAATTTCCGCCATTTGGTTTTCAAAATTTGAGCTACCACTGTTTATGCAGCCAGTCTTCTGTATACGTTCTCTTTAAGACTCAAGTGCAATAGTCCTTAATTATATGCTTTAACATCTGCTTTTCTTTTTGAACAATGTTGCTAGATGAGACATTTTATTCATGCTCAATAGGATTGAAATTGTAGCAAAACAACTTCTTTGAACTTTTGTTTCAGATTTTACTATTTCCTGCTAGCCTCATTTTTAACATACCAACCTAAAAGGTTGCGAAAGTTTCTTGATCATACAACATTCCCCTCAAGAAGATGATTGTAAGAACTAGTTTTCATGATTTATTCATGAACCTTGGTTTTCAATTACCTACTGCCTAGCGTTAGAAATAGTCTCTAAGCATTCGCAGCCATGTTGAGGCATGAGATGGTAGGTGTTGCACCCATTATGGCATTATGGTGGTAGTTAAGTGAGTCTCAGGCTTTTGGAAAGTGATGATTTGAGTCAAAGACAAAAAGTTTGTGAGTTTAATGATTGTAGATTAGCTTTTTCAATCCAATCTTTGACTTGAAGCATAAGAGAACCAGTTTACTTTGCTTAATTGTCTGATTGGACCTAATTGCTCCACTTTCTACTTTGCCTATAACTTTGTAGGCGATTTCCTTACTGCCCTGAATTCTTCTACAGATCCTTACGTTTCCTCTTTTCACGGAGATAGTTTGAAAAACAAAGAGAGTATGGTGAAAGTTTTATTCTTTTTGCATGTGATGAAACCGCTTATTGAGAATTGTGCCGCTATACATCATACCGGTGGACCATGGATGAGCTTAACAGTTTGCTGACTTTGCTCTGATAATAAAAGTGTTTTGTGCAAGATAAAGTTGATAGCTCCTGCTTGCATTTTGAATCTTTGGTGTTCAGGGTTCTAATCAAGTTCGTTACATATCTGCAGCATACATCAAAGCTAACGTAGAAGGCCCTGGCATCCATCTGAAGTATCATTCCTGCATCAAAAACACTTGCTCATCATTGTGAGTTTGACAATTTTTTGTACATTTATATTTTGTTAATAATCAATAAGGTAAGTTAGTCTGTTAGTGTATGGTTTTGAGGAGGTATTATGAGGAAATACTACAGGCTTTAACCGTGGAAATGCTTGCATATTTCATTAACCAAAGGAAAGAATCGGGGCTTGGCGTCTTGGTTCTTAAGGTCAAATTTGTTAGGAAAAGTATGAAGGTAAAACAGAAGCTAGCATCCAAAAGTTGGACATAACAAATAAAGAAGGAGATAATGATGGGTCCCAAAACCTAGTCAGACATATGATGGGCCCTCCCAGAGGCTTGTCCTCTTGTCCCTCTATACCTACTTTACAAGCATATGGGGTCCATAGAGGCATGACATTATAGAGGCATGGCATTTTGGTGGTAGCTTTGATTAAGCAAAACTAATACCACAAAGTTAGTGATTTTGATGCAATTAGCCGAAAAAGAAAAGCCTTTTATTCAGAATATGGACTGTTTCACTTTTTTTTTTTGGTCGACTGGACTGTTTCACTTTGACCCAACCTTAGTTTATTGATATTTTTTCTCATTTTCATTCTCTTGAATGGAGTAGATACATGCCAAATTCAATCATTTTGAGTGACGGAGAATATCTTCCTGGTCAAGAGTATCACACTTTGGTGCAAGAGTTTACCATAAGTCTGCCAAGTTCCTGTTTATTTGGCATGATGGAGTAGAATGTGGTGAAGTTTAATGAGATACCCGGATAACAAAGTTATTCAGCATCAGAAATTAAAGTTTAGCGGTGTGCATAGTGATAAGTGGAAACTCAAACATAGATGACGAAGAACACTTAGTCGAGCTTCCTGGGAGGCGGCAAACATGGCCCCTTGCTGTAGTCGCTCTCAAATTCATTGTCAAGTGCATAGAAAAAGACTAATGCTGACGAGGAATTAAGCATTTTAATAACATTTTCAAGTGGTTACAAAAGGCAAGGGGAGATGGAATCCTAGAAAGCATATCAGCTACTTGCTCTGCCTCCTCAACTATAAGAGATAAAGTTTAAACTTTCAGCAGCGCTATTGATGGTAAATATCCCTTTGCATTTCTTCATCATGAGGCTGGATAAGTAAAGAGAGAGTGAGGTGTGAGTTTAATTCAATATTTTTTTTGGCATAATCATGGATCAAAGTTTTGAACGTTGCATGGGAATGATGGGGGTTTCGGCTTTAGATGACCAAATCTTTTGTTTCTAAACACCTTGTAAACCAGATAATTACTCGAGTTAATGTCATTTCTCCTCGTGGTCCTTTTTCTGACTATCTTTTTAAGTTGGGTTGATTTGCAAAGGATTTATTTGTTGAGAACTTGAGGTCAAAACTATACATTATGAATGCATTAGCATTTCCGATTAGTTCATCTTGGCCGGTAAAAGAGCTGAGAGTACGTAATTCAGACAACAAAGGGGGTTGAAGTTGCTGACTTGTTGGTAAGAAAATTCCCTCTATTGCTGCAGCTGTTCTTTCAATTAACAACTTTTCATGCAATTATGAAAGTACCCTCTACTTCAAACTATTTAGGTGGTTGATTACATTCTTTCGAAACTTATTATATAATTTTCCTTGTTTTGCACTTCAACATGATTGGATGGATTAGCTCCGTAATTTTCTCAGACTTCACATTGTAAAAATGCAATTTGGTTGTCTGCCTTTTGGACCTGGGAACTGAGTTTTTCAAAAAGGCCTGCCATGTGATACGGGGTCGCTTTAAGCTCGCGATTTGAATTGAATGGAAATTCTCTCTTTGATGCTTGAATTTGTTTTCTGACTGATGTTTTGTTGAAAGAAGTGTCATTCTTTCTAGTAACATATGGTACCAAGGGATTGAAAGTTTCACAATGTCAACTTTAAATATAACTTATCTTGAACATTTGGACCAATGGCAAAGGAAGGTAATGCTGACAGGCACCTGACAAACATAATACACAAAGGAAGCAGATGATGTTGGGAAGTCCTGTAGCTTCTGAATGGTCTTAGGCCGGAAGAACAATCGGTTTTGTGAAGGACCAAACCAGGTGCTCCTCACACCACATTGTTCCACTTCAATTTTCTCCCCACTATTAATTCTGATCTAGAAAATTTTCAATTTCTTTATGTAATACAGAGAAGCAGTGCTTTCCTCCCACTTAACATAGAGAAACTTTTTTCAGGATATCCTCCAATCCTATGGAATCGGTATATGTACCTAAACTACATCTTTGTGCTTATTTATGTGTTTATTATGGATTTTCCTTTTGCTTCTTTGCATGATGAGGTAATAGTAACTTGTGTTCTAGATTTCCAGGTTTGATCCTTTTTTCCTGTAGCCTACTAACTTTGACTAGCTAATTCCAGCCATGGAATCATGAGAATTTCTCTTCTTCTTCTGTGCTTTCTGTGCTTTTTTCACCCCTTTTCTGCTGTTTTTTTTTTCTATACTTTTAGCACGATTTCTATGTTATAATGTATACTAAATTACTCTCCACTTATCTCATCTTGAGTTTTTTCAAAGGTGATTTTTCATCTTCCATACATTGAACAATGAGGCTGTCAATTAAAATAGGTTCCCTTTTTACTGAGAGTTATGCTGTGTGTTAATATGGAAAAAATCCATAATTGCTGCCACTTCTACCATGTGATAGGTGTTGTTTATGTCACCGATGTGTCTCAATATGGAAAAAATTCATAATCACATTACAACCTATCCAATCAAAACAATGATACAGTTTACTAAAAAAAAAAAAATCAAAACAATGATACATAAAGGGTAACACTATTGTGTTAGAGGCAATTTGTTCCGGATCAAAATCTCCTATAGTTTGAAGGTAAAAGTTTGAAGACTACGAATGATCATAACCACCACCTTTGTATTACATGGTCTATGGAAATTTCTCCTCTACCCTTTTTTGTCCAGATTACGGATGTTATATTAGCAGATGTTACAATGTTATTAGCCCGTGATCTGGACTGTTACCTTTACCCCACCATCCTGGATTTCTTTTCATTATAGGTTTTGAGTGTGAGTAACTGAATTAACTGCCCGCCATATGCTTGTTTTTTTATGTCATTTTTTTTTTGAATTTTTGGTAGCAGGCTGCCTCCTTGATTTAGAATTTAAAAAATCCAAGAGGTATTGGTGGGGTCGGGGAATCTTTATAAGTTGCATAAATGTATAGTTTGGCTTAACATTTTTCTATTACATTCCCTGATTAGTTTATTACCGAAGTGCTTAATTATGTCTTGCTTTTAGACCATACTATTCGACACTAGTAAATTAGCCAGTAAAATCTTAGGAAACCCTGAAGTCTTCAACTTTTACCTTCCAAAAACATTATAAAAGATCTATAGTGCATTTTCATGCCCTGGGGATCACAGTATCAGTGAAAACTGAAGATATCTTTCTAAAAGATTCCAGTTCTTGAAGTTTGTCTACTGAGCCTTTGAGGTGTAGATTAAGAACACAATTTGTTTTTCTGTTTGAGATTTACCCTGAGATATATATATGGCCCACAAAACACATATCTTTACCTTTCTCAAGAAGAAATAATCACCTTGACAGTTTTTTTCTCTCTTTTGGCTCTTACTTGCATTATGAGTTTTGGAGGCTTTTGCCACCGAAAGAAAGAGTTGGGCTTCAACCAGTCACCAGTCACCATTAAGAATTGGCTGATATATGTGTGGGTCAAAAAGAACAACCACCCCTCCCTTTCCCTTCTTTCGCCTCTGGTCTAGTGGTCTTATCCCTTGAATCTAGGCTTTCTTTTAAAGCTCCTACATTCAGATTAATTATCCTTTAATCATCTCCATTGACCCAACCTTCTCTCTTCAAAGGATGGGCATAGGACACTTAAGCTGATTGAGTCACATGCCGTTGTATAAACGATCTTATTCCATTTTGGAAAATGTAAAGATGATCTAGCTTTTACCCTTATTGACTTCTTGCTTCTTACTTTGTGTCCCTCCTTTTCTAGAGGGCTGTGGACATTGTACAGACATAGTGTTATTGTATTTCAGTAGTTGGAATAGTCAAGAAATCACCGATCGAACACGTCCTGGTCAAAAACTTTGCTTAATGTTGCTCCTGAATGAGTAGTAATTAAAGCTAACATCTATAATGTTAATCCTAATGCCTCATTTTAATATGTTTACTGCCATAGGCTTTGCTTTATTTCCAACCTTTTTGGGGAGGGCTGTACAGTGAACAACAAATGGGTTAATATATAAGAATTGAATATGAATACAAATAGGAAAATTTCCCCTTGTGTTTGCCAAATTTAATCATGTTATGAATTTTCCAAGTGGGATAAAATTAAACAACAGTAGAAGATGGATGAAAATCCACTAAGTTGGTGGTAGTGAGATTTGTGTCAGACCAAAATGTTAAAAGTCTAAGAGCTAAACCTAGAAAATGCTTGAGCAAAACGTATTTGTGCGCCTGTGGAGGGAGGCAAAACGTGACTGCACTTGTTCTCCATATCTTTAATAGAGTGTACGTATAGCTAAAATACACGACACAAATTTTTTGGCACATTTTCAAAATGCTATAGAACATCTTGAAGTACACCCTTTGGCCTTTGCAATCTGATTGGCTTATTCTTAACTGGTCCGGGTGCCCTACTTTCTGTTACAGAAATGATACTTCAGCACTTAATTATTCTTTTGAATGTTGGAGATGATGTTTTGAGTAACGCGTCATGTATCACTTGTTATGTAATTGGTGGTATGCCCTACCAAAACAAGATGGTTGTGGTTTTTGTGTGATTGGTAGAAATCATTGTTAGAGACTCTGAGAGACACACCCATAAAAAATCAGAAAACAAAACAAAACAAAAAACACTGTCTATGGAAGGGGTCATTAGTTCCAGATTTATGATGTGGATTATGAATCCAAACTGCCTTGTGGGGGGGGGGGGGGGTGATTAAGTTATATGCTTTGGATTATGAGTCCAATCTCCCTGTTGGATTGAATTGCAAGAGGCCGTATGATCTCAGGCAAGAAATATGTGGTACACCGAGTGATGCCTCTAAAAGAAAATGTTACTTTCTGTCTTGCATTAAAGTTCAAGATAGTGCAGCAGAAGTGATCAGATGTAATTTTATGGTTTTAGAATTTAGAAGCCCTTGTTAATCTACTGACTTTGTTATGGGGATATTCTTATGTTTACTGTTTTATGCAGATCATATATATTCTCTAATACATCCCGAACATATTTTTAGTGGATAAGAATGGATGGGATCCGTCTAAAAGTTTATACTCCCTCCGTCCAACAATACATTGCCTTTTAGCATTTTGCACAAGTTTTAATAAAACAACTTACTTTTAAAAAAACATCATCATTGCACTAACTTTTTCATAAATTTTATTATTTTTTAACACCCACTACACATTTTAACCAATCAAATTATTTTAAAAAGTCAACAACACACAAACCAATACAAATCATTACAACTTTTTACCTAGAAAACCTAAAAGACCATCTATTGTTGGACAAAAATTTACATCTAAAAGTCCATGTATTGTTGGACGGAGGGAGTATTATATTGGAGACTAACCAGCCACTTTATCTTGCAATGTCTAGTATGTAGATATGCCAATAGAATTTATTAATCCCCCAGTGCAGATGTATAATTAACATCACCTGTGAAGTCCTAGAAGTTTCTTGGGATATATCTTTTTTAACCAGTTATCTCTGTATCTGTTTTGTTCAATATCAACCAGAGAAAACAATTCTATTGTTAAAAAATATTTTGAAGTTTATTTGGAACTGAACCAAATTGAATACAAAGCCTGAGTCAAACGGTTGGTAGTAATAGATTGAAACTTGAAAGGAGCTTTAAAAAGCATTTTTGTTAAGCTGAAATAAAGAAAGAATATATATATATATATATATATATATATATATATATATATATATCATAAAGTCTCTTCCCTTTTACTTTCCTTTTTTCTTATCATTTATACCCAATCTAGACTCTAGAGAAAAAGATGAGGTGGGTTTAAAATTTAATATTTTCCATTTTTTCTTCTGATATGTGGTAGTCATCCAATTGCATTTGCATTTATAGAGTAATAGAGTATGGAGTATTTAATTATTATTGCATTCTATTGGAACACATCCTGTGTTATGTGCATAAATTAACACAAAAACCACATGCATTATACTGAAAACCATATGCTGAGTGTGGGATAAGTGCGCAACAAACTAACACAAAGACCACCCCCATCTATACGCGCATGCCATTTATGGAAGTACTAGTTTATTTGCACACACCCATTCTCCCATCACTAAGCACTAGCTGTTATGGCTAATTAGTTTATAATCTCAAAACACCAAGAGTTAGAGACAGAAACTGAGCAGAAAGGACAAAAGCAAACATCAGTATAATGGAATTAAGCACTTTGGAAAGACTTCTAGGGATTCGGGGGAATGCTTAAAATAATCTATATTGCATTATTTTATTAGGGTTTTGGGTTAAACAATCCTCTTGAATATCAATGTAGTCGGGAAAAGGGCGTGTACACCTCAACTATGTTCTAAGTGGGATATAATAGGTTTGTTGTTGTTATTTGTTGAATATAGAGGTTGGTATAGGAGTGTCCCTTCCACATCAGAAATAAGAAGTGTAAAAATGATAAGGGCTTGGGGAAGCCATGCACATTGGTTTAAGTTTTTGTGTGAGAAGGTGACAATTGTCCCCGCAGCCCCGCTAACCCATACTCGAAATAGACCTGTGTCTCAATAATGTCTCGACTAGACATGTGCTTGATTATGCTCAATATTGACTCAAAACCGACCCTGTTTCCACCTCTATCTGAAACAGACGACGTGGACTCTCAAAGACAATGGTTGTTTGAATTAAGACTTTGAGGGTTGTTTGAATGAGGTGGTTTCTATTGCAACTTGAGTCAAAAATTTTAGGAGATAAAAGGGTGTTGGCTAGGGACAACCTGGTTGGTTGTTCAAGTGAAAGGTATGGAGAAGGGAATGGTGTGTAAAAATTGAAATTTTAAAATGTTTCCTATGGAAGGTACATGGTTGGAAAAAGGAAGTGCAGATTAGGGTACAGGGCCACAGGGCCATCAATTCCTCTATGTTTTTTTGCTTCAATGATCTATGCACATTGTTATGCATCCACTCCATTGATGGTCTGTTTTATTACTACGTTTAAGAGCTGGGTAGTCACAAATAGTCTAGATATTTGTTTCTTTAATCTCCAATTCAATTTGCGCATGCCATTTATTTAATTGGAAAATGGCCTTCTCATTGCTGCCCATGCCCCTCCTCCTCTTGAGTCTTGAATTCCCAGATCCCCAAAAAAATATAGTAAATTATTTCATAAACCCATCTCAACTTGTCCAAGCTATCCATTTTCATTTGAGTTTGCAAGCTCTTTCCCTCTTTTGGGAGGAGGGTTAGGGGTGACTAGTGAGTTGGAGGGACAGGTGGCTACCAACAGAACCCTACTTTACAGGGACAAAAAGAGCCAAAAAGGTTATCTTACATTTTACCATCTGATCAATAACACAGCAAAAGGCATCAACAGATTTTGAAGCTTTGCTCTCTTAAATATATGATCATTAATCACCTTTTTCTGTTTAGATTACATGGTATATCTTCCTTCTTATGAGATTGAACTTTGGAGATCTTAGGATGAAACTAAGAAGCTGCAACACAATTAGTTTGATAATCACATAAAAGCAGAGAGGGTCTAATCTGTATTGCCTCCCTTTTTAAGTTTTGCCAGAAAGTAGATTAAATTTATAACATTCATTTGACAAATTTCAATATTTTATTTATTTATTAATTTTTTCTTGGACAATGGTATATGTTGGTAGCTAGGATGCTTAATAGCTTGGATATAATTGACCTAAATTGCATCATCACTTTAATGTTTATTCATTCCAGTGGTTCCATTAGCTTTTAAACTTTCAGAACCAATTAAGCAGGTTGAAGAAAGAGGATTTGTACAACTAAACACTAATTACTATCAAGATTTAATCATATAAAGCACCTCATTCAACCCTATGATGGGTACGATAGGAAGAAAGTGGTTCTATTGTTTCTTAACTAGAATCAAAGAATATACCTTTGAAACGAATTGTGAGCCATTAGATCTTACAAAAGTGAGGAGGAGTCTAGAGTGAGAAATGAGAAGCATTGTGAGCCGTTAGATTTAACAAAAGTGCATACATTTCACAAATATTCATTTTTTCCATTTAAAATGTGCAAAAAAGTGCATTTTTTTTATTAGGTAAAAATTCGAGTTCAGATATGTCTGAAACTCGAGAGCCGACTAGGTCGGGGCAGACGGAGAACTGTATAAAGAAACACAAAGAACAAGAAAACGGTGCACAATCAGGCAAAAGCACCCTACAATAGCGAAACCAAACCTAATGTGATGAAGGCAAACTGACGGACTAAGCCAAGCCCACACTGTTAATACTTATGCAATTTTGTGTATTTCTTTATGTACTCCGGAACTCAATACAAATTTATAAATGTATAATATAAAGATGTAAGCGTGCTAATAGAAATTTGGGTGTGTGAGTTGGAGCAACTAGAAGCGTGCCAACGGCAGTCACGTGCTATGGGGTGTTTATAAAAACGCATGGAGAGGGGAGAGGAAGAAGCACCACTCAAGTGTGGCTGTGGCCTAGCATTAGCAATTCAAGGTGCTCTCCATTGTTGCTACTTGCACTCCTTTGTGACACACGTATAACACCCCCCCTCCCCCCATTTTGTATGATAGTGGTGTTGACAGTGGTGGTGGGGCAACCGAAAGAGAGGGGTGTGCCTCTTTTGTCCTATAACCAATTTCTGATTTCTGATTAGTAGTCACACACAATACATAAAAAAAGAGCCCCCCATTTCACATAGTGTAGGAGGGAGAGAGGAATCGAGTTAAAAATGGAGGGAGAGAGTGAGATCAAGAAGCAATCGAAATCAAGATTTAGGAGGATATGTGTTTTCTGTGGCAGCAGCCAGGGGAAGAAGATCAGCTATCAGGAAGCAGCCACTGAACTTGGCAAGGAATTGGTATATAAACTGTTCTTCACTATCTAATTTAATGCCTTTTGAAGCTCTTGTTGTAGCTTGAATTGAGGTTTTTGTTGCTGAACTTGGTTTTGTTTCATAAAGTTTCCACCTTTAATTAACTTTCTTGCATTTGCTTTATAAATTTATTATAGATGTGAAACAATTTAATGTCTTATCACCCTTACATTCACGATTTGATCAAATGACCAATTGCCCAATTTTCACCTTAAAGTTTCCACCTTTCTTGCATTTGCTTGTGTTCTTGTGTTTTTCTATTGATCTTACGTTTGTTAATTTTGGTTCTCTGAAGGTGTCAAGGAACATTGACCTTGTATATGGTGGAGGCAGCATTGGTTTAATGGGATTGGTGTCTCAAGCTGTTCATGATGGAGGGCGGCATGTTATTGGGTCAGCCCCCCTCTCTCTCTCCCACTTCCCATTTTTTTGGTTTTTTTTATTAAAAAAATCAAATGCCTAATAAATGACCCAACAAGTAAGATTAAGTAGACATAATGATTGGATTAAGCATGCTTTTTTTCATTTGTTGGTTGTGGTCACAAAACGTTCAACTAAAATTTTGTCATGTTTCTGTCTATTTGCAGAGTTATTCCCAAGACGCTCATGCCTCGAGAGGTATGTCTGCTGTGTTTAAAAGTCTCCCACCTTTTCTCCTCTTTCATATCACAATTTTTTTTTAAAGTAATAGTAATAAAACGTCTTAGACAGTGATCAATGAACTTTTAGCAAAAGGGTTTTAGTTGTAGTTTTCTTAAAAATGGCATTTTGTTAGTGGTTAATTTTTAGTCTAATTACTGTTCATGGAATATCCCTTTCTCTTTCTTCATCTGGCTCTTTTATTTCTCTTTTGGTAATTTTCTGTATGTTTTCCTCAACCTTCCTTTTCCTTCCATGAGTTTTTGGTAGTATTTGTCGAAGCTGAGATAACCTTATCCGAATCGAAATCATCCGTCCCCAACCACTGTCCCATTTGTTATACGGAGTGGCATTTAACACACAAAGCCTAATACTTTAAATTATGGGACAGGAAATGAGACATCGTTCGTTTCCCTTTTATCCTCATGTGATTAGAGGAGCTCCTCTCCTCTGCCATCTTGTGTTCTTTTCTTCCTTGGAATTTTAAAACCTTCTTAACTTTTTTTGTATTCATTCATATGGTATGGAATCAAAGAAATAGTGGGTAGGGAGGAAGAATGAGGAAGTTTTAAAGACTTGTTCTTTTCTTTTCTTTAAAAGGGTCAAGTCTACCCCTCTTTGCAGGCCTTATCATTGCATCTCTGCAATGTGACTCCAAAAAGTTTCTACATTTTTCTTTTAAATTGATCGCATTTTTCTTGTTCTTATATCATTTTTTTTCCTTTTCCTTTTATTTTTTTCTTTAGATAACTGGTGTAACAGTAGGAGAAGTGAAGGCTGTGGCAGACATGCACCAAAGGAAAGCAGAGATGGCTAAGCATTCTGATGCTTTTATTGCACTGCCAGGTCTGTTGTCTTTGTATATCTATATCTTCATTTTTCTTTCTACAAAGTTGCAACCTTTCCATTGACTGCACTTATACATGTTCTTTCCTGATCTGGGTATTCAAAGAAAAAACCTCATCTATATCTCCTTTCTGATTTTTCTCAGAGTTGCTTCATTCATTATTTCATACTGCTTAGCCTGTCTACTTTCTACCATTTTCTTGATTTCACTTAATCATTCTTTCAAAAAAAAAAAAGATCAGTATCTAGGTTGTGACTGAAAAGATTTCACTTAAGTTGCTGGCTCTCTAGTTAGGAGAGCCAATAATGCATTGGAAGCAACTGTGACTGTGAAGCCCTAGACAGACAGACTAGGCCAAAGATAAGAGAGCAACTGTTCAAACCCCTGCCTTTGATCTATCAACATCATTACACTGAAAAAAAAGACTGGTTCCTCCATTAAAGACCTCACCTATCCAGTGATACTAGAACGGACCCTTTAGCTGCACCCTTCAAAACCTCAAAGCACACCCATAAGGTACATGAGCGTGGCCCTATGAGAAGTGTGTGATTGATCTACACCACTTGTTGAGATCAAATTGTAGGCCCCCTAGTTAGTACTAGCCTTTAGTTCCTTTTCCCCTAAATGTATGCAAGTTTGATTTTTCCATTTCTGTCACCAAGCTTTTCTTGTAAACACACTTGCACAGTAGCATAGAACAGTTTCTGTCACAATTTAGGACTTTGTGAGCCTTCAAAAGAATCATGTCATCCTTGGAGTTTAATTCACTCTGATAGTCTGATGTACTACCACAAACCAGTCAGTTGCCTGTGTGTTTCTGAGTTTCAGCTTTTGTAGCTTCAAGCATTCAATTCTCAATGTGCAGTGTCTGTGACTTTTAGGCTGCAATGAAATGCATATATGACTTATAATAGTAACCCAGTATAAGAAGATAAATAAGTACATACTACTACTTATTCAAGGTTGGTCAGATGAGAATTCGTTTCCGGTGTGGATGAACTGAACGGTTTGTTTTATGCAGGCGGGTATGGAACGCTTGAGGAACTACTTGAGGTTATAGCATGGGCTCAACTTGGCATCCATGAGAAGCCGGTACTTAAAGAGAAATAAAAAAACCTTTTGAAACATAAATGGCCTCATTCCTTTCAAGAACATGCCACTTACTGCCTCCTCTGCAGGTTGGGCTGCTGAATGTGGATGGTTACTACAATTCCTTGTTATCGTTTATCGACCAAGCTGTGGAAGAAGGCTTCATAAGTCAAAACGCGCGTCATATCATCATCTCTGCTCCGAATGCTAAAGAGTTAGTGATGAAGTTGGAGGTAATCCATAGCCAAACCCTCCTTTCTTACAAAGTTCTGCTGCCATTCGGATCTTCAATCACATTTCTTGAATCTTGTAGGAGTATATACCCTGCCATGAAGGAGAGACAACCAAGCTGTGCTGGGAGGCAGATCAGGTTAGCTATACCCAAGAGTACAATGTTACTTAGGCCGCGAATTTCGAGATTTTTCGAGGCAGTAGGAATCTGATGAATGGAGGGAGAAGAAGGAAAATTTAAGCTTGTTGCAAATTTTCACCAGGACTGAAATGGGGGGTTTTCAAGGGGAATTCTTAATTTTGCTTGTAAATTATTTGTTACATTGAGACCATTTCAAATATGTGTAGTTTCAAAACTTATGCTACTTTTGATTTTTCCCTTGGAAGTTGTACTTACTGCTGCCGCTGCTACAAGCTACTAATCAACAAATTAATATCCCCTCTTATTTGGTTACTTCTTGTGTGTTTAGTGCAATTTTTCCCATTTTATTTGGTGGAATTTGATTGAAATTTTCGGGATTAAATCATGTAAATAAATTGAAAATATCATTCGTCAAATTTGCATACTTTTTTAACTTTACAAAACATTTTGGAGTGGAAAACATTGTATTGCACATTTGCACTTGAGCTGACTTTATATTTGGACTTTAAACACTTTTTTTTTTATAACCAAATAGAAAACGTTTTCAAAACAAGTGCTGCCTTATCAATAACAATAGTGCCATAGTGGATGGTCCATCATGCATTTGCAACACATTTTCTGGATAAAATAAGCACTTATCTAGTGTGGTAGATGAACTAAACTGGGTTTTAAGGATAGTCTTTATTTGAATATTCACGGTATCTTAAATGAATTAGACAACATTAAAAAAAAAACAATTTGATCGGTTATTCAAAGTAAGCGGTTTTTATATATATAAACATGATTAACTTGCTTATCTTAGGTTTTATAAGCTTTAATCCCTCAATTATAGTTGCCTCTCAAATTCAACCGTCCAAAAAGGGAAAGATTACCAATCCGATTATAATATATGGAAAGATCTTTTTATTATATGGATGGATGGAGATGCAATTTGTCGCTTTTTAAAACCAGGGAAAAGAGGGATTCCACCGTACAAATAATGCAAACAAAATTTGGCAAGTTAAGCTCAAAAGTCATATGGAGTAAGGGCCATGATTTGAAGGCACATTTCTAAAATACCCACATGATAAATAATTTTTTTTTTAAAAAAAATGGACTAACATCGTCACCAACCATACATAACATATCACTGATCGACACGTTTCAATGATCATATCATCTCCTTTTATTTAAATTCTATGTTCTCGTGTGTGTATACACACGAATATAATGTCAAGTAAAGATACAGAAACAAGGAGTATGATTCAAATATCTGAATCGTAAAAATTACGGAAAAAAAAAAAGAAAATTATGTAAAACACATCAATGTATAGAAACATTTAACCTTTTATAATCCATCATTTAGTGGGTTAATCACAAATCAAGAAAATAGTGTTAGCAAATAATCACCCTCATGAGTTCCGGAAAAAATAAAATAAAATGGCATGAACATTTATTTATACTATACCTCAATAAAAACTTGGCCAATTGAAGGGTGACTCGTGTTGATTAATCACGGAAAGTGGAGAGGAGGGTCCATTTCATGGCAACAAACACTCATCAATCAACCAAAGATACTTTACAACAAAAAAATACAACATGTGTTAAGGTTTGGAAGATGCAACAGCAGACAAGGAGCCCTCCACCGAACCAACGACCAACTGAAATGGGCCTAACATGTTTTTTTATGTATTTAAATTTACCACCGTTCGGTGTCTTCGCACACCTCTGATAAAATTGGAATGATATAGAAAAATTTACCACAGTTCTTCACTTCAATCTACCCACAAGCATAATATATATTATACATATGCCTTGATTAATATTTGCATCGAATTTCGATATTAAGTAGTGGAGTGAATTTCTAGTATAAAATCAATTGACATTAGTTGAAGCAGTCAGTCAACTTATATGAGATACATAATTAGACTAATGAATAGCTTATTACTTGATGTTTATGGAAAAAAAAAAGAGGCATAGTTTAAATAAGATTTCGAATATCATCTTTACCGACTAAGCACGACTAATCGTGATGAGAGCAAATATGATTTTCTCATCTTAGTCCTCTTTTACATTGGAGGCAGGGGGGATGTGTGATATATTAGTTGCTTAGGGCCACATGTTGGATATGGAAAAGACTAAAGTATGAAGTAAAAGTATGATGGAACTTCTAAGGGTTTATTTTACATTGGTTTGTGGGTTGAGTTGTCAAACCATCAACAAGAACAAGCAACATAGTTGTAGCACTAGCAAGACATTAATTTTGCTTTTTTCACTATTGTGACCTTCAAATAGAGCATAAGTGGGCATTGGGATAGATACATTGGTCATATTTTTCGCCATTCGAAAGCTTATGGGCGCGTTAAGGTATGCACCACGAAAAGAATAGACGTAAAGTGCATTCATTATTTCGAACAATCCATCGATGGATCCGTATCCAATCACATCTTTGTCGAGAAGACGACTTATAACAATTGAATTGGTTCATGGTCACAAACTTCCTTGTCTCTCCCACATCTTATCTTGAGCCTGAGGTCACTAAATGGTATGTATGAACTTCCAACTATGTTCACACATAGTGAACGAAACAAAATTGATTTCATAAAGATATTTGTAAGAGACTTGAAGAAAAAGAAGCCAATAGCTTAGTTCATACGTAGTAGCATAATGAGGAAGATTTTTTTTAAAGATTAATCTCTTCATTCGTCAAAACATATCATTTACTACTTACGCATATTTTTTCAGATTATAAAAATTATATAAAATATTCATTTTTTTTTACATTTTTTAACAATTTTGTAATTATTATTAATAAGTACGAAATTATTAAAAAAAATTATTAAAAAATAGATATTTTAAATATTTTTTATCATTCTAAAAAGTGTGTATAAATAGTAAACGACACTTTCTTTTTTTTACAAAGAGAGTATAAAATAAGCTTAGTATAAAATAATGCATATCCTCCAAACATTGATTATTTCTCGCTGCCTTTAGTTTTTACTCATTCCCTTTTCTTGATACGGTAAACACAATAGCTAAAATATCACATCCTAACATAAGAGATCCCAAATTTATTATTCGAGTCTTTCGTCTTTCGTGTCGAATTATATTTCAAATTTTAATTAATTTAACTTTTCTTTAATTAGATTTCTAGTTCCACTATAATATAGTGGACTTAACTTGATTTAATGAATAAATCTTTTAAAATAAATTTAAGAATATTTAAAACAACAAAATGGACTTGACCCCTTCAAAGAGTAAATCAATAGCTCATTCAGTTCCTGGGTTGATCACTGGGCCAGTGGGCCTATATTACACATCCAAACAGACCGAATTAACCCGTTGCCCAATAAAATGGCTCTTTTTATGCCCTATTATTCATATCACAGGATTTCAATTGGGTGGGAAAAACAAAAACAAAAACAAATAGATACATTAAATAAATGATCATTTTAAAAATATATTAGTAGTATATTATTAAAAAAAACATGATTAATGATATACAAATACACTCATACAATTATTGATTATTTGGTTATATACCAATCAAAACTTTAAAATTGGATATATTTATCAATTTACAAAATTATTTAATTTTGATGACATATAACCAAATAAATAAATATTTTATGACTATATATATAACCAAATAAAAACTTTATAGTACCACTTTAATCATCAAACTAAACCTTACTATAAAATACATTTACTATAAAAGTTATTAATGGAGTAATAATTTATTGTAGTATTTTATTCTGAAAAAAAAATACAAATAAAAGGCCCCGTGGCATTGTTTGTGGCTTTGGGGTAAATTTTTTTTTTGAACTGAAAGCGAATGTATGGTTAATTTTCTATAATTTCCTAATTTATGGGTAATTTGATGAAATATCTCATATTTTGAGGTAATTTTATGTAATTTACTCTTTCTAAATTTACAGAGATGGTCGCTCATCTATCTATTTCACGTTTTGAATCTTCTCTGAATCTCTGGTTGCATCTTTGTGTACATCGCCCTGCAATGGCGACGAAGCGATCCACTGGAAACTACACTGAGGTGTGTGCTTCGATCTCTCTCCCACTCTTTCTTTCTTTTTACTAAAAGATTTAGGGATTACGGACTCTTTACCTGTATGCTGCATGCCTCAATTTGTTCACCAGGGATTCCGGAGCTCCAATTGCTGAATCGCAGATCGCCGAATTTACAAATATCTTCATCTTCAAGGTTTCCACTCTCCATTTAGTTTTCCTCTTCAATCTTATTTCTCGTGTTGAAATTGGTGGTCGCAAATTGCTGGAATGTGTGTATTCGCGCGTTGAGTTTTTTGCGGTTTGCTTGTAATTGACTAAATTGGTTACCTATTTCCCTCTCTTTTTTCGTTGTAATGCTGTATCATTGACTGGAGCTGTCATTTTTTTCTCATGCCAATCGATCAGGTGGCTAATTTGCAAGAACAAATTAGGTCATTTGAAGCTTCCCGTGAAGGAATCTGGATGAACTCAGGCGGCGAAATTACAAGTTAATTCTGGTCCAGAAGCTCGTATAAAGGTGTAATCCAACTACCTAAGTACTTGCTTTGTTTACTATGTGCAAATTAATTCTCTGGAGATATTGGAAAAAGCTTCAATCGTTTCTGGGTGATTGAGTCTAGCTGGATTTGTTGTTTCTCCAAAATCAGGCACCAGTTATTCGAATTCCCTCAAATACAGCTTGTTTATTGGACTGTGGGTTAAGCTACAAATTATAAATTACAGTGCTTGTGTGAGCATCAAAAAATGTTTCTTCATTAATCTGTGTTCCTGCTTCAATGGATTGTTGTAGAGCTATGATCACCTGTCATGGTTTATTTTTTCCTTGTATTTCAGACTTTTGGTTGTCTTTGAAGTTTGAATTCTTGATTTATTACCTTTCTCTTCTTAGATTACTACACATGAATGCAAATTTTCATTTCAGGTTGATTCTTAATTTCGTACTTCTGCCACTTAGAAAATGGATCAAAAGTGCCCAGACTCCAGAGCTTTAGGTTAAGTTGACAGATGAAATAAGATCTTTTGCAGTAAAAAAAAGTCATTTGGTCTGCATATTCATCTCATGTTCTTTTCATTGATTTTAGTAATGAGAGTAAAATATAGTTTAAATGTTCTGCATAGACATAGTCGTTTGTGTTGGCAGTGTTTCTTGTTGCTTGCTTGAGCCCTTTAAATGAATTCGTAGTTCCATGCCCTTCTAATTGTTTATTGTTATGATGGATAGATGGAAATTTTGTGCACAAAGAATTATTTGCTATGATTCTGCGATCAGCAACGAAGATCCATCCATGACATTTGCTTCCTCTACAATTCCAACCAGAAGTCAAGTCCAAATCACCTGTAAGACGCCCTATGTTTTTAGTTAATTTTCTTATTCAACCAAATGCTCAAGTTAATTTGATGTGCAACTGCATGAAATGTGAGTATATTTTGTTTGTTTTCGTACTTTTCTGCATGAAATATGGATATGAACAAGTTGAGATAAAATTTTGCTTGAATGCAAGATTTCACATGAATCATATAGTTCTTCAAGTTGATGCTAAACACCTAAACATTATTTCTGCTGGTTATTTTGCTACTTGTATAGTTAACATTAAAACACAATAACAGTTGGTGTTGCACGCTGCCGCAAGGCTGGCAACTAGTAAGATAAAATACCATAGACACTCTAATCAGGCCTAAGTCTGACCTCCAAACACAACAAACTCACAATCTGAAAAACTCTGAAAACCAACTAAATTATTAGCCAACAGCAGCGGTGAAGCATGTCAAATCTGCAATTATGTCAACCACCTTCTCATCTCGCTGGTTGAAGAAGGCGAGATTTCCCCACCAGCCAGGCTATCTGTATAACAAGAAGTATAGATGGATTCTTGCTCCGTATACCCTGACGGTACTCTGCTCATACTCTTGAAACTCGGACTTCTCAGACTGTATCCTCCTCCGTACACCCCGCCAGCGTATCCCTCCGGAGCAGGAGGTACCGGAAACGACAGCCTCTTCTTCACAGACCCAACTCCTCTATCCCTCTCCGGCGTCGAAGGCCTCTGCCTAGGGGCGCTCTGGGACCGGATCCGGGCCTTGGCTGACTCTGTGGCCGCCATGTAATTGGGTATTGATGCTCCTCCCATCCCGGCATAGCTTGCAGCAACTGAAGACATGGCAATGCCACCACCCGGTCCACCCCTGTTATGTCGATTGAGGAAACCATTGTAGTGGTAGTTTGATTGCAAGCTCGGGGTTTGGGATGAACCATGGTACCCTACGTCTTCCCTTAGGCAGCGAGGGCTGGCTGAGCGCACCTGGATCGGCCTAGTTCTGGAGGGAGAAGGTGTGGCCGGCGACTGCTGATGAAGGTGTGAGCTGTGGCTGTGAGCCCTGTGGTGAATAGGAGAGGCAGGGCGCTGCTGATAGTGCTGCTGTTGGATCAGAGAGTGCGTTCTTCTCGGTGGACGCTGCAGGTAAGTGTAAGGCAGCTGCTGCTGGGAGGAGGTGTCCATTTCGACAGTCTTGAAGGTGGGTTCTGATCTGCAGTGATCAACGGAAGCCCTACCCTCCCAGTGCCTTGTTGCCATCCATCTGTCTAGCCATCTCGGCTTATCTTGATCGAGCTCATCATCCCCTCGAAATGAGCTCCTATCACGCTCATAAGCAGCAGCAACAGCCCCTCTCCTGCTTTGCAGCATGGCTTTCACTTCCTCAACCGTGTGTGGCCTCTCATCCCACCCATTTGCTATGCTACTTGTCTCTCTCGAATGCGACTACCAAATTCATGATAAACGTTATATTGATTGAATTGAATCTGAACAATTTGCAGTGAGCATCCACCAGAAACTTACCACCGATTTTCGTTCTGAGAAAATGTCTTGGGTGTATCGTGAGTCGAGCAGGCTGGCAGTGTCGCTGAAGGTGGATTTTTGAGAGCCGTCATGGGAACGCAGGCGGACGCGCTGGTCCAGCACGCTCTCCTGCACTCTCACCAAGGCTTGCATACACTTAAGGGTCATCTTTGCCTGCCTCCTCACATTGTGACCCCTTACTAGTGCCTGCAGCTTCACCAGCCCCTTGAGTGCCCTCAGTGCTCTTCTTGCCTATACACATATATTGAAAATGCTTTAGGGCCTGTTTGGTATCACTCAGGTATCGGGTTAGAATGGTTATACGAATTCTAACCCGATACCTTGCCCCCATATCTTGGCTGGGCTCATTCTAATTCCCATTCCTATATTCATCTAAGTTTTATTTCGAAATTTAGACTACCTAGCCTACCCGAGTTTTAATTTCGATTCCGTGTCTATCCTCATTCCTCATATTGATACCCTATTATAAGGCATACTAAACAGGCCCTACATGATTCAGCAAGATTGGTTACTTACCAGATAGCTTCTGAAAGCTGTCTGAATGACTGTGGCAGCATAGTGTTCTCTTGCAGTGGCTCTCTGCCTTGCAGTGATGGTGGTGGTGGTGGTGGTAATCCTGGCTGCCTCCATAGCAGCCTGCGCAGTGGCGACCGCAGCCTCTGCAGCAGCGGTCGCCACCGCCACAGCGATGGCATGCCTTTGGTCATCCTGCGCGGTTGTATTGGTGGCAGCCGACGATGAACCTACTATTGGTTCCGGTTGTGATTCCTGGGTGGTGCCCTTCCTGAAAAGCCACCTCCTCTTCTCCTTCTTCTAGTTACAGAAAACAAACCCAATTCATTAAACTGTATGTAAATTAAGCTTGGAATGTGACAGACAACAAAGTGTTCATTAAATACCTTGTTATCAGCTTCATCTTCATGCTCATGATGGCTGTCATCTTGTTTCCTTCTGCAGTTTCTGGTGGTGCTCTTATCAGAGAGCTCTTTGGAGGGAGATCTGAAAGCCCTTTTCACTGCAGTCAACCAAGAAGACCCACTCCCTTTCTTCCCCATCTCCTTCCCAGTACTGTTAGATCTTGGAGAGGAGCAATGGCAGTAAGTAAGTGACCACTGAAACAGTGAGAGAGAATAACAAAGGGCTTTTGTTATGTTATGTTATTGAGAGCTTGCTTTTGAATCAAAGCTGCAACTTTGCAAGGGTAAATGTGCATATTTTTTTTAATAATAATACAGTATATGATAATAATAACAAGGTGGAGATGTGAGAGCATGTGGTATGGGGTCAAGAAAGTACAGTAAATGTGGGTGTTGTCAGAGCCAGAAAGAATCATTTACCTTTACTTTTTCCCTTTAGAATAGTGTTTTTTTCATATAGAAAAATGTTAGATTAAATAGCAAAAATGGCCTTTAAATATGGATTTATTCCAAAGAACCACCTGTGATTTTTCTTTATGTGAAAAAAATGTTGAATCCTCGTGGTGATTTCTCTTGTGCGAAGATTTATGAATTAATCAGAGTGAAGGGGCAAGAAGAACCGTGGGGTAACCTGTTGTGGATGA
Source organism: Persicaria maculosa (assembly GCA_963922045.1). Classification (NCBI taxonomy): domain Eukaryota; kingdom Viridiplantae; phylum Streptophyta; class Magnoliopsida; order Caryophyllales; family Polygonaceae; genus Persicaria; species Persicaria maculosa. Next base: position 1,476,531 of record OY998252.1, read on the forward strand.
GGCTGCAATGCAGAAAGTGGGAATTTATAGTTTGGCTAGCAACCAGAAATCGTCTGCAAACAGGTAGAAAAGTGAAGCATTGGAAGGTGATGGATGCAGCACAGTGTGTGTTGTGAAGCATTGGAAGGTGATGGATGCAGCACAGTGTGTGTTGTGTACAAGGGAAGAAGAGAGTGAGTTGCATCTCTGGTTCGGCTACCTAGCGGTTATTGAAGTGCAGAATCTGATAATGAGATGGGTGGTATTGGATGCCGGTTCCCCAACATTACCGCATGGTTAGGACGGTTTGCTAGCGAGCCAGTTGCTAGACAAAGATCCCCTGTGTTCCAAGCGAAGCTTCTAGCTTTTGAAGCCATTGTGTACTTCACTTGGATGGCTAGAAACAAGGTAATCTTTTGTAATGAGAACTTTAATTCTAGAGTATGTGCCCAACTCATTATTGAAAGTTGTAAATCTAGGATATCTGCGAAGTGGAAGTGCAAGTCACTCGCGGATACTAACTGGAAAAGGAGAATACTGGATAGCGCCTAGATATTTAGAAGATAGTTAGGAGGAGATGGTGTAAGTAGAGCAAGTAGGTTTTTTAGTTTGTTGGAGGGTATAGACTATAGAGGGGCCATTTTGAGTATACGGTTCCCTTTTACATCAGACCCTCTGTTTGATCCCATCTTTTGTATTCAGATGTTCTCACCATATCTATATATTTACCTCTTCAAGAAAAAAAATGTTGAGTTATGACTCTATTGGTATATAACATTATAACCTAACATTTTTTTCACATAAAAAAATATAGGTATAGTTTAACACTTCCTTGAAAAAGAAAATAACATATAGAAAGAGTTGTGGTGGTTTTTTTTAAAGGCATTCAAAATTATGGGAGGTTTATTGTAATTTTCTAATTTATGGGTGGTTTGTGAAAAAATCCCATATTTTAAGGTGGCTTTTTGTAATTTACCCAAAATGTTACAGTTGTGCAGTAGTAAATGTGCATGTTTTAGTTTATTAGAGTTAATTATAACTCATTTAAATATAAATTCTACTATTGCAACTTTAAATAATTTATTAAAGAGGTGCCACCCCTTAGTCTGCTTATCCTGCCTATATGCATGCTAGATGTACACAAGGGAATAATATAGCCGTTAGCCCCTAAATAGCAAAGGGTTGGCATGGGACAACTAATTTGCTATTTTAGTTAGTTACTCCATCCGATCGAGGTTTGATTTTCCTCCATTATTTTTTTTAACAATTTATTTTAAAAAAAAATTAAAAAATTTTAATTTTTAAAATACGTGTAAAAAGTACCTTATATTGTTGAACGGAGAGAGTACTGTTTTATTTTGTCAATTGAACTGTTAACTTCGGTTTCATTTCGATAAAGATAACCAAGTCGAACTTCGACTTTGCAATTTTCTCGTGGTACTCAAATATATTAATAGCAAAAAACTTGAGAAAATTAATTATCTAACAAATTTTTAAATTAAATAGAATAATCATAACAGTTTTATCTAAATAAAAAATAATATTATAAAAATAAATATATCCAATCAAAACAACTGCACATAGAGTGTTGTTTAGCACCGTTTTATTTTACTTTATATGTTTAACAGTTTGACGTCTGCCGACTTAGTCACCAACAAAAATGTTATCGCATTGATTTGTATGAACTCGATCACCAACAAAAATTCAGGATAAGCCCCAAATGAAGAGTGAAGGCCACACAGAGTTTGATGTTTGACTTAACATGCCCTCCAAAGAGAAAGGTAAGTTAGAAGACAAGAAACAACCTTACATTACATCCATTGCTCAATCCCAAAGGTAATATTTCTGGAGCCTGTTGGATGAAGTAATTCCTCAATTAACTGAAACTACCTGGAATGGATGTTAATGTACCACCTTCAACCTCTTCAACCTGTTTTAATTTGTTTGCTTTAAAGCTTGCTCACAATAAACAAACACCCAGAAGCTGGAGATGGGTTTGCTTCAAAGCTTTCTGTAACCCACAAGCAAAATCTAAAATTGCTTTCAAAACTATCATATAAAAACAACAGCTTTGTAGCTTGTTTGATCACACAACTCACCAAATCAAAAAATGGCTTCATTGCACTCTTCATGGCCTATCTCTCATGTGCTCCCCTTGTTTCTCCTTTCCTTCTGCTTCCTTGTATCGAATCCAGCCGATGCTGCAGTCAAGAAGTATCAGTTCAATGTGGGTGTTTTCGGCTTCAATGATCTTTGCTCCTTTGTTGGTTGTAACTTGTAACATAACATTTGGTTGCATTTGTAGGTTGAAGTGAAGAATGTGAGTAGATTGTGTCACCCCAAGGCTATCGTCACTGTCAATGGCAGGTTCCCGGGGCCAACAATCTACGCTAGAGAAGGTGATCGCGTGGTAGTAAACGTTACCAACCACGCGCAATACAACATCTCCATCCATTGGTATGTTATATTTGTCAATATAATGCGTCTCATAAGTCACAACTTTTGTGTTAAAATGTGTAATGTATGTGTCTAGGCATGGAGTGAAGCAGTTTCGTAACGGGTGGGCAGATGGTCCGGCTTATATAACTCAATGCCCTATCAAGACCGGAGGCAGCTACACGTACGCCTTTAACGTGACAGGGCAACGAGGGACGCTGTGGTGGCACGCGCACATCCTATGGCTCAGGGCAACTGTGTATGGCGCGATAGTTATCATGCCTAAGCTTGGGACTCCCCTCCCATTCCCTAAGCCTGAGCTAGAGACCAACATAATCCTAGGTAGCTCTAGCTATAAGGCCTCAAACTTGACAAACAAGACTTACTACCAATGATGATTCTGATCATTGTGTTGATCAATCTTGCAGGTGAATGGTGGAACCAAGACGTTGAGACCGTTGTGAGCCAATCGAACCAGATGGGTCTCCCGCCTCCACCCTCAGACGCCCACACCATCAACGGGAAACCCGGCCCACTTTTCCCCTGCTCAGAGAAACGTAAGACCATCTCCAGCAACTTCTCTGTATTCTTTAAATTCTCCAATTTACTTTTACTTTCCTATAAAAGATAAACTATAGAGAAGCGGTTGGAGATGCTCTAACAACCACGCAAAAACATGGCTAATAGCAACTCCTTTGTTTGATTGTCAGACACTTTTGCAATGGAGGTTGAGTATGGAAAGACATACCTTCTAAGAATCATCAACGCAGCACTCAACGACGAGCTCTTCTTCGCGATAGCAGGCCACACAATGACAGTCGTTGAGGTAGACGCGGTCTACACGAAGCCCTTCGAAACCAACACCATCCTCATAGCCCCAGGCCAAACCACTAACGTCCTTGTGAAGGCCAACCAGACCCCTGGAAGGTACTTCATGGCAGCTAGACCCTTCCAAGACGCTCCGATCCCAGTCGACAATCGGACAGTCACAGCCATCTTACAATACAAAGGAATCCCCACCACAGTCCTACCAAAACTCCCAGCTCTCCCCACACCCAACGACACGAAACTCGCCATGGGCTACAACAGCAAGATCAGGAGCCTGAACACCCCACAATACCCGGCAAACGTGCCCCAAAGCATCGACCGCCACCTGTTCTACACCATTGGAATGGGGATCAACCCTTGCCCAAGTTGCATCAATGGGACCCAAGTCACTGCTTCATTGAACAACATCACTTTTGTGATGCCAAAAACTGCACTCTTGGAGGCACATTACCATAAACAATCAGGTGTTTTTCGGCTTGATTTCCCTGATAAGCCGACGAAGGCGTTTAACTACACGGGTGCTCCATTGACGGCTAACCTGAGGACCAATCTAGGCACCAGGCTGAGCAGGTTGGCTTACAACAGCTCAGTGGAGTTGGTGCTTCAGGACACTAACCTTTTGTCAGTTGAATCCCACCCATTTCATCTCCATGGGTATAACTTCTTTGTTGTGGGGACTGGCACTGGAAACTTTGATCCTGTGAATGACCCTAAGAAGTTCAACTTGGTTGATCCTCCTGAGAGGAACACCATTGGTGTTCCCACTGGTGGGTGGACTGCTTTCAGATTCAGAGCTGATAATCCAGGTAATCATCCACAGATTCATGTCTCTATACATATAATTTGATTTGTTCAGTATCGGACTATCGGGTACTGTGTGACCAATTTAACAGTTTTACCCTAACAAACAACTTCATGTTTCCAATAAGATTCGAACTTATGGGTTATTTCAATTCGGATCATATTTGGGTCAGGCCCAAAATTATAATTTGAAGTAAAGTGAGTGTATTTGTAGGTGTTTGGTTTATGCATTGCCATTTGGAGCTGCACACAATGTGGGGATTGAAGACTGCATTCGTCGTCGAGGACGGGAAATCGCCGGAAGAGAAGGTCCTACCGCCGCCTGCAGACCTTCCAACTTGCTAGTTCTTGCAAGACAAGAAGATTTCAGTTTGCTTGATCATGTAATTTGCTTGTTGTGTACATTTGTGTGATAGTTAGCTTGATCTGCAGGAAAAAAAAAAGGTACTGCAGTGAAGGTTATCTTTTGAGAATAAGGCATTCAATGTTTGTACTTGCAAAGTTGCAAGATTGTTTGGTGGCCAGAGGAGGAACAAATGGGTTATGAAATTAGGTTTTCAACATTGACACATTGGAAATGTAAGCAAATTCTTTGAAATTGAAATCATTTAAGTGTAAGAAAATTGTGAAAAATTGTTCTGATATGAAAGAAAAACACTCCAAAAATGTAGTCAAACATACATCAATTTTAATTCAGGGTTCGATTCCTCCCTTCGCCCTTTCGCTTAGATAAAAAATGAAGGTTCACCTTACTACTTATCATTGGTTCTAGCCGATCGGCACAAACCGATTTACCTGATACGTGATTCTTACCGGCTGGGTCACAATTTACCACAAATGTGGGTTATCCTCATCATCCAAAATATATATTAAACATCAATTTTGGTCTAACTATAGGTTTTAAAAGCCCTAAAAAACTTGACTATGCAAATTTGAGTGTTCCATAGTGTTTTAATGTTTTTATAGGCACCTTAAAACTATGGTTTGTCAATTAGTTGTTGGGCCAAAAGGCAAAAAAAAAAGCCCATTAAATGAAATAGTTAGCAAAGCTTTGTACAAAAATTTCAAACTGTTGGTTGAGACTTAAAAGAGTAGTAGTGTGAGTAGCAGTAGTAGGGAACACACATTCCTTTCACAACCACCATCTAATTGGGCCGTACATAACAGTAGTTGTGTTCAGTGGGCCCACTTAGCCCAAATTTTATTGATCAACGGCAGAGATCCTCTGCGATGGGGACTACCCACCACCGCTGCACCGTCACTACACGTCCCACCATCCCGTCGCCCACGTCACTCATTCCCTGTGCTTTTGGTGGGGGGTCACTGTCAGAGCGTGCACCTCCACACACTGGATCACTTTGATTTTACTATGTGTTGGGAAAAATAAATAATTAAATTAATGGATTAATTTTGTATTTATGTTTTTTTGTCTCTATTTTGCGCTCTTGGGCCGTTGTTGTCCTGTGTCTTGTGGCTGTCAAAACTATTGCTTTGTAAAGGGCCTCTCCCCTTTGGGCCCCACTCTTGGTCAAGCCCAATTTACCTCTCATTTTTATCTTTCTGATTTTTTTTATGTTAAAAAAAAATGATGGAAACAAAATTACATTATTTAATAAATCTGAAATAATTACATGTGGGTCCGTAAAATTACTCTTTCAATATCTTAGTTCTGTCGGGTCTAATTAGCTCAGAAAAAAATCACTCTGAGTGATTTGGGTCGGGTGGTTAATCGAGTGATGATTATATACGAAAGTAAATGGTTAATCTCAAGAAATTTACGAAATCAGGGAAATTTTTTAAGTCAATCAGGTTTTAAAGTCGATGTTATTTTATGTATGAAAAATCGGGGAATTTTTGAGTGTGTTTCTTTATGAGCTACATGGATGTTGTTGATGAACACAATCCTAGGATATGGTCTATATGAATAGTCTAAGTTCATTATTTAAACATCTTTTATATTATTACAAACAAGTTGTATAATTTAGAAATAGAAATATAAAACTATGCCTTTTAATGGAATTTAACAAATTTGTACTGTTTTAGTATTACTGTTTTAATGAATTAAAAGTGGGACCCACAAAAAATAGGCAGTCTGTAAAAAGCCGTACGATGAGGATTGAGCAAAGTGGAAAGGGCTTCCCGTGACCCCTAAACAATACTCGACCCAAAAATAATTATAAATAAATAAATTACTAAATTATTGCTTTACAAAAAATGCCAATAAATTTTAATGGGACTGAGAAGTTTATTTTGGCATTTTCTTATTTCATCTTATTTATTTTTGGCTGGCAAAATTATAAAATGTGGCCCCGCTTCTAGTACTTTGGGGTGGGACCCAGTCTCATACAGTATAATTTTTTCAAGCCATGCTTTTTTTTTCGGTTTTTGTTTTATATTCTTAAAAAAGAAAACCAATTTTTTACAAAAAAAAAATAAAAATGTTATGTTATTTATTTTTAAAAAATTCAAAAAGTTTGGAAGAGGAAGAATATTCTTACAAACTCTTTATGTTATGTTTATTGTTAATTCATACTATAACTTTTTTGAATTTTTTTTCAAAATATTCACAAAAAAAATATTTAATTACTAAAATATTCACGACTTCAAAATATTTACAAAAATAATAATTTTTGTCAGTATTTTCAGAAAAACGCGGTCTAAAACCGCATCTCTCGTCAAAATTATCAATTTAAACCGGCCGTTGAAGGAAAATAATATTTTGCTATAAAAACGCGTATAAAAATGCGTTTTTAAACCGCGTTTTATCCCTAATTTAAGGTAAAACGCGGTTTTAACCCGCGTTTATTTAATAAAAAAAAAAATTAAAAAAAAAAGGTAAAACGCGATTTAGTACCGCGTTTTACCTGTAAAGGTTGCAGCGCCGTTGGAGAAGATGAACAGAGGTGGAGGAGGAGCAGGCGGTAAGCACCAGCGGCGCCAGTGCCCTCTTGTGCGTCACTGGGAGAGGGAGAGGGAGGGTTCGCCGGGGCCGGGGCCGGAGGAGGAGAAGCCCTCGCCAGCGGCGAAAGCCGTCCCTTGCCCACTCCGCTGGCCCGCCGGAAACCCCAAATCTTACCAATCGGCTCCAATCGAAGCTCATTTCCAATCGACGCACCCACAACTCGTTTCCAATCGACGCCCGGGCAACGCTCGTAGCGAACCCACCCCTCTCCCTATTGAAGGTCGGATCCAACAGTAGGGGAGGTCGGATCCAACGGCGAACCCATCCCTCCGGCCCCGGCCCCGGCCCGTGCTCTGCTCCCAACGAACGGCGAACCCTCCCTCTCCCTCTCCCAGTGGCTCACAAGAGGGCATTGGCGGCGCTGGTGCTTGCCGCCTGCTCCTCCTCCACCTCTGTTCATCTTTTCCACCGGCCTTACAACCTTTACAGGTAAAACCGCGTTTTACCTTTTTATTTTATTTTTTTTGTTTTTTTATTAAATAAACGCGGGTTAAAACCGCGTTTTACCCTGAATTAGGGATAAAACGCGATTTAAAACAACGTTTTTATAGCAAAATATTATTTTTCTTCAGCGGCTGGTTTAAATTGATAATTTTGACGAGAGACGCGGTTTTAGACCGCGTTTTTCAGAAAATACTTACAACAATGAATATTTTTGTAAATATTTTGAAGTCGTGAATATTTTAGTAATTAACTATTTTTTGTGAATATTTTGAAAAAAATATCAACTTTTTTTAAGCAAATTAGAAAAATTGCTATGGATTTAAATTTTAAAAAAATAAATTTACAAATTATTTATCTAAACTATAATAGATAAACTCTATCTTCTTATATTTAAAAATGGTATGAAATTACATTTATTTGAAAAAATTCCCAATTCTTCCTTCTTAATCTAAATCTAAAATATAAAACTTAAAATAATTGTTAATTGAAGTGGAAGAAGAAGATCTAACTTTAAATCTACTTAGCTAGAAAGGTCTAATTTTCTTATTAAATGTCATGTATTCAGGATTTTGGTCCCCTAAACCAATTGCTGGTCCTTTTATCCCCACATTTTCTTTTTACTACAGTTGGGTTTCCAGTTTCCTGATCAAATTTGACTTAGCAAAATGAAATCTCATTTATTTATTTATAATCACATTTTCCCCATTTTCAAATAAATAAATGAAAATTTAACCGGGCAAATTAATTCATTACTTGATATCGCAAATTTCTAGAATTATATAGATATGTATACGATACTAAATTGAATCGTAAACAATGGTTCGAACTGGATTAATTGTTCCATCTCTAGCTTAAAAATATATGTTCATGATGATAAGAGTTGAAAAGGAGAAAATGGAGGGAAGACTTGTGTGAGTCAAGAGTAGGTTAACAAGAAGAATGAGTGGCACCATGAAGAAAACATGAGATGTTTGAAGAGAAGAATGTTGGTGCAACAAGTGATGCTAAATTTTACAACATGTTGTGTCAACCTAAAAAGTCTAGTCTTTTATGTACATGAGGAATCAAGAAGGTTAGTGATTAGTGAGGAGAAATTACTTGTTAATTACTTCTCTTGGACTACAAAGGAAAATTCAACATTGAACCCTACATGTTATTAAATCAATTTTAAATGCTATTGGCCAAAAACCAAAAAAGTTCAAGCAAGCACCCACCATTATTTATGTAAATAACTCTGTCATAAGAAGATGTCTTTTGAAAAGATAAATACAATACATAATAATTGTATGTGATGGTCCACACTATATCAGGAGACGTCATTTTCTCATGTTTCTGTTCCTGTTTTTCCGATGGCGAGATATCGTGAAAGTTTATTAATTACTTTTTCAGTTATCGCTATTCGCAGTTCACCCTAGTGTCATCCTCGACTTCTTCGTGTGCCGGGTTTTTCGTTTTTATGCTCAATTAGGATCCGGTCCTCTATATTTTGTCCTCGTTTTCAGTTATTTGCTTGTATAATGATGGTTAGTCCCTCTGTATATTATTTCGGCCTCTCGATTTACCTGGCACGGGTGTTGTCAGATATTTTGAATTCTTTACCTTTTTCAACAACAAAAAAGTGTATGTGATGGTTATTGTGCGTAATTTTATAATTTTTTTTTTTTTAAAAAAAAAGTTGTTACAAAGTAGATAGGGCTTATATAACATGTACAAATAGCCCAGAATTTAATTTATAGTTGACAAGTATACTTTTTAGATCTTATATGCTACCTATTTGACATGTATATGTATTATTGATATGTAGCTATAGGTTGAAAAATATTCGTATTAGGATATGAATTTGGCTGTACCTCACAATTTTCACTACATATTTTTATTTAGAAGAGTAAGTACGTTAAGCTTTCATTTTCATTTTTGTTTTTCTAGACACTTCACATAAAATAACAACTTTGAAAAGTAATTGCACAAAACTAACTTTAACTCTGAAAGCTACAAAATAACATGAGCTAGTACAATGCAAATCTAGTTACCCACCATGAAAAAGAAATTTGTTCACTATAAAACATGTATCTTTATTGTGTTAATTTTGTTTTAAAAAAAGTAATTGTAAATATTTTAGCATTTCATATTACAGAAATGCTCTTGTGTTTGTTAATGAATTATTAGTTATAATTTTTTAAAATTCATAAAGTAATATATTATATTAAACGAGAGTATAATAAGCATGTTCATGAATTGAATCTCGTTAAATAGTACTCCTTCCGTAACAAAATAATTGTTCCTTTGAGGGACCAATGACCTCTTACCCTAGTGGTAAGAGTGAGGTGCTTCTTTGTGCCTCACTACCATGAGGTCAAGGGTTCAAATCCCACTAGGAGCAATTTGTGCTTGAGTGGGTACTCATGCCTTGGTTTGCCTTGGCATGGGTTAACCCGTCTTGCGGCTTGCCGCTTGGCTTACCCGGCTCGAGTGCTTTGCATGCTAGTGCTCGGCCCGTGGAGGACTAGCCGATAACCTCGGAACCTCCACGTCATAAAAAAAAAAAAAATAGAAATTGTTCCTTTGAGGGTTTTCACACTTCTTTAAGGAACCTAAAATTAGAAAATGGAATAGTTAAAAATTTAGTAAATAAATAATGTGGAAAAAAATGGACCAATGAAAAAAAAAATAGTATGAGAAGTTGGAGTATTAATAGAATATCTTGAAAATCAAATACAATTAATGATGAACTGATAAAATTAGAATTTTTTTTCATTAATTAGATTCAAAGGGACAAATATTTTGTTACAAGAAAAAGTACGAAAAGGACAATTATTTCGTTACGGAGGGAGTATGTAATGATATAAAATCAATTTTTATTTGGATACATTAATTACAGAAAATCACCCATTAAATATTGATTTTTTTTACTTAATCACCCGTTAACTTTAAAAATATACAAAACTACTCATTAAATACAATTTGTTAATAAAATTACTACCCATGAGAATATTCTGACAAGATTCTATAAAAAAATGCAAATGACCAATATATACACTTATTTTGAGGGGATTGAACATCCATATATACACACATAATAGATGCATATTTACTGAAAATTCACAAATTTAAAGTATGATTGGTGTATGAATTATGATGGTCATGAGGTAGAGAAATGTTTTTTTTTATTTCTTTCTAATTGCAAGTTTAAGGTGTTTCAATAAATATTGAAATTAAGAAAAAAAAATTGATTAAAAAGTAAGGGTAAATCAATCATATTATTATGTTTTTGATAGACGTATGTTCTTGTTTGGATGGTGTTAACAAATTGTATTAACAGGTTCCCCTCCTCCATGAGATTTTCCCCAATAACATTGTCCAACAAATCATCAGAATTCGAATTCCTAACTGGAACACTCCTGATAAACTAATTTGGAAATTTACCTCGGATGGCCAATTTACTACTATATCGGTCAGACAAATGGTTAATAGTAGCAACAACCCTACCGAGGACTACAAGTGGATATGAAAACTAAACCTCCCCCCGAGAATAAAAAATCTCCTTTGGAAGATAACAACTGATAGTCTTGCTACAAAGGAGAGATTAAATAGGGATATCAATAGAGTTCCGACTTGTTGCTGTTTCTGTAATGATAGTAACGAAGACAACAACCACCTTTTTATGCTTTGTCCATTCACTAGAACTACTACTGCTGCCTACGAACAAAGGCTAAGTAAAACCACACCACTTATACCCTATTCTTGCACCAAAATGAGCGAAATTTTGACACCTGATAATAACAGGAAATCTATCGAAGAACTCTGCTTTATTTGGCAAAAAATTTGGGAAGCCAGGAATGAAATGATCTTAAGGAATAAAAAGTCGGACACCCCTTTCCAAATGGCCATAAGAATTATAACGGATCTCAGTGAATAGCATGGTGCAGCCAAAACTAAAAAAGTACCCCCAGCGCCAACTGTAAAGAGAAGACGCAGTTCTAAATGGACCAAACCGCCTAGGGCTATCTACAAAATCAACGTAGATGGTTCATTGAAACCCACTGGCGATTGCCAAGTTGGGGGGATTATTAGGGACCATAATGGTTCTGTGATTGATATCTTTCAATCTGAAACAGAAGCAAGCTCTGCCATCCAAACAGAAGCTGCTGCGTTTTGTGCAGGTGTAAACTTAGCTCTAGCTAAAGGTCTACGACGAGTCACAGTGGAAGGAGATTGCTTGGAAGTCACCAAGGCAATCAATGATAGCAAGTACGTTAGATTGGAAATTCTCCGAGAAGTGGAACTAATCAAGAAACTTAGCTCAAGCTTCGACAATATCGAATTCAAACACTACTACAGGGAAGCAAACAAGGCAGCTGATTTTATAGCTAAGTCTAGAAATATTTGTACGTTTTTAAACCTCCCTACTTGTAGGGATCTTTGTAACATTATCCGTATGGATGATCATGGTGACATCTTGCTTCTGTAAGATCCACCTAATTTTTGCCTACTGTAAAAAAAAATTGTATTAACAGGTGATTTTGCGTAATTTTAAATTTAGCGGTGGTTTTCCATAATTTATCCCTTTTATTTCTAGAAACTCAAAGCTTAAAAAAACTAATGTTGGTTAGGTTAACCATAAGTGCCTCCAAACTCTTAACCACGGTTAATCGTGGGGCCTCCGGTCTCAAAACTTTTAACCATTTCAGTTGGTTCCCCTTTTCAGTTTTTTTGCTTTGCCGGGGTAAGAAAATTGCTTTAAAACACGAGACGAACCGTTCCAATTTCTCACCAAAATATCGCGATATTTTCAAAACTCCAGACATGAAAAAGATAAAACTATGAACAATCAAGTTCGATTAGCCAAGGGAATTAACAAACTAATATTTTAATCACAACCAGGTCCTTTCCGATCTTTAATTTAATCTCCTCATTTATTTTTATTTTTATTTTTAATTAATCAGCTCAGCTTCTTCTCTTTTTTTTTTTTTCATTTAAAAAGATGTCTGTTTTGTTCTCTCATCTTCTTCCTCTTCTGGTTTATAGTACAGAGGAAGTATCGAGGAGGAAGACGACGACGACGACGACACCCACCCACCTCCCCCATAGCTTCTCTTTCCTTTCTTCAGATCCGAAGCAAAAGGTATGAAAGATCCCTATGAATATAGATAGCCCCAAATTTCAACTCTCCACTCCATTATTTGTCTTTTCATTTGTTTCCTTTCTCCCTTTCTCTTGATTGTCAGAGATTTTAATTCCAGTATAAAATCATTATTAAAAGGGCCAAAAAGCGTTTTTTGTTTTCCATTTTCCCCCAAAAAATTAAAACTTTATCAGTCTCTCTGTGCGGTGTTTGTTGCTATCTCGCTCTTACTCCTTGCTTGATTGATTCCGTTCACCGGCTCAGCGCGTTTTAATGGCGTTCGTGTTTTGTCGGTAGGGGTTTCATGTTTGGGGGTTTTGAATTTCCCGTTCGGTTGAGTGGAAATTTTAATTCTTAGCTGTGTTTATGGAAAACCGAGTTTCGGATTTCGGGGCTTCTGGAACGGAGAGTTCGATTCTGCTTTCCCCCTTCTCAGCTTGAAATTAGGATTTTTTGAGCTCTGGAGCGTTCCGAATCGGTAAATTGAAGCAAGTTGAAATCAAATTGAGAAATAAATTAGATCTATTTCCGATCATCAGAGTTTGTCGGCAGCGCTGATTTTGATCTATCTCATCTGTAGTGTGATTTGAACGCTGAGGGGTTTGTGCGTTGCTGTCAAAGGCCAATTCAAGGAAAAAAGCTCCAAATCTGACATGCTTTATAAGGTGCGAGCATTAATTTCTGTTTTCCCCCAAATTTCTTTCCCAATTTCATGATTGATTTTTTAAAAATAAAATTCCTGCTTTCGATTTGCAGCAATTCCTGAGTGATAATCCAATCAAGTGGTGCGTTACTGTTGTGGACACTGTGAATCTGTGAGCTACTTGTTCTGTACATATCCTCTGGATTTTCAGTCCACCATGATTACTTTCATGGATCCGAAGGAGAAGATCAAAGAAGGAGAGAACTGCTTAGATTCGCAGCTATGGCATGCTTGCGCCGGCGGCATGGTTCAGATGCCGGCGGTGAATGCCAAGGTGTTCTACTTCATCCAGGGCCACTCCGAGCACGCCTCCGGCAGTGTCGACTTCCGGAATTTCCCGAGGATTCCGCCTTACACTCTGTGTAGGGTTGAGGCCATCAAGTATCTGGCTGATCGCGATACCGATGAGGTGCTCGCTAAGATCAGGCTAATGCCGGTCACTTCGAATGAGATCGACTTCATCGATGAAGACGGCGGAGCTAATAATGCCGGTGATGCTCAGGACAGCAAACCGGCATCGTTTGCCAAGACGCTGACGCAGTCCGATGCCAACAATGGCGGCGGCTTCTCGGTGCCACGCTACTGCGCCGAGACCATCTTCCCGCGGCTGGACTACTCGGCTGATCCGCCGGTGCAGAACATAATAGCCAAAGACGTTCACGGCGAGCCTTGGAAGTTCCGGCACATCTACCGGGGCACCCCGAGGCGGCATCTGCTGACCACCGGATGGAGCACATTCGTGAATGCGAAGAAGCTGGTGGCGGGGGACTCGATTGTGTTCCTGAGGGCCGATAACGGGGACTTATGTGTCGGGATTCGACGAGCCAAGAGGGGGATTGGCGGCACCAATGAGTCGTCGTCTGGCTGGAATCCGGCTGCTGCTAGTGTGATGCCTTATAGTGGCTTCTCCGCCTTCCTACGAGAGGGCGATGGCAGAGTGTCGAGAAATGGCAATGGGTCTGGTGGTGGTGGGACTGGTAATGCTCTCACAAAGGGCAAAGTGAAAGCCGAATCAGTGCTTGAAGCAGCGAGCCACGCTGCTTCAAGCCAGCCTTTCGAGGTGGTCTATTACCCTCGTGCTGGCACACCCGAGTTCGTTGTCAAGGCTGCTCATGTCAAGGCCGCCCTCCAGATCCGCTGGTGCGCAGGGATGCGGTTCAAGATGCCCTTTGAGACCGAGGACTCGTCTCGTATCAGTTGGTTCATGGGCACTATTTCCTCTGTCCAAGTCGCTGATCCTATTCGCTGGCCTGATTCGCCTTGGCGACTCCTCCAGGTACTATCCTTTATCTGCCTTTAACATAGTTCAATGGTTGATTTCGTCGATGATGTTAGAGTGATAGCGATAGGGATTGACTCGTTCTTCGCGGATTATTGAAACTTTGAATGATATCATACAATGTGGATTGGTTCCGTGTTTGATATTGAAATCGGAATCCGCCTTTCGTGTTATTTTATATAGTTGATTGAGACTTGAAGCCTTTGCTTGTTGCAATGTTGCCTGTTTCGAATCATGATGAAATCGGAAGCGTTTGGTTTTCGCAGGTAACTTGGGATGAACCCGACTTGCTTCAAAACGTGAAGCGAGTAAGCCCTTGGTTGGTGGAGCTAGTGTCGAACATGCCATCGATCCATCTATCGCCATTTTCGCCTCCAAGGAAGAAATTCCGATTCCCTCACCATCCGGACTTCCCGATGGACCACACGACGACGGTCCCGGGAAGCTTCTTGGGGGCCGCCGGCAACCCGTTTGGATGTTTACCGGACATATCTCCTGCTGGCATGCAGGGAGCCAGGCATGCTCAATTCGGTCTATCGATACCACCGGATCTTCACCTCAGTAAACTCCAGCCGGGTGTGTTTCCGGCTGGCTTCCCGTCGTTCGAGCCCCACACTAGACCCTCCTCCGTCGCCTCCTCAGCTCCTCCAAGCTGCAGCGGCGACAGCGTGTCTTGCGTGCTCACCATGGGAAGCTCGGCTCAGACGCCGCTGAAGCGATCCAGTGACTCCAAAACGCATCACTTCGTTCTGTTCGGTAAGCAAATACAGACTGAGCAACAGATGTCCTTGAACGCTTCGTCGCAAGGGAATGTCGATAAGGAGGCAAACCCTTCGAGTGGCTCCGACTCGGAGCTCGACAGCGGCCAATGCAAGGTGTTCATGGAAGCAGAGGACGTCGGTCGAACCCTTGACCTGACGCTGCTCAAGTCTTACAAAGACCTCTGCGCGAAGCTCGCTAACATGTTCGGGATTGAAGGCTCTGATGTGCTGAGCCGCGTGGTCTATCGGGACATAGCCGGTCCATCCAAGCCCATCGGAGATGAGCCTTTCAGGTCTGCACTGTGTTATATATTAATTGGTTTTAGGATGAAACCTCACTTAACTTATACGTATCTAAATGAAGTTGTCGGTTTTTGTTGGTTGCAGCGACTTTGCGAAGAAGGCGAGGAGGCTGACGATCATGGCGGATTGCGGCGGCGACAATGTAGGGATTTAGAGCTTGAGGAAGAACAAGTTGATACTAATTTTCCCAATTGTACAGTTTGAGCTTTGAAGGGTGAAAAAAAACAGATTAATCTCTCTTTAATTACCTTTTGTGAACTGTGCTGTAGGAGTATTATTATTATTATTATTATCCCTTTTAATCCCCTAATTTATGATCAAACAAGACAATTTATGCCAGATGTTCTGATCATTTTTCCTCATAATTTGAATATAATATTCTCCTCTTTTTTGTCATTTTGGGTATTTATTTAAAAAAATTATTATTTTAAATACAGTGTAAATTGTATTAACAAAAAACAATTCAGCTATTTAAACTTTAAAGTCCAAAACACTCACAGTTTAAACATTAAATAGATGCAGTTTTATTTTGATACATTTTTTTAAATCGATAAAAACTATATAAAATATTAATTATTATTTTTAAAATAATTTCTTACTCAATACAATTATCTATGAAATTATTTTTAAAAATTGATATTTTATAAAGTTTTTTATTTTTAAAAATATATTAAAAAGTTAAATAAGGTTTTTGAGATGGATGGAGTATAATTGAATGTTATAAGTTTTGGATACTACTATCTTGCAAACCTAAAGCAACTTAAGAATAAAAATGAGATTACATAATTATATTTTAACTTATTAATGTTTGTAATTGTCATTAATACGTAATATGTGTGCCAAAAATGAATACCCCAAAGAAAATTCAAAGAACCAAAGGGGTTTTTCAAGACTTATACATTAGTTTGTTGCTGTTTCAACATCGTCATGTCATAGATAGATGTTGACCAAATTTCCCCTTTGTTTAAGTATTACGGAGTATTATATATATTTATTATTATTATTATTGACGAATAATAATAATAATAATAATAATAATAATAATAATAAATATTATTTCCGGGTATTGTGTTTTTTCTTCCACCACAAAATTTGTCTCATAAGTCATATATAACCGTCATCTAGTTTCTTTGTTTTGCAAATTTGGATTACTTGTCAGACTTTATTTGCTATTTCTTGTTCCCTACTGTTTCTCATGCTAAAAATGAAATGTATTCAAGGTTTGTGGGGTTTTTTTTTTTTTGTACTTTTAGATACTTTTATTTTCTAAAACTCTAACCTTGAATTTAATAATGAGAAAAATGAACCAAATACCAATACTTTTATTTTTGTAGTTTCTTATGCTAAATTAAATTTCTTAATATTCATATTTAGATCAAAGTATGAACTTATATTTGGTTCAATTTATGGCTATTTTGCAAAATTGTACAACATTCCAACCATATTATAATATCTTAGGCATAAATGTACATAATTGAATCCTTTTGAAAAAAATGAAATTATTTTAATGGTTGTTGGGAATGTGAATAGAGTACCATGTTGAAAAATAAGGTAAAAACTATACCAAAATATAAAGAGATGGAAAGCCCTTGAATATTGTCTTAAGCTTTTGTGTTATAAGGATGGACCCCGAACTTATAATAAAAAAAATAAAAATAAATTTGACACAACTACTTTTCTACTCGAATCGACCGGAATTTCATCAGAATTTCAAATGGTATAATCGGGGTAGGTTCGAGTCGAGTCGGTTTTCCTAATTTGAATATTATCGATCTAAAATAGATTGAGAATATTGTAATTGTTTATAAGCGTCAACTCGTTTAAGCGAGTTGCACTTGAAAAACCGTATCGGAATTGGCCATAATATTATTTGAAAAATAAGCTGAAAATCATACCAAAATATAAAGAAATAAAAAGTTCATAAACAATGACTTAAACTTTTATTTAAAGATGAATTTTGACCTTATAATTACAAAAAAAAATAAAAAATCTAACCTATAATCCTATATTTAATTTTCACACAACCGAAGTTTCATTGGAATTTCACAATGGTATAGGACTAATCAGTAAATGTAAATCGGTAATTTTCCAAGTAAACAAAAACAATGGAGGTATAGGGTGTGTATGGCTGCATATAAGCAAGCTAAAAAACGTGAAATTATTAGCCGTTAAAAAAATAAACGGGTTTAAATGGTGTATGGGAACAACAAATAAGCTTTAGTCAGTTAAAAAAAGGGTTTATAAATAAGCTGCAGATTGAAACTTATTTTGAGGTTTATATTCCATAATTACTATTTTACCCCTTCTCTTTTATCTTATTTGGTTTGAAAGTACCACAATACCCCTAATAAAAACCAAATAAACTTCCCTTTATACAAATAAACTGTTTTTCGCCCCATACGGAGTTTATATTTTTTCATAAATTTTTAACTACTTTTACCAACAGTTTATAAATTTTTACCCTATTTATAATTTTAGTCAGTTTATTAACCCCGTCACATACGAACCCATAATCATAACACGACAGAAGTAATTCCAAATGGGTCACGGGTAGCGAATAGGAAAGCGCCACGTATGGTTGAAATTGAAGGCACAAGCTAGTTCACATGTTTATGACTAGTCTCCATCTCAAACTCAACTTAGATATTCACATCATATAAACACTTTTGGATATTCGATCAACATTTCTTTCACTTTCATTTTTCATTCATGTCTATTTTAATAGACTAATTTGTTTGATTTTTTTTTTTAGTTTTTTAATGTGGTTTAATTAGCTAGGCATACATTTTTTTATATAGAAAAACAATTGTCAAATTTGATTTCTTAATATGGCAAAAAGCATTTGTTTGATTAAGTAAAAAATAGTTGTCTAAATAAATGGTGATGATCTATTTGGTGCAAAAAGTATCTTTTCGGAACTCATAATTTTGATATTATATAATTTTAAATAAAATAAATATAAAATTTTATTTTAATTAGCTTTTGGAATTATAGTTTTTCATCGGCTTCTCACTCAACCTTTTTGAAGATTCTGATTTTTTATTCACAAGTTTCCATCAATTACTCTAACGGTTAAGTTTCTCAAATATATCATACTAGCTTATTAATCTATATTTAACACAAATAATCTATTAGCTCCAACTATCCTTTTTACTGAACGTAACCCAGTCAAGCATATCAATATATTTTGAGTCTCAAACTCAAAATTAAGAAATTGAACACTCGTCTTTTAAATATCTTTTTATATACAGAGAGAGTTTTATGTTAATTTTATGACGGAAAGCGAATCTCCAACTTTAACATCACAATTAATTAACAAAAAGTCTTGTGGTTTAGAAAAAAGAGTTTTCATTTAGATCCAACTAATAAATCTTGGAAAAATAGGAAATTTATTAGCAAAATATTAAATATATAAAATGAAAGGAACATAAATCCTAACCTATGCCGCAAGTGTTGCTTTGCTTTGAATTGAATAAAACATAGGGATTGCAGAATTTTAAGAAGACAGGAGCCGAAGAAGGCAAGCACCAAACACTAGGTCAAGTCCATTTATAACAAAGATTATTCAAACCTACCTTGCCCTAAAACCCATGCCATTCTATCAATATAACTAATTAAGACTTAAGAGATTGCATAATTTCTATGCTCCTTAATAATGAAGTATGTATGGAGTATGAAATTATTAATTTAAATTTCTTTGACAAAATTAATTATATAATAATGATGATAAAATCAAAAAGGATTTAAATTAAATATTTTTCTTTGTGTATATTTTATACTTATAAAATTAGTTCATAACTAATTAATAATAAAGTAGAAAATATCACAAAGGGCTCGTTTACAATTCTAGAAATTAGAAAAACTGATAAATTAAAATGTTTAAAAATAATGACTAATTATATATCACAATTTTGCCTAATGTATTATTCAATTTTAAAACAACCCTTAAAAAGATATAATTGTTTTATTTTGATTTATATAAGTATTTGGTTACACAACTAAAAAACTCATAAAATCGAGATAAAATAGTAATAGAATTTAAAAAATTACATTAAATGATATAAAATAATTATATTATAATCCAAACACAAACTAAATATATTTTTCCCTATACAACTCTAAAATTATTATAGCCTTATAAATAAAATATACAAATGCGTTGTTAAAGTCGGGCTGGAGGGACATCGTGTGTATGCGGGTCCACATACGGAAGACTCGAACAACACATAAAACCAAACGGGGTTCCATCTCAAAACCAATTGGAATGAGAGGAGTAGTCCTCCAACATTATATATTGTTTGAAGATTCTCTATATTAACGATATGGGACAACCACATTCCAACATGCGTGTGCGGAGGAGGGGAGAAACACACATGGCCATGGGAGAGTAGGAAGAGGGAACCCACACGTGGGGAGAGTGTGAGACCCCACATGGGCAACGGTGGGACCCACTTGACTTGGCGGTGGGGCCCGAGTTCACGTGCACCTTCCGTTCCGCTTAGGCCTTTCCAAGTGTGTGAGTGTGCTGCGCCGTTTAAATGCCCGCGCTGTTTAGTGTTTACCAAAACCCCGTTACTGTACTGCGTTACCCGTTATCCGTTAAAATTATTTAATAAATCCTTTCAAAAATAAATAAAAGTAAATCCTATTTAAATATGTTAGTAGTTATTGTTGAAGGTTTTAAGGGATCTAGGTATATATTCGATACTTTATATCATTTTAATGTTAGTTTTAATTTAATAACTTTATCTATTGCGATTAAATTCTCAAATTGGGGTGAAATTTAATGAGGTTTTGTTGAATTTGTTGAAGTAAATTGATCGATAATTAGTTTTTGTAGGAAATATTACTAACTTTTAACCTGTTTATGCTATTTTTTATGTCACGAGATCTAAGGGTCCATTTGGTTAGACAAGAAGTATAATTCTGAAAAAGTTAACTTCTTATTTATAAATTCAAATCTCATCAATTATAAATTACGGAAATTTTAAAAAAGCGACGAGTCACCTAGCCACAATTATGTTGCTTCAATATATTATAATGGCCGATGACAAAAGAAAAAATATGAATTTTGTAATATATTAATCCTTATTTACCACGAATATATATAAAAATTTAAGTTTTTTTAATAAACAGGTCACTTTCGAAAATTATAAGGTTCTCAAAAACAATGTTAAACATAACTCACTAACTCGTCTTCACTACGGAATACAAATCAATAGTAGTTGTTATTTAAATTTTTTATTTTTAAATCTATTTAATTTTTTTTTACTTCCACCCTCTCAATTTCAACCCTACAATTAAAACTTCTTTATCCTTGTTTGGCCACTTGGCTTATCTTTGACCACTAATTAATCACACTACAATTTCAATATATCACCTAAATTTCTCGCATTTTCAAAATCTCCATCTTTCCCATTTTCTCCCCAAACGACATATTGTGTATGTTTCCGGTAAATTAAGCAATTTTTAATTAAAAAATCACCTTTAGATATTTAATATCTTGGATTTGATAATTAAAATTTACACCTCAATCTACTAAGCTTGAATATTATTTTTATGTATTTAGGTTAGAGCAAGCCCAACAGCTTCTCTAAAATAGAGAAAAATAAAGATTTTAGAGAAAATGACCATTTTTTCTCCCAACAGCTTCTCTAAACCCATCTCTAAAATAGAGAAATTGATGGAGAGAGGGAAAAAATCTCTAAATTTGGAGGAAGATAAGTTGATCTCTATAATTTAATGTTCACTTGTCCCTATATATAATTTAATGATGCAACTCCACATTTTCACCCATAATATAGAAAAAATATATAATTTCATATTTAATTATTAGTAATAAAAATATAATTATTTTTAAAAATTAATTAAAAAATTAATATGATTTGATATGATATATAAAATAATTATGTTAAATCAATATAGATAGAACAAAACATCCTAATTCTATGTTAACTTTTATAAATAACAATCTAAATTAATATGTTAACTTTTATAAAAATCAATATTTTATCCAATTTTATGATAACTTTTACAGTAACAATCTAAATTTTAATATTAATATCATTTAGAAAATAAATATCAAATTTATCACTAGATTTTGTTTTAAAAAATATCACATGAGAATATAATAATAATAAAAAATTAATATATCGTGCAAGAGGATGTGTAATATATAATAGTTCACCAACAAATGTGAGGCTAAATATTAGAATTAAATTTTTAGAAATGTAGAATTAAATATCTTTAATAAATGCATTTATTTATTATAGTCTTTAATAAATGTAAAAATCTGTAAAATAGAGAAGCTATTGGAGTTGGAGTAAATTTTTTTTAGAGATTTTGATATTTTAATCTTTATTTTAGAGATTTTTTTACCAAAGCTGTTAGGCTTGCTCTTACTTCTTGGATAGTTTGTCATTGGATTTAGATTGAATTTACTAATTAAATTCATGGATAGAATTTTTTTCCCCCTTTTACTAATAGAAAATCGATTAAAAAGAGAGAGAAAATTCAGAAGTCAAGTTTTTTAGGGTTAAGCTTTTCTAAATTTACTCATAAATTTATGAAATCATATTTCTTTTGTTGTTTGGGACTCGAAGAGGGCTAAAATCCAATGGAATTTTGAGAATCAGATATAATTTTAGCTATTTATATGGAGTCGATTTTATCAAAAAGAATTTATAGGTCTATTCGTGCATACATCCAACTCTTCATACCTTACTTCAATGCATTATATACAAAGATGATTTAAAATAGAAGCAATTTCTTTTAAAATATGTATAAGAGTATTTTCAACGACTTTTTAAAAAAATCTCCAAAATAGAAAAAGAAATATCAAAATCACTAAAAGATGGATTTATAATTCACCTCCCACAACCTCTCAATTTTACAAATTTCTATATTTATTACATACTATAAATACTTTATATTTAAAATAAATTTTCCATCGAGATTGTAAAATAATTAACGTCTAGAGTTTTTACTAGCTGCAAATACATAGAAAAAAGTTATTTTTCTCTAAAAATCTCTATTAAACATTTTCGGACCTGTTGGATTCTCTATAAAAAAAAGGAAAAATGACAGAAAAAAGTCATTGGCCATTTTTCCTAAAAAAAATTACTTTTTTCTAACTAAAGGTTCTGTTATAGATGCTCTACCGATCTAATGGTGATAATTTGGCTACAACAAAAAAATGATACTCCGGTGTTGCATTTAAAAGATTCCACTTGCTTTGCTTTTGTTAGGGATAATGAATTGGTGAAATTTGAATGGTGTTGGATCAAGCGCCCGATCGATTTGTTTATTAATTGGCGATTAGTTAATTAATTAATTAATTAATTGTAGTATTTAATTAAGTAACTAAACCCCGCAACCACGATGTCTTCATACGTGCATTTGGTTTCGAAGTTTGGGAAATTAATAAACCTTCTTGAATTGTTGCACGAGTGGTGTTGACCATTTTCACTAACCCATGCTAATTTTATTTTATTTTATTTTACATGTTTAAATTTTAAATTAAAATGCTCTATTTCCAAATTTATTTCCTCCGGTATATTGCTGTGTTTTGCCCTATGTTTTAATTAATTTATATAAATAAAAACAAAAAAAAAATGTCATATTTCTCAATTATATAAAATATATGATATGATAAGTTGCTTGCAAGACTAGGTATCTCAATTGCTATAAAATGTATACGCAGGAGATGAAAGTGAAGTGAAATATCATTTAAATTTGTTGTCGATAATGAAGATTATATCAACACACTTAAGGTTCCATCTTGTCACAAAGTCAATGATAAATTGGTTACAACAACCATCCACCTCTACATATACATATATAAATATACAATTAATTAATTACATCATCACACCTAATTAATCACATATTATGTGAACACTTTGCATTATTTAAAAATCTTTTATACAATAGGAAATGATTCTTTAGTTAAACTTGTGAATATATATAAAATAAATCCGGTCGATTCGTTTGTCGTATTGGCTTTGTTTTACAGTGTAGGATGATCTGTACGGGTTTTTGTATTTTCCTTTCCGTCATTTGTTTTGTGTTATTTTCTTTCTGTCATTTCCTTTTATTATTTAATTTGATCCTGGTTGTCCATGATAATTATTCTATCTACCAGCTTGTCTGATATCTCGGTTTTCCTACAAATCCAATGATTTTTGCATTGAGAAATATTGCTATAGGGACAAGATGATTATTAATTTGGAAGTATCCTATATTTTGAAAAGTGGATTTTTGCAAAAATATATATTATTATTTATTTTAAAAAAGAAGAAGGTGTGAAACAAACCAAAGTAATAGTCAACAAGAGTGAAACAGTCAAAAGTCAAAAAACACAACATTGATACATTATTGAGAGAGGGAGGGATGAGGCAGGAGAGGAGACAACCCCATTTCCAAAATATTAATTGTTTTTTGTTTTATTTCAATTTCATTTTTTTTTTATTTTCCTTCTCTCACTTAATTCCATGCATTTTTCATTGTGCTCTGTTTTTATTGCATTATTTTGTTTTTGTCAATTTCAGTGCCCGTTTTGAAGACCAATTTTCGTGGAGAAATTTACGGGATTAATGAAAAATATTGTGTTAAATTTAGCAATGTTATATGTTTATCTTAATTTAGAAATAGAGGGTGTCTTGTGCTTCTAATTGGTCTTTTTGCAGAATTCCATGGTGACTACGTACCTTTTAAACTACTCCAAACAAAACCACAGATAATACCATTTTGTCCTACCTAAAAATTTGATGGGGTACGTCGACCCGCGATGAACTTATATGAGAAAAGTTGCTTAAAATACGTCGTTTATTATTCATGTACTAGTTATATTTTACCCGCACGCTTGTGCGGTTGATTAATTTATTTTATTATATTAAAAATATTTATTATTTTTTATTAAATTAAGATGGTTTAAACAATTTATTTGAAATCCTTTTAATTATAAAGGTTTTAAATGCGCGCTCTTAAATCAATATACAATCTAAGATGTAAATAATTATTGTTGATTATAATGAGATTTATAACGAACTAATATATGGATGATTACAGTTAAGAGCTAGATACATTATCTATTTTTAGTAAGGAAAGAGATATACTATCTAAAGGTTAGACACAATTTTCTTATGATTTAAATTGTAATCTGATTAAATGATTTAGTATAGTATGTTGGAGATTAATCTTTTCATGTCGACATACATATATACATAAGAGTTATTAACTTATTCATTAAAAATATTTCTTGCTTGTAAGATATACTGAATAGGTCAAATTTCAATAATCAATAGTAAGAAAGATAGAACTTTTGCTTGGATAAGATCAAAATGATAGGTTTTGTAACCACTTAAGATATGATGTTGAATATTTATATTAAAAATTAAATTTAATCTTCAATTAAAATAGAAACATAGGACGACACGTATATAAATAGATGATGTAATCGTCTGACGTGGCTTAAATATATTGGATCATCATTAATTGACGTGTGCAATAAAACCCGGGTCAGATTGCACCAAAGAACGACACGTAAGCGAATCGTACCAAAGCCCGCCACATAGGATTTCCACGCCTCTGTTTTAGTATTATACTAGTTTGATTACCCGCGATCTTCGCGGTTTTTTCATAACTTTTATCTATATAAAATAAAATTTAATTAATAAAAATAATTTTGAAAATATATAAATCTCACGCATGTTTATTTGTGCATATATATAAATATCATATGACATTTTTATAAATAAGGTATTTTAATTAATTATCTTATAACAATGTGTGTGTGTATATATAGGTTACGATTATGAAAGGCTATAAAATAAAATTAGGCTAAATCTTTAATAAATAGATTGTAAAGCCTGCTTATTCTAATTAAATATTTAGCTGTATACATGATCAAATATTCGTATACATGTGAAAGAAAAGAAAATATTTTGTTTATATTCGAACAAAACATAGTTACATAAAATTAATTATTAATATACAAAAATTGAAGCTACAATCATATTAGTGTTATAAACGTTGGCTTTTATATTCACGCAATTTGCAATTAAATATACTTTATTATTATTTGTTTACACCTTATACATAATTGATACGTAACAATAATCTTATCTTTATTAATATCTCTGTTACTATTGTCACCTCTTAAAGTTTGTTTACTATTTTAATCATGTTAATTTATTTTTTCTACCAATTTATTAGAAATTAGATTTTTATGTTATGGCTCAATTCAATTTGAGGATATAGATCGGACCGTGAATAACCACCACCCAAACCCGGTTATTGGAATTTGATTTCACACATTTTTTACTCTCTCCGGGTTAGATAGATTTGTTATAAATTTATTTTCATCAAATAATCCCGTTATTTTTATAAATAATATCGATGTATTTATTTTTATTTTTAAAGATATGGATAAAACTAAGCTAACCTTTTTCATATAAATTAATCTAATCTAGATTTTTTCTAGATAAAATATTTATAAAATAACTTAAGGTAATAAGATATCATTAATTGATGTGGCTTAACCGCTTAAGTGAAATCTAATCAATTTTTTTTTGATGAAAACCACAAGTTTATAATAATTAGTGCAACACTTATATATTATTACCATAGTATCACCGTAGTATTTAGAATTAATGTGAAATCATTCAAACTATATACATTATCACCGTAGTACTTAAATTGTTCAAACCAATAAAATTAATGTGAAATCATTCAAACTTATAAGATATGTCACCGTAGTATTTAAATTAATGTGAAATCTTATCAAATATTTAAGTTAAAGATTAGTGAAATGGTTATATAATATCACCGTAGTATTTAAACTAAAAATAATTGATATATAAAAATAATTTAAATACTTCACATTAATTTGAAAAAAAATATATTAAAAAGATCGTGTAGTAAATTAAGATATGGATGAAAAAAATTATATTAAAAATAAGTTATTACATTAAAAAGATTATTTCTTAGATGTGGAGTATAAATATAAGTTTTCTAAATAAGATTGCTAGATAAAATATTTATAAAATAACTTAAGGAAAAATGATAAGATTTGTAAGATATGAGGTTGAATATTTATACTAAAAATTAATTTAATCATTAATTAAAATGGACATGTAGGATGACACATGCATAAATAGATAGGGTTATCGTCTAACGCGGCTTAAATTTATTGGTTCATCATTAATTGACGTGTCAAAAAAATCTGGTCAGAATGCACCAGAAAAAGACACGTAAGCGAATCGCACCAGAACTCGCCATATGGGATTTCTACGCCTCTGTTTTAGTATTATATATTGATTGATATTGATGTTTTTTTAAATGATAGAAATTATATTAAATTTTAAATTTTTAAATAATTTTTTTTATAACAGAGTAAGTATGAAATTATAAATAAATATATTTTTATATAGTTTTTTAACTTTTTACAGTAAAGTGACATATTTTGGTTTAATTTAAAAAAAATAAAATAATTGAAGACATTTAAAAAGGTTGGTAACTCAATTTTATCAGTTTTTTTAATTGAAAAAAAAAAGAAAGAATGAAAAGAAATTAAAAGGCTATAATTAATTAGGTATACGTAACGTAAGAAATGCATGCATGTGTATAGGATCTCACAAAACGCAAAAACGCAGCATTTGCGGGCATTTTGTCTTCGGGGTTGTGCGTTTTGGGATTCCCATGCACCTTTTTCTTTCTCCATCTTGTCTCATATCTTACACAAACCTTCATCACTTTATATGAATTATATAGTGCGAAAAATTATTTAAATTCTTAAAAAGTTTACTTCAACTTAAACATCCATACGTTCTTCATTTTGTATTATTTTAACTTAATTTTCTCTTTGATTTTAATTAAACTTTTCCTTTATAATAATTTTCTAGCTAGCCCCTCTAAGAAAAAACAGAAAATTAAACCCACGATGAGAATGATGAGTTGGTTGGAAGCTCTCCACTCCTAACCAGGTATCCGGAATTCGAAAATTTTGAGAATGAAGTACTTTCTTATAAGACTCGTTTTAACCTCCTTATTAAGGCCTACCCAGTGTACGAGTCTGATTAAACCGCTTATTTCCAAAAAAAAAAAAAAAGTTTTAATGTCTTTTAATCTTTTTTTTTTTTTGGTACTTAATGTCTTTTAATCTTTTTCAACAACTCTACCGTAACTCAGCTGATTATATATAGATAGAGATGTGTATGGTTGAGACATGAGAGGGACCAAGCTATATATATAAAGGTTAGTTTTGCCAAATACATACATATAAAGAGAGAACAGTTATACCAATAGTGTGGGCCCATGTACTATTATTAGTGGGCTTTATGTGGCCCAAGTGTTTGGCCCAACATGTCAGTTGTAGGCTTTGTAGCTTCACGTTTGGGATAGTCATTGAATTTGTAAATAAATAGCGGTCATCCGATGTTCAAACTGGAGACCTTTAGATACTACCCACAAATCCTTTTCAGTTGAATCATTCCGGAATGGTTCATGTTTGGGATAGTCCGTAGAGACAGGGAGTTTACTCTACCGTATAGCTTTCACGTGACCATTGTTGTAACTATACATGTAATAACATGTCTATAGGTATTCTTTGAGATAACTATACATGCAATAACATGTACGTGAATGCCGAAAACATGGGCGAGTGTAAGGACTCACACACGTCGGAGAGACGGATAGCAGTAACCCATCATCCGAAAGGAGATCTTCGAAAACCACGATTCCTTCCATGATGCACTTGATCAAACAGGACATATGATACTGGAACCTCATCTGGAAACTAAACGTAGCCACATCAAGAAGTGACACCACACAAAGGACAAATGAAATCCCGTTCTTACATTTTACCTTTCTACCGACGAAAAAGGGGAGTAGGAATTTTCAATTTTGTTGGTAAGCTAAATCTACAATTGTAGTGTGGCAATGACCAGAGGACAGAGATTCAGGTGTGGTGGTAGATACATGGGTTGCCCTTAAACGACCGACATCCGCCCGTGTCGTGTCCAATGCACAGCGTTTTGCGGTCATGGTTGGATAGGTGAATGGATTGATTAACCAATTGGGTGAGTAAACTAGATGCCTAAGTGATTAATGTAAATGGACCCCTGGTCTTTTATGATTCATTGTCCTTGCAAACAATGTTATCAACCCTCGACCTCGACATCTCACACGGTTTGGACTCCGTGGCTAAGGGTATGTCTGGTGCATTGTGCTTATTATAAGAATAATAGATTCTGTAATCATTCCGGAATGACTCACTATAAAGAATTTGCGAGTAGGTATCAAAGGTCCCCAATTCGAACCCCGGATATGACCGCTCTTTAGTTACAAATTCAAGAATCTGTATATTCTACTCAAAGCATTGATATATTGTAATTTCATTTCTTAAAGTGTTTCTCAAGTTCTAACCTAACTTTAAAGGTACCCGGATTTTTGTTCTTGATCTAAAGTTATGGTCCAAACTCTATAACTCTAATTAAGCGGTCCATCCACGAAAGAAGGACCGGATTTGAGATTTGAAATGCTTGAAGTGAAATAGAAAAATGGGGTTGTTGGAAAATTTTCGTTATTATTTCGTTCTTTTATTTCATTTTATTTTAGCTTTTTTTTATATAAATAAATTTTTAATAATTTGTGAATTTGGGTAATGATTCTTTTAGAATGGGATTATGAAAGTTTAAATTTCATGTTGAAAATATTAAGTCGCATGAGAGAAAGGGGAATAAAATATTATGAAAATTTTATTTATTCTTCACCGTAGTTTTAACTTTACTGATCATTTCGTTTCTCTTTGACTTGTGATTTTCAATGTAGGATGACTTGTACGTTTCTTTGTAATTTTATATCTGTCATTTGTTTCTGTAATTTCTTTTCTATCATTTGCTTCAGTTATTTGCTTTCAATTGTATATCATGGTTAGTCTATCTACCGGCTTGTTCGGTTTGTCTAGGGAACCGAATTCTTGCTTCAAAAAAAACTTCACCATTCATCACTGTTTACACATTTTATTCTCAACACTTCCAAGTTCCAACCATGGTGTGATGAATATTTATAATCAATGTGACAATGTGTATGATCTTATTGATTGACATATGAAGCCCAACGGGTAAGCCCAACGCAGCAAAAGTGTCGGGCTCAACAGGTAAGGCCGGCCCAACAACTATTAGGAGTAAAAAGTATTTATGATATGAGGTAACCACTAATTTAAGAGGAAGGGTCAATTATAATTTATAACCAACTAATAATAGATGGAATATCAGATCATGAAAAGAATCCGAGATTAAGTTATAGTTTATAGTTTATTTAACATTATTTTGTTGACATTATATTTAATATATTATACTCCATCCATCCCGCAAATCCGCAATAGTTGTTGTTTTAGAGTAGTAAACTTGTATAAAAAAAACTTGTTATTTTAGTTATTTATCTAATGATTGCTCTTTTTATAGGCAATAATTACTGTTTTTAGATATTTTCTCCAGTAAATGTATGAAATATAAGTTTTTATTAATAAGTGTGCATAAATTTAAAATAATAACTATTGTGAGATGGAGGGAGTACTCATAGTAGCGGGTCCATTATTCCGTTAATGATGATTTTATTTTTCATAGAGTTGGTTTACTATTAAAAAATGTGTTGAAGTCCAATTTGTTACGAATCTTCCAACCAACTTTGTGAAATCCGATTATTATTATTATTATTATTATTATTAAAACTACCTCCGTTCAAAAATAAGTGTCGTTTGATTTTTAACACGTTTTTTAAGAAGCTAAAAACTATATAAAATATCAACTTTTTAATTTTTTTTATATAATTTTATACTTATGAGTTATAAGTTTAATATTATTTAAAATAACAATAAAAAAAATTTGATATTATATACTTATAATTTTTATCTCTTAAAAAATGGATTGAAAGGTCAAACGACATGTATTAATCAACATAGCAGTAACTAGTGAGTACAGAGAACACCAAATTCTCGGTAACTTTTTTCTGCCCCATTTCCCTTAAGCCCTCTCAGTGTACAATACTGTCTGAAGCTTTTGCAGCTCAAACCAAACGCAATCCCCGCACTCAACAAATTCGTCAAATTTAGGGTTTCGATTCCCCCTATCAACCCCTCTTTTCTGAAATTTCTTCACAATTTGCTTTAATCTAGCTAGGCGAACATGATTCGCGACTGAAATTTCAAAGCTTTCTCACTTGGGAGGTTAGTAGGAGAGAGAGAGAGAGAGAAAGAGGATGAACATGAGCCGGCCGGCGGTTCACCCGGTGGAAGCGCCGCCTCTCACCGACGGCGCCAACCACCACGGCCCGACGGTGAGGATGAAGGACATCCAGGGGATGCCAGGGACTCCCGGCAGCCTCGGCCTCCGAATCTGCCAGTTCGTCTTCTCCGCCGTCTCCCTCTGTGTCATGGCTACCACCAGCGATTTCGCCTCCGCCACTGCTTTCACGTTAGATTCTTCCTCCTCCTCTCTCACACTCTATTTAATTTACGAGTTGCTTCATTCATGGTGAAATTTGATGTGCAAGGGTTTTGGGATTGGATTGTTTTAGATGGTTAATTGTGTGTTTGTATTGAAATTAGTCTTGATGCTGTGCTCTCTGGATTGTAAGATGAAACCAATGTTTGATCAGACATATTATTGTTTCCTGCTGATGAAACAGGTACCTGGTTGCTGCTGTTGGTTTACAAAGTTTGTGGAGCTTCTCTTTAGCTTTGCTTGACATATATGCTCTTATGGTGAGGAGGAGTTTTCGGAGTTCCAAGATCGTCAGTTTTTTCACTATAGGAGATGGGGTAAGGTCTTTGAACCCTGATGAATGATTCGATTCCGCATTCCATTGCTTCATGTTTGTGCTCTCAGTTTCGAATACCATGCAATGGTGTCTTGTTTTGTTATGCTGAACACTTGCAATTTCTTCTTGCCAGCTTATGAGAAACACTTGTAGAAACTTATGATCTTGTTCAATTGTTAGTTGTTGTTGGCTGTTGATAATGTATGATAAATCTGCATTTTTTTTTCACTGTGCTGAAGTAACTGAAATACTCGTGCAGATCACATCAACTCTCACCTTTGCTTCTGCCTGTGCATCAGCCGGCATCACCGTCCTCATTGCCAATGATCTCAACAGATGTAATTTGAACCACTGCTCAAGATTCGAGACTGCTACAGCCATGGCTTTCATCAGCTGGTTCGCTGTGTCTCCATCTTTCCTCTTGAACTTTTGGTCATTAGCTTCACGCTGACCTATTAAACTCATGGAGCCAAAAGTTTTCCATTGTGAACATATCTTTGATTTGCCTTTTCTCTGTTTCGGATTTCACCAAGAGTAGTTTGTAAACATGTCGCTGTGATTGTTCTAATACAAGTGTTAATCCTGGCATCAGATAACCTCAGTTTTTTTCTCAGCAACCATTTTTTGTTCTGAAAAAATTAGTGCATTCATCACATTCATTGCGGTTCTCAT
Organism: Persicaria maculosa; assembly: GCA_963922045.1. Taxonomy (NCBI): domain Eukaryota; kingdom Viridiplantae; phylum Streptophyta; class Magnoliopsida; order Caryophyllales; family Polygonaceae; genus Persicaria; species Persicaria maculosa. The sequence continues at coordinate 1,508,640 of OY998252.1, forward strand.
GTGCCCGTGGCTGTATTCTGTATGGATCTGATCAAAGTCAGAAATTGGAACTTCCCATATCTGAAAATGTGCTAATTGGTTTCCCCTATGTATCAAAAAACGCCATTGAGGAACCAATACCATAGCTCAAAAAAACCATGTCAAAACATTGCTATTGCATAGTAAATGTAATTTTAATCTGTGAATTTTACAAGCATGTGTAAGTAATAAAGTAACATTGTGATTTCACGAATACATCACATATATTGGGTCAGGTTGAAGGGGAATCCTCTTTCTTGCAACTTGCAAGTGATTGTGTGCAATTATGTAGCAGTCTCTAGTCTTAAGGCTCGAGTTTTACTGGGTACTGCATTTCAACTTCTCAGTCTCGAGCTCTTGCTTCATGGCTTCTAGCCTTTCAAGCAAATCAATGTTCTCCTGCATTCACCATGAAAAATGTACAAAACTGTAAACATTTAAAGCTCTAGGGCCTCCAACTTGTTCACAGTGGTTTCTAGCACCGATAGCAAAGCATATAAATCGAGCAGTATAATACTGGAAAAAGCAGAAACGACGAAATGTTAAGAACAGTCATAATTGCTCTCAGATTACCTTCTGTAGCAATTCCAGCCTCTTGTCTGCATCCAAATTTTCTGATTTCTTCTCAACGGACCCCTTGATCTGCGAATAAAGGTTCATAAACATTGTCCCATAGATGAACAGCCACGAAAACAGGACATGAAAACAAGGTGTTGTTAGCTACTACGTACAAGTGAGTACATCCCTTGCTAGTAATTCACCCAAGAAGCTGAAAGTCACAGTTTTTTTTTGCTAGGTACTGATGCAGTAACACTTTAAAGACTAAGTCCTCTCATCAGTCATCACAAGCACAAGCCTGATATGATAGTCATGAATAAAAGAGAATACCTTATCGAGCTCGCTAGTGCATTTATCAGCCTTCTCCTTTTCTTTGTCGAATCTGAATCTCCATTCAGCAGATTCATCCACAGCTTCTTTATGTGCAATGTCAAACTGTCTCCTATAGGCACATTCAAAATCCATAGAAACAGCGGTGAATTAAGAAGATGATAATCACCAACTAGTCAACTACCTTCAAAATCTTCAAAATTTAAACATCATTCTAAAGCACAAATCTTCAAAATTAGGGGAAAAGGTTCAAATTGTAGCTCAGTTACATTAATTGTATCACAGCTAATGTAATCCAAGGAGTTTAAACCCTAATTTCCAGCTAAGTTACTCACATGATCCGAAATTGCAAGTATCACCAGTGATTAGACCCCCAAAATCTGAATCTACGCAAACAATCGAGCAAAAGAAAATCACATTTGCTTCAAATTGGACAGTAATTCAAACACAATCTCGACTCTCCCATTCAATTGCCGTGGCAATCTTCAACAATTAGCCAAACAAGTACACAAAATCTAAATCCGCCATTTTCGAGGCAGATTTAGAACCCTGACCTAATTCCTCGTCTTAGCAATCTAACAACCACTCGTAAATTTCCAATCCAAAAAGGCAAAATTTTCCAAACTTTCGCAAAGAGTGAGAGAGAGAAAGAGAGGGACCTGATAAGATCAGCATCCTCGGAGGAGATCTTGTAGTCAATGATCCACAGTCGGAAGTAGACAGTACAACCCAAAGCCATAGCCACCAACAACCCGATCAAAACCGGACTTCTCCGAACCATGCCCGCTTTCGCCCTCTTCCGATTCCTCTCACCTCCTCTGAAACCCGATAGCTCGCCGCCGTTTCCCCGCCCTCTCATTCTCCGGTAGCCACCTCTCCGAACATCTCTTGCCCCAAATCTTCAGGCGCACTCCTCACCGGTCCCTCCAAATCAACTAACCACCTCTTCCTTTCACTGCGATGGGCCCATTAAGCGGCCCATCTTCGTTTCGTTGGGTCTTAAATGGGCCTCATTATTGGGCCTGAACGCTTTCATGGGGATTTTCTTTAATTACCCACCCGTAATTTTATTTTATTTTTACAATAATTAGCAATTAGACAAAAAAAAATTCTTTTGGTTGTATTCCATCCAATTTTATTTTCTTGAGGACTCCAAATTAATTTGAGATGAACAAATTTTTCGATCTTTTTGAAGATAAGAAATGAGACAATATTCCATCCAATTTATAATATTTATACAATTTGTTTATTATTGTATTGGTACGAGTGATTTATCCTTATCTTTATCTTATCTTGTCGTGAATTATCTGATTTATTATTCTTATATTCACCTTTTGAATTTTATGTCAAAACTTAACTTTGAACCATGTCCATACACTTATTCACAAATTCATGCCAACTGTCCCTCCCTGTACCATTTGACAATGACATTTCCCCATTATTGTTAATACATTAATGACTCCATTTATTCAAGATTTATCTAGAAGTACTGTGTTCAATTTTTGTTTTTGAGTTTCTCTGCCTTATATATATGCCTTGATTTGATAAAGCAAGAGATTTTTAAATTAAATAAAAGGATAAATTTGTACGTATTGTAATCTTACACCATAGGAAGAAAGGATATATAATACTCTCTTATATAATGCAACTAGTTTAGTACCCGCACTTTTATGCGGTCTATTTTTTAAATTAATACATTTAATACTAAAAAAATGTATAAAAAAATTTTGTAAGTAAACTTTAAACTCTAAATACCCCTCACGTCTAAATATTGTTAATTATTATATAGTTAACGATAAAAAGAACTTTAAACATTTGTAATTAGAGAACAAAAATTTATCCCATTGTAATTAATATTTGTACCCAAATCCATGTATGTACAAATAATCATAAATTATATATGCAATGTACCGTTATTTAGAGTTGAAATGATTTTTCTTTATTATTCTTCTCCTTGAATAGTTGAATGCATTTGTCATGTTTGAATGCATCTGTGATCTTTGAATTATCTTGTGGAACAATGTAAATGAACATGTATTTATATTTGAAAAATGTTTAGTAAATTTATTTATTTATTATGATTTGTTAGGTATAGTTGAGATTTGTTTTTATCTCTTAGTATAAATAGTTGAGATTTGTTTTTATTCATACGTCATACCATAGGACTACTAACTCAATATATAGAGAAGAGATATATAACATGTTTTTTATTTAGTTAGAATATCTGCAATTAATCTAGATATATACGACAAAATTCACGGATAAGATACGACAATTAGATATAAATATAGGATACGACATTTAGGATAGATATCGACAATTACCCCAACAAATATAGATATAGGATAAGCCAATTAGGATGCATATCGGTAACAAAAGGATTACCCAAACAAATATAGATATAGGATACGGCAATTAGGATAATATTAGTTTAGATTTTTTTTGTTAAATTATCTTCTTCTTTTTTATTATAGCAAATATATATGACATATCATAATTATCTAAAATTAAATCAATGTCTTACTCGATATCCCTTAATCCGTTTGTTATCGATAATAAAAAAATCCTAATAATTAACAAATCTTAAAACATAATAATAAATCCTACTAATTAAAAAAAATTGATACTTTACCAAAAAAATCAAACAAATCTTAACAAATACTACTAATTAACAAATCTTAAAAATTAATAATAAATCATACTAATTAACAAAAAAAGGATAATTTACCAAAAAAATCTAACAAATCCTACTAATTAGCAATTCTTACTAATTAATTTACATAAGATGAGATTTTCTAACTAACAAATCTTAAAAAATTAATAACAAATGTTACTAATTAACAAATCCTATAATAAAAAAAAATTCCTTTCAAAGTGAGCATTTTGTAATATATTGAATGATAAAAAAAATCAATTGTTAAATAATAAGAAAATTAAAGCATTAGAATAAAAAATATCATCAATATAATTCCAATAAATATAATGACTTCAATCAAAATGCATAAATAAGAGAATACATGGAAAAAGGTGAAATTGACGAAATGTTTGAGAAACAATTGAAATAATTTAAAAAACAATGAATATGAGAAATATATAATAATAATGTTGATAATATCTTGTAATTTGCGATGGAGATCCACTTCACCACCTGTGATTATAAGATCATCACCTACATGGGAGAAATGAGAGAAAAAACATTGGTACAAAACAATGCAAGATTTTTTTATGGTCAATTACAATTCGTTATTTCTTTTGAGACTTGATTGTTTTTTATGAAAGTTGCAGTTTGCAATGTACAAACAGAACTTGGAGACTTGATTTCAACTTCGGTGACAATAGTCACCGAAACATCTAAACTACGAAATCAAAATTTATTAACATTTTTGGAATAATTTCTTCAAATTGGTTGGTGACTATCTTTAATTAAGACCATTGTGAAATTCTTCTATGGCATCTTCATCGTCATGTATTTTCATGGGAAGGTATCTACAACAAAACATATAAACATATATTAGTTTAGGTGAATATATTAATCAATATATATTTCATGACAATGTATAGAGCAACTAATCCATGAATGAATGAATTTATCTCCATTATATTTGGATCAACGAAAATTCTTGTACTAATCATTATTCATCAAAGTTACAGTACATGTAGTCCAATGTATGAAAAAAATAATATGTCATCCAAGTTGTACAATATTTATATTAATAAAATAATTGTCTTTAAATACTAACCATCACGGTGGGTCAAAATTTGTGCAAATTGGATGATCAACCTGGTTTCACCTGGTATCATACTTTTATTGTTTAATGTCGATGACACAATTCGAGGGTTAAGATGTACGTATCTATTCTCCGATCATAATATTTTACATATGACGAATACTTGTAATTTTTCATACCAACAATATCATATACTAAACACAGGTAAAAATTAAATATCTAGCGTACCTCTTCTTTTTACATTACTATTGTTGTTGTCTATATATGCGTCTTGCCTTTCTCATTTAACATCGCGTTGGATATAATATAAGCTTTGAACAAGCGGTTTTTGTAAGGCAGAAAGTTCCCCTGCAGAGAGTTGGATGAGGAAAGACTTGCATGACACCAAATCAATATATGTATTTATAAGATGAGATTGCATAATTGATTTTTCTAATATTTTAATTAGTTAAGTAATAATTAAGTAGATTTGTTTACTTAATTAGATAAGGTAGAATCTTTAATTAATTAGATTTTCTAATTTATTAAGATTCGGTTATATCCTACTAATTAATATATATATATATATATATATATATATATATATATATATATATGAGATTTTCTAACTAACTACGTTAATTGATTTTTCTATTATTTTAATTATTTAAGTAATATTTAAGTAGATTTGTTTACTTGATTAGATAAGGTAGAATCTTTACTTATTTAGATTTTCTAACTAAAAAATCTTAACAATTAATAAAAAAAATCCTACTAATGAATAAATCCTATAATAAAAAAAAATAAAAATTCCTACTTTAAAGGAGAAGCCGCCACATGTCGTAGGTGACTTCTCCTTTAGTATTATAATATAGAAATATAGATATTGCCAATATAAAATCTAAATATGAAACAGTTAATTCGATTAAATTAGACTAATACAAGAAAAGAATAAATACACTATCATAAAATATATAGCTACGTAAGTACTTGTCAAAAAATAACTAATTAAATGTCGGATTATTAGGGATTAGTATAAATACCTATATCTTTTTTTTTTAAACAACCTATATCTTGTATTAGATTAATCATCAATGGGTCAGATGCATAATTAAATAATACGTACTTCTTTTCTCCTTAAACTAGTTTCTATCTCTTCTTTCCCTAACCTTCCTCCTTCATCTCTAACCCTCCAATTCCATAAATCCCAATTGAGACATAACAAATTGGTATCTAAAGGCAAGTTGATACACTTCTACAATATTGATGTGCGATTTTGTCCTTCATTTCTTCTTGGGATCTTGTAAATGCTTTTGTCGTCTTCTTCAACGAAGCAATTTATTGCTCAGTCGCTCGCCTACGCTCCATCATTTGTCGTTGATTTACCTCGCGAAATTGTTGATACCAATATTCATAGATTGCCATGGCTTCCACTCAGCATAATCAATTTGAGTTTAAGCCGTCGAGATCGAATTTTTTTTAAAAAAAATAATGATATAGGTCGGAGGATTTGATGACTCTGATACCAATTTGTGTAATTGGAATTCATCGAATTGAAGGGAAACATAAAGGGATTAGGGAGGATTAGAAATTACGTACTGTAAATGGAAATGTAAGAGGGAAAGAGAGAGAGAGAGAGAGAGAAAGGGAGTAAGGTAAGGATTTAGGGAGAAACTAAGTATTTGATTATTCATTTGACTCAATACACTAATCCCTAATAACTAACCCCTATACATGACAAAAAAAAACTATTGTTTGTGGATGGTACAATATTTGTCAAATTTTAACCATAAAAAATACTCCACATAATAAAACATAGATCTTCGTATGACGAACGATGCATTTTAGTTAAAGAAATAAAAATTATTTAATCCATTAATATTAACAAAAAATAATTTCATATACCATATGATAAAAAGATCAAAAAAAATGCCTAGTCAACCAATTAAAAGTTGTGATAGTTTTGATTTGTTGGATTCATATTTATATTATTTTACTAAATAAAAAATATAAGTTAGAGAGAGGCCGGAGGAAATGTCATTTTCACCAACAATATCCATACTTGATTATGCATTCGTGTATATACCATGTCTTATGACTTACATTATTATTTTTTCCAATTAAACAATAATTCAATTATTATTATTATTAATTTAGTGGGTGCTTTCATTTATTATTATATATCCAAAAATTAGCATTATTATTTTGATAATTCGGTTTCATATTTTTTTTTAATCCAAAACCAGTATGATAAATCAAATAAATGCAATTACTCCAATACTTAAGAAGCACACTCATTTACTTGAATTTGGTTGCATCTCTGCAATCTTTAATGCCTAAAACCTAAACCTAAATCTTCACACTACAGCGACCAGGGCCTAAATGAAGTACAGCCATTAATTATAACACGTTGATTTCACTTGAAGAAAATACGGAGTAAATACATTACAGTACATACATTAATATTAATTTTTCGTCAACAAAATTGATTTAACAAACATGAAATAAATCCAACAAATTAATTAAAGAAGTTTTTAAAATTGAATAAATCTAGTACAGCGTAAACAACAAATTACATTGATGGCAGTAACAACAAATCAATCCACCCCCAACAAAAATGTGGATTTCTTCTAAATGTTAGATCTTTTGTAGAAATAAAATACCGAGTTTTAATTAATCTTCGAACCCGGTTTGTTTCCAAATTGCATTTCGGACCCGCCGGAGATCCCTTCCTTTCAGCGTCCTCCCAACTCCCTCCTGCACCGAGAACGCCACCACCGTGTTGCTCCTCCTCGCCACCTGCCGAGCGGCGTACTCGTGCGGCGGGACCCGCGCCTCCACGTCGTCGTCGTCGCTTCCGTCCGCATCGGCCTCCTCCTGATTGCCGCTGGCGCCGAGGATCTTCGACCAGTCCGGCACGTTGACCGGAAGCGAAGACGACGCGGAAACCGCCGGCTTCCGCGCCGATCGGTTGCGGGAGCGAGATGCGGTGATCGCCGGGGCGTTCTGGTGAGGCTCCGGCGAGGATGGGGAGATGAGAGCGCCGATATCGTCGTCGGAGTTCCAGATGTCGGATTCCTGGAACTCGAATCGGCGATCGAAGGAGGCGGTGGAGTATTGGATTTGGGATTGGAAGTAGTTCTGCCTGGAAGCCATGGAAGAGAGAGATCGGTTGTTTTATTTTTAGTAATTTTGGTTTTTTTTGGGATTAATCCGTTGGGATTTGGGGGAAGGGTTAGTGTGGGAATTTATAAGGGGTATAAATAAATGGAAATGGATAAGGACAAGTTTGTTTGTTTTTTTTTTCCTTTTTATTTATTTATTTTTGTTTCTTGATTAGTCGAGTTTTTTCAACTGTACTAGTACGACCAAAGAAGCTAAGTTTACTCTCATTTTTTTCCTCCTTTAAAATGGTAAATAGAGTACGCAACACACACATTTCCACGTATGAATATGAATGCTAGATCTATTTTCAAACTTTGTTTTATGTATAGAATATGTAAGATAAAATGTAAACGGGATAGTATGGGAATATATTTTTTTTTAAAAAAAATGTGAGAAGATTTTATATCTACATACCAAATTTTTCATTCACACTGATATCAATGTGGGATGTAAGAGGATATATTTTTTTCTCAAAGTTCATTTCCAATATAGGAAATGTAGGAAACAAGTGAAGTGAGAGAAATAGGATAATGTGATACATATATATAGCCTCATAACTTCTCATTCTAACTCCATATTTTCGATGTGTGATGTAGTGTTTGTCCCATATTGAAAATGAGACGATTGAATGAAGACTTCCAAGTCTATAAAAGGAGAAGAATGGAGATCATTTGTCCCACATTGCCATTGCATATTAGTTTATATAATATTATGAATCATTCTAAGAATAATTTATATAATTTACAGAATAATTATAAATTTATTTTATTAAAAATAAAATTTTCAATTTTTTTTTTGAAATGGAGGGTTGACCCGCCGGGTCGACCGATCCGACCCGCTGGATCACGGGTTATATTTCTCTCAACCCTAACCCTGACCCTCAACCCGAGCCAACCCTTCGACTCTGACCTGGCGGGTCACCGACCCGTGACCATGTCTATATGGGGTTACATAATTAAATAATTTTTTTATACAACATAATTAAATAAAATGTTAAAGGACATTGTATAATATTTTTTAAAGAAAAAACTCACTTTATAATCTCAATATCCAAAACAAACATAAATAAAATTAAATTTGCACCAAAAATAAAAATAAAAATTAAATTAGTCTAAGGTAAAGTTAGTAGGGACTCATTTTTTCTGAATTCGAGTACATACATATTGTTGAAGTGACATAGGCGGCAGTTTTTGCATTATTGTTCTTTCCTATATTTTAACTTATTCCAATCAGCATTCAATTTTTAGGGGGAAAAATACAAGTTCTTTTATGTGGACAAAATTCAGAAAATAATGGTTATGGAGCTTATTATTTTTTTGATATTTTTGTATAAATTAATCAAAATTCAAGTTTCCAATTAAAAGAATAATCAATAAACCAATTGAAATGCATACATGATATTAATATATCTCGAAAAGGGTTACAATGCAATAAAACAAATAAATATGGAAGGGTACGTATTTTGTCAATTCATAGTAAATTTTGGTCGAACCAAATGCCAAATATACGGTGTCGACACATTTTTGTCGGGAAAAAGTTTATTGACATCAGTCTTTTCGTTTCGGTAAAATATCTGTATTTTATCAATACGACAAGTCGGTGTTGATAAAAATTTTTAATCGGTGAATAATTTAGTTGTACATGTTATACCTACTTTTTTTTTTGATAAACATGTGTTATACCTACTAAAAATGAGAATTATATCAAATTTATTTTATTTTTATAACATAGAACTATTGCCCCAATCTTTAATTGTGAAAGAAAAAAAACCAATGTGCGTAGTGTATATTGTATACCATAATTTTTGACTAATAAATCACTTAAAAAAAAAAGACGTACGTGCAGATAAAAATAAAATAAAATAAAATAAACACAACCACACACCTATGTCATTTGTTTAATTATTTTTTTACTATAAAGAGGTAGCCATAATTTATGACCTATGGCTGTGTTGTGGGTGGAAAATTGCCAAATTTACTGAATGCAACAAGCCACGTGGTGACACCTAACTAACTTAAGAAGATGACATAAAAACGTTAGTAAGTATATATTATAAAAATAAAATAAAATAAAAACGGAGTGCGTTATGTTGAGTTTACGTACGTTAATTTCCACGCCGTGACAAAACTCATCAGCAAATTAGGATTTATATTGAAAGGAGTTTATTAATTGGTTTAATTTCTCACCGCCCTACCGATGACATCATTTAATGTTACGTACAAATACATTAATGTGTATAATGTGAAGGTCAACTTAATTATTAGATATAGCTTCAAATTCAATTCCCACCAACATAACACCTAAGTCACTATGCAGATATTGCCTAACATTTCTTGTAACTCACCTTAACTTATAACCTATATTATTTCTAAATGAATTTTATCCTTTAAAATACGATGAGATGGTTTTACAAAAGCTGATGTCAATAAACTTTTTCTATGCCCTAAGAGCACCCTCAACAGCTTATCTAAAATAGAGAAAATAGGCAATTTTAGAGAAAATATAGGTTTTTTTAATCCCAACAGCTTTTGTAAAACCATCTCTAAAATAGAGAAATGGGAGGAAAGAGAAAAAAAATCTCTAAATTTAGAGGAAGGCTTAAAATCTGTAAAATTAAATGCATTCACTCCTTCCCATGTCTACCCATTTATTCATTGGTTGTTACATATTTATTTAATTAATTTATTGAAATTTTATTTATTAAATTATGAATTTATGCATTTATTATAGTGTATAATAAATGTATAAATATGTAAAATAGAGAAGTTGTTGGGTTAGAGTCTAAAAATTATAGAGATTTTGATATTTTTCTTTCCATAATAGAGAATTTTCAGAGAAGCTGTTGGACTTGCTCTAAGGACATAGGATAACAACCTCAATCGGAAAAGATTCTCCAATTTTAATTATTTTAGTTTTCCGTAATATTGATTTCCTAAGATCGCTTCTTTTTATGGTAGGGAATCTTTTCTGATTAAGGATTTTATCATATGCCCTTGAGGCATAGAATAGAAAGATCGATATTAACCTAAAGATACTGAGATGACAACATAAATCATCTAAAATATGTTAGGGTGATTCTTTCAACTATTTCTCCGTTAAATTCTTCAAAACATAAAACGAGCTGAAAAAATAAATTATTTTAAAAAAAATTTTAATGGAGGGTGTTGGACGATTTTAGTGGATTTCACTTTAGATTTCATAAAATTGGTAAAATAACTTTAATTAAATCTTAACCACTCAATTCCAAATAAGTGATTTATTTTTAAATTAATTTAGTTATTTTTTAATTTAATTTTTAGGGCCGATAAATTCCTACAGGGTAATCACTCCACGAAGTTCAACTCTACGTGATCTTTACCGGATAACAAACACGTTATGACGTGTCACTAAGCATCTTATGTTCATAAAAAAAGCGCATCTTACGGATTATTAAGAGTTTATTTTTTTTTAATAAATAAAACATTAAGGTTATTTTTAATAATTTAGTTATAAAAATTAAAGCGTGTTAGGTGAAAAGTGCGTAGTAAGACTAAGAACAGAAACTGGAAATAGTGGGATTTACTTGCACACTTAATCCTCCTTATAATATGACAAATTTGTACCTCTTAAAATCATAACGTATTAATTAAATATGTAAATTTCTAAGCGTGTGATTACAAAGGGCCGGGGCCGGGTGTGTTTGGATTTCAATTTATTTGAATTATAATGTACTTATAAATATAAATATTTAATTAAATAGTGTTTAGTTAATATACTTTATAATAAATTTGGAATAATGCAAATGTTAATTAAGTAAAATACTTTATAAATAGTACTATTAATTAAATATTTATTATTGTACAAAATTTATAATTACATTATAAACTTTATTTACTAAGTTGATTAATACAATTTACCATATATTTTTATTTAAAATTTATATTATTTTAAAAAAGTTGTAAACAACACTATATATTAACCACATATTATTCAAACGTATAATAAATGTATTGAAATCTAGCTTGTAAATAAGTATAAATCACTCTTCTTATATCTATGTAAAATTCATAAGATATTAGTAAAGCTAGGTTGCGTTTCAAAGAAATTACCTAGCTCCAAAATTCTGAAAAATGCATTTACGTGTTATTTTCATTTGGGATCTAGATATTCGCTGGTTTTGATGTAAAACGTGTAAAGTATTTTATTAACTACAATTTGATCGAAAACGTCTTAAATTCTATGATATCGATGTAATTAACTATGAAAGCAACCGGTACTTAACTTAACTATCAAAGTCATGTATACATATGATATGATGCATGGCGTTTCGTTACGAGTGAAATTAAGGAAACATGTCTAGTTAACCTTTATTATTTTATTAAAAATAATTTAATAAATTATATAAAAAATTATCAAAATATACTGATATTTTATATAATTTTTAATTGATTTAAAAACGCGCTGAAAAAACAAATCAAAGTACACTTTTAGGGTATGTTTAGGTGACCCACTATTACAATTTATAATACACAATTCTGCATTGTAATACATACTCCATCCGTTAATTAAAACATGTCGTTTTAGACATCTACATATTTTTTAAGAAATCAACTAAAAGTAAACAAAAATACACTTATACCCCTAATTATTACTTTACTTTTTCACTTTATTGAAAACTACAACTAACAAATCTCTTACCCTTACAAGGGTAATTTTGGAAAGTGGATACCAAAATATCTAAAACGACATGTTTTTCTTAACAAGATTTTACTCATAAAACGACATATTTTTCTTAACGGAGGGAGTATAATGTAATTGTATTATGTATTGTAAATCATAATCAATAGATGATGATCCAAACAACCCTTATACATAGACTATTTATTTGTAGTTTTTCTTTCTAAGATAAGATAATATTGGGTGATGATATTTTCACCGCTAATTTTTACTATTTCCATCGCTAATCACCGCATAGGTTTGCGGTGGCTTTAATGACAGTCAACGATCCCACTGCATAGGTATACGGTGGGCCACCACAATACTCTACGGTGGGTCGAGGAGTATACAGACTCAAAACCGTCGCCATAATGGTCCAAAATCGTCGTCATAACCCACTGCATAGGTATACGGTGGGTTTGAACCGTCACTATATATCCCAAAACCGTCGCCATAATGGTTAAAAACCGCCGCCATAACCCACTGCATACCTATGCGGTGGGTTATGGCGACGATTTTAAATAACTTATACAAACGGTTTCCAATTTGCCAAAAACCCACCGCATGTATACGGTCGCCATAACCCACCACATAGGTATGCGGTGGGTTCGTTTACGGTCAACGGATCCACCGCATGTATATACGGTGAGTCTGAGAAAAAGTGGATTAAGACCACCGCATAGGTATGCGGTGATTAGCGGTGGAAATAGTAAAAATTAACGGTGAAAATATCCGCCCCAGATAATATTAGAGAAACTATCCACACATTAATTTATTTTGATTAGGTAAAGATTTGAAATCAGACTTGCCTAATTTTTGAGAGGTCGATAAATTGACAAACGAAAACCACAAAAATATACAGTGCAAATAAAGAACATGCGTAACGAAAAAAGAAGAAACAACCTCTATAAGAAGACGACTAATTATAACTACTTTTAGAAGCTAAGAACGTTGATGAAGAACAAATTCAAACACTTTCCACACATTAATTTTAAATAACATCTTTATCTACAAAGTCTCTTTTTTTTCTCACTTTTTTTTTGTCACTTAGTTATGGTCTAGATGGGAGTGCTTGTTTGTCTATTGTGTGGTACAAGCTCATTCATTATTTGACCATACCTGCAGTAAATACAAGTAATTGTCCTTGCACTTTGATTCATATCACAATTTGATAAAAGTAATTGTCCTTGCGATAGTAAAACAAATTTGGACGTATTGTAATTTTCTACCTTGATTAAAAAAAAAACACAGTGCGAGACTTGTTTTTTACTCATTTTTTTTTTCTAAACGCGATTATATTATATATGTTTTTTGAAAATAATAAAAATTGTATAGAATATCAGCTTTAAAAAAATTAAAAATAATTTCATACTTATATAAAATATCAACCAATGGGTATGGAAGTTGAAAATTTAAAAAAACAACCTTGATGCTTCAAAAAGACCACCCATCTCTTGAATAGGTAAATAAAGAGCAGGCATTTCGGGGTTCGAACCGGGGACCTATGTGTACTATCCACAAATCCTTTTCGCTGATCCATTCCGAAATGGTCCAAAGACCACCCATCTCAACTTACAGTATTTCGTCCTTATACTTTTAATATATTTGAAGGGTAAAACAAATATCACCATTAAAAAAATTTCATTTTTCATTTGAGGCGAGAATCTAGAAATGAAGGAAGAACATCTGATAAACTTCGAACCAACTAAATAAAGGATGAATAATTACCCAAAGATGAACTAGGATATTTTGGTGATGAAGGGGGAAAAAGTAGTAATTTTGCATTATTATATCAAAATTAAAATAAAAGGTGGGATTAGTGGTATTTTGCAAATATCTAGTATTTAAAGGGTGGTTTTATGAAATGTTTAATTTTAGAGGTGGTTTTGTGTAAAATGATGTATTTAAAGGGTGATTTTAAAAAATTAGCCCTAAAACTAAAAGAGTTCCATTTAGGCCCAGCCCAAATACAAAAGCCCAGCCCTTATTTTGAGTCCGAACAAAGGCAAATGGAAATGACGTCAGTAGCGATTCGCACACATATATCGCTCGCACAGAAAAACCCTAAAACGAGTTCAGAACTCACCAAACCCCACAGCCGCTCTCCAATCCCCCTTTCTCCTCCACCGCCACCGCAATGCCGCCGAAATTCGACCCGTCGCAGGTCGTCGACGTCTTCGTCCGGGTCACCGGGGGCGAGGTCGGAGCGGCGAGTTCACTCGCGCCGAAGATCGGCCCTCTCGGTCTCTCCCCGAAGAAGATCGGAGAAGACATCGCCAAGGAGACGGCCAAGGACTGGAAGGGGCTCCGCGTCACCGTCAAGCTCACCGTGCAGAATCGTCAGGCGAAGGTCACGGTTGTCCCGTCGGCGGCGGCGCTCGTGATCAAGGCGCTCAAGGAGCCGGAGAGGGACAGGAAGAAGACCAAGAACATCAAGCACAATGGAAACATCTCCTTGGATGATGTGATTGAGATCGCTAGGGTTATGAGGCCCCGTTCCATGGCCAAGGAGTTGTCCGGCTCCGTGAAGGAGATTCTCGGCACCTGTGTCTCTGTCGGATGCACTGTTGATGGAAAGGATCCGAAGGACTTGCAGGAGGAGATCACTGATGGAGATGTCGAGATTCCGGAAAATTGAAGACCTCCATTTAAACTCGTGAGAATTTCTCTGTTTTACTTATTAGAGAAAAGTTTTTGGTATCGTTGAGCAACTGTGCTATGGTTCATCGGTTTATGTTATGTTTGTTAACTTTTAGTTTTCTGCTTGGTTTTGATACGATAAATTTGATGCAGTGGATACTTGTTTCATTTCATGCTATGAAAATGCGTTTTGGGATCTCATATATATCTTCATGTGCTTTGTTTGGATGTTTAATTGTGCCTGTTAACATCAATTTGCTTTGTCAAATGTCTGCCATTACAATTGCTGCTGCTGCTGCCACTCGAGTATGTTATGAAATCTGAATCCCTGATTTTATGAGATGTAATTGATAATGAAGATGATGTGCTGTAGATTACAAGTTAGAATCTTTTAGGCAAGAATCTCAATTAAAATGGAATGAACATGGAGGGTGTGGAGTTGTGCCCTCTAGCTTCTCCTTCATTAGACAGCTTATCTAAAGCTTCCATCAGTCGAATAGATTTGAGTTACTGAGCTACTTCTACTTGCTGGGATTGGTTTGTTTTACAAATGAGAAGGTTTATTTCGAGCGGGTCCTAACCTTTTCGAGTTTTTGCCAGTTGTCACACCATGGTGCTCTCTTCCAATACACATCTTGTTCTTCTAGATATCTTGGGTGTCTAGAAAATCTAGCTCAGATCATGCATTTTGGGGCGTGATTTGGGGTCTGTAATGGTCGTTTAATGCTGTGAAATTTTCTGGTTATGTACTGTGAATCTTAGGTGGGGATGGGTATAAGCCTGTGTTGCTCATCTATGGCCAATGTTACTCTGGAATTTTTTCTGGTTTCTAATGTGAATCTTAGATGAGGATGGGTATGAGTTTGTGGATGTCCTCTCTTGTAATAATTGTGGTTACATGTTGAATATAGCCGCTGTTACTATTGATGGATATGAAGTATGAAACGTAGTTTCTGATATACATCATACATTCATATTTGTTCATGGCGGTGGCAGGGAAGGCCGTAGGTGAGTTTGGTAGTGACTGTAGGTTGGAGGGCAATGCATATTTGTGGTTTGGATTCTGCTTGTTCTTAGAAAGGATCAAGGTTTTGACTCTGAGGTTCTCACAATGTTTGAATGAATAAAATGGGAAGTTGGGTTTCAAATTTGGCTGTAGTGACTAGTGTGTAAGAAGGATCAATGATGTAGGCAATTATTCAAGGTTTAGATTTTATGTTTCTGTTTCGACTAACGTCCTGTTGAACATATGGGGTTGCACGGGGAAGGAAATGGGTGTTATTGTTGAGAAGCTTGACTGATATTGTCGAGGTTATTGCATATACTCGGATGGCAGTGACAAGACCCAGAATGTAGTGGTAAAGTTTGAAGAATAAGAAAATTGCAAATTTGCAATCCTCATACCAACTCGATCCATCCATTTAATGAAATTTAATTCTCGGATAGCATTCCCGCATTTTAGTCTCGAGCATGTATTTTTTTTAATCTATCTATCTATTAATATTACTAATTCTGCTAGCATTTTGCTGACGTGTCACGCTTACAATTAAATTTTTTATTCAAATGAGCTTTTCTTATTGGTCAATATCATTATGGAAAATTTAAAATATTTGTTTTCTATTTTAAATATGATTTGAATCCATTCCCTTTTTTTATTTATTTTCGGTTATATTGTCGTAAATATTGAGACATGTTTCCATTTTTTTTTTTCCGATTGCAATATCTATTTATCTATTATCTATTAATATTACTAATTCTGTTAGCATTTTGCTGACGTGTCACGCTCACAATTAAAGTTGAATTTTTTATTCAAATGAGCTTTTCTTACCGGTCAATATCATTATGGAAACTTTAAAATATTTGTTTCCTATTTTAAATATGATTTGAATCCATTCCCTTTTTTTATTTATTTTCGGTTATATTGTCGTAAATATTGAGACATGTTTCCATTTTTTTTCCGATTGCAATATATATATTACTAATTCTGCTAGCATTTTGCTAACGTGTCACGCCCACAATTAAAGTTGAATTTTGTTATTCAAATGAGATTTTCTTATTGGTCAATATTATTATGGAAACTTTAAAATATTTGTTTCCTATTTTAAATATGATTTGAATCAATTCCTTTTTTTTTAATTTTCGGTTATATTGCCGTAAATATTGAGACATGTTTCCATTTTTTTTTTCCGATTGCAATATTCTCATAATTCGTCTACATACATTTCCTTATTAAATCATTTTCAAAATTTGTATCGTATCTCTTTCCAACTAATTTATAAATTAGAAAAAATACTTTATACATATTTTTGTTTTAAACACGTGTATATATTAATATAGTATTATATAAATATATAAAATGATGTTCAAATTAAAATAAATCAAGCTCCCGTGCCTTCAAGGCACGGGTATTACACTAGTATAATACTAAAACACATGTTGAACATGCCACGTGTCACCCAACCCTTAACTTTCGGCTTATGTGGAAGATTTTCATCCATCATGGCCCCACCTTCTTATTTAATTGAATTTTACTTATTAAACTATTTAATCATTTAGCCAAAATATTTTATTTTAAATGGAAAAAGATTAGTGGATAAGTCCGATTTATTTATAACTTTGGTATTCATGTGAATTTTTATTTACTTTCGAGATTATCCATGATTTTTACCCAGAAAATGTACTTAAGAAGATTTGGTTGGGTAAGATTTCGAATCTTACAAAAATTTAAAAAAATTAAAATAAAAAGTTGTTGGAATGGTAAATGGTAAATAGAGTTTTAAAATCCAAACTTATATATATGACTTATGACTCCCACGGAAAAATGCTTATTAAGGAACATCGCGATTAATTTTAAATTGTGTGTTGGATACTCCGTATTTGAATTTATTTTTGGTAGAATACTCTGTATTTGATACATTATGCGATTATAGGTTTCGAGATATTTTGAGCCAATGCTATGCATACATTTTGTTTACTTAATCACATAATAGTTTACTTTAACCTTACTTTTATACTACGTCGCATTTTTAAAAAATTTAACTCAATAATATTGGAACGGATTACAAAGTCCATATCGATTTGTAAGCTAATTAGATATTTGACTAATTTTCAAAACACTGCCGAATAATATTTTATTGTTAGGGAGTGTTTTGAAAATTAATTTAAATCAATAATTAAATTATTTATTAATATATTGTTAAAATAAATTACGTACTATCTCATTTTGATAGATTTTATTATTTTCTATTTAATCTTTGATTAAAAATAGTTGATTTAGTTTCAATTAATTACTACTAAAATTAAGATGCTTTGATTTTTTTTATAGGTTCTCTAATTTAAATAATTATTTCACCTTAATTATTTATTAAATTGAAGTAGTTGTATCTTATGTATTTTAAATTAATAAATCTAATTAATTTATTTATAATATTATTTAGAATAATTTATTTATAAGCTAAATACCAAGTAATATGTGTAAAACGATCTAATTAATTTATTTCTTAAATTAATTAATCTAATTAATTTATCGGAAATTTCGCGGGGTGCCCTTGTGGTATTGCAATTTTCGTCGGGTATACAACTCTTTTACATATTTCGTGTGGTACCCCTGGAGTTTTTATACATTTCGCCTCGCGCCCTCCAATAGTTAAAATTAACGGAGTTCTCCATCCCCGTTACTTTTGAATTAAAAAAAAAATAAAAATAAAAACGCAAGAAAGAAAGATGGAAGACCTCTTCTATGAAAGTCGACTGGAGAATGAAGGCACACAAGGAAGGAGCAAACCGAAGACACAGCACGGAGTAGCACCTCGAGTCGACCGGAGAACGAGGAATACCTGAGCGCGGCGGTGACTGAGGGCGGCGGCGAGGCTGCTGCTAGAGGTGTTGTGACTTGTGAAGATGGAGGCGATAGTGGGAGGAGACGCTAGACACCGAATCCCCTGGCTGAGAGCGAAGGCAGTCCCATTGCCTCGGCCGGTGACCGGAGGTGTAGATGAAGAGGCTGCAGAGAGGTTAGCATATTTTTCCCCTTTTCTGAAATTTAGGGTTTGGGTTGAAATAGATGCATTTGGGGTTTTCTTGTGATGCGAAATTGGTGAAATCAATTCAAAATTGGGTTGTAATGAAGGTCTCCAGAGAGAGATAGAAGAAGCTTTGATGCTCGTGTACTGCGTCCTCCACTGGTTCAGTTTTCGTATATTGAAATCAATTTGTGTTCTTGTGCGATGTGTTCAATTGTTGCTAGATTCTGAGCAGTTCTTATTGCGATGAACAAGCAATTTTTTGTTTTACTTGTCAGGTCTTCACTGCCTCTAATTGATTGTTACACCATTGCACTTGTGTTGATGGTTTTTATCTAGAAGAAAATTTGTGCAATTAGAAAGCTGCTAGGTCATGGGTTCTTGCGGAAACGAGAATGGAGATGAAGTAGCCTGCAATTCTGGGCGTAAACCGGTTTCGGTCTTGGGGCTCCAATTCTTTCTTTCGTTTTTTTTTTTTTAAATTCAAAAGTAACGGAGATGTATAGCTCTATTAATTTTAACTAACAAAGGGCATGGGGCGAAATGTACCAAAACCCTAGGGGCACCACATGAAATATGTAAAAGAGTTGTATACCCGGTGAAAATTGCAATACCACAAGGGCACCTCGCGAAATTTCCGTTAATTGTTTAGAATTTCTTTATAAAATCTATTAATTTTCCTTAAAAATTACCTTAAGTTGTTTTTAATTAAGTACTGACACACACATAATCGGCAATGATCTAAAAAGAAAATTAACATATATACTCTACAAGATTAGAGTATGTATGCTTCAAAAATGAAAATTGAAGATTATTAGTATGATAAGAGTATGTATATATGCTTCTTTAACCTAAAATAATTTTATATTTTATATTTCAATGAAATATTAAATGGTTATTGTTGATTTTAGGCAAATAAAATACTCTTTTGAAATATAAAGTTTGAATCCAAGTTCAAGATTTCCATTATCAAATAGGTTTTGAGCGCGCTTGATTTGCCATGCCTATTTTGTTTAATGGTTTTTATTATTCTTTTTTTTTACAAATGAATTGAAAGTACAAGCTTAAAATCCAAAAGATTTTCATTCATTCTTTTATTTGTCCTATGTTTTATGACACTAAGCTAAGTATCCATGCTTTAGCCTAATATACAATAATAAAGCTTCTATTTAGACATTGCAAATCATATAACATGATCAGATAAAACTAATAAAAAGATAGTATTTGATAGAGTTTTTAGCTTCTTAAAAAACATGTAAAAAATAATAATAATAGAATTGCCTGTATTTTGAGGAAAGGATTTTTTTAACTTTTAAGTTTATTTGTAACACCCCCGTCCCAAATCGGATAATATAAAGATGTTAGGAGTGGTTTATAAGTGATTCAAGTTCTACCTATGTCACAAGAACTCTTCATTTTCAGGCTCCAAGTGATGACAAAGGACTAGAGAGGTCTGGGTGGCAGGGTATGGCGCATCTTAAGACCTCGAGTCTTACATTATTAATATAATATATCTTTTTTCTGTGTCCTCCATCCCAAAGTTCTGAAAATTTCATTCACTGGCGTTTGGTGGAATGTGTAGTCCAACTACCAAATTATTTGGTTCTACCTTCAAACCCACTAGCTCAACAAATGTGTGTTTAATACTCAAAATAATCAATCAGCTTACTAAAAAACATAGAAGGCTAAAAAAAACTCATTCTCAAACAGCAGTGGTGAGTATAAACTTTGTACTACCTTTGTCTCAAAATATCAGTCGTTTTAGTTTTTAGCACGTTTTTAAAGGAGCTAAAAACTTTATAAAATATTATCTTTTTTAATTAGTTTTTAAAAATAATACTATACTTATTATTAATAAACATAATAATATTTTTAAAAACCAATAAAAATATAATATTTTACAGAGTTTTTAGCTTCTTAAAAAACATGCCAAAAAAATAAAACGACCTATATTTTGAGACGGATGAAACATTTTTTTTTACTTTAAGTTTATTACAAGAATATTTCTTCTCCGATATTTTTCTGTGATCTCCATCCAAAAGTTCTTAAAACTCATTCACCTGGAGTTTGTGTAATATGTAATATATTATATCCATTAACACAACAAAAAATAATCGTAGAGGGCCACATTTTTATATCCTGCTCTAGGCATTTCAAATCTCAAACCTAACCATGCTAGGAAGGTGAGACATGAACGTTTTTCCACATATATTCTATATTGATATAATATAAGCATTATATTTTGTATCCAAATTTATAGTATTATTTTGCTATATCGTTTTCATATTATTATAATAGTATAATATATCTAATATATAATATAAATAAATTATGATAATATATTCTATAAAATATAATATATTTTACAAATCCCGTGCGTTACGCACGGGTACTACGCTAGTGTACTCTAAAAGGGTTGTAATTTTTTGAAAGAAAAACGATAGATGCTTTTGTAGAATTTCCCTAAACCTTCTTGATAAATTTAAAAAGTTATACTCCGTATTAAAGACCTCCTAAATGGGATTTGTTTTTTTTCTTTCAAAAAATTACTTATGCGTTATGTTGGAATAGTATTTTATTTATTTATTGACTCAATCTTATATAAAATAAAAAATAAAAATATTATGAGCATTATGTTGAAAACATTTTTTTAAAAGTAGGACACTTTTATTGTTTTTGAAGAAAATTAATACATGGGCGGTTTACTGTAATTGTTTTTGATTTTTGTGAAAACTTGCAAATATAATGACAATTTTGTGTATTTTTTGTAATTAAAAACACATCGAGACAACATGAACTAGGGCTGGAAATCACTCGTGGGTGACCGACCCACCTGACCCGATTATACGGGTGAAAACCCGAAAAAAACCGGGTGATGGATGGGTGATGGGTGGGTGAAACGGGTGATGGGTCGGGTGATGGGTGATATGTTTTTCACCCATTACCCGACCAATCACCCGACCCCTTACCCGACCCGCTTAACCACCTGCTAACCCACCCGGTTATTTTTTTAAAAATCTCAGTTTATAAAAAAATATAGTCTAACATAACTACATATTTTTCATTTTTCTAATTATAGCTTCTCTATTCTCTAATTGTTTTTGTGCAAAAAAATATAAAAGAATATAAAGTTATTTTATTTAACCCCTCATCACATCTTTTAAAAAAAATTATTTTATTTGTTTTGCATATACTACTAGAATGTTAGCAATTTCGCTCATTTCAACGACTTAGCATTTAGTGTTAAGACATGATTTACCAAATTGTTTTTCTTTTTTTTTAACTACGCGTTTAGCAACAGACTAAAATTCATCTCATTTGATTTGATATTAAACTTTTAATGCTAACTTTGTAAGATGAGAATAATGATATAATGTATGAATAAATCTCTTATACAATTAATAAGATTTCCACGTTGATGTGGTTTGTGAAATTATCCAATATGATCGATTTCTAAGTAGGTCTTATGACTCTTTTTCTTTTAATTTACTTCACCCGATTACCCACCCGATTCATCCGACGGATCGGGTGATGGGTATATTAGACGGACGGGTGATGGGTCGGGTAAAATTTTTTTATGACGAGTCGGGTGAAAAAATGGCTCCACCCATCCATCACTCGACCCATTTCCACCCCTAACATGATCTGAAAATCAAATTTTAATGGATTTGGGCAAATAATAAGGGGGGGACTGTTCGCACGGTCAAAATATCGCTAACTGCACGGTGGCGGCTACGAAAATGAAAACCGTAAGAAATTTCATGGTTTTTGTTTTGAAAACCGTAAGAATTTTCGCGGCCACGGTTTTGGAAACTGTGGAAGCTTCACAGTCACAGTTCGGTAAACCATAGAGAAAAAGGCCCAAAAAAAAGCCCAATAAAAGCCCAAACCTTCCGCGGCCACAGTTTTGAAAACTGTGGGAGCCTAGGGCACGGCGACGCGTATTCCCGATGACCCTAGGTCTGATACCCCTATCTGCGAGATTCTCCATCAGACATCAGGCGGCCACGGTTCCGTAAACCGTGAGAGGGCCTCCTCCTTCCCAACGCACTAGGCCTGCCGTGTAGACCTGCTGGGTAGCCCTGTGGGAATCTTCCAAGCGGTGGCGGCCACGGATCTGCAAATTGTGGGAGGGTGACCACTACCACTATAAAACCCGGCCCTTGCATCTTCATTTCGGCCTCCAAAATCAAAACCGTAAGGGGCTGTTCTTCCCCTTTCATGCCGGAAATCCGACTATGGGGTGGAAAGGATTCAAAGGAGGATTGAGAAAAGTGTTGCGCCTGCGTGGGGGAGCCGGAGAGGGCGATTCGGCTCCGGCGATCGACCCTCGTGTTGAGCAAATGATCCAGGTTAGATTTGGTTTAATTTGTATGATTTTATGTGAAATTGTATGTGTAATTATATGATTAGTACGTAGTTGAAATCAAATTGCGGAACTAATTAGAACACTATTTGAAAAACAAAAATTTGTTTAAGATAATTAGAACACGATTTAAAAAAAAATGGGTAGTTGAAATAAAAAAATTAGTATTAGTAGTAGTATTGATGAGTTGAAATCAAGAATTGTTGAATTGAAATGAAATTTGTTGAATTGTATTATTATTGGTTAAGTATGTATGTGGAATTGTATGAAATATTAAGAATAATAGGTGAAATTAAACTTTAAGAAACGAAAATGTAAATTGTTAGCAATTTTGAAGTATAGGTATGATTTGTGTTTATTTATTGTATATGAATGACAATGTTTTGAGGGAAAGTAGTAGGTAAAATAAAATTAAGGAAATGAAGAAGATAATTGTTAAAAATAATTTGTCTAATATAATTAGAACACGATTTAAAAAAAAATGGGTAGTTGAAATAAAAAAATTAGTATTAGTAGTAGTATTGATGAGTTGAAATCAAGAATTGTTGAATTGAAATGAAATTTGTTGAATTGTATTATTATTGTATATGAATGACAATGTTTTGAGGGAAAGTAGTAGGTAAAATAAAATTAAGGAAATGAAGAAGATAATTGTTAAAAATTATGAAGACATGAAACTCAAAATTGTAACTGGAATATAAATTTTAAGTGCAATGTCATGCATATATATTAGTTCAGAACGAATTGTTTATATGCCCTTGTGAATAAATGTGAACGTGATTAGTTAAATGACAATGTGTATCAGTGTATGGGTTGATTAAATATAAAGCACATAGTTTATATGGAGATGTGAATTTGAAACAGACACTGAGACGCGCAGTTTCGCAAACAGAGAGGGTTCGCCCAACTGCTTCTGCGCGAAGAGGCGATAGAGATAGACAGGGCGATATTCAGCCCGCTCGAGCAAGCACCTCGGCTTTACAGCCTCCTGGTGGTACAGATCCCCCTGCTTGGGTTAGTATTTCACAAGGCGAGTTTGTTGGGGTTCAGCCTCTTTCCGACTCAGATGCGGAAGCTGATGTTGGATCCATGAGGGGTGCTGGTTTCCAGCCGGCACAAGACATGTACGTTGACGTTAATGTGCCATTAGAGCCCCCGATTGCGCAACAACCTGTTGCCGAACAACCAGAACAGTGGGGATGGGCATTACCACAAGATTCAGATTGGACCAGATCAGTGGTTGCAGATTTTTTCACAGGTCCAGTAGCGGCCTACCAGCCCCCAGAAGTCCGAGTTCCTTATACTGCACCCGTGGTGGGTCCTAACTTCCAAGTCGGGCAATCTTCAACTCCCCAGATACCCCTAACTACACCCATGGCGGGTTCAAATTTCCAATTTGGGCAATCTTCATCTCAGCAGGAACAAGCTGAAGACCTTGGGCGGGACATTGAAGAGGATGTACAAGATGCTAATCCTGATCCTGTT
The DNA here is from genome assembly GCA_963922045.1 of Persicaria maculosa. NCBI lineage: Eukaryota > Viridiplantae > Streptophyta > Magnoliopsida > Caryophyllales > Polygonaceae > Persicaria > Persicaria maculosa. Next base: position 1,533,626 of record OY998252.1, read on the forward strand.
GCCCCAGCACAGGAATTCGGCGATGGCAGGCCTCCCTATGATGAGCCCTTGAAGTGGTACAAGACACACAGAGCAAGGACGCTCTGGCTAGGCCATGTAAGTAATTTATTAGCTAGTATAACATTTTCAACTAGAAATATATACAACTTCATATGGTGATAATAATAAATGTATACATATAAATACGTGCAGACTGATAAATTGTTGAAGAGTGTACGACGCACAGAGAGATTTGAACAACTGAGTTACTGGGGTAGGGCAGAAGGCGGTGCAGTAGATTGGTGGCACTTTGTTCAGATGAGCGGGTTGCAGAACTTGCATGACATTAACTTTGGTAACGTCGATCATTGCCTCATCCAGTCATTCGTGTACCGCTGGCATCCAGAGACTAACAGCTTTCATCTTCCTTGGGGGGAGATGACGATCACTCTGCATGATGTCCACGTGTTGTTGGGGTTACGCATTGATGGGTGCGTCATGCGGGAATCTTTATCTGCCCAAGATCGGAGGTTATTCCTTACCAATCGTCTTCAATTTGCTGCTTTAGACATTTCAAATTCTGGGAAAACTTTCTCCCACACAAAGCTCGATGCGTCGTTGTCGGAGATGAGGGCTAGGCGGAACACCCCCCCCCCCTGCAGACATAGCATCTGGTTGGCTTCTCTGTGTGTTAGGCGCATGTTTGTTGAATGATCGGTCGACAAATGGAATTCCCATCTGGGCTGTTGACTTTGTAGTTGATCATCGACGTACCGGCGACTACGCATGGGGAACAGGTGTACTAGCCTACTTGTACAGACAACTTGGGGAAGCTTCTCGTGATGGATCTGGGACGATCGATGGATGCACAGCGTTGTTGCAGGTATATTATGAACCCCCTTTAGATATGCATCTATTTTAAAAGACCATTTCATATGGCCTAATCCTTTATATGTCAAAAATAACTCGTTGTGTAACTGCATTATAGTACTGGATATACGCTCATTTTCCTATGCTCTCGCCGGGTGTACCTGAGGATCATCGCCTACATGGGGATGCCCGTTGGGCAAGGAGGTATTCAGTGAGACCCACCCCATCGTTCAAAAGGGAAAGGGTTATGAAGTTCGTCCAACAAATTGAAAACATGCGAGCTGAAGATGTGAAGTTCATGCCGTATGAGGACAGGTTTCTTGACTTCACTCGTTTGTTGAAAGTGTCGTTGTACAGGGGTGTTATTCGTATTGGAGATATTGAGGAGCCCTACATGCCCGATCGTGTACTTCGACAGTTTGGCTTCATTCAAAACATCCCAATCCCACGTCTTCAGCCGTCTAAGGAAGACCGTCCATCTGGGGCTAGACACTTGAAGCTGAAGTTTCTCTCTGCGCAAGAAAAATGGGAAACTAGAAGGCAAGACGAAACAGCATTTGTTGATCTTGGCGGACTCCTATTAGCAACAGAGCCCTATCAGGTTGCACCTGATTACATGCCGTGGTTCATGGTGCATGGACATCCGTACGTATTCAGCAACTCTGTGCAGCAGCCAATACAGGAGGAAGACGACGCAGCACCCGTTCCACTTTATGCAGCCCGGGTCAGTCTAAACTTCTTATTTTTTCTTCTACTTGTATAATGCCTTAAATCTTAATACCACGTTGTATTTGCAGCGATTAACTGTGCTAACACTAAGCCTAAGGGAAATGCTTGCCCGCGGTGAAGGATTTTATTCTAGGGAGGAGATTGAAAGATATTTGGATGCGGTACTTTCACCTAACGTTCCAGTTGTGCCAACTCAAGTGAGGGCTACTCAGCAGCATTTCGATTTCTGGCACCAGCACCATCAGCAGTGATCATGTGTTTTTATTTATGTTACTAGAACTTTTATGTGTACTGTTTCTTTAAGTTGTTTTGTGTGTCGGATTATTATGTGTTGGATATGGAAAAACACTTTTATTATATATGAAGACAAGTTGTTTGCGATTACAAAACAGATACTTCTCTTACACAGGTCCGGGTCCATGGCCATACTGTTGACGGTTGTTGATGTACTGTTGCATCTTCTCTATTAGATCGGCATCCCAACCATTGACAGTGGCATGGTGAAAATGCCTCCACTCAGGTGCAGTAGGAGGAATAGGTGCCCTTGGGTCAAGCCAAATGGGAACCCAATGAACTTTACCGACCCACGCCAATGCAAGAACATCTGTAGGTGGGCTGACATTGGTCCCAGATGCCACGATAGGAAGACATGTATGGGGATTGTCAACGCTGAGAACCACTACAATTTTGTGATAAAGTGTAGCTACGGCGAGTGGTACTAATGGTGCCTCCATCCATGTCTCTGCTCGATGGAGACAAGGCCCTGGGTTAGAAATGTCAACGTTGTTGATGAGAATGTCTATGGTACGCAACAAAGACGCCTCTTCGTACATCCATCTGTGTGTCCTGAACTCTGTTGCAACCTCTGATCGAACTCGCATGTACTGATGTTCCCCGTATCCTAGGAGGAGCGCGATTGCACGAAATCCGCAATGACCATCTCCTTGTACGTTAGTCAAGCTTCTTACAAACGGCAACATAAATTCGTCTACTTGGCCCTGTAAAAATACCTGAGGATTGAGGTTGCCCACCCCTCCAACCGGGGCACCATTGCGTCCTCTGCCACGACCGCGACCTCTTCCACTCCCACGCCCCCGAGTTGGAGCCTCACTTCTCCCGTGCTCGAATCCACTCAGATTGCGTTGCATAGATCGCCGTCCGCTGGGACGACCTTTCGGGTTGATACCTGATGGCTCTCGCATGTTGGTATCTCCTGGGTGTCGCATGTCATAGTAGAATTGTCCAATTTTGGAAACATCATCGTCAGTGAGTGTGTCAGCATCCATCTCGCACCTTAGATTTGTCAGCTCAACCCGATTTGGGTTTATAAACTCAGTGCCATCGTTGTCCTCCTCAGCAGTGATAATTCTACTCCAAACGACTTGCCTCCAAAATGCATGAATTTGCCTTGGACGTAAGGGTTGCCAACTGGATGCAATTTCAATGAATTCGTGAACACAAGGGACCCCATGCGCATCCCGCCAATAACGATCGCGACAAACGCCGTCATTGTTGGAAGGTAGGCTTCTTGACATGTTGTAGTTCACTAACAATAGGTCAAAACATTCTCTTGTGACCTTCTGTAGGAGCAGAGAAAATATTGTGTTGTTGGAGACATTGACCTCGATCCTTAATCTTGACTTTTCTAGAGATCCCTTTATCTGGTCAACCTGTTCCCTGATCATGGCGTCTATGCAGTTGGTAACATCAAAAAACCCACCGACAGATGTATTTAACATCGACTTCAGCTTTGAATGTGCAGACTCGCAACTACATGATATACAGATAATCAGTTTTAGTAATACTTAATATTGTAGAAATTGTTAGATACATCTCGATGATGAAATACTTGTAACACTTACATGTTCGTTGTCCGAGTCCCGAAGTGAGGGTAGCAATCAACCCATGCTCGAACAAGAGCCTCTTTGTGATCCGTCAACCAAGTTGATTCTAAGTAGGCCATAAGTCCCCATTTGGTCTCCCACTTTTCATGCATGGTAGCTAATCGACCCTCGTAACTGTCTTCCGTCTTGGACTCGAGTAAGGCAAAACAATCGTTGTAAAATTCCTGTTGTCGAGCAGCTGAGTTTGTACTCCTCCCCTTCAGCTCGATGTTGCACATCACATGCCACCGGCATAACATATGCTTCACTGTGGGAAACACCTCATTGAGGGCCTTTATGAGACCCAACTCGCGATCTGTAACGATGACATCTGGAAGCCTATGTTTGCACAAATGCTTGACTCTCCTCATTGCCCATATGTAATGGTCCGCATTCTCCCTAGCCATGAATACAAATGCAATTGCAAATGTCTTCTTCGTGCTTGTTATCCCTACGATCTCAAGTAACGGCATTTGGTACCTGTCAAGTGCATTGCAATATTAAGTGCAGGTAACACATCATATTATTTAGTTCTAATTATATATGATGAATATGGTCATTCTTACTGGTTCGTTTTATATGTTGTGTCCATAACGATGACATAAGGAAACAACCGAAGAAGATGTCGTGAGTCTGGATGTGCCAATATAATGTCGCTAACCTCGTTACCTTCCAGTTGAGGGGACTTTCTGGATACAACGTAGTATCCTTTTTGATCAAGCGAGTGTAATGCTTGTGGTAGATCCCTCCTTCCCTCCGTCTCATCTCTCTTCATATTCGACATGGCATTGTACACTTGTCGGATGTCGGTAACACACTCACTGTCGTCAATCTTCAGACCCCGCAAGACATTGCGAGGTCTTGTCCCTATCGTAGCATCACGATAAACCATCTTCTGTTGTGTGGGTGTTATGCGACCGGCATAGGCATGCCCAAACAGGGTTTCCGGGAGGTCGTGATTATGGGAGCCACATATGACACGCATTGTCCAGTTATCGTCGTCATGTTGATGACCCTCAAGCTCAAATTCACACCCGCATCTCCTCGACGTCAATACCCTTGTCGATGCCGGGGGAAAATCCATATCTGTATCTGCTCTTTTTCTGCGCTCACCGTAGAGCTCACACACTAATCTGAAGGTTCCAAATCCAGTCCGGTTGTTCTTCCATGACCCGTGTATCACGAGAACCATGTTCTTTGCACGACCCACAAAACGAGCCCACCCCTTCATATTTTTCTCGTCATACCAGAATCCGGCAAGCTCAAACATCGACGAATAATCGGTCCCCATTTCCATAGGTTGGTGTTGACTCTACATTATCATAATTATTAATTATTACTTCACTGCTATTTCAAATGATATATCAAAACTCATTTCACAAGTATATCGAGCTTTCATCTTAGAAGTATAAATTATGTTTCATGCTAAATTTCTCGATTATTCTATATTACATTATATATCAAATATCATTTCACAATTATAAACTCTATTTTTCGAATAACACTATATCAAATATCATTTCAAAATTATAAACTCTACTTTTCAAATAACACTATATCAAATATCATTTCACAATTTAACACATTAACATATTTCTTTCGAATATTCTATAAATTATAATGCAATATTGATTATATCGTACCTGGAGGTTCTGAACAAGTTCTTCGGGATCACTGTAACAGTGCGGGTTGAATGGCACCTCATCTTGTGATACTTCTAGATCGGACATGATCAAATATAAAAAATTTAAGTACCTTGTGTTTAACACTAATTTCACACTAATTTAAGCAATATCCTCACTGTAATAGCCTCGCCTTGAATGAGAAGTGTCTCCCCTATTGCCCCCTTTTATAGTTTTTTTTGGCGGTGTAACAAGTTTCTTACAATTTGAGAAGCTGTGGCAGCGACAATTGCTACGGTTTTCAGATCCGTCGCCATAATATTTCCCACAGTTTTTGGAACCGTGGCTGTCGATATTCTCACGGTTTAAGGAACCGTAGCCACCACCGTGTATTTGGCGATAAATTGACCGTGCGCTCAGCAAACCCGAATAATAACCTGCCCACCACTCTGTTTCTCCCAATCGTTCTCTCTCTCTCGCCAATCGCCATTTGCAGTGGAAGCTTTGCAACTGCGAGTGGAGCTTTTAGGCACAATCCCATCTCCTCGCTCCTTCGAACCACCCAAAGATTCTTCCTTTCTCTCAATCATCACCCCCTTTAACCCCCACCCCACCATTTTCCATTGTCTCCTCCCACCTTCATCCCCCCTTTTCCACCCAAATTCGCCTCACGTCATTCATCACCTACCCAATCAATTTCCCCCTTTTCAGTTCACCCAGATCGTCAAACAAGGGAGCTCCTTTTTCGGTCTTCAATTCATCGAATTGATCGCCTAGAGTTTTTGAGCTTCTGTTCGGTCTTCATCGTCTTGATTACCCTGGATTGGTGACGAATTTCCGCAGTTAGGGTTTTATGGGTAATGTCGGAAGTGCCCGCAGGAACGACCGCCGGATTGAGTATCCCAGCCGTCAAAGCACCCACCCCACGTCCATTCCTTATCCCGCCCCGTACCCTAACCCAAATTCCAACCCTCCTCCCGGCTATTACCCTTACCCCCAGTACGCGCCGGCGGGGCAATATCCGCCCCAGCCTGATCTCATGCCGTTGCCGGCGCCTTACGATCACCACCACCGTGTGCCCCATGCGGATCCTAATTGGTCCGCCGGCGGTGGCAGGTACCCTTATGGCCCGGCGCCTGCACACTATGTTGAGCACCAGAAGGCGATAACGATCAGGAACGATGTGAATTTGAAGAAGGAGTCGCTTAGGGTTGAGAAGGATGAGGAGAATTCCGGCCAGTATCTCGTCGCCTTCAGTTTTGATGCCACTGCTGCTGGGAGGTATAAAACAGTTAATTTTTGGATTTTTGGTGTTTCTGATTGATAATTGGTAGTGCTTTTTGTGAATTTTAGGTCAGTGATCTTTGATGTGTTTGCAGTATGTGAAGTTGAGGAGTGTTACTGTTACAGTAGTTTGGTTTCGGATTGCGAATCAATGTCAAGTAGTCAACACTGGTCAGCTGGTTGTATGATAGTAATACAGACAATATGAAATCATCAGCTTATATGTAGTTTGAAGCTGGTAAATGTAGAATTAAGATATTGATTTTTCAAGTTGGGGGTTGGTCTAGCAATATAGTCATAATTGTCAATTATTCAGATTGCATTTGTCGTTGGATGCTGTCAATTTCAGAAACTATAGCTGTTATCGCAACTGAAGTGCATCTTTGTAGATAACAACTATAGTTTCTGAAATTGACAGCATCCAACGACAAATGCAATCTGAATAATTGACAATTATGACTACACTGCTAGATTGTCAATTATTCAAATTGCGACAATCGCAGCTGAAGTGCATCTTTGTTTGTTGTCTATTTTTGCCTGTTGTTGTGCTCTCCTTATAAGGTCATTTTCAGGAACATTCTCAAATCAGCAATGAATGTAGAATCGTAGATATTGAATTTTCTTCTTCTTGGGACTATTTGCTTTCCATTTTTCTGCTAAGTTCTAGTGTTGTTCCGTTATAGATAGGCTAAATTACAAGTGGATTTAGTTGGTGTTTTTCTGACAAACATCCGCTTGTATTTAGAGAATGCGATTGATCAACAGTAAACCAATGCAATGACTGTTTGAGCAAGAAAATGGAAAGGGTGTTGTCAAATCCTTTCAACGTGCGTTCATTCTGTAGTAAAAGCATGATCCATAAGCCACTTAGCGATTGGTTTTGAGAGTAAGACCAGTGTGAAACAAGTGCCTATGATGTGCACTTTGATCTGGAATTAAGTATCTTCTCTTTTGTGATAAGATTAATAATAAAAAGGCTTTAGAATTTAGATTAGATAATGGGATCATAACTCTTTCTGTTCTCTATTTTCATTAACTGTTGCGAGAGCTTTTGTGCAATATCAGTGAAAATATTATTCTGTTATGTCGTGCACTTAGATAATCTATTGGATTTCCTACCGTTTTAGTCTTTTGATTGTTTAAGGTCGTTACTGGTTTTCATAGTATTATTGTTAACCTCCTTGTTGATCAGTATCACAGTGCTTTTCTTTGCAAAAGAAGGGGAGGACTTTCAGTTGCAGCCGATGAAAGAAAGCTTACTTCCGCCCATTACTGTTCAGTTCGAGCAAGGCCTTTCTCAGAAATTCAGACAACCATCTGGAACTGGTATCGACTTCTCAATGTTTGAGGAGTCACAGTTACTGAAAGAAGGGGAGATGGAGGCTTATCCTCTAGCCGTTAAAGCAGAGACCCGCCTACCACAGGAAACCGACTCAAACGGAAACACTGTTGCAGGAAGCATCAATTCTCAAATCACTCAGGCAGTATTTGAGAAGGAAAAGGGAGAGTATCATGTGAAGGTGGTCAAGCAATTCCTCTGGGTGAACGGGACTAGGTATGAACTCCAAGAGATATACGGAATTGGCAATTCCGTAGAGGGTGAAACAGATGATGCTAATGACCCTGGCAAAGAATGCGTTATCTGCTTGTCCGAACCAAGGGACACTACTGTTCTTCCTTGTCGTCACATGGTAAATACTCTTCATTTGTTTCTCCACTGCTGATATTTTTATTTCGACTAAGATGATACTAAACACATCACATTGTGGAAGATCTATGTGCCCTATTGAGGTTTTGCTGTTGCTGCAGTGTATGTGCAGTGGATGTGCAAAGGTTTTGAGATTTCAGACAAACCGATGCCCCATTTGCAGACAACCGGTTGAGCGGCTGTTGGAGATAAAAGTCGGTAATGAATCTAATGAGACTGTCGAAGGTTGAAGAAGGAAGACACTGGCATCCTACACTGTAAGATTCTTTTGTATCCTATGCTGTATAATCCACCAACCGTCGTGCCAAAGAGCCTGGATTGTTGATACCATTTACATCTGCTGGAATACGTTGTTGTCAACAAGGTTTACAAGTCCCTGTAAAGAGATTTCCACACCTTTTTTTTAACACTCACAAAATAAACATTTTATGGTACAAAAAAATCACACTTCTTTATAGATTCGACAATGTTGAAAATAGTTCCAAGAGTCGTATAATATGTCTAGAATTAATTTAGGCGAACTAATATTAATCGGGTGGTTTTTAGTTCTCGCATCAAATTTTGGCTAATACACGTAAATAGATAATTCCATTTTTTTTAAATCAAGAAAATAATTTGATTATTTAGACAAGTTTAAAGAAACTTAGAGACCGAATAAGCCGATAGATGAACTAAACATCATGTACAACCATAAACAAAAGACATAAACAAATGACCTAAATTCCATTTTTTTTTTAAAATTCTTCTTACCTTTTATTTTCTATTTCTATTTTCTTTTTTCAACCGTTTATCCTTTTTTTTCTACATATGGAAAAAAGGTATCCATCAACAAAATAAATGACATTTTCGAGCATACTTTTGATACAATTCAAATCCTTCATGAAATTAAGTTGCTTAGGCTCCTAAAATACTCGCGCATTGTTGAAATTAAGTGCATTATGTTCATATGTTGTCACTCTTTGGATTTCAAACTCTTATTTCCGAGTATACTTTCGATTGCAAACTCTTTACTTGAAATATATCTATCTATCTATATTCTATTCCATAAATAAAATTTTAAAACAGAAGAGTTAATGCTTACGTGTCGTTCTTAACTTTGGAAAAAGTCTAAACTTGTCCAAATTCAGAAGTGATGGAAAGATGATTTGTTTGGCCATTTTCGAGGAGAATTTCTCAGAAGATGTCCTCATTAAAGTCGTAGTTCATAAAGTTAGTTTTCCAACGAGTGCTCAAATGCCTCGATTGATCCAACACATCTCTAGTTTTGCGAAAATACCAAGCATATGTCCGTGCGTTCTATGTTAAGGCACATTACCCTCATTCCGGGGTTGTGGGTCAGGTGTTTTGTAGAGGTAATGTCTGAATAACATCACACGTTCCCTAAAGCAAAAGATTTCATTTTTTCATTTTTTTTTTGAGATTTTGATATTTTTTCGTGGACTACTCCATTTGGAAAAACTCTAAAATTTCTAGAGATTCCAATGTGTTGGAAAAATGATTTTTTAGCCATTTTCGAAGAGGATTTCTCAGTGAAGTCATGACTCTTGAATTTAGCTTTCCAACGAGTGGTCAAATGCCTCGATCAGACCAATGCATTTCTCATTTTGCCAAAAATAGCTAGCATGTGTCAGTAAGTCCGATTGTAAGGCATATTACCCTCATTCTTGGGCTATTTGGACATCTCGTGTGGGTGTTTTGGGAACGTTTTGCCTGAATAGCATCACACCTTGTCTAGATCAAAGAATTTTGGACTTTTTCCAAAGGGGTTAGTCCACAAAAAAAATCTCAAAATTTTGGACTTTTTCCAAAGGGATTAGTTCACGAAAAAATCTCAAAAAAATAAAAATTCAAAATCCTCTGCTCTAGGAAATGTGTGATGCTATACAAGCTATACATCCATCAAATGCCCACCCAAGATGTCCAAATAGCCCCGGAATTAGAGTAAAATGCCTTACAACAGGAGTAACGGACACATGCTCGATATTTTTAGCCAAACGAGTGCTTTGTTGGTCCGATCGTGGCGTTCGATCACTCGTTAGAAATCTAACTTCAGGAGCTACGAATTTATTGAGGGTCTTCCCTTAGAAATCCTCATCTAAATTGGCCAAAAAAATCATTCTTTCGGGGTTTGAGATCTAGACAAATTATGGACTTTTTCCAAAGGGATAGTCCACGAATAAATCTCAAAATCTAATAAAAATGAAAACCCAAAATTTATAGGTGATGTTGTTGTACAAATTTTACAAAAGCCTCATTGGTGGTACTCGGGCTTCACTAAACGAACTGGGATTGCGAATTCAATCACAAATTGTGAATTGCCAAACCCATAAACTCTGATTTTTATTTTTTTTTGCGAACTAAACCCTAATTTTCTCAAAAACTCCCAAATTAATGGATAAACATACCTTTTGCCGGCGTCCTCTCTCGCGCAACCCACCAACACTGACACCCCCTTCTTGAAGCCTTCAATCGCATGTGTCATCTTTAATTTCCTTCTTGTCGTCTTCGGTACTCGGGTTTCACCGTTCGATCTGGGAAAGAGGCTAATTAAGGAATTGAAGGATGGAGTTTTGTATTATTTATTTATTTAAAGTTAAAAATGAAAATTAATCCTAGCCATTCATAATTTTCAAGGGTGAAGATATGTCCAAATGCATAATACAGTTAAAATAGATGACCAAAAAAAATAATACAGTTTAATTGGAACGGGATGGGAGCCGGATCATATGAAAAAAGAATAACGCCACTATTTGAACCGTTTGGGGTCCGGCTCCAGTGCAGTAGTAAACTAACTGGAGGCTAAAGTTGGACAATCTCCCACCATTAGATTAAATTAATGGCTAGGATTAATTTTGATTAATTTTTTTTAAAAAAAATAAAACCACTCTAACTCCTCCCCTCCCACCAACTCCTCCCCCTCTTCTCCAAACTTTGATTCCTGGCCGGTGTGATTCTGCAATTCAACCTTGATTCCACATACATAGTACCTAATTACCTACAATTCAACCTTGATTCTGCAATTCAACCCATGGTCGTGGGTCATCCGAGAAGCAGTGGATTTCCTTCATCGTTGTCTATGTTCTCAAGGGTTCAATGTAGGAAGGGGAAGAATTGGTGGCCGGACAACAGGGCGGAAATTGTGGCTGGGAGGCGCCGGTGGTCGGAGGGAGGTGTACCGAAGCAGTGGTGGCAGCCGGCGTTGCAGAAGGCGTGGTGAACACATGCGAGAGTAGTTGTGGCCTTGTGGGATTGTGCCGGTGCGGTACTGCGGTGGTGGGTTGTGTGGGCTGTGGTGGGTGGCGACAACAAGTGGTGGACTTGGCGGCCGGCGTTGCAGTGGTGTCCGATGGAGGGAGGAGACAGACGGCAGTGAGGGTTAGGGTTCACCGATGCTGAATTAACAAATGATGAGATAGGAGGATTGGTACTGGTAGCGGCTCCGGTAGTGGTTGCCGCTAGCTCCGGTGGGGAGGTTGGAGAAAGAGATGAAGACATGGCGGTGGAGTGGTGGACTGAGGGGAAGGGGAGACCTCACTTTGAAATCCCAAGAAAAAATCAATTGGTGCAGATTCACGCTTTCCTTTTTAAAAAAAATAAAAAATAAAAATTAATTTTAGCCGTTGATTTAATCAAAGGGTGGGAAATTGTCCAAATGCAGGCTCCAGTTAATATCAAACGGGATGGGAGCCGAATCCCTATTTGAATTACCCAGGAGAAAATTGTTTCCCTCTCTCTTGTAGAATTACATTGTTTGATACTCCCTCCGTCCTAAAATCCATGGCCTTTTAGCATTTTGCACAAATTTTAATAAAACACCCTACTTTTAAAAAAGCATCATCATTGCACTAACTTTTTCATAAATTTTATTATTTTTTAATACCCACTACACATTTTAACCAATCAAATTATTTTAAAAAGTCAACAACACACAAACCAATACAAATCATTACAACTTTTTACCTAGAAAACCTAAAAGGCCATCTATTGTTGGACAAAAATTTACCTCTAAAAATCCATGTATTGTTGGACGGAGGGAGTAAAGGGTAAGTAACTTTATTTTAGAAAAATATTTAAAAAACTAAATTCTTTTTTCTAATACAGCTACCATCATAATTATGGAAATTGTTCAATTTTTTTTAGCAAACGGTTGTATTTTTATTTTTGGAAAATACAACCGGACCCCACTTATTTCATACTGTAAAAAAAAACTTTCCTTTAAAATAAGTGCAGTTTAACTTCGTAAATATCAGGCCATATCACCGCCTTGTAAACTTTCCATAAATCTTCATATCTTCCCACCGCCTCTCAACCCTATAAATCAGACCACCGCGGGCTATTTCTCGGCTCTCTCTGTCTCTCCCGCGAGTTCATCGTCCTCGTCTCTCTATCTCTCGTCTCGTGCTCTCACCACACCGGTCTCTCTCTCGCCTCTCTTTCCTTCCTCGTCTCTCTCGTCTCGCCGGAGGCGATTTCGCCCTTGACGAATTGAACTTCCGGCTGCCAGCGTCTCCCTCCCTTCGCCTGGCGATTTCGCCCCTGCCTGCAATCTCGCTCACCACCGGCTTCTGGCGTATCTCCACCTCCCTCAATTCGCCACCTCCGGCAACTTATCCACCACCTTCGCCTCTGGTCCTGCAACATCTGTAGTTTTTGGTAAGTAAATCTCGATTCAATCTCCAGTTAGGGTTTTGCCGGTTAGGGCTTAAGCAACTGCTTTCCTCCTTGAATTGTTTTCTAATCTGGAATGATTTTCTTAAGAAACTTTACTGATGTAAAGAAAGTGTTCATTGTGCTGTCCAAGATGTGAAACCGAATTGTGGTTGTCCATGATGTGAAACTGAGACTAGCTTGCAGTCCATAAACCGAATTAGTTTGGCCCTGCCTTATGTTTTGGACAGAGAGTTTCATTCTGCAAGAGGCTCGTTAAAGGAATTTATTGTGGAAACTCGCACTGGTTACCCTAATTTCTGTGCTTTTCTGCATGTTTTGTGTGATTCCAGCTCGTGGCTCTTACCAGATGGGACTTGATGGTGGTGTTTATACAATTTAGACACTGAATTGGAGTTTAATTGGTGGTTTTGGTAAATAATGGTATCATCATATTCTGATACAGTTTTTTCTTTCTTTCTGAACTTGGTACCCGGTTTAAGGATGGCAACTAAAAAATTGTTATGCTGACCACTTTGAGTTTGCAGCGTAATTCATGGTTTTGGGTGCTGCTCTGCAATCTGCTTGTGCGATTGAACACTCGATTCTCCAGGTTCCTTTTTTTTTTTTTTTTGTTTTTGTTTTTGTTTTTTGTTTCTTTCCAATAGAATGTATTAATAGAATTGATGATAGTTGATTAAGATGTTCCTCTGCAAAGCATGCAGTGTTGAACTAATGAGAATCTTTCTTTGGTTGAAGTCTTCAACAATATAAAATGTCACTGAATCAGCCCTGGTGTGTTGCAGATTTTATTTTACTTGTCAACTTGTCCAAAGCATGCAATGTTCGAATAGGAATCTTTCTTTGGTTGAAGTCTTCAACAATGGAAAATGTCACTGAATCAGCCCTAGTGTGTTGCAGATTTCGTTTTATTCGTCAACTTGTCCAGGTTCGCAATCGACTAGTTTCATCTTCTTCCGGTCCGTAGATTTCGTTATTTTTTTAAAACTAAACTCAGAAATATACATTGTTCTGTGTTCATAATTTATAAGGTTATGCTACAAGTGGAAGAGGACAATTTGATTGATTGTGGCCTGATTCTCTGATTGAACAATTCAGTATTGTTCGTGTCAATACATTATTTATTTGAAATTAGCAGAACTTCCATATCTATCTTATCAATGGAGATCTTCTACTCCACTCCCTACAACATTAATTTATTTTAATATTTATTTAATCTTAATGTTTTTAAAAAAAATTATATTTATTTAATCTTAATCTTATCCTCTGAGTGCAGTGGATGATTGTGAGTATGCGAACAGGTTCTGATTGAGGGCTTGGTCTATTGACACAGGCCTTCCTTCAAACTAGTTTTCTTTAGTTTTTACTTCTTTTAGTCTTTTAAAATTTACGCTGTCTAACTTGTGTTACATTTCCTTAATGTATGAGGTTATCTTGGGAAGATGAAGTGGCTGATTGGTTACATGAATAGGCCGATTAGGTGAACACTATCCTCTTAAGAATGCGTGCACACTCAATTTCTTTTTTCACTTTTGAAATCTCTTCAGCCTATTCTTTATTTATTTTAATTCCTTAAAATTTAGATTGTCTAACTTTTTTCCATCTCGTTAATTTTTGAGGTTATCTTGTAGCTGAAGTTGCTGATTGGGGATGCACAAACAGATTCTAATGGGGGGTTGCACCTACTAATGTGGTATGATTGATCTCTTGACGTAGGTGTAACATCCATGTGTGACTACTTTCAACTATTCATGCATCTCTATTTTTAATTTTTTTTCCAGGAATGTAGAAAAATCAAGATGGAAGGAGCAGAAGTTGCATAGTTAAGTTCCTTGTCTATTTATCTTCTAATCTCAGATGTATTGAAACTGTTGAGCACTCCTTCGAGGGTAGTGGACAATTGAGTGGGGATATGCAAACAGATTTTGATAGGGGCTGATTTATTGTTTTCCATTTTTAGATTAGTCGTCATTAGTTGTTATTTCTTTTAATCTTTTAAAGTTTACGTTGTCTAACTTGTGTTATATTATTTACATCTCTTGAATGTACGAGGTCATGTTGGAAAGAGGAAGTGGTCGATTGGATATATGACCAAATCCTACTTCAAGTGAAGTTCGTGCTAAGCCAAGGCAAACCAGGTGAACACCATCCTCTTAAGAACATTTGTACGCTCATTTTCTCTCACTTCTAAAGTCTCTACACCTTCTTGATTTCTTTTAGTTTCTTAAATTTTAGACTGTATGACTTGTTTTTGATATCGTGAATGTACGAGCTAGGTCGTGTTGAGGGAAGCGGCTGATTGGTGGTTTCACTTCACCTACTGTTAAGGTATGATCTCGATCGCTGAAAATATCAAGATCAAGGGGTGTAAGGGCCATAGATAACAGCAACAAAAGAAGACACATAGATAAAAACAAAAGAAGTCTAGATGTGCCTTCTTTTGTTGTTGTTATGAATTACCTTACCATACGCCCCCTTGATCTTGATCTTTTCTGCAGAATTATGTATGGAGCATTCCGTGAGAAAGACGGGGTTGTTTGAAGGGTCAGATAACAACAAAAGAAGTCTAGTTTTTTTTTTTTTATGAGAACTCCCCTGAAAGCTGCTCCCACCACTTGGGAAGGCATGTTCTTAAGCAAACCCAGGCTTGTTCTCTTTTTGCTCCTCTAGTAATAGATCATATATTTTTTTTAATTAATAAGTCTCATTTGTTGTATTTTGGCTTATTCTCATAGTCAAATTGGAACATTAAGATCGACTTTATATGATTTATATTTTAAGTAGTGTTCCATGTTATGAATGCAGGAGGAAAAGGTTGATCGGATGGGCAAGAGAAGCCTAGAACTGCGTGATCGATTAGGTACTGCTGTTGTGTTTGTGAGTTTACCCACCAATCTTTTTTTCTTTATAAGTGTCTACTCTTTTCTGTTTGTAAACTGCGTGACTGTTACTGATGTTCAGCGATGCTGAAACCAAAGACAATGAGTGACCAGGTTATGCTGTATGATTTTTCACCTCTCTTTCTTCTACATCATACATAATGCATCATACATCGTGCATCGTGCATTGTGCATCATACATCATGCATCATGCATACATCATGCATACATCATTCATACATCATGCATACAGCATTCAAGTGAAGATCGTGCTAAGCTAAGGGAAACCGGCCAGGTGAACAACATCTTTCCCTTGAAAGGGTTTCGTTCTTTTGTTTACTCTATTTGTGCTTAGATTCATCTGTATTTTGGATTAGGGTATTCATCGTTGGTGAGTTTTCCTTCGGTTTTGTTTTCTTCAGATTTAGCATACAATTGCACTTGAACTTCCGGGGGTGGCCGGAGAACAGGCAGCTACTCTGGATGTAATGAGTGGCGAGGCGAGGGAGGTCGCAGGCGGAGAGACGGATGGAGGTCATCGTCGACTCCAAGGAGGGGACGACGGTGCATTCGGAAACAATGCAAACAGAGTCGTCGCCATTGGTGCTATAGAATGAAGGCATGCTAAATACACTTTCAATGTGTATGCATGCATGAATATTGGTAGGATTCATTCCTACCCCCCAAAAAAAAAACTAAAATTAATAGGATTCATCATTGTAGTAGGATGCATGAATAGGTAAAAAAAAAAATCTCTTGTGCGGCTTTTTTTTTTCATATAATAAGTTGATATTTATGAATCGTTAGATGATATATTATTTTAAGATTATATGAATCACTTTATTTAAATGTTAGTTCAACCAAACTTTCCCGAATCAGTCCTCAATTAAAATGATATATTGTGTTATAAACAATCATTTCATAAATGGAAACATTTTATACGGAAAAAAAACCGGCCACACAATCAAAATATATGAAGCAAACATTTGGATAAAAAAAATAATGAAGCATATGATTAATTAATAATCAATGCAACATTGCTAACAACTTCCTTGATTGGGGTATTTTTCATCTTCTTGAGAATGTAAAGTGTTTTTGAGTCTCACTCGTTTCTCGTCTAATTTGAAAAATATATAGAAAAATGAAAGAAAAATAGATAACCTTCTTCAAAACAAAAATGTTTTTTGAAATATTCGAAATGGAAAAGTTGTTTGAATTGAAGTAAAAATAATTTTGGAGATTATGTGTTTTGTTTTTCCATTTTATAGAAATTTTAGATAAGCTAATAGAGATACTTATTTTTTGTATAAAAAAAATTTGGTTTTAAATTACACATAATATGATAACGTATAAACAATCGTTAAGAAATAAATAATAATTTCTTTTAAAAAATATTAAAATAACAATTATCATGATTTTATTTATATTTGATAAGAGGTAAGTAGGTAACTGATTTAATTATTAACGGAGTTAATTAATAAAAAAAATTATGAAAGATTGGGTTAATTCTAATAAATACTTATTTAATTAAAAATACAGCTAAACAAATACTTCGTATTTAATATTTGATTACTCCATCAATATATGGATGACCATTTACATAGTTTATAGAAGATCTAATACTGTGGAGATTTATCAGAAACCGGGCCTAAAAGTTTAGATACATAACTGTAAAATTAGTAAAGCATATAATGTGGGTGTTTATACTCAATTTAGTCTGGTTAATTGAATGGTTTGGGCTGATTGTAAGGCCCACTTAAAATTTGGGCCAGCCCGATAAGGGGATGCTTCTGCCGTTTTGCATTTTTTGTTGTTTATTCGCGGATTTCATATCTCACTCTCTTTTAGAAAATCTTATGTTATTAGTATTTCACATTTTAGTTAAAAAATGTGAATTTAATTTAACAAAACTAAATGATAAAGATTTGATTCTACATGACCAAAGCACTTGAGGGATTAGTTTAGATATTGATCTACAATAGTTGACGTGATTATAAAGTGATTATATTTTATGAATGAAACGACCAAGGCATAGATGCCAATTGACCATATTTGAGCTAATCACAATTCAGACAAAATTCGTTGGAGTTGATTGATGGAATGACACTTTGGAATTAAAGGGGCACACGTGTTTGGTACAATTGGACAAAGCATCATGTTTTAAGTGTTGCACTCAAAATCTCCATTTGCCCTTCGTTTCATATTCCCCATATGCTAATAATCCTGTAATACCCAAACCTTTTTACCCTTCCATTATCACCAAGAGACTCTATTATACACCCACCAAAAAAAAGAGACTCTATTATAGGTACGTTCACGGTTAGTCCATCTGTCGCTTTGTCGGTTTCTTAAGTTTTATGTTTGTTTGTATTCGAATTTTTACCTAATAAAAAAAATAGTAAAAGACATTTTTAAAGTTCATGAAAAAGACGATGAGTTTAGAAAAATAATGTGTTTTAATTTTTGAATTGAAACTTTTTATTAAATGGATTGAAAGATTATGTACGGTAATGTTATTACTTTTAGGTTTAAGAGAATTGGTTTTGTTATCAGAAAATATTAATGATGCAACTTGTTGTTCGTTTGCCTTCTATATAAGTAAATAACAACGTTGTTTCGATCATTTTGAAGGAGATGAAATGAGATTGGTGATTGTTTCTCAAAAAAAAAAACTAACAATTCATTCCTACATCATGCCCTAACAAAAGATAAAAGTCATAAAACTATAACTTGTTAGGATTGAAGATTCGAAACCGATATATTTCGCCAAATTCGATTCACATAAAAATCTTTACTTGAATATTTAATTATTTACTCTTCTTAGATTATATATAAAGTCTTTATCAGTTTTAAAAAAAGATTACAATTTTTTTTAAAAACTAATAAATTCGAAGTTATTTTTAAATCGTTCCTGTTTCTCGTAAATTCCCACTAAGAGTATTAACAAAATTGAACTATGCAAAGATTTGGATGGAAATGGAATAGCATCCTTTTGGAAAATAAAAAGGACCATCGGATAAATCAAAAGTGTTTCGGATCAAACATAAGAGCTATGTGGTCTCTAATGAGCTCGCAAAAAATATTCAAATAAGTCGCCATTCAAACTAATGACGAAAATAAATTGAATAAATATTGATCAATATTTCATCCGTTCGCGAAAACTTGTCATTTTAAACTTTTGATTTTATTTAAAAAAACTTGTCAATTTAGATATTTTAGCCATGTATTTCCATATTTAGCCTCATTTGTTTAAAATTTGAATTAACTTGAAAAATATTATTGTAATTTACTTTGAAATAATTAAAATAAAAATAGGAGCAATTTTGGTAGTTTAAATATGGTAGCGAAAAATAAAAAGTTTTTGTGAATGAGGAGTAACACAAAGAAAACAGAACTCCCGTTATTTTCTCCAATCATATGTTACATGGCATCATCATAGTATAATACATACGGAGTATCACACATGACATCTAAGTTACGTTCCAATGTGGGTCCCATCTCCCCACTCCCGCCTAAACGATTAACCGCCACAACGAGAAGGGCCCCACCCTCTCAAATCACCCCCCGTAAGATTAAACTGATCAGCCGACGTACTGCATAAACTCGTCATCTTTTTCCAAGCCGGCCATCGTCTCCGGCGACAAAACAACCTCCAAATCGACGCTCCCGTCGCACTCCCGCCCCGGAAACGCCGATATCTTCCCGTCGAACTTGTTCGCCTTGCCGCTCCGAACCGCCAGGGGGCGGCCCCACCCGAAGTCGTTGTCGTACATCGGGAACCACGGCGAGCTCCCCATCGTGACAATCGCCCCGTCGAAGTTCCCCAGCGGGAAGCACCGTGGGTCCCTCTCCCACTCCTCGATCCCCTTCCTCACCGCCTTTTCGTCGTGCGCCCTCACGCTGCGATGCAGCAGATCCGCGCTCCACCCCAGCCCCCGCGTCAGCACCTCCTCTGCTGACGCAATCGTTGGGATGCTTTGGATCGCGTTCCCGAAGTACAGCGGGTCCATCTTCGGGTCGACCCGGTGACGGCAGTTGACCGCCATCCGAAACGTCGTCGTTTTGCTGGGCGGTAAGTTCCGCGCGCGTGTGATTGACCGCCACAGCTGCGCGCTTAGAGACTGGAAGGAGGAGATCTCGGCCGTTCGTTTGTGGTCCCCGCCTGGTGTCCACGTGTCATTACCGGCCTTCCTCATAATCTCCGTCGAATCACAGCCGTTAAAGGCCAACGGCGCGTTCGCCCTCTTTTTCAGCGCCAAGATGGATGGGCGGCTGAAGTGGAAGATCCGCTCCCTGATCGGCTCGTCGCCGGAGAATGTGACCTTTGGCCGGCCTTCGGGGAATCGGAGGACGGCTTCGGTGCGGAAGACGTTGTCGCGGGAGAAGGACGGATGCCGGGAGACATTCGGGGCGGCGCCGCGGGAGATCTCGGCGAAGGTGTTGAAGAAGTTCCAGAACGAGGTCCCGTCGACCAAGGCGTGGTTGACGGACAAGCCAATAAAGACGGCGTCGGCGAGAACGGTCACCTGGAGGGCGGCAAGGGGCAGGGAGTGGCCGTCGTAGGAGATCGTATCGTCGAAGGCGAAGAATCGCCGGAACACCGCTGGGATGTCACCATCGCCGGCAGGGGAAGAAGGATCGAGAATGTCGTTGAGGAGGAAGGAGGGGGCGCGGGCGTGGATGAAATAGGCGCCGGCGTCGGAGCAGGCGATGGAGACGTGGCCGGTGGCGGGGTCGGTGGAGAAGCGGCCGGCGAAAGGGGGGAAGGCCGAGAGGGCGGCGGAGAAGCAACGTTGGAGGAGAGAGAGGACGGAATTCTCATCGCCGTCGGGGAAGGCGGGGTAGAGGCAGCCTTTCTGAATGTACTGGCAGGTGAGCATGGAGAGGTCGGAGACGGAGAGCCGGAGGTCGGAGAGGGAGGATGCAGAGTCCGGCAAGATTGTGCATTTGGAAACAACGGAAACGGATCCAGAGAAATCCGATGAATTAGGCATTTTTGGTTTATGATTCGGAGTTTGTTTTGGGTACCTTGATGCCGGAATTCGGTAGTGATCAACTGATGAAGATCAAGGGATGAGTGTGAGTTGCCGATTATGATAGGGAAGGGGTTTATATAGAGACCTGGAACCGTATATTTTAGTAATTAAGGATATAAATTATCAATGGATTTTTTTAAATAAAAGGCATATGTGGGTTTTTAGGTGTTTTTTTAATCAATAAATTTTTAAATTTTATAGATAGTGGACTGAAATAATTTGTAATTTTTAAAATATTTTGATTGATTTAAATATTTAGTGTGATATGATCGAGTTTGGATGATTTTTAGGGAATATTTCAAGTTCTCATTTCTAAACCAAAGGGAAAAAAAAACACTCCATTTATTTAGAAAAATAATAAAGTAATATATTCGATGCATCTAATTAAAATAATGTCCCCATGCATTTCCGATAAACTTGGCGATTGACTAAATAAATATTACTAGTAGTATTAATTTTATTAATTTAAAGTAAAAAATAATCTCCATTCTAAGTCAAATAGACCTATATAAAGAGATGGATCACCCGTTATCATTATCACATGCAAATGCAATCATGATTCAGTACTGGTTAGAAATCTAACTTCAATGGCTATAATTTCATCACGAATGTTTTCGGACAAATTCATCTCAAAGATATCAAAAAACATCATTTTTCGATAAGTTTGGAATATAAATAGATTTTGAACTTTATTCAAAATAGTTAGTTCATAAGCCAAGCCAAGTAGCCACACCAGCATTCACCTCAGCAGGTGCATTTTGAACCCATACAGTCTATAATCTAAACAATATCTATATTCCATGTATATAGTGCCGACTCACCAAAGTTGACTCTAACATGATAGCCATTGGATTTTGAACTTCAAATTTTAGGTCTTTTAAGTTTGAGTCGTTTTCGAGTCTTGTGTCTAAAATGATGTTCCCTTGACACCAACCAAATGGTGGCCGTGAGCTGCTTGCTGGGTGGCGGATGGGTGCTGCCATTTATATAAACTCTTAATTTAGAAGAGTTTAGGATGATGTGTCATTCTTAGAGACATTTTAGGAGTTTTAACTATTTTTTTTTTGACATTTTTCTTTGATTTTTTTAAATTTTCCTATTTTATTCATTTTCATTTAATTCTCTTTTTTATTTCATTTTACTAACTATTGGGCTTAATTCAAAACATTGAATTCAATCTAATATAACTATCTATATAAACTCTTAATTTAGAAGAGTTTAGGATGATGTGTCATTCTTAGAGACTTTTTAGGAGTTTTAACTATTTTTTTTTTGACATTTTTCTTTGATTTTTTTAAATTTTCCTATTTTATTCATTTTCATTTAATTCTCTTTTTTATTTCATTTTACTAACTATTGGGCTTAATTCAAAACATTGAATTCAATCTAATATAACTATTGGGCTTAATCAAATTTATTTACTAACTATCTATATAAACTCTTAGTTTAGAAGAGTTTAGGATGATGTGTCATTCTTAGAGATATTTTAGGAGTCTTAACTTTTTTTTGACATTTTTCTTTGATTTTTTTTTAATTTTCCTATTTTATTCATTTTTATTTAATTTTACTAACTATCTATGTAAACTCTTAATTTAGAAGAGTTTAGGATGATATGTCATTCTTAGAGACATTTCAAGAGTCTTAACTATTTTTTTTTTGACATTTTTCTTTTATTTTTTTTAATTTTCCTATTTTATTCATTTTCATTTAATTCTCTTTTTTCTTTAATTTTACTAACTATTGGGCTTAATTCAAAACATTGAATTCAATCTAATATAACTATTGGGCTTAATCAAATTTATTTACTAACTATCTATGTCTATATAAACTCTTAATTTAGAAGAGTTTAGGATGATGTGTCATTCTTATAGACATTTTAAGAGTCTTAACTATTTTTTTTTACATTTTTCTTTGATTTTTTTTTTAATTTTCCTATTTTATTCATTTTCATTTAATTCTCTTTTTTCTTTAATTTTACTAACTATTTATATCTATATAAACTCTTAATTTAGAAGAGTTTAGGATGATGTGTCATTCTTAGATTAGGAGTCTTAACTTTTTTTTTGACATTTTTCTTTGATTTTTTTTAATTTTCCTATTTTATTCATTTTCATTTAATTCTTTTTTTTCTTTAATTTTACTAACTATTGGGCTTAATTCAAAACATTGAATTCAATCTAATATAACTATTGGGCTTAATCAAATTTATTTACTAACTATTGGGATTAATTCAAAACATTGAATAATTATTGATTATGGCACATCACATTTAAAAAATGTTATAATGATATTGATATTATTATTACTGAGTAATTTAAAATATTCATATTTATGTATTATACTCTACATAAAAATTTTTAAAAATAATTTTCCGATATAATTATAAGATACATTTATTGTAAAGTTTTTTTTTGATTTTTATCTTAACTTTTATTAATATTTTTATATATTATATTTTAGTTTTAAAAAAATGCGCCATGGCGCGGGAATCGTACTAGTTGCCTCTAAATTGGGCCTTTTCTAAAAATTAATTTAATCTTAATTAAATAAATTAATGTTTTCAATTTTCCGATATCGTGGGGATATAAATTGACACGAGGTACTTTGTGAATTGTCCGGTACTATTCCTTCCCTTCCGCAACATTGGGTCTACCGTATCAAATCTTAATTATCTTTCTCCTTCTTAATTGGGATTCATTGATTAATTAATTGCAAATGGGTAAATAAGAAGGGTGATTTAGAAGATTTGGTATCAATCCATCTCATTAGACCAGTAATTTATTTATGTGGAACGTGGTGGTGCGGCATATACGAGTCCATAGCTTGAAAATGAAAGACCGGGAGTCACATTCATGCATATAAGTTATATACTAGCTTAGTACCCCGTACAATGCACGGATCTTTATTTAAAAATATATGTTTATATAATTTCATTTATCATTGTTGACATGAAATTTACGTTTTTTTCTGCACAGCAGAAAAACTGCTCACCAGTGAACTGGGAGGCTTTGGTTCGGGCAACTCCGAGAAGCTTTGAGAAAAATAAAAGATGTTTCTGGCAGAGGGTACTGCAGGGTTTACGCCAAAGTTTAATTCGACGGCGTCGGAACACGATGATGGTGGTGGCACAACCCGAAAATAGGCTAGTCGATCACTTTCTGTAGAAACTTCCGACGTTGTTTCGGACGTCTTTCCGGTGAGCTGCTGCGTCGGGGCTTGCACGGTGGCTTTCTGGGTGTTGGAGGAGACCTGTGGTGGTGGTCGTCAGCCTTGAATTCACCGGAATCGTGGTCGAGGACAATCGGAGCTAGTGGTGGTTTGTGATCTTCGGCAGATGTTTATGGGTTTGCAGAGACTGGTGAAGATGGATTTAGAGTGAACGTGATAGATAGGATGAAAGATTGCAATATCCTCTTCAATTTGATTTAAGCAGATCCCTTAAAGATAGTATATATCATGCAATATCCTTTTCAGGCGCAATCCTCTTCAGGGGCGCCAATGTGACCAAGCAAGATCTCTAAAAAATTAATTCGGTTATTAATTTATTTAGATAAGATCTCTAAAAAATAAATTAATTAATTCGGTTTATTTATTTATTCAGATAAGGTAGGATATGCACTAAGATATGATAGTTAACTAATTAGATAAGGAAGATAATTACTTAATAAAATTTTCTAATTAGTTAAGATTTGGTTATATCTTCTAAATTAGATATAGATAATGTAGGATCTAAATACATAATGCACTAAGATATGGGAGCGAGTTAAGTAGTTAATTATTTAATTAGATTTTCTAGAATTAGGTAAGATGTGGGCATATCCAAAAATCATGGGATTAGGAATGTAGTTATGGATTTAGCCCTATACTCCTTAAATATTATATCTTTAAACATACACTCCTTTCATATTATATGTGATTTTCCAAATTATATAATCTTTTAATATTTTGTTATGTGTCGTCCTACTTTAATTAACGTAGATTAGGTTGCTTAATTGTGTGCATTGATTTGCATCATCTCAAGTGTTAAAATAATGCTCTCTTGTATTTTCAATAAATCATCATCTCACGAAGTTAATTATTTAAAGAATTGGTTAGGATCTCAACTAAATTGGATACGCTTTAATTTAACAAATAATTAAAAGCTACGCGAGTTTAATCTTCAACTCGAAATTAAAATAAACAAATAACAATTTAATCTTAAAAAAAAAAGCTACGCCGGATTTATGAAGGAACCAAATCATCAATCATATATACAAAGATCTCAACTAAATTAGAAAAGCTTTAAAATTTAGAAGGTCGGATGAGGGATTAGTATTATTAAAAATTAACATAAATAAAGTAATCTTCAAAATAAAAACAAACCTACGCCGGATGAGGGATTTTAGGGCTGGGATCCAAATCATCAATCATAAAAACCAAGATCTCAACTAATTTAGATAATTTTCTTTTTTAATTTATTTTAATTGTTTGTTAAATTAACACTTATCTAATCGATTAAAAATATTAAAATAAATCGATTAATAAAAAATAAATAAAAAAGGGGCTACATTAAAGGAGAAGCCTCCTTTAGTATTATAAAATATAGATAGATTAATTTAATAAAACTTTTAAAATTAGGGATTGTGTAGTCCAAGAAGAATAAGGAAAATAAACACGATCAAAATAAAGCAAAAAATATGCAAGAACAATAGAACATTAAAACCTAATAATTGATTAGGAAAATAATGATGTTGTTTGACATGTCGGGGACCTTCAAGTCATTCTCACTGCTTCGTGTGAGGGCATATGAAAAAAAAAAACAATTAAGCTACAAATTAATTATAAGTTGAAATGTCATAAACACGGATGTTTCAAAATTAAGTTATGGCGACATAGGAGGTAATTCATGGTGGTCGGTTGCTCGTCCGCTCTCCTCTCCATCTTATGCTATACCAAATTCGTCGTTGAGATCCCCATCACCGACGAATCCTTCTCTTTCCTCCACATTAAACTCGGTGATTTTGTCGTCGATGACATCCTTCTTGAAGTCGTCATTGGCGTGTTGAATTATGTAAATCCTGATCATGGTCCTCTTACCTGATCAGACATGGGCAAGAACTCAAGGCATTCAAGTGACATCAAGCGGTGGTCTCTCGGGGTTGATGATCGATCATCTCGCTATACGGATGATATTGGTGGTGACGTCTCGATCCATTGTAGGGTCGACCGTCATTCTTCTAGAAATTGCCCATGTACATAAAGTAGAATCGCCACTTTGGACCATCGCCCTTGTTTAGTTGTACAATTTTGAGATTTGCATACATTATAAGCTCGTTAGTAGTGCTAATTCACGAAAATCTTAAGAAACATATCAGAAGGTATCATGACTTAATAAACTTACAATTTTTGACATGCATATGGTTTCATAGTGGTAGCCATTGGAAATACTATGTGTGGCATCCTATAGCACAAAAAATATTGTTAGAATTGAGTATGAAGTAATAGCACAAATTTGTAAGTAACAAATGTAACAAACAACAAACCGAAGCTTATACACAAATACAGTCAGAGAAAAAAAATGCAATGGGGAAGAACTATTAGCATATCAAAAAAATATTAGAAAGAATTCCTAAAATGAAAATAAAAGAGTTCGAGATAAGAATACTCAGAGAAGTGAATGAGTTGATATCTTTTATACCCACATTAATTAAATTTATTAAAAATCATTTGCAATCAACAAATTTGCATTTATCCGCTCAAGTTGTTATTAATTTTTATCCTTAAGATTGCAATCAACGTATTTTTCTGGATGTTTGTTGTTAATTGTTATCCTTACTAATTATATATATATATATATATATATATATATATATATATATATATATATATATATATATATATATATATATATATTAATTGGATTTGTAAAAGAATTAATTAATTGCTAATTTAAAATCCCTACTTTAAAGGAGAAGTCGCCACATGTCTTAGGCGACTTCTCCTTTAGTATTATAATATAGATTTGGATCTTCCAATTTCCATGTACATGTTGTTGAATTGTGATTAATCCATTGACTATATAATTTTTTTTTTTTAAATTGAGAGAGGTTTCCGGTGTAAGCATGTTTTATCGTGTATGTTTTATTAGGAGTATTCGTCTGTTTGCATATAATTATTCATCTACTGTGATGCGTAAAATCTGCACCATAATTCTTGAAGGAAATTGTGGGTTGATGAAGATCCGAATCCCATCGAAATCCTGCAATTCAAGAACAAACGAGGTCGGGGCGGGGCTTGTCTCCCCCGTCGGACCCTCCGACGCTCAAGTCAGTCCTCCCGTATTTATATTAGTCGAGTGTAAGTGAAACAGTCAATGTATTTAATTCAGGGAATTGGAATGGTTTTGATATTTAATAAAAGAAAACGTTACCGTATTGATGTCGGTCGAGACATTAAATATATGAAACGGTCGATGCATTTATGTGGGTCGTCACAGTAGAATAGACAGTAATTGATGAAAGACGGAACTGCCCCTATATCATGATTTCGGGATTTTCCCTCTTACAATTGCCCCTCGGGTTTCCTCATCATGTCTCAATAATGAGGGAAGCCCGAAAAATCGGTGAATCATTGGCCGTAATTGGCGATTTCCGGTGGCCGTAATTGGCGATTTCCGGTGGCCGTGATTGGCGATTTCCGGTGGCCGTAATTGGCGATTTCCGGTGGCCTTAATTGGCGATTTCCGGTGGCCTTAATTGGCGATTTCCGGTGGCCGTAATTGGCGATTTCCGGTGGCCGTGATTTGGCGATTTCCGGTGGCCGTAATTGGCGATTTCCGGTGGCCTTAATTGGCGATTTCCGGTGGCCTTAATTGGCGATTTCCGGTGGCCGCGATTGGCGATTTCCGGTGGCCGTGATTGGCGATTTTCAGTGGCCGTAATTGGCGATTTCCTTCTCATTTGCGCCAACTTAAAAGCACCAACCTTATACAAAAGTTAGTCATTGACGAAGAATAATACGTGTGAAACTAATTAAGCAAATATAGGAAGCATAAAACATTGTGTATTAAAAATCATATTATTAAGAGGGAGAAAAAGGGTTTTGAGCACTTTCCGATCTCGACTTGGGGTTTTAATGCTATTTGGTCTTGCCCCTTGCCATCTTCTTTTTTAATCCATCGGAAATAGGAGGCTGTCGGGACAAAAATCTGCAATTTTGAAAGTCTGTACAGCTCGTGTAATTACTTGAAAAGATTGGTCTAATTTCGAAATTTGTAAGAGTTCCGGGCCGGATGTGCAATTAACAAAATAAAAACCTGTAACAATTGAACAGAATGCAGTGCTTCGTCTTCCTCATGCGAAGCGGCGCCAGGGCTTCACATTCGTCGCTTTCCTCCGTCGATCTCCCCAACTCCTCCCCTCAAGGACTACCGCCACCACCGTCATTCCGTTTTGCGGGCGCGTCAGATTGATGATCCCAATCTCACAAAGAAATAAAACACGAAAATCAGATCCAATTAGAGCCTTCATGGATCAAAGAAAATAAATAAATAAAGTAGTAGTAGGCTCCGGCCATCGAGATTAGTAGGCGTTTTAGAGGGCTCATCCTCCACTTGAAATCTCTGTCCCTTCCTCGCGGTGGAGGTGGAGGCGGAGATTGGTTCCGGTCGTAGAGGTTGTCACCGTCGCCGCGACGGTTTGGAGGAAGATCGAAGTCGATCCTTGTCGTCCCTCCCCTCGACTCCGAATCCAACCATCGACGCAGTCTTCGCGAAAGAATTGCGAGCAGTGATTGACGAACCGACTCTGGAAATAAGCACTGGGGTTGTGGTCGCCGACTCGTCGGCGCGGTGAAAGGTGCACCGTCCCACACCGGTTAATGCAGGAGGGATCCGGCATGCCCCTGACACCGGTAAGCACATGGACAAGCACCCTGATTGTGCCCTTGACAGCCGGTGACGGTGGTAGGACATTCGATCTTGTTGATTAGGGCTCCGATCTTAGGGCTTTTTGATCGGATTCCCACAAACGGCGCCAAATGTGATGTGTAAAATCTGCACCATAATTCTTGAAGGAAATTGTGGGTTGATGAAGATCCGAATCCCATCGAAATCCTGCAATTCAAGAACAAACGGGGTCCGACGGGGGAGACAAGCCCCGCCCCGACCTCGTTTGTTCTTGAATTGCAGGATTTCGATGGGATTCGGATCTTCATCAACCCACAATTTCCTTCAAGAATTATGGTGCAGATTTTACGCATCACATCTACAATGATGTAATTATTCATTTATATAAAAGATGTTAAAATATAAATTTTATTCTAATGAATAATCGTCCAGTGCAATGAATAATTTCATTTTAATAATCATACAGTATCATCGAATGTGTAGGGCATGAGAGTTTTGAATTTGGACTAAAGCGGTGTATAGTTATTAGTTAAGTTCTCAACCACCAAGCCAAGGAAAATTAAATATACAAAGTTTTGGGTTATTTAGCTTTATAAAAAAAGGATGATCGAGTTGCAACATATACAAGCCACCTTTAGTTTTGTGTTTTGATGAGGTCACAATGCATTAACTAATACGATTTGATCACTTTACCTTTTTTAATAAAAAAAATTTAAAGAAATTAATTAGTAGAGTGTTACAAACGCGATAGTTGTCCATTAAAAAATACACTCTACAACAAGACAAATAAAAACAAAACTAAACCTAGTAAGTTGGAGGCATAGATTAAGAACAAAGTCAAGCGTCGCCATGAAGTAGCACCACTAACTAGTAATACATTAGGAATCACATGTGGACAGTGAAAATGAACCACCAAGGAAGCTCCTTCTTGAATACGGAGTCGTCCCGTACACATCTTCTTGACCCCAGTTAGTTTTGAATCCGGACATCAGAACTCTAACGAAGAACAAAATCGCTCTAACACACTAGAAGTAAGCACCCGCCCACGCAAAATTGATTTTACTCTCATCTTTTACATAATCAGGGCTCGTTTAGTTTAAATTTTGGAAAAGTAAAGAGAAATGAAATGAATGTACTCCATTTATAGTTCATAGAACTATAATGAAATATACGATCAACCAACATTTATCGAATTTGAAAAAGAATCAGAAGAAATGGTTCGATTCTCTTATTTTGATTTCTCGAAGCGAGAGATCCACGAATCGGGATCCTGATGCATATAGATACAAATGTTTCAACGGGAGCAAAAATTTTCAGGAACATTTCGTTTCTGAGCAGAAAAGCCGTTTTCAAGTTCAAGTAGTCTTCGGTCGATTACGTATTAATCAATATTGGATTGATTGGTCTAAGGTTACATTGTTAAAAAAATAGTCATTACTCGCCACCAAACTTTTAATACAAAATTTATTTTGTTCTTTATTATTTCAATCACTCATTTGTATAAGGGGTAACAATATCCTCTATACTCCTTTAATCATTACTCCTCATATGTTATTTTTGATTGAAAAAAATAACATTTTTCTCTTATCTAGATATATTTTTCTATACAAAATTTATTTTCATTCCGTTTATCTTACATACTTATACCAAAGGAGCTCTTATTTTTTTTTAATTTTTTTTAGAAAGGTTAGATTAATAGTAGAATAAGTTCGATAGAGGTAGCTAGGCCGGCAGTAAACTAAAATTAGGAGGTGCCAATTAGTAGAACTAGTTAATTCCCACTATCGCGCGCTCCTCTTTTAAACTTTTGGGCTTGTGTGATTAGTCCGTTAAAAACTCAGAAAAATATGAGATCAGATAAGTTCAACTTTCACTATTTTTTTTATAATTTTATTTTATTTTTCTAATTATATTTTTTAATACCAAAATTTAACCAAATAACTTTACATTTTACGAGAATCCAATTCCTAAAAAATAACTTTTAGGAAATTGTACTTGTACAATCAACCAAATGAGCCCTTATACTTGATCGATCGATCACAACAATTAATTAATAATGTTTGATTCTAATTAATTAGAACTAAATTTGACAAATTAACCATTATATTATGGAAAAAGATTCATATATAAATTAAGTAATTGTTAGAGACCCTCTCAAATCCTAGAGGTTAATTAGTAGCAACCTACTATTTTGTTTTTGAATAAGATGCTTAGCTAGCTAGTAGCTACGTACCCGGGGTACATTGAATATGTGGGTCGTTTTAATCTTTAAACTATAGACATTCTATAATTAGACAATAAAAAAATAAGGAAAAAATAAGTGAGGTTGAGATAAGAAAGAATAAGTATCCTATATAAAAAAGTGATAAGCTCGAATAAAATATATAAGTTGGTGAACTACTCTCTTATTACTAATTGGATGATCGTGTGTACCTATGCACACAATCCCTACTTATTAGTCTAAATGGACTTTAATTTGGTATATAATGGAGCAGTTTAGCATAATTGTGGTAATTGATGGTAAAATTTTGAATTCATGTGAAATGAACTTCAAGGGAATTGAAAAAAGTTATTTGATTAAATTTTGATGGTTAGAGAGATAAATAAAGAAATAAAAATATAGATGAAAAAGGATGAAAGTTGAAAATATCTAGTCTCCTCTTAGGTAAGTGAACTTTCTCTAACCCGGAGGAATTATAGTTCCCTAGAAGATGAATTCATGTATTTTTCTGTAAAGAAAAGTTCAACCAAATACATGAATTTATTTTACTTTTTGAATTTTTTTTTTGATTTTTTGGCTAATTAACCCAAACGAGACTCGTAATCTCGTTAAGAAAAAAAAGTGATTTGAGTTATTCCGGTCTCCATTTTACAAAATGAAAAAATTAGTAAGATATGATATTAGTAATATTTTTCAATTAAGTGAAAAAAATATAAGACAAAAAAGGAGTATAAGCATATATTTATTTATTTATTTTCTTAAAAAAGTGTATAAAAAATTAAGAATGACATATTTTGGCGAATGGTTGGAGACAATACGTTTTTTAGGTTTATTTCATTTTAAAACGTAAGATTTTTTTTTACTAAAGTTATGATTATGACCATAATTGCTCCAAAACTTATATATAGCTCAACCATATATACCATGTTCAAATTTCTTTAATTTAAATTAATATATGAAATTAGGTCTATATACAAGATTTAGGTTTCTTTTAAATTGCCTATAAATCCATTTATCCTTTCATATCTACATAGACTACATTCATGTTAAAACTAAATTTTAGTTGTATTGATTTAACACAAGCTTAAGAAATGAAGAAAAAAATTGAGAATTTAATTAAGAAATGACGTATGATTCTGAATTGACACATAGAACAATCAACATCAACAAAAGTGACATAAGTGGTGAATTGAATTCTTTATAATATATGGATGATGAATTTGTTAAGAGGTTCGGATATACATTTTGGCATATCCTTAGAGTGGTGAATTGAATTCATCCGTCTATATATAAATATTCCCTTTATGGGCTATAATAGTTAACTATTTAATTAATTTTCAAGTGTAATTCAATGTATATGCACCAAAAATATTATTTATCATACATTGCCCCTTCATCATTTCATTGTACCCAACTTGCTATACCATGGGATAATTTATAAATATACTTTTATGATAAGATGAATGAACAATCCCTTAAAATGTTCAATGTACTACTATGAGTAATATATAGGGGTGAAGTATTCAACCAACCATATAAAAATAAATTATTTAATTGACCATATATATTAACTTTTTATTCAAAAGTTCAACATATTAGGAAAATCATTGTCTCATAAATCAAGAGGTCAAGAAATGATACATGAACATACCGTTATAGAAAAAATAATTAAAATGAACAAAAGATACTGAGGCTAGAAGAGAATGCATCGAAAAATATCCAGCGAAAACACCAATATGATGAATAATAGGCTCTAGAGCTGCTTTTGAAAAATTGAGATCTTGATTTACGACGTGCTCTTCTTGATGCAGTTCTTTAAAATGATGGCCCACTCCCACATCAATGTGACGAATAGGCTCTAGAGCTGCTCTTGAGAAATCGAGATCTTGATTTACGACGTGATCAAATCCTCTTGATGCAGTTCTTTAAAATGATGGCCTACTCCCACATCAATATGACGAATAGGCTCTGGAGTTGCTCTTGAGAAATCTAGATCTTGATTTACGACGTGCTCCTCTTGATGCAGTTCTTTAAAATGATGGTCTACTCCCACATCTTCCGGGAAGTCTAGTTGACAGACTAGAACTAGATGGTTCCCCTTTGACATTCACTGGACATTGGATTGTTGGCCTCCGACGCAAAACTGTAAGTTTTCATTCACAAAGACTGAAAGACGTTTTTTTTATGGTGGTCTAGCTTGCTGGAGTTAACACCATCCAAATTCTTGTTTTATCAAATAAAATAAAAAAGATTATAGTAGAAGAAGTAACACAATAACATGGTCATGTTTATCTACTCTTTTTATTATTATTATTATTATTATTAGGAAATAATTTTGAAGTGACAAACACATTGTTAATTGTTTGATAATTGAGAACATCTAACAAAAGTGATAAATTACTTATTGTCGTCAAAATAGAGAAACGAACAAGAGCCAAAAATAACACTTGACATTGACAATGAATGACGATAGATGTCACTGGCTTGAAAAGAAAGCATTATAAAGACCCAAAAGACTCGGTTATGTATGAACTCTACTTTGGGGTATCGTTGATGGGTGTCTAACATGATAAATGTACCCATAAACACACACAAATACACATAATTCGATGGCTATTGGGCCTGGGCTTAGGTTTGGACTTGTTGGCACCGATAACAGCCCATTAAAGGGGAATTATACCTCTTACCTTCATTGGCCCATTTATTAAATCCTACGGTTTCATATATCGGAGTAATTGAATTTGATGTTGGGAATATGTTTTTGACTATGTTTGGTAACATTTTTTTTTTTGAAGCAAGATAAAGATTAGGTCGGGTCAGCCGCAGCAGAGGTCCTTCCTAGCACATCCTTCCGGACGAGAACTCACAGTTCTGGATCATCCTCACAGCTGACGTCGGCAGGGGAGACATGGGCACTACGCGCAAGGTAGTCTGCCACAGCATTTGATTCCCTGAAAATATGACGTACAACAACATGAGTAAAGGACGAAAGATCTGACAGTATATCTGCTTGTAGCATCTCAATCTGCCAGGGACACTTCCAGTCTCCTATGTACTGATGGATAGTTGACGATGATTGAGTAGCTGAAATTGATGGATTATTTGTATTAAATATATGTTAATAAGTTAATATGTTGTTTGGTAAATCTAGCTATTAGGATAACCGTTTGAAATTTGTGAATCTAAAACTAAAAACTTTTAAAAATTTGGTGGATCACTGTTGAAAAGCTCTGATTTCAAAAACTAATTAAACTAAAATTTTATATTTATTTTATTTAAAACTATATAATATCAAAATCTAAAAAAACTAATTAACTTGCCAAATATAGCCATTCGGGACAGATTTATGTAGTTTACCCTAAGATTTAATAAGTTTAGAAGCTTTTTTTTTTCCCCTTTAGAAGCATTTTTTCCCTGGAAGAAACGAGGACAGAGTTGAAGAACATTCATAGTAGTTGAGCCATAAAAATTCATTTTTATTTATGAGTAATGATGCATTATCAAAATTATCAAATAGTAAATGACGATCATCAAAGACATGTACGAAGGTGCCATGACTAGTGTGTTCACCTCTGTAGGGGATACCGAGTACTTTCCGGTGAGGGTTGGGCTTCACCAGGGTTCGGCCCTTAGCCCTTTCCTTTTCACTTTGATTATGGACGTGGTGGCGGACCCTATTCAGGATGATGTCCCGTGGTGTATGCTTTTTGCGGACGATATTGTGTTAGCAGATGAGACGAGAGAAGGGGTAAGTATTAAGCTAGAACGGTGGAGAGAGACGTTGGAAGGCAGGGGCTTCAAGCTGAGTAGAACTAAGACGGAATATTTGGAATTCAGGCTGGGAGGAGAGAGTGAAGTTGTCCAGGAAGTGATGCTTGAGAAGATGTGGTGCCGAAAAAAGACAGTTTCAAATACTTAGGATCAGTGATGCAGAGTGACGGAGGGGTGGACAAGGACATCGGACATCGGATTCAAGTAGGGTGGCAAAAGTGGAGGGCTGCGTCAGGGGTCCTTTGCGATAGGAAAGTGCCCCCAAAACTCAAAGGAAAATTTTACAGAGTGGTGGTCAGACCTGCAATCCTATACGGAGCTGAGTGTTGGGCGACAACGAAAGCGCAAGAACAGAGACTAATGGTGGCAGAGATGAGGATGCTCAGATGGATGAATGGTTATACTAGACTTGACAGGATCAGAAATGAGTTTATCCGCGAAAAGGTAGGGGTAAGCAGTATTCGAGACAAGCTTCGGGAGACAAGGCTTCGTTGGTTTGGACATGTGCAGAGGAGAGACGTGAGTGCGCCAGTTCGGAGGTGTGATAATTTGGATATTGACAGAGTGAGGCGGTGCAGGGGAAGACCAAAGAAGAATTGGAGAGAGGTTATCAGACAAGATTTAACCCTTTTAAATCTTAACGAGAGTATGATTAGGGATAGGTCGCAGTGGAGGAACAACATCCAGGTGAGAGAGGGTTGAGCTGTGTCTTAGCAGAGTGGCAAAATCCGTTTCCTTTCACCACCCCTTTTTCCCTTTTCCTATATCCTGCCTTCCTACTGTCCTCTATTTCTGTTTTGTACTTCTCTCTTTAGTTGTTATATGAGTTTTCGCAGGTGCTTGGGCCAATAGGAAACACTCTCTCGACTTGGTCGGGGAAAGAGTGCGTACATCTTGCCCCCCAGACCCTGCCTAGACGAGATTAACTGGAAATGTTGTTGTTGTTGTAAATGACAAGTCAACGACAATAATCAGACTATAGTATGGTTTGGGGGTGCCTTTTTAATTATATACGGAGTATTACGTAGTATATGTTTAATTAAATTGTGCCTAAAATGAAGTATTGGGGAAAGAAAATGACCTTTCATCACTTCAAGAGCCCCCTTAGAGATCCCAATTGTGGCATCCGTACGTTGACCTACCTATACAAACTTGGAGTACTCCACATTAAAACTAATTGCGTTGAAAGAGCAGTTTTAAGACTATTAATTGTATTTTTATTCTCTTACCTAATTCAAACCATTAGCTATACTCCGTATTAATTAAATACAGTAAATACTTATATATAGTTTTCCGGAATAAGTTTGCACAAACGAGTACAACCGGCCACATTCTTCCTTTCGGTATTAGGCAGCTTATAATTGACAACAAACTAATGGACAAATTAATTATTATGTTACTATATATATATATATATATATATATATATATATATATATATATATATATATATATATATATATATATATATATATATATATAGATATAGATAGATAGAGAGAGAGATAATGGATCTTTTGTAAACACTCCTTAAAATGTAAAATGTGAACAATACCTAGCCCTTAATTAATGATGGAGAATCAATGGTTTGGATTTAACTATAAATAAAAGTAATTAATTAATTAAAAACCAAAATTGCGGTAAAAACCTGTGAGGACCGGTTTTTTAGTCCGGTTCACTTGCTTTATAGCCCGGTTATGAATAGAACCGATCTACAAAGTCATAAATTTTAGCCCGATTCTGAATAAAACCGAGCTATAAAGTCACTTTTAATTCCATGTGTAATAAGATTAACATATATCCCATATAGGATTTAGTGTATTTACTGAGTTAGACTATTTGTTGCACTATTGGTTTTCGATCATGAAAACGTTAGAGCGTCCACACCGGGGATCAAAACTACCCCATTTGCTCTAGCATTTGGTGGGATCCGTTCATTTGCTAAAACAAAACTATTTTGGAGCTCACACCGGTTATGAGGTACTTGAACAATCAACCATTTGCATTTGCTCCACCAATCACTTGAATAAAGTTTGTTTCAATGTTTAATTGAGCAATTGGTATACTTGTCCTTGCTTTTTTTTTTCACTTATAAAAATAGTTTAAAAAATATCTTCTGGATTAGCTCATAGTTTGCTTAAGTAATGAATGTGTAAAAAATTGATTTGCTCGAGTAAAATTTATTCTCAGATCCACCATTCTCAATTTATGGGTGTAGATGCTCTTAGAAGGTCCAGAAAGAGTTAGATATACAATCATTGCGAGTTTCAAGGGACAATTTACACTAGTAGAAAAATGGCCTTATAACCGAGGCATTTTCAATAATATAGCGGATGGACATTTTAATCCATTCTTTTCATCAACATATCCAATGATTATGGTACATACTTTTACACTGGGTCTTTATTATTATTATTTTATTAGGTAAAAATTCGAGACTAGACATACCTGGACCTCGATGACCGACAAGTCGACAGACGGAAATCCGTCAAAAACAAATAAAAAATATAAAAAAGGTGCAACATATGTAAAGGCAAACGCACTCTACAAAGCGAAACAAATACATTGGGTCTTTATGGCTTTATGTATATGTTAAAGTTGATATAAGTTTTTCCATATTTGGCTATTTAGCATGAAAACCTAGTTTGATTTAGTTAATTAGTGTATATATATTGTTTTTTTTTGCAATAATATAAAAACTTGAAATAAAATAATGGGTTGGATGATTGGTTGGCTTGCATGCGTGAGTGCCCATCCTGCCAGGTCAACTCCAACTAATTCAATGTATTGGTGCTGAAATCCATCGATGGCTCTTCTAAACCTAAAAATCAATATTTTAAAATATGCTTTTAAAAAAAAATTCAAGTAAAATGAGACAAAACCATATACTCCGTATTTAATTAATGTAATTAGTTATATATTGGGAATAATTTTTTAGTTTCATTTTTTTGACTTGAATTGAGCTGTCAAAATTAATGGTGTTCCATAGTATATACATTATGCCCATATTGTGATTGCTGCAACTGTATCATCAGCATTAATTCCGTTTATCTATATAATGGCCGGCAAGGAAAATTGATTAAATTAATAACATTATGGAGGGAATAGTTAATTCCTAAATGTCAAAATAATCAAAATTTAACATGAAAATTGATTATTATAAGTGAATTAATTCCTACAAATAGTAGCATATAATGATACATTTCGCCTACCAAAAAAGGTCTCACATAATCATCACAATCATAAGAGGGGGGAAAAGAGGAAAAATGCATCAACCTTTCAACCATAAAGACCCAGAAAAGAAGGAAAATTATTAATTTATGAAAGAAAAAATCATTATTTTTTTTTAAATATTTAGGGAAGAGATTGATTGAAATAAAATTTTTATGTTTTAAAGGAACAAATATTGTTACAGATAAGATTGCTCATCTTAAATACATGATCTCTGCCGTCGGATATTTTAAGAAAGACATAAAACTTAAGGTTGTCATCCACAAGAATAATCTAAGATGGAGCACTACTCGGTTGTAGTAGTTTTATGTTCTAATTATTTTCCTAACATCCTAAAAACATATGGAATTGAAAAATAACTATATAGTGGAATTCAAAAACTCTTAACCAATCAATCCAAATTGAATGGTTGATATTTAAATATTTTAAAAATTTTATTTAGGGTTTATAAATTTTTGAATTTTCGGCGAAAAGGACACCAATATATTAGTGATTAATGTGTAAAAAATGACACTAGTTTAGTTGATACTGCATTATATTTCTCATCCATGACAACAATTTTTCATGAATAAGTGTGATAATTAAAACTCTCTTTTCTTAATGAAAAAATCATTGAGATTTGGATGATTTATTCCACACTCAATTATATACTTATATCCAAGAAAGCTTTAAACAATAAAACATGTGCTATAAAAACAAAACACATAACCTCATGATCAAAGGTACTTTCTTTTTATGTTTCACAAATTTTTTGTGCATGGCATAACTACATGAGCATTTAAATTAAAATTTAAAATGAGGCATAGCATATGAGGATGGATCCAATGTGAATATTTTCTAATGTTGCTATTCGTCATATTTTCAGGGAATCGAATGTTGTGGCTGACAGGAATGCGCGTCTAGCTGACTCATAGCTCCCCTGCTGATGATAGTTTCGCTGCTGATCCAGAATTCTGTGTTCTCGTCCATTCGGACGCGTTAGGAAAGAAACCCGGTTGGCGACGGCTTTCCTAATCCTTATCCTGCTTCCAAAAAAAAGTGAATATTTCCTACTATATGAATTGTGACCATACTAATATTCATAGATAACACCATAATTATTAGTTTGACGTAATATAATTATTTATGTGTTAACAGTCTTTTCATATGAAAATTATTCACCTAGTGTAACAGAATATAATATTCGTATATAGCTCATGATTATTCTTACTAATTAGTAACTTTCATAATTCAATACCTATACTTTAGATCACTATTCATCACTTCTATATTGCTCAACATTCGAAAAATTTCTGAATCCGCCACTTATTACACTGCCATTACCATTCCACCAGCTAAACACATCATCTCAGTTCATGTCATTATCTTCCCAACACTCAAACTTTGTGGTGCCTATCTAATTAAACAATTTCAATGTAAAGTATGTAGAGATTTTTTGGAGCATGACAACTGTAGCTTAAAAAAAAAAGTCAAAGCTTTCAAGATTGATTCTTTTTTCTTTTTCTTGTTCTTTCTTTCTTTCTTTTTTACAAATGAGTTGAAGAGATATATTGAACCTCTGTAACAGTGTTACTCTGTTTCCAGTTCACCAACACGAAAATGGCGTTTCCTCATCGTCTTCATCCTCTTCCTCGCCATTGCTTTTTTTTATTGAATTAGAAACTTCATCTGCTCCTCATGTGCCGCTGTCAGCTTGCTACGAGACAACTACAAGCACACCCTTCCTCTTATTAGTAATTAAATTTGCCCCCTTTTTTTTAATCGCAGACTCTAATTGGCTAATTTAATCCACCCCTGTGTACTAATTTTCAAATTAAAGCGAATTCTCTGAGTTCTGATTGGCGTGTTACCTCAAAGATTCATTCTTTAATGCCCGATTGATTGACCACAGTTTGCAGGTGCCCACAAACTTCACCTCCTCCAATCGCCATTTGAAAACACACCACCGTTTGACGTCTCTGTCTCCTCTTTTTCTCGATTTTATATCTCTGCTTGCTATCATTGTTGTTCAACGACTTCCCTCTCCTTATCACTTCTCTCTGTCTCTCTCCCTCTCTATCACTTTGATGTTTGGGTCTGATTTTTGATTTGATTCAAGCTAGATCGTTTCACAGTATCTGATACTCTGTTTCCCCCATCTTTTTGGCTGATTTGGAATCTTAGGGTTTTGGATTTTTCCACTTCCCTTGAGTGTTTTGAGTCAATTTCTCGGATCTGATCTGATCAGTCAGTGGAATCTCCGCTTTTCCTTACATTGTAGTGTGTTGACACCTTCTCGAGATTCCTTATCGGATGCCTTTATGTCGATGAAAAGGTTTGAGAAAGTCTCTGGTGGATAAATCAAATGAACTGTTGAGCTTCATTGGAGCTTGAATTCACTTTGTCAGCAACACGACGCCCACCAACTGTTCGACGAAATGAGTAGGAGACCCAGAGTTCCAGCTCAAGCCTCCTACAATTGCAGCTCAAATGGGTGGTTGTTGGGTGAAATCAAGGGCCCCAAATGGACCCAGGCGGAGAACAAGATGTTCGAGAATGCTCTAGCATTGCACGTCGACGACACGCCTGACCGATGGATGAAGGTGGCGGCCATGATCCCGGGGAAGTCGGTCCGAGATGTGATGGAACACTACAGGGAGTTGGAGGAGGACATCAGTGATATAGAGGCTGGGCTGATCCCCATTCCTGGGTATACCAGCAGTGCTTTCACCTTAGAGTGGGCTGAGGACAATCAATTCGGGTTCGATGATCACAGCGAGTTTTACACTCCTGGGGCCGGTGCAAAGAGGAGTTCATCAGCGCGGACTCTGGACCAGGACCGCAAAAAGGGCGTCCCTTGGACCGAAGAAGAGCACAGGTGACATCAAGATTCATTGAAATTTGAAGTTAATGTTGTGTATGAATCAGTTGCTGACATGTTTGATTTGCAGGCTGTTTCTCTTAGGCCTTAAAAAGTATGGCAAGGGAGACTGGAGGAACATCTCACACTACTTCGTGATAACGAGGACACCGACACAGGTTGCGAGCCATGCTCAGAAGTTCTTCCTTAGGCAATCTGCAGGGCCTAAAGATAAGAGGAGATCCAGCATCCATGACATCACCACAGTGAGCTCCTCCGACGATAGAGACCCTTCCACGAGCAGCAGTACGTCTCAGTCACCTGATCACCATGCATCCGAAATGCAACTGCCTATACAGCCTGATATCTTTGCCATGGCAAATGGCCCATTTGGAGACATGATTTTCCACCAATCAAATGAGATCAATTCGTCGTTTGAACCTCCTTGTCATATGTTCTCATCCGGGCTTTCGCTGCAAGATCAAAGTATGCATAGGGGCGGAGTTGGAGGATCGCAGTTTGAACCATACAATGCAGTGTTTCAGATGCAATCCAGGAAAAACAAGTACTGACAGCTTATCAAGTTTCTTCTTGAGAGCCTCTTAGTTGCCATGGCTTAGTTATATTTTAAGGCGAGTATGTCGTATACTTTTGGAAGACACATTGCTATGAATCGCTCGTTCGTTCAATGCAGTAAATGGTGAAATACAAATGCCTCTTCTCCTTTTGTTGGCTTGTCGAATTCGCTCTTTTGTATGTTTTGTGTTTTAGCAGAGATTGATTTAGTCTTTCAGGTATGAATCTGATCTTGTAAGTTGATTTATCTCCCTGTAATTTATCAAGTTATGCATAAATGTCTCTACTGAAAAGAGTGAGTGTTAGTTCTTTGTTTGACACAATGTGTTGATTGCAGTATGATTCGCAATGTGGTTTCGGTTTCCTACACTTATTCGGATTCACATTTCGTTTTTTCGATCATTCCGTTTTCGAGTAACCTAACCCTAGATTCATGCATTGCTATCTTATGCATTGATACTCTCAATAGGGCTTTGCTTTAGATTCTAAGAGTTGTTGGCCATGGTTGAAGATGACTGTACTTTAAATCTATTCCTTTGTTTACACACTTCCACTTCCAGTTTTGTGGAAGTGGGATTCATTTGACTACCATGATAATGATACAATTAAATTAATTAATTAATTATGCTACCATCTTTTTAGTAGCTAGTTAATTACTCCGAGACTTTATTTTGTTGAGGTTCTTGTTAGTGACAAGTCAAATCAACTTTTTTACTCAATTAAAAGATTGAAACAAAAATCCCACAAGACAATGGAGTAATTAAATTCCTATTTTATTTGTAATACAATTATAAATTTAATTAATAAGTTTATAATGTAATTATAAACTTTATGCAATCGATACCCGTTGATTCTGTTTAGAGTTCAAATTGAGGTGCCCGTTAGTGATCCCCAGAGTTCTCTGTGAGCGTCTTCCGTTTAGCTTATCGGTTCGTTGGTTCTACTAACTTGTAGTACAGTGTATGTTAACATCTACTTTACTTCTGCATTTTTCTTTCTATCATTTGTTTCTTGTTATTTCTATTCAGTCATTTACTTATGTTATTTAGTTCTGGTTGTAAATGATGGTTGGTCCATCTCCCGACTTGTTCGGACTCTCGATTCTCTAAGCTTGTCTAGAGAATTGAATTTCTTTCCTTATATAAAAATTTTTTTTATAATTGATACAATTTATAAGATATTTAATTTTTATTTAAAATTTACATGATTTTAAATATATTTTCAGTTATATTAACCCACCATAAGATATTTCTACAACAAGATTCTCTTAAGCCTTTGCTTGTGAGCAAGGCTACCATTCCCACTAACAACATAACTTTATTTTATTTAATACTTTTGACCGAATTTCTATGAATATTTTTCATTATCTTGCAACTTTAGAACACAATTAATTAATCATTTATGCTGGCGAATAGTTTGGGTGGTTATTGAAAACCATGATTAGTGCTTTCAACATTGCTGGACCATCAAGATGTATGTTTTCTATATACTATTTTGCAGTCTATATAGGTACTTTCTCGTGTTATAGTTTATAACACGACGACGAAATCCTAACACTTTTGTTGTAATTCTCGATGACAGACGAGGTTTCGAACCGTTTAAGTTATTTTAGGATTCTATAAATTAACCATTGTCTCTTTATATTTTTTTCATATTTTCCAATGTTCTAAGGACCAATGGAAAAACAACCACACATCTAGGGTGTTGTCTTTATATATATATTTTATTTTTATTTTAATAAATTAGGTTTAGGGTTTGGTCCACAACCCAAGCACTAATTGGATAAAAATAATGCAACCAATGAGGTCTTGAAGTTGGAACTATGAATATTCCATTTGGCCTTTTGATACCCTCTTTCCTTAGTGTGATTTATAAATGGATAGATGTACTTGATACTCCCCATTTTCCTCGATCTAGTAAAGCATGAAGAGCTAACCATCCTCGGATGACTGACACTTTGCAAAGATCACCATACATTTGTGGTCCGAGGTCTATCTTAAAAAAAGACATGAGATTCGAGGTTATCTAGTATTTATCGATTATGTCTACGGTTCAAATACTAGCTTGCGAAAGTAATGTTAATATGTTTTGAATCTGCTGCTGATTGGTAAACATCAGGGGTCCTAGAAGGCTCTGTCTCCTGACAGGGAGTTCGGATGACAGCGTCTCATGACTATGATTTTGTTGACCGATCAGTGAATCGATGGTCTCCTAAGATTTAAAAATAAAAATGATAACCTAAAGGTACTTGAAGTTTGGACCTCGATCGTTTTTTTTTTAGAAGAGAATCTGAATGGTTTGAAAAATATATTTGAAGTCCATCTGATAACATCTTTATGGATGAAGTTATGAGTCTATCTCGATTTAACGATTTCACTAGCAATAAAATTCTCCTCTCTAAAGACATAGATAGACGCCTTGAACAAAAAGTGATTAAAAAAAAGATAGTCGCCTCAAATTCAGTT
This sequence comes from Persicaria maculosa, assembly GCA_963922045.1. Taxonomy (NCBI): domain Eukaryota; kingdom Viridiplantae; phylum Streptophyta; class Magnoliopsida; order Caryophyllales; family Polygonaceae; genus Persicaria; species Persicaria maculosa. The sequence continues at coordinate 1,577,272 of OY998252.1, forward strand.
TTGCGAAAACCTAGGAATTTGGATCGACCTCATTCATTCATCTTGATTCCAATTTGTGCATCTTTGTACTAATTAAGAAAAATAAAATAAAATATTAATTACGATACTAGTGGTGGTTGATATAGGTTTTGACTAAACTTATACTTGATAAAATGGTAAATGTGAGTGTGGTTTGTTGTGGACCCAAAGAGATCCACGATAAATCCTGTTGGGGACTGTTGATACATGTTAATACAATCATGGAGTGACCAAAAGAATGGGGAATAAAAAGGTGTGAATGGGTAAAAACATTTAATATGTCACTCTTAATCATGATTTGAACACTAATTTATTGCCTTGTTGAGTGCTCAAAATTTGTTTTAACCTTAAGTTGTTGAGGGGTTACATCAACTAAAAATTATAGATTATAAAAAGAAAGGTATACACAACAACTTCAAAAGCAATCTGTATAATAAATGTAGATGACTTCGTCAAACCGTCGGAGGATTGTAGTATATATAGGAGGTATAATTAGGAATAGCCACGCTTAGATCATTGATGCAAATTTTAAAGGGTTTGGTTCTACAAACAGAAGCTCAAATTGTATGTATTGGAATAAAGCTGATAATTGAAAGAGGAAGCAGGAATATCATAGCAGAAGGAGACAGTCGATTCTGGAGTAATAACAATATTAAAGATAAGGTGAAAGTGTCTTGAAAAATACTTAAAGCGATTGAGGAAATAAACCATCTGAAGAGACATTTCAACAACATCACCCTTAGACACTGTTTCTGATAATCAAATTATTTCTAAGTCTAGTAATACTTGTAACATGCATACCCTCACTTTAAACAAGAGCTTTATAACATCATCTAGAGGGATGATTAAGATTGATCTCTGGTTGCCAAAGAGTTCCTAATTTATTTTCCTACAGTTAAAAAAAAATTGATCAATTTCTTTTTATTGATAATTAATTTTAAGATAGAATAGTATTGGACTTATACTGGACTAAATGGTGTAGATGGGCTAACACACGATTGGGTTTAGATGGATCAAAATATAAGTTCACCCTATCTCGTTTTGTCCTAATAAATGCAAAATAATAATGTGATTTTTTTAGACTTACCAATTAGATAAACAAAATTTTAAAAGATCATTTGTTAGTACAATCCACTGCAGATCAAGAATACTACATATTACTATACTATTATTAATCAAATTTATTCTTTAAAAATAATCTATTTCAAATCGAATGGAGTAAAAAAAATACTTTAAATCCATTAATAGTTACAAAAAATGGATTCTTAACTTTTATTTATATATATATGCTCATATTAGAAAAGTTGATGATAAATAAACATAGACAAAAAAATCCCTGTTGACACCATATATGGTCCAATCTGCAGATTAGGCAAAGTCTGATACTACTTCTGTTTCTTTAGCGGGTTATTCGGTTTCTAGTGAGTAGTTATTTAGTTACAATATAGGTGATTACTCAGTCGAATTACATTATTCATCATCATTATAGTGCATTAGTGTTTTTTTCGTAACATTACCCACTATAACTAAATAATTAACAACTCAGTTAATGCAATCGAACAACAACCCATTGCAACCGAATAACTCGCAAAATAACTAAATAAGTATGACATTTGAAAGAGTTTACTATAGAGGATTACAGATCCTCAAACGAGCTCGAAAGTGAGCACAAATCTCAGATCTGAGAAAATGCTCTTGAGAGCTTTTGGGAAGGAAGCAACAGCTTCAACTGAAATTGGAATGTATGAGAGTTTGTTACAGCAAAAACTAACTATAAAATGTACATCTAACAGGCTTAAATACTTGCCCCTTTATTCGATGGATGTTAGCCGAGAGTGTACAAAACGCACCGTTTTGCTTCTCTCCAGGTGTTGTTGCTAAAGCAACAACTTATTGAGCTTGCTAACTCAGCTCAAGAGCACTAGCTCTACATCCCCCCCTCAAGCTTAGCCATGGGTGAAGGGACCAGGCCAAGCTTGGAAGCCAGAAAGTGGTGTTGCTGGGCACCAAGTGGCTTTGTGAGAATGTCGGCAAGCTGGGATGAGGATGACACATGAACGGTAGAGAGAAACCCCTGTTGCACCATTTCTCGGACAAAATGACCATCAATGCGTATGTGTTTAGTGCGCTCGTGGAAAACAGGGTTTGCAGCTAGTTGGATGGCAGAGCGATTGTCGCAATGTAAGGAGATGGGGCGATGAACAGAAACACCCAAATCGGTTAGAATGCTGTCAATCCATACCAATTCACTTGCAGCAGACGACATGGCTCGATATTCGCTTTCAGTGGATGATTTGGAGACCGTCCGTTGCTTCTTAGTTTTCCAAGAAACCAGGGAAAAGCCAATGAACATACAAAAACCAGTGATGGATCTTCCAGTGAAGACGCAATTGCCCCAGTCAGCGTCACTGAAAGCCCGAAGACTGAGGCCTGATTTTGCACTGAAAAATAAGGCATGATGAAAAGTACCTCGCAAGTACCTGAGGAGATGGACATTGGCATGCCAATGAGGTAAGCGAGGGGATTGAAGGAATTGGCTCAACTGTTGCACGGAGAATGCAATGTCTGGACGAGTTAGTGTAAGGTATAACAGGCGACCAACTAGTCGTCGATATCTGTCAGGGTGAGGAAGGATGTCACCAACATCAGGTGATAAATGGAGACCCTTTTGCATAGGAAAAGCAACAGGTGAGCAATTCATCATATCAGCATCATGGAGGATGTCCAATACGAACTTTCTTTGATTGAGAAAGAGACCAGTAGGGGTGCGAGCTATCTCCATTCCAAGGAAATAGCGAGCCAAACCCAGATCTTTGATGGTGAAGGCACTGTCCAGAGATGCTTTGAGAGTGTTGATTTCAGAAGGGCAATCACCTGTGATGAGCATATCATCAACGTAGACTAAAACAACAGTTATGTGCCCATTGATGCGCTTGGTGAAGAGGGAATGATCATAAGCAGATTTCTGATAGCCCATATCAACTAGCAATTGGCTAAGTTTAACATTCCATTGGCGACTTGCTTGTTTTAGGCCATAGAGGGACTTAACCAAGCGACATACCTGACCAGGCTTGACATCAATTCCAGGAGGAGGTTTCATATAAACCTCTTCATCAAGACTGCCATGGAGAAATGCATTATTGATGTCAAGTTGGTGCAGTGGCCAACCATTGAAGGCAGCAATGGCTAACAAAATTCGAACAGTAGCAAACTTGGCCACCGGGGAAAAGGTGTGCTTGTAGTCTTTATCCTTAATTTGATTGAATCCTTTTGCCACCAAACGGGCCTTGTACCTATCCACAGTGCCATCAGCTTTGTATTTGATACGAAAAATCCATTTGCAGCCTATGGCTTTGTGACCCTCAGGCAGATCTGTAAGAAACCAGGTGTTGTTGTTGGCCAAGGCCTGCAGTTCCTGATCCATTGCAGCCACCCAGTTGGAGTCCTTGACTGCCTGAGAGTAAGAGCTGGGCTCAAATGTAGCAATGGTGTTAAACAATGAGGCCACATACTCAAAAGAAAGATGAGATAGATCCTCTGAAGCTAGAATGGAAAAGGCCTGTGATTGAGAGGAAGTTGCAGGTAAGTTGCAGACATAATCTTGAAGATGTGAAGGCCTGTGCTTAGGCCTGGTAGAATGGCGAGGAGCATCCATGTGAATAGGAGCAGGGACAGGCAAGGGAGCAGGAGTAGTGTCCTGAACAAGAGGTGGAGACACATGTGAGGAATCTCTGCTCTCAGAGGCTGAGGAATCAGATATGTGAGATGGCAAGGAAGGTGAGGTAGGAGGGTGAGTGGGCATGCTTGTGGCAGAACTTTGAGGTTGAGTGGGAAGATTTGAGATGTCGATGAAGTCAATCCTAGGAGAGACACGAGGAAGCTCAGGCTCAGGTATAGCAGTGGAAGAATGGGGATGATCTTGAAAGGGAAAAATGTGTTCCTGAAACACAACATCTCTGCTGGAGAAAATGGAATGGTTATCAAGATCATAGAGACAGTAGGCCTTCTGTCCTTGAGCATAACTCAACAAGATGCAGCGTCTAGCAGCATGCATAAATTTGTCTCTGTGGTTCTTGGGAGACAAGGCATAGCAGAGGCAATCAATAACCCGGAGCTCATCATAGGAAGGAGGTGATCCATGAAGAATTTCATAAGGAGTCTTCCAATGAAGAACTGAAGAGGGTAACTTGTTAATGATGTGTGTGGCAGACAGGATGCAGTGACCCCAGAATTTCTTAGGGAGATGAGCATGAATTCGAATGGCACGAGCAGTCTCCACAAGATGCCTGTGTTTGCGCTATACTCGGCCATTTTGCTGGGGAACACCAGCAACTGATCTTTGATGGACAACACCATGATCAGAGAAGAACTCTCGGCATTTAGAGTTCATGAATTCAGTGCCATTGTCTGATATAAAGACCTGGACCTTGGCATTGAATTGTGTACTAACATAAGCAAAGAAATGCTTGATCAAACTGAATGTTTGGGACTTGTGTTGAAGCAGAAAAGTCCATGTAGCCCGAGAGCAATCATCAACCAATGTGAGAAAATACTTAGCTCCACACACTGATGTCACCTTATAGGGACCCCATAAATCAGCATGAACCAAATCAAACAGATGCAAAGCATGTGATTCACTGATGGGAAAAACCAGTTGATGCAGTTTAGACATAGAACAAGTATCACAGTAGTACTGAGCAAGATGAGTGCACTTGCAGTGTTTCAAATGCCTCATTTTAGACAAAGAAGTGTGACCAAGACGAGCATGAAAAAGATGAAGGTCAGTTTGTGCATTCACAGATGCATTATTACTCACAACATGTGAAGGGGTAACAGAAGAAGAGCTTAGAAAACCTTGACGATTCACATCAACATTCCCAGCTTGCAGCTTGTACAGACCTCCCACTTGATGTCCCACAGCAACCAGGCATCTAGTTGTAGGGTCCTGAATAGTACAGAACAGCTCAGTAAAATGAACAAAGAATTTCTTATCTCGTAGCAACCTGGAAACTGAAATCAAGTTGTACTTAAACTCAGGAATGAGCAGTACATCCTTGATGATCAGATCAGTGTCCAGATTCACAGTTCCATATTGCAGTACCCTCTGAATTGAGCCATTGGGCAGACCAACAAACACAGGCCTGTGCATATCCCTTAGCTCAGAAAAAATAGAAGGATTGAAAGCAATGTGGTCTGTCGCCCCTGAATCAATGATCCAGAGTTTATTAGAAACATTATCGATGGAAATACTACCTGCAAAGTTTATGAAACTCTGATGAGAGTTCTGATCGTAGGCAGCATCAGTGGCAGGAGCTTTCCCTTTCTTCATCATCTTGACCACTTCATTGAATATGGCGTTAACCATGACTGGATCTGGAGCAGATGATGAGGGACCACCTTTGTGATTTTCAGAAAAGCCAGATCTCTTGGAGCTAGAGTCATCAATAGGACTGTCATCAATGACCATATCCTCCACATTAGATGCAAACTTCGAAGAGCTATTGCCCCGTGGACCTTCATACCAGTCAGGATATCCGATCAATTTAAAACATGATTCCTTGAGATGTCCTTTCTCATGGCAGTAGCGACAAACTCTGTCAGATTTTCCTTTCTTGAAATCCTTTTTGCTAGTAAAGTTCCCAGGTCCAGATCCACCAGGTGCAGATCCAGATTGTGGCTTACCACCTCTAGCAACAGACATGATGCTACCATCAGCAACGCTAGATCCAGCAGTAATCTCTCTCTGCCTTTCGATTTGCAAGACAGTGTGAAAAGCCTTGTTGACGGAAGGCAATTCATCACCAGACAACATATTGCTGCGAATGTTGTCATAGGCCTCATTAAGTCCCATAAGGAACTGCATGAGACGAAGCTTAGCATCTCTATCAACAATCTTCTTGAGAAGAGAACAACTGCAGTGCTTAAGACCACCACATGAACAGGTAGGGATCGCATCAATCATCTGGAGTTCGTCCCCTAGTTTCTTCAGCTTGCCATAGTAGACAACAACTGATTGGTTTTCCTGCTTCACAGTGCACATTTCTTTGTGCAATTGAAATATAAGCGGAAAATTGGACTCAGCAAACCTTTCAACCAACTCAGTCCATAATTCCTTCGCGGATTCAACATAAACGAAGAGTTCAGCAATTTCATTTGTCATGGAGTTGAGAATCCAACTCATGACCATATAGTCACACCTCATCCACTTAGCAAGTTCCTCTTCATCATCATCGAGAGGACGAACGCAAGCACCAGTTATGAATCCTAGTTTGATTTTCGCACCTAAAGCCATTTTGATACTGCGACTCCAGCTAGAGAAGTTCTTTCCATTGAATAAAGCACCGACTAGTTTCATACCTGGATGATCGGAATTAGAGAGGTACATCGGATTGATGTGAGCGTTGTTGGCGACGCCAGAACTTTCACCGACTTGCTCAAGCGAAACATTGACTTGATCTTGTGGATTAGCCATCGAACAAATCTTAGGAAGAGAACAACAATTGCTCTGATACCATATAGAGGATTACAGATCCTCAAACGAGCTCGAAAGTGAGCACATATCTCAGATCTGAGAAAACGCTCTTGAGAGCTTTTGGGAAGGAAGCAACAGCTTCAACTGAAATTGGAATGTATGAGAGTTTGTTAAAGCAAAAACTAACTACAAAATGTACATCTAACAGGCTTAAATATTTGCCCCTTTATTCGATGGATGTTAGCCGAGAGTGTACAAAACGCACCGTTTTGCTTCTCTCCAGGTGTTGTTGCTAAAGCAACAACTTATTGAGCTTGCTAACTCAGCTCAAGAGCACTAGCTCTACATTTACCTTGTTTGCAGGTTGCATCACATAAGGTGCGTGTCTACGGGGTGGATTCGGTGTAAACTGTGAACAATATGATTATTCATACAATACAATAAAATTATTTTTAACATTATGTAATTATTTGTTTGCATTAATGATCTTTTCATATGAAAATTATTCATGTGTAGCAACATGATTATAATTATAAGTTAGATATTTTTTTTTTTATGATGTTACATACTTACATATAAATAATTTTGTTGTTTGAATTTTTCTTTAAATTTCAACCATTTTCTTAATCCAACGCCCCAAATTTATTCACGCTTTACACTGTATCTCTATGTGTCTAGTGTCTGCATGGAATTCTTATCCATAAATATTGAAATCTTATCAAATCTTTTATTTTTTTTAAAGAAATCTCAATTAATTGATTTTTATAAATATAACACTTGATATGTTTGATCTTTTTGGGATAGATTTTTTAAAATATTCAAAATAATGATTTTTTTAGATTTCTTGAACTAATTATGGAGGATTAGTTTAGAAGATTTTGAAAGTGATATTGGAAAGTGCTATTCTCCCATGCCTCTTAGATCATGAATTAATCACAAATCAACTACTTACTAGGGCTCGTTCTTTTATTGCCTTATTGTTGCGAAGTAGGAGGAGAGACCATCTCACTGGTTCTAAGGGTACGTAGATTCTGAACTTGATTTTGATTTCAATAAATCATGCAATCTTTTGACTAACTCATATGTTTTATCTTTGTGTGAGTTTCTGTTGGTGCCCTTCTTTTCTTTTCATCTTTTTATGTTGTTCTACTTACGTTAAAACTTTCGAATACATTATCGGTTGAGATATATGGATGCACACACCTCGACTTCCAGATCCTGCTCTGACGGGATATGTTAGGTTAATGTTATTGTTGACAGAGAAAACTCATATTGATATTTTTTTATTTATAAAAGGCGATAATTTAGGTTGTTATCACGTCAGTCTTGAGATACTTGTGAATCCCACCTCGGAAGTAGGAGGATTATGAAACTAACATATAAAATGTCAATTGGTTTTGGGATGATGTATAGTCTAGCTTATATGTTGGGTTTTTTGGTCGGGTCCAACAATACTTTCCCCCAACAAACCGGTATCAGAGCTAGGTTCGGGGGTGTCGGTTGCACCGAAGATTGAGACAGACTCCACGTCTGTATACGGTGACGGGTTAGTCGAACTCGTTGCGTGAGGATCTCAATTCCAACCGACGGTTAGTCGAACCCGACAAGTGAGAGGAGATTTGTTGGGATATTTGTCTAGACTAGTGATGGATTTATAAGTGAGAGGGGATTTGTTGGGACACTTATGAATCTTACATCGGAGGATTCTGAATCTAACATATAATTGGATGAGCTACTCCACTACTAATTGGTTTGGGATTGTGCCCAGTATGACTTATATGTTGGGGTCCAACAAGATTTTCCCCCAACAAATGTGAAGCAAATATCGTTGCATTTGAATCAAACATGAGATTGTGTTTGACACGGGGTTGATGGGATGAGAGTTATTTTTTTAGGGTTGTATAGTGGTGTTTGACATGGGGTGAGAGCGCTGGATCAAGTGGGGTGGAAATTGGGCTATTTCTCCACCGGGTGCGCATGGGATGGAAGTGATAGGATTTTCATGTGCAACTTTGCCGTTGCCACAATTCCAACATCTGTCACAACAACCAACAACAACTACCGTGGTCACTGAGAATATTCGGCTTCACTTCCAATTAGCTTCGACAAATTCGATAGAGGGCTACGATTGGAGTAGGTGAGCTTCAGAATTAGAGAGTTGGGTGAATTGGGGGGGGGGGGGGGCGGAGAGAGAGATTGAAGGGTTCATTCATAGCAATGTCGGTGGGTGGGGAAGACAGAGGGCTTGGAGTCATAGCAATGGCGGTGGACAGGGAAGACAGAGTCTAAAGCAGTATGGAGAATAGGGTCTATACACTTCATAGGATGAGACAAATTTTCGGTCTTCACCGCCAATTAGTTTGTAGCTTATTTTCGTTGTAATATTCTTCATGTTTTTTTTAGAATTGTTATTCGTGTTTCTTATGTTTTTTTCAATATTTTCATCTATTATTCCAATCATTCTTAGAGTAGTTGTGTATCCTATTTTATTTCATTTGGCTACATAACTAATAACGCACATTCAAGTGGTACATTTACTCTTTTGTTTCTAAATCTTGTTTTAGTTGGGATTTCGTTCATTATAAATTTTCATATAAAATTTTTCACCTTTGGTGGACATTTGATCTCCCATATCCAGTCAAGAGAATCTTCAAAAAAAAAAGTTATAATCTTTGTAACAAATTTCAACGCACTTGTAGTTGTTGTAAAGAACCAAACGTTCTTTCTTGTTTTCCAATATAACCTATCTTCAAAACTTTTAGTTAGTAATTGGATGCTTTTTATTTTTTCAACCATCCCTAATAACAACTTTTATTTTGCAATGTTTCAAGTTTTGTTGGGGTACATAGATATAATTTTTCACTTTTTCATGTTTGTCTATTGTGTCTGGAAGTAAAAAATCCTTCTATTTTGCTTCCCCCATATATCAACCCATTTGTCCATCCCGAACGTTATTGTTTTTCCATTCCTCACTTGCCAAATCAATCTTTTATAGAATTCATCTTTTATTTCCACTAGTTTTACCTACTATAAGACCACTATCATGATAAGGATTTTTTTCCTCCTCATATTTCTCGATATTTGCCTCTTTCAAGTGTTTTTCTCTAATAATCTCATTCATTTTTTGGTTCTACTAAAATCTTATAAACAAGTTTCATCTGTAGTGCTTTATTCTCGCCTTTCGTTTTATGAAGTGTATGAGACCCCATCCTCCATACTGCTTCGGACTATAGATTTTATCTCATCCTATTAGTGACTTGTAGCTTTGATCTTTGTTTAAGAAAAAATATATATTAATTTGATCTATCTTCTTATACACCAGTAGAGTGAGATCCCTTTTTTTTTCTTCAAAAAACCCTAATCACTGGTTCACCACTATGTCCAACACCGAAGAAACTTCCGCCACCGATCTTACTCCACCATCAACACAACATCGCTCTCTGGAAACAACGAGGTTGGATTGTCGTAAAAATTTAGTGCCTCCCTACTTGTTGCTGCACTTGATGGCAACTCGGCTGGTTCACTCCACTTTTCGGTCTTCTCGTTCAAGTTGGATTTTACCAAATACTCTATATGGCATTCCAATGTCCTGGATTCCCTGGATGCTTATGAATTAAAAGAATTCGTAACCAAGAGTGTGTCTCCACCAACCACCATAGTTACACCGGCTGCAACCGAGTCTCAAACGTCGGTCAAGTCACGTAATTCTGACTTCCTCATATGGAAATGTTGGGATAAGTTTGTTCTCATCTGACTTCACAACACCAACACACCACAACTTCTTGGCTATCTTACTAAGTCGGAAACGTCCCACCAGGCTTGGACCATAAATGAGATGATGTTTCAAGCACAATCTCGCACCCGATCCATACACCTTAGCAATTGAGAGTATTTTCAATCATCGAGCAAGAAATATAAAGGATAATCCTCTGGGTTTTTTTTTTTTGCCATGAGCCCAAGAAAGCTTTGGTATAGCCAATGCTCATGAGGGCGGTGATGATAGAAAATAGGTGGGCGATGATGTGCAATCATGAAAGAGAAGGTCATGGAATCCAATGAGAGAGCGAGGGTGCATTTTCTTAACTTTGATTGGGTTTGGTCATTTTATATTTGGATATGGTATTATATGACCTATTTAGGCGTTAGTCATCCCCTATCAAAAGGGGGGGTCGTTTGATATGTGTATATATATAGATATAGAATATGAGTATAAGAACTTCTATATCTATATATCTTGTTTGATATATTAGTATATAGATATCAATTTGATATCTTGATTGTAGGTTCTTTTAGCTCTTTTGATATCTATTGAAATTGGGGTATATGGCTCTCCTTGGTTCTACTCGCATCTTCTCATCAACATTTGCTTCTCATCCTCCTCCCTCTCTGAGTGATACCCGTGCAAACACCCACACCTCCTCTTCCCTCTCACGCCTTCCAGTGACACTTTCTAGTCGGCAACCGTTGACATCCTCCCTTGAACGACGGTGACCGACTCCCTTGACGCCAAGCGTCGGCCCCTCTCTCTCCCACTACCAAATCAGACGAATCTCTATGTGAAATCTCACCCATTTTCAAATGGGCTAATAGTATGAGATGCAACAACACAACCATAAAATGCCTCCACCCAACAACTCTAAATCTTCACCGGACCCAGACGACTTTTCATCGTTATTGGGCTTTACGTTTTAGTAGACCTATCCAATGCGAAGTGGACTACCCATTTATAAAGATATAAATAGAAAAATAGATTAGGTTTTGAGGGAAAACAAAAGAGAAAAAAACATCTCCCCTGTTTTTCTCTCTCTTAGGGTTCCTCTCAATTGTACTTCCAAATCTTGTCCCCAATCTTTTGATCGTTGGGCTAAATTTGAAGCGTGCTGAATATTCGAATCCAATTGAAGGAGTGAGCTGGTTTCGAGTGATACAGATCGATTTCTTGGTCAATTGCAAGCTGAAGAGGCCTGCAAATTGACCTAGCTTCTTGAAATTCCGTATCAGCGAGCTACCTCCGCCACCGTGGGCGCCACCACCGGGGCTGCAACACAGGTTTGGACGGATCTATCCCTGTCTCTCTCTCTCTCTCTCTTTTCTGACCACTGAGTTGGAACTCGGAAACTCGACGACGACCACATTATAGCGGTTTGACTTGCTAGTAGTATTTACCTGTTTTCTTGCTTTAGCAGACATTTTTTGGAACACCTAGGGTACTGGGATTAAAGATTTGTAGGTTTTTCTTCTGAACGCGCGAAATATAATTTGTTGCTCTTAAAACCTAATTCCTTAGCTAACATCAGTTGGCAACACCAAGAACAACTGTATTTAAGATCTTTTGATGGAATTAATACAAATGACTGTTGGAAATGGATTTTCGTCTTCATTAAAGTTGAAATGTTGTCTCTGAACTTTACTACAGAAACTGCTGTGCATGTATGGAATTTTGTTTGTTTACCTGAGAGTCATGCTCTTTACTGCATTGTGAGTGTAATTGGGCTTTTCTAGATTAAAAGAAATTGAATATTGCTTGGAATTTTTTTTTACTGATTATATCTTCTAGTTATACAGCTTACTGTAGTATGGATAGTCAGATTGCTATCAGCGCCTCTTTTGAATTATTGAAAGCAAGTTATTACTTTCTTCATAAAGAATAATTTGACCTTGAGTAAATTTCAATTACATCTCTGTTGGGTTCTAACTTCTAAGTATCTTAACAGCAATGAGCACATACCCGCAAATGATTTTCACATTGTTACTGATGTCCAAATTGTTGTAAAATGAATTTCACATTGCTATATTGATGGTTAGGAGATTTTCATTGTTCAGGTTTGGAAGTAACATACTGAAGAAAAAGCCGGTATATTAGAAGACTTATAGTGCAAATGTTCATATCAGACGAACCCGGTAATTGCCAGCAGGAACCTGGCAATTGCCATATGCAGAAAAACGACGAGAGTGTGGCTTTACTTGAAATGGAGATTGGGCAGAGAAAAACTTTTTTTGGTCCATATGGCGACTTGGATATGTTATCATGGATGAGGTCGGCTGCGTTAGATCCTTCTTTTCATTTGTCGCCCCAAAATTTGCAAAAAATGCATAAGCAGATTCTCAGGGTGCGGAAGTTTATGATTCTTAGCAACAGTACTCCTCAGGTGCGGATAGTTATAGTCAGTCTTTACTTCTATGAAGAGTTTATTATCTCCAAGCATTATTCCCTATTTCGTGTGTTTTTGTGTGACTTCTATGTGAGTTTTTGTTGTCTACTACTTTTTCTTTCATCTTTTAGCTTCTGTTTTCTCGTTGATCCTTTTTTTTTTTTTTCTATTGTCTACTTGTTCAAGGAATAGTGTGTACACCTCAACCCCCATACTGCGCACTTGCGGGATATGCAGTATATTGGTTGATGTTGTATATTCGGTCTTTTCATCATCTTATGCTTTTGTTGTTCCATTATATCAGTGTGTGATTTTTGGAAGGCAGGGAAGAAAATGCCAACTTTCTTTGAGCCTCGAGCTAAAATATTGATACATTGCTTTAAGGTTTGTTTGGCGCAATGTGTTGATCTTGAGCATCTCCAACAACTTTCCATTTTAGAGAATGTTGGGTTTGGAGAAAATTTTAGATTTTTTTTCCCAAAAGGTTCTCCATCTCATTCTCCAACATAGAGAAGCAACCAAAAAAATAGAGAGGTTTCCCAAGATCAGGAGCATTTTCAAAAATTTTGGAGAGAGGTTGCTCATAGATATTAGAGAAGATGTTGAAGTTGGAGCAAAAATAATTTCCAATGGGGATGCTATTAAAGTTGGAACAAAATTAATTTTGAGAATATGACTTTGTTCCCGTATTTTGGAGAAACTCCAGGGAAGCGGTTGGAGATGCACTCTTATGAGTATCTCCAACAGTTTCTCCATTTTTGGGGGAATTGGGGTTTTTTGGAGAATTTTAGCTGCGTCTTGGGTTCAACAGATTCCCTATTTCATTCTCCAAAATGGGAAAGGAGTAGAAGAAATGGAGAAGTTTCCCCCAATCTACAACATTCTCCAAACTAAATGATTCTCCAAATTTTTGAAATGTAGAAGCGGTTGGAGTTAGAGCAAAAATAATTTGGAGAATATGACTTTTGATTTCCCATTTTGGAGAAATTTTTAGAGAAGTTGTTAGCCTTGTGCTTATAAGACCATCTCTAACCGCTTCCCTGAAATTTTCCCAAAATGGGGAAACAAAATATATATTCTTCAAATTATTTTTGTTTTAACTCCAACCGCTTCCTCATTTCAAAGATTTTGAGAATCATTTAATTTGAAGAATGCTGCAGATTTAGGGAATCCTCTCCAACTAATTGTAAAGGCTAGTGTGCTGAACCCAGTTTCTATTGATAATAAAATATATCTATGTGGCTAGACACCATATATAGCTCAATGCCTATTTGGAATTTTCTGCTATCTTTTACTCCGTATTCCTTCTGATGAGTTCTCAACCTGCAATTGGTGCTGGTATAAGGCTCTCATTGTGATATAGAGTGTAGACTAGTGCCGTCATAATAATAATTGCCCATGCATTTATTTGTATTTTTTTTTATTATTATTATTATGTTGAGATCGACTGTGGATAGCTTATTCTTAGTTGTACCTCTGAGGGTGAATCAGTGATTATGTGATACTTTCTGTAAATCTTGTAAGAATCATTTTTTCCCCTTGAAGTGACTTGAAAAGAATCATCTCAATTCCGATTTATGATACTGTTATTATTTTGTGTCGCCTTTAAATTTCTATTTTCAATTTCAGAGGAAAAGAAAACTTGATCTCTTTCTAAAAGAAGAATCAACTTCTTTGAAGAGTTCCAGTCAGCGCAAAATCTCAAGGATGAAAATGAGTGGCCCCCCTCCGACTTTTGGCTCGTCAGTTTCTTCTGTGATCAATTCTGTCAAATCAAATGTATGTTTTCAGCAAACTCTTGGGAGCTCACACAGCTCAGTTAGTTCATTGACGTGTGAGGACAATTTGGATGGGAATCAAATATATTCCTATCGTACTGTGCCAGTTGAGGATATTTTCCCTGTCACCGACTCTAATGAATCTGCAAAAGGTTTAAAAACCTCTTTGGGAAAACTTAGCCCGAAGTATCTACCTATAGTGGATTTTGATGAAGTGGCTAACGGTTCTAGCTCATCAAACTGGGAGGGTGAGATGAACGAATACCTCAAGAAACCTAGACGATCCATCAGGCTGCAAAATTTTTTGGGCGACGCTATTACAAACATGGTGGTCCCTGTTGGGGCGCGCTTCCAGGCTAATGTCCCAGAATGGTCTGGTCCATCACACAAAGGCAAGATTCCTTATGACACTAAGGATTCCGAAAGCTTGAAATGGCTGGGTGTCCAGATGTGGCCCATCAAAACCCGTAACTCAGAGTGTACAGTCCAAAGACGTATTGGCAGGGGGAGATCTGATTCCTGCTCATGTACATTTCCTGAATCAGGTGACTGCATCAAGCTGCACGTACTTGAACAGAGGCGTAATTTGAAGAATTCTCTTGGCTCTGCGTTCTATAGCATGAAGTTTGATGAGATGGGAGATGATGTCTCCAAGTCGTGGTCTTTGATTGAGCAGGAAAAGTTCAGGAGTTTCATGAAATCTGCCTCGCCTTCCAACAACAATGGTTACTGGAAGAACATGTTCAAGTGCTTCCCCACCAAGCGCAGCGAAAGCATCATAAGCTACTACTTCAATGTATATGTTCCCAGAGAACTCATCCCGCCACCTGACAGATTGCTTAAACAGGTTGACGCTGAAGTTGGCGAGTCAGATGGTACTACTGCCACCAAATACTTACAACAAAAGAGCAAATGTAAGAAGTACAAAGGCCATCTCTGAGGTATGGCCCTGAAGATACCAAACACTGTAATTCCTTCAAAGAGTTAGGGTGAGAGAAACAAGCTTGACTTCGTGGTACTTGTTTTCAAAGATCGCACATCACAGAGTGCAAGTCATATTCTGCTGCTGCCGATTTTCATATCTGTGTTCTTGGCATCTCGGAACCCATCAATCAAGCAAGGGTTACTCTCACATTTGGAAGTCATATTCTGCTGCTGCCAATTTTCATATCTGTGTCGTTGGCATCTCGGAACCCATCAATCAAGCAAGGGTTACTCTCACATTCGGAATCTGCCACAGACAAAATTCGATAGCTTTTGTACATGCGTTGCTGCAGATTTAGGTAACCTTCAACTTCATCCTGCAGGATCGCGAATAGTAGCGCCTTTTTCCCAGTACTTAGGGCCATTTCTTACTCTAAAAGAGAGAGGAAAAGAAAAGCAAAAACAAAGTTCTCATTAGATTAGTTTCTTTCATGCTTCCTTTGGCAGCCCAGTTTCCCTTTATAGCAGTTCAACTTCACTAACTGTTTTGGGGGCTTGCATTCGGAAGCTTATCGCCATTAACAGTGACACTTGTGAATCGGTTCGTGTTTGAGAATGACAGAAGTCGCTCTGTATCCACCATTTTTAGCATCAAAAAACAAAAAGATGAACAATCAAACTTGTTGATTCAGGTTGGTATCTTTGCAGCGTGTCTATACATGGTAAGTGGTAACAGTTCTGTTTACAGATTATTTTCTGCTTGTGTTTTTTGCTTTGTTTTGTAAGGTTATACTTGTTGTGAACAAAAGTTCTCATTTTAATCTCTCGCATAAATTGTTGTGATTTGCGGGTATGCAAACAATCTGTTTACATTGTTCAGGATCGAAAGGAAATGGGGAAAACCAAAACAAAGTGTGACAGAAAAAGGATGAAAAATATCACACATTTGATTGTGAATTACTGAATTCTGAATTTATTGTACATATGCCATTTACCTGATTTTAACCTGATATCATTAACCTTTGTCCATATATTTGTGATAAAATTTCATTACAAAGTGTTATTAAAGTTGCAAATAACACTAAAACATAATAAAACAATAATGTGATTCATATCAAAATACATTTCAATGTCAAGCTAAAAAGAAGATACAAGCTTACTACCAAACAAAAAATGGCATATTAATTGGTCAAATAAATTGACAAGTGGTTTTTATCATTTTATGGGATTTTAGTTTTTGATCTACCAAATAACCGGAGTCCGAAACGTACAACCGTTGACAAAGAAGTAAATACTCCACTTATGATGTTTGGCTCCACTCAATTACTATGTTTTTGGTGAGTGCTTTCTTTTTTAATCAGGTAAAAATTTGAAATATCAAAAATCTGGTAAATTGAGAAGGCACAAAGAGTGTCAGACGGACAGACTCATCATAATACAACCGATACACACGCCAAATTATAATCTAAGAATCAATCAAACAAAGGTAAAACAAGAAAAGCAATCCATAAAAAAAAAAACTAAAAACCAAGTAGAATGTCGGCTGAGAGGAAGGAAGACTCGGCGAGAGGACGTGGATAGCGAGCGCATGGGAAAGCTGAGATTAACCTGATGTCTCACCCGTCGAGGAGACGGAAAGCAGACGTTCACAAAGGGCAATAAACGACTCTTAGAGAAGAATATATCATACGACAATAAATAACTTTTATTTTTTCTGCCGATTTTGTACATGGGGTGGAATTTCAAAACTCGTTAAGCATGAGACATAACTTTCAATCCCCATCCATAGAATTATTATTGATCGATGATCACATAGATCATAATACTTATCAAATTCCTTTTCATGAATGGAAAAAAAAGTTAGTCATAAAATTGTAAAATATCATATGATTCTTGATTTTGGTGAATAGATAGCGGTTATCCAAAGTTCTTTTCGACTAAACCATTCCGAAATGGTGCACAATATATAATCCAATCAAACTATAAAAACGGGTTGTATTGAACAATTCAATAGAGGAGAGGAGAGTTTGAGAGATGCTTTACATTGGGTTAAGAGCCTTTCTTTTTCTCTTTTTTGAAAATTTGCCCCCTCCTCTTCATCTTTTGTTCCTCTCCTTCCTCCTTTTTTGACTAATTGGCACACAACAAAGAAAAAAGAGATCAAATCATCACCTCAAAACTCACTTTAAAGCCAAAAGTTATACTTGATTTGATCAGAATTTTGATTCCTTGTGATTTCCATAGCCATTTACCCTTACAAAAATAAAAGCTGTCTTTTGTAAATACACCAAAATATTGTGGCCTTATTTAACATACTTGGGGAATAAAGCATTGCCCATTTCTTAGTTTGATTCATGATTCCTTTGTAGATTAGATTGCTAATGAAGATTTGGACCATCAAATTTCCCCTTTTGGTCTAATTAATGGGAGGCTTTTGATTTTGTTTCATTAGGGTGTTTCTCCATTTTTCCCCACTTTCGTTTATTTACCCGACAAAATCAGAAATGATATTATCTAGGATAAAGTAGGAGAGATAAGATAAACTACGAAAGTCGAGGTTACGATGATTTGGTCGTGTGTAGAGAAGAGATCCTACCGGTATGTAGATGTGATAACCTTGCGATCTATATGGTCTGACAAAGTAGGAGGCATAAGAAGAATTGAAAGGAAGTGATTAGGTAGGATTTAGCTGTTTTAGAACTCACGAAGTCTATAATGGGGTACCATTCGTCATTTATTTTATTTCATTTCGGTTTTTTGTTTTTTCTTGTACTATAAGTTATAGGTTGTTTATGTCTTAGTTAGCAAAAAAAAAAAAAAGTTTTTATGATTATTCTAAGTCAAACCAGAAACACCCTATTAACTCAGTCGAGGAAAAGATGTATTCATTTCGACCTTATAGAACTCACTTTCAACTGAACAAACTAGGATTGTAAGTTGTTGTTCCATTTATCCCCATGATGGAAAAAAAAAAAAAAAGGAAGATGAAATCAGAGACACATCATGGTGTGAAACATGGGATGAGATTTTCCCCATTGATGGGCTCTGATTTGACTTTCATCTTAGGGATCATCACTAAGTTCACTAACTAAAAAAACACACACACAGTAGTAAATTTGCAGAAGATAAATCTGCCAAAATAAGTTACTGCAATGAACAATTCAATCACTGATTCTCTGCCATGAAAACACAATCTGGAATCTGATCAGAGCTGTAAGCAATGATTTGTCAAGTTTTAGCTTCTCCTCTTCAAAATGTATAGCTTCAATTGCAACAATTGCAATAAGACAGATTGCAAGCAAACCAACCCATGACCTATTTTTGAACAAAATCACAACTTGAGAAACTTGTGTTTTTATGTTAACAAATGAGATAAGCATACAAGTTGCGGATATACCATAACCCAAGGTGCTTTTATGTGATCAACCACTAAGGATACACAACACTTAACCAAAAATAAACAACAGTTGAACAAGAGGGCTAACGACGACGACGACGACAACAACAACTGATGAATGTTTGATCTCAATACATTCTGAGCATGTTCCTTGCAATGGTGTGAGAGTAGGCAGCCGGCTTAGCCTTGGTGGTTGCGCCCCTCCGGCTGCCTCTCATCGGCGTAAGATAGAACCTCAGCAAGCCATTGTCGTCGTTTGGTGAATACCGAGCACTCCGGTTCCTCTCCAAGACGAACTCATTGCCCTTCTTCTTGGCATTGCCGTTGGTTTCGACGCTCGTCTTCCTCCAGCTGCCACCAATCGGACCGCCCATGGTGTACGCATTCCTCCAGCTCGCGCTGCTATTGCTTCGGAAACCGTTTCGATTCTCTTGCCATGACTCCGAATACGACCTCTCCACACCGTTGGCTCTACTGTACCGATCATCGTCGTCGTCTTTGTTTCCGCCTCGACGAACTATTAAGCCCCAAATGTTCCATGATCTCCAGCTCTTGGTCTTCTTTGGCCCCTTTCTATCGCCATTGCTACCGATCACTGAAGCTGAATCCCTGAATCCTGAGTCGAAACTCTCCGAGTAATCGTCTCTTAGCGATTCAGCAGCTGCAGGGATCACCTTGGCATTGCTAGGAATGCTAGCAGCTGGCTTCATCTCCTCCATCTCCGCCACTACTGCAGCTGCGGTTTTCCTTATCGAGCTCGACCTGTCGAGGCTCTTCCTCCTCCGGGAGGACGACGAGTCCTCGTAATAGTCCTTGGTCTGTGCAGCGCCGCCTGGAAGGCCTTCGTCCTCGTTTATCGATCTTCTAGGCTCCTCCGGGGGAGCCGGAGGAGGTGCAGGAGAGTCCTCCACCACTGAAAGCATGGAAGGCATTCTAGGGAAGGTGGTGGGAGGTCTTCCACCACCGCAAATGCCGCCAACGCCGCCAACACCGCCGATGAGATATCCATCCCAAGAAGCCCTAGGCTCATCGAAGGAGTACCTTGGATCATCCAAGGAGAACCTTGCAGCATCCAAAGACATCCTTCCTGCATCAATGGAGATCCTGCCATAGTCGAGTGACATTCTCCCGACATCGAGGGAGAATCGGGGATCGGTATCACAAGATCTCCGGCCATAGCCGTAATCGGCGATTTCGGATTGAGTTTCCCTGCAACTCCTCCCGGCATTGCTCTTCTTGCTCACCTGCACCGTCCTCCCGCCGCTGTGCTTCTTCAGCTTGTTGTTCTTCCTCGTCCAGGACCGGAGCTTCTTGCTGAAGACCGACGCCGCTGACCAGAAGCTCCCGGCGAGCTCCTTCAAGTCCTTGCCGCCGGCCTTCTTGTTCTGCGAGTCCAGATCTAGGTGGTCCTTCATTGGCTTCAAATCCTCCAAGATCTCCCCCAATTGTTCCTCTGAGGACAACTTAGGGTTACTGTTGCTGTTGCTGTTGCTGGAGGTGATCGGATCTTCAATCTCTTCAATTTCGCCGCTCCCTCCTTGCTCGCGATGCACCAGCTCGTCTTCGAAGAACACTTCCGGCTCGCACTCCTCCTCCTCCTCGTTGAATTCAATCACAATACCGTTTGAATTGCTGAATTTGCCTTCGACCTGGTCGGCTCCGGCCCCAATTGCAACCCTAGAAGAGGAGGAGTCACCGTCTTTTGCGGAATTCGCAGCGGCCGTACGCTTGTTGTTGCCGTCGTCCTGGTTGAAGAGCGAATGGAGCGTGCTCCTCCCCCTGATGTCGCACGATTTCCTCTGCGGCTCGAAAATGCCGGCGAATCCGAATCCGCCGTCGTTCTTCCCGCTGGAGAACGACTTCGTCCGCCGGAGCTCGGGGAGAAACGACCCCGGCCTGGCCCGAAATGACGGCCTCTCTCCGGCGTTGTTGTTGTTATTCGAATTAGAAGATCGGAAGATGGATTTGATAGCGGAGGAGGCGGATTTGCGGCCGGCGGTGGCGGCGGAGGAGGAAGAAGCGGCGGACTTGTCTAAGACGACGAGGCGCTCGCAGAGGCAGGAGGGACAGAAGCCGGTGAAGTGCTCATCGGGATGGCGGTCGCAGCTGGTGGAGATGCGGTGGGGCTGGGGAGGCGGCGGAAGCTGGTCTTCCACTGGATTCATCACCGGCGGTGGAGAGGTCGGGGAGTGGGAATGCGGAGCAGGCGCAAGCTAAAATCTGAGCTTCTCATGCTACCATTGCCACTGATCCAACTGAGGATTTTTGGTCTGCTTTTGGCTTTCGCTTTAACTTTAGCTTTGTGATTTCTACACAGAAAAGCAAGTGAGAGGGAAAGAGAGGGAGGGAAGGAGGAACAATATGAACTCAAATTTAACGGGAAAATGGAAACCGGAAAAAAAAAATTAAAAGCTGAAAGATAATTGGGATAAATTAAATTGTTTATTTTTTATTATATAAAATTCTTCATTAATAGAAAATTAAATCATAAAAGTTTATTAGGACATCTCAATACATTCTTCAAAATTTCTAAAAATGAAGAAATAAGTCGTATTTTCTATAATAAAAAAAACGATTTTTTCAAGAGTATAGGATAACACCCTAAATTTAAAAAAAAATTATAATTTTAATTATATTTGTATTTTTTTAATTAGATTCTTAGAATCATTCGCCTCTTTTATTGGAAAATATTTCCCAATTTATAGTATTAGGGCTCGTTTGGTTAGACGTGGGAAGTATAGTTCCCGGGAAGTTAACTTCCTAGGAATTCAATTCCCGTAAATTGAAAATCATGGGAATTCAGAAATTGTGTTTGGTTTTAGATTTTGGATTATAGGAATTGAAATAAGAAAATAGAATTTTCCTATTAAAAAGGGTGGAATTTGAACTTACCTAGGGGGAACTAGGTAAGTGCACTTCCTACAAAATGGGGGAACTGAAATTCCTAGGAATTCAACTTCCTGCATTTTTCTGTAGCAAAAAAACCAACCAAACGCTGGTATTTTCTCCAATTCCTGGGAATTACTACTTCCTGGGTTTTTAGAACGTCAACCAAACGAGCTCTTATTCTATACCCTTACTCCCTTAGTATATAGGGATAATTTTTTTTTTTAACTTTTACTGCTTTTCATTTTGAAGACTTTGAAAAAGTTTTTATGAAAAAAAAAATCCATAAGTTTCGGAGTACCGTTTAGAAAATTTTCTCTAATTATTTATTTTTATGTAAGAAAAACACACTCTTAAAATCGAAATTGAATTTACACTTATTATTTACTCCGTATTTTATTTGAGTACAGTAATATTTAATGGAATATTTATTGTTTTTTGAGACAATGGATTGTCTATTTCGTCTGTTTTGAATAATTTATGATTGATGTGGATTTTGTACACGCACAGAACAGAGACAGAGAGGGGTCGGAGTTTGCTTATCGGTTGGACGCTTTTTTAATCCTCTGATTTTACCATTTCACCCCTCTGCGTAACGGGGAATCACCCCACATACTGCTTTACGGACTACGGACTTTTTTATTTTACTGTTAAGGTATACATTAACATTCTAATCATAATCTAACAATTACGGAGTAGTATATACGTATATCATATGACTAAGTATCTTTTAATCTAATTAAAGCGCTTTTGTAGTTTTACACAGTGGTATTTTTAACTCCCTATAATCATTGAGGAATCTTTTAATCTAATCAAATTCTCTATCCCGAAGTCACACAATCATACTGGAAGACTCCGCGTAGACTCTAGTGGTCTGGGGTTTGCTCATGAACCCACAGGTTCCAGGTTCAAGGCATGGCATTTACCTCCAACAAAATTAAGGGAGGGAGAGAGAAGCATACTGGAAGACTCCGATAATATGATCGGCATACCTATTGATTTTCCTATAGAAATGGTGGATTTCAACCACTTTAAATTGTCGAACAATGAGGAGAATATCAGTAATTAATCAGTGGATTACTCGACTACTTAATTTACTTATACAAACTTATAAATCCCCACATTATATTGGTAAAATTTATGTTATATTATCTTTCTATTTTTCTTTTGGCCTATTTGAGTGTTTCTTTTTGTTTTCCCACTACCAAATTTTCCTACTTTTCCCCCACTCTCCAACATACACAGAATGAAACTTGCCACTTTTTCTCCCATCGAAACAAGCCCTTGAGTTGAATCCACCGTACTCTTTCAGTTTCACACACATACACATTAATTTGAGTTATTTTGATATTTTCCCCTACTGAACTCTGCATGCCAATTTAACTAATTATATTTTAATTAAGCATTTAAATCTTATTATATAGATGTCTAAATCATATAATTAAATAATTTTCCGTGGTTAGTTATTAACTATTTTGGAATAGTTATTAAAAAAAAATTGGATTATATTAGGTTTACATTTTATACTATGAAAACATTAGCATTAGCATTTTAGTATTATAAAAAATGAGGTAGTTAATATCACTTCAATCAAAATTTAAAAGCATAAATGTGTTTTTCTCTTAAAAGAAGGGGAAGAAAAAGAGCTTTAGAGTTGGCTTTGGTTGTGGGTATGTATGGCTACACAAAAACCAGTTAAAAAAATAAGTCGAATCAGCTGTTTATTTTTTTAACCTGTTAAAAAGGTGTATGGACACCCAAAAACTCATATAAACAGTTAAAATTATGTGTTAAAAAAAAGCTGTTGGAGGAAGCTTATTTAGAGTTTGTGTGGTTTATTTGATTTGCAAATACCAAATACCCCTAATAATAACAAAATAAACTGCACTTTTTACAAATAAACTGTTTTTCATCCCATACGGAGTTTATATTTTTTCATAAATTTTTAACTACTTTTACCAACAGTTTATAAATTTTACCCTGTTTATAATTTTAGTCAGTTTATTAACTCCGTCCCATACGAACCCTGTGTCTTGCCTTTTCCTTGTGATTGCTTTGGGTGCAATTGGCTTCCCTATAGTTTTTAATTTATAAAAATATTTTGATATATAAAAAAATATCTTCGTTGGTAAAAAATTGGTAGGTTACATGTGAAAAAATAAGTGTCTCGTATTGAAAGTATGAATAAAATTAGTGGTTTATATAAGTCAGTTGGTTATTCATTCTAGTTTTACACGATTTATGTGCTTAATTGGCTCATAGCACATTGCACATATGCGCTTGTACACACGACTCCCGATTCATAAGTCGAAGTCGGACTCTAATATGGTATGAAAATGATTTGCCTAACAACCCGTCTTTTGACCCTAATCTGGGCTAACTATAAAGAAAATGAGATATACTTGTGGAGTGCCACTTGGGCCTTAGTTACACCATATTAGACCCGTCTTTTGACCCATCTTTTGACTTGTTTGTTCAAGTGTCGACTGCACGTTCCCTTAGTTACACACTTACACTTTTAGAGGCTTGTTAAGATGTGAAAAGACAAGTGTTCCACGGTGAAAGTATGAAATAATTAAACAAGCATTGTATATAAGTCAGTGAGCTACTTCTCTAATAATGAGTAAGCGCTCATTTGGTTGTGAAGTACCCATGATTTACCTACAAATCCTTGAAATTGAGAAATTATGATTGGTTGAATTTTATATATTATATAAATAAAAATAAAGGACGTGGAAATCCCGACTATGAAAAGGGAAATTGAAACTTACACTGAACTTTCTTCAAAGTGAGGAACTTAAACTTCATGGGTTTTTCTTGAGATAAAAAAATCTGAACAAACACATACTCCATTCGCTCAAAAATATAATTAAATCTTTTTAAATTTAAATTGGCCGAAAAATATAAGTTTTTTTTAGGATTAAGGGTCCATTTGGCAATACAGATAGCTTTTCAGAGCTTTTGGTTTTAATATTTTATAATTTTAAATAAGTTAAATATAAGGTTTTAGTTTAATTAGTTTTTGAAATTAGATTTTCAACGACTACTCACTCCAAACTTTTTAGAATTCTATTCATTTTCTCCTATCTGATCAGCTAGTATGTATCAGTTACTCTATCAGCTGGATTACCAAACGCCTAACTAGCTATTAAAAACTCCAATTTAACATATATTTAACACACTTAATCAATCAGTTTCATATATCCTGTCAGTTTCAGCTATACAATCAATAGGTCCGTGTTACCAAACTAATCCTAAATTGTCCGGCCTGGTTTTGGTATCTTAGGATTCAAGCTAAGGCTTCAGCTATATATAAATATAAAATAGAATTGAAATGAATAGTGATATGATAATGCATTGATGGATCGATCGGATCAACACACGTATGTAGTCCGCCCAATTAATCATCAAAATACATATCTTCACCTTCACCCATCACCACGTACATACCACGAGGATCGGATTCGGAGGTGTTACGATTTCCTTTATAATTCATCAAAAGAAGATTAAATTAAATATTTGTATATTTATATATTTTTTGTGCATGGAATGAAGCGTAAAGTGATTCACTGTCCTCTCCAATCTTCATCCTTTTCCTTTAATCTATATTGCCATATTTAATTCTACTAATTAACTTGTGTGTGGAGAATATGATTGTGGGAGTGTCCCACATTGGTTAGAAATTGTATACAAGCCTTGCATATAAGCCGGTGGGCTACCCCACCTAACATTAATTGGTTTTAGGATGGAACCCCACTCGGCTTGTGTGCTCGGCTTGGTTAGCGCGTTTGCGCTTGGGCGTGCGTGACCCCCACGTCGGATGACCCACCGTTATTTCATATTGTGCACAATATTCTCTATTATATTACTTAATTATTCCCTCTATTTATTAATAAAAAAAACTATTCCCTCTATTTGGTAAAATAGGTTATTTACTTCTAAATTTTTAGAAGGATAACAACTATATATAATATTAATTTTTTTATAAATTTTTAATTTTTATACTTATTATAGATTAATAAAAATATATTTTAAACAACATATATTATTGAACGGATGGAATATTTTTTATTTTTTTGGTTTTCTAACTTATCTCTAAGACTTAGATTAGGTATTTAAATTTCAAGAAATTAAGATTCTCCTAGCTAAAAACACCAATTTAATTAATTTTAAAAAAAATATAAATTATAAATATTGTTATTTAGGAAAACAATTTTCAACCTGAAGTTTTTAGAATATATGTTAGAAACACTGTTATTTTCTAGTAGGGATAAATGTTTTTTCTAAAATAAAGGTACATGAGAGGTAACATGTGCACAAATTATCCTCTCTAGAGCCCCAGTCGAGGTGGCTCACTGGTGGGGAGCAAGAAGGATGTCAGGAGGTATCGGGTTCGATCTCGACCTCCGCCCCTTTTCTTGGATGAAAACCTAAGGTTTGCCTTGCTCCTTTCTAGTGGATTGAGCCGGTCGGCACAAGCCGGCTTACCTGGTGCGTGGCTCTTACCGGCCGGGTCACGTGCTCGGAGTTTGACACCAAAGATAGATTCCTCGTCATAAAAAAAAAATAAAAAATTTATCCTACCTAGCTAGAGCTATGCCTATATATATACTTCCTCTATAATAGTATAATTTTTGAAATATTTACATAGGATATCTAATAACTATTTGATTAATGCACATTTATATGTATGGAAGAAAATTATTAATTGGCAGGGTAGTGGGAATAAAGAGGTGAAAAGATTAGGGACAAATATCCACATGTGGACCTATATGATCCTATCTCTCTTTCTCTATTAACAAAAAAACAAAAAGTAATACTGCCCATTAAAGAGGACATAAATAGCATATGTGTACATCAGTAATCAGTTTTGTGTGTAGCTGTTATTTTCAAAAGACATCACCTTTCCATGTTGTCATATAGTAGTATGTTTTATTCCCATGCATTGCTTAATTCCTTTATTTTGTTTTCAATATTTTCAACTATTAATTATTTGTCCTTTATATCTTATTTGGCTTAGGTGTAACAGTCTAGACATCGATAATATTCTACGGAATAGAGAGGGCGAGCAAAGAAAAGTTTAAAAGAGGTGAAATAAGACAGGATCTTGCCCTCTTGGATCTAGACGAGGATAGGATGAGAGACAAATTACAATAGAGGGGTAGAGGGGTGTTATTCGAGTTGAAGAAGCTACAACTATTTTGCCCTTGAATCGTATCTGTATCTGTATCCGACTATCCGTCGTTGTAATTCATACTCCCACTCCCTTTTTGCCCTTTCTTTTAATAGGCCAATTGTGCCCTTTCGTCTTTTATCTGCTTCTTAATTGTTTTTATTTATCTGCGTCTATTTTTATACTCTTCTAAGTCACTTTTAGGAATCATTCTCGATGTAGCTAATCAAGAAAATGGAGCGTACACTTCGATCCTCAAACCCTGCTCTAAGCAAAAAAGACTGAATTTTTTGTTGTTGTTTTTGTTCTATCTTATCTTGCACTTAATTTTTATTATTATTTTGTTTAAGGACGAAAGACTTTCTTATTTAACTCGAAAATATATCAGTCAATCACGAAAGAAAGTTACATAAGAGATCGAATATAACAGATCGATGATCTCGATCGAATCGGATGGACTGTACTTTAGTGATGAGATAATGAAAGGAAAGCATGCCAATGAACAAAGATGGCAGTGTAACAGGAGAGCATATTATATATATGAAGGCTTGAATCAGCCTTCAGTTTCAGATGAGCACAGTTAGAGAATGGTGATTTTGTCTCCATGGAAGCTTTTTAGTTTTTGTAATTTACTGAGTAATTTTCATGATCCATCATTCTTTATCCTGCCTGCATTGCCTCCATCATCTTTCTACCTTTCTATGTTTGTCATCTTCTCCATCAATTTATTTATTTGCTTCAGACAAATTTTTTTGTATATATAAATATTTTTCATATATACAGAAGCAACAAAAATTATGCATATGTTGCTTCAATATTACATTACTTAATTAATGTACATACATATATATATATATAGGTTAATCATATACAGTACAGTATATAATTTGATATTGTGATACTATTACTAATTTATTTAAACTAAAGCAAATGGTAAAAAAAAAAAAAACAAGGTGAATTTGTACTCTGCATATATATAATGAATATATAATGAATATATGTATCATCTTCGATCATTACTGGCTAGTAGTGTGAGTTTGAGATACCATAAGATGGTGTATTCATTACACAACCTGTAGAGGTCCAAGAGTAACTCATGTGGTGATGGAGTTTCAAATTATTGAGATATGAATGGATAAGTGCTTCACGATAAAGAGATCTACAGACTAGTATATAAATAGGTGAGCTATTTTTATTGCTATTTGATTTTATGATGAAATATAACTGTATTTATGTATCGGACTTTTAGCATATATATGCCTTTGGACGACCCTCCAATTAATCCGATTTTGACATGACATTGACTAGCTAAATTACTTATATTAGTTATATTAACCGCCTAGTTTTTAAATTTAAGGGTGTCACTGCAGGATGTGGAAAAGGGTCATTATTATACGCAAAAATTATTCGTTTGTTTTCTTATAATTATTCATCTATAACAATATAATTATTCATCGATCTGTACAGAAAATGTAAAAAAATATAAATTTCATTTATATGTATAGCACACGTCCGATTGAATATAATCCACAAATTTCGTCAGAGAGATAAGAGAGGGTCATTATATCAAATAATTCTGTCTTATAATCCACCCAATTTCATCATCATTCCTCATCATCACACTTTTTGACACTCAAATTAATCTATCATTTCCTAGAAAATCCATATTTTATATTTTAGGTCAGTAACTCCGTTCAGAAATAGATGTCGTTTGACTTTTTGACATGTTTTTTAATGAGCTAAAAACTATATAAAATATTAACTTTTTTTAATAATATGATACTTATTATTGATAAGTATTTATATTATATTTAAAAATTACAAAAAAATATAATATTTTATATAGTTTTTAACTCATTAAAAAACGTGTTAAAAAGTCAAACGACATCTATTTCTGAACGGAGGTAATATAATATTTTTCGGACTTAAAATTATAAATATTATTCTTATCTCTGATTCGAATAACAGCTCTGAACTATATAAACGAACTTAATAGTTTGGGACATGTAATAAATATATATTGGTAACAATCTTCAGGTAAGTTTGTGACTCCAAACTAATTGATATAGATATAAATATAGATATAGATATAGACAACACATTAATTGAAAACACATCCCAATCAAGGACGATCGAGGAAAGCAACATGACGATTGTAAAAAGGAAAAGAAAATGAATGATAAAAAGGACAACTCAATGGAGATCTACCCCACCCACACAAAGCATGCACGCCCTAAATAAAGCTTATGAAATCTATTATATGGTCTATAAATATTTTCCCCTCAATAATATATTTTTTTTTCACTTGAATAATAATGTATTATTTCCTTGGAGGCATATAGGACTCTCTATGTTTGTCAATTTAAATTTTAAAATGGAACAAATATACTCAATTATGAGACCATCTCCGTCAACTTCTGTAAAATTTATCTAAAACGAGGAAACAAAATACATATTATTAAAATTATTTTTGTTTCAATTCCAAAAGATTTCTCATTTATAAGATTCGGAGAATGATTTACTTTTGGAGAATGATGTAGATTTAGAAAAGCTTCTTTATTATTTCTGCTGTTAACTTCTCCATTCTGGAGAAAGATCATATGGTGAATCTGTTGGACAAAAAAACATATTAAAATTCTCCAAAAGCTCTAAAATTCTTCAAAATGAGAAATATGTTGGAGATGCTCTGAGTCTGAGTTAGGCTTGCTTAGATTTGTTGTAGTTATATATATATATATATGGGCAAAACAAAATGTAACAAAAGGACATAAAAATCCAATAAATTTTGGTTACTATAGTTGTATTATTCTGGTTACTATAGTTGTATTGTTGATGTCTTTAATCTGTGGAGCGTGCATAGATCAGGCTCTCAATGGGGAGGAATTTAGCAGATTTTGGAGGGTGGTGATAAAGGAGTAAAGGGGATGATCCCAACATGGGAAGCAAACTCATGTTACTTGTCTACCCATACCAAATTTAAATAAATAAATAAATACAAACAAGTTCGAATCTTCTGTCTCAAATACCGTCTTATTTCTTGTATCACTCTGTGTTAAATTGTGAGACGGGGTTTGAGGTAGGATTTTGACGAGTGAATTGTTCCAAACATTGTCTTATTTCTAATCCCACTTTGCGACATGAGACAGTGCTTGGTGCAGAGGATTTCGAAAACAGTGACTTGGGAGGTGTAGGGTTTAATATCATGATAAATTTGTTACCTATGAAGTACTCTTTCATAAGATGAAAACCTTTATGATTGAAAGGGGAGTGAAGGAATCCCAAGAAAGATGAAATGATCATGTGTAGTGTATACATATGTGGAGGAGGTTTTTGGCATGTTACTAAAGCAAGATAAAAGGCAAAGTGCATTAAGAGCACAAACAAGGATATATACATAGATTTCTAAGGAAATAAATAATACACCTTCTTAAGGATATACAAAAACATTCCAAACCAGCATAGGTTTGAGCCTATCTTGTCGCTTGCTGATTGTCGTTTGATTGTTCAATTCGATTGCTTTGCAGGCTAGTACTCAAGTCCGGAACCAATTAGTCGATATCCTCAAAACCCTAATCTTCTATAGGCTGATATTGCATGAAAAAACATCAGTTGTGTAATAAATTAGTTGAGTTAATTGTTTTGAAGTTTTGGGCCAGTTTAAAAAATAATTGGACTATATAGTGACATTCACTTTGAACACTATTTAGATTGATTTGTCACAAAAAACTTTAGGCCCACTTGAAATTTCATAAATGGATACATTTTCAGATGATACACAGTACACTAAAGTCAGGTCACATTTCATAGGCTTTTGGTTTTGGAGCAACCTCACTAATTGACAAAGATCCAAGTGTTTCTCTTCCTTTGAGGAAGCTTTTTTCCTATAGGGATGGAGCCCAACAAGCCCCTTGCCTTAATGCAATTCCTGCCAAATATATATGAGGCTCTCATTTATCTTTGATGGCTTTGTCACCTCTTTTACAATGTGATTTGGTGTCAAGTTGAAAGACCTTTCTATATGGGACCCGTCATATTCGCCATGTTTCGTGTTTCCGGTTTGTGTGGTTTCGGGGTAGTTCTAGGTTTTGGGTCGCTTTGCGTCGGATGGTTTAAGGTTTTGGGTGATAGAGGTTCGGGTTTGGGTTGATGTTAGATCTATTTATTCAAGTATAAACATGTTTGGGTCAATTTTAGGTTCAATTATATTTTTTTTTTAAATCTCAGGCATTGGTTGGTTTAAATTATTTAAATATCAAATAAATCGGGTCGAGTTTTGACAGCTCTACTATGGAGTCTGGAGAGCAAAACTGCGATTCAAGTAAATTGCTCAGTTTTGACCAAAAAAAAAAAAAGTAAATTGCTCAGTGTGCAAACTGGAATGAAGTTCTGAAAAAGATCCACTAGTACATAAAGAGCTTATTTTGGGCCTATTTGGTAAATTTTCAATGGCCTATTTTGGGCCTATGGGTAAAGATTTCAGTGGCCCATTTTGGGCCTGTTGGAAATCACATTTTGCAAATTTAGTCCAAAAATCCTAAAAAATAATCATGCGTTAGATATTTAAGACTGAATAATCATAATTCCATAATGTAAGCTATTTATAGATCCTGAAAATAAACAAAGAAAAACTTATGTAAACATTCTTATATATTTACTTGTAAAAAGTTCAGTAGCTTAGCACATATGGGTTCGTTTGGGACAAGCTATCGGTGTATTGTGTTGATTTTACAAGAGCAGCTTACAATAAATTGATAAGAAATAATAGATGTGTTGATTTATTATAAAGTTTGGAGCTTAGTGAGCAAATAAGAAAGTATATGAATATCCATAAGAAAAAAAATGTTAGTTTTCACTATCAAGGGGCTTGGCTATGCTTCTTCCTTGGGCATTGATCTTGTTTGAAGGTTTGGTGGTTTGGGTTTTTTTTACTGAAAGTCGTGGATTTGTGATCAATATCCGAGGACTTCTTATGAGTTCATAATCTAATGTGTCCACAACTTCTTCTCCAAGTGTATCTTATGCTGCTTATGCAGCTTTACAACCTGTTTCAATAGTCTTTTTGTTCAGTTTTTGCCCTACGTGGCTCGTTGTAGTATTTCCTATATTTTAATTTCATATTGTTTTATTTCTTGCTTTTACGTTGTTTGTTTTTACAAGCTGATTTGTCTATCTACCAACTTGTTCGCCCTCTCAAGCTCTAGTTCTATCCGGAGTAGTAAATTACTTTCATGGAATAAAAAAAAGGGCTAGGTTGCTACCTTTAAATCAAAAAATAATATTATATAAATTCATGCATTGGTTAATTTGGTTATGATAATATTTACTTGTAAAAGAATATACATTGTCAAACTTAGTTGGAAAAGGAGTAAACATTAATTATAAATATATTACATTTTATGCCTTACTAATTTGTATGTAACGTATTTGTTCGGATATATTTGAGTTCGAATTATTACTTGAAATATGTAATAGATTTTTAGCACATATGTCTAACATTGCAGGAGGGGATGGAGGGGGCAAAATTGTAAAAATGATTTATTTAGTACTAGTGCAAAATGGCCATATATTATAATATATTCCTCGCCATAGATCCGATAATATATATTTAAAAATAACAAAACCCATTAAAAAATTAAGGAAGCATACTGGCATCGATCTGATTATGATTTACAAATGAAATCAAATATCAATAATTGAGAAAAGTCCAAATTAATAAATTCAAATCCAAATGCATAATCACGTGGATCTCCTAATTAACATCCAATAATGCGAATAATATATAATTACACCCTAATGACGGTAATAATTTAAATTAAATGATAAATAAATATTTAAAAAAACATTGAAAAAGTTATCACAAGCTAAATTTCGATGGCTCTGTTTTATTGAATGATGATACTTAATTTATTCGGTTTTATTATATTAGATCTAATATAATAAAACCGAATAAATTAAGTATCATCATTCATGGTCATTGGTGTATCTTTAGGTATATAGAAATATCGGTGTTGAAAATTGAAATTCCTTGTTCTTAAATCTATCCCTCCTCCTGTCCTCAGCCTCCCCTTCCTCACAATACTTAA
The DNA here is from genome assembly GCA_963922045.1 of Persicaria maculosa. NCBI lineage: Eukaryota > Viridiplantae > Streptophyta > Magnoliopsida > Caryophyllales > Polygonaceae > Persicaria > Persicaria maculosa. The sequence goes on from OY998252.1 coordinate 1,610,155, forward strand.
TTAAAAGAAAAAACTAAAATAAACTAAATAAAGAAAAATAGATTAAAAACAAAAAAAGAAAATGAGTTTATGTGAGAGGGGAAGGGGACGGGATTGGGGACATAAGATTTGGACCCCTTATTTATAGCTGAGCTTGTTTAAATTCCTTAACTTCCATGTAAACATATTTTTAAGAAAATTAACAATATAATCATAAACTTAAAGTTTTATAGGATTCATTTCATATAAACAACTTACAATTTATAAACTTATTAGTAACACCAAATAAACAATACTCCATTCGTCTTAAAATATAGGTTATTTGACTTTTTAACACGTTTTTAAAGAGTTAAAAATTATATAAAATATTAACATTTTTTTAAATTAATTTTTAAAATAATAGTATTATACTTATTGTCAAAAAGTCAAATGAGCTATATTTTGAGACAGTACTACAGTAGTACGATATTAACACTTTACTAATTAGTATCATTAACATGCACCTAAACCATTAATTAATCCGTAAATTAATGTTTGCTATAAAAAAAGTCAAGCTTGTTATAGGTAGAGTTTGAATTCCCTATTCATTGTCAAAGGAGAAATAGTAAGATGAATGAGGACACATATATGCATGATCGATCGGACATCGGAGAGTCCAAATTCGTCGCAAAAGACCTACTTACTAATAATTTGCATAAAATATTTTATATAGTATCCCTACGACGTTTGACTTTTGTGCACGTAGTTTAAGAAGTTAAAAACTATATAAAATATTATTTTTTTTACATTATAATACTTATTAATAATAAGTATTATTAATAATTTACATAAAATATTTTAAACTAAAATTTACATAAAATATTATTCCCTTTTTTTTAAAATAATTTAATCTATCACTAATAATTTCGTACTTAGTACTCCCTCCGTCTAAAAATACATGGGCTTTTACTATTTCTGCACATTTTTTAGGAGTTAAAAACTATATAAAATATTAACTTTTTTACTAATTTTTTTTTAATAATTAAAAGCTTATTATCAATAAGTTTGTAATTATTAAAAAAATAAAACAAAAAAGTTAATATTTTATATAGTTTTTACCTTCTTAAGAAAACGTGCCTGAATAGTAAAGCCCATATATTTTTGGACGGAGGTAATACTAAACAATTGATATTTTATATAATTTTTTTAATCACCAGACATGTAGGCTCCGACCCACCTCATTCAGAAAAATAGATATAAAAAAATTAATAAAAAAATATGTATTTGTTTATTAGAATAATAATTTTTTGTAATGAAAAATTAATCTACCTAACCTATTCCAATTTTATTTTATGAATTCATACGTCACGATATTTTTTTTCAAGGGGACCTTTTCTTCTTCTTCTTCTTTCAATATCTTCTTTCAATAGATGACTTAACTTAAAGTTTTGATACAAAGGAATTTATTTTATTTTAAATATAGATTTAAATAATGTTTAAAAAATGAAAATGCACCAACCATATTGATATTGTCTATTTGTCTACGAGGCATCCATAGAGATTACAGTAAATTGCATTACCTTTTTCTTCAATATTTTATCTGCCACGGTGGTAGGTGACGACATATGACCTCTCACACGTCACACGTACCGTACGTGTTGCCACGTCTCACTTTCTACGCAACTAACTTGGGGTCTCCCAAGTCCCAACAACCGCGCACTACCGGCGGTTGCCGGCCGGCGATGGAGTTTCCTCCGCCGTGGAGTCTCTTTAGCAGGTACTCGTTATTCAAGAATCCACACAGGTTTTGGTGGAACTGGAGATCTCTCGCACATTGTTAATTTTATTTTAATTAATTAATTAATTAATTAGAGTAACTTGAATTTTAAAAACACAAGGCCCACCTTTTTTGGTCTTACCAAACACCACCAGTTTGTCTCCCACGCTAACATACTACTGTATGAAATTTTATATTCGATAAATCTATATTGTAAAAAAAAAAACTAACACAGTACTTAATTATTACTAACAGAGCTGTATTCTCTTCGTTGATAATTTCGTTTTGATATATAATACGCCATAATCTGACATCTGAGTAAAAAGTTATGAATATTTAAAAATTACAGATGCATTAATCACTTTAATTTTATTTCAATATACTAATACTTTTATATTTTACTTAAATTGACATTCATCTATTACAATTCATTTCGAGATCTTCGATATCATAGGTTATATTACTTATTTTGAAAATTTTGTAAGAAGTTACACAGGTTAAAATTTTTTATACTCCTTATCTAGGTATATATACATTATTACATGTTAAGAATACAATATTTATTTATTACGTTTAATATCCTTATTTTCGTTTTATATCCTTATATTCATTCTATATCTTTGTAATAGTTTGTAATATCGTTTAACACTAGTTTGGACTATCGAGCATGTGTGTTTTACGACTTTTTTTTTTCGATTTTATTGTTTACTACTATAGTGACCTCCCGCTCAAAACTTTCTGACTTCGTCCCTAATTACTAATATTATACCCCGAGTAATGTAAGAACTATATAAAATATTAATTTTTTTTTTATAATTTAGTATTTATTACTAATGAATATTATATCGTAAAAAAATTCAATAAAAACTAATTTTATATTAGCTTGTAACTCCTTAAATTATGCGTACAAAAGGTAAAAATCTTACATATATTTAGAGGGAGTATCATTTTATAATGTTAAATTTATTTAATAAATTATGTTATTATAGTAATTTTACACAAATATCGCTTTAATGATTTATAGATTGTTAATTGTAGTTTTCGATAAAGTAAAAAATAGTGTAATAAATTAAGGTATGCGTATATTTGTTGATTTAGTTAAAATTTATGGAAAAAAAACTAAAAAGACGTTATTAGAAAAATAAGTGATATCATGCAGTTTTATAATACTGATTCATTACTATCTATCTAGTATTTCAAATTATTTTCTTAAGAATTATATAGGGAAGTTTACATTTGGTGATTATTTTCGTCGAGAAAACATTATGAAATACTCCGTATTATGTTTATGATCCATTAACCAATGCATAGGTTTTAGGGAATCTTTCAAAGAACAAAAAAGCAGAGAGGTTTATGAAAATCAATTTTAAAATGGCAAGGCGAAAAAGTATTATTAAATGCGTCTGACATTCAAAAGTAACAAACGGATTAAGGATCCGTTCAATATAAGTAACGGATTATAGATCTGTTCATGTATGTTTTTTTTATAAAAAATTTAAAATTTTGAAAATAAAAAATATCTATACAAACCAATCAAAAGATCAGTTTTTTAAGTTTCAAACTTTTTTGTTTTAAAATTTAGATCAATTTGTATTGCTTTTCAAAATCAAACCGATGATATATTATTTTTAAAATTCTCGCAATGAATATTAAATACGTACTACCTAAGTTTGTAAATATAAGTCCGTTAACTTTTTGACATATTTTTTTAAGGAGTTAACAATTATATAAAATAATATATTTTTTTTATATAATTATATACTTATTAGTAAAATATATAAGACTATTTAAAAAAATTAATAAAAAAATATTAATTTATATAATTTTTAACATCTTCAAAATGTATCAAATGAAAATAATATTAAATTACACGGATTATCAAATTATAGTTGAAACGGATCTAGCACAACATTGGTGCACAATGGACCTTTTAAAAGAAAGAGTCCAAATCTCCGAGCGATCGTACGATGTGAAACAGGTGGATGATTCGACTCTCAACAACCCCCCGAGTAATAAAGCTTTAACCTTTCCTCATAAATACTGCGCTGCGCCGCACCCTTCCTCTACCTCCCTCTGTTTTCCCCCCCTTTCTCCGTTCTCCAATGGCCGGCGTTAAATCGCACGGTGCAGCTCTCGAGTGCTCAGCCCGCCGGCAGGCCGCTCCGGCAATCGCCCGAATCGATCTGAGAAGCAACCAATTGAGGTTTCAGTCGGAAATCAGAGGGAAATGGGAGAGCTTGGTGATCGGAAACAGGGGAGGCGCTGGGCGCTGGGCGGTGAAGAGGAGGACGAGATCAGGAGTTGTGGAGTGCACCGCGGAGAGGGCGGCGCCGCGGCAGGCGGAGATAGCTGTTGTCGGGGAGCGGTATAAGGTGGTGGGGCTGGTGGCGATGGTGATGTGCCTCTGTAATGCCGATCGTGTCGTCATGTCTGTGGCTGTTGTTCCCTTGGCCGCTCAACATGGCTGGTCCAGCTCCTTCCTCGGCATTGTTCAGGTCAATTCAATTAAAGCTTTTATCTTTTATTTTTTTAGGTATTTTGGGGAAATTTTTAGTATGTATTAAGATAATAGATTAAATGATTAAATCTAAAAAGAGTTTTAAATTTTAATAATTTCTCTAGAATTTATAAGTTGAAATCTAGAAATCTTTGAGATTTGGTTTTGTGAATGAGATGTCAAATCTGGTTTTGAGAGTGATTTTGGTAGTTAAGAAGTAAGAATGGAAAAGGATAGAGATTAAAAAAAATTAAATTAAATTGGTATAGAAAATGATAAAATTGGTTTAGAAAAAGATGATGATGGCACCTAATATTTAGTCTTTTATGAAGAAAATCAGCTCCAATTGTTAGAGAAAATATATCCCACTTATCCAATTCATTTTAACCCAATTGAAGTAAGTTTGGTTAGCTTATCTTCATTTTCATGCTATATTTCATCCTATAAGGGTTAGTGAGAAGTAGTACAAAGAAATTTCATTATTGCAAAATGAGATGGCTTTTGAAAATTCCTTATTAATTCAATGAATTAATAAGTTGTGTTCATACACGCCTCTAACAAGCTAAGCTACTTTGAAGGTTGTTATGAAAAATAGATTTATTGTCAATTTCACAAAAAATAGTATCAAGTAGAGAGGACTCAAGCATTACCAATAAGAGTAGAGCATTTTATCGGGTAGGCAGGGCCGACCAATGAATTTCAGAGGCCCTGTGCAAAGCTTGAAACGAGATATACTAGGCTAAAAATTTGAATGAAACCTGCTCCCACAATGACAAAGGAAAAAAAGCTCAAAGGACAGGAAACAATTCAAACCAGCAAATATTTTTTTTTAGACCCAAACAAACATTTCATTATTTCAAATAATTATACAGAGGCTTGTTTGTTGCCAAAGGAAAATTCCTAATGCTTTCCACTACATAACTAACATTAGGCATGGAATTTGGTAAACAATGGGTTGCTGAATTTGCTTGTCGCACCCATGGTCACCTACACTCCGTATATTCACGAGCAATTCTCGCAATTTTCTGTAATTTACATTAAATCACACTGTACCATTTTGAAGTCTTCCTACTAACTCGGTGGGAACAACCACCTCAGCCAGTTTCTCGACTTGTGTCCTTCGTCGAAATCCTTCTTTCCAGTAGATGCATTGATGAAAGAATACTACGAATACGTCTTTCCTTCATGAAATTGCTTTGTATAGCTTCGTAGCATTACATTTTGAGCATCAGAAATCTTCTCATCATAGAACTCTGTATTTGGGAATGAATTAATTAATGGGTATATCCTGTACTGAACATTCAAAATATGCCTTTCCTTGCCCAATATTGAAAGCCTTAACATATTTAATCAATTTTATTTCAAATTCAATTATGAAAATACCAAAACATTGAATTTGCGCCCTTTAACATTAAAAGGTATTACAAGAAGACTTTAAGCATGTGCAATCCAAAGAATACAGAATGTTAAATATAGAAGACATAACTCATACATCAATTAAACATAAAACCAACAATTGACACCAAAATACAAAAACTTAACAAATTAAAAGGAGTGAAACAACCTGATATTTTGAATCGATCAATCTTGAAATAGATTATTTGTCAATCCAAAATATAGAACCTGCAACAATTCATAAAAAATTGGGTTAACAAATGAAATTAAAAAAAATAAAAAATAAAAAATAATTTAGAAACTAGATTACAGTAATCAGTAATCACATTCACACATCTAGGGCTCAAGAAGAACCAGAGAAGGCAAAGAGGAAGATAGATTTGCGGCAACTGACCTGCAATATCCTATTTATAAATCTGAAAAAGTGAAGACAAAGAACGAGAATTGAACAGAAGAGAGGGGATAAGTGAAGATTGAAGAGAAAGAATGGTTTTGGGATTTGGCGAATCAAAGAAGAGGAAGAGCACAAATTTGTAGAAAAGAGGACGGAAGGTTAATATATGAATTAATGGTGGAGGTGCAGAGTAATCAAAGTGAGGATTAAGAGGCAAGCGTGCTGCAATTGAATTCGGCTCGCGTGCCATTAAAACAAAGTGAGTAATCAAAGCGTGCGGAGAAGACGATGAGTCAGTTCCAGCGAAAATTAGGGTAAAGGGATTTTTTTCTTACTGAACAATACACATATGGGCTTATTATTATGAGGCCCATCAGATTTGGAGGCCCTGAGCAAGTGCACACTTTGCACTTGCTCAGGGCCGGCCCTGCGGGTAGGTGATCGATCACCTTACCCGAACTATTTCCTGGTTTGTTAAAGATAGTTGTGCAGGCGATTCCGATGTACACCATGAACTATTTCTTGGTTAAAAACAAAATAGAACATATCATGATGTTTTTTTTAAACTTTAAAAACTTGATCATCTATCAAGTATTTTCTCGTGAAACTCGATTAGTTTGGTCTCAAATTTTTTTTGTATAACTTGTACTCATTCTCAATTTATTAACCCATCAATAGATCTTTTACTCCGACAAAGAGCCGTTAATTCTCATTCATAAGGATGTTTCAAAGTGAACTATGTTCTAATCTCTTTTATTTAAAAAATAAAGTGTTTATACTTCAAGAGTCAATGCATTCTATAGGTGTTATAAGGGAGGAAAAAAAAGGCTATGTTTAGATTAGATAGCCATGATTTTTTTCTTTCTAAAACATAAATTTTCACGATAAAAATTTATAAATATATCAATACAAATGTATAAAATATAAATATTTATTTTTTTAATGGAAATTTATGTCCATTGTTTGTACCTTAGGCCCACTTGTGAACAAAAAAAATACAAAGACATGTGATTTTGGAAAAAATACAAAGACATGTGATTTTACTCTCATTTGTATACTTAATTTTTTTGTATTGCATCTGAAAAATGACTCACAACCTCAGTTAAAAAACAAAGGTTGATTCCATCATCTGTTGATTTGTACACAACCAAATTTGTGATCCACACAACTAATCAATTGTGTATGATATGAACACAGTCTTCTTTCCTATGGGGCTACATATTCTCGTCGATTATCGGAGGAGCATTGGTGGACAAGTATGGAGGCAAGAGAGTGATGGCATGGGGAGTGGCCTTGTGGTCATTGGCCACTCTTCTCACACCATGGGCTGCGAACCACTCCACCTTCGCGCTCTTGGTGGCACGCGCCTTCTTTGGTCTAGCTGAAGGCGTCGCCTTGCCTTCCATGAACACACTCCTTTCTAGGTAGCTCTACAGTCACTTTGTCATGTTCTGATTGCTACTTTTGATGGAAATGTCATGGAATTCGCTACATTGTGATCGGTTTAGGTGGTTCCCAATCGATGAACGAGCAAGTGCAGTAGGGCTTTCAATGGCCGGGTTTCAACTAGGCAACGTCGTAGGCCTATTGCTTACCCCAATCATTCTGTCCTCTATTGGAATGTCCGGTCCCTTCGTCCTCTTCTCATCCCTCGGATTGCTGTGGCTATCAACATGGATCAATGGGGTCACGAACGATCCCCAAGAAAGCGCCTTTATCAGCAAGTCTGAGCTGCAATTGATCCAACATGGCAAGGACAACTTCAGATCAGGCAGCGGAGAGGCCTTGCCCATCAGTGTTCTTCTGTCGAAATTACCCTCTTGGGCGATCATCATTGCAAACCTCACAAACAATTGGGCAAGTCATGTTTTCGGCTTTCAGGTTTTCCGAGCCTAACTGTTCCTCATAGCTATAGGGCTGATGAAATTGTTTGATTGCAGGGATACTTTGTCCTCCTCTCATGGATGCCTGTGTATTTCAAAACCGTAAGCAATCATATAACTCATCACATTCTAAAGGAGTTGATATGTAAATTGTTCTTGAGCTAAGCTGTCATATTGATTTCAATTGCTTAGGTTTTGAATGTGAACCTGAAACAAGCAGCTTGGTTCAGTGCAGTTCCATGGGGAACAATGGCCCTCTCGGGCTACATTGCAGGGGCGACATCAGATTACTTGATCCGAATAGGTTGCTCTTTGACATTTGTCCGAAAGATCATGCAGGTAAACAGCAACTCTATACCATCCAATCATCGCGTTTCATGGTACTTCAACGAGAAATCTTGTGAAGTTGTGATCATACTATGTGATGGGCTATGCAGTCTATCGGATTCATTGGACCGGGGATAGCATTGCTGTGCTTGAACTACGCCAAGACACCAAGTGCCGCGTCTGTCATTTTGACAGTCGCCCTCAGTTTGAGCTCGTTCAGTCAAGCCGGTTTCCTCCTTAATATACAAGTAATGATCTAGTTTCTTATACTTCTAAAAGTCCATGACTTTATCCGATTCTGATTCGAATGTTCTTGGATTCGTGGTGATTGTAGGATATCGCGCCACAGTCTGCAGGACTCCTCCATGGTATGTGCATATCTCCTCATTACTGTCATTCGTTTTCGTCTCCTACGCAGTGCATCAACAACTAAAATCTTTTGCATTGTTGCAGGCATTGCCAATTCTGCAGGGACCTTAGCTGCCATTATCAGCACAATTGGGACCGGTTACTTCGTTCAGTGGCTCGGATCATTCCAAGCATTCATGACCCTAACCGCCATTCTTTATTTCGCATCAGCCATCTTCTACAACCTCTATGCCACCGGAGAACGCGTCTTTTAGTAGGACTACTAGCTACCACATCCTGTACTCGTCGCAGTCGAAAATTGCCTGCACTGAAGTGTGATCATAGGTAATGCCTCCGAAGGTGATTGTGCAAATATTCTTCATTGGAACCTTGAAAACAATAGCCTTCTTGAATCCAATTTTTTTGGTTATTTTTGAGATTTATTGTCAGAATAGACAAGTTTTGTATTATTTACTTTGTTAAATTTTGTATCTTTGGTACAAAAGATATTGTAATTAAATAAATAAATGCCAGTTTTTATTTTGGAAGGTTTCCCAATTTGCCACTTGAAATGAGGAAATTAGGTATACAATCAAGTTCATCCTTTATTATCATTTAAATCATCCAATTGAATACATACCCTAGGTTGGTTTAGTTTTGTATTATTTCGGCTTTTGTTTGATCATTTTCTCGATTTCGAAGTATCTAGACCTTATAAATCTGCTAATTGGTGTTTTTACAAGGTTATTAGGATCGAATCAAAATAGGTTCTGTAATCGGAAAGTGACTTAATTTAAAGTTATAGAATTAGGAAAAAAAAACATGTTAGTTACACAATATATTTTGATTTTAAGATATAAAAAGCTACAATTACGACTTTAGACATTGTCATATTGGTTAAAAGACTCGAAAACAATTATCTCTAAGCCATTTTGCATATCAAGCTCACTTCAAGATTTCGGCTTTTGTTTGATCATTTTCTCTATTTCGAGGTGTCTATGCACAACCTTATAAATCCGCTAATTGGTGTAATTTGGTGCCTTGGCTTGATGAACTATGGGTACAAATATCATTTCATTTTGTGGATCTGGCTAATCTTACAAAAATCCCGACCTTGATGCTTTGTTACAAGGATCAGTCTTCTCGGATTGGAATTGATCTTTTGACGGGCGTTCTTTTAGCCTATACCGACTTGCTTTGCTAGCGATGGCTTTCTTTTACGGTACCGACCTTGATGAACAATGGGTACAACGATTACGACGGCCCAATTATATAAGTCCCCATCATGACTAAATTCAGACGTACGGGAGACTCGAACAAGTGATCTAAATTGAGAGGTGTCAGTGTTTCCCACCTCTCACTTTATCTTCAACCAAAAACACTCTTCTCGAAGCCACAAGAAACCCCCAAATCCCAATCCACCCACTCCCACATTTTGGGTCCAAATCCCCAATCTGGGTTTGATGACAGCACAACCTAAACCATCAAATCAAAACCCCCAATTTGATCCCTAATCTGCAGATTTCAACAGGTTCTCTTGATTTGGGGGAAGATGAATTTCAGAAGCATGGATGATTTCTGGGTTTTCTACATGACCCAACACTCGAGGCCGTCAACAAGGCGCTGGCACTTCATAGGAACACTGTGTGGGATCCTGATGTTGATCTACTCCATGGTGTTCAACTGGTGGATGCTGATCTGGGTGCCTCTGATTGGGTATGGAGTTGCTTGGTGCAGCCACTTGCTCGTTGAAGGGAACACCCCGGCCACCTTCGGCCACCCGATTTGGTCCTTTTTGTGTGATTTCAAGATGTTTGGGTTGATGCTTACAGGCCAGATGGATAAGGAGATCAAGAGGCTTGGTAAAAGGCCTATCTTGCAAGCTTCTTGATTATCTTGTTTATTGCCTAGTAATTTGATTCTTGTATTGTTGTTCTCCCAAAGATTTGAGGTTTCAATCATGTTTAACTTACAAAATTATAAACCTAATAATGTTGAATTGTTAGCTTTGCTTGCAGTTGCAGGCCTTAGCTATGACAATTGCCATACATCTCTCTCAACTCACAACTTTGTAATTTTTTTTTTTTGCCCAAAAATTTGGGAGTTCAAAATTCCCTATTTACAGGATTGTTAATTTGTTATGTGGACCAAGTAGTTTGAGCTCGGCTCGGACTTGAATCGATAAAAGTTCGGCGTGAGATCGTTCATTTTCTAAACAAGTCGAGTATGAGCACATTTTTAAGATCGGTTCAAAGCTCGACGGGTTCGGGTTAAGTTCGAAACTTCGAATTTTTTAAAATTTTTAAAATTTCCTTTAAGTTATTATAGTAAATGCAGATACAAAAAACACTAGATAGCAAGTCATATTTGTCGTAATTTTAACTACAAGTAATCTAAAGTATTTAGTAATTTATAGCCCCAAAATTAAGTTTTGCAAACATTTTCTTATTTTTTACCTTTTCAAAGGCAATAACCCAAAACAATCCAAAATTGCAAATCATAAACATTAAACACACAAACTCGCTAGATACATGTAAGATATTACATGTAGATATAAAAACAAAATCACTTAAAATCTCAATATATAACGCAAATTCGTTGCTACAAAAGCATTAAAATGGCTTCAGTGTCCCAACCACTTTGGGCTACTTAATAGTAACTACCAACTTGTGGTGAATTTGCCATACAACAACTCGTGGTGCATTTGCAAATACCGAACCATTTGGATACAAAAACCTAGTGGTGCTTTTGCCACAATTTGTGCACCCAATTGGCGACACTAATTATGTTAGTTGCCATATTGTTCATTTATGTTGACACTACCAACAGACCCCATCTGTGAAAGGGATGTGTAATGCCCACTTATTTTGAGCCAGACACCATGTATCTCTAAGATAAAGACAATTTTTCAACTACAACTGCTTTCAAAAATCACATAAACAAGAAAATTATCCAAACTGCAAAGGTGAAATTGACTGAGCAAGAGGATAACTTCCTAAGTATATGCAGTCCTGCTGAAAGCGAAGCGAAACACTGAGGCTTGGACAGGACAGTAAAAATTGTCTACCTATTACAGCGAATTCGGGTGTGTGCTTAAAACAGATCGAAAAAAAAAATGAAAAGAAAAAGGAGACTATGACGCCAATATACACGACGAACCTCTATCGCTAGAACCTAATCTTCTATTTAAAGGCAGAGTCTAAATTTCGGCATAACAGGCACACACTCAGCAAGGCTATCAAATAAGATTGTCCATTCCTTCCCGGGTATACCACACACTATAGCATATACCATACTCAATAGCATGGCTTCTTCCTCTTATTATCCCTTGTCCTTTTGCAAACCCTCCTAATTGATGTAGTAGCAAATAGCTGCCTGCCCGGGCGTCCAGAAACGCAACAATACTGAAGTTTTCGAGTCCCAAGGTTCCTACCTCTCACCTGCGCCGTACAGCATTTGGATGTGCTGGTTTTCTATCTTGCTTTATCCGATCAGCATACATCGGAAGGCAAATAATCTCTTTTATCTCATCGAGTACCACGTCCTGAGTAATGTTGTCCCTGATGCTTCTTAAAACCTGTTAGGAGTTTATACAATCAATTACAAAATTGCTGACTAATGATCACTAGTGAAATTCAGAACCCCAATAAATCAGGATGAGTAGCTGAAATGGGCACCTTCTTGTATGTATTGATATCATTGGGAGCATCCTTATCCAGCCGCGTGCGGAGGCAGACCCAGACACCTTCTGCGTTCTGAGCACACTCTATGATCGTCCCCGCATGAGTTGAAGGATCAGAACCATCTGTGGAATTTTGAAATTTAAAATGTTGTGATTCTTAATCAAGGTTCTAGTAATGAGAACAAAGACTGAACAATGCAGGCCACTGTCCGAGCCAGAAATAGGAAGTCCAAACCAGAAAGGAGAGAATTAAATGACAGTCAATGTAGGATTATTGACCTGGGAAGACAACCCTATTCCCATCCAAGAGCTTTTTCTTCCCTCGCTCGTTTACATAGAGGTGTTCACTACCATCCGGGTCTACCTGTTTATAGAAAGAATACCAATATCAATAAAGTTAGGGTTTAATCACCAAACACAGGGAGGGAAGGATAATAAAAGTGTAGAAATTCTGACTGAGAAAGAAACCTCAAAGAGAAAATCAACAGAATTCATCTCAGGAAACTTCCACTTCAGAAGGCCTTCATGAGTGCGAGGAACATAAGGATCGTCCCACCCCTGATAAAAAGAACACATCATCATATTTTAAAAAAACTAACAGTCAAGGAAACAAAATATAACACTGGCACTTGGTTGCATGATCATGAAGAACATGAATTTAGGACAAATGCTGTAATATCAAGAATATGCTACTATGTATTCATGCAAGTTTGGAATATTAACATAGCCACTCAAATATTTATATTGCAGATACATGTATGTTTGAGCACCTGAAATATAAGACCATCAGAATCATGTGAAAGATTAGGGATGAATTCCTTCAGAACTTTTTCAACAGTGGATAGCAACCAAAAGTCCTTTCTCCTAACCTGAAGAAAAAACTCTCCATCCATCAGCAAAATGTACAACATGCACCAAAGAAAGAAAGAAAGAGAGAAAAAATTAATAAAATATTTTCTAGAATATCTCCTAAGAACATTGTTAAACCAAAGAACCCTATGAGGAAGGTAGGGGAGCAAATACCCTGAATGGTTCCCAATCATATCTGTAATTTAACTTTTGAGGAGATTCTGCCAACCGGCGCTCGGCATTTCGAGGTTCAACAACTTCCTTTTCAATCAATTTCCAACGTTCATTGAAGGGCCGCTGCCATGTCAAAAACTCTAGTAAGAAGAAGAGTAAAAAAGCAGGCAGATCTGGAAGAAGAATGAAAGGGCTTGACATGACAGTACAAAGTGAACAACATGAAAGGACCTTATTGCACTATTCTTAAATCTATGCGTTTTTAGGAGTATCCAGAATTAATTTGTAGTTTGCACTGAATTTCACCTAAGAACCAGCTGTTTCTCTCTTCTTATATTCTCCCCTTCCTATTTCCACTTCCATCCTCTTAACTTTACCTAACAAAATAAAGGGCCATTAAAAAGTTATTGAAACTATTTTCCCCTCATTTACAAGAATGCGTTTACTTCCTTGCTTTGCTACATTTAGGCCATCATAAAGATACTCAACTACTCATTATTGTTCATGGATGCACAAAGAAAAACTGTAAGCCCGCATACATTGAAAAATCCACTGCACATGTCAGAGACAAACAAACAGACAACCTACCAGAACTATGGACAATGTAATGTCATCTCTAGAGGAATCTACTCTTTTGACTAAACATATTTAAAATATGGCAGATTAGGCATCAGCCTACCTCTACGACCGAGACATTGTTAATTGCAATTAGATCATAGATAAGATATCTTCTTTCCTGCTTCTGAGAGTTCACCGTATCTATTATCATCTCTCCATCCAGCAATGTATAGTGGTGAAGCAAAAACCCACCCTGCTAATAAAAATAGAACATGTTAGGCTGAACATTTCTGGAAGAATATTAATCATGAGTGGATACAAGGACATATTCTTCACATGCGGCCATTACATCAGCTGGGTTTTTGCAGGGAAACCTCATCTGAACTCTACGAAATTTAAAACTCCGATCAATCAAGTAACATCCATCGTAAGTTATCATAAGCATATATCGCATCCCATCAGCTTTCCATGTGGCATAATAGTACCGCTGCCTTAAGAGTTGCAAATTTTCCCTGCAAGCACAATGCCAACATAAATGTGATCTTTTTTACCAGTTACAGACTTACAATCAAAAGAACAAAATCCTCACTTCACATAAGGAATGCTTATGAGAAACCCCTGCTCAAGTAGTCAACATAATAGTAATTGGAACATCTGTAAATTAATTCAAGATCCTGTCACCACAACCCGGAAAAATAAGATAAGAGTTGTGAACTCTTCAGATACACTGTTCCTACATGCAATTTCATTTACCCTCATGAAAATTTCAGTAACTATACCAATGAATGCACAACTGTTGCAAAATCATTCAATCCAGATCAAGTCAAATTACACATTGACGCTCATGACCTAAATCAGTTAGCATACATGATAACATGAACATCACATGAAATTACTAGCCCAGATAACAAAAGAACAACATATGGAATGATTATTACCTATCGAGAGAAACAGGATGTGAGCCTGGAAATGATGGTCCTCTTGGCTGCAAGCAAAGATATTAACTTTCAATGGAGCATAAATAAACAAAATGAACCGTAAAATCACCAGAGCAACAAGGCCCGTTACATGAAAGAAAAATAAGCAAAGGTACATTACCCCAACACTCAATTTAGATGCAAGCATTTGGTAGCAGACTTTCTGCAACTCTTCTTCCTGTGGTCTGGGTATAACGTCTCCCAAGACATCATCATTGGTCATTATTGCAGATTTCTCATTCTTTTCCTGAACACAGACCAAAAACTCATTATAACAGAATCAAATAAGAAATGCAACAAACATGAAAGGTCAATAAAGCAAATATCTGAAACCCTTACAATGAACGCCCAAGTGCAATACCAAACTCTACAAATGCTTTTGTGATTAAACTATCAACTCTAGTCTATTTGACTTCCCAATTTGAAAAGAATGAACGCGTCACGTTATCATGTACCCAATCCAAATACAGCCATCAAGTAATCACTTCAGATAATCTAAATATATAAAATAAAATAAAACTAGAATGTAGCTTTGCCAGTCAAAAAGCCGTTACTAAATCCCTGTGATGCATGATATTGATGATAAACCAATTGAATTAGAAGAATAAACACAATAAAAAATATACACTTTGTGGGTGAGAAACTTTACATGATTAGGCAACTCTATGATCCCATCATCATCAGGCACTGCTTCACCATTTAGATCGAAATCAGAAGATCTCTTCCATTCAGGGGTAGAAGGGCACATGATCCATTCAGGCTTAGGTTCATGGTAGAAGGCATATAATGCGTCAATATAGTCTGGCTTGTATATGCCAGGGGGTCGAGCTTCTGCAAACTTCTGTACTGCCTACAAGAGAAGAAGCCAGTTAAACCAACTGCTCTCATGATAAATAAATAAATAAAAACTAAGATTTAAAAAAAAAAACCAATTATATCCAACTTCAGATCAGTGCCAACCTCAGTGACGGACATGAATTGCATTCTTATCAGATAATGAGCAATCATGTACCCTGTGCGGTTGTGCCCATGCGTACAATGAACCAAAACACATCCTTTTGACTCTCTATGACTACTTTGCTGAGATAAGAATTTTGCAACCTGAGAAGGGAAACCATGACACTATGAGAAATAGTAACAAAAATGCAATATTGAAAAAGAATCGAAATTGACAGTATGGATTATTAAAATAATTATCACCAGGATGAGCTACTGATAGACTGGAGACACATTTCATGGAAGATATAAGATAGAATAAAGCACAAATCCTAAAAAAAATTAAACCAGAAGAAACTTGTTCCAGCAATATCTATATAACACGCATATATAAGAATAATAAGATACAAATTATATGTGCCAAAAAGCTTCTGCATAACTGAAATTATTGAGGAATTACCAAAAACTCCAACTATGAAAGGTATTAAAAAGACATTGCAATAAATGAATGCTATGGCATCCCAGAAAACTCGCAACTGAACTTACTAAATTAATACATACCTCATACACAAATTTATTTACAGCCTCATTATCTGGCACTGAATCTCGCCCCTGGCAACGAATCTACAGAAGATCTTCCATGTAAAGAAATTGCCAAATTCTACAAATATACAGGGGAATAAGGATATACTCATTAAAGTTGATGATTGTTTACCTTCAAGTGCTTAACACCTTCCTTCCGAAACTCGTTATGGTTGTAATAACGATCAGTGTTTGTCAGATCAACCACCATACCAAGCTGAAATTGGAATAACAATTACAGGATCAACCAAAATGTTCACCCAAATGGATTGAAGCAATTACAGGATAGGGGAACTATCAACTAACAAGTGTTATTTTGGGTGAGCAATAAGAAGGGTGTTCACGGCTCCTCATCGGAGCAAAGAGGGGTAACTGATAATTCAGCCCCTTCTCATTTAAAACAATATTTATAAAATCAGGGAAAGATGCTTGATTCATGTATAAAGGGATAGATGAGGTGCAGATTTACCTTTGGAAAGAGAAAACAAGCATATGCTTAACGAGGAGGACAAACATATGCTCAATGAAGAGGACAAGCGTTGTTTTCAAAATCAAGGAAGGGTATTTCAAGTGCAATAATTAATGGTCACGTGCAATTGTAAATTTCTTGTCTAATTCTAGCCATTAGATTAAAATTAAGGGCTGAGATTATATCTTCTCATTTCTCGCCTAAAATATCACTTCTTAGTTGATACTTCCCCTATATATATAAGAGGATGGCAAATGAAACATACTCCCTCCGTTCAAAAATATAAGTCCTTTTAGGCTTAGATTTTTGTTTGAAAATATAAGTCCTTTTAGGTTTTCTAGGTATTGGGATATGAGAATGGTTACTTTTTGACTTTTTGCTCAAATTTATTGGTTGATGAGAGGGTTGTGGATAATTAATGAGGGGTATAAATGGAATAAATTTATTTATGATTTTCTTAATTTGTGTGCAAATGTCTAAAAGGACTTATATTTTTGAACGGATGTAGTAACAAACATAGCACACGATGCAGTCACTACAAAAAAACAGCGCAGAGGTAATCATAACCCAACAAAGCCTACTGCCAATGCTTTCTTGACCAGAAATGCATGCCTACAATCACAATGACAAACAGTCTAAACCCCCCACCACACATAAAAATCTTTTGACCCAATACATCATCATGATAAGAAAATCAGATGGCAGTTTAATAATTCATTCTACAGTCTATTATTCAGCCAAGGTTGAAAATAATCCAAATATCATGTTCAAAAGACTAAATAAGCCCAACTGAAGAACCTGAATAAATAAATTGAAGAAAAAAAAAACAAAAAACAAAAAAATGCTTAAATAAAATGAAAAGTCACTTGAGAGATATTAAACCAAAAGAACCATCTGAACAAATTGCTGTGTAGGCATTTACAAGAGGTTATAACTCCCTTTTCACTGTCATCAGTTAAAGAAAAGTGAACCCCTCGACAAACAAGTTCAAAACCATCATTTTGTGACAAATAGATAACTAATACTCCCTCCGTTTGCTCAAACATGTCATTCTACATCCATGCACAATTTTTAAGAAAATTAACTAAGACACTATTTTAAAGTCGTTTATCACACTACTTTTTTACTTTAAAAAAACTACAACTAACAATCCCCTAATCATTACAAGGGCGTTTTCGTAAAACCCAAAATACCTATAATGACGTTTTTTACACAAAACTAACCCCCTAAAATGACATATTTAGCCGAACGGAGGGAGTACTAACTATAGAAAAGCCACACTAGATGATAACACATTTATCATCACACAATCAATATTAGAAAATCAGAAAGCAACAAAAAACATAGTCGCATACAAGATTCGCATAAAAACAAATAAAACATATGAGCTCTACCTTGGATAAATCCACTGGCATTATAACCAAAAGATATAGAAAGAAAAAATATACACAAAAAATAATAAATTCTAGACAGTAATTGCATATTACCCGTTTCCCTCGCACCCTGATCTTTTTGAATACTAGCTGGAATGAGTATCTTTTACCAGGAGGAATACAATCATTATAAGCTTCACCTAGCGGAACTTTAGATGGAACCAAAAAATATAGTTCATCACCCAACCCAGGGCACTCCAACCAACCTGCAAGATTAAGAGAAATGGTCAAAGGGCATGTACAAAACAAATATTCCGTGTAAAAAATTTATATTGCATACATAATACCACTTACATCATACAATAAGTCAGTAGAGTGCTTCACAGATGTAAGTTTATGGTGTATTCATTATGCAGGTAAATAAGTTCTATTGTGTAGATGGGAGTACAGATCTCTTCACTTCAACAGGGGTTGAATCACTACTCTTCATGCTTACTCAGGCTATTCATTTCCTTTCTAAGTTAACCTAATGCCATGTGTATGCTCCTGGAGTAACATGTTATATAGTCTAAACTCTGAGCTAGACTGCTAGAATCAAAATAGCAACAAACTCAAAAACATGAGCATGCTATGTGTTATTACTTTTGTTCCCTGTACAAACATGAGACATGAACTGAAGAATGTATGGTAACCAGATGATAAGTTACTAAACTTTAGAATAAACAAATGGACATGAGAAACTATAAATAATTAAATATCATAAGAAAAAGCAATTTCCAGTGTAAGTGTGCGTTTTTGTCATCAGGGGAGGGGGAGGAAGAAATACACTAGAATAAGCAAAAATATCATATTAAAGCACATGCAATGCATGTTGTTCAAAAGCAAAAAAAAAGAGCAGATAATAGTTACATATTCACTTGTAAACTCAAGGAAGCGTCACCAAATGTACCTGGTGGAAGCCTACTCTTATCATATTTGGGCTTTTTCCACTGGGGGGCATCGTCATACCCCGTATTTCGGGATACACGCATTGGTCTATCATCTATCTGATGATTCTGATCCCTTCTCAACCGTTCCCGTCTTTCTTCACGGTCCTAAACGATTTTAAGAAAAACAGAAGTTTCATTTGAGTTAAAGTTGTGAATGAAGAATAAAAGAGGAGATAAGCAAACAGCAAGCTGAAAGATTAAAATAATCGCTCAAGCACTATCTAGTAACTACACATAGAACGAGCACCAGTAATTTCATATCAAGATAAAATGAAGAGAAAAAATCCATTAAAATGTTAAATTAATAAATCAACTAAGATCCCACCGAATAGAAATTTATAATTTGTAACAAAATGGCTCAGTGAAAGAAAAAAAATCCCATAAAACTGGGAGATAATACTAGAAGGGTTACAAACCTCATGTAAAGAACCACATATATTTAATTAAGGGAAATGTAAAATATCGTATAAACCTTTACTAAGCCAGCTTAAGATCGAAAAAGAAGGAAAATGAGATAGCCTGAAACTAATCTTCATGTTATTTCAATTTTATAGGAAACCTTAATTTGTACCAGCACAAATATTTTTCAACATATCTTGAGAGCCTGAAGCTCTCAATGCACAGAAGAAAGCTACATTATCCAGATACACACCCGTCGAAGAGCTCCCACACTTGTCTCCACATGTTCTTGAGGTTTAGCACCATCTCCAAAATGTGATTCAAAATTCACCTCCTCGTCTTCTGGCTGTGGAGAAGCATTCAAGTCCATCGACATCTTGATCAGTACCCAACATGCAAAGTGGGGATACACCCTATTCTGCACTAGTCTCTTGAAAACACCACATTCATAGCCAATGGTGCAGGTTCAAAACCTAGAGAAGCCCAAGAAACATCAGATCAAACAAGCTAAGACAATCAACATGGCTTAATATATAAGATAAGCTTGACCTTTTGCCTCAAAAAGCTTCAAACTAAAAAAATTAAAAAAACTAAAGTGACTGCTGCACATTAGCAACTTTGACATGGTATTAAAAGCTGTAGAACAAATAAAAGTTTTTGGCAAAGGATAAATCAAATGAATTCTCGTGTGTGGCGTAATTATACATCAACTGAGTGTGAACTGAGAAGAACTAAACCACCAGGGTAGCTCTAAATACCAGAAAAGCATGGGAACACAACTTACAAAGCACTATTACTGATACACCTCACATCTATGATCTATCCCACAAATAATACTACCTCTATCAGTCTATCCTGTGACAAATGAATGAATCCTTTGTTGTTTAGTCATAAACCAAACATGAAATTTATAGCAG
This sequence comes from Persicaria maculosa, assembly GCA_963922045.1. NCBI lineage: Eukaryota > Viridiplantae > Streptophyta > Magnoliopsida > Caryophyllales > Polygonaceae > Persicaria > Persicaria maculosa. Next base: position 1,630,639 of record OY998252.1, read on the forward strand.
GATGGAGGGAGTAGAAAGTGTTGAGACTTTTTAGGGGCATTAGTAACACCTTAAACTCTACACCTAACCTTTGAAAACTTATATAAATTGGAATTTGGTAGAATAGTTTTTGGAGTTTCAGTAGTACTGAACAGTATCTGTCAACTGATTCAAAACTAAGGCATCTCATTAGACAGCCATTTTCTGAATGAGAGATCATCTGATTAAACACATCATCTCTATAAGAAAAAATGAAAGCAAAAAAAGATTTGCTAGGAGATACTGCAGCCTCAATTTTCCTTTAATTCTAGTCGGGAATTCCAAATAAGCTTTAGCTAGGAAGCTTTCCTGTACGGGTAAACCAATCTGCTGTGCTGAGTGCCTTATATTTCACTAGAGTTTCCCTTCTTTTACTTGTCTTGCATTCAGTACACGAAATATCTTATGTACTCAACTGGTTCAGTGTCCAACACCAATTCGTTGACCGGAAAACCAAAATTTCAAAGCGCGAGAATAGCTCAACTCTAGAGAAGATGGAAAACTCTCAAGCACTCTCTCCCCCACCGAATCAAGAAACTAATACTATCATCATCCAATTCAACATCTCAATTGCACAACAAAGTCAAGTTTAACAGCCACAACGAAACCACAACAAGCAACCAAGCGATAAGCGACTGCGTATAAAGAAAGAGAGAACAACGCACTCGTATCCAATTCACTCCATCGCCAGGATACCCTTAGCCGTTGCAGCACATTGAGGCCGGGAGAGAATTCAAAGGCTCCGATTCCTCGCCCTCCGAATCTTCAAAATTAGGGCAAACGGAGAAAATTAGGGTATTTCAACCAGAGATTTCAGACGGATAAATCGACAGTGACGACACAAGATCAATCGGCTGAAAATTTGGAGGTTGAAGACGAGTATGAGTGACGAAGCCGATTGAATTTTTGACGTGAGCGAGATTGAAAGGGGAAATGAATTAGGGAGAGGATGAATTTATAGGGCGGGTGGGAACTGGTTCTACTTTATGTAGGAGTTTGTTCGGACGTGAGGGAATCTCTTCCTCCTCTCTAATTTCTCGGCAAAATAGGGTTTTTGATTTCCGCAGATGATGTAAAAAGTAAAAGGAGGGGTTTTATTTATAGGGATTAGGGATGGTAATTACTACTATAAAATTAATTACTGTAGTACGGAGTAATTACTTTTTACGCTGTTATGTTAGAGTAATTACTTTTGGTTTTGTGATGTTTGGGTTAATAATGTGTTAGTTTTTCATCCTCTCATGTTTGATATACTATTTAACATGTTGATTAATAAATTGAGGAACCTACCACCTTAACCATTATGTTTATCATGGTGAATTTGGTAAAAAGGATTGGTTTAGGTCAAGTGCATTTAAATTTTTTAATCAACTTTACATTTGATTTGTATTCCAACATGATATATTGAAGTTTGTGGCAAAAAAGTATTTTAAGATCTAAATTTTGTATAATTTTTTTTTTTATGTTTGGTAGTTAGTATGAAGTATAGACGGTTTTATAATTGTTTAATTAGATACGTGTTAAATAGTATGACAAATCACCTTTGGAGAAGAGAGTCTTCTTTGCTAGAACAAATGATCGAAGGATTCCAACTCACACCTAACACTAACACTTTAGGAATGCTAGTGGTTTTTGGTGGGAGAAGAAAAATATGCACAATGTCAAAGCCTTAAGTCTCTTTATATAGTGCACAAAATAGGTCAAATTCCCAATAAGTTAACTTTTATCTTTTATCTTCTATCCATAATATCTTTCCATAAAGATATTATATCAAATTTTATCTTATGCATATATATAGATATATTGATTAAATAGAATTATAATAAAATTTTATGTTATGTATATATTGATTATTTAAAAAAATTGTGATTGGTTCATATGACTAATATCCATATCTAATGAAATTGGGTCAAATTTTATCTTATTCATGTATAGATATTTTGATTAAATAAAGTTAGATTAAATTTTATCTTATACATAAATTGATTATTTCAAAAAAACTGTGATTGGTTCTTACAACTATTAATAGATATATTATCGCAAATTATTTCATTATGTATTTGAAAGTATAATTGATAATCGATACATTGATTATAAAAAAACCCAATACATCAAGGACTACTTGCATGGTATTTTTATTATGCCATTTAGCTTGTACTTGTGATTTTCTTTAATTGGTTGAGATGATAAAATTTCTGAAATTTCTCATAATTTCATTACGTTTTATGAGTATTCATTAGGTTACCTAAATTACTCTATGGCCTATGCCATCTTTTGCTTATATTGTATATATATTTTGTATTCATAAGGTGCGTTAGTGATACATGAAACTTATATGTATTCCCAAGAAAAACACACTTTACAATCACCAAAAACCCGGGAAGGTCACGTGCTAGTCACGTGTGAAACGGAGAATGCAGAAGACGAGGAAAAGTGATCACCCCAAAAACAGGAAGTTTAACACAACCATTGGCCTTAGGCTGAAAAAAAAAGAAACTAAACACTACATCTACATCTGCTGCAAACTTGGCACTAATCTCCTAGGTTAAGATAGCTTCTTGGCATTCGTTGCGTTGCTGATCAGCACGAACTTGCACAGGCTTCGAACTGGATTGAAGATAAACCGGGTCAAGAACAATCAAAATAGGCAGTGCATAGGATACACCCCTGAAATGCACGATGAAGACCATGCCAAAACGCAGCTTGATACACCCTATCTGTCAAAGGATGATGAAAATCCAGAACAAACCAGTGGTACATTGCAAGGAGAGTTCGAATTCCCTCCTACGATTTCCGATACACAGAAAAAACCATGGGATTGATCATAATCATCAGCATAGTTTGAAGACCAAGATCTCATTAAATTAGCTTCTCATGCTCTAATACAGTAGTACCGCTTTCTTTCAGAAGCAAAAATTCAAAAAGAACTCCAAGAACAGTTCATTGATGTATGAAGCAAAATAAAGGGAATTGAAACATCATGGGTTGTGTAAAAGGAAACAGGGAAGCAGAATCAGTATGAGAAAATTTAAATCTGAATGAAAGACAGAATATACCTTTCAAAATACAAATGATGATTCACAAATGATCACAGCACAAACAATGGGCTCATAGTTCCCACAAGTTCCAATGGCGAAGGTAAATGGATTGAAGAACCGTATAGTTGCAGAATAAAAACAAAGATTTTCAGGGCCTCCGCAGAGCTTCAGGATAGTATTGAGGAACAATCCAACCAACAGATCTGCCACATAGATATGAGCATGAGTTAAACCAAAACTCTGATTAAGATGAGTACTGCTCTAGACCCATTGTTCTTTCTTCCAACAACATTGTTCCAATGCAATAACCACAGATGAAATCATACTGACAAAAAAAAGGAACAGCTAGCTAGTACATATATAAGCAGAAAGACTGTAAAATTATTGAAATTAAGAGATACAATAGCAAGATATTCTAGTTCATAGACGGAGATTGTATCAAAGATCAAATAGCTGTCATACCTGAAGCGGTAGAGAGAAAAATTCCTCATGTATGGTGAAAAATTACATTTGGTATGAGTGAAAAGGCGAGCAAGGAGAATAGCGGTATGTAGTCCTCCTATAAGGAGACTTCCCTCAAGACATTAAACTTACAGCACTGAAAAGACGTCAATATCCGTGTATCTGACCTCCATATGTACATCTTGCCATTCTCCGTAAACAATCAGATGTATACGCAAAATCCCAGAGAATAGAATTTAGTGGTACCGACTGGAAGCTAATCCTCACAGTTTCTGTAAGAAATCAGAAATCACATGTTAAACTACTCGAGCAAAAATAAAGATCTCCAATTTCACATTTCACTAATGGAGACTGAACAATTTCCCCATTTTTCCACCACAACCTAAGAATTAGAAGCTCACATACCTCAGGTCCTCAGCTGTGTATGTCTTTTTGGCTGTTAGACATGACATTATCGCGGACAGTTCTACCTGTTTTGAATTTTGATACACACAAATAGCAAAGTGATTACTGATTAGCATGAAGAATATTTATATCATCCTCCATACAATCAAAACACAGCCACGCCAATCTAGTTTAAGGCAAGGATCATATTAAACATATAAACCTGCCAAATCAACGAATTTGCGAAATCAAATTCATAGACTGTGAAAGGGGAAAAACTACAAGTTGGTAAACACAAATTCAACTCAAAATTCACCAAAAAAATTAAGCAGTTACTATATCAGTAGAGCGAAGTTTAACAGCTAAGGATTATAAAATTATAGAGCAACCGTAGAACGAAAATTACTGTCAAGAGGCACCAATCGTGGGAGGACGACTCGGTTCAAGAAATTCCATATTATACAGTCCAATCCCGAACCGGGTAACCCGCAATATGGAATTTTCTGGACCGGATTGTAACTTTTATATACCGGTTTTGGTCAGTTTACGGTCCGTTGTAATACACCATCTTAAAATGTTCATTCATATCAATATTTGCTATTATCAGTTTCCGATCTCTGTATACACAAATTGTTGCCACAAGAAACTGTCATCTTGAGAAATTGAACCACATTTGATACGAAAACGCAAACAAAACCACCACAAGTTACCGACAGAGGAAACCATCCTTGGCTATAGATTCGTTAGAGCCAAACCAATACACAAGGAAACACCTAAATCAACACGATAGCTTAATAGCTTAACTAGAAGGCCTAATGCCTTGTTTAATACGGAGTATACGAATTTGCACCCCTTAGTTATACTCAGGATTCGGACGGACACCAGTTCTAACAGCCTCGACAATACCTCTCCCATACTTCTCACATTGACTCTTCAACTCTGCGCTAAAACCCTGCAGCTGAGCAATCTTGAATACTCCATCATTCGCACCCGGTGCAACCTCCTTCAGTGCCACAGCCAATGCATACACGAGCATCGCGCACGATTTCGTCTGCAGGGATGTCATAAACCTCTCATCAAAGATCCTGGCATATCGCCACATCCTCCTCTTATGGTCCTCCAGATCAGAGGTCATCAGCCACACCATGACAGGCAAGCATTTTCGTTGGCGGATGAACATATAGTTCTCTACCGCTCTGTCTATCGCTTTTATCAGTGCGACATTACTGCAGTTCAGCGCCCTCGTCAGGCTAGTGAAGATATCGACGATGTGCAGCCCCGAGTAAGGGAGGTAGTTATCATACAGAAACCCCTTCAAGGCCGATGCTTTGCTGTGATCGCCCCCGCCGGCGTACAGCAGCTTGTAAAGACTCATTCTCGGCCGGGAATCACCTTCGATTAGCCAGTAAAGTTTCAGAAACCGAATTGCATACCCCGACGGTGCAGCCAGATACACAGGAGGACTGGCATTGTAAAACCTAGAAAATCCAGCAACAATCTGATTCCATCCTCTGATGTAATTCTCATGGGGCTTTGTGAACATCCTCAGCAGTGATGTTGCTATGTATGAAAAGTACAAAGCTTCCAATCTCTCATTCGCAGTAGGAGCTAATTGCTTGTAAACGCCACAGGAAGGATTTCCGATAAGATCAACCGGTAGAAGCTCCAAAGAGGTATCCTGAGGGAGATTCTCGACGGATTGATCATAGAAAACAGGCTCGAAATTGTTTCCGGGGGCACGGAAATGGAGATTGTAAGCAAGAAGGAAGATTGCAGCGGCGCCTTGCTTAGTGAACCCCGATTGCATCATAGGAATGTAAATTCTTCCAATTCGTGCAATTTCACTAGGATCGAGCCTAATCAACGAAACTCCAGGCTTAGATAAGAGCTCGGAATCAGGGAATGAGGTTCTTTCCGGGGGGCCAAACTCACACCTCGAATGAATTTCCGGGAAGTGGGTGGAAGCGTAGTCGGCTAAAGCAAGACGCTCCATAGCCTCCGTGATTTCCGATTCCGCGTCCGTCATGGCTCGGGAGTTTTTGCGATGGCTTATGGTTATGGATTCACAGTTCACTCATCGTTGCCGGAGGTTTCTAGAATTCTAGGGTTTTATGAGAGGGGATGATGCACTAGTTCATGGGGCTCTACTGCAGGGTGTGCCCATGGACGGTGTGAATCTCTGGGCCCGTTTGGTATCGGTATCTCGATAAAATTAAAAGTTACCTACAATTTAATGAAAAATAAATAAATAATTCAACATTCATCCATCAAAGTAAGTGGATCATAATATAACAAATACGTTTTATGAATAATTGATTAAGAGATCAATTCTTTCTATTTTAAAATTTCTTAAAATTACATTCACACGTCTTTTAGATTTTTTAAATAGTAGGTTATAAATAAAATTTACTAATTTGTATTGTTTACTCTTTAAAATAATTTAAATAGTTAAAATGTAAGCAAATTTAATGAAAATGTTAGTAAAATGATTATATTTTTAAAGAAGTGATTTTTTTTAACTTGTGTTATTTGTTAAAAGCTCGTCTATTTCAGACCAAAAGATTATTAACCATCAACTAAAAAAACACGCAAAAATTTAATAATGTGAGATTTGAAGATTTTAAACCTAACTCTATAAACTGTTCAAATTCTTATATTTTAAGGTTTTGTTTTTTGAAAATTTGACAAATTTATAAAAGGGTATGTACACCATGATCTACATATCACTTTATGAGCAAGATATACTAATAACATTCTAAGAATCTTAACCTCTCAAGTAACATAAATCATAATGTGCGCCATGAAGACAGTTGAAATTGGAAACTAATTAAAAGTCCATTTTATATGTTGGATTTACACCAACAATTATACATTAAGTGAATATTTTGACGATTAACGAGACCTCACGTATATGACTTTGTTGTCATCTAGTTCAAGTTTAATTTATTTGTCACGTACGTGTACGTTGTTATATTATATGGTCCATATCACTTGGTTTTTTTTTCTCAATTAGGAAATAATTCAGATAAAGGACGTCTATTTGATAGCTTCCTAATAGATGAGATTAAGGAGACCTATATTAGAAGTTATACTGTACCAATGCATCTAGTAGAGCGTCATAGGTGTGCAACTATGTCAGTCATTCTATTCTCAGCACGGGACATGTGAGAGAAAGATACCTGCCTCACTAATATATGTTGGTATTTGACAATAGTAATTTAATGTCGGACATAAGGAGCTCAATCTCGCAAGAGCAATTGAGCCCGTATATTTAAGGTGATTTATAATGATGAGAGAGTCACCCTCAATATGAATTTTGGGAATGTGAAGTTTGAGGAGTTTTAGCATCCCATGTTTGAGCGCAGACGCTTTTACTTTGATAGGGGACTGATCCCGACTAATTTGAAACCAATATGAATTGGCTTCTCTTCCCAATCCCAAATTATGTACCCGATGGAGCTATCACCATTTGAAAGGATGGAGTCGTCCGTGAAGTTAAGCTTAAGAGTACCTACGGTTGGTTTACGCCATTTCCCAGGCTTCGTAGTGGTCCGATCCGTATCACCTATGTATCATCCCATTCAAATTTATTGTATCATTTTCCTTTTTTACCAAATTCAGATTTCATGGGTAATATCGAGTCCAAATTTAATATTTTCATATTTGTTTTCCACAGATTCCGTGCATTTTTTTTCTATCAACGGTTATAAGAGAAGACTTACATACGAGCGACTTTTATCCGTCCATGGATTTTTTTCTTTGAACTTTTTTACATTGTCCTTAATGGATTATATATCGTTTGTCATTATTTCAAACTCTCGATTTAATAGAAGATATGTATCTGGTGTATTTCAAACCTCATTATTGTATATATATTTCATTTAGCAATTAGTCTCTTCGGAGACATTCGATAAAATTGGAACGATACAGGAGAAGATTTAGTAATTATCTACGTTATGATAACTTATGAAATGTTTTGATGGTCTCTCGAGATATTAGGGAATGTGGCTTAACCTTTTCAAATATTTTCATGTGTGAAAATTTTTTTGAAATGTCATACTCAACCCCAATTTTTATTCCCCTAATGTATGTCATTGGATTCAAAATTCCACATTGAAACGACTATGGTCCATTATAGACTTCTTCTTCAATAGAGAGGAGAGAGCATTAATTAAAATGTTGAAAAAATAATAAATGTGCTTATTTTGGGAAAAAAATAAACAAAATTCATATAAATTAAATAATTAACCGTGGTTACAAAACCTAACTTCATCTTCTAACAATTTCATCCTATAATCTCCCATTAGATAGTAATTTTTTTTTTAAATGGAGAAATTAAAATAAAAAAAATAATCTAGGATATATGATCTTAGATTTCAATATCTTCTCCTCCCCAACCCATTAATAAGCATTAATCCCAAATTCCAATCCCAATTTCTCTCTCAATTTCTCCTTTTTTGTTCAATCTCAATCTTCGGGTTTCGCGGCCAAGGGAGATGATGACGGGCGGCGGAGTGCCAAGCTCTGCCGGCGGGAGCCCCAGGTTTCTGACGGCGTTGCCCACAGCCACCCGGCGGCGGGCGGTGGAGCCCACGGCGGCTGAAACCGACGCCGACCAGTGCAAGCGGCCGAATGAATCGTCGGAGGACGACAGCGGCGAGGAATCCCCGGCCACGCACTCCGCCGCGGCGCCCGGCGAACACCACGCGGCGACGGGGCGGTACCAGAGGAAGAAGATGCAGTGGATGCCGGAGAGCTGGGTGGCCAAGGCGGAGGGGATGGCGTGGTGCACGGTGACGATCGCCGGCTGCTTCATGACGTCCGGGAAGAATCTCAGCCGCCGCGTGATCGCCGCGCTCATCGTGATGGTCGCGCTCTCGCTCTTCCTCAAGGTTTCGGTGATCGACAGCCGTAATCACGCCATCGACGACGGCGACGGCGTTAATATCGGCCGCCACCAGATTGTGGTGCAGGTGGAGGAGGGCAGCGTCGTAAATATCTGGCCGGATGGCCTCCGGAGAGGCGGTGGCGATGAATTGGCTCAGAATGTGATCTCCGGCGTTGAGGATGATGATCGCCCCCGTGATCGCCACCCCGATTCCGACTGCGACTCGGTGGAGATCAAGGCGGCTAACCGTGAACGCTTGATTGCCGTATGCCCCTCTTTCTCCTTTCTTGTTTTTTCATTATTTAATTTTTATTAATTATAAATTTCTAATCAATGGTAAATTTTGTTATCTTTTTCGCCGAAATTTAATCCAAAATCCCTCTTAATTGATTTTTCCATATTTTTTTTTTATATTTTAGTTTCTTCACCTCCTTCATAATGCAAATATGAAAGTTTATCAATTTTTTCATATGAATTTCTGACAATCAGTAATTAAAAAATGCCCCCCCCCCCCACCCACCAAAAAAGTAATTAAAAAAAATCACCCTTTAATTTTTTACTGTTTTTTTTTTAATTTTTGCTTACTATAGTAATAATAATAATTATATGATAATAGGTCTCACTAGTCATAAATGTTATCCCATTGACTGTGTAAACGATGATCGTTTCCTACTAATTTGGTATAATTGGTGCGGTTTTCATTCTTATTAATAACATATTCTGTTAGAAATCATTTTCATATTAGTGTTATTAGTTTTTGTTGTTAATTTAAGCTAAAAAACACACACAAAAAATCTTATATTTATTTAAGTAAAAATCATTATCTTGTGGAAATCTGATAGAGACCTTAAATATATATCTCATATTTGATGTTTTCTAATTATTTAAGCTGAAAAAGTCAAAAAAAAAAATCTTATATTTATTTAGGAAATAATAAGTATCATCGGAAAAATCTATCTCATATCTAGTAATGTCAATGGAGACATATTTAATTAGTCTGTTAGTCAATCTTATTTAATGTTTTTTTAATTATTTAAGCTAAAAAACCCTTGTATTTATTTAAAATAATAATAAATACCTTATGGAAAATCCGATAAAATTAAAATCTATATAATATCCAGGATGTCAATGAGATTACTCAATCTTATTTAATATTTGCTAATGATGTTAAGGGATTTAAGATTTTATAACCTAGAGCCTGGTTGGTTAAAAAACTCTAGAAGTGGGATAAATTCAATTCCTACAAAATAGGGGAATTTTACTCCCCTGGGGTAGGGGACTACGTAAGTTACAATTCCACAATTTTTAATGGAAAAATTCAATTCTCCCTATTTAAATTTCCCACATCTTATAAATCAACCAAATAACTTTTAAAATTTTATGGAAATTATAATTCATGGGAATTGACTTCACATGAAGTGTACTTATCAAACAAACCCTAAGAATTAACTAATATCAATCCTAAAAAAATTTAATAAAAAAACAAAACTAATTTTAATCTCGAACCATATAAAATTACTTAAATGATGATATTTATATTTTATTTAGTAAATTACTATATAGTACATATTATTATATAGATATAAATATGAATAATTGGTCATTTTGTTGGGGTAGGGTGATTAAAGTGGACGAGGTCGAGTCGTGGCCTATACCTAACCAACAAATACACTTCAAACTACATGTTTGTTCAATTTGAAATAATGGATGATTTGGTGAATTTTTGGGGTTGCTTTGATTCCAACTACAAAGTGTCATTTTCGTATAAGTGGTCTACTTTTAAAGTGCCACAAAAATAACAAGTCAAACTCTTCACAAAAAATGTGCGTCCAAAATAAAGGGTAAAATCACCCATTAAATATCGAGTTTAACAATTTGCTAAATTTAAAATTACACGAGTAAAAAAGAACTCATTAAATAAAAATTGTGAACAAATCACCACCTACACAGTCAAAACCTCAATAATAGGACTGATAATTGGATTTTCTTTCTACAAACGTTGAAACACCTTAGATTTGTAATCAGACGGAAATAAAAAAGTATTTTTTTATCTCATCATCATAATTCATACACTAATAAAATGTTAAATTTGTGAATTTTCAATAAATATGTATTTATGTGGGTAAAAGAGGGATATATATTGGTCATTTGCATTGTTTTTTGATAGAATCTTGTCGGAATATTTTTATGGGTGGTGATTTTTTAAACAATCGTATTTAACAGATGATTTTATATAGTTTCAAAGTAACAATAAGTTAAACAAATTAATATACATTCTTTTGCAATTCTAAGATGAATTTTCAAAAACATTCTCTACACAGACCTCTGAGATTTGGATGAAGCCAAAGAGTGATAACTTCTACAAATGTGTAGGCCGACCCAAAAATTGTTCACGTAAGTTCATCACCAATTAAACTCTTTAATTTCTTGTACTTCCATGACTCGATCAATCTGAATTTCATTTGTGGTCCGCAGGTTCAACCAATGGCTACCTTCTGGTTCATGCCAATGGCGGATTGAACCAGATGCGAACAGGAGTAAGCGCGCAATTCTTGATTTTTTCCCCCATTTTTTGTTACTCGATTTCACAATGAACTCATCTCCGAATGAATCTCAGATTTGCGATATGGTTGCTATCGCAAACATCATGAATGCCACTCTTGTTCTTCCTTCGCTTGATCACGAATCCTTCTGGACCGATCCAAGGTAACTATCTATTTATGTTTTCATCCTCTTGTTGGTGATCCTATAACTTAGTCGGTATTGCTACAGTGAATTCAAAGACATTTTCGACTATCAACACTTTGTAGAAGTCCTCAAAGACGACGTGAACATAGTTGAAGCCCTTCCATCCAAGTATGCATCCATTCAGCCCTTAGTAAAGGCGCCGGTTTCTTGGTCCAAGGTACGAATAAAACATTACAATGTCTATAACTTCGCGGGCCTTTGGTGTTTGATGATTGGTGATTTTTAACATGGATTTGTCTGCCTTCTTCGCAGCCTAGCTACTACAAAGCCGAGATTGAGTTGCTTAGGAAACACAAGGTGATCCAGTACACCCACAGTGATTCGCGTCTGGCTAACAATCAAGTACCGTCTTCCACACAAAAGCTTCGTTGTCGTGCTTGCTTCAAGGCTCTCAAGTACACGGATGAAATCGAGGAATTAGGCCAGACTTTGGTCACTCGCCTTCGCAACAACAGTTTGCCTTACATTGCTCTCCACCTAAGGTAATATTCTTTTTATTTTTATCAGCCGTCAGCACATTGCGTCAGACAAACCCTAATAAGTAATATCTGAAGAGACACTTTTGTATCATTTATCAGCAATCAACACATTGTGTCAGACAAACCCTAATATCTGAAGAGACACTTGTGTATCGTGTAGGTACGAGAAAGATATGCTTGCCTTCACAGGATGTAGCCACAACTTGACATCGGAAGAGGGTGAGGAGCTGCGAGAAATGAGGTACAACATCAAGAGATGGAAGGAGAAGGACATAGACAGCGAATCACGAAGACTCCAAGGAGGGTGTCCGATGTCCCCAAGGGAGGCAGCCCTGCTTCTAAAGGCGATGGGGTACCCGCCCACCACGCCCATCTACATTGTAGCCGGAGAGATCTATGGGAAAAACAGCATGGACGCGTTCCATGCAGAGTATCCGAATGTGTTCACTCATTCCACCTTAGCCACAACCGAAGAGTTGAAGCCCTTAAAGCCCTTCCAAAACCGGCTAGCTGCGTTGGACTACCTTGTGGCCCTCGAAAGCGATGTCTTCGTGTACACTTACTTCGGGAACATGGCCAAGGCAGTGCAAGGCCACAGGAAGTTTGAAGGATTCCGAAAGACGATCAACCCCGATAGGTCTATCTCATTACTAGTGAACTTATTCGTTATCATGCCAAACACGCCCTAAGATATGATGTTGTTGTCTTGCAGGCAAAACTATGTTAAGCTGATTGATCAGCTAGATGAAGGGAAGGTATCTTGGGAAGAATTCGAAGCTGCGGTGAAGTCCTTACACGCCCATAGGACCGGTGCACCGAGTGTAAGACAGCCCGGGGAGACACCCAAGTTGGAGGAGAACTTCTATGCGAACCCATTCCCGGGATGCGTATGTAAGAGGACGATTGAGAAGATCGAGGAGGGCGAGCAAGTGTTCGCCCTCGAAACTAGGAAGAGTTTGCGGGATAGGAAGAAGAGCTCTTGAAGGTTGATCCATCACAATGGAGAGAGCTTGTTAGAACGCCATTGAGACAATGCCGAAAGTTTAGACGATGGAGTTTGTGATGATTTCGGAATGGTACTCGAAGCATAACACGATGATGATTTAAAGCCGAAAACAAATGCCTTGGATTTTTGAGGGCATATATAGGTTGTTAGGACAAAGATTGGATTTAGTTTATAGATGGGATTTAGGCCATTTTTATTGCCTTATTGGTGGGGAGGGTGATTCAACTAGTTAGGTTTTTTTTTTTTTTAATTATCTTCTTTAGTTATTCTGTTTATTGATTTCTAGTTTTACACTTACATTAGGAATTTTGAACGATTAGAAAACATTTTAGCATTGAAACACTTTTGAATTTTAATTTGTTTGTTGATCAGATTTTTTTTTGGCTTAATCTTGATACCTTTAAATTAAGTTACTTTTATACATCTAGGGTTGTTATATGAGTTGAACGGCTCGAGCTTGGCTCGGGATCAGCTCGAAAAAAGCTCGGCTCGAGCTCGTTCACTTAACTAAACAAGCCAAGCTTGAACCTGATTTTAAGCTCGGTTGAAAGCTCGGCTCGTTCGATTTAGGCTCGGATAGTTCAAATAATATGAAATTTCTAAAATTTTCTTTAAGTTAATATGTTATGATCAAGTAACAAGCTTGAACATGTCAAGCTCGGTTCGTTCAGCTCGAATAACACTCCTATATTCATCAAACATTAAAAACAACTTCAACTCTCATCTCAACTCTCCCTCCGTTCATCCACAAGTGTCTAAAAAATATATAAAATAATAATTTTTCAATTTTTTAAAAATAATATTAAACTTATAACTAATAGAAATTATATAAAAATTTATAAAAAAAGTTGATATTTTATACTCCCTCCGTTAAGAAAAACATGTCGTTTTAGGAGTAAAATCTTGTTAAGAAAAACATGTCGTTTTAGGTATTTTGGTGTTCACTTTCCAAAATTACCCTTGTAATGATTAGGGGTTTGTTAGTTGTAGTTTTCAATAAAGTGAAAAAGGTAAGGTAATAATTAGGGGTATAAATGTATTTTCGTTTGCTTTTATTTGATTTCTTAAAAAATGTGCAAATGTCTAAAACGACATGTTTTAATTAACGGAGGGAGTATAATTTTTATACATCATCTTTTTTTCCCGGGAGTACGAGTTAGGGATCTGAGACGGGCGAGTTGACTCATCGACCACAATTCAACTTTCATCTCCACCAGCAACCCTCGTCGAGTTAACGAGCGCCCTTGGAGACTCCAATACTCCCAGTCGACTTGTTTGGGAATCCAGGTAATCTCTATCTCTCGATCCATCAATTAGTTATGGTTAATCCCCGATTTGGAAATCTAGGATTCTTGGGCTATGCGATTTTTTGGGGTAGATCTAGGGTTTGTGGCTGATGCAGCGATTTTGTGGTGGGATCTGCATCTGATATTGTGCGTTTTTATTGTTTTTTGTTGCTTGATGTTTGCTGAAATTTCAGCATCCCTTTGCTGCGCCATCCCCTCTCAGCATCTGCGTCTATCTTTTCTCTGTTCGATCTATTTTTTTTTCGTAGTTGAAGAGAGGTGACTAGTTCTTGTTGATTGTTTAACTTCAACTGCACAAAGAAAAGGGAATTCAAAATCTAAAATTTGTATAATCTGATTTTTTTTTTGGTTATGCGATTTTGTTTGTGTTTCTCTTGTTTGGTTTGATATCTTTCTTTCATTTGCGGTGAATTTGTTCAATTTGTGCTGAAGTTTGTGTTTTATTTTGATTTTCTTATAAATAGAAATGGATACAGGAGAAAGAAGGAAAGACAAGAACTAGTGCACCTAGCCATTAGTGTAATTGCTGATTTTTTTGGAGTATTCATGTGGATTTACAGCTGGTTTTTCATAGTGTAATTGCTGATTTGCGTGGGTTTTGGAATGGTTTTGCAGCTACATGTGTGTTGATTAGATCATCTTATAATTATTGTATTTTTCATAATATTATTTCAACTAGCAACAAATATACAATATCTAATATCCTGAAATTTCATAGTCCAAAGATATTGATATCTGATATCTTGATATCAATACCAATTAGGCCTAAAGGTTATGTAGGTGCGTCTTTGGTGGAATTTTGCTCAGTTTAGTATATTAGTGATCAGTTAAAGCTGGGAAACCTGGAATTATATCATGCTTTTACTTGATTTTATACTTTGGTTTGTACAAGCAAAGCTTATTTGATATGATGAGTCTCTGATCTAAGGTTGTAAATGGAATGATGTTAGAAGTGACAAATTCATGGTTAATTTATTTAAACAGGTTTTGATGACTTCCTGTATTTTTCCTCCAGCTTTTCTTTACTTCATTTCTTGGATGGTTTGTTGTTCTTATATCCTTCCATTTTGAGTCTGTATTGGTAAATAAATTTCCATACAATTCGGAGGAATCATTGGATTAGCAGTTGGACATAGTAAATGATAGATGCTGCCTCTTTTGTGATAGTAGAACTCTCCTCTTTTAACTTTTGGAATCATTTTTTTCATATGATCTTTACATTCACTTCCTTTGTTGTAGAGATACCCTCTAAATTCGGGTGCTTGAACAACCTGTTTATAAACGTGCAGGTAATGGGGCTGTGGACTTTCCTTGAAGCGCTTTTGCTCTTCGCGAATGCCTTTGCTATATTGAATGAGGACCGGTTTTTGGCTCCCAGAGGATGGAGCATGTCAGATAGCATGACAGGAGGCAGGAAAAGAGGTGTGAAGGATCAGGTCATAGGGCTTATCTACGCTGCTCAGTACATGCGAATACCACTTATAATCTTGAACGTTGTCACTATCGTCGTGAAGCTGATCACTGGATGAGGTTTCATGTTGTCAAGTTTTTTTTTACTTCTACTATCATATGCAGTAATCATTTCAGTTCATCAGTACTCGGAAGTCAGAACCATTGAAGAGTATCCGAAGAAGTTACTGTCTATAAAATCACATTGTTGCTGACTTCCTTTCTGCTCACTGAAAACTGAACTATGTTGAATCTTCTATGTTGTGTTTAAAATACAGGCCTTCAAAATGTTATTACAGTCAGACATGGGTAGAAAACTATAGTTGATTGCTCATCGTTTTAACTCCTTTTGGAAGCTGTTTTCTAGGACATATTGTATTCTTTGTTTTGGATTTTAAATCATTTGTGGATTGTGCAGTTACCTTATACACATATCTCTCTTCATTGTTATCCTCAATTGACCCTACACACTCTCATCTGATGGCCTCGGAGCCTCTGCCAGTGACTTGTATTTCAGATCCCCAATTGACTGCCATCTTTGGTGCTAGCTCTTGATGTGCTTGGGTTCATCTGAGTCCCCAATGTACTTATGCTTAGTCTCTATTTTTCACCTTAAGGTCTGTTGATATTCATTTATCAAGTTAGATTAGGTCGGTTTAGTTTTCAGGTAGTGCATTTCGACTAAGTTTCTAGACCTGACCCGGGCTAGAAACTAGGGCAGTGATGGCCCGATTTTGATTGCTTCACAGAGAATGTCTTCGACAGCGCTGACCGAGAGCGTGTTGCTTGTCAGATCCATCAATCATCATCCAGGTTTTTCAGTTAAAGTAGCTGAGACTTCCAGGAATCAAAGCATGAAATATTGCATGGAACTTGTGGTGTCACTTATTGCAGTAAATGGGAAAGCTTGTGAGGATGTTACACTGCAAATGCGGGTAATGGTTGCCGTTGATGGGAATCAATTATATGGGTTTTGGCAGGAGGCTTGATTGATGTGATCTCCACATTGACGTCAGGTGTTGGATGTTTCTTGCGGTTAAGATTGAAGCTTGCTGATTGATTATTGTTGCTTGGCTTGTTTGATTTGTGCATGCTCACAAATGCTAATGTTTCGATTCGAGAAACCCAAAATCTTACTAATAAGAACTTGACCCAAACCCGAACTTTTGTTAGAGCATCCGCGTTTATAAATTGGATTTGCTCAACCAAATGGTGGATCTAAAATCAAATTTTGCTTGAGCAAATCAGATTTTTTACTCATCAATTATTCAAACAAATTGTGGGTTCGAAACAAAGTTTTATAATTTTAAAACTATTTGTATAAATAAAAATAAAATAAAAGGCAACAAAAGCCTCAACTTGGATTGAAAGAGCAAATGCAAATGGTTAGAGACTCAAGCACTTCATAATAACTGGTGCGAGCTCTAAAATTATTTTACTCGAGCATTGAACAGAGCTTCACCAACCGGGTAATTTCTTAAAAAATTCTCAAAAATTGATTATTTATATTTACTCAAATTTAAATTATAATTTGATTTGTATAAAGACGCCTTTATCTTAGAAAATAGATAATGACAAATTGACACCTAAAAACTTCATTAATGTTCATAAAGCTTCTTGTTTCCTAGTCATAAGTGCTCATAACCATGATACCAAGGAAGAGTTACATAGTTTCATTTAGTTTGTTACAAAATTTGCCGTATTTATGTACAAGCACTATTTAGCTTTAATAATTTCAATTATTATATTCAAGTAACACAAGGTTTGATTCCCCCCTCCAATTTTTTTATTATTATTATAATAAAGACATGCTTGATTTTCGAGAGGCTGTAAAACCGACAAACAGAAATACCGTTACAGACAAATACAATTGCTACACACGAAACAAACAGAAAAAAGCGCATTGAGTATACTGATTTTCAAATTCAGACTTTTTTTTAGCAAATCAGAGTGATTATAGGAGTAGGATTATATTTTATGTCAAGAGGTTCGGGATTCACACAGTAAATTTTATATGGGCCGCACAATATCTAAACCAGATATAGAAGGATTAAACTCGATTGGAATAAATTTTTACCTAAATAATTTTGTAGGCATTCCAAACACCACAATCCATTGTATAGACCGCGTGAAGGTTGCTTCCACAAGCAATTCATAATTCATATATACATTGATGAGGTGATGCGTACCACTTTTAGTTACTTACACTTTCATACGTATACCTCAAATTTGGCTTTCAACTTCTTGCATACGCATACCAATTAGATGTGCATTGATCCTGAACAATATAATTAATTTCCTATCAAACAATCAATTCAATGTTAGATGACAGAAATGAATATCCCTTGCAGGGAAAATGCATCTACATAGCGATTAAGCTTCTATATCATTGTACATTGTTGAGATTTGAGGTGAACAAAAGTTTCACATCAAAAGTATACTAAACAACTCTTAATATATACTCCATCCGTTTCAAATTAAGTGTCGTTTGTCTTTTTTCTGGACGCTTTTTGAGGAGGTAAAAACACTATAAAATATTATTTTTTTAATCAATTTTTTTTAATAATAAGTATTAAATTGTAAAATAAATAATAATAAAAAAGTTAATATATTATATAGTTTTTAGCTTCTTAAAATACGTGTTAAAAAGTTAAACGACATGTATTTTGGATCGAAGGGAGTATTTCATAACAAAGTAATTAGTAAAGAGCACAATCCAAAATCCATTAATAATTGGCTACTGCTTATTTACAAGTAACAACCATTGCATACTAAAATTAATCACCATTTAGATTTACCATAACATCCCTTTTCCATTTCAATCAACACCTCCATCATTTAAGAAAAGGTGCCTTTGCCCACAATCCATAATCTCTTAGCCCACTTTGCATTAGCTATCTAATATCTTCCACAATTTCACTTCTATATAAACCCCATCACCTATAGCCTAACCCCATCACATTTTCAACAAAAGATAGAACAAAGAGCACAAATATAGCACAAAGAAAACACAAGGGTATCATGGCTTTGAACATCAAGCTTGTTATCTTACTAGCCCTCGTAGCCGCGCTCCTCGAAGGGATCTCCCAAGGGCTCAATTTCCACGAGAGGGACCTTGAGTCGGAGGAGACCCTATGGGACCTCTACGAGCGGTGGAGGAGCCACCACACGGTGTCTCGAAGCCTCGACGAGAAGCATAAGAGGTTCAATGTGTTCAAGGAGAATGTGAAGCACATCCATAAGGCTAACAACATGGACAAGCCTTACAAGCTCAGGCTTAACAAGTTTGCAGACTTAACGAGCCACGAGTTTCAAACCGGGTATGCAGGGTCCAAGATCAAACACCACCACATGCTAGCCGGGATTCGCCAAGCCACCTCCAACGCGACGTTCATGTATGCTAATGTCGGAAAGGTCCCTACTTCCGTCGACTGGAGGAAGAAGGGAGCCGTTACCCCTGTTAAAGACCAAGGCCAATGTGGTATGCTTTTCACCTCTATGACTGTATCAATGTCTTGATTATATGTTTATTAAACTTAAACCTAAAAATTGCTGAAAATGAGGAAATGAAGGTTACATGAATTTTTAATGAAAAAAGTGACTTTTAACCTCAACCTATGGAAAGTGCTGAAAATGAGGAAATGAAGGTTACAACCTCTTAGGGTATCAATCATGTTGATACTTGATTGTGTGCAAAAGATGATTTACCTATTGAAGGTGTCTAAGACCTGTTGAGTTTTTCATTTGGGAGATGCAGGTAGTTGTTGGTCATTTTCGACGGTTGCTGCTATTGAAGGAATAAACCAGATCAAAACCAAGAAGCTAGTTGCCTTGTCTGAGCAAGAGCTTGTGGACTGCGACACCTCCGGGAACCACGGTTGCAATGGAGGGCTCATGGAGCTTGCTTTCGACTATGTCAAGAAAAACGGTGGCCTTGCCACCGAAGAAAGCTATCCCTACATGGCTCAGGAAGCAACCTGTGACAAATCTAAGGTATGGAACATGGATTAGTAGTGTATAATATACTGATTCGCTTTTCCTCGTGACAGTTCCTTGTAATTCATATGAACTTCTGTGCAGGCGAATGAAGCGACAGTGACTATTGATGGGCATGAGGCGGTCCCTGAGAACGACGAGATGGCTTTACTTAAGGCAGTCGCCAACCAACCTGTTTCCGTGGCCATTGATGCTGGAGGCTCAGATTTCCAATTCTATTCAGAGGTAACCTATGATTTACTGTAACAGTTCGATAACAGTACTTTCTTTCATCAAAGGTACAGCTACAAGTTCACAGTGTTGCTGGTTCTACCATTCTAACAGGGAGTATTCAGTGGGGATTGTGGAAAAGAGTTGAACCATGGAGTTGCCGTAGTAGGCTATGGAGTTACCCTCGATGGAACCAAGTATTGGATCGTTAAGAACTCATGGGGGGCCGAGTGGGGAGAGAAGGGCTTCATCAGGATAAAACGAGGAGAATCCGAGAAGGAAGGTCTCTGTGGGATAGCAATGATGGCATCATACCCTGTCAAGACCTCCTCCCGCAACCCGACCCCTGACTCTAGTGACAGGAATTCCAAGGACGAGCTCTAAAATGAAATCCGATTCGAACCTCTTGTTAATCTATGATGTTCCAACCTTATTTGTGTGAATCAAATACATTATATGTAAAGTGTCCATCTTATTCGATGAAATTCATCAGTGTGTCTCCAAGGGCTCAGAAAGCAAGTGATATAGCCTTGCAAGTTTACACAGCAAACCAAACCCAGCAGCGAAATAAAGATAGCAATTAGCATCATATCGATCAATAAGAAGAACGACATGAAATGCTAAAGAGGAGAGTGGAATTAGACTTATCTAGCCGTAGCACCGGATGGGGTCATTGCAGCCCTTAGCAGCAGACTGCTTATTACCATTACGGCCTCCCTTTTCGAGATACTGCTGGTGGTACTCTTCTGCCTTGTAAAACCTCTTGGCAGGGAGGATTTCGGTCACGATCTTGGCTCCTATGAGCTCAGCTTGCTTGGCTTCCTTGGACTCATGAGCTAACCGAGCTTGGGTTTCATTGTAGTAGTATATCCCTGATCTGTACTGGGTTCCTACATCCCCACCCTATTCACAATTCCACATCAACACAATCAGAAATCATACAATTGGACTAGATAAACAATCCAATTTTGGTGTTCATATGCCAAAAAGGTAATCAGATTCAAAATCATGAGTTAAATGCCTCATTCTAATAGAAGCCAATGATCTGAAAAGTCATACTGAAATTTGAAATTTACATTTGGTTGAGGAATTTCAACCATGTTCTTCATATTCAACAATTGGACTATTGCTAATTGAAATTTGAAAAGAATTTCAACTATGTTCTTCATATTCAACAATGGGACTATTGCTATTCAGAATGTAACTCGACTTCATTTGATTAACTGCAAAACCTAATGCCCCATTTCATCCCGATACCCGAATTTCAATCAATTCCAACTACATCAGGCAATTCAAAGCTTAATCCCCAGAAATTGCAGAGAAAATGAATTGATTTTACCAAGCAATTTCAGCAATTGAAAAAGATCGAGGGTTTACCTGGCGATTGACGGTGGTAGGATCATGGCGAGCCCAGAAGATTGAGAGGAGGTTGGAATAGGGGCAAACATTGGGGTCGAACAGGACCCGAACCACTTCAACATGGTTGGTTGATCCGGAGCATACCTTTTGGTAATCCGGGTCGGGTGTGTGGCCCTGCGAGTACCCGACTTGGGTCCTGACAACGCCCTCCACCCGCTGGAAGGTCAGCTCCACTCCCCAGAAGCAACCCGCTCCGAATTGGGCGAATTCAAGGCCCGGATGATCCGGTTCATCGAGGTCCGGGTCCAGTGCCGGGTTGTGGGTGTTTCCATCTGCCATTGAAAATCAATCCCTCTCTCTGTCCGATCCTCCCAATTTGCAGGTATGAAATCTGAATTTAACCAGGGAGGTTCAGAAAGAAGAAAATGCAAATTGATGTTGACTTTGAATCTGTCCTAATACTGAAGGCAGATACAAACTGAGTTAAGAGGTGGTCACATATGGGCTTTTCCCTGTCATGGGCCTCACTATCTTGTGGTTAAAGAGGATTTGTTGACTAGCAATTTCATTAATTCCCACTTTTGTTGTGTTGTCTGCCTCAAATTTCTTTGAACATGACAAAAAATGGAATGGAATGGAGCAAGACAAGGTATTTTTTAGACTTAGGACTTGTTTGATTGAGCAAATGAATTGGATCATAGGTGACCTATAACACCAGGAATGATCATATAGGTGAGGTCCTTTGGATCTCGCGATTCAATCACTGGTTTTGTTAAAGCAAATGTGGCATTTAACCCTCTAATTCTATTGATGAAGAGTTGGCCTTGAAGGGGCAACTGCACTAAGCTTTGATTGCCCAATTTTGATTTCTTAACACAGCAACGGTTTGGTTTCTGCCATGGATGTTAGGTTTGTAAGTTTCTTTTAGTGGGTATTCGGATCACTCGCTTCACTACTCGAATTCACCCTTAACTTGTTAAACTGTGTTATCCACCTGAAAACTCCTGTGAACTTCTAAACTGTGTTATCAGCACTCAGTATTTCATATCAGCTCTTTTCTCAGAGCCTTGCAAGAAAATCAGCACACGAAGCTGATCAGAAAGAATGTGACAAAATCATCAGAATAGATAAAGGAATCAATTTTGAATCATTATGCAGACAGCTGAGGCAATAATATACCAGAAAAAAATATTCATCCACAAGGAATTGATAAACTTCAACAGTTTGCTAAGCTAAGCTAAGCGTCAGATCTAAATTTGAACATGATTAAATTGATGAACATAGTTTTTTTCAACAAACATTTGGAGGAACTTACATTTCCACAATCAAGACTGCAACCAGAGAAATTAAGCCACAAGACCATAAAAACAAGGAAGATGATAAATTTACATCACATAAGCCACTAAAAATCCATCTCCTAATAAGCAAGACATTCATCTACTAGACTACTACTTCATAAACTCTTTGGGAGGCTTATCCACCACAAGCACCCTCACTTTGTCACAGTCGTACTCGACTTTGGGAGAAACAAACTCTTCTGGAATAACCTGCCACCTGCTGGAGAAGAATGTCCAAGCGAGAAGCACAACGAAAGCTCCCATCGCTCCACATCCTGTTCCAATTACAACAGCAGTAAGCACCCGTAGGATGCAATCGCTTTTCTTGTGCACTGTCACAGGCTCCGGCTCAGACTCAGGCCCGGCATCCTTGGTGAAGGCTTGAGGGTCCAGCGGCTGCGAATGCATCCAATAAGGGACAGGCCTGAGCTTGAAGCTCCAAGAGTAAACTCTGCACACTTGAGAGGAATTCGCGCTAGAAGAGCTCAAACCGATCCAAACTTCCTGATCCTTGAAGATTGCAGACAAGTCAATAGGGCATGAAACTAAAGGATCAATAGGCCTCATTCCACCAGATTTGCTAAGCCTAACTTCGATCCTCTTCGATGTTGCCTCATAATCAATCCAACACTGCAATTTCCTCCCACTGTTCAACACCAACCTGGCACGGGAGGCATTAGCCACTTTAACAGACACATAGCTATTCACATCAACCCCTACATGGTTGTCATTCAAATCCCCATATTCAACATTCATTTTTGTATCAAATTCAACAGCAAAAGCCCCAATTTTGCCCTCATCCAGCTTACTAGAAATCCCTAAATAGCCCCCATCAAACCCCTTGAAATCAAACCCATTAGACACCATCACAAATGCAAGCCCATCCCCAGCTTCCGGGGACAGCGAGAAGGTGAAGTAAGTACCAAAAGACGTTTTCCCCTTTGAATTCATCTTCGATAGCTTAATCGGCTCCCTGAAAATGACCCTCCCAGAACTGAAACTCGAGGAGTTAGTAATTTGCAAAAAGGACCCGCCATGGCCGACCTCAGAATCACCAAATAGTGCAAATTGGGACTCAAAGGCGGAACCTTTTTCAAATCTCTGGAACCCGAAAGACGGAAATTGCTGAGCAGCTGAAGCAACACAGCCCACAGCAAGCAACAAGAAAACCCAAAGGCTGCAAACATGTACGGGAACGGAAGAGGAGCCCATTAAAGAACCTGGCTTTGAGCTGAATTCCAGAGTTTGATGCTTACCTGCAACCTTGGAAGCTACTGAATCTTGTTTCTAGGGTTTGTCGATTCCTCCGTTCTTGATCCCACCTTCGTGATTTCTTTCCGGCGGCTTTTTGTAATCTCCCCCTTTGCGTTTTTAGGGCTTTTGTTGGTGGGGTGGTAGTGGAGAGAATGTAGTGTGATTCGTGTTGGATGCAGAGAAATTGTCGAGAAAGATAAAGAGAGAGAGGGAGGAAGGTGGGTTTGATAGCTCGAAGAGAGTGAAAATTAAATGCAAAAATTACAGGGCTTGTGCATCTGAATTCACGTTCTACAGTGGTTGTTGGCCAATGAAATGAAATGCATATTAAATACTCATCTTGTACTATTCAGATTCTTCAGCTTTACCACCACCTCTCTCTCAAGAGGGTATGGTATAGTCTCTATCTTGTGGTTGAGCACTTTAGCTTTACACCAATATACAGTATAAAAAAAAATTAGGTACATAACAGATTTGCTTTTGGTTCAAGTGTTGGGAGGGAGATGATTGTGTTTATTGTATGAATTAATGGGTAATGACATTGGTGGGCACTAATAATTGTTTGTAGTCACTTTTTTCTTAATAAAGAAAGATGATTTGATATACTCCTATTAATCAAGATTAATTTTTGATGCAATTGAGAAATATAATCTCATGATAAAACTTTCAAATCAGATTTGGGAAAGATAATCTAATTTAATTAAAAATAATGCAATTTGATAATATCAACTAATTACGAGTTGATATAGTAGTTGTGATAGTATATGCAAATTTGATTTGAAGGAGGGAAATAAATGGGCTTTAGAATGTAATTATCTAAAAATTGTGAGCGAATTTGCAAAATAATAATATTGAAACGGCACACTTGTTTTGAGAAACCTACTGATTTTAAAAATGGATTGGTACAAACAAACGATAAAATCGAGAGTCAAGTGAGTTAGAATTTCTTCTCATATTTTATCCACCATTGCCATATCGAAGACCGAATTAAGTTCAACGTTCAATTAAAAAAAAAATCCAAACTTTTTATAACTTCCATCATAAATACTACAGAGTAAATAAATAATTCTGTCGTTTCTTTTATCTATTTATATGGTTGATTTATTGATTACTACCCCATAAATATTAGGGATTTTTTTATTATAGAAAAATACTATTTTCGTATTCAAATTTTTAAAATTGCTCTTATAATTATCATAGAGAAATTAGTTATAATTTTTAATAAAGTAATTATTAGAAATAAAAGTGTATTTTTAAAAAAATTGAAAATTTCTAAAATAACATTATTAATTAACAAAAAGAAAGAAAGAGTATATAGTGATTAGCTCTCTATCCTACTCTAAGGTCTAAGTGGAAAAAAAAAATATTTTAGATTATACAATTATTTTTGTATTATTACTACTAGTTTACTACATTCTCTCTCATTTTAAAAGGGAGGAAAGTACCTTTTGACTTGTTGACTGGAAAGCACGAGACAGACAGCTGGAGTGAAGGACAAAATCGCGAACTATTGGGCTTGAACCATCCAGCCCATTTGGATCCAATACGTCACCATTCAACCTCTCCCGGGGCCCTAACTTTAAATATGTTTTGGTTGAATCTAAGAATTACATTTAGGGAATTTAATTCATGGAAATGTTGTTTTCATAAATTGATTTTTTGTTTTGAGATTTTTTTTGTTTATAGAAAACACTTAAACCCAATACAATAAAGAGAGGAGAGATCAAATTCGTAATATATATTGATCACTATATACCATTCTTATTAGCTAAGATAGTAAAACAGATTCAACAGGGATCAGATCCATTGGTGGCGGAGTTGGAAGCAGTAGTCTGGGCATTGGAGATTGCGAGGGAGAGAGAGCAACCTTCGGTGGTGATTGAATCAGACTGTCAACAGGCTATAATGCAACTCCAGGGCCAAGGCTCGTATAAGGGAGCCGTAGGAACACTACTACACAAGGCGAAGCGGATGGCTCGAAACTTCAACAACTGCAGGTGGCAACACGTACGAAGGAATGGCAAAAATGCAACGCATCATTCAGCGCAACTTCGGCCTACGGAGGCTTTGTTTATGTATTCCGAATTTGATTTACCACAAGACTTATTTGACAATATTGTTTTTGAGGATTCCATGGTTATGAAATGAAAGTCATGGTTTCTCTTTAAAAAAAAAAGACTTCTCATTTTTTTTACATTTTAGATTACATATTTGGAAATGTTTAATTTTATAGAAAAAAAAGTAGAAATCTTCTTACTAGGGGACTAATAATTAATTATGGAGTCCTTCAACCATGTCACTCTCTCGCACAATTTACAATTAGTGTCATCATCGTAACTTTCATCCTTTAATATGGGAAAAAAAGTTAGATTAATGAACAATGTAAAAATAAATATTTTTGAATCATGACAAATCGATCTAATACTACACATAATTGGGAAAAAATAGAAAGAACAATACATATCTATACAAAAAAAAAAAGTAAATGTATTTACAAGATGAAACAAACTCAAAACTAAAACTTGCCCTAAAAACTAATTAAAGGAACCAAAATTCAAAAGCATGGCGGGTAATCTCCTTTGGCCAGCCAACACTCGGCGGGCCCGAACAGCAGCTTCCCCGCCACCGGCTGCGTTGAAAACCCGACCACCACCGTCCCACACCGAAACTCCACCCTCTCCTCGCCGGCCACCGGCGTCTCAATGGCAACCATCATCCCGAAGCTCGCCACCCCAACCGCCCGATTATCTCTCCCAAAATGATGATCATCAACGATCCAATCCGTCACCCCCAATTTCACCCCTCTCAGCGCCGCAGTGACGCTCGTCGAATTCCCCGGCGCAAGATCGATCCTTTTCAGCCTCTCGGAGACCTCGCACTCGGCGAGGAGGTCGCAGTTCTGGAAAGCCGAGGCCTTGACGGCGAAGCCGTAGAGGGAGAGGCGGCGGCGGAAATTGGGGTTCTGGAGGGACAATTCGACGGCGAGCTCGGCGGTGACGTGGCGGGGGTCGGCGGTGAGAGAACGGAAGGAGACGGATTTGATGGAGAGGGAAGGAGGGAGATTGTTAGGGTTAGGGTTAGGGTTTGACGAGTCGGAGGGGACAAGCGTGGAGATGAGGGTGACGAGGAGGAGGCCGCAGGTGAGGGCGATTAGGAAGACGAGCATGAACGACGAGGGGTGCGGCGGCGCGTCGTCGTACGGGCGGTAGGGGATTTCGGAGAGGACGGTCGGCGGCGGCGGAGTTGGTGGTGGGCGTGACGGGTGGATGTGGAAGGCGGTGGGCTTGGCGAGGTGGGGGATGAGGCTGATTTTGGCTTCCTCATCGTTGTCGGAGAGATTATCCATTGTCATTGCGAAATTGAACAAGAAATTAGGAAAAGGAATATCTATCGATCGATCGAGAGGCCGAAAAATTAGAAAAAGGGGATTTGGATTTGTTTTGATCGGAGAGCAACGTACGTACATTGCCGGATAATGCGAGAGGAATGTCAATCGATTGTAGATTGGAAGGTTTGCAACTAAGCGATGCTATTTTGTCGGACTGTGGATTAATTCACTATTTTGTCTTCGCCTATCCCCACTGTATTCGGTTGTGAGACCTTCGCTTTATGATGAGGCCTTTTACGAGCTTCTGACCTAAATACAAGCCATCTTTTTATTGAAAAAGATAATTCTACCGTCATTAACAACATAAAAAATAGCAACGCGTGTCCCTGAGAAGTCGAGATTACCATCTCCGACCGCCTTTTCATTCTTCTCCACTTTTCTTCTGGGCACATTGCGCACATCTTTCGTCTGCGGATTACATGACTCATATTGACTACTCCTAATCCGACTCTTTAATGTCCCGTGATCAGAGTCTTTTTTGATCTCGTCCTTCGGAACGCCCTTGAATTGGTTAACTACTTCTACACAATTCACCAAATTCTTGTCAGTTGAAAAAAAAAACACTCCGATCCTTTACAATCTTGATCAAGAGTCAAGACGACTTCATTCCATTCCTCTGTTTAAAACTGTTCGACGACCTCTTCAGCTCACCACTTTGCTGAGATGACAAGCTGGACCGTATCCAATGTTTCCACCTTCTGTATGACCCTCCATTAATAATCTCTGGCGTGTTAAACTTAATTATTTCGAGGATAAAATTCTTATTATAAAAAACTATAAAAATTATAATTATATTATATACACTTATATTAACATATTTATAAAAAATTATTATAAAAATCTATGTTGTAAAAAATATTTTCTAAAACATTAATTATTAATAATTTTTAAAAACTAAAAATGTAATATAAATATAAATTTAATATTGAAAAGAAAGGTGATCCCTATCGTCACAATTTACGCAACCATAAGTGTACACAAATCAAAAGTAAAATAAATATAAATTTAAGTGAAAACTATAAACAGGTGATTTTTTTTTAAAAAAAAACAATCGTCTGACATATATATATATATACGTAAATATTTATTTATTTATTTATATTGAACCTGATATTTCTCCCTACCTAAAAAAATCCCCAAACTTCACTCGGGCGTCGGGAAAACCCTAGTCCCCATTGCCATGGATGCGTCAATGTACTTGGATGAAGGCTTGTGGTCGGAGATCCTCAAGAGACTCCCCATCGATGTACTGCTCCGATTCCGATGCGTCTGCAAGTCGTGGAAATCCCTCATCTCCTCCTCGTCCTTCGTCAGAGCTCAATACCTTTCCTCCTCCTCCGACTCCATCGAATCCAAACCCTTCATCCTCTTCGACGATTTAGAGTACTCCATTGAATATGCTTTCTACAATCCTCATCAATTCAGTCAATCAGACTCCCAACACTCCGTTACCTTTCACACCGTTCCCTTTCAGACCGTTCCCTCTGAACACACTGACTTCCGCGTCATCGGTGACGTCATCCACGACGTCCTCTGTTTCTCCATATCAGTTTATCGCGTGACTATCCGCGGCCACACCATTCTTTGGAACCCCACCATCCGCAAGTTCGTTAACATCCCTCGCTCGGATTCAATGGAAGACGTCGGCTTCGGTTTCGATTGCAGTAAGAATGACTTAAAGGTGGTCAGAAGACTCAGAATTGATTCGGATAGGGAAAAGCCGACATCTTTCGAGGTTTACTTGTATCAGGAAGGCCGCTCGAGGACGGTAGATTCCAATCATATCGGCCCTTTCGACCTTGTAAACTACCGTCGTGATAGTTGTTACAAAAACGGCGCCATTCATTGGATCATAAGGCGACGAAATTGGCTAATGGCGACGGAAATTTTGATGCTTGATTGCAAGACCGGGGAGTTGAAGACCATGGAGCTCCCCCAACCATTCAACCAGCGCGACGTGATTGTAGAGTATGGGCCGAGAGTGTTTGTGCAGTCCGGGAAGGTGTCGGTTTTGGTGGAAACCAAAATCAATGGAGACGACAAGGCTGAAGCCGCAGTGTGGGTGATGGAGGAGTATGGGGTGCCAAGATCATGGAAGAAGACAGCTTATCACAACGATATCGCGCATATCACATAATGGTATCGCGACGAGGATCACAGTAAAGTTCGGTATCCTAAAACTTGTGAAACGTCGTTGTTGGTATGTTTGGACGAATTGTGACGACGAGGGGATGAAGAGATCACAACAGCCATGGAATGGACATGTTTTCGAGCCAAGTATGCTTTTGATGGACGCTGAAACCGTGACCATTACACGACGGTCACTGCCATGGGATGTGGTGAGTTTTCGTGTGATTAATGAGTAGGAGTCCTACTTAGTCATCGATCATGGATTGTATTTTTTTTAATTGATGTTTAAACAATGGTGTGGAAAAGTGTCACTAAATTTAGAAGTTTTTCTATTTTCAATTCCCGAATCATGTTCTGATTTTTTTTTTTTTCATTTTGAGAAAAATTGATTGACCGCGAAGGATAACTTATCAAAGTTAAAATCAATAGAGCACCACCTATGAATGCAGAAATAGTTCAATTAGTATGGTTATAAAAATAAAATGAGAGACTAAGGGTTTGTATGAGACGAGGTTAATAAACTGACTAAAATTATAAGTAGGGTAAAAATTTATAAACTGTTGGTAAAAATAGTAAAAAATTTATGGAAAAATATAAACTCCGTATGGGACGAAAAAGTATTTATTTGTAAAAAGTGGGGTTTATTTTGTTGTTATTAGGGGTATTATGGTATTTTCAAATAAAATAAACTACATAAACTCTCAAAAAGCTATCAAAAATAGCTTCTTAAATAAACCCCCAAATAAACTAAAATCTCCTACATAACCCCTCCCCATACAGAGTTAAAAATTATAAACCTTTAATTTTTAACTGTTAAAAAAAAAAATTGTTAACCATACACACCCTAAACCTTGCCAATCCAATCGCACAACCTAAGGCTGTGTTTTATAGCAGTTTTTATAAGGTTTCAAAGGTTTAAAAAAAAATTTAACCTCTCGAGTGGGTGTTTGATAGCAGTTGTGGCATCAGCTTCCATGAGTTCAAGGTGCAATTTAATTTCCTTGAAATCAAAACCTGGGGGGGGGGGGGGGGGGGGAGATTATGGAGTTTATTTCAAGGGCTTTCGAAAAGGTGTTCCATATTGCCCTCGCGCAGAGAAGCCCACGCAGCAGGCGTCGTTCTTCGCTCGCAGCAGTCGTCGTTCTTCGCCCTCACTTTCAGGTACGCCTCCTCTTCTTCCTTGTTCCGTCGGCCTCCTTCTTCTTCTTCTTCTTCTTCTTCTTCTTCTTCTTCTTCTTCTTCTTCTTCTTCTTCTTCTTCGTGGTGACTGGTCTGGGTTGAAATAGATGAACTTTCGGCTTCCAGATCTGAAATCGAAAGGGTTATTCAACCACCAGTCGGCCTCCCCTTTGGTGTGAAATCAGAAATTGTAGGAGGAGGAAGGAGGAATCACATACCTTGGAGCAACCGGCCAGCAGACCCCCGACCTAGGGTTTTCAACGCCTGTTGTTCTTCGATCCAACACAAAGAAGAAATGAGGGCAATGGGTAAGGAGGTGAACAAATAAAAATGGGGGCATAAAAGTCATTTTGCCCATAAATATATCTTCAACCCCTTATATCCACCAAACACCAATTAGGTTTTTTTCAAGGTTATTTAAAAAAAAAACTCCACCTCTCACACCTCCATAATACACCAAATAAACTCCAACTCCTAAAAAAACCCCAACTTTTAAAAATCCCCAATTTACCAAACACGCGCTAAGTCTAAAGTTTGTAGAGCGCTCTTCCTTCTCAAACTGGCATGATTAATTAGTGTCTCTAAATTAACTTCGATCGATTCGGTTATAGCTCTAAAGAAACCTTCAATTAGTGTCTCTAAATTAACTTCAATCGATTCGGTTATAGCTCTAAAGAAACCTTCCAACCTTTTCTTATGTTCAAGGCTTTTGCCTATAATTTCAAATTCATCTAAGCTATCATCTAATATAAAAACATTCTGAAATCCAAAACATGAAATATTTGACAAATTTGAAAATTTTGAAATCCCTCTTGATATTCAGAATCTTGCCCACAAAAACAAATGTATAAAGCTCTAGAATTGATCAATTTTATGAAATTGAACATGAATATATAAAAACCCTTGATTAGATCTATTGAACCCAAACAACAAAATTTAGTAAAAGAAAACTAAAATCGATGTAGAAATAACCTTATTATAACTTAAATCAGGAGGAAATGATCTTCGGATTCTACTACTAATGGATTCAGATTGGTAAGATCAATATTAGGACTTGTTAATTATCATCATCGATGCTAAAAATAATAAAATGAAATGGGAAAATCACACAAAGATGAAATTTCCCCCAAAAAAGCAACATTATAAAACAAAATTGCAAGAATGTCTGTTTTGGATCATTTTAAGGTCACATTTTGGAAGAATAATGGGTGGACATAAATAACACATCCGTGTTGTATTCCATTGGGACACTGTGAAATCAGCCGATCAATTTCAAAAAAGTGTGTGATGAACCATTTTAAGGCCTTGTTTGTAATGATATAAAATACATGATTTCTGTTTACCCTTAAATGATTTAGTTTAATTAAAATTTAATATAATTGAATAATAAATTTTAATACTATTTTAAAAAATCTTTAAAGATAATAAAAATATTATTTTTTAAATTCTACATTAATATAATACGAGCATTTACTAATTAATTATAGGACATATCATAAATAATGGAATTAGCTTTGTTTGTATTATATTCATACATGATTACAATTAATAACCCTAACTAATTACAATACAATCATTGTATTACAATATGAAATTAATTATTGTAATAACAATATAATTAACAACCATTACAATAATATTTACCCTTCAATAGAGAAATCATATAATCTTGGCACTTCCGATTACACTAAGGGCTCGTTTGGTTGAATGCGGAAAGTACAATTCCCGGGAACTTACTTTCCATGAATTGAATTTCCGTGAAATATACTTCCAATGAATTGAAAAAGCTGTTTGGTTGAATTTTGTTTTTTTAGAAATATAAATAAGAAAATAAAGAAAAATACATTAAACAAGGTGGGAATTGAACTTACCTAGTCCCCTAGGTAAGTGAACTTCCTACGATTTGGATGAATTGAAATTTCTAGAAAGTTGAATTACGAGTTGAAATTCCTGAAAAGTTGAATTACTATATATGTGTTTTTGTCGACCAAACACAAGAATATATCTTCTTTATGGGTTTTAACTGACTAATATAACTAGACCTGGATTTTAGGTTTTACAAAAACCTTCAATATCGGAGATCTTTTTGAAAAGTTTCTACAAATAAAGATACGGTAGTTAGGAATATACTATACTCCGTAATACGGAGTATCTACTAATTCTTTTATTTTTATTTTTATTTTTTTTACAATCTCTTTAATTTTGTCATAATTTAAAAGATTTAATTAGAGTCTAATATATACCAAAAAAAATTATTTGGTCTCTCCTCCCCAAAATGAAAACTGTGCGCCAATCCCCTTTAACCCTAGGCCCTGGCTCCCATCGCCATGCCGTCATCTACTTGGATGAAGGTCTGTGGGCGGAGATCCTCAAGAGGCTCCCCGTCGATGTAGTGTGCCGATTCCGATGCGTCTGCAAGTCGTGGAAATCCCTCATCTCCTCCTCGTCCTTCATCAGAGCTCAGTACCTCTCCTCCTCCTCCGACTCCACCGAATCCAAATCCTTCATCCTCTTCGACGATTTAGAGTGTTGCACTGAATATGCTTTCTACAATCCTCATCAATTCAGTCAATCGGACTCCCAACACGTACCACATTGCCTTTCAGACCGTTCCCTTTGACAGGAACTTCAGCGTCATCGGTGACGTCATCCACGGCGTCGTCTGTCTCTTCCTAGAAGTTGATCCCGATGATCCCGATTATCCCGCGACTAGCGTCCCGGGCCAAACCATTCTTTGGAACCCCACCATCCGCAAGTTCGTTGAGATCCCTCGCTCGGAATCAATGCAAGATGTGGGTTTCGGTTTCGATGGCTGGAAGAATGACTTCAAGGTGATCAGAACTGATTTTGATAGGGAAAAGCCGACAGCTTTGGAGGTTTACTCGTATCGGGATGGCCGCTCGAGGACCCTGGATTCTGACCATATCGGCCCTTTCGAACTTATAAGCCGTCGAAGTTGTTTCAAAAACGGCGCCATTCATTGGATCATAAGACGACGAAATTGGCCAATGACGACGGAAATTTTGACGTTTGATTGCAAGACCGAGGAGTTGAAGACCATGGAGCTCCCGCAACCATTCAACCAGTGCGACGTGACGGTTGTCGAGAGAGGGTCGAGAGTATTTGTGCAGTCCGGGAAGGTGTCAGTTTTGGTGGCAACAAAAACCAAAGGAGACGACAAGGCTGAAGCCGCGGTGTGGGTGATGGAGGAGTATGGGGTGCCAAGATCATGGAAGAAGACGACTTATCACAAGGATATCGCGATCATGATCACACATAACGGTATCAGGATCCTAAAACTTGTGGACGGACGTAGGTTTTATTATGTTTGGTCGAAATCTGAAGCTGAGGGGATGAAGAGATCACAACAGCCATGGAATGGACATGTTTTCGAGCCAAGTATGCTTTTGATGAATCACCCTCAAAGCGTGACCACGCCACGGAACCACGATCTCTTCAACGTGAGTTTTAGTGTGCGTGATTAATGAATAGGAGTCTAAGTTGCATTGCATTTTTTATTATTGATGTTTAATCAATGTTGGGAGATAACATGGCTAGTTAACTTGCTGCTATCGATCAAGGAGTTCAAATTTACATTGTGATAATCAATCTACCCTTCACATTGCTAGAAATCCTCTATATCATAAAAGGATAAAAAATATTGAAGGAGATTGTCACATTGTGAGGAACAAAGCTCTAATTAAAGAAGGAAATCACACTGGGTTACATCTCCACTAAAGAGCAGTCAGCAGACATATTCACAAAGACCGTGAAACAAGATATATCCGAGAAGATGATGAGCAAGTTAGGAGTTGTGAACATGTTCAAACTCGTAACTTGAGGGAGTGATCATGAGGTCAGCTCTCGAGTTAGTTTTAGAGAGCTGCAATTCAGTTGTAACTGATCAAGGAGCGTGCTCCTCTGTGCGAGGCTTATGCCTATAAATACACATCTTCCTCGTTGTAACAATCGGTCTTTTCGAAGTAATAAAATCTCTGTTTTCTGGGAGTTCAGTTTCTTCCTTTCTTTTCTTCCAAGTGTTCTTGAGTGATGATCATGATTCCATAGCATGATTAGAAGAATCAATAATGGGTTAGTCATCAATCATGCATTGCATTTTTTATTATTGATGTTTAACCAATGGTGTGAAAAAGTGTCACTAAAAGTTTAGATGTTTTTCTATTTTCAATAGTTACTAGTGTTTTTCCCAAACCATGCATGTTCGGATTTTCTTTTTCATTTTGAGAAAAATCGATTGACCGCGAATGATAACTTATCAAAGTTAAAATCGATACTCAACATCCATAGATTCAA
The DNA here is from genome assembly GCA_963922045.1 of Persicaria maculosa. Taxonomy (NCBI): domain Eukaryota; kingdom Viridiplantae; phylum Streptophyta; class Magnoliopsida; order Caryophyllales; family Polygonaceae; genus Persicaria; species Persicaria maculosa. Next base: position 1,665,585 of record OY998252.1, read on the forward strand.
ATCACCACCTTCTCTAAATGCAATCAGCCGTAACTTAACTGATCTCCTTGACATCCCTTCTCTTTCCTACCAATATCTTAATCTGTCTCCAACATTAAATCTTTCTCATCTCCATCCTAGCATGAATAAAAATGTAGTATGGAATCCAAAACATGAAATATTTGACAAATTTGAAAATTTTGAAATCCCTCTTGATATTGTTAAAAAACTTGCCCGGCCACAAAAACAAATGTAGAAAGCTCTAGAATTGATCAATTTTATGAAACCGAACATGAATAAAAACCCTTGATTAGATCTATTGAACGTACCGAAACAACAAAATTAGTAAAAGAAAACTTAAATTGATATATAAATAGAAGGACTTGTTAATTACCATTATTGATGCTAAAAATAATAAAATATAATGGGAAAACCACACCAAGATGAAATTTCCCCCCAAAAACGCAACATTACAAAACAAAATTACAAGAATGTCTACGACGAATTATTTTAAGATCACATTTTACTAGGATAATGGCCGGACGGACATAAATAATACATCCATATTGTATTTCATTGGGACGTTGTGAAATCGGCTCATCAATTTCAAAAATGTGTGTGATAAACCATTTTAAGGCTTGTTTATTTTCGCCAACGACCAATGATTCATATATATTGTTATAAAATACATGATTTCTGTTTTCCCTTAAATGATTTAGTTTAATTAAAAATTAATATAATTAAATAATAAATTTTTATACTATTTTAAAAAATCTTTAAAGATAATAATAATATTTTTTAAAATTCTACATTAATTAATATAATATGAGAATTTACTAATTTATTATATGACATATAGTAAATAATGGAATTAGCTTTGTTTATAATATATTCATACATATTACAATTAATAACCCTAAACAATTACAATATATATTACAAAATGAAATTAATTATTGTAATAATGATATAACAACCATTACAATAATATTTACCCTTCAATAGATAAATCATACGGAGTATAATCTTGGCACCTAAGCATGGATTTTAGGTTTTACAAAACCTTCAATATCGGAGATCTTTTTGAAAAGTTTCTACAAATAAAAGATACTGTAGTTATAAAGAAACTATAATATCTTCTAATTCTTTTATTTCTTTTATTTTTTTTTACAATTTAATTTTGTAATAAAAAAGTGAATGATTTGATTAGATCAGTCTAAATACCAAAAAAAAAAAAAACATTGAATCTCCCCCAAAAAATGAAAACTGTGCGCCAATCCCCCTTAAGTTCTTAACCCTAGGCCCTAGACCCCATCGCCATTCCGTCTGCGTTATGTACTTGGATGAAGGTTTGTGGTCGGAGATCCTCAAGAGACTCCCCGTCGATGTACTGTTCCGATTCCGATGCGTCTGCAAGTCTTGGAACTCCCTTATCTCCTCCTCTTCCTTCATCAGAGCTCAGTACCTCTCCTCCTCCTCCGACTCCATCGAATCCAAACCCTTCATCCTCTTCGATACCACAACTCACTATGCTTTCTACAATCCTCATCAATTCAGTCAATCAGACGTCTCCCAACACCGCATTGCCTTTCAGACTGTTCCCTTTGACAGTAACTTCCGCGTCATCGGTGACGTCATCCACGGCGTCGTCTGTCTCTCCCTAGAATTTTGTCCCGATGATTCCGATGATCCCGAAGATCCCGATGATTGCACCTGCACCATACTTTGGAACCCGAGCATCCGCAAGTTCGTTAAGATCCCTAGCTCGGATTCAATGGAAGATGTGGGTTTCGGTTTCGATGGCAGTAACAATGACTTCAAGGTGATCAGAACTTATTGGATCAATGTGGAAAAGCCGACGACTTTGGAGGTTTACTCGTATCGGAAAGGCTGCTGGAGGAACGTGGATTCTGACCATATCGGCCCTTTTAGACTTATAAATCGTAGTAGTTGTTTTAAAAACGACGCCATTCATTGGGTCATAAGACAACGAATTCTCCAATGACGACGGAAATTTTGATGTTTGATTGCAAGACCGAGGAGTTGAAGACCATGGAGCTCCCGCAGCCATTCAACCAGCGCGATGTGGTTGTCAAGCCAATGAGAGTGTTTGTGCATTCCGGGAAGGTGTCGGTTTTTGTAAAAACCAAGGGAGATGACAAAAAGGATGAAGCCGCGGTGTGGGTGATGGACGAGTATGGGGTGCCAAAATCATGGAAGAAGACGGCTTATCACAAGGATATCGTGATGATCACACCACGGTACCGTATCCTCAAACTTGTGGATGGTAGACGTTGTCTTTGGGAGAATTCTCACGAGGGTATCAAGAGATTACACCACCTATGGAATGGACATGTTTTCGAGCCAAGCATGCTTTTGATGGACGCTGAAAGTGTCACCACTAGACGACGGCCACAGAACCACGAATTCGTCTATGTGAGTTTTCGTGTGTTTAATGAGTAGGAGTTGCATTGCATTTTTTTTTTGTTGATGTTTAAACAATGTTGTTGAAAGGTGTCACTAAAAGTTTTAGAAGTTTTTCTATTTTGGATAGTGTTATTCTGACAACTCCGAGTTGTAATCGAAAACCTTCTTAAGGTCCTGCAATCAAAGATGCATAAACTCAAACCTTACCCAAGGTAATGTAATAGTCTTCTACTGTTTAAAACGATCTTGGAAACTCTTCTTGAGTTCATTTGGATTCTTAATAGTAAGTATTGAGCCTTCAAACTTTCGTTAAGGCGGCGTCTAAGCATAATTAACCATTGCTTTCGCACTATCTTGTTGGGGTACGTGCTTTGGACGTTAGTCTAATTACTTCTCCCAAATTAAGGTTAGTTAAGGAGGTTCGCTCTTACTATGACAGTATATATGAAGAGCTTCCTGGGATCTTACGAGCCGCAATTGAATGACCATGTTTTTAAGCCGAGTGACTGAGCGAGCAAGCTTTTGATGGACCATAAAAGCCTTGTCGAGATATTCGAGTTAGAACACTAGCATAGCAGCGACTAGGGGTCAAAGAAGACCGAAAAAGAATTGAATGAAAGTTATTCGTCGATCAGACAACCTCTTACTCTTGCATTATCGGCCCCTCAACAAGATTATTTTTATGTCCTTTTTCGCTATTTTGGTTATATTTATTTCTTGGTCTAGCAAAATGTTATTAGATGAAATTTTATCGTAAAAATTAAATTATTAGTTATTCTCTCCGATCCAAAAAGAATGTCGTTTGATTTTTTTACAAGTATTTTAAGGAGCTAAAAACTATATAAAATATCAACTTTTTTTAAATTATTTTTTTACAACTTAATATTTGTTGGTAATAAGTATTAGATTATAAAAAAAATAAAATAAAAAAGTTAATATATTATATAGTTTTTAGCTCCTTAAAATACGTGTTAAAAAGTCAAACGATATACATTTTGGATCGGAGTTAGTATTAATTATTAGAATTTTAATACTAATTAGCACAAAAAAAAAGAATTTTAATACTAATTAGATAAGATAAGATAAGATCAATTAACCGACGCAATTGGATCCGCTCACATAACAATATGCGTGATGCCGAAATTAATTTCAGCCCATAAATTATCCCCAAATTATATATCTTGTGGTAAATGAAACTGCAATCCCCATTAACCCTAGGCCGCCCTAGCTCCCATCGCCATGGATCCGTCAATGTACTTTGATGGAGGTCTGTGGTCGGAGATCCTCAAGAAACTCCCCATCAATGTACTGTACCGATTCCAATGCGTCTGCAAGTCGTGGAACTCCCTCATCTCCTCCATAGAATCCCAACAGTTCATCCTCTTCGATACCCAATTAGAGTGTTCCACTTACTATGCTTTCTACAATCCTCATCAATTCAGTCTATCAGACTCCCATCATTTCGTTACCTTTCAGCCCGTTCCCTTTGACAGCAGCAATTTCCGCGTCATCGGTGTCATCCGCGGCGTCGTCTGTCTCTCCCTAGAACTTTATCCCGATTATCCCGACGATAGAGTCTGGGGCTACACTATTCTTTGGAACCCCACCATCCGCAAGTTCGTTATGTTCCCTCGCTTGGATTCAACGAGAGATGTGGGTTTCGGTTTCGATGGCTGTAAGAATGACTTCAAGGTGATCAGAACTGATTCGGATAGTGAAAAGCCGACCGCTTTCGAGGTTTACTCGTATCGGGAAGGCTGCTAGAGCACCGTGGATTCTGACCATATCGGCCCTTTCAACCTTATAAGCCGTCGTAGTTTTTTCAAAAACGGCGCCATTCATTGGATCATAAGGCGACGAAATTGTCCAATGACGACGGAAATTTTAATGTTTGATTGCAAGACCGAGGAGTTGAAGACCATGGAGCTCCCGCAACCGTTCAACCAGCCCGACGTGATTGTAGAGTATGGGTCGAGAGTGTTTGTGCAATCCGGGAAGGTGTCAGTTTTGGTGGCAACAAAAACCAAGGGAGACGACAAAAAGGATGAAATCGCAGTGTGGGTGATGGACGAGTATGGGGTGCCAAGATCATGGAAGAAGACGACTTATCACAAGGATATCACCAGGGACGGAACCAGGAATATATGTCGGGGTGTGCTAGATTGTCCTATGTCACGAAGAAAAATTATTATGGAAAAAAAATTTAATTAAAATAAAGAAATATAGTAATGAAGTTGATAGAATTAAATTTACTATCTCGTATATAATTTATTGGGTACATAGTAAAAAAAATTGTTGTGAATTTTTTGCACTAAAATAGAGATTTATAGTCATAAAATATGTAGAATTGATAAAAGGAAAAAATGCAGCTGAAAGTGTAAGGACGGGATTCCAACCTGGGAAGGGTGGGATTAGAGTGCAAGGTTTATGCCAGTGGGCCAACTTTTACCTTGTGTTCTATACTAAAGCTATATAATACCAGTACATATTCTTGTATAAAAATGGGGTGGGCTGCAGCAAAGCTCAGCCCACCCCTCCATCCGTCTCTGGATATCACGGATATCACACAGGACGGTATCCTAAAACTTAAGGACGATACTTGTTGTAATGTTTGGACGAATTCTGACGTCGAGGGGATAAAGAGATCACAACAGCCATGGAATGGACATGTTTTCGAGCCAAGTATGCTTTTGATGGACACTGAACCCGTGACCACTAGATCATGGCCACTGCCATGGAATGTGAGTTTTCGTGTGATTAATGAGTAGAAGTCCTACGTACTTAGATTCATTGAAGGGTTAGTTATCGATCATATATGCATTGCATTTTTTTTTATTGATGTGGAGTAATTATTACAATCGAATTACCAACTATAATGGAATATATTGGATTTGAATAATGCATAGTGCAATCGAATAACAACCATTGATTTATGTTCCTTGTGATGTCCTCTATCGATTACAAGTTTATGTTGGCTTATATACGCCCTGATCTGAACGCAATAGGGCCTTAAAATGGGTCGTTGGGCTGTTCTTTTGCAGAAGCTGCGTGAACATGTCAACTTCTGAACCCTGCCAGTGCTCCTAGCAAGCTCCGATTTCATTGAATTTTATTCCGGCATGTTCCTTGCAATGCTATCTGTCAATCCCTACCCTTGTTATGCTTAGATGCATTTTGGGTTGTTCACAGTAACGCCTCCAAATTGGTTTCTAGGCAGCTTTTTGCCTCGTTTGCGACTTCATGCCTGTTTTTGTCGCTCTCTTTGCATGGCGTTCGAGACCGATTCCGATTCGACCTATCTTCGGAGATAGTTGTTGTTTGTCAGCTGTAGTTGGCATGGGTTAAAGTTGGAAATTTGAGTTGGGGGCACGCAGAGATCATCATCGTGGGCTCGAGAAGTGTGCAACAAATGCCATGTTGTGCAGGACTCATCCAAATGTGGTCGAGAGGCCAACATCTGTTATCAGTTTTCAGCGACCACAGACCTCAGCTGCTGCCGTCGTTTCTTCCATTATATTCCTTGCATAGCCTTCTCTTGGTAGAAACTTATCATTCACCTGGATACGCTTCGAGTTGTCCATACCATGGCCCAGAACATGTATATTTCCATATACTTTAATTAATTCTGTTCATCAGCACATGTTTTCCTCTTGTTTGCCCAAACATATTGATTTTATGAGACGAAGATTTGAGTTCCAATCTCCTGATTTAATTCATGAATGCTTGGTTTAAAGTCTGAACTCGGTCATTGTTTGCCCTTTCAGTTGGCGATTAGGGGCTCCGGGATAATTGCAATTTGGTAGCAAATTTTTTTTTAGTAGGCAAAAAGGGGTGATTCTTAAGACAGAACGCCACTTTGATCATCCTTTCGGATAATGTTATAGAATTCCCTATTACAAGGGAGAGATCATGGGAACTTTTTTGTCCAGTAATCCATCTAAGGAAAATTGGAAAGCACTTCTACCTTGTGAATCGACCCTGTGTGGTTTTGGAAGGGGTAGCTTTCTCTTAGAATAGATCAAATTTGGACATAAAACTAGTTGCAAGTTGGGTTCTCGACATTCATAGTCGAGCTTAACAGACCACTGATACGGCGGTATGTCGAAAGTAGAGAATGAATCGGATTTATCTAGAGCAAACTTCGCAAGCGTGCTCAAGCAAATTTTCTCTAAAATAAACAAAAACAAGTCATTACTATTTACACACACTTTTTAAAGATAATAAAAATAATATAAAATATCAATTTTTATATAAAATTAATATTTTTAAATAATTTCATATTTATTAACTATTTATTATTTGAAAATTTACATCAATGGGGGAAGTAATATTTTATGATATGATATATATATATTCTATCTAAGATAAACCGACGGAATTGGATCAAATCCCACATTACCAAGTTATATATATCTTGCGTTGATTAATGAAAACTGCAATCCCACCTTACCAAAAAAAAAAAGGAAACTGCAATCCCCTTAACCCTGGGCCCTAATCCCATCGCCATGGATCCGTTGATGTACTTGGATGAAGGTTTGTGGTCGGAGATCCTCAAGAGACTCCCCGTCGATGTACTGTGCCGATTCCGATGTGTCTGCAAGTCGTGGAAATCCCTCATCTCCTTATCGTCCTTCATCAGAGATCAGTACCTCGCCTCCTCCTCTGACTCCATTGAATCCAAACCCAGGGCCGTGCCGATCATTTTGGGATGCCCTGTACAATTTTTTAAAAGAAAAATTGTAATAGTAAAATTAAATTATTTTAAAATTATTTGCTAATCTTATTGAAATTTAAATAATGAAAAATGAGGAGTAACACAATTATTGGGATCAAAACATCTAAAAATCGACCACAAATTTAAATATTACAAATAAAACATAAATAATTTTTTCTTTAAAAAATTGACCAAAATTCTCTTGTACTTGCACAATGTTGAAAAATATTTAAATACTAATATATTGATTAAAATTTAGATTAAATTAATGTAAATATTTAGAAATAATGTGATAATTAAATGCTTCTAAATACATTTAGGATAAAAAGATTGTAGATGCTTTTAAAAAAAATAAAAGTATGCATATGATTTTGTATATTTGTCTAATTATACACATCATTTGCAAAAACAAATTAACTTTAACGTTGTTAATGGAAAAAAGACAAAGGAAGAACAATGAAAAGAAATGAAAAGAAAAGCAGTACAATATTAAAAAAAAAAAGGAAAATTGGAATGAAAACGGTAAAAAGTTACAAAAGTGAAATAAATGATGAAGAGGGAGACTCGAACCTGGGTTGAATGAAAAAACAAAGCGGGGTCCACAATCCTATTATGCTCTCGGTGCTACCAGTAGGCCAAGGGAGATATTTATAATTATTGTAATAATTTTAAATATATACCTAACAATTATAATATTGGGCCTCTAAAATTTGGGGGCGCTGTTCTGTTGGGCCACTTGCACATGCTCAAGCACGGGCCTGCACCAAACCCTTAATCCTCTTCGACGGATTAGAGTCCTCCCGTTACTACGCTTTCTACAATCCTGATCAATTCAGTCAATCAGACTCCCAACACTGCGTTACCTTTCAGAGAATTCCCTTTCACAGGGACATCAGAGTCACCGGCGACGTCATCGGTGACGTCATCCACGGAGTCGTCTGTCTCTCCCTAACAGAGTATCTCTATGATCGTTATGATTATCACTATTGTGTCGGGCCTTTCGACAACTGGCACACCATTCTTTGGAACCCCACCATCCGCAAGTTCTTTCAGATCCCTCGCTCGTATTCAATGGAAGTTGTGGGTTTCGATTTCGATGTCGGTAAGAAAGAATTCAAGGTGATCAGAACTGATTCGGATGAGAAAAAGCCGACAGCTTTCGAGGTTTACTCGTATCCGGAAGGCCGCTCGAGGACCGTGGATGCCGACCCTATCGGCTCTTTCGACCTTGTAAACAGCCAGCATAGTTGTTTCATAAACGGCGTCATTCATTGGATCATAAGACGACGAAATTGTCCAATGGCGACGGAAATTTTGATGTTTGATTGCAAGACCGAGGAGTTGAAGACCATGGAGCTCCCCCAACCATTCAATCAGCGCGATGGGGTTGTCGAGCCCGGGAGAGTGTTTGTGCATTCCAGGAAGGCTGAAACCGCGGTGTGGGTGATGGACGTGTATGGGGTGCCAAGATCGTGGAAGAAGGTGGCTTATCACAAGGATATCGCGGATATCACACAGGACGGTATCCTAATACCAACAGAGGACGGTCATGGGACGATTTCTGACGAGGGGGTGAAGAGATGGAATGGATATGTATTCGAGCCAAGTATGCTTTTGATGGGCGCTGAAACCGTGACCACGCCACCAAATGACGACGATTTCTTCAATCTGAGTGTTCGTGGGATTAATGATCGTAGGAGTCCTAGTTGGTCTCACTATCGATCGATTCATTGATGGGTTACATCTGAATTCAAATCCAGTATTTCCTCTTCCCCTTAAAATGCAGCAGGTTGCATTTGAATTCATTATAATTTTTAGATCCAATATATTTTTAGGAGATTTGGTTGAGTTGCTGAATAAATAAATACTCTGCATATTTGTTGCTGTTGAATTGTGTAACCTTTTATATCATTTTCGTTCTGGGAGATTAGGTAGAGCTGTTTTTTTTTAATAGAAAAATAAGAATTTACAAAAAAAATCACAGTTTGAAAATATATATAAAAATATTCAAAATTTGGCCGAGAAGCGCGCAACAAATGCCATGTTGTGCAGGAGTCATCCAAATGTGGCCGAGAGGCCAACATCTGGCATCAATTACAACCACGACATACCTCCGCTGATGTTGTGGTTTCTTCAATTATATTCCTTTCATAGCCTTCTTCAAATATTTTGCGAAATAGCCAAACCGGGCTAAGTCGCTGTTTGAAACAACGACTTTAGCCCCCGATCTAAAAAAAAAAATATAATAGGTAAGAGCGACTTACCATTCTGGTAAGTTGATATTTCAAACAGTGACTTATCTATTATATATATACTAGCTTAGTACCCCGTGCATTGCACAGATCTTTTTTAAAAATATGTGTTTATATAATTTCATTTATCATTTCTTCATCGATACCAAAACTTGTAAGCATTACTTGTAACAACCACGACATACCTCCGCTGATGTTGTGGTTTCTTCAATTATATTCCTTTCATAGCCTTCTTCAAATATTTTGCGAAATAGCCAAACCGGGCTAAGTCGCTGTTTGAAACAACGACTTTAGCCCCGATCTAAAAAAAAAAATATAATAGGTAAGAGCGACTTACCATTCTGGTAAGTTGATATTTCAAACAGTGACTTATCTATTATATATATACTAGCTTAGTACCCCGTGCATTGCACGGATCTTTTTTAAAAATATGTGTTTATATAATTTCATTTATCATTTCTTCATCGATACCAAAACTTGTAAGCATTACTTGTAACCATCCAACATACATATGGAGATAATAATCTTGCATACAAAAATGAATAGGGATTTGAATTCTTGTATATAGCATGTGGTGGAAAACATCCGTATAAAAAGAGTCACAGATGTATTTTCTCTAGCAAACTGATAAGAAGAAGAAATAAATAAAAATAATTAAAGTTACATTACCTAAACAATAGAACCTATGAGATTTGGTTTTATCTTTTAATTAACATACATATGGTTCAAAATTAAATGAATGAATCAATTTTGAGTTATTTATCTAAAAAAATAGAAATTAAAACTAAAACCGAAATATTCTATAGTAATTTGTGGAATAAAAAATATAACAAAAAAATAGAATCAAATATTTTCTTGAACAAATGGCAAGTTATAATGTAATCAAATTTGATTTTTTGAGATAAATATGATTTTATTTGATCTTATCCAGTGAATATATCTAAACTAACAAACAAATCATATCTTAAATGATTTGTTTAGCAAAATCTTCCATAAATTTAATTATATAACCATGACTAAATTATAATTGAAAATATAAAATTTATTGATGAAAAAGTGGTTCAAAAGATTAATTAGCAAAATCTTCCATAAATTTAATTATATAACCATGAGAATATACGGAGTATGTCTGAACGAATGCAGCTAACTAAAACCATAAATAAAATAAATGAAATCTGCATTAGCTTGCCCCTATATTTATAAGATGAAACAAAAAGATTATATAGATAACTTCAAATCAAATCGAATTGGAAGTATTTAGTGTTACGTTGAATGATTTCACGTACATCTTGACTAAGGATCTTCCACGTAGCAACAAAAAGTCGATCGATTTCACATCAATTTTCCGAGTAGTTAAGCACAACTGGACATAATTCCAAGTAGAAACAATGGAATCGTAATTAATCGGATAAACTGAGAAGGACAATAAGAGAGGGAAGTTGGGGTGGGATTAAAATCAAGTAAATTAGGGTAGAATCAATAACCTGCATATGCAAATATGATTATGTTAGATTAAGATATAAAAGCAACACAGCAGCACAAAAGCAAATGAATATACTCCATAAAAATGTGAACAATTGAATCAGGAAGATTTAGGGTAGTATTTATAACAGCAGTAGTGTAGTACTACGATTTTGGCGATGTGAATATTTTTTTTTTAAATTTCAAAATTCAAAATTGTAACCAAATCAGATTAGTTGATTTAAAGAATTGGAAAAACAAAAACTGTTTTCAAAATTCAAAATTTTAACCAAATTAGAGATCATTGATTTTAGATATCTACTTTGAATTAATAAATAATTGTAAATAAAAATAAAAATTGACTAATCTGATTATGAAACTTGGAATGGACTAATCTGATTTTTTTTAAAATTATTTTAGTGATAAGATTTCAATAGATTCAGTAAGAGATTACATTACAAAGTGATAAGATTGGTGATTAAAAAAACAAAGTGATAAGATCTGCGTAAGTTTCTAGATTATGGATTTACATATATCATCATGCAAACAATAAGATTACATTTTGGTTAGTTAGTTATTTTAGATATGGCATATCAATTAGGTTAATTAGTACTTTAATTTTTAAATATAATTCTTTTTTATTATTAATCTTAAATAAAAAAAAGCTAACAAATCCTACTAATTAAAAAATCTATAAAAAAAAACTAACAAATCCTACTTTAAAGGTGACTTCTCCTTTAGTATTATAATATAGATTTTTTAGATAGGGGCTAAATCGCTATTTTAAACAACGAATTTAACCCCAATTTGACTATTTCGCAAAATACTTTCAGATTTTGGCTAATCTGTGTCACAACTCCCAAAATCGCCCTTGACAGCCTTGACCAACTCAAATCGGTGCGCCGCAAATGCTTGATGAGTATAGTGCTCTAATACCATGTAAGTTTGAATGAATAGCATCCCTGCTGATTCATTAGATAATTAACCTTTAAATAGGCTGATTAAAAAGATTTAAGGAAAAGCATAAATCTAACGAATCCTAACAGAAAGGATAAATATAAGGAAGTAATATATTTACAACATAATTACTAACAATTCTGTCTTAGAAATTATCCCCAAATTATCTTGCGTTGATTAATGAAAATATATTGCAAATTTGCAATCCCACCTTACCAACAAAAAAAAATAAAATGGAAACTGCAATCCCTTTAACCCTAGGCCCTAGATCCCATCGCCATGTCGTCATGTACATGGATGAAGGTTTGTGGTCGGAGATCCTCAAGAGACTCCCCGTCAATGTACTGTGCCGATTCCGATGTGTCTCCAAGCCGTGGAACTCTCTCATCTCCTCGTCGTCCTTCATCAGAGCTCAGTACCTCTCCTCCTCCTCCTCCGACTCCATCGAATCCAAACCCTTCATCCTCTTCGACGAATTACTGGAATTAGAGTCCTCCACAGTCTTCACTTACTATGCTTTCTACAATCCTGATCAATTCAGTCAATCAGACTCCCAACACTGCGTTGCCTTTCAGACCGTTCCCTTTGGCGACACTAACTTCCGCGTCATCGGTGACGTCATCCACGGCGTCGTCTGTCTCTCCCAAGAATTTTATCCCGATGACCCCGGTGATCCTGATGATCTCGTCTACGGCCACACTATTCTTTGGAACCCCACCATCCGCAGGTTCGTTAAGATCCCTCACAATGGTGTAATGTTCGATGTAGGTTTCGGTTTCGATGGCAGTAACAATGACTTCAAGGTGATCAGAACTGTTTGGGATGTGGAAAAGCCAACGACTTTGGAGGTTTACTCGTATCGGGAAGGCCGATCGAGGACCGTGGATTCTGACAATATCGGCCCTTTCAACCTTATAAACCGTCGTAGTTGTTTCATAAACGGCGCCATTCATTGGATCATAAGACGACGAAATTTTCCAATGACGACAGAAATTTTGATGTTCGATTGCACGACCGAGGAGTTGAAGACCATGGAGCTCCCGCAACCATTCAACCAGCACAAAGTGATTGTAGAGCCGGTGTCGAGAGTGATTGTGCATTCTGGGAAGGTGTCGGTTTTGGTGGCAACAAAACCCAAGGGAGACAACAAGGGTGAAGGCCGTGAAGCGGCGGTGTGGGTGATGGACGAGTATGGGGTGGCAAGATCATGGAACAAGGCGGCTTATCACAAGGATATCACGACGAGGATCACAATACAGTTCGGTATCCTAAAACTTGTGAACCGTCGTTGTTGTTATGTTTGGACGAAGTGTGACGGCGAGGGGATGAAGAGATCACAACAGCCATGGAATGGACATGTTTTCGAGCCAAGTATGCTTTTGATGGACGCTCAAACCGTGACCACTAGACGACGGAACCATGATCTCTTCAACTTCAATGTGAGTTTTCGGGTGATTAATGAGTAGGACTCCTACTTAGTCTTAATTACATTTCTCCCATTAATTGTGTGGCTTCGTTGAATTTATATATTTTGGCTGCTGCGTTATTATTGATAGGCTTGCTTCATAAGTAATTAGTTAGTTAAGCATGGTTATTATTGATAGGCTTGTTTCATTTTGTCTTATGCTCGAATAAGGCCAAATGTGGGCCAATCTGTAGCGACTATAAAAACCCTGTATTTAACCATTCCGGAATGGCTCACCGGAAAGGACTTGTGGGTAGTACCCATAGGTTTCCGGTTTGAACCCCGGAATGACCGTTTTTTATTTACCAATTCAAAGAGTAAGAGAGAGAGCATCATCTTGCATCATTATGAGTTTTACTCTTGTTTGCTGATAGATCTGGCACTGCAGTAACCATTTCTGTGATCAAAATCTCCCTTTTACAATCATTCTTGTGCTTTTTTTTTTTTGCATTAAAAAATGCAAATCCATTGAATTCATAACAAGCTTTTAGATCCAATATTTCTAGGAGATTAGGTGGATCGAGTTGCTGAATAAATATATATTCCGTACGTATATTTGTTGATGGGAGATGAGAGTTGTTACATTTTGTCCACTTTCAGGTGGAGTTTAATTTGGTGTTCTACTTGTTTGGTGTTCTAGCTTGTCCGTATTTGTAAAGACTTGGAATTTTAAGATATTATTTTATAAATTAAGAATTAATTTTGATTTGGTATTGATTTAATTGGGATTTGAATCCTAAGGATTCGGAAAATTTTGAATAATTCTATCCTCGAGCAAACGATTTGTTTGAATTCTTTTGACCAAATTCCGACATAAATTTATTATTTAATTCAAAAATGAATTCATTTCGCTCTATTATTTTAAGGCTTAGAAATATTTTCGGGCTTCATTAGCTAATTCGGATTCGAAAGTTTATTTTCAATTGATTTTAATTGAGTCGGGTTAAAGTCGAAAAGCAGATTTCAGAATTTATTCCGGGTATTAATTTGACTTTTATAGTCACTCCTACACTCAATCTCTCTACCCATCTCCCTCCCCTCTCCTATACTTGTAGGCTTGCAGCCCAAACCGAGCCATCTGCACCCTTTACCATCACTCCCTTCCTTCACCTCCCCTCTAATTTCTTTTTGAATGAATAAACACACCATTGTAGCTGCACACCCACGCCATCTCCCATCTCTTCACTCCTCCATCCCATCCATCCTCCTTCCTTCCTTTTTTCAGCTCCTTCAACAGTTCACCACCACAAACACTTCTCAGCTCCACCGTACACACAACCGAGGCGTCACCAATAGCAGCCCCAAGCTCCCCGTCCTCTGTTTTCCCGAGCCCAGAACGAGCACCATCGCCCCGTCCCTCCTTCCTCGAAGAGCAGTAGCAGCATTGATCCCCACCTTACTCGACGTCCACCGACGCCCCGAGGCAGCCCAGAAAACCCCCGATGCCACCACCGAGCCACCGAAGCTCCGTCGCCTACGTTCGAGCACGAACGACCTTCCGGTAAGCCGTTCCCATTCGTTTTCGATCAAAACCACCTTCGAGCTCCATCATCCTGCTCACCCACCTCCGACGTAGGTCCGAGAAGCCATCGCGAGCCTCCGACGACGCTCAGACCTCCGATCGAGAGCCCCGAAGTCGCGAACTTCCTCGGTGAGTTTCGCCTTTCCCTTCCTCCGTTTCTAATCGATTTCTAACCGGGGTCGGGCTATGGGCGAGTGTGAGTGTGTGTGAGCTGAGTGCGGGGAGTCGGGTGGGCTCGAGAGCTCTGGCGAGGACTCCGGCGAGCTCGAATTGGCGATGAGCGGCGAGCACGGGCGGGAGGCTGGAGCTTTCATTTGAATTCGGGAGGAAGAGGACGATGATATGGATGTTGTGGCCCCCCCCCCCTTGCTAGTTTATATATATTTTGATTTAGTGCTAAACCGGTTTGAGGATTAATGTTTTGGGTTCGGTTTGGTTGGATTTAAATGGGTTTGGTTCGATTCGGGATCCGGTTGGAAAAATTATTTAAAGGGTTTAATTAACTTATTATATATATATATATATTATATAATTATTATATATAAATTGTTATTTAACTATTATTATTATTTTATTCTATTTTATTTATTAGTTAATTAGTTAATTATTTATTATAAGTAATTTAAAATATAATTTATTTGAGTGTTTATTTAATTATTATATATATGTTGTTTTGAGGTTGATAGTGTTATTAAAATAGTTCCTTAATTTATTAACTCGTTATTAATTATTATTTATTAATTATTTAAGCATATACGCCGATTTATCTAGATGTTTTATTTAATCTGATTTGTAAGGAATTTACTTATGTGAATAATCTATTTGATAACTATTTGCATTTAAAAAGTTAGTTTGAATTATTTAGATTGTTCGGAAAATATTTCTAAGTGTCGGAAATTTATTAGATAATGTTTTGGACTAAAATATGCCGGGATTATTTTAATAATATACTTTTATGAGTTGGTTAAAGGTTTAAGGTTGTATAATTGGAATTTGCTAAGTATGATTTTGAAAGAACTGTTTGACTATTAAATTGACTTCTTGAAAATTTAAGGGCTTTTGAGAAACTCTGAATTGATTTACTTGAGTTGACTTGATGATTTGATTAATGAAATTAATTGAGCATTTATGTGAGTTATGACATAAATTATAGGAATATATGAGTTAAAAGCATGATTTGAGACGTTGGAAATTCGAGATGACTTATGGAAATGAGAATGGAATTGTGATGATGATGATGCTATGAATAAGATGTGATGACGAGAATATGCCCAAGTTGTGGAAACAAGTTGAGGAATTGAATTGAGACATTAATGTTGATGATGATGGGATGGTTAACTTATATACGTTTTATGTGGATCTTATGTGTATTATTTGATATGCTTTGTGTAAGTTAGACTTAGACTTATTATGTTATATATTGAATTACTAGGTGATCTCTGATTGTCTGGACTTGCTATTACTTTTATTGGTTGCTTGGATTCTGCGCTTCTCCAGGTAAGTTCCTTGAACTTACTCATGATGGGCGCTTTATGCACTGGGTGTTATATAGTAGGCTAGTGTTCATGCACCATACGACTTAGAATCATGCTTAGGATCTAAAACGGAAACCATATGTCTTGCTATCTGTCTTTGCTAGAAAACGGCCGTTATAGGTGTTTATTGGTTGGGACATTTTTCTTTTATTCTTGTCATCCTAGTTGGCGCTTATATAGAAAGTTGCTTGCACTCGATGATGCGGTAGGCTTTTGGTATAGAAAGTTGCTTGCACTCGATGATGCGGTAGGCTTTCTAGTAAGTGCATTAGGACTCTTAGAGCCTTAGGCCTTATATAAGTGTCATTGCTTGCCTTCCTTTCCTAGTTAGTAGGCTCATTGCGTGGGGTTGGCCTACACCGTAGGGTGAGGTAGCTCCTTTGATGGTGAGTTGCTATAGGATTTCTTATGAGCCTAGAGGGACATGCTATTTGGCATTTCTTGTATTTGGCGCGCTTCTTTATTTATTTCTGCATTTACTTATCCGCATACTTAACTGTTTAATTTCCGTTTTGCATTACGCATTTCATCTTAGGAATAGGATGCTTATTATATGCCTCTCAGAGTGTTTACACACGCGCAGGAGTGACCCGATGATTGACCCAGATCCCCTTCTTTTTTTTAGATTCAGGTAACCGTTAGCCGCTATCTTTGCTCTTATGGATGCTTGGCGGGTTCAGACTTTTGGCGTTAGATCGAGAGCTTGAGAGACCACTAAACTTTCTCTTTTAAAAATCTTTTGCATCGTTTTGACCCGGCTAGGTCGTGGCACTCTTTTGGATTGTATTTGATTTAAACCTTGTTTCTTTTTATTGCGAAAACTTGTGACTCGTACTCGGGTTGTAAGATCTAGTTGGAAGGTAACCTTGCCTTCTTAAACGTAACTCGGATAATTAGGTTTTCTTGCCTAGGCCCAAGGGAGGGCAAGTAGGGGAAAGAAGATCCTTATTTTCCGGGCCGTTACAGAAGTGGTATCAGAGCCTAGGTTGCTCAATCCGAGTACACATGAGTTGCAAAATAATTTCAAAACTGCCCACCGATTTCCTATTTTAAAGGAGTTTCAAAATCATTTCAAAAAGGGCAAAGCGAATTTCAGAATAAAACCGGTAGGATCTTTTAGCTGAGAGATAGGATCGCTGGGGTAGAACGAGGCGATAGCTCATCCCTTATGGATGTAGACTTGGGAAATGGGTAGGCGAAACATAGCTTATACTTTACAGATGGGCCTAGAAGACTCCAAGGAGTTTGCACCGTGGTGGTTGGAGTAGCGGAGTTAGGATGTAGAGATCGAGAGGTAGTTGCCCCCTCCGGTCAGTCGTCCCTCGAAGGGCGACTTCTAGGTAGCTTGTGGTGTTATATAAATTGTCAGATTAATTACTGTCTATTGATTCTGTGCTGAGTGCTAGTTCTGTCTATTGATTCTGTGTTGAGTGCTAATTCCTCGGGCAAAAATTCAGTGTGGTTATGATGGTAGCCCTCTCTGTGATTGCATGACTTGATGTGTCATTGTGTTCCTAGCATGTCATACCCAGATGACCATTGAGATAAACTCATGTTATATGTTGTTATATTAATGTTTAACCACATTGCCCTAGGCTCATGTTGTATTCGCTATATCCCTTTCATATTTCTATGTCGCCACAATATGAATTACTTGGCTTCATGCATTGTCGTACTAGTGATTGAATGAATGTATATGTCACATGTTAGGTCCCCACATGTTTGATGTCCTCTTCTTAACTAGGCGCATGATAGTGTGGTCGCTCTTTTCTTATACCATGATAATATGAGTTCTTTAATTGATGGATGTGTGTTACAACTTCATGTATTCCCCTATGATGCTTAATTCCTAGCATGCTTATCAAATTTTCACGCCGTGATTACCTCCATGCTCCTCTCATACTTTCATGAACATACGACCAGACACACCGCATGATCACCCACCACGATGTATCTTGGGTTTGTATATGCATTACACATAAATATTCTGCTGAGCTTCTGTCCTTGATTGTACCATGTTTTCACTTATATCCCTAGTGTTCCGTAGAATGCAAGCTTCCCAAATATATCTCATCCTATAATTATGTGTCGTACTTACCCTATCATGTTGTTTCCATAAAGGTCATAGATGTTATTCTACTTTGATATGCCCTTTCATAGCATTGGGCCTGACTGTTAATATGCTTTTATGATGCTGGCATGATATTATCCCTATTTTGATTTTTTTAGCATGCCGAAGCTCGATAATTTGGCTGATTATGTCGATACATGATATTCTACCATATTGCTAAGCATAATGCTATCTTGGGATTCATAACATGAGATTTCCTTGAGATGATTGGTGATGAGCTAAGGATGTTACGATTATGATGTGTTAGCAACTTATGACTTGGTTCGTATGATTGATGACTATACCATGAATGACATGTTTAGATATTGACTATTGAATTGAATGGTGCTTTTATCATGATGAATTCTTGTGGATAATTTAAACTTGAAATGCGGAGATGTGACTCCAATCGACATGCCCTATGCATTGACACCCTGAGGAAGTAATCGAATCCATGTGTCGTAATTGAGACGTGTGTTTGATTGTCTATCTATGTGGCATTTGTGCTTATATGACTGATGGTTGTGTGCTAAATACCTAATGTTATGATTGACGATGAGACTATGGATGTGTGATGACTTGCTAATAGGACGCTAGTACGATGTTACCCTTGATGTGCTTTTGATGAGTTATGGCTTATGATTCATGATATGACTTGAGATTGATAGAATTGAAACTGATTTTGGAAGATGAACCTAGGAAGAGAATATGGGATTAGCCCTTAGAGGTGGATGACTCTATATACCTCTTGAGTTCTAAAATTGTTTGACTAACGTTGGATTAGAAGGATTTTGAACGGCGTTGAAAAGGACTAACTTGGATTTTGAAAGACCAAACGCGACCAAAAATTTCAACGATTTTGAGGCAAACTTTTTCCAATTGCGAAACCCTTTTAAAACTTCCAAGTTCCGGGTCAATCTATGATACTTCACAAAGTGGATACAAGCATTTTATAGGGGCGCTTGTAGGGTGCTTGCTAAGACCTAGTGATGATATTGTAGAACTTTTAGAGTTGTGGTACTTCCGAAAAGTCGAAGCGGGGATGTGATAGGGGCGCTTATTGCATACTTGTCAAGACCAATTGGAGAGATCACGACCTTGACTAGGATATTGTGAGAATCCCGGAAGACGCAGCCGAGATGATCGCAAGATCTTTGGACATGGTCCTTGGACTCACATTTTAAAACTTCCTCCTCTTACTTTGAAGTAATTTTAGTCTCGAGGACGAGACTTGTTTTTAGAGGTGGATGATGTAAAGACTTGGAATTTTAAGATATTATTTTATAAATTAAGAATTAATTTTGATTTGGTATTGATTTAATTGGGATTTGAATCCTAAGGATTCGGAAAATTTTGAATAATTCTATCCTCGAGCAAACGATTTGTTTGAATTCTTTTGACCAAATTCCGACATAAATTTATTATTTAATTCAAAAATGAATTCATTTCGCTCTATTATTTTAAGGCTTAGAAATATTTTCGGGCTTCATTAGCTAATTCGGATTCGAAAGTTTATTTTCAATTGATTTTAATTGAGTCGGGTTAAAGTCGAAAAGCAGATTTCAGAATTTATTCCGGGTATTAATTTGACTTTTATAGTCACTCCTACACTCAATCTCTCTACCCATCTCCCTCCCCTCTCCTATACTTGTAGGCTTGCAGCCCAAACCGAGCCATCTGCACCCTTTACCATCACTCCCTTCCTTCACCTCCCCTCTAATTTCTTTTTGAATGAATAAACACACCATTGTAGCTGCACACCCACGCCATCTCCCATCTCTTCACTCCTCCATCCCATCCATCCTCCTTCCTTCCTTTTTTCAGCTCCTTCAACAGTTCACCACCACAAACACTTCTCAGCTCCACCGTACACACAACCGAGGCGTCACCAATAGCAGCCCCAAGCTCCCCGTCCTCTGTTTTCCCGAGCCCAGAACGAGCACCATCGCCCCGTCCCTCCTTCCTCGAAGAGCAGTAGCAGCATTGATCCCCACCTTACTCGACGTCCACCGACGCCCCGAGGCAGCCCAGAAAACCCCCGATGCCACCACCGAGCCACCGAAGCTCCGTCGCCTACGTTCGAGCACGAACGACCTTCCGGTAAGCCGTTCCCATTCGTTTTCGATCAAAACCACCTTCGAGCTCCATCATCCTGCTCACCCACCTCCGACGTAGGTCCGAGAAGCCATCGCGAGCCTCCGACGACGCTCAGACCTCCGATCGAGAGCCCCGAAGTCGCGAACTTCCTCGGTGAGTTTCGCCTTTCCCTTCCTCCGTTTCTAATCGATTTCTAACCGGGGTCGGGCTATGGGCGAGTGTGAGTGTGTGTGAGCTGAGTGCGGGGAGTCGGGTGGGCTCGAGAGCTCTGGCGAGGACTCCGGCGAGCTCGAATTGGCGATGAGCGGCGAGCACGGGCGGGAGGCTGGAGCTTTCATTTGAATTCGGGAGGAAGAGGACGATGATATGGATGTTGTGGCCCCCCCCCCCCTTGCTAGTTTATATATATTTTGATTTAGTGCTAAACCGGTTTGAGGATTAATGTTTTGGGTTCGGTTTGGTTGGATTTAAATGGGTTTGGTTCGATTCGGGATCCGGTTGGAAAAATTATTTAAAGGGTTTAATTAACTTATTATATATATATATATATTATATAATTATTATATATAAATTGTTATTTAACTATTATTATTATTTTATTCTATTTTATTTATTAGTTAATTAGTTAATTATTTATTATAAGTAATTTAAAATATAATTTATTTGAGTGTTTATTTAATTATTATATATATGTTGTTTTGAGGTTGATAGTGTTATTAAAATAGTTCCTTAATTTATTAACTCGTTATTAATTATTATTTATTAATTATTTAAGCATATACGCCGATTTATCTAGATGTTTTATTTAATCTGATTTGTAAGGAATTTACTTATGTGAATAATCTATTTGATAACTATTTGCATTTAAAAAGTTAGTTTGAATTATTTAGATTGTTCGGAAAATATTTCTAAGTGTCGGAAATTTATTAGATAATGTTTTGGACTAAAATATGCCGGGATTATTTTAATAATATACTTTTATGAGTTGGTTAAAGGTTTAAGGTTGTATAATTGGAATTTGCTAAGTATGATTTTGAAAGAACTGTTTGACTATTAAATTGACTTCTTGAAAATTTAAGGGCTTTTGAGAAACTCTGAATTGATTTACTTGAGTTGACTTGATGATTTGATTAATGAAATTAATTGAGCATTTATGTGAGTTATGACATAAATTATAGGAATATATGAGTTAAAAGCATGATTTGAGACGTTGGAAATTCGAGATGACTTATGGAAATGAGAATGGAATTGTGATGATGATGATGCTATGAATAAGATGTGATGACGAGAATATGCCCAAGTTGTGGAAACAAGTTGAGGAATTGAATTGAGACATTAATGTTGATGATGATGGGATGGTTAACTTATATACGTTTTATGTGGATCTTATGTGTATTATTTGATATGCTTTGTGTAAGTTAGACTTAGACTTATTATGTTATATATTGAATTACTAGGTGATCTCTGATTGTCTGGACTTGCTATTACTTTTATTGGTTGCTTGGATTCTGCGCTTCTCCAGGTAAGTTCCTTGAACTTACTCATGATGGGCGCTTTATGCACTGGGTGTTATATAGTAGGCTAGTGTTCATGCACCATACGACTTAGAATCATGCTTAGGATCTAAAACGGAAACCATATGTCTTGCTATCTGTCTTTGCTAGAAAACGGCCGTTATAGGTGTTTATTGGTTGGGACATTTTTCTTTTATTCTTGTCATCCTAGTTGGCGCTTATATAGAAAGTTGCTTGCACTCGATGATGCGGTAGGCTTTTGGTATAGAAAGTTGCTTGCACTCGATGATGCGGTAGGCTTTCTAGTAAGTGCATTAGGACTCTTAGAGCCTTAGGCCTTATATAAGTGTCATTGCTTGCCTTCCTTTCCTAGTTAGTAGGCTCATTGCGTGGGGTTGGCCTACACCGTAGGGTGAGGTAGCTCCTTTGATGGTGAGTTGCTATAGGATTTCTTATGAGCCTAGAGGGACATGCTATTTGGCATTTCTTGTATTTGGCGCGCTTCTTTATTTATTTCTGCATTTACTTATCCGCATACTTAACTGTTTAATTTCCGTTTTGCATTACGCATTTCATCTTAGGAATAGGATGCTTATTATATGCCTCTCAGAGTGTTTACACACGCGCAGGAGTGACCCGATGATTGACCCAGATCCCCTTCTTTTTTTTAGATTCAGGTAACCGTTAGCCGCTATCTTTGCTCTTATGGATGCTTGGCGGGTTCAGACTTTTGGCGTTAGATCGAGAGCTTGAGAGACCACTAAACTTTCTCTTTTAAAAATCTTTTGCATCGTTTTGACCCGGCTAGGTCGTGGCACTCTTTTGGATTGTATTTGATTTAAACCTTGTTTCTTTTTATTGCGAAAACTTGTGACTCGTACTCGGGTTGTAAGATCTAGTTGGAAGGTAACCTTGCCTTCTTAAACGTAACTCGGATAATTAGGTTTTCTTGCCTAGGCCCAAGGGAGGGCAAGTAGGGGAAAGAAGATCCTTATTTTCCGGGCCGTTACAGTATTTAATTAGGGGTTTTACTTGTCGGCATTTGTATTAGGTGTTCTACTTATCCATATTTTTATTAGGGGTTCTTCTGATAATTTTTAGTTGCGAGCATTGAATTGTCGAATTGTCCTTATGGTATCTGAAGTTGAGAGAATTGCCCGCTTCACATCTCTCAATTTGTGCGCTTAAAATTTACTAATAGGTCGAATGTCAGCTTATGTTCTATTCTTTGTCAGTCATCTGTCATGTTTTCTCAACTTATATTCTATTCTTTGTCAGCTTATGTTCAATTGGTTGCCAGTTGTTGTTTTTTCCTCGCAAAAGATGCTGAATTTTCTTCCCAAAACCGATGCGAACAATCAGTCGAAGGAGCTTGGTTGAGATCAAAGAGTAACTTTGAGATGCTGAATTTTCTAGTTTTATTATAAGCAACTAGTTATTTCATCGGCTAAAGTAGGCATGATAGAAGTTCTGAACTAGTACTGTATGCTATAATAATTGATTTTTTATTTGAATTTTATAGTACTAATTAGATAAGATAAGATTAACCCAAGCCAAATAGGAGAAGATTACCATTCTCACAATATCTTTCGACGAAATTAATTTCATCGAAAAGAGAGATTAACGCGTAACGGCGAAATTAATTTCTCCGATCCCCGTATAAATTATTCCCAAATTATATCTTGTGTGTTAATTATTAAAACTGCGCAATCCCCCATTCACCCTTAACCCTAGGCCCTAGGTCGATCCCAATCCTCCCATCATCGCCATGGATTCGTCAATTTACTTTGATGAAGGCTTGTTGGCGGAGATCCTCAAGAGACTCCCCTTCGATGTACTGCTCCGATTCCGATGCGTCTGCAAGTCTTGGAAATGCCTCATCTCCTCCCCGTCCTTCATCAGAGCTCAGTATCTCTCCTCCTCCTCCAACTCCATCGAATCCAAACCCTTCATCCTCTTCGATACCCAAATAGAGTGTTCCACTAAATACGCTTTCTACAATCCACATCAATTGAGTCAATCAGACTCCCAACACTCCGTTACCTTTCACACCGTTCCCTTTGACGCTGGCTTCCGCGACATCGGTGTCATCCATGGTGTCGTCTGTCTCTCCTTGGAGGAAGTTTATGACAATGATCCCGATGATCCCGATGATAGGGTCTGGGGCTTCACCATTCTTTGGAACCCGACCATCCGCAAGTTCGTTCAGATCTCTCGCTTGGATTCAATGAGAGATGTGGGTTTCGGTTTCGATGACTCTAAGAATGACTTCAAGGTGATCAGAACTGATTTTGATGGTGAAAAGCCGACAGCTTTCGAGGTTTACTCGTCTCGGGAAGGCTGCTCGAGGCCCGTGGATTCCGACCACATCGGCCCTTTTGACCTTGTAAACATCTATCATAGTTGTTTCAAAAACGGCGCCATTCATTGGATCATAAGACGACGAAATTGGCCAATGACGACGGAAATTTTGACGTTTGATTGCAAGACCGAGAAGTTGAAGACCATGGAGCTCCCCCAACCATTCAACCAGAGCGATGTGACTGTCGAGCGAGGGTCAATAGTGTTTTTGTATTCCGGGAAGGTGTCAGTTTTGGTGGAAACAAAAACCAAAGGAGACGACAAGGCTGAAGCGGCGGTGTGGGTGATGGAGGAGTATGGGGTGCCAAGATCATGGAAGAAGGCGGCTTATCACAACGATATCGCGGATATCACACTGAACGGTATCATAATCCTAAAACTTGAGGACGGTATCTGTTGGACGAGATCTAAAGTCGAGGGGATGAAGAGATCGCAACAGCCATGGAATGGACATGTTTTCGAGCCAAGTATGCTTTTGATGGATCACCCTAAAAGCGTGACCACGTCACGGAACTACGGTTACATGAACTTCAATGTGAGTTTTAGTGTAATTAATGAGTAGGAGTCTAAGTTGCATTGCATTTTGTATTGATGTTTAAACAATTAAGTTTACAAGTTTTTCTATTTCGAATAGTGTTATTCGGTACAACTCCGAGTTGTAATTGAAAACCTTCTTAAACGAGTCCTACTTAGTCTTACATTGCATATATATATTTATCAAGTCGATTCATGGATGGGTTAGTTATTTTTATTGTATAAATTGTAAAAATGTATTTAATTCCTCTTCCCCTTAAAAATGCAGCAGGTTGCATTTGAATTCATTATAACTTTTAGATCCAATATATTTTTAGGAGATTAATAGGTGGAGTTGCTGAATAAATATATACTCGGCATATTTGTTGTTGAATTGTGTAAGCTTTTATATTATTTTCGTTTTGGGAGATTAGCTGCTGGATAAATATATACTCCCTATATTTGTTGATGGGAGATGAGAGTTGATACATTTTGTCCACCTCTGAAACGAGTTTAATTAGGTATTCTACTTGTTGGCATTTGTATTAGGGGTTCTACTTGTCCGTATTTTTATTAGGGGTTCTTTTGTTGATTTTTAGTTGCGAGCATTGTCCTTATGGTATGTTGAGAGTATTATCCGCTTCACATCTCTCAATTTGTCCGCTTAAAATTTAGCTATCTTAATTTGTCCTTATGGCATTGTCCTTATGGAATGTCAGCTTATGTTCTATTCTTAATTTGTTAGCTATCTGTCATGTTTTGTTAGCTTATGTTCTATTCTTTGTTAGCTTATGTTCAATTGTTTGTCTGCTTATGTTCTATTCTTTGTTAGCTTATGTTCAATTGTTTGTCAGCTGTTTTTTTTTCTCATAAAAGATGCTGAATTTTCTTCACTTTAGTTGAGATAAAACTGTAATGTTGAGATGTTGGATTTTTTTGTCATAAAAAATGCTAAATTTTCTTCACTTTAGTTGAGATAGAGAGTGATGTTGAGTTGTTGAATTTCGATCAGTAGCCTGTTTGTCAAATATCTATCATAGTTAGAATCTCAGTTCTAATGATGACTTTGGGATGTGGAAAAGCCTACGACTTTGTATTTCAATAGCCTTTTTTAGTTATCAATAAAAGCGTGTCTAGATGCGCGGAGAGCTCCTAATCTCATTTCGACCAAACAAAAAAGAACAAAGTGCTACTCCCAACTTGTTTTCCTCATTTTGGTTTGGTTGATTAGTTCATTGTTTGTTGGTTTTTGTATTATGATTGTCTGTTCATCTGGCGACTGACGCTCCTTGCATCCTCTTAATTTATTAGACTTTTGTCAGATATATCGAATTATTACTCATTCAAACAAAAAAGTGTTACTCACTCTATTTTATACAGTATATTAAAAATCAGTTAGGCGCTCGTGTATGTTTTTTAATAAATTAAAAACTCTATAAAATAGGTAATTTATATTATTTTTTTTATAATTCATACATATTGCTAATGAGAAAAAAATTATAAAAAATAAAACTAAAAAAATTGATATATATTTTATAAAACTTTTAACGAGTACTTAAAAACCGTGAAAAGTCGAGGAATCATTAATTAGTTAATTATGGCAAAACTATTCGAGGGCCAAAAGAATTCAGTATGTTGAATTGTTGGTTACTTAATTCCTTTCATTTCCCCCCCAAAAAAATGATAGAATTTGAGTATATAAATAATAGTCCAAGTTCGATCAATAATCCTATATTGATATTATCCTAAAATATAATTAAACACAATGGAGAATTTATTATGATATATCTTAATAATTAATTAATTAATTAATTAATTGCTAGATCATTCATGCCATTGGACCCACAAATCATATATATACTAGCCAAGGCATACCCGTGCTACGCACGGGACTTAAATATAAGTTTTGCTACGCAAGGGACGTAAATATTTGTTTTATATACTTGATAATTTTGTTTAAGTTAAATATAAGTTTTGCTACGCAAGAAGACACCTTGTAAAATATTTTTTTTTAATATAATGTAATGTATTCGATCAATTGAAGCACCAAATTTTATTTTACAACTAAAATTTCAATTTTTTGGTGGTATTTTTTAATCTATAATTGAAATGCCCTTATTTAACTGACATTTTTTTAAAAAAGGAATTGTATATAGTAAGTTTTTTCTTAACAACTTGTCTTTGTAGTTTTTTTTAAAGGAGTTGGATTATATTATATAAAATATTTTTGTTAATTAAATAATCAATTTGAAATTGTTTTGTTTAATAAAGTTATTATATATGGTGTTTTTTGAAAAAAAATTAGTTAAATAAAGACATTTTGGTTATAGTCTTATGACATAAAATATCTTTAAAAATTGAAACATTTAACTGAAAAATAGAGGTTGGCGTTTCAACTGAATAAATTATTTATTTACGTTTTTTGGTTTTTTAAAATAAAAGGTTTTAAAAAAAAACTCTGTTATATAAGGTGCATTTTCAAAATAAAACCCTTTTTTTTATGTTGAATATTTTATTTTTGAAGAAATAATTTTATTTCTGATTGTCAATGACATATTATGGACCTATGGTATAGTTTATATCCTAGTTTGATATTACATGAAATTTAATTTATAATTTTATTATAAATATTGAATCAAAATTAATTGTGTATAGATGAAGTGGATTTGAGTTTTTTTTTTCTTTTGAAAAAACGAATAAGGAAATCTTGTTAAGACCTTTTATTATACCATCCTATTTTTTGTATATAGATGAATCTTGCAAAAGTATAGATATAATAATACTTGACTATTGTGGAATTGGATCGCGCCGGCTAATGTATTTATGAGTTTCTTCATCATGTGTCTTGATCTTCATATTCAAGGCTTATGATGACTTATTCGGGCTCACCATCGGTTTAGTGTTAGTGGTCAGTTTCTTCGCCTCTTTTTCTAGCTAATGGTGTTTGAAAATTTGAAGTCTTGTCAAAGTAGCTAGTAATGCTAAAATCACATTTCTTATACACTTGAAGTAATTGAACGTGTTGATAGCCTTTTAAAAAAATCAACGATTCCCATTCCAAACTCTTAATTTTAATTTCTTGTTCAACTCTCCTTTGATTTTTTCATTGTTGATGTTTTTTTTATATAAATTAAAGACTACAGGAATTTACCTTAATTATATCAATAAAAACATGGATTTCAAAGCATTTTGTTGGCATATAAAATAAATTAATCGAAAAAGAGAGTATATA
This sequence comes from Persicaria maculosa, assembly GCA_963922045.1. Taxonomy (NCBI): domain Eukaryota; kingdom Viridiplantae; phylum Streptophyta; class Magnoliopsida; order Caryophyllales; family Polygonaceae; genus Persicaria; species Persicaria maculosa. The sequence continues at coordinate 1,693,724 of OY998252.1, forward strand.
CGTACCGAGTATTGACCCAGTCCAAAAAGCAAAAAAGAGCTTTGAATTTTTCCTTTCCTAGCTCCCCTGAGTTTTTTTTATGAGCTCTTGTACTTCTATTTTTTTGTTTTGGTTTTTAACTTGTAAGAAATTTACGGAAGACTCGACCTCATACCCTTTTTCATTGATCATATATATATAAAGATATTGAGTAGCCGATGAGCTTGTAACAGTGGTCATTGAATTTATGACAATCAATTCAATGAAATTAAAGTTAATTAACCGTTTATTTTTTCTTCCAGTATTTCATATCCTTTCAAAGTAGTGGCCATTGGAGTCTTGAATTTAGCATGGATAATAATTTGTATTAATGGTTGCAAGTAATTAACCCTAATTCATCAACGTATAATAGTCCTTTATAATAATATACGATAAATGATATATAATGATAATCATGATATATATATTGGTATCAAAAGTAAAATATTTTTAATTAATTTTCACCATGTTTTAATTAGGAGATTAGAAATACAGAGTATAAAAAAGTGACATAAAAAAGTAATAAATTATTATTCATGCTAAATTTGGATTAACCTATATGTTTTATTATTTATATAATTACATTTTAGAAATTGTTAGGCGAAAATTAAAATTTATTTATTATTTATGTTAAAGTCCATGAAGGATTCTAAAACTAACAAAATATATCAATAAAATGGACTTTTAATATTCGGTTTCAACGGAAAAAATCCACAAATTGGGATCGTAAAGATGTGTTGATAGGTATAGATATAAACGATTAAGGATTAATTGATTTTTATATGAATATATATTATTCGGATGATATGAATTTCATAAATATATTGGGGTTTAAAATGATGTGTATGAGGTCATTATTATTGAGCATAGAAATTTAGGAAAATATAATTAATTTTCATAAGTTAGTAAGATTATATATATAATAAATCATTTATGAATACATTAATACAATTAAAGGAAAAGAAAAGGATTAAAAAAAAGAAAATATCTTTAATGAGAGCCATTAAGGAGCCTTGGGACACAATTTTTAAAGGTATATAGATAATCAGTATATTTTGCAAAAACTGGAATTCCCCTAACCCTAGCTCCCATGGATCCGTCAATGTACTTTGATGAAGGCTTGTTGGCCGAGATCCTCAAGAGCCTCCCCGTCGATGCACTGCTCCGATTCCGATGCGTCTGCAAATCGTGGAAATCCCTCATCTCCTCCTCTTCCTTCATCAGAGCTCAGTACCTCTTCTCCTCCTCCAACTCCGTCAAATCCAAACCCTACATCCTCTTCGATAACACTTTGAAATATCCCACTCACTTTGCTTTCTACAATCCTCATCAATCAGACTCCCATCACCGCATTGCCTTTCAGACCATTGGCTTTGACTCGAGCGTCTCGGTCATCGGTGACGCCATCCATGGCGTCGTCTGTCTCTCTTTACTGTTTTTTCCCTATGTTCACGTCTCCGGCTACACCATTCTTTGGAACCCCACCATTCGCAGGTTGGTTAAGATCGGTCGCAATGGGTCAATGCGTGATGTAGGTTTCGGTTTCGATGGCAGTAACAATGACTTCAAGGTGATTAGAACTGATTGGGATGAGGAAAAGCCGACGACTTTGGAGGTTTACTCGTATCGGAAAGACCGCTCAAGGACTGTAGATTCCGACCATATCGGCCCTTTCGACCTTGTAAAGGGTCATCATAGTGATAGTTGTTTCAAAAACGGCGCCATTCATTGGATGATAAGACGACGAAATTGGCCAATGGCGACGGAAATTTTGATGTTTGATTGCAAGACCGAGGAGTTGAAGACCATGGAGCTCCCGCAACTATTCAACCAGCACAATCCGATTGTCAAGTCAGTGAGATTGTTTGTTCATTTCGGGAAGTTATCGGTTTGGGTGGTAACAAGAACCAAGGGAGACGAGAAGTGTGAAACTGCGGTGTGGGTGATGGACGAGTATGGGGTTGCGACGTCCTGGAAGAAGACGGCTTATAACAAGGATCCCACAAGGATCACACGTTTCGGTATCCGCAAACTCATGGGCAGTTTTTTTAATACATGGATGGATACCGCTGAGGGGTTCAAGAGATCACAACAGCCATGGAATGGCTATGTATTCGAGCCAAGCATGCTTTTGATGGACGCCAAAAGGGAGACCCCTAGATGGTCACCAGGGAAGCTCTCGGTCGGCGATGTAAGTTTTCGTGTGATCGATGAGTAGTAGTCCTACTAGTTTTCGTATGATCGATATGTCTTCCATGTAATCTAAATTCTAAATTTTTTATACTTCTAGTATTCGAATTCAGATCATCTTAGTTACATATATATAATATAGTTTTGTTCTATCTTGGTGACATCTATAGAGTGAATGTAGAAATAAGTTTTACCTAACATTCTAATGATAAAACATAAATAGTAGAACATGATTAATTACACAAAAGATACTATGTATAAATTAGTTTGGCAATAGAAGATTAATTAGAAATTTTAAAAATATATATTGGATAATTGGGTAGTAGAGTGGTTAGTGAAGCTTGTACGGTTACAATGATGACATGTATGGTGAAAACAAATTAACTGGCACTCTTTTAGTGGTTTATATGGAGATAGGAATTGAAAGGTAGCAGATGATGTGACAGACTTTAGACGACACATTATAAAATAGCATTGCTTCTGCTTTTACAGTAGTAATAGATAGATGTATAACGAACATATACTTGCAAACTAAAACGATACACTAGTACATACCCCCACCATTAATACGAGTTATTTTGAGAAACGAATACCGGTTATTCATTATATATATTAATTAATGATGACACTGTTATTTAAAGTAGTTAGAAATATTAGACAAAATAATTGTCTGGTAAATCATAGGTCGATTGACCATTGGACGAACTTACCGTCATGATATAAAAAGTTCAAAATGAAAATACAAGCAAAAGTATCAAAAGAGCGTTATACATTGAAAAAAGAACAGCAAAGCACAACGACATTGAGGTAACCTAGCGTGGAAGATGATAATAAAACCTGAAATAAGGCTTGTGAGTAGCAAGAGCACATGAATAAACAGTAAACATCCTAATAACTCTCACTTTTTCTTCATGTATAAAAGATCTTTAAAACCGTCAACAACACACAAATTGATACAAATCATTACTATCCCTTAACTAGAAAATCTAAATTGAAATTGTGATTGATTAAATAAGATCTTTAATGAAATTGTGATTGATTATCCATATCTAATGAAATTTGGTCAAATTTTATCTTATGTATAGGTATAAATATATTGATTAAATAGAGTTAGAATAAAATTTTATCTTATGGATATATTGATTATTTAAAAAAATTGTGATTGGTTCATATGACTATGATTAAGCAGAAGCCGTCATGTTTCTCGGCTGACTTCTCCTTTATTATACTGTCATTCACTATTTAAGAACACTTTTTATAGATAATAAAACCTATATAAAATATCAACTTTTTTTTATTAATGTTTTTAAATAATTTCATATATACTTACTAGTTTATTATTTCAAATTTTCTATTAATGAAGAAAGTAATGTTTTATAATAAATTTTTTTTGTCGGGATTTATAATAATATATATATGTTATAATAATTGAATTTTAACAGTACTAATTAGATAAGATAAGATTAAGCTCACAATCCTCACATAGCAATGTTTGATGGCGAAATTAATTTCTCCCCATATAAATTATCCCCAAATTATATGTTGTGTTAATTAATGAAACTCCAATCCCCCTTAACCTTATGCCCTAACTCCCATCGCCACGCTGTCATGTACTTGGATGAAGGTTTGTGGTTGGAGATCCTCAAGAGACTCCCCATCGATGTACTGTACCGATTCCGATGCGTCTGCAAGTCTTGGAACTCCCTCATCTCCAACTCCGTCGAATCCAAACCCTTCATCCTCTTCGATACCCAATTAGAGTGTTCCACTTAATACACTTTCTACAATCCTCATCAATTCAGACAATCAGACTCCCATCACTCCGTTACCTTTCAGATCGTTCCCTTTGACAATTACTTCAGCGTCATTGACGTCATCCACGGCGTCGTCTGTCTCTCCCGAGAAGATTATAGCGTCTGGGGCTACACCATTTGATGATCAATTGAAAGTGATCAATTGAATGAATCTGAACATGAATTAGATGATGATCAAGCAGGAAGTTAGTTTGAGTTTGATAGCCATGGAAGAGAGAAACTTCTAAACTCAACTAGACCATCATCTTTCTTGATTGCAACTGAATACAGCGCTCTCCTTTATAAAGGGAGAGGGGAGTTCGGTACATGAGAAGTAATTGCCTGCTATGCACATACAAGGATATCATGTACCCTCACTTATGTCTATCACAACACTCCCCCTCAAGCTATGAGGCAGAGAAGAGATTCTCAACTCCTAGCTTGGATAGAAGTGCTTTCAATCTATCTACAGCAAGAATTTTAGTAAAGAGATCAGCCGGTTGCTCTGCAGTAGCAATGTAGCTTGTGGTGATTTGATTCCGTTGCACCATGCATATCTCGGACTAGGTGACAATCCGCCTCTATGTGCTTGGTCCGTTCGTGAAAGACCGGGTTCCTAGCGATATGTAACGCAACTTGATTGTCACAGAAAAGCTCCACTGGAGTAGTAACAGGGACTGTAAGATCTTGTACCAATCGAACAAGCCGCGTAAGTTCACAACATCTAGCTGCCATCGCACGATATTCAGACTCAGCTGTAGACATAGCCACGAAAGATTGTTTCTTCGTGCGCCAAGACACCAGAGACGAACCCAGAAAAATGCAAAAACCAGTGAGTGATCGACGAGTCATTGGACATGATTGCCAGTCCGCATCGCAGAAGGCCCGAAGCTTCAAATTGCCTGAGCGACCTAGACAGAGACCTTGACCAGGTGTGGCCTTAAGGTATCGAAGAAGATGCTTGACAGATGTCCAGTGATCAACTGTTGGTGCTTGCACAAACTGGCTCAGAACTTGAACCGAATACACAATATCTGGTCGGGTAATCGTGAGATAGATCAGTTTCCCAACAAGACGCCTATATTTGAGAGGATCAGGTAATAGCTCCCCCTCACTTGATAGTTTCTGGTGAACATCAAGAGGAGTCAGCAAGGGCTTGGAATTTTCCATACCTGCTTCTGAGAGCAAATCAAGCGTGTACTTGCGTTGATTGAGATGAAAACCATCACTTGATCTGTCCACTTCAATACCAAGAAAATAACGAAGAGGACCCAGATCTTTGATTTGAAAATTGCTGTGGAGATGAGCTTTGAGAGACACAATGGCCTCAGGGTCATTCCCAGTTATTATCATGTCATCGACATAGACTAACAGAGCTGTGAACGAGGCACCCTTATGTCGAGTGAACAAAGAATAATCTGAATATGACTGTGTGAATCCAGTTGCTAATACAACTTGAGAAAACTTCAGAAACCACTGACGTGGTGCTTGTTTCAGACCGTAGAGCGACCTCTTGAGCTTGCACACTAATGCCAGAGGTGAGGAAGAGCTAGACCCTGAAGATGAACCAGTTTTGTATTGCTTAAGGAACTGATATTCAGGAGGCAGGGTCATGAAAACTTCCTCATCAAGCTCCCCATGAAGAAACGCATTAGTGACATCCATTTGAGTCACTGGCCAATCTCTGGCTGCAGCAACAGCAAGCAATGCCCTTACTGTAATCATTCTTGCTACCGGAGCAAACGTTTCACTATAATCGATTCCTTCCAATTGTGTGAAACCTCGAGCAACCAGTCGTGCCTTGTATCTATCCAAGGTTCCATCGGCCTTAAACTTCAATTTAAACAACCATTTGCAGGTAACAAGGGATTTATTTTCTGGTAGGGGAACTAAGTCCCAAGTACAATTCTTCTCCAGCGCCTCCAATTCTACAATCATGGCGTCACACCAAGCAGGATCCTGTATGGCTTTCTTCACTGATCTAGGTTCAGAATAGGGAGCAACTTTGGCAACAAAAGACTGATAGGACAAAGAGCAGTTTGTGTATGAAAGAAAAGCTGAAATGGGATAGGGATGAACCTGTAAAGAAGCTGAAGTTGCAGTTGTTAGACCAGTGATAGCCGATCCTACATAATCCTTCATCCAAGAAGGTGGATTGTGAGCTCTGGTTGAATGTCTGGTTGGGGCAGGCGCAAGATCAAAAGATAGAGGTACAGGTGACAGAGAGTAATCAGCTAGAGACTGATTTGAAACACTTGAGGGGTCAGAAGACAACGTAGATGGAGATGATTGAGGGGACAAAGGCTCAGAGTTTGAAGGTGTTGTCTCAGAGGACAAAGAATCTGTAGTGGCAGGTGAAGAGGCATCAAGATGCTGTTGTGGAGAAGATACAGTCTCAATATCATTTGAAGATGGTATGTAATCATAGGGAAAATTATGGTCAAGAGGATCAGAATGCTGGTCTCTAGGACTTGAACCAGAAGGAGAAGCAAAAGAAGGGTCAAAGGGAAAAATATGCTCAATGAAACACACATCTATGCTGATCATGCACTTGCGAGTTTTGAGATTAAACACTTTATAACCCTTTTTCCCAAAGGGGTAACCCAGAAACACACATGGATCAGCCCGAGGATCAAATTTCTTGACAGAAGGACACATAGAGGATGTCATGAAGCACAGACAACCAAAGGTGCGTATGTGAGAGTAAAGAGGTGATTTCTGAAAGAGCACCTCATGAGGAGATTTATGTTGTAAAATAGGATTTGGAAGACGATTTATTATGTATGTAGCAGTAAGAATAACATCCCCCCAAAACTTTAGAGGCATAAACGCAGCAAACATCAATGACCTGGCTATCTCAAGAATGTAACGATGCTTACGTTCCACCCTCCCATTTTGTTGAGGAGTGGCTACACAAGAGCTTTGGTGAATAATCCCATTGTGTTTAAGAAAAATACCAAGCTTCCCAATTTCACATCCAAACCACCATCACCGATTCACCACCGCCGTTGTCGTTACTCAGCCACCGGCAGCCACCACAACTCCTCCTCCTCTTCTTGAGCTGCCGCCACCAGCAGCACCTTGAGGGCCCCTGCTCCGCAGCCCTGAGGAGCCGAGCAACACCGCTCCTCCTCCTTCCCCTCTCCGTCGAGCCCAGCAGCAGCGGCATCCCGGAAGTCCACACCCTCCCCCGCGACGCCCAGGCAAGCCCAGGCCGCTCAAGAGCAGCCGCCGCCGAGCCCGAACACCTCCATTCTCCCCCCTGTTTCCGATTTGAACCGGATCAAGCCTTCTCTATTCCGACTCCGACGAAACCCATTCGCGCCCCCGACGACGATTTCCCCGGCGAAGCTCTTCGATCTCGGTAATCCCTCTTCTCTATTCCTCGCGTTTCCTTCTGTCTGTGCGGGAGTGGTCGGGTTGTATTTCGAGACTCTGGGTAGAAATTCAGGCCGAACGACGCCGGTGGCCTGAGCTTCTCCCCTCCCTTTGCCGTCGTTCCCGTCAATTGAAGCTCCGCCTCTGCCTGAGGAAGGAGACGAAACTCAGTCTTTCTTTTCTTCCTGGACTGGGCTGGGTCATGAATTCGGGTCGGATCCTCCATTTCGGATCTCCCTTCCAGGTTCCTTTCAGGCTTTGGGAGAAGTGAGTTGGGCGGGTCGTGGGCTCGGATCCGGGTTTTCAGAAACGGGTTATAATCTTTGGGCCTATTTGGGTGGTGTTTATGAAATTGTTATGTTAGTATTATATATTATCTTGTTATATAACTTATATAAACGATATTTATTAGATTATTGTTATCATAATATTCTGATTTTATATTTATGGAAATATTTAATATATTATAAACTATGTTAAAAAGTGTCATTATATGAAATGTGTGTTTGGGATGATTTAAATATGTAAGTTGGGAATTTTGGAAAGGACTTGTGGGTTTTGGATTTAAATAGGGATTTTGAAATTTGATTTAATTTAAGGCGTTATGTTAATTATATATTATTGATAAAGTATTATTTAAGAGAGTTTTCAAGTTCCGGAAATATCGCTTAAATGATTTATTGTTTGAAAACCAAAATGTCGGAATTAATTCTATCATATGAATTTGAGGAATTGGTCTTAAGGTTTAAATGATAAATGTCGGGATTTGGCCAAATATGATTGCGAAATTATTTTGAACAGGAGTTGACTTAATTAGGGATTTAAGAGTTGGAAAATATGGTTGGTACGATTTTATCAATGGGGTTGATTGGAAGTAAATGATTTTTGGTTAATGTTGATCGTAGCGGAAAAGTTTTGGAAAATAGTTTTATCACCGTTTGGTTTTGGGTATATTGAGAACTTGGGAATCGTGTGTATGAATGTTGGTCCGGTAGCTTATGGAAATGGCTTGATGATAGGTGCGTATTGCTTTTGGATTACTTTGGACTTGCATATGGGCCCTTGCTTGTGTTATCTTGCTGTTCTGCATCTTCAGGTAAGTTCCCTAGGGGGCTTACTCAGGTTGGACATTCATGCCTGTTGTTGCATTTTATGTTAGGTGTTGCATATGCATAAAAGCATGTCATGTAGTATCATGTTTAGGTTGCACTAATTGATTGAGCATCTGTTTACTTTATGCGTTTGAAACAGAACGGCCGTTATCTGTGATAGTCCTAGAGTCTTTGCTAGGGTCATAGGGTAGCCCAGCCTCATCGGGTACCCTGAGTCAATCGAGTCATGAACTTCCTTATATTATGATATGCATGTGGGCTTTATTGTGGAGCGGGTTAGGCATGCGTGCCACCCTATTATGAATGAATACATTCACGAGCTGGCCAGTCTCCACCTATCGGAAGGGGTGGAGGTAGGAGAGGGATATGCCACTTGGCATTGTCTTGGGCCCTTTACAGTATTTCTGCACATTGTTATGAACTAGGAGCATGCTAGTGTGTTTGAATTTCGTACTGCATTAGAGCATCTTTATTAGGTATAGCACATACTATGTGGCCTCAGCGAGGACTGCCGGTCCCGCATGAGTGGCTCGATCTGACTCCTTTCCCCGTTCTTTTTTTTTAAGGTATTTTCTGCAGATATTGTTTGCTCCTTGCTTCTGTGACGGGAAACCCTTTGGCGAATCGAAGAACCTAGCTAATATTATAACTTGGTAAAATGTTAATCACTTGCTTATGATTTGGTTTGGCCTGGCTTTGTCGTGGCATTTGTATCCTAGTTTTGCTTTCGCTTTACTTTCGGTTAATTTGGATTTTGCGACATAGTCTTAGGACAGGTAAAGGGTACCCAATGGCCCTTCGAGGTTTTAGGGTTTGAAATCCCTCTTTCGACTAATCTTAAATGAGTCTGAAACCTCGACCCGTACCTGGATTGCAAGATCCTAACGAGGGGTTTTATCCCTCGAAACGTAACCCGGGAATCATAATCCTGGGCCGTTACATAATCATTTAAATTATTGGGGTCCAAAAATTTTATTTGCCCTGGGCCTCTATAATATTAGGATCGGCTCTGCTAGGGAGTTTAGTGGAGCCTTTGTAGTATGAATGTAGAAATCAGTTTGACATAACAATAAAACGTACATAAATAGTAGAACATGATTAATTGCATAAAAGATACGACATATATATATAAATTAGTTAGACAATAGAAGATTAATTAAAAGTTATATGTAAATATAATCACCATAAGACTTAGGATTAAGTAACACAAAAAAAAAACTGAGCAGTTAACAAATAATTTGATAATGGAGTGTTGGGGTGGTTAATGAAGCTTGTACGGTTACAACGATGGCACACGGTGAAAACAAGTTAGGGTCAGTTTAGTAACACATAGTTGATGGGGTAGTTGAAGTTAAGTGTGTTAAATATATGTTAAATTAGAGTGATGTGATAGTTGAAGTTAAGTGTGTTAAATATATGTTAAATTAGAGTGTTTATAAGCTAGTAAGATGTTTGATAATCTAACTGGTAGAGTAGCTAATGCAAACTAAAAAGCTGTTTAAAAATCCAATCTCAAAAGCTAATTAATTAAAATCTTAGATTTAACTTATTTAAGACTATAGAAAATTTTCAAATGCTAATTAATTAAAATCGTAGATTTAACATGGGTAAATCAATCATCAATTATCTATATATATTAATTAAAAGCAAATCATTTGTGCCACGTGTCTCCTCCTCATGCGAAGTTATTTAAGATAATTCCGTTTTATTTAGCAATCTATATCTATATATCTATATATTAATTAAAAGCAAAGCATTTGTGCCACGTGTCTCTTCCTCTTGCGAAGTTATTTAAGATAATTCCTTTTCATTCTATATTAATCACACAATATCATTTCTATCTATTTTTTAAAACAATTGGATGAATTCAAAAGCATTTTTTATAAAAAAATATATAGTTTCCACATATATGATTTTTTTGAGCAGCCAATCTATATATATATAATGAAAACTGTTGTTGTTCTTATAATAAACTTAAATTTTGGATTTTCACCCAACCAACCGAATATAAACTAAATAAAACCTTAAATGATAAAAAAAATTTAAACATTTTTTTTAATGATTTCCTCCAAATCTATATATATATAATGAGAAATATTTTTGCTTAGATGTCATAATCACCTTAATTTTATGATTTCCTCCCAATCAACTTAACCTAGGAAAAATCCAGCTAATGACATTTGTACAAGTTATTTAATTAATATAGCTATATCTAACTAATAAACTATAAGAATTTTTTTATTAGGTGTTATAACCACTTTTATTTTGGGATCGATTTTCACCCAATCAATATATTCTACTTAAATCTTAAACTCATGTAATTTTTACACATTTTTCATAAATATTATTATTATTTTTACTTAATTTATCAAATATATTTTTTCTATTTTATATTAACGTTTGGTAATAGGTTATTTAATTTTATAATATTGTATTAATTTTCTATACTTTCAAATTTTTATATTTATTTTTAAAAAAAATTACGTGCCATGACGCGGGGACTATACTAGTTATTATATTATATATAATAAAGGAGAAGTCGCCTGAGACACATGTCGGCTTCTCCTTAAAAATAGTAATATGAACCAATCATATTTTTTGAAAGAAATTATTAATATATGTACAAGATAAAATTAGATATATCTATTCAATCAATCAATATATTTATATATGCATAAGATAAAATTTTATTCTAACGCTATTTAATCAATATATCTATATATGCATAAGATAAATTTCGACCCAATTTGATTAGATATGGATATATATTTAGAAGATATTAACAAATTTTAAATACTATATAAGATAAGATTTTATCTATTATATAAGATAAGATTTTACCTATATAACATATGTAACCAATTTTAGAAGATATATATAATAGATATAATAAATTATAAGTCGTGTGTATGTAACATATGACATCTTCTCCTTATCTTAATAGTAATAACCAATCAAAATTTTTTTATCTCCACCTTAATCAATTTTAAGATAATCGTTTTCATAAGTTTTTAGACATAGATATATTTTGAAAAGATTTTACCCAATTTTTTAAGATTTTGATAATAATTATATAAAAGTTTGATAATACTTTCAATACATTAATGAGAATCAATGGTAATTTTATTTAAACTAGCCTATAACCCGTGCGCAACGCACTGGATTTTAAATTAATCGAAGTAAACTAATCATATTTTTCGGATGTTATCGTATTATTTATTTTCGTATTATGTAAATTTTTCTAATAATTTAAACTAACAAAACGATATTGCTAACTATTTTAATAATTTACTAATAATTTTAATAATTTTCTAGTATGTTATGATTACTATTTGCCTACTCTATTTTTTTTATTAAGTTAAGAACATAGGCGTATTATTAATTAATTTGCATTATATACGCATAGAAGAATTAATTTGCATTATATACACATAGAAGAAGGATTTTTTTTAAATATTCACAATTAAATAAATTAGCAAAATGTTCATGATTTTAAAATATTTACCAAAATGTTAAAAAATTGCAGGTCCGATAGAAACACGAGATTAAATCCGCATGTTACATGTAAATCCAATTTTTGAACTCGGGCTTGGAAGAGATATGTACTTTTCTTATAGACACGCGGATGAAGTTTTGTATTTTTTTTTATACCCAGACATCGGGGTTGAATAGTATGGTACCCTTGCGTAAAGTATGCGATTTATAAATTATTTTATACAATGTTCCCAATCATAATACATATAAACAAAGTTTAATTAGTTAGATAAAAAATAAAATAATACTTTTCTTCATTATTTAAAAACCAGTTGATCATCTAAAAGCTAGTGAATGTGATGGCATCAGTGGATGTAATCTGTATCTAGTTGTGCAACTGCGGTAAAAGCCTTAATATAGTATTTGATAGGTATATTTTTCAACTTTATCACTAGATGTATTTTTTTTTTTTCAACTTTATCAAGCATACTTGATATATTTAATTTCATTAATTATAAATAAATAAAATTTATATCAAATAACTTATATTTTCAATATATATATAAGTTATATAAATTCTTAATTATAATATATTTACAATTTTATTTACATTTATAAAATGTAAACAATTTGAAATATATGCTAAATAAAAGTATCTACTACATATATATTATGGTTGAATATTATATGAAAAATCAATAAAATTTATTTCACTAATATATGGTTTTAAAAATAACAATTGAAATTTGATTCATTCAATTCAAAATTTCAAACGGTTTAAAAAAACGTTTTTTTTTCATTAAAAAACAGTTTTTTTTTTGCATAAAAAAACAGTTTTTGAAAGACCGAAAATTGTAAAAAAAAAAAAATTTAAAATTCTCTAAATACACATGTCAAATTTTAATTGGTGGTGTAGAATTATGTGTATCACCATCCGAGAAAGAGAGGGGCACAAAATAAGAGTTGATTAAGAAAGGGAGGGGTAAAATTGGAAAAAAAATAAAAACAAATTAGGCCGCCACAGGGATAGCCTAACTATCCTCTAAAGTGTTCAAATAAATTAATTAGCTATCCGAATGTGTATTTATATTAAATTTATTTAAATTTAAAAAAAAAACATTGTAACCGCACAGGGTGTGGGTACTGAACTAGTGGTAATTAATGCGATATAAAATTTTAATAAAATTATAAATTAATTATTATTTTATTACTATTTTTAATTATTACTATTTTTAATAATAAAAAAAACTATAATGTTAAATAATTGAATTTATTTTATGGCATAAAATAAAGTCTTAGAGTAATTTATTACTCTATTCAATTCATTCAACAAAATATGTCATTCACTATTTATGCACAATTTTTAAAGATAATAAAAACTATATAAAATATTAATTTTTTTTTATCAATGTTTTAAATGTAACGGCCCAGAATTATGATTTCCGGGTTACGTTTCAAGGGATGAAAACCCTTGTTCGGATCTTGCAATCCAGGTACGGGTCGAGGTTTCAAACTCATTTCAAAGGTCAGTAATAAAGAGGGATTTCAAACCCTAAAGTATCGTAGGGCCGTTGGGTACCCTTAACATGTCCTAAGACTAGGTCGTGAAATCCAATTCAAATGAAATAAAGCGGAAGCAAAGTTAAGATACAATGACACAACAGAATCTGGTCAAACCAAATCATAAACAAGTGATTACCATTTGCCAAGTTAGAATATTAGTCAGGTTCTTTGATTCGCCCAAGGGTTTCCCGTCACATAAGCATGGAGCAAACAAGATCTGCAGAAAATACCTTTAAAAGAAGAACGGGGAAAGGAGTCAGATCGAGCCACTCATGCGGGACCGGCAGTCCTCGCTGAGGCCACATAGTATGTGCTAAACCTAATAAAGATGCTCTAATGCAATACGAAAGTCAAACACACTAGCATGCTCCTAATTCATAATAATGTGCAGAATACTGTAAAGGGCCCAAGACAATGCCAACGGCATATCCCTCTCCTACCTCCACCCCTTCCGATAGGTGGAGACTGGCCAGCTCGTGAATGCATTCATTCATAATAGGGCGGCACGCATGCCTAACCCGCTCCACAATAAAGCCCGCAGGCATATCATAATATAAGGAAGTCATGACTCGATTGACTCAGGGTACCCGATGAGGCTGGGCTACCCTATGACCCTAGCAAAGACTCTAGGACTATCACAGATAACGGCCGTTCTGTTTCAAACGCATAAAGTAAACAGATGCTCAATCAATTAGTGCAACCTAAACATGATACTACATGACATGCTTTTATGCATATGCAACACCTAACATAAAATGCAACAACATGCATGAATGTCCAACCTGAGTAAGCCCCCTAGGGAACTTACCTGAAGATGCAGAACAGCAAGATAACACAAGCAAGGGCCCATATGCAAGTCCAAAGTAATCCAAAAGCAATACGCACCTATCATCAAGCCATTTCCGTAAGCTACCAGACTAACATTCACACACACGAAACCCAAGTTCTCAACATCCTTAAAACCAATCGACGGTAAAATCATTTTTCCAAAACCTTTCCGATATGATCAACATCAACCAAAATCATTCTTCAAATCAAACCCCGTTGATAAAATTGTACCAACCATATTTTTTTCCAAACTCTTAAATCCCAAGTTAAGTCAACTCATATTCTAGATAATTTCAAATCATACTTGTCCAAACCAAGAGGAAGTATCAATTCTCCAAGTCAACCCCAAATCTTGTTTTATCAAAATATTCCGGCATTTTGGTTTCAACACATCAAATCCTTTAAGAATCATTTTCGGACGACTTAAAACATTTTCTAAATAATTTAGCAACAATATTTATCTAAATAAACATTAAAATAACTCCATCTTTATAATCCCCATTTATAAAACATATTAAATAAATACATGTTCCCAACAATATCACTTTTAAATAATTTTATAATATAATAATAATTTTAGAATTTATATTTAACACAAAATCTCAGATATAATAATAATAATCCATTCAAATAAACATATATAATAACTATATACAACATAAGGTATCATAACACATAAAACAACACCCTTTAAATAAAACAATACAACCCAATCCAACAAGCCCAAAACTCAACCCGGTCTCAGCCCAAACCCGAGCCCATAGGAGAAGCCCAACCCGGATTCTGACTCATTCCCCCAGCCTAAAACCCGGCTTGCCCAAAGTAAAAGAAAAGGAGGACCCGGATGCGGAACTCGGGTCAGGCCTTGACCCGGAAAAACAGGCCCAACCCACATCCTAACTCTGTATCCTTCCCCAAATCAGGAGAACAGAGACGCTGCACACAGCGACAGACGGGAAGCGGAAGAAAGGGGAAGCGAACCCAGGCTCCGGCGGAGCCTTTTCCGACCCAAAATCGCCCCCCATCCCGACCGACTGGAAATTCCGACCACACCCATACAACCAGAATGACAACGCAGCAAGGGAGGAGAAGAAGAAGAGAGGGATTACCGTTCGACGAGATCCCGACTCCGAGAGGTTTTCCGACGTCAAGGCGGCGCTTCCGACGGTGAGAGCTGGCGGGGAAGACACTGGGGAGCCTAGGAGGAAGAGAGGGATGAGCACGAGTGCGATTGGAAAGGATTGACATCGAAATCGAATGAGAACGAAAAATTAGACCTTCAGATCGGAAAAGGGACGGGAGCGGCTGTAACGGCTCCGACGAAGGTTTTCTCGGGCGCTGGCTGCTCGGTCGTCGGAGAAAGGCGGAACTGGAGGATGCTGTTGCTGCCTGAAAGGGGACGGACGTCGGCTGCTTCGATGGGGACAAGGAGGAATGGGCTTCGTTTGTTTTTGGCGGAGCAGGGGAGGTTGATTCACGGCGGCGACGATCTCGCGGCTTCGATGGCGGAGAGGGGCGAAGGTGGTGGTGAGAAGGTGGTGCCCAGCCAAGCAAGGAGGAGGCGGTGGCGGCTATGGAGGCTCACGGCAACCACACAAGAAGATAAGGAGGTGTTTGGATATGTGGGTTTGTGAGTGAATGGTGTTTCTGGAAACTTGCAGACAATAGGGAGAGGGAAGAACGCCCTGGAATTTGCAGATTTTCAACATGAGAGAGAGGGGGAGGGATTTGTGGGTTTTGTGATTTTTGTGAATGATCCTTTACAGGGGGAGTAGTGCTCATAGGAAAGATAGAGACAAAAAGGCCAGCTGAGAATTGCAAATGGACAAAGCATTTCCTCAACAGAGGTCTGCACACACGAGAGAGAGAGAAGGAAAGGAAGAAAGAAAAGAAAGAAAATAATGTGGCCCTATCCCTACAATTTCAAATACCGGAATGAATATCGAAAAATCTCAAACCCGCTCTTCCGACCATATCCCGACTCGACTCAAAAGGATTTTCAAATTTCCAATTTATTAATGCCGGAACTTGTCTTAAGGATTTCAATTTCGATTTAGGAACTTAAGGACGAGTTTTTCTTGAAATATCCGAATTTTTATTTTATTTTATCTTATATTTTTTTTTGACTTAAATCCATTTATATTACTTATTGAAATTTATTATTTAAAATCCGGGCCTTTACATCATCCACCTCTAAAAACAAGTCTCGTCCCCGAGACTAAAACCAAAATAAAGTAGGGGATGAAGTTTGAAATTGATGAGTCCAAGGACTATGCCTAGAATCTTGTAATCATCTCGGTTGCGTCTTCCGGGATTCTCACAACATCCTAGTCACTGTCGTGACATCTCCAATTGGCCTTGACAAGTATGCGATAAGCGCCCCTATCGCATCCTCGCTTCGACTTTTCGGAAGTGTCACAACTCTAAAAGTTCTACAATGTCATCACTAGGTCTTAGCAAGCACCCTACAAGCGCCCTCATAAAATGATTGTATCCACTTCGTGAAGTATCATAGAGTTGCCCGGGTTTAAAAGGTTCCAAAGGCGATTCCGCAATTGAAAAGGATTGGCCTCAAAATCGTTGAAATTCTCGGTAACGTTTATTCTTTAAAATTTTCAAGTAATTCCTTCTCAAACCGCTCAAATCTTCAAATAAGACGTTTAACCAAACAACTTTACACCAACAAATAAAATCCTTTCAATCAAAATTTCGTCAAAATCTTCCAAAGCCAAATCAGTTTCCCGCATAACAATCAATCAAATTCAGAATCGCGGAGGTGGAATCATCCACCTCTAAGGGCTAATCCCATATTCTCTTCCTAGTTTCCAGATCATGCAACATCATTCACAACTCAACAAGTAGCATAACCAAGATCTCATCAACTCTTATATAACATAATACCATAAGCCATCTCACACATGGCAAGTCCCACATCATATCATAGTCACAATCCATCACATAACCGTCTAAAATAAACATAAACATGTCAACAAGTCTTAAGTACCAAGGAAACAACAAGCCTCGACATCACACCATAAATCATAAAAGGTATCGCACTATCGCATATCAACACCGCAATCATAGTAGGGTCAGTCACCACAAGGGATCTCATTTAACGCATTAATTCACATAGTCATCCTATCCAGTTTCTATCCAGCATTATCATAACAGATTTATCACATCAACCATTTGTATTTGCAAGGATAGCCACAGCGGGATTTCATCATAAGTCAATGAAACAAGACTAATTATCACCACATCAATACAAACAGGGTCATGCTAGTAAGATTCAACAAAAGGGAAGATCAAGCAGTATATCAACATCAATATGTCAACATGCTCTCCAAATATCATCTCAACTCGTCACACACCATATAACGATCATTTAGTCATTAGGCAGACATACACTATTACCTCATATATATATACGAGTCATATTCATGCTCTGAGTCATATTCATCATTTAATATATCAATAATCATGCTTGCCAACCATATAATAACACAGCATTATCTCATGTATCATATCACAACACATCCTATCATGCTTCTAAAACAACATAGTAGAGCAGCAATCTATCATGATGCATGGCATTTGTCACGACCAACTAGATTTCAATATTGCATAACAACATGTAATATCATTCTGGATCAGATTCATCATAGTTGCTATCTAACATCACGCCAACAAATATGAATAAATCACATCATCAAGAAAATCCTCACATCATACCAGTCAAAATAAAACAAAATCCCCACTCGCCCATCTCCACTCTCAAGCCAAGACTAATCCTCTTCTAGACCGACAACGTCATCTCAGAAAAATTTCCCAAAGAAATCCCAATTCATCCCGATGCTCAAATCTCGCCCCTCTTTCTGCCAAGCACTACCACACCATCCACCTCTAAGAATCCAACTCCTACCTCTAACTTCACACCCAAGTATCCTCTAATACCATGTCCTCAATATTCACGAGTCATTCCTTACACTCTTCGCACTACCCAAAGCATTACCAGCATCACCTAGAAGCTCATCAGAACCACCAACACTGCCTACTATAAATTCCGAAGCTCACTCAGTCTTACCTAGGCCAACTTCCTTCTCTCGTGACTCACCTCCTAATACCATCGATCATCCCAACCGCCCAAAATTCTTTCACCATTCTCCAACCACGCTACCAAATGACCTCACTCACAGGTTTAAGGAATAAGCAATCATGAAAATCATCAACCATAAGGTCTACATCATATCCACTAGCATTTATAAATATAACATCATGGATTCAACAAGTCTCAGTTTACCATCATGCTCTATAGTCAATGCAAACATCATATACGAACATAATGAAATCAAGCTAACATGTTGCATTATAACCTTATCCGATACAATTCATGCTTCTTAACATATATAGTTCACATTTTACAGGCAAGGGAGTTCAAATCATGCTTAGCAACTTAGAGTAGCAACACGTCAAGACATCATGGTACATGAGATCTATAAGTCATCAAATCATATCATCATACACAACAGATAATCAGGCAACGGTCATTTTCAATTCAGCACATCAACACATAAACGTCACCATCAAAGCATTGCAACATGGTTATTAACATTTTCAGAAAAGTTAGCAATTCAAACGGAGGACACTCCCGCCTGCAAGTCATATCATACTCGATAGCCGCAATCCTCAGGACATACTTGTCCCACCAACACCGTCGATCATGAGGCTTGTGGGTTATGGGCCCACGCTTCCGCCACACAGCTCTATCGTTATGCAACTTCCTTTCTCTTTCATGTGCGGTCGCTCGTTCAATGTATCGCGTAGGAGTTCAAGTTAGCAGAGATAGGGGAGTGACAAGATAAGACAACCCAAATTCCCTTCGGGGACAAACACGTACCACAACTAAAGACGACAATACTAGAGGCAAGACTCTGACCCGAGAATAGCAACAACGCCCTTATGGAGGTCCATTAGGTTGCAATTGTGACAAACATACACAAATTCATCATGGGCATACCAATCATATTAATCCACACTAACATGTACCTATCTCAAAGAGAACGACATGCATATTCATTCCAAAAGGCACAATCAAGTCCTACACTGATGCATGTGAGACAAGCTAGCAGTCTATTATTTCATGGAACCAGATATGCCTAGCAACTTCAAGCAGGATATGTGGAACCAGTAATTATCATACCAGATTCGAAGTCACGCGGGATTTAGTGAAGATAACAGGCATCATGAGTATGAACAATGTATAAGAATGGTACATGCAGCACAAGATGAGGTCAATATAGCATGGCGATGTACATCATAACGATCAAGTAAGCACCATACAAAATTACATAAGGCGGCATAGTATTCATCACAACTAATAACAAGAATCATATTGTAGGTTCAGAATGACATGTAATTATACAGTGAGATACACTTAGGAAGCATAGGTCCTATACGATGCTAGCTATACATGACAAGGCATGGGCATAGACAAGAGTGATTAAATGAGTTCAATATGATGTACGTGAAAGCAAAAGGATCACCACAGAGTAAACAAGATAACATCACGGGTGATAGGTTATAATCATGCCAAGAATGAACCATCATAGAGCACGTATATGGTACAATAGTCATCACATCATATAACAAGTGCAACACGTGATCATCTAGCGAGTTATATTGGAAATCATAAGCCCTACAGGACACTACTGGCACATATCGAACATGAGCACAATCAAGGTAATTTGACTAGATTCCTCCTAGCATTCATGCATCATGCATATGCGAAATCATGACATAGTGTGGTGTGTGATCACGCGAAGTACCAAGTCATACAGTTATGCAAGCACAAAAGGATATCCTAGAGTAATAGGGAAACACTATCGAGTGAAAACATGTGAGCATGCTATGATTAACCATTACGAAAAGCAAGTCAATCATTGAATTCAACATCAATTATCTTGCATGAGTAAGACAGGTTATGGTAATAGAAGGAGGGAAGAACCACACTATCAGGAACCTAGCTCGAGAGAGAATCAGCAATAATGCAGGCAAGATATAATTCACACGAGTCACAACCAGGGATCCTACATGATACTAAATGTAAAGGCTCGGATTTTTAAATCTTAGTTTTTCGGAAAAAGAAAAAACAAAATGAATTTAAAAGCGGAATTGAACGGAAAGCTCGCTAATTTGGATTTTAGAACTCTCAAAGAGGATTTTCGACCTAAATAAAATTTTGAGAACTAACATGGCAACCTCGATTCTCAGATTTTAAATTCTAATTTCGCGAAGGAAAGAGCGGGATTTGGGAAACTAACATCGGGATCTAGCGTCGGAAATTCAAACTATCGCTTTCGGGACCACATCTTGTCTTATTCTCCCATGGGGATCTGAAATCTCAGCCCTACAATGGTCCCCATGGAGCCAATTTGAAATACAAAGGAAGCTTCCTCCTTACCCAAAGAAGCCAAACACCCCCATTTTGCTTTTCCATCTCCCATCTTTGACCATACCCAAAGTAGCCAAGGAGACAAGCTCCATGTCCCTCCTTTTAGCCCCATCCATTTCAGCCCTCTCCCATGCCTCCTTTTTCTCTTCAAAAATCAGATTTGGCTCAACCAACACACCACACAAAAATCAAACACAAGCCTTATCCAAAAAGCTCCCAAGGAACCTTATCCTTTCTCCTTCTTTCTTTCACCTTTTTCCTCCTCCATTGCTGAGAATTCCAGCAGCCCTAACACACCATTTCGTGCTCAACTCCTCCCCACAACATTCCTACTTCATCATCCCCTTCAACTCCCTCCTCCATTACATGCCAAAAGAGCTCCATTCCACCTCTTGAGCTCAAAGCAAGCTCCTTTTCTCTTCCTCCCTCCATGAGCAGCAACAACATCTCCCTTAGCTTCCCTATGAGGTCCTCAAAGTGGAAGAAGAAGCCCCAACAGCCCGGAGAAGCCGGAGAAGCCCCGAGAAGCCCTAGGAGACTCAAACTTTCTATTTTCGGATTCAAGAAGGTAATAGCTCGTTTTTTCCTCCTTCCACCTCATACTAACTCAAAGTTCACACCTTTAACACCATTTAACAATCCTAGGCACCCTCGCGCAAGAACGAGTCCAATCGGAGCCCGGATGAAGCTTCACGAGCAAACCGAAGGAAAAGAAGGAACTTGGGTGAGGAATTCGTTCAAACCTCGATTTTTTTTATGTTCAATCCTTGCTCTAACATATTCCTAGAAGTCTTAAGAAAAATTGGGAAATGGGGGATTTGGTTGGGGTTTAAGGAAATGAGAGCTCGGTTTGGTAATTAATAGAATAAAGAGGGTCGATTTTGGATTTTATAAATAAAGGGGTCGGTTTTGTCAATTTCAAAGGGGCTGATTTTATAAGATAAAAATGGTTGGGATTTTTAAGGGATTTGGAAATATTTTATGAGAGTGTTTAAAAGAAAATGGTATTTAAAATATTATATAATAATATTATTATTGAGACTTAGAGATTTAAAAGTATATTCTCGGGATTAAATTGAAAAAGGAATTTGATGAGCGTTTTCAAGGATCGGAATTTCTAACTAGTTGATTCGGATTTTAAAGCGGTTTCAGGACTAACTCGGGAATTATGTGATCGGTGACTAACTAGCATGGTTGATGTGAATGGTTGACTAATATCATGATTGGTGATTGACTAATGGCATGATGAAGTGTTAGACTTGTGTATCGTTAATTTATGCTTTCGAGATATGATGAAAATGATGAACTTGATATATGTGATATGCGGATTACTATTGCGGATATACTGTGGTGAATACATGATGTGGTCTTATGGAATGTGGCAACATGATGAGTGGTTGAACTTGATGAGATGATGATTATGATGTGGTTATACTTATTGAATGACGTGTGTTTATGTGATTGAGTGGCTAGATGTAGACTCATATATGTGTTCTGATATGTATCTAGGTGATAAATTGTGATTATGATTGGTGTATGCCGAATCTTCTATTATGCTGTTCTGCATAGCCAGGTGAGTTCCTATATGAGCTCACTCAGATTCGAAAAGAGATCTCCCTGCTTGTAGCCATGTGCATACTAGGTGCTTGCATTCATAATAAAGCATGTCATGTAGTATCATGCTAGGATTGCACTCATGATTGAGCATTCGTTTACTCATTGCTTTTGTAAACAGAACGGCCGTTATCTGTGAAGTAACTAGAGTCATTGCTAGGGTTATAGGACGACCTGGTCTCATCGGGTCCCGTCCTGAGTCAATCGAGTCATGAGCTTCCTTATATTATGAGATGCCTGCGGGCTTTATTGTGGATACGGGTTGGGCATGCGTGCCACCCGATTATATGGAATGCATTCACGAGCTGGCCAGTCTCCGCCCTATCGAAAGGGGGTGGAGGTAGGAGAGGGATATACCACTTGGTATTCGGTGCTAATGCCTTATTATATTTATGCACTTGATCTTAGGACCATGCTAGTGTGTTAATATTCCGCCTTGCATCTAGAAACATCTTTATTAGGACTAGCGTGTGTATATGTCTGCTTGTTTGGGATTATATTGCGTAGGGCTTCGATCTGACACCGCCCCGCATACATTTTTTTTTAGGTTTGTTTTGCAGCATGATTATTCCTTGTTTCTGTGACGTGGGAACTCTCTTAGGCGATCTCAAAGAAATGGTTTAACTCCACTAACATTGTATATTAAATTTCGATAAATACGCTTATTGATTTGATTTTGACTCGGCTCTGCCGTGTCACCCTCTTGTATTACACCTTGATTCTACTATTTGCATGACTGTTGGTTTTTCACGCTTAGACTTATGACAGGTACAAGGGACTTCCCCGGGGATTCCAACGATCCCTTCGAATTTTGGGTATGAAATCCCACTTTAAAATGTTAGGATAGAATTTCAAACCTTCAACCTGTACTCGGGGCGCAAGATCCTAACGAGGGGTTTTATCCCTCGAAACGTAACTCGGGAATCATAATCCCGGGCCGTTACAAAGATGGTATCAGAGCTGAGGTTGTGCAAACCGAGTATGATAGGTTGAAGTGGTTTTGAAAATGGCCCAAGGTTTTCAAATGGTTTTCCAAAATGTTTTAGAAAGGGCAAAATGAATTTAATATGGCTAACTCAAATGGACTAAATACGAACTTGACTCTATAAATCCGGTAATCAAACAAAGGGAAACAAAGGGGTAGTAAAGGCGTTAGACCATCCCTATTGGATGTAGTTGGGAACGAGTAGGCAAAAATATAGATTTTTCTTTACAGATGGGCCTACAAGACTCTAAGGCTTTGCGTCGTAGTGGCTGGAGTGGCGAGTTAGGTTAGAGACCATGAGGTTTTGCCCCTCAGGTTAGTCGCCCCTCGAAGGGCGGCCCATAGGATAGCTTGATCGTTGATTGCTCCATGTTGAGTGCTATTGTGCTTAGGGTAGAGAACTAATCAGTATGCCTTGACTTGAATCATGTACTGAATAACTGTGCAAACGGGATAGCGGGAGAATACCTTGTTCTTATGTCATTGGAACTCCTGTCTTGTCGGAATATCTCTTCCATAATTCAAACCCCTGATGATTTTGGCTCCGTCAACCGTCCCACCAAGACATTTAGGCATGTTAGCAAGGGTCGAAGAGCATCCGCTCTCTCCGTTTTGAGTCTTTTTTGGTACCCCACCATCTATGCTTCTATCGAGTCTTGTACCGGAGGTTGGTGTCTTCCATGAGAAATTTGGGTTGGTTAACTAATTGCCTTCGGAAATCGTGTCGGATGTGAGGGTTACGTGAGTGTGTTAGTGGGAGTGATGACTGAAGTAGTTTTGAGTTAGGAATGAGTTATCTCATGGAGTCACCCCTTTTGATCCTCATAATGGTCAGTCATGTCTTCTTTCCACAACAGTCTAAACACGAGTTCTACCCTCACCTCTTGGAAACATCGTGAATGTCCTTGTGCCCTACCGAGCGAGTCATACTAGCGTTCTACGGGGAAATGGGGTGGTGAGTCGGTGATTGCCTTTGGAGAATTCTATTTCGTTATAATAGTAGCCCTCTTTATGACTACATGACATTGTGTATTAGTGTATTTCAGCATGATTTGCCTGATATCTTGTATGATTGAACTTATGAGTGGATGTATGTGTCGTATGTATGGAATTCTCGTGATTATTGTCTCCCTATGAATTAGGTCCATGATAGTGTGGTCAACCCTCTTTGTATGTTTAATATGAGAAATGAATGTCTTAGCATGCTAAATTGATCTAATTGGACCTTGTTGACTGTGTACATGCTTGATCAATGTTGCTAGTATCATGTAGGACAGATGTCTCCCAATTATAGGCCCTCGCATGATTATGTGTCATACTTGCCTTGTTATATGTACATGGTTGTATTTGATGTGATAGTTGCTATGCCCATATGACATTACCATATCCCCTGACACGATTATTAGAATGCATCTTAAGATCCTTACTTGGAACCCACATTGTTTTGACCTCCTTATGTGTACACTTAAAGTGAGTAATGAATCATACATGTGATATCCTATAATGCTCGATATATCATATATAACTTATGTTGCATATGTCTATTGTCGGTTCGTGCATACATAATCTTAATATGTCAAGCATGGTTAGTGCATGAGATGATAAGTTTTAGCCTGTTCCGCGTGCATGTAAAGCTAATTATGTGAACATGTTATGGATGCATAGAACGATATTCTTTTTAATAGGTACATGCTAGTGTGGAATAATATGATTGAGATATTTCGTGATTGCCATGTATTTGCTCGTCGCACCTGTAACCTTATAGGATACCCTAAGGGCATTGTTGTAACTCTCGGGTCCGCGTCTTGTCTTGAGTCTCATCATTTCTAGTCCTGGTTTGTGTCTGAATCCTTAAGGAAGTCGTGTTATCCTCCCTTTCCCTTCCCTATCTCCGTGACTTATAACCCCTCGCGATCCCCTTGATGGACGTCGACATAGAAGAAAAAAACGAGCGATCGAATGGCATCAGAGTGGTGCAACGGAAGCGTGGTGGGCCCATGACCCATGGACCCTAGGATCGGCGTCACCAAAGGACGGACACCTTTCGAAGATGGTGGTTGCAAACGTAATCCTCCTAGATGATACAAGGAATGACGTTCTCTCCTATGCGAATTGGAATCGGTGTCGTGCGATAGGCTTGGAACTAACTAAATGGATCTGTGATGACTGATATGCTGAGCTGGTAGTGAATGATTGCCTGACTAACTTGTGTATGTGATGATGTGCCTTTATGCTTAAATGTACTGACCTCCTAGTAAATTGGTTATGGGTCATATAGGTGGTGGTGTTTTCCTCTTGAGATTGAGTCATGAAATTCTTCGGTGAGACAGGTCGGAAAGTAGTAGGTAGATTGAGGTTTTCGGACTAGGTCAATGGTTGTGTGAGATGGGGTGCAGGAAAGATATATCAACAAGAGTAGAGCCGAGTGAGTTGGGATTTGTCGGAGATAGTAGAGAGCGAGTAAAGTTGACCTTCCAGGTAGGTCTTAGGTGAGGAGGTCTTAGGTGAGGAGGTTATAGGTGAGAAATAGAGTAGTATGGAGAAATTTCGAGGGAAAGGTCTTCGTTAGAGGTAGTGTGGGGCAATAGCGTGTGCGGGTAGTGTAGTTCTAGAGGTGGATGAGTGAGTTAGGAGTGGATTGGAAGGATTCTTGAAGGGATGTGTTGATAGACGAGTTAGTGTGCTAAGAGAGAGTGTCTAGATAGTCTAGGAGCGGATGGTGGGCGACGTTGAGGATGATCGGTTAAGGAATGTCTAAGGAATCGTAGATTTGGGACTAGGTTGTATTTGCGATGATTAGGAGCAGTTTCGGTAAAGGTTGAAGTTGGGGAATCGCTAAGGAAGAATAGTATGAGGGTGCTTGGAAAATTACCGATCTTGGATATTAGGTTTTTCATATCAGAATTGTACGTGTGATGAGTAGTTGTGGATTGTTTAAATAGAATTGGTAGTGTTTGGAGAATTCACGAGTGAAGGATTTCTAGATGCATTGTTGGACGGTTTTAGCATAGGGAATGAATAAGGATTTATGAGTGGAGGTTATTTTGTCTATCGAGGTATTGAGGATGTGAGACGAGTCTCCGAGGAAAGGTTGGTAGCTAGATAAGGATGTCGTTGAGATTTCTGGTAAGATTGTGTCCTTGAGGTTGAGATAGGGAGATTCGGAGCTTGAAATTGGGAACTAGGCAAGGCGGAAGGCATTGAGAGCGCTAGGGGATGAAGGATTTTAGTAGGTGTGGCGAGATTGCGATACTTGGGAAAGTTTGGATGGGATGTCATAGGAATTCTGAGGAAATGATGGTCGGTACATGAGGTTTCATTGAGAGGAATGGTCGATAGATAAGGGCCTTAGGCATAAGACGTCGTGATTAAGGAATGGTAGCTGAGGTAGTTTCGGAAAATGCTGGGAAGAAGATCTAGAGTAGGCCAGCTTGATAAGTCATGAGTGGTTCAAGTTTCGTGAGTTTCGGAATGGGATGAGTAGGTAGACTCAGTGGTTGGTCTTTGAGGATAGACGCTGGTGATGAGGATCTTGGTGATTCGTGGTTGAGAGTAGCACTAGATGGGTTTCAGGGTTAGAGTTGATCGGGAGCGACAGGTGTGAGATGGTCAGTATGAGTTGGATTCTTAGAGGTGGATGATTAGTGAGAGTGGTAAGTAGTGCAGGAAGTATGATCAGGTTAGAAAGTGATTCGAGATGTGTCTTTGGGAGATGATGGTCAGGTAGAGTCTTGAGAGCCTAGAAAGAGTAAGCGAGATTTTTAAGAAGCTTCTAGTTCGATCGTCAGAGCGGTTCACTCTTAGAAGTTAAAGATGGGAATGGTAGAGGACCCCTAGGACGAGGGTGTGCTTTATAGAGAGTCTTGGCAGTTGGTCGAGATGTTAAGCTTGTCGGGATAAGGAATTGCGTGATTGGGAACTCCGAGATATGGTTTTAGATGGTTGAGATTGGGTATTAGATTGATCATTAGATGGCTTGATTGCATAAGAGTTGGGGTGCCTAGAAATTGGCTTGGGATGTAGGCCTTGATTTGCGGATAGTTATGAGGCTAGAGAGTTGTATGTGAGCGGGATGCAATTGTAATTAGATCGAACTAGTGTCGGATTGAGTTGGTAGACCCAGATGAGGTTGATCTTGATGCAAGAAGATAAGGAGTAGTGGTCGTGTCTTGTTGTGGTGGGTGGTCATAAGCAGTTTCTCTTGAGGATATGGCTTAGTGTTATTCATTATACTTGGGGCCGATGTTCTGCAAATTCTATGCTATAGACGATGTGATTCCCTGATGTGTTAACATAGACAATAGCGAACTGTTAATACTAACATAGTAATCCCCTGAACTTGATGAAACGCTAGTGTGCGGAAGTACTTGGTTGCCTTTAATGCGATAATGCTTGGTAGTTAGCGTAAGTATGATGTGCTTATCTGATTGATATGATGTGAAACTTTTGTGATAAGATGAATCCTTCTATGTACAATACTATGCTAGATCCGTTATGGTATATGACTATCCTTGACATGAATATAATCTATTTATGAATGTGTGATACGATTACTATGTTGTATAATTGTTACGTTATATGATTAATTTGATTGGAATTGCTAGGATGCTAGAACTAGATTGATGAAATTTGATTCTGACTTCGAACTTAGGAAGGATATATGAGATTAGCCCTTAGAGGTGGATGATTCCGCCTTCTGAATTTGAAACTTGCTTGACTAACATCGGGTTTAAGGGATCTTGAATAATGTTTAAAAAGGACTAACTTGGATTTTGAGAGACCGAGCGCGATCGGAAATTTCCACGATTCTGAGGCCAATCTTTTTCAATTGCGGAATCTGCTTGAACTTTTCAAACCCGAGCAACTCTATAATACTTCACGAAGTGGATACAGACATTTTATGAGGGCGCTTGCTAAGACCTAGTAATGATATTGTAGAACTTTTAGAGTTGTGGTACTTCCGAAAAGTCGAAGCAGGGATGTGATAGGGGCGCTTATTGCATACTTGTCAAGGCCGATCGGAGATGTCACGACCGTGACTAGGGTGTTGTGAGAATCCCGGAAGACGCAACCGAGATGATTACAAGATACTTGGACATGGTCCTTGGACTCATCAATTTCAAACTTCATCCCCTACTTTGTTTTGGTTTTAGTCTCGGGGACGAGACTTGTTTTTAGAGGTGGAATATGTAAAGGCTCGGATTTTTAAATCTTAGTTTTTCGGAAAAAGAAAAAACAAAATGAATTTAAAAGCGGAATTGAACGGAAAACTCGCTAATTTGGATTTTAGAACTCTCAAAGAGGATTTTCGACCTAAATAAAATTTTGAGAACTAACATGGCAACCTCGATTCTCAGATTTTAAATTCTAATTTCGCGAAGGAAAGAGCGGGATTTGGGAAACTAACATCGGGATCTAGCGTCGGAAATTCAAACTATCGCTTTCGGGACCACATCTTGTCTCATTCTCCCATGGGGATCTGAAATCTCAGCCCTACAATGGTCCCCATGGAGCCAATTTGAAATACAAAGGAAGCTTCCTCCTTACCCAAAGAAGCCAAACACCCCCATTTTGCTTTTCCATCTCCCATCTTTGACCATACCCAAAGTAGCCAAGGAGACAAGCTCCATGTCCCTCCTTTTAGCCCCATCCATTTCAGCCCTCTCCCATGCCTCCTTTTTCTCTTCAAAAATCAGATTTGGCTCAACCAACACACCACACAGAAATCAAACACAAGCCTTATCCAAAAAGCTCCCAAGGAACCTTATCCTTTCTCCTTCTTTCTTTCACCTTTTTCCTCCTCCATTGCTGAGAATTCCAGCAGCCCTAACACACCATTTCGTGCTCAACTCCTCCCCACAACATTCCTACTTCATCATCCCCTTCAACTCCCTCCTCCATTACATGCCAAAAGAGCTCCATTCCACCTCTTGAGCTCAAAGCAAGCTCCTTTTCTCTTCCTCCCTCCATGAGCAGCAACAACATCTCCCTTAGCTTCCCTATGAGGTCCTCAAAGTGGAAGAAGAAGCCCCAACAGCCCGGAGAAGCCGGAGAAGCCCCGAGAAGCCCTAGGAGACTCAAACTTTCTATTTTCGGATTCAAGAAGGTAATAGCTCGTTTTTTCCTCCTTCCACCTCATACTAACTCAAAGTTCACACCTTTAACACCATTTAACAATCCTAGGCACCCTCGCGCAAGAACGAGTCCAATCGGAGCCCGGATGAAGCTTCACGAGCAAACCGAAGGAAAAGAAGGAACTTGGGTGAGGAATTCGTTCAAACCTCGATTTTTTTTATGTTCAATCCTTGCTCTAACATATTCCTAGAAGTCTTAAGAAAAATTGGGAAATGGGGGATTTGGTTGGGGTTTAAGGAAATGAGAGCTCGGTTTGGTAATTAATAGAATAAAGAGGGTCGATTTTGGATTTTATAAATAAAGGGGTCGGTTTTGTCAATTTCAAAGGGGCTGATTTTATAAGATAAAAATGGTTGGGATTTTTAAGGGATTTGGAAATATTTTATGAGAGTGTTTAAAAGAAAATGGTATTTAAAATATTATATAATAATATTATTATTGAGACTTAGAGATTTAAAAGTATATTCTCGGGATTAAATTGAAAAAGGAATTTGATGAGCGTTTTCAAGGATCGGAATTTCTAACTAGTTGATTCGGATTTTAAAGCGGTTTCAGGACTAACTCGGGAATTATGTGATCGGTGACTAACTAGCATGGTTGATGTGAATGGTTGACTAATATCATGATTGGTGATTGACTAATGGCATGATGAAGTGTTAGACTTGTGTATCGTTAATTTATGCTTTCGAGATATGATGAAAATGATGAACTTGATATATGTGATATGCGGATTACTATTGCGGATATACTGTGGTGAATACATGATGTGGTCTTATGGAATGTGGCAACATGATGAGTGGTTGAACTTGATGAGATGATGATTATGATGTGGTTATACTTATTGAATGACGTGTGTTTATGTGATTGAGTGGCTAGATGTAGACTCATATATGTGTTCTGATATGTATCTAGGTGATAAATTGTGATTATGATTGGTGTATGCCGAATCTTCTATTATGCTGTTCTGCATAGCCAGGTGAGTTCCTATATGAGCTCACTCAGATTCGAAAAGAGATCTCCCTGCTTGTAGCCATGTGCATACTAGGTGCTTGCATTCATAATAAAGCATGTCATGTAGTATCATGCTAGGATTGCACTCATGATTGAGCATTCGTTTACTCATTGCTTTTGTAAACAGAACGGCCGTTATCTGTGAAGTAACTAGAGTCATTGCTAGGGTTATAGGACGACCTAGTCTCATCGGGTCCCGTCCTGAGTCAATCGAGTCATGAGCTTCCTTATATTATGAGATGCCTGCGGGCTTTATTGTGGATACGGGTTGGGCATGCGTGCCACCCGATTATATGGAATGCATTCACGAGCTGGCCAGTCTCCGCCCTATCGGAAGGGGGTGGAGGTAGGAGAGGGATATACCACTTGGTATTCGGTGCTAAGGCCTTATTATATTTATGCACTTGATCTTAGGACCATGCTAGTGTGTTAATATTCCGCCTTGCATCTAGAAACATCTTTATTAGGACTAGCGTGTGTATATGTCTGCTTGTTTGGGATTATATTGCGTAGGGCTTCGATCTGACACCGCCCCGCATACATTTTTTTTTAGGTTTGTTTTGCAGCATGATTATTCCTTGTTTCTGTGACGTGGGAACTCTCTTGGGCGATCTCAAAGAAATGGTTTAACTCCACTAACATTGTATATTAAATTTCGATAAATACGCTTATTGATTTGATTTTGACTCGGCTCTGCCGTGTCACCCTCTTGTATTACACCTTGATTCTACTATTTGCATGACTGTTGGTTTTTCACGCTTAGACTTATGACAGGTACAGGGGACTTCCCCGGGGATTCCAACGATCCCTTCGAATTTTGGGTATGAAATCCCACTTTAAAATGTTAGGATAGAATTTCAAACCTTCAACCTGTACTCGGGGCGCAAGATCCTAACGAGGGGTTTTATCCCTCGAAACATAACTCGGGAATCATAATCCCGGGCCGTTACACTAAAGGCTCAACATAACATACGATGCATGCATACACTAATCATGAAGACATGCAAGAATTTAATTCAATCACATTCCAATAATACAGAAGCATGAGGAAGGTTTTTACGATGAATAACACGAGTCCAAGTATTGAGCAATATGACTAGAATACGAGAGCATGAGTTCAAATCAACACATAACATGATAAAGCATGCATTCATCAAGACTCAATTAAACCACATATTCTCCATCCAACGCAAGTAATCCCACAACAATTCAAATTGCAAAG
Source organism: Persicaria maculosa (assembly GCA_963922045.1). Classification (NCBI taxonomy): domain Eukaryota; kingdom Viridiplantae; phylum Streptophyta; class Magnoliopsida; order Caryophyllales; family Polygonaceae; genus Persicaria; species Persicaria maculosa. Next base: position 1,725,498 of record OY998252.1, read on the forward strand.
CAACCAACGTTAATTAATCTGACGAATACAGAACATATGGGCATACTAGAGATTCTTGTCACAAAAGGATAATAAACATCAAGGCGTCATCAGCTAGCATGCTGAAGAGAAAATTTACAGGCATTCATACGAAGAAGAGTTCATCACACTATCATGGACCTAACCAAGGAGAAAACAACTATCATGTAGGTTCATATCATATGGTCCATGCTTCAAATCAATCATACAGGCAATACAATAGGCCAAGTGGACATGCTATGACAACATATAATTACGATGGAAAACAAGGCATAACATGAGTAGCCTTATACTAATATGATCATTTGCGAGGCACACACGGAAGATTACAGAATCAAGTCATGCAATTCAGAGAGAGTCACCATTACAACCGGACAGAGATCCCTAAGGGCAACCATTGACTTTTCCCAACCGACTTATCACCCCTCTTTCCCGTGTGACTCTGGTACGACTCTTCATGGCAAGAAGACACTAGTTGATTATAAGGAAGGACAGCCCCATAAACACCTCACTTTTAACTCAGGTGACATCAAGAACTTCCAACACTCACTCAGACAACCTAACATCCAACCATAATTCCTGAAACAATGTGTTTACCAACCCAATTTCCCGGGGAAGACACTGGCATCCAAGAAAAGCTAGATAGACCCATCAATAGGTTAACAACATAGTGGAAAGGGTTGTTTTACACAAGCTGGGTTTGACAATGTAGAAATAAAGGCACTCCCGCTATCTCGTTTGCACAGGTCAGTCAATACACAACTCATTGTTAGGCATACCAAATCAGATCTCTAGCATAGCAAGCACTCAGCACCGAATCAGTTAATAACACTCATAATGATTTCATTTGATTCTCCCAACCCATCTGTAAAGAACAAGCTGACATTTCGCCTACCGTTCCCAACTACACCCAATAGGGGTGGTCTATCGCCTTTACTACCCACTCGTGTCCCCGTTTGGTCGGTTTTCCTCTTTTATTACAAGTTGAGTTCATTACTTAGTCCAATTTAGGTTAGGCATCTTAAGTTCAGTTTGCCCCTTTAAAACACTTCCAAATCCTTAGAAATTCATGGGCGGTTTTCCAAAACATACACTCGACCCTTGTGTACCCGAATTGCACAACCTCAGCTCTGATACCATCTTTGTAACGGCCCAGAATTATGATTTCCGGGTTACGTTTCAAGGGATGAAAACCCTTGTTCGGATCTTGCAATCCAGGTACGGGTCGAGGTTTCAAACTCATTTCAAAGGTCAGTAATAAAGAGGGATTTCAAACCCTAAAGTATCGTAGGGCCGTTGGGTACCCTTAACATGTCCTAAGACTAGGTCGTGAAATCCAATTCAAATGAAATAAAGCGGAAGCAAAGTTAAGATACAATGACACAACAGAATCTGGTCAAACCAAATCATAAACAAGTGATTACCATTTGCCAAGTTAGAATATTAGTCAGGTTCTTTGATTCGCCCAAGGGTTTCCCGTCACATAAGCATGGAGCAAACAAGATCTGCAGAAATACCTTTAAAAGAAGAACGGGGAAAGGAGTCAGATCGAGCCACTCATGCGGGACCGGCAGTCCTCGCTGAGGCCACATAGTATGTGCTAAACCTAATAAAGATGCTCTAATGCAATACGAAAGTCAAACACACTAGCATGCTCCTAATTCATAATAATGTGCAGAATACTGTAAAGGGCCCAAGACAATGCCAACGGCATATCCCTCTCCTACCTCCACCCCTTCCGATAGGTGGAGACTGGCCAGCTCGTGAATGCATTCATTCATAATAGGGCGGCACGCATGCCTAACCCGCTCCACAATAAAGCCCGCAGGCATATCATAATATAAGGAAGTCATGACTCGATTGACTCAGGGTACCCGATGAGGCTGGGCTACCCTATGACCCTAGCAAAGACTCTAGGACTATCACAGATAACGGCCGTTCTGTTTCAAACGCATAAAGTAAACAGATGCTCAATCAATTAGTGCAACCTAAACATGATACTACATGGCATGCTTTTATGCATATGCAACACCTAACATAAAATGCAACAACATGCATGAATGTCCAACCTGAGTAAGCCCCCTAGGGAACTTACCTGAAGATGCAGAACAGCAAGATAACACAAGCAAGGGCCCATATGCAAGTCCAAAGTAATCCAAAAGCAATACGCACCTATCATCAAGCCATTTCCGTAAGCTACCAGACTAACATTCACACACACGAAACCCAAGTTCTCAACATCCTTAAAACCAATCGACGGTAAAATCATTTTTCCAAAACCTTTCCGATATGATCAACATCAACCAAAATCATTCTTCAAATCAAACCCCGTTGATAAAATTGTACCAACCATATTTTTTTCCAAACTCTTAAATCCCAAGTTAAGTCAACTCATATTCTAGATAATTTCAAATCATACTTGTCCAAACCAAGAGGAAGTATCAATTCTCCAAGTCAACCCCAAATCTTGTTTTATCAAAATATTCCGGCATTTTGGTTTCAACACATCAAATCCTTTAAGAATCATTTTCGGACGACTTAAAACATTTTCTAAATAATTTAGCAACAATATTTATCTAAATAAACATTAAAATAACTCCATCTTTATAATCCCCATTTATAAAACATATTAAATAAATACATGTTCCCAACAATATCACTTTTAAATAATTTTATAATATAATAATAATTTTAGAATTTATATTTAACACAAAATCTCAGATATAATAATAATAATCCATTCAAATAAACATATATAATAACTATATACAACATAAGGTATCATAACACATAAAACAACACCCTTTAAATAAAACAATACAACCCAATCCAACAAGCCCAAAACTCAACCCGGTCTCAGCCCAAACCCGAGCCCATAGGAGAAGCCCAACCCGGATTCTGACTCATTCCCCCAGCCTAAAACCCGGCTTGCCCAAAGTAAAAGAAAAGGAGGACCCGGATGCGGAACTCGGGTCAGGCCTTGACCCGGAAAAACAGGCCCAACCCACATCCCAACTCTGTCTCCTTCCCTAAATCAGGAGAACAGAGACGCTGCACACAGCGACAGACGGGAAGCGGAAGAAAGGGGAAGCGAACCCAGGCTCCGGCGGAGCCTTTTCCGACCCAAAATCGCCCCCCATCCCGACCGACTGGAAATTCCGACCACACCCATACAACCAGAATGACAACGCAGCAAGGGAGGAGAAGAAGAAGAGAGGGATTACCGTTCGACGAGATCCCGACTCCGAGAGGTTTTCCGACGTCAAGGCAGCGCTTCCGACGGTGAGAGCTGGCGGGGAAGACACTGGGGAGCCTAGGAGGAAGAGAGGGATGAGCACGAGTGCGATTGGAAAGGATTGACATCGAAATCGAATGAGAACGAAAAATTAGACCTTCAGATCGGAAAAGGGACGGGAGCGGCTGTAACGGCTCCGACGAAGGTTTTCTCGGGCGCTGGTTGCTCGGTCGTCGGAGAAAGGCAGAACTGGAGGATGCTGTTGCTGCCTGAAAGGGGACGGACGTTGGCTGCTTCGATGGGGACAAGGAGGAATGGGCTTCGTTTGTTTTTGGCGGAGCAGGGGAGGTTGATTCACGGCGGCGACGATCTCGCGGCTTCGATGGCGGAGAGGGGCGAAGGTGGTGGTGAGAAGGTGGTGCCTAGCCAAGCAAGGAGGAGGTGGTGGCGGCTATGGAGGCTCACGGCAACCACACAAGAAGATAAGGAGGTGTTTGGATATGTGGGTTTGTGAGTGAATGGTGTTTCTGGCAACTTGCAGACAATAGGGAGAGGGAAGAACGCCCTGGAATTTGCAGATTTTCAACATGAGAGAGAGGGGGAGGGATTTGTGGGTTTTGTGATTTTTTTGAATGATCCTTTACAGGGGGAGTAGTGCTCATAGGAAAGATAGAGACAAAAAGGCCAGCTGAGAATTGCAAATGGACAAAGCATTTCCTCAACAGAGGTCTGCACACACGAGAGAGAGAAGGAAAGGAAGAAAGAAAAGAAAGAAAATAATGTGGCCCTATCCCTACAATTTCAAATACCGGAATGAATATCGAAAAATCTCAAACCCGCTCTTCCGACCATATCCCGACTCGACTCAAAAGGATTTTCAAATTTCCAATTTATTAATGCCGGAACTTGTCTTAAGGATTTCAATTTCGATTTAGGAACTTAAGGACGAGTTTTTCTTGAAATATCCGAATTTTTATTTTATTTTATCTTATATTTTTTTTTTGACTTAAATCCATTTATATTACTTATTGAAATTTATTATTTAAAATCCGGGCCTTTACATTAAAATAATTTCATACTCATTAATTAGTTTATTATTTGAATTTTTTTTATTGATGAAGGGAGTAATGTGTTATAATAATAATAATAATAATAATAATAATAATAATAATAATAATAATAATAATAATAATAATAATAATAATATAATATAAATATACATATGCTATAATAATTGATTTTTATTTGAATTTTAATAGTACTAATTAGATAAGATAAGATTAACCGACGCAAATTTGATAAGCTCACATGACAATTAATGCGTAATGGCGAAATTAATTTCTCCCCGTATAAATTATCCCCAATTTTTTTTTTGGTGGGAATAAATTTATCCCCAAATTATATCTTGTGTTAATTATAATTAATTAAACTGCAATCCCCCATTCACCCTTAACCCTAGGCCCTAGGTCGATCCCAATCCCCATCATCGCCATGGATTCGTCAATTTACTTGGATGAAGGTCTGTTGGCGGACATCCTCAAGAGACTCCCCATCGATGCACTGTGCCGATTCCGATGCGTCTGCAGGTCTTGGAAATCCCTCATCTCCTCCTCGTCCTTCGTCAGAGCTCAGTACCTCTCCTCCTCCTCCTCCAACTCCATTGAATCCAAACCCTTCATCCTCTTCGATACCCAAATAAAGTGTTCCACTAAATATGCTTTCTACAATCCTCATCAATTCAGTCAATCAGACTCCCAACACTCCGTTACCTTTCAGATCGTTCCCTTTGACCGTGACTTCTGCGTCATCGGTGTCATCCACGGCCTTGTCTGTCTCTCCCGAGAAGTTTATCCCAATGATCCCGATTATCTCGTGACTAGCGTCTGGGGCCAAACCATTCTTTGGAACCCCACCATCCGCAAGTTCGTTGAGATCCCTCGCTCGGATTCAATGGAAGATGTGGGTTTCGGTTTCGATGTGTGTAAGAATGACTTCAAGGTGATCAGAACTGATTTTGATAGTGAAAAGCCGACAGCTTTCGAGGTTTACTCGTATCCGGAAGGCCACTCGAGGACCGTGGATTCTGACCATATCGGCCCTTTCAACCTTAGAAGACGTCGTAGTTGCTTCAAAAACGGCGCCATTCATTGGATCATAAGGCGACGAAATTGGCCAATGGCGACGGAAATTTTGATGTTTGATTGCAAGACCGGGGAGTTGAAGACCATGGAGCTCCCCCAACCATTCAACCAGCGTGACCTGATTGTCGAGACATCGAGAGTGTTTGTGCAGTCCGGGAAGGTGTCGGTTTATGTGAAAACCAAAACCAAGGGAGACGACAAGGCTGAAGCCGCGGTGTGGGTGATGGACGAGTATGGGGTGCCAAGATCATGGAAGAAGACGGCTTATCACAAAGATATCGCGGAGATCACACAGCACGGTATCATAAAACTTATGGACATTAATACTTGTTTTAATGTTTGGACGAATTCTGACGTCGAGGGGATAAAGAGATCACAACAGCCATAGAATGGACATGTTTTCGAGCCAAGTATGCTTTTAATGGAGGCCGATAGAGCGACCACTAGAACGACATGGAAGAAGGACAGGGAGGTAGGTTTTCATGTGATCGATGAGTAGTAGTCCTGCTAGCTAGTCTTATGCAAGTCCTACTAGCTTTTGTGTGATCGATGTTTTCCATATAAGTTCTAAATTAAGTTGTTATACTCGTAGTATTCGGATTCGGATCTCATCGTAGTTACATAATATAGTTTTGTTATATCTTGGTTTCGACATCTATATATATATATATATATATATATATATATGCTTTGGTAAAGTCCTCCCAAGGTATGTGTTTTGAAATACCACATTTGGACTACTTTGATTTACAAGGCTCGCCGGTTAATTGGATTTTGTTTATTTGTTTAGCTATATATCACATATCCATCTGCAATTATAAATTCATTAATTGGATTTTGTTTTAGTTTATACTACATCCGTTCAGAAATATATGTCGTTTGACTTTTTGACATTTTTTTAGGAGCTAAAAATTATATAAAATATTAAATTTTTAAACAATTTTTTTTAATAATATGATACTTATTATTAATAAGTACTTACATTATATTAAGGAAAAATAACAAAAAATAATACCAACTATTCATCGTGAACCAAAAATAATACGAACTTTTAAATTGACAATTTCATGTATGAACTATCATCATATTAACAAAAAATAATACGGTTTTAAAATCCGGTGAAATTTCCGGCAATTTTGACCAGTTGGCTGTCGGAGATCCAATTGGCAAATTTTTTTGTGCCACATGTACGCCCGAGATGCCAACTATGAAAAAAAATTGAGACATCATACCTATATTTTATACTTATTTACGCACAACAACCCTCTCTTGCTTTTGGGCAAAAAAAGTACCGTTTTGAAAATTTTGAACAAAAAAGAAACTTAAAAAAAATTAAAGGGTTGAAATCTTGGGATTTTGTTCTTGGATACTTGACCGGACTAAGATGAAAATTTCGGGCAAAAGAAAGGTAAATTAATGGGTTGAAAATTTGTCACCGTAGCCGAAGGTGAATAGGCCGGATTTATGTTTTCTTCTAATGGGTTGTTGATTTTTGGTCAATGAGGCTGGTTTTTTATGAATTAAAAATTAGGGTTCTTCAACCTTCAACCTTTAAATAACCAAATTAACCTAGATCTAAAATTTGGGTTGTTGTAATTTGAATTGAGCTTACACAACAATTGCATAATGGAATTGAACTGCGAAGATGCGCCAATTAAAGCCCCATCTTAATTTGATGTTTCATTTGGATTTGAAGGGAATCACAAATCGGGGGGTTTTTTCCATTACTGTTCATCGATCTTCTACTTTCATGATTTGGGTGGTGGAGAGGAAGAAGACGATGTCATTAATCAAGCCGAGATGGAGAGCCTGAGGTTGAAGGAGAATGCACTGGCGAAGTAGAGATTGAGGGTGGTATTAGGGACACCGGCGGGCGACGAAGAGGAGTTACCTTAGTCGTAGTCGTGACATTAGCGGGGGAAGAGGTTGCTTTGGGGTAGTGTCGATGACATAGGGAGCACCAGATTATCTTAGATCCGACTTCGTACACGTTGTCTCACTTCGCATCTGGATTTTTTGTCACTCAACCATCACTGTCCAGGCTTCATGTGTTTCATGGTGATGAGAACTGGGAAGGTTGAAGATGATCTATAGTATGTGGCAAGGGTTTTTGCCCAAAATTTTAAAATCGAACATTTTGACCCAAAAACATTAAAACCTAACATTTTTGCCCCAAAACTAGAAAGGATGGTTGTATGTAAATAATTATAAAGTAAAGGTATGACGTGTCAAAAAAATTTGAACAGCTTGCATCTTCGGTGTACATGTGTCAATTTTGGTTGGAAATTTCACCTGATTTTAAAACCGTATTATTTTTGGTTAATATGATGATAGTTCATACATGAAATTGTCAATTTAAAAGTTCGTATTATTTTTGGTTCCCGATGGATAGTTGATATTATTTTTGGTTATTTTTCCTTATATTAAAAACTCACAAAAAAGTTAATTTTTTATATAGTTTTTAGCTTCTTACAAAACGTGCCAAAAAATCAAACGACATCTATTTCTGAACGGAGGTAGTAAGACATATCTTTTTTTAAGCAAATATATACGGCATATCCAAACAATAAGCTAGATTCTTAATTGGAATTTGAGATTACATGAAAATCGGTGTTAAATCACGGTGGGTCATCTGACGTGGGGGGCCTGCACTCCAAGCGCACACGCGCTAACCAAGCCGAGCACATAAGCCGAGTGGGGTTCTATCATAAACCCAATTGGTGTTAGGTGGGGTAGCCCACCGATTTATATGCAAGGCTTGAATTTACTTTCTAATCAATGTGGGACAACTCCCAAATCATATTCTCCACAATCGGCAATTAATTGGATTTGCAATTAATTTTGTTAGTTAGTTATATATTTAGATTTAGATATATCTGACAAAAGAGATCGAAGTCGCCACATGGGTGAGGCGACTTCTCCTTTAGTATAATCCTAAACAATACTAAAACAAAAGTTGCATTGTCTTCTGGTTAGATTTTTTCCTGCCTATTTTGATAGCCTCAACTTTTGCCATGTGTATATTATTTTCCACCTATTTTTATTTATTTATTTTAATATCTACTCTGTTATATTTGGTAATTATAAGATGTGTCCAAATTATGAAACTAGCTAGGTTCCATTTTTATTTTTGATTTCATCTAATTCCAAATCAAAGATAATTATGACAAATATAACATTTGCAAATTAAAATAACTAGTACCAATTGGCACTTTCATGGTAAACATTTGAGTAGCAAAATGACAAAAATAGAATTAAAACCAACATTTGAGGAGGATTACACATAAAACGCGCAATTTTAAACCACGTTTTTCTAGTAATTATGAAAAAAATGAATATTTTTGTAAGTAGTTTGAAAGTATAAATATTCGTTAAATATTTATTTTTTGATTAATATTTTGAAAAAAAAAAATTCTAAATTGTAAGAATGAAAAAGAGATTTTTTGCCCAATAAATTCATTTACTAAATGCTTTCTTAACAATTATAAAAATTCTTTTAAGATTAACAATACTTATCTATTTAAGTTAAGCATTTTAAAATTAATATTAGAAATCATAATATATCATATAAAATATGAATAAACATCATTCTTCTTTATTACAAAGACAATAACTTAAATTTTCAGAATCAATAGAAGCAAGAAAAATGCTAATTGTATAATGTTTGCGGTGTTAAATATAAATATTAGTATGAAGCATGAAAAAACTATACATTTGATAATAATTTAGCGGTTAAAGTTCATCATATATAATTTTAATATATTTTGAAGCTCTGCTTTGGTTATGTGTATGTTGATATTTGATGTCAAACATGTAGAGAGCACATACTAGAAAAGATCACTTTAATTTTGTATTGCCAATATGGATTGTTTTGGAAACATATGTGTTCAATGTGATGGACATAATATTGACTGTATTATTTAGAGAACATATTTTGACTTATTAATCATATTTTTTCATTGAGAATTGTTCAGGCATCCATGATCCATGCTTTGGAGATGAAGACTTGAAGCCATTGCATTAGAATACCCTGATTTGTTTTATGGAAAGAATACCATGATGTTGAACTCACACATGTGCAGCTCAAATAATCTTTTATTGTCTGATTCTATTGTACTCCGTATTATACAAAATTTAAGCCTATTAGCTCAAATGGTAGCGTATTGTGCTCACGCACAAAGATGCAGGTTCAAATCCCACATAGACTAATGTCATAGACTAACCATATTGTGTAAAGGCCCGGATTTTAAATAATAAATTTCAATAAATAATAAAATGGATTTAAGTCGAAAAAAAATAATAAGATAAAATAAAATAAAAATTCGGGTATTTCAAGGAAAAAAAAAAAAAAACTCGTCCTCGAGCACAAGTTGATTTTAAAATCCTTCCGGCATCGTTTTGAAAATTGGATTTTGACGGGATTTTGATTCCGCCTTCGAGCTCCGAGTCGTGATAAATTATTTTATTTCCGATAATGATTTAAATTTCGATTTAAATTCCTAGTGTCGGGTTTGGTTTTAGTGAGCGGGATTGAAGTCGAGCGAGCGGGTTTTGAGTCTATTCCACTATTTTGAATTCTTAAATCATGTATGATTCTTCTCCTTTTTCTTTACTCTCTCTCTCTCTCTCTCTCTCTGAATTGCCCATTGGAGCCTAGTACCATTTCACAGGCTGTGTTTTGTCCCTTTGCTGGTCAGTGTGGTCACCCACAACCCCTTCTCATGTATAAGCTCCCCTCTGCCTCACTCTTTCTCTCGCACCAGTACCTTCCAACAGACCCAGAGGTAGCCTTCTTTCTCTCCCTCCTTTTCCCTTCTCTGCAGAAATCAGGAAACCACCACCAAGCTTCCCAATTTCACATCCAAACCACCATCACCGATTCACCACCGCCGTTGTCGTTACTCAGCCACCGGCAGCCACCACAACTCCTCCTCCTCTTCTTGAGCTGCCGCCACCAGCAGCACCTTGAGGGCCCCTGCTCCGCAGCCCTGAGGAGCCGAGCAACACCGCTCCTCCTCCTTCCCCTCTCCGTCGAGCCCAGCAGCAGCGGCATCCCGGAAGTGCACACCCTCCCCCGCGACGCCCAGGCAAGCCCAGGCCGCTCAAGAGCAGCCGCCGCCGAGCCCGAACACCTCCATTCTCCCCCCTGTTTCCGATTTGAACCGGATCAAGCCTTCTCTATTCCGACTCCGACGAAACCCATTCGCGCCCCCGACGACGATTTCCCCGGCGAAGCTCTTCGATCTCGGTAATCCCTCTTCTCTATTCCTCGCGTTTCCTTCTGTCTGTGCGGGAGTGGTCGGGTTGTATTTCGAGACTCTGGGTAGAAATTCAGGTCGAACGACGCCGGTGGCCTGAGCTTCTCCCCTCCCTTTGCCGTCGTTCCCGTCAGTTGAAGCTCCGCCTCTGCCTGAGGAAGGAGACGAAACTCAGTCTTTCTTTTCTTCCTGGACTGGGCTGGGTCATGAATTCGGGTCGGATCCTCCATTTCGGATCTCCCTTCCAGGTTCCTTTCAGGCTTTGGGAGAAGTGAGTTGGGCGGGTCGTGGGCTCGGATCCGGGTTTTCGGAAACGGGTTATAATCTTTGGGCCTATTTGGGTGGTGTTTATGAAATTGTTATGTTAGTATTATATATTATCTTGTTATATAACTTATATAAACGATATTTATTAGATTATTGTTATCATAATATTCTGATTTTATATTTATGGAAATATTTAATATATTATAAACTATGTTAAAAAGTGTCATTATATGAAATGTGTGTTTGGGATGATTTAAATATGTAAGTTGGGAATTTTGGAAAGGACTTGTGGGTTTTGGATTTAAATAGGGATTTTGAAATTTGATTTAATTTAAGGCGTTATGTTAATTATATATTGTTGATAAAGTATTATTTAAGAGAGTTTTCAAGTTCCCGAAATATCGCTTAAATGATTTATTGTTTGAAAACCAAAATGCCGGAATTAATTCTATCATATGAATTTGAGGAATTGGTCTTAAGGTTTAAATGATAAATGTCGGGATTTGGCCAAATATGATTGCGAAATTATTTTGAACATGAGTTGACTTAATTAGGGATTTAAGAGTTGGAAAATATGGTTGGTACGATTTTATCAATGGGGTTGATTGGAAGTAAATGATTTTTGGTTAATGTTGATCGTAGCGGAAAAGTTTTGGAAAATAGTTTTATCACCGTTTGGTTTTGGGTATATTGAGAACTTGGGAATCGTGTGTATGAATGTTGGTCCGGTAGCTTATGGAAATGGCTTGATGATAGGTGCGTATTGCTTTTGGATTACTTTGGACTTGCATATGGGCCCTTGCTTGTGTTATCTTGCTGTTCTGCATCTTTCAGGTAAGTTCCCTAGGGGGCTTACTCAGGTTGGACATTCATGCCTGTTGTTGCATTTTATGTTAGGTGTTGCATATGCATAAAAGCATGCCATGTAGTATCATGTTTAGGTTGCACTAATTGATTGAGCATCTGTTTACTTTATGCGTTTGAAACAGAACGGCCGTTATCTGTGATAGTCCTAGAGTCTTTGCTAGGGTCATAGGGTAGCCCAGCCTCATCGGGTACCCTGAGTCAATCGAGTCATGAACTTCCTTATATTATGATATGCCTGCGGGCTTTATTGTGGAGCGGGTTAGGCATGCGTGCCGCCCTATTATGAATGAATGCATTCACGAGCTGGCCAGTCTCCACCTATCGGAAGGGGTGGAGGTAGGAGAGGGATATGCCACTTGGCATTGTCTTGGGCCCTTTACAGTATTTCTGCACATTGTTATGAACTAGGAGCATGCTAGTGTGTTTGAATTTCGTACTGCATTAGAGCATCTTTATTAGGTATAGCACATACTATGTGGCCTCAGCGAGGACTGCCGGTCCCGCATGAGTGGCTCGATCTGACTCCTTTCCCCGTTCTTTTTTTTTAAGGTATTTTCTGCAGATATTGTTTGCTCCTTGCTTCTGTGACGGGAAACCCTTTGGCGAATCGAAGAACCTAGCTAATATTATAACTCGGAGCTTTTGGTTTTAATAATTTATAGTTTTAAATAAGTTAAATATAAGGTTTTAATTTAGTTAACTTTTGAAATTGGATTTTCAACAGCTACTAACCGCAAGCTTTTTAGAATTCTATTCATTTTCTCTTATCTGATCAGCTACTTTGTATCAGCTACTCTATCAGCTGGGTTACCAAACACCTTACTAGCTTATGAAAACTCCAATTTAACATATATTTAACACACTTAATCCATCAGCTTCAGCTACCCCATCAGCTCCGTGTTACCAAACTGACCCTTAACTTGACTTGCCGATTTGTTGTTGTAAAACTACTTAAGTTATGATCTCAGCCATTCATCTATTTCAACGGTGGATATTGGCCGAACTGTACAGTGCAGTTAAATTTCAACTGTACTGGAGCGGGATCCTCGTACGGCTACAACGATGACACGGTGAACACAATGGAGGGTGATACAGATACACTCGATGTATCCCCTCTTTCCTACACCACCATTCCTAGAGATACACGTGTACATAATTTCCGTAACAATTAAATACTCCGTGAAAGATTGGGCTAACTGTTCCAGCCCAACCCAATTAACATTAATCAAATAATTTGGAAAATCAACCAAAACAGAAAAAAATAAAACAAAACCAATTCAAAACCTAATATTGAATTATTTTATTAAATGATTTTATAATAATATGATTTATTTTAGAATTAGTAATACAAATTATATAGATAGAGGTTAATACAGAATTTATTTAAATTCAAAAAATCAAAAGATTATATTTTTATACATAAATTGATTTTTTTTTCATTTCAAATTGATAAGAAATAATTAATAAAATTATTGAAAGAAATAAATACACACAAAAAAAAGCCAAAACGTCCACAAGTATATGTAATGTATAGAATTCGGAGATTTTCGTACCATATATGAAAATAATTGATATACTTTGAAAAAAAAAAACCAATTAAAATACAGTTGGTAAAAAAATAAAACGAATTAAAATACAGCTGGTTAAAAAATACAAAAAAACTGAATTATAAATAGGCAAAATTGCAGAAAACCACCCCTTAAATAGGGTGTTTTGCGAAAAACCACCCCTTAAAACGAAAATTGTAGAAAACCCCCTGTTAAAACAGTTTTCTTTGCAAAGTCACACTCATCCCCCAATTTTCGTCAATTAAATGTTAAAGTGTGTGAAAATTCAATTACATCCCTTATTTTTATTATTAGTTTACTCAATTCAATTGGTATTAGTTGATATTTAACTTTTTGACATGTTTTTCAAAAGCAAAAAACACTATAAAATGACAAAAAAAATAAAAATAATTTCATACTTACAAAAAAACTCTGTAAAAAATTGACGTGTAATTTATGTTTTATACATATCAAAAAATGTGTAACACTAGGGCTACTTGAAGAAAATAATTTTTTTAAAAAATATAATGTTTCATATAGTTTTTATTATTATAAAAATGTATGTGGAATAGTGAACATATTTTTAGAATAATAAAAACTATATGAAATATCATTTTAAAAAAATTATTTTCTTCAAGTAGCCTTTTAGTAATATACACTTTTAAAAATATATAAACCATAAATTATATCTATTTTTACAGTGTTTTTACTAATAAGTGTGGAATTGTATATAAAAAATAATATTTTATATAAAAAAAATTACTTTTGAAAAACATGTTAAAAAGGTAAAAAAAAATTAATTAGTACCGATTGGACAAAGTAAAATAATAATAAAAATAAGGGATATAGTTTATTTTCCACGCACTTTAATATTCAGTTAAAGGAAATTTGGTGATGGGTGTGACTTTGCAAAGAAAACGGTTTTAACGGGTGGTTTTCTGCAATTTCTGTTTTAATGGGTGGTTTCACACAAAGCACCCTATTTAAAGGGTGGTTTTCTGCAATTTACCCTTATAAATAACCCAGGAAGTGTAAAAACACAAGAAGTAGAATAAATACCTATGTTTGGTTGCTTTTTTTAACACGGAAAAATCCAGGAACTTGAATTTCCAGGAATTCCAATTCCTACAAAATGAAGGAATTGCACTTACCTAGGGGGACTAGGTAAGTTGCAATTCCACCATTTTTTATGGAAAAAAATCAACTTCCCCCATTTCAACTCCCTACATCTTATTGCTTAACCAAACAACTTTTTAAAATTTATGGGAATTATAATTAATGTGAATTGAATTCATGGGAAGTAACTTCCTAGGAAGTATACTTCCTATGTTCAACCAAACAAGTCCCTCCAATAAAACAAGTTAGGGTCGGTTTAGTAACACATAGCTGATGGGTAGCTGAAGTTAAGTGTGTTAAATATATGCTAAATTAAAGTGTTTATAAGCTAGTAAGGTGTTTGATAACCTAGCTGGTAGATTAGCTAATGCAAACTAGCAGATGAAATAGGTGAAAATGAATAGAGTTATAAAAAGCCTGTGATGAGTAGCTGCTTAAAAATCCAATTTCAAAATCCAATTTCAAAAAAGCTAATTAATTAAAATCTTATATTTAACTTATTTAAGACTATAGAATATTAAAAATCAAAAGCTCTGAAAGCTACCTGCATTCAGTGCATTGTCAAACAGACCCTAAAGTGGAGGGATTTTAGTGGTTTGGATGGAGATAGGAAAAAAGGTAGCAAATGATGTGATAGACTTTAGATGAGCACATGTGGAATGGAGGCTTATGATGTTGAATTGTCAACAAGGATAGCATTGCTTCTGCTTTTATAACAGTAATAGATAGATATATAACGAACATATCAAGGTGCAGTTTGGTTTGGAAAACGCCCGAGTTCAGACCCTTTTGCACCGGATGCAGGGGCGGAACTTCTTGGGGGCGGGAGGTGGCCGTGGCCCCTCCGGGCGGAAAAAATTTAATATAATATGTAAAAAAATTGTTATTATATTTAGTAGTAAAAGAGTATTTTAACAATTAGTTTCTCTAGCTTAGTTGGTAAATGAGAAGTATTTTATTCTACAAATCAAGGGTTCAAATCTCAATATTAACTTTTTAGAAGAATAATTTTAAAAATTGGTGTGAATATAATATAAAAACAATTAAAAAAATCCCGAATTTTTTTTGGCCCCCTCGAATGTATAATTCAGGGTCCGCCACTGACCGGATGCAAGGTCTATCTCTTGAGCACTTACATATCAATGTGATGTAAATTAATTAATTATAACTATGCCTTTATAAAATGTATTTTAAGCAAACATATGATAAGGCATAAATTTATTTTTAAATAATAGATCTTATTTTAATTTCTTAAGAGGATGCATTTTACATATGTTTGACATAAATTTCTTTTTTTTTAAGAAAATGGTGGAGTATTGAAAATGTTTTTATAAATATGGGTGCTTTGTGTCATTTTTGTATTATGATAGTGATTTTATTAATTTAAAAAACTCATCCAGGATAGAGAGTGCAACAAACGTCAAAGTTTTGGATATTTCGCGAAATCTTATAAGGTCGGGATATAAACTGCAACTATCCATAAATATCATACCCCGTAATATTTAGTGCAACTAACCCAATTTATTATGATATATCCTAATAAATTGGATAATTAGGATCCCTTTAATAATTTTAGTAGTTAATATTAGGGGTGGGCATGGGACGGGATTAGGGTAATCCCGTGTCCCGTCCCACAAATACGCGGGACGGGATTGGATTTTTTTTCCAAATCTCGCCGGATCTTATCCCTCACGGGACGGGACTTGTCTCTCGTTCAAAAATAATTCAATTAACTCCATAAGTAGGAAAGGTGAAAATCTACCAAATCTTACACAATTCTATTTTTTTTTTGGTGGGAATCTTACACAATTCTATTAGAAATATACTAGTGTAATACCCGTGCCTTGAAGGCACGGGAGCTTGATCCATTTTAATTTGAACATCATTTTATATATATATATATATATATATATATATATATATATATATATATATATATATATATATATACACACACACACGTGTTTACAACAAAAATATGTATAAAATATTTTTTTATAATTTATAAATTAGTTGGAAAGAGATACGATACAAATTTTGAAAATGATTTAATAAGATAAAGTAGTAATAATACTCAAACACACCATCTAATATAATTTGAAATAAATATATAATTATTATCATTAGCATAGATCTAAAAAAGTAAAATATAAGCTCCCGTACAAATATTAAAAAATCATAAGCACATGATTGTGTGAATAATTTTGAAGTTAAATATGTAGATGTACATAACTTATTGATTATTTTCATGAGAAAGATGGTTAGAAAGATAGAGAAATTAATAGTGAAAATAAAGGTAATTAAGATGGTAAAAAAAAACATCCTTAAAGGTAGAAAAGTGATCTAAGAAGCCTCGCCCAAGATGTAAAATAAGCATTAGTAATGTTTGTGAGTCTTAAAATATTATTTATTTTTCGATAGTCATTTAAGATGTCTAAAATAATTAAATTATAAAATAACACTTATTTGGCTCTAATTGATTTTTATAATTAATTTTTTAAATCGAATATTTACAAAATGATTATTACATGTTCGTTGTATGTAGACATTGTGGGAATATTGTAATCGGTTAAAAATGATAAATCAACAATTTCAATATCCAGGAATAAAATCAACAAGAATTGACGAATGTTCAATGTACGTAGACGATTAAAATAGATCACAAATTGACATACAACATATCAAATTAAATAATATTTTAGTATAAAAATAGGAAACAAATATGTTTAAAATAGGAAACAGATATTTTAAAATTTCAGCAATAATATTGACCAATAAGAAAATACCATTTGAATAAAAAATTCAAGTTTAATTGTGAGCGTGACACATCAGCAATATAACCGAAAAGAGACTGCAATCGGGAAAAAAAATGGAAACATGTCTCAATATTTACGACAATATAACCGAAAATAAAAAAAAAAGGGAATGGATTCAAATCATATTTAAAATAGAAAACAAATATTTTAAAGTTTCCATAATAATATTGACCAATAATAAAATCTCATTTGAATAAAAAATTCAACTTTAATTGTGGGCGTGACACGTAGGCAAAATGCTAGCAGAATTAGTAATATTAATAGATTCTGCACTTCCTCACTGCTTGATTTCCATTTACTGATGAAAATTTAGGGGTGTTATTCGAGTCGAACGAGCCAAGTACCTGGATGCTCATCTTCGGCTCTTTTTTTTATCGAGCCTAGAACCCTGTTTGTATTCGGCTCGCGAGCTGTGTAAGGAGCTCGAGCTCGTTTAGCTCGTTTTTGTTCGAGCCGAGCTCGAGCCCGTTTGCTTATTTTTAGGTTTCAAAATCGCGTGAAGGTTGTTTTGTTGAAAGCTCAAATTGAGCTCGTAAAACATACAATTCTGGGCTGAATTGTGTCTGATTTCGGAGAAGGAGAAACATGCCTCAGTGCATTACAGTAGTACACTAATAAATTAAGTCCAAAGAGTTACACTAATACATTCAGATTACATATTACATTTTGATTTTGAAATCGAAATCAAAATTTGGGGTTAATTTGGACTTACGAGGATGGAGGCGGCAGTTCCGACTTCCGATTAGCCAGAAGGTGGCGTCGAGGGTGTGAGCAGGCTCGAGCTCGCCACGAGCTTGAAATTTTGCTCATACTCGCTCATATTTAAATATGATCGATCCCGAGCCGATGACGAGTAGTTTGTCTCACGCAGATGAAATAGCCATTTGGGCCGGACTACCTATAGCCATTGTTTAGTTTAATAGATCATTCATGCAATTGGACCCCCAAATTATATAGTCCATATATTTTGGTAAAACTGGAATTCTCCTAACCCTAGCTCCCACCATGGATCCGTCAATGTACTTGGATGAAGGCTTGTTGGCCGAGATCCTCAAAAGACTCCCCGTCGATGTACTGCTCCGATTCCGATGCGTCTGCAAGTCGTGGAAATCCCTCATCTCCTCCTCGTCCTTCATCAGAGCTCAGTATCTCTCCTCCTCCTCCAACTCCGTCGAATCCAAACCCTTCCTCCTCTTCCATACCACTTTTCAATATCCCACTTACTTTGCTTTCTACAATCCTAATAATCAATCAGACTCCCATCACCGCATTGCCTTTCAGACGGCTGAGTTTGATGACAGGAGAATCTCGGTCATAGGCGTCATCCATGGCGTCGTCTGTCTCTCTTCATTGGGTTTTCCCAATGTTAGCGTCTCCGGCTACACCATTCTTTGGAACCCCACAATCCGCAGGTTCGTTAACATCCCTGCTGGCAATGAGTTAATGTGTGATGTAGGCTTCGGTTTCGATGGCAGTAACAACGACGACTTCAAGGTGATCAGAACTGTTTTGGATGTGGAAAAGCCGACGACTTTGGAGGTTTTCTCGTATCGGGAAGGCCGCTCAGGGTCAAGGACCATGGATTCCGACCATATCGGCCCTTTCGACCTTGTAGACCGCCATTATAGTCGTAGTTGTTTTAAAAACGGCGCCATTCATTGGATCATAAAGCGACGAAATTGTTCGATGATGACGATTTTGACGTTTGATTGCGAGAGCGAGGAGTTGAAGACCATGGAGCTCCCACAACAATTCAACCCGCACAATCTGATTGTCGTGTCAGTGAGATTGTTTGATCATTTCGGGAAGTTATCGGTTTTGGTGGCAACAAGAACCAAGGGAGAAGGCAAGCATGAAGTCGCGGTGTGGGTGATGGAGGCGTATGGGATTGCGAGATCATGGAAGAAGACGTCTTACAACAAGGATATTATGAAGATCACACCCTTCGGTATCCGCAAACTTGTGGACGGTTGTTGTCATACATGGATGGATACCGACGAGGGGTTCAAGAGATCCCAACAGCCATGGAATGGCTATGTTTTCGAGCCAAGCATGCTTTTGATGGACAACGAAAGGGCGACCCCTAGATGGCCATGGAACCTGATCACTGGGTACGATGTTAGTTTTCGTGTGATCGATGAGTAGTAATCCTACTAGTCTTATGCAAGTCCTACTAGTTTTCGTGTGATCGATGTTAATTCCATGTAAGTTCTAAAGTTTTTATACTCCCGAATTCAGATCTCATCTTAGTTGCATAATATAGTTTTGTTATATCTTGGTGAGTCGGTGACGTATATATATATATGCTTTGGTAAAGTCCCCAGGGCATGTGTTTTGAAATACCACATTTGGACTACTTTGATTTACAAGTTACAAGGGTCACCGGTTAATAAGGGAGAATAGGCTCCGGTTAATAAGGGAGAATAGTGGAGCCTCTGTAGTGTAAACACGAAGGAGTGGGATTTGAAACCTTGACCTCTTGTAAAGAGCATCTCTTTTTTACTATTAGAGTAAGGGATTGACAAAGCACAAATGAGATCTTCTCAAAACTTAAAACAACCCAAAAGACAAAATTAGCCACTATCTGGTGGAGCTTATCGACCATCAGAAACAAAATTGTATTGGGAAGAGATGGAATCAAACGAAATGCAATCACAACCAACACCAAGACGTAGGAGAAATCTTAGATGGACCAAATCTGCAGCTGGAGCTTTCAAGATCAATTTCGACGGCTCCAAGCTACCATCGGGTGAAGCTATTGCTGGTTTTGTCATACACGATCACCTCGGCGTTGCCCCAGCTTCTGGCGCCTCTGTTTGTGGTTCCATTTCGGCCTTGATGGCAGAAGCCCTTGCACTCCACTATGGCCTGATTGCTGCTAGAGATTTGGGCTACCGACAGATTGAAGGTGACAGTCTCTTGGTGATCAATTAAGTCCTTGGTGTGTGGCGGTGTCCCTGGGAGATTGAGATGATCGTCTCGGACGCTCAGCACCTTCTACAATGCTTCAAGGAATCCACCTGCCGGCATGTCTTCCGTGAAGTGAATCAAGTTGCGGATTTGGTGGCTAGAATCAGGCATACAATGGACCTTGAAGCTCTCTTCACATCGGGAGTTTCTTGTCCTCATCCGAAAGGACGTGATTGGGTGGTTGGTCAACAGGATCTGACACCACCCAAACTCTTATCTTGTATCTAAAAAAAAATCAGAGCAAGGGATTATTGGTTATAATTTATAAATATATATTGGATCACCACAAGGCTAAGATCAAGTAACACAAGGGTAGTTATCAAATAATTTGATAAATGAGTAGTGTGGTTGTTAGTGAAGCTTGTACGGTTGCAACGATGAGACTGTGAAAACAAATTAATTGTTGGTCTTTTAATTGTTCACATTGAGATAAGGTTGCACACTTTGTTCATGTTGTCATTAATCCTTCACTACACACTGATTCAGGTCTTGCTGGCCTCATCTGCAAGAATGCTATCCGAGAGTGACTATTCGCATCCGAATCCTTACTCAATCAAAAAAAAATTTGTTTACATGGAGATAGGAAAGGTAGCGAATGATGTGACATACTTTAGACGACGATATGTGAAACAGAGGCTTCTAGTGTTATCACATAGGATAGCATTGCTTCTGATTTTATAACAATAATAGATAATAGATAGATGTGTAGGGAAAGAAGCACTAGTACAAAACCAACCATAAATACCAGTTATTTTAAGAACCAAATACCGGATATTGATTGTATTTACGATGACACTGTTATTTAAAGTAGTTAGAAATATTAGACAAAAACAATTATTTGGTAAATCAAAGGTCGAATGACCATTGCAAGAACTTAGTAACTTACTATCATGATATAAAAAGTTCAAAATGGAAATACAACCAAAAATATCAAAACAGCACTATACAGTGAAAAACGAACATTCGTATACGCTACTGTATTTAGTAACACTTCCTTTTTTTTAATTCAAAAAGAAATTGAATTTTGCATCTAACAGATCGGGGAAACGAAAATTGCCCGCCGAAACAGCTAGTTAACGAGGGAACGTAGAAAGCCGGTGAATAACCGCTCGGCGCCCTCCCCCAAATATTTCAAATTTCCCGCGGTTCCTCCCTCCTTCCTCCCCAATCCCAATTTCAACCCCCCCCCCCCCCCCCCCCCCCCGGGCCTCTCTCTCTCTCTGTTCTGGAATCGCACAGCAAATGGCGAGGCAAACAAAGCCGCGGAAATCAGATCCGAAGAGCAATGTGGTGGGCAAGGGGAAAATCACCCCCGCGCAGGTCGCCCTAATCGTCGATCGCTACCTAGCCGACAACAATTTCTCAGGCACACGCTCCCTCTTCCGATCCGAGGCATCCTCCCTTCTCGCCAATTGCCGCGTCAAGGAGGTTTTTCCATTGATTACCTTTTTCTGTTTCCCCCAATTTTCAATTCCCCCCCAAACCCTAAATCTGACCTAGCCATTGTTTTTGCTGGTTCACTGATTAGGCCCCTGGGAGCATGTTGAGTTTGGTGGCGATGCTGGACGAGTACCTGTGCTTGAAGGAGCAGAAGGTGATTGTGGACCAGACCAAGTACCAGCTTGCTCTGGAGAACGCCCGAGTTCAGTCCCTTTTGCACGGGATGCAAGGTCTCTTACCCCGCCGCTCCCAACTGTCCTACCCCGCCGCCGCTTCCTTCCTCCCATGGCTCTGTGGTCCTCCCCCCTGCAGGTTCGGATTCGATTTACTTCTGTTGCCTTTTTTCCATTTCCTGTTTCAGTTCTCTGTACTGTTAGGGTTGTTCATTCATATTTCATAGCACCTATCAGTTACAATTCAGTGGTTAGGTTTAGGGTGAACTGGTTCCAGACTATGAAATTGACATTAATTTGGTGCTTTTGCGATTGGCTTAGTGATCTAGAAAGAACCGAAACTGATTGCTGCAGTATGATTGGAAATTAATGCAATAGACTTTGGATAGAATCTGAAAATGCAAGACCACTGGGAAAGGCCAGACAGTGGCTCCCTTTGAATTTGCCTATTACTGCTTCTTCTGCTGACACATTCTCAAATTGACCAGGTGATCCTGCCTTTAAGGCACCACTTACAACATCAGAATCTATACTTGATCACAGCCAAAAAGCTACAAGAAAAAGGAAGAGTTTCAAGGCAGTTCCTGATGCATCTGAACCTAACAAGAAGTCGTGTGGATTAACATCTGATGCCCCATCAACATCGCAAGGTAGACTAGAACTTCATAACACTTGCAATATTATCTCTATGTTCCTTGTTCTAATCTTACAGATGTGTGTCTACCCATTAGGCAAGAGTGCGGAACAACTACGAGATCATGTAACTAGTCCCCGGGATAACACCAAGGCAACTTCAATTTCTCAACCAGTAATACCAAAAAGACCAGCAGTTCAAGGGTCAATAGTGGCGAAAAGCTTGTTCAATTCTTCCTCAGTGTCTCCTAATTCCAACTCCTCCAGTATGCAGACACCTCAAAGATCAACTTCTTCTGATAGGCACAAATCCATCTCCCCTCCAGAAGAGATTTCTTCGGCTGGTAAGCCCGATTTCACGAGCACCTCTGTGGAGACTACGCCTACCAACTGCACCATCATTGCTTCCAAAACGGTCATAGTTAACAGCCCTGCTAAGAACTATTCAATTGATAGAAAGTACTGCAGTTTTGCTTCTCCAAGCAAGAGGGACCATGTGAAAGGAAGGCTTGATTTCGATACTACTGATTTGCCTATGATATCCGAGACTACAAGCCCTGATGTCTGTATGACATCTGAATCTGATATGGATGGAGACATATTTGACTTCGATTTTGAATCCTTGGGTCCAAACTTTTCTCTCTCTGAGCTCTTGCATGATTTTGGTGTTGATTGTGGATCAGCTAGTCATTCTTGCCAAGAAGCTATAGATGCTTCTACCGGGTATGATTTTGATTCCGAAATTTCTGGTTAGTCCTGTAAAGCTATTGATTATCTCCTTTGCTGACAGTTTGTCTTCGTTATGAATGTGACAGGCCTTTAATTCAACCTAAGAATGGAGGAGATTTCCATGTCAGCAAAGACTTAACGACAAGAGGTAACAAGATTGGCCTTCTAGTGTATAAAAATTCCGTCTTCTAAGCTATTACTAGTGATCTGAACAACTGAGTTTCATTGTAGTTTCAGATTCGATTACTTCAGTGAAGTCCATAACACAATGCATACAAATCATAAGTCCTGGTGAGCTCCTAACCCTCTAAATTTTCAATTGCAGGCCTTTTTCTGATCCTAATACCTTTCATTTTGTATTTGTACTGATTTAAAGATTCACTGTTGTGGATTTGTTGTTTTGAATGCAGCGAAGAAGGCGACGAATTCTAAACACAGTTGATACAAGGAAATCATGAGAAGCTAACTAAATTGTTCATCAATTTGACTCGTAGCTGTAGGGATTCATGAATGCTCGTACAGTACTTACTGCTTAAATTAGAAATCACTGATCTTGCTCTTTATAAAAGCTGAAATGTAGAAGAACTAATTTTGTTTGAATGTCTTAAATACTATTTTAGCTTGTTACCTCTTTAATTGCTAGTGTTATATAACGGAATTCGTTGCATTAAGTTCCTCATCATTTGTAGCGTTGGTTTGGGATAATGGGCCAGGCTGTGGTACTGTTACGTCTCGGTCCAATAGCATATTGGGCCTATTTTCAGCCATTATTTTCCGGGTTGGCGGGTTGAAATATTTAAAATAAAATAATCACGTTATTTTTTAAGCAAATGAAAATCAAATTCAAGTGAAGGAAGAGAGAAGCTTCCAAAGATGTCTTCTTCCATGAAACTTATTCGAGTATTGGTTGACAAGTCTTTGGCGGTTTAGATTGAGCTCAAAAAAAAAAAAAAAAAATAATGATTATGAGTATAAGTGTATTTTTTTATTTTCTTAATACGTGTATAATTTTTTAAAATGACAAGTTTTAATTAATGGGGGAGTATATTCTCGACTTTATCGTGAATATATATTTCGAGGATTTCGGTCGGACTACGTGAAAACGTGGGTGTTGTTGAGTTTTTATTTTGTTTTTCGATTATAAGAATGAATGGCCTTCATCTTCTTTAACAAAAGTTTAAACCAGTGCGTAAGGATTTCAACCTAAGTTATATTTTGGTCTTTACTTTTACCCCACAATTAACAACATCGCATTTAATATAGTTATATGGAAAACGAAACAAATGATCAAATAAGGTCTAAAGAGACATTACACATTATTGAAAATGGTAGTTGTCCAACTTCTCGTCGTTTACACGACAAATTTGGGCAAAAAATTCAATATTTGGAAGTGGCGACTCCATTTCAAATTTACAATTGAAGTTGCACTGCAATTTCATGTAGTTCATAATTCAAACTGTTTGGGAAAGGCAAGTAGGGTTTATTTATAGATTTGACTTGACTTGTTATTCATTTTTCCCAACTAAATTTGTACTCAAATGTCATTTTAAAATTTAATAAAGCTTGAAAGGTTCAAAATTTTTCCTCAAAAGACTTGTAAGTCGTTAATGTAATTATCAGTTAATTTAATGCTATTGCACTTATAGTGTTTTGGCCTTTAATTTACTTTGTAGGAAATAAATCACACAATGAGGTAAGACCTAATCGTTCTGAGACTTAATGAGGAGTTGACACGTGATAAGGTGCAGTGGATGAGTGTTATTCGAGTCAACGAACACTAATCGTGTGTAGCGTTTCCCACATCATCATTCTTTCCTTCTAACGTCACAACTTGCTTACACGTATTTTACATTTTAAATTGTGTTATCATTTTTCCTTTCATTCCTAGTGATGGTATGTTTGTTACTTGTCGTTGTGGAGTCTTGTCTATCTTTGATTGACTTGTCATAAGTCAGTATGAAATTAACACCCTCTCGATCCCAGTCGATGAATGGTTCTCCCCAGGACCTAGACCCTGTTTTGAGCGGGATGTATTAGGATTGTTGTTGTAATTAAAAAATATATATTTTCTATTCGAGATCCATAAATTTTCCGGATTGGTTTCGTTGAACCAATAAAATAGTTATCCCGTAGACTTTGTCAAAGTCTTGAATATATTTTTTCCCAAATCTATTTTTTAATTTTAATTTTGATTAAGAAAATTTTGAATTTATCTCTACAATAAGAGGGATGTGTTAATAAATAAAGGTTATAAGAGTAACTTCAAACAAATTGCTATAAGACTTTCATGTTCAACCAAACAAAATATGAGAATTGAGTTGATGTGAATTTAGTTTCAACCAAAACGATTTTTTATATTTTCAACATTTTTTATACTTCCCGGAAGGTTAAATTTATATCCTAGAAAATACAATTCCTACGTTTAACCAAACGACTGAAACGATGCCTAAATCAACACTAATTAAAAAATACTCTATCCGTTAATTAAAAAATGTCGTTTTAGAAATTTGCACATTTTTAAGAAAACAAATAAAAGCAAACAAAAATACACTTATAACTTTACTTATCACTTTAGTTTTCCAGTTTATTAAAAATTGCAACTAACAAATCCTTAATCATTACAAGAGTAATTTTAGGAAGTTAGCACTAAAATAATTAAAACGACGGGTTTTTCTTAAACAAGATTTTACTCTTAAAATGTTTTTTTTTAATGGAATATAAATTTTCCAGATTGATTTCGTTATCAGCACATTGGTAAAGACTTTGTCAAAGTCTAGATACGTTAATGTTTTTTTTTAAAACTAATTTTACATAAATTATACGGAGTATAAACGAAACATTCGTCAAAATATAAATGGGAAATCTAGAAACTAGAAAGCAAATCAAAGAAATCAACCACTTAACGCGGCATAAAAAAAATCAACCACCAAACACGTCACTATCACCCGACCCCACCCGACCCATTCAAACTCGGGTTGGTTTAAACGGTTACTATATATACGCCAATCTCCCCCCGCTTCCATTCCATCAGATTTCAAATCCACACCAAACTCCTCTCAAAAACCAGAAACCTACGCTCCACAAGAACTGCAAAACGCAACAAGATCTTGAATCAAGCAATCGATCAATCAATCATCATCAAGATGATCAACATCGTCAGATCTAGACTGCCATGGCTTCTCCTCCTCGCCTCCTCCCTCTTCCAGTTCCAGGGAACCCTAGGTGAGTTCATTTTGAATTTGAATCGATCGTTAATCGCTCAATCTATTTCCATCAATTTTACGATCGCGTCGCATCGGATTTCGAGTGGCGATCAGTTGTCGGTTATTGATTTGAATTTCGACTTGGATCAGGTGAGTTGGTGTGCGAGGATCTGCCGATCGAGTACTGCGCGTTCTCGATCTCGACGTCTGGGAAGCGGTGCGTGCTGGAGCACTACGTGAACGGGGAAGGAAGGAGGGAGTACGAGTGCAAGACGTCGGAGGTGGTGGTGGAGAGGATGTCGGAGTACATCGAGACCGATTCTTGCGTCAGAGCGTGCGGCGTCGACCGGAAGATGGCCGGGATCTCCTCCGACGCGCTCCTCGAGCCGAACTTCATGTCCAGGCTCTGCTCCCCTCCTTGCTTCAAGAACTGCCCCAACATTGTCGATCTCTACTTCAATTTGGCCGCCGGAGAAGGTAAATCCCCAATCAGATCTCAATTTCAAACGCGATCGCACAAGATCCGGTCTCAATTTCTGACTCCACTCTTTATCTATCTTCTTGCAGGAGGATACTTGCCGCTCTTGTGCGAGAAGCAGAGGAGAAACCCTAGGCGCGCCATGGCGGAGCTGCTGAGCTCAGGGGCTGCACCAGGGCCTGCCTCGCAGGAATTCTCGAAGATCGTCGGTTCACCTGCCGACGCACCAGCCTCTTCACCGGCCGAGGCACCTGCTCCTTCCGGAGTATGATTTGAGATGCAACTGAGGGGATTTGGTTATTTTTGGGGGTAGTCGACATTGAATGAACACATACGTTATACAATACATACAGAGATACATTTCAGATTTCAAATTTGTGTGGAGGGATTTGTTTGGACATTGACAATAAAAAGTGATATGGTTACACATTGTACACACCTTGTCTACTCTTAACTCTATTGGTTGGTGCATCGGTGTAGCTCGATATCGGATTATGAGATCGGACACTTTCTTCAGCGATTCACGACATTTGGTTATTCTGCAATCTAATGTCATGATTCACCATTGTTGTAAAAAAATTGGAATTTTAAACGGATTTGGAACTCTATAGATGAACGTTCGTCTAGACGAATATTTAAGCACTTGCTCCAAAAACATGTTACTCGTAGAAGTTGAAAGTGGAATTGCTTGTAAAAGCGAGAGACCTCCAATTTATGTTCTAAAAATCGCGCTTGGGCGTTGTCTAGGCGCTAGGCGGGATGGGACCTAGAATTTTTAAGCCTAGACAGGACTCTAGACAGAAATCCGTCTAGGCATAGTCTAGTCTCGCCTAGACACCGCCTAAACCCCGCCTGAGCCCACCTAAACATCGCCTAAACCCCACTTGGGCCCGCCTAGGCGCAACCTAGTCACGCCTAGTCCAACGATTATTCTATTTGAGCTTCGAAGCATGTGATTAGTTGACATAGAGTTTTTTTTATCCCCCAAGTCGGGATGTATTTACTTTTCAGTCGAACCTATAGTTTTGAATTTTATGAGTTTTAGAGTTGTTAGTCAGACGTGTACTTTTGCATTTATTTACTTTAGTGTTAGTTAAGCACCGCAAATTTGGGTTTATAAGTGATATTATGAATTATTATTACATAATATGAATTATTGGCAAGTGTTATTCGTCAAAATATAAGACAATAATTAAGTTTGTTCTAAATCCGCCTAGGCACCCGCCTAGACGCTAGGCGACCACCCATCGCCTAACGGCCGCCTAGAACCTTTTAAAACATTGCTCAGTACTATGAAATATATTATGTACTCCGAAGTCCCTATATAATAACTAGTATAGGCCCCGTCCCGTGCACGGAGAATACATTAATACAATATTATAAGTAATAGATGATTCCAATAAATAAATAAAAAATATATATAAATAATTTTTTCCACCAAAAAATATAGATATAAATATTTACTACTACTGCATTTAATTATATTGATATAGTTTTGACGGGAGAAAGCTTTGCGAGATCCACTCATGCGCCGCCACGTAGGCAGATCCACTCACACGCCGCCACGTAGGCGACAATGCATCGGTTTTAGTATATGTATATAGATATAGATTATGACTATCTAATTATAGAAAACAAATTATTTTGATTGGTTAAAATATGTAATGAGTGTTAAATTTTTTATTAAAAAGTTAGAATAGTTTCTTAAATCTTGTGCAATGGGCTAAAAATCATGTAATGCCGAATCAAAGTAATAAAAATACTTTTCATTCAACAATATAAGATTTTTTTAATAAATAACACGTATTTTAAGAAAATATATTACTCCCTTTCGTTCGGCAAAACTTGTCGTTTACTATTCACGCACGTTTTTTATAATGATAAAAACTATATAAAATATTCATTTTTTATAAATTTTTTTAACAAGTTTGTACTTATAAATAATAACTACGAAATTGTTAAAAAAAAGTATTAAAAAATTAGATATTTTATATAGTTTTTATCTTCTAAAAAGCGTGCTTGAATAGTAAAGTGACAAGTTTTTTTGAACGGATGTAGTACTTTGTACTCCTCTAAACTTATCATCATATATTACATAACTTTTATTTTTCTAAATAAAATAGAGAATTTTCCATGTGATCATACTCCTTTGGATAGATAAAATAATTGAATAAAAATTGTAGAATGATAAGACGTGTTTTGGTGTTAGAGCCAAGAAGAATACAGAGTGAAAGTACAAAGCAAAAATTCCAATGGAAGTACCACTTTGGATAAAAACCTATTTCCCGTATTTGGATCTACAAAATTTCAAGTGAATCAAAAGCAGAAAGATCCAGTGGCTCTTTAAAGGACACATATGGGTAAAGATCAGTTCACCCCCATCCATCCCATTTTTTTTGGCATTCAAGGAGGTATGGTTAAAAACAGAGAGTCACATGCCTCATCTTGAGTGAAAACTCACTTCTTCTTTTTTTTTGTTTTTTTTTTTTTTTTAAATTTGAGACATTTTGTGAAAATATGACAACTTTCAGTATTGGTGCACCTTATAGCATCACTTTATAAAATCATACAAGTGAAATTATAAACAAATCAAAGGTGTGGCTTCTCATTTGATTTAAGTTTGTTTGGTGCACCTTATAGCATCAATTACTCATGATGATAATAATTTTTTAATACCAAAGTAAAGGTGAGTGGGTAAGTAATTTCATTGAAAATATGTTTGATTTATACCTAAGAAAATGTGATCATAAAATTGATTCTTGAAAGTTACTTTCATATTCCTTGTACATAGAAATTCGAGTTCTAATACACCGTTGGCTAACAGTGTTGACGTATTGGGTTTTGGCTAGGTTTTTGGTCCGTTTCTTCAACTTCATGGTCTATGTAAACTCCTTCCTTTGTATAACATGCTCAACCATTTGCCGTGTCTTTATTTTTTGTTTTCTATGTTCTGCACGATTAGTCTGTCGTTCAATCCATATGTTTATCAAGAAATTAGATAGTATTGCATATGTAATTTCTCAAATATTTTTATGTTTTTTTATAAAAAGAAGTAATATAAACACATGGGCATTTTGTAGTACTATAAACCTAAGTTACCTAACCCTCTCCTTGAATTCACCAACAATTGGACCATGGAAGGATCATGATTCATGAACAACAACAATTTTTTTTAAAAAAATAAAGCTCCAATCTTTGTACCTCCGCTCCGCCTTGCAAAATCAAATAGCATCACACAGCTTCAAATTCAAGATTTTGCTCCAACTTGCATCTTATTTAGGCGGATTTCACTTCACCAGCTAAAGCTCCGGTGCTCTTTGTCTGCATCTGCATCTCCTTTTTCCGGTTTCCCTCCTCCCAAATCGCTTTTAATTTCATCGGCCCAAAAGCAAATTCCCCGCCTCGACACTTCACTTTCCTCCCTCTAATAATCCACATCTTCCTTTAATTTTTTGCATCTCCACAGTTTCAGTTGTCCAAGGTTCTTCTTCAATTCGAAAAATCTCCCCCTCGCATAGAAACAAAACAGGGCCCCCCTCTTTGCTCTCTCGGGTGCTCTGTTTTCCATCGCCTCTGTCCCCACTCCTCCATCAAAACCCCTCTTCTTATCACGCCCTGTCTTGGTCTCCATAAACACAGACATCCATGCATTCTCCATTTCCTCTTCTGATTTTTCCCAATTGATTGAATATATAAAAATCAGTCCTTTTCAATCGCCTTCCTCTCCACCCCCAAAATGCCTGCTATGTATGATAAACCCCATGATTTTGATCCGTAAAGGCTTCATCTTGCCCTAATTTTAATTTCATTTTTCATTTTTTGCTCCCTCCAGTTGTTAATTTGAGGAAAGGAGGCGTCTTTGGATTTTTTTTTTTGTTTGGTTGTGGTGTTAATTTCGGAGTTTCTAGAAGCTTGGCATGTGAGATTCATGGCTACCGCTGAAATCTTCCGCTCGCATTCCCACATCGACCTCGAGAACGGCGGGAACGCCGCGGAGGAGGAGGGGAGTTTGTGCTTCTCTGACGCGGAGGAGGAAGACGACGACCACTCGACTTACTCGTCTTACTCCCAGTTTTACTCCGCCACCGGTGGCTCAATTGACGGGTTTAGCTTCGTTGGCGGGGCCGCCGGCGCTGGCGGATGGAGCTCCCGCCGCGTCTCGTCGGTGTCGGAGCTCTCTGTGACGGTCGACGGGTCCGATGCCGTGGAAATGAAGGTGCATTTGGGGAAGGTGGAGAAGATTTGTAGGATTTGCCATTTGAGCTTATTGGAAGAAATTGATGGAACTGAGGAGTTTGGGATTCCGATTGAGTTGGGCTGTTCCTGCAAAGATGATTTGGGGACTGCCCACAAGAACTGTGCTGAAACCTGGTTCAAAATCAAAGGAAACAAGTGAGTATCTCTTCAATCACTTAATCCTAGCCTTCATGTCAATTTCCCCAAATTCCATCTCATACAAGTATACAACCCTAAAGATTCAATTTTTGTGGCAATTCAGTATAGAACCCTACAGAATCTCTGAGTGAGTCACTTATCTCTGTAAAAATCTCATCTTTGCATCATATTTGGTGGTGGTGACTGTGTAGGCTTTTTAGCTTTGTAGGATGATTAAGACTCCTTAGTTATACTATTAGGTGGAGGAATAAAGTTGCAAGCTTTAATTATCTCAACATGGAAAGATTGTGAACTGTGATGAAAGGAGCTAAAGAGATGAATAAAGCAGATGGAAGACCAAAAAGCATTGCATACCCTAGATTTTTTTTTTTTTTGGATATAGCTTGACCAATCATCTGTCATTTTCCTTCATTTTGATTTGTCTTTGGAGTATGATTGCTTTGAATTGAATTGATTTAATTCATGTTCAAAGCAATAGCTTTTTGTGAAATTGGCTCTAATGAGAACTGTTGTGTTCTTCTGTGTTGGTACATGACTGACTTGCTGGGTGACAGTAGCAATGCATAACATGTTTTTCCTTCTTATGTGCTGAATTTCGCTGTTCAGATTTGATCGTTAGTGTGCGATGTGTGTGTAATCGTTGCTAGTTAGGCCAGTGTTTTTTTTCTCTTAGAACTCGAATTATTGACTGTGATACAGCTGCCAATTTGGATCCCTTTTAGTTGTATATTGTAACCAGTAAACTTGATAATTTCTCAGGATATGTGAGATATGCAATTGCACAGCGCGCAATGTGGTAGGCGCAAACGAGAGCGCTGATGGAGTACAACATTCAAACGAGAACGCCAATTCAGCAGGCGAGGCACCAGTGGCTCCCGCCGCTCAAGAGCCACAGAGGTTCTGGCAAGGCAATAGATTCCTGAATTTCCTGCTCGCTTGCATGATCTTTGCCTTCGTCATATCTTGGCTCTTCCACTTCAAGGTGCCATCATAAATTACCAGGTAAGAAAATGAAAACAGCAAGTGATCAAACTGTTTCATCTGGCATTCGGCATTGATCAAGGGTCTTAGTTTCTAATAGTGAAGTAGGTTTGCTTAAAACCTTGCTTCTTTGTACTAGGAGTCGAGTTTAGTGTTAGTACCAAAATATTGAAAACAAGAGCGTCGAATGGGGTTTGAATGCAACCTGATACTCAATTGCTATTTCTTCACACCCTGAGATGATTGTTGCTGCTGCTGTTTGCTGAATTAGCACCAAGTAGGCAGCCTGATAAAATGTAACAGGATAAAAGAAAATCCCCTTTTCTGGGTAGCTTATGCATTTATGCCTGTGTTGTGCCCTAATTGTAAGATTTTGAGAAACTTATATAATGCCATTCAGTTCTACGTCGTGATTAGAGTAGCGTTTTGCCACCATTATCGAAGGAACCGCGACATGCCATAACTGGATTGCTACTTGCTACATGTACAACACTTCTAAAATTGGTTTTGTTTGTTATCATACTAACCAACATATGTTAAATTTGGCTCATAGTTATCCCATGAAATCTTGATGCTTTCTGAATATCTTCTTATCCAATTTTGGTGCCCCTCCCTATGGCTTCATATTTCTGTCATTTTCATTATTTGTTTACATTTCAGATGGCAAAAGGACCAATCCACTGAACAACCATGTGGTCCATATCCAAAAACAGCTATCAATAATAGCAAAAGCTGAATGAACAGTAAAACAAATGGACCCTAAATCTGATTTTGTCCTTTGGCATAGAGAACTTATGAACAATTAGCACATCGTGTCAAATGAACCCTAACCCAGATCATCTCCGGGTTAATTTCTGTTGCAACTTGTGTAAGCCATTGCCAAATCCAATCAACCATAAGCTTCAGAATCATAAACTCCCAGCAGTTTTAAGCAAAAAATCGCAACCAATTCGGACACTTGAAAACGAATCGTCCAAGGCTTACATACAAGGAAAGGGAAGGAAACACCAGAAGGAAGTCAGCGTGGGGAAAAAATCAAGATAAATAAAGAGGGTATGGAGGATAAAGATGGGTCTATACAGTTTCAGGTTTTGCTCCTTTTAGCTTCTAAGTTTGTTGCTTCTTTGAGTATTTCCTGGGCATCATCTTCCATCCCAAGGATGAAGAGAGCAGTTGCCTGTAGGTAGAACGCGATGTGCCATTCGGGTGAGACTGCCTGCGCCTGCATTGCGTCTCCAAGAGCTTCTTGTGGCATGTCACTGATCAGGTATGAGAGGCACCGTCTTGCATACACTGTTGGAGACACCATGGTACCGCCTTCAATGAACTGCACAAAGACGTAAAGCATTACATTTCATCAGCGTCGAATTCATCAAGTACTAACGGATTTGAGTCTATAGGCATACTTGAGTGTAACAGTCTACGGCTGTTGCGAATTCTTTGGCTTTGAATGCCGCGTCTCCTTGCTTCTTCGAATTCAGAGTCTCCTGCATTTGGTTTGTCCACATTTGGAAAGAGAGCTGCAAGAGGATTTACATGTTACAGTGTGTTTGTTTTCGAGATTTTACTACCTGAAGTCAAGCAAAATACCTCATTTGCGATGCCCTCATCATCCTTGTAGCCAACTTTCTCCAAGACCTCGTGCATAGCGGTAAGATCCATCCTCAAACATGCTTCACCAGTAGGTGTCAGGGACAACTGTTCGTCTGATTCAGGTTCTTGTGAAATTCCCATCAGGACATATGAGGGAACCTGCCCAAGGAGTTGAAGATTCGTCACACGGTTGACAGTAAAATCGTGTAGCTGAGCCAATAACAAGGAACTTAAACAGCAATACCTCAGTTTCTTTCTGGAGAGACACGAGAGCGTTGACAAGAGACTTCACATTCGGCCTCTCACGAGCCTCATACTGCAAACAACGGGTGGCTAATTTTACTAGTTCAGTTCCATCATCGTTTGAGAAATGGCCTTCCAAGCAAGAGTCCATCAGCATCAGAAAGTTCTTTCCGCGGATCAAGTCAAGTGCCTGAAGAAAAGATGCACACTGCTAAGAATGCACTTCACAACTGATCTGGTAATCACCATGTACATATTTCGAAGTAAATTGTGATTGATAGGAACATTACATGGCTCGGAGGAATATGTTTTCCACTCAAAAGATCCAGCAGCATAGTTCCAAAGCTGTAGACAACGCTTTCTGCAGTTATCCGACCTGCAACATACATTGATAAAATTGTATTACCCTTTGCGAATTTGAACGCAATGACAGCAACGCCGATGAAAAATGAACTCTGTCAAAACATTTGCAACTCAAGATGATAAAATGAAATGTTGATGCTACTCTAATTACCGGTTCTCATGTACTCCGGAGGAGTGAAGGCCAGGTTTGTGCTGTAACTCTTGCCATCTCGGCTATTCTTCATGAGACCAAAGCAAGAAAGCCTAGGATTTCCCTCCTGTGCAATGCAGCATTTCGCGTCATAAGCAGCTCGGTTAACAAATTGCAAGACACCAGCATTGGTTGATAAAAACAGATGGAAAGGGGAAATCACCTGATCAAATAAGACCCTATAAGCGTTAAGATCGTGATACAAAGCTCGCCCTTTGCTGCTGCAGTATTCCAAAGCTTGTGCCAAATACAATGCCACTCTCAGCCTCATTGCCCATTTCATGGGTTGATTCTCCCCTAAACCCACAAGTAATCAACAATAAGGGGAGTTCAATCCGATACCCGAATCATGAAATGTGAATGCAGGTCACCTTGATTCATGACTAGTTTGAGATCAGATCAAGAAACATGCACTCAATTTGACCTGAGATTGAGAACCATCAACAAACAACAATGATGGAAAACTCACAGTGGAAGAGATGCTTGGCAAGAGTGTCATTAGTCATGAATTCAGCCACAAGCAACCTCTCCTCATCTTGGCAACAACAGCCTATCAAATTCGCCACCCGATCGCTCCTCAAGCTCCCCACAATCCTTGCTTCCTCCTTTCAAAACATTCAACAAACCCCAATCAACAATCTCAAAACCATAATTCCTCAAGAAAAAACAACTTTTCAGCAAACATGAATCGGAACTAAGGGCGTGTTTGGTATACCGGTATGGGTAACAAACCCGATACCTTATTCGGGTTCGGTGATTTTAACCCGGGAATTCACCAAACATCAACCATGGGAAATACATTACAACACCCGAATTCCTTATTGTAACCCGATACCTGAAGTTATACCAAACGTGCCCTAAAACCTAATCACTTGAAAAGATTCAAACTTTGAAACCAAAAGGCAAAGGGGAAGTGAACGGACGAGGAACTGGCGAGTATCAGGCCAAGAGGAGCGGTTGAAGCGCTTGACGGCGATCAAGCGTTCGCCGCCGTCGAGCTTGCCCTTGTAGACAACGTTAGGCGCCTTCTCGCCGTGCTCGGAAACGATATTCTCCGGCGAGAAGCTTGAGGTGGCGATTTTCAGCTCTTCGATGCTGAACTCCCTGAAGCTGGCCACCGGATTTTTCTCGTCATCTGCGCAATCAAACATACGCAATTCATAAATCCAAAAAAAGCCCGCGGAAAATTTCGGGGAAATTGAAGGTGGGTGTGACTTACCCTGATCGGGAGTCTCGAGAACGGATTGTTTGAGAGGCGAGTGCCACCAGCAGAGTGTGAATTTCGAACACTTTGCGCCCATTCTTGCAGAGGGTTTTTCAATCTGTTTTGAGAGAGAAGGTGAGAAATTGGGGAAACCGTTAGTTGGTCTGAAGATGGAAAGGAGTAATCTTTCGTCTTCTACCTCTCATTCTCAGCAGTGTCTCCCTGAAAGTAGTATAAAAAAGCAGATTTCAGCCCCTCATAGAAATGGTATTTTTTGGTGGCTTCTCTCTCTACTGTAAATTTCTAACGATAAAATATGCACTCCTCTCTCTCTCTCTCTCT
Source organism: Persicaria maculosa (assembly GCA_963922045.1). NCBI lineage: Eukaryota > Viridiplantae > Streptophyta > Magnoliopsida > Caryophyllales > Polygonaceae > Persicaria > Persicaria maculosa. The sequence continues at coordinate 1,761,700 of OY998252.1, forward strand.
CTCTCTGGATTTGAGCTTTTATTTTTCTGTTTTCTTTTGTAATTTTTCTAAAATTACAAAAAGCAGCACCTACTTTACTTTGATAAGCACAATACTACACAAAACGATCAAGGGTGTGTTTGGATTCCAAATGAATTATGTTTATAATGAAAATAATAAGACGGTGTTTCGTTAACAAAAATTTTAAGGCGTTTAAATTATGATATTTTTGAATTCCACGATATATTAATTAAAATGCAATTATTTTATCTCGATTTATGTGATTATTTGGTTAAATTACGATTTTATCTCAGTTTTTACGAGATTTTTATATTTACAACCAAACGAACACATAAAACGAGGTAAAATAATTGTATTATAATTAAAATGCAATGGAATCCAAAAACACCCCAAACATGTAGCTAAATGCCTAAACCCGACTCGTTCATCCTAAAAAAAATTATGGATCGATTGTGCCGGATCACATTTAAGTTCACAATTTTTTAGGTTGGATGGTCACTCGTCCAATCTTTACCTAAATCCGAATCATCCAACCTGAAAAGATGACTTACTTTGATGAATTAGCAAATTTGCAAAGATCCATATTCGAGAAAGTAATATTAATTCTTTACATGCTTGATCGATCTAAGCCAGATCTATTAATTCCATCCAATATCGACTGTTATAATCATATCCTAATCGACATGTCTTTTTAATGACATTTGATCATTTGCATTTTTGCACAACTCAAAACTAAACGATTGAACATGGTTTCATGAACATGATCTAGATCAGGTTATAACCAAATGAAAATAATCTTAAATTAGTGTCATTTTATGTAGTTTAGAAAGTAGGTGCAATTTTATGTAATTTAGGGTATTTTGGCGGGGTGTCAATGTGTCATGATGATTCTGTTTGATCCTTTCTGCCGCTCCCATCTTTCTCATGCTGCTGCACTGCACATGATATTTTCTTTCTCAAAATTTTAAAATTATTAGAATTTTAAATAATTTAAAATAATTTAGTACGGCGGGTTGTAAAATAACGGTTAATTCAACGACTAAATTATTTAAAAATAAAAAAACGAAGGTAGTTTGGTCAAAGGAGTCAAGGATCACGTAAGAGGAGGGGGTGGCAGCAGAGACAACATTCAGTTGTGTGGTCAAGGTCAAGATTTCGGTGGAGATTTTCCCCAATTTAATTTATACGTCGATTTTTCTATTCTATACCCTTGAATATAAAATAAGATTTCCGTTTTAAAAAATATCTCCAATTATTCGAGTATATGATAATGTATAATGAGGAAATTTTGAAATATATAATTGTTTATCATTAGTGTTACTCTCAAGTTGTTCATACATAACAACCTTAGTTATGAACATCTAAGTTTTAATTCTTTCCTTTGCTTTTGTGCATTTCAAATTTAATTTTTTTTATGAGGATATAGTTCGATTAGACATTTAAGAAAGAGTCCTATGCTTATCGAGAGCAATCTTACTTATGGGATCAATAAAACCTGGATGGTTCTAGATTTGAACATCATCGGTATGTGTACATTTCACTATTTCATGAGTGATTTCAAGTCGAGTCATGGGAAAACCCAATTCAAAATGTGTCTTACGTACATATAGAAATGCTAGTGTCAGGTAAAGATTTATCCTAAATTACGGGATTTTTTTTGAACCAGGTAAAGATTTAAAATACCCGACATGTCAGTGCCGGGTAAATCAAGAGGTTGAAACAATCAGCAAACGAACTAACGGCTATGAAATTAGCAAGCTAAAGCATAAAAATCTTAGCCCAATTTGAACAAAGCAATAAAATGTCAAACAAATGAGGAAGTCGAATAAGACTTTGAGATAAAACTGTTAACAGCGATAACACAGGAAACCAATATGCTTCCTTGGCGTCTAAAACTGTTTCGAATGCCATTGAAATCGTCATACTTTAAGTCGGAAAATCTAACCACTCCAATAATTTTGTCACTAATATTCTTGAAATATATAGATAGAAGAAAAGTGATAATGACTTTGACTAGGATTAAATTGACTTAGTTGATTGATATGATGTGGAAATGTGTAAAACATAACCACCTTAATTAGTGGAGGGGAAAGAGACTACCCTTATTCCCTTTGCTTTTTATTGGATGGGATTACATGAATAGCTCTTCTTGTCATTACCCATTGTTTTAAAAAAATTAATCTTGTAAGACAATATCAAAATAATAATCGAATTCACGAGCTAAAATAGTGATTGGTTGGCCTTGGCCCCCTCTTAATTCCACATAGAATACAAATCTTAAAACCTATAAAGTCATATCCTACACCATAGTAACCTAAAACCTTAATACATTATACATTATACCATAGACTTTATACACCTACATACCTTGTAAAAAAAATTAAAAATAATACAATTACCCCTAATCCTACCCTAATTAAATGTGTATTTTATTTATAGAATATTACTCTCTCTGTCTCATAATAGGTCGTTTGACTTCTTGATACATTTTTCAAAGAGTTAAAATTTATATAAAAATATTATCTTTTTTTTTTATTAATTTTTAAAATAATATTATTCTTATTAATTTTTTAAAATAATATTATACTTATTAATAATAAGTATACTCTTATTTTTAAAAATTAATAAAATAAAATAAAAATTAATATTTTATATATTTTTTAACTGTTTAAAAAAACGTGCTAAAAAGTCAAACGATCTATATTTTGAGAATGAGAGTAACTATTTCCCGATTGGAGCTTAGTATTTCATAGAGCTTATATTACTATTTACTTTGAAAAATACCACTTTCTATAATTGGAATACAAACTGTGTAAAATAATAGTATAATTACAAGCTCAACCCAGTTGAAATCTAACCATGAAGCACAACATCATTCCTAAATCCTAATGAATAATGATCATCATCCAAGTCAGGCTTTGATGTTGGCTAGCTAAGCACCTTTTCACAATGTATCCTCACCATCAAAAGTGCAATGGCTAATCATACTTTTCCATTTGTGACATGATATACCACAACATATCAACATATTATAAATCAATACCTAGTAAATAAAGAAAAATGTATATATATATATATATATATATATATATATATATATATATATATATATATATATATATACCTTTATAAAAAGGGAAAAAAATGATACTATAAAGTTAGGGGAAAGCTAATTGGAGGTAAAATTAAGCATGATGAAGCAATAGTGATGATTAGACCACCATGCCCAAAAAATATATTGGCTTTGCAAGACAGATGGGTATTCATTATGAGTGCCACCCACTTGGGTGTCAAGATAGGTCCCTTGTACTTTTACAGTGCCAAAAAAAAAAAAGGGAGTTCATTTTCATTTGATGGGGATTGGTTTGATTATTTGGACAAAAAAAAAAATTGTTAATTTGATTAGTAATTGTTTTTAACTTTGTGATGATGTGCAAACTCTCTTGATTCCACATTTACAGCTGCCCAAATGGGCCTAGTTTGATTTGTGTTGATTTGATTGCAAACTGATCTTCAAACATCTACCAACTGTGTGTGATGCCTTGGGCTCATTATGGGCCCATGTGACCTATTTTATCCTAGTCTTCTATAGCTGTATAGGGCTACCTTGTTTCATAATTCACCCCAATGACTATTGTTTATGCTGGTTTGAAATTTACATGTGATTTTGGTCGTTGCTATATGCATCCAATACGGGTCAAAGATCCGTTTGTATTGAAAGTTAAACTTAAATTAAAAAAAAAAAACATACGCGAATAATCTTTGATCCGTTCGTATAATTATTTTTTTTAAACGAACGGATCTAATATGAATGCATATATAGCATATGTGCTATATATGCACTCAATATGAATGGATCCTAAATCCATTTGACCCGTATTAAGTGCATATATAGCACATATGCTCAGTGCATTTAACCTTCTCGTTTTTTTTAAATGCATAATTTTCACACCGATTTTTTTGTCAATAAGTGTTTATACATAAAAAAAAATGGCTTGTTCATCAGCTTTCATAGTCAATAAAATATATGTATCGACTCGAAAAGTCGGTATCAACAATTTATTTTAAGGCAAAAAGGTTTACCGAATCCAAAATCAAGTACCAATACCGTGCGTTTTAGGGGAAAAAACTCTTATTTATATTACAATTTTCTCAAAAACTATGGCTAACAATGGTTTACGTCCACTTTACATCAGCATCAGCATCAGGTAAACCTTGCAAGAAGATAAAACCTAGCCTACAAACACTTCTAACTTATATAGGTTCTCTAGAAAATTGAGAGGACAATATGTGGTAAAATGTTTAAAAATGAATGTGAATTGTTTAGCATTAATGCATTTTTATGTGGGTGATAAAGTGAAGATAATCTTAGTTAATTAGATCATGCTTGCAAAAAGAAGGGAATAAATTAGATGCACATGGGCAGAGCAAGAGCTGCACAAAATCCATGGCTCCATGTTGTATTCATAACATTTGGAATATAATTAATAAATAAAAGAACCATGATTAAGCTAGCTAAAAGTAAAAAGGACGTACCCTACATTTTCATGCAATTACAGTTTAATTAATTTCTGTTTTGGTAAAGCTAGACATGGCTTCAATCTCTGCACCTCTTGCATTATACTGTGGTGTTATATGGGCCAGATAATTGGGCTTTTGTACATATGGGCCTCAGGCCCAGCCCATAAGATCTCATGTCAATGTGTAAAAAAAAAATTCGACCTATCGAGGATCAGACTTGTCTGAACTCGAATTCTTACTTTATCAACAACAAAAATCTAGTAACTTTTGTAATGAGAACGAATGGCAGAGCATGTTATATCAGATAGTTATCTCGCGTCAAACAAACCGTTTACTATCTCGTTGACCCGCGTAGAGTTATAGGTATACAATGGTAGATTTGGGGGCTCGGAGTGGCGGAAGGCAGTCCCTCCTAAAAAGAGTAATGCATCACAAAGTGCTGAGGACTTAGATTGGTAACTTCATTTGATGGGCAATGTAAATCCCTTCTCACATCCCATAGTAAACATTTTTTCACTTTCACTTGGTCAAAGCCTTCATTTTATATGTTCATGTGATGCAATCAAATGTAATCTGTATTATTCTTTAAAGCATCTTGTATCATTATTAGAAGGTTCAGTGGACCATTGGAAACCAAATCCAATGTACATTGCAAAACAACCCACAGCAAGTTGTAGACTTGTAGTACCCTCTTGCAAGCAAGTTGGATTACCTCATTTACATTTTTATATATTTTTATATGTATCTTAAAATTCAAACTATGCACTCAATCCTTGACAACTGCTTCATGCATGTAAGATGCATCTGATGCAAGTATGCAACAACCTAACAATAAGATTACATTTTATATAGTATTTTATATGCAAATGGTTGCCCTCTTCCTTGGGAATATGGCATGTGGGTGGGCAGTGGGTGAACTATAAGCAATAATTCATAACAAAACAAGCTCATATCCAGATGCTGCATTAATGTATTACACCTCAGATGTGGCAAGCTCTCAACCAATAGATCTATTGACCCAATCCCATCCTCAAACCCTCCTTTCTGTCATATGCTCACATGGAACACCTTCATCTATGGATACCCACAAACATAAAAATAGGAAAAAACAATTAAAAGGGTACCAAATTTCCAATCTGTCATGTCATGCTGATATGATACTTTGAAGTTGTGCCAAAGCAACCCATGATAAGATGTGGTTAAGAGGTCTAATAAGGTGATATAGGAACTTAGGAAGGTATTGATGAGAAAAACATTATAATGGATAAGGTATGTTACCAAACACATTACAAATACAATGCTAGCTATGTCCCCATAAGATCTCTTCAATTAAAACTGGTCTGACTGATCTCCCTCCCCACACAAAACAGTGAAACATTTAATGGGGCTTGTACCAGGGAGGAACAGCTCATGCCTCATGCCATCAAGTGAGATATGGAGATGGTGGACCATGTGCCCATGTGGTCCAACACCTTGTCATTGAATCTGTTAAACCCACAAAATCTACACATATTTTTTAAGACCCCACCACCATCAGCCAACCAATCAACAAAAGTCACCAAATATTCCAAGATCAACTACTCCTGCACTAATGCACTATATAGGAGGTTTTTTTTCTCTTTACAAGGTGTGATTTGAAGGGTGTTTTATAGGGAAAGTACTTACCTTACCAGCTCTTTAAGGTTTAGATTTGATGGCTGGGGAAGTCAAGAAGATGGTATGGAAAAGGGATTAGACGGAGATTGAAGACCTAACCCAAAATTTTCATTTCAATAAACAAATTACAGATGCTGTTTCTTTACCCTTGTTCCAAGACATGGACCAATCAATTACAATGCATGAATTGCCCGGTTACCTCCGAGTTCCATGTTGTTGATGACGAGTTAGGCCTTCGTACGCACACCATCACGCATCTACACGCCGTTCATTGTTGAGTCCGGATGGACAGTGTGGGCATGGCCGTTTTCCATGGTTTTGCCATTCATTTGTGTCCTTTGTCTCTGGATAATAAGATCAAATACAAGCTTATTGGTATTCGAAATCTAATGATAAAGAGATCAGTGGCAGAAGCAAATCAGCAAAGTTCTGCATTTGCATACCCAATCCACAGATTCTACTGAATTTCCATTCAGCAACTTGTGGCTGTCTTCTCTTGTTTTGCCATCCTTCTCTCTGTTGTTCAATGGCAACAGTGATGAGGCTCCACTTGAACGATCTGGCATTTCTGCAAACATGTTGTTGTCAATATATTACAGCACAAGAAGAAGATAAAATAAGTACACAACCATAGCCTTGAAAAGAATGAGATCTAAACCTGGAAGTTGTTTGTCGACAAAGAATACTACTAGATTAACAGTATACCTATATTAAGACAGTGAAACGGTATCAGTCAAGTTAACAGATTATGAATACTTTAGCCGATTTTGTAACTCCTACATACCATGCTACAACAATATCCACTGTATAATGTTTGCGTGATGCTATGATCAACAAACTTTGGACAATAGCAACTAACCATGCCAATTGTTTAATCCACCTGCAAGGTCAATTTGAGTTATAACTGTTGGATGGAGTCACTGAGGAAGAATGCACATAAAGAACTTATAAGAAGAATACAAAGCTTATAATGCAGCTTACCTCTTTGTGCCATATTTGTGGTAAGTGCGCACAAACACAAGTGAAAAGATCATATGAGATGAAAATATCAAATCCCCACAACCAAACAATACTCCTCGAGGAACTGCATACATGAAGCATCAAGTCACTGAGTCAGCTCTAAACAACTCCTGCATTTCACATAAATGCACAATATCTTCATGATAGAACATAAACTCACAGTTTATCAGAAGAACCTCTAACACGCTTCCTGGAGGAGGTAACGTGGCAAGTTTTGACCCCTGCATGTAATTCAACATCACTTCTTTGCTATGTTTTATGGGAGAGAGGAAGCAGTACAAGAAGGCCAATTTATCAAGGAGTAGTATGCCTAAAAATTACCTCGCGGCAGTGATAGTTCGGACCAGGAAGCTGGGTAGAGTAGAATGTTATGATCCGGAGTATCTGAGAAGCCTGCCACATAATTTACAAGTGTGATCTAATAGATACTTCTTTAATTGTTTGAATAAGGAAGAAAACCACCCTGCTTTTGCATATTCGTTGCAGCATTAATAGGGAATAAACTTACAACAGCGCAAAAGTAGCCTCATTACATCCAAAACACAATTCTGAAGAATTACTGAAAATCATAATATCAATAGAAATAGCCATTCTCCAACACTTACAACCAAGAAAGCGAGGACTCGGCACCAGACTAGTACTGTGTAGATCTTTTTGCTCTTGAAGATGAAAGGATGGAAAGTCCACTGAAAGACAGAAACCCAAATGCCGCATAAACATAAGCCTTGCCGGAACAATAAAACTTGATGAAGAAAACTGAAAAACAACGGAGTATAAGCTTACCAGAAAAAAGGATAAAAAGATACAAGTGAACACACTCTCACTGATGTAAGCCTTTTCAGGTCCAAGTTCCTGCACTCCACCAAGCTGAAGTTAGACCATGAAAATTAACTCCAAAAATAAAGCAATGTGCCTCCTAAAACGTACCGGAAGTAGGAAAAAGCCAGCATCCTGGAGGATCGGCCCTGGTCGATGTATGTAATGAACGCCTCGTGCGGCCAATCCATGAATATACTGTTTGAAGGAAGAGGCATTTCAATGTTAAGCATTTGGATATCAAATCACTTCCTGATTGATCAAAATAACTTCATTTGAAGCTATAGCATAATGCAAGATCAGAAGTGAACCAAAAAGCCCCAATAAACGGAGCAAATAATGATATTACATAAAGCTTGAAGCCAACAGTTTCAGATATGGGAATATATTCACACCTAGGTTTAAGAGTCAAATCACCATCTAGTTTCTTGACTTTCTTCCCAATTTACTACAGTAGGGAGAAGTGATAAATGCTGAAGAATAAATTTATAGAACTCATTCAAATGTTACGGAATCTAACATAGCCTACCTTGTAAATTTGCGGAATGAATTGATAGCTTGCGAGAATTTGAAGTCAAATTGGACAATGAAGAACATACCTGGAAAATCAGCCCTGCAAGAATATACTTCCATTTTTCGAAGAGCAGCTGAATTTCTGTAGATATTTCGGAACAAAATCTCTTCCATAGCTTCACAAAACAGAACCAAATAAATATGAAATCCAGAAGATATAAAACCTAAGAAGAGGATCAACGGAAAAAAGAGAAAAAGAAAAAAGAAAAAAAAAAAAGAAGATGAGAAAGTAACCTTTGAAGCCTCGCGACGGATGTAAAGCGACATTTTCTCCTCGATGAACATCCAGAGCCATATTACTTCACAAATGAACCGACAAGGCCACCATCATCCCTCGTCAAATCTCAACTTAACAGATAAACTCTTAATTAATCCAACAAACTCCAAAATCAAATCAACAAACTCCAAAATCTCCGCCAACGGAGATCGTACGATTCGCAAATATATATACACACACAGTTTTTTTTTTTTGCACAAGCTGTCAAGATCGATCAAGAGATAAAGCTGATTGAGGAAAATCGCAATCAGGAAACTGGAAGCACTCCGATTCAGATGATTAGTGAGCAGTTTCTTCGTTGCAGAAAAAGGAAGGGTGGGTTTGTGGAAAGAGGAAAAAGGGATAAATTTCTCCTAATAGAACCTTCTTAAAGAGTATGAACGCGATTGAGATTGAGATGAAAATGGTGAATTATCTCTCCGAGGAATTTAATTTCCGTTTTATCTCTGAATCTACAGAAGTTGGATTCGTCGACTTTGGCTGCTTGAACGCGAGTTGAACGCGGAGGGGCAGTTTTCAGATTAAATTGAGGGTTTTTTTTTTTTTTAATTGGTTTCTGTCTCTTGAAAAACAAGAAAGGGGAAGACACGATCCGATCCGAAAACCGAATTGAATAAATTCATTTTTAAGATTCAAATTGAAAATTGGCTCCGAGCTAAAATAAAAATTGATTTAAGCTAAGGGTGTGTTTGGATTCCATTGCATGTTAATTATTACGCAATTATTTTACCTCGTTTTATGTGATCGTTTGGTTGTAAAAATTAAAATCTAATAAAAATCAATATAAAATTATAATTTAACCAAATAATCACATAAATCGATATAAAATAATTGCATTGTAATTAATATATCATGGAATCTAAAAATATCTTAATTTAAACACTTTAAAATTGTGTTAACCAAACATAACCTTATCATTTTACATTAAAAATATAATGCATTTTGAATCCAAACACACCCTAAATGATTTAATTGATACTCGATTCGTTCAACCCGAATATTAAACTTAAAAATATAATTAAGAGTAATCGAAATTCGGTTTTTGCTTTGATAAATTTACAAGTTTTTTATACATAAAAACTACCCTATCAAAACCATGATAAATTTATCAAACATAGCCCGATTATCAATAATGTAGCGACAATATATAATTGATAGGTGTTGTGAACATGATTAATAAAAGTTACGGTCAAACATCACCATTTTCAATTTGAAGGTTTTATTTTATATAGTTTTAATAATGTAGAATGAATCATGAATTCGAAAGTGGAAGCAGCTAGTTTGGTTTTGAGTAGTTCACTAAAAAATCGTCTCCAATAGTATTTTTTAAACAAGTCGAATATAACACACATTTTTATACTCGATTTAAAACTCGGCTCATTTAACCTAAGCTCGAATAAAACCAATCTTTATCTAATTGTCTAAAACACTTAAATAGACACTTATTTTGAATCAAAAGAAAGGCTAAAAGCCACTTAATTTGGATTGAATGGAGTAAATTCATATTATTATAAATAAATTTCTAACAAAGAAAGCAAGTTCAACAAGAGAAAACACCATAGAAAAATCGAAATTCATGAAGAAACCAGGAAAGGAGGAGAAACCGAGGGCAAAGAAAAAACAGAAGGAGAACTTAGAAAGATACTAACACCATAGCCACGACCACGAGGGAGGAAGAAAGAGGCATGCAACAATGATGATTAGTTATAAATTTTTAATGTGTTCTTCAATAGGAGTATATTTTATAAATTGACTATATAGTTTTTTTATAATATTTACTCAAAAATAAATATTTAGCAAAATATTCACACTTTCAAACTATTAACGAAATAAATATTTTTATATAATTTATGAAAGACAAATTCAAATCGTTTTTTTCATTTTCTTTTTTCCGTTTTTCCTCTAATTTCAAATTTTCCGATAGTCATCCACAATCCACATGGACCTAAATACCTAATGTCCTCCTTTGCTACTAGACATCACATGTTTCCTCACTCAATCCATATAGTTCAATACTCCAAACATACATATATAAATAGTCTCCGACCCGGTCAATATCAGACAAATTTAAGTTACACTATACACATTTTTTTTTTTTGGTGGGCAAACGAGAGCAAGCTCTCAAATATATTAAATATGAACCAGAAGAACAGCAAAAACAAACACAAAACGGGCTACAAACTAGTGAGGCGGGGAGTAGCCCTTCCCCTAATGTCTTCCTCAACTAGGCGAGACGTGACCGGACAAGGGCTAGTAAGTAAATGAAAACCAACAGGCATAGCAAGAGCATGCACAGCAAGGGAGTCGGCGACCATATTCGCTTCCCTAAAGACATGGCGGAAATGGATGTCCCAATCCCGAGTGAAGAAGCCTTGGCATTGGCTAACCAGGCTAAAAAGAGGGTGCCCCGGGGCAGCAGTTCCATTGATCAGCTTGACGGCCAACAAAGAGTCCGTTTCGAGGGCCACCTTTCGAAACCCCTTATCCCAGGCAAGCTTTAGTCCTCCAAGAATCCCCCACAGCTCAGCCCCAAGCACCGTGCATATGCCAATATTATGGCAGAAACCCACAATCCATTCGTCGTTCTCATCGCGGAAAGCCCCACCAGCCGACGCCAGCCCCTCGTTGTTTACCGCTCCATCCGTGTTGATTTTGACTCGCCCCCTCTCCGGCGTCTCCCATCTCACCATCACCGTTATCCGGATAATCACAGGGCTCCTCTGCTCCGTGGAGCTCCAGGCGTTGAAGTATTCTCCAGCTTTCCGGCTTATAAATCTCTCCATATCCAAGTGCATCTCCTTGTTGTTGAAGATTCGATCATTCCTCCAGCGCCAAATCCACCATAACGCCAAAGCGAACCAGCTGGCCCAATCCCAGCCTCCATCCTTCCGAGCATGGTCAGTCAAGTTGTTTCTCAGCCATTCTGCAAAAGGAATCTCGAAAAAATTAGCCGGCCTATCCGACATTGATCTCCACATACCTGTGATACACTTGCAGTTACACTATACACATGACAGAACATGTAATGATACGATGCGTCAAAATCGAACTAAAAAACTAAAAATCGCAACGTTCGATTTGCATAGTTCCTTTCAGCATTCGACCTTCTAAATTGAACTACCGGTTGCATAGGCAACCAAAAGAGGAACATGACTGCCTTTAGTTTTACCATTTCATGAATTTGGTTTGGTAGTCACATGTGTTGTGTAGGTACCATTTTTATTTTTTACCAACCGATCAAGAGTCAGGTAATTAAGTGAATGTAGCCAGGAAGTTTGTACTTTGTATATTATATGTACTTGGTAAGAATCTGGACTTTTTTTTTTAATGGCTAGTAGTAGTTGTCAATTTGTAGTGCAATGTCGTTTAATTCGTTTTCACTGTGTTTACATTAGTTTATTGATTGATGTTTTTATTTAAGCAGGAATAATTTTTAGATCATTTAAAGATTTTTTACATTAGTTTATTGATTGATGTTTTTATTTAAGCAGTATAATTCTCACAATTATTAGCCATTTTCGTGTTTCTAGTTGCATAGCCTTGAAGCGGATAATCTTCGTCAACGGCACCTGATCGACAGTGTCTTTCAGAGATCGAAATGCTCACCTCTAACATCCTGATACTTATGGTGTTCTTTCGGTATATATTTTGAGAAGTCAACTCGGTTGTGGACTGTATTATTCGTCTACGTCATGTTCACGCTTTCGACTCCTTTTCTCTTCATCCAGAACTCCAATCACTCGTCCTTAGAGACGCTATTGATTGACATATCAGCTTTGTATGACGCTTACCAAATACTTGTTCCAAAAAAAAAAAGTTGCATGAAATTTTTAATTAAGCAATCATAATTTTTAAAATGTTTAATATTTTTTTAGTGATCAAAGCGAAGAAACTATATAATGGACCACATAATAAGACTACACTATATATCCTCACAAGTCGTATGAATTACATAATTAATTGAAAACTAGTACGATTTCCGCGTCATGACGCGGTTTTTTTATAAATAATATTTAGATATAGATAAATCAAGACATTAGATTCAATTCAATATTTTTAATTAAACTCATTGATCATTAAATGTGTTAAAAATAATAGAAAAAAATGCACTTGGGTTAAAGAGAAAAATAAATAATAAATAGTGAAAGATAAAAGTTTTGAATTAATCCCATTGGTTAAAAAATGTAACATCAAATAATAATTAATATTATAATATTTTTCAAAAGAATATTAGAAAATATAGTTACCATAATAAAATGATATTATCTAAATAATATTTCCAAAAATAACTTTGAACATGAAGAGGACATGTGACATTACTTAATATAGTATATACATATAGATCGTTAGTAAATGAATTTGAGTTAAGTCCAATAGTTATATTAGATTGAATTCAATGTTTTGAATTAAGTCCAATAGTTAGTAAGATTAAAGAAAAAAAAAAGAATTAAAAGAAAAAGAAGAAAAAAGGAGAATTAAAAAAAAATAAAGAGAAAAAAGAAAATTATAATTGGTCAAAACCCCTAAAATCTCTCTAATGTTGACACCTCACCATAAACTCTTCTAAATTAAGAGTTTATATAGATATATAGATAGTTAGTAAGATTAAAGAAAAAAAAAAGAATTAAAAGAAAAAGAAGAAAAAAGGAGAATTAAAAAAAGGATTAAAGAGAAAAAAGAAAATTATAATTGGTCAAAACCTCTAAAATCTCTCTAATGTTGACACCTCACCATAAACTCTTATAAATTAAGAGTTTATATAGATAAATTAAAATGCCAATATTGTTCTACAGATATACTGTAATTAACATAGTACACATCTAACATCTTAGACTTAGAGTTTGTGGGGCTCGAGAAGCTAGAACTCGTAATGTGTTACAAGTCCGTTAGGTCGAATGGGATCAAGAAAATCAAAAGATTATATGCGAGTAACAAAATATGTAATAATAATAATAATAATAATAATAATAATAATAATAATAATAATAATAATAATAATAATAAGACTAGACTCATATTATATTTTTTATATTATCATCCATGGAAGTGAGTGTTCAGATAGTATCTCGACTGCCTACTAATTTTTTGTAAAATAATAATAACTAGTACGATTCCCGCGCCTTGGCGCGTTTTTTTAAAACGAAAATATTATATATAAAAATATTAATAAATATTAACATAAAAATCATTAAAAAAAACTTTATAATAAATGTATCTTATAATTATCTCATAATTTTTTAAAAAAAATCTTATGTAAAGTATAATACATAAATATAGATATTTTAAATTACTCAGTAATAATAATATCAATATAATTATAACATTGTTTAAATGTGATGTGTCATAATCAATAGTTATATTCAATGTTTTAAATTAAGCCCAATAGTTAGTAAATAAATTTGAGTAAGTCTAATAGTTATATTTGATTGAATTCAATGTTTTGAATTAAGCCCCATAGTTAGTGAAATTAAAGGAAAAAGAGAATTAAATGAAAAAGAAGAAAAAAAAGAGAATTAAAGAAAATAAAAGAAAAATGACAAAAAAAAATAGTTAGTTAAGACTCCTAAAATACCTCTAAGATTGACACATCATCCTAAACTCTTCTAAATTAAGAGTTTATATAGATAGTTAGTAAATAAATTTGAGTAAGTCTAATAGTTATATTTGATTGAATTCAATGTTTTGAATTAAGCCCCATAGTTAGTGAAATTAAAGGAAAAAGAGAATTAAATGAAAAAGAAGAAAAAAAAGAGAATTAAAGAAAATAAAAGAAAAATGACAAAAAAAAAAAGTTAGTTAAGACTCCTAAAATACCTCTAAGATTGACACATCATCCTAAACTCTTCTAAATTAAGAGTTTATATAGATAGTTAGTGAAATTAAAGGAAAAAGAGAATTAAATGAAAAAGAAGAAAAAAAAGAGAATTAAAGAAAATAAAAGAAAAATGACAAAAAAAAAAAGTTAGTTAAGACTCCTAAAATACCTCTAAGATTGACACATCATCCTAAACTCTTCTAAATTAAGAGTTTATATAGATATAGATAATAACAATAATAATAACAACAATAATAATTATTATTATTAAAAAAAAAATTTATTCTCAATATTAAAATTGGCAATTATAAATTAATACGAGTATATCATATATCATATATATATATCCTAATGAAGTCCGTTGGGACTCGGGATCGGGGGTCGTGTGCGCCCTAGCGCTAATAGCCTAGCATATAAGTTGAGCGGGGTTCATCCTAAAACCAATTGGCAATAGGAGGAGTAACCCACTAGCTTATATACTAAGGCTTGTTTGTTCAAACTATCGATGTGGGACTCTTTTGATCTCTTCAAATCTCTCATTCTCTCAACAATCTATATAATATATATCTTGTAGTTGTTGTTCTAGGCTTTAGGAGGATGCTTGAGGAGAAATGCAAATAGGAAATTTCCGATTAGAAGATGGAATTAATTGGCATTACATGAAATTCCAGATTTAGCTATGAAACAAGTATTTATATGCAGCTAAAGTCCATGGAAGGCGGTGTTGAATGACTTTAGCTCCCTAAAACACATTAATTCGACGAAAACGACATCGTTTTCAAAATAGCACTATCAATTTAAGTTGGGAGAACGGATCTCTACAGGCTACAACACATGGAGATGGGCCTCGGCAAGGAAATTTTTATTCTTTCCTAACCATCCATATGGAACCTCAGCAAGCAACCATTTACACTTATTCCACGAAAACGACCTCGTTTTGACATTTCTACGTCGATGTCCCCCTTAATTTGACCACTAATATCTTTATTGAACAATATTTTTTTATATATATATATTATAGAAATGAGACTTTTACATAGATAGATAGATAGTGTTTAAAGGATTATTTGATATATAAAAGGGCAGTGATTGTGGGTTTTGAATTGAACCAAATCAGGAAAATCCAGTTAAATCCTTACATAACTTATGAATTGATAGAAAATAGTACAAATTAACATGATTAATTAAAGATAATAAAACAAAGTTTAAAAGGGGAGAACAAAATAATTATACAATCATATATATTTAAGCCACCTCATTTAAAATGGATTCACTTTCATAAACAATCACAATCAATTCAAATGATAAAATATACCAACTTACCTTAACAAAGTTATAATGAAAATAGGCCAATTTTAAAGGTAAGATTAGTACATTTGAGTTTTTGATATGAGTAGAGAAACAGCAGTAAAGCTAAATTCTACCCTATGGTAATTGGGCTTAAGCCCGTTTTATAGCGGGCCTTATTTGTCAGGCCCAAGAAAATGATGGCCCATTTACGCTATCCATGGGAACCTCGAGAGCTGAGCTGAGTTTCCGGATTGCTATGGTCAAATCAAATCATCATAAACCCTAGCTCTTCGAATTCGTGTTTTTCTGTACATTCAATTCCCTCTCTGCTGATTTCGGGATGGAAGTTTCGAATTTATCCGCAGTTTCACTGAAGCCATGGCTGCCCTGTTATGTTCGTCATACCTGGGGGTCTAATCGGCCGAGCAATTTCCACTACATCGTGCGTTTCTTTCCTTTCCGAGCTCCATTTCTATTTCCCCTTTTTTTTTCGTTTAGATTGCGGTTTTCAGTTTCTGCTTTGTCAATTTAGTTTTTCAATCCGATATTATTTTGCAAAATGTTGTTGATTCACAAATCATATGAGCTGATTCTTTGAATTTTAAGCGTTTGCAAACGTCATAGTGAAATGCGAGTAACTGCTTTTGAATCGCAGCTAGGTATGACGTACATTCTTTTCAGTTTTAAATCGAGATTATCAATTGATGTCTGTTGTTACAGGAAAGTATACATGATTTGAAGCGGTTTGCAAGCAGACGAGGCGTTGCTCCAACAGCTATGCTGGGCTCCGGTACCAAACTAACACATTGTAAGCTTTTGAGTTGCAATTTCAGATTATGTGGAGTCTGGGTTTCTGAAATTCATTTATGTCTAGTATAGGACTGTAGTTGGTTTGTGGAACATGAGCACTCCCTTTCACTTTAAGCTGCATAAAGTTACTGAACTTACTGTTATGGAAATTATCAGCTAGATCTTTCAAAGTACAGGTTATGGGCTGATCGCTAGAACGGACCGATTGAACCGGTTGGAAATTAGAACCAGACTGCAGTATGTGTTTACTTGGATGTATACATGGGAATTGGTAGGACTAAGGATATGTGTAATGTGCTGCCTTTTGAATCTGTTTTCCCTCCAAATTAAGGACTTTTTGTCTTATTTAGTGTTCCACATCAAGATAACAGATTTAGTAATTTAGGCGAATGATCAAGCATGAGTGTAAAACAATTTATAGGGAAAAATTTGTGAAGTTATGTGTTATATATTGATATTTAGAGTGGTTGTGGCAAAATCAGAACATCCCTTATAGCTCCAAGAAGTTAGATTATCTTCAAAGTTTGAAAGTTAAAATGTGAAAAGAAGAACACATGGAAAGTGTATCCCTTCGGTGTAAATTTTAGATGTGTTCCATGTTTATATTTCATGTTGTGCTTGATTTAATTTAAGACATTGTGTATTACCCTTCAGCGCATAGAGCGGTGTAATAGCTATGAAAGGAGTTTGTGAAATTGGGGACTATTTCTGACTTGGTTCTTGCTATGCTTGGTTCTTTTCAAAACCCCCAAGACTGTGAAATCAACCTGGTATTCGATTCCCTGAGACCTATAGTCTAAGTTAATTTATGTCCAGTGCAGCACACATCCGTAAGGCTCCCCATGCCTCTTCTGTAAAACCTTGTAAAGTTACTAGCAAGGAGTCCGGGCAATCCCCAAGCAGTGATGAAGAGACTTTACAGCAAAAGCTACAGATTGCCATTGACGAGGAGAACTATGCAGAAGCAGCAAAGATTAGGGACAGCCTTCGACTTCTTCAAGAGGACAGCAAAGCTTCCGTACTCGCTGCAAATGCTCAATTTTATAATGCATTCAGGAGCGGCGATCTGGCCACCATGCAGACCCTTTGGGCAAGAGGAGAGAACGTATGCTGCGTCCACCCTGGTGCAAGTGGAATCTCCGGTTATGATCTTGTCATGAGCAGCTGGGAGTACGTATGGATGAACTACGACTTCCCTCTGGAGATCGAGCTGAAAGACATCCAAGCGCACGTAAAAGGGGACATTGGATACGTTACTTGCGTCGAACTGATCAGGACGAAGGGCAGTAACTGGGGAAGACAGTTCGCCACAAATGTGTTCGAAAGGGTTGATGGGCAATGGCTCATCTCAGTCCACCATGCTTCACCTGTTGACTTGTGAGCTAGATGTTGCAGATTTGCAGTAGTTATTCTCTTACCAGCTGTTACTGTGAGCAACCCACCTTTGTCAACCTTGTCGATTCGACTCAGCTGCTGCCGGCTTCCTGGAACACACCCTCCTAGAGTCCTAGAGGTACTCTCCTGTACTCCTGCTTCCCTCAAAGAGTGAAATTTCTACCTTTAGCATAACTTGATTGTCCTATCTTATAGATACTTAGGTTCCTTCAATGTAACTTTTTACTACATAGTATTATTTGATACAATTCAAGATAAGAATCTTTTAATGCTTTAATCAATCAATGAATACACATAGGGATATAAATGCATAATTACAAGTAAAAGATGAAATTAATTGGGATGGTAATGATTGTAAGTAACCTAGTTAAAAAAAATCTCCTGTTGAAATTTATTATGTGAGTAATTGTATTTGTATCAAATAGTATATAGGTGGGCTTTGCTGGCACATGTTGGACTTTGACAACAACTATTCCAATTTAAATCACTCTTAATTGCAAGCCCAATAATTGTACTAATGTATTTTTTCTTTAAAGTATTTGTATCAAAAATACCAAAAAAAAGAGCATATATAAAGTAAGATATGATTAAGATGTAACGCATTTATTTTCTCTTTAAGAAAAATCCAGGACTATTTTTGGGCCTAGAAATTCTGCCTAATAAAGCTAATTGTGCTGTCACAAGAAAATGAAAGATGAATCACCTTCCTACTACAGTTTGAGAAATTGATCAAGCCATACAGAGAAACCCTTGTCTGTTTGTAATGTAGTAGCAAGCGATGTTACATCGTTACCAGCCCTACGAACATGGCGGTCTTAATAATTGAGAAAATAGTAGCAATAATGTCATCGCAAATCAAACCAAAATAAGATGATGTTAAAAAGGAGCGACGATGAAGGTGCATTGTCAAGACGGTAACTAAGGCATCAACGCACGCGACATCCAAACTCGCCTGCAACAGCTTCACATTAGACAGTTTAAGCAATTATGAAAGAGCCTTATAAGCAATTGTACATCATTTCAAGTAAAACCATTGTGACTTGCTTAATTAAGATAAAACAAGTACAAACTAAACAAGCAACTTAAAATTCGTCAAGTACAAGTTTTTTTTTTTTTTTTGGATAATAGAAAGTAGTTAGGTCTGACTATATTTTGTTCGTAGTCCACCTAGAGCACCCTTACGAATGAGAACTTGTAGTTCTATGTCGGGGTTAAGGTTAGCATTAGGGGTTAAATGTCTAAGGTGGGCCAGTCTATCCGCAACGCTATTAACTTCCCTAAAAACATGACGAATGCGGATTGAGGAAAATTTCAACAGGTCCGACCGGGAGTCCGAGATGAGCATTTCGATCCCCCATGGGCAATTCCAAGGAGCCCAAGAGTGCATTACTAATGCATTGATTATCTCCTTTAATTTCAATATTTTTGATGTTTTTATTGAGTGTTTCTTTGATACATTTGTATACAGTCAGAGCTTCAGCCTCGATTACAATATTAAATCATTTTTCCCAGCTTGTAGAGATATGGTATGTGCATTGTGGTCTCTTATAATATATCATATCGACGTTTCTCCTGAGTCAAGTTTTGATCCATCAAAGTTTAGTTTATAGTACAAGTTAAGAAACCAGATCATCTTCATCTAATTTTGGATGGTCCATACCATGGCAGTGGCTTGAATTTAATAAATCTCCCTCCTCCTCCGTCTCCTTCACCACTGCTGGCAAACAAGAGTTGCAGCAGCAACAATAACGACGACAATAACAACAACAACAACAACATGGCCTCATTCATTGCAAAGTATGCATCCATGATCATAATAAATCACTTTAAACATCAAAAACTCATCAAAAAAAGAAGTAATTATAAGCCTCCCTCATTGAATTTGCCAGAACAAATTCAAGCACAGGAATTAAGTTTGTTAGGGACCATTTGAAGCAAGCAAACCATGCCCCATTTGACAGGCTGTGCTCCCTCCCCATCCTCTTAATATGATGAACATGTACTTGAATTTGGTCCATACCCTTACACTGTTATCCTAATTGCCCTAAATTATAAGACCCTTATCTATCTACCCGGTCACTTATTCCCCTATGGCTGCCGATGTATTAAGGGCACTCTGTATCGAGTGTCGACCCACAGACACTCGATGTTCCATATTCATCTCTAACATATTTATGTGGATGTAAGTTTCTATTTACATGAAATTGAAGATATAGGGTTAGTTTGGTGGTACAACTAGAGGAATGCATCCTATTTGGTGTAAATGTTTCAGTGAAACATCACAAGTCAAAACCCTAGAGTTTGGTGGGTCAAATTCGAGTTCACATGCATATATATGTTCTTAAATGAGATTAAAATTAACTTCTGATTATTCGAAAACACGGTGATGAAGGAAGAGGGAAAATGATTAATGGAGAAAACAGTAATTATGGAGATTGGGTCGCTTATTAATTGGCTTTTCATTTAAGGCCCTCAACTCATACATGTGAAGCGTGGGTTCTATTCATTTTTTGTTTTTTCTCTATTGATTTTCAATCAATTTTGACCTAGCTACTTATTTTTTTTAGGGTGAATTATATGTTAATACTATTCGTTAATAGGAAAATTTTCGAAACCACCCCTAATCACGTTAATCAAAAGCCCATAAAATTAGGCTTCGTTTGGAGGCCTTTCGGTCAATTTTTATAAAATTTTCGTTTTAACGGGTGATTTTGATAATTTTCAATTTAACGATAATTTACCCATTTTAAAGAGGCTTCCATCATTTTACCCTTTGTTTACACAAAAGTACAAAATCACCCTTAATTAAATTAGATTAGAAACTAATCTTAAATTTGGAAAATTATATAATATAATACTTTCAAAAAACCACAAGTAATCCTTTTTAAGACAAAATTTGTCTCAAATAAAATCATAAAATCTGATTGTTTTGTTATCTGTCCTAAAAACCATTGTCAATATTTACTCACATACTGTATTTAACAATTTGATCCATATATTAACTCAATAGTTGAATATTAGCTTAATTGGTAGGATCAAACCATTTAGCATAATTTGGGTGAATTACAATTTACAAGGTTTTTAGCATATTTGGAGATAGTAACAGTTAACCTAGCTAGGTTGAAAACTAAAGATGATGATATGCACAGTGAATTATTGAAAGAAGCACAGTATTACTGATCTGCCTTATAATAAAGTAGGAATGCTGGTGCACTGCTGCAGTAAACACAGCAAATTATGAAACCAGGCAGTCCATGCACTACTAGGGCAGTGTGTGCTCTTCTGTCTTTAGTAACCCATCTTTTCTTTTTTTTCATACTCCATTTGGATTTTTCTAATTAAAAAATCATCCTTATTTTAATGTTTTAGGCTCTAAAATTTATACATTTGAATTAGTTTTTTTTTTTAAACAAAGAAAGGATATGGGCGTTGTCAGTTTCGATATGTTCACCATCCAATAGCATCCCGAATGATGAAAACCTAGAGTTCTGAATGTGAAGATAACATCTCAGGATCCATTGAATAACGAAGTTGAGTAACACAATATGTCATGCACTGTGTCGACTTTCCAGAAGGTATGGCTACATAGAGCCGTCTCAAAAGATTGAAAGAAAAGGAGCACGTATGAGAACAACATCTCGATCTTATAAGGCCCAAACTGAAGATCTTGGCTAAATTAGATAAGTTTGAAGTATCATATCGAGAGGTTGATAAAATTGATAGGCCATTATAAAACAAAGAACATCAAATGATCAAAACAAGCAAACCGCCAAATTAACAAGAAGAACAAATAAAGAAATGTTGAAACCATTTTAAAAAGTAGTACATTAGACATATTCAACTTATTCTTATTACATTGAAGTGATTTTTTATATTCATTTCGGTAAATAATTTTAATATATTAAGTTTTTTTTAAATCTAAAGCAATTGGACTAGTAAATTAACTATATAAAGTGGATTAAAGTATCAATAAGACAATAACGAGTGTTGAATGGCTGAAAGCCTGAAACTCCTCACACTCCCTCACAGCCACACACACACACAACAAAACTCCACATAAGCCACACTTTACCAAACAAAAAGAAAAGAAAAAAAGATAATATGTTGCCATCTGGGCATTTGCTTTGTTCTTATTTCCCCCCCCCCTCCCTTTTACCCACATCTTAATTCCTCCCATGACTTCTATGCATCTAGATTCTAAATACAATGCATGAAATTAAAAAATAAAAATAAAAATAAAAAATTGGTTTCATTAACTTCCCTCTCTTTCTCTCCTTTGTATTTTTCATCTCCTCCTCCACCCACCCAGAATTAATGCTGTCAGATGAGAACACTTCAACCTTGATAAACTTGGATCAATGCCATAGAAAATAGACCACATTGCACTTCCTTATGGGGCTTTTGCATCCACTTGAACCCCTCCAGCAAGCATCTTATTCTTCACTAATCCCCTTTCTAGTTTTTGTCAAACCCTCCTTCAATTTCTTCTCCCTCTTGGGTTTTTCTTGTGAAGTGCTCTTCTTCTTCTTGGATTTTGCAGAGTGGGTTGTGTAGCTTTGCTTTCAATTACACAGTAGTTGATAGCTCTTTAGATGGGGTTTGATATCAGAAAAGCAATTTCAAGATTTTCTTCTTCCAAATGCCAAAACCAACAGGAAGAGGAACAAATTAGGATCAAAATGGCTACCCCAAAACCAAAGGTTACCTTAAGTGGGTCTTCCCCAGTTGTGAAGAGGGATAAGAAGGCCTCTAGCTACACTCCTCCAAGGAAATCAAGGAGAAGGGAGGGTAGAGTTTCCACCATTACCAAATCTGTCAAGTTTGAAGATTGCAAATGCAGTAGGAATGTAAAGGTTTCACCTTTTGCTCTTGGCACTGCAATATCAAGTAGTAACAACACCAACACCACCACCACCAACTCCACCACCACCACCAAATCCAAGTCCTCTTCCCCCTCACTAGCTACAACCTCGTCCTCTGATGCAAAAAGGCGCAATCTTGAGGTCAACTCCACCACCATGTCCTCCACTGAAGAAACACTCAAAACCACTGGTTCATCATCTCTTGGACTGGTTGCAAATGAGGCTCCAGCAACCACAAAGCCAAAGGTTAGGCTCCCAGTACCTATAGGTGTGCACAGTAGAAACCTTTCATATGGGACTATTTACAACGCCTCTAAGAAAAAGCCCAAGTCAAAGGTGGAAGCTTTAGGTACTAAAGAAGAAAGAAAAGATGATAGTTTGATCATTGATAAGAAAGATGGTGATTGTGGGGATTTCAAGCTTGCCAGATCAATGAGGCATCATACCTTTGGGCTTGGAGGGTGTGATTATGGACATGGGAGTATCATCAATGGTGTTAATAAGAGCCTCAAGAGTCTCAAAAAGGATCCTGATTTTGCCCACAAAGTTGGGGATGCTGCAATGGGTCCTTGTGTGGATGGGGCTAGTGTTGAAGAGATCAAGAATGCAGGGAATAAGGAGTACAAGAAGGGCCTTTTCGACGTTGCGATATCGCTGTATGATAAAGCTATTGCCTTGAACCCTCAAAATGCATCTTGTCATAACAACAAGGCTGCAGCTTTGACCTCCCTTGGCAAGATCAGGGAGGCTGTGGAAGAGTGCCTTGAAGCAGTCAGTTGCAATCCATCCTACATTCGTGCTCATTATCGCCTCGGAAATCTGTATACTAGGTATAAGCCATTTTCTTGTTGCCTCTTTAATTGTTTGATCTTTGTGCTAGCATTGCTATTGGTTTTGTTTAATTATTGGTGGTCAATTTTGATAGCATTGCAGCTAAATCATCCAGCAAAAATGGAAAGTTAACCATTCCAAGCATTTGCAATTCTCTATTTATAGATTTAGACTTTTCAATGAATTTCATTTGGATATACCTGAATTAACTTTTACTATTAGATGAATGCATCCCTAGTTTGCTAGGCCTAAAATTTAGCCATCAATTTATTATGTACAAAAGGAGTCACCTTTTTTGCTGTTGAATATTTAGCTCAATTGAACTTCCATACCCTTTAGCTAAAACATTTGCTAGTTTTGCTATTCTTCAGCTGGTCACAAGCTCTAAATTACATATCATCAATGATATGTTTTGGATATAGTCATCCATCCCTCAATTTCAACTTGTTGCCATGAGAAGCTCAATTATGTTTGGTTCCCTTTGTGCACACATGACTTCCAAGAAGCATGGCTTCAGTGGTTTCATCTTTAATTCGGTTTGTTATGTTTCATAGGTTGGGCCAAGTGGATGAAGCCAAGAAGCATTTCAAGCTATCAGGACACGGTCCAAGTTCAGACGCAGTGCAGCGGATGCATACTGTTGAGACATCTCTGATAAAAATGAGGAAAGTCCTAAAGGCTAAAGATTGGGACCGGCTTCTAATGGAATGCACTAACACGCACGAGGCTGGAGCTGATGCGTCTGAAGAGGTAAAGATTCTGATACATACACATTAACATCAGCTTGATAAATACATACAAACTATAATAAGAAATCTAATCCTTTCTTTCAACAGGTTGCAGCTGCTAAAGCTAAAGCTCTTCTGAATCTCAACAGAGCAGATGAAGCTCTGGAGGTTCTCATGGATGCTAAGAAACTATCCGAAAGGTCATCCTCAAAGTTACTTCTGCTTGAGATTGAGCTCAATTTTTACCTTGGAAGGTAAGCAATTAAGCATACATAAACTTGCACTTGAACAAATTTTTTGGTGTAAGATAAATGATTGCAATGTGTCCGAAATGTGCCACCAAAGTAAACCGACTAACACACCAAATACAATAATAGAGTTGTGTCTTGATGCATATAAAGAGTGGGTCATTCATGTTCCCTTAACGATGAACGATATACAACATAAAACAACAACAACAACACACTTCATTGTGCTATCCTTATTAGGCCATGAAATGAGCATCTGCCTCATACAATGTAACATCAGCAAACTCAACCTTTTAGGCATTTTACTGTCTTACTGAATTGGTGCTGTTGATCTCAGGTTTAAGGAAGCCGTGCAAGCTGCAGAAGAAGCGGTATTCCTGGAATTCAATAAGAACTCCCTGATGCAGCTGAAGAAAGCCTGGGGTGCAGCTGATGCCCATGGAGCTGGAAACGAGTACTACCGAATGGGGAAGTACTGCGAGGCCTGTGCCATGTATGGCCAAGCCCTTCAATATGTTCCTTCGAATTGCGTCCTCCTCTGCAAGCAAGCTTCTTCCAGGTTCAAGCTAGGACAGTGGGAAAGGACTATTGAAGACTGCAATGCTGCTTTGAAAAGCCGTCCTAACTACACTGATGCTATCTTCCAACGCGCTCAAGCCCTTGCCAAGGTATAACCAACCGCCATTCCCAGTATATCCCGCTCAGAACAGGGTCTGTGGATACAAATACACGTCGTAAAATGCCTTAACAATCTCAACTTCTTTTGTTTTGTGTGGTTCAGCTTGGACATTGGGAAGATGCTCAGAGAGACTACTTGCTCCTAGGAGAGAAAACATTGGTAGACACTGCTGTTTCAAAGCCTCTCCATGAAGTCGGATTCAAAGGATCGAAAGGCGGCCAACAACTAACCAAGATCTAGCTCAGAAGGAAGGAAAATGATGGAATGAAATTCAGCAGTTGAGATCTGTAAGAGTCTTCATCTCTGGTAGTTGAAGTTTTTTTTTTGTCTTGTGGAAAGATGTATATTATATACCATTTGTAGTTAAAAGTCCCTTTTTATTACCCTCTTTTGTGAGAAGTTTAAATGTGTTTAGGTGGGTTAGCTAGTGGATTTGATTTTTATTTTTATTTTTAAAGTCTAAGAAAAACTTGTTTGAAACATGTTGTGATTCTTAAGTGTGCCTTCTTAGTTCTTGCTTGTCAGTTGTCATAACAATGCTTAAACTCAAATCCTTTTCAATTATGTTCATTGCTTACTAGTTTACCTTGTAAATAATTGTTTATAAATAAGTAATTTAAATGTAGACAATAGCAATATTTAAAATGACTTTTAGTTGCACAAGAGGCATCTTTCTATTGTCTTATCTTAGGTCATTAGGAACACTTAAATGCATCATTTCAGATGAGAACATTAGATTCGCGGTCATTATGAAAAAACTATATAAGTTGAGTGTGTTATGAGAAATTTTTTATTAGTCTAAGAGGGAGTATTTAGTATTTACCTCAATTTATCAAGGCAGCACCAAGTTACCTTCAAGTTATTAATTCCAATTGCATTGTTTTAGATGTTTACTTTGAAGATTACTTAAATATTAGCCCTCAAAGCCATAGCTTCTGTCGAGTTAGGATTTTTTATTTTTTTTTGTATGTAAGTTAGGTTTATAATGTGTGTTTCTTAACACAAGATAAGAGTCGCATATTTTGAAAGGTCTTTTTTTTTAAGAAATTAAATTCTTTTAACTTTTTTTAATACAAGTAGCCTCGGTTTATATACCGAACATTACAATCCTAGGGTTTCATTTTTTTTAATCAGTTAAAGTTTGGGTGGGTTCGACTCCAGTCACACCCTAGGACTAGAGGTATTTATAAATCATCCACCAATAATGCTTCATTCGTCAAGTCGTCAACAATGGAAATCAAAGACACAATCTTTTAACGGGAAATAATCCGTCTTTATTAAGAGATGGTTAATAAATAAATAAATAAGACGCTTTAAAGTTTTGATAGTAGTTGTGTAGTTGGATGAAGGGTGTGTAAAAATCATAATGGAAATCAACCCACAAGATATCACCTTCATCATATTCACGTGAAGTGATATTGGCACAAGTAGAAACGTGTGCAGCTTAATGAACTCAAGTTTTGCCTCGTTTCAGAATCTTACTTTTGTAGGGTTATATGATTTCATCTTCAAACCTGCACAACCTGTAAATGCACTTCTTTTACTATCGTCTATTGCATTTTGCTCTGATTTCTTACTGCTCAACTGATCCATCCTTTCCCCTTTTTAGATGCCAAGTTAATACTTATAACTACTTGTTCCGTTGGGGAATTGTGGGTAACCCGTATGACTATCTTTCTTCTTCTCAATTTACTTAGACAATAGTTTGTGTGGTATTTCGAATTTTTACTTAAAAAAAATTGAAAATTTATGTATAACACCCCTTCCATTCGATTATTTATGAGTGATTTATAAGTCAAGTGGAATAAAAGGGGCTTGTTGACAAGTTTTTTTCCTAGTGAATTGAAGGAGATGTGAGTCCTCTAGGTTCTCAAATGAAAATATTTAGATTGGAAGTTGAAAACAGAAAAATGATACGAAATTTGTTGGGGAAAAAAAAAACTCAGGGTTATCATACGGAATTTTCCTAGGTTCTTTCATGGTGAGAATGCAATCACCTCACCTCCTTTAATATCCTTGATCTTCAAATAAATAATCAGAATTTCATCCACATTCGTTATATTTACAAAGAAATTAATAGTGTCGTGGATAGATTGATAAAACTAAACCCCTCAAAATGATCTTACATTAGAATACAAATAAAACGGATCTACTCCGGGCAATCACTTTTCCTTTATTAAAGAAAAAATCATTAAAAACCCTGCGCCTAAAATAAGAAAAGTATTACTTCCAATTGGGCCTAAGTAGGAATAATCTGCATTCATCTTTGAGTATAGTGGGCCGAAGCAGTTAAGCCGATGTACAGGCCCAAGCCCATGGAAACTTTCTTTTGTGGTATAAATATTTCTGTTAAAAAACTATATATAATGTCATATGTTCTTTTCTTTTCTTTTTTAATTGAATGTTAAATGTGCTTATAATAACGTATCAAATTGTGTGCCAACACAAAGACAATCTTGTTAGATTGTTCTTCAATCACAAAAAAAAAAAAAAAAAAAATGTATTTGATCTGTCATTTAGAATCCGATCGAACTAAACTGAATAAAAAAAAAAATATATCAACAGTTCGAATGCTCCTTAACTAATAACCTCCATTCGATTTTTTTTTATACGATATTCCCCCTTTTCGTTTATAACAAAATAAATTCAACGAATTTGATGGATTGAATAATCAACCATATGTCATTAATTAGTTGTTCATCCGATGAACCGTACAAAACAACTCATTAC
The DNA here is from genome assembly GCA_963922045.1 of Persicaria maculosa. Classification (NCBI taxonomy): domain Eukaryota; kingdom Viridiplantae; phylum Streptophyta; class Magnoliopsida; order Caryophyllales; family Polygonaceae; genus Persicaria; species Persicaria maculosa. The sequence continues at coordinate 1,789,951 of OY998252.1, forward strand.
ATAATTCCAAATAAAGAATCCATCCAAGATTCCATACGATGACTTGTTCTAAGTTGCTTTCCAATATTGACTAAATAATATAAAAATTAATTTGGACAACAATTTAAGTTAAAGAGGTTTACGAAAAGCATTAAGTTTGTATATACTCCCTCCATTCATAAATAACTTTTTAGCACGTTTCGTGACGAGCTAAAAATTATATAAAATATCACCTTTTTAATTAATTTTTTTAATATAATTTTATACGGAGTACTTATTAGTTATAAATTTAAAATTCTTTTTAAAAAAATAATATTTTATATAATTTTTAGCTCCTTAAAAAATGTGTCAAAAAATCAAATGAAAGATTATATGCTTAAGCAATTTGTGCCACACAATATTCAAACCAACTTATAGCTGATTATTACTAAATACTAACTACTAACCCAGATTGGTACGACACTTGTTGCTCAATAGTCAATACATACGGAGTATATGTATTTATTACTACCTCCGTATCAAAATATTTGTAGTTTTACTTTTTGCACGTCGTTTAAGAACGGTAAAAACTATATAAAATATCAATGATTTTATTAATTTTAAAAAATAATTTCATACTTAATACAATTATCTATGAAATTATTTAAAAAAATTATTTAAAAAATCAATATTTTATAGAGTTATTCTCTCCTTAAAAAACGTGTCAAAAAGCAAAACTACAAATTTTGTGATACGGAGGGAGTATTTTCTAAAGAAAACAAATATTTTTCGCCCATAAATGTAACCTCCACGTATTAAGAACATCTGGCTCTGACTTAATTAATTTGCCTGACGAATTTAATATTGGTCACTATATATGAATGGATATGTACTCTTTAGAGTTTCATATGCAAGCGTCATCTCTATAAATAGTTAGTAAAATTGGATTGCATATATGTGGATCTTATTGAATGTGAATTATCGTGGAGTAATTGTTTTTTATGAGTATAAGTTGAATATTTTCAAATAAACATTTTACAAGTTACGATCGAGTACTCTTTATGTTAATCAAAATATGTCATTTCAATTTATTTCAACAAATATACAGTTATATACCCTTATTTATTATATTATTTTTACTTTCTTAAAAACTAGAACTAATAATTTACTAATCATTATAACACCATTTATTGAATCGAGACTGAAATACCTACAATGACGTGTTTTCTTAAACAAAATTAACAATCTAAAATAATATATTTTACCGAATAGAGGGAATACTACTCAATTTGGCATAACTCGCCCGTTCGGTATTTTATGAGAGATAACATTTTTACCCTCATTTATTTGGCCTTTGGTAATATAATTAACTATATATGTTAATATTACCCAACCTTAATTTTGGATTACCTAATTAATCTTATTTTTAGAATTGAACTCACAAGCAATTCAAAGGGCCGGGTGGACTTGATAAGCTAACTAAAATTTATAAACCAACTTAAATTAATAAGGGTGAAATATGAATTGAAAAAAATTGTTTGATTGTTAATAAAGATAGTTCTCGATTTTCCCATCAAATAAACTCCAATAAATTTTAATTTAAAAAAATTATCATTTAAAATCTGAAATAATTTCTCCTAATATTAAATATACGTCCTCATACAATATTTTATCCTTAAATCCGTTGAAATTACGGACTTAACAAGCCCCATACACAACCTTTCGTGACTGCTAAATATTATATTCTATAATTTAAGGAGCAATAAGTCATAAGAATTCACACCAATTTTAAACTATTGAACACATTTCATTGCGAAGTACATCATTACTAATTCAAATACCTTATTATGTCATATCTTATATTATTATTATTATTGTTATTATTATTATTATTATTATTATTATTATTATTATATGTTTCGGCCATTTGCAAAGTAGGTAATTGCTAAAAGGAACTTCAACGGATTACGTGGCGGACCAGTCAAACGCACAAAGACCATACTCTCCATGGATTACGGGGGTGGATTCCAAAATTTAAGAAGGTGGGCCCACCCACCACTAACCACCACTCCCTCGGCCGGCAGCTGGCCGGGCCCACCATACCCTCTTGCCGCCGGCATTCATGCCACCCATTCCCGGTGGCGCCGATTCGAGGAACCCACAACACAAATCTTGATTCAACTAACCTATATATCTTGATCAAATTCGACGGATGTGGGATCGTTAATCGATGTTACATTTTGATAATATTGCTGGTGGCGGAGATGGAGGCGGACGAGTGGTGGTACCAAACCAATAAAGGTCGTAGCAAGTACAAGTTACAACTCTACAAGTAGTAAGAACCGACGTCCACTTTATTGACAAATTGTGCACATTAGTGAATAGCTAGCTGTTCACAGATCATTCTATAAATTTGTAAGTAATGGTAATGACCAAAAAAACTGAAAAGGTGGGGTAGTGTGATGGAAGTGACCATGGTTCATGTTACTTAATGGCCCATTGGGCCCCCATTCATACCTTCCATCGCAATCCTCTCTAAATCACTCCCCTCAATCCATGCCGTAGGTCGACAACCTCCACCCCCCACAAACACTCATCATTAATATCATCCCATTTTTACATTTTTTTTTAAAATAGCAAAAGGGTGGTTGATAGGGTAACTTAAGCTGATATGATAGTTGAAGCTGATAGATCATTTGTGTTACATATAGGTTAATAAACTAGTATGATACTTCATCCGTTAATTAAAACATGTCTTTTTAAGTTGAAAATCTTGTTAATAAAAACTTGTCATTTTAGGTATTTTGCCATCCATCTTACAAGACTACCCTTGTAAAAATTAGATAAGTGTTTGTCGTAGTTTTCAAGAATGTAAAAAGTAGAGTAATAATTAGGGATATAGGTGTATTTTTGTTTGTTTTCTTAAAATCTGTGTATATTACTAAAAATGACAAGTTTTAATTAACGGATTGAGTCTTTGGTAAAGATAGCTATTAGGGTAGTTGACGAAAACTTGTGAATAAAAAAACAAAAGCTCCGACAAGCTAGTGTGGGTAGCTATTGAAAAACTTAGATTTCAAAAGCTAATTAAAGTAAAATTTTATATTTATTTCATTTAAACTATATAATTTCAAAATCATGAGCTCTGAAAAGTGACTTATCGTTTCTCTGGACTGATGTGAGTCTCCGTCGAAGATCGATACAGATGGGAAAGAGGTGGGCGATGGCGACACGAGAAAGGGAAGAGATTCTGCCCATACCCAAATCGGCACTTGTGAATTCTTCTCTTCCAAGCAAACAAGGAGTTTCCCACATCGCTTTGTCTCCATTCATTCATCCCCTTCTTTTTATACCTCATATGACCTTATCGGTTTTGTACCCCCAACTTTATTAGTACACAAAATCAAATCTCTAAACAATGTACATGGCTCCAAATCTACATACAATATTTTGAATTACGCAAATTGGACTGATTGGGCAATAACAGGTAAAGAATTGTTTAATTTTTTTTATTAAAAATAAATATTTTATATAGTTTTTATTCTTAATATATATATGAACAGTAAACAACATTTTTTTATGAAGTGAAAATTCGACGGACAAGACAAGCCCGGTGAGTTGATAGGTTGAAAAATCGGTGACGGACAAACCGTCAAATATGCTAAAGACATAAGTGGCAACAAAGCAAAAAAAAAAAATTACAAAGGTGCAGTTCCAAACGCAATTTAGCACAAACATAGAAAGAACAATAACAGTGTGCGACAACTCTTTAGTCAGTTGGTAGAGGACTAGAGGCGACTCAGATAATCCCTGAGAACGAAGTGAAAACCTGAGATTTGAACTCTATTAACGAGTCTTCAGATTTTGATCACGTCCACGATCTCTCGCGCATCGACAAAAGAGAAAAACACAACTCAATATCGCTAGACTCCAACGCCAAACACTAAGTAAAGAATGTAAAAATATAGCATCAAAATTTTAGTACTCCAATGTTTTCAAAGGAGTGACTATGATAAGATTACTTGGAAGGATTAAAAACAATAAAATAAAATAAAAAGGAGTACTACTTGGTAGCAATAATTGCGCCAAACAAAACCGCTTACTGGTTTTGTGCCTAAAATTACACTTTTTTGGTACTATAGAGTGTATATTAAGCAAACCCCTCACTAAACACTAAAAAACGGCTGCCAGGGGCCCTACTACGACCACCCCCAACCCTGATTAGATTTAGAAGCACTTAATCCAACTGTCTTAAATTCTCTAATTACAGCTTTACAGGCCAAACTTGATTAATTAATTAATTAATTAATTAATCACCTTAACCAAGTCGTTAAAAATATCTTAATACTCCCATCCAGCTGCTACATCCAAACAGGTCCTCGTCGATCCAACCACACACTGGACAACAATACAACAGCGCACAATGCACGTCTCCTGCCACTCCAACTCCGATGCGGTTGGCCACTAACCTCCACCACAAGTACCGATTCATTGGGAAATTTTCACATTTCAGAAACATTCAATCTCAACCCAAATTAACTTAAATTTCATTTCATTAAGGGTCCCAAACTATCATACAGACGTTACAAAACCCAGAATTAAAGCTTGGATCTTGCAACCACGCATCAAATTCACCAATCTATGACTATGACTAACCCCTAGAACACGAATTTCATCCCCGGTTTATTACAGATATGGCGCCCATCGGATGAGATGAGTCCCAAAGAACAAAAACCAGACCCTCCTGCAAGTTGCAGCAACCTTTCACACAAAATTTAGCCAGAGGGAGGGCCTGAAACTTCCATTGAAGCTTTCCCCTTTATTTCTACTACAGTACTTGCTTTTTTTTTTTTCTCTAACAATTAATCCTATTAAAATCCCACCAAAAAACTATTTTTCTTCTTGATTTTGGTTCAGTCAGCAGCACTCAGTAGGTCCACTCGGATGGAAGTTGTGTCTCCGGGTGGAGGTTAGCGCCGTTCCGCCTTGGACCATGAATTCCATTTCCCTGACTTCGGATTCTCCCTGCTGAATCTGAAATTAAGAATGACAGAAACAATTAGAGGATCAATTAGTCAGAAAAATCCCCAAATTAGAGATTGATTTTGTCTCAACTCACCAGGTTTGGTCTTGTTCTTGGTGCGGGAGTCGGTGGTTGGCATAGCCCGCCTGGGCAAGAACACGCCGGTTCCGACGCTCTCCCTTTTGGAAGGAGGAGCGGCAAAAGACGAGGATCTGAGGCTGGGGCTGGAGAGATTCTGAGGTGGAGCGCGTTGTAGCGGTGGCCAAGCGGTTGGAGAAAGGCCGAGGGGGCGATTTGGGAGGTGACTGTTGGTTCTGCCGCCATGGAAGAACTCGTCGCGACCGTTTTCAGTTCTGGAAATCGCTTGCTGGTGCTTCATCGTCTCGATGCTCCATAATTGGGAGAACTGTAACTGAGATTGAAGCGAAATCGGTGAGTGGAGAACAGATAAATTGGAGATTTGGGGATTTAGGGTTAATACGAGTGTATGCTTACTTGGAAGCCGTGTTGGTGAGATGGAAAGCCATGGAAATCTGTAGTTTGCTTTCTCGGCGGGTAGACGAACCCAGGCCTGTTACCGTCGAAGTAGCCGGTGCCTTTTTGTTGCTGTTCGGTCCTCATCCTCAGCTTCGCCACTTCGCCGGCGGCAGCGTTGAGCAGATCGAAAGCGGCAGTGTCGTTCGCCTTGAAGTAGCCACCGTTAGCCGACGCCGGAGGCGGAGACACAGGCCCCGACGGGCTGCCTCGGCTTGAACCACCGCCGACGGGAAACAGAGTCGACTGTGGAGAGCCGGACAGAACCAAACCCTAAAACAACAAATTGAGGTCAAAATTGGGGGAAAAACAGAGGAATCACGGTTTCAATTTCAAAGAATCACGAAATTGGTACAAAAATACCTTTGGATTAGGAGCCACAGAGTAACGAGCCATGCGGCGGGTCAACTCGGCGAGGAACTCGTCCTCGTCGCTCTCGGTTTCGGCGACGGACTCGACGGGGGAGCTGAGGTCGGAGCTGAAGCTGGCGAAGTCGGTGAGGATGTCCTCCTCCGTGAGGAACTGGGAAGGGAGCCAGAACTCGCCGTCATCGATTTCATCCGCCATGGACAGTTGCAGAGAGAGAAACAGAGTAAGAATTTAAGGCGGTCTGTTTATCGCTGGATCTCGAAGTGAAATGAGAGGGAGAGGGCGCCGAAGAATTTGAGGGGAGAGAGAGGGGCGAGGGTATTTGTAGGCAGGGGGGAGGGCCAGTGAAGAGACAGGTGTAGAAGGCGCGTGAAAGAAGCGTAAGAGCACGCGCGGAAGTGGTGAGGGGGTTTGGGGGCTGATTTTCTTTTAGAAAAAGAAAAAGAAAAAGAAAAACAGAAACCCTGAAAATGGGGATTGGATATTATGGCGGGGACAACGTGTGCGGTGTGCCCCCACCATCTTCTTTCCCATTTTCACCCAAATTGGAGGGAAATTAAATTCTTCCCTCCATTTTTCTTCAATTTCAACTTTTTTAAATTAAACAATACGGAGTACTAAATTAATACCACTGGTAAATTGGTACTAATAATCCGGAGTAATAAGTTGTGAAAGATAGCAAGGCGGGATTTTTATAAATTTTTAAATTATAGAACCTTGTATTCATAAAAATCAATAAATAAAAAATTTATGGCAATTAAATTGTTTCATACCCATTAGAAAATTGAATTTTCTATTATATTGACAGAATGATAAAAATTCACCTTTTTTTTTCTAACGATGGAACATTTAGACGATGAGAAATAATTTTTTTTTTTAAACTCTTCGGAGTGGAGATCATACACAGAGTTTGAGACTCTCGTTCACAAAGGAGAACACTATTTACATCACTTAAAACCAATATTTTAAAAAATGCTTGGCGGGTGCTTGACGGTAGGATAGGATCAAGGGCCTAGGCGGAGTCTAGGCGGATTTCATGGCGGGTCTTTGCAGTCTAGGCGGGTTTTGATAACCTTAACGGCTTTGACGGCGGGACGAGTTCAAGGATTTAGACGAGGGTCTAGACGGGTCTTGAAGAGTTTTTTAGAACAGTGCTTAAAACTTGTATTGTATAAAAAAAATTGAATTAAATTAACAATGGAGTACATGATTTTGGAGAGTCTCAAAATATTGACCTTAATTTTAAGGCTTATTGTGTTGGTAGTAGTTTACCTACCTGTTAGAGCATGTGCAATGGTGAGCCTTGGAGCTCTTATAGTTGCCATTAGACTTGGGCAAATGTGGGCCGGCCCGCTCGGCCCGCCCCGCCCGCCCGCTTTGTTGGACAGGTTTGGGTAGAGAGAAAAGCCCAAGCGGGTTGCTAAGCCCGGCCCGCGCCCGCAGCGGGTACGGGATTGGGTAGGACAATATACCTGTTACGGGCCGCTAGGCCCGTAACGGGTACCCGCTATTTTATATATATTAAAAAATATATATAATATAAATCATTAATTATAAAAAAAAAATAATAATAATAAAATATCTATATAGTATAGAGTATACCCTGCTTGAATTTCCTAAATCTGTACCTACTGTAAAGAAATGCTTAAATCCCTAAGCAATTGCTATATTGCTCAAATGCCTAAATCCTTAAGCAATTGTTAATTTGTTATTGCTCAGCCAGCAGCTTGCCATTTGTAGCTAAGTGCCCAAGTGTATAACACACTAATACACTAACAGCGGGTACAGGAAGTATATTTTCACCTTTTTTCCCCTAGTTAAGGTGTATAGCACATAATTGAGGCGGGTACCCGCGGGCCGTCCGTGCCCGCAATAGCGGACAGGATCGGACAATGTTTTCAACCCGTTAAGCGGGCTTAGCTCGGCCCGTGCCCGCAACACCGGGATAAAATTTGGGCTAAAGCCCGTCCCAAGCCCGGCCCGTGCTCGCGTTTGCCCGGGTCTAGTTGCCACATAGGAAAAAAATGGGGGAAAATAAAATTTTAATATAAGGGCCCATTGTTTGGGGCTCTTATATATGAGACCCAAAAAGTAAGGCTCATAACTGCCACATGGCGGAACTTATGTTTTATTTACTTTTAAATGATTTTCGGTTGTTTTTCATTTGTTTAAAAAAAATAAAAAAAATTATTTTTGAATTTAATTTATTTTTATCTACACATAGACACCCCTCTTGCATATGTTTGTTGAAAAAAAATTCATTTGAATAATACCCATATTTTCCTTTTTAAACATTAAAAAAATTATTTTTTATGCTATGTTATTATAAATTAATTAATATTTTTATTATTAATAATAATAAAATAATTGAGTAAATAAAAATAAAAAATAATAAAAAGATAATTTAAGGGCCCAAGACTTGAGCTCACGAATGGAGGTGAAAAATTAAAAAGTTAGAATGAGGCTATTAAGCTGATGTTGCATAAAAAAAGTAAGTTAAGGGTTCGAGGTTGGGGCTCACCATTGAACATGCCCTTACACCTATAGTCATTTTAAAATTGTACTGTAGTATAATAGTCTTACATTAATTTTATTTGCTCAATAAAGTTAAGTTTACAGGCCAGTCTAGCTGGGAAGATCTCCCTACTGTAACAACTAACAATTGGTGAATCACTTTATTATTTTTACATACTTAATAATTTAATACGTAGTGTTAACTTTAAAAAAATTAAAATTTGTATTTATGTTTTATACATTTATATTTAGATTTTTATAAACTGTTATCCCAAAAAATCATATTTTAGAAAATTATAAAAATTATTTTCTAATAGAATCGATCTTTTGATTACAAATAATTTTTAAATAATTATTTTTCTTGATAAAAGTTTATAAATATATAAATAATTGTATGGAATACAAATATTTTTAGGATTTTTCGCAAGGTAATCATGTGATATAGCATAATTCAAGTGGTAAATAAGAATTCTAACTTTTTTGTCCGGGTAGTAACCATGAAGTTTTTTGTTTCGTGCCCATTGCAAAATGATAGTTTCAACCTCTGTTGGGCTAGTTTCTGCGAATTTGATAAATTATTAGGGTTTTTTAAGCAATAAATGACATTGTAAATGTTAAAACAAACGACATCTAAACAAATAAGAGCCAGAAGCGAATAAGAAGAGATTATTGCCAACAACGACGGATGGGGTGGCTACTCCGGGTAACGACGGAGACATATACGTGGAGGCGGCGGCGGATAGGAAGCACTCCCTAGTACAACTTCAAAAATAGGCGGATGGAAATTTATGGTGTGTCATTCATGGAACTCTACCATAATTTTCAAAACCCCAATCTCAACAGTAAGTCAGTAACCTCCTCTTTTTCGCATCTGACTCTTCTTCGTTTATGGTATAACATTTATAATGCGACTTATTTCTTAAAAACCCAATAAATTATTAAACTCAAGTAACCTTGCCTGGCAAAGGTTGAAACTCTAATTCTCCAACCAAAACTAAAATTTGGGTACGAGACAAAAAAAAATCAAAACTTGAGAGTTACCAGATGAAAAAGTGAATATCTTTATTTACCACTCGGATTAGCTTATACCAAAAATTACCTCGCGAAAAATCCTTTTAAGTTTTTACATCCAATGTTGAAAATAAATACTGTAGCAACAATGTCCTAAACCAAATTTAGCGGGCTAGTTTATAGATTTTGACATATAATCATGACATTTCACGTGCTAACTTATTCCTAGTTGCTAGGTATGTAAGAAAATTGATTGTGCACACTGTATAAACGTATTTATGCAACTTTCCCATAAACCCAATTCAATTAAAGATGTGATGGGTCAACCAAATAACATCAATCACACCCATAAGGCCATTTGCCATTACTTATGGATATTTTGCACTAATATATCTATCTACACCCATAACTTGTGGATATTTTAAGCTACATATGCCAACATTCAGAGTATATGCCCAATTCAATACATTATCAATTTTAAGCAACAACATGTGATTTACTTCATTATTAGGATTTGGTTAAGATTATACTATTCTTGTATTTAATTTAACATTTTTTTTCCCTTACTTTTCTTTATCCGGTTTGCTATACGCACAGTTTCGTATCGTCAAACATACGATGTGATTATCGACTGTCAGTTTTACTGACATAGAAAGCCGTTGTCGGTAAAATAACTGTCAATTCTGCTTACACTGACTTCCCGTATCAACAAGATTTTTTCATGTAAAAAAACGCTTACCGACATCGTAATTCAGGACTTGTTTGGTTGGCAATAAAAAAAACCAGGAAGTGTAAAATCCCTTGAAATAGGAGTAAAGTATGTATTTGGTTGATATTTCAAACGTCTAAAAACCCAGGAATTCGAGTTCATCGGAATTTAAATTTAGAAATTCTCTTACCAAGTACCCCTAGGTACGTTTAACTTCCACCATTTTTAATTTAGAAATTCTCAATTCCTCCATTTAATCATCTATATAATAAAAAATGAATCAAACATATTTTCACAATTGCCATGAATTGAACTTTATAGAAATTCAATTCTCATGAAGTAAGTTCCCACATCAAACCAAACGAGCCCTCGGTTAATGACTTCATGATCATTTAAAAAAAAAAAGGAAAATGAAAACACGCATGCTTAATCAAGTCCGACAATTATACATGGAACACATTAATTAGCCGTGAAAGATAATTTTTTCAAAATTACTCTTTGATTCTTAAAACATTAACAAAAGGCAAAATCATAAACTCCATCATGTAAATTCAAACTAGATAATAATTAAAAATTATATATTTACATACCTACATGTCCCTACCCAAAAAAAAGAAGAGATTATATACATATTTGACATCATATATCATAATTATAATAATATTATTATCATTACTTAGATGGCATATACTACTCCGAATAAGATTAGATCGGCTTAAATTCATGTGGCCCAACAACATGCAATGTCTGGGCCCACAAGGGATAAGTCCAAGCTTAATCCCACCTTAAATAGTGGGTTGCCAGTTAGCGACGTTCATTTTTTGGCCGATTATTAAATTAAAAATTAATTTAATTTTAATCCGACCAGATGTGGGGTTTATTGGCAGCACATAACGGTATTCGTCCGGAAAACAGTCCTGGCTGTCATCTAAACCATGACGGTGTTAATTCATTAAACTTAATTTAGCTACGTGATTAGAATATTCGCCGCTATTAGTAGTGGGACCCACCTGTCACGTTGCACACATACTATGTTCGACGAATCGTCCAGATCCAAAGGTCCCAAGAAAGCGTTACGTGCTTACGTTACCACATACCAGATCAAAATGGGACATTACTTGATCCACCAAGATTGCCATTTTCAATCTCAGTGCTTTATTTTAAACAATTGCATCGAATTTGAGTTTATTTTTTTCTAAGAAAGACAATTTTAAAAAAGAATAGGTAAACCCTAAAAAACATTTTAACTTTGATTAAATTAATTACTCCAATTAAATAGAAGATGTTCAATTTTTACACTTAATTGTAATTGATACTTGTGCATCAGCTCTTATCTACAATTATATAATTATATAATGAAAAAATGGACAAAAATAATACCAAATATCAACTTTTGACCAAAAATAATACGGACTTTGAAATTAACTGTTTCATATACGAACTATCGCCCTAATAACCGAAAATAATACATATGTGTATTCCGGTGAACTTTCCGACCAAACACGCCACGTGGACGCCGGAAAACACACACGGCATAAATTTTTACAACGTCACCAAACTTGTAAGTTATGTCATGTCATAAATTTATTTTTCAGTTTTTTTTTTAAAAAAAAATTAAACAAATAGGCAAATAGCTACCGTACCTTTTGAACCAATGGAGGAGAGAACGAGCAGATAACATTGAGAAGATGTTGGATATAATGCATAGAGTAGGTGGTTTTAAGGTGTCTCCTAGACTTTCCCCATCCCACATGGAATGTTCAAGGGTATCCTAAAAGGGTTTTAAGGAGACTCTACCGTTACCTACATTGAGAGGTAAAGGATGAGATGGAGTTTTGTGGAAAATATCTTTTCTTGAGGCCGAAGATATTACGGACAAACTTGTTAGTATTTATCCGCGAATATCTATTTTTCATTGGATTTATTTTCACAAAATTATCCTTTCAAACAGTTTTAGATAAGTCAAGATCTTCTGAAGATAGACTCAAATCTTCCTTTTGCTTGCGTCTTAAGGATTGATTTCGCAGCTATATAAAGGGATCAAGGGCTTGGGTTTTAACACAGCGAACAGCAATCGCCTCTCTCCCTCTCCTGTTTTCTCCTACCCTTTTCCCGTTCTGAGCGCCTGTTCCAGTTCCATCTTCTCTCCCTCGAGTGCACCTGTGAGAGAAGCCGGTGAAATCCTTGGGGAACGTTGCCTCGCATACGATCTGCACCACTGTCGGGGGCAAATACGTTTCTCATTCAGTGACTCCCATACCACGCTTCACCGCAGCCCTAGCCCCTTCACAGAAACGAGTTCGGCCTACATCCACTAACGCTTTATAGCTTGTTTGTTGCTTTTTCAGGTTCCAGTAGGGTCATTGTCCAACAGAAGAAAGTGAAGACGCCCACCCTTGATTCCATTGTTTCGAAAGGTACGGTAGCTATTTGCCTATTTGTTTAATTTTTTTAAAAAAAAAACTGAAAAATAAATTTATGACATGACATAACTTACAAGTTTGGTGATGTGGCAAAAATTTATGTCATGTGTGTTTTCCAGCATCTACGTGGCGTATTTGGTCGGAAAGTTCACCGGAATACACATATGTATTATTTTCGGTTAATAGGGGATAGTTCGTATATTAAACGGTCAATTTCAAAGTCCGTATTATTTTTGGTCAAAAGTTGATACTTGGTATTATTTTTGTCCATTTTTTATTATATAATTATATTTATATATATAATTTATATAAAAAATGAAAAAAAAATTGTCAATCAACAAGCTAGTGATGCATTTCGAAAGAGATGTTTGCGTGCAACAACGAAAATATGTTGTAGGCTTTGATTACAAGTGGTACGGAATAATACCATGTTGTAATAAAATAGCATAAAATGAAACCTTTAAACTAGCTAGTAGCCATGTTACAAGTTGAAATTTAGGATCGGGGCCATATGCACACGAGAGGCTAATAACCCGCTGTGTAATAAAGTTTTATTTTAAAATCAATAAGTAATATGAGAAGTAACATCGACTTATATATGTTATATTTATTTATAGTTTCGATGATTTTTTTTGTAAGTTCACATCTTTCAAGGACTAAAGAAACTTAATTTGAACATATATAAACGCCTTATAAAATGGACTTATAATGTTACGGAATTCCTTTTGTGGGCGTAAATATAATAACTAAAAGTGTAAGGCTTTGTGACCAAAATGTCTTACATAACGCACTCTAAAAAGAAAAAGGTATCGGCATGCAGCAACGATCCATATGAAAGTACTTCACAGCCTTCACTTACAATTTAATTCAAGGCTAAATTACAAAAAAATGCCCAACAAATATCTATATTTTCACCTTGGCCACCTGCTAAAACTAAAATTATAAAAAATCACCCACTTGATCGAACACTAGACATCGAGAAGTCTATTAAAAAACACCCTTAGTTTTACTCATGACGACATTAGATCAGACACGAATAAGGGCTGGGTTGTAACCAGGGGCGGATCCAGAAATTTTTTCGGGGTGGGCACAATTTTTTTTTGGATAATTTTTATATTATTTTTGATTAGAAATATTTATTTAAAAAAATATATGAAAAGAATATCTTAAATTTGTAAGAAAAATTATAATTATTTAATTGTAAAATACCAAATAAATTATAATAATTTTAAAATAATGGAAAATGGATTGAGAAAAAAATAAATGAAAAAATGTGCCTATTGGAATTTGAACCATGGTTGATTGAATTCAATTTAAAATAGGGTGGGCTTAACCACCAAGCCACTAAAGACACTTGTATTTTACCTTTTAATTTTTTTACATAACACATATATTCTTGTTTTTTTTTTCGGGATCGGGGTGGGCGACGGCCCGGTGTCGCCCACCCTTGGATCCGCCCCTGGTTGTAACAAAATTTTCTCAGCGGGTGATATCAATAACTCTGCAGGCTCTTTATTTTTCTCATCAGTGATATTAATATTTTGTCAAAATTTTCACAATAATTTATGTCCATTGTATAAGGTGAATTCAACCCATCTCAATTTTCATTCCTGATTTCGTATCTACCGCCTTAGGTCGAAATTTTTATTTATAAATACGGGCACTTTAAGTCATTTTACAAAGAATTTGACACCATCTTTTATTATGTGTTATTTTATGGGTGGTTTTAAGCAATTTAGCTTAAATTAAATTAGCTTTTGCATAGGGGCGGCAAAAAGACACCGAGCAAGATCAAAAAAAGCAAAAGTATATAACGAATATGTGTGAAAATGAATGACAAAAATTCCACTAATGTGAACATAAATTCCCTTACAGCTTACAAGTACTGAAGTTTGTCACACACACCCACAACAAATATATCTATTTTGAATCTGATCATGATATACCAACTAAGTAGTACTTTTAATATTGTCTTTTTATAAGCGAGTTATTAAATATCATCTCTTATTAACCGTCGAAATGCATGAGACTTTCATCTCGCACGGTTCCTAGATGAAAAAAGAAAGAAGAATTCATCTTCTCCGAGCGAACTGCTAATTTCCATCTACAATACGGACGTATTTGCCCAATTGACAAGTCTGAAGGGATCAATATTGGACTTATTGGATCGGTCGAAATGATTTACATTGAACCAATCGATCGATTGATCTAACTTCGATAACTTTTCTAGAATTGCGAATTCTTTTTCTAAACATTTATCCATAGATATTCAAATTGATGATCTTTTTAAAAATAAGAAGATATTAGATGGATGGTTGATGGATCCATCGCTTTATGACAAGGCGATGAAAGGGACGAAGTGGGTTATGGCACATGGGCGAGGTTGAGATATCTCATATCTCTCGTATGTATATGTTTTTCTACAAATAGGTCCCACCTCCATCAAATTGGTTGTGAAATTGAATCAGAAACGTTACTTTCAACCTTTTCTTTTTTGCCCAAAATTCAATCTTTCATTTCTATGCTTAAATTAAACACACCCAAAATTCGTAATTCGATCATTATTAATATATTTCAATGAAAATTTTAAGCTCGGCTCGAATACAAACGCACCATTTCGTAGGGTTTCATTTTAGACGAAAAGGGTTGAAGAAGCAGGGAAGCCCACTTTGACCAGCCCACCGCCAGCAAAAGCCCATTTGGAGGGGACACGTGGCGGGCCTCCACTTTAATGGATCAAATTCTTTTTCTTTTAAATATAAAAAAATGGATATACAGGACACTTTTATTTTTGGGGTAATAAATAGATTGTACGCATAACACATGGTCGACCAGGTTTACACATGGAAATACGTCGGCTAGATCTAGTTTTGTTGTAGAAATATATTTGACTTTTTGATCACTTACTACCATAAATTGTTTTGAATTTCGACTCATAAATTCAGTTGTGTACCAAATATATCTACCTAATTTATTTTTTTGTACTATTAAAATTATAAAAACTAGAAATTCTATATTCAAGCTATTTACCTATTACAGGCAACTGTTGATCTTCTTGGAGGTCATGGGATGGGACCATGACCAATATGAAATTCAAGCCATTTGATAGTGACCCGATTTCAAAGATGATCATATATAGATATAGCCGACATTGATACATATTGGGCGGTTATATAAGTTGAGTATCTTAAATTTATTTATTTATTTATTTATTAAAAATCGAGTATGAATACATTTTTAAGTTTAATTTAAAGCTTGTTCCGACTTGATTTAATTTCGAATTTTGTTAAATTTAAATTCATAAAATTTTATTTAAATTACTATATCACAAACAAGTAAGATTAGATGTAACAACCATACATACCCTGATACCCACACTCAAATCCGATGAAATTGATCACATAAATTACTAAACAATGGTTGTAACTACCTGCCAAAGAATTGTATAAATTAAATTGTTTCAATTCACGACTTTCTTTGGTTACATTACCAAATAATGCATTCAAAATTTCAAACTGGTGAAAAAATAACAAAATTTAGCCCTTTTTTTAACACGGAAATATCTCAAAATCTAAAAAATAAATAACAATCTAAAATCTTTTCCTCTAGACAAGTACGTTGCTCGGTATCTTAATCTTGAACTTATGGTTATAAAAATCTTGAACCCACCGTTATACAATTTTGAAGCCATAGTTAAATGGAAATTCTCGCCATGTACACGACTCCGAATGCGGCTTTTGAAACCGTATGAATGTTGCAACAGACACATGACTACATGAGTGTGGTGTTCCAACTAGGCGGCAATTGAAGCTTTGGTCCCTGTCCATTGCCACAGTTTCCGGATCCGTGGAATCTGTCGTGTAAATGGCGATAAATTGACAGTGCTGATAGCAAATCGGGTTCTGAACCTGCCGTATTGAATATCGAACCAAGATTTATAAAATGTCAGCTTAAACTCTATGAGTTCACACCAGATCATATATATCTTGATGGTTTCTTTCTGTAATGGTTTTCTGCCATTCTGCATCTTTGAAATCTACCATCTACCCCAGCACTGTGAATCTGTTGCTAGTTTTATGTTGGTTTAGGTGAAAAATCCTTCTGGTGTCTGTGTGCTTTGAGAATCGAAATTGATCATAACTTGTCCAATTCTAGCAGTGATGGATGCTCTCAAGTCTCAAGAGTGCAGCTAGCGAAGAAACCTATCAGTTTCAAGCAGAAATGTGACTGATGCAGCTGCTAGAGATGGTGAACTCGATCACGAATCTTGTGAATGCAACACAATAACGCCCATTTAATTTGATGGTCACGGTTGTAAGACTAGTAACAATAACCTCCCTTCGGTTATGTCTCGTAACAAGAGACCAATGCGTGTTGGTGTGCACGGATGATGATCGATGAGTACACACCTATACTCAAGGATCAAGTTCCGCTGATCGACCATGGTCATGTATATATGGTCAAGCTAAGACATATGTAAAAACTAAAGAGAGACCATAAAAAATGTTGATCAAGAGGACAATAGTTTTTGCACACCGTACAATATATTGCAAGAGCCAAAACTTTAATTAGTATGAAGAAATATATAACATATAACATAACATAGGAAAATATTGCTAAATTTCAAACTCTAGTTTACCTTGTTCATCATCTTCGATCTTCGACCATGTTTTCTTGGATACGGCGTATACCTTGTTCTTGTCGATATTGAACCAAATCAATGCCTCCCCATACGCCATACTTGTAAACAAACAACAATACTCTTCCACAACCACCATCTCCAGGTTTGTATAGCAGAGTAGTCGGGCTCATCCCGAACGTGAATTTTCGATAACACAAAATCGTAAACCTTTCCCAAGAATCTCCAACTCCATACTCTTTCATCACCCACACAGCCGTCGACCACATTGGGGCACCTTGGACATAGAACTTGCAAACATAACACAGTTGTCCGTCGACTTCAGACAAAATCGATTCCATTACTTGATGCTGCAGCGTAGTAGAAGCAAACGGCGACGGCACCTGTATTTCTCCGAACCTATTGGTATGCAGATCGTAAGTAACGATAGCTTGCTTTTGGTTATCTCCTACTCCTCCTGTCACAAGAGCCCAATGAAGGACGCCATTAAAGAAGTGAGCTACCTCGTCAGAATGAGTGTAGACTTTATAAGGAAAAACATTGAATGAATTCCATTCTTTATTTCTAAAGCCGTAAATCCAACTCAGACAGCACCTGCAACCGACGAATATCTTATAATCGTTACCATAATAATCGTAACCAAAGCCATAGTAGTAGGAGCAACTGAATCGTTTTTGTCTAGGGAGATTTGCGACGGTTTGCAAAGATCCAGTGAACCAGTTGTAAAGAAGGAAGGGTCCATGGACCACTTCAAGGCAAGCTATTCCGTGGGACGATCCGATCAATTTGGGGTTATCGGGACGGGATAGGACTCGGTGCACCGTGACGGAAGGAACATCCCGGCCATGGATGCGCACCTTCTTGTCGTCGCTTATGGAGACGCAGTAGAGGCCGTCCCGGCCGTGGAAAAAGGCCGTACTGGTATCTTTGTAGAGGATGTAAAAATTGGGATCGTTGATGAGATTCTTCCATTGCTTTGACAGGAGTTTACATCGCAAGAACGATCGAAGGGGGAGCCGGCGGATAATCTCTGTGATTATATCTTGAGGAAGATGAAGAGGGGCCATATATGTTTGAGATTTTAGAGATCGCACAAACCCTAAATTTTAATTCATGATTTGGGATCGCAAAGGGTGTATGCGACTTAAAAAGATGGGTTTATATCATGCTTGGAGAGTTGGAGTACGAGGAGTTTATTTTTATTTATTATAATTTATTTCGATGAAAACCCAAAAGGCACATTAATTGAATACTAACTCTGTTTCAAAATTTATTTCCCGTTTAACTTTTTTTACCCATTTTTTTAATAAGCTAAAAATTATACAAAATTTGCATATAACTATTAAATTTGTGATTTAAATAGTCAATTTTTGTAATTAAAACAAAAATTACAAAAAAATGTAAAGCTAACAACCATACCCATACTCAAATCTGATCAAATTGATCGCATAAATTACTAACAATTGTTGCAACTACCAGCCAAAGAGTTGTATAAATTAAAATTGTTTCAATTCACGACTTTCTTTGGTTACATTACCAAATAATATATTCAAAATTTTAAATTGATTAACCCCTTAAATGGGTCTACAGTAACTCAATCCAGATGTAGAACGGGCTAAGTTTACTTGAACTGGAAATGATCTAAAAAAAAAATTTCAAATTGATTAAAATATAACAAATTTTAGTCTTTTTCAAGATGTAGTTCACGAAAATATCTCAAAATCTCTAAAAAAATAAAAATAAAATCTAAAATCTTTATCTCTAGACAAAACATCCATAATCTTCTGCTCGGATTCCCAAAAGGCTCCGAAAAGAAGGCCATCAATCTCTAATGGTTTTTTGCAATTATGCATCTTTGAAATTTATCATCTGCCAAACTGTGAATCTGTTGCTAGAGCTAGATGGTGTCTTTGCGCTTTGAGAATGTGACTGATGCAACTGCTAGAGCTAGATGGTTGTTGAGAGAATGAAAGATGTGAAGAGGTCAAAAAAGAGTTTCACATCGATAATATGAACAAAGAAATCTTAGTATATAAGTTAGTGAGTTACTCCTCTTATTGCCAATTGATTTTAGGATGAAACTTCGCTTAGAGTATGTGCTAGCCTATTAGTATATAATAGACGCACGTGTGTACACGACCCCCGATTTGAACTCGATCAGGGTCTTTATTGTTTCTGGGGACTATAGGCACAAGATTTCCGATTTGGCTATCGTTGCTGTCATGCATCTTGCGAACTCAACACAATAACGCCCATTTAATTCAATGGTCACGGTTGTAAAACTAGTAACAATAACCTCCCTTGGGCTGATGAGTACACACCTACTCATCAAGGATCGATCAAGTTCAGTTGACCATGGTTGACCCTAAGCTGATCATATATACTCTGGTTAGTTGATTTGTGTTTTAGCTTCATTATGTATATATAGTCAAGCTAAGACATTTGTAACAACTATAGATCGAGAGAGACCATAAAAATTACTGTATTAATCAACAAGACCATAGTTTTTGCACACAATTCCGTATTGCAAGACCCAAAACATAAATTCAAACTCCAATTTAATTTCCCCTTTTTCTTTTGTTGTTCTTCATCATCTTCATCTGCAATGTTTCCTTCTATACAGTGTATACCTTGTTCTTGTCGATATTGCACCAAATAAACAACCTGCAGCCATAATCATAAACAAACAACACTACTCTTCCACAACCGCCATCTCCGATTTTGTATAGCAGAGTGGTTGGTTTCATCCAGAGCGTGTACATTGGATCACACTGAATCGTAAACCTTTCCCATGAATCTCCGACTCCATACTCTTTCATCACCCACACATCCATCGAATTCAGACATGACCGAACGAATAGGGTACGCTAGTCCATCTGGCAGCGAAACACAAGCAAACAGCGACGGCACCTGTATTTCTCCGAACTTATTGGTATGTAGATCGTAAGTAACGATAGCCTCCTTTTCGTTATCTCCTATCATAAGAGCCCAATGAAGGACGCCATTAAAGGAGTGAGCTACCTGGCCTGTCGAAGTGAAGACTTTATAAGGAAAACCTTTGAATGAATTCCAGTCCTTATTTCTATAGCTGTAAATCCAAATCGGACAGCACCCGCAACCGACGAATATCTTATAATCGTCGCCATAATAATCGTAACCAAATCCATAGTAGACGAAGCAACTGGATCGTTTTTGTCGCGGGGGATTTGCGACGGTTTGCAAAGATCCAGTGAGCCAGTTGTAAAGAAGGAAGGCTCCATTGACCTCTTCATGAAGACAAGCTATTCCGTGGGAGGATCCGATCAATTTGGGATTATCGAGGCTGGATAGGAGTCGGTGCACCGTGAAGGGAGGAACATTCCGGCCATGGATGCGCATCTTGTTGTTGTCGCTTATGGAGACGCAGTAGAGGCCGCCCCGGCAGTGGAAAAAGGCCGTACAGGTGGTATCTTTGTGGAGGGTGTAAAACTTGGGATCGTTGATGAGATTCTTCCATTGCTTTGACAAGAGTTTACATCGGAGGAGCGATCGGAGGGGGAGTCGGAGGATAATCTCTGTGATTATTTCTTGAGGAAGATGAAGAGGGGGCCAGGGGCCACATATATGCTTTAGATTTTAGAGATCACAAAAACCCTAAAATTTCATTCATGATTTGGGATCGCAGGGGATGTATGTATGCGTGCTAAAAAGATAGGTTTATAATTTTGGCAATTTTTTTGGATAGAATTTTGCAAAAATTTTATTGTTACAAACTAAAGTGCAAACTAAATGTTTATCTTTTCTTTTTATCTGTTATCAAAAGGTGGATAAACTAAAGTGATAATCCGTATATATATGTTTATATTTTTTACATGACACTAAAATAATACATTATGTGGTTAAGTTGATATCACGTTGTTAGTTACGCAATTTGAAAATTTTACCATCGATAAAATTCACGTTAAAAAATTAGGCTATAAAATTTTCACTTCAGAAAATGTCACTTGAACTCATCACTAATATAAGAATAATTTTATTTTTATAAATTATAAAGTAAGCCTTATTAGTTAATTAATTAATAATATATGATCAATGTAATTTCTGATAATAATATATATTATCCACTGAAAATAATAAGATTAAATTTGAATAATATTTTATCCAATTTTATGTTAGGGGGAAATTGGGAGGGAGGCCTCCCATCCTCAGAAGAGGAGTGAAATTAAAATCAGAAAACAAAGAGCTTACAAAACACACATCCGAGGCTTTGAAACCCCTTTCGCATCTTTCAAAAGAAAAACCAAAGAGGACTCAGGTGGCTCCGCAAGGATGCGCACACCGAGAGGGAGAGAAGAGGCGAACTCAGCAATACAGTCCGCGACTGAGTTTGCTTCACGGAATACATGGCGGAATTGGACGGACCAATCCCTACGAAGGAAGCCATGGCAGCGGTCCACCAGGCTGAAGAGCGGGTGCGAGCTAGGTCTTGATTTTCCTCGCGATAAGTCTGATAATCACCTCCGAGTCCGACTCGATCAGGACTTTCCTATAGCCAAGGTCCCAAGCCAGTTCAAGACCTTTCACAACGCCCCAACACTCGGCCATCGCGACAGAACAGGCGCCCAAATTGCAAGCAAACCCGCCGCACCAGCTTGCGTCGGCCCTTCTGATGACCCCTCCGGCAGTGGCTAGACCTCCATCACGACGAGCTCCATCCGTTTTAACCTTGACCCAACCCTCGGGAGGTCTGTCCCAACAGATATCGCGTCTCAGCCTCAGCCTCTCCGTTGGCGGATTCCTTTGCTTCCTTATGGCTTCCTTATATTCCTGGACATCAAACAAGCAAGCCTCCTTCGTGATCGGCGTACTCACTCTTCCTTGGAATATCTTCTCATTTCTACGCTTCCACAGCCTCCATAATATAGCAGCAAATAGGGCACGCCAGTTGCTACCATCTTCATTCCTTTCCTGGGATAGAACGTTCATGCGCAGCCACGTTGCCACTCCTCGTTCATGAAGGCCGGCCCGCACCCGTTCGTTTATTTGGAGAGCCCAAATAGTTTTGAAAAATTGGGAGTCATTGTTCTGCCAGGAAGTCTAGCCACAAACCATTGCATAACCTGTTGCTGTCGAGTACTCTCCGTCACCGGTATGGTTCCAACTGGGGAGGTCCTCACCATCGCAGACGCACACCGAGGCCAAGGAAAGGAGGGTCCTTGTGGGAAGGAGATGCGAGAACCTCGCCCAATCCCAGCCCACTCCCTCAATCCAATAATCCGCCACCGAATTCGATCGAGTTTACATCCCCGACGCTTCCCTTGTTGAAATTGCAAAGGGGTTCTTCATGGATCCAAGAGTCTTTCCAAAAACTAGTGCTTTCCCCATTTCTTATATTCCATCTTAAACCTGGTTCGATCACCTTCCTCAGGCCTAGACGAATTCCTTTCCACACATGTGAAAGATTCGGAATGAAAGCTATCCAATTTCTTGTGAAATTTTGGATTCGATATTCTCTGGATTTGGGATTCTTATTGGAATCACAAGATTAAGCAGTGGATTCCATTCAACAATACGTTTCTTCAAAAAAGAATCCACCATCAGGGTTTTGAGTCTCTCAATGGCCGAAACATCTATGACAATTGCTGTCAATTAGGGTTGTTCTTTGTAGAAGAAATTGAAACGGAGCCGTCCAATCCCACTGAGGTCGAACCAGCCCAAGCAACGGAACTCAGAGCTCCAACCCAAGAAACTGAATTCGAAACTTTCATGGAGTCATCTATTTCATTGATGCCAGTGACAGTTGATAGAAGTGATGCAAAGCTTGTCTTGATTAAAGATCTCAATTAATTAGAGGATGAGATCTCAGAAGATCGTTTGATTCAGTCTGAGTTTTCAAAGGCCGAGGACAATGAGTTGAAGAAACCTTCTATGATCTTTATTGCATCAATCAATGAAGTGAGTGAATTAGTTGATGTGTCGATGGGGCCGATTAAGTTTGGGTTGTCTGATTTTGGATTGAATCATATTGAAATTGAAGAGGACATAAAGAGTAGGACTCCTATGAGGCAATTCCACAAACATCTTGCGTGCATCACATACTTCCAATTGTAACACAAGTCTTCATCAACTGGGAAGTCGGATTGCAATGCCCTCGTATGACAAAGGGAAGGAGCTGTCAATATGTCATGGGGACATCTCAAATGGTGGTTTGGATAGCCTAGATAGTGAGGTTAGATTGCTAGAGTCATCAATATTGAAGTTCTGTTTGGTGAGTCGGAATGTTAGCTCACTAGTGATCAAACTGGAGGCTTGCACTACAACGATTGATGACAAGATTTTTATATTTGATCCCGAGGGCATGTACCGATTATTCTTGGATAGGGAATTCATACTCAAATTAGCTCTGTCATGGTTGTTGTTTCTAACCCTTGTTGATTTGCTTAAGCTTTGAGGAATTGAGAAGCTTTGGGGTGGCTGCTACTGATGGGTGCAAATAGAACATCTACTGGCGTAAAGACATTGTGTGCTGTCTACAACTAACCGAAGGCTGAAGGAAGACAATTTCAAAGGGAACATTTTACTGGATGACAAGTCGACAGCCAGGTGTTTAGTTCAGCAGAACAAGGCCATGTCATGGTGTATTGTGTGCAGCAAGTCAAGGCCTGCAGAGGGGGTACACCGGGTGCTATGAGTGTCCCATTGCCAATCCAGTTGAACTACATTCAACTATAAGTGGGCTTGAAGAGGCGTGGGGCTTCTTAATGATGCTTTAGTCATCGATTACATAAAGATCAAATGGAGGCTCCAAGTTACTGATCACTTTCTACCGTGTGCTATTTGTGCTGTCATAAAAACCAAATGGGGCTCCAACAAGTTGCATTGTATCTAATCTTTGACTTTTACTTGCATTTTGGTTTTAGTTAGTAATTTTTTTTCCCATTGTATAGGTAAGCTTAGGGATAAAGCTTTTGTAAGGGGAATGCATTGTTATGTCTCTAGTATTAGGGGTTTAGGGTATAAATACCCATGGATATTGTAATTACGGGGCAACCAAGTAATAATCAAACCATTTACCGTAATCTCTCTCTTTTCCTCTATCTCTCCATCTCTCCCTCTCGTCTCCTTCTAACCTCCTTCGTCTCTTTCCCCTTTCTATTACAATTACCACAACCACCACCGTCACCGATCACCTACTACCACCACCACCGGACATAACACAATTGCTTCAATTCACAACTAGTGTTTTAAATTTTTTTGGTTACATTATCAAATGTTTTCAAATGGACTTGAAATTACAGCTTGCACTAAACCAATCACGAATCACTCTTTTATTAATGACTATATATAGGAATCTAATTAAACATGCATACTATTATATGTTATTTGAATTTTTTTTTATTCCGTTTGAATTTTTTTTAATCCGATATGTTATTTGTATCACAGTATGGTTAGTTGATTGTATTTTACCTTCATTATGCATATATAGTCAAGCTAAGACATCTGTAACAACTAAAGATCGAGAGAGACCATAAAAATTACTGTATTAATTAATCAAGAAGACCATATATAGTTTTTGCACACATTAATACAGTATTGCAAGATCCAAAATTGTTAATCAGAAGTTAATTATAGTATAAAGAAACACATAACATGTATATATTAAAGTGAAACAATTAGGAAAATATTGCTAAATCCAAACTCTTATAATTTCCCCCTTTTTTGTTGCTCTTCATCATCTTCATCACCCATTTTTTCTTGGATACGGCTACTACCTTGTTGTTGTCGATATTGCACCAAATCAAAGTCTTGCCATACTTGTGAACAAACAACATCACTCTTCCAAAACTACCATCTCCGAGTTTGTATAGCAGAGTGGTCGGTTTCATCCAGAGTGTTAAATTTGGATCACACCGAATCGTAAACCTTTCCCAAGAATCTCCAACTCCATACTCTTTCATCACCCACACATCTGTCAAGTTCAGCTGATCATGGTTGACCCTAAGCTGATCATACTATGGTTAATTGATTTGTGTTTTAGCTTCATTATGTATATATAGTCAAGCTAAGACATTTGTAAAAATGTATTAATCAAGAAGACCATACGTTTTGCACACAATACAGTATTGCTAGAGCCAAAACTTAAATTAGTATGAAGAAATATATAACATATAACATAGTATATTAAAGTGAAACAACTAGGAAAATATTGCTAAATTCAAACCTCTAATTTAATTTTCCCTTTTTCTTTTGTTGCTCTCCATCATCTTCATCTGCAATGTTTCCTTGGATACCGTGTATACCTTGTTCTTGTCGATATTGCACCAAATAAACAGGCTGCCATAATCATAAACAAACAACACTACTCTTCCACAACCGCCATCTCCTATTTTGTATAGCAGAGTGGTTGGTTTCATCCTGAGCGTGTACAATATTGGATCACACTGAATCGTAAACCTTTCCCATGAATCTCCGACTCCATACTCTTTCATCACCCACACAGCCGTCGTCTTAATTATGTTACCTTTGTCAAACAACTTGCAAACATAACACAGTTGTCCATCGAATTCAGTCATGATCGAACGAATAGGGTACGCTAATCCATCTGGCAGCGAAGCACAAGCATACAGTGGCGGCACCTGTATTTCTCCGAACTGGTTGGTATGCAGATCGTAAGTAACGATAGCCTCCTTTTCGTTATCTCCTATGATAAGAGCCCAATGAAGGACTCCATTAAAGGAGTGAGCTACCTCGCCTGTCGAAGTGAAGACTTTATAAGGAAAACCTTTGAATGAATTCCATTCCTTATTTCTATAGCTGTAGATCCAAATCGGACAGCAACCGACGAAGATCTTATAATCGTCGCCATAATAATCGTAACCAAATCCATAGTAGTTGAAGCAACTAGATCGTACTTGTCGTGGGGGATTTGCGACGGTTTGCAAAGATCCAGTGAACCAGTTGTAAAGAAGGAAGGGTCCATTGACCACTTCAAGACAAGCTATTCCGTGGGAGGATCCGATCAATTTGGGCACATCGGGGAGGGATAGGAGTCGATGCACCGTGAAGGGAGGAACATTCCGGCCATGGATGCGCACCTTGTTGTCGTCGCTTATGGAGGCGCAGTAGAGGCCGTCCTGGCCGTGGAAAAAGGCCGTACGGGAGAGATCTGTGTAGAGGGTGTAAAAATTGGGATCTCTGATGAGATTCTTCCATTGCTTTGACAAGAGTTTACATCGCAGGACCGATCGGAGGGGGAGGCGGCGGATAATCTCTGTTACTATTTCTTGAGGAAGATAAAGAGGGGTCATGCTTGAGATTTTAGAGATCGCAAAAACCCTAAAATCTGTGCATATCTTTGAAGTTTAAACTATATGAGTTCACACCAGATTTATAAAATCATGATGGTTTCTTTTTGTTATGGTATTTTGCAATTCTGCATATCTTTGAAATTTATCATCTACCAAAAATTATTATTTTAAATTTTTTTAAGTCTTTTTTTGGGTAACTTGTATAAAAAAAATCCTTACCAAAAATAAAATAAAAAATATAACAACAACAACAATCATGATATGCCTCTCGGATTGTTGCACCGGCAAGTATATTCCTTTCGAATTGCTTGTGAAATTCTTAATTAGATATCCTTCTGAGTCTATGTTAGGGATTTAGTGGTAATAAAAACACGGGTGCGCAGCGAAAGAACGGAATCACGAATAGAGAGAAATAAAGCAAGATCGAACACACAAATTTAAAGTGGGAAATCCGAGTACCGGGAGGAAAACCCACGGGCGGCAAGAGCCAATAAAATCCACTATATAACGAAAAAGAGTACAAAGAACCTTGTAGTAGGATAGTACAAGGTAGTGGAAAGACTCTTAATACAAGTAGTGGATGTGGGATGAAGACTTTGTGTGTATAAGGCTTTGGGTGAGTAGGTTTTGTGGATTGTTGAAATGTGGGGATGAGCTCCCTATTTATAGGCATCAAAGCCTTGGGAGATAGCCTTGAGAATTCTCTAGAGTCTTCACAAATTTGGCTGAGGTCGATCAAAAGAACACTCTAAAGGGTGGGAGAATGCTCAAGGAAGTGATAATTAAGGCTTAAGGAAAGATCTAGATGAATCACGAGGGAAGGATGAAGCTTGGAGAAGCTTGATGACAAAATCGTTCTAGAATGTTCCGTAGCCCAAAGATTGATGAACCCATTCAAGCCCAACTGAAAAATGATTCAAATTCAATTGAGGATAGAGGCAACCCAACAGTCTAATTAACGATCGGTGGAACAATTATGCATATATAGTCAAGCTAGTTTTATGTTGGTTAATTTATGAATAATTCTTCTGGTGCCTTTGTGCCATGCCCAATGTAGCAGTGATGTATGCTCTCAAGAGTACGTGCAGCGAAGAAACCTATCAGTTTCAAGCAGAAATGTGATTGATGCAGCTGCTAGAGATATCATGGAGAACTCGATCGATCAGGGTCTTTAACTGATCTTTTATTGTTTCTGGGGAGACAATTCAATCTTCAGTTAAGAATCGAAGATTTCCCCTTTGCATAGCAGAGCTAGTGATCAATGCCATCCTGAACATATACATGCCCCAAGTCCCCCACACAACCGTCCTTCCGATTTGGCTATCGTTGCTGTCACACATCTTGCGAACACAACACAAGTAATCGCCTGTCCATTTAATTTGATTGTCACGGTTGTAAGACAAGTAACAATAACCTCCCTTCGGCTATCTCTCGTAACAAGAGATCTTAACGTGTGTTGGTGTGCAGGGATAATGATCGATGAGTACACACCTACTCATCAAGGATCAAGTCTGACCATGGTTGACCCTACGCTGATCATATCACAGTATGGTTAGTTGATTGTATTTTACCTTAATTCATTATGCATATATAGTCAAGCTAAGACATCTGTAACAACTAAAGATCGAGAGAGACCATATAAAAATTACTGTATTAATCAAGAAGACCATATATAGTTTTTGCACATTAATACAGTATTGCTAGAGCCAAAATTGTCATTCAAAAGTTAATTATAGTATAAAGAAACGCCAAAATTGTCAATCAAAAGTTAATTATAGTATAAAGAAACATATAACATGTATATATTAAAGTGAAGCAATTAGGAAAATATTGCTAAATCCAAACTCTTATAATTTCCCCCTTTTTTAATTTGTTGCTCTTCATCATCTTCTTCTGCCATGTTTTCTTGGATACGGCGTATACCTTGTTCTTGTCGATATTGCACCAAATCAAAGTGTTCCTATACTGGTGAACAAACAACATTACTCTTCCGAAACCACCATCTCCGAGTTTGTATAGTAGAGTGGTCGGTTCCATCGTCCAGAGTGTTAAATTTGGATCACACCGAATCGTATACCTTTCCCAAGAATCTCCGACTCCATACTCTTTCATCACCCACACCTCCGTAATTTTGTTATCTTCTTCAACCAGTTTGCAAACATAACACAGTTGTCCATCGACTTCAGACATGATCGAAAGAGTAGGATCTCGCAGTGAAGCAGAAGCTAACAGCGGTGGCACCTGTATTTCTCCGAACCTATTGGTATGCAGGTCGTAAGTAACGATAGCCTCCTTTTGGTTATCTCCTGGTCCTGTCATAAGAAACCAATGAAGGACGCCATTAAAGGAGTGAGCTACCTCGCCAGAAAAAGTGAAGACTTCATAAGGAAAACCTTTGAATGAATTCCATTCCTTATTTCTATAGCTGTAAATCCAACACAAACAGCAGTTGCAACCGACGAAGAACTTATAATCGTCGCCATAATAATCGTAACCAAATCCATAGTAGTAGCCGGAGAAACAACTGAATCGTTCTTGTCGCGGTGGTTTTGCGACGGTTTGAAAAGATCCAGTGAACCAGTTGTAAAGAAGGAAGGCTCGATTGACCTCTTCAAGACAAGCTAGTCCGTGGGAGGATCCGATCAAATTGGGATGATTGTCGTGGCGGGATAGGACTCGATGCACCGTGAAGGGAGGAACATGCGCGCCATGGATGCGCACCTTGTTGTTGTCGGCGGTGTCGTCGCTTATGGAGACGCAGTAGGGGCCGTCCCGGCCGAGGAAAAAGGCCGTACAAGTCATATCTTTGTGGAGGGTGTAAAAATTGGGATCGTTGATGAGATTCTTCCATTGCTTTGACAGGAGTTTACATCGGAGGAGCGATCGGAGGGGGAGTCGGTGGATAATCTCTGTGATTATTTCTGGAGGAAGATGAAGAGCGGTCATGCTTGATATTTTAGAGATCGACCGCAAAAAACCCTAAATTTTAATTCATGATTTGGGATTGCAAGGGATGTATCATACTATCATGTATGTATGCGTGCCAAAAAGATAGGTTTATAATTTTGGCTATAGATTCACGTTAAAATTTTTTTTAAAAAAATACATTTATATTTTATTTACTTATATTATGTTCATAAAATTTTATTATGAAAAAACTATTATTTGAAAATTTTAAAATCTTGAACTATAGGTTCAAAATCTTGAAATATTAACATGTGAATCCATAATTATAAAACGATAGGTTCAAAATTTTAAAATCTTGAACTAATATTTTATAAAATGTCAAGCATGTTGCCATAAAATCTTAAACTTATAATTATAAAAACATCTCACTTAAAATTACAAAAATCTTGAACTTATAGTTATAAAAATCTTGTACCTATGGTTAAAAAATCTTGAACCAACCGTTAAAAATTTGAAGCTATATATAGTTGATTAAATGGAAAATTTGAACCTACCGTATTGAATTTGGAACAAAGACTTACAAAATCTTAGTTTGAACTTTATGAGTTCACACCAGATTTATAAAATCATGATGGTTTATTTCTGTAATGGTATTTTGCAATTCTGCATATCTTTGAAATTTATCATCTACCCAAGCACTGTGAATCTGTTGCTAGTTTTATATGTTGGTTTAGGTGAATAATTCTTCTGGTGTCTGTGTGTTTTGAGAATCGAAATTGATCATAACTTGTCCAATTCTAGAAGTGATCGATGCGATTTATGCAGCTGCTAGAGATGGTGGTGAACTCGATCGATCAGGGTCTTCATTTATTGTTCAATGGCTTCACTTAACACGATTTCCCCTTTGCCTATCCGTTTAAGAAGAGTCAAATATAATGTGTTGATGGGTATGGATGATGATAGTTGATTGTATTTTACCTTCATTATGCATATATAGTCGAGCTAATTAAGACATCTGTAACAACTAAAGATCGAGAGAGACCATAAAAATTACTGTATTAATTAATGAAGAAGATCATATATAGTTTTTGCATACATTATATAATACAGTATTGCAAGATCCAAAATTGTTAATCAAAAGTTAATTATAGTATAAAGAAACATATAACATGTATATATTAAAGTGAAACAATTAGGAAAATATTGCTAAATCCAAACTCTTATAATTTCCCCCTTTTTTGTTGCTCTTCATCATCTTCATCACCCATTTTTTCTTGGATACGGCTACTACCTTGTTGTTGTCGATATTGCACCAAATCAAAGTCTTGCCATACTTGTGAACAAACAACATCACTCTTCCAAAACCACCATCTCCGAGTTTGTATAGCAGAGTGGTCGGTTTCATCCAGAGTGTTAAGTGTGAATCACACCGAATCGTAAACCTTTCCCAAGAATCTCCGACTCCATACTCTTTCAGCACCCACACATCCGTCCTAATTTTGTCACCTTCGTCGACAACCAACTTGCAAACATGACACAATTGTCCATCGACTTCGGACATGATTGAACGAGTACGGTGCAGCAGCGAAGAAGAAGCAAACAACGGCGGCGCTTGTATTTCTCCGAATATATTGGTATGCAGATCGTAAGTAACTATAGCCTCCTTTCCGTTATCTCCTGCTCCTGTCTTAAGAAACCAATGAAGGACGCCATTAAACGAGTGAGCTACCTTGCCTTTCAAAGTGAAGACTTCA
Source organism: Persicaria maculosa (assembly GCA_963922045.1). Taxonomy (NCBI): domain Eukaryota; kingdom Viridiplantae; phylum Streptophyta; class Magnoliopsida; order Caryophyllales; family Polygonaceae; genus Persicaria; species Persicaria maculosa. The sequence goes on from OY998252.1 coordinate 1,821,079, forward strand.
TAAGGAAAACCTTTGACTGAATTCCATTCCTTACTTCTATAGCTGTAAATCCAACACGGACAGGGACAGCGTTTGCAACCGACGAAGATCTTATAATCGTCGCTATAATAATCGTAACCAAATCCATAGTAGTGGTCGGAGAGACAACTGCATCGTTCTTGTCGCGGGGGTTTTGCGACGGTTTCCAAAGATCCAGTGAACCAGTTGTAAAGAAAGAAGGGTCCATTGAACACTTCAAGACAAGCTATTCCGTGGGAGGATCCGATCAAATTGGGCATATCGGGGAGGGATAGGAGACGGTGCACCGTGAAGGGAGGAACATTCGGGCCATGGATGTGCGCCTTGTTGTCGCCGCTTATGGAGACGCAGTAAAGGCCGTCCCGGCCGCGGAAAAAGGCCGTGCGGGAGATATCTTTGTAGCGGGTGTAAAAATTGGGATCGTTGATGAGATTCTTCCATTGCTTTGACAGGAGTGTACATCTCAGGAGCCATCGGAGGGGGAGCCGGTAGATAATCTCTGTGACTATTTCTTGAGGAAGATGAAGAGGGGCCATGCTTGAGATTTTAGAGATCGCAAAAAACCCTAAATTTTAATTCATGATTTGGGATTGCAAGGGAGTTATATGCGTGCTAAAAAGATATAGTTTTATATCATGCTTGGAGTAATTTGTCTTTTGCAAAAAAAAAAAAAAAAGTAGTTTTTTCTATTCATTATCTATATCTATATCTATTTATCTATCTATATATAATATATAATAATATATATTAAAACAAAACAACCTTAAAATATGATATTTATAGAAGTTAAACCGCACCATGGCACGGACATTGTACTAGTAGTAATTTATATCGATGAAAACCTAGCTAAGAGACAAAATAATTGAATACTACCTCTATTTCAAAATTTATGTTTCCGTTTAACCTTTTTTGACACATTTTTTTTAATAAGCTAAAAACTATATAAAATATTAATTTATTAATTAATTTCATAAAATAATATTATAGATATATATGTATAATATTATTTTAAAAAATTGATTAAAAAATTAATATTTTATATAATTTTAACTCTTTAAAAACGTGTTAAAATGTCAACCGTTCTATATTTTGAGATGGAACGAGCACTATATGAACGTTCTCTCTCTTTTGTTTTCAAACCCGGTGTTTTTCTTTATTTAATTTTAACATATCAAAATGGTGATGTTTTACTTCAAATGACTGTTTTCTTTCAAATATGCCAATGTTTTAGTTGAGCACTACGTCTTTTTTGTTCCAAATGGTATCGTTTGTTCAAAACGACAGTGTTTTAGTCGAACATGTTGGCCTTTGTGTTGTGTATCAATAGTATATAGATCGAGGAATCGATCTAGAAGCTAGCAAGTAGCTCGCATCCGCGATCAATAACCTTGTGTTAGATGGTTTTTTGAAATTCTGCATCTTTGAAATTTATCATATATCTACCCAAGCACCTGCGAATCTGTTGCTAGTTTTATGTTGGTTAATCTAGCAGCGATGTATGCTCTTTCATTCATCGTTCCAAAACAGGAAAGACCCCAACCGCCAATCGTCACTCTACAAGATATGGACAGATATAAAATAATGTCTGCTATCACCTATCACACTCACAATCATTAGCTTATATAGCTCGCATTCGCAAAACCATGTGAGTGTGTCTTGTGCTCAAAGAGCTTATTACAGAAGGCCTAAAGGAACCTTAACGTGTGTTGGTGTGCAGGGATGATGATCCATGAGTACTCACCTACTCATCAAGGATCAAGTTGATCAGCTGATCACCATGGTTGACCCTAAACTGATCATAGTATGGTTAGTTGATTGTATTTTAGCTTCATTATGTATATATACTGAAAGCTATAGTTTTTGCACACATAAAAATTACTGTATTAATCAAGAAGACCATATATAGTTTTTGCACACATTAATACGTACAGTATTGCAAGATCCAAAATAGTTAATCAAAAGTTAATTAGTATGAAGAAACATATGATATTCATATATATTAAAGGGAAACAATTAGGAAAATATTGCTAAATTCAACCTCTAATTAATTTCCCCTTTTTTGTTGCTCTTCATCCTCTAGCTTCTTCTGCCATGTTTTCTCGGATACGATGTACACCTTGTTGTTGTCGATATTGCACCAAATCAACGCCTGGCCATACTTGTAAACAAACAACATTACTCTTTCACAACCACCATCTCCGAGTTTGTATAGCAGAGTGGTCGGTTCCATCCCGTTCGTTAATTTTAGATCACACTGAATCGTAAACCTTTCCCACGAATCTCCGACTCCATACTCTTTCATCACCCACACAGCCGTCGTCTTAAGTTTGTAACCATTGTCAGACAACTTGCAAACATTACACAGTTGTCCATCGACTTCAGACATGCTCGGACGAATAGGGTACGTACGAACTTCCATCTTGCAGCGAAGCCGAAGCAAACGGCGGCGGCACTTGTATTTCTCCGAACTTATTGGTATGCAGATCGTAAGTAACGATCGCATGCTTTTGGTTATCTCCTGCCGTAAGAGCCCAATGAAGGACGCCATTAAAGGAGTGAGCTACCTCGCCAGAACAAGTGAAGACTTTATAAGGAAAACCTTTGAATGAATCCCATTCCTTATTTCTGTAGCTGTAAATCCAACACCGACAGCACTTGCAACCGACGAAGATCTTATAATCGTCGCCATAATAATCGTAACCGAAGCCATAGTGGACGAGGCATCTGGATCGTTCTTGTCGCGGGGAATTTGCGACGGTTTTCGATGATCCAGTGAACCAGTTGTGAAGAAGGAAGCGTCCATTGACCTCTTTAAGACAAGCTATTCCGTGGGAGAATCCGATCAATCTGGGAGTATCGAGGCCGGATAGGAGTCGGTGCACCGTGAAGGGAGGAATATTCCGGCCATGGATGCGCGCCTTGTTGTCGTCGGCGTCGCCGTCGCATATGGAGACGCAGTAGAGGCCGTCCGGGCCGTGGAAAAAGGCCGTACGGGAGATATCTTTGTGGAGGGTGTAAAACTTGGGATCTCTGATGAGATTCTTCCATTGCTTTGACAAGAGTTTACATCGCAGGAGCGATCGGAGGGGGAGGCGACGGATAATCTCTGTGACTATTTCTTGACGAAGATGAAGAGGGGCCATGCTTGAGATTTTAGAGATCGCACAAACCCTAGGTTTATAACATGCTTGGAGTACAATTGCAAGGAGTTTATTTCTATTTATTATAATTTATATCGATGAAAACCTAAGACTGTAAGAGACATTGATTGAATACTACCTCTTTTTCAAAATTTATGCCCCCGTTTAACTTTTATTTTAGACACATTTTTTATAATAAGGTAAAAACTATATAAAATACGGAATATTAATTTCTTAATTAACTTTTTTAAAATAATATTATACATATATTTTTAAAAAATAATTAAAAAATTAATATTTTATATAATTTTTAACTCTTAAAAACGTGTCAAATTAATAATGAGTATATGCATAAGATAAAATTTTGTTCTAACTCTATTTAATCTATATATCTATATATGCATAAGATAAAATTTGACCCAATTTGATTATATATGAATATATTTTTAGAAGATATTAACCAAATTTAAATACTACTACGTATTATTTAAGATAAGATTTAATAATCAATATATGCATAAGATAAAATTTTATTCTAACCCTATTTAATCAATATATCTATATATTCATAAGATAAAATTTGGTTACCAAATTTGATTAGATATAATATTTTTTGAAGATATTAACCAATTTTAAATATTATTATATAAGATAAAATTTTACCTATTTTCCCTATTTACATATTTGAGAACTTGAAGGTTCACAAAAGATCATATCTTGATTCTTGATGGTTTATTTCTGTCTAAGCCGATCATAGACCATAGTATGGTTAGTTGATTGTATTTTAGTTCCATGTATATATACATAGTCCAGCTAAGACTTTATGTAACAACTAGCTAACAACTAAAGAGATTAGACCATAAAAATTGTTAATCAAGAAAACCATAGTTTTTTGCACATCATACAGTATTGCAAGACCCAAAACTTAATTAGTATGAATAAACACATAACATAAATAGGAAAATATTGCTAAATTCAAACTCTTATAATTTCCCCTTTTTTGTTTTGCTGCTCTTCATCATCTTCTTCTGCCATGTTTTCTGGGGTACGACGTATACGTTGTTCTTGTCGATATTGCACCAAATCAACGCCTGGCCATACTCGTAAACAAACAACACGACTCTTCCACAACCACCATCTCCGAGTTTGTATAGCAGAGTGGTCGGCTTCATCCAGGCCGTGAATTTTGGATCACACTGAATCGTAAACCTTTCCCAAGAATCTCCGACTCCGTACTCTTTCATCACCCACACAGCCGTATTTCTAAATTGGACACCTTCGTCAAGCAACTTGGAAACACAACACAATTGTCCATCGACTTCGAACATGTTTGAACGAGTACGGAGCGCTACTCCATCCTGCAGCGAAGATGAATCAAACAGCGGCGGCACCTGTATTTCTCCGAACCTATTGGTATGCAGATCATAAGTAACGATAACCCCCCTTTCGTTATCTCCTCCTGCTCCTATCAGGAGAGCCCAGTGAAGGATGCCATTGAAGGAGTGAGCTACCTCGCCTGTCGAAGTGGAGACTTCATAAGGAAAACCTTTGAATGAATTCCATTCCTTATTTCTATAGCTGTAAATCCAACACTGACTGCACTTGCGACCGACAAAGATCTTATAATCGTCGCCATAATAATCGTAACCAAATCCACAGTAGCTGAAGCAACTTCGTTCTTGTGGCACGGGATATGCGACGGTTTGCAAAGATCCAGTGAACCAGTTGTAAAAAAGGAAGGGTCCATTGACCACTTCAAGACAAGCTATTCCGTGGGAGGATCCGATCAATTTGGGCACATCGGGGAGGGATAGGAGTCGGTGCACCGTGAAGGGAGGAACATTCCGGCCATGGATGTGCGCCTTGTGGTCGGCGGCGTCGCTTATGGAGACGCAGTAGAGGCCGTCCCGGCTGTGGAAAAATGCCGTACAGGTGGTATCTTTGTAAAGAGTGTAAAACTTGGGATCGCTGATGAGATTCTTCCATTGCTTTGACAGGAGTTTACATCGCAGGAGCGATCGAAGGGGGAGACAACGGATAATCTCTGTGATTATTTCTTGAGGAAGATGAAGAGGGGCCATGCTTGAGATTTTAGAGATCGCACAAACCCCTATATAATTTTAATTCATGATTTGGGATCGCAAGGGATGTATGGATGCTAATTAAAAAGATAGTTTATATCGGAACATGATCCTCTCCTAATTTTTTCTAATAAATAAATTTCAACCTATTAAATTAAAATCCACGGTTAAGATTTATTTTCCTAATATTTAATCTATTTTTTTTTTAATTTCTTAACTTTCGTAAACACTCCCCTCTTCCAGATTAGAAGATCATCCCAGGTAGAACTACTCTGAGCATCATCATCCTTCCAACATCTCCATCGAATTCCCTTGATAGTGCCGCCTTCCCCTCCCTCCTCTCCGGCTTTACGGTGGCCTCTGCAACACTGAAACCCCACCAGCCTTCTTGAGAGCGGACACCATTCTATCACCTACGTACCCCTCTAGTGCATCCAATCAACCATGGCCTCCCGATACTGAATATCATTCAATGTGGGAGGAGCATTAGAAGAGATCGAGAGTCGAGCTGGGCCTGAAGAAACTTCAATTGATATACTTGAATTCTTCAATTCGAAGGAGGAGTATAGGACTGTATATACACCTAAGGGTTATTGATCGATGATGGTAATCAATTGTGTCAGGAGATGCCAAAAGCTTAATGGCAACGTGATTGAAGAACAAGAAATTGTACAGGTCGAGACGGAGAGTGAATTGATTGGTTTGATTGATCATCAAGTGCTTGGTGAAATGAACACAACAATGGAGATCAAGGAGGCGTCAGAGCTCAATGTTGTGTGGAATTGTTTTTACATATATGCATTGATTGAGATCTCAATTGTTTTAGCTAGAAGTTTGATCCTCACTTATAGATACTCTATAATTGTTATGGATGAATATTATAGTGTACGTACTCATCAGAGACGTCTTTCAATAATTCTATTCAAGGCAAGACGTCCATGCATAAAAACACTCTTGTTCTTGAGCACTCGTTGTAAAACTCTTGCTATGGAATACAAAGATATATAAGATACGAAAATAATAAATTTGTCCTAATATAAAGAGACCAATGTGTTGATGTGATGTGTACACACCTACTCAAGGATCAGCTGACCATGGTTAACTAAGACATCGATCTGTAACAACTAAAGAGAGACCATAAAAATTGTTAATCAAGAAGACCATAGTTTTTGCACACAATACATTATTGTAAGACCCAAAACTTAATTAATTAGTATGAAGAAATATGTATAACACTAGTCTTCCAAAACCACCATCTCCGAGTTTGTATAGCAGAGTGATCGGTTCCATCCAGAATGTTAAATTTGGATCACACCGAATCGTATACCTTTCCCAAGAATCTCCGACTCCATACTCTTTCATCACCCACACATCCGTAATATCGTTATCATTGTAATCCAGCTTGTAAACATAACACAATTGTCCATCGACTTCAGAGATACGAATAGGGTACGCTACTCCATCTCGCAGCGAAGGCGGCACCTGTATTTCTCCGAACCTATTGGTATGCAGATCGTAAGTAACGATAGCCTCCTTTTGGTTATCTCCCGCCAAAAGAGCCCAATGAAGGACGCCATTAAAGGAGTGAGCTACCTCGCCAGAAAAAGTGAAGACTTGGTAAGGAAAATCTTTGAACGAATTCCTCCACTCCTTATTTCTATAGCTGTAAATCCAACACTGACTGTACTCGCGACCGACGAAGATCTTATAATCGTCGTCGTAATAATCGTAACCAAATCCATAGTAGTTGGAGCAACTAGGTCGTTTTTGTCGCGGGGGATTTGCGACGGTTTGCAAAGATCCAGTGAAGCAGTTGTAAAGAAGGAAGGGTCCATTAATGACCTCTTGAAGACAAGCTATTCCGTGGGAGGATCCAATCAAATTAATGGGACGATTGTCGTGGCGGGATAGGAGTCGGTGCACCGTGAAGGGTGGAACATGCGGGCCGTGGATGCGCACCTTGTTGTTGTCGGCGGCGTCGTCGCTTATGGAGACGCAGTAGAGGTCGTCCCGGCCTTGGAAAAAGGCCGTACGGGTGATATCTTTGTAGAGGGTGTAAAAATTGGGATCGTTGATGAGATTCTTCCATTGCTTTGACAAGAGTTTACATCTCAGGAGCGATCGGAGGGGGAGCCGCCGGATAATCTCTGTGATTATGTCTTGAGCAAGATGAAGGGGGGCCAATCGGGCCATGCTTGAGATTTTAGAGATGGATGGACGGTAGTTGCCGAAATACCAAAAGCACAAACCCTAAATTTTAATTCATGATTTGGGATCGCATATATGGATGTATGCGTGTGAAAAAGATAGATTTATATTATATATATACTTGGAGTCTTAAGGAATTTATTTTCATATATATAAAGAGAGAATGGATCAAATGTTTACAAGTCTTAACATGTTTTGTGTTAACAAATCTGAGGCGTTGATTGAGTGAAAATGAAAGGCTCAGATAACACAAATCTGAGGCGTTGATTGAGTGAAAATGAAAGGCTCAGATTTTTTTATTTTTTGGGTTAATTGATATATGAAAATTAAAAACCACAATCTCACATTCAAAACAAGTGCGTGTAATTCAACCCTAACCCTACTCTATAATTGATGCAGATCGAGAGAAAGTGAGAGGATCCAGTGGTACTCAATTGCATCCCCAACGCCGACTACTCCTTCTTCCTCTTCCAATGGTCCTTTGCAATCGCTGTTGCCGGTATCACTGCTGGCCCTGTTGCCGGGAGGACCCAATTCAGCGCATACCTCGTCTTCTCCTCCTTCATCTCCGGCAGTACGGCGGTGATTCCGGCAGCCATAGGCGGAGGCCGTCCAGCGGCGATTGTGGTAGCGGTTTGGTGCGGTTCGACGAAGAAGAACTCGGATGCCCGGGCGGTAGGTCGGCGGCGATGTTTAGAAGATCTCCGGCGGCAGCCTCCGGTTGCGAGCGAGGGCCACGAGCAGGTAGGCGGCGATGGGCAGGGATGAAGAACATCTCGATCCCAGGCGGAGGCGATTGGCTATGGTGGTTCCGGATCTTGAGGGCAGGGATAAGGCGATTGCTGATTGTAGAGGAAGAACTCGGATGCCAATCACGAGCAGGTGGCGACCTGTTACAGTGACGATGACGATGAAACGCCGCGCCGCCGTCTTCGGCTCCGCCGCTGCTGCTGCAATGGCTCCACACCCTAGGTGGCGCCGCCGCTGCAATGGCTCCGCCGCCCCGTCCCGTCTTCGGCTCCGCTGCAACGGTTGATAACTTCCTCTATCTTCAAGTCATCTCTTTTTTTTTTTTTTTTCCTTTTCTTCTTTGTGAGCAAGGCTTACCATGTAAACAAGCAACACTACTCTTCCAAAACCACCATCTCTTCTTCTTTTTCCTTTTCTTCTTTGTGAGCAAGGCTTACCATCTCCGACATATAACATAAATAGGAAAATATTGCTAAATTCAAACTCTTATAATTTCCCCTTTTTTACTGCTCTTCATCATCTTCTTCTGCCATGTTCTCCTGGATGCGACGTATACGTTGTTCTTGTGGTCGATATTGCCCAAAATCAACGCATTCCCATACTCGTAAACAAGCAACACTACTCTTCCAAAACCACCATCTCCGACTTTGTATAGCCGAGTATTCGTAGTTTTAGGAACTAAAAACTATATAAAATTTTATTTATTTTCATTCTTTTTTTTCCATAATGTAATACTTATTACTCATAAGTATTACATTATGGAAAAAAAGAATGAAAATAAATAAGATTTTATATAGTTTTTAGCTCCTAAAACTACGTGTCTAAAGTCAAAGCATCGTTTATTTCCGAACGGATAGAGTATTATTTTATTAAGTTTTTTTTCTAAAATCAATCACAAGTCAAATATGATTTTTTTTCCCACTACAACGCGCTACATATAACGTTATGTATCATTTTTAGTATATGAATTTCCCTTGCGCTATATTTTCATTTACGAGTACGAGCCGTGAATTGAATACAATCTGGTGGAATAGCTCCGACTCCGAGGACCGTCTTAGCTACAAAGTCAAGGTGGTAGTCCGTTGACCAGCTTGGTTGCCTGGATGTGTCTATCGATAAGTCCGTGGGACCCACTCGCAACAACTTGTTGCGTTGATTCCTCCTCCTTCCAGATGCCTCTGCTTCTAAAATTCCCATCTCAGACCACCTTTGTTGCCTACAAATTACAATATTCGCAGCATTAATAATTAAATATGATTGCATTTTCCCACTCTGCGCAATCACAAATCTGAATTTTATTCAATAAGAAGGAAGTTTCAGGAAAAGCTAAAAACCACTCACTATTATTCGAAGCGGTTTTTCAAGTGGCGCCCATTGTTTACTCATCCCTCCGCCTTATAAACACGCCACCGAACAAGGACCAACACAGAAAAATCAAATTCAAATTCAAAGTTCAAAATGGTGAAAGACAGAGCCGTTGGAGTCGCCATGGATTTCTCTAAGAGCAGCAAAAGCGCCCTTCAATGGGCGATTGATAACCTTGCTGATAAAGGCGACACTCTTTACATCATCCATGTGAAATCCAAATCGGGGGATGATTCGCGCAACTCCATCTGGTTTTCCTCTGGTTCTCGTAAGTTAAAACGAAAAAAAGCTCCTTTCTTTTTCTTAAATCTGATTGATTTGGGTGCTAATTCGATCTGGATTTTGGGGGATTTGATGTTTCTTGCAGCTCTGATTCCTCTGGTGGAGTTTAGGAACCGCGAAATCATGAAGCAGTATGAGATTGCAGCAGACAACGATGTCTTAGACCTGCTGGACGCTGCCACTAGGGAGAAAGAGGTAGCTTTTTCTTTTTTTTTTTCTAATCAATTTCAATTTCTGATGAATCTCTTTATATGATCAATTGGTTGATTAATTGTCGGGGGAACGATACAATAGGTGACAGTAGTTGTGAAGATATACTGGGGAGATGCAAGGGAGAAGGTTTGTGAAGCCATTACTGATCTGAAGCTCAGCTCCATTGTTATGGGTAGTAGAGGTCTCAGTGGCCTCAAAAGGTACCTTCTTTAATGATTTTTTCCCCCAATTTCAACTATAAAATCAAGTTAATCGATCAAATCAAGGTGATTAATTAGGGATTTTGGTGAAATTTGCAGGGTTTTGCTAGGAAGTGTTACCAGCTATGTGTTAGACCATGCCTCCTGTCCTGTTACCATTGTCAAGGCTTGAAGATCTGCCAACCCATCTGCCTAAAAATACTGTAATCTTTGCAATCATTTTTATTTTTATTTGATGTCTTAGTTGAAAAAGTGTTATTATCAATATTTGATGTTTAGATTTTTGTAGGTAGTGGATACTATTGTAATAATTATGTTGTTTTATGTGTCTTTTGCTCTTTTTTCCCCTCTGTTTATTGGTTATTGAGATTGTTAATTAAAATAGTAAAATTTATGAAGATATGGATTTTGTATGTATTCCTCAAACATAGGAGACTGGGGCAGTAACAATACTGACCTTACGGAGTTCAACTCCATGGGATCCTCACCGTTTACTACTAATGTCATAATTTTTTTTTAAAAGAAAACATCAAGCTAAAATCGAGGAAAGAGATTAGAAACATCAATAGTAATGCGACTGCTTCTTCCTCTTCCTCGTCGATTTAGTGGTATACTAGCGTAGGTGCCATCGAATTTGAGAAGACTCCGGGTTATATCTGTGCTACATTCATGCTAACGAACTTCTCCCAAAAATCTACGATCCCATACTCTTTCATCACCCACGCATCAAGCGTTAATATCTTCGTATGGCCTTTTTTGCTTTGCCTGATAGCCCATGGAGCTAGCATTTCCCCGAATCTATGAGTATGCAGATTGTTGGTAACGATCACCTCATTTGGGGTTTCTGGTCCTTTGCTTCTCGTAAAAACGATCTAGTAGATCCGAATTGAATCTTGTAAGCATAACACAACCATCCATTTAACTTGGCTTGATTTTCCGATGCGACACCTTTCAACTATCAAGTCCCAACCAAGAATGGTCATAAACATTACGACGTCGTTTCTTTTGAATGTAGAGAGTTCTCCGGCCGATGAAGAAGGCCGTACAAACTGTTGATGTTGTGAGGAGGGTAAAGTACTAAAGTTGATAGAACAATGAATCATTGATGAGATTCCTTCATTGCTTACGCACGCGTTTGCAGATTAGAACGGATTTCAGGATTTGAATGGGATCAACTTGTCGTCATCATCGATCCCTTGATTTAGAGAGATTGACAATATGTTGAATTGCAGATGATGCTTAATAACTTAATAACAAAGACAAGAAATTTTACTTGTATTTGACGCTGATTGGGCTCGCAGGCAGACGTTGCTAACAAATTGAGCTTCGGTAATCAGTATTCATCATCATCTGAGGAATGATGAATTTCAATTACATGTATTTGATGCTGCAAGCTTCGATTTTTATTGCGAACTAGTAATTGATCGGAATAAAGTTACAATCTTGAAAAGCTACAGCGTTTTTAGTTGGGAGACGTGGCCATGGCTTCAATGCGAGCCTTGAAGATAGCGACCAACTTCTCCTTCGATGGCAGATTCTCTCTGAAAACGGCGCAGCTCAGAATCTCCTCCGACCACCTGCAAATGTCCGGGAAGCTCTCCGGCGTCAGGAACTCCTTCCCCGCCGCCTCCTGCAGCGCCGGAAGCCACACCACTAACCCGATCGCCGCAATGTCCACGATCCCGAACTTCTCCCCTCCGAAGAACCTCTTCCCTTCCAGCTGCTTCTCTAAAGTTTTCAGCGATTCAAACGCTTCCTTTTCCGCCTTCCCTCCTTCCGCCAGGAACGCCTTGAGCGCTTGCCCGCCAGGCGGGGTAACCTAATTTCCCCAATCGAATTTCATTTTTAATTAGTTCAGGTGAATCGAATTCAAAGAAATTGAGACTGAAATCGAGTTTCACCTACCTTTTCGTCGATGAATCTGCACCAGAAGCGAGCAATTGCGCGATCATAAGGCTCCTGAGGCAAGATCGGATTCGATTTCCAGGTCTCGTCTATATACTCCAGGATAATCTGAGATTCTGCAATTGACCTGCCGTCGTGCAGGAGAACGGGGATCTTCTGGAGAACGGGGTTGGATCGGAGGAGTAAATCGCTCTTGTTCTTGAGATCTTGCTCGATGAATTCGTATTGGATGCCTTTGATCTTCAGAGCTATCTCCACTCTCCGACTGTACGGACTCGTCCTTGTTCCCAGCAGCTTCACTCCTTCACCAGCCATGTCTGTATTCTCCAGTTTCTGTTCTTCTTGATGATCAATTTGAGTTTTTTTTGTTCTTTTACTGATGTGTAATTGTGATTACTGTAATCAAATTTATAGTGATATCTTCTCTGTCATTAACCTTGCTTCCCAAGGTTGAAGAAAGCCTCAACTTGAGGTCAACCTTAAGGTTAGGTCATGGATGAGGTCATCATCCCCAAATTGACATTTGCAGTGATGCTTATCAAAATTCAATATATTATATATAAATATATAATACTCCAATCATGGTATTTGAAAATTGAAACTCAAGAACAAATGACTCATATTGTTAACAGAAAAACACTGATTGGGTATGACAGAAGAAAACTGAGCCTTTTGCAACTCCTTATGAATGAGCTCCGGAGATGATCTCTCAATAGTAGAGTGACCCTGTTCCGAAAAACCAAGATTAGATATGATTCATATGAATCATTTTACAGAACTAAAATCTCTATCTGTAAGAATTAGGTATTGATGAATACCTTGCCACCAGTTTCCTCTAGAGGCACTGTGAGGGTCATTTCATCCCCATCTTTCTTGAACTGATCAGATTTCATGTAAAGCTTGTTATTTAATTTTCTTCAGAGAAAGACAAAATTGAGCATAAAGTAAGCAACTTGAGTGGCAAATGTATACTTACAGTGACAGATTTGGAGCTTTGGCTGCTATGTGGATTCGAATATATGTCTTGTCCGCCATAGTAAATCGACGAGCTCAAATGGCATGGTTGCTGTTGTTGTTGCGCTTTTCCTTTGTCGCTGTCGAAGATGGAGTCTAAGCTCTTATATCCGCCCTCAACAACTCCTCTTCCCTGGGTGTCTTGCTTCTTGGCAGCTGCTGCATCAGAGCCAAGTTCATCTCTGATTGTGGCCTGAAATCACAGATCAACTCATGAGATGTCAGCGCGATTCATCGAACACTGAAACCCCGAAACTGAAAAAAGCAATGACCTTGGTAGTTGAAGGTGAAAAGATGGACCCGAAAACCACGGATGAAGAAGATGTGTCATCAGAACCAAACAAATCGGTGGCAAACGTCGAAGAATAAGAAGAAGAAGAAGAAGAAGAATTCAGGTGATTACTACTACTCTCCATTACCTCTCTGGATTTCAGAGCTGAGAACAAAGAAAATGATCAACAAAAGCAAAGAAAGAAAGAGATGAAGAGGGAGAGACCCGTGAAATATGGTTTGGAGAAAGAGGGGAAAATGGTGGCAAGTAGGTGGATGCAAATGCAGGCAAGTGCTGTAAAGGGGAAACAAATTGGAAACGCCTTAACCTTCCTTTTATAAATCCCCCAAAAAAGCCTCCACTTTGCAACAGAAAATTGAAAATTGATCGGAGTTTGCGTGGAAAGATATTTTAACTTTCGATTTTTATTGTAAAGGTTTATATAAGACAACTAAGGCAAGTGAAATTGATGGAATACTGATAAATATATGTTAAATTAGACGGTTTATAAGCTAAAAAAATGTTTGATAATTTCAGTTGATAGGATAGATGATACTCACAAACTAGCGGATACAAGCTATTAAGTTGTATGCATATAATAGGAAAAGTTGTGAAAGGCGAGTAGTTAAAAATTCAATTTTAAAAGTTAATTAAATTAAAATATTATCTTTATCTTATTTAAAACTATAAAATAACAAAATCAAAATCTTTATAAAAAAAAAAACAACTTGCTTTATGAAACGAAACCTTAAACCCAAAATAAAAATCTCTTAATTACATTTGTTCCTTTTTTCTAGGTTATTGGAATATGACATCAACTTCATCTCTAAATAGAAAATTCACACTATTTATAATATTTCAATCGTCGATTTTTATTTAATCCTATATTTTAACTTTAAAAAAAAAATGAGTGGCACGTAACATCAACTTCGCCAAAATCCTTATAGAAAATTGGCGCTCGACTTCTCCTCTAATGCCCTCATCATTTTACACAAACGTTGAAATTTTGAAAGTCTAACACTGATTTTATGTCATCACTTACCATACGGAGTAAGATTAATTACATTAACTTTGATGGTTCAAAATCACCGGATCTCATACTTATGAACTTCAATGATCAATGTAGCCATGTAGATGATTTTGAAAGGTTACAAACTTTACAATGTATCATGAGTGGTTTGATGATAAGTTTTCCACTAGAGATTCAATGGCTAAGTAATGTAAGTTGATTTTGAGGTATGAATCTACCCAATGTGTCGCAATGGGCTTATGTAACATGTATCATGGGATGAAAGCAAAGTGGGTCCACGTGGAGATCGGCACAAGACGACAAGGGATGGATGGGCTGAGGGATAAGGTGGGCCCACCAGCCACCATGACAGCAGTTGCCCACCGCCGCGTGCAGCCCGTGTGTCAACATGACTCCACCGCCTCTTCGTTCGGGCCAATGCCATCTACATACTTTGGGCCCCCATCGTTCATCTAATGGGCCTTAAAGGAGTTTTGTAGGGAGAGCCTATGCAATTTTTTATTTTCAACGTCCGTGATATCTTGGAGTTCTTTTTTTTTTTTTTTGATCTAAAAGGCGGGATAGCTCCCGTAGATTTATTAAAAGATTAAGTTGTGATTACAGTAGTATCGGTTCCTAAGACCGAATCAGGCATATTCATCAAAATAAGAGTCTAAAGACAGTGCCCATTGGGCTAACTTATCAGCTGCTGCATTTGCTTGCCGTCGGATGGCCGAAATCGATACGTTCCACTGATCCTGAGCAATGAGACTGCAGCATTCCTCTATGATGTAGAATTCCGGATGTGTTTGGTGGTTCTTACCGGCTAGTAGATCACACAGTAATGACGAATCCGATTCGAGGATCAAATTTGAAAACCCCAATCGTCGTCCCATCCTTAGTCCGTGAAGAGCTGCCAACAGTTCTGCTCTTAACGCAGTGGCAACGCCACACTTGAAGGTGAAAGCAGATAGGAAGGCGCCCGTGTTGCTCCGGAACACACCTCCTCCTCCGGCCAATCCGGGGTTCCCCTTAGATGCTCCGTCGATGTTTAATTTCACCCATCCAATTTGTGGCGTCGTCCAGCTAACCGGAGCCCTCATCAGGCGAATTGGGGGGCCTTGGGGTAAATCAGAGGTCCCTGCAGCCTGTAGATATCTTGTCGTGAATTCCTCGGCTCTCATTGCAAGGTCCTTGTGCTCTTCCTTTTGTTAAAAAACAAACAGATTTCTGGTCTTCCAAGTGAGCCACATCATGTTGGAAAAGATGGCCGCCCATCTGGCTTTGTCTCGCACATTGACAAAGATCCAGTCCTTGATATGTTGATGATCAAAGAAGCCAGAGATATTATATTTGGTGATTAGTTTCTCCCATTCCTTTCGAATGACGCCACAATCTCGTAGCGTATGGAGACCCGTTTCAGCCTGCGAGCAACGGGGACAGGCATCCGAGGTGGTTAGATACCGTCGAAGCTTGGTGCCATTGGACAGGAAGGCATCATGGGCTGCAACAAATGCAAATGCCCGGACCCTCTGTTGGACCGGAAGTTCCCACACTCGGCGCCATCCACTGCCTGTTGCTCCTGTCGACTCCTTCCGTAGCAGCAATTGAATTGCAGAGCTGGTCGAGAATTCACCCGAGTTTGATAGCCCCCATACCAACCTATCCCTTGCAAAAGGATCTTCGGTGATATAGATGGATTGGAGTTTTAGCCGAGTTTCTGCAGGGAGGAGTTGGGATAGTATATCCCATCTCCAAGAGCCGTTTAACCACATCTCCGCTACCGTATATGCACTCACCTCCTCGGGTACTGGGGCTGTCGCAATGTCGAGTAGAGGTTGCTGTTGTAGCCATGGGTGGAGCCAGAACAAAGTGGTGGATCCGTTGCCGATAGCGGATCTGATATGAGGTAAGAGGAGTTCCGCCCCATGAGTAATCCCCCTCCAGATTCTCGAAGCTCCCACTTTCTTTGTGAACATGTCAACATCTAATCGCCCCTTACAGTACTTCCCTCTAATGACACGACTCCATAGCGCTGAAGGTGCTTGGAGGAGTCTCCAACTAAGGCGTGCTAGAGTGGCTTGATTAGCCGCTCTCATCGGACGAATACCAAGGCCCCCTTCGACTACAGGTTTCGTAATCGTTTCCCAGCTGAGCAAGTGGATTTTCCTTTCTTCCTGCGTAGAACCCCATATGAAGCTGCGCACTTTCTTGTCGATAGCATCACAGACATCCCTGGGGACAAAGTTGGATTGCATTGTGTAGAGCGGAAGGCTTGTCAGGACTGACTTGGCTAGTGTAACCCGACCAGCAAAGGAGAGGGTCCGGGCCTTCCACCCTTGAAGTTTTGAGGCGACCTTGTCTAGGAGATAGTTGTAGCGGTCGCTCGTCATGCGCCCACACGCCGTAAGAACCCCCAAATAATTCCCAAATTCAACCGAAATTGGGATGGATAGCGTGTTACTGATCTGTTGCTTGACAGCTGCCGGTACATTTCTGGAGAATAGAATACTGCTTTTTGAGTAGTTGATCTTCTCCCCGGATAGAGTGCAAAAATTCCTCAGACAATCCCGCACCACTCTGCCTTGGTTGTCTGATGCCTCTGCCAACAAAACAAGATCATCAGCAAAGAACACATGGGACAACGCTACATCTCCGATCTTGACCGGTTTCCAAATGCCCCGCTTGACTGCCTCCTCGATGCTATGAGATAGCCGTTCCATACAGAGAACAAACAGGTACGGAGAGAGCGGATCTCCCTGTCTTATTCCCCTTGAGGGACGGAAACTGGCTCCTCGATCTCCATTGAACAGAGTTTCAAAACAGCCCGAGGTTTGACATTTTAGAATAACTTCGACAAGATGCGGCGGCAGTCAACACATATGCAACGTCTCCTTCAAGAAGTCCCAACGGATCCGATCATACGCCTTTTCTAAGTCTACCTTGATCATCATCCATTTGCGCCGTCTTCTTTCCGACATGGAATGGAGTGCTTCCTGGATGATCACAACATTGTCGGTGATCTGTCTGCCTGGGATGAAACTCGCTTGACAAGGTGAGACTAAATCATTGAGCAGCGGTTTGAGTCTGTTAACTATCGCCTTTGTAGCGATCTTGAAGATAACATTTAGGAGGGCTATCGGCCTGAACTGCGATGGACGGGTGGGTATGGATACTTTAGGGATGAGGACAAGCAAGGCATCTCCAATTCCCTCCGGAAAGTGGTTATCATTCAGCATTCGGAGGACTGTTTGGCTGACTTGCGGCCCTATGGTTTCCCAATTCCGTTGGTAGAAAATTGCGAGGAAACCATCCGGTCCAGGTGCTTTATAGGATCCCATCAGCTTGACCATCTCCCAGATTTCGGAATGGGCAAAGGGTTGATCCAAGGACAGGCGCTGATTGCTGCTCAGTGGTGGGAAAGTGACGGACTGAGCGGGGAAGGGCTGGCTAATATCGTCAGAGTCGTCGGTGTAGAGCCGTTTGAAAAAGTCCCTGGTCAGTCTTCTTAGAGAAGCCGGACTCGTCACCCATTCGTCTGCATCATCCAGGAGAGCAGTGATTTTATTAGCCTTCCTTCTCTTCAGGGTAGTAAGGTGGTAATAGCGCGTGTTTCGATCACCTTCTAAAAGAAAGTCAGTCCGGGACTTTTGGAACCAGAGGGCGTGTTCCTGTGCCAGGACCTCCTGCAATTCCCGAGTAACGTCCGATTCCAGTTCCAGGTAGTGTCGAGACGGCCTATGACACAGCTTGATCTTGATCCCTTCCAACCTTTTGAACAGCTGTCGCTTTCGTTGAAAGATGTTCTTAAACACCTCCAGGTTCCAAATCTTCAAATCGGTGGCGAGACTAGCTAAGGCTGCACAAGCCTCCTCCTCCCGCTTCCAACTGCTCTGTAAAAACTCGTTGTAATTCTCATGTAACAGCCAGGCCGCTTGAAAGCGGAATGGTCTATCGTTATTAGGAACGGGAGGCAAGCCGTCCACTCGAACCAAAATTGGAACGTGGTCAGAGTGGGGTGCGGTAAGGTGATGCACACTTGCGTCCGGGAACATGGAGTTCCATTCAGCAGTACACAGAGCTCTGTCCAATCGCGCAGCCTTCCGTGTGCTCTGAGTCTTGCCATAGTTCCAAGTGAAAGGTATGCCACTGAATCCGAGATCCATCAGTTGCAGTTCATCAATGTGTTGCTGGAAACGGTAGGACTCCCTGTTGGATCCCACCGACGATTCCATCCGTTCCTGTGGTCCCAGTGTGGCGTTAAAATCTCCCGCTAAAAGCCACAGTCTATTGTTTGCCTCCGCAAATTCCTTCAATTGCTGCCATAGCTCTAGGCGTCGGGCCGGATTGAGAGAGGCGTAAATTGCCGAGAGGATCCAAGGATCTTCTCCTACCCGGCGAACCTCAACCATAATATGCTGCTCCCTCAGGTCGATGGGCACCACAGTCACCTCCGATGTCCTCCAAAGGAGCCAGATTCCGCCCGCAAACCCCTGCGCTTCAACTCTTCTGCTACCGTCAAACCCAATTCTGTTGCAGACGTCGTCGGCTGATGATCCACTTATTCTCGGTTCGACAAGAGCAATAACCTTAGGATCAAATAAGCGAATTAGCTCCTTCAGAGCGTGCAGGAATCCGCTGCTTGCAGCGCCCCTGACATTCCAAACAAGTAGGTTTAATTTATTCATAACAGACACCAGTTTTCTAACGTTTCCCTGAACTTCGTGGTGATGGTGCGGATTGGCTCCTACGAACGCTGAAACAGCCTCCACAAAGCGGTCAAGAGCTTTGTCCGTTGCTGGGTGCAACGAAACTTTGCATAGCATTGGTCGTGTCTCGGTTAGCATTGGGAGGAAGTCGCAGATCATCTTGTCCGCTAGGCTTGGCACATTGACTATGAACGGACCCGTCCGGAGGTCGGATAGGAGGAAACTGGCTCTGTTCTCGGTGTGGATTACTTGCACTCTCGGGATTGACTCCATTGTGCGGATGTTGCTGAGAGGCTGCGGGTTGTGGGCTGTTTTCGGCGGGGGTTATGGTGGTCGAATGGATGATGTTGGGGTTGACGTTTTGTGTGAATTCAGAATTCTCTGGGGACGAGGTCAGGTTGGTCATGTGAGGGGCCGATTTAGGTTTGCTTTGTAGGACGGTTGACTGGGTTATTTTTGAGGTCATAGGGGGTGTCGTGGAATCGGGCTTTTGATTGGCTTTTTTCCCTGATTGAGTGGCCTTGGAGGATTTTTTGGAACTACCAGAGAAGGGAAAGGATTTATCTTTTCCTTGAAATATCTTTTCCTTAGAGATATCAGAATCTTTGGATTGAGATTCGGTAGTTGAACCTGATTTGTTCAAATCCCTAGCCTCCCCATCTTTCTCGATCGTAACTGAGTCCGGGATAGGCGCCGTCTCCATGGGAGCCCCTCCCTCCGAATCGAGGACATCGAATCTCGCCGACACGGTGACCGGATTGCTGGTATGTGCTCCGACAAACTTTCCGGTGGGGGTTTCCGGCGTGTGGCCCGACGCGAGAGCCTCAGTGCCCGCGCGTGATTGCTGATTTACCGGAGTCTTGGCCCCTTTTGCTGTTCCGTTCCCCTTTCCTGAATGTTTTCTGGATTGATTTCTAACCTGCATCCAGCCCCCATGAGAGTGTGATTCTATTTGGGGCTCCTCAACGGCTCCCTCATCATTGCTTGCTGTGTTAGGAGTGGGAAGATCCGGGTTTCTTTCGCACGCATCCATACTGTGACCCACCTTACCGCACTTGAAACATAGCATTCGAATCCCCTCGTATTGAATAGGCCAGATTTTCCCATCCATCTTGAATTTTGACAGGAGGGGTTTTGTCAAATCTATTTCAACACTTAGGCGAGCAAATCTTCCTCTGTCAGCCGACGCTGTTGTGTTGTCAATGCGAAGCACCCTACCAATCTTGCTTCCTACTCTCTTTAGAAATCTGGGGTCGAAGTATTCGATGTGCAGGCAAGGAATCCGAACCCAAACCGTGAGGGTTGTTATCCTTTCAGTTTCAGCGTTGAACCTTGGAACCCACTTTTGAATTGCTAAGTAGTTGTCCCCGATCATCCAAGGACCTTCCATAACCACATGATTATAGTCTGTTTGGTTGGCGAAACGGGCTATATAATAGTCGTTACCCAGGTCGACGAGTGAGAAAGGGGCACTAAGCCCCCATTTCTGCGAGAGACGACGGTGCAGCTGCATATAGCCCGGCCCCTTGTCGAAGAGTTTGATGATAAGGGTGTTCAGCCACGGCCTTCGTAAAGCAATTTTCTCCGCTTTGTTCAGGGTGATCGTGGGGCAAGCAAGGTCGTCATCTTCTGGCAGCAGGTCATCGTCCGTGGCATACCCCACCTCCTCTCCCTGGTCTTGGTAGGCCGGATTGGTAAGCACAGACGTGAAAGCAGAGTTATCAGAACCAACAAGAGCGCCCTTGTAGTTAGGCGGGGTGGGAGTCGAGTTTGCGTCGTTGGTTGCTTCATTCAGAGCAGGGAATTCCGCTTTATCGATCGTATCTGTACTGTGTTCAGGGGAACCAAACACAGTCTGGTTTTCTTGATCAGAGGAGGCCACCGTTTCCTCCACCTGAGGTGGTGCCGGGTCAGGCGGCTCTCCGGTAGCAAGTGAGTGGCGGTTCGGACTTCGTGAACGCTTTCTGCTCTCCATTGTGTTAATTTACAACTCTAACAGATCTGATATCTTGGAGTTCTTGATGAAGAGACATGGGTATTTTTTTTATTAGGTGAAAATTCGAGGTGAGACAAATCTGAACCTTGAAAGTCAATAAGTCGGTAGACAGATAACCGTCGAAACAAATATAAACAAATATAAAATACATAGATGGTGCAAAATACAGGCAAGAACACTCTATAAAAGCGAAACTAAACACTATTTGATTAATAAAATTTATAAGGTATTTTATTTTAAATTTAATATTATTTTAAACTTAGTGTAAAAGGTGCAACCAAACACTATTTAAGTGTTTATAATTATAATCCATTTGAATCCAAATACGCCCAAAGATTTGGAGATTTTGAGTGTTTGACTTAGATCAAAACTTTATACATATTCAATTACTCTACTAACATTATTGTTTGGGATCCATATTTGTTACAATTTGGGCAAAAATTGATGATTCTAATAATTTTTTTTTATGACAAAGAAACCACATTCAGTGGTAAACTCCGAGCATGTGATCCAGTCGATAAGAGTCACGTATCAATCCACTGATTGAGAGAAAGCAAACCTTTGATTTTCACATCGGGACCTCCTTACTACCCCTTACTCCATACCACTGGGCCACCTCGACTGATTCTAATAATTTGATTGTAGGGTTGGTTGGTTGATTGAAAATGAATCGTTGTCTTAATGGTGTTGAATTTGGATTTTATTTGATCTTAGTGTGTCTAACTAATGTGATTTGGACTCAATATATAATCAATTATCTTAAAATTTTCCAAGAATATTTTTTATTCTCCACTTCTTTTTTTTATACAAGGCAATAATTTGGGATGTGTCAGCTTTGATTGTAGCACCACAGCACCATCCAAGGGCATCCGTTTGAACGAGATCAGGAATCTCAAAAGATCTCCAATCTGAGTTGTCAGAAGCCAACCAAATATGAGCAATACAATCCGCGACTTTGTTGCCTTCTCTAAACGTATGAACAAAGGGGATCGAATCGAAAGCCTCTGCGACTTGTTTTTTTTTGGTGTTATTCTCCCCTACTAATTTCAAACTATAATAATGAACAATTTTATACTCATCTTATATATAATAATTACATTTTTATACTCATTTTATATATAATAATTACAAATGATTCACCTCTAAACTATGATATTTCTTTTTCCCCGATCAAAAATTTTTATTCATAATCTATCCATCTATCTATCTATATATACAACCACACCTAAGACCCCCCAAAAAAACTAATGAAATTTCCAAGGCAAGCACTGAAGCTGAGAACAAGAACCAGTCCATACACTATTGCAAGCTCCATCGCCGACGACGCCATCGCAGCACTTGCAAACAACTCCAACTGTCTCAAAGAACTTCGAGTATCTTCCTGCAATCCGATTTAACATATATCATCAATAAACTAAGATCTTAATACATCTAATTGATTGAAGAAATAGATGAAATTAACCAATTAGCTACTTACCAAATTGGGAAATAGGGGTGGGAATGGGCCTTGCAAGAGCGAGTCCAACACCGCCATTAGAAGAACGATGAGTTAAACCAATTGTCAATAAGAGGAGTAATACAAAACACGTCTTCTGCAACGAACCCATTTCAATCTAATCTGTTCTGAGAGATCGGTGATGAATGTTTGATTGGGAGAGATGCAATTGATTTGCAGAAGAAGATGAGGTGTGTGGATTTATATATATAAACATGTGGTTAAATTATATGGAGGCTGCAAAATTGAATTTTTGTTGCTTCAAATTAAGACAAAAGGGGGTTAGGGTTCTAGAAGTCAAAGTTTCTTAGAAGCTAGATAATGACAACACAAGATGATCCAATTCCAACCATATAATTGTATTACAAAAATTGTATACTTGTACGACTTTTCAATATATATATAAAAAATGGGAATAAAAACAAAATGAAGAGTGTAGAGCTTGTTTTTGGTTTGGAGCTATATAAAATCAAATTGTAATATTCTGCAACAGATGGATGAGTTGTTGCTCACTGCTCCTGTTCTTGCATCGTTTATGCTAGTTTCCGCCTACAACTACATCCTTGTAATTTAGTGATTCTGTCTTCTGTTGTTTTATGTCTTCATTTTATTTGACGGTTTATCCGTCGTCGATTTATTCGGCCTCTCGACTCACCAGACATGTCTGGTGCGTCGAATTCTTACTCGATTAAAAAAAAAACACTCGGATTACTTTATTTGATAAAGTGGGAAGTAGTCCTTCTCCAAAAGGATTAAATATTTATAGTTGATTGAAATTTATCTACTGATAGATTTAGAAAGAATGTCACCTAGATTTCGTTTGATAATGCAAGTAATTTTCATAACTTTTAATTTTAATAGTATTATGTAGTTTTAAATGAGATAAAGATAAATTTTCAGTAGAATTAGCTTTTAGGATTTTAATTTTCAACAACCACTTATCACAAACTTTCCAAAACTTTTTATTTTTATATTTACAAATCTATTCATTTTTTAATATCTCAGTAAATATATCAGTTAGGATTACCAAACATTTTACCAACTTTAATACAATTAATTCATCAGATCTAGCTACTCTATCAGCTTCAACTGCTCAACAGTGATGTGTTCTAAAACAAAGCCCTAATTAACTAATCTCCATTAGGTAAATAAAAGTTTAATTAATTCGTTGAATTGGCACTTGAATTATCAACTAATACGGTGTATAAAAAAACCCACAGCTAATTTCCAACGGTTACTTACTAAGCCAAGCAAGAAAGGGGCAAATGGTCTTGCTTGTTAGTTGGCGAACCTTCCTGTCTGAATCAGACTTTTTTTTAACCAGAAATTTATGATATCATATTAATAAATGTTTTTAATCGGTAATCGGTCAATTCTGAAAAGAGTTATTTATTTATTAATATATATACGGCCTCCTAAATTCCTTGATTAGTTATATATATTATATAATTAATCATGCATCTATATATCTATCTAGAACTCCCTTTAATTCAGGGCATGCTGCATGCATATGAAATTCAACCCAAAAGGTGTTGTCCATAAATGAAGAAGATATTTAGAAGATCTTGTAGTTTATAAAACTCGTACCGTCGTACGTGTGGCTTACAATTACAAGTTGTGTTAATAATTATTTTCATATAAACTAGTGATCAAATTAAGTCTGAGGAATAGATATATTTTATTTATCTTAGTCAATCTCACAACTTATATTGTTTTTGTTTTTGTCTTTGTTTTATTATGTGTGTTTATCTTATGTAATTTGTTGTCTGTAAATGATGGTTAGTCTATTTATTAACCCAATCTCCCCTTCGAACTCTAAATTTTTCTATAAATCTTAATCACTTTTTTGGATTAAAAATTTAAAAATCCTACCTTATATTATATTATATTACATTTTATAAGTGATAATAATATTTGTAAGAGGCACGACATTAATGACAGCGTACATTCAAAATAAATAAATAGAACATCGATTTTTCTATCCTATGCCCTGGGCATAGGATAAGAAGTTTGATTGGGAAAGATTTCCCCAAATTAAATTATTTTAGTTTTAAAAATGATTTTCTTAGGGTCGATTGTATGTTTGGTAAGGAATCTTATCCAATAGAAAAACCGATAAAACATTGCCTTATAAATAGTGGTCAATAATAGAATACCTTTTGAGTTGTGATCAAGCAATTCTGATGGGAATATGAATAGTATATATTCCATTTCAATATATTTCTAGATCAACTTTAATTTGAAGACTCAAAAAACAGTAATAGTAACCAATTTGAAGTCCAAATCGCATCTTTTTAGCTGTATATTGTTTGGGATTTAGATCCAGCTGGTATATATTTTGACCTTATACGGCAAACTAATTAACTAAAACGACGATTGAAACCCGATTTTTAAAATAAAAAAAAAAATGACAGGTAGAAACAGATAATATAAAGTAGAAAGTCTATGTTCACATGTAAGTGGTGTGTTCAAAATCCAAATTAACCAGGACAAACGATAATCTGACCAAACTTTACGTTGGAAGGCAAAAAAAATTAAGAAAAAGATGCACCAGCCGGGAATCGAACCCGGGTCTGTACCGTGGCAGGGTACTATTCTACCACTAGACCACTGGTGCTTTGATGCTTCATCTTATGTAATATTTGGTTATCGATTTGGATTGTAGTTTCTTGTCCTAGAATATAACCAACACAATTCATTAAATCTAATAAGATACGAATTCAGTAAGGACACTAAAAAGAATTAATGTATTGAGATACCAGGCAATTTCGCAGATGGCCGAAAAACAAAAACTGATAAAAACCACAAAGAAAATGGCGTCTCTTTAACACCAAAGGAGGATCGTGGAGAATACAGATAGGATGTAGAGGATGATTGTCATATGCTAATGAGAGGAAAGTACGAAATGCCTCAAATTTAGACTCTATCGTGAGCCTTCAATTGTTAGTCGTACATCTAACCTAGCAAGTAGCACCGATATGACTCAGGTCGGGTTAAGGTAAATATCGATTCAAGTTGGATATATTGAGTACACTCGGATCAAAATGAATTTCAGGTTTTGGGTTGAATCACATTTAATTTTATTAGATAATGATATTTTCCGTTAAGACGCTGGTGTGTTTCATAATGAGAAAATTATAGTGACTACAAAGACGAGTCGTGTCTTATTCGGGTTGGATGAAGTATGTAGACGACCCTTACACATTTATATAAACCAAGGAACAATGACCGTATAAAATTAACCCAAATCCAATTGACTACCGGGCCTAATAGCCTAATTAATATACCACAGTAGTTTCTACACCTCCAAAGAAAAAGAAAAAGAACCAATTGGGCTCCAGGAACAATAAATGGGCTCATCACTTATGGGCTCAATCACAAAACTAAAAAGCCCATTATAAAAATTCAGGGCTACTCATCCAAAGAGGAAGGTTATTTTTGTTCGAGTCGAGCCGGAGATGAGGTAGCTAGCTACACGATCCGCTTCCCTGAAAAAACTGAAGAATTGAATGAAGTGGGACTCAAGTGGAAATCAACAAAAACAAGCTAACCAGTAAGCACTGAGAACTACTACTACAATACAAGTAATGAATTGAATGAAGAGGGAAGACAACAGTTACAGTGGTGAGGAGTAAACCAAACCAAGCTGAACTGAACTCAACAGAGTCTCTCTGAACTGCCCAAATCACATGCAAAATCCTTAATTAGCTCAACCCCTCTTCTTTATGAGCTACCTAGCTCATAGAGGGTAGTAGTAGACTAGGTAGGCTTCAATCATGCATGCATCAACAGATCACGCTTATCAAGGCCTCCCATCGGACGGCCCATCTTCGCCCTCTTTTTTGGTTGGGTCCGTGGATCTGCCAACATGTGATTGTACCACCACTCATCCACTCTCCCCCTCTCTCTCTCTCTACTGTAAAATGTAGACATAAAAGAAAAAAAGAAAGAAAGAAAACGTGAGATGAGATGAGAGATAAGAGAAAGAGGTGAGCATCAGCATGAGATGCTTGCCTTGCCTGCGTTTTGCATTACCTTTCCATACAAGCAACCGCTAACGCCAAAATTTAACTGCATGCCTTCCTTTTTCTGTAATATTACACATATGGAGTATTTCATTATTTTATTGCACTATCTTCAACAATCCTTTTTTTTTAATGAGATTCAAACTCAGATTCTCTTATTTAATATTTTAATATATTTTTTTATATAAAATTATAGAAAATGATGTAGTACAGTATAAATTTAATGAATTTAGTTTTCAATTTAGAAGATAAAAAAACTTTAGAGGAACTAATGGAGCAAAACAATTAGTCGAATTAAATCATACGTTTATCCTGATCCCGTTACCCTACTTAATTGTGGAAAATACTAGATGGGTGTGGTCGATGAAAAAAAAAAAATTCATATCAATAACACTAGTGGTGATGAAGTCATAACTAATCTTTATAATACATGGGTTTTTAGAGACGAGTTTCCGTCCGATAATAGATGGACTTTATGTTTTATAGGTTGGAGATTGTAATGATTTGTATTAATCTGTGTGTTATTGACTTTTTAAAAAATTTTGATTGATTAAAATGTCAATGCAACGATGATGTTTTTTTTTCAAAGTGAAGTGTTTTACGTATTAAAATTTGTGCAGATTTCTAAAAATTCATGTATTATCGAACAGAAGTAGTATTAAAAAGGATGATTTTTCATCGTATTAAACTACCCATCAGCTTCAATTTTACCAAAACGGTCTTTAATTTTAAAAACAAAATCAAAGGGAGTATGGATTTGGGATCTCTATATGAAAAAAGGGAAAGGCATAGGACGGTAAAATCGGGAGTTGTATTGTATGGGGTAGAAAGAGAGGAGAACTAAGCCCAAGGGAGATCTTTTGCTTGGTAGAGATGGCGACGTCACCTGAAGCAATGGGTTGTGGGGGGGGATCTGATCGTGTGCGGTGAGGAACACGTGGTCTTATCTCAACTCCCCAATAGCAATTAGCACAGCTGCACTAGTAGAAGTGTAGACGTACTCCACTGGACTAGTTCTAGTGTTATCATCATCATTAACTCTTTAGGGGGAGTTTATTTATTGTTACCTACAGTAACAGTACTGTTCATACAGTTTTACTGTTGTAAAATGTTTACAGTAACTGTACCTTCCTCTATTTCCTTTTTTTATCTTACCCTTGACCGCCGTGCCATCTCACTTTCCCCTTTTCTTACTACAGTATGAAAAAAATACACAATTTTTCCTCCATTTTTATTTGAATAGATTGTCACTATATTCCCATTTACCGTCGATATGCATTTCCTCCATTTTTATTTAGCTGAAAACATTTGCCAAAACTGAATTACTTTTTTTTTCCTGAAACAATTTTTAAATAGAAAAAAAATATCTCAATTTATTGTAAAATGTGTAAAATAAACAATGTAAGTCAAATTCTCAAACACTTGTAATGATTGAATCGAATGTCCGAATTAAACTGATTATAGCCATGAAATTTAATTCAATATCCATTTTCAACTGTTTCAATTCCATTTTTTTCTACCTACGGTGAATAGATTCGGTGTGAACACCTCTTACGGTGTAAGTATTCACATATATTAATTATTTTTCATAGAAAAATTATTCATTTGTATCAATAAGATTATTCTTACAAGTTATACACGAATAATTACACTGGTGCAGACAAATCATTCGAGTGTTCAAATCTCACTCATTGATCGATCTTTTTGATCTCTTCACGGTTTACACCATAATAACAAATGGGCATTTCAATTTTTTTAAATTCTGTTTGAGACAGGAATTCAAAATCACATACGACCAAATTTGACAAAACAGAAAATCCAGATCAGTATTTTTTAACAAGGAATTAAATAATTGTGATGTTTTCAACTTATTTTATGATATAGTTGTTCCAAATTTTAATTCTAGCAAAAAAATTAAATTAAATTAATTTAATTTTAATAAAAACGTGTCTACAATAATTGTAGTAATACTTAAACCTGGATGCAGGTATGAGGTACCCATATACAATGATTAGCAGGCTTTGCTTTTAAAACATATAGAGCCAACTTTGCCAAAAGCAGAAAGTTTGCAACTTTCTTTTTAGGTTTTGAACGCACAGTAAAAGGTTGATGCACCTATACCATATATATAAGTACGTGTTATGTTATACAGTAATTAATGGAATTTGGTGATTAGGGTAACTTTTTGGGTTTTCACCTTTTAAACTTTGTTTTACTGTTTTTAATAATCATGTCTGTTTTATGATTTTATCTAACATTTGGTTAGTTACGTAGGGGATTTTCATCAATTGAAAGGATTCAAATCAATCCGATGATAAAAAAAAGATCAGATTCGGTCGGAATATGGAATAATGTCAAAGTGTAATTAGTTACATTAATTTATACAATTCATGTTTATCTTTTAATTATATTATTATTCAGATGATATATACTACCAATATTTAAGTACATGCGTATGGAGTGTTAATTAAATAAACACTAAATTCCCTAGTTCAATTGAGGCAACGAGTGTTTTTAATGTTTTTTATTTTTTTTTTTGTAGTAAGCAAAACTTTTGATTTTTTTTAATAGGTGATTAAGTTATTTTAGATATTGTACGGAATTTAATTAGTTTTTCCAGTTGGGTATTAAATTAAATAAAAACACAGATTAAATATTATTTATCCCATCAATAAAAATGACTAATTTACCCCTACTTGTTATTTAGCTGGAAAAAAATTACTTATCCCATCATTATAATTCATGCCTCAATAAGACATTGAATTTGCAATTTTTTTTAGTAAATATGCATCTAACAAGTTGTATTTAATAGGTGATTTTATGTAATTTCTAATTTAATAGGTGATTAAGTGAAAATCTTGACAAAGTTTCATCATGGTACTTGGTGATTTTTTAACAAAATGTATTTAATAGGTGATTTTATGTAATTTCTAATTTAATAGGTGATTAAGTGAAAATTTTGATATTTAGTGAGTGATTTTATGTAATTTATCCTATTCAGTTTCAAACTTAGATTAAAACTTAAAAATGTCACAATCATATTTAAATCTTGGGATTGATATGAAATTGGACTAGCTTTTGGGTTCGGCCAATAGTTTGATAGACCTATTATGAACACTAAATAGTTGGTACATGTCGCCATGACAATTGACAAGAAATCATACCTTTTTCCTCTTTCATTTCCCTTTTGGTGTTTTTCATTTAAGCGGTAAGAAAGTTGAAGGAGACTGTAATTTGCAATTTACTACTGTAGTAGTATTTAGTATTTACTTCGTATTTTTACAAAGGCTGAAAAATTTGGAGCTGGCGCTAGACTCTACTGACACACCACATAATATCGTCTTTTAAATGAGAGAAAGAAGCTCCGAATAATTACATTGGGAAGTATATGCTACTCTATTAAAATACGGGGCAAGTGCCGAACATTGAAAGAAATACTGTATTTTAAAAAAACTTAGATGAATAATAAGCAACATATTATACGGAATTGATGAAATACTTAATAAATTAAAAATTATATACTAACTAATAATCTAAATCAATTAGAATCAACCTAAAGATATTTCAATGTTAAAACTTTATATTATCAACTTTTTGGTCGAAATAATAATTAACTAGAAGTTGTAGTTAATTATTTAGCTCTAGCTATGAGCTAGTCATAAATAAATTTTGCCTCTTAGTTTGAGCAAATCTATTACTCCATAGTTAAAGGTAGTAAACCCACATTGCGGATCCATTGTCCCGAATCCACCCTTGCCTCTCTATCCCTCCTCACAAAATCCCACCCTTTACTATTTTAATTTTTCCTTTTACAAATTTTAATCAATTTTTTTATTTTGGGGGTGAGTGGAGGGGAATACAGAGGATTGTCCCAACATATCCCATTCGGTAAACCCATGCATCGATCCTAACTCCATTCCCACCTTGAATTTTATCAAAACTTAGATCCAAAAATCAAGGGAAACTCATATTGATTCAACATCCCAATTGATCCAAACTTAAAACAACGGAGTACTCCAATGCAGCGAAAAAGAAGACAAATTGATAGACCTAAAGGTTTTTTTACTTAAGGTAATTTGATATTTTTATACCAAATTCTCAAATAATCCACCATAAACTTTCATTTAAACTCAAATTTAAATCAAAACTCAAGATTATCACCCATGCAGTTAATTTCACTCGGTTGAAATTGAAAATTTTCAAATTAGTTTTTTGGGTATAAAAAAAAACAACACTCCGTGTTAATTTAATACGAGTTTCAGATATGTTTAACTCGAATTTTTACCTAATAAAAAAAATTATGAGTAATAACTAAATAAACCCTTTTTTTTTACAAATAAGCTATTTTTTTACTATTTACAAAGTTTATATTGTTTCGAAACTTTTCAGCTTTAATTTATCACAGCTTTTATAAATTTTAGCTAAATTTTCAACCTCACTTCATACTGCCAATGAGAAATGCTGTAAAAAACCTAAGAATATAATCTGAATAAAATAATTCATGATTACTTTATAGAGTATATATATATGTACAGTATATATAATTGTTGGGAAAGCTCAAAATCGAATAAAAAGTGATACATACCTCATTTTGGCATTGTCCCATGGGAGAATTGTCAAAATTTCTCAATTTTGACAAACCCCAAATTCATAGGTTCCATAGCCCTTCAACCCCTCTCTCTCTACTTCTAAACCCTATTCCTCACTCATCCACCCAATGGTGGTAGGAGAGAGAGAAATCCTTGTTTGAGTGTGTGATTAAGAGAGAGAAACCCCTCCAACAAAAGCAGGATAGAGAGAGATGGGGAGTCATCTCCATGAGAACTGAACTGCTTGGGGAAGAACAAAACCCTCTGCTGAAAATCTGAGTTCTTTCCCAAGCTTGAGACTCTCTCTAATCTATCTGCAAAAGTTCAGAGATCATAGATCATCATCATCATCATCATGATCTATTAAACCCCTCTCTAGCCCCCTTTCTCTTCCTCCCACAAACTCAAATCTCTTTCACTGTTCTCTCCTCCCTTTACAGAAACTGATCCCCATCAGCACCATCACCTCCACCTCCACCTCCACCACCAAGAATCTGAAAAAGAAAATTAAAGAAAAAAGCTTCCTTTTTTTCTTGAATCCATGGCGGAGGGTTTTGAGCTCTACCATGTCCCACAGCAAAGCAGAAGAGATAAGCTGAGGGTGACTTCCACTGCCCCTCCTCCACACACTAACACCTCCTTCCATCATCTCCATCAACAACAACAACAGCACCAGCACCAGCAAAGCGGTTTAGTTGTCCCTTTCTATGACCCATCTCTCCACCTTGATCTGCTAACCTGCCATGGCTTCCATCACAGCCCTCAAAGCTCCAACCTTTTAGCCCCCCAAGGAAGCCCATCTCTTACAATCAAAGGTGAAGCTCCTGGGTTCATGGGGTTTCTTGGAAACCCCCAAACCCAAAACAATAATAATAATACTAATAATCATGCCAATAATTCATCATCTTCTCCTACCTTGATTGACACCAATGATTCACAGTTTTACTACCATGCCCAGACCAGAGATTTTGGGCCCTCTTCATCATCTTCCTCCTCCCTCTACAGGCCGGAGCCCTTGCTATCAAGACAAGGGCTTTCTCTCTCCCTCTCTTCAAACAACACCCACCTTCCAATGGAGGCCAATTTCCAGTACTCAGCTCCCCCTGGGCCCTTCACCGGCTACACATCTGTGTTGAAAGGCTCAATCTTTCTGAGGCCTGCACAGCTGCTCTTGCAGGAGGTTTGTGATGTTGGTGGGTTTTGCTCCGGTGACAAAATGGAGCCTGATTTGAGCTTGCTGGATCCACCCGGTGTCGATAACTACCCGGGTTTCGATGACCCGGGTTTCTGTGATGCTGATGGGGCTACCTCCCAGGCTAAGTCCAGGTTGATTTCCATGCTTGATGAGGTAAAATTAATCCCTAAAATTCAATTGCATCACCTTTGCCTTGATTGATTGATGTCTTTGGTGAAGAGCCCCAAATGGGTTCATATTCTTACCATATCCAATACAGATTTACTTGTTCAGAAACTTTGAAATGCCCTCTTTTTGAGAGAGATTTGTTTCATATGGGTTGGTTAGTCATATTCCATGTCAGAACAAGTAGATGCCTCTTATTTCATGTGAGGAGCCAATTAATTGCTTGTAGGCCTATAAATTTCCTTTTGATAAAGGTCAGGAAATGTGAGGATTGGAGGAATATATGCAGATAGATTGTGCCTTACAGAATCTGACATCTATATATATATGTAGTGATCTGTGGCCTCTTATTAGGGGCATCCATGCAAAAGTTTGTATACATCTCAAGAATTTGTTTATGTAGGCATATATGTTTTTAGTTTAATCAAGTAGATCACATTGGAATATATATGTAAGATGTAAAGTGTAGTACACTAAAAATGGAAAGTTTGGAATGTTAGAAAAAGTAGTCCTTTGATTTTGATTACTGTGGCTATTAACAATCTTATCCCTTTGATATATGCCAATGGAAAGGCATTGATGCAATGCAATCCCTTGATTTCTAAGACTTGCTTGCAAAGTGTCTCCAAATTAGTACTTGTAAGCACTCTCAGATGTCAAGTATGACAAAATCACTTGATTTTCATTATCTTTTTTGATTGACCCGAATGATCGAAGGGTCGATCTATCCCTAGCATGAGAGAGGTTTTGAACAGTTGATAGGGTTTGTGGTGCATTCAGTAGACAGTACAAGGATGCTTGTTTCATGAGAATGTTTGAATTATGACGAGAGGAGGGAAATCTAACAAGTTTTTTTTTTTTCTTGAATCCTTTTGTAATTAGGTTTATAGGAAGTACAAGCAATACTACCATCAGTTGCAAGCAGTGGTAGCGTCATTTGAATCGATCCCGGGGCTCAACAATGCAGCTCCATTCGCGAGCTTTGCGTTAAAGGCCTTGTCAAAGCACTTCAAGTGCCTGAAAACCGCCATCACTGACCAGCTTAGGTTCATGAGCAAAGCACCCGGTGGCTTAGCAGGAAGGAAACACGGGTATGAAGATTCCAGCGAAAGCGATAAGTATGCCATTTATAATGCTAGATCGATTCAGAGCACGAGGACTATGGACAATCAACCTGTTTGGAGGCCCCAAAGAGGCCTCCCCGAGCGAGCTGTGTCTGTGCTGCGAACATGGTTGTTTGAGCACTTTCTCCATCCGTAAGTGATTCATTCATGACTTTGTTATCTTCGAACAATAACACTTCTATAGTAGTGATTGCATATCATACATTTGTGTTTTGTCTTTCAGATATCCGACTGACACAGACAAAATCATGTTGGCTAAACAGACGGGTCTCTCACGGAGCCAGGTTTGGCACTCAAAAGCCGAAAATCTATGCTTTCATAGACCTTGCTTCGTGTATAACATAAGAGACCAATTCATGTCGAAGTTGTTCACACATGAAACAGGTCTCGAATTGGTTCATAAACGCGCGGGTAAGACTATGGAAGCCAATGGTGGAAGAGATCCACGCGCTGGAAACTCGCCAACAAGAGCAACACAAACCAGCCTCATCGAACACAGCCCAAGCCTTCCAAATAGGGCAAGCGAACAGCCACAAGGGCCCGCTGCAGGTAGCATCCGCCAGCTCACATACACCGGACCACACTCGAACGAACCCATCGACCTCCGCCCCACCTGAAAAGCGGGTCAGAAACGAGCTCGCAGAGCTGCCTTTAGCAGTCCACCACCACGGAACCCCACAGCTAAACATGGACTACCCCCACTTCTACCCGAACCCACCAGGCGGGAACACCGGCGTGTCCCTCACGCTCGCGCTCCACCAGAACAGCCACGGGATCAACGGGCTGTTGGAGCCTTACCCGTCCCTCGCATTGGCCCATCGATACGGGCTGCCCGCGGACGGAGACGGGTGTGTGGTGGGCAATGGGTATGAGGCTCAGAACAGGCATTTTAGCACTAGGGATCATGTATTGGGTGGGCAGATGTTGCATGACTTTGTCAAGTTTTGACCTATCTTTGGGAATCAATCACATGTGGGCAATGAATTGGTTGGTGCACAAATACTTTTGTAAGTAGCTAGAAATTGCTAAAGTTTGATTGTGGTGGTGGTGGGTGGTGGTTTGTTAGTCCTTTCTTTGCCATTTCTTGCAACCTAATTGAGAAAGGTGCATATATGCACAGCTGAAGCCCTTTTTAGTATAGACGCACTAGCAAAGTGCTATTTAATGCAAAACTTATCTTTGTTTGTCCACTTCTTGGGCCGGCCTCTTGGGCCCAATTCCTAAGGGGAGGCCCAGGGTGAGGGTCCAGCTATAAATTATAATATACTTGTAGTTCAGTTTAGAGCATCGTTTGAACGCTTAGTTTTGTGCTAGTGTTATAATTTTAAGATTTCTTGCTTCTTTTTTTTATAAAAAAATTACTTTGTTTATGAAATCTCATAGCTTGTATTAGATTGTTAAACATTTCTCTTGCATTTTTATCATCACTTTTTGTAATAATATTGGTTCTTACAACCAGTGTTGCTTGTGACAGTTTATCGGCCATGGCATCTTCGACGCAAAATCATAGCAATCCATTGTACATTTGTGACATACAAAACCTTGAAGATGCTTTTTATCACGATGATCGTCTACATTCATGACATAACAACTTAAGCATTATACAGAACCCAAAAAGGGTCATGAAGATCATAAGAACAAAGATTGTATCTTTGCTAGTGTTGGCTATTTTAAACAGGATGTAAAGGTTGTATCTTTGGTCCTTTGGATGATGAATGGAATATCAGAAAACGTTTTCTCGTCTTTGTGTAGTTTGGTTGAGTGAGATTATCTTCAATCCAGCCCTTGTTCTGTCGCTAAACTTAGGTCCCGGTAAGGCTTAAGAACATTTTGATCATATACCATTGCAATGCCAAGGATATGCCAATTGCAGATTCTACCACCATTGATCAAAGCATTACGCCTTTTCCGAAAAAGCAATCATCTTTTATCCCTTTGATGCCCCAACTCCTTGTGCTTTATCGTATGGATCATTCCAGTATCATTCTAGTGCCAGTTTCTCTCTTCGACTGTCCAGCTCTATCGCGCCCCTTAATGTCTTACTGTGTTATATACTGATGCATAACTCAACATCTTATCTTCATTCTGTCTTTTGCTTTTGCATCTAAATAATGCAAAGTACATTGATGGTTCAAAGATCTAAGAGCTCCTTAAAAAGCAGTCAAATATTGATTATTTTTTAACCTTGCAAAGTTCCTAATTTGCATGATTGGTCAGAAAAAGGAACAAAATCAACACTGATACATGGTGGATTTTCATGTTTTAGCTTTATGCCTTTGTTGTGGGCCTTTGAGATACTCATAGAGCTACTATAAATTCTGCTTCTTACAATGGTTTCATCAAGCAAGGTAGCAGCAAACCATTTGCTTTGCTCTTGAAGAGTTTCTTCAATCCAACCTATATGATCAACACCGGCGAGGTCAATGCTGGTTAGAAATAGCTAATCTGCATCCTGAGGCTCAGTGCAGTATGTACTTTATTACAATGTGTTTCTGAGCCTCGCGGATGCAGGTTATCCGTTCCTTGCCAACACTTTGCGTAGGCCAACGGTGCAATCCTACTTGTTTCCGATTGATAGGTAACCATCCCTCGGTCCAAATTTCCCGTGACACAAACACATAACACGTTTTATACTATTTTTGTTATTATTTAGGCCCGTCTGGTATTGCTATCTAGATATCAAGTGATATTTTATATACTGATCTCATATAGTATACCTTGCACCATACCAAGCAAGGATACCATGTATAAATCTAATATTCATATCTTGATATCGACATCAATATCTAATATCAAGATATCAATACCAAACAGAGAGCTTTTCCATACATAATGACAGTGTTAATGTAACATTTGAATGGCTTGTAGACCTTTATGTTTTCAAAAACCTGTCCGTAAATCACCTCAACAGTTTTTTTTTCTTTTTTCGCACTTTTCGACATCTATGAATTCATCAATTTCGTCGCAGAAGAGACCCCGGTGCTTAATCTATACGAAGAATACTCGCAAAGATCTCTTCAACTTGAGAGAGAGTCTTTCTTTATTGATCAGAGATTATATTCTCATTAGAGGGAAAAAAAAGTATGCTTTAATGCAGACACATTGCTTATACGCAATTAGATGCTCCTATGTGATTTGCTGCATAAGAATTTGCTTCTTAGTACAAATCTAAGGTCACATGTTTTTTAATATGTCGAACCTCTACGATTACAACAAGGATAGGTTGACGGAATCATAGAACGTGTTCTATTTCTCTTTGTTTCGATTCCATGGTATGTGTATTTTGTAGAAATCTCTATTTAGATGTGCTCAAAGTTGAAAAGCTTCAACAAAAATGATGTGAATGAAGTAAAGCTAAAAGCTTCAAGGAAATGTGATTTTACTGACAAATAGCAGAAAACAACATTTAAGAGCTAAAAAAAACAGCAACTAAGAGGCAACATGAAGGAAGTTTGGCTTGAATAAGGGACTTATTTATCACAAAACTACCCTTGAGTTTTAATTTTTCAGTTAGTTATCCATAACTGATTTTACTTACAAGTTACAAGTCACCACCCCAAAACTCCAAAAGCACAAAGATGTTTAAATCTTGTTACTTTTCTTATAAAAGATGAAAAATACCCTTATGTAACATATGATTGGTTGATCAAGGCTGGGTAAATGAAACTATGAAAGGTTTAGAATTTAAGGGTGATTTAGTGCAAATTGGGTTATAAAAGGGGTGGTTAAATGCTATTTATGCAATTTTATAAGATGGTAAAACAAGTATGTAAGTCATGATTTCTTTCCAATCTGTCACCATTAGAATTTGTAGTGAAACCAATTTTTAGGGGTTGTATAATTTTGACAAGGAAACAAGAAAATTCACCACTTGAGGTTGAGGTGTACACAAATTTCCCTTTACTAAGTTAAGAAGATGTTTTCGAGTGAATCAACAATGTTAATTAGTACAAACTGACAAAGAGCAATGAAAAAGAGGAAGAAGAAATAACAATCAACAAGGACTAGCTTGAAGGGTTAAATGTGAGAAAGAAAGACAAAAACACATGAAACTCCTTTTGAGAGCAAATGGAATTGAGTATGGTACAAGATTTACCAATTTTGATAGAGAGTTAATAGCAACTAACCTTATAATAAAAAAAAAAAGGTATATATGCTCTTCAATCTTCATAGTTCTTATTCCTTTGCCCAATCAATCTTTCCTAATATCACTAAATTTGAATATGTTTAAGGCAGATTCCTTTGCATTGCATTTCATTACAGTTTGAGCCATTGAACTAATTAGCTCATATAAGCATATACATACACCAACTTCCATCACAAAACATATATGAACGAATAGTCTTCAGACGAGAGGTGATGATTTTGTTTCATACTTCCATGGGAAAGGTGACCAGCTTAGAGCCTCCTAAGATGCCGATGATTGCACTCAGGTTTGCATAGTTGTAAAGATCTAGTTATAGTCAGGTTAATTTAGTTGCATTTTGTGTCAATAGTTAGTTAGTATCACTTATGTCTATTCTTGTTGAATTGTTAAAAAAGATGTTGTTTGTGCAATAATTTCTAGTTAAAAAGAGCAAGTCAAGGTGAAAATGAAGAAAACATGCTCAATTCTTCAAGTTTGAGGATTGAAAATTAAGATCAAAACTCAAGACGAGCAAACAAGGCCAAAAATGAAGCAAAACAGCTAGAAGTGACGCACACACAACAGAGTACACCCCTAGTTGCCTGAGCACTCAACCACTGGATGACGAGGCTTCACTATAATCACTATTTTACAACAAGGAGAAGATTTAAAAGGAGTAATGACAAAATTAGAAGACAAAATAAACGGAAAAAAACAAAGAGAAACCAAAACATGAAACCAAAGCATTCCCAAAATGAGCTGCTATTCCCTGGACCATAATAAACAGGAGATGACCATGGACACAATGAACTAAAAAAAAAAGGTATTGAGAAATTCAGATGTTGCGACCATTCTTCCATAACATCATCAACATCTCTACCAGTCAAAAGATCAACAACCTTGAATTCGTTGTGAAGATTTCCAATCATACAACAACATAGCTTTCCATTTGAAGGATTCGAAACAACCAGAAGCGTAGCGCTATAGATAAAATCCCACGTTGTACCAATCAAACATGTATGCTCAAGGCACCATTTTCCATTGGCATAGTCCGCTAAACGCCACACGTGCAACCTCCTACCGGTATCACTGAAATGTTCTACATCTCCATATTTTAGCACGTCTTCCTGACCCAGATGGGTCAGTTTCAAATTCCAGTTTTTCAGGCTCTTACCTGGCCTATTTGGCAACTGGATCCTTCCAAATCGGTTAGGGCTGTTGTAGGGATCGTAAGTCACTACATTCCTGGTATCCCAATCAAACCAATGCAAAATACCCGCAACATCCATTGTAATGGAATAGAAGACTCCTATGGGACAACTTATGGATCGCGCTTTATAGGACCAGATCCCAGTATCAGAGGAAAATACCATTATGGTAGAGTCGAAGCAATTGTCAATAAACCGATGCGGCTTTAAACGATGAATGAACACAACTTTATATGTAAGGTGACTTGTGCATAAACCTTCCTTCCAAAGTGGATCATAATAAAGAGGTAATGTAGGGAGGGTGACGAGTTGATTGGTGAGAGGGTTAGAGACACTGAAATCAACTCTCTGTGGAGAGTAAGAGTGAAGGAGTATGAGTCCGCCACTGGTTGCCCTAATATTACGAATTTTAGGACATTCCATTCTGGTTGAGGTTATATACTTCATTCCATAGAGATGCCAAAAACACAGTGGTTTGGGGTAAGGACTCGTACGGACTCTATGCATATAATCTCGACTCAACTTGGGATCAGAGATGATGGATTTCCAACGTTTTGAGACAAGCTTGAATCTGAAGAGGGGTTTGATGTGCAATCTAAGTAGAATTTCTACCACAATATCTTCCGGAAGATCATTCATGGCTGCAACTGCAATTGTAATTGTTGATCGATAATGAATCATATCAATTAACTCAGTTGCAAAATGTTGATTAATCTTATATGTTATGCACAATAATTAAAGAGTAGATACCTGAAATCTACATATGTAGACAGATGACAGAAAAGGAAGTAATTGCATGTTCTTCCAAAATTCCTTAATAATGAACTATATATAAAGCCAAATGTGTGAAGAAAAATAACATGCTTTTTTTAGTAAAAAAATCCATAACCACTCCCTAAAAATTTTCCTAGCTACAGATTCATCGGTTCAACCACTTGCCGAACGATCGATGATAAGGGATGAAGAATTCAATTATATTAATTCAATTTTTATTCCTAAAATTAGCAAATTTAGAAAAATACGGAGTATATTTTTGTGTCAATGTGGAGTAGCAATGTTACACATAGGTATATAAACATCCATTCATATGAAATACCCCAAATTATTTTATGGGATTTTGTTTTAA
Source organism: Persicaria maculosa (assembly GCA_963922045.1). Classification (NCBI taxonomy): domain Eukaryota; kingdom Viridiplantae; phylum Streptophyta; class Magnoliopsida; order Caryophyllales; family Polygonaceae; genus Persicaria; species Persicaria maculosa. The sequence goes on from OY998252.1 coordinate 1,861,293, forward strand.
GTAAATATTTTTTTAATGGAAATTCTTTTATTTTGAATTTACAAAAAAAAATTCATGACCAAAAAAAAGAAAATATATTTTTCAAATTAAATACATATAAAGTTTTATAACTATTTTTGAAATATTACATTTGTATCCTTATTTATTTATGTGCACATATAATAAATAAAGGCGTAATCGGCTATATACCCATAGAAAGTTGTTTAATTGTTAATATACACATTGAAATTTGACAATGGGCTATATACCCATCAAAACATAAACTACTTGTCAAATTGCCCAAGATAAGTTATTTTGTTCAAAAATAAAATTTTATTCCATCTTTCCAAAAAAGAATTATAATTATTCATTTTTTTATTCTCCTCCTTCCCAATCTCTCAAGTTTCAAACCCTAAAACAAATTGGTCTTACGGTTGTATCTTTTTGCTCCTAATTCATTAATTTCAATCCTTAAGGAAGTAAGGTATGTAATATGGGTGTTGTCGATTGTTTTCAATCAATCAAATGTAGTGTTGTTGAATAAACTTTTAAGGAATCAATTATTGTGAAATTAATTGAGGATATGGGGAGATGGTGTGGGCAGCGGCAAAGGAAATTCAGCAGGGCACCGAACCGTATGTAGCGGAGTTGGAAGCTTTGATATGGGGGCTGCAAATAGCAAAGGAGAGGGGCCGGATTGAGAAGGGTGATCTTGGAGTCCGATTGTGCATAGACCATTTTATAGCTTCAAAGACCGGGGTCGTTCTGAGGGGTGGCGGCCTGGCGGGCATATTAGCTCACAAAGCCAAGGTGATGGAGAGGGAGTTTGAGGTCTGCAGGTGGAGCTGGGTTCGACGGGAGGGCAACCAACCAAGGTGCACACCAACTAGCTCAAATTAGGCCAACAAACATTGTCTTTTACTTTTCTGAATTTCATCTATGTGATGTTTTGTTTGACACTATTTTTGAAGATTTAATGATAATGCAGTAGAGAGGAGGCAGGGGCAGATCCTTTAAAGGACCGGGGGTGGCAGTCGCCCCCCCCCCCAATAAAAAATGAAATTCGATCAATATACATATTCTTCTCGTTGATAGCTTCGATTTGATATATTATAAGCTCAAATCCGATAACTGAGTAAAAAGTTATAAACGTTTCAAGACTGAAGCGATATAAATTATTTTTCACATCATTTATCAAATTAATACACTTCTATCGTACTCATCATTTGTTGAACTTCATAACTTAATGCTATAATTAAACCCGAAAACTTTAAATATTGATGATTTTTTCCAAAAAAAATTACATATCAATTTTTCGCCCCTTCAACTAAACACTTTAGGATCCGCCACGGAGAGGAGGTTTTCATCAAAAATACTGAGGATTGAAGTTATATATATACACACTTTACCGATTGGATATTTGCAATAATTCAACATTGTGTTTTGTAATATGTATGTATGTTGTAGTTGTATTACTAATTTCAAGAGAATTAATTTGATTTGTTTATTAAATTCACCAAAATAACTTATCTTAGGCAATTTGATAAGATGTTTATGTTTTAATGGGTATATAACCAATTGTTAAATGGGATGATTTGCCAAATATACAAATATGAAGGCCAAATTAGCCAAATATACAAGATTTTGGGAAATTTGCAAAACTATACACAACCCTTGCCCCTCCTATGTGCCCCTGCGCCCCCCCTCCAGCGTGCCCCCCCTCCACGTCAGCAATTTTTTTTTTTTTTTCGCGCGTCAGTGCTGACGTAACCGTCGGAAATGCTGACGACAGCAATGCTGACACTGTTTACAAGGAAGGTTTTTTTTTTTTTTTTTTCGCGCGTCAATGCTGACGCCGACGTCGGGAATGTTGACGTCAGCAATGCTGACACCGTTTTACAAGGAGGTTTTTTTTTTTTTCCCGCGCGCCAATGCTGACGCCGACGTCGGGAATGTTGACGTCAGCAATGCTGACACCGTTTACAAGGAAGGTTTTTTTGTTTTTTTTTTTTCGCGCGTCAATGCTGACACCGTTTACAAGGAAGTTTTTTTGTTCCACGCGTCAATGCTGACGCCGACGACTGGAATGTTGACATCAGCAATGCTGACGCCGTCTACGAGAATGGTGACGCCGACGACAATGACGTCGGGAATGCTGGCGTCAGCATTGCTCACACCCTCTACGAGGATGTTGACGCCGACAATGATGACATCGAAGATCAATATATTTGACGTATTAAGTCATTAAAAATATAAAAGGGGAGAACAAAGAGACAAAAGGAGTGTTCTACCAAAAAAAAAGAAACAAATATTTTATTTTATTTTTGGTAGTGAGAAACAAAGAATAACGGTAAACAATTAAAACAAAGAACTTTTCGACGCCGACAATGCTGACCTCTTTCCTCATCCATCTCTTATATTGCAAAAACGATGTCAGCAAATATATACCTACACAAAAATATGCATGAAAACGATGTCAGCGCTAAAAAATACGTATAAAAACGATGTCAGCACTAAGAAATAAACCAAAATTTAAGGACTCAAGCATACATATATACTTACATATATAATATCAAATTAAAAACGATGTCAGCACTAAAAAATACGCATAAAAACGATGTCAACATTAAAAAATAAACCAATTTTTAAGGACTCAAGCATGCATATATATCTACATATATAATATCCAACTAAAAACGATGTCAGCACTAAAAAATACGCATAAAAACGATGTCAGCATTAAAAAATAAACCAATTTTTAAGGAGTCAAGCATACATATATACCTACATATATAATAGCCAACTAAAAACGATGTCAGCGCTAAAGTTCACATATTATATATATAGTATAGACCAATTAAAGGCATGCAAGGGTACAATAATTCCTGCACTCACTCAACCTCTTTCAAATATTCAAACAAAAAGCCCATTTTCCATCAATTACTCTACCTTACAAAATCAGCACTAAAAAACGATGTCAGCATTAAAATAAATTGGAGATAAATTGCATTACTCACAAAAAAAAATCAACCACCTAAAGCTTCAACTTAAGTAAACCGATTCCAACAGAGCTATAGAAACACCTGAGAAAGAGATAGGACCAACCGATCATGCCATTTGCAACAGAGCTATAAAGAAACATCATTCAAACAACACCCATGTCACCAACGAGTCAAAATCATTGCAAATGGATATCAGCAACACACTGCCACATTGAGACATTGCATATTAGAAATGAAGCTCTTGGTCATATTTATTTACTAAAGGTAATAAATTCCCACCCAAGTTAAATGTTGCAATCCTGGGGTATTTACTAAAGGCTACATTGATACATTCAATGTAAATTTCTGGTGGAATTTTCAACTTTAGAGCCTGTCATCTTCAGTCAAAATCATCCTGGGTTAGATCACTATCCACGTTTCTTGAACAATTCATTCACTCACTCGCCATTTTATACCTATTGATGAACCTAGAGTAGCAATACCGGTTGAGCAACGGTGCTGTACACACCCGGTGTAATAGGTGATCTAGGCTTTCGCCTAATTTTTAAAGGCTGTCATACAGAGAGTTGGTCCACTGCACATACTGAAATAACAGTTGCCGCATTTCTGACATTCAGGGAGGGTAAAGGAACACAATGGCTATAAAGGATTCACATCTAATGAGTAAAGAAAAATTCCAATACCAATTACCAACGCTATTCGATGGATGCCAATGTCAGCCTGAAATGTTACATCAATGGGCTACAAACTCATCTGCATCAACCTAATGACCTTTCGCACAAACAAACAGAAAACCTTACAGATGACAAACTGAGGAAATCACTACTGATAGAAGGCATTAACAATATCATTCGAGAATCAAAAGTCAAAGAGCTTAAGGACTCAAGCAACCAAATGAAAGCAACCAAATGAAAGACAATATTGATTCCATACATGGCAGCAATTTTCAACAACATTTACTACATCCTACATAGCAGGACAGTGTCAGCATGACCTCAATCTGGCTTAATAACATCAGAAAAGAAGGAGCAGGACATCACCGAGAGATAAATTGAAGGCTGACATGTAGGAGCAGGACAGATGAATCAAACACACCAGATCGATGAAACAACACTCACCAGAAAAGCGAAAAGCAGAATCAATTACTGTGAGAGGAGAGAGTACCTGTCGCCGAGATCAGATGCGAGATCTGGAGGATCATCCCGCCGACTTGAGATCAAATCTGGAGGATCATCCCGCCGTCCTAATCATAACCGGCGGCGGAAGAGAGAGGAGCGGAGGCGCTGAGGAGCGAGGAGCGGAGATGGATCCGTCGATGCAAATCGATTTCGATTAGGTCAAAATCGTGGAGCCTCAACGACGATCTCAATGGGATGAATCTCTCGCTGCAAATCGATTTCGAGTTGGACTTTGAAGACGGGGAAGAGAGGCTGTTGATGGATCGAGAGGAAGCGACAGCGTTCGACATCAATCGGAGAGATTTTGAGTTGGACTTTGAAGACGGGGAAGAGAGGCCATGGCAATTGAAATTGTCGGCGAATCCTCTGGCCATGGCAGCATCTGAAATTGCGATAGTAACCATGGAATGAGGAGGAGCGGCCATGGAAACGGAGGAGGAGGAGCGGAGGAGCGGCCATGGAAACGGAGAGGAGGAGCGGCCATGGAAACGGATGAGAAAGAGCGAGAAGGATCTGAGAGATTTGGGGGGTTTTGTTAAAAATTAAGTTGGGAGGATTTGTCAAATATACAAATATGGAGGCTAAATTAGCTAAATATACAAGATTTTGGAAATTTTGCAAAACTATACATCCCAATTTGCCCCCCCTTCCCCCGTATGCCCCCTGCCAGTTTTTTTTTTTTTTTTTTTTTTTTTTTTTTTTTTTTTTTTTTTTTTCGCGTCAGTGCTGACGTCATCGTCGGAAATGCTGACGTCAGCAATGCTGACACCGTTTACAAGGATGGTTTTTTTTTTTCGCGCGCCAATGCTGACGCCGACGTCGGGAATGTTGACGTCAGCAATGCTGACACCGTTTACAAGGAAGGTTTTTTTGTTTTTTTTTTTTCGCGCGTCAATGCTGACACCGTTTACAAGGAAATTTTTTTATTCCACGCGTCAATGCTGACGCCGTCTACGAGAATGTTGACATCAGCAATGCTGACGCCGTCTACGAGAATGCTGACGCCGACGACAATGACGTCGGAAATGCTGACGTCAGCATTGCTCACACCCTCTACGAGGATGCTGACGCCGACAATGATGACATCGAAGATCAATATATTTGACGTATTAAGTCATTAAAAATATAAAAGGGGGAGAATAAAGAGACAAAGGAATGTTCTACCAAAAAAAACGAATATTTTATTTTTTTTTGTAGTGAGAAACAAAGAATAAAGGTAAACAATTAAAACAAAGAATTTTTCGATGTCGACGATGCTGAACTCTTTCTTTGTCCATCTCTTATATTGCAAAAACGAGGTCAACAAATATATACCTACACAAAAATATGCATAAAAACGATGTCAGCACTAAAAAATACGTATAAAAATGATGTCAGCACTAAGAAATAAACCAATTTTTAAGGACTGAAGCATACATATATACTTACATATATAATATCAAATTAAAAACGATGTCAGCACTAAAAAATACACATAAAAACTATGTCAGCATTAAAAAATAAACCAATTTTTAAAGACTCAAGCATACATATATACCTACATATATAATATCACACTGTCAACACCCTCCATAGTCCCATTAACAATTAAAATTGAAGAAAACACCCTGCATTCTCTTTGTTTCATACATTTCAAGAAGACCAAAAAGCAAAATTCACTCGTTGCATAACAATTTTGGTTCCCTGCCCAAACAAGCCTCAAACACACTTTAAGAACACAACCATCTCAAATTTCACACAAACCAACATGTAAATGCACATGTTTCCTTCATTTCCCAAGCACTTGTTAGTTCTCCTAGCTATCATATTCAAGACTCATACAACCGCATAAACCCTCACCTAACAAAATGAGGAAGGACTCGAAAAGATTGCGCCTATCAAGCTCAAAAACATTCACTTTTCATGCATTTCAGGCCATTGTGCATCGACCTTGTGTTCATCATGTGTACGTCATGGTAATGGTGATTAACATCAAATGCTAACAGATGAAGTTGTAAATTTTATACAAACTTTGAACATCTTACCTGGATTTAGAGCACAGCTCTCCTACTGAGGATCTGGATGAAGTTATAGGCAAAGGATGCAAGTCCCAATCAGTCTCCAAGGCTGGAAATCGATCAAGAAACTTCCGATAGGTCTCGAAGTTTGCTGCTGCTCCAATCAACCACATTTTCTTCTTATGGAGTTTAAACAATACAGTCAATTTCAGCGCCAAGAACTTCACCGCATCCTCTGATCCTCCATCTTCTCCCACCAGCACCTTCAATTCTCCAAAGTTTACCACTACTCCTGGCCCTGAATGCTTCGCCACTGCTGAGCTCAGCTCCTCCACCTTCGAATCGACCATGTCAGCGCTGACGGTGATGGGGCCCACCCGATCATCAGTCACAAAAGAGGATGAAAGGTTGAAGGCGATGAGTGGCTTGAAGCAACATCTCCGGCGACTGCTTCGTCGCTGACGGGATTGCGATTCTCGGACCTCTTCCTCCGTCGCTGCTTCGTCGCTGCAGCAGCAACATCTCCGGCGACTGCGACTGGTGTCGTAGCAGAAGAGGAAGCCGCCGATCTCGATCGCTTCACCTCCAATTCGGCGCCGGCATGACAAAGGAGGGGAAGATTCGGCTTCAAATCTGGAGCGGCTTCGAATCGATTTGCGTTCAATTCGTCCGTATCCGCCATCGATTCAACCATGGTCGGCCGCAAGAGTTCCTTGAAGCACGCCATCGATCGATTCGTCGTCGCCGCTTCCATTTCGGCGCCATCGATTCAACCATGGCCTGTCGCTGTAGCTGGACTCGGCGTCGCGCGGTAGATCTGAGATCCGAGATCTACTACGGACGAGGAAGGAGGGCGGCGGGGAGCCCTGGCCGGAGTGGGTGACGGAGAAGGGGATCGACGAGCAACCACGGGAGAGAGATCGAGATCTCAGATCTGGAAAGGGAGCAATGGGAGAGAGATCGAGAGATTAGGGTTAAAAATATAAAATGTATACTTTTGCAAATTTTACAAAAACATGTATATTTGGCTAATTTGGCCGAAAATTTGCGCTTTCTCAATTAAGTTTGTATACTTTTGCAATTTTTACACAAACGTGTATATTTAACTAATTTGGCCGAAAATTTTAATGGGTATATTAACAATTAAACAACTTTCTATTGGTATATAGCCGATTACGCAATAAATAAATTACTTATTATTTTAAGGCAAAGTGGTATATTTTTCTTCGAAATAAGAGAAGGGGGCAACCTGAAGGAGGTTTGGCTTGAATAAGATGTTAAAATAAGTATCTAAGTTATGATTTCTTTCCATTCTGTCACCATTCAAATTTGTAGTACGTGAAACCAATTGCTAGAGGTTGTATAATTTCGACAAGGAAATAAGAAAACTCACCACACATCATTTTTCAGGGTTTGAGGGTTTGAGGTTGAGGTGTAAGTTAAGAAGATGTTTTCGAGCGACTCAACAATGTTATGTACAAACGGACAAAAAGCAAGGAAAAAGAGGAAGAAACATATGAACCTCCTTTTGAGAGCAAATGGGTCATTGAGTATGGTACAAGATTTACCAATTTTGATAGAGAGTTAATAGCGACTAACCTTATAATATACAAAAAAAAAAGAGTAAATATATATGCTCTTCAATCTTCATAGTTTTATACCTTAATCCATCAATCTTTCCTAATATCACTAAATTTGAATATATTTAAGGCAGATTCGCTTGCATATATAGATTTCATTACAGTTTTGAGCCAATGAACTAATTAGTTTATATAAGCATATAGATACACCAATTTCCATCACAAAAACATATACAAACGAATAATTTTAAGACGGGTGGTGATGATTTTGTTCCATGGGAAAGGTGAACGGCTTAGAGCCTCATAAGATGCCGATGATTGCACTCAGGTTTGCATAATTATAAATGTCTAGTTATAGACTTATAGTCAGTTTTAGTGGAATTTTATATCAATAGTTAGTTTCATTTATGTCTATTTTTGTTGAATTATAAGTATAGATGTCTTCGCTTGTTGTTTGTGTAGTTTTAGGTTAAAAAGAGCCCAGTCAAGGTGAAAAGGAAGAAAATGTGCTAAAAGTTCAAAGTTTGAGGATATATTGAAGATTAAGATCAAAACTCAAGACGAGCAATGAAGGCCAATTAAAAATGAAGCAAAACAGCTAGAAGTGATGCCCACATTATGACAAAGTACACCCCTACTTGCGCGAGCACTCAACCATGACGAGGCTTCACTACAATCACCATTTTACAACAAGGAGAAGTTTTAAAATTAGAAGACAAAAGAAGGAAGAAAAAACAAAGAGAAACCAAAACATTCCCAAAATGAACTGCTCTCCTTGATTTTTGATAAATAGAGAGCGGTTATCGGAATTCGAACTCGCAAGTCATTTCAGGATGAACTACTCCGAAATGGTTAATGTACTACTCTCCCCTGGACCACAATAAACCGAAGGCGACGATGGACACATTGCATTAAAAGCAAAAGGTATAGAAAAATTCAGATGTTGTGACCTTTCTTCGTATTTTTTTTTTCTAATTAGCCAAAAAAAAAACTTATTAGCAGATTAGCCAAAATCTGAAAGGATCTTGCAAAATAGCCAAACCGGGGCAAGTTGTTGTTTAAAACAACGACTTTAGCCCCGATCTAAAAAAAAAACTCCCTCCGATTGGAAATAAACGATGTTTGACTTTTGTGCACGTAGCTTTAGGAGCTAAAAACTATATAAACTCTTATTTATTTTAATTATTTTTTTCACAGTTTATCAAACAACGACTCTCCCTTTGTGTATATTTTTTTTCGCATTGTATTATTTTGCATTTAAATTGTAAAAAAAAAAAAAAATGGCAAGTCGCGATTTAAAAAATGAAAAGTCGTTGTTTCAAACAGCGACTTAGCCCCGGTTTGACTATTTCACAAAATACTTTCAGATTTTGACTAATTAGAAGAAAAAAAATTCCTTTCTTCCATAACATCATGTAAAATAAAGGAGTTGATCGATGATTCAGCCCATGGGCTTTAGAATTGGCCAGTGCTAGATCCATGTTACTCTATATTGAGAGCCTCTATTCGATCATATATATATATATATGCTCAATCACGTAACCGTAGCTTTCAATTGACGATTTGCGATTTCAACTTGTCTCCATCTGATGTCCACTCCTCGATCGAGTATTTTAATATTTACTGACAGATAAAAATAAACAGCAATTAAGAGGAAATCTGAAGGAGGTTTGGCTTGAATAAGGGACTTGTTTACAGTGGCGGATCTAATGTTCCAGAGCTAGGTGAGCAAAAATATTTATAGTAAAAACAAAATTTTACATGCAAAAAATTCAATTAAGGAAACCATACCCCAAATCGGTAACTACTTATTTGAGTTTTTTTATAACTCTTAATTGATTAAACTAATCTAGCAAACTATGAAAAAATCTATCAATTTTCAGATTTTGAAAACAAAAAATTGTAAATGCAATTCATAGGAGTCGAAAGAACGACAGTGGAAAGAAAGTGCAATATATCTCTTCACCGAACTATTATGTTCTTTTTCCATCTTTTGAGTTTTAGTTAAAAAATAAACTGAGATTATAATTATTTATACCCAGCAAGATTATTATTTTTTAACTTAATCCAAAATTTTCTACCCAAGCAGCAGCTGGGTTTGCTTGCACTGAGATCCCCCTCTGCTTGTTTATCACAAAACTACCCTTGAGTTTTAATTTTTCAGTTAGTTATCCATAACTGATTTTAGTTACAAGTTACAAGTCACCACCCCAAAACTCCAAAAGCATAAAGATGTTTAAAACTTGTTGCTTTTATTATAAAAGATGAAAAACACCCTTGTGTAACATATATGATTGGTTGATCAAGGCTGGGTAAATGAAACTATGAAAGGTTTAGAATTAAGGGTGATTTAGTGCAAATTGGGTTATAAAAGGGGTGGTTAAATGCTATTTATATATGCAATTTTATAAGATGGTAAAACAAGTATGTAAGTCATGATTTCTTTCCAATCTGTCACCATTAGAATTTGTATTGAAACCAATTTTTAGGGGTTGTATAATTTTGACAAGGAAACAAGAAAATTCACCACTTGAGGTTGAGGTGTACACAAATTTCCCTTTACTAAGTTAAGAAGATGTTTTCGAGTGAATCAACAATGTTAATTAGTACAAACTGACAAAGAGCAAGGAAAAAGAGGAAGAAGAAATAACAACCAACAAGGACTAGCTTGAAGGGTTAAATGTGAGAAAGAAAGACAAAAACACATGAAACTCCTTTTGAGAGCAAATGGAATTGAGTATGGTACAAGATTTACCAATTTTGATAGAGAGTTAATAGCAACTAACCTTATAATATAAAAAAAAAGGTATATATGCTCTTCAATCTTCATAGTTCTTATTCCTTTGCCCAATCAATCTTTCCTCATATCACTAAATTTGAATATGTTTAAGCTAATTGAGGCAGATTCCTTTGCATTGCATTTCATTACAGTTTGAGCCATTGAACTAATTAGGTCATATAAGCATATAGATACACAACTTCCACCACAAAACATATATGAATGAATAATCTTCATGTTGAATTGTTAAAAAGATGTTGTTTGTGCAATTTCTAGTTAAAAAGAGCAAGTCAAGGTGAAAATGAAGAAAACATGCTCAAGGTTTCAAGTTTGAGGATTGAAAATTAAGATAAAAACTCAAGATGAGCAATGAATTAGGCCAAAGATGAAGCAAAACAGCTAGAAGTGACGCCCACACAACAGAAGATCAGTACACTCCTACTTGCCTGAGCACTCAACCACTGGATGACGAGGCTTCACTATAATCACTATTTTACAACAAGGAGAAGATTTAAAAGGAGTAATGACAAAATTAGAAGACAAAAGAAGCGGAAAAAAACAAAGAGAAACCAAAACATGAAACCAAAGCATTCCCAAAATGAGCTGCTATTCCCTGGACCATAATAAACAGGAGATGACCATGGACACAATGCACTAAAAAAATAAGGTATTGAGAAATTCAGATGTTGCGACCATTCTTCCATAACATCATCAACATCTCTACCAGTCAAAAGATCAACAACCTTGAATTCGTTGTGAAGATTTCCAATCATACAACAACATAGCTTTCCATTTGAAGGATTCGAAACAACCAGAAGCGCAGCGCTATACATCATATCCCACATTGTACCAATCAAACATGTATGCTCAAGGCACCATTTTCCATTGGCATAGTCCGCTAAACGCCACACGTGCAACCTCCTACCGGTATCACTGAAATGTTCTACATCTCCATATTTTAGCACGTCTTCCTGACCCAGATGGGTCAGTTTCAAATTCCAGTTTTTCAGGCTCTTACCTGGCCTATTTGGCAACTGGATCCTTCCAAATCGGTTAGGGTTGTTGTAGGGATCGTAAGTCACTACATTCCTGGTATCCCAATCAAACCAATGCAAAATACCCGCGACATCCATTGTAATGGAATAGAAGACTCCTATGGGACAACTTATGGATCGCGCTTTACAGGACCAGATCCCAGTATCCGAGGAAAATACCATTATGGTAGAGTCGAAGCAATTGTCAATAAACCGATGCGGCTTTAAACGATGAATGAACACAACTTTATATGTAAGGTGACTTGTGCATAAACCTTCCTTCCAGAGTGAATCATAATAAAGAGGTAATGTAGGGAGGGTGACGAGTTGATTGGTGAGAGGGTTAGAGACACTGAAATCAACTCTCTGTGGAGAGTAAGAGTAAAGGAGTATGAGTCCGCCACTGGTCGCCCTAATATTACGAATTTTAGGACATTCCATTCTGGTTGAGGTTATATACTTCATTCCATAGAGATGCCAAAAACACAGTGGTTTGTGGTAAGGACTCGTACGAGCTCTATGCATATAATCTTGTCGCAACTTCGGATCAGAGATGATGGATTTCCAACGTTTTGAGACAAGCTTGAATCTGAAGAGGGGTTTGATGTGCAATCTAAGTAGAATTTCTACCACAATATCTTCCGGAAGATCATTCATGGCTGCAACTGCAAGTACGTAATATTGTTGATCGATAATGAATCATATCAATTAACTCAGTTGCAAAATGTTGATTAATCTTATATGTTATGTACAATAATTAAAGAGTAGATACCTGAAATCTACATATGTAGACAGATGACATAAAAGGAAGTAATTGCATGTTCTTCCAAAATTCCTTAATAATGAACTGTATATAAAGCCAATGTGTGAAGAAAAATAACATGCTTTTTTTAGCAAAGAAATCCATAACCATTCCCTAAAAATTTTCCTAGCAACAGATTCGGTTCAACCACTTGCCGAACGATCGATGATAAGGGATGAAGCATTCAATTATATTAATTCAATTTTCCTCGAAAAATAACATGCTTAACTTTCTAGGAAATTGGAAAATTTTCCAAGAAAAATAAGGGATGAAGCATTCAATTATATTAATTCAATTTTTATTCCTAAAAGCAAATTTAGAAAAATACGGAGTATATTTTTGTGTCAATACCCCCAATTATTTTATGGGATTTTGTTTTAAGTAAATATTTTTTTAATAGAAGTTCTTTTATTTTGAATTTAGAAAAGATATTTTTTTTCATGACCAAAAAAAGAAAAGAAAATTTTCAAATTAAATACACATAAAGTTTTATAACTATTTTTGAGATATTTCATTTGTATTCTTATTTATTTATGTGCACCTATAATAAATAAATTACTTTTTATGTTATATTATTTTAAGGCAAAGTGGTATATTTTTCTTCAAAATAAGAGAAGGGGGCAACCTGAAGGAGGTTTGGCTTGAATAAGATGGTAAAATAAGTATCTAAGTCATGATTTCTTTCTAATCTGTCACCATTCAAATTTGCAGTGAAACCAATTGTTAGAGGTTGTATAATTTCGACAAGGAAACAAAGAAAACTCACCACACATCATTTTTCAGGGTTTGAGGTTGAGGTGTAAGTTAAGAATATGTTTTCGAGCGACTCAACAATGTTATGTACAAACTGACAAAAAGCAAGGAAAAAGAGGAAGAAATATAACAATTAACAAGGACTAGCTTGAAAGGTTAAACCCGAGAAAGAGAGACATAAACATATGAAACTCCTTTTGAAAGCAAATGGAATTGAGTATGGTACAAGATTTACCAATTTTAATTTGATAGAGAGTTAATAGCAACTAACCTTATAATATGCAAAAAATAAAAATAAAAAGTAAATATGCTCTTCAATCTTCATAGTTTTATTCCTTTGTCCAATCAATCTTTCCTAATATCACTAAATTTGAATATGTTTAAGGCAGATTCGTTTGCATATATATCATTTCATTACATTTTTGAGCCAATGAACTCATTAGCTTATATAAGCATATAGATACACCAACTTCCATCACAAAAACATATACATACGAATAATTTTAAGACGGGTGGTGATGATTTTGTTCCATGGGAAAGGTGAACGGCTTAGAGCCTCCTAAGATGCCGATGATTGCACTCAGGTTTGCATAATTATAAAGGTCTAGTTATAGACTTATAGTCAGTTTTAGTGGAATTTTATATCAATAGTTAGTTAGTTTCATTTATGTCTATTTTTGTTGAATTATAAGTATAGATGTCTTCGCTTGTTGTTTGTGTAGTTTTAGGTTAAAAAGAGCCAAGTCAAGGTGAAAATGAAGAAAATGTGCTAAAAGTTTTTAAGTTCGAGACTTCGAGGATACATTGAAGATTAAGATCAAAACTCAAGACGAGCAATGAAGGCCAAAATGAAGCAAAACAGCTAAAAGTGATGCCCACATGACAAAGTTCGAGGATCTTGCGAAATAGTCAAACCGGGTCTAAGTCGTTGTTTAAAACAACGACTTTAGCCCCGATCTAAAAAAAACTCCCTCCGATTGGAAATAAACGATGTTTGACTTTTGTTATATATTGTCTTGTTCTAATTTTTTTGAACAATATTGTATTGGGTGGGCAGATGTTGCATGACTTTGTCAAGTTTTGACCTATCTTTGGGAATGAATCACATGTGGGCAATGAATTGGTTGGTGCACAAACACTTCTGTAAGTAGCTAGAAATTGCTAAGTTTGATTGTGGTGGTGGTGGGTGGTGGTTTGTTAGTCCTTTCTTTGCCATTTCTTGCAACCTAATTGATAAAGGTGCATATGCACAGCTGAAGCCCTTTTTAGTATAGACGCAATACTAAAGTGCTATTTAATGCAAAACTTATCTTTGTTTGCCCACTTCTTGGGCCGGCCTTTTGGGCCCAAATCCCAAGTGGAGGCCCAGGCATTGATTTTATTTATAAATATTGTTATAATTTTAGGATTTCTTCGTTCTTTTAAAAAAAATTACTTTGGTTATGAAATCTCATAGCTTGTTTTAGATTGTTAAACATTTCTCTTGCAATTTTATTATCACTTTTTGTAATAATGGTTCTTACAGCCAGTGTTGCGTGTGGCAGTTTATCGGGCATGGCATCTTCGACACAAAATCATAGCAATCCATTGTACATTCGTGACATACGAAACCTTGAAGATGCTTTCATCACGATGATCGTCTACATTCATGACATAACAGTTTAAGCATTATACAGAACCCGAAAAGGGTCATGAAGATCATAAGAACAAAGATTGTATCTTTGCTAGTGTTGGCTTTCTGTAGTTTGGTCGAGAGAGATTATCGTCGATCCAGTCCTTGTTCTGTCGCTAAACTTAGCTCCCGGTAAGGCTTAAGAGCATTTTGATCATATACCATTGCAATGCCAAGGATATGCCAATTGCAGATTCTACCACCATTGATCAAAGCATTACGCCTTTTCCGAAAAAGCAATCATCTTTTATCCCTTTGATGCCCCAACTCCTTGTGCTTTATCGTATGGATCATTCCAGTATCATTCTAGTGCCAGTTTCTCTCTTCGACTGTCCAGCTCTATCGCGCCCCTTAATGTCTTACTGTGTTATATACTGATGCATAACTCAACATCTTATCTTCATTCTGTCTTTTGCTTTTGCATCTAAATAATGCAAAGTACATTGATGGTTCAAAGATCTAAGAGCTCCTTAAAAAGCAGTCAAATATTGATTATTTTTTAACCTTGCAAAGTTCCTAATTTGCATGATTGGTCAGAAAAAGGAACAAAATCAACACTGATACATGGTGGATTTTCATGTTTTAGCTTTATGCCTTTGTTGTGGGCCTTTGAGATACTCATAGAGCTACTATAAATTCTGCTTCTTACAATGGTTTCATCAAGCAAGGTAGCAGCAAACCATTTGCTTTGCTCTTGAAGAGTTTCTTCAATCCAACCTATATGATCAACACCGGCGAGGTCAATGCTGGTTAGAAATAGCTAATCTGCATCCTGAGGCTCAGTGCAGTATGTACTTTATTACAATGTGTTTCTGAGCCTCGCGGATGCAGGTTATCCGTTCCTTGCCAACACTTTGCGTAGGCCAACGGTGCAATCCTACTTGTTTCCGATTGATAGGTAACCATCCCTCGGTCCAAATTTCCCGTGACACAAACACATAACACGTTTTATACTATTTTTGTTACTATTTAGGCCGGCCTGTCTGGTATTTCTATCTTGATATCTAGATATCAAGTGATATTTTATATACTGATCTCATATAGTATACCTTGCACCATACCAAACAAGGATACTAATATTCATATCTTGACACCGACATCAATATCTAATATCAAGATATCAATACCAAACGGAGCCTGACAGATAAACGAGCTTTTCCATACATAATAACAATGCTAATGTAAGATTTGAATGGCTTTACAATGTTCTTGTTTTTTCTCTTCTTTTTTTTGCACTTTTCGATGACTATGAATTCATCAATTTCGTCGCAGAAGAGGCCCCGGTTCTTAATCTATACGAAGAATACTCGCAAAGATCTCTTCAATTAGAGAGACTCTTTCTTTATTGATCAGAGATTATATTCTCATTAGAGGGGAAAAAAAGTATGCTTTAATGCAGACACATTGCTTATACGCAATTAGATGCTCCTATGTGATTTGCTGCATAAGAATTTGCTTCTTAGTACAAATCTAAGGTCACATGTTTTTTAATATGTCGAACCTCTACGATTACAACAAGGATAGGTTGACGGAATCATAGAACCCGTTCTATTTCTCTTTGTTTCGATTCCATGGTATGTGTATTTTGTAGAAATCTCTATTTAGATGTGCTCAAAGTTGAAAAGCTTCAAAAAAAAAAAATGATGTGAATGAAGTAAAGCTAAAAGCTTCAAGGAAATGTGATTTTACTGACAGATAGCAGAAAACAACATTTAAGAGCAAAAAAAAACAGCAACTAAGAGGCAACCTGAAGGAGGTTTGGCTTGAATAAGGGACTTATTTATCACAAAACTACCCTTGAGTTTTAATTTTTCAGTTAGTTATCCATAACTGATTTTACTTACAAGTTACAAGTCACCACCCCAAAAGCACAAAGATGTTTAAATCTTGTTACTTTTCTTATAAAAGATGAAAAATACCCTTATGTAACATGATTGGTTGATCAAGGCTGGGTAAATGAAACTATGAAAGGTTTAGAATTTAAGGGTGATTTAGTGCAAATTGGGTTATAAAAGGGGTAGTTAAATGCTATTTATGCACTTTTATAAGATGGTAAAACAAGTATGTAAGTCATGATTTCTTTCCAATCTGTCACCATTAGAATTTGTAGTGAAACCAATTTTTAGGGGTTGTATAATTTTGACAAGGAAACAAGAAAATTCACCACTTGAGGTTGAGGTGTACACAAATTTCCCTTTACTAAGTTAAGAAGATGTTTTCGAGTGAATCAACAGTGTTAATTAGTACAAACTGACAAAGAGCAAGGAAAAAGAGGAAGAAGAAATAACAATCAACAAGGACTAGCTTGAAGGGTTAAATGTGAGAAAGAAAGACAAAAACACATGAAACTCCTTTTGAGAGCAAATGGAATTGAGTATGGTACAAGATTTACCAATTTTGATAGAGAGTTAATAGCAACTAACCTTATAATATAAAAAAAAAGGTATATATATATGCTCTTCAATCTTCATAGTTCTTATTCCTTTGCCCAATCAATCTTTCCTAATATCACTAAATTTGAATATGTTTAAGGCAGATTCCTTTGCATTGCATTTCATTACAGTTTGAGCCATTGAACTAATTAGCTCATATAAGCATATACATACACCAACTTCCATCACAAAACATATATGAACGAATAGTCTTCAGACGAGAGGTGATGATTTTGTTTCATACTTCCATGGGAAAGGTGACCAGCTTAGAGCCTCCTAAGATGCCGATGATTGCACTCAGGTTTGCATAGTTGTAAAGATCTAGTTATAGTCAGGTTAATTTAGTTGCATTTTGTGTCAATAGTTAGTTAGTATCACTTATGTCTATTCTTGTTGAATTGTTAAAAAAGATGTTGTTTGTGCAATAATTTCTAGTTAAAAAGAGCAAGTCAAGGTGAAAATGAAGAAAACATGCTCAATTCTTCAAGTTTGAGGATTGAAAATTAAGATCAAAACTCAAGACGAGCAAACAAGGCCAAAAATGAAGCAAAACAGCTAGAAGTGACGCCCACACAACAGAGTACACCCCTAGTTGCCCGAGCACTCAACCACTGGATGGCGAGGCTTCACTATAATCACTATTTTACAACAAGGAGAAGATTTAAAAGGAGTAATGACAAAATTACAAGACAAAAGAAGCGGAAAAAAACAAAGAGAAACCAAAACATGAAACCAAAGCATTCCCAAAATGAGCTGCTATTCCCTGGACCATAATAAACTGGAGATGACCATGGACACAATGCACTAAAAAAATAAGGTATTGAGAAATTCAGATGTTGCGACCATTCTTCCATAACATCATCAACATCTCTACCAGTCAAAAGATCAACAACCTTGAATTCGTTGTGAAGATTTCCAATCATACAACAACATAGCTTTCCATTTGAAGGATTCGAAACAACCAGAAGCGCATCGCTATAGATAAAATCCCACATTGTACCAATCAAACATGTATGCTCAAGGCACCATTTTCCATTGGCATAGTCCACTAAACGCCACACGTGCAACCTCCTTCCGGTATCACTGAAATGTTCTACGTCTCCATATTTTAGCACGTCTTCCTGACCCAGATGGGTCAGTTTCCAATTCAAGTTTTTCAGGCTCTTACCTGGCCTACTTGGCAACTGGATCCTTCCAAATCGGTTAGGGCTGTTGTAGGGATCGTAAGTCACTACATACCTGGTATTCCAATCAAACCAATGCAAAATACCCGCGACATCCATTGTAACGGAATTGAAGACTTCTCTAGGACAACTTATGGATCGCGCTTTACATGACCAGATCCCAGTATCCGAGGAAAATGTCATTATGGTAGAGTCAAAGCAATTGTCAATACACCGATGCGGCTTCAAACGTTGAATGCACACAACTTTATATGTAAGGTGACTTGTGCATAAACCTTCCCTCCAGGATGAATCATAATAAAGAGGTAATGTAGGGAGGGTGACGAGTTGATTGGTGAGAGGGTTAGAGACACTGAAATCAACTCTCTGTGGAGAGTAAGAGTAAAGGAGTATGAGTCCGCCACTGGTCGCCCTAATATTACGAATTTTAGGACATTCCATTCTGGTTGAGGTTATATACTTCATTCCATAGAGATGCCAAAAACACAGTGGTTTGG
This sequence comes from Persicaria maculosa, assembly GCA_963922045.1. Classification (NCBI taxonomy): domain Eukaryota; kingdom Viridiplantae; phylum Streptophyta; class Magnoliopsida; order Caryophyllales; family Polygonaceae; genus Persicaria; species Persicaria maculosa. The sequence goes on from OY998252.1 coordinate 1,880,182, forward strand.
GGTAAGGACTCGTACGGACTCTATGCATATAATCTCGACTCAACTTGGGATCAGAGATGATGGATTTCCAACGTTTTGAGACAAGCTTGAATCTGAAGAGGGGTTTGATGTGCAATCTAAGTAGAATTTCTACCACAATATCTTCCGGAAGATCATTCATGGCTGCAACTGCAATTGTAATTGTTGATCGATAATGAATCATATCAATTAACTCAGTTGCAAAATGTTGATTAATCTTATATGTTATGTACAATAATTAAAGAGTAGATACCTGAAATCTACATATGTAGACAGATGACAGAAAAGGAAGTAATTGCATGTTCTTCCAAAATTCCTTAATAATGAACTATATATAAAGCCAAATGTGTGAAGAAAAATAACATGCTTTTTTTAGTAAAGAAATCCATAACCACTCCCTAAAAATTTTCCTAGCTACAGATTCATCGGTTCAACCACTTGCCGAACGATCGATGATAAGGGATGAAGCATTCAATTATATTAATTCAATTTTTATTCCCAAATTTAGAAAAATACGGAGTATATTTTTGTGTCAATGTGGAGTAGCAATGTTACACATAAACATCCATTCATATGAAATACCCCAATTTATTTTATGGGATTTTGTTTTAAGTAAATATTTTTTTAATGGAAGTTCTTTTATTTTGAATTTAGAAAAAAAAAATTCATGACCACAAAAAAGAAAATATCTATATAACTACTTAATTTCGTATACTTTCCGCTGACGTGGCGCGCTCTCCTTATCCCACTCCCTTTTAACCAATCACGTTTTTTCTTTTAATTTTCATTTTTTACCCATTTACTAACTATCGAGTTTAATTCAAAATATCTATCGATATAATATCTTAATTTATAATATTTTTGATGATATGTCAACAACTCCTTCATTTAAATTTTTTAAACTAATCATTCTCTTCATCTTTTTCATACATTTACATTTTTCCGCTTTTAATTTTTTACCCATAGACTAACCATTGGGTTTAAATCAAAATATTGGATTAAATCTAATGTCTACTATTAATCTATATTTAAATCTTTATACATTACAATACTAATAATCTATATCAATATAATATCTTTATTTAAAAACCGTTTTATGGAGCCTAACTTTATGGTTAACATTTTTACCACTTTCTTAAAGATTTCAAGTCTACCTTTATTATTTTATTTATTAAATATCGCGTCATGACGCGGGTATTATACTAGTATTTTTCAAATTAAATACATATAAAGTTTTATAACTATTTTTGAAATATTTCATTTGTATCCTTATTTATTTATGTGCACCTATAATGAATAAATTACTTATTATTTTAAGGCAAAGTGGTATATTTTTCTTCAAAATAAGAGAAGGGGGCAACCTGAAGGAGGTTTGGCTTGAATAAGATGTTAAAATAAGTATCTAAGTTATGATTTCTTTCCAATCTGTCACCATTCAAATTTGTAGTACGTGAAACTAATTGCTAGAGGTTGTATAATTTCGACAAGGAAATAATTAAGAAAACTCACCACACATCATTTTTCAGGGTTTGAGGTTGAGGTGTAAGTTAAGAAGATGTTTTCAAGCAACTCAACAATGTTATGTACAAACGGACAAAAAGCAAGGAAAACAAGGACTAGCTTGAAGGGTTAAATGTGAGAAAGAAAGACAAAAACACATGAAACTCCTTTTGAGAGCAAATGGAATTGAGTATGGTACAAGATTTACCAATTTTGATAGAGAGTTAATAGCAACTAACCTTATAATATACCAAAAAAAAAAAAAAGAGTAAATATGCTCTTCAATCTTCATAGTTTTATTCCTTTGTAGTTTGTCCCAGCAATCTTTCCTAATATCACTAAATTTGAATAAGTTTAAGGCAGATTCGTTTGCATATATAGCATTTCATTACATTTTTGAGCCAATGAACTAATTAGCTTATATAAGCATATAGATACACCAACTTCCATCACAAAAACATATACATACGAATAATTTTAAGACGGGTGGTGATGATTTTGTTCCATGGGAAAGGTGAACGGCTTAGAGCCTCCTAAGATGCCGATGATTGCACTCAGGTTTGCATAATTATAAAGGTCTAGTTATAGACTTATGGTCAGTTTTAGTGGAATTTTATATCAATAGTTAGTTTCATTTATGTCTATATTTTTGTTGAATTATAAGTATAGATGTCTTCGCTTGTTGTTTGTGTAGTTTTAGGTTAAAAAGAGCCAAGTCAAGGTGAAAATGAAGAAAATGTGCTAAAAGTTTTTAAGTTCGAGGATTGAAGATTAAGATCAAAACTCAAGACGAGCAATGAAGGCCAAAAATGAAGCAAAACAGCTAGAAGTGATGCCCACATTACGACAAAGTACACCCCTACTTGCGCGAGCACTCAACCATGACGAGGCTTCACTACAATCACCATTTTACAACAAGGAGAAGTTTTAAAATTAGAAGACAAAAGAAGGAAGAAAAAACAAAGAGAAACCAAAACATTCCAAAATGAACTGCTCTCCTTGATTTTTGATAAATAGAGAGCAGTTATCGGAATTCGAACTCGCAAGTCATTTCAGGATGAACTACTCCGAAATGGTTAATGTACTACTCTCCCCTGGACCACAATAAACCGAAGGCGACGATGGACACATTGCATTAAAAGCAAAAGGTATAGAAAAATTCAGATGTTGTGACCTTTCTTCGGATTTTATTTTTCTAATTAGCCCAAAAAAAAAACTTATTAGCAGATTAGCCAAAATCTGAAAGGATCTTGCAAAATAGCCAAACCGGGGCTAAGTTGTTTAAAACAACGACTTTAGCCCCGATCCAAAAAAAAAACCCCTCCGATTGGAAATAAACGATGTTTGACTTTTGTGCACGTAGTTTTAGGAGCTAAAAACTATATAAACTCTTATTTATTTTAATTATTTTAGTTTATCAAACAACGACTCTCCCTATGTGCATATATTTTTTTTCGCATTGTATTATTTTGCATTTAAATTGTAAAAAAAAATAAAAAAATGACAAGTCACGATTTGAAACAACGACTTATCTATTATATATTTTTTTAAACCGAGGCTAAAGTCGTTGTTTCAAACAGCGACTTAGCCCCGGTTTGACTATTTCACAAAATACTTTCAGATTTTGGCTAATCTTCTACTTTCTCCGTCTCGCAATACTTGTAGTTTTAGAGTAGTAAAGTTGTATAAAAAAACTTGTTGTTTTAGCTATAATTATTATCTTTATAGGTAATGATTGTTATTTTTATAGGTAATAATTGATACTTTTAAGTACTTTAACCTGTAAAAGTAAATTAAATATAGGTTTTGTTAATAAACGTGCATAGAGCTAAAACAACAAGTATTGCGATACGGAGTGAGTAATAAGGTTCGTTTTTAAAGCTAACTAGTACTTTTCCCGAACCTTGTTCGGGTGTTTTCATAATATTTTCGATCGAGTTTGACATATTAAGTACAAAATATTCGACACGTCAAATTAAATCGGGATGTGATGGGGATTTGACTCGGGTCCTAGTTCTAGCCACATTTTCCTTCCCTTTGAAATAACCAAGTGAGCTATGTGGAATTTCTGATTCAATCTACATTCTGTTTCTAATTATCACAAAAGTTCCACGTACTATACACACACACACACAAAAAAAAATTATATACATATTTTTTTATTTTATATATATTGCTTTTCACAAAAGTTCCCCTGTAGTTATTACAAAACTCCACCGCAATAAATTTGTAGGTTTTTATATTCATAATGTATTAGATATTAAAAAATGTGTTTCATGGCCATTAACTATTTCACACCATTATTGTGAAACGTGCTGAGATAAAACTATGGATTCATCATTGTGATGGTTTTAAGGTGCGGCAGCCGGCTTGTTACCATGGGAGTCCATATATTCCAAATGTAATCCAACGACAACAAATTTGTAGGTTTTTATATTCATAATGTATTAGATATTAAAAAATGCGTTTCATGGCCATTAACTATTTCACACCATTGCTGTGAAACGTGCTGAGATAAAACGATCGATTCATAATTATGTTTCATCCATATCTAATTGAATTGAATGTATATGTCTGTAACTATTTACATGCAGTTCACTTCAAAATATAATTAGTTTATTATAAAATAATAAACCGACATAATATCATAAGCATAAACTTAAATTGTATCAGTGTAACCGGTTATCATATTATTCATAATATAACCTTTTAAAAAATAGGAAACTAAATTTATAATTTCCCACAATTTAACCTCAAGTAAAAGTTGCTAAAAAAAAACCTAACTAAACCTAGACTCGATCATGTGCCGCCCATAGCCTCGAATTCGTCGACCAAGTCTCCTCCTTTGTCTCCAATCTCACCTTCTACACTGTCAATCAGATGGTTGTGGCCTTCCATGAGTTGGATCCAGGCGGCATCTTCTTGCCTTGTTCACTCTCTCTCCATGTACAGTGTTCACTACTCCCCCTCATTCTTAAGTTATCACCCTTTTAACTCTCTGAGGTCGACTGTCAAAGATGTGGCTCGCCTCCTTGCCTCCCCATCTTGCAAAGAATAAGATGGACAAAGGGTTTCGTCGGGGCCAAGTCTGTCACAACCTACCTAGACCAGCAAGAGATTGAAAACCACGTTAACATTATAGACCGATGAGCTTCTTAAGATCAATAAATGACAAATTATACACACCATAATCTATCTATATATAGTATTCTTCATGATAGACCAAACTAAAAATCACGGTTAAGAAAACATATATATAATTTATAAAGGGGACAAGATACTCATGTCCGATTACAAACATATAAAAATCATGGCATTCACAAACTGATTTGATCCCTACACTAAGCATCTACACCATTTATAAATTGCTAAATAGAAAAATCAAAGCCTCACCTTCCAGCGGATGCCATTCAACATCGGTAGCTAAAAATTATGGCTCATCGACTCCGAACATTCCATGATGCAGAAAAACTCAAATTCCTCAATACCTATATTTATTAAGGTGGAAGAAACATTAAAGTGGGAATTGTAAGGTTGTGAAACCGTTGTGCAGTAAATGTTATGAAACTCCTAATTTTGTGTTGATTGAAACTCCTAATCCCACTAAATGCGCCTAATCATAGGGGATTTTGTTGATTGAAACTCCCAGATTCAATATTTTATATGCTGCCATTAAAATCAAAGTGTAAACATTTATCTAAGCTAAAGCATATTATCCATGACTAAGCTCTACAACCCAGTTGCTCTTTGATGATTGTTTTTAGGGGCTACTCAGCCTGCTGAATTAGCATAATAGGAACAATAGCTAGGTTAGGTTAATTTGGCATCTCAATCCAATAGGTCATTTGTGAGATTCAGACACATCACACATGGAAAATGAATCAAACAATTCATACTACAGAGGAACATGAAGCTATATAGTTTATTAAAAAATTGCACATCATAGTGTAAATTGAATCCCGTAACTATGATGCAATTTCAAGAGTTTGGTAATTAAAACATATCTTGAGTGACATTCAACTTTGTATAAATCATAGCACATCATTTTGCTCACCTTCAAGTTGTGATAAACTTTACATCCCATCTTCATGGCCTCTTTGAAGGAGGTGACTCCAATAGGAAGGATCTTGCACTCCTTAAACAAATATGTTAATAGTTCTAGACGTGTCATGCTCAAAAAATACAACATGAATAAGAAACAAATGAGCATCTACATAGCAAGCTTCTCTTCAAGTGATCCACCATTGATCACATTCACATTGACAGTAGGGGTGAGCAATATTATCTTTTTTTTTTCTAGTAAGCTCAACAATGTGCTACATTTAATCCATGCTAATCAACATAGAAATCCAAGCGAACCCTTGCGGCCCTGAATGTTCATCAAATTGAAATTGGATAGCTTTCTTAAACCCAACTGAAGCCAAATTTTTCATATTTTTCAAAAAAACACTCTAATTATTTGATACATTTTATCATACACCTTGTGTGCAATTAATTAATCAATAAAATTCATTTCCATATTTCAAATGTATGCACTTCTTCTTAGAGACATTTAATCAAACACCTTATGTGCAAAGATTAAACCCAAAATATAACAACTTTAGAACCTCAAATTTGACGATTTGCGATTTCAACTTGTCTCCATCAGATGTCCACTCCTCGATCGAGTAGGCAAAGGATCTCTCTCTAGTACACCCAACTTTTACTTGTAATTTGCAAATTCTAATAGCATCTAATCGTGTATAAGCAATGTACGTGACTATTTTTATAAGCTTAATTCTTTTCGGAACTTGTTATAATATATTGTCTTGTTCTAATTTTTTTGAACAATGTTTAGATGGAAAAGGAGATTGATCGAAGAACAACATAGCATATGATTATCTTAAAAAAGGTATATATGCTCTTCAATCTTCATAGTTCTTATTCCTTTGTCCAATGAATCTTTCCTAATATCACTAAGAGCTCGTTTGGTATCCATATACGTATATCAGATATTAGATATGGGTATGAGATATCGATATCAGGGATATGGGTATCAAATTTGATATTTGATATTTGATATTTGATATACTGTTTGGTATGTTAAGGATATGGGTATGAGATATCGAATATGAGTTTTAGATATATTGGGTTGAAACCAAAGGGGCCGAAGGTCGATCTGGAGTGGGTTGTTGCTTTTGTACAGTGAACGCAGACCCTGGGTTCTTTCTGGGCAGCGTGCAGTGGTTTGGAGGCATGGGTCGAAGGTTTGGGGTGGGCTCGAAGGGGCTTGGAGGACGGTTTGGAGGCAGCGGTCAGCCATGGTCGGAGCAACCATGTTCGGAGGTCGGAGCAGCCAAGGTCTGGGCTCGGTTTGGGAGTTGAGGGAGGCAGAGGAAAGGAAAAAAAAAACCTAACCTAGAACTGAATTTTATTCTATTAAACAGCAAATTTCAACAAATAGAAATCAAAATAGCAAAGAATAGAAGTGAACAGTGTTTGATCGGTTGAGAAATCCAAGCTTGAAGGAGGAATCTACCATCAGGACTTCTCCATAGAAGAGATGAGGAAGAAAGAAGAGAAGAGCTTCTAATTTGATATCCCTCCCTAAAAGGGTATATGAGAAAGGAGAAAAATACAAAGGGAGCAAAGAATGGGTATATCAAGTCGATGCCCATATACTTATGGGTATGAGTGATACTCATACCCATATCAGATATACGTATATCAGTACCAAACGGGCCCTAAATTTGAATATGTTTAAGGCAGATTCCTTTGCATTGCATTTCATTACAGTTTGAGCCATTGGACTAATTACACTTCCATCACAAAACATATATGAATGAATAATCTTCGTGTTGAATTGTTAAAAAGATGTTGTTTGTGCAATAATTTCTAGTTAAAAAGAGCAAGTCAAGGTGAAAATGAAGAAAACATGCTCAATTCTTCAAGTTTGAGGATTGAAAATTAAGATCAAAACTCAAGACGAGCAAAGAAGGCCAAAAATGAAGCAAAACAGCTAAAAGTGACGCCCACACAACAGAGTACACCCCTAGTTGCCCGAGCACTCAACCACTGGATGGCGAGGCTTCACTACAATCACCGTTTTACAACTAGGAGAAGATTTAAAAGGAGTAATGACAAAATTACAAGACAAAAGAAGCGGAAAAAAACAAAAAGAAACCAAAGCATTCCCAAAATGAGCTGCTATTCCCTGGACCATAATAAACAGGAGATGACCATGGACACAATGCACTAAAAAAAACAGGTATTGAGAAATTCAGATGTTGCGACCATTCTTCCATAACATCATCAACATCTCTACCGGTCAAAAGATCAACAACCTTGAATTCGTTGTGAAAATTTCCAATCATACAACAACATAGCTTTCCATTTGAAGGATTCGAAACAACCAGAAACGCGGAGCCATGGATCAGATCCCACATTGTACCAATCAAACATGTATGCTCAAGGCACCATTTTCCATTGGCATAGTCCGCTAAACGCCACACGTGCAACCTCCTTCCGGTATCACTGAAATGTTCTACGTCTCCATATTTTAGCACGTCTTCCTGACCCAGATGGGTCAGTTTCCAATTCAAGTTTTTCAGGCTCTTACCTGGCCTATTTGGCAATTGGATCCTTCCAAATCGGTTAGGGCTGTTGTAGGGATCGTAAGTCACTACATTCCTGGTATCCCAATCAAACCAATGCAAAATACCCGCGACATCCATTATAACGGAATTGAAGACTTCTCTAGGACAACTTATGGATCGCGCTTTACATGACCAGATCCCAGTATCCGAGGAAAATGTCATTATGGTAGAGTCAAAGCAATTGTCAATACACCGATGCGGCTTCAAACGTTGAATGCACACAACTTTATATGTAAGGTGACTTGTGCATAAACCTTCCCTCCAGGATGAATCATAATAAAGAGGTAATGTAGGGAGGGTGACGAGTTGATTGGTGAGAGGGTTAGAGACACTGAAATCAACTCTCTGTGGAGAGTAAGAGTAAAGGAGTATGAGTCCGCCACTGGTCGCCCTAATATTACGAATTTTAGGACATTCCATTCTGGTTGAGGTTATATACTTCATTCCATAGAGATGCCAAAAACACAGTGGTTTGGGGTAAGGACTCGTACGGACTCTATGCATATAATCTCGACTCAACTTGGGATCAGAGATGATGGATTTCCAACGTTTTGAGACAAGCTTGAATCTGAAGAGGGGTTTGATGTGCAATCTAAGTAGAATTTCTACCACAATATCTTCCGGAAGATCATTCATGGCTGCAACTGCAATTGTAATTGTTGATCGATAATGAATCATATCAATTAACTCAGTAACTCAGTTGCAAAATGTTGATTAATCTTATATGTTATGTACAATAATTAAAGAGTAGATACCTGAAATCTACATATGTAGACAGATGACAGAAAAGGAAGTAATTGCATGTTCTTCCAAAATTCCTTAATAATGAACTATATATAAAGCCAAATGTGTGAAGAAAAATAACATGCTTTTTTTAGTAAAGAAATCCATAACCACTCCCTAAAAATTTTCCTAGCTACAGATTCATCGGTTCAACCACTTGCCGAACGATCGATGATAAGGGATGAAGCATTCAATTATATTAATTCAATTTTTATTCCCAAATTTAGCAAAATACGGAGTATATTTTTGTGTCAATGTGGAGTAGCAATGTTACACATAAGCATCCATTCATATGAAATACCCCAATTTATTTTATGGGATTTTGTTTTCAGTAAATATTTTTTTAATGGAAGTTCTTTTATTTTGAATTTAGAAAAAAAAAATTCATGACCAAAAAAAAGAAAATATATTTTTCAAATTAAATACATATAAAGTTTTATAACTATTTTTGAAATATTTCATTTGTATCCTTATTTATTTATGTGCACCTATAATGAATAAATTACTTATTATTTTAAGGCAAAGTGGTATATTTTTCTTCAAAATAAGAGAAGGGGGCAACCTGAAGGAGGTTTGGCTTGAATAAGATGTTAAAATAAGTATCTAAGTTATGATTTCTTTCCAATCTGTCACCATTCAAATTTGTAGTACGTGAAACCAATTGCTAGAGGTTGTATAATTTCGACAAGGAAATAAGAAAACTCACCACACATCATTTTTCAGTGCTTAAGGTTGAGGTGTAAGTTAAGAAGATGTTTTCGAGCAACTCAACAATGTTATGTACAAACGGACAAAAAGCAAGGAAAAAGAGGAACATATGAAACTCCTTTTGAGAGCAAATGGATCATTGAGTATGGTACAAGATTTACCAATTTTGATAGAGAGTTGACTAACCTTATAATATACAAAAAAAAAAGAGTAAATATGCTCTTCAATCTTCATAGTTTTATTCCTTAATTTGTAGTTTGTCCCATCAATCTTTCCTAATATCACTAAATTTGAATATGTTTAAGGCAGATTCGTTTGCATATATAGCATTTCATTACATTTTTGAGCCAATGAACTAATTAGCTTATATAAGCATATAGATACACCAACTTCCATCACAAAAACATATACATACGAATAATTTTAAGACGGGTGGTGATGATTTTGTTCCATGGGAAAGGTGAACGGCTTAGAGCCTCCTAAGATGCCGGTGATTGCACTCAGGTTTGCATAATTATAAAGGTCTAGTTATAGACTTATAGTCAGTTTTAGTGGAATTTTATATCAATAGTTAGTTAGTTTCATTTATGTCTATTTTTGTTGAATTATAAGTATAGATGTCTTCGCTTGTTGTTTGTGTACGTAGTTTTAGGTTAAAAAGAGCCAAGTCAAGTGTAAATGAAGAAAATGTGCTAAAAGTTTTTAAGTTCGAGGATTGAAGATTAATATCAAAACTCAAGACGAACAATGAAGGCCAATTAAAAATGAAGCAAAACAGCTAGAAGTGATGCCCACATTATGACAAGGTACACCCCTACTTGCGCGAGCACTCAACCATGACGAGGCTTCACTACAATCACCATTTTACAACAAGGAGAAGTTTTAAAATTAGAAGACAAAAGAAGGAAGAAAAAACAAAGAGAAACCAAAACATTCCAAAATGAACTGCTCTCCTTGATTTTTGATAAATAGAGAGCGGTTATCGGAATTCGAACTCGCAAGTCATGTCCGGATGAACTACTCCGAAATGGTTAATGTACTACTCTCCCCTGGACCACAATAAACCGAAGGCGACGATGGACACATTGCATTAAAAGCAAAAGGTATAGAAAAATTCAAATGGTGTGACCTTTCTTCGGATTTTTTTTTTTCTAATTAGCCCCAAAAAAAAAAACTTATTAGCAGATTAGCCAAAATATGAAAGGATCTTGCAAAATAGCCAAACCGGGGCTAAGTTGTTTAAAACAACGACTTTAGCCCCGATCCAAAAAAAAAAACTCCCTCCGATTAGAAATAAACGATGTTTGACTTTTGTGCACGTAGTTTTAGGAGCTAAAAACTATATAAACTCTTATTTATTTTAATTATTTTAGTTTATCAAACAACGACTCTCCCTATGTGCATATATTTTTTTTCGCATTGTATTATTTTGCATTTAAATTGTAAAAAAAAATAAAAAAATGACAAGTCACGATTTGAAACAACGACTTATCTATTATATATTTTTTTAAACCGAGGCTAAAGTCGTTGTTTCAAACAGCGACTTAGCCCCGGTTTGACTATTTCACAAAATACTTTCAGATTTTGGCTAATCTTCTACTTTCTCCGTCTCGCAATACTTGTAGTTTTAGAGTAGTAAAGTTGTATAAAAAAACTTGTTGTTTTAGCTATAATTATTATCTTTATAGGTAATGATTGTTATTTTTATAGGTAATAATTGATACTTTTAAGTACTTTAACCTGTAAAAGTAAATTAAATATAGGTTTTGTTAATAAACGTGCATAGAGCTAAAACAACAAGTATTGCGATACGGAGTGAGTAATAAGGTTCGTTTTTAAAGCTAACTAGTACTTTTCCCGAACCTTGTTCGGGTGTTTTCATAATATTTTCGATCGAGTTTGACATATTAAGTACAAAATATTCGACACGTCAAATTAAATCGGGATGTGATGGGGATTTGACTCGGGTCCTAGTTCTAGCCACATTTTCCTTCCCTTTGAAATAACCAAGTGAGCTATGTGGAATTTCTGATTCAATCTACATTCTGTTTCTAATTATCACAAAAGTTCCACGTACTATACACACACACACACAAAAAAAAATTATATACATATTTTTTTATTTTATATATATTGCTTTTCACAAAAGTTCCCCTGTAGTTATTACAAAACTCCACCGCAATAAATTTGTAGGTTTTTATATTCATAATGTATTAGATATTAAAAAATGTGTTTCATGGCCATTAACTATTTCACACCATTGTTGTGAAACGTGCTGAGATAAAACTATGGATTCATCATTGTGATGGTTTTAAGGTGCGGCAGCCGGCTTGTTACCATGGGAGTCCATATATTCCAAATGTAATCCAACGACAACAAATTTGTAGGTTTTTATATTCATAATGTATTAGATATTAAAAAATGCGTTTCATGGCCATTAACTATTTCACACCATTGCTGTGAAACGTGCTGAGATAAAACGATCGATTCATAATTATGTTTCATCCATATCTAATTGAATTGAATGTATATGTCTGTAACTATTTACATGCAGTTCACTTCAAAATATAATTAGTTTATTATAAAATAATAAACCGACATAATATCATAAGCATAAACTTAAATTGTATCAGTGTAACCGGTTATCATATTATTCATAATATAACCTTTTAAAAAATAGGAAACTAAATTTATAATTTCCCACAATTTAACCTCAAGTAAAAGTTGCTAAAAAAAAACCTAACTAAACCTAGACTCGATCATGTGCCGCCCATAGCCTCGAATTCGTCGACCAAGTCTCCTCCTTTGTCTCCAATCTCACCTTCTACACTGTCAATCAGATGGTTGTGGCCTTCCATGAGTTGGATCCAGGCGGCATCTTCTTGGCTTGTTCACTCTCTCTCCATGTACAGTGTTCACTACTCCCCCTCATTCTTAAGTTATCACCCTTTTAACTCTCTGAGGTCGACTGTCAAAGATGTGGCTCGCCTCCTTGCCTCCCCATCTTGCAAAGAATAAGATGGACAAAGGGTTTCGTCGGGGCCAAGTCTGTCACAACCTACCTAGACCAGCAAGAGATTGAAAACCACGTTAACATTATAGACCGATGAGCTTCTTAAGATCAATAAATGACAAATTATACACACCATAATCTATCTATATATAGTATTCTTCATGATAGACCAAACTAAAAATCACGGTTAAGAAAACATATATATAATTTATAAAGGGGACAAGATACTCATGTCCGATTACAAACATATAAAAATCATGGCATTCACAAACTGATTTGATCCCTACACTAAGCATCTACACCATTTATAAATTGCTAAATAGAAAAATCAAAGCCTCACCTTCCAGCGGATGCCATTCAACATCGGTAGCTAAAAATTATGGCTCATCGACTCCGAACATTCCATGATGCAGAAAAACTCAAATTCCTCAATACCTATATTTATTAAGGTGGAAGAAACATTAAAGTGGGAATTGTAAGGTTGTGAAACCGTTGTGCAGTAAATGTTATGAAACTCCTAATTTTGTGTTGATTGAAACTCCTAATCCCACTAAATGCGCCTAATCATAGGGGATTTTGTTGATTGAAACTCCCAGATTCAATATTTTATATGCTGCCATTAAAATCAAAGTGTAAACATTTATCTAAGCTAAAGCATATTATCCATGACTAAGCTCTACAACCCAGTTGCTCTTTGATGATTGTTTTTAGGGGCTACTCAGCCTGCTGAATTAGCATAATAGGAACAATAGCTAGGTTAGGTTAATTTGGCATCTCAATCCAATAGGTCATTTGTGAGATTCAGACACATCACACATGGAAAATGAATCAAACAATTCATACTACAGAGGAACATGAAACTATATAGTTTATTAAAAAATTGCACATCATAGTGTAAATTGAATCCCGTAACTATGATGCAATTTCAAGAGTTTGGTAATTAAAACATATCTTGAGTGACATTCAACTTTGTATAAATCATAGCACATCATTTTGCTCACCTTCAAGTTGTGATAAACTTTACATCCCATCTTCATGGCCTCTTTGAAGGAGGTGACTCCAATAGGAAGGATCTTGCACTCCTTAAACAAATATGTTAATAGTTCTAGACGTGTCATGCTCAAAAAATACAACATGAATAAGAAACAAATGAGCATCTACATAGCAAGCTTCTCTTCAAGTGATCCACCATTGATCACATTCACATTGACAGTAGGGGTGAGCAATATTATCTTTTTTTTTTCTAGTAAGCTCAACAATGTGCTACATTTAATCCATGCTAATCAACATAGAAATCCAAGCGAACCCCTGCGGCCCTGAATGTTCATCAAATTGAAATTGGATAGCTTTCTTAAACCCAACTGAAGCCAAATTTTTCATATTTTTCAAAAAAACACTCTAATTATTTGATACATTTTATCAAACACCTTGTGTGCAATTACTTAATCAATAAAATTCATTTCCATATTTCAAATGTATGCACTTCTTCTTAGAGACATTTAATCAAACACCTTATGTGCAAAGATTAAACCCAAAATATAACAACTTTAGAACCTCAAATTTGACTAATAAATCCCAATATATAATGCAATCATCCATACAAGCACAAGAAGATGAAAGCTAATTAAAGTGAAGTTGTAATCATAAAACAAAATCAACCTAGACTAACCATCTAAACGTGCATCATCTCCCTCAAATTTCATTCAATCTTCTATCTTCAGGCTTGAAGAAATGGGAGAGTGAAAACCCATTACATATCAAAATAGGAATTAATAATTTAGAACTCAAATAAATCAACCATAGTAGGAGAAGAGGAAATACCATTTGTCGGAGGAGATCGCAAGCCAACGTCGACGATCGATGCCTATTCTAACCGAGGTTTTTTTGCAAGAGAGAGTTCATTTAGCAGGGCCGATTCCACCGCTGTCAACTAACCGCCTCCCGCGACTCGCCCTCGTCTGCCCACCACTCGGATCTAAGTAACCACCTACCACCCACGGATTTAAGCACTTGAGATTAGCATGGATGGAGGAGGAAATTGAGCATGGATGGAGGAGGAAATTGAAATCGTTGAGCATGGATGGGGAGAACGTGGGTTTGTCCCTGAAGAAGACGCCTGCAAGAGAACATGGGAAGGAGGTTAATTTTCTGAAAAACCGCTTGAAAGGAGGTGGTTTCTTAACTTGAAGAGAGAACGTGGGCTGCTGATGGGAATTCTTAGGGTTGCTCAACTAAGGACACGTGGCGCAAATTTTTCCAAAGACCTTGCTTCTAAAATAATAAGTATAAGGGGTATTTTCTCAAAAAAAAAAATCCCTTTCTTCCATAACATCATGTAAAATAAAGGAGTTGATCGATGATTCAGCCCATGGGCTTTAGAATTGGCCAGTGCTAGATCCATGTTACTCTATATTGAGAGCCTCTATTCGATCATATATATATATATATGCTCAATCACGTAACCGTAGCTTTCAATTGACGATTTGCGATTTCAACTTGTCTCCATCAGATGTCCACTCCTCGATCGAGTAGGCAAAGGATCTCTCTCTAGTACTCCCAACTTTTACTTGTAATTTGCAAATTCTAATAGCATCTAATCGTGTATAAGCAATGTACGTGACTATTTTTATAAGCTTAATTCTTTTCGGAACTTGTTATATATTGTCTTGTTCTGATTTTTTGAACAATGTTTAGATGGAAAAGGAGATTGATCGAAGAACAACATAGCATATGATTATCTTAAAAAAGGTATATATGCTCTTCAATCTTCATAGTTCTTATTCCTTTGTCCAATCAATCTTTCCTAATATCACTAAGGGCTCGTTTGGTATCCATATACGTATATCAGATATTAGATATGGGTATGAGATATCGATATCAGGGATATTGGTATCAAATTTGATATCTGATATTTGATATACTGTTTGGTATGTTAAGGATATGGGTATGAGATATCGAATATGAGTTTTAGATATATTGGGTTGAAACCAAAGGGGCCGAAGGTCGATCTGGAGTGGGTTGTTGCTTTTGTACAGTGAACGCAGACCCTGGGTTCTTTCTGGGCAGCGTGCAGTGGTTTGGAGGCATGGGTCGAAGGTTTGGGGTGGGCTCGAAGGGGCTTGGAGGACGGTTTGGAGGCAGCGGTCAGCCATGGTCGGAGCAACCATGTTCGGAGGTCGGAGCAGCCAAGGTCTGGGCTCGGTTTGGGAGTTGAGGGAGGCAGAGGAAAGGAAAAAAAAAACCTAACCTAGAACTGAATTTTATTCTATTAAAAAGCAAATTTCAACAAATAGAAATCAAAATAGCAAAGAATAGAAGTGAACAATGTTTGATCGGTTGAGAAATCCAAGCTTGAAGGAGGAATCTACCATCAGGACTTCTCCATAGAAGAGATGAGGAAGAAAGAAGAGAAGAGCTTCTAATTTGATATCCCTCCCTAAAAGGGTATATGAGAAAGGAGAAAAATACAAAGGGAGCAAAGAATGGGTATATCAAGTCGATGCCCATATACTTATTTACCAAACACATGTATGGGTATGAGTGATACTCATACCCATATCAGATATACGTATATCAGTACCAAACGGGCTCTAAATTTGAATATGTTTAAGGCAGATTCCTTTGCATTGCATTTCATTACAGTTTGAGCCATTGGACTAATTAAACTTCCATCACAAAACATATATGAATGAATAATCTTCGTGTTGAATTGTTAAAAAGATGTTGTTTGTGCAATAATTTCTAGTTAAAAAGAGCAAGTCAAGGTGAAAATGAAGAAAACATGCTCAATTCTTCAAGTTTGAGGATTGAAAATTAAGATCAAAACTCAAGACGAGCAAACAAGGCCAAAAATGAAGCAAAACAGCTAGAAGTGACGCCCACACAACAGAGTACACCCCTAGTTGCCCGAGCACTCAACCACTGGATGGCGAGGCTTCACTACAATCACCGTTTTACAACAAGGAGAAGATTTAAAAGGAGTAATGACAAAATTACAAGACAAAAGAAGCGGAAAAAAACAAAAAGAAACCAAAACATGAAACCAAAGCATTCCCAAAATGAGCTGCTATTCCCTGGACCATAATAAACAGGAGATGACCATGGACACAATGCACTAAAAGCAAGAGGTATTGAAAAATTCAGATGTTGCGACCATTCTTCCATAACATCATCAACATCTCTACCAGTCAAAAGATCAATAACCTTGAATTCGTTGTGAAAATTTCCAATCACACAACAACATAGCTTTCCATTTGAAAGATTCGAAACAACCAGAAGCGCAGCGCTATACATCATATCCCACATTGTACCAATCAAACATGTATGCTCAAGGCACCATTTTCCATTGGCATAGTCCCCTAACGCCACACGTGCAACCTCCTACCGGTATCACTGAAATGTTCTACATCTCCATATTTTAGCACGTCCTCCTGACCTAGATGGGTCAGTTTCAAATTCCAGTTTTTCAGGCTCTTACCTGGCCTATTTGGCAACCGGATCCTTCCAAATCGGTTAGGGCTGTTGTAGGGATCGTAAGTCACTACATTCCTGGTATCCCAATCAAACCAATGCAAAATACCCGCAACATCCATTGTAATGGAATAGAAGACTCCTATGGGACAACTTATGGATCGCGCTTTACATGACCAGATCCCAGTATCAGAGGAAAATACCATTATGGTAGAGTCGAAGCAATTGTCAATAAACCGATGCGGCTTTAAACGATGAATGAACACAACTTTATATGTAAGGTGACTTGTGCAGAAACCTACCTTCCAGAGTGGATCATAATAAAGAGGTAATGTAGGGAGGGTGACGAGTTGATTGGTGAGAGGGTTAGAGACACTGAAATCAACTCTCTGTGGAGAGTAAGAGTAAAGGAGTATGAGTCCGCCACTGGTCGCCCTAATATTACGAATTTTAGGACATTCCATTCTGGTTGAGGTTATATACTTCATTCCATAGAGATGCCAAAAACACAGTGGTTTGGGGTAAGGACTCGTACGAGCTCTATGCATATAATCTTGTCGCAACTTGGGATCAGAGATGATGGATTTCCAGCGTTTTGAGACAAGCTTGAATCTGAAGAGGGGTTTGATGTGCAATCTAAGTAGAATTTCTACCACAATATCTTCCGGAAGATCATTCATGGCTGCAACTGCAATTGTAATTGTTGATCGATAATGAATCATATCAATTAACTCAGTTGCAAAATGTTGATTAATCTTATATGTTATGTACAATAATTAAAGAGTAGATACCTGAAATCTACATATGTAGACAGATGGCAGAAAAGGAAGTAATTGCATGTTCTTCCAAAATTCCTTAATAATGAACTATATATAAAGCCAAATGTGTGAAGAAAAATAACATGCTTTTTTTAGTAAAGAAATCCATAACCACTCCCTCAAAATTTTCCTAGCTACAGATTCGGTTCAACCACTTGCCGAACGATCGATGATAAGGGATGAAGCATTCAATTATATTAAATTATTAATTCAATTTTTATTCCCAAATTTAGAAAAAATACGGAGTATATTTTTGTGTCAATGTGGAGTAGCAATGTTACACATAGATATATAAACATCCATTCATATGAAATACCCCAAATTATTTTATGGGATTTTGTTTTAAGTAAATAATTTTTTAATGGAAGTTCTTTTATTTTGAATTTACAAAAAAAAATTCATGACCAAAAAATGGAAGTGCTTTTATTTTTTGGGGGGGAGTTAAATTTACATGATTTGAGTTCGGATATTGACAATCTCAACAATTGCTGAAATGCGAACGGTAGGTTCAACAATTTCTAAAATGCGGAACTATTGAAATGGAAATACAAATTGTTTTAAGCATTTTTATTGGTAATGAAAAGTGAATTTGTTGTTAGTTTGCTATGTGATTAAGTTTGCTTTGTTAGCGTTTGGATATTGGCAATTTCATCAATTTTTTTTGTGGGATCTGAAATGCTGAAATTAATTTTTATTAGAATTAGCTGAAATTGTTGTTGTTGAACTTGCTTTAAATCTCCTTTAAAAGCCTCTTAGCTCAATGGTAGAGCAATGTGCTATGCGCAAATACGTGGGTTCGAATCCCGCATAGGCTAAATTTTATATCCCGTAACACGATTTCAGCAACAATTTCAGCATCAACAACGTTGCTGAAATCGGGGTTTCAGCATCAACAACATTGCTGAAACCGTGGGTTTAGCATCAATAACGTTGCTGAAATCGAGGTTTCAGCAACTCCGGTTTCGGCAACGTGAAAAAAAAACAGTAATGCAAAAAGGAAAAAAACTGCTGAAACAGAAGGGGGAACAGGTGTTTCAGCAACCCAAGAAACGTGGAAAAAACAAGGTAAGATGGAGAAAAAAAAACCTCAATTTCAGCAATTTCGGTTTCGGTAATTTCGGTAACGTGGAAAAAAAGAACTCAATTTCAGCAACTTCGGTTTCAGCAGTTTCTGCAACGCGGGAAAAAAAAAAAAAAAACTAAATTTCGTGGATTTTTTTTTTTGCTAAAAACAAAAATTTCAGCATGATGAAAAATTCGGTGGACAAATCCCAAATATGGAGAGGGTGGGAGACGGATTCCTAATATAGCCTAATTTCGTGGCCTGTATGGAAATTGCCCCAAAGATAAACTACTTGTCAAATTGCCCAAGATAAGTTATTTTGTTCAAAAATAAAATTTTATTCCATCTTTCCAAAAAAGAATTATAATTATTCATTTTTTTATTCTCCTCCTTCCCAATCTCTCAAGTTTCAAACCCTAAAACAAATTGGTCTTACGATTGTATCTTTTTGCTCCTAATTCATTAATTTCAATCCTTAAGGAAGTAAGGTATGTAATATGGGTGTTGTCGATTGTTTTCAATCAATTAGCCTCACGTACTTCCTTTTAGTTATAGTTTTTTTTAAAAAAATTTTGATTTTGTATACAGTCAACTCAAATCAAATGTAGTGTTGTTGAATAAACTTTTAAGGAATCAATTATTGTGAAATTAATTGAGGATATGGGGAGATGGTGTGGGCAGCGGCAAAGGAAATTCAGCAGGGCACCGAACCGTATGTAGCGGAGTTGGAAGCTTTGATATGGGGGCTGCAAATAGCAAAGGAGAGGGGCCGGATTGAGAAGGGTGATCTTGGAGTCCGATTGTGCATTGACCATTTTATAGCTTCAAAGACCGGGGTCGTTCTGAGGGGTGGCGGCCTGGCGGGCATACTAGCTCACAAAGCCAAGGTGATGGAGAGGGAGTTTGAGGTCTGAATTTCATCTATGTGATGTTTTGTTTGACACTATTTTTTAAGATTTAATGATAATGCAGTAGAGAGGAGGCAGGGGTGGATTCTTTAAAGGACCGGGGGTGGCAGTCACCCCCCCAATCAAAAATGAAATTCAATATACATATTCTTCTCGTTGATAACTTCGATTTGATATATTATAAGCTCAAATCCGATAACTGAGTAAAAAATTATAAACGTTTCAAGACTGAAGCGATATAAATTATTTTTCACATCATTTATCAAATTAATACACTTCTATCATACTCATCATTTGTTGAACTTCATAACTTAATACTATATATAATTAAACCCGAAAACTTCAAATATTGATGATTTTTTCGAAAAAAAATTACATATCAATTTTTCACCCCCTCAACTAAACACTTTAGGATCCGCCACTGAGAGGAGGTTTTCATCAAAAATACCGAGGATTTAAGTTATATATATACACACTTTACCGATTGGATATTTGCAATAATTCAACATTGTGTTTTGTAATATGTATGTATGTTGTAGTTGTATTACTAATTTCAAGAGAATTAATTTGATTTGTTTATTAAATTCAACAAAATAACTTATCTTAGGCAATTTGATAAGATGTTTATGTTTTAATGGGTATATAACCAATTGTTAAATTTTAATGGGTATATTAACAATTAAACAACTTTCTATGAGTATATAGCCGATTACGCAATAAATGGATTACTTATTATTTTAAGGCAAAGTGGTATATTTTTCTTCAAAATAAGAGAAGGGGGCAACCTGAAGGAGGTTTGGCTTGAATAAGATGTTAAAATAAGTATCTAAGTTATGATTTCTTTCCAATCTGTCACCATTCAAATTTGTAGTACGTGAAACCAATTGCTAGAGGTTGTATAATTTCGACAAGGAAATAAGAAAACTAACCACACATCATTTTTCAGGGTTTGAGGTTGAGGTGTAAGTTAAGAAGATGTTTTCAAGCGACTCAACAACGTTATGTACAAACGGACAAAAAGCAAGGAAAAAGAGGAAGAAACATATGAAACTCCTTTTGAGAGCAAATGGATCATTTGTACAAGATTTACCAATTTTGATAGAGAGTTAATAGCGACTAACCTTATAATATATATATAAAAAAAAAAAGAGTAAATATGCTCTTCAATCTTCATAGTTTTATTCCTTAATTTGTAGTTTGTCCCATCAATCTTTCCTAATCTATTAATATTACTAATTCTGCTAGCATTTTGCTGATGTGTAATGCTCACAATTAAAGTTGAATTTTTTATTCAAATGAGCTTTTCTTATTGGTCAATATTATTATTATGGAAACTTTAAAATATTTGTTTTATATTTTAAATATGATTTGAATCCATTCCCCATTTTTTCGGTTATATTGTCGTAAATATTGAGACAGGTTTCCATTTTTTTTTTCCGATTGCAATATATCTATCTATCTATCTATCTATTAATATTACTAATTCTGCTAGCATTTTGCCGACGTGTCACGCCCACAATTAAAGTTGAATTTTTTATTCAAATGAGCTTTTCTTATTGGTCAATATTATTATGAAAACTTTAAAATATTTGTTTCCTATTTTAAATATGATTTGAATCCATTCGCTTTTTTTATTTTCGGTTATATTTCCGTAAATATCTATTAATATTACTAATTCTGCTAGCATTTTGCCGACGTGTCACGCCCACAATTAAAGTTGAATTTTTTATTCAAATGAGATTTTCTTATTGGTCAATATTATTATGGAAACTTTAAAATATTTGTTTCCTATTTTAAATATGATTTGAATCCATTCGCTTTTTTTATTTTCGGTTATATTTTCGTAAATATGTATTACTAATTCTGCTAGCATTTTGCCGACGTGTCACGCCCACAATTAAAGTTGAATTTTTTTATTCAAATGAGATTTTCTTATTGGTCAATATTATTATGGAAACTTTAAAATATTTGTTTCTTATTTTAAATATGTTTTGAATCCATTCTCTTTTTTTCTGTTATATTGCCGTAAATATTGAGACATGTTTCCATTTTTTTTTTTCCGATTGCAATATTCTCATAATTCGTCCACATTCATTGAACTTAAATTTGAATCTTGGTATATTTTATTTCTGGAAATTTATACTCTACATAGATCCATATCCAAATGTCAGTTTATAAAATGCTACGGAGTATAAATTAACTTTCACATATGTTCATAATTTCTCACCAACCATGCAAGTATTTTATTTTCAAATAAATAATCAAAGATGTACTCGGATTGCCTGCATTCATCATCTAAACGGATTGAATTCATTTAAATATTTGTTTATTATATCACATGTATCCCAATCATGTTAAAATTTACTACTCTCTCTATTCGCTTAGCTAAATATGTTGTTTATTATTCATTCACGCTTTGTTAGGATGGTAAAAATTAAATAAAATATTATTTTTTCAATTTTTTTATAAATTAATTTCGATAATAGGTAATCTATTAATAATATTAATTTTACTATCATTTTGCTCAGGGGCGGATCCATGTGTTGTGTTTGGGATGCTCAAGCATCCCCAAACAAAAAAAAAATTAGTGTTAATTTCTTAATATTTCTTGTCAAGCATCCCCAACCCGGAAAAAAAATTACAAAATAATTTTTTTTTACCTTTAAACATTCTCGAAATGATAAAAAATGTACCTAAATTACAAAAGAAATTTTTTTTACCTTTAAACATTCTCGAAATGATGAAAAATTTACCTTCAAGTATCCCCGGAGTGACGGTCCAGGATCCGCCCCTGATTTTGCTGATATGTCGCGCTCACAATTAAACTTGAATTTTTTATTCAAATGGTATTTTTTTATTGATCAATATTATTGCTGAAATTTTAAAATATTTGTTTCCTATTTTAAACATATTTGTTTCCTATTTTTATACTAAAATATTATTTAATTTGATATGTTGTATGTCAATTTGTGATCTATTTTAATCGTCTACGTACATTGAATATTCGTCAAGTCTTGGCTGATTTTATTCTTGATATTGAAATTGTTGATTTATCATATTTAACCTATTGCAATATTCCCCACAATGTGTACATACAACGAACATGTAATAATCAATTTGTAAATATTCGATGAGGCTTCTTTAGATCACTTTTCTAAGGATTTTTTTTTACCATCTTACATTTATTTTCACTATTTATTTCTCTCTCTCTTTCTAACCATCTTTCTCATAAAAATAATGAATAAGTTATGTACATCTACATAACTTCAAAATTATTCACACAATCATGTGGTTATGATTTTTTAATATTTGTACGGGAGCTTATATTTTACTTTTTAGATCTATGCTAATGATAATAATTATATATTTATTTCAAATTATATTAGGTGGTGTGTTTGAGTATTACTAATACTTTACCTTATTAAATCATTTTCAAAATTTGTATCGTATCTCTTTCCAACTAATTTATAAATTATAAAAAAATACTTTATACATATTTTTGTTGTAAACACGTATATATTAATATAGTATTATATAGATATATAAAATGATGTTCAAATTAAAATGGATGAAGCTCCCGTGCCTTCAAGGCACGGGTATTACACTAGTATCACTAAATTTGAATATATTTAAGGCAGATTCGCTTGCATATATAGCATTTCATTACATTTTTGAGCCAATGAACAAATTAGTTTATATAAGCATATAGATACACCAACTTCCATCACAAAAACATATACAAACGAATAATTTTAAGACGGGTGGTGATCAGGGGCGGAGCCAGAAAAAATCCGAGGGGGGGCTCAACTAAATTTTCGAGATTTTTTTTTTGAAGATATATATAAGATACAATTTTTGTTATAAGAAATATAGTATGAAACATACTAAATGTATGATTTAAATAACTATTTTGAGTTTAAAATCCTAAAAGGAGAAAAAATCCCTAAAATGAAGCTATAAGGATTCGAACTCAAAACCTCATCATTCTATTTCTCAACCTATACCAACTAAGCTAAGCAAACTTACTGATTCAATGCTCTTTTTAACTATTTTTAACCCTTAAATTATCAAAAAATACAAAAAAAAATACAAATATATATATATATATATATATATATTTTTTGTGTTTTCCCCCGACCCAGGGGGGCTCGAGCCACCTCATGCCCCCCTCCCTCCGCCCCTCCCCCTGGTGGTGATGATTTTGTTCCATGGGAAAGGTGAACGGCTTAGAGCCTCCTAAGATGCTGGTGATTGCACTCAGGTTTGCATAATTATAAAGGTCTAGTTATAGACTTATAGTCAGTTTTAGTGGAATTTTATATCAATAGTTAGTTAGTTTCATTTATGTCTATTTTTGTTGAATTATAAGTATAGATGTCTTCGCTTGTTGTTTGTGTACGTAGTTTTAGGTTAAAAAGAGCCAAGTCAAGGTGAAAATGAAGAAAATGTGCTAAAAGTTTTTAAGTTCGAGGATTGAAGATTAATATCAAAACTCAAGACGAGCAATGAAGGCCAATTAAAAATGAAGCAAAACAGCTAGAAGTGATGCCCACATTATGACAAAGTACACCCCTACTTGCGCGAGCACTCAACCATGACGAGGCTTCACTACAATCACCATTTTACAACAAGGAGAAGTTTTAAAATTAGAAGACAAAAGAAGGAAGAAAAAACAAAGAGAAACCAAAACATTCCAAAATGAACTGCTCTCCTTGATTTTTGATAAATAGAGAGCGGTTATCGGAATTCGAGCTCGCAAGTCATGTCAGGATGAACTACTCCGAAATGGTTAATGTACTACTCTCCCCTGGACCACAATAAACCGAAGGCGACGATGGACACATTGCATTAAAAGCAAAAGGTATAGAAAAATTCAAATGTTGTGACCTTTCTTCGCTTGTTGTTTGTGTAGTTTTAGGTTAAAAAGAGCCAAGTCAAGGTGAAAATGAAGAAAATGCGCTAAAAGTTCAAAGTTTGAGGATATATTGAAGATTAAGATCAAAACTCAAGACGAGCAATGAAGGCCAAAAATGAAGCAAAACAGCTAGAAGTGATGCCCACATTATGACAAAGTACACCCCTACTTGCGCGAGCACTCAACCATGACGAGGCTTCACTACAATCACCATTTTACAACAAGGAGAAGTTTTAAAAGGAGTAATGATAAAATTAGAAGACAAAAGAAGGAAGAAAAAACAAACAGAAACCAAAACATTCCCAAAATGAACTGCTTCTTGATTTTTTGATAAATAGAGAGCGGTTATCGGAATTCGAACTCGCAAGTCATTTCAAGATGAACTACTCCGAAATGGTTAATGTACTACTCTCCCCTGGACCACAATAAACCGAAGGCGACCATGGACACATTGCATTAAAAGCAAAAGGTATAGAAAAATTCAGATGTTGTGACCTTTCTTCGGATTTTTTTTCTAATTAGCCAAAAAAAAAACTTATTAGCAGATTAGCCAAAATCTGAAAGGATCTTGCAAAATAGCCAAACCGGGGCTAAGTTGTTGTTTAAAACAACGACTTTAGCCCCGATCTAAAAAAAAAACTCCCTCCGATTGGAAATAAACGATGTTTGACTTTTGTGCACGTAGCTTTAGGAGCTAAAAACTATATAAACTCTTATTTATTTTAATTATTTTTTTCACAGTTTATCAAACAACGACTCTCCCTTTGTGTATATTTTTTTTCGCATTGTATTATTTTGCATTTAAATTGTAAAAAAAAAATAAAAATGGCAAGTCGCGATTTAAAAAATGAAAAGTCGTTGTTTCAAACAGCGACTTAGCCCCGGTTTGACTATTTCACAAAATACTTTCAGATTTTGACTAATTAGAAGAAAAAAAATTCCTTTCTTCCATAACATCATGTAAAATAAAGGAGTTGATCGATGATTCAGCCCATGGGCTTTAGAATTGGCCAGTGCTAGATCCATGTTACTCTATATTGAGAGCCTCTATTCGATCATATATATATATATATGCTCAATCACGTAACCGTAGCTTTCAATTGACGATTTGCGATTTCAACTTGTCTCCATCAGATGTCCACTCCTCGATCGAGTAGGCAAAGGATCTCTCTCTAGTACTCCCAACTTTTACTTGTAATTTGCAAATTCTAATAGCATCTAATCGTGTATAAGCAATGTACGTGACTATTTTTATAAGCTTAATTCTTTTCGGAACTTGTTATATATCGTCTTGTTCTGATTTTTTGAACAATGTTTAGATGGAAAAGGAGATTGATCGAAGAACAACATAGCATATGATTATCTTAAAAGCTTTTCACATCGTTTTAGATGAATGTTTTAAATCTTCTTAGATGAAATGAGCTCAAAACGAGTTTAATACAAGTTCACGAGCTCAAGCAAAAATTGAGTAATTCGAGCTCAAGCTTGAGCTCTATGTAAAGCTCGCAAGCCGAATACGAGTAGAATGTTAGACTCGAAAAAAAAATGAGACTCGACTCGAACTTGATTCAATAAAAAAAAACGAAATGAACATGAGCACCAAGAAGATTTAAAATATTCATCTTAAATGATGTGAATCATATGCTATGTTGTTCCTCGATCAATCTCCTTTTCCATCTAAACATTTGTTCAAAAAAAATAGAACAAGACAATGGGTGTGTATGGCAAGCTTTTTTAACAGTTAAAATTATTACTCCCTCCGTATCGCAATACTTGTTGTTTTAGAGTGGTAAAGTTGTATCAAAAAACTTGTTGTTTTAGCTATAATTATTTCCTTTATAGGTAATGATTGCTCTTTTTATAGGTAATAATTACTCATTTTAGGTATTTTAAGATATAAAAGTAAGGTAAAGATAGGTTTTATTAATATGTGTGCATAGAGTTAAAACAACAAGTATTGCGATACGGAAGGAGTACTTTTTTAGCTGTTAAAAAAATAAACAGGTAATATGTGTGTATGACAACCCAAAATGAGCAATAATCAGTTAAAATTTGTGTTTAAAAAACAAAACCACTTGTGATAGCTTATTTTGGTGTTTCTTTGTTTATTTGGTTTGAAAGTACCATAATATCCCTAATAATAACCAAATAAACACCACTTTTTACAAATAAACACTTTTTCGTCTCATATGGAGTTTATATTTTTTCATAAATTTTTAACTACTTTTACCAACAATTTATAAATTTTAGCATATTTATAATTTTAGTCGGTTTATTATTTCCGTCCCCTATGAACCCAATATATAACAATTAACAAGTTCTGAAAAGAATTAGGCTCTGTTTGGCAAAATACTAGCTGATAGGGTAGCTGAAGCTGATGGGTAGCTGAAGCTGATGGATTATTTGTGTTAAATATATATTAATAAGCTAATATGATGTTTGGTAAACCTAGCGGTTGGAATAAATGATGAAAACCTGTGAATAGAAAATCATAAGCTCCGAGAAGCTTCGATAAGTAGCTGTTGAAAAACTCTCATTCCAAAAGCTAATTAAACTAAAATTTTATATTTATTTCATTTTCAACTTTATATTATCGAAATCAAACGGTCCAATAAGCTAGCTGATGAGTTTTTATTTTACCAAACAGAGCCTTAAGCTTGTAAAAAAAGTCACGTACGTTGCTTATTCAAGAGGAGTAGATGCTATGAGAATTTGCAAATTCCAAGTAAAAGTTGGAGGGTAAAGTAGTAATTTTAGGAAGGAAATTTGAAGGGACTCCTGTCAACGGTGTGACTTGACCCCTGACATGCGATTTCTTTCTTTCTTGCAGGAAAGAAAACTTCCCTCCCTTTGCCCACACTCCTTAGCTCAGTTAGGGCGACGGACCGGTTAACACTTCCGAAGGAGAATCGAACGCCGGAACTCACTCGCTCCACCTACTCCTCGCCGGTGGCTCGTTCCAGCTCCTCATCGCCGCGGTCTCCGTCACTCCATCTCCGGCCTCCGTTGACCTTGCATTGTCCTGCGCGCTAGTTGTCCGAGGTACAATACTCTTCCCCATTTGCCTCCTCTTCTCTTCTATATGGCAAGAACTGATTTTTTCATGGAAAGAACTGATTTTTTCATGGCAAGAACTGATTTTTTCTGTTTGTGAGTATGATGTATGATGGTAGGAATGATTTGAAGGACGAACTGACAGGATTGATAATTTGGGTTTGAATTCTATGAAAAAAATTGCTTTGAGCTTAATATTCTAGGACCTGCCAGTATTGATTTTCTTCATCGTTCTCAAGTATCACATTATGAACAATCTTTAAAGATGCCAATCATCATTTTTATTTGAGTTTGATTCAGACCGTTTCTTTAGTTAGTCTTCCAATATTGTGTCTTTGTCAAATATCTGGAAACAGTGGAAAGTATTTGGCGTAAACATATATTTCTTTGATGTCTGAATGATCTCACTATCGGATGAATAAGAGTTGGTTTAATCTCTACCGTGTAAGAGTGACCTATAGTGTGATTCTGTCTTACAAACATTAAAGAGATTATTTTTATAACAGGATCCATGGCTGACTGTGTGGTGCTAAATGTGACTGGCTTCTCTAATTTCACATTTTTGATTTGTTGATCCAGTAGTTCTTAGACGATGATTCAGTAGAGCCTCTGTCCGCCACAGCAGGAGCCTCGTCAACTCGTCTCCAATCCAGTTTCAATTCTTTGCTTCAAGCGATTGAGTTCAAAGAGCCCAAAACTCAGCAGGAGAAGATCATCAGGTATGCCTCTTGCCTTCTCTCTCAGACAATCCTTTCTCTCTGATTCTTTTACTTATGTTGATCTTCTGATGCAGAGCTAAACCACACACAATCATTCATTGGGAATCATGGATCCATATAAAGGTCGGGTGTGTGCCGCATCACCACTAAACAAAACAGATAATCATTCATTGACAAATCACTCGTCATTGAACGACATTATTCCTCCCCCTAATTCTTCATCTTCATATCATTCTCACTTCAATACTTCCAATTTCTCCCACATTTTCAGTGGAAACTATTCTCCATTTCCTATGGCCATGGTTGTATTGATAAGCTGTCTAATCTTTCTCTATACGAGATACTACCCACAAAGAACACGGACGATAGTCTACAAATTAAAAGTGTTCTTATCCAGCCATCCTATTGCAAAGCCTGTTATCCTCTTCTTCGCCACCCTCCTCCTCATCATCTTTGGAGCTTTACTCCTCTTTATGGCAGGCAATGCCACTTTGGGTGATGCTTTATGGCTTTCCACCCTTATAGTTGCCGATGCATTGAATTTGAACTCTCTGATTGGGACTGCATCGAGAGGAGTATCCATGACTATTCGTTCAGCTGGATTGTTCATTTATGCGTGTTTGCTGGGCATGGTCTCTGAAGCCATATCATCACTGTTTGATTCCCTCCGTAAAGGGAAATCTGAAGTCATGGAGATCAATCACACATTGATTCTTGGTTGGAGTGAAAAATTGGTATGTCTTCTAAATTAGTTAAACGTACTTAATTTTGTATCCTACTTGCAATGCTTTTAGGCATTAATGAGTTTGAATAGATTCTTATAATTGCTAATTGTGACATATATAGGGCTCACTCTTACAACAACTCGCCTTGGAAAATCGAAGTGATGGGGGTGGGGTTATTGTTGTTCTTGCTGAAAGAGACAAAGAGGAGATGGAGGCCGACATCGCCAAGCTTAAATGTGATTACCTGGGATCTTCAGTCACATGTAGAAGTGGAAATCCTCTCATTCCAGGAGATTTACAAAAGGTATATTTTTTTTTCCACCTGTCTCCCATTTTATGATTTTATCTTTCCTGAACCATTATTGACCATCCTGTATATTTTCCAACACATGTAAATTGTACATTGTTAAAATCATATCAACGTTGTTTTCTCTGATATTTTGACTTTTTTTTTCCAGTATGTTTTTTAAAATTCTCGCTATTACCTCAATATTTTAGTTCATTCCATATGATACCCAATGTTAGTAACGCTATTAGAATGCAAACACCCCTGACTCCGTGAGTTTAATTAGTTTGAAGGAAGGAAGAGGAAAAATGGGAAATTGTTATGTCCGGAAGTCAATTCTAGATGATCCGGGTTGAATTTGAGATGGGAAGATGATGAAGGAGGTGAGAGGTAGAGTTTAGACTAGAGGAAAGGGGATGAGTTATCAGACGGAAGAAGAAGAAGATTAGACAGAGAGAGATTAGGGGAGAGAGAAGGGTAATTGATTGGATTAATATTTGGATAACCCCCAATTACAATATACAAGGGTATTTTAAATACCCTTGTAAAAGCTTTAATACCAATATGAAGGGTATTTATACTCTAAACCCTTAATACCTAATATCTATTAAGGTCATTACAATACTTTCCCCTTGTAAAAGCTTTGTCCCAAAGCTTATTTACAATGTAAAAGTAATACTAAGTACCAATACTAAAAATACAAAAAATTCATACTACCCATACATGACATATACTAGGGGTTAAATGCAGTAATTCACCATAAAAGAGAGTAAGAGCTTCACTCCCAGCCTTTGCAGTTCTTGATAACACTTTGGTAGCATCTTCAAACACCATTAAAGCCCTTGGTGACCCTACTTTTCCCAAGGCAGTGGCTGTGGTGTACAACTCCCAAAGTGATCAAATACAAGGATTATCAAACCATCCTATACCTTGCACACATGCCCTGCTCACCTACAAGCTTGCCTTAGGCCTCCCTTGCCCTTGGTAGCAAAAATCAGCAACAATAAAAGTTGATGGCAGTGTTTCCCAACGCCAGTAATTGCATCTCTAATAGCATCAACTATGTAGAGAGTGAGGAGTACTGAGCATTATCAGTTTGTGTGGAATACCTGTATGTTCAGGTGGAAAACTTGATCTATGTTCATGCGCCATACTTTCTAAAGTGACTGAGATGGAAAATCAGAACAGGCTCATGCAATTCTTGATGAATTTGAATTTCGACTATGAGCTGACTCGGAATCAAATTCTTGGTATGGATCCGTTACCGAATATCAATAAAGCATACTATATGCTGCAGCAGGCTGAAAAATCTAAGCCGAATGGGTATGTGATCTCAGATTCAACAGCCTTCATGACTGTTCCGGTTGGTGTCAGTTCAGGGAAGAAAGACACCAAGGAATTCAAACCAGGGGCCAAGAAATATTGCGATCATTGCAAGGAAGAAGGACACATAATGGATCAATGTTTTGAGATCATAGGGTATCCGGACTGGTGTAAAGGGAAGAAAGGAAAGAAGGGGTATGGCAAGATGATAGCTCAGATCAGTGCTGGAGGTCAAGATGATATTGAAAATCCACTGGGAATGAACAGGTTTCTGTCATGAGATTATGAAGGCCATGAAAGGAAAGGCAATTGAAGGAGCCAGTACATCAAGCAACAGGCCTGGAAGCACCATGAACTTTGCGGGTATTGTTCTTAAAGCCCCCACCAATGATGATATAGTCATGAGATGCACCACTAGCAATATCAATGAGTGTAGTTCATGGATCATAGATACATGAGCCTCGGATCATATTTCTTCTTCTTTGACATGTTATGAATCAGTCCATAAGTTGAGTCATCTTGACCTCCAGCACTTCGTGCAAGCTTTCTGTCATGAGATTCTGAAGGCCATGAAAGGAAAGGCAATTGAAGGAGCCAGTACATCAAGCAACAGGCCTGGAAGCACAATGAACTTTGCGGGTATTGTTCTTAAAGCCCCCACCGATGATGCTATAGTCATGAGATGCACCACTAGCAATATCAATGAGTGTAGTTCATGGATCATAGATATAGGAGCCTCGGATCATATTTCTTCTTCTTTGACATGTTATGAATCAGTCCATAAGTTGAGTCATCTTGACCTCCAGCACTTCGTGCAAGCTTTCTGTCATGAGATTCTGAAGGCCATGAAAGGAAAGGCAATTGAATTCCAGATTTTCATCACAACTTGTTGTCTGTGCAAAAGTTGTTGAGAACAAATAAGATGGGAGCTTATTTTACTGAGAAATCATGTTGTTTTTAGGACCTTCAGAGTAGCAAAATTGTAGCTATTGGGCAGGCCATGGACGGGCTTTACAAGATGGTTCCTGATCAGAAGAGTTTAGAAGACAAAGATGGAGAAAATATTGCTGTATGTGCGCTGCTGCTGAGAAAATAAATGAAGAATCAGTCTATTTGTTGCATCATAGGCTTGGTCATTCTTCATGGGGAACAATAAAGCATGATTTGGATATGAACATGCAACTTGTAATGAGTTGGTTTGTGACATTTGTGATGTAGCTAAGATGCACAAACTTCTTTTTCCTTCAAGAAACAGTTTATCAGATCAGATCATTTGTTTCAACTTCTGCATATTGACTTGTGGGGGCCTTATAGAGTTCCTACTTTGAATGGTGAAAAATCTGTCCTTACTATTGTTGATGACAAGTCCAAGGCTACATGGACTTACCTATTGGTGTCTAAGCAACAGGTGTCAGACACCCTAAAAGGAATTATGCAGTATGTGAAGAATCATTTTTCAGTCACACCTAAGTTTGTGAGAACAGATAATGGGCTAGAATTCATCAACAGTGCCTGCAAGGATTTGTTTACTTCACTGGGTATTATACACAAAAGAACTATGGTGTACACTCCACAACAAAATGGAGTAGTGGAGAGAAAGCATAGGCATTTGCTAGACACTGCTAGAGCAATCAGTCTTCATGCTAATTTGCCTCAGTTTTTTGGGGGAGAATGTATTTTGGCTGCTACACGTGATTAACTTGATGCCAGTAGCTTCTTTAAGCTGGAAAACACCTTATGAGTTGCTGTTTGATAAGAGGCCTTCATATGAACATCTTAGGATAGTGGGTTGTTTGTGTTATGCAAAAGAGACAGCCTCAGGAGGAGACAAGTTTGCACCTAGAGGGAGAAGGTGTGTTTTGGTAGGATATCCAAGTAATCAAAAGGGTTACAAATTACTGGATTTAGAGACACAAATTTTTTTCTCTAGCAGAGATGTCATCTTTAGAGAAAAACCCACAGTACCAATAGAGTTTTGTCCAGTTGCTCCTACCTTACCTTCTAACCTTGACCACATAGACGAGGACCCTCCCCTAGATATTTGTCTTCTTGCTTATCCTGATGATATACATACACCAAATCCCTACACCATACCAGCTCCTCAAAATGACCCCATACCATGTCCAAATGACATTAACCCACTTCCTGTTTCTTCTTTGACCAATGACCCCCCTACACACCTGCCCAATTTCCCTATATCCACTCCCACTACAATCTTAACCTCTCACCCTCCTACCCGAAAATCTACTAGAACAATTACTCCTCCCACTTGGCAATATGATTATGTAATGGCTGCATCAGCTGTCCCGGTTCCTCTTGATAACCCCACTAAGTACTTGGTGACTCTTGCAAATGTATTCAGCACAACTGTTCCTCAGTATTTCAAAGAAGCTGTCAAGGATTCAAATTGGCAAGCAGCCATGGATCTTGAATTATCAGCTCTTGATAGCAATGGCACCTGGGAGATGACTTAGTTACCTGAAGGCAAGAAACCTTTGCAGTCTAAATGGGTTTATAGAATTAAATACAAACCTGATGGGAGTATTGACAAGTACAAAGCCAGGTTAGTGATCAAAGGCTACAATCAAAAGCTCGGTAAGGATTACAAACACACATTCTCTCTGGTTGCTAAGATTGCCACAGTACGAATTATCATTGCTTTTGCAACTGCCAAACAGTGGCCCTTATGTCAAATTGACATCAACAATGCATTTCTCCATGGCTACATTGATGAGGAGATTTATATGATGGTCTATCAGGAACCAAGAAAGGGCAAGTTTGCAAACTGAAACATTCTTTATACGGATTGAAACAGGCTTCCAGGTAGTGGAACAACATGCTCACCAAGTTCCTAGGGCAGTTGGGCTTCAAGCAATCTACCCATGATTACTCTTTGTTCTTCCACAGCATTGGGGGTGTATTCACTGTGGCTTTGGTCTATGTAGACAACATCTTATTGACTGGAAGTCATATGGAGCACATTGGATTTGTTAAGAATGCTCTTCACACTACATTCACAATTAAAGACTTGGGATTTGCTCGTTATTTCCTAGGCATTGAGCTCTTCGGAACTGAAGCTGGCACTCACCTTGCTCAAAGGAAATATGTTACTGATATCCTCAAAGATTTTGATATGCTCGATGCAAAGCCTGCAGGGTTTCCGTTTCCATCAGGTTTGAAGCTTGATGCTGAGTCAGGGGATCTTCTTCACGATGCTGAGAAATACAGGAATCTCCTTGGCCGCACGCTTTACTTGACTTTAACTCGTCTCGATCTATCATATGCGGTTCAACACCTTGGCCAGTTTGTCTCAGCTCCTAGAGTCCCTCATCTTCAAGCTGCTAAACATGTACTCAGATACTTAGCTGGCACAATTACAAAAGGCCTCTTCTATCCAGTGCAACCACATCTCAAGCTCACTGGCTTCACCGACGCTGACTGGGGCTCATGCCTAATGACTAGAAGGTCATTAACTGGGCATTGTGTCTTCTTAGGACACTCTTTGGTTGCTTGGAAAACAAAAAAAAACAATCCACGGTCTCTCGTAGCTTTGCTGAAGCCGAATACCGTAGTATGGGGCGGCCACAACTGCTGAGCTGGTCTGCACATCCTACATTCTCCATGATCTGAATGTGCCCGTGGTTCCTCCAGTCATTCTGTTTTGTGACAACAGAGCTGCGCAACAGATTGCCACCAATCCGTTCTTCCACGAGCGTACAAAGCATTTGGAGATAGAGTGTCATTATACCATAGAAAAGATTGTTGATGGGTTTCTTCAGACTGCCTACATCCCTTCCAATCTACAACTTGCTGATATTATGACCAAAGGTCTTCCTCAAGCTCAGCACACCTTCCTCTGTGGCAAGTTGTATATAGTTTCAGACCCCCTATATCTTGAGGGGGTATGTAGAGAGTGAGGAGTACTGAGCATTATCAGATTGTAAATAGCTTCGTTACACATTGTACGTATATGTGTTTATATAGTATTGCATTTGTATATAGTTTCACATAAAAGTCAGCCGAGTAGTTAGTTACAAGATAGCTGACGTGGCTTAATCACACCCCTTTGTTAAAAGTAGCAGAGCACCTTCCTCCTTGTATAAATAGGAACCAGCTATAATTCACTTTCTCAAGTGTGAGAGTAATGAAAGATCTGGAGATCTGATGTTTCCTTGATTGTTCTTCACCTTCAAACGCAATTCCAAACTCAAATTCCTACAAACTATCATGCCAAAACATCAAGTTGCCATGCTCTACAAAGAATCACCGGTAAACAACAATTACCCAAAGCAATCAATTAACCACCAGATGGCCATGATTCCTGGCGTTCTCCATGACAAATTGACAAGAGATATTCTTCCTTATGGCCTTGAATTCCAACTACATCAGTAAGTGAGCCTTTACACACCAAAAAAAATTTGCAGCATAAATTGTTGTCCAAGACTAGAGTGGCAATTAGTCCAAGAATGTGCAATAAAGAGAACTCATGGCTACTGCGGGCTGTGATTAGCTCCTTTTATTTCAATTAAGCTAACTAATAATTTAGTAGTTTAACCAACGTTTTGATGTCATATGGAATAACATAATTTTTGCAGTTTGTGATGAAGTTTTTATTGTGTTTTACTTGCAGGTTGCAGTTTCTAATGCACGTGCCATTATTATATTAGCATCTCATGAAAATGCTGAGCAGGTTAGAATTTGTTTGTAATAATCTTACTTTGATATTTTTTTACTCTTTGTCCTAATTAATTGTTGTATTTTTTTTTCTATAATAGAGTGATGCTGCAGCTTTGAGGATTGTGATATGCCTCACTGGACTTATTGGACTTACTGGGTGCATCATAGTTGAGATAAATGATCCAAAGAAGGAGCGTATTTTCCAATTTGTTGGTGGAGATTTAATTAAAACTGTTGTTGTACCCAATGTCACTGGACGTCTCATGGTGCGATGTGCCTTGCAGCCTGGGCTTGCAAAGGTATGTGTGTAATTTTTAAAATATATTTCCTAATTATAATTAAAGTTATATTAGATGTGGGTTGTCGTTCACTGTGATTATATCTTATTTTATCTTTAATATTTTATCTGGACAGATTTGGCATGATATATTAGGCTCAGGCAACCAGAAGTTCTCCCTTATAAGTTCAAAAGGGTTAATTGGACGTCGTTGGAATCATGTGCTCTTCTCTTTTCCTCAAGCTATACCGTTAGGAGTGAAAGTTGCGGTTGCTTATGGAAAGATATTGCTAAATCCAAATGATTCATATATTTTACAAGATGGTGATGAGATTGTGGTAATTGCAGAGAATGTTGATGATGATATAGATGTTGTGGAAATCCAGGTAATGTTTCATATTACTTGTTGAAAATATATATATAAATGTTAAATAGTATACACAGTGAAAAAGAGTAATTGAGTTTTAAATTTTTTATAAATATAAGATGGATTAACGTTCTATAATGTTATATCTTGATACGTGATTGTGTTTTCCATATATTGAATAAGATTTGTGTTTTTTGTTTAATCAATCCTATTTATAAAAGTAAAGAGATTGATCTACTAGAAATAAGAAGACATAATGCTCATTTTACAATTCTAACATAGCTAGAAATCTTAGAAATTAAGGGTTCTATCATTTATTTATAATAAATCCAATGTTTGTTATATTTTTCCTTTTTCTTTCTTTCAATGGTTTGTATGCTAATACGTTTTATAATCTTGATTGTCTTGTAGCCGCCAAATGTGACTTTTTTAATGCCACACCAAGCTAGGGAGTATCCAAAGATGATATTGTTTTGTGGTTGGCGTCCACACATTCATGATATGATATCTGTAAGTCCATCCCTTGTTCCATAGTTATCACCTTACAACTACAATATTGTTGTAATGCTTGATGATTAAAGAAAAGTAAAGCTTAACCCTGGCATTATAAAATGAGCTTAAAACTTTTTTTATTGGACTTTCAATTCGCTTTCAACTATGTTTTATATACCTATGGAAAATTTGAAAGTTCTTAAAGAATCTGCATATATTAATGCATGGTTAAATCAATTGTGCATATTTGTTTTTTCATTGTTAGGTGCTGAATTCATTGGTTCCTGAAGGATCAGAGCTATGGCTGTTTAATGAGCTTGAAGAGAGAGAAAGTATGAGCCGTCTAATTGCCGATGGCTTAAACTTGTCAAATTTAGGTAACTTGAAGCTTGTGTACATGGTTGGGAGTGCAGTTAATCGAAAACATTTGGAGACGTTGCCATTAGAGTTATTTCACTCGGTGAGTTTTACATCTTTCTCTTCCTATTTCTTTTAGGATTGCAAATTCATAATAAATCTTTGAAAACTCATAATGAAAACTAGGCGATTTCTTATATTTAAGGGTGAATGAGTTATATAGAGTATAGACCTTATTCAATAGTTATAGTAGTTAATAGACCCTTATACTGTTTCTGTTGTAACGTAGACTTTATTAATTTGTAATGACATAATTGCCCCTAATTTGTTAAATAAAGTGTTAACTTAATTATTCCTTTACAATATTGGTTCTTTTGAAAAAATAAAAAAGATATTAGAGTAACTCCAAAACTACCATATCTTTCTATTTATAAAACACCAAGAAAAGTAACGAGAAATCAACATAAACGCCATTGACCCCATTAGTGAAGCTTTTGTTAAATGCTAAATTCAAAACAAATCTCCATTGAAGCGCTCAAAGCTTATATAGTACTGTGTTGTTTGTTGTTATCGGCTGGTAAGCTCTGCTGGATATTGAAGTCCTTAAATTTGTATTAATTAACTTATTAATTAAAATTGATATGATTGTTTAGATTAGGTGACCATTGTTCCCCAAAATTCTCAATTTTTTTTTTGTTAGTGGCACTGTTACTTGTTTGAGGTTTGTAGAAGACGATGGTTGTATTACAATAAAATTGATATTCGAGTAAACGCTTAGTTTTTTTACAACTTGGTTGATTACTAACTGTACTTGAGCAGATATTTATCCTTGCAGATAACTCTTTTAATGACTCAATTGTGCATACAGACTCTAGATCTCTTACGACTTTTCTCCTCATTCGAGAAATTAAGGTAAATTAAATATCGAGTGTACAAACAAATATGTTAAGTCAATTTTTAGCATATATATATATGCACTGAAAAAGAAATATATATGAAAGTATTACCATGATTTATTTATTCATGTATTTATTTTTTGTAGTCGGACAGATATGCTACTACTTCAATTAATCCATGTTTAATTACCACTGAGATCTTGGACGTCAATACCAGAAACATGGTTTTATTGTCTCCGAATTTGGCTACGTTTTCGAGTGACTATGCCCTTCCAAATGAGTTGTCTAGTGACTATGTCCTTCCAAATGAGTGGGTGACTAGGATGCTTGCAATGATGACAAAAAATAGAGATAGCAATGGTGTATTTGAGGATGTCTTTGCGAATGAGGTGAAAATTTTGCATAGCTATCATCCTTTTACTTTTTGAAATATATTTGTGTGCTCTATAATAAATATTGCATATATGTTTACTAATCACGCATTTCTTTTTTCTTTCTTATCAAGGAGCATGGGTTTTACATAAGGCCTGCATACCTCTACTTGGGGAATAGGTATGAACTAGTCAGTTTCAACCAAATCATGGCCAATGCACGTCTAAGGCAGGAAATCGTTATTGGCTACCGCGAACCTGGTTCAAACCAATTCATAATTAACCCTCCTAACAAGCAAAGAGCTATAAAATGGTGCAATTTTCAACTCCCTGACGTTGACTTGGTGGTCATCTCGAGGAAGTAACCACCGACGGGTGCCACAGGAGCAATGATTGCTTAGCTGTTGATGACAATTTTGTACGACTTAAATTGGGCCCTTGAAGAGGAAGTCTTGTAAGAATTTGTGAAGTGACGAATCTGAGAACTTTTTACTCTTCTAAGAATTGTAAGAATTGCAGTGAAAAAACACATTAGTACATTAGCTGACATTAATTTGTGTGAAACCTGAACTGTTGAACCCAGCTTCCTGAAGGCACAGATTGCCTGGTGTAGAAGAAAAAGACATTTAAATGAAGATTCGGATATGAACTATGCTGTAAAGTTAAACATGCACAACAAAGGCTCATCCAATGAATTCCGTGGGCTTACCTTTGTCTGCTTGCGTCTTGCTGTAGCCACTCATCAGCTTGATCAGTCTCTAGCTGCAGCCACTTACATAAAAGACTAAAAAAAGAGTCATGATGGAGGGGGTTGAACTGGGTAAGAAGAAGCATATATCACTCAAACTGCACATGAAGTCTACAAAGCAACCTTTAATGTAAACAGCGAATCTTCGATCTCAGCTTTACACAAAGCAAGGACATAACTACAACGAGGAGGCAGCAGTATACATGCAATTAAATCGAATGTAAATGATATGCAGACAGGAGCTGTTTTTAAGTAGCCATTTTACAAGCCCACAATGCTATGCCCTGCAAATCGCTTCTGTCCATGTACAATGTTTTATGATTTCCTAATTGCAGAGCTGGGAACACAATCCCTGGATCTGAAAATCTGTGTTTTTTGACAAGTAGTACACGCTGGATTTGCCGTTGGTTGAGCATGTCAGATTCAGTTGGTTGCCTAACTGATTAGACTGCAACAAGAACAAAGCTCAAAAATCAAAGTAAGCAAACGTCACATTTAAAAACGTTATGGACATGTATGACATGAGATAGGCTACAGATCTTCAAGGTTATTCAGATACATCAGTTGTACTGTTGTTTCTCTCTGAATCAGTTTATGTAAATTGCCTTACATTAAACCATTTTTTGTGCTGTCTTCTAACATTTATAAAGAGAGTCAAAATCTTGTCATCCAGATTCTCCCCGTGTTCAAACAAAAAAGATCACCTATAGAAGATGTTCAAATAAAAAATAAAGATCACCAAGCAATATGAATCCAACAGCAGCGAATAAGATGAAAAAAAAAATCGGATGGCACCACATTATGGATGGTATATATTCCCCTAAAAATATTTCATTGATATTACCATGAAACTTTTATTATTTTTAAAGCACTTCAACAGTGCACATCCCTGAAAGAAAAGCTCCCAGAAGGATGAAGGGACTGAGCTAAAATCTAAACAATGTTCCTATCTAACACAATTTAATTTCTGCAACATAGAAGTACCAATGTTCCTCAATATAGCTATCAAGTCTCAAAATATGACACGTATATCTCTTGAGGATGGAACATAGAATTGCGAATTTATATGAATGATAAAACCATCAAGATAACTTGTTAATTACCAAAATTTCGATATGAAGATGCGTACTGGAAGCAAATGTTGCCTACTCCACAATTAGAAGAACAAGAGAAAGTGTGCACTGCTAATATCTTGTATTTAGACTTTTCTGAGTTTGGAGGAACACCTGTAGGCATATATGATATATCTCTGACCAACCCATCCAAACTGTGGCCGGATTAAAAACACAAAACCAAGAAGGAAACCCGAAAGAAATCCTCCTATATGAGCAAAATCGTCCACATGTGGAAGTAACCCAACGGCCAGGTTGATAACAATAATGAACAAAAGCATCATAAATGACGAAACCTGAACAAGAGTGCAGAAGTCAACGGAGAAGGTTTTGATCAGGCAAGTTCACAATTCACATGGATATGCTAATTAACAATGAAAAAGAGCAACATTGCATAGAGAAGGACTTGGATAGATTACCTTGTTAGTGTATGTCGACCAATTCGTGATCAGTTCAAGAGTCTTCAGACAGCATGGCACCCAACAAGCCAAAAAGTGCACCCGAGGCCTTATGACCCAAGTGGGATCTTTGTAGCATTAAAGGGAAAGACAGAGATTAGAGGAGGAAGATGAAGTTCAGAGGGAGATAGGAGAAATAGAGCGAGAGAGATAAGGGTGAAGAAGTGTTTTCATTACTAACTGGATAACCCACATTTACAATATCTAATGGTATTTATACCCTAATTCCTAATACTAAGGACATTACAATGCATTCCACTTACAAAAGATTTGTCCCAAAGCTTATTCAAAATTATAAATGGAAACTACTAATAGCTGTAAACTTGAAAATAAAAATACATTGGCACAAGCTCATTTTAACCCTTCAGTACAACTCGTAATGAATATACAAGGTGAAACAGTATTGCCATCCTTGAATCCCAACTACATCAGCAAGTGACACTTAATCCAACAAGCATCCCCACCAATTCACCTTTTGCACCCCTTTCATCCGTGTTTGCCAATTTGCTTGAGCAGCATGACAGCTACTGATGCCACACACAAAAACAAAAATATTTCTTGCACAAATGTCATGAGTCTTTTAACCATATGCTTGCATACCTACAGTATAGCATTGTAGGTATTGAATCACATGCTGCACATCAAGCTACTATGCTTTGAGTTACTATGATAACATATCTTCTTGTATGCTGAACTGGAAAGTGGAGATTTAATCAAAATTCAGGTCAACAAAAATTAGAACCATGCCTGAAGTTGCTCCTACATCAAGCCAACAAGTGAACTTTAGATCAGCTGAAACCTCCCGAAAACACGAACCATGAGTGCTCTGCAGAAGGTTGGACCTGCTCCATTTATAACACCGGGTAGCTATTCCCGGGTCAAAAACCAAGTTTCTAGCTATCACTTTAGGCCTCTCCAATGTAGTATAAAAACAAATGATGATCCCACACTAAAACTGATCACTTTCACTCTCATCTGGAACATATCAGCAACAATTTTACTGGCTTTGCCTCTATCAAAAGGCAATGAAGTCGCAGCTTTGTAAAATTTGGAAAGTATAGCAATCCCAATTGATTCAACGCAATACATCCCTCCTGGATCAAAAACCAGAATCAAACGACTGCCTATGCGTGAGATTACACTTGTTCCTCCTAGATCAATAGGAATCACAGTGGCTCTGCCCCTATCAAAGGGCATGACATGGACTTAAGGTGATCTTTGAAGAAATGGAGACTTAGCAAAGCACCAATGACTAAGTTGTTACCAAACTCATCAGTCGATACCATGTCGATTACTCTCCCTTCACCAATCTCACCCGCCAGAACATGTAAACTACCACCAGGGTCGAAAATTGTTGTGCCTACTGACCTATACATTTCCTCAAACACTCTGTATGCAGTCTTAGCTTTAGTCGAGCTGTTTGAAACATCAACACATCCAATTACTGCACAAGTCCAATTGACAAGCAATTCCACAAACAACTGATGTGCGGTCGTAGTTGCTAGCACAATCCCTTGAACTAACCTTATAATGAGCCCCCTTAATCTTGACCGAATCAGGCACAAACTTAGGCATTACATCTAATTCCCCTGATTCAACTACAACTAAAGGATTGAGAATTACCTTTGGATACTCTTTCGGGTCCCCAAAGAGCTCCTGGCTTGAGACTCCAACATCAAACTCAAACTCAGCTTTGAATTCCTTGAAAATCTCTGGATGCCTGGAATCGATGTTGATTCCCCAAGGCGATTGTCGGGTCGCCCTTTCCTTCGATTTCAAGGGGCACGATGTTGTTGCTCCTGCCTCCTAGATTCTTTGTCAGGAGAGCTTCGTCGCAAGTTGTTGGGCGACCTCGAACGTCTTTTCGACGGATTCGTTGATGATTGCAATCACCGCCTTCTGAACCTTCTTCAAGATTTACCGGAGACTCAACCGTATTCATCCGATTGAAATTGTTTCTCTTAACAAAACCTACTAAGCCACCCAAACTGCTGCATCCTTGAGGACTCGATCGCTCACTGATTTCTTGACTCAAGATGCCATTCATCGAGATGACTTCGATCGCTCACTGAAGTTCTGAGGGAGAGAGAGAAATAGAACGAGAGAGATAAGGTTAAAGAAGTCTTTTCATTATTAACTGGTACCTCACATTTACAATATCTAGTATCTACCCATATTAAGGACATTACACAAAGTCACAAACTCCTTCCTATACCAACAACATATGTTTTAAACAACAACATATGCATTCACATTTGAAAAGATTTGGCCATCAACTGAAATAATAAAGATGATTTGTAAGCTTGTATGATTATCTAATTTGATGCATGAAAAAAGTTGTGATATTATCACGTTCAGTACTCCTAAAAAAAAAATATGACAATATATAGTGAGCAAGATCATTGTGGGGAGGATTAATCCACTGCTTTCAGATTTAATTGGGGGCAATGAAGGAGCTTTCATCCCCTGGCGGCTGACGGATGGATGCGTGGCTGCACGATTCGTTAACCCGGCTCAAGGCCGGCTGAATTGTGGGCTGGTATATGAGGAGATCCGATTGAAGAGTGCACACTCCCGGAAATGGTCCTTTGTGACGTGGGTGG
The DNA here is from genome assembly GCA_963922045.1 of Persicaria maculosa. Lineage (NCBI taxonomy): Eukaryota > Viridiplantae > Streptophyta > Magnoliopsida > Caryophyllales > Polygonaceae > Persicaria > Persicaria maculosa. The sequence continues at coordinate 1,923,478 of OY998252.1, forward strand.
ATGTGAATCAGCGTCTGAAAACCGGAAGGGGCCAGAGGCAGCTTTGTGCCCCCTTATGCAAGAAGGAGGAGGAGTCGGAGATACACTTATGGTTCGCGTGCGATGTGGCATAGCCGAGTGGTTACATTGGTTCGCAAGTGAGAGAAAGGGGTGAGACAAAATTAAGGTTATTTGTCTTCAAAATTAAACTCTTTTTGTTCTTGGCTTTTGTATACTATACTTGGCTGGACATAAATGATGTAGTATTTAAAAGTGAGGTTTGTAAGCCTAGACAATGGGCGATGAGAGTGATAGAGTCATGTAAAGTTCGTATCTCGTTGAGGTGTAAAGGCGAAACGCTCTGCGAAAACTTACTTGAAAAGAACGGGTAAAAGGTAGAGGAAGTGTGAGTTAAGATAGGAGGACTATAGACTTTTGAGTAGGATTTTGGGTATACTTACCACTTGAGTCTTAGGATTCGGGACTTGGGTCCTGATGGACTTGCCATTTTTTGTAATTACGCATTACTTTATAGAGTATTAATCTAGATGAAAGTAACTCCTATGCAAATATTTCTTTCAAAAACACACATCCTACGTACCTACATTTCTGTAATCATTCTAACATTTATCTCTTCACTAATCAAGAGGATGAAAATTGTTTGTGAGACTATACATGGAACTTCATGCGAAATATAAGTTACTCCATATATTTGAATGCCGATGATGAGGTGGCTTATCATATTTAGCTAGTACTCCACCATGTAACCAAATGCCACTTTAGTCAGTGCAATTAACTAGGAACTAGAATTACAAGGGTAGGACTCAATCACAAATTGGTGTAGTGGTTATGGGGCTGCATCCCATGCCAACATATATATCAAATTACAACTACAAAGAAATTATTCGAACTCAATGGCCGTATGGAAAAACTGGACAGGACTCCTCAACCATAGTACCAAATTAATCATCCCCACAGCAACAATAAGACGAATTTGGAAAAAAAATCAGAAATGGAATGGATATTAATCCCCATTTTCGTTCTTCGACAAGGAGATGCATATAACCATATGAGTAGCTACTGTAGCAAGTATATATATTCTAGTAACTATCATTCTGATAAATGCTTATGCAACACATATGCCAATTGACAAGTGACAACACTCCATTCTCGATCCCACATCATCAACATAGTCATCAATTCAATAGTTCTCTTGAAACGGAAATAGACGTTTCTAAACAAAACATAATTGACATTTCTAAACACTGAAATAGAATTCCACTAAAAAACACAGTTTTCTAAACAGTAATTCCGTAGGATATCAAGGGTTCGTTTGGTTAAATGTGGGAAGTAGACTTCCTAGGAAGTCACTTCCCAGGATATGAACTTCCCATGAGTCACTTCCCAGAATATGAACTTCCCATGAATTCTACTTCCTGGGAATTGTAAAAAAGTGTTTGGTTGAAAATAATTTCCCGTAAATTCGATTTCTATGTTTTGTTTGGTTAAACATGGAACTTTCGTAGTAATTTATTTAAAATTGATTTAATAACCTTTTGTTATTTCTCAACCAATGCATCACCGTACCCACCACAATTGCTGATGAAAACGGATTCCTGTTGAATTACAAATTCAAGAACTCACCTTCATAGCTAGGAATATAAAGGTGTTTATGAAATCCACTGCGGAATTCTTCAAGTTGTTGGAGTATCGATATCAAGGGAGAGACAGAAATTTCCAAGGCATCTATTTAGTAATCCAAAATCAAGAGAATGAAACAAAGAAAAAAGTTCATGTATGCATAAATACACAATGAAGAAAAAAACCCCTCAAACATCAAAGATACGAAGTTTCACGAACCGGAATTGCGCAAACGTCTATTACTGTGAGAGTTCACAAAGGACTGTCCAGTTTCCACCTTTCAAAGCAAGATGAAGATGGCGGCAAAGAGGTTTCCCGGGGTTGAGAGACGCAGGAACGATGATTTCCCAGGAAATCAGAATCTCATATATGGGCAAATTGGAGATTTTTTTATAAAAATTAATTTTTTTAAGAGATTTGGGAGAAAGAGAATGGAGGAAGTAGATCTTACCTACCCTCCTCATGGTAAGCTAAATTCCACCGTTTCACGGGAATTGGAATTCCTGAGTTTTTCTATTTTAAAAAAGCATACCAAACGCATGTATTGATTCTTACTTCCTGGGTTTTTGGACTTCCCGGGAAGTAGAGAGCTAACCAAACGAACCCCAAGACATTAGCATCGTCAAACCACCGCATCAATTACAATTAACTCTCCTCCTAGAAGCTTCAACTCGAAGAAATGCATAGATGGCTCTCATTTGATCATGATTCACATCTATGAAGTTCCATAATCAATCGGAAACGCCAAAATCAGACTCAATAATAAACCCTAAAAATCCAGCGAGAACATCAAACAAATCGAAAAAATTCACAAACGGATCATGCAACATTGAGAGAAAGAGAGTTTGCGCGTTAGAAGAAGGGTTGAGGAGAGGGTTATTCTTGTACGGCTGGAAAGAAAAATGGTCAAGAGAACAAGTCGTACATGTATATGGTCACCTTTATTCAGTTCTTGGCATTTTATTACACCACGATCTTACCAAGATGAACAAGTCGTCACATGAAACATCAAATCTCTCCAAAAACTGAACAAGTCGTACATGTATATGGTCACCTTTATTCAGTTCTTGGCATTGTCATCAACAACTAAACTATCATTTCCCCTAGCACCTGTCGGTGGCAACTTCCTCGAGATGACTAGAAAGTCACAATCAGGGAATTGATTATCACACCATTGTCTAGCTTCCATCTTGTTAGGAGGGTTAATTGTGAATTGGTTTGAACCAGATTCGCGGAAGCCAATAACGATTTCCTGCCTTAGACGTCCGTGGATCATGATTTGGTTGAAACTTGCTCTTTGATACCTATTCTCCAAGTAGAGGTATGCAGGCCTTATGCAAAGCTCATTTCCCTTGATAAGAAAGAAAAAAGAAATACCTGATTAGGAAACATATATGCGATATTTATTAGAGAGCGCACACACATATAGTCATTCCAGTTTCAAAAAGAAAAAGGATGAGAGTTATATGCACAATTTTCACCTCAATCGCGAAGAAATCCTCAAACACACCATTGATAACTCTATTTTTTGTCATCACTGCAAGCATCCTAGTCACCAACTCATGTGGAAGGACATAGTCACTAGACAACGTAGCCATTTTCGGAGACAATGAAACGATGTTTCTGGTATTGACGTCCAAGATCTCAGTGATAATTGAAGATGGAGTTGAAGTCTGGCGGTTCGACTACAAAAATACATACATGAATAAATAAATCATGGTAATACTTTCATATATATTTCTTTTCCCGTGCATAAATATATGCTAAAAATTGACTTAACATATTTGTTTGTGCATTTGGTGTTTAATTTACCTTAATTTCTCGAATGAGGAGCAAAGTCGTAATAGATCTAGAATCCATATGGACCATTGAGTCATTAAAAGAGTTGTCTGCAATGATAAATATCTGCTCAATTATCGTTAGTAATCAACCAAATTATAAAAAAACTTGGCATTTCTCGAATATCAAAGATTGATACACACTAAAATAAGGCTTACTCCAAAGTACTATTTGCTTTAGAAGAGACATAGCTAGGGGTGTTATTCGAGCTAGGCCTATTCAAGCTTGGTTCGCTTGTTAAACGAGCCCGAGTCGAGCCGAACCCAAATTTTAAACGACCATTCTTTTTTTTTTTATTAAGCTTGGATTGTTTAGGAAATGAACGAGTTTGGACCGAGCTTTTTTAAAGCTTTAAGCAGTTCTACTTGGTCCTAAACTATAGTGAAATTTTAGAAATTTCATGCAATTCGAGCTATTTGAGCTTAAATCGAACGAGCCGAGCTTTCAACCGAACTTAAATTATGATCAGGCTCGGCTTATTTAGGTAAGTGAATGAGCTTGAGTCAAGCTTTTTTCGAACCGAGCTCGAGTTGTTCAGCTCATATAACAGCCCTAGACATAGCTTCTCAAAGCAAAGCTTGCAATTTTGGGTGAAAATCTCACTTATCCAAACACAATAAATAGAGTAAAACTAAGTCCTAAAATTAGAATGAGGGGATAGAGAAACAATTTATTCACCTTTCAAAAATAGATTTCACCTATATTAATTAAGAACACAAAAGATATAATTATTTTGATTATATAAGGGTAAGTCGTTAATGTAAGGGCAATATAGATAGCTATTCAAAGTATGGGGTGAAATAGGGAATAAAGCCTAAAGATCTTCAACAACCTAAATGGCCTATAAAAGAGCTTCTTGAAATCTATATATCTCATTTCTCTCTTTTTATCCGTATAAACTCTATACACCTATCTCTTTATCCTTTGGCAATCAATTTTCAAAATTTCACTATCTTTTTTTTTTTTTAAATTTCATTATGAGTTTGCAATTGCAATGCTAAAAGAAATAGAAAGAGAAAGATCTAGAACTCACCGAGTGAAATAACTCTAATGGCAACTTCTCCAAATGGCTTCGATTAACTACACTCCCAACTTTGTACACAAGCCTCAGGTTCGCCAAATTCGACAAGTTTAAACCATCAGCAATTAGACGACTCTTACTTTCTATCTCTCCAAACTCATTAAACAACCATAGCTGTGATCCTCTAGGAACCAATGCATTTAGCACCTAACAATGAGAAAACATATAGACACAACTGATTTAACAATGCACTCATACAGTTGTTTTAAGAACTTTCAAATTTTTCACATGCATATAAAACACAAAGTAGAAAGCGAATTGAAAGACCAATAAAAAAAAAGTTTAACCTCATTTTATAATACCAGTGTTAAGCTTTACTTTTCTTTAATCCATAAAGCATCACAACAATATCATAGATTCATAGTTGCAACGTGATAACTACAGGATAAGGGAGGGACATACAAATATCATATAATGAATGTGTTGACGCCAACCACAAAATAATATCATCTTTGGATCCTTCCTAACTTGGTGTGGCTCAAACATTGTCATAATTAGCGGCTACAAGACAATCAAGGCGACAAAAATAAGTATTAGCATACAAACCATTGAAAGAAAGAAAAAGGAAAAAATAACGACATTAGATTTATTATAAATAAATGATGGAACCCTTGATTTCTAAAATTTCTAGCTAGGTTAGAATTGTAAAATGAGCATTGTGTTTTTTTATCTCTATTTGATCAATCTCTTTACTTTTATAAACAGGATTGATTATACAAAAACAAATTTTTTTCAACATATGGAAAACACAACCACATCAAGATATAACTTCATCATAGCACATTAATCCATCTTATATTTATAAGAATTTAAAAACTCAATTACTCTATTTCAATGTGCATACTGTTTAACATTTATATATATTTTTAACAAATGATAGAAAACATTACCCTGATTTTCACATCTACATCATAATCAGCATCCTCTGCAATTACCACAACCCCATCCCTATCTTGTAAAATATATGTATCATGTGGATTTAGCATCATCCTTCCATCAGCTGCTACCACTCCAAAGGGTATAGCTCGAGGAAAATAGAAGAGCACCTCACGAAAATACCTTCCACTAAACCCTTCTGACCTTATAATAGAGAACTTATGGTTGCTCATGCCTAATATATCATGCCAAATCTGTCCAAAGAAAATATTAAAGATAAAATGAGATATAATCACAATGGACGACAACCCACATCTAATCTAATTTTAATTATAGTTAGGAAATATATTTTAAAAATCATACACATATGTGTGTATGATATATACACCTGTGCAAGTCCAGGTTGCAGAGCACATTGCACCATTAGACGTCCAGTGATATTGGGTACAACAACAATTTTTATTAAATATCCACCAACAAATTTGAAAATGTGCTCCTCCTTGGGATCATTGATCTCCACAATGATGCGGCCAGTAAGTCCTATCAATCCAGTGAGGCATATCACAATCCTCAAAGTTATATCATCGCTCTATTATAGAAAAAAATTACAACAATTAATTAGAACAAAAAGTAAAAAAAAAAAACTTCAAAGATCATTACAAACAAATTCTAACCTGCTCAACATTTTCATGAGATGCTAGTATAATAATGGCACTTGCATTAGAAACTGCAACCTGCAAGTAAAATACAATAAAAACTTCATCACAAACTGTAAAAAAAATTATGTTATTCCATCTGAAATCCAAACAACTAAATTTTTAGTTAGAGTAATTGAAATAAAAGAAGAGCTAATCACAAATGTTACGTTGTCATCACTTGTTCATTCCCTTTTACCAAGATAACCATTGTGAACTCTATTAAAACTCATCAAGGGTCCACAACCAAGCACCTATCCAAACTACAGTGCACAAACAACCGGACCCAAAAGCCATGTGTCCAAAATTTTGGTAGTAACTAGGTGAAAGCATATCAATCAAATTTGTTTCTCTTCAATTTTTGTGCCTGGATCATGGTCTTTCATTCACCTAGCTCATTTAAAGTGGAATCTTCTAACTTTTCCAAGCTCAATGACTCGATGATGCCCTTGTCGCAGCAGGCAGGATCCATGAGCTCTCTCCGGAAGAGATTAGAGATTTGAGGATATTTTCCAATTTTCCTCATCCTTCCTCCAATCCTCCAAACTGATTAAACTCATGGAGTCAAAGGTGTTTGCATTTTAATAATGTTACTAACATTGGGTATCATATGGAATGAACTAAAATCTTGAGGGTAATAGCGAGAATTTTAAAAAACATAGTACACCATTGGGAAAAAAGTCAAAATTTAAAGGTACAATTTTAAAAATGTTGATATGATTTTAATAGTGTACAATTTACATGTGTTGGAAAATATCTAGGATGGTGAATAATGGTTCAAGAAAGATAAAATCATAAAATTGGAGACAAGCGGAAAAAATAAATATACCTTTTGTAAATCTCCTGGAATGAGAGGATTTCCACTTCGACATGTGACAGAAGATCCCAGGTAATCACATTTAAGCTTGGCGATGTTGGCCTCCATCTCCTCTTTGTCTCTATCAGCGAGAACAACAATAACCCCACCCCCATCACTTCGATTTTCCAATGCTAGTTGTTGTAAGAGTGAGCCCTATATATGTCACAATTAGCAATTATAAAAATCTATTCCAACTTGTTAATGCCTAAAAACATTGCAAGTAGGATACAAAATTAAGTTCAAATGATTCAGTAGACAAACCAATTTTTCGTTCCAGCCAAGAATCAAGGTGTGGTTGATTTCCATGACATCAGATTTCCCTTCACGGAGGGAATCAAACAACGATGATATGGCTTTAGAGACTATGCCCAACAAACCTGCATAAATGAGCATTCCAGCCGAATGGATAGTCATTGATACTCCTCTCGACGCAGTTCCAACCGAAGTCATATTCAAAGCATCAGCAGTAAGTGTGGACAGCCATAAAGCATCACCCAAACTGGCATTGTCTGCCACAAAAAGAAGCAAAGCTCCAAGGATAATAAGGGGTAGGGTAGCGAAGCGGAAGGCAACTGGCTTTGCAAAAAGATGGAGGGATAAGAACACCTTGAATTTGTGGATTATGCTCCGTGTTCTTTATGAGTTGTATCTTGTGTAGAGAAAGATAAGAGAGCTTGTGAATACAATCATGGTGATAAGATATGGAGAACAGTTTCCACTGAAAATGTGGGAATCATTAGAAGGAGAACTAGACATGCTAAAAAGAGAATGATGCGAAGATGAAGAATTGTGCTAAATGGTAGGTGGAGGATCAATTTCGTTCAATGACGAGTGATTTCCCAATGAATGATTATTTGTGTGGTTTAGAGGTGATGCCGCACACACTCAATAAGACCTTTATACGGATCCATGGTTTCTGTGAGTAGAAAATCATAAAACCGTGCACATAAATGATTATTTAGAAGTGAGAATTACGCTTGAAATGGGTAGTAGAATTTTTAAGTTTGCAAATGTATAAAAAAAGATCTAATAGTTTACGACCAAAAAAAAAGATCTAATAGTTAAAACTAAACAAGATGTATCAATATATTCAAGAGGAGAAATTTCTCATTGGCAAATCAAATATTCAACCAAAAATAATTCTACCCTTATGATACAACAAACGGAACTCTACCCTTATGATACAAGGAATCCAATTCCAATCAATTATAGGAATTATACAAAAAAGTGTTATGCTTATGGAAAGGTCACATTATTTTATTCACATAAATTTCATATAGGAGTGCTAATGAACATACCTCACTACTTCTATGCCTTGAACAAACAAGATCAAGGAGCAGAGATGGACGACACTCAAATTGGTGAATACCTGACATGCCAAAAGAACGATTAAATAAACATATGCCAATAGAATAGGCAAAACAAGACAAATGAGAAGAGCCTGAATAAAAAAATGGGTAAAGAAAGTTGCACATGACCAATAACCACCGTGTGGTTTTACTTTTCATTATTGTACAGAAAATTACGGCCTGTCTTGCAATATTTAAAATCCATTTACTTAAAGAAACCACCCAAGATGGATGCTACGAAATAAGTTAAATAACATTGTTAAAATAATAAAGATCCTACTTAGCATATGATTTTCACTAATCTTAAAAATGATACAAATCATTTATTCTCTCTTCTTTTTACTTTTTTTTTTCTTGAAAGGTTTGATTATATGAATTCGGAATATTAGCCTGACAAGATTATTAAAACTTAGAGATTTGACGAAGATAGAAAAAAAAACCATCATGAAAACCAAATAAAACAAAACCAGCAAAATGAACATCAACAAAGCAAAGAAATAAGAGCAAACAATGAGCACAGAGGATATGGATTGTTTTTATATATCGACAAAATTTCTAAGTTAAGTGATGTTATTTCATTATCTAACAAATATTAGAAGTTTGGTTATATCTTGAATGATGTCAAGCTACCTAGCTAGTTCTTGTCCATATATACTAGCGCTTTAGTTCTCGATCACTAGGTAACGAAGGACACCAAACCAAAATGGGTAAACAAGAAACAATTCAATACCAAGAATATTATAGGAAACAACGACTACTTAATCGGCAAGCTAGATGAATAGGGAAGTAAAGTATAGGAGGTCATAGTTATGTTTGTTTGGACAGAAAGTTGCTTTTGCTGATTAAAAGAAAAATCTCTGAATTCTTTTAGACAAACATGACTGATGAACTTAATAAAATAAGTAAAGAAACAATACAAAACATAAGGTATATATCCTGTAAAGTGGTGAAAAGAAAAAGATATTGCTAAAGGTTCACACTCTAAATGCATTTCGATCATAAATTTACATAAGTTAAAGCTCATGTTAAATGAACCTAAAATGATGTCAAGCACACAAATCTTTTACTCCACACAAATACGGCAAGAAAAGCATTTTTTTCTTGGAATTCAAACCCAATATCAATCCTGTCAGTCCTTGCTAGATCAATAAGATAACAAGATATATAAAAGAATTAGTTCTTTTCATATAGAAGAGAAGAGAAGGCAAAGGGGATCGGAGAAGAGTGCTGTACATCAACGCGAAGGAGATCGAGAGATCGAAGGAGGCAAGAGTGATGGAGATGCGCACGGCGAGGAGGAGCGAGCGAGCGAATCACCGGCGAGGAGGAGGTGGAGAGGTGGAGTCACCGGCGGTCGATTCCCCTTCGAAGTGTTAAAACTAATCCAAAATTATTCAATTAGATAGTGGTGTGTTAATGTTGCCGGCTAGGTTTTGGTTAGTTAGAGAACTTTGAGGCATAATTAATGGCTTACTTAGTAGGAAGTGCCGCAAGGTATTAATGGCTTAATTAGTAGGAAAGTGCCGCTGCTGCCGCAAGGTAGTTTTAATTTTAGGGTTTACTAGGCTTAATTTTAGGGTTTTTTTAGAAATGATATTTTATTTTAGCAACCATCTATGTAAATATACTAAAATCGATGCATTGTTGTCTACGTGGCGGCGTGTGAGTGAATCTGCTTACGTGGCGGCACGTGAGTGCATTTCGCAAAACTTTTTCCCGTAAAAAAGGTAATCTGATAAAAATAATAAGATATTTCTAATCTATATAATTAAAAATAATTATTTTATTTTACCGTTAACTCATATAATTTAATAGATGGAATATCTTATAAAAGAGTAAATATTATATAAGGAAATAACTATATCAATATAATAGATTTGGCATATACCGATATACAAATTGCCATATAAGTGTATTTCCATCTGGATTATAAATAATCTATCCAATGGACGGTTTATATATAAATTACACCATATGAACGGGACCTAAAAAAGACATTAGGTTCACCCAATTGCCATATAGACGAATTTTATGGCGGGTCTTGGTGACCTTGAAGGCCTTGGCGGAGGGATGAGGTAAGGGGTTTAGGCGGGAGTCTAGGCGGGCCTTGAAAGGTTTTTTTATAACAGTGATCATAATTACCAAAAATATTAATAGATACATAGTAGTAAATATTTGATAGGTGTTATTAGACCTGTCAAACGGGTCGTTCGGGTCGGGTCACTTCGGGTTTCAGGTAAAACGGGTCTCGGGTAAAACGGGTTTCGGATTTTTCGGGTTGACTCGAACTCGGGTTTGATCGGGTTTCGGGTCGGGTTCGGGTCGATTTCGGGTTTGTCAATTTTTTCTTTTTTAAATTAAAAAAATCATTATTTGATAATTTTGTGATAAATTTTAATTATATATAAAAAAAATAATTATATATAATTATAAATCAACCGGGTCAATCGGGTCACCGGGTCAATCGGGTAAATCGGGTCAAAATTATCGGGTCAATCGGGTCACCGGGTCGAAACCCAGATTACCCGGAAAATTTCGGGTTTTTCGGGTTCGGGTCGAAAAAAAATTTCGGGTCAAAATTTTCGGGTTCGGGTCGGAAATTTTTCGGGTCGGTCGGGTCGGGTCACCGGGTCGGGTTGTGTTTTGCCAGGTCTAGGTGTTATCGATTATTTTTTGTGGAAAGAATTAATTATTTCATAGTTATTTTATTTATATATATACTATTTTTCAAGAGAATGAGTTATTTAGATCTAGATTAATTTTAATCTTATATTTTAAGTTATTAGTTTAATTATCATAATGTAATTAATATTTATTTATTTATTTTCATATTTATAATAGGATTTTTTTTATAGATAATAAATGTAATTTTATAATATTGTGTTAAAATATTCCCGTGCAGGGGACGGGGCATACACTAGTATTTAAACAAATCAATAAAACGTTTAAAATTACATACACCAATGAGGGGATGTTTGAACCAAAAATTTGAAAGCGAAATTAAAGCAATTGAAAGTTCTTAAATGTAACCTATAATTATTCTAAACATCTTTTTCGTATGAAAAATATATATTATACATGGGGTATATTTATATATAAATTCGATGTTACTAAAATTTTCGAGCTCTGAAACTTTTTTTTAAATCAATTAATAAAAAAATTTAATTGATCATTTTTTTCTTGTCAAAGATACATTTATAACCTTGTCCAGAATTTTTTAATTTGCAAATTTATGGACTTGAATTGGTTTATAACAAATGAATTGGTAACCTACATTAATAAATTGATTATAATTACATATCACCGTTTTAGTTAACCACTCCAAATTACCAACATAACAATTAATTAAGTAAGATTAAATCCTACGTGCAATTTCTTAAATCTTGAATTTCTTAAGTAAGATTAAAATAAATATAATTTATTAAATCTTGAATTTACGTGCAATTTCTTTAGCCATATGCTAGTATGCTGCTCAATTGTTAGGGTAAATTATAAAAATATATGCATTAAATCGGTAATAGGTATATCTTAAATCTTAGTTATATTAAATAAACACTTAGTTGTTATGATTTTATAAAATAATAATAATAGGTTAAAATTTAAAAAATCAAGTTGGATTTTCTTAGAATTTAATTGATATCTTGAATAAATTATTGGAAATATATTTATGAAAATAGATTATATTTTATATATACAGATAGGATGACACGTAGATAAAAGATCGTTTCTTAGCCTCTGGATGCAGATTAGCATATTTCTTGGTGACATCTTTCCAAAAGTATAATGTAATCTTATAGCATCTTTAATGGTGGTACTCTAAGTACCATATCAATTTTTAAAAAAAAATGTAAAAAAAATAAGATTTTTGAAAGCACTCATAAAGAAAAGTGAGTTCAAGTATCATGTGTATGATACTAGTTCTTACACAATATCATATAATATTGCCCAATCAAAAATTAATAGTGGGTCTCATTTGATTTTTACATCAAAAAAATATTGCAAAAAGCAATTTTGATGCAAAAAGTGAATTAAGATATTCATGTCAAGTATCATGGTTGTGGAGTACCAAATATTAAAATGAGGTGGATGGAAGAGAAATGACAAAAGGCAAGTTATGGTACTCAACATGATTACCATGGTTAAAGACGCTCTTAGAGCATCAGCAACGCTAATACTCCCAGTGTCTTCCATAAAAAATAAAAAAAAAAAAAGGAAAACAAAAAGAAAATGTTAATTGGCAGTAAAAATCAGATTTTGGGTGTCTTTACTGACACATGCGTTTCTTCTTCCGGATACTTTCCTTCTAAATGAGCATACTCCTCTCTGTAAAATCCTGACACAAGGTAACTATATTACTCTTTTCCTTTTTTTATTTTTTGTGGAAGACACTAACAGTATTAGCGTTGCTGATGCTCTTAGCAGATGAAAGCTGGATCGGAACAAACCAAGATAAAAACATGATTTCAATTTAATTAAAAGGAGTGTACACTGAGATTGTTGTTGATAGAGAAAGTTAGCAACTAACCTTATAATATTCCAAAAAAAAAGTACATATGCTCTTTCAATCTTCATAGTATAGTTCTTATTCCTTTGTCTAATCAACCTTTCCTAAATTTACTAAATTTGAATATGTTTAACTTAGATTCCTTTCCATTACATTTTATCACATTTTGAACCATTGAATTTAGCTCATATAAGCATATAGATACACTAACTTCCGTCACAAAAACATATGAGAACGAACAATCTTCAATAGTATATTAAACTAGCCAATATATTTATACTCATAAAAAGAAGCATCTTCAGCAACCTTGTCTAATGCCAACCAAAAAAACAAAACAAAAAAACAAAAATTGATGCTTGGATGCTATATAAATTGCAACAAGCTATACTAGATAGCATCAACAAATCTTCTACTTATTTTATATTGTTGGTAAGAAGTGGGTAATCTGCATCCTGAGGCTCGGATTGATTCGTTCCATGATTATCTCTGAGCCTCCGAATGTAGATTAGCTTATTTCTCAGCGACATCATTTCAAAAGTATCATGTAATCTTAGCTGGATCAGAGAAAACCAAGGTAAAAAACATGATTTCAATTTATGTTAAGTTGAAATGGCGTGTTTCGCATTATTATTGCATCGTTAGGCAAGCCCTCTTTCACCCTTTTTAGTCCGTGTATGGAAATGTTAGTCTAACATGTTCCAGTCCTTAATCATTTTGAAGGCTAGCGTTTGATGCATGAGAAAAACATGATTGCTTGTTTTTATTTTGTATTCTTTTAACACAACTCCTAATGATATACACCATATGCTTCACATAAAGCTATTGACAAAGAATCATTACAAGAGTACATCTATGATTGGAGTTTCAATTTTGTTCATGAGACAAGCAACGACAATTCAGCTACAAGGTTTTGATATTTAGTAACACAATCGATTCCTAAAGAACACGACAAGAACATGCTTTTATTGTTGTGACCCTTTTGCATAAAATTGCTCAATTTTTTAAACAAGGAAAGCATACAATAGCAATTAGCAATCATACTCATCTTGTTTAGACAAAAGTAAGGTTCTTCGAGTATGATTTTGTCTTTTTAAACTACTTAACGACAACAGGGCTTCAAGCGAAATGAATGCAACTAAGCTTCTTGGACCAGTCATGTGACACTCCATAAAGTTAGTCCAGGAAACCACTTGAAAATTGCTAGACAAAATGCTTATTTGAACAACTTCTCATGATTATAACAACTTAAACTAATCCTGAAAACTTTGCCTTTAGTTGCCCTTAGTGAAAAGGGAATGATTGTATCATTGTTAGATGCCCACGCGACTTTATAAGGCTGTCAATATGATGCTTAAGCATTGAGTTGTGCATTTTTCTATCAAACTCTCTACCTTAATCTGAAACTTGATTCATACAAAATGAACTAAAGATGCAGTTTTTATTTGGGGTGGCTGAGCAGTTAAAATCAGTAAGAAAAAAAACCTGATGTGTTCCAATTCATGGTCAAAGATTCAGATTTTAATGAAAGGGGTCAGAAAAGGTGAAGAAAACAGAACTAACAGAGAGAGGGCACTACTAGTACTACTCAGTATTCAGATAACAAAGACAGATGAGCACTTTAAAGCTTATCAAACTGCCTCAATGCACACAGAAATTGAAATTACAGCAATTAAAAGGAGGAATCTGCAAACCCTTTTCAGTCTGATCATTATATCTTCAATCAAGATTCAATCTTTTTCCCTTTCTCTTGTTCATTCATTACACAACAACTTAACAACATTACACATTCCACTTGCTAGGGTTTACTAAAATGGGGAATAAACACAAAGTTACACCAACAACAACAACAAAAAAAAAGAATCAAACTAAACTCTCTCCCATAAAGTTACACAGACCCCAAATGCAATCCCCAAAGACAGAAAACGCTTTGTTTTCACTCAAATCAAGATGACCAGAGCAAGAAGATGATGGCGAATTCCAAAAATACCCTCGATTGGAATCAAGATTTACTTCATCTTCTTCATCAAACATCATTTCCGGCTCCTTAACAGGAAGACACTGAGATCCTGACCTGGACAGTCGTCATCCGGGCTGATCAGATGGTAAGACTCCGAATCCGCACCGCCGACGACCCATTCATAATTAGCCCTCATATACATAACATCGCCGACTTGATCTGGACCTTCAAGTTCGGATCTTGATCTGGATGGGATGACCCCAGCGCCAACGGTCATGCTCTGCATCTTCTTTAGCATCAATCGGGTCTCGTCGGAAGCTTTTCTCCGGGAGGCGAACCCGATCCGGCGGCCGTTGCAGTAGATGCTCCAGACGGGGACGGAGTGGAGCGGGCACGGTCCGAGATCCGACCCGTCGCATTCGAGCGCGATACGGACCAATCCGGACTGCATCTCCTTGATTAGGCTCTCGGTGGAGATGGAGAGCTCGAGGAGGAGGGAGGGCTTGGAGGAGAGGCGGTCAATTTGAACGCAGAACCAGACGTGGGAGCGGCGGTGGCCGAAGAAGGTGCAGATGACCATCGATTTCGATGGGCGGGGAGCGACGTGGCTCGAAACGCTTTCGTTTGAGGTGGACGAGGCCGAGGAGGTTGACGAGGCGTCGTGGTCTCTGACTCTGCTGGTGGCTGCGCTAGAGGTGGTGCCTTGGCGGGTGCTTATGCTCCGGCGGTGATGGTGGTGATGGTGGTGGTGGGGTTTTCTGTCTTGGATGTCGTCTCTCAGGGAGGTGCTGAGGCGTCTCAGGGAGGTGCTGAGGCGTTTCTTGGTGGTTGCCGTGGTGGATGCGGCGGGGGATGTTGATCCGGCGGTGAAACAGTGGAGGAGACGCCGGAAAGAGTAAATCTTTGTCATAGTTTGTGGCGGTTTGGATTCAGGTTCTGGATGAACCAAGAAAAGGGGTATTTTGAAAAGAAAAAAAATTGGGGCTTTTTTTATTTTTGTGGGAGAAATGAAGAACTCAGAGCGGAGGAAAAAAGCTGTTGGGATTTGGGGTTTATATAGGAAAATAGGCGGGAAAATTAACATATGTAGTATGATATTTGATATATCCGTTACTTCAGTTTAATTCTGTAATGGGCTCCGAGTCCAGACCGAGTCAACTCAGTTCAATGACATTTTGAATGAAATTACAGCCAAATTTCTAACAATTGTATTTGAAATTGCAAATGGATGCTTCCAATTTGATTGCATTTCATTCAATTTCTTGATAAAAACCCAAATCCAGTACTAGATGATAACATGAGGGGGTTCAGATGGGCGAAAAATTCCGCCTTTATTAATAGAACCATTACAGACTAGCACTGAGAGTTGTATCAGATGCAAGGATTCACTGGACGCCGCTCCACCTCGCCCAGTCGACGAACTGCATGCCACCGTATACGTTGTTGGCAAACCTCACGCCCACAGTGAAGGCCAAGGCAACCGGTGGAACCTTCTTCCCCAGAGGCGAAGCTTCTACTAGACGCTCTAGCCCGTTTATGATCTGGTACCTGGTGTTGGAAGAAACCGCTAGGAAGACACCTGGAGGCAGCAGAAGCACAAGGATCAATCAATTCGCAACCTTGACTCCGTGACTTGGTTGGTATCATAATCGTGAAAATAAGGTCTCAACCGATTTATAGAGTCGGTGATGGTCCTAGAAATTAGAAGAGTGATTTAACATACCCCAGAGAGCTGCACTCTTCACAAGAGGTGGGACGGGCACGTCATCTTCGGACTTGTTGATGTTCCTAGAAAGTAGAATGAATGCAAATTAGTAACAAGTCCTAAATCTTAAAGTCTTTCTCTTTCTGAAAATTTATTGTCGAATTTCAAACCGAAAGTTAGGGAGATAATTGGAATGTAAGGCAGCACTTTCATCAAGTGCATAAGTTGACATAAATACAGAAGAACAGTCAAGTAGAATTGTCTAAATTGCCCTAAGCTGCAGAAATAAGCGATGTAGAACTTCATTCGTAAACAGCATCAACAGGAGGTAAATCACAAAGAATAACTATATTTTCCAGAGAAATAGATGAGCAAATGGAATTAAGATGTTCAGTTTTTTAAGCCACTCTGATCCCAAAAATGATCCAGTTAATCCTCAACTCGTCATCTACGCTGAAACTAACATCAAGTACGAATGTATGTCACTTCTTCCTTTAAGCTTATCTAGTTATAGCCTACTCATTTCATTGTGTAAACTTAACTCATGCTAAGTTGCGTAATCAGCCATATAAAAACGGAAAAAAAAGGAGTTAAAAAAGCAATCTCGTGCTAGTTTAGCCTCTTAGTCCTTGGTACTCGCCGTTCTTAAAGCAAGCAAGTAGAGCGCATAGCACAATGCAGTGTCATTGTGTACTACAAAGACAGGCAGCATACCTCTTCGCAGTCATAATCAAATTAGCAATCCCTTGCCCAACTAAACCACATCCGAATCCAACTGCCCCGTACAGAACACCCTGAAAATGCAAATCAGACAGAAGTTGAATGCAAAAACTAAAAGTTCAATTTTCAGGCAATTCAATATAAAGAGTATCAAAGTGTTACCTTAAAGAAGTATGTGGCAATCCGCTGTTTTACAGAAAACCTGGATCCTGGTCTTTCCGCTTCAAATACACTGAGAAGATGAAGTAAAAAGTTTATTCCTCGACTAATATACAAATATGCAGCAATGGGAATTGTGTGGTAACTTGGATGATAACCTGCTTGGAAGATCTGCATACATCTTCTGGAAACCACCAAGTAAACCTCCAGACGCAGATGGCTGCCCAACGCGTACATAAGGTGCTAGCATACCAACTAAGGCAATATTAACGACAACCCCGACCAAGAGGTCCGCTACATACAATTCAAACTCCGACCAAAAGTCTTCCCCTCGTTTTTGAACTTCAGCAAATGTGGCACAAACAGAATCAATCACTATCTGCAGCAAGTTCATTGTATAACCATGACTTCTCCATACACCAAAAAAGAGGACTAAACATAACAACCAACATTACTAATAATATGGCTAAGAATCTCGGTGATATATGTCGCTAACCTCGGTTCCTATTTTAAAAAGGAACGCCGGATCAGCCAACATTCGGTTGCGAAGCATAGCCCATGACCTCATCAAAAAACCCAGAGGCCACACCGAACCCTACAACAAGACAGCCAAACACAAGGGTCAAAATTCACACATGAATGCAAATGCATAAACAATGAATGACAACATCAATCAGCGATTGAATGATTCACCTGCAGATCCAAATATCTCAAGAGAAGCAATTCGCGAAGCTCCCCGTTCTGAGCGGCCTTGAGCAAATCCTCCGGGAGGGTAGCTCCTCGGGCCTCTACTTCCCTCATCACCTCCTCAAACTTCATTAACGGGCCGAATTCCTTCTCTTGATACTCTTCTTCTTCGCCACCATCGCCTCCGCCGCCACCACCGCCTCCACCGCCACCAAAATAATTCCCATTTCCGCCGTCACCGTCTCCAATATCTCCGCCGCCGCCGCTGCCACCGCCGGCTTCAAGATCAATCTTAGGCGCATCACTGGGTTCCAAACCCCTAACATCCCGCCCTATGGATATGTTGATCTCTTCATCAGACACTGTTATTGAACTAGCTCCCGATTGAAGCTCACCTCCAGGTTGCAACATGCACAAAACCACAATTGGACTCGGATTCTTCTTATACGAATGCACCCCCGCTACTCTAAGCGATACTTGTTCCTTCAGTGTAACCATCCCAATGCTTTGAGGGCTCAAATTCAAAGCCTTCTGACCACCTACGGGACTCAAATGAACCAAGTTCATCAACCCGAAACTCGCCATAGTTGCTTACTGAAGTGTCAACTAATTCGGAACTTCAATAGCTATCAAAATCCAATCTTTACGGCGCTGATGAATAATCAAAGCAAGAAAACAACTTGCAGACCTGACCCTCTAAAGTGCGGATTCGTGCTTCTTCCAACTCTAAAGCAGTGATTAAAGCTTCCTGAAACACTGAACTTGGATTAGAGGTACGCCCTATCGGGTTCCGTCACGGGAACGTCGAACTAAAATCGTTCTGAAACTCGATCAAGATCGATGATGGAGGTAATCGGCTTACAGAGATCTAGGGAGAGGAAGAAGACCGACTGAAGTCACAGAGAACAAGCGAAGAACGACTAGGGTTAGAAACGGGAAATGCCTTTGGCAACCCGGATCGAGAAATCCTGAAACGGGCGGATTAAAAAAAAAACATATTAAAATAAATTACATTTAAATCTTTTTCTATTTTACAAAATACAGTATTTACTTAACTCACATCGATCGAGATATAAAGACCACTCAATCACTCATACAAGTTAATCAACATTTTATCGAAATTCTCAAATTTAAAAATATACGGAGTATTTAACTTGTTGAAATGTTTTGAGGAATAAATTAATTGATATTTTCTTCCACTTTGCTGGAGTATAAGATTATTTTTTTTGAGCAAGAGTATAAGATATTTTACACGATTAAGGTTAAGATTAGTTTAATTTTCAAGTTATTTTTCTCTTTCTAATCCGTGTATTTTATACCATCATTTAAATTTTATTTCTTACATTTTAGATTGAATGAAGGGAGTATAAGTTATATGATTTGAAATGGAAAAACTTCATGGCTTATTCTACCTTGAGATTTTTGTAGACGAAAACGGAGTTGATAATCGGATTGGTTTGGTTGGGTTTTGGACAGAGCGATCAAGTTCAAAAAGTTTGAATACAGTCTTGAATAGTATCGTATATTTGGAATAATGAACTTTGATTGTCATCGGGAAAATACGTGTTTGTGAAGAGGTCAATGTATAGAAGAGGTAATAGTTACAAAAGATGAAGAGAGCCCCAATTGGTTTCTCCAAACATTGAGCTAAGGCGGAAAACATTCCTTAGCCTATATGAGCCCAAAAACCTCCATGTACAAAAGTACACCGTCGCCTGCATACTACTATGGAAAATGTATGTACATCATTCCGGAATGACCTACTGAAAAGGACTTATGAATAGTATTCAAAGGTCCCAGTTCAAACTTCGGATATGGCCGCTCTTTATTTACAGATTCCTTGACAAAAGTAAGGTCGTTACATTTACAATTTTTAGAAACATAGAGAAGCCATTCTTCAAGACCTTCGAAAGTTAGATTGCCACTTACCTAATTTAGGGAGTGTCGAAAGTTCAATGCAGCTGGATCCATAGAATTGGGCTGGCCCATCAAATTACTGGCCCAGCCCACGTTTCATTGCTTCGTAAGCAAAACAAGAAGGGGTATTTCCGTCCATCTAATGCTTTGCAAAGGGGAAATCAATCGATTTCTCATTATTTGGCACGATCACTGTCTGAAATCCCTCTTCCAGTCTTCCTCCGCCATAGATTTCATCTTCTTTCTGTAATTCAACCTCTAGCTGCTCCGATCGGGCTGTAATCCTCCCATCTATAGGGTTCCTTTCTGAGAATTTCGGAGTTCAAGTTTCATAATCAGGTCACCGATCGTCGATCAAGATGGATTGGGGAAGTGTGACAGCCGAAGATCTGATGGACGCGCTCAGAGAAGTTGACTGGTCTTCGCCGCCTCGTCCGTTCTCCGAGTTCTTCTCGAGATTCACCCTCCCCCGATCCTATTCCAAATGGAACAGTCGCCTCAAATGCAACCTCTACTAGTACGTTCCTTCCTCTTTTCTGCAGATTATTACGAGTCTTCTTACTTTTCGCACGAATCTGAACATTTGATGCGTTGCTTGGAAGATAACTTTCCACTAGGGCCAATAGTTTTAGACCATGGCTCTGTTGAGTTTACACAGAGTTAGCTAGTTGAGATCTGGTTGAAACTTGGAACGAAATTGTTGCCGCGATATGGTGTCCTATTTGAATCTGGAATTGCAGCATCGGTGAATTTGAGATGCTTTATGCATTTTATATTTGCATTCTGATTGACCTCATTTTCAAGCTATCAGTTGCATCTGGCACTATATCAACAAAAGATGTTTACAAAATCAGCTTCTCTAAGGAATATCTATTACATGTTCACTCAATATACAAGGTATCCAACTGATTACTTCGGTGCTAACAGAATATCTATTACTTAGTTCACTCAATAGGTGAAAACAAAGTATGTCTTGAGAGATTTTGGTAGCTCTAGCCCTAGTTAACGTAATAGATGACAAGTTGAACTGTCTTCAGGTTTCAAATTAATAGACTTGTTCGATTGATTCTGTAATTGCATTTTAAAGTTTCAAAGGATGAAGGAGTGGTGTGGAATGTGGATGTCAAGCTGGACTGAGTAGTGATTATCTTTTTCAAAAGCAAATAGAATGATGTAGCAGTAGTTTGTGCAAAGCATGGTTGGTTTTGTTAGTCATTGTCACTAGACCTTCGCCATTCTTTTGATATTGCTCTTTTTTAATCAGATTTAGTCTCCAGCACCAAGGATTATTTTCAGGGTTTGCTTTATCTTCTTAGCCTATGTCAAGTTTTTATGTCTGGTTGCTTGCAACGTTCTAATGCACTGTGTTTCAAACTTTTATGCTGCAGCTATCGCACCAACTACTTTATGCTGATAGTGTTCATTCTTGGTAAGAAAATAGAGTGATGTTGTTGCGAGATTTCTGTTCTCTTTTTAGAATTTCGGAAAGTGCTGCAAAAATTGCTTCCTGATCAGTGCTTACCATATTGAAAATGCAGGTATGGGTTTCCTCAGGAGGCCACTTGCTATTGCAGCTGCTGCTTTAACAGCACTCAGTATCGCTTTCCTCAATGATAGGTATGTTACTTTTGTGATTTCTCCTAGTTACTATCTGTGGTCATGAATTATTGTCATCACTGATTGAGTCTGGTGTTTGAAGGAGGAAAAGATAAATGCTCAGGCCTTGCCCCTTTTGTTTCAGATACATTTCTTTCATTGGGTTAAAGAAGCCAAAGTATTAACTACTATGGCCCCTTTGTTAAAACATAGTAACTTGTGTTTTTGCTGCTTACAACTTGTTCTACAGCTTTGCTGGTACATTTAGTGAGAAGGTGACAAGAACAGTGAGGCAATTTTCTCCGCACTTAGCCGCCAAGATGAGGCCTCCACTTACGTGAGTCTGTTCACCTGTATTAGTTTTCTACAATACATCGTTTATGCTTCTGCCCACTAATTGTTTTCCTGGTACTGATATAGGCCTGTTATCCGTGGACGCCCTTCAGCTAAGAGGTCAATATATATTTGTGGACGTCCTCGTTGGGTGTTTGTCTTCATCTTCTCTGCTGGTACTCTTACATTCTTAGGGAAAATTCTTCCCTCTTTAATAGACAGAAATTATACGCCTTGGGGTTTTCTTCCCTGTTTCATATCCATATGTTTTGAAATACATGATTTGTCTTCTGTGCTTCAGTGAGCTTAATCCTTTGGTTTGTCTCTTGCGGCCTCCTGACTGTGCTGTGGGCACTTGTATCTGGTCTTCTTGGTAATCCAGCTACTTCTTTTGAGCAGGGCCCTTCATACTCAATTACCTATTTTGGTATGTCGCTAAGCCCTTTTATGTTTTGCAGCAACCATCCTCCATGCAAGTTTCAGAACTCCTAACCTAAAAGCGCGTCTTAACACTTTCCGAGAGGAGTTTCGTGCAGTTTGGCGTAATTATAGTGAACTGTAGTTCTGACCAGTTGTAGATAAGGTCAGTGAATTTCAACGTGATTCTTTTCCTGCAATGTCTTATTAGATAGAATCATGGAAATATAAATATAAGATGACTGTTATTTTCTGTTTCTATATGTTATAGCATATTACTTGTGTGCAATCTTCTGTGATTATCTGCGTTATTATAGTACTGTCAGATATGCTAGCCTCAGTTACCTTACACTACTTCTTGATCAAAAGGATGGCCAATTGGCCAGTTATGCTAGGCATGCTTCCTTCTACATTGACGGGCATTCCTTTTGAATCACTACCAAAAAATCTACTTTTATTGTGTTATCACTTCAAAAAGTATTCACAAGTAGTCTCTTCTCTCCTGATCTACGTGAAGCTAATCATAGTTAAGCTGATAAAATGATTACACTCACATTGGGTTTAGGATAGTTGCTTTATGTTGTGTAGTCTGATGGGATATTTGGTATTTATTTCTCGTCTTTATACCTCCTTTTCCTTGAGGGCAGAAGCAGAAAGGTTGAGGTGCGTGTTAGAGGTAGTATAGAGTATAGAGTGTATTCATATAATTCAAGTACACCCAAACAATCTAAACCCATAACATTTTCCGGTTGACACTATGAACTACGGAGTATTAAGCTGTCTGTAATTATCTACATGTTTTGTTCCCACAGAAGGTACCTTTAAATTTTACATGGTTGTTTGACATAAATGATCTGGTTGGGTTTGTGGATTTTTTTGGTCTCGGGCCAGGAACTTGATTTTCTGCCCTGGTCATTGTCCTCCGGAAATTACTGATGTTATAATCTTTGGGCTTTTGTGTTGCATAATTATTAAAAATTTACCATACTAGATAGCTGATGCTCCAATGTATATTTATCTCAACTACCTTACAGTCCTACACTTGTTCACGTGGTTTGTCACTGTCCTAGGAACGCCAACATCAGTTGTGGTGGTACACATAGTCCTGCATGATTTCAGATCAGCATCTGTCCAATAATGGTCTATTCTTCTACTCGACAAAACGTGGAACCTTGGCCCTGGTGGTGGAATTTCCTACCCTGATCAAGTGGTGTGCATACATTTCCCTGGAGTTCAACTTGTTTTGGTGAACAAGATCCATTAGAAAAAGAGTGACAGTGATGTGGAGATTGAAATGCATGTATTACAGTGAAGCTACTATGAAAATTCCGACTCTGTGAGGAAAGAAAGATACCCATTCGTTGTTTGTCTGATAGTTTCTTACTTAACCATAGTTCAATGACCTGCCACATTTATACTTTAATCCGATGAATGAAGGCTCAATCTGTTGCATTTGTATTTTCCTCGACTTGTTTCTTCCAGGCCCTTGCAACACCTGAAAGAACACAAGATCAGAGATCTTTCTCACTTGTTATGATTTGAGCATCTAATTGCACATTTAAACCTCCATGGGTGCATCCGCAGGGGTTCTCTTTTAGCACTCACAGTAGCTTGCTGTAAAGAGAAGTTGGCAGTGTAAAAGCCATAGCTTTATTATATTAATTCTAAAAGTTGGATTCTGTCAAGCAAGGGCCTTTGATCTGACCTTTGAACTTGTGTTTACGGTGAATTTCTCGTTTCCCTCTGCTTTGGGTACCGCAGGAATCTCACTTTACTTGGCCGATTGCCTGAAGATACTTTTCTTTCTTCTACCTTTCGCTACAAAGTTCAACTTAAGTCATTGCTTTGGATTCGAGCACTGTAAGTCAATAGTATCATATTGTAGCTGTCAAGGACCACAAAAGTCTGGGGTTTGTTTTGATGAGCTGAAGCTGAACTCGAGCTATCGGTTCAGATTCGGATACTGAAAAATCTACACGACCAAGATATGTATATCTTACACATGTTCTCCTTGTCACTTAGATTTCCAAACACGTCTAAACTATGTACTGCTGAGATCTGATCTGAGTGTCTGCCTTGGCCCCATGGAATAACTAAAGCTGTATTGAGTGGCAACTTTTTTGGGCAACTATGTCTCTCAGACTGTCATTAATTTATATTCCTAAATAGTTATTTCTTAGGCGATCTGCTTACTCTTGCGTGCTTAACCTACCGTAATTTAACCTCTAAATCCGAATATTTCTTACGCGATGTTGTGCTCCTTTTACCTCTTGTAGAGCCTGCTCGGGGCGAGGTGGATCACCACTAGTTCTCAGAAGAGAAAAGAGACATTACGCATTAAGGGAAAGAGCACAACTTTGGTATCACACAGGCTGGCCCCATGTTGTTCATACTTCAGATGGTCCTCTTTCCTTTTCTCCCCTTTACACAGATCGAGTCACTCTACAAATAGTAGTCAGCCACAGAACGAGAAGGAAGGAGACCCTCTGAATTTACAAGCACGATTTCCCTCGATCGATCGTAATCCAGAGAAGATAGAGAGATTACACTATATGGAGCATCAAGGGTATTTGAACTGGGCAGAAGCCATAGCTTCAGCTTGTGGTTTAATGATGCTGGTAGGGCTCCTGTGCTGCTGCCTCAACTCCTCCCCACGCCAGCGCACCGACCCTAACGCCGGCAACTGCAGCTGCAGCTGTGACGGCGGCTACATCGGTGTGTAGTTAGGCAGGTTTGTTAGTTTGTAGCTCACCATTAAATTGTCTGCTTTGTGTTTATATTGCTATATGTTATTTCTTGCAATGAACTGTTTTTTAATTTTATTTCCCCTCTATATCCTAGCATACAAAAATTTGGCAGCAGTAAAATTAGACAAAAATGTGTTGTGAGATTTTAATATCAAGAGTAAACTTTTGGCAACTGAGTAAGACCTTAGACAATCCTGGAATGCAGGCCAATAAATCCCTTTCTAGATGCAAGCAAATGAAATTTAGCAAACACTGAGATGAACGAATCCCGAATATAAGCTAGATTGCAAGATGCTCAGACGAGATACCAACCAGTTTATCTCTTACTATTGGACAGAAGAATCAAAATTTGGAAGCTGATGGTATCCGTAAAAATCAATTTCATGTAGAGAAACTTCTATCTCCAGCATCTCCGAGTCCAGGAATTATGAACCTGAAATCCGAATTGAAATATGAAACAATTATTAGATAGAAGTTACAAGAAATTTGTTGGTTAATGGCAAAAAATCGTTGAAAGATATACCCTTTCTCATTTACAGTTGGATCAATGGTTCCAGTGTATACATGAAGCCTGAAAAGAACGAAACAAGTTCTTTATGAGCCAAGAATATGGGGTTACTTAGCAACATTAATTTGGAGGGAACTGACTCACCCGGGAAACTTCTCGCTGAGCTTCTGAAGTGCTGGAGGAGCAGCCACGGCAGATATCTGTTGATAATCCAAATTTTTTTTAATTTTGATATGCATCAGTATCAAGAACAGTTTGGATTCTCTTATCATAATTTCTCCTAAGTTTTGTTATCCAGATAGTAGCAAAAATAACATGATCCCGAAATGAATCTCACTCACCACTTTAATTTGTTTGTTGTCCACGCCTCGTTCTTTGACCAGCTCAATAGCTTTAACTATAGTACCACCTGCAAAAGATCACCAGACAATTTTGAATACAGCTACATCAAGAATGATTCGTGAAAATCATCATAGATCAGACAGACACGGTTTTGAAGTGTGGTAAGTTGAACATTATGGCAACCTGATCTGTTTTGAACACTATAAAACCACATTCCTACATGATTCTGTACATAACTTGTGCTACATCTTTAGGGTTTTAGAAAGGATAGAGATGTGAATTATGTGCTGAGTAATAAGGAGGCATGAAAGAGGCTCAAATTTATGAGGTTGACGGGAACAATACTTTAGAATTAGAGGGCGATGAAGAAATCAGCTTTAGCCTAACATACTCGGCTGGAAGGACCAAAGAACTTTTAAGGGGATAACATGACAGGTATTGTTGCCTCAATGTTTTTCCTGAAGTATTGTATAAGATGCAAATGATACATAATTGCTATGGATATCAGGACCTGTCATATTCTAACAAATCGAAATTCTACCGCTAAAGGTAAAATAGGTTTTAAATATAAAACATACTTTCATCATTAGTAATGAACAAAAGAACGGATTTGATGAAAAAACAAAGAACATGAGTAAGTGATGAACAAAAGGGACATCAGAAGTACCTGTTGCGAGCATAGGGTCAACAATTAATACTCTAGATCCATCTGTAAACTTTTCAGGCAGCCTACATAGCAACAGAATCGGAAATGCCATTACAAAAAGAGAGAGAATCATGTCAAGCAACAAAAACCAAGGTACTATAATTACCTCAAAGAAGAAAAAATAACACCAAGAGCTAAGAACTCATATCAAGGCGAAGAGTTCAAAAGCAAGATATTTTAACAGAGTTGGATTGGGTCCAGTAACAAATATATAGTTATATACCCAGAAATTGAATGACGAAGAATGTATCCTCACAAAAGGTGAGCCTTACTTGTTCAAATACACTGAAGGCTGTAATGTCTCCTCATCTCTACTAACCCCTAAATCCAAAGTAAATAAACAATAAGAACTCTAACAAGAAGATAAATCAGGCATTAACAGTTGCAAGCTACCAATAGTTTCAAGAAAATAGCTTCAAGAATCCAATAAATCCTATACATTCTAGAAAAACGTATTACAGCCACCCAAACTTTTATTTTATAAAAACTACTTTACCTAGATGATACGTTTTTGTAGCTGGTAAAATAGAGGCCGCATGCTCAGCAAGAGCAAGACCAGCTCTAAGGATAGGAACAACCTGCAAAATCAAATAATGTGATGCTAGGTGAATCTGAAGACCCAATCAATAAGACACCCTACCAACTACTCTTCTTAGTACAAAATACATTACATAATGAAAACAGACAATGTGAATTTACGATCATATACTAACCGCCACAGGCTCCCTTGGATCAATGAATTCAACTTCGGCAACTTCCATAGGAGTTTGAATTTCTCCAGAAACAGTAGGCTGGCAAAAAACAAGAGTTCGTCAAACTTAACAAGAAAGGATGAATAGTGAGGTCTTTATAAGGACATGGTTATTCGAGAAAATCTTTAAAAACAAATGCAAGTTAGGCAAAATGGAAAAACCTTACCAACCAATCCCTAGAAGCTTCATACATCAGCAATCTCCCGAGCTCAGCCATTGCATTCTCTAAATTGAAAAGAAAAAGAAATCTAATCACAGAGAGGTCATGCCTTCAAACAACACAGAGAGGGGGAGAGTGAAGTTGCAAAGAGTTTGATCATAAATTGCCGTTTGAGAAGGTGTTCTTCATAAGATGAAGCATTGAAGGGTAACAATCCAAAGACTACATAATCATGATAAATCATCCAATCCTTTAATAAGAAATTCTCTCAATTGCAGCTTCTTTCTTTTCCATCTTTTTTCTTTTTTCGATTGTTACTGTCGAACATTAGTGTACATTTAGTTTTAACAAAATCTATGAATAGACAATTACAATAGCACATACAACAAGGAAACCATTAGAGATCAAATTCCTCAATTGCAGCATAGGTCAAACTGCGGCCCATAAAAATCACAATCAAGATTAGACAATGCCACAAGTACCCATTCATCTGAATTTAGCATAATGCAATTGCCATCAACAGCTCATTGTAGAAAGCTTTCAACTTTATTAACCGAATTTATATAAACAAGCACAAACAATTATCAATCTCCAGTTAAAAAAGATGAACAAGGACCGAAACTTGAACTCACTGAAAATAGGGCAAGGTGTCTGCTCATTCCTGAGAACCGAAACCCAGTGCTTGATCAACGGATGCGGAGGAACAAATACCTACAAAAACAAACAATAAATAACTAAAAGAAACACCTTTCATCGGACGATTCCAAATCCAATTCAAAATTCGGAAAAAGACAAGGAGAAGTAACCACTAACCAGCATTCGGTTGTCAGTAACGGGTTTCGATTCGGCCATTGCACGGCAACTGACAGAAAAGGAATGGAGTTCGGCGCGTTGACCGCTCAAATTGGACATCTGTCGAAAACACTGCACAAGGGGGTTAACTAGGGTTTCTTATCAACCCAATTTGTATTTGTATTTGTATAAAATCAAAATTCAAACTTTAATTGAGAATTGAATTTTAGACGACGGAAATGGAAAGCATAATTCGAATTACACCTTTTTCGGGATTCGGTCAAAATGAGAGTGGGAGTGAGTAAGGGAGAGAAAGAGAGAGATTTGCGGGCGAGCTGGGGAGGAAGAAAAGGGCAAATTGCAATGGGAATGAAGAGGGAGCTTCCAATTTATGCAGCTGCTCGCCATTGGATCCAATCAATCACGAAGCAAAAACTTTTTTTTTTTTTTACGGATGGGAGAGTGAGAGAGGTGGATGGATTGATTTTCCAGTCCAGTCCAGTGAGCCACCTGAGTGATGCGCGCTATAGAGTATAGGCGTGGAATTTTGGCCTGCTGGACACTGATACGACGTCGTTGTATGCGTATTCCACTTTTCATCTACCATCAAGATAAATTTTCTTATAAAAAAATGTTTAATATATTTTATTGAGAAAATTTGCTGAAATATCACATTTTCCTAATCTAATTAGGTTAATAGCATATTAACTTTTTAAATTTGCCGTTATAACACCCAATTAATGTTTTTTAGCCCCTTAGCAGCTTTACTCTCTAATGGCGGATCAGTGCTCTGCAATGGCGGAGGTTCAGTGCTCTGTAGTGGCGGATCTTGGCCGTGAAGGGGAAGGAGGAGGCTGCTGGTGCGTCGGGGAGGGCGGTACGTGGCCAAGGAGGGCGGATCTGGTGAGGGAGCGCGGGATCTGGTGTGGATGCGTCGGAGGACGACCGAGGACGAGCGAGGAGCCGCGAGCGAGTCCAGATCTGAGCCGAGGACGAGCGAGGCGGAGCGAGCGAGTCCAGATCTGAGTGAGGGAAGGAGGTGGTGCCGAGCGAGCGGGGGGAGCGAGTCCAGATCCGAGCTGAGGACGAGCGAGGCGGCGCGAGCGAGTCCAGATCTGAGTGAGGGAAGGCGGCGGTGACGAGCGAGCAGGGGGAGCGAGGGAGTGAACGAGCGGCGGAGCTATCGAGCGAGCGTCCGGAGCGAGCGAGGTCGATCGGCCGGAGCGAGGGATCCAGGAGCGGCGGCCGGAGCGAGGGATCCAGGAGCGGCGAGGGATCCAGGAGCGAGCGAGGTTGAAGAAGCATTTTTTTATAAAATTACAAAAATCAACCCATAAATAGCAATTTTTGTAAAATTACAAAAATTAACCCATAAATATGAGAATGAAAAAAACTATCTCTATTTTATTATATGATTCACTTCTTCTATATTTTTATATGCGATCTGGATGTGCGACTCGATCAGTCCATATATGTGCACAACGAAAAGTTATTTTTGCAAAACAAAAAGTTCTGAAACGAAAAAAAAAGCGGAAAAAAATTATATTTTGCACAACATACGATGTAAGAGTTGCACGACTCTGTTGTAAGAGTTGCACGCCTCTGTTGTAAGAGTTGCACGACTCTTGTTTTAAGAGCTGACTGAGTTATTGGATACAAATGTCATCAATGAAGTGTAATCACAAACGTGTCATCAATAAATAAAAAATAGAATCGATGAAAATATATCGATATATAATTGATTAAATTAAAAAAAAAAGTGACATCAAACGATTTGATTAAAAAAATGGCATCAAATAATTACTAGGACTGGCAAATGGTACGGAAATTACCATACCAACCACAAACCGACTATGTTGGTAACCACACTTGTGGTAACCAACATGGTGGTAACCATCTTAGTGGTAATCACGTGAAGGTGGTACGGTAATGGTAATGAAATCTGAATACCATGGTTACCAAGTATTTATATTAATTTTTTTATTTAATGTTTTATTGTTATTACCTTTAAGTTTTAAGTTTTTAATTTATATTTTGTGTTTTGATTTTGACTTAAATTGGTCATTTCTACTTCTACTAGAAACAGTATGAACATTTTGAATGTTTGAAAACATTGAACTTGTTTTGTTTGAACTTGCAGAAACATTTTTAATGTTGGAACAATTGAACTTGGTTTGTTTCAAGATTTTGAACTTGGTTGGCTTGAATTGGTGTGTACTTTAGGTAGTGAACTTGATTTATTTGAACTTTTAATAGGTGGTAACCATATTATTTTTGATAACCATGTTTTTTCGTTCAATAACTTTGATGACTACCGGAAGGTAGCCAAGGAGTTTCAAAAAAATACAAACAAAATTACAGCTTGGTAACCATAGTAATTTACCGATGGTAACCACAAGTCGTGGTTACCACACATGCGGTAACCACGATTTGTGGTTGGTACGTGGTATGAAAATTTGTGTACCACTAGTTTGTGGTTGGTACGTGGTAATCACCATTTTTTGGTGGTTACCGTACCATGCCAACCCTAATAATTACATTAGAAAAATGGCATCAAAACACTGTTTTGAAAAAGTTGCATCACATTAAAGAAAAAATTGTCATCAAAACATTACCTTGAAAAAATATGGCATCACGAAAACATTACCTTAAAAAAATATGGCATCATCAGTAAATAAAAGTAGAATCGATGAAAATATATCGATATATAATTGATTAAATTAAAAAAAAAAGTGACATCAAACGATTTGATTAAAAAATGGCATCAAATAATTACATTAGAAAAATGGCATCAAAACACTGATTTGAAAAAGTTGCATCACATTAAAGAAAAAATTGTCATCAAAACATTACCTTGAAAAAATATGGCATCACGAAAACATTACCTTAAAAAAATATGGCATCACGGTACAAAAAAAATATCATCAAAAAATTGATATAAAAAAAGTGTCATCAGTCCGGTTCAAAAAAAAAGTGTCATCAGTAGTCAACGGTAAAAAAAAATGGCATCAATGGTCAATGTGGCATCACAGTAAACAAAAAAATATCAGCAAGATTTGAAAAAAGTGACATTAAAAAAGTGTAATCAATCCATTTTATTAGAAAAGCGACATTAAAGCGAAAATAAAATGTAAAAAAAATGGCATCAAAACGACAAAAAATGGCATCATTGGTTAAAAAAAAAAAAAAACTGTTGACCGGTCAACGGTCAACGTTGGCAGACGTTGACCTTGATAGTCAAATTGGGAAGGGTGCTAGGTTAGTTAATTAATTTTGTTTGGGTGCTAGTTAGCTAATTAGATATTTATAATGTGTTAGTTGCCAAAATAACCCTATTTTATTTCCCAATGGTATATGTTAATTATTTCTTATTGGAAAAAAATCTAAAAAGAAATGAGAGAAGTTTAATTTTTTTTAAAAGGATTAAATTAATAAATATAGTGAAATCATTACAAGAAACTCTCAGTGTGATACTAGTACTCTTATTTAAAAGAAATGAGAGTTGCAACCTATTTGTTGCA
The DNA here is from genome assembly GCA_963922045.1 of Persicaria maculosa. Lineage (NCBI taxonomy): Eukaryota > Viridiplantae > Streptophyta > Magnoliopsida > Caryophyllales > Polygonaceae > Persicaria > Persicaria maculosa. The sequence continues at coordinate 1,955,320 of OY998252.1, forward strand.
ACTCTCCCCGCAAAGAGTTACTAGTACTCTTATTTATGGGTGCATTTCAGTGTGATATTCTTGTTTTTGATGCACGGGACAACTCTGATAGATCAAGAGGTTGAAAAGACCGACGACGATAAACCTTTGTACAAACATGCACAAAGTGAACCAAAAAACCAAAAACATCAGTAAAGAAGAATACTATTAAAAAAATTAAGGCAAAAAGACGACATTGGTGCAAATGAACAATTGAAGACTTGGAACTGTATGACACTTATCTTCTGCCTATTAGTAGAGGCAATACAAGAGATATACGGGGAGCTATTGTGAAAATCTCATATTTAGACTCGAACATCAACAATCCCTCAGGTTTCGATCATGGCCACGTGTTGAGAGATGTGAATGAGACCAGGTTTCGATCGACTATTTCATTAAAAAAGAGTGTTATCTAGCTCAAGTATTAATGTTTTTTGCACATGTTTAGTATTTTTAAAGTAATATAATATCTTTAAATAATATTTGAAATAAAAGTGTTATCTAGCCCAAGTGGTAAGTAAATGAAGAAGAATCAAAAGGTTTTAGGTTAAAATCCCAAATGCTTCACTTTTTATTTGTTTTAGTAAATCATTAATTCTTCTTGATTTTTTTTTGTTTCTATCAACTATTTCATTAAAAAAAATGGTATATTTATGTTTTATTAAATCATTTCTTCTTAATTTCTCTTTTTTTTAAATATCATATTTATGTTTTATTATATCATTTCCTCTTGATTTGTCTCTATATTTTTTTGTTTCTATCAACTATTTCATTAAAAAAAATGTCATATTTATATTTAAATTAAAAAATCACAATTTTAGTAATTTTTTTTTAAATCTTCTTAATAAGTATACACAAAAAAAAAAATATTTCACGAATTTTTTTTAGCACCCCCTTGATCAAAATCCTGGCTCCGCCACTTAATGAGACCATAAAAAGTCTCACGTCTTTCCCATGCGATGTCCCATGCGCTCGCTATCCACTTCACCACACCGGACTTCCTTCCTCTCGACGTTATGTTCGCTTGTTTGCTTAGGGTTTGAGTTTTTTCCGGGTTTGCTTTGGGTGATTCTTTTATGTATTCTGTTATTGTATTTCTTTTAGATCTTCGTGATCTCATCCTTCGGGATGCTATCGGGTATGCTAACCACCACCCGAATTTTTATCTTATAAAAAAAAAAAGTCTCACGTCGAAAGTTGAACATAACGAGCCTTAATATATAAGTTGGTGGACTAGTTCTTCTATTACCAATTGGTTTTAGAATGAAAATTTGTTCGGATTGTGTGTTAGGCTACTAGTGCATGTGTGCTCGTGCACACGACCTCCAATCATCGATCCCTTTAAAAAATTAAGGATTACTTTAAAGTTTTAAAAATATTTAGTATAAAATATTAACTTTGTAATTACCTTTTTAATATAATTTTATATATTTTATATAGTTTTTTAAAAAACATATTAAAAAGTCAAATGACACTTAGATCTGAAGGGAAGAAGTACTAAACATTACGCTAATTTTGATTTTTGCTATTCTAACCTTTTATTGCAAGGATAGTACACAATTGACATTTGATTTTCCATTACAATGTAGCTGAATTTCGTTAATCACGCTATCTATCTATTGGATTTAAAAAAAAATTGATCAAAAAAATACTCAAAAGCAAAAACTAAAGAGGATTATTCAAGTAATAAAGGAGGACAGTTTACCTTAAATTGGTAAATAAAGAGCGGTCATTCCGGGGGTTCGAACCGGGGACATATAACTATTATCCACAAATAATAAAGGAGGACAGTTTAACCACCAAAAAGGGTAAAACACAATGACGAACTCAATGGCGAATAGAAGCGACTGGTTGGGTTAAAGCTGTCTAACAACGAACGAGAACCGAATAAAGCAAAAGGGTATATTCTTTCTGATTTCAATCCGGGTGCGTCTGTAGATCTTCAATCCTCTCTACACTAATTTTCATCATCGCCAAAGAATCGGATACACAGGCATTTCGATTCGGCTTGTGTCTCGAGCTCGTGTGGTCTGGGGATCTTTTCAGTTCGCGGATCTAAGCTGGCCGAGGAAATCGGCGAAATACGAGGAATTGGATTTCGATTGCCTTGGCGGATTTGCAGTGAATCCAGGTTTTTCGGAGGTGTTTCAATTTCAAAGGGGGGAGCTTTCCTGGTTTAGGTCAGGTCAGCGAGGAGCGAGAAAGAGGGGAGCGATGAAGGAGGTGATTGGGAGTCCAGGTACTAAGAGCGGCTTAATCTTGAGATTAGGCCAGTGTATGTTTGCAGCTGCTTCGCTCGGAGTTATGGTTGCTGCTTCCGGCTTCTCCAGCTACACCGCCTTTTGGTACTTCCTTTTCCATTTCTGCGATTTCTGCATTCGACCTGTAAAAATCTTAAGATTTGCTTATCTTCTTTGAAATTGCACATTTGGATGAAGCCTCTCTTATCATATCTGTGTTGCTTTGACAATTTTTGGCTCTCACTATGGAAATCAATAGCTGTTCAGTTCGATTGATAAGAGTCCATGACTTCAAATTCAATCCACCATTTGCCTGTACATTGAAAGATAGGTTTAACATTTTGCCACAATTCCCATTCAGATTGCATTCCTATAGCTTAAGAAGCTGTGTTACATCGTCGATTCATGGTCTTTCATTCGACATTCATCACTGTGTTGAACATTCCAGATAAAGGATGTGTCTGTATTGATTCACCTTTTTATTACAGAAATTCGCTTATAGCAGATTTCGCTATCAGATCTGTTTAGTGTATAGCATTGAATATAATTTCCCTTATACTGTCCTCTTCATTCAGCTATTTGGTTGCATCAATGGGTCTCCAAGTGCTATGGAGCTTGGGGCTTGCTTGCCTCGATGTGTATGCATTACGAATCAAGAGAGACCTGCAAAGTCCAATCCTCGTTAGCTTGTTTGTCGTTGGTGATTGGGTATGTGATTCTTCGGATACTAGTCTTGGTTTTAAGTTGTAACATGATACAGATGACATTAGCTAACTTTCATCTGTTTTTTACCCCCAAATAGGTAACGGCCACACTATCGCTAGCTGCAGCGTGTTCGTCAGCTGGGATTGTGGTCTTGTATTCGCGTGACCTTGACTTTTGTAATAGCAAGGGCTCGGTACTACCATGTAGCAAGTTTCAGATATCTATAGCTTTCGCCTTCCTCACCTGGTTCCTCATCGCTGTGTCTTCTCATGTAATGTTCTGGATCTTGGCTTCTGTCTAGCTCTGTTGATGTCGAAATTGCACGCCTTCCCCAGAAATGTAGATTGGATTGTCTTCTGCTTCAACCTGAAGGTATTTTTGTTTTTGTCCATTGTCTTCTGTTACAGGCTGCAGTGAGTTTTGTTTTCGTTTTCTCGGGTGCGTTAAGATCATTGTAGAGAAAAAAAAAACATAGTTGAAATCTTCTGCTGTAAATGAAGTGATTCTGAACGTTACCCATGTTTCATTTATAAGCAACGACTTCTACATTCGCATTTCACGAATCTAAAACAGCAAACACATAACAATCTCTGCCTTGAAAATGCTCGATTTGATCGCCCTGTGAGGCAAATGGACAGGGCTCTCGTCCACCAGGACATTACCGATGATGTGGGGCTCGGAAGCTAGGCTCGAAGAAGAGTTATTTCTCTGCGAGTTGAGGTGCATCCTATGTAATCCTTTGGTCGCCCAATCTCCATCTAGAAGCCTGATAGGACCATAGGTTACTCTCAGCTCTTTCTCGATCGAGGCGGGCCTCGGTTCAATCCGATCAAGGATGGGTTCAGCAGGCAAACCCCGGCGTTGATCATGTTGCCCACTAAGATTTTTTCATCTCGCGTTAAACAAAAATCGTGTTTCTCCAAAAATATTTTCTTTTTTGAGATCAAGACCATCAGGTCATTCCATTTCTTTAATCAAAATCATAGCTACAAATTCTAGAAACGACTGAATAGAGAAAAACAACGAGTAACTAATAGGTCTAATGGTCGCTAATTCAAACATATAATTTTTTTTAATTACCTGATATAAGACTTTTTCATGATAATTATGAATTAAAAACTCCATTTAATAATTCATTTCTTCCAAATAGAGAAAGATATAGTGTAGGCCACATTTTCTTCAAAGGCATCGTATTTTTTCAGTTTTTGAAGCCATTAATCTAATTGAATTGTTCTTGAAATCTATTATAATGAAGCAATGTAGTAATACCTTTAGATTGAGAAAAGTATACTCAAAAACAAATGAAAACTTTTAATTGGTATAATCTAATTGAATTGTTCTTGTATTTGGATGGATCTACAAAAACCATTCCGGAATGGCTCACCGGAAAGGACTTGTGGATAATAGTCACAGGTCCCCGGTTCGAACCCCGGAATGACCGCTCTTTATTTACCAATTCAAGGATGGATCTACAAATAATTTTAAACTTTTAATGGGTATACAAATATTTGGGCCTAATGAGTCATCTTAATGGGCTTGATCAATCCAACTATATTTGGGCCATGAAAGTTCTAGATAACCCATCCACGTAAGCATGACAGTAACAGCAATACAAATGGTTGGTGGCGGGTCGTTAACGAACTCAGATTTTTGTAACAACTTGAAGCTTTGAAAGGGTAAATTTTATCATTACTCTTTTAACACATTTCACTATTTTAGCATCTCTATCTATTTCACACAGTCACTCTCTCACCTAACCTATTTCCCTTTCATTCATACAACTCAAGAATTATATTATCTTCTTGCAGGCATTGACGGATCCTGAAGCGTTTAGTTGAGGGGGCGAAAAATTAAGCTCTAATTTTTTTTTCAAAAAAATCATCAATATTTAAAGTTTTCGGGTTTAATTATAGTATTAAGTTATGAAGTTTAACAAATAATGAGTATGATAGTGTATTAACTTGGTAAATGATGTGAAAAATAATTTATATCGCTTCAGTTTTAAAACGTTTATAATTTTTTACTCAGTTATCGGATTTGAGCTTATAATATATCAAATCGAAGCTATCGACGAGAGGAATATGTGTATTAAATTTCATTTTTGATTGGGATGGAGACTGCCACCCCCGGTCCTTTAAAGGATCCGCCCCTGCTTGCAGGTGGTAGGTAATTGTCCATGTCCACTTCTTTTTGTCCCGAAATCGTACAATAACATAATCTAAACATCCGATCACATTCTCCGAACACAATATTGTAAAATCGGTTAAGCTCATACTTTCGAGGTGAGATACTTGACAAACATAGAGTAACAAATTTACAGTTATGTTCTGAGTCATGGCCCCTTTGTCCATGGCTCAGATTCGATTACACGAATCAAGCTTACAAACCATCCATTTTTACAAGCGTTGCAGAGCGCGATTTGGCTCTCAAACTTAAAACATGCTTAATAATGAAATCACAAACTCAATTTAATATTGCATAAGAGGGGGTTGACCATCGTTGACCGATCGACGAGTGGCGGTAGGAGACTGAGCTCCGGTGGAGACGACGACTTGAGCTTGGAATGTTGGGGAGTCGAAAAGCGTGACATCGGCGGAGGTGTGGAAGCGGCCGGAGGAGTCGCCGGCGGGGAGCCTGATGTAGTAGGAGGAGGCGGAGGAGGAGCGGTTGATCACCCAGTCTCCGGCGCCGTTCCTGTACTGCAGAAAGGCTCTGTAGACGAACGGAATCAGACCTTCCATTGCTAAACGATTCAAGCTTGTTACTTTCAGATGGAATTAATTAAGAGGGGCGTGGGATTGGTAATTCCAACGGTGGGTGAGTTTGAAATCAGGAGGGTTGGGGTGAGGGAAGGTTTATAAAGGAGGGGAGATGGCGACGTGGAAGAGGCTGTATCTGAGAGTCCAGCTGTACATTGCAAGCCAGTAATTAAATTAAGATTATTATATTATGTGAGAGATGACCCTGAAGTTGAAGGGAATATATATCCAAAATCTTCAAAGAACCGGTAAATATCTAAACCCAAGAACGTGGGCGCTATAACTTTAATTAAAGATCTTGGTTTGTATGAAATTATATTATTGAAATACGTTGGAACTTAGGATCGAAGTTGTATACATGATCGAACAAATGTTGAGATATGTGAAGATAGAGATAAATGAACAAACTTTAGTATATAAGTCACTATTTCTTTTATTTCTAATTGGTTTTAGGATGAATCGCAGACCTCTACTCACGGATCTTAACAGACTTCAATATGATATCAGAGCAACAGTAAGGTTAAATGGTCCGACACTCGATCCTAGACTACCTAAAAAAAATGAGATTCTAGACTTGTTGTCCCTAGTTAATCTTGCGAGAACGTATTAAAATATGTGAAGAGACCAAATATGAATCAACAAGTCTTAATATATAAGGCCTCGTTTGGTTTAACGTGGAAAATAGACTTCCCGGGAAGTAACTTCCCGAGATATGTAATTCCCATGAATTCTACTTTATGGGAAATGTAAAAATATGTTTGGTTGGAAATAAGTTCCCATAAATTCAATTCCTATGTTTTATTTGTTTAAACATTAAATTTTCATAGTAATTTATTTCAAATTACTCTTATAACCTTTTACTTTTTGTTTTAAATCAAAATCTATATGGGTAAATTGGAGATTTTGTTTATAAAAAATAAATTTTATAGGAGATTTGGAAAAAAAGAATGGAGAAAGTAGATCTTACCTACCCCTCCATGGTAAGTAACTTTCACCATTTCATATTCCTAGGAATTGAAATTCCTAGGTTTTCTCATTTTAAAACAACATACCAAAACTTTCTGTGATTTTGAACTTCCCGAAAAGTAGAGAGCTAATCAAACGAACCCTAAATAAGGGACGAGTTTTAACGGAGAATCCTTCTTAAATTGAAATACGTGGGAGCGGGTTGGGATTTGACACGTTTTCTTTCTCAAGCAACAACCATTTAAACCTAATTAATTTTTACTATATACCCCCACCGATTTTTGTTGTTGGTGTGATGGTATCGGGTTACCAATATATAATCGGTATGCTAAATAGTGGGAGGGATCGATCGATATGGTATCGGTGGGTTAAATATAGCAATCGTACGTTGGTTTAATTTGTGTTTCATTAATTTCCACTTTTAATTTTGTGACAGCCGCCCCAATTACTCTAAAACAAGAGAAAGAAGAGAGGCTGATTTTAATATATAATCATTTGCCAAAACTATGTGCACCCCTAAACAATGGATTTTTTTATTTTTATTTTTATTTATATAATTTTTTTTTATATCAGAACTCAGAAGATATTTCATTTTTGATAGATGTACACTTTCAAACTTTATTCTGTTTGTTGACATTTGGGGACTCTCTTCATTAAGTGAGCAAGCAAATTTGACAACTCTTACATCATTGCAACAGCTGCATAAATTGTTTTAATCTAGAGTAAGATTTGTTGGATTGAATCTGCGAATTTAGCCTCAATTTAAAAGTAAAATCGCTTTTAGAAATCGAAGAAAACCCTGTGTTTGAATGTGTTTAAGGCTGTGGCGTGGTATAAACAGAACCACTGCCTTAGAAGCGAAATCGCCCCGACACCACGGTGCAGGTCGGCCACTGGCGTCGCCCCCCAAGGATACACAGCGGCTTCTCTGGCGTGCACTCGCCGTTGAAGCAATGGAACCACCCAGGACTCAGAACGGTTTACAGAAGAAGAGAAGAGAGGAGGAGTTCGGTTTTCTGTGTTGAAAAACAAAGGCGGACGTCGGTTTTAAAACAGAAGAGAGGACGCTCCACCTCCCTGAGATCTCGGACCAAATCTGAAACCAATTTTCAAAACGTGTGATAATGTTGAATTAGTCAAAAACCCTAATTCAGCACTATCCGAGGCCTTTCATTTGATAAAATTAAAACTCGACGTAAAATGTGACCAGCACCGCACCGCACGTGTCACGGACCGGACCGGCGGCGGTGGTGGTGGTGCGCGCGTGTGGGATCCCTATCCCAACTCTCAATAACCCCTTCAATAACTCCTCCTTAAAAACAACCCCCCCAAACCCCTTAGTATTCAATGTGGGACAAAAAGGAAGTTCAAAAGACATAAATAAAACCCCCCCACATGAACATTTCTCCAACAGTCCCCCACAAATGTGAGGAACTGGGGTTTTAAGACAAAAACATCATTCTGAGCTGGTTTCGTGGAGAAAGTACTTAAATGCTGGTGAACGAATCTTGAACCAACACATAGTGAAGCTGAGTATCTCACAAGACATAGAAGTGAACGAATCTTGAACTTCCAGACTCGTGAGTTGACCTCAACAGCACATACCTTCACCACTGCCCTGGTGGTTCCGCGATCTGACTGTTAACTGTAATAGTCATCTCATACCTTGGGTGCTGAAGAGTGCTCTAGAAAGACAACCCTAGTCTTCCATAGAAGGCGACCAACCCTTCACACTCTCGTAGGTGATTCCATCAAGTCCTTCTCAATAGGACCACCCTTTAAAGGGCTATGGTATCATTAAGAGCACAAGGCTCAACCTCTACAGTTTTCGGTGAATCCATCAAGTCCTTCTCAATAGGACCACCCAACTCTGGGCTATGGACTCATTAAGAGTTCTAGACTCATCCTTTCTCATACACCTGTCCTGGGAATGGGTATGGTGTATCTCGGCTCACGTGGGTTTGAGCCCCATTCCCTTAGACGATTCAAGGATCATCCTTCTGTTCAGCCCTTTCGTCAACGGATCTGCCAAATTCCTCTCGGACTTCACATACTCCAAGCAAATGACACCGGTAGCAATCAGCTGTCTCACAGCTTCATGTCTAATCCGTATGTGTCTCTTCTTACCATTGTAAGTATTGCTGTTAGCTACACAAATAGCAGCTTGTGAGTCACAATGTAGAGAAATAGTTGGGGTCTTATGCCCCCACAAAGGTAAGTCAGCCAGTAAGCTTCTCAACCACTCAGCCTCTTGACCAGCTAAATCTAATGCTATGAACTCAGATTCCATAGTTGATCTAGCAATGCAAGTTTGTTTTGATGACTTCCATGATATAGCACCACCACATAAAGTGAACACATAACCACTAGTGGAGCTAACCTCATCATTGTCAGTGACCCAGTTTGCATCACAGTATCCCTCTAAGGCATGGGGATAACCCACATAATGTAGACCCCAATCAAAGGTGCCCTTAAGATATCTCAATAATCTATTAAGTGCAATCCAATGCTCACTACTGGGGTTATGGGTATATCTACTGAGTCTACTAACAGCATATGCAATATCAGGCCGAGTATAGTTCATCAGAAACATTAAACTCCCAATTATTTTAGCATACTCATTTTGGGAAACACCAATTCCAAAATTTTTCTTCAATTGCATGCTAGCATCATAAGGAGTCCTAACTGGCACAACATCAAATTTACCAAACATTTTCAACATTTTCTCTACATAATGAGGTTGTGATAAAATGAAGCCATTTTCTTTTCTAGTTACTTTAACTCCTAGAATGACATCAGCTTCACCCATGTCTTTCATCTCAAACTTAGATGACAAAAACTGTTTGGTTATGTTTATAGCATTTATGTGTGATCCAAATAACAACATGTCATCCACATATAAACATATAATCACACAATCAGCACCAAACCTCTTAGAATAGACACAGGCATCAGATCCGTTTACCTCAAATCCAAAGCTTAGGATAGTTGTGTGAAACTTCTCATACCATTGCTTTGGTGCTTGCTTGAGTCCATACAATGACTTCTGTAGCTTGCACACTTTGTTTTCCTGTCCTGGAACCACGCACCATGGAGGCTGTTCCATATAAATTTCCTCATTTAGATCACCATTCAAAAATGCAGTTTTAACATCCATCTGATGAACAAGCATTTTATGGCTAGAAGCCAAAGCAAACAATGCACGAATGGTAGCAATTTTTGTAACAGGAGAATAAGTGTCAAAGAAGTCAATGCCATATCTCTGAGTGAATCCTCTTATAACTAGTCTTGCCTTATATATATCTATCAACTGAGCCATCTACTTTAAGCTTCTTCTTAAAGATCCACTTACAACTAATGGCTCTATTTCCTTTAGGCATATCAACTAGTTCCCATGTGTGATTAGACATAATGGATTCTATCTCACTGTTAATAGCATCTTTCCAGAAACTAGCATCTAGTGAACTTATAGCCTCATCATAGGTCTTAGGATCATCTTCTATCATATGAAGACTAATGAACGTCTCATCTAGTTCATTTAAATCATTCAGTTCAACTAGAAATGCAGTCACAAAATCAGGACCAAAACTAGTTTCCTTCCTACGCCTTTTACTTTTCCTAGGTTCATCATGATCAGATTGAGCATTAGGCACAACAGTATTAGGCATGGATGAAGATGCATCATGAGATGAAGAATCATTAGCAGGCAATGCAGATTTCTTTAAAGGAAACACATGCTCAAAGAAAACAGCATCATGATATTCACACAAGGTACGATCACTCAAGCACATAAAACGATATGCAGCACTGTTATCAGCATAACCAATCATAATTGCATCAAAAGTCTTAGACCCAATAGTATCAACTTTGAACGAAGGCAACCCCACCTTAGCTAGACACCCCCACACCTTTAAGAATTTCAGATTAGGCGGATGCCCTTTCCAAAGCTCATAAGGTGTCTTGTCAAGCTTCTTGTGAGGTACCTTATTCAAAATATGATTTGCGGACAATACAGATTCCCCCCACATATTATCAGGCAAACCAGAACTAGAAAGCATAGCATTCATCATTTCCTTTAAAGTTCTGTTTTTCCTTTCAGCAATACCATTTTGTTGTGGGCTATAGGGAGCTGTAAACTCATGAATAATGCCATTTTGCTCACAAAATTCTCTCAAAGAATGAGTGACATATTCACCGCCTCTATCAGATCTAAGCCTTTTAATCTTTCTATTTAATTGGTTTTCTACTTCAGCTTTATACACATAAAACATGCTTTCTGCTTCATCTTTAGACCTAAGCAAGTATACCTTAGTATATCTAGAATGGTCATCCACAAATGTGATATAATAGCGTTTGCCACCTCTACTCTCAGTGGTCTTAAAATCAGCCAAATCAGAATGGACTAACTCCAGCAATTCAGTTGTCCTTTCTAACACCGTTTTAAATGGTTGTTTATGAAATTTGGCCTCAACACATATTTCACATTTGCTATGGTCATGTTTTGAAAGGCTAGGAATCAAACCCATATCATGCAATCGACATACAGATTTTGCATTCACATGTCCTAGTCTAGCATGCCATAAATCAACAGACTCAGCAATATAAGCAGAAGTAGAAGCATTCTCATTATTCTCAATCATAGTCTCAAGCACATACAGAAAATCAGCCCTATAAGCCTTTCCTACAAATTCTCCATTTTTGGTTAAAACCATTTTGCCAGCATCAGTCACTTGCTTAATTCCAGCTATCTCAAGCAAACCACATGAAATCAGATTCCGGCGCAGAGAAGGAACATAAAGCACATTCACTAGGGTAAGAGACTTCCCTGAGGTGAGTTTGAGTGCAACCTTCCCTTTGCCTAGCACTCGAGAGATGCTCGAGTTGCCCATGTAGACCTGGTCGATGTCTGTAGCATCCTCAAACTCAGTGAACGGGTCCTTGTTGGCGCAGAAGTGTCGAGTGGCTCCGCTGTCCAAGAGCCAATCAACCTGGCCTCCCACATGGTTGACTTCAGTGATCATCGCTATCAGCTGGTTGTTGTCCTGGACAACGTTGGCTTGCTGCTGGGCTGGAGCTGCGGGCTTGTTCTGCTGCTGTCCTTGGTTCTGGATGTCAGCCCGATTGCGGCACTGCCAAGCCTTGTGGCCTGGCTTGCCACAGACATAGCAGTCGATCCCAGTGCCTCCCTGTTTCTGCTGCTTGTCCGGCTGATTGCCAGACTTCTTGAACTTCTGGCCTTTCTTTGGTTTCATGTTAGGCTTGGAACCTCCAGACTTGTTTCCTTACTTGGACCTATCAGATTTCACAGAAGATTCAACCAGATTAGCCTTCACAGCATCAGCAGATTTAGGCTTAGGTTTGTCTTTGAGGCGATTAGCCTCTTCGATCTTCATGTGACCGACGAGCTCTTCCAAGGTCAGATCCTTCTTTTTGTGCTTCAGATGGTTGCGATAGCCACCCCACGAATCAGGCAGCTTCTCGATCAGGAAATTGGCCTGCAGGATCTCACACATCTTCATACCCTCGGAGAGTATGTCAGCCACCAGGTTCTCATACTCGTGCACCTGGTCCATGATAGGCTTATCATCGACCATTTTGAACTGCATAAACTTACCCACAACATACTTCTTTTTCCCTGCATCGTCAGCCCCATATTTCTTCTCCAGCAGATCCCAAATATATTTAGCAGATTTATGCACAGAGATCAGATCAAAAATAGGGTTCGAGACATGGCTGAGAAGATGGCCTCGCACTGACTTATTGTCGGACTCATACTGTTTAGCCCGTGCGAGGTCATCATCAGTAGCCTGCTTACCCATGTTGACAGCCTTACCCTTGTCGACAACATCAGCATCGTCGTCGACGTCAACAGCCTTGCCCTTGTCTGCAGCGCCGATGACAGAGGTTGAAGAAGCAGATGCCGTAGCCGCAGGAGCCTCCTGCAGGAGGACGTAGTCGACCTCCAATTGCTCGAAGAAGATGAGCATCTTCTGCGACCACCGCTTGTAGTTCGTCCCATCCAGCGGCTCCAATTTCGACAAATCCAGGAGCGGTTTGAAGAATTGGAAAGCCATCGCAGAAACAGATGATTTTCGCTTCTAAATTGTTGGATTGAATCTGCGAATGTAGCCTCAATTTAAAAGTAAAACCGCTTTTAGAAATCGAAGAAAACCCTGTGTTTGAATGTGTTTAAGGCTGTGGCGTGGTATAAACAGAACCACTGCCTTAGAAGCGAAATCGCCCCGACACCACGGTGCAGGTCGGCCACTGGCGTCGCCCCCCAAGGATACACAGCGGCTTCTCTGGCGTGCACTCGCCGTTGAAGCAATGGAACCACCCAGGACTCAGAACGGTTTACAGAAGAAGAGAAGAGAGGAGGAGTTCGGTTTTCTGTGTTGAAAAACAAAGGCGGACGTCGGTGGTGGTGGTGGTGGTGCGCGCGTGTGGGATCCCTATCCCAACTCTCAATAACCCCTTCAATAACTCCTCCTTAAAAACAACCCCCATAAACCCTTTAGTATTCAATGTGGGACAAAAAGGAAGTTCAAAAGACATAAATAAAACCCCCCACATGAACATTTCTCCAACAAGATTTTGATTGGTCAGTTGAGATTTGTTTTATTATTTTATTTATGAACTAATTAAAATGATTTTGCTTAAATATTACGTACAGTTGAAACTTGAAACTTGAAAATTCACAATACATCGTAAATTTCAGCAGAAATCCCAATAGTAGAACTCGAAATCCCAATAATTTCATGTTCAAATCCCTAAGTATAGAAACTAGCTAGGGATTTGAACATGAAATTAATTAATTAGATGTTTCCTCAAAAAAAATTACTTAGATGTTAGATTTTTGATGAAATGAAATCTTAGTACATTATGTGGTTGCTTCACGGCACATAATATCCATATCTACTCCATTAGGCATCCATCAATCACCATCGATCATCTTAGCTTCAAATAATACCACCTTTGATATGTCTTTTTCGATTCCCATTGAACTTGTTTTGGCTTCAAAGGTGTGATCGATGATCCATAAATCGATTGTTCAAAAGCAAAAAATCTGCAATGCTTTTGCAGTAATTGATCTCAATTGAGATGCAATGTCCACCCCAACATCGATTATGCAAAGAATTTAACCATAATAATTAATATACTTATAAGTTCATTGGTAGCGAAATTTGGAGTTTTCAGTTCGGTTTTTAGGCCGGGCTGTATTTTGAACAACCCTACTACGTACCAAACACTCCCTCCGTTTTAATAGAGAAACCATATAATATAGGTCTATGGTGAGAGAATGAGATGTGAAGAGACCAAAAAGAGTCCCATATTGATAGTATGAAAAGAAGCCTTAATTAGTATATAAGCTGGTGGGTTAGTCTTCCTATTGCCAATTGGTTTTATGATGGAACCCCGCTCGGTTTATGTGCTAGGCTATTAGCGCAAGGGTGCACGTGTGCACACGACCCCCGATCCCGAGTCCCAACGAACTTCAATATAGTATCAAAGCGGAAAAGCCAAACGGCCCGACTCTTGATCTTGGGCTAGCTAAAAAAAATGAGATACTAGACCCGTTGTCCAAGTGTCAACTAGAGGCGAAAAACGAAGAGAATGAGATGCTAGACCTGTTGTCCAAGTGTCAACTAGAGGCGAAAAACGACCCTAGTTGCACTTGCGTGGGCGTGTTGAAAGAATGGAATGTGAAGAGACCAAAAAGAGTCCCTCATTGATAGTATAAACAAAGAAGCCTTAGTATATAAGCTAGTGGGTTAGTCCTCCTATTGTCAATTGGTTTTGGGATGGAACCCCGCTCGGTTTATGTGCTAGGCTATTAGCGCAAGGGCACACGTGTCCACACGACCCCCGATCCCGAGTCCCAACGGACTTCAGTAGTCTAGCTAGTATTTATACGTAGCAAGCATAAGCAAAGCTAGCACTCCGCGATCGAGAATCATCCTCCATCGACCAAGGATCTTTATTCGTAAATAGGGCTGTTATATGAGTTGAACAGCTCGAGCTCGGCTCGAAAAAGCTCGACTCGAGCTGGTTCATTTACCTAAACAAGCCGAGCCTGAACATGATTTTAAGCTCGGTTGAAAGCTCGGCTCGTTCGATTTAGGCTTGAATAGCTCGAATAATATGGAATTTCTAAAATTTTCTTTAAGTTAATATGTTATGACCAAGTAAAACTACTTAAAAATTTTATTTAAAAAATAAATATTTTATATAGTTTTTATCTCCTAAAAAAACATGCGTGAATAGTAAGTGACATGTTTTGCCGAACGGAGGTAGTAATATATATTATTTTTATATGACAATAGATTATTTCTAATCTTTAATTTATATTGTGATAACAAATCTGAAAAGATCATTGCTTAAGATTTATAGAAAATTTCGAAGAGACAAATGATTCATTTATAACAGCATAATTATTTGTACACACTCATACGAATAAATACGAACAATCATGTTACAAAAAACGAATAATTTTCATATGAAAAACTATTAACACATATGAATAATTATATTACGTCTAACGAATAATTATGGTGTTACCTATATATGATTTATAATAATCAATTTGTTCACAATTCACAACGTAAAAGATCTTCATTCTGGATCCATATATCCTCATTTTTATATCGATCATTACAATATCAAAACATAAGTTTATACATACTGATTGATATCTTTTGTATAAATATACTAGTTTTGCTTCAAAACTTAGAATATACTTCATCTATATAGTAAAACATGTTATTTACTATTCACGCGTGTTTTTTGGATGATAAAACTATATAAAATATCTATTTTTTATAAACTTTTTAAACAATTTTGTAGTTATTAAAATACAAAATTGTTAAAAAATTTATTAAAAATGGATATATTAAATATAATTCCTATCTTCTAAAAAAACGTGTATGAATAGTAAATGAAATATTTTGCTGAACAGAGAGTACGCGTAATATCCGTATAGTAAAATCACATACACAAGTATAACGTACATATTCAATCACCAAAAGCTCCGATCATCTTTGAACAAATAGGGGCACCTTAATACTGTACAAGGGGCATTTGATCATCGTTGACGGTTTCCGGTGAAGGAGGACATCGGATGGTCGGAGCTTTAAGCAGGGTGACATCGGATGGTTGGAAACGGTCGGAGGAATCGCTGACGGGGAGCCTGGTGTAGGAGTAGGAGGAAGGAGAGAGATTGATCATCCAATCTCCGCCATTCCTGTGATGCAGGAAGGCTTTGTAGACGCACGGAATCAGACCTTCCATAGTGTCCATTAATTAATGTTAACTACAGTAATTAATTAACTTGTTTCCGGTGGAAGGTACGTGAAGTGAAGGAAGGTATTTAAGGCGGGAAGATGATGACGTGGAAGCCGTACGTCAGTGAATCAGTGATCAATTAAGATTTATGGTTACCGGTTTAACGTATCTTTTGAAACCCATCCTTGTTGCATTCATTCCTTTTGATCTTTTGGTCGGGCTACTTGCATACACTTTCCCTTCATGTAGGCAACAATATTAGACAAACTCTATCTATCTATCTATATATCAACTCTATTTACCTATGAGTTCTCTGTGTACGTATTCTTTTTGACTAGTCGGCTCTTTTGTTTTAATAGCTTATAGTTTTCAGTGTAAGATGGTTTATACGTTTCGTTTTTGCAATTTCTTTATGTTATTTGCTTCAGTCATTTACTTTTATAATTTGCTTCCGGTTGTACATGATGATTAGTCCCGGTTTCTCGGTTTTTTCTAGGCTTGTTAATTTAGCGAACCGAATGTCTTTCCTAATATCCCCAAAAAAATAAAACTAGGAGGGGTCAGGGGTCATCGGTGAAAAAAAAAATTAAAATGTGCTTGAAAAGCTTTACTTGAAAGTAAATTCCGATTTATATTGTACAAAACTTGACTTCTCATAATTTTTTGATATGAAACAATCATCATTCACGTTACAATAACATCACCCTTAAAAACAAACACAAAACAAATGGAGAATTAAGATCGACCTAGCTTTTAAATTAGGATGTGTGTGTGAGAGAGAGACAAATTGATGGATTTTATTTACTTTTAAGACATGTATACCAACTAATATATATATTCCATTCGTTCAGTAAAATATCATTCGGTTAGCAAAAATATGTCATTTATTATTAATGTTTTAAAAAATGTTTTGGCGGGTGCTTGGCGGTGAGGTTAAGGGTCTAGGCGGAGTCTAGGTGGATTTCATGGCGGGTCTTTGAAGTATAGGCGGGTTTCCACGACCATGGCTGCCTTGGCATTGGGGCGAGGTTAAGGGTCTAGGCGAGTCTTGAAGGATTTTTTAGAACAGTGTTTATTATTTACGCATGTTTTAAGGATGATTAAAAAAAACTATATGAAATATCCATTTTTTTAACATTTTTTCTAACAATTTTGTACTTATTAGTATTTAATTAAGTACAAAATTGAATTAAAAATATGATTTAAAAAGGTAATACTATGTATTTTATATAGTTTTTATTATCATTTTAATAAAAAAATATACGTAAATAATAAACGACATTATCATATACTACGTATCAAATATGGAAGGAGTATATATATATATATATATATTAGAAAAAATGTATATATATTACAAAATAATTAATTCCAAACATGAATTTATGAATTCATGTTTGGAATTAATTATTTTGTAATGTATATGAACGTGTATATATATATATATATTAGAAAAAATGTATATATATTACAAAATAATTAATTCCAAACATGAATTCATGAATTCATGTTTGGAATTAATTATTTTGTAATGTATATGAACGTATATAATTTCATGTGTGATTAAGAGGGTCGACCGGACTTGACTGATAAACAATTAAGGACTTGTATTATATGTATCATGTACAAAAACTAGCTATAACTCATAATACAAGACCCACCATTGACTCGAGAGTCTTAACTTGAGTCTTTTAATATATACACCCCTCAAAGTGTACTGTGTGATATGATGGAGACGCCCCCTTGATCGATCGATCGTATTCTGTAATGGGAATGGGCTGATTTTGGTTTAGAGACTCATAGTGGGCTAAGGCCCATAATCAAATATAAAAGGCTTAATCTGTAATAGTGGGAGCCATCGATTGAATACAGAAATCACATTTTCTAACTCTCTTATCTCTTACCTTCTTCTTCCCTACTCTTTCTCCTTTTCCTTTCAACTAAACCCAGATCTTGACTTCACCGGAGTCTTGATCATTACAATTGGTATCAGAGCTTGTACGATCGACGGCCATGGCAGACAGTACGAGACACAAGACGTTGGAGCAGCAATTCCAGCAATTCAAGGAGACGCAGCAACAATTCATGTTCGACACGCAACGACAGTTCAACGAGCAGCGACAACTCACAGATCAGAAAATTGACAAGCTCAAGGCAACAATGGAGGAAGCCAGAAATGAAAGCAAACAGAGTTTTGAAATCTTGATGGAGATGCTGCGAGGCAACGACAAAGGGAATGCATCGCAGGGAGCCGCTGCTGATAAGGAACTCGGCGGCGCACAGATTCCGGCCAGTGTGGGTCGCGAGTCCAGCAGATCTGCAAGTTCGCAAGATAACAACAATTCCGCGGGATCGAGGGAATCGGGATCAAGATTGGGGTTCACAAGAACTCCGAAGATCGATTTTCCAGGTTTCGATGGAAGGAAACCTAGAAGTTGGCTACGCAAGAGCGAGAAGTATTTCGGTGTGTTCGGAATTGCTGAGGATCAGAAGATCGAAATGGCATCGTTGTACATGACAGATCGCGCAGACGTTTGGATGCAGGGATTCGTGATCATGAATCCGACGGCAACATGGCAGGAATTTGGGGTTGCTGTATGCGCGAGATTTGGGGAAAAGCAAGGTGCAGAGGTGGTCGAGGAATTCAACAAGCTGGAACAGGGAGAGGATCTCGAGGAATATACGGAGAAATTTGAGGATCTTCGAGCCTGTATGTTGACGTATAACCCGAGCCTTCCGGAATCCTATTTTGTGGCGAGCTACGTCAGCGGATTGAAGCCAGAGATTAATTCACTGGTTAAGCTCGGGAAGCCGGATTCCTTGGCTATGGTGTACGAACAGGCAAGATTACACATGGGGGCAGTTCAAGCTATCGTCAAGCTCAGTAAACCTCCATGGAAACGAGATTTTGGGGTGGACAATTCAAGAAAGGTCCAAGGTAGTGCTCAGCCTGTAAATAAACCGCAAGAAGGGGGCACAAAGACGTCAATCTTGGAGGCTGGATCCAAGAATCAGATTGCAAATGGGGCAAGGAAGAGCCTAGGCCTTTGCTACAAATGTGGAGACAGGTACTTCATTGGCCATCGTTGCAAGGCACAATCGTTGCACAACTTAGTGGCGGCGGAAGTCGATGGAGAGACCGAAGACATAGAGCATACCGAGGACGACGAGGAGCCCGAGATCTATGTGCACGCCTTGGAGGGGAGCAGTCCAAAGACAACCATCAAGGTATTGGGTGTTTGCCATGGACAGACGTTCACGGTATTGTTAGACAGTGGAAGCACCCACAGTTTCTTGGACACAAGGAAGGCCAAGGAATTGAAATGTGAACTGGTGGAGGCTGGAATTATGGAAGTCCATGTAGCAGATGATAGTCAGACTTTCAGCCAACACGTTTGCAAGAGGTTCCGTTGGGAAATGCAGGGCCATACTTATGCTAGTGGCATCCGAACATTGAAATTAGGAGGTTGTGACATGATTTTAGGGGTGGATTGGATGACAGAATTGAGTCCAGTCACGTTCGATTTCATTAAACGAACGATTTCCTTCAAGCACAAAGGCCGAGAGATTGTACTGCAGGGGATTAAAGAGCAGGCTTCATTGAAGATGATCACCGGACAGAAGCTGCAGAAATGGTTATTGAAAGGTGCTCCTTGCTTTATTTCACATATGGCGCGAGTCTGCAGTATAGAAAATCAGTTGAAGGAGATGCCACCAGGAATTGTACAGCTCCTACATCAGTTTAACGAATTTTTTCAGGAGCCTACAGGGTTGCCTCCTATACGCGGCCATGAACATTCCATCAATCTGAAACCAGATACGAACCCAGTATGTGCAAAGCCTTACCGGTACCCATACTTTCAGAAAACGGAGATAGAAAAACAAGTGTCCGAGATGCTGAAGCAGGGTACTATCCAGGCCAGTCAGAGTCCTTTCGCTTCTCCGACCTTACTTGTCAAGAAAAAAGATGGGTCATGGCGGTTCTGCGTGGACTATAGACAGCTGAATGACATAACGATCAAGGATAGGTTTCCTATTCCACATATCGAAGATCTCTTAGATGAGCTGAGAGGTGCAGTGGTGTTTTCTAAATTGGATTTACGAGCGGGCTATCATCAAGTCAGGATGGCAAAGGAGGACGTTGCTAAGACTGCGTTTCGCACTCACCATGGACATTTCGAGTTTAAAGTGATGCCCTTCGGTTTGACAAACGCCCCTGCGACATTCCAAGCCTTGATGAACGAGATTTTTGGCCCTTTCCTGAGGAAGTTTGTATTGGTCTTTTTTAACGATATCCTCATCTATAGTCAGTCTGTTGCCTTGCATCAGGAGCACTTAAAAAAAGTGCTGGAGCTCTTTGTCAAGCATACACTCTTTGCTAAGAAGAGTAAGTGTGCCTTTGCTCAAGATCAAGTAGAGTACTTGGGGCACATCATTTCAAAGGAGGGCGTAGCCACTGATCCGAGCAAGGTGAAGGATATGGTGGATTGGCCAACTCCAAAATCAGTGAAAGGTTTACGAGGTTTTTTGGGGCTGACGGGATATTATAGGCGGTTTATCAAAGGCGACGGTGTTATATGTCGGCCATTGACAGAGCTCCTCAAGAAAGGATCGTTCAATTGGACAGCAGAGGCTGATGCCGCTTTTCAAAGGTTGAAGGATGCACTGGCCAAGCCTCCTGTATTGGGGCTACCGGATTTCAGTTTGCCCTTCGAATTGGAAACAGATGCGAGTGAGACTGGTATAGGAGCAGTCCTGATGCAAAAGGGCAGACCCTTAGCCTACATAAGCAAAGCATTACATGGACAACATCTACTGCTGTCAACTTACGAGAAAGAATTGATGGCTATACTTCTTGCAATCGACAAATGGAGGCACTACTTGGAGCTTGGTGAGTTTTTGATACGCACCGATCACCAATCGCTTAAGCACTTAGCGGAGCAACGGTTATCAACTCATCTCCAAAAGAAGGCCATAAGGAAGATGTTGGGACTGTCGTATTCGATAGTATATAAGCAAGGTAAGGAGAATAGAGAGGCTGATGCTCTTTCTCGCAAGTTTGAAGAGTCTGCAGAATGCGCAACAGCGATTTCGGTTCAACCCGCTTGGTTGAAGGAGGTGATTCACAGCTATGAACATGACAAGAAAGCTCAGGAGTTACTCACCGCCACTATACTCGCCCCTACGGGACATTATAAGGTAACACAAGGAGTTCTCCGTTACAAAGGTCGAGTGTACATTGGCGATGAAGAAGGCCTGCAGCGACAGCTCTTTAGAGCCCTTCACGAGGAAGCACCAGGGGGTCACTCGGGAATTCAGGCAACCTACCGCCGGCTGAAGGCTTTGTTCTACTGGCCAGCCATGAAGCCTATGGTGGAGAAATGGGTTAAGGAGTGTGACATTTGCCAGCGTCACAAGGTCGAACAAGTGGCTTATCCAGGCCTTCTGCAGCCATTGCCTATACCCGCTCAAGCTTGGACGTCGGTGTCCATGGATTTCGTAGAAGGGTTGCCGAAGTCGCAGGGACAGACGGTGGTCATGGTGGTCGTTGATCGCCTAACGAAGTATGCGCATTTCATTGGCCTCTCGCACCCTTTCACTGCTGCGAAAGTGGCTCACCTGTTTATGGAGCACATTTATAAGCTTCATGGATTACCAAAGGTGGTTGTTTCAGACCGTGACAAGGTATTTTTGAGCAATTTCTGGAAGGAATTGTTTCAGGCAGTGGGGACTTCCTTGCATATGTCGACATCGTACCATCCGCAGACCGATGGTCAGACAGAGAGAGTGAACCGATGCTTAGAGACCTACCTCCGTTGCATGACTTCGAGTAAGCCATCACAGTGGTACCGTTGGCTATACCTTGCAGAGTGGTGGTACAATACAACCTTCCACACCACCGTTAACACCACACCGTTTCAGGCACTGTATGGGTATGAGCCTCCGCAATTAGGCGCAACTCCGTTTGAAGGAGCTAACGCTGCGGTGGAAGATTGGCTAGAGCAGAGGAGGGTGATGTTGGATCAGCTTAAACTGAACCTGCAACAGGCGCAAGCACGTATGAAGTACTTTGCAGATGCTAATCGAACGGAGAGAGTCTTTGAGGTAGGGGATTTTGTGTATCTGAAACTGCAGCCATATAGGCAGACCTCGCTTGCGCTCCGACGAAATTTGAAGCTCAGCTCCAAGTTTTATGGGCCCTTTCGGATATTGGAAAGGGTAGGTGCAGTAGCCTACCGGCTCGACTTACCACCGTCTTCCCGAATCCACCCTGTATTCCATGTTTCGCAATTAAAAAAGATGTCGGGTGCGCCACCGGTGACCAGCCCACACTTACCGACGACTGCAGTCGATGGGGAGATTGAGGTGTACCCAAAGGCTATTTTGGACACTAGGGTCACTCACCTACAGAACGGAGATCCAGTGACTGAGTGGCTCGTACAATGGAAGAATTTCCCGGTGGAAGAAGCGACGTGGGAAGCCGCTGGACACATTATCAGGCAATTTCCTGATTTTGGTTAAGCTTGAGGACAAGCTTCTGTTGGAAGGGAAGCATTGTAATGGGAATGGGCTGATTTTGGTTTAGAGACTCATAGTGGGCTAAGGCCCATAATCAAATATAAAAGGCTTAATCTGTAATAGTGGGAGCCATCGATTGAATACAGAAATCACATTCTCTAACTCTCTTATCTCTTACCTTCTTCTTCCCTACTCTTTCTCCTTTTCCTTTCAACTAAACACAGATCTTGGCTTCACCGGAGTCTTGATCATTACATATTCCTGCAGTCTCAATCACTACATGTATATATACCTATCTTATCTATATATATGACTAAGTCGTACGTTTAGATACCACTTACCTAATTAATACTCCCTCCGTATCGTAAAACTTGTAGTTTTATCTTTATACACGCTTATTAATAATACCTATATTTCCTTTACTTTTATAGGATAAAGTACCAAAAGCACTAATTATTACCTATAAAAAGAGCAATCATTACCTATAAAGATAATAACTATAGCTAAAACAACAAGTTTTTTGATACAAGTTTACTACTCTAAAACTACAAGTTTTGCGATACGGAGGGAGTACCTCACTGCTACACATGTAATGCAGATCTCCAAGTTGCCTCACTTGCCTGAAGCTGTACTCTGAACAAATCCCCAACTAGCATTGCGCAGCTTCATACCGTCACAATCGGATCCAAAGGCTCCCTCAAAGAAACCAAGGAATTCCTAGAAGCTACTGCATAAATGCGTCTTCATAACTGCGATGTCGAGAATTTGGGTCCAGCACCTATCACGCTCGAGGACCTGGTAAACACCCTCTTACTGTCTACATTAGTGCTTTAAATAGGGGTCTGGTTCGACTTAATTAAACACGTATTTCACCATCAATTTCTTGCTAAATTTTAGGTAGGTTCCTGGATCAGAAATTAAAATTTAGGTAGGTTCAGTATGCTAAATTTTTCTTATGAACATAATTTTTCATTTACAAAACACTTAATTTAATAAATAAATGGAATAATTTTTATTAATTTGCCTTCATTTTTTTACCTATTATTTTATTTTTTAAAAATGGGGCGTGTTGGAGCGGACTCCAACCCGTTCCTCGACCCGTGCTTGACTAATAATGCTCCCTAGGGCAGAATTTTTGTTTAATACAAAACTAACAAATACTACATTTGTCATAAAATGCAGGTCGTTTGCACTTTTTTGAGATGAAACCTCGTTGGGTTTGGACCTCGTTGGCCCATATAAGCTTGAAAGGAATAATTTGTCAAAGCTTATATGTTGCTCAATACATCTCAATGTTGAAAATATTTTCAATGTGGGACAATCCATATTATGACGGTTTCCACTTCGAATTTTGTGATAGTTACCTAACATATAATGGAGTGGAATGGAAGTTGATTCAATATATTGTTGCTAAAACCATGTGCATCCTATCTAAACAATTGTTGCAACTTTGCAATCTCTACCGTACCCTTTGTTAGCTAATCATGATTAGTATAGAAGTGCTCCAAATGGGAATATATGGGCCAGCCCATTTACGTCCGAATGTTTGAGCCCAATTAGTAATGTCCAAAAAACTATCTGCAATAGGTTGCATCGAATCGAAGTCTCTAATATCACATTTCTCAATGGTTAGGGAAGGAAACCCCGAAAGTGACACAATTGTTTTATTTTACAAGTATTATAATGCAAATCTAAAATCCCTTTTCATGATATTTGAACATCCAAACCTCACAAAAGTAATGATCTCAACAAATGGGCCAAAAGGTGTTATAATTTAACCCCTTAATGAATGAAAGAGCCTAAAATCATGGATCGTTATCAACACAAATTACCAAACGGGAATCCTATTGGATCTACCAATAGCCCCATTTTAAACGAAAAAATGATCACTTTTATTTTTATTATTAATAGTAGTATTGGATGGAATTGGTGGCTGACACCACTTTTTCATTTGTTTTCCCCGTTGCACCAATACAGATTACTTACAATATCCGTTGAATTATTGTTAATATGCTTTAAATTTGTTGTTGATTGGTAAACGGGTTTTAGGAGGTAGATCCTCGTTACAACAAGCACAAAATTATTTGGGGTATAATTCTACCTTGAATTTTTTTTTTTTTATTTCATACACTTAGATTTTCATATTTATAAAATTTAATTATGAAAAAATATGTACTAAATACCTATTACGTATTATTTTTTTATATTTTTCTAAAACATAATTTTTCATAATAAAAATTTATACACGTGTGTATATATATATATATATAATTTTTTGAAGCAGTGTTATACTTCAAATAATTTTGTGATATATCAAAGATGCACGGTATATTACGGGAGATCTGCATTACCAATGACAAGCATATTTATTTATGTTGAAATATGTGATACGTCACATTACTTTAATATTTCGGTGTTGTCAGCTTGAATTTTAATAAGTATATACTCTAAAATAACATTTACTAAACCTTATAATTGATTACGCCTATATATTATAAGGACTATATATATTGCCCAATTATTTTAATTTCTTCACGCATCACCCAGCTATTGGTTTGACATAGTAAAAAAAAATAAAGATAAAAGATCTTGTTTATTGGTGAATATTTTTTTAATTTGAAACATGTCGACATTTCTAAAAACGTACTATATATTAAGTATTAACCTATATTAAATGTTATGATTTTACCCACCAAAGTTGAAATAAAAACAAAATTGCACATGTAATTAGTTACTAAGTTGGAATATAAGAGGCTGAGTTATATATATATGAATCTACCAATGGTATCAACAATACATTTTCACCTCACCTATATATATATATATATATATATATATATATATATATATATATATATATATATGCAAAGAACCCACCCTGATAGTGTCACTTTCATATCTCAACTCGGCATATTTTATATATACTTAAAATAATTAAGGACCATTCATGGATTGTTAAAACCCATTTACATAAAGGTTATGTATTTTCAATTCGGCAAACTATACTATATTAATATATGTGTAGTGCTTTCTCAGCCAGCCTAACATATAGCATATATGTGTGTATATATATAATTTGTTTATTACTCCATAATGTTTTCATAGTTTTTTTTATTTAGTCATTTATTTTTAATATTTTTAATGAGAAAAGAAAAATATATTTCTGAGCATGGATTTCCTATTTTGGAGATTTGAGATTTTTTTGAAGAATTTTAAGTAGGGGTGTGATTCGAGTCGAACGAGCCGAGCTTGACATGTTCAAGCTTGGTTAATTCATTTATTAAACGAGTTCGAGCCGAGCTGAGCCCGATTTTTAAATGAGTTTTCTTTTTTGTTCAAGCTCGGCTTGTTTTCATAAATGGAGGAGCTCGAACCAAGTTTTTTTCGAGCTTTAAGTAGTTTTACTTGGTCATACCATATTATTAACTTAAATAAAATTTTAGAGATTCCATACATTTCAAGCTATTCAAGCCTAAATCGAACAAACCGAGTTTTCAAACTGAGCTTAAAATCATGTTCAAGCTCGGCTTGTTTAGGTAAGTGAACGAGTTCGAGTCGAGCTTTTTTCTAGTCAAGCTCGAGCTGTTCAACTCATATAACAACCCTAATTTTATTGAGGTTTTTGGTTTAACGGGTTCTTTATCTCATTTTACAAAATGAGAAAGCATTAGGAAAAATAGAGACTTTCCTAAATCCGAGATATTTTTCAAAAGTAAGTCATTATTTAAAACTTAAAAATGGTGAAATTGTTAGATTTAAAACAAAAATAATTTAAAGAACGTGTATTTTTTTTCCTTTTTGAAAAAAAGAAAAAAATTGTTAGAGATAATCTAAAAGTTATTTCCAAACCAGTGTAATATATTGATGGTATCGTTTTGAAGAGAATCAAATTTTAATTAAATTACATAGGCTAAGGGTCGACTAAGACGAAGCATTTTCTTATCTTTTATAATGTTTTAACCATATCCGTTCGAAATATCCACAGATTGATTATGGATTTCCATTGTATTTTTATTTTTCCATTTATGAATATTTTATAATTTAAATCTGTGTTTTATAATGGGAAACACTTGGAACTTTATTCATGTGGAAATGAGTCATCATGTGCCGTGCATCCAATTATCGTAGTAGTTGATGAGTAATGACTCTTCCTTGTTTTATTGTACTCACAACGGGGTACATTGCAAGGTAACATGACTCTTCAACTTCAATTCATTGATAAATTTTTATTTTTTATTTATACATACAAAAAAAATTATTGGAAACTTTTTTTTTCTTAGTTATTTTTTCTCTTAAAATGAATATTTAAATTATAAATTTAATTTTTTTTCAATATATTTAAGTAAAATTATATACGGTTTATCGATTGTGTGCCTTAAGGCCATAAGATAAGAATATTTTATTGGAAAATAAAATCATAAAAGGAAATAGGTGAACCCTATAGTCCAATTTAAAAATGACAAAACTGAATGTATTTTTTCAAATTTAGTCTCTTCTCCTATTAAGCAGATGAGAAGCATTATTTATTTATCTAATTTAAGTTTAAATTTCTATTAAAAAATTTATTACATTAAGTTTTAAGTTACTTTAACCCTAAAAGTCTAAAACTACTGTTCCTGTGATATTATTTAACTTATTATAGATCAATATTTGATTACTTTTCAAAACAATCAACTATGACGGTTGACTAGTAATTGTAGAGTATGAATCTAAATGTAATTTTTTTTTTTTGGTGGGGATCTAAATGTAATTATTATATAGCAATTTATTTATTTTTAACAAGTAAATAATTAAGCGTAATCAGAGTATCAGACCTTGATCTTTTTTTTTTATCTATAAATACAGTAAGTTTTTAGTTGGTATTTTTGGATCCGATTTATAAATTAATTAGGGCAGAACGTCATGACATCACGACTATTGATTACGGAAAAAACTTTATTTAATTTTCACAAGAGGAGAAAAATCCCGGATATATATAGTGTTTCACTTAAAAAGGAATAAGGAGTATTAAATATTTATAAATAAAGTACTGAATAAACAAATACGATGTTGTTTTTATTCGGCTTGCTCAAAAAAAAAAAAAGGTAAAAGGACAACAAGCCAATGTATTGGTGGATATATGACAAATATTTAAATTAATTAATTTAGCTAAATTTTAAATATTTAAATTAATTAATTTAGCTAAATTTTAAATATTAATTATTTACAGTTCACCTATTTTTTCATAAAATATTTTTTTTCTTAATCAAATAATCAAGCTTAATTTATAACTTACGAATACAAGTTAGATAAATTATACTCCGTTTTATTTTAATTGACTTTTTACTATTCATGTACGTTTTTTAAGGTGTGAAAAACTTTATAAAATAATAAATTTTTAAAATATTTTTTTAGATAATCTCATACTTATGGGTGATAAGTATCATATTATTAAAAAATATTATTAAAATATTAAAATTTAATATAGTTTTTATCGTTTTAAAACTACGTGAATGACTTGAAAAAGTCACTTGAAAGGAAACGGAGGGAGTAGTAGTTAATAATTGATCTCATTTGGATGGAAAAACAAGAAACCGCGAATTTATTAATTTAAAAAAGAAAGTCTGACTCCATCCAAGTAGATAAATTATAAGCTAATCATACACTTGCCTAATATTTATTAATAAATAAATCCCTATGATATTGGCTTTATATATTTATAATATATATATATATATATATATATATATATATATATATATATATATATATATATATTGGTAAACCACTCCATCGGTGATCAAAATAATATTAGGAAGAAACGTTTCTTGTTACCAATAGTATAATTTTCATTATTATATTCTAAAAGTTATATCCCACTAATAATATTATTGAAATAAAAAATACCACAAAAGACATATTAGCCTAGTCACCTAATTGGTGAATATTTTATTTTCAAACTTTCTAGGAGTTAGGGTTCAAATTTTAGTTTCAGATAAATAAATAACGCGAAGGGTATATATATTATATTTCCACCAAAAATAAATAAATTATATATATAGTATTTGATTATTTTGGTTCTTTTTAGCAGTGTTAATGCTGTTTTTCTTATGCACGTTAACTCGTTAAGTTAATAATACATGACTGATTTTCTATATTAAAAAAGGGCCAGTTGAGTCGTGAGGGAATTTTAATTTACATACAATTTTCACTTTCCCATTATAAATCCACTTCAATTATAAAAAAAAAAAAAGTAATCCATTTTGGCGGGAAGTTGATTTTATAATTGAAAATTACAAAAGTTAAGTTTCAATGCAGTTGTAAATTTTGGTGAGATTTTTTTTTTTTTTTGGGTTGGAAGTATTGTTTATTCATTTATAGGAAGGTTATATATATAATTAAATTAGTAAGACTTTAATGTTAAATAATGCAAAGTGACCAACTCATATTAATTGTGACGTTTCTGTCGCCTAGCTAAAAAAAAGAAGAAGCTAAAATACCTTAGCGGTTAAATCCGAATTATGGACTTTTTTAAATAATAAAAAATGACGACATATCAAGGACTTTTTATTATGAGGCTTAATTACCATGAATCTTGAGATTCATCAATATGTTATTCCTGCAGTTTTCAGTGAATCATACGAATCATCCTAAATTATTAAGCTTTTCACAATACCACCCCACAGATTTTTCAATTTACATAAAACTGCACAAAATTATTATTTTCACTTAAACAACGACTACAACATTCCTAGTTTATCCCGCCGGAACAGGGTCTGTATTTAAATTAACATGGTCAGTGTTTTTGCACTTACGGTCTCCTTTTGCAACATTTGTGACACTTTTGCAATGCCTTTTATAGGGCGGCTAAGGAAGAGCTAAATGAAAGTGATTATTCTAATGACCTTATAATTATAAAAAGAGATACACCATGATTTTTCAATTTTAATTTTAACTTTCATTTTTGTTTAAGCCTTTCGTTATTTCGTAGCTAGATCTTAAGTCGCAGAGCACGGCCTCACAGATCTGCTTGAACTCAAGGAGTCTCTCACACCTTCGTAGATCTCGCGCTTGTGTGTGTCGCAGAGCACGACCTCGCAGAGCACCACCGATTATGATGACTATGGCGATTTGTCGTGAGAGCGAGATCTGGGAGAAGCGGTTTTCTCTTTGATCTGGGAGAAGCAGTAGGGGGCCGGGAGATATTAGGTTTTTTTTAGATGGATTTTTAACAAAAAAAAAAATACGTGGACAGTTTTTTAATTTGGTTTAAAAAAAGGGTCTGCGACGCAAATTTTCTCTATTGGTAATCATTTTAAATTTTTAAACCATTAAAATCATTTTTTTTTTCAGCATGACGACTAACACGACCTTGCTAGCGATTATTTTATATTTCTCTTGTATGAGGTCATTGCATATATAGTGCATACCGGGGGATACGGCCAAGGGTTTTGCCCATTTTTTTTAATATATTTGTTTAGATTCTCTCAAATAAATAGTGGCTCATTTTATACTCTATATTAACTGGAAAGTATTTTTTATATATTTAAAAAAGCTAAAATATCACAAGTGCTTTATTTTTATTTTTATTTTTATGATTCAAGTTTGCAATATTTGATTAAGGGACTGCAAAATGACCATTTTAATGGAAAGCTTGAATTCACGTAATTAATCAGTCTTTCTACCTTAAGTCTCGAATGCATATGAAGTTAAAAGAAGATCATATTTATATATTTAGAGTTTTTATTTATTTATTTATCTAACGGTTTTTCTAACTTATGTTCTAATAATTAAACATATAGGTTAAGAACTCAATACAAAAGATTCCATATTAAATAAAGAAGCGATCATAGAAAAATAATAATAAAAAAAAAAGGAATCATTTTTTTTTGTAAAATAAATCAATTAAGTGTTAATAACCTATGTCAAAGGGCATGTGAAAACCCGTTTAACTAGTATACCCAGCCAAAAGTCTATGTTTAGAACGATCACGATTTAAATTTTAATTATTTTAGCTATTTTTAATAATATATTTAATTCTAGGGTTTAAATATCTAAATTTAAGAAATCTTGTTAAATATAGGTTGTTTAATTAACCTATGTTAGAAAATATGGTTCATAATTAGTTACGCTGAATAGTTTTAACAAAATTAAAAGAAATATATATATATATATACACAAACAAAGTCAATGAAAATTAGCAACATGGGGTGGTATGAAATTACGTCCATGAAAAGGATTAAAACGCCGAATTAAAGATACTACGTAAGTATATACGCAACACACTACCACTTGCTAACTTGCAATGACTTTATCTTCCCTTTTTTAATTGAAAAAATATAGAATCTTTCTATCTATATAGAATCTTTTTTCCCCTTTTTTAAAGAGATTTTTTTTTTAGGAATTAACTTCAATTTTTTCGGTCTTTCTACCCTCTGTACCTTATAACATCCTAAATTAGTTAATATTCTCTAGAAAAAAAAAAATCAACCCTAAAAATCTAATTAAAAGAAAAATCAAACTAATTAAAATTTAAAATTTAGATTCGATTTAGGGTATAGCAGTATAGGATAGAAATACCATTTAAGATTTAAGTAATTTAGTTTTAAATATTTATTTTAAAAGAATAGAAAAGTAAAATTTAGATTCGATTGCTTAATTAATCGTCTAAGATATACAGACATAAATTACGGAGTGGATCTTAAATATCTACCGTTGATTCAAAGATTATAAAGCAGAAACGGAATATTCTAGTATATTCGTATATACAAATTGATTTGTTTTATATTATAAAAATAATCTGTTTATACATTGTTGCCATCACCACTATTCCAACCGGTAAAAGAGGAGTGACGTGCGCTTCGAAAATCCTATATTAGTATATATATATATATATATATTTTTATCGACCTTTATTATATTTCTGAACTGAATAAATCGAATCTTTTTAAAAATTAATTAAATATAGATATAGATGGTGAAATGTTGAGCTTAGACATGTGAAGATTCCTCTGAAATGTCGCACTTTGTTTAACACAAATCAAAGTTTGGTATACAAATTGGATTTATCTTCTGTAATGAATAAACATGAAATTTTATTAATAGATTCTTATACTTTCTATCTATTTTTAAATTTTATTTTTTTAATGCTTTGTTTAGCACCATCCGCTAGTTTTTCAGAGCTTTTGTTTTTTATACTATATAGTTTTAAATGAAATAAATATAAAATTATAATTTAATTAGCTTTTTAACAACTAATTAATCACTGAAGCTTTTCAGAGTTTTTTGATTTTCTATTCACAAGTTTCCATCAATTACCCTAACAACTAGGTTTATCAAATATCGCACTATTTTATTAACATATATAAAAAACAAACAATACATTAGTTTCAGTTACTCAATTCGATAAAGTTATCCCATCAACAATCTTTTACCAAACATAGGGTTACATAGCCTAAATAGTAAATAGAGTGGGATATGGTATCAATTTCATCTCGTTCTCCATTTCTATTTATTAATTCAGTAGTATATATACTCCATCCGTTAATTAAAACATGTCGTTTTATATATTTGCATATTTTTTTAAGAAAACAAACAAAAATGCATTTATACCCCTAGTTATTACTTTACTTTTCCACTTTATTTAAAACTACAACTAACAAATCTCTAATCATTACAAGGGTAGTTTTGAAAAGTGAACATCAAAATATCTAAAACGACATGTTTTTTTCTTAACAAGATTTTACTCCTAAAACGACATATTTTTCTTAACGGATGGAGTAGTATTTACCGTAGTAATGGACGTGGTGTCGAAAAATATTCAGGGTGGGATCCCGTGGTGCACGTTTTTTTTATTTTATTTTATGATATTGTTCTTGTGGATGAGGCGAGAGAAGGGGTTAGTAGCAAATTAGAGCTATGGAGAGATAAACTTGAGTAGAAGGGCTTTCGATCGATTGATCGAGCAGGACGAAGACGGAATATGTGGACTTAGTTTGGGTGAGCAGGAATTATATGCTCGGAATTGCTTTCGATTGTACATATTTCTATGTTTTAGGTCATGCTCTTCCGATTCGTACGAGCGCGCTTTGTTTCAATCGAATATATAGTTAGAACAACTCGAGTCCATAAGTTGATCGTCGCTAACGATTGAGTCATCAGACCATCCGGAGACAAGGTAGATGCATGTGGAAATAGAACCTCATATGCAAGGTGCAGACATGGAAAATGGATGGACGTGAGTCGAGGTTCGGGCTCAAGGCATCCGCGGCTGGGAAATCATCAAGACCGAAGACTCGTACAAATGTGGAAAAACCCACTATCCCATTAGCCTGGACATGTGTCCTATTCTAGTCAATACGTGCATCTCGTCATCATAGGACAAGTGTCACTCATACCACCTTGTGCCTTGCTTATAAATTAAAGACTGAAGACTACATCAAACAAAGATAGGGAATGAGAATCTTGAATGGTCTTAGGCCGGATTCCTAGGCTTAGAGCACCCCTTTCCAAGTTCTGATCGACACAGGTTATAGTACACGGACGGTAACCTCATTGCGTATCTCAGGTAAGCCCGATCACCCGAGTTCAGTCGCGTTCTACTTGATCTCGGAATCCAATGGAACGAAATTCAGAAATCGGGCTTCGTCATTGTTTTTATTTATATCTAGATTATTTATTGGTAGAATAAATTATTTATATCTAGATTAATTTTTATTTTATATTTCACACACTTTAATCGTTATTAGTTTAATTCTCATAATATAATTCAAATTTATTATTTTTGTCATATTTTTATTAGACTTTTTATATAGATAATAAATATCGTTTCATAATATTATGTTTAACATATTATTGTATACAGGCCGAAATATACACTAATTTAACCTCTAAATATCTTAACAACACAAAGTACTACCTTAGTTAAATACTCTTATCACCCATTAATAAACATCGATGAGGAAAATATTGTTTTAAAATGGAAGGAAATAAAATAAAACTATCAACAAATAATAAACAAATTATTTTTTTGTAAAAGAAGGAAATAAAAAAAGATAATTGGGAAATTACCGGCAACCGAGAGAGGAGAGTGGCTAGATTCAATATAAATACCCGTACGCGGCCATTCGCCGCTTATTCAATCTGCCTCCTGCCCTTTCTATTATCGACTTTTCGCTCCAAAAGCCGAAACTCTCTCTCTCTCTCTCTCATTTGGTTGACTTAGTTAAACTGCTGCGAGCGTGTGCACTGACATGAAGCCCAACGAAATCGAACAGATATTGAATGTTTTTCTCGTTCTGGGGCGTTTTCCTTCTTAGATCAGGTTAGAATCGTTTCATCTCTGTGCTGGATCTGTTCTCTCCTCTCGAATTTCAACCGATGCTGTTTATTTCTCGATTTGCTGTTTATTTCTTTCGTATTCGATTTCGCTGCCTCTTGAATTTCGGTTTCTTCGGTATTTGTCGCTCCTGTTTGCTTGCGTTAGCAATTCGTGGCGCCGAAAGCATGTCGGGAGTGTTTAAGCTTCCAGATTGGTTTTCTGTTGAGGGATTTAACTGTCTGACGTTGGAGAGAGAAAATTTTGAGAGAGAAGAGCTTGCGCTTTTACGGATCGAGATTCGTTGCTTTTGTATGTGTTTAAAATTAGATGCCTAGATATCTACAGGGGAAAAAAAACACCGGATCTGAAACATATTTATCTGTCTTGGTAGATCAGCTAAACATGATTATTTCAATCAACAACAACAACAAATCCAGTACCTCCCGCATAGAGCAGGGCCTGGGGTCGAGATGTACGCACCTTGCCCTGACTAGGTCGAGAGGGTGTTTCCGAGTGACCATGACCAGACATCAAAGAAAAGAGGAAAACCACACCACAAATAACTAGAAATTAAGATAGGGACAAAGAATTGTAGGTTCAACTTTTAGCTTATTTTACAGTGTACTGTAGCATATGAATAATTGTAGGTTCAACTTTTAGCTTATTTTACAGTGTACTGTAGCATATGAATAATTGTAGGTTCATATGATAGAGTGTACTGTAGGTTCAACTTTTAGCTTATTTTACAGTGTACTGTAGCATAATATGAAGCATAGCCAGGATTGAATTGTTGAAAAAGAAATAAAAAAGGAATCAACAGATAAAAAAAGAACAATATTACCATATTGAGAACCGACAGCAGGAGATTTGAATTTTAAACTTGTTTGAATGATCTCACTTAGTATAGTAGTTGCTCATACGTGGTTTTCTTGTTAGGTCACGACTTACAGTTAGTTTGTTTATATGTGGTTTTAATGTTATGTAAAACTGTATTGTGTCAACTGTCAACGATGCTCAGCCTCATATTATTCTTATCAGCCGTTGACATTTATTTTGGCAGTTTATATTACATGAAGTAGGCATTTGTTCTTAAAATGATTTACTAATTCATTGAGAAGGAAACATTCTGTAGTCTATACAGATTCTCAAATCTAGTTTGAGTAATTTCAATTTCTGAAGGACTTTGCGCTGTTTACATGAATTTCCTTAGTTTAAAGTTCCCCTTCCATGTACTGGATTTAGCTAGATTGCTTGAAGCAAAACAATTGAACTATAGCTAACCCACCCCCCCCTCCGCGGGGATTTGATATTTATTCTCTCTGAAGTTTACCTTTTATCCCCTTCAAACTGTTTGCTTCTACTAATTTCTTTCTTCTGTGGGATTTCAGTTTCAGGATATAAGCGAAAACAGAGGAGGTCGTGATAGTGCTTTTTGGCAAATATTTCCATGAGTACTACTCAAATGGAAAATGCAATTCAAGATATCAAACATATCTTGGTCTTTGTTGCATTTTAGTTTCTTCATTCACTTTTTCATTTCACAAAGTGCTTCAATAGTCATAAACAAGGAAGAGCGAGTGTGTTTAGCAATGCTTTTTTTTCTGTTTGGCTACAAAGCACAGCAGTTGAAGCGAAAATCCGATTTGAGAATGATTCAAGCTGGTCGCCAAGGTTCGAACCGAGGCAGCTAGTGAGGTATCAGTGATAGCTTTAGGTTAAATTAAGTTTATCTCCCTCTTTCTTTTACACTCAAACGCTCGGCAG
The DNA here is from genome assembly GCA_963922045.1 of Persicaria maculosa. Taxonomy (NCBI): domain Eukaryota; kingdom Viridiplantae; phylum Streptophyta; class Magnoliopsida; order Caryophyllales; family Polygonaceae; genus Persicaria; species Persicaria maculosa. Next base: position 1,990,872 of record OY998252.1, read on the forward strand.
ATGGAAAAAACTGCGCTGAGGAATTTGCTGACAAGTCTCTGTGCTAATTCGCCCTGGAAATATGCCGTATTTTGGAAGCTCGAGCACATGTACCAAATGTAAGTTTGTTAGTGTTCTGATCAAATTAAAATATTTTCTTTTGATTGAACCATTTGACTGATCTATTAATATCTTGCAAATCCGGAAAGAAATGGATAGATATCACCCCATCATACATATATAGTTGTGTATCTCCTACCTAATTTATAGTGTTATATTGACGATATTATGATGATATTTGTATGATTAGGATGTTGATCCCTAGAGAATATATATTTTAAATCATAAATGACTTCATTGTCTTTGATTTTCATTATTGTATTAGGAAGCAAATCTGCAAAGCAACAAATTATGTGTTGGACGTTTTATTGCTAAATAAGCTTGGTAATGGATGATTATTATTTGTCATGCTTCTTATTCTACCTTCCTTTTTAGGCTTCTGACTTGGGAAGATGGCTACTGTGACTACACAAAGGGAAAAATGTCTTTCAAGGGCAGGCCTGGTCCTGCCTGCTCAAGTGAGAACTCCAAAATGCTCTCCTTTGGAAACCAACAAGCTGTTATGGATAGTTCTACAGACTTCTCCATCGGATTTGCCATTGGGTCTATGTCACGTCTCCAGTATGCCCTTGGAGAGGGGTAGGATTTGAACTTGGACTAAATTAGTTGCTGATCAAGAAAAATATGTTTTTTTTTTTTACATGACATTAGTATGATGAAAATATTCACAAGTTTTGTTATTGGTCTAATTTCTCATGGAAAACGGCCAACTTACTCTAAACTGAATTTTTGATGAACTTAATATTTTTCTTAAATTTCGGGACTGGCAATTTAACGATACTTGAATGGTACAGTATGAAAATTGCAACACGTCCAAACTTGAAAGTTCTAACTGTGCTATTAAACTTAAAGTCCATAATGAACCATCAGGTAAATTGTAAGTTAAAACCTTACTCATGGAGTTGGTGGGAGTAGTAGTTTTTTTTTTTTTTTATTAATTATCATGACGATGCTTTCTAGATATCTTTCTGTATTGTAACTTCAATCCATAAGTGCTTCTGGCCTTTATTCTTATTCCCTGATCCCTTTTAACTAAACAGTCAACACTCTCTTTCACGTCTTCATTTTCTGTATAATATATGGGAAGATTTTCATATCAATTTGCTGTTCTATGGAGCAGGGTCATTGGCAGAGTTGCACTATCTGGGGATGATAACTGGGTTTTCTTTCATAATTCTGTTGCTGGTGAAATCGGCTCTCCCAAGCCAGAGGTATATTCTAATCAGCAGTGTTAAGATTTGTGAACAAGTTGAATTACCACCCCCCTCTAATCTAGCTTATTGTTTTGTTGATAGTTTCCAGAAGAATGGAATCTTCAGGTTACAGCTGGCATTGAGGTATATTTTCAATTAACCAATTACTATGTGCTCAAATATTTATGAGCAAATAGATTGATATATCTGTATTCTTTAGGTAGTGATCCTAATTTTCAATTATCTTATTTGGATTATGTTCTATTGTCCAGCTCAAACTATAGTGCATTGATTAGTTATTTTTCTCATTAGAAAAAAAAATTGATTGTCTTTTATGGATGCTTATGCAGACTATTTTGCTAGTACCTCTCCTTCCTCATGGAGTTTTGCAACTTGGATCATTTGAAAAGGTATCTACTCTTCTAAATTCTTTTCAAATGAGAGTGTCTTTCTAACAAAAGCAACAACCTAGAATGTCATCTTTTAATTAACAAAGGGAGTATCATTTAAGGCATTCTAGTGCATCCTAACATCCTATGAAGTGGTAGCAAGTGTTTTGCTTTTGTTTTGTGCGATTGGTTTTAGTGTTGTATAAAAGAGTATAGGAATATAGGATAGTAGAAGAATTTTCACAGTTGAGTATTAAAAGTATGTCATATTAAGCGAGAAACATACATTCATATGCTTTATACTTGTATCATTATTAGCCCATGTCTATGTAGAGGTAGAATATTATATAACATAATTATTTTGGCATCATAATTAGGGAAATGCTTTTGATAAAAAAAACCTTTTTTTACTGTTGTTTTCAATTAATGTTATGTAGTTCTGTCATTAACTTATTTACTGGGCTATGACCACTGGCCACTCATCCTGTGTTTGGAGGTAGGTAGTCATCCTAATGTGACAGACCTAGTCGTGATGATAAATATCATGAGATCACGGGGAATCACGGGGATCACATTCTTACGCTTATAAAATACGGGTGTAATAAATTTTCATTTATGTAATGGGATGCACACATTTTTTGATTCATGATGTTCCTTCTGTTCTTCCCATTTTTGAATTCCTTGGTGATTTACATTTCTTTTTCTATTTGTAAATTATTCATCTAAACTTGTCTGTCTGTGTGATCAATGCATCAGGTTGCTGAAAATCTTGCCGTGGTCTCTGAAATTAAAGAAAAATTAAGCTCATCTTTCTACAAAGACAACCCAGTGCCATCTGTATTGCCAGACAACGATGTCTGCTCATCCTCCATGAGTCCAATTCTTGCAATTAACAGAGAGGAGGCAAAACCTTGGTGCATGAAGCTACCCGGTCAAATGCAAATTGAAGATTTAGAGGTTATTTCCGTAGACGAAGTAGTGAATGCTCATCTCTCCAACTACAGTGAACCAATACTGCCATCTGAAGTTCAAAATATGCCTGAGGCTACAAAAAATAATTTACCAGTATATCTAGAACATTCGTGCGAATCTGATTTGTCAAATTCATCCTATGATTCTCTTAATCTGTCAGATCTAGTGGGTCAGCATACAAATACTAATGCCCAAGAGACAATATGCGACTTGCTCACTTCTTACATGGATGATATGGATGAAGTAATACAATACTCATTGCTCTATGGTGAGAATGATGACGGTATTGGACTCTCTGGAGATACTTCTGATGAAATTGCCAATTTATATTTGCATGAAGATGTAGTAGAAGAACCGCTGACAGTCAGTGATGATACTTATACAAGCGCTACAGTTGCAGGAACACTTTTTGGCTTTCCTGTAGACTGTGAGCTGCTTAGAGGATTTGAAACCTTTTTCCCAGAAGAAAATGATTTCAATTCATGGGATTTGTGTGAACCAAACATTTATGGACGTGTCAGTCCTGCTTACGTGTGTAGCAACGAGGTTGTGATCAGCAGCTTTGATCCATCACCGTGGGAGCATTCTGGATATTTTGGTGAAGGTAACCATGAAAAACCTCTTCAAGAGGCAGACCAGGCGGTTCCTAATATAAATGAGCAATCAGATGATGTTAATTCCTGCACTATTCTTAGTCCTGTGTCATCTATAACCTCATTGGTGAAGAAGGCTGCTTCTTCCCCATCATTAAGCCCACCTGGAGAGGCTGCTGAGGAACCATTTCGTCCAACACATGAATCGATGTCGTTCTTCACAGAAGTAGATTTTTGTCATTCTATTACTAAGACTCCCTCCACCAAAAGTGGTAGCAGCACGGTCACTGAAGAAAAGAAGCGAAAGAAGCGTTCTCTAGGGCCTAACATAAAGGGGGAAAAGCACACTGCTGTAAGCAAAAAGGCCCGGACAAATGATGGCTACAAGCCAAGGCCCAGAGATAGGCAACTTATTCAAGATCGGCTGAAAGAGTTGAGGGATCTCGTTCCAAATGGTGAAAAGGTTGGTGTTGTTTGAACAGTTTTTAGTCTCTTGCCTTTGTATAGGATGAGTATTAACGATTGACCCTGACCTTGACAGTGTAGCATCGATGGTCTCTTAGACAGAGCTATAAAGCATATGCAGTTTCTAACAAATGTGACTGACCAGGCTGAGAAATTGAGATATACTGTGGACGAAGAGGTACATGACCAATTATTTATCTTTCAATATGCTTTGGTTCTAATCCAATTTTCTGTTTTGCGGAACAGTTGAATTTGTCTGGTAAGTTAGTTAATTTTAGGATACTTTTTAGTTGAAAAGTAATGAATCTTGCTGCCTGCTTTGTGAGTTAGATGGAATGGTGACTATTGGTTTGTCTAATAGTCATCATATGATATTTAGGATGTGGAAATTGAACCTGTAACATTTTTAGGATTCATGTTATTAAGAAGCCACGTGAAATAGATCATGTGAAGGGACATATCTGGGACCAGATTCTGATCAGTATAATTGCCTGACCATATTTAGTATTTAAAATAAAAAACCGAAAACGGCTAAAAGAAAGCCATGAAAAATATAGTGAACATTTTTTTTTTTTTGCAATTGTTGCAGTTAGATGTTTTTTAGAGGAAGATCTCAATCTAAAAAAACGTTGGGATTTTTTACTTTTAAAAAATAGAAGATTAGTATAAGTTTTCCTTTGTGATATTGTCCCATGGCTACTTCCTAAGTTCCTAGATGAATAAACATTATAAGAGTAATAACTGTGTTATTTCTTCATCTGTCAAATACATAACCATCTGAGGAGTTAAGGTTTGTTTTGTTCACAAGTCGATGGGAAGTGGTCCATCCCAGAGTTGTGCTTAAGTTTGGATGAATTATCTGTTCCGTGTTGTTAGAAGTGACATTAGATAAGGTCTTTCCTCTAGTTAAATCTAGAATACCATTCATTTGAAGCAGTGAGCTTCTGCACATTTTGAATGGAGCATATTATCTAGACATGCTCCCAGGTTGCTTCCATTCATCAGTGCATTTACTAGATTTTGTGTAGAATATTTCTGCTCTCTCGGTTTTCATTCTATAACCCTTTGAATGGGTGAACATTAGCTCTAACTCTTTACTGACAGATGTTGTGATATTGTGTTTCCATCTTAATGTTGCTCCTGTTTTTTCAGTTAAATGGTTTGTATTCATATTGTTGTTGCCAGTGCTGGAAGATGAAAATGCAGAAAGTGAAGTTGATATTAATTGCTCCAGTAATTCCAACCCAATTGTGACAATTTCACTACCTTCTCTGGCTCCCCTTCCCCGTGAAAATAAGGAAAGGAACTTGGGGAAGGTAGGTTGAGGTTGGTAAATGAATGTAATATATCCCTCCATTTTGTTTGTTCAACTACATATGCAAATCAGATAACAGTTTTTCTTGCTGTGTCATGCTAAGGTTTTTGTTGGGTGCAATATAAATATTAGACAAGCCAGTTAGATTTCTGTTTGGGGCAATTGACTAATTGTATTGTTGAGTTTGATAACTGAATGTAATATATCCCTCCATTTTGTTTGTTCAACTACATATGCAAATCAAATAACAGTTTTTCTTGCTGTGTCATGCTAAGGTTTTTGTTGGGTGCAAGTGCAATATAACATTAGATAGGACAGTTAGGTTTCTGTTTGGGGCAATTGACTAATTGTATTGTTGAAATTTTGAGATTCATATTAAAATCTCCTCAATGCCAGTTAATCATGAAAACAGGCTGGGACAAGAAGTGGGTTAGAGAGTAGAGATTGTTTGCAGTTGCATTGCATCGCATCAAATTCCTATCTGAACCATTTAATTTGCACACAATCTTGCATTTATTTACACCATTGTTGGATGTGAAATTTTGACCTTTTTTGTGATGTTTTTACATCCAGATTTTGGCTGATGAGAAGTTGATTGAAGCTAATGACCAGCAGAAAAGCACAGGTTCAGCCGTTGAAGATCTCAAACTTTACCCAGTAACTGTGAAGGATTTGTCACGCCCTGGATCCATGCTTATAGAGGTATATATATGTTGCGCATCAATTACATTTCAGTGAAACAAGATTTCTTTATCTTTCATTGTTGATTACCTTGAAGTCTCTTGCTTGTTGAAATAGTGCCAACACATTTGTCATATGTTTTGACTCTGATCTCCCTGTACGTTCTAATCCACGCTGCAGATGGTTTGCAACGAAGAAGAACTCTTCTTTGAGATCACCAAAGTGATATCTCATTTAGGATTGACCATCTTAAAAAGCATCATGGAAACAAATTCAGACAACACTTCAGCTCAGTTCATCATTGAGGTAAACAAATTTTGCATCCAACTTTACCTTCCTCTTTTGATTTTGCTTGGAAAATTCCATATGGCCCATAGAAGAGCAACCATAAAATGAGTTATGCAGCTTGTGGTGTTGTTTTTCGTTGCGTCTTCTAAATTTTCTATTTTCGCGTCCTAGCAGGCTCCCAGAGGCTTCTCCAAGGTGGAAATTTTCTTCCCACTTATGCAGCTTTCCCAGAGGCGAAAACACACATCAATGCCAGTAGTAGTCTAGAAATGAAAACAACTTTTCTGCCAGAAGGGAGCTCAAGGTTAACACTAGTTGACCACGAAGAACTGTTGTCCTCAATCCCGGGCCAAGAAGAGGAAAAGAAATCATTCAAGTTGCATTGTTTGACATACATAAACATGTTAGTTTATTGTTTGGTTGAATCAGTAGTGAAAGATTGTTTTCACCTCTGAACTGTTTCTGTAGCTGCCCATTGGCCAACACTTTATTTTTCTTGCTTTCGTGATTGTTTCACCCCTTATTTCTCCATGTTTCTACTTCTTCGTTCCAGCTTTAAAAATCTTCTTTCTTGATGTTTCAACTCCATATGTGGACACTTTTAAACAGGTCTATGTGTAAGGATATATAGGTATTGGGCTGATATACTTGAACTATGATGGGCCTTAGGGTTGAGCCCAATACAAAGGGTTATAGCTAGGGAGCTTATATTAAAAGGGGAAAGTGTAAGGGGAAAATGTATACACGTACAGCATATGAGAATACATACATCAAATCAGGATTTAGGAGTGCACGGTCATTTGAACGTGGTGCCCTAAATTCTGATTTATCTTCGATTTTCTGTGTATACACACCTGCATGTTGATTCGGACGTGGCATCACGTCAATAAGAACGTGCATTTGCTTGATCAAGATTTACAGTGTATCTAGCTACACCTGAATTCAACGTTCGGACAAACTTGACGGGTCAAGCTCGAGACAAAAGATTGATAACGGGCAAACCATTGAGAATATACACAAGGACAAGAGTATATGGAATTATATTATCATCCCTTGTCACAAGTAAACTGTTATGCACTTTCACTTGTATATTTATTGTATAACTAATAACTATTTTTTTTTTGGTGAAATAACTAACAACTAATCAGTTGGTCCACAAAAACACTCAAGTTGACAAATCGATAATTAATAAAAACTGCAAATAATTCACCGGCACAACTCATTTAGGATTTGAGCCAAAAAATTCCAACAGGAATAGAACCCAAAATCAAACTGTAGTACCAATATTTTTGTGAATTGTCAAAAGCGTCGTAATCAACTCCACACGTGAACTACCAACTTAAACTCCGGTTTCAAACCTCTTAAATTTACATCTCAATCAACCTTTTCACACTCCACATGCATGAGGTTACGTTGCTTTAATTAATTAGTTTGAATTGACCTTTGTTTTAGCGGATTTTTTGGGACATAACTTGTTGCTTGATTTTTGCTGATGACATTTCGAGATCACATGTGATGTACATTTGTAAAGGATTTCTACAATTCCCCCCCAAAAAACTTGTATTTGCGAGTTTTCGCGCAAAAGTTTAATTTTATATGCCTCGTTCACAAAAAGATAGTGTGAACTTTCTTTATACAATGATTTAAACTTTTGTGTAATAGGGTTACATTTCGAATTATTGTGCATATATGTGGGCCAATATGTATGACCTTGAATAGCAATATATCAGGAATGAAGAATAAACACATAACAACTTACATTTCTATGAAAGACTATAGATTTTGATGTTTTGGACTCCACCGGATGTATAGGCAATAATATATAGTTGAATCTCGAGTACTTCGAGGGTAGTAAAAAAAACTTTATATATCACTTTGTTAAGATTGAAATAAATCTCGAGTTCATGACAAACTTCATAATTAATTAATTAACTGTCTGTTTTCAGACAGTTAATTAATTATGAAGTTTGGTGTTCACCCAACTTTATACGCATTTACGCAGGTTTGAAGAAAAGAAGAATATTTGAACCATAAAACTGGAAAATTGATCACCATGTTAGATTGTTAGTTATGTGACTTTGAAACTTTTGCACGCTTAATGTATCTTAATCAGTCATTTTCAGATAAATTAATTCATTGCTACAAGCAATTGACAATATTGATATGGATCTAGCTTGGGAAATAGGGGAGTGTTTGGTTTTTTTTTTTTTTTTTAAATCTATGCTAAGACAGCAATGAAAGAGATAGCCAACCGAACCCTTCTTGGACCCTTTCAATTCCTTGTCTAAGAAAATTTATTTATTCAATTAAAAGGACGAATAAATTAATAAATCAGATTATTTAATTAATTACATAATTGTATTAGAAAAAAAAAACAAAACTAAGTTCAGAGCCAGTCAAGTGACTTAAAATGTAAGTACTCTTTCCAGTGCTAGGTTTTGGAATTTATAGGAAGAATCCCTGTTTTCCTGATTTATTAATTGTTTTTTTATATGCATTTTAAAATTAGTTTATTAGTTTGGAATTTGGATCTGTCAGCTCACTTAGAGAGACAATTATACCCCAGAATTTTTGTATTCCTCTACGTACTGTACAATTAAAGACTACACACCTACACGAATTCCAATTAATTACTCATGGTATATTAATTAATAATAAATCAACAAATTTATAAATGGATTAAATTAACATAGTGTGTAGCTAGCTACATATATACTTAGATAATAGATATATCCCTTTGATACACCTTTTTTAAGTTCGAAATTTAAGTTAATACAAACCTTAAACCTCGGTTGCACTATGTATATATACTTCTCTCACATTTATTTTTTTGATTATTTAGGGGAAAAAAAATTGTTGATGGAGGCAATAGTATGTGAATTTAACAAATTTTTTGAGGGAGGATTTTAGGTAACTTTGTCATAATGTTGATGAAAATGCTCATCATTTGCTCTTAGAATGTCCGGTTCTAGGGCAATATTAATAACAAACTACGAATAAAAGGTTGGCAACTCTTTCATTGGTCTGGTGGCTAGACATTCTTTAATAGAAGATATAAAACATAACAACTACGGTATCATTTTGAGGACCTATGCTTTATATGCATGACATACAATATGAGAACTTAGGAACAAAATTATTTACAATAATACTAAATTAGGAACAATTGCAACTATTGTACAATAGATCTATAGTTCGAACATTAAGGAATGGATCAAATCAATCTTGTAATGAAGAAAAAAACAATGGGAAGAATAGACATAGAAACTCGAGGTGGATTAAGCCACCAACAACCATCTAAAAAATAAATGTAGATGGTTCGGTTAGGGCCCCTGATGATTATCAAATCGGAGGCATCATTAGGAACTGTGCAGGTCAAGTGATAGATATCTTCCAACATAGAAGACGAGCGGGATCCACCCTTCGAGAAGCGGTAGCTTTCTGTGTGGGGGTTCATCGCGACAAAGGGATGGGGAATGTTATCATCGAAGGTGATAGTTTGAAAGTTGTCAAAGCTATTAATGAAGGCATCAGAGTAGATTGAGAAATCTACAGAGTAATCGAAAAGATCAAGTTGATGAAGATAAACTTTGACAAAATTAAATTCAATTCCGACATTGCTTCAGAGAATCAAACACACCAGTAGACTACATTGCCAAGTATAGAGGTGTCTGTAATGTGTTGAATCTCCCCTTGCATGGGGATTTATATAACATCATTCTCTAGGATGATTATTGGTGAACCTTGCTTTGCCAAGACATCATATTGTGTGCCCACTGTAAAAAAAAAAGAAAGTCGTAAATAATAAAACATCTCATCTCAATTTATTAAAAGATGGGTTAATTAAGTGATTAATATGCCCCATTGTCAAAAGTTCATACTTTGTCAAAAGGTACCGGAGTTAGATGTGCGGTATATAAAAATGAAACGATCGATGAGAGGAACATGTATAGGATATGAGCATCGATTCTCATAAAAAAATGCTACATGTATAGAATTGAAAAAAAAAAAGAGAGAAGAAAAAAGAACGCTGCCCTAACAATTAAATTATAAGTTGCCACATTTGTACATAATCGGAGACATAACACATTAAAATTAATTAGTAGCCTAATTAATTCAATCTTGAAGCTAGTTGAGAATTAAGGACAACTAACATTTAGAATCTCATGGGGAAGATCGAAGAGAACAAAATTAATAGAGTATATAAATCTCTCCAGTATTTATATAATTGCAGTGGTTAGCTAGCTAGCAAGTGCAAGTAGCAACTCATTCAAAAAAACTAACTCAAGTGTCTTATCCAGTGAAATTATATGTATATATCATGATTTGTATATATATTTAATTAATCTCTACACTTAATAATAAGCTAGGGTCCATACACATGCATTTTCATAACCTGCTTTTTCCGCAATCAAACAATGTTTTTTAATCATTCAAAAATTTCCTTGCAATTATTAATTGAGTGTCAGTTTATATGCTAGTGGATGATTTAATTTGTTGCTTATTGATGCATGATTATATATATATATATAAAGCAGTACGTAGAAGATTCAAGAATTTTTTTTGCATGTATATATATGAACAATATTTTTTGTTTAAATATATCAAAAAACCTTAAATTTATAATTTAAATAGTCATTTTAGCAGAAAAAATTAATAATAATAAAAATAAAAAAATGAGAATTTTTTTTGTATGTACAAATGGAAAAATATGTTTTTGTTTAAATATATTAGAGAAATTTTTTAATTTAATCAGTACTGTAATTTTTAGTAAATGAAAACTAAGAGAAATAAAAATTAAAAAAAATAACGAAGGTAAAGAGATTTAAACCCATAACTCTCCTTATCAACTAAGCTAAACCATCATTATGATTTCTTACTCCTTTTAAACTCTTTTATCCCTAAAATTAGTAAAACCAAAATATCACATGTATATAAATTTTTCTCGATTTTTTTTTCGGGGTAAGGGGGCTTCAACCACCCGAATATCCATATCCGACACTATAATGTTAAGACTTCAAATTTAAGTGAGAGTACTTGAGTTATTATTATTATTATTATTATTTTTATTATTATTATTATTATTATTATTATAATATTATAAAAATAATATGAATTTACAGAGAACTAGTGGGGAGCCGAGAAACAATCTGAGCCCCCACACCTTTAGCAATAGAAAACCCCACCCTAGTGAAAACATGAGCCGCATTTCGAGCCCCAATATCTTGAGCTTGAGAGAATTTCTGGATCCTTTTAAGGAGGGCTATGGCGCCTGACTCAAGTTCCCCCACTGCGGAGAACGAGAAGGGTAAGAAACCATAACCAATTGCTTTGCACTTGGCTAGATACTTGACCCGCTTACGACGAGCCGCCTCGATCACAACATGCCCTGGGACAAAATCAGCCATCCCAGATTGCGTCAACGGAGATGATCCTGTCAGGTCAACACAAACATCCATCCCTTCATCCCACGCGTAAAGAAGCATGTCCGCAGGTCGGAGGGGCTTCCCTTCTCCCCCACACAAGCCAATATCAACCTCTTTACCAACTGAGATCCCAACACGACAGCAGACATTTATCAAAGTGTCACAGACAGCATTATGACGATGTTTAATCCCCACAATGCCCGCACATGAAACAACATGATCTCCAAAAATGTCTCCTTCAAAAACCCTAGAGCAAGCAGAACAGGGCTCTGAAATGGAAAACAAAGGGATGCCCAATCGATAGCATAAGACACAACGATATGTCTTACCATTCATAGTTTGGCCCAACCCAGAGATCGGGACAGCCCTGAGCCAATCAGTAGCATGATCTCCACGCTGAGAACTCCACAAAGCCATCTGACGCGGTGACAAGGAAAAAGTATTATCTGCATCCTTCGTAATCCATGTGAAATATATATCTGCCAGTTTCTTCATGAGTTTGGGGGCAGCGACCTCACTTGGAATACTTAGAATATCAGAGCCTACCTTTGTGTTGAAGACACGCACGGCGTCATCGAAGGCATATCCAGATGTTGTGACATTAGTATGTTGGAGGAGCTTAGTCTGTAGGCTACCAGACTGCAAACGCGAAGCCAGAAAAGCATAAGAGAGAGCATCACCTGCTGAATAAACCCCAAGGCCCCCAAACCTGAAGGGCAATGTGGCGAGCCTCCATTGCCAATTTCCAAAACCCGGGGCAGAAGCAGTGATAATACGTTCCAGAGAACGTCGAAGAGCTAGATCAAACTTAAGCTGAGCAGACTGGAAGGCACGAGGAGGGCATGTACGCAGAGCAAAATAAAGTTTGGAGACCCCAGTACAAGCACGTAACAACAATAACTCACATTGCGGGTCACCAATCTTAGCAACTGCATCCATAAGAGCGATCGTCTTGTCAACTCTCTTCATCACAAGCTCGCTACTGAACACAGAATCAACACTGACAAGTCCACCAAGAAGCTTGACCCCCTGCAACGGCCTCGCAATGTTAGGTGGGAAAACACCCGCCAGCCTACCCCTCGGGTCCTCTCTCGGCCAAAAGACCTCAGTTTTATCAACATTGAGGTGCAGACCATAACTGGGTCCGTCCTCAATAACCATCTGCAGAACCTTCCCCATGACCAAGGTATCTCCAACTAAAGTGCCGTCATCCAAATACCAAGCCTGAAAACACAATTGGAAAGTGTCCCATATTTTACGCACTAAAGGATGCAGAACTAAAGCAAATAGTAGAGGGCCGAGAGGATCCCCTTGCTGCACCCCCTGACATGACCATAAGGTGTGGTCCCCATAGTACAACCTAGCTGGATTAGAATAGCAAAATTCAACCCACCAAGAGATTGCAGGACAGTGGGCCCGGACTTCACGGATCATAACTTCCCGCTCAACCAAATTGAAAGCATTTTTAAAGTCCACTAATAACATAGTAAGACCCTCATCATTACCACGCTCCTCCACTAAGCGATTCACAGCATGAAGAATGGCCTCACCCCCGCCTGACACACCCACTCCAAACTGAAAATCATCCAAATAACCACTCAAGGAATGACCAATCAGGGAAGCACTAACCTTTGAAACCAAACGCCTCCAGACCGTACCCACAGCAATAGGGCGAATACCACCGCCCGGCTTGACAAGTGGTGTGAGGGGCGCACTAGTAATGTACTCGCCTAAAACCATGGGGCATTTCCCCTCTAGAAAAAGATTAACCACTTGGGCGATAGCATCGACTAACTCATCGGAAATAGCAACCGCAGCCCCACTCAAGCAATCCATAAGGTGTTGAGCACGCAAACCATCTCTTCCACAAGAAGTACCACGCGGAAAACTCTTAATTCTGTCCAAAACAACCTCTCTAGACGAGAAACAAATTGGGCTCCAACACCTTTTTGAAACAAATTACACAAAGTTGGTTGGAAGCCTCGTAACAAATTGGGCTCCAACACCTTTTTGAATAGTAAAACCAACTCTATGAAAGATAAAATCGCCCTTAACAGACCCACTATCATGACTATTCGTAACCAATTGAACCCGCTTTAGGAAACCGATAGCATCACCCCCCAACTCCCCAAAGGTGGAGAACGCAAATGCCATGAAGCAGTATCCCTTAGCCGCACAAATATCTGCATGCTTTCTCTCCTTCCTTTCCGTTTCTTGAGAGACTGCCTTGCCAGGTACAAAGGAGTCATTGGCTCTGGTCATGAACGGCGACGCCCCCACCACATCAACACAAGTGTCTATACCCTTGTCCCACTCATACACTAACAGATCACCCGTCCTCGGCTCAACACCATCATCAGTACTGCTTATACCTGTATGTGCTTCCTTCTGAACCGCGATGCCTGCTTTAAAACAAATGTCTGCTAAAACATCTCGGACCATATTGTGTCGATGTTTAGTCCCTATGCCCCTACTGCAATGTAGAGTATGATCTCCAAAAGGATCCATCCTATCAAGCTCACAACTGGGACAAGTTGGATAACCACTAAACATAGGAATTTAGTGGTTATCCAACTTGTCCCAGTTGTGAGCTTGATAGGATGGATCCTTTTGGAGATCATACTCTACATTGCAGTAGGGTCTGGGCAAGCCCCTCAATAGAACGATATTGTCACGATGGGATGGTCTGGGCAAGCCCCTCAATAGGAGTGGCCAACAGAAAATCTTGTGCTCTTTCTTCTCTCACAGCCTGTAAGATGTGTAACTGTCTAGGAGTTGGATTAAGAGCAGACACTAAGTTGTCATCAATGAACTTGAAGTATCGATCCGCCATCACTGACATGAATTTTTTGGGGGCGGGGGATACAACTAAGTCATCAATATTCAAACCAACACAAGTGACATACCTCGAAATGGACTGGGTGAGAACAATGTCAGGGCCAATATCAGGGCGTCCGGGTGCTGATGTGGCTAAACCAGCCTGATCAAGGACTCTAGAAAACAAATAAATTACTTGAAAAATCTAAGGGAACCTACAAAAATTAGAGATGTTGAATTTTTTTATGTATTCTGTCTAGATATGGGCTATTCTTTCTTAATTTAAAATGGTTTTAGTATGTAATTTCACTGGTTTTATGTGTTGAGTTTGAGCTGATGGGAAAAAGTTATAGTAAAACAGAAAATATGGTGCAACGATAAAAAAAAAATGGATATTGTGTTATATTAGTATGTATACTATGTATCTGGATATAAATATATGAATATTATTGTGTGTGAAATTTTGAATATGACTATAATTTTATAAAAATAATATCATATATTCATAATCAATATTCAAACCATCTAATATTTATATGTATGTGGATATAAATATATGAATATTATTGTGTATGCAATTGTGAGTAACATAATATTTATATAAATATAACAAAATGTTTATTCATTTCACTGTTGCACCGAATATTCCATTTCATCGAAACATTACGTTGAGCTGATATCTAGTGTGCTTATACAAATGTATGGACTATGAAATCCATATTATATTTAACTAGTCTTAATATATTGACTCTAAGGATTAATACATTTATATTAGAGAAAAATATTTTTTTTTAAATGAATTTCTTTTTAGCTAGGTTTTCTAATATATGTCATGAAGACACATTAATTAGAAAATTCAATCAATTAATACCCACTAAAAAGGAAGAAAGAGAAATGAACTCTCTCTCTCTCTCTCTCCATTTTTTTTAATACAGGAATGAATTCTCATTGAACATGGTTGGAGATGGGAACAGAGAAAGGAATCACTCTAAATTCCCAAGGAATTCTTTGTGCTGAGAATCATAAATTCTCTCAGTAAATTAATTCTTTACTCCCTAAATTGAGTAACCCAAAAATGACATACTGTGTGTGCAGTGTGTGTATATATGTAACCCATCACATGTACTCTCAAGTCTCACCCTTGCCATGGTTGCAGTACTGTAACTGTAACTATCTACCAGCTGCTCTGCCCTCCTTTTTTAACTGTTAATTAATTGCACCATGCATTATACTGTATTATATACTCTACCTACCTATCTAAATTTTCCAAATTTTGAAGATCAAAATTCCTATTTCAACGTACAGTTCCAAATAAGACAAAGTTTTCAGTTAGTACTAATTAGGTAATTTATCTCCCAACCCACCAACTAGCTGTAAATTTAATGTAAGAGAGAAAAACCATTACACGAGGGCTTAAACTTTTAAATTTTAATGATGAAATATTTCAACCTTATAATTACAGATAAAAAATAAAATTAAACCCGACATAACTCTCGTTTCATATATATATATATATATATATATATGACCCAGCTGGAATTTCTCTAAATTTAGCAATTTTGCACTTTGCTAGCTAGCTAGGTGATTTTTTTTGGGCATTAATTTGACATATTGGAGGTCTGTAATTAATCCAAATTAAATTCATTAATTAAGTGTCTATATGATGATTATTTGGAAATTTGATAGTTGCTCATAATTAAGGTGTAAGTGATCGATCGAATTGATAGTTTGACTTATTAGTCATATACGGAGTACTATATATATTAATCATACAATTAATACTAGCAATATATGTGTTATATATGTACGTGTATGTACCAATAATGACTCATATTTTTTAAATAAGATGGTGATCGAAGTTATCTATCATCGATATAAAGAATGAAAATAAATAATTTTTTAAAGTTTTTATTTTACAAGATATTAATTAAACTGTTATGATCCCATATATTAGGTATTATATTAGATTAGGATAGTTTAGAGTATAAATATACCCTAATATCTTGTAATTAATCATCAAGTGAATAATGAAATGTTTACTCTTAACCCTCTCATATAATCTTTCTCTTCTCTTTCGTTCTTAATTTCCTATATATCTGGACTCCTTCATCCGGCCTCTTACCTTCTCATATGATCGATCTTCTTCATATCCTACCTCAATCTCTCTTCCGTTCTCTTCAATCTCACAAAAATCCACTTAGGATCATAACATAAAATTACTTAATTAGTTATTGCACGTACATATAAAGACATGATCTATATAGTGTATATATATATATGGCTCATTGACTATAGGAAAACGTACAATGTACAATTGTTGAATTTGTGAACTCTTAATTAACACAAAATCGTATCTTGGTCGACGGTCCAACCCATGATATTAAGTCAAAGATATGTATGATTAATTGAAGATAAATGAAAAATTATGTATAAACATAACAACTCATCGATATCGGTTATGCAAATTTTTTTCTTTCCCTTTAGTCCATGCTCTCTAGTATTATATGGTTTGGTCATGTTCAGAGGAGAGATCCAAGTACGTCAGTGCGCGAATGTGATAACTTGGCAATCGAAATGGTTCGTCGGGGCAGAGGACGTACAAAGAAGAGCTGGGGTGAAGTGATTAGACATCACTTGGCCGCTCTGGGACTAATTGAGGAGATGACACGCGATAGGGCGCAATGGAGGAGTGCTATCCGAGTTGACGAACACTAGTCGAGTGCAGCGTTTCCCACATCTTCCTTCTCCCACAACTTACTTACGGTGCATCATTTTTATTTTATTCGATCTATTTTATTTTACTCTATTTCTTTTTTAAGTTTCTAGAGTGTGTGTTATCCTCCGTTTCGATATTCCTCTATATGATCCTGTGACATGGTGTCTGTCTTGGAATTGGAGGTCTTGCCATGGGTCACTAGGAAACACCCTCTCGACCTAGTCAGGGCAAGGATGCGTACATCCCGACCCCCTAGACCCTGTTTTGAAACGGGATATACTGAGCTTGTTGTTGTTGCTGCTTAATTAAGTACCTATACCCTCGCTAGAAAATGTATACATCTATACATATATATTAAAGTATTAAACCTCTTAACCCTAGCCAACTCTCTTTAGGAGATAAATTAAGAAAAAAAAAACAATATTATAGCTAAAAATGGCAAGTTATTTACAGTTGGATACGATTGAAAAATGAATAGTGATAGAGAGTAGTCCACAAGAAGGAACAAAAAGACACTTAGATATATAGAGGGAACAAACTACAAAGAGCCGTGATGTGATTATATTCCTTTTCAGATTAAACAAAATTAAAAACAGAATTATTAGTATTATTCATTTAATTAAATTTGATTCCCAAGACATTCATCTTTACCTAAGAGTTTGGTGGCAGTTTTTGGATGGATTCGTTATATATATCTTCATCTTCAGGACTTAATTGATCGAGATCAGAACACATTCAAATGGAATTATTTACAGAATTAATATATAATTTTTTTAAAAATAAAAAATAAAAAGAAAAACAGATCTGGAAAATGATGATGGATGCCGATAATGATAACAAAGGAAAAGGGAATCGATGTTGGCATCTGTCTGACCTTTTACTGTGTCTCCTCCATACTAATTTTTGATGTTTTACACAAAACACGGATTAAAATATTTATTTTAATAGGGGACTGATGAATGTCAGTGAGTTACTGAAGGGGAAAATGAGATCCATCGATCTGGTCGACGCAGTTATCATATTCATATGTGCAAATCTGAATAGTTGAAATATCTGAGTGAGTCGGAGACAGATCGAGATAACACATGGATTGATTTTACGCTGAATCTGAATCTATAGTTTCAAGACCCACGGTTAATTCAAGTGAGGAGTAATAATACTATATATTGAAATTAATTAATATAATGAAAGTAATTAGTTACGTTACGTGGTTTAGTATATGATCTCCATTTGGTAATATAAACAACTTTTTAGAACTCTTGATTTTAATATTGTATATTTTTAAATAGGATAATTAAAAATAATATTTTAATTTAATTAGCTTTTGAAATTTAATTTTCACCACTGTAACCCAATCTTTTCACAACTTTTCTTTTTACATTAACAATTTTTCTTCTCATCTCTTATCAGCTAGCTAGTTTATATCAGTTACCTTATCAATTAGATTTATCAAATATATATACTTTACTATCTTATGACTATTTTAATTTAACATACGGTATTTAATAAACATAAATTATCAATTTCAAATGGAGTCCAAACTATGAAAACTTATTACTAGATTAATTGCATATGTGATTACATATTATTTCAAGATAGTTAGTTTGATAACTACCAATTAGTTTTCTAGAGTGCATGGTAATTGATCAACTTTGGGTATCTGTCTAATATTTTTTTCAGTTTATAGATAGATACTTATATCATTACAATAAGAGGAGAGCAGATTAATTCGAACTATTGACCTACTGATCATTATATATCATCCTTGCCAGCTATAAGCTATATGCTATATGGTACTATGGCCTATGGCAGATCCTAAAACCTTTTTTTGGAGGGACTAGCCAGAAAGTTATCATCCAATTTTTTGGAATTAGCCATTTTTTAAAAAAAATCAAAGAAAAATAAAAGCACAAAAAATCTGAAGATATATATATTCTCATAAATTATGAATGTGTAATTATAATATACGCATATGCTTCAATTATAGTATGAAGTTATATATTAATTTTAGCAAAAGATAGAAGCATCTCAGTTTATTGAATGACGTGCGTATGTTCAATATTCAAACGTTCATAACTTTTTTTGCTCAAACATCGGATTTAAACTTATTATATATCAAATTAAAACTCTAAAAAATAGGAACATATATACTAATAAAAAAATTCGCCTAGAAGTGCGATAACACCCTTTAGCCTCTTAAAAGATCCAACACTGATACCGTACTATTCGAATTTCACAAACCCATAGTATGGGTTAATTCGATACGAAAGATCAAGGTAGCTGTAATTTTCTATGAATCCAATGGAGTTTTGAGAAAAACTATTGAAAAATCAAAATTAACTAGGTAAATTTTATGTGAATATGGTTTCCCTATCCCCTAGTATAGTTCTAGATGACATATATTGATCACCAACAAAACGTAGAGTGGCGCTAACACGCACATTCAATAGTTTGTGTCATTGAAGAGCATATATATATATATATATATGCAATAGAAGCCCCGTGTTGGGGTTTGGGTATCAGAGCAGGTCCGAAACGGGTCGGTTTTTCTGGCTTCGGGTAAGGCTAAAACCCGTCGAAAAAACCAAAAACCGGGCGAGCTATAAAGAGATTGAGAGTCTCGACCCTCGATAGGAAAAAAAATTGTTCAAGTGTCAACCCGATCCAGACGGGTTGCACTTGAGGGGGCGTATTGGAGTTGTGGAAGTCACACATTGAAAAACGAGGTGAAACCAAACCAAAATATAAAGAAGGGGGAAGTCCTACACAATTACTTGAGCTTTTGTGTAAAGTGGTGGATCCCGACCTTATAAACAAAAACAAAATAAACCCGACACGACTCCCATTTTGACTGTTCTAAAAATCGCGCCTAGGCGCCTAGGAATTTTTACGCCTAGGCAGTCTCTAGGCGGATTTCCGCCTAAGCGCGGCCTAATCCCGCCTAGGTGCCGTATAGTCCCCGCCTAATCCCGCCTAGCTCCGCCTAGGTGGGTGATTATTTAGATTTAGTTTCTAGGAGAGTGATTAGTCAGCGTATAGTTTTTTTATCCCCCAAGTCGGAATGCATTTACTTTTGATTCAAGCCTATGGTTTCGGATTTTAGGAAGTTTAAGGTTATCAGCCGAACGAGCGCTTTTAAATTTATTGACTTTAGTGTTAGTTAAGCAGACCAAATTTGGGTTTATGAGTGATATTATAGATATTACTACATTATATAAACTATTGACATGTTCTATCCATTGAAATATAGGGAAATAATCAATTTTAGTCTAAGTCCGCCTAGCCACCGCCTAGACGCCCGCCTAACCGCCTAAGCGCTAGGCTGCAGTCACCCACTACCTAGCGCCTTTTAGAACACTGCCGTTTTCATACATATTTATCATTATATATATTTATCAATCCACATTTCCCCTAACGTATATATACAATGTACGTTAAAGAATTTCGATATATATTGATATCATATTGTTTACATTTGATCGATCGAGTACGTTCATCAGTGTTAGAAATACATGTGGGATAGCTTAATTAGCAATATTTTAGGGTTTGGATCCTGCAATAATAAGATCGAATGAATGAACTCTAGAAATGATAAAATGAAATAAAAAATTACATAGATTTTAAATCTAATTAAATAATTAAATTTAGATCGAGTGATATATTCAAAATTCAAATGTATATTCGAAAAATATATGACAGAGTCTTATATTTGTGAAATAACTTTTATGAGATAATTTCTGTAATGTATCTATCTAGTATAGTATATATGCATATATAATGTATATATGGCATGCATGTAATTCATTAACTGCACTGATTGAACATATAGGAAAAATTACTATTCCTGGTCAATGCTTAGAGAGAGTGCTGAAAATTTCTTAGGAATTGGAAAGATATCCATTCAGAGTAAGTCTCAAGAGATCTATTGCACTTCTTGCTGATCTTTAATACTGAGTAATTAAGATCAAATTAAGTATTTTACATAATTCCTCAAATAATGTATCACCCCCCAAAAAAAAGATATAGAAAGATCAAGATAAATGTAGAAATTAAAAGGACTCTCTGCAGTTCACAAGAGCTTAATTAGCCATAAATTAAGCAACTTAGAGACATAGAATTAACACACAAAACATTAAATCAAGTGCATATATCATGAAATTACAAAACTTAACCTAAATTATAAGGCATATATATAGTTTTGATTACCCACCAAGCCTGAGCTCAAGATCTATCTCCCTAAGGCCATGTACCTTTGTTGGGGCAACCTCAATCTTACTCATGTGATCAATTCCACTGGCTTCTGATAAGAAGATCAACGGTTGAGATGGCTCTGATGAAGCTGGAACGATTTTCCGTCTCTTGAAGCAACTGGCCTGATCCTGATCCTCAGGCCGGTTTCTTCGAACCACCAAGCTCAAGCTTATTGATAGCTCCGATTTGGCACATTTGGCACCGCCTTCGTCGTTAATCCTATGATCCCGACACTCGAGTACTTCTATGAGCTTTGCATCCCTTTTTCCGCGATTTAGACTATGATCTTGATCATTTTGTTGATGAAAGTTGGGGCCCACAAAGGAAGTACTTAACATGGGGTTTCCAGCTCCATTAGATGATGATGATGAGTAGAACAAATAATTAGGGTTAGGGCTATTGTGAGTAGAGGGGCATTTTGTGTAATTCGGATCAACTTTCAACAAGGAGGGGGAGTCAAGAAAACCACCACCGCCATCACCACCACCACCGCGGCTTTGATGGTCTTGAGGCATGTTTGGCAACTGCTTAAGCCGAGCCCTATCCCTCCGGTGGACATTCATGTGACCACCAAGGGCTTGAGCTGACCTGAACTCTCTCCTGCAGAAGCTGCAAGTGTAAGATCTTGGGGGCCAAACGCAGCCTGACCCTAGTAGCCCGGCTGCATCCTCCGCGAAGGCTCGCTCTTCCCAAGAATCGTACTCGAGCTTTCGCTTTGAGGCGGTTGGAGCCCACATCGGCGACCAATTGTAAGA
Source organism: Persicaria maculosa (assembly GCA_963922045.1). NCBI lineage: Eukaryota > Viridiplantae > Streptophyta > Magnoliopsida > Caryophyllales > Polygonaceae > Persicaria > Persicaria maculosa. Next base: position 2,012,832 of record OY998252.1, read on the forward strand.
TCCATCAGCTTGTTGGTGATGATGATCATCCATTTTCGCCTTCTTTTTCGAGGCCAAAACACTCAATTGATGTGTTGGAAAGGAGTACTATGAGTCTATGAGTGTGTGTTTTGAGGAGTGATTAGGTTTTGGGGAAATTAACTATCCAAAAATGGAAACAAGAAAAAGGGAAGATGGGTATATGGAGATGATGATACATATAGAAAGGCCAGTTTGAAGATGGAGTTGGGAGTTGTCTCTATCACATCTCTTATGAAGGGAGAGAATTTGGAGCTCAGGCATATGTGAAAGTGGGGCCCTCTCCCTTTGGAAAACCAGCTTATTGTACAGTACTGTGTTTGGATTTATCAATTACTTCAAGTTATACACTGTAGTATTAATTAAACTAATTACTGAGATCGATCATCTGTGATTAACTATATATTGCATTAATAAAAAACAGGATGAATTGGTTAGAAGGTTGTAGGCTGTAATGTAATTGCTCGATTAGAAATAGGATGAAACCCTAATCTTAGATTGAGAGCATATGGAGCGAGTTTTTTTAAAAGCTTGTTTTTATTTAAATAAAAAATGGTTTTTATTTTAAATTATAAAAATTAATATAAGCTTTTTTTTATTTAAATATAAATAAATCTTAAAATAAACTAGTTTTCCAAGAGGTGATTTTTCCACTAACAAAATCACAGTAGTAATGATTACTTTTCTCAACATAATTTTCATACAAAATTTATCTTCTACCTAAACTCGATTTCATGTCACCGTTTTAGATTTGAGGTAAAAATAAAAATGCATTCGTCTCTCCTTCTATAGTTTTATTGTTTGATCAATAGAAAAAGGGAATTAAGATGGAGGTTGTAAGAATTCGAGATCAGACGGGTCTGAAACTCGAGAGTCCGGTAAGATCGGCAGACAGATAATCCGTCACATAAAAATAAAAATACAGTAGTCACACACAAAACAAACATAAAAAAGCATGTTGAGCAGGCAAAATCGTACCACGTCACTACAAGAGGAACCTAGGTTAAAAGAAACTAACAAGTTGAAGAAACATACGAGAACTTTAAAAATATTTAGCTAATTATTAACAGTTTGCCCAAATTTATAAATATTTATCTAATTATTAACATTGAAGTATGAAAAAGCAATCCATATTCCTTGCATCCAAAACCCTACATATTATGCCAGCGAGCTATCTTGCTGTTGGTGTAATGTGTAGAGTTTTTTTTTAGAATTTTGAAAATAGTTTCAATATCCTAAAATTTCACTACCAACTAGAAAATGAGAATTTTGTTCCCATAGAGAATGAAAAATAAGCTCTACACAGTGATGTTGAAATAACTCTAGAAAGTTAAGTTGATAAAAACAAAACAAAAAATCAAAATAGAAGGAAAATTGTGCAACCTTTGTGATTCAATTTTGAAATTGTGAAAAACTCCACGTTTACAATTAGAGTTTATGTAAAACTCCTATTTAGAGTTTGTGAGTCCATTTTCAGCCAAACAAAATAATAATAATAATAATAATAAAAAAAAAAAACCTCTTTGGAATCAAATTGAGGAATTCAAGTTGGTCCAAAATGGCGTGATGGGCCAATTCGCTCAAAATTGTTCGGCTGGCCCAGCTCAATCCTTGGGCTGGGCCAAATTACAGAAACCCACCATTCAAATACACTCATTTGTTATAAACAGCCCTTTTAGTTGATATTTCAAGAAAACCGGTTCGGTAGGTTCAGAATCGAACCGAATCTGCTCAAAACCGAACCAAACTTATTAGTTTCGGTTCGATTTTTTTTGGAATTTCGGTTTTCGATTCGGTTCGATTTGACCTGGTTCAACTCAGTTTTAAGCCGATTAACAACCCTAGTTTATATCATTCTAAGATTTTAGACTACATTTAAGAAACTTCTAGTTATAGTTGATTTGAACATTAGGAGCCGTATAAGAACTAGTGTGAAGTGTAAACAATGAAAATCTCTATTTATCTAATTCCAAATGAACTTGAAAAAGGTAAAGTGTTCTCTCACAAAATTAAAAATACTTCAATTTCTTCATATAGGAAATTACAACATAATAATTCAAATATGAGAGTTTCTTATCATTTTTTAAAAATATATTAATTTCGAGAGAGGCAGTACGTGCTGAGTAGCTAGCTAGGGTTGGTCACTAACTTGATTTAAATTTACTCATTAATTTCATTTTTTGAAAATGGCTATCCAACACCCCTTTCAAAATATATTATCTTCTCAAAACGGTTTATTTATTTACAATAATCATCATCAAAAAAAAATTATAACAAAACAATGTCAATGAGAAACATCAGAGTTTCAAACCGCCCAAAAAATATTAACATCAGAGTTTATATCATTTTATATCAAGTATATTTATATTAATACATCCAATAGAGTCAACTATCATTTAATTTTAATAATAAAGTTATTAAATTCTGGTAGGCCATATAACGCGGGATCACACATTCAAGCGCAACATGTGCTAACCAAACCGAGTACACAAGACCAGTAGATTTCAATCGAAAACCAATTTGTATTATGAGGAGTAGCTCATCGACTTATTTTTTTTTTTTTTTTGATTAGGAAATAATTCGAGACCGGACAGGCCCGGACCTCGAGAGGCCGACAAAGTCGGCAGACGGCAAGCCGTCAAAAGATACAGCATAGCAAAAGAAAATACAACATAGAAATAGAATACAGTTACCTAATACAACAAAAGAACTACACAAAATAAACCCGGAAAACCCCAGTCCCTAAGCACACCAGCGGACACAGCAGCGAGAAGAGGGAGACCCGGCATGGAGGAGTGGATAGCGAGCGCATGGGACAGCATGTTTGACACGATGTCTCGCCGCCGGAAAGACGGAAAGCAGAAATCCACGAAGGGCAAAGATGACTCCTGGGGAAGTGTGGATCACACGACGTTCCCTCCACCTAGATGAAGACAAAAGTAAAAATAACAAAATTGTTTATTTATATTATGATTGTTCTGTCTACTGTTTTCAATATTCTCGATATATCAAACATAAAATGCCATGTATCGAATCACTTTCATTAAAAACACTTTATCAAGAGAATTGCATACATAGTTTATGTGTGTATATATATAGTTAGAAACTTAGAATGCTAAAAATTAAAATTAAAATTTTGTCTCTCAATAATTCAACATCGATTATATATATATATATATATAAAATAAAAATGCGAGATCCAAGTATATAAGATTGGTAGATTACTATTTTTTTAAACTATAAAACTGTAAACTTTGCGGACTCTAGCTAAACTAGCTTGTATTTCAATTATTACTCCATTAAATCGCATAAATCAAGGATGATATTAAGGATTAACTGATTGAGGAAGCTCGATCTTATGACTATATATATATATATATATATATATATATATATATATATATATATATATAAAAGTATATATATAACTAACATATGAATTAAAATGACACGTGGCCGAAAAATGAACAGAAAACAACACATAATTATCAAGGAGTTGAATGTCCCTGTTTCTGACATATATGTAGAGAGTTAAATAAACCATCAACTATCAAGATGTCCACATTTTCTCAGCTGAGTCTTATAAATCCAACAGATAGTTCCAAAAAAAATTACAATTTTAAAAAGTTTTGGCATTTTCGTGCACGAGAAGTTTATATATTGCACAAATGTAATGTGATACAGTTACATCCACTTAAATATTTAATTTGTTTTACCATCATCGGATTGGTACGTAAAATTCTTGCTTACCTTTCAATGGTGTAGCCTCTCTGTTGGTGGATAATTTTTTTATTTAAAAAAAAAACATTCACACGTACAACTGTACAAGTGTACAAATTCTATCTATCCGTATACCATAGGAATGTAGGTTAGAAAACTTGATTTCGAAAAAAATATCTATTGTATAGAGGATCCGATCGACTCTAAGGGTTCGTTTGGTTCAATATAGGAATTGAAATTCTTGTGAAGTTATTTCAAGGGAATTGAATTCCGAGAAGTCTAATTGATGAGAATTGTGAAAATATATTTGGTTTTTTTTAATTTTAGAGGATTAAAAGGGGAATTTGAAATTTTTAAATACAAAATGGTAGAAGTCGAATTTAACTCCGGGAAGTTAAATTCCTGCGTTTTTTGATTTCAGAAATACAAGCAAACATATGAAATTCTCCTACTCTGGGTTTTTTATGGTCCAACCAAATGAGCTCTAAGATGAAAATTCTCTCAATTTATAGGAATTGAAATTTCTGAAAATTTAAATTCCTGAGATTTTTAGGGAAAAATACCAAATATAAATATTTATCCAACTTTCTAAATTTTTAGTTATTAACCAAACAAGTTGTAATAGATCAGGAAAACAAATGCTACATGGGCCACATGGCTGAGTTTAATTAGCCATTAAACGGTTTATTAATTATTATTTGAATTAGATATATTCATATATGAATGAAAATGACTATATATCTGATTTGTGTACGAAAAACCGATTAAAACAGCGGAACATAAAAAAATGTAACAAGTACTGATCAAATTAAGTATTTAGAATTGTTTAAATATTCAATTCATACAAAATATATACATATTACATATATATTCCACATATATATATATGATATGATGCAAATACGAGTCACTTTTTTTCTTAGTTTTCTAAGCTATGTTTTTAGGATGAAATCTCATCGGTCTTATATTATGTGCTCGGCTTGATTAGCGCATGATGCGCTCGGACGTGTAACTATCAGAACAGTGCGGTTCGAGTTCCTGGTCTAATGGGTTTGCCGGTCGCAGCTTGCATATAAGTTGATGAGTTATTTCTCCTAATATCAATTGATTTTAGAATGAAACATCATCGACCTTGTGTGCTTGACTTAGTTAGCACATGATACGCTACCAGACTACTCTATTAACTCCCCTAAAAATTTGGCAAAACTGAATGTCATATTACTAGAATGGTTCATTTATAAAAATAGGACAAAGCTTTACACATTGGTTTAGTTACATTGAAACAAACAATGTTGACACTTCATTGCAATATGTTTAAACAACTTACTAAATTTAATAACTCATTGTTTTTTTCAATACTTACCAACTTTAAAAACTCATTGTTTTGATCAGGAAAACACTCACCAACTAGTTTTTAAAAGCCTTTTCAATATTACTAACTTTAAAAACTCATTTCAATATAATTTAATTTACAGTTTGTAACTTGTAAGTACTTGAAACTTGGTCAAAATTTTTTTAACATTATTTTCCCGTTTAAAACTAGGTTAGTTAACTTTTTTCCCCTTTGCCGCCGGCTGACCTAATCACCCACATCTTCGATCTTAATTAATTAATCTTTGTATTGTTAATCACTATATATAATTCAGTCATCATCACCTCATAAAAAAAATTTGGCCTCCGAATTACTGATCAATTAATCAATGATTAATACAAAGCAATGGATCCAAATAGCCCAACGAAGAACAAAGGAACAACGACGATCTCATCAAACCAAACAAGCCCTAAAACGCCACCAAGAGTGTACGTTCGGTCATACACCTGCACCTTCTGCGAGAAGGGGTTCTCCAACGCCCAAGCCCTCGGCGGCCACATGAACATCCACCGGCGTGACCGCGCCAGGCTCCGCAACCTCGACGATTCCGACCTCCACCACCGCCGCGGCTTCCCCACCATCATCAGCTGGGATCGCTCGTCGTCTTCCGACCAACTCGATCCTCGCCTGCTCTTGTTGTTCGGCGATGATACTCAGCCTCCAGGAGAAATCGGAAGATCGAATGTCGGTGGGCTTCCCGGAGATGAGCTTGATCTTGAGCTCAGGCTAGGCTTGGAGCCGCCTCCGTCGTCGTCGTCTTCGTCTCCACCTACCAAAGGGCCATGAATTGTTGGAAAAAATGTGAGCTAGGTTTTTCTTCATTGATCTTTTTATTTTATTTTTTTAGTTTGATTTAATAATACATATACACTCTCATATTGATGGTCAATTCATTTGGAGGGTTTATACATAAATTAACATACTACAAGATAATGTGTTGTTATAATTCATAAAGTATTTGAGATTATTGTCTAACATTAATTTGACACGATATGTTGATTGTGTAAAAAAAAAGTCTGGTTAGTCTAGTTTTGCTCACCAAATATTCTATTAATTTCGTGCGTGATCTTATTATCTGAACTATGAATTAAGAAAAAATCTAATAAATATATCGATAACAGATTAACGATTAAAATGTGAAGTGCATCTCACATTTGTTATATATAAATAACTTATTATTTTCAATTGGTTTTAGGATAGAATGGGTCATTCACACCAGCCGAATCACTAATATGTCCAACTTTGATATATACATCTAATTAATTTTCCACATTTTACCATACCAGTATACCACAATTATCATAGATTTATAATAGCTCCATGCCAAGATGAAAAATCAATGTTTTATCAAATGTCTCTACAAATTATACAAACACCATATTAGATTTTTCACATTGGCTTGGATGAACCTGTTCAATGGCTTATCGGCCTGGGTCATTTAAAGACTAGAGCTCAATCCACGAAAAATTAGTCGACGACCTTGAAACTTCCTATGTTCAAAAAAAAATCTCATTTCTTAATTTTGGCTCACCAGCTAAAAGGCACTTTGACTGATCTTCAAATGATTTCTATTTCATTGTATTATATAAAGCGCAATTCAACGATATGATAAATCAGTTCCTGATTGGCGCCATAAGATTTTGCTAAATAAATCCAGCAAGGTATGATTAAAGCCACATCAATATTTAATTATTTATGTTAACAAGTCAATTTTCTCTCTTAATTAACCAACGTATGTATAGAAGGATAAGAAGGGAAATCAATCGGCTATTTTCATGCAACATTTCCACGAAGTTTCCTATATCATAAACTTCTAATTCCATAAATATTCTCTGAATTATACTAAAATCCTAAACTCAATTTATATTTCAATTTCTCATAATTTTTAATTTTTTTTATTATTAATAAATATTTTGAGTCCCTTGCAAATGGTCGATACATAAATAGATTTTCTATAAATTCACATCTATATCTATATCTAAATCTATATATCTATATCTATATCTATATAAACTCTTAAACAGAAAAGTTTTCGTCTAGGTGTCACAATCACCTTAATCATCTCCTTTTCAACAAATGACAATTTTTTCATATTTTGAAAATGATTTTCATCTTTCACATAATCAACGGGTTAATTCAAAATAGTAAATTAATATATAATCTATATATATTTTTAAATCTTTATATATTATCATGACGGAGTCTATCTTAAATAAGTTTATTATACCTTTCTTTTATGAGTTTGGTTTTATAAGTTTAATTCAAGTTATTAAACTAATATTTTACTTAATTATACAATGTTAATTTATTTTATTATCAAGATTTTATTTTATAAAAATTGCGTCATTGGGCGAGAACTGTACTAGTTCTTTGTTAAAAATAAATGTCCCTCTCACTAGATTTTTCAAAAGAGTTTTTTTTTAGATCGAAGGAGTTTTTCAAAAGAGTTGACAAACCGGATTTTTGAAAAGGTAAAAGTACATTTATATGTCATAATTAGTAAATATCACATGTTACTTGTTAGGGACTTAAAACACTATTTAATTTTTTAGACTAAAGAAATACTTTTTAATTTAGAATATTGATGAATGTGCATGGAATATAGACTTTATTTTGATTGAATAAATGTCCGTTACATGCATGCTTTGAAATGCAAGTGGCTATAGCTAACAAAGTTTAGTAGTTGCTGACTAAATAGTTAGGCCGATCATTCATCATCACACTGTTAATTTATATATTTTAGACAATAGTCAAATAATAGCTAGAATTTGTGATAATATTATACAACATGTCAACATGCATATCTAGAATTTGTGATAATATTTTTAAGATGAGCTCATAAGTTATATGTGGTTCACCATTCACCTAATTTCCATACTTGGATTTATACGTGACTAATTAGTGTAACACATAGTTTATAAGTTTTTATTATATATATTATAACTTTTAAAAAAATATAAAGGTTTAAATAATTTGATTGAATTTTTTTTAAGAAGCTTTTAAATGACTATAAACTAAATTAAGCTTAAAAATTATGTTGGCTACACTGCAGCTGTGCGGAAAATCAAGTCACAAGTAAATAAATGTTGAATTTTAATCCTTTAAAATGGCAATTAATTTATCTACCCAACAAATCCAGTGTCTCCCGCTTAGAGCAGGGTCTTGAGGGTCGAGATGTACGCACCCTTGCACCGACTAGGTCGAGAGGGTGTTTCCGAGTGACCCATGACCAATTAATTTATCTACCATTTTATGTAATTTATTTGGCAGATACATTGATATTTTTATGGGAAATTTCACGAGGTACCCCTAAGGTATCGCTTAATTCACGTGGTGACCACTTATTTTACACCTATTACGTGGTGCCCCTGAGGTTATAAATCTTTTCACCTCGTGCCCTTATCCTTATATTTTAACAGTTCCGTTAATTGAATTCTATATTTTAACAGTTCCGTTAATTGAATTCTATATTTTAACAGTTCCGTTAATTGAAAAAAAGAAATCAATTCAATGCAATTAAAAGAAAAGGGGGAAGAACACGATTTCACCCTTCTCAGCCCCACCAATCAATTCAAGGATCCAATCTGTCACCCCCAATTTCACCCCCTCTCAGGCTCTCAGCCTCACCACGAGGCTCGTTGAATTCCCGACGCAAGATCGATCATTTTCAACCTCTTCGAGACCTCGCAGTCTTGCACTCGGCCAGGAGGTCGCAGTTTTGGAAAGACGAGGCCTTGACGGTGAAGCTGAAGAGGCCAGAGGGAGAGGCTGCGATGGAAATTGGGGTTCTGGAGGGACAATTCGACGGCGAGCTCGACAGTAACGTGGCGGGGGTCGGCGGTGAGGGAGCTGAAGGAGACGAATTTGATGGAGAGGGAAGTTGGGAGATTGTTAGGGTTAGGGTTAGGATTTGAAGAGTCGGAGGGACGAGCGTGGAGATGAGGGTGACGAGGAGGCCATAAGTGAGGGCGATTAGGAAGACGAGCATGAGCGACGACGGGTGCGGCGGCAAGTCGTTGTATGGGCAGTAGGGGATTTCGGAGAGGACGGTCGGCGACCACAGAGTTGGCAGTGGGCGGGACGAGTGGATGTGGAAGGCGGTGGGCTTGGTGAGGTGACGGTGGGGGATGAGGTTGATTTTGGCCTCCTGTCGTCGTCGGAGAGATTATCCATTCTCATTGACAAATTGAACAAGAAGGGAAACAGAAGGCAGAGCCCCTTTTCTTTTAATTGAAACGATTTTATTTTATTTTTAATTTTCTACTAACGGAAGTTACAAAACTGTTAACAAATATAGGATAAGTCACCAGGCGAAATGATTTATAACCTCAGGGGCACCATGTGAAAGGTATAAAATAAGTGGTCACCACGTGAATTAAGCAATACTTCCGGGGTACCTCGTGAAATTTCCGTATTTTTATTTAGGGTTGTATACTTGTATGGTATACTATTTTTGGTCTTGCAATTGGTTTAGATATACCACATTTATCTGTTTGGGCTGATCATAGCCCACTATCCAGCCCAATATTTATTTGGGCTCAAATGCTATTCAGAGTAGGCCGTTCTATTCGCGTACCCCTCAACCATTATAATTCGCGCTCCTTAACTATAGTCGTCAAGTTGTTTCTAAGCTCTAATCATATCATACTGATCAGGTCCGGCCCTCGCTCGACGTAATAAGTATACGGATAATAATGAGCCGGATGGTGGAAGGATGATTTGCTATTGTCATTCAACCCGCGGTTTAAATATTCTTATTCGATTTGACCCATTATCTAGTTCTAATTTCATCTGGATTGTCCACCCATCATCCCATGATTAATTTAGTAGATTGGGTGAAAATTCGGATGAACCACGGCCAATCAAATTTAACCAAAAAAGTTTTAAAAAAACATTATACTGTTGATCAATGTTTCAACGACTAAACAACTAGCAACGTAAAATTAATTAACTTAATCAAAGCAAACGAACGAAATGCAGTATAAATGCGATCAAATCAAACAAAAGAAATCATTTAATGCATGTGTTATAAAAGTAAATGTAAAGCAAGATTATTTAATATATTAAACCAGATGTATATATATATATGTCTATTAGACCTGGGCAAACACGGGCGCGGGTCGGACTTTACCCAATATTTTATCTCGTTGTTGCGGGCGGGAGTCGGGCTAAGCCCGCTTAACGGGTTGGAAGTCGTGTCCAAACCCGTCCGCGAATGCGAGTGCGGGTAGCCCGCGTGTACCCCCAAACCTAATCAAATTTTTTTATTAAATCTATTCTAATAAGTTTTTATTATTATATATATATTATAAAAATAGTTACTCTTTTTATTTTATTTTATTTAAAAATGAATAATTACTGTTTTTTATTATATATATACGGTTACTGTTTTTGTTACATACATAGTAATATAGTACTCCCTCCGTTAAGAAAAATATGTCGTTTTATCAGTAAAATCTTGTTAAGAAAAACATGTCGTTTTAGGTATTTTGGTATTCACTTTCCAAAATTACCCTTGTCATGATTAGATATTTGTTAGTTGTATTTTCAATAAAGTGAAAAAGTAAAGTAATAATTAGGGGTATAAGTGTATTTTTGTTTGCTTTTATTTGCTTTCTTAAAAAATGTGCAAATGTCTAAAAAACAGGTTTTAATTAATGGAGGGGAGTATATAATTACTGTTTTTATTTGAAAATGTATATATAAAAGGTAACTATATATATTACACTACTGTTTTTATTTTATTTAAAAATGAATACTTAATATTTTTTTATATATATGTATATATGTATATATTAATTTTAATTAAAAAAGGCGGGTACCCGTTACGGGCCTAGTGGCCCATAACGGGTTGATTGATTTGTCCAATCCCGCACCCGCTGCGGGCACGGGCCGGGCCTAACAGCCCGCGTTGGCTTTTCCCCATGTCCAAGCCCGCCTGCTAATGCGGGCGGGCGGGCCTACCCGCGTTTGCCCAGGTCTAATGTCTATATAATATGTGGTAGGTGGCGTCGGCAGTGGCGGATCTGAAGCCCCCCGCCGGCTAAAATAAGGGTATATGTATACTGTTAATTTTGTAATATACTGTATAAAAGTGAGGTAGAAAATAATCACAAAGGCATGTTAGCTCAGCGGATAGGAAATGGGATGAATTAAATGGGAGATTAGGGAATCCCCGGTTCGAATCCCATCGCTCCCAACTTTTTTTGTTGCCTCTTTTTGTGTTTTATTAGAGCTTCTGCCATGGTAAGGGAAAAATATAAGGTATAAAATTAAATATAGCATTTCACAAGGGAATATTCTATGGGAAACTTGCATGCAAATTTCATTGGGTTGTCATGGTAGGTTATATGTATAATTGGTAAAACTTTCAACGGCTCTTTTAACTTTCAAATACCAATGGCACTCTACATTTTCACAATGTAGTTAATTAATTTACATGTATTTTAATTAATTAAAATGCTCAACGACTATATTCACTTTCAAATTTACAACGGTGGCACTTCGGTAGTATATTTTTGTAGCGCTTTGTTATTTCCTTCCATAAGTGAGTGTGGTACTTTTTCCGAGCTTGGAGACCATCTCCGAGAAGGTTTTGAAGAGGTCCTTATCACATTGTGTAATTTCTTTTTTATTACTGTGTTATTAATTAATATTTTATAATTATGTATTAAAGTAATATAGTCCGATTATATTCAATATTAGGCTCATATGAAAGAGTTTATTACGATTAATATAATGGTATAAATTTTATTATTATCAAACATTAATTAAATTAAATTAAAGAGTAAAACTAAATTGTCAATATAAATTAATAAAGGATATAGTTGTAATAACAAGAATGAAAATGGGTAAAAATGGAAGAAAATAGAAAAACATTAAAATATGGAAGCAATATAGCAAGTGATTTCACTTGGCATATATAGCACATTGTGAGAACTAAAGGTAAAAAAAATATTTGGGGAGATGGGATATAGGGTATGGTGGGAGTGAGGTATAGGGTATAAATACACTTTTAGGGATATATGCCTTACGATGGCAGATGGTCTTAGAGCTTCTGTCAACGGGCTCCCATTTTTTTGTTGCCTCTGTTTGTGTTTTATTAGAGCTTCTGTCAACGGGCTCCCATTTTTTTGTTGCCTCTGTTTGTTTTTTATTAGAGCTTCTATCAACCCACATCTATTTTTCTAAAATCTGTTTTTTTTAACCCCTTTTTTTCCTTTGTTTTTTTAAAACATTAACCGCATTTGTTTTTTTAAAAAAACATCAACCCTTTTTTTCCTTTGTTTTTTTTTTAAATATTAACCCCCTTTTATGTTGCATCTTTAAAAAAACACACCAATCCCTTTTTTTTTCCTTATAATCAATACTTATAATGAATAATACAATATTAATTAAAATTCAAAAAAAAGACAACCGTCGTTTTTTTTTTGTTCTAAATACACAACAATACACAACATCAAGCAACTTGTTCATCACCCCAGCAAATATATATTTTTTGGATTGAAGTAGATAGCATACAACATTTTTGTCGTTGTCGATGTACATAAAGAGTTTAGATTTTACAGATACCCGCGGGTAACTCGCGCCCGCAATACCGGACGGACTTGGACAATACATTAAACTCGCGAAGCGAGCTTAGCTTGGCCCGTGCGCGTCCACAACACCGGGATAATATTTTGGGTAAAACCCGCCCCAAGCCCGGCACATGCCCACATTTGCCCGGGTCTAGTTACATTATAGTTGTTGGTGATGTAAGTTCTTGATGAATATGCAAAACAGTATAGTGGCGTTTTTTAGTGTCATTCAACAAATAAGCAGGACTGATGGTGTCAACGGTGTATATAGGTACAACCTTAGACTTGAACATTTCACACCGTCATTTCTCGGAAAAAAAATTCAGCCCCCCCTTACAAAAATTCCTGAATCCGCCACTGGGTGGCGGGTACAGTAATGGGTGAGAAATGCCTGAATCCGATCCGCTCAATTATACTCGCTCACCCACCACTCATTTAATATCTAATATACCATTTTATCGGATTGGATACAATGAGATTGTCATCCCTACCTATGTAGACGAATGGAACATGCCGTAATTTTTTTTTATTGACAATTAATTTTAAAATGAAGCTTCAACATGCCTATGTGTTGGGTTACTTATGTATGTGTACTTGATCCCCAATCATGAGTCCTAAAAGGGTTTAATATCATTAGTTTTAAGATTAAGCTTTATCGAATTGATTTTATCACAATTAGTAATTAATTACCATCTGATTGGATTGGTTTAGTTCAAATCAGTGAAACAGTAGAGATGATGAATAAAGACAAACTCAATTGCACGTCTAAATCTTGATCGATTCCCACACACATCACATACGTAGCCTACACGTGACACGTTCCCTTCATCTTTACGCATTGTCATCAAAATATAAACATCCTCCATCGTATTGCTGATTAAGCTCCAAAATTACAAGTCCCCTTTCCACACTGAATAAGTGAATAATAGCTAAGCTACTTCACAGGCATAATAGACTAATAGTGTATTCTCCACTTACCAAATTGGATACCGTTTGGTTGTGTACGTACGCGCCCTTTAAGGAATAACAAAAAAAAAAAAAAAAAAAAAAGGAGGAACTCACGAAGAAACTAAGTAATCAGTTAGTGATGGAGCCATTAATGAATGAGGAAACCTTTGGCCTCTCTCTCCCGTCTCAAAATGGATCATCATTTATTTATATTTGGTGAATTTGTGTTAATTAAGCAGAGTGGAAACGCGGATTACACATAAATGTATTATGTATACAACACATTCATCATCATTGTCCACTTTGATTAGAATTATTTCCTTCACACCTTAATTAATTTTAATCAATTAATTAGTTGTTAAAGACGGTCTAATGCATATATATATGGATACTTTGGAGTATTAGTATATATCGATCACGTACTCCGTATTAATTAACAAGACTATAGGGTGTGTAGTGTGTACGAGCCACCTTCAACCAGTTCAAATTTATGTAAATCAACTGGTTGGTTTTGACAAACTTTATGTGGGTCAATTTTTTTAGTTTACTTGATATGAAAAAACAAAATTAGTCAATAACAATGAAATAAATCCTATCTCAATTAATTTATCCATTTCAATCGTTTTACAAAATTCAGTACGAACCTATGTATTGTACTTCCTCAATTCGTCATACTCTTTAAATTAATATATACTAATATAAAATATTAAAAAATTAATATTTTATATAATTTTTATTATCTTAAAAAAATATTAACCCATTATCAAAACTATCGATTAACATGTGTTAGGAGTCGAGTTCATTCTCGACTCATTTATAAGCAGGATAAACTATCCTCGACCCATTCGACTTAATCTCTAGTCTATGATATTGATATCCCACACAGGCCATAACTTCTAAATTAATCATAACAAAAAATTTATAAAAAAAATTGAGGTCAACTCCGAGATTAATTATGAGAGAGATCCCAACTGTCATCGATCTTCCAAACGCGTCTCCCATGAATAACTCCTTAATTTCCCTCCCCTTCATATACCCTTACATTTGCCCCCAAATCCAACCCAATCAATTCAACACAAACCTAAGACATCATTCACCCCCAAATTATTTCTGTTATCCGTTTTTCCTTTAATTTCTTTTTCTTTTCCAAATGAACAAGAAATTATTTACGACGTTTTTCTAACGAAATGTCGTCCTAGATTCATTATCAATTCGTCGTTATTTTCATCCCTAGCTTCATCGTCGGGCCATGGTAGTCGCCGCCGCCACCATGGCCTCGTGGCTCCTCCCTTCCGACCGAAAACGCTCCAAAACCGTCGCCAAAGCCAAACCGGCCGCCTCCGATAAAGAAACAACCGTCTCCTGCAAGCACCACCTCATGCCCTTCTTCCGCGGCCAACCGCACTGCGAGCTCGATAACAACCCCAACGCCCTCGGCATTATGGCCTTCGACGCCGCTAAGACCATCAACAACTTGATCTCCCTCTACCGCTCCCTCTCCGACGCCGAGTTCGCCCGCCTCCGCCTCGGCATCGTCTCCTCCCGCGGCGTCGCTTACCTTAACTCCTCCGATGAGTCTTTCCTCCTGGCGCTCGCTTGCGCGGAGCGCCTTGAGGATCTTGACCGCGCTGCCGCCTCCGTCACCCGCCTCGGCGCCCGATGCTCCGACCCCTCCCTCGCGCGCTTCGACCTCGTCTACCGCGACCTCAAGATCGGCTCCGCCGACCTCGACAAGCTCCACTCCTCCGGCGCCAAGGAGCTGGACCGATCGCTCGACAAAATGGAGAAGAGGATCGCCGCCACGTCGAACCTGTATTCGGAGCTCGAGGCGCTGACGCAGCTCGAGGCATCGGAGCGGCGGCTGAACGAGTGGAGGGAGAGCGGGGCCGCTGCCGCGGCCACCGCGGAGGAGGAGGCAAGCGCGGAGGCGTTCGAGCAGAAGATCGCGGCGCAGCGGAAGCTGGTGCGCCAGCTCAAGGAGCGGTCCATGTGGGCCCAGTCGTTCGACAAGGTGGTGGGGCTGGCCGCGCGCGCAATCTGCGTCGTGTTCGCGCGGATTTGCGCGCACTTCGGCCCATACGTCGCCGTTTTGCCGCACGTGAAGAGCACGAGCCGCGCGAGAGGCGGGAGCAAGGTCGAACGTCAAAGCTGCCACGCGGCGCTGCCTGATTCGCCGGATTTGTTAGATAAGTTGTTCGACGACCCGGAGTTGTTGCGCGGGTCGCATTCGGGTCCCCTCTTGGGCGGTTCCGGGTCGCATAATAATAATAATAATACTACTACCAAGGCGAGCTTGGTGAGATTCATGAGCCGGGATTCGGGCATGTTCGAGTCGGATAAGGCGGGTGTGTTCGAGGGGGGCGGAGCCAGGGCCATGGCCTTGTTTTCCCGGCCGAGAAATCGGGTGTTTCAGGCGGCTCCGCCTTCCACCGTCGGTGGATCCGGCTTGGCCAATAGGTACATACATTTATTAAATTGTGTACATACTAACTAATTTATAACTATAGTTTTTAAATGAATTAATGTCTAATTAAATATAAAGGCTAATAGTTGAACAATTTGATTAAATAAAAGTACCTATCTTCGATGCATTTTATAGTTTGAATATTTTAGTATTATTTGATCTAATTGGGACTCGTTATTTATTGAGATCTAGTGCAAACATATTAAACTCAAATGAAATTTCATTGTTTTAACTGATTGCCAATATGTGGTATAGTTTAACTTTACATGTTAATCTTTAATTTTTTTATACATATAATTAATGTGAGATAAAAAAATAATTTATTAACATTATAATTTTTGTAGAATAAAAAATAATTTATTTCCATATTTAAAATTATATAAGTTGTCAATCCACCAAGACATGATTAATCTAGCTAGTTATTATGTAACTAAGCATCTCACTTGGATGCATTGCATTATCAATGTAATGATTAGTTTCCCACATTATTGGATGCATCTATAATCTTTCTTTTATTACAAATACTTAAATTATTTTCGTATTGTAAAATTAATCATAAAGAGTTTTATAATGACAGGTATGCGAACATAATAACCCTAGCAGAGAAGTATATTAAGTCAACTTACGTACTCGGAGAGGAAGCCCGGAAGGAGCTCTACGGCATGCTGCCGGAGAGCCTTCGGGTACAAGTGCGATCGAAGTTAAAAAGGTGGTGGAGGCAAGTGGAAGTCGACGAGGCGAGGAGGAGTGGTGTAGGGGATGCCTTGGCCGTAGGGTGGAGGGATGCGGTGGAGGAGATACTCGGGTGGTTGGGCCCCATGGCGCGTGATACGCAAACGTGGCAAAACGAGCAAAGCGTTGAAACACAACGTTTTGATGCCCAGCCTACGGTGCTGCTTATGCAAACGCTACATTTCTCCGACTTGGAGAAGACGGAGGCCGCCGTTGGAGAGGTCTTAGTTGGGTTAAGCTGCATTTACCGCTACGAGGATCGGCCATTAGTTAACAACGACTATGACTCAGATGGGGATGGAGATGATGGCGGGGATAATAGTTGATCGATTAATTAAGGGCGTGTTTGGAATGACGACCCGAATTTTGGGCCGGGTTATTAAATTGGGCTGAATTGAACATATTGGTTTTAAGAGATAGCCCAATATCAACCTGAATTTTCAAAAAAATTCTATCCTCTTTTTGAGGGATTTTATTTACTCCACCGCTGATCCAAAAAAGAAATATGCAAACAAATATTTATATGGGCCATCTCGTTGTAAATACTCTTAATTAAGTTGCTTTGTTTGTGTGTTTTTTTTAATGGAGGAGGTAGGGAGATGTGAGGAAGAATAATTTTAGACGCAATTTCTTAAAATGAAATTTACTTGCTTTTGTATAAGAACTGTTTCCTTTTGATCTTAGTTGTTAATTAGTGTGATTCAGCTTTACTCACATGACTAAGATATCGAGAATTCGAAACCACTTGTTTAGTCTTTTAATTTGTCAATAAATAGCTTTTTCATTTCCTTTATAGTTTGTGTTTTTTTTTTGTTTTTTTTTTTGTGACGTGGGAGTTTCGAGATTGTGAACTAATCCTCACAGGTCCGAGCTCTAGCCTAGAAAGGACGCGAACCGGACAATCCATCAGATAGGCTCACCTAAGACAATGAAGGCTTGAATGCCCACTAATTACACAAATGTGTAAATAAGGGGATTTAAACCCTTTACCTCTTGCAAGGGTTACATTTCCCTTACTACTAGGGCAAAGAGTCATTGGTATTTCCTTTGTAACGTTGAATTTGTTAATTTCCTTTTAGTATTTTGTAATTTCATAGACAATTGATAGATTAGACTATTATTATGACTCGTTTGGTTCAATGTGAGAATTAAAATTTCATTAACATATTTCATGGGAATTGAACTCCCGTAATGTTCAATTTATAGGAATTGTGAAAAATATTTTTGATTGATTTTTTATTCTAGATAATTAAAAAAATTCTAAGAATAGCAATATGAATTTAACTTTAAAATTGTCAATCAAACATACATTTTTCTATTTATTGAGTTTTTCGATTTTTATGGGTTTTTGATTGCTAACCAAACGATAACTTCCAAGTGATTGAAACCTTTGGAAATGATACTGAAATTTTCAACAATTTGTCAATCTAATCCAATCAATATTTTTTTTAACCGAATCTAATTTCTTAAACACCTTATTCAACCTATTTAATGTAGTTACCCATATTCACTTTTCTTACCAGTGACTCAGTGAGCATGTCCGAGATACGCACGGGACTTATTTTAAATATGTTTTTTTAATTAATATTATTATTATTATTATTATATGGAGGTTTTTAATAATTAACCCAAATTGGCTATTATGTATCCGTCTACTTGCATTTGAACATATTCTTTTCCACTAAATCCATCCGGTATTTTCACGGGCCTTGTGTTTTCTTCTCTATTTGTTTGGTCTTCTTCCAAGTGTGAACTTTGAATCTTTTTCTGCAAGATGAATGCGGTCGGAAAGAGTTATCTAATTGAAGCCTGACCACTCCCTTCCCACAAAAATTAAATAAGAAATGCATTTCTTATAAATATTAAATAAGACTTGAGTATCTTTTTTCCTATCCTATGACATAGGATAAGATGAGAGTCATAATTTAAAATTATATTTCAAATTTTAATTATTTTATCTCTTCTTTTAATTAGATTTATAAGGTCTATAATTTTTTTATCGGGGAATCTTTTCCAATATTTAGTTTCTTAGGCATAGGATAGAAATATCTTTTTTTTTAATTGAATTATTGTTAAAAGAAAATACAAAGTGTAAATAATATTTGAGGAATATTTCAGAAATAGAATCATTTCCAAATATATTTTATGATTTTTTTTCATTTACGGTAAATATTGACCAAATTATGCTTTTTTAAAAATCGTTTTATTTTTCTTTCAAAATGGCAAATTAGTTTTGGATAAAAGGCCTCATTTTTTTTTCTTTCAAAAATATTTTATAGGTAAGAAATGCATTTAATTTGAGAAATATTGGGAAATTATACTAAAAAAAAAAAGGTAATATTATTGGATAAATCGAGAAGATAAATGGGAAAATGTTTTGGGTACAAGCTGACTTAGCTTTTCCCCCAAGTTTGGCTCACATATGGAGTTCTTCAACGGGCAAATGCTTCCTAAATTAGATCCTCCCACCGCCTCAAGTGACTCTCTGTAAATCTATGATCTCATACTCTTAGGGCGCCTCACTCTCAAAATTCCATGGCGCCGCTCTTTTTCTACTACTGTCTTTCTGATTTTCTCTTCGCCTCAAAAACTCTTTGCAATAGAAGCAAGCGAGAATGAAAAGATAGACACGATCTCTACCAATCACCCCTCGACGCAGTCGTTCGCGATCCGGCGATCGAATCCTCCGCCGGCTAGAAGTAAGCTCTCTCTCTCCCCTCTAAAGCCTATATCCAATTTCTCCCTCTTTCTCGCTCCCTCACATTCCCAAACCCTAATTACCCTAAATTTAGGCACTTGATTGTTATTAATCTGCTCGAGTTTTATAATCGGACGGTTTCTCTTTTTATGTCAACGTTTCTGGTGATTCTACAAGAAGATGAGCTATTATAGAGTATGTCAGCTATTACAGCGTTTTCGTCATGAGCTTACAGTGTATTAAATATTTTTTTCTTTCTTTTCATATCTGTTTAATATTAGCATTAACCTTGTATTTCTTGTATTTCTCTCTTGCAAGGTAATTGTGTTGGTTTTTATGGAGTTAAGATGACCTTTATTTGAGATGTATACATATCGGCTAAGATTTTATCAACACCAGAAACACTCAACAGAATGTGATATTGCACCTGCCGTGCCTTTGGTTTTCTGTCATTGGGAGTGTGGTTTACCATTGTGGTATTATTTACGCGCGGTTCTACATTGTGGGTATCTGTACTCGTTTGTTATGGATTAAGAACACTTATTAGGGATAACTTTAGGTGAAGTTTTATTAACATTAAAAGTCCTGATTAAATATGTCATCCTTGCAACAGTACCTTTTATGTTTTCTTGTACCTCATAAATTTTTTAATTTTGATATGTGAGACTTTTCTTATTTTCTCTGTTTGTGTTTTTGTTTGGTTTTGTCTTCATTATCCTCAGTGATATTTGTTATTAACTTTTATGTTTTCTACTCTGTTTTGTAGGAAAAAAGTTGCTTGGCTATCTTGGATGTAATTTTTCCTTTTGCTTTGGTTCTTTCGGCTCATTGCTATCCTCCAACCGACAATGGGGTAGGTACTACAATGTATTAAAGAGAACTATTTCCTGCTTCAGTGATGCATTAGGCAGGGATTCGTTTCCCTTGTGCGTAGTGTTTTAAATAGGTACAATTTGGAATGTTGTATACTTTAATCTTTCAAACCTTTTGATGAATTATAATTTATGCATTGTTAGTATCTAATCATTTTGGTGAGGTTCTTTTGATGACAATGTGGGATTCTTTTGCAGGCTTATAAGTAAATACTCACCCACAATGCTGGATTCCATGATCTAATCAAGGTGGAAGATAGTGAGCTACTGGAAGATTCTTTTGATGACAATGTGGTACAAACGGGAAGATTCTTTTTCAAACTGACAAGGTAAACATTTTACTTTGGTACCTTACAATATTTCTAGAACATATTGTGACATTAGCATTTTTTTTCCTTGACCAGCTTTCTTACTGATATTTTGAAGGTCTCGCTTATCTTAACTTTCGCGAATCAACTTTCTTGTTGTAGGCATGTTGAGTAAAAATGCTGCTATTCACAGTATTTGCTTGTTTTCTTCATCAACCACATTTTGGCCTTCTCCCAAGACCCTCCTCCAGGTCCAGGTAACGCTAACTCTTGTTTCTCTCATCTGCAATGTTTCCCCATGCCAGAAAATCTCATGTTTCCTCGATTTCTCATCAAGGTATCACTGGTCTGTGAGGTTTTCTAATGTGATTCAATATACTACTAGTCCCTGCACGATGGACTCAAACATTAATGTTTATTGTTTGAGTCATTTTTGTGCAAATGCATTCAAGAAGCCAATTAATAAATAGTGTAGGCAAGTTAAAGACGAGTGAACATTTCCTTGATGAATTTCTATGAGAGGGTATCATATGCTTTTTTAAGATCAAGGTTTAGAAGGCACCTTGGACTTATCCTCTTTCTTGTATACTTCCTAATGAGTTCTTGGAGTAGCATTACATTTTCTCCCATGAGCCTTCCTTCTATAAATCCAACTTGTGCTGAGGAGATGAGATCTTTTAGTTTTGGACTGAGTCTAGAAGCCAGGATCTTTGAGATGACTTTATAGGTTACATTGTAGCATGATATTGGTCTAAAATCTCCCACTCCATTGGCATTTTGTGTCTTAGCAATCAGAGAGAGACGCTGGTGTGGTTGATTTATTTGAGGAGCTTGCCAGTTTTAAAAAAATTCAAGGACAGCGTTACAAAGTTGTCTACCTGTAGTACCCCAGGTCTCTTTGAAAAATTTCAAAGTGTAACCATCGGGACCCGGGGACTTGTCTCCGGGGGAGGCCCCCGATGGATACACCTCCAAGTTCTTCAAAGTGACATGGCAGACCACAGGAGATCAGATCTGTAGAGCTGTTTAAGAATTTTTTGATTCTGGCCAACTGTTGAAATAGATAAATCACACTAGCATCTCGCTTATTGCCAAAAACAACAAATGCTAGAACTGTGGGAGACGACATGCCTATATCTTGCTGTAATGTCACATATAAAATCACCTCGAAGTTAATAGCCGAAAGACTAAAACCTGAACTGATAGACTCTTTGTCTCTCCTGCACAATCTGGGTTCATAGAAGTAAGTTTGATGGGTGAGAAAATTATGCTATTATAGGAGCTGATCAGAAGGTACTCACGAAAATGGATAAGCCCAAGATTTCTCCTAAAAACTTATCTAAGAAAGGCTTATGAATTCACCCTTTTGGAAATTTATTGAAGAAATGCTTGTCCATCTCAACTTCCCTCCTATTTTCCATCTACACATCATTTTTCTCTTTGAATATTAATGGTCACTTGTAGAGTTATTTTCAAGGCAAAAGAGCGCTAAGGCAAGCAAATCCTATCTCCCCATTAATTTTTGTTCTATTCTCTGACTACCTATATAGGATCTTAAAATGTAGAACTAGACACTCCTCATTTAAATTTCATCCAAAGTGTGACCTATTGCAGATTACTCATTTAGCATATCCAGATGATCTTATTCTCCTTTCAAGAGGGGATAGAGGGCTCCATAGACATCTTAATGGAATCATTAGAATACTTCATGTCCTGCTCAGGACTAGAGGTCTATCCTGCCCAGTGCCCAGGACTAGAGAAGTCTAGAACTGTGTGATCAATCAGGTACTGCTGTACTGTTTGTCAGTGTACCCACCAATCTTGTTTTCTTAATCACTTACCACTGCTCTGTTTGTAAACTATGTGATCAGGTACTGCTGTTCAGCAATGCTGAAACCAAGATAAAATGAGCATGGTCATGATAAAGGAGGCGAAGATCCTACTGGTCTTGTGATAACTGCATGTACTTCTTCTTTATTTTTTGGTCGATTGCGAAGATCTTACTTGTTTTGTTTATAACTTTTATGGTGTTCATTCACTTCTTTTATGGGTTATTTTCATGGGAAAAGAGGGCTAAGGCAAGGAGATTCTATCTCCTTTTTTTTGTTTTTTTCTATGCTCTATACTACTATGATTCCCTTCCCATATTATATTTTCTGAAGGGACTGTGATAACTGCTTCCTTACTGGTTGATCTTTATATCATTCTACTTCTCATTTGACCGCTTCCTTAAAGATTCACAACTAATTTTACTACTCTGAATATGACTCCCTTTCCCTATTATATTTATCAATCTATCCCTAAATTACTTTATTTACCCTTGACAATGTACAATTATTATTCATCTAGAAGTTTCTGGGGGGAATTGATTTTTTCCTATTAGTTTCTCTTTTGATTACATGGGGTTGTGTGAGGTATTAAAATATGCATATACTTGTACTCTTCTACGAGATAGAAGTAGGGAAACCCTAAGGAGTTAGCATTTGGAACAGAGCAAGGTAAATTTACTTTTTGGTTCATGTGAAGTATGTGCAGAAGGGCCTTTGGACTTTTTTGGTTCTTGGGTTCGTTGTAATTGCATATAGAAATATAGTTTGCATGTTATTCATCAATTTTTTAATATTTTGAGTGCATTTGTTGTAGCCCATGTTGCATTTCTATCTAATAATATGAAACTATAATCTGACCTTTTTTTCCTTCTATTGGCAGGTGATAAGAGTAAAATATCTGGGCTCACCCGTTATTTCTTCTCCGACAAAACTGAGGTACATTCATTGTCTCTTGGACAAACCTTAGAAGTTGTTGCCTGGCGTGATCTTGCTAATCAGTGAATTGGATTGTTGAAGTTTTCAACTTGCTGATATTCTGACTATTACGGTGGCTCTGGTGTTGGAACTATTATTCAATTTTATCTACCTACCTACTTATTGTTGCATATTTTTTTATGATCTTTACCTTAATAAGCTACTGGTTTTGTGCTGGCATTGGGTTGCAGTGTTGCACCATGACATGATACATGTTAATATGTTATAATGATATAGAGAATAATTCTTTGACGACTAAACTATTCACCGTTTTCCTTCTAATATATCTGTTTCCAGGCTCCTGGCTGTATTGGAGAAGTGGTGCTGGCTTTTGAAGAAAATGCATCCTCAAAAATTGGGGTTAGATTTGACAAATCAATTCCTGATGGCAACAACCTTGGTGGTCATTGTGAAGAGAATCGTGGTTTCTTTTGCTCAGGTGCTTTTCTTAGTTGGGTTTTGAATAGATGGTTCTAGACTTTTGAAATTAGGTTGTGTCCTTGTAAATTCTATCTTTGTGATTGTTTTTCTTTTGTTATTTCTGTTACACCAAGCTGACAGTTATATGAAACTTGGTTTGCAGCTAATCTACTGTCCTTGGAAAGCCCATCCACTAGTGACTACAACGATAAACATGCAATTGATAATTTTTTTGAGGTGAGATGCTCTCCTGAGGCAGAATGTTTGTTTTTCTTCATCAGATGACTAAATTTGTTCATAACAGGTTGCAAAGAGTGAAAGGAAAAATGGCCCATTAATTTTGTTCCTAAAAGATATGGAGAAGCTCATGACGGGGAATTCTGATGCCTATAGTGCCCTGAAAAGTAAGTTTGACAATCTGCCAGAGAACTTAGTTGTAATTGCCTCACACACTCATATGGATAGCAGGAAAGAAAAGGTTTGCTACTTTTTGTATCTGTGTTTTTTCCTATTTTTTCAGGGTGGTGTATATTCCACCTTTAAGCACATAATGTTTTTAACTTTTTTTTTTTTATATTATCAAAACTCTCTTTTCATAACCACCTGTAACAACTTGGCGGTCTACCGTTTACAAAATTTGGCAGCAACCAGACAGCCTGCTGGACCTTGCATTTCCGGTGGGTTTCTCATTTCGCATTCTTTGTCTTTTGTTTTTGTTCTCATTTCTATGTCATATTCTTCTAAGGGATCCTGCTTAACCAGTAGGCAATGGGTGAGAGTGTAAACGGAGGGTAGGTGATGGTTGGGTAAACCTATTCCAACGGCCGTTCCGCGTATGCATTCGCCTCACTTGACCAGTGATGCATCCTCACAGAATAAAAAAAAAAGAATCATTTATACTCTGCATCTTAGTGTGTTCTCTTTTCTTTTTTTCGGGGGGGGGGGGGGGGTGCTATGCTACATTTGTTAACCGATCGCACTTCTCCAAATTCTTGTTTTAACTGAAAGCCATCACAGATTCATGAGGTGAAGTGCTTTCAACTGACATGGTGGGAATGGTTTCCGTTACAGGATGACTTTGGTAGATTGCTGGATAAAAATAAAGATACAACTAAGACGTTGAGGTACCTAGCTAGGCCTTTTCTCAACAAAGTGGCAGTGCGCGCTTGCCTCAGGTACTCATTTTTCGTTTCTTTTATTTTGGACACGTTTTTCTCTTACATTTTGTAAAACCCTGGTATGATTGGAAATTCCATCTTATGCCTTGTTCATGATAGGATTAAAATCTGCTTTGTGAGTGGAAGGAAAAATTGGAACGTGATATGGAAACTTTATGAGCGCAACCAAACATTGTCAGCATTCGAACGGTGAGTCTGTGTGCTTCTGCTTTTTGCATGAGTTGAGGCAGCTTTTTTTTTATTATGCGGTACTTTCTTTGGTTAATTTAGAGCATGAGTTACCTTCATGCCATCTTTCAACTCTTGCTGTGTGTAAAAGGAGTGTTTCTTGTACCTGTGCAATTGTGCATGGTTTATCGCATCAATTATCATTGTTTGCCATCAAACATATTATGACTCAGTCATGTTGATTGTGTTTTTATAGCAAATCACATTGGCGGTTTCATGTAGCTCTTGCTATCAGTAATTGAATATCTGGATATTATGATATTCCTTTAGGAAGGGATTTAGAGCTGTGATTCTTCTGCTGATTTTATTCTTGTTTGGTTTGGTTACTCTAAAATCATCATGAAATTTACATGGGATCTAATATCTGCAGATGCTTAACAAAATTGGGTTGGAGTGCCATGACCTTGAAAGTCTTTGCATTAAAGATCAAGCACTGTCGAATGAAAGTAAATCTTTTTTTATGACTTGGTTTATATTTATCCGTTCTTTTTAAGAAATGTTCTCCCTCTTCGTTATTTAACCTCTTTTTACTGGGCAGGTGTTGAGAAAATCATAGGATGGGCTCTAAGTCATTACTTCATGTATTCTTCAGAAACTCTGTCAGATGATTCAAAGATCACTATTTCTTGTGAAAGGTTCTGGCTTATCTTTCATATTATTTTCAAAGGTTGTTTTGGTACGTTGAAGGATGTTATGTTGTATGCAGAAAAGATCTTTGTCTAATTAATTGTATTATGTCCCTCTTCCTGAATGAGATTGATCGTAGAAGTATTTGTGCTTGTCTGACTGATTTGTGTTCTAACTTGTTGCTGTTTTTCTTGCAGTATTCAGCACGGATTTAGTGTTCTTCAAGGTCTCCAGAATGAAACTAAAAGCTTTGAAGAAGTCACTAAAGGTAGCATGTTCATCGATCAAATAATAACCTGTCTATAAATTAAGACTATTACACGTAATAAATTGAAAGGTTCCTTGATCAAAATATGAAGAATATTATCTGAACAGAAGGTGTTCATAACCCTGGAGCATGTATCCTTGTAGGATGTCGTCACTGAGAATGAATTCGAAATGAAACTTCTTGGGGATGTTATTCCACCAAATGACATTGGAGTCTCCTTTGATGATATTGGAGCTTTGGAGAATGTCAAAGATACATTGAAAGAGCTGGTTATGTTGCCTCTTCAAAGACCAGAGCTCTTTACCAAAGGCCAATTGATGAAGGTTGGTTGTTCGCCCCTTCCCCTCCCTCTCTTGCTAACTTTATGGTTTTTTATTTTTATTTTTAATATGATTCTTGTTCACTTCTATAGCCTTGCAAGGGTATACTTCTTTTTGGGCCTCCTGGCACTGGCAAAACTATGCTTGCTAAAGCTGTTGCAACTGAAGCCGGGGCTAACTTCATCAACATATCAATGTCTAGCATTACATCAAAGGTCCTTTACGTTTCCATCTTCTTGGATTGCCTCACTTTAGAGACCTATCTAACTCTTTACATGCCTTGGTTACAGTGGTTTGGTGAAGGAGAGAAATATGTCTAGGCAGTGTTTTCTTTGGTAAGCAAAATTACTCCTAGTGTCATTTTTGTTGATGAGGTAGGTCCTTTGTAATCGATATTTGGTGGCATGGGCACATGTGTATTTTGCAAAATGTACCCCTCCTCTCTAAAGGTCGACTAACAACTACCAGTGAACATCCCGGTGAGCATGATGAAGCAATGAGAAAAATGAAGAACGTGTTCATGATGAACTGGGATGGTTTGTGCATGAAGGATAAAGAACGCGTACTCGTGCTTGCTGCCACCAATAGATCTTTTGACCTAGATGAGGCTGTAATCAGGCGACTTCCACGTAGGTAAAGATCTGTTTCATTCTCGACAAATTTTTTTATCTGCTTGTGTAGGATATAATGGTTCAAAATTTTACTTCAATATGGTGCAGATTGACGGTTGGCTTGCCGGATGCACCTAATCGGCAAAAAAATTTGACCATAATTTTGACAAAAGAGGAATTAGGGCCAGATGTGGAGCTTGAAGCAATTGCCAGTATGACCTGATGGGTACTCTGGAAGTGATTTGAAGGTTACAACCCCCCCCCCCCCCCCCCCCCCCCCGGAAAACATTGCACCTTGTCTGACTTTGTTTTAAATTTCAGAACCTCTGCGTGGCTGCAGCCCACCGCTTCATTAGAGAATTGTTAGAAAAACAGAAGAAGGTTGTGTTTCGAATCGGCTCTAAATAATACTTTTTGTTGTAGTTTACAGTCCATTTCATTTAAATATTCATGATAAACACTTGTCGTTGCAGGAGAAAGCTAAAGCATTAGCTGAGAACGAACCATCCCCAAGTTGTACAGCAGCTCAAACATAAGACCATTGAATATGGAAGACTTCAAGACTGCGCATGAACAGGTAAATGCTATTCCTTTGCTTATTTCTTTGCTTTTTTAACAATGAACTTATTTCTTTGCTTTTGTAAGAATGTGTCATAAACTTCTTTTGGGCTTACGTATTCTGGCTCATGGCGATTTAATAACTGGATTTGAGCAAACTCATGTAGTTTACATTGATTTGGGCTTTTTTTTCACGAACAAACCCTTATTCCTGTCTCTCTCTGAAATCGATGTTTCTAAACCCATATTCCTTTCTAAATTTCGAGATCTATTTACTGCTGTTCATCTCACTGAAGGTTTTGTTTTACAAAATTTTTTGAAGTCCTCTTCTTTACTATTCTTTTCTTCATGTATTGGTAGAGAGATAGTCAGTGCATAAAACAAAAATCAATGGGGAGATCGAATCTCCTTGTTGTAAACCTCTTTTTTCAAGGAAAAAGCCCTGCAAGTTACCATTTATTTGTATAGAAAAAGATGAAGTGCAAATGCATTCACGAAGCCAATAGTAAATAGGGAAGGGATGTTAAGACGAGTGAGCATTTCCTTGATGAATTTCCATGAGAGGGTATCATAGCTTTTCTATGATCAAGGTTTAGAAGGCAACTCAAACTTACTCTCTTTCTTTCTTGGAGTAGCATTACATTTTCTCCCTTGAGCCTTCCTTCTATAAATTCAACTTGTGCAGAGGAGATGAGATCTTTTAGTTCTGGACCGAGTCTAGAAGCCAGGATCTTTGAGATGACTTTATAGGTTACAATGTAGCATGATATTTGTCTAAAATCTCCCACTCTATTGGCATTTTGTGTCTTAGCAATCAGAGATACGTTGGTGTGGTTGATTTGTTTGAGGAGCTTGCCAGTTTCAAAAAATTCAAGGATAGCATCACAGACTTGTCTCCCTGTAGTACCCCAGGTTTCTTTGAAAATTTTCGAAGTGTAACCATCTGGACCCGGGTGCTTGTCATCTCCAGTGGACCATAGAGTAGATTTGATTTCATCTTCTATAACAGGTTGAGTAAACGCTTGGTGTCTTTGAGCTTTAAGGTTGGCTCCTCCATCTCTAATAATCCTTGCATCAGCAGCATTAGTGTCTTTCTAGGTGCCTAGTAGATCTTTGTAGAAGTGTTCAAATTGCAGTCCCACAGCATATAGAGAGGTTGTTTCTGTGCCATCTTCTTTGAGGATAGAACTGATATGATTTTTTTTCATATTCTTTCTCATAAGTCCATGGAAGCTGAATTTAAATTCAACTCTCAGCTAGCCAAGGCTAAACATAACTTTGAAGGTTATAAATGTATAGATTACTTTCATGGGCTTATGAGGAAAAATATGAAGAGGAATAATATAAGATATATTAGAAAGAGTGATGGCTCAGAAACTTCCTCCCTAGAAGAGGTGGCTCAGCAGTTTGAATCCTTTTATAAATGCCTCTTAGGAACCAGTATAGATACAGCTTCAGTTGACAGAGATTATTAGAGAAGGGGGGTGCAATCTTACACCAAGACAGACATCAATTTCTCATTAAGGAAGTGACAAATGAAGACATCAAGGCAGCTTTATGGTCCATAGGAGATGATAAATCTCCGGGGGAGGCCCCCGATGGATACACCTCCAAGTTCTTCAAAGCGACCTGGGCAGACCACAGGAGATCAGATCTTTAGAGCTGTTAAAGATTTTTTCGATTTTGGCCAACTGTTGAAAATGATAAATCACACTAGCATCTCACTTATTGCAAAAACAACAAATATGCTAGCACTGTGGGAGGGGCTACAGACCTATAACTTGCTGTATCGTCACATATAAAATCACCTCTAAGTTAATAGCCGAAAGACTAAAACCTGAACTGATAGACTCTTTATCTCTCCTGCACAATCTGGGGTCATAGAAGCGAGGTTGATGGATGAGATAATTATGCTATTACAGGGGCTGATGAGAAGGTACTCGCGAAAAAGAATAAGCCCAAGATGTCTCCTAAAAATTGATCTAAGAAAGTCTTATGATTCACTCTCGAAATTTATTGAAGAAATGCTTGTCCATCTCAGCTTCCCTCCTATTTTCATCAATTGGACTCTACAATGCATCTGCACATAATTTTTCTATTTGAATATTAATGGTCACTTGCAGGGTTATTTTCATGGGAAAAGAGGGCTAAGGCAAGGAGATCTATCTCTCTATTAATGTTTTTTTCTATGCTCTGACTTCCTATATAGGATCTTAAAATGTATAACTAGACACCCCTCATTTAAATTTCATTCAAAGTGTGACCTATTGCAGATTACTCATTTAGCATATTCAGATGATGATACTTGTTGGATTGTTTAATACTCTTTTGTCTCCTATTGCAATTTTGATACCGTTATTTTTTTAACTTGTTATAAAGGTTTTGAATCTTTCCAAGCTCACCTTGTAGTCAAGATCCACCCAAGGAGCGTAGAATCTCTATGGAGCTCAAAATGACAAGTGTGATTTTTTAAACTTGTCATACTAAATATCATCCATCTGACTGCCTATATGCTTAGTTTTTACCTTCTGCTTTCTCATTTTTAAATTATATGGTTATGTTTTGTGTATGTCCAGCCGCATAACGAACTAACTACCTGCTAAAGGTGTCCAATAACCCTGCTACTTGCCCCTGCTGCCTTACAAAGTCTTAAGTGTTATGGTCATGATCATTTGCTAAATTGTTTGTATGGTACATTCACCTGTTTCTTTTTGCTTGAAGAATTGTCAATGTTTTATGCAAGATAAAAGGAGCAATAGTAGGATCACGACTGGGAAAGGACCTTGAGGTTTATGTTGGTCCTAACAGGTGATGGTAACACCTTTTTCGGCACTTGTTTAAAATTTGAACTTTATATATCTATCATATATTAAAGTCTTGCCTTTCTAATTATTTATACTATTTGTTATTACAGTGTTCCATATTAAAGTTATTTTGCAAGATGCTGATCGGATCAAGTACATCCATTATCAGGTATTTATGCTTTATTAGTTATTTGACCACCAATTGTGCTCTCTTACTAACATTTTGAAGGCTGTTCACCTTTAATATATCAATATATTTAAGGAACGGTGGTTGCAAGATTAAGCGAGCAGCGCCAGAGTGTTTGGTTCTTGGGTTTGTTGTAATTGCGTATAGAAAAATAATTTGCATGCTAGTCATCAATTTTTTAATATTTTGAGTGTTTTTTTTTTTTTTTTGATTTTAAGGGTAAATATATTGAAAATGGAATAAATATGTACATGCTATGTGACAGGCAATAGGAGACTTTAGTCCCCTATGCCGATCTACCAAAATCATGGATCTCCCATATGAGAGTCCAATCCCATTGGGTGTGTTGAGCGCAAGGTTCGGTGCAACTCCTATCTCATCGGGCCTCGGCTATCAGAAGTTGGACCTGCACCCTAAGGTTGTGTAAGGAATAAATCTCCCTTTTGCTCGGCCAACAAGAGATTTACCCCAACACAACCTTAGCACACCAAAGCTATCCCAGCCTTTTAGACAATTGTTTGTTACAAAATTAGGGCCTTGTAATACCCCTTTGAAATATACTTCAAATCTAATACAAGAGTCCTACGTCTTTAGCAAGCATGCCTGCAGGCTCCGTTAAAGATTGTAGCCGGAGCTCGAACCCTCATGTGTGTACAGCCACACTACAAGCACAAAAGGTAGAAGCTGTAATCTGTATTCCTTAAGGAGGATCCGAGGCTATGGCTGGGAATTCCTTAGTTGTGTATAAAGCCTTCCTGTAGAGTTGTTGCTGAGTGGAAGTGCAAGGAGTAGTCATGATTGAGGACCTTGTAGACGTGGATCTTAATCAAGTGTGTAACTTCCTCAGGACTTCTAGATGCGCCTTCAAAATTTTTTTCATTACGAGCTTTCCATATGAATTAAGTTGAAGCTGCAAGTGCTGTCCTTTTCGCCTTAGATTGCCATCCCTTTCCACGGGCCTCTTTTTTCATCCATTTAAGTGCACTCTTCATCGAGTTCATTCCCCTTCAAATACCAAGCCAATTCCTTACCTGTGACCATATATAAGAAGAGAAATTACATGCAAAAAAGATGTGTTCATGAGTTTCCACGGCTTGGTTACAAAGAAAACAGTTTAGATCAACTTCCCTGGATTTAATGAGGTCCTTTGTGGCAAGTCTCCTCCTAGCAGCCAGCCAGAGTATGAAAGCTTGTTTAGGGACGATGGATCTGTCCCATACTACTGAATTCCAAGGTGGTTTTGGGGCTTTCCTTCTGAAGTGTTCATATGCGGCTCCTACGTTGAATTTACCCCCTTGGTTCCGGGAGCTAAGGAGTGTAGAAGCTCCTTCAGCTGAACCTGCACATGTTAGAAGATCATCTCGAATAGCTAAGAGTTTTTTTAATAAGGGGAGAGTCATTTATCTTATGTATTCTCCATCCCCAAATGGTTCCCCGAGGGAGGTATTGGTGGTGTATCCATGTTTTGAGGTCCTTGAGTCCAAGCCCTCCTTCATTTTTTGGTAGGCATACATCCTTCCAACTAATCATGTGATACTTCCATAAAAATTTAGCACATAAGCCATTAATTTTGTGTATGAGTGTGGAAGGAGAGGGGAGAATTGAGAACCAAAATGCTTGAATTCCTTGGAGCACTCAACGAATCAGTTCCACTCTACCTGCATAAGACAAGGTTTTTGTGTTCTAATAGCTTATATGGTAAGGAGTTTATCTAACAAGGGGGAGAATTGGGAGATGGTTAGCTTCCCTGAGGAGATAGGGATCCCTAGGTACTTGAAAGGGAATTCTCCTGGGTTAAAACCTGATCTATCAGCAAGGTAAGCTCTATCATCTTCAGCCACACCTGCTAGGAAGGAGGACTTTGTAGGGCTCACTTCTAACCCTGAAACTGCAGAAAAATGCTCAATTGCATCGAGTAGTACTGTAATGGAGCCTCTATCCCCTCTATCTAACAATATAAGGTTGTCTGCATATGCAAGACGGGTTATTTGAAGGGGACCACATTTAGGGTGAAATTTCAAAGAAGGAAGCCTAGATCTACATTTCAAGACCCTAGAGAGATAATCAATAGATAATACAAATACTAAGGGGGATATAGGGTCTCTTTGTCTTAATCCTCTCATGCCCTTAAAGTGTCCATGCAAGCTGCCATTCACATTCACTGAAAACGAATTAGAGCAAATACATTCTAACACCCATTTAACAAATATAGTAGGAAAGTCAAGATTGTACAACATTTGGGCAATAAACTTCCACGAGATAGTGTCATAAGCCTTCCTCAAATCTAGGTTAAGAATGCATCTTGGACTTATCCTTTTTCTAGTATATTTCCTTATAAGTTCTTGGAGAAGCATTATATTTTCACTCAGAACTCTCCCTTCAATGAAACCTATTTGGGCTGGTGAAACAATGGATGGAAGGATGGGTTTTCACCGAGCAGCAATGATCTTAGTTATGACCCTATATGTAATATTGCAGCAAGAAATGGGTCTAAAATCCCCAACCGAGTTTGCGTTAACTTTCTTAGCAATTAAAGAAATGGAGGAGTGATTAATTTGCTTGAGTAAGGCTTCTGTTGTAAAAAACTCCTTGACTGCTTTGCTTAGTTGATCTCCTGTAATATCCCAAGTGTCCTTAAAGAATTTTGAAGTATACCTATCAGGCCCCGGTGATTTCTCATCTCCCATGCTCCAAAGTGCTGCTTTCAGTTTCTAGCAAGGCACCACCATCTGTGATATATTTCAGGTCCACATTTTCAGTACTTCTGTTTGTACCCAAGAGACCTTTATAGAATGATTCAAACTAGCTGCAACCTCATCCAAAGACATGGTCTCCAGTTCATCTTTCATCAAGGAGCTGATATGATTCCTTCTCATATTTTTTTTCATCATCCCATGAAAGTAAGAGTTACATTTGTCTCCTTGGAAGGTGTGCTTTGCTTTGCTAGCTGTGAATTGAATTTGAAATCTGCCTCTTTCGGCCTCCTAGCCTTTTTCTTAGTGATTTCCATTGCCTGTAGCAGTTCATCAGAATCTGAATCCCTTCTAAGTGCTAGAAAGGCATTTTCATACTCAGCTTCAGCTGTTTTTGCTCTATCTGCAATGTGGGAGAAGTGGTTTTTGTTTAGCTGTTTCAGTTTAGGCTTTAGATTCTGCAGCTTTTTGCACAAAAGGAATTGTTCAAAGCCTTCCCCACTGTAAACCCAGTTGTCTTGGATGATTTGCTTGAAACTGTCATGCTGCCCCCACATGTTAAAGTATTTAAATGGGCCTTTTTCCCCCGGTTGCTGATCAAGAACCTCAACTAATACCTGTCAATGATCACAGAAGGCCTTAGGGGGTATAGGAAGGTGGCTTTGCAGTAGAAGTTTGAGGAGTCCCAAACCATTACTCTGTCTATTTTTGTTTATTTTTTCCCTTTGAACCATGTGTGTTCTTGCCCAAGACTCATTGCATCTTTCAAGCCCAATTCTGCCCAACAGTCCGAGAGATCTGACACCTCATAAGCCGAGACTGTAGCCCCATGTTTCCTTTCACATGACCTCATGATTGTATTGAAGTCCCCTATTTTCCAAAATCAAATCCTCCCATAGGGCTCTTCTTCTGACAATGGTATGTAGGCCATAGACTTGTGCAATTTCAAATCTCTTCCTGGAAATCTTACAAATTAACTGCCCAGTGATCATCTGATCTGTGGTTCTTTTATGTATAAACTCAACTCTTAAGGGGTCCCAGATAACCACAATTCTTCCTGCAGTACTATGTTCAAAGTTGTGGACATAGCTCCAATGGTTGAATCCACTTCTCATTATAGCTTCTAACTTCGTTTGGTCCAGTTTAGTTTCTAGAATTCCCAGGAAAGAGATGTTTTTATCCCTTAGAAAATCCCTGAGAACCACAATTCTTCCTGCAGTACTATGTTCAAAGTTGTGGACATAGCTCCACTGGTTGAATCTACTTCTCATTATAGCTTCTAACTTCGTTTGGTCCAGTTTTGTTTCTAGAATTCCCAAGAAAGAGATGTTTTTCTCCCTTAGAAAATCCCTGACAGCCCTCTGTTTGGGGAAGCTGTTCAGCCCCCTTATATTCCAAGAGGCAATAATCATGGAGCTTTTCTTCCAAGGGGGCTAGGCCCTTTGTCATTTGCCTGCCCATCATCACAGCACTCTGACTCTTTTGCCTTTTCTACAGTTTGTGAGCCACCTTGAGCTCCTTGAGTTCCCTTGTTCAATCTACTGCTCCTTTAAATTCAGCATGTTCTGTCCCACCATAGGTTAACCTTATTATGCCTTTACCTTTTTCGTTTCCCATGTTCTTCGCAGCCTGGCTTTCTTCCATCCCATCTGTGGTGAGACCGGTGTCTCCTTCTTGCCTTGAAGACACATCATCATTCCCTTCATTTTCCATTTCTTCGAGGATCTGGAATCTGTTCTTCTCAGCAAAACTGACCCTATTTTTCTTCCTCTGATAAACTTGCTTTTGGGCTTCAATCTTTTTCATTTCCATTTCATGTCGTTTAGAAGCCTCCCTGTAGAAATCTTGTACTCCTTGGTGGTCCACCACTCTCAGAGGGGGAGGGGGCGAGGCTTTTTTTATTCTGATGTGCCTGATTTATTCTATGGATGGAGGAAAAAGGGAGTTTTTGACATTTGATCTAGTGGAGTTGGAGATAGGAGGAGAGGATCTGTGGGGGGATCTTGTGTTTGAAGGAGGAGGTCCAGAGGGGGATGAGGAGTTGGGGGGGGGGGGGGGGGGGGGGGGGGTTTGTTTTGAGGAGGTTGGTTAGTTGTAGGGAGAGGGGTTTTGTTTGCTTGTTTAGAGAGGGAGGAACCACCAATTTCAGTAATCGGCCTCTTTCCCTTATCCTGCACTGTATTCCTTGTAGCTGGGCACTTGTTTGTCTCATGCCCATAGGTCATGCAATTGTTGCACCTTGAGTGCATTTTTTGTAGCCTATGTTGCTTTTCTATCTAATATTATGAAACTATCCTCTGGCCTTTTTTTTCCCTTCTGTTGGCGATAGAGAAAAATATCTGGGCTCACCTGTTATTTCTTCTCCGACAAAACTGAGGTACATTCATTGTCTCTTGGACTTACCTTAGAAGTTGTTGCCTGGCGTGATCTTGCTAATCAGTGAATTGGATTGTTGAAGTTTTTAACTTGCTGATATTCTGACTCTTATGCTGGCTCTGGTGTTAGAACTATTATTCAATTATATCTATATATATTTTTTTTATCAATTGTGGAAGTATGCCTTAATTTCACATTCTTTGTCTTTTGCTTTTGTTCTCATTTCTAAGTCATATTCTTCTAAGGGATCCTGCTTAACCAGTAGGCAATGGGGGAGAGTGTAAATTGAGGGTAGGTGATGGTTGGGTATAACCTATTCCAACGGCCGTTCTGTGTAAAGAATCATTTATATTCTGCATCTTAGTGTATTCTCTTTTCTTTTTCTTTTTCTTTTTTTGGGGGGTGCTACTTTTGTCAACCGATCGCACTTTTCCAAATTCTTGTTTTAACTGAAAGCCATCATCACAGATTCATGAGGTGAAGTGCTTTCAACTGACATGGTGTGAATGGTTTCCGTTTCAGGATAACTTTGGTAGATTGCAGGATAAAAATAAAGATGCAACTAAGACGATTAGGCACCTAGCTAGGCTTTTTCCCAACAAAGTGGCAGTGCGCTTGCCTTAGGTACTTAGTTTTTGTTTCTTTTGTTTGGGGCACTAATTGATTATGTTTTTCTCTTACGTTTTTAAAACCCTGGTATGATTGGAAATTCCATCTTATGCCTTGTTCATGATAGGATGAAAATCTGCTTTGTGAGTGGAAGGTAATATTGGAACGTGATACTGAAACTTTACGAGCGCAATCAAACATTGTTAGCATTTGAACGGTGAGTCTGTGTGCTTCTGCTTTTTGCATGAGTTGAGGCAGTTTTTCATGTATTATGTGGTGCTTTCTTTGGTTAATTTAGAGCATCAGTTACCTTCATGCCATCTTTCAACTCTTGCTGTGTGTAAAAGGAGTGTTTCTTGTACCTGTGCAATTGTGCATGGTTTATCTTTTGCATCAATTATCATTGTTTGCCATCAAACATATTATGACTCAATCAAGTTGAATGTTTTTTTATAGCAAATCTCATTGGCGGTTACTTGTAGCTCTTGCTATCAGTAATTGGATATCTGGATAGGAAATTTTATATTGCTTGAGATTGGGATATTTCTACTGAAATTTGCTTGTGCATTTTTGGTGGTGTGTTGGCTTGGAGAATGATATTGAATAATGATTAGAGAATGATATTGAAATTAGTTTGTAATATCGTTTGATACTAGTTTATGCTATCGAACCCCTGATGTGTGTTTTACGACTTTTTTCTCGATATTATTGTCTAGTGCTATTGTGCTCCCCCGCTCTAAGATTTCTGGCTCCGTCACTGCTTGTTTGGTTTGTTTACTCTAAAATCATCATGAAATTTACATTTGATCTAATATCTGCAGATGCTTAACAAAATGGGGTTGGAGTGCCATGACCTTGAAAGTCTTTGCATTAAAGATCAAGGACTGTCGAATGAAAGTAAGTGTGTTCTTATGACTTGGTTTATATTTATCCGTTCTTTTAAAGGAATGTCCTCCCTCCCTCTTCATTATTTAACCTCTTTTTACTGGGCAGGTGTGGAGAAAACCATAGGATGCGCTCTAATCATCAAGTACGATGTTAATGTTAAAAATTAAGGGGCCGTTTGGTATCGATATCTAGATATTAAGATATCGGCATCGAATCAAGATATCGATATCCGGTGATATCTTGATATCAAGTAATGTCTCTCTCAAAATCAGTATATCAAATAGGGTCAAATCTAATATCTAGAAGCGATATCGATTCAAATAGAAGATCAATTGATATTGATATCTACCTATTAAAAAACATTATATAACAAATATCAGGGATATTAATACCAAAAAACTAGTGTAAGGAAGAAGGCAACTAGCCAACTAGGCAAACCATTTAAGCCAGTACAAATAAAATAATTTTTTTTTTTACAAGACATCTTGAAGGAAGAAGGCAACTAGCCAACTAGGCAAACGGGGTTTTTCTTCTGTATTTTTTCGATCTAGAAGTAAATTTTTATTATTATTATTAAAAATGCATAAATCTCACATCGCCCCCTCCCAAAATAATTAAAAAGTTTTTGAATTTTGGAGGTGGGTTTAAACATCAAGCTCTTATACTTGGTTATACTTGAGGTTCTCCTCCATGAGAATGGGTTAAAATGAACAGCTATTCAGATACCGCAACGGTTGGATTTTGTTTTTCCTTCTTTAGTTATATACTTAAGGCATCTCTTGCTATAATTGTATCCAAATTGATATTTGAATTGGGTTTAAAGAGCTTTTTGTGGGTATATTTTGCATGTATCCTCCTGTCTTATTAAAGTGTGTCCCCAACTTGATTAGTGTAAATATACCTTTCACAATACCCATCCCTTAATTAAAGTCAACATTTCCACATTTTCACACCTGCATATAGTGATCGAAAAAAGCCCTATATTTAGAACCTTCTTTTGGATGTTGCTTGATTTAACAAGTAGAAACCTTCTCTTCTGCTGCTGCAGTTCTTTTTATCCTCCCTTCCTTTGGTTATCTTGACTCTTGAGACTATGTTGGAGATGATCAGGATGGAGGTTATGAGGATGTTGATGAAATACTAGGCTTTGATTGGGGTTGGGGCAGCTTCATTAGGAGATTCATGGCCTTGAAAAACTATGCCTTTTGCTTTATCTAGTTTCCACTTTGTTTTATTTGTTTTGTTGTCTCTTTATTTCATTTTGAAGTTTGAACTATGTTTATTTTTACACGTTGAAGTACTAAACTATGCTTTGTTTTGATATTTAACCATATATTATATGATTATCATTTGATTTCAAGTACAAATATATGTTTTAAACTATTCTAAGTTAAAATTCAGCCTCCCCTACGCCGGGCGCGCGCCTGCGCCTTGCGCCCTGCGCCTAGGCTCCAAGGACCCTCTGCGCCTCAGTGCGCCTTGCGCCCTTTAAAACTAAGGAAACCACAAATTTATGAAAGTTTATCATGGTTTTTTATTTAGGGTAAATTACTTACAGTCACATAAAATTTCGTCTGATGTTCCTAATGTTTATGACGAGGTACAAACCTTGGATTCCATCCATCATTATTTTATACACCTTAGTCAAAACCCTAACCTAAACCTCGATCTATACAGTAAATCAATACATATATATAGTGGACTGGTCGATCATCCTAAAAATAATCCAAAACGTCTATATCTTATAAGTCTTCGAGTTGCTCGCTTCATGCCTTCATTTTATTTTCAATTGTGGTGGGTGTCAGGCAATGTTAACTTGAGTAGAGATATAGTGGACTGGTCGATCAAAAATATATGGTGGACTGTACTGTAGAACGGTTGAACTATGAATTCCCGCTGGGGCCCACCACCCATTGCTTAAATTATTTAACTACTACGACTTTTTTATACGTTCTTTAATACTAAAAACTATATAAAATATTAATTTTTTAAAAT
The DNA here is from genome assembly GCA_963922045.1 of Persicaria maculosa. Lineage (NCBI taxonomy): Eukaryota > Viridiplantae > Streptophyta > Magnoliopsida > Caryophyllales > Polygonaceae > Persicaria > Persicaria maculosa. Next base: position 2,052,107 of record OY998252.1, read on the forward strand.
AATATTATACTTATTCTTAATATTTCTATAATAATATTTTAAAATTTTAATAAATAAGTTAATATGTTATATAGTTAATATATTATTATTATCTATAAAGGCTAATATTTGAACAATTTGATTAAATTTTTTGAGGGAAATTTTGATTAAATAAAATACCTATCTTAGATGCATTTTATAGTTTGAGTATTTTTAGTATTATTTGATCTAAGTGGGACTCGTTATTTATTGAGATCTAGTGCCACACATAGAACTCAAATGAACTTTCATGATTCAACTAATTGGCAATGTGTGGTATAGTTTAACTTTTTACTGTACATGTTAATCTTTAATAAAAAAAATTATTAATTTGAGAGAAAACTAATTTATCAACATTATAACTTTGTAGAATAAAACATAATTTATTTCCATATTTAAAATTATATAAGTTTCTTATTAATCTAGCTAGTTATTACTCCATCCAATTGGAAATATAAGTCGTTTGACTTTTATGCACATAGTTTAAGGAGTTAAAAACCATATGAAATATTAATTTTTTTAATTAAATTTTTTACACTGTAATACTTATTAATTTATGATGAGTAATATAATATAAAAAAAATTAATTAAAACAATCAATATTTTATATAGTTTTTAACTTCTTAAACTACGTGCATAAAAGTCAAACGCATTATATTTTCAATCGGATTGAGTATGTAATCAAGCATCTAACTTGGATGCATTGCATTATCAACGTAATGATTAGTTGCCCACATTATATTGCCCACATCTAACTGTGAAATTAATTATAACGAGTTTTATAATGACAGGTATGCGAACATTATAACCCTAGCAGAGAAGTATATAAAGTCAAGTTACGGACTCGGAGAGGGAGCCCGAAAGGAGCTCTACGACATGCTGCATGCCGGAGAGCCTTCGGGTACAAGTGTGATTGAAGTTAAAAAAAGTGGTGGAGGCAACTGGAAGTTGACGAGGCGAGGAGGAGCGGTGTAGTTGCTCTAGCAGTGGCCGTAGGGTGGAGCGATGCGGTGGAGGAGATACTCGGGTGGTTGGGCCCCATGGTGCGTGATACGCAGACATGGTAAAACGAGCAAAGCGTTGAAACGCAAGGTTTTGATGCCCAGCCTACGCAGGGCCGGACCTGAGTTTCTAATGGCCCGAGGCGAAATTTAAATTGGGCCCCCACTATTAAATATAGTATGTATATACATAAGGTATGATAGAATAAATGGATTTTTAAATAGTTTTTTAATATCAAAAAACATTTAAACGAAAGTTAAAATTAAAAAAAAATTCAACTAAGCTTCGCCTAACCAACTGGGGGAAATTAAAAAAAAATCAAAGGCAGAAAAAACACAGGAATTTAAATTTTTAAAAATCAACCAAAGTTGAAATTATTAGAGGAAAAATTAAATAACAAAAATCAAACTCAAATTACTGGGGGTTTTAAAAAAAATGAAAGGCAAAAAAAACTCAAATGTAAATCACTAGGCGGGGGGTTTTTAAAAAAAAATGAAAGGCTAAAAAAAATTAAATAACAAAAATCAAACTCAAATTACTGGGGGTTTTAAAAAAAAATGAAAGGCAAAAAAAAAAATCAAAGGTAAATCACTAGAGGGGGGGGGGTTTAAAAAAAAAATGAAAGGCTAATAAAAATCAAACGTAATCATTAGGCGGGGGGGGGGGGGGGGGGGGTTTAAAAAAAATGAAAGGCAAATAAAAATCAAACGTGAATCACCGGGTGATGGGGGAAGTGGGTTCCGAACCCTAGACCCCAAGGTCAAATTGGCACTCCCTCGCCAACTAGGCTACTTCAATTTTATGTGTTACCTTCTTGTCTAATACTAATATAATTAAAACAAAATTTATGGGCCCTCTATACAGATTGGGCCCGAGGCGACGGCCTGTTGGGCCTCGCCTCAGGTCCGGCCCTGAGCCTACGGTACTGCTTATGCAAACGCTACATTTCTCCGACTTGGAGAAGACTGAGGCCGCCGTTGGTGAGGTCTTTGTAGGGTGAACTGCATTTACCGAGGATCGGCCATTAGTCAACGACGAATATGACCCAGACGGGGATAGAAATGGGGATGGGGATGATAGTTGATTGATTAAGGGCGTGTTTGGAATGAATACGCGAGTTTTGGACCGTGTTATAAAATTGGCCTAATTTGAACATAGTGGTTTCAACTCTTTTTTTCCGTCTATTATATTCTCTATTTTATTCCCAAAATTGAAAAATAGAAGAAAAAATAGAGAGACAACTGAAAATGGTGTATATTGTCAAATTTTTTTGATAGGGTTTCAGGTTTTCCCTAAACCTTCAAAATTGGAGTTATAGTAAAAATAATTTTGTGAATATATATAACTTTGCTTCTCTATTGTTGAGGAAATATTTTATATTAACTAATTCGTCAAATATATCAACTATCTAATTACAAATTCTCTTTTTACTAGTATTATTATTAAAGTGATTATAAATGTATTTGTACCATGAAAATTTTAAGTTGACAACTCTTTGGATTTACAAATAAAATAAGGTAAAACTAATTGAAATTGAGTCCAATCAAGACGCGAAGACTTGAATACAACTAGCAAAGTTGTATTGTACATATATACACAGGATTAGAAATTAAAATTCGGGTGCGCTTAGTAGGCTACATTTTTCTCATATCCATAATTTTTTTAACAAAAACCTTATTTAATAGGTAGGCAAAAAATTTCTCATACCCATAATTTTATTAACAAAGCCCTATTCAATAAATAAATTAATATTTTTTTTATTTATTTTCTTTAATTTAGTTACTTATTATTTTATTTTTGTAAAAATAGGACTGGTTGCCTGGTTGGAGCGGATCCCAACCCGTCCCGGGTCAGTATATATATGCAAATTCATAGTGGTGCTAGTGGATTTGATGTTAGTGCTTCTAGTCATCGCATATATATATATATATATATATATATATATATATATATATATATATATATATATATATATATATATATATATATATATATATATATATATATATATATATATATATATATATATATATATATATATATATAAGTATGATGTTAAGTTTTTTATTTTCGTAAAACTTTTGTCTTTATAATGATGAATTTGTAGGGCTCGTTTGGTTTAAATTTTAAAAAGGTAAAGAGAAATGAAATGAATATAGTCTATTTATAATTTAAGATACATTATTAAAAAAAATAATTCTGTTCCCTTTTAATCACTTATTTAAAAGTAATCATATCTCTTGTACTCCTTTAATCAATACCATCCTACGTTATTTTTCATCCAAAAATGAGTATTTTGTAATTTGTGAAACATCTTCCAACTGTCTGTCAAAATAGGTTGGAAATTCCATCTTATATAACAGTTAGAATCCCCTGTTTTTCTAGCAGTCCCCTGACTCCCTGCTGACTATTTACAACTTAACAAACATTATATACATAATTGACTTGAACCATTATATTAACATCTTATGCAAGAACTAATCACTAGGACTGCATTTGCACAAAAACTGAACAATGACAGTACTGCCAAAGTACTCATTCAGGAAAATTGAACAATGACATTGGCAATCAAGGATGATACTTCTCTCATGGCTGGCCTTGCCTCAGGTGTTTTCGAAGAACACCTCAACCCGATCTCGAAGATTGCAGCCATACTATCATCATAGCTCGGTTTCCACCCACTTCGAATAAGTTCAGGATCCGATATATCAGCTACTCTATCAGGTAGTGCAGAAGAAACCCACCTTGGTAAATCTAGTTCGTCACTAAATGCCTCATCCGTCGGCCGCCTCCCTGTAAACACCTCTAGCAATAGGATTCCGTAGCTATAAACGTCGCCTTTTGGGGAAACGCCTCCTCCAGAACCGTATTCTGCACCATGTAAATTCATCAAGATCAATGTCTATTTATATCTGTAACTATATCTATACATTTATCTTATTACCCGGTGGAATGTAGCCGACGGTTCCTTTAAGGCCCGAAGTGCTGCTATAAGAAACGTCGCTAAAACCGTTACTAAGTAGCCTTGCTATACCAAAATCCGCAACATGTGCACACATGTTTTCGTCAAGAAGCACATTGCTAGGCTTGAGATCACAGTGGACTACTAGGGTCTCGCAATCATGGTGCAAGTACTCGATAGCAGACGCGACATCTCGTGCGATTTCCAGTCTTTTTCGGATACTTATTCCTTCCCCTAACCGCTGCATTTCGCCTCCTCTATGCAGCCAGTCTTCCAGGCTCCCATTGGGCATGTAGGTTAGAATAAGAGCCTTGAAATCGGGACTCGAACAAACACTGATGATCTTCACAAGGTTGCGGTGCCTGATGTTTCGGAGAGCTTCGCACTCGTTGCGAAAGCTCTTGGAAGCTCCATAGTGCTCCATTTTCAACACCTTGATTGCAGCTATGCTTCCATCTCTGAACACTCCTTTGTACACCGCTCCGAATCTCCCTTCCCCTATCAAATTTCCGGGACTGAAATCCGCTGTCGCCCCTTTCAGATCATAATACGAATAGCCATAGACGAATTGGTGCTCGTCGTCTAAGGAATTGCGAGGTGGACATCTCCTTTGAGTTCGAACTAGTAACACGAGTAGAGCTCCCAAGAACACCAAGACAGCGAAAATGCCCACCGCCAACCCGACAATCAGCTTCGCCTTGGACCAATGATGAGCATGCTTCGTCTGCTTTGAGCTACACTTTCGTAGTCCGAATGCAGGTAAGCCGCCACAGAGCTCAGGGTTTCCAGCAATGAAGAGTCCTGTTTTGTTCGAAAACACGCCTTTCGTAGGCAAACTACCTTGAAGCTGGTTCATGGAAACATCTAAGAAATGGAGGTACCTAAGCGAATCGAGAGACGAAGGGATTGAGCCAGAAAGGTTGTTGTATGAAAGATCAAGATACTCAATTCCTTTCATGTTGCCAAAAGTATTCGGAATTGGACCGCCAAACGAATTGCGAGATACATTCAAGTATACGAGGCTCGAGCAGCCTCCTATCGAAGAAGGTACAACACCCGAAAACCGGTTGCTGGAGATGTCAATCACTTGAATCATCTTCAAGCTACCAATCTGCAAAGGAACATGGCCACTCAGGGAGTTGAATGAAAGGTTGAGAAGTAGACTTAGGCTCGGGATTTCGAAGATCTCCTTGGGTATCGTTCCATTGAGCATATTCGACGAGAGATCTAGCATCTGAAGACTCCCAAGCTTCCCAAAGCTAGAAGGAATAGCCCCTGTGAGGGAGTTCCCATTCAACATCATCACATACAATTCAGATAGGTTTGCAAGTGATTGAGGTATCTCACCGGATAACCGGTTCTCGTGTAAGTATATGCTTTGCAAGATTGGCAAGGTTCCGATGGAGGCCGGGATAAGGCCACTCAAGTTGTTGTACTCAAAGGACAACAAAGTTAGGCCTACAAGGTAGCCAAGCTCACTCGGTAGCCTTCCTTCGAGTTGGTTATCTTCCATAACAAGCAAGGAAAGTCGTCGAGAGAGGTTGCCAACACAGGCTGGTATCTCTCCTCTCAACGAGTTTCCGGCCAAGGACAAGACCTCAAGCTGTGTGGAGTTAGATAAGGAAGCAAGAAAGTCCCAGCCACCGCGGCCATCGGTTATGAGGTGGTTGTTGTTCTGTAAGCTCAAGATTTGGATGTTCGGGAGGTTCCGAAACATAGGAATGTGGCCGCTGAATCTGTTATCGGATAGATCAGCTCGAACAAGGCTCGACGCATTCCCTAAAGAAACCGGCAATCGCCCTGAAAAGGCATTACCGCCGATCAAGAAAGAGTCTAAGCTAGGTAAGGTTGAAAACATGTGTGAAGGAAGGGTTCCGGATAACCGGTTTAGTGCAAGAACTATTTGAATCAGTGAAGATCGGTTGAAGATGGAGAGAGGTACTTGGCCAGCGAGGCGATTCATACCGAGCTCAATGTTGATAAGAAAGGGTAGGTGACCAAGGCTTTCCGGTATCGATCCTCGAAGACGATTCCTATATATGATGATGTTCGAAAGCGAAGATAGGTTTCCGAACGAGGCAGGAATCGATCCATGGAGGAAATTATCCGAAAGGATGATCCCCTCGAGCATCGAAAGCTGGCCTAACTCGGATGGGATGGTCCCTTGGAGCCGATTCGAAGCGAGATCAAGCAGCACGAGGCGCGAACACAAGGCTATCGATGTCGGTATGGGCCCTTCGAGACGGTTTAAGCTCAGATTGAGTGTTTTAAGGCGGGTGAGTTTTCCAAGCTCCCGCGGGATTCCTCCCGCGAGGCTATTGTTTTGGAGGCTGAGATGATGAAGGAATGAGAGGTTGCCTAAATGAGGAGCAACGGACCCGAAAAGGCTTAAGTTTTCTAGGCTAATGCCTATGACCCTCCGCTTGGAAGGCTGGCACGTCACCGCCCTCCAAGTACACAAGGGGACGGTGACGTTCCAGCTATCCAAAGCGCCCTCAGAATCATACGTTATGTATGACTTGAACGCGAGAAGCGCTTGCTGGTCGGTGTGGTTTCCGAGCCACGGTCGGGCTCGTGAATCGATTACCAAAGGAAGGTAACCGAAAACCGCGAAAAGGATCAAGAAGAGAAGTTGGATGACCATGATTTGTGAGCTTAACCTATAGCACAGATTGAAAGAGAGTATGCAAATTGAGAAACATTAAATAATGCCTATCAAAATAAATTAAATAGTACGAGCGTATCAAACACTTACATATGTTTGCTATGTTTAAATAATTACTTTGATCAAAACTTTAGTGGCAAAGGAGAAACTGGCAATTTGGGTCTCAAATCAATAATCACCAACCAAGCCAATTGGAAGTGAAAACCCAAAACCAGATGGGGAAAACCATTTAAGCCAGTTTTACAGGAAGCCCAAAACAGTTTGCAGAAGAAATAAAATTAATTTTTTTTACAGTACATCTTTGAAAGAAGAAGGCAACTAGCCAACTAGGCAAATGGGGGTTTTCTGTTGTATTTTTCGATCTAGAAGTTGTTAATGTGCCTTGAATCATTGTTGACCGGTGGCGCATCCGCCCCCTGGTGGTGGTCTCGCTGAGTGTCTTCATATACTCATGGAACGCTGACCCCTTATAACCTCAATCTGTTTCGCTTTCTCTAATAAGAAAACTGGTTCTCTGCCCGTGGACGTAGGCAACACACCGTTACTGAATCACGTAAATCTCTGTGTTGTTCTTCGCTTTATCATTCTCGTTATAACAGAAGTAATTTTTATTATTATTAAAAATGCATAAATCTCACATCGCCCCTCCCAAAATAATTAAAAAGATTTCAATTTTTGAATTTTGGAGGTGGATTTATAAATTAATTAAGCTCTTATACTTGGCTATATACTGTACTTAAGGTTCTCCTCCATGAGAATGGGTTAAAGTGGACAGCTATTCAGATACCACAACTGTTGGATTTTTTTTTAATCTATGGTGGCATCTCTTGCTATAATTGTATCCAAATTGAGATTTGAATTAGGTTTAAAGAGCTTTTTGTGGGCATTTTTTGTATGTATCCTATTGTCTCATTAAAGTGTGTCCCCAACTTGATTGGTGTAAATATTCCTTTCACAATACACATCCCTTAAAGTCAACATTTCCACGCTTCCACACCTACATATAGTGATCGAAAATGGCCCTATATTTAGAACCTTCTTTTGGATATGTTGCTTGATTTAACAAGTAGAAACCACAAATCTATGAAAGTTAATCATATTTTCTATTTTATTTTTTAGTTAAAAGGAGAGGCGGAGCTCTCCGTACTTCTAACACGCTTTATTGATAGAAAAAAAGAACTAAGTATTCAGTAAACGTAAAATATCTTGACCCCTAGCATCTTCTAACAGAAAGCTCAAAACACTCTCAGATGGATCACACAATACAATCAAACCAATATTGTAAGCAAAATATCATGTTTTTTTTTAATCTAGGGTAAATTACCTATTGAAAATTTTGTCGAATGTTTCTAACGAGGTGACAAATCTTAAATTTTCACCTAAAAAAAAGAGTGGAGGCAGGAATCGAAACTCTACCGTGTACACCACAGGACCACTCCGACTGGACATTTACACCACTGGCAGGGGCGGATCTACTTGTTAGCTTGGGGATACTCAAGCATCCCCACAATTTTATTTTTTTTAATGTTAATTTTAAAATTTTTACCCTCAAACATCCCCACCCGTAAAAAAAATACAAAAGAAAAAAAATTATCTTTAAGTATCCTCGAAATGATAAAAACTTTATCTTCAAGCATCCCGAGAAGTCGATCCAAGATCCGCCCCTGACCGCTGGTATACATAAACAAAAAAAAAACAATGACACCCAATCACCCATTACACTTGGCGATGAATGACACAACTGAAAATGTTGACTACCATCAATTGTTAATCTTTGTGATCTTTAATTAAGCTTTCCATCCATCATTATTTTATACATCTTAGTCAAAACCCTAACCTGAACCTCGATCTATATGCTTCATTTTCAAAATAATCCAAAACGTCTATTTCTTTAAAGTCTTCGACTTGCCTAACAAGTCTTCGAGTTGCTTGCTTTCATTTTATTTTCATTTTATTTTCAAATTGGTGGTGCACTGTAGAACGTTGAACTTTGAATTCCCGATGGAGTAAATTATAATATATTTGTTGATTTCTGTAAAAATATGTGAAAAAGGTAAAATGACATACAGTAGTATTATTTGTGGAAATAAATTGATTTCCAATAAAGGGAATCTAAAGAAAAATTTGGGAGAAAAACTATTAAATTTAATTTTCCTTGATGAAGGGAGAGAATTATAATCAAGGCACTATAAACTATTAAACTGTATGAAAATTTTTAAAAAAAAACCTATTATACAATTTCTTTAAAAAAAATGTATCCAAATAAAATGAACCAATTATGAGAAATAAATCATCATCGACCAAAACCTACTAATGTATTCCAATAAATGTTTTTTATTTTATTTTCAGCTGTAGGTGAAAACGGCGTTACATTTGACCATTAGTCAACATAAATGATAGAAGTGTTGAAGCATCCGAATGGGCCACATGGGCCCTTTAGCCCATTACCCGCCCACAGCCCACTTTCCCTTTCACCACTGTCAGTTCTTTGTCTCTCTCTCTGCCTTTAAAAACCACTCCCCAAGCTCTCTGCTTTCCACCTCATTCCCTCACCATCACCAATCCACAAATCACTACCTTGATTTCACAGTTCACAGTTCACACACCAATCAAATAGAATCCGAACCTAGAAATCGAATCGCCCAATCCCAGCAATGCCCAGCTTCGTTTCCCTCCTCTGTTTCACCCTCCTCCTCATCGGCGGCGCCCAAGCCGCCGACTTTTTCTACGACGGTTTCACCGCCGCCGCCGCCGACAAAGCCATCAACCTCTACGGCACGGCCACTATCATCCAGAAGGGGATAGTCCAGCTCACCAACACCACAAGCCGATTGACGGCCCACCTCTTCTACAACACCCCAATCCGCTTCAAGGACCCCCAAAGCGGCGCCGTTAAGTCCTTCTCCACCGCCTTCACCTTCGCCATGGTCCCCGAGTTCCAGAAGCTCGGCGGCCATGGCATGGCCTTCACCGTCTCCCCCACTAAAGATCTCAGCTTTGCTCTCCCCAGCCAGTACCTGGGCCTCTTCAACGCCTCCAACAACGGTAACGCCTCTAACCACATCTTCGGTGTCGAATTCGACTCCGTTAGGGATTTCGAATTTGGGGATATTGATGATAATCATGTGGGGATCGATCTTGATAGCCTAACTTCTAATTACTCGATTTCCGCTGCTTATCACACTGAGAACGGCACGAAAGTGAATGTAACCCTCAAGAGCGAGAACACAATTCAAGCTTGGATCGATTTCGATTCAGCTACCTCTTTGCTGAACATCACCATCTCCCCATTCGGATCCAAACCTAAAACCCCCTTGATGTCACACAAGATCAATCTCACCTCAATTTTCGAAGATTCGATGTATGTCGGGTTCTCCTGCGCAACTGGATTGCTTGCTAGCTCACATTACCTGTTAGGTTGGAGCTTCAACATGAGTGGATCAGCTCAATCCCTGTCGATGAACAAGGTCCCGCTTCCATCGAATTCGAAGAGCCGCCGGTTGGCACTGGCGATCGGGCTCTCGGTTTCGTTCTCCGGGATCTTGATTGCTGGGACGATAATCGGATTGTATGTGTATAAGAGGATGAAAGATGATGATGTGATTGAAGCTTGGGAGAAGACAATTGGACCTCATAGGTACTCATACAATGAGCTCAAGGTGGCCACAAAGGGGTTTAGGGAGAAGGAATTACTCGGCCGGGGCGGGTTTGGGCGGGTTTATAGGGGCGTCTTGCCGAAAACGAAGACCCTTGTGGCTGTCAAGCGGGTGTCGCACGAGTCCAGGCAAGGGCTGAAGGAATTCGTGGCGGAAATTGAAACCATAGGGAGGGTTAGGCATAGGAATTTGGTGCAGCTGATGGGGTGGTGTCGTCGGCGTGGTGATCTGTTGCTCGTGTACGATTACATGCCGAATGGGAGCTTGGATAAGTACTTGTTCGACCAGCCGGTCATGGTGTTGAACTGGGCGCAAAGGATGAAGATCATAAAGGGAGTCGCCTCGGGGCTGATCTATCTTCATGAAGAATGGGAGCAAGTTGTGATTCACAGGGATATCAAGTCGAGCAACGTGTTGCTAGACAGTGAGCTGAATGGGCGGCTTGGCGACTTTGGCCTCGCTAGGCTGCACGACCATGGTGCTTACCTTACAACGACTAGGGTCGTGGGGACGTTGGGTTACCTAGCACCGGAGCTTTCAAAGACCGGGAAGGCCACAACAAGTACTGATGTGTATGCATTTGGTACCCTTTTGTTGGAGGTCGCCTGTGGGCGAAGACCCATCGAGCCCAAGGCTCCACAAGACGAGCTAGTGCTTACCGAGTGGGTCTGGGACAACTGGATCGCGGGGAAGATCACAAATGTGGCGGACCCTAGGCTTGGAGGGAAGTTCGACGAGAAGGAGGTCATAATGGTGCTGAAGCTGGGCCTCATGTGCTCTTGCGATGCGCCCAGGGCACGCCCCGCCATGAGGCACATCGTGAGCTACTTGACAGGGGAGATGGAGTTGCCGGAAATCTTGGTTCCGCCTAGCGGTGTGGAGAACACGGAAGGCAGCAAGGGCTTCCTGCACTCGTTTGCCTCATCGACGTTTGATGGCATGAGCTCAAACTGGAGCAAGGGCGAAGTCTCTACCGAGCATGATACTAGCCCCGGTCCCCTTGTGCTCCTCTGAATGACTGTTTGCAAGGCGGTTACATGTCCATTGTCGCGAAAAACTATCAAACTATCATGTTACATCTTTTGTCATTTGTTGTTGTAGTTGCTAGTTATAGGTGTTTGGTTTGAGAGAAGTTATGAAGGTGATATTTCCTTGTGTGTGTTAACTATGTAGTCTATGTAGAATGTATAGAAATTGGTAGATTAATTGTACCTTGTATAGGAATTGGGAAAGAAACCAAATGCTGTAATTCAGTTGGATCCTCTCTTTCATAGTTCCAAGTTTGACCAAATCAATCCAACCAACCATACATGTTTAGTAGATTGAGAAGTTGAAAGATCAATAACAAGCATCAACAACGACAATATTCTCAGTTTATTCCGATCAAGCAGAGTTTGGGGGCAAGTTGTTACGCACCCTTTTCTCGACTATGTCGAGCGGCGACAGAAGATAGTAATTGGGCTATTGTTTGTTGGGATATTGAGAAATCACATTACCTTGGTGTACAAGAGAATTACTTTTTTCTTCTTTGGTGGGTGAGGTACTAGTGTGAAAGAAGAGCTCTTATATGACTTCTTTTGTGGCTAGTTAGATCACCTAAAATGTCAGCCTTTTCACCAAAAACAAACTTTAATTCCTCCTAGATTGTGCTATATACACCCGCAACAGGTGCTATATGCGCTACTTAGGACGGATCTATAATCCGTTTCATCCTCAGGACGACACGTGTCCAATAATAATTACAAGTTGTTAAAAAAATACACGGACGGATCCTAGATCCGTCCGTTGTAAAAAAAATAAAAAAATACATAGGACGGATCAAAGATCCGTCCTATATAAACCAATTTAAAAGCAAAAAAAAAAAAAAAAAAAGATACATAAAGGGCGGATCAATGATCCGCCCTTGTAAAATTTTTGAAATAAAAAAGCTGCACTTGTTGCAGCTTTATCCCTTTTTTTTTTTTGGTAATTTACATAGGACGGATCCTAGATCCGTCCTATGTAATTTTATTTTATTTTTTTGTAACGGACGGATCCTAAATCCGTCCGTATATTTTTTATAAAATTTGTAACGGACGGATCATAGATCCGTCTTATGTAGTGCATATAGCACCTGTCCTGGGTGCATATAGCCACCCCGTTCCTTCAAGGGTTAGCTTTTACCTCTTTCAAAAGTCATAGCTTACACACACTAGTGCCCTACTTAGTACATTATGATTTATGAGGGATTTAACAAGTTCTTACTAATAGCTAAGCCCATTGAATTGAAACATTAAACTAAAAGACCATAGAACCTTTTCTAGAAAGTCATTTCTGAATTTGCTCCAATTTTTTTTTATAATGCAATGTTTTGGGTGGAGTTGAACTCTATTGGACCATCACCCATTTTTTTATGGCGAGGAAACTCAACATTTGACGACAAACTCTGTACACATGACGTGATCCGGCTTGCAAGAATCACGCACTAGGTAAATTCGCTCGCGCCGACTAGCTCTAGGCATGGGCAAGGCTTTTAAAGTGCATTATTTGATCACAGAGAGTGAAGAAGCTTCTTAGGGGGGAAAAATGATTAGTACAGTATTGATTACGATTGATGCTAGATTAAGGAATAATTTAAGAATATTTGTTTATGTTTAAATTGTGTTCATTTCTTTTCTTTTTTGACTTGAGGATTAGGTTGGTTGCAAATTGCAATCAACCTTATCCTTTTCCCAGATTTTTTTTTAATATTATAATCAGATATTGGTAAAATATATGGGTTAATTATGCATCAAGAAATGCTCTCAAGGTGGGATATTTGACTATCGAACTAATATTAATAATGCAAAAAATGATCTCAAGGTGGGGTATACAAAGCTACCTATTGAATTTCTATCTTATACTTTGAAATATTATAATATAATAATATTTGATAATATTTTTTTTATAGTCCGGAAGGCTAGTTTTTTAGGTTAGGTGTCTGTTCAAAGTTGGCTTTGGTTAGCATTTATTTTCCCATCCATATTTTTTTGGTTGAATTTCAAAAGTTAAGATTTATAAAAATGCAGTGCAAATCAATTTGTATACTCCATTAAGAAAGGGAAGCTTCTATTGGTGAATGAATAAATTTAAAATAAAGTTGTTTTGACTATTGACTATTGAATAAATATTAATGCAAAAACAGCCATACATGGCTCTATCTTATGCAAATGACGATTTGGATTTGATAATTAGGTTAGGTTATGTTCAAAGGTTTTGTTGTATGCAGAACCCCCAAGAAAATGTTTGTGTAAAAAGGAGGCCAAATCTGATCATTATTTGTTTTTTAGTGGTTAAGAATTTGCTTCTGTGTTTCTTGTAGATTTATACTGTATTTGGTATGGCTATTAAACAAATTATTAGAACTAATGAAACTTAGATTGATACGAATTGTAGGTTTGTAAGGTAAAAAAGACACGAGAGAAAATTGTCTAAATGAAGTTTATTAGCAACATATACAATTTTGTCTATTACATTGACAAGAAATTACACTACAATCTATTTCATTTTTTACAAAATAAGTATGATTTTGCCCACAAAAACCATCATCCTTATTCAAGCCTTGAAACACAACCTTCAGCAATCATCTATTGACAAAACTGAATCTTGTAAATAGACATTCCTGAAAGAAAAAACATGGAGAACAAAGATAGTAAATTAAAGAAAATCTCCAATAAAATCCATAAATTAGGAAATTACAGAAAACCACCAAATATTTTGGTTATCTTTCAAAGAACCACCCATGACTCCTTTTATGTTTGAATAAAGAAAAATATTTTGTAGCAACTTTGTTCTTAAATTCACAATTTCAAGGCATTAAAAGAGTTTTAGGTGATTTTTTTTTTTATAGTGAAAACCAAATTTATGGGTGGTTTCCAATAATTTCCTAATGTAAAGGTGGTTTTATGAACAGTGCCCCATTTTAAGGGTAGTTTTCTGTAATTTACCCAACAAAGATTTCATGCATGACCAAAGATCACCATCAACCAACTGACACCAACCAAAATTAGCGCAGAAAAATCCACATGAAGAAAAAGCAACAATTCACATTATCTCATGCCACTGATCAAACATCATCTACATTAAACTATCATAGTATGCAAATTTCTACTTATTACAGATTTATAGCTAATGAAAACAAGTACACCAGCAAACTGCAAACACATAGCACAGCTGACAGCAACTCTACTGGATCCAAGTCAAAATTCAAAATACACAATTATAGAGCAATTTGGCAAACACTGGATCTAATTCTACTTTCAGTATCATGATCATTAGCATTACAGAGAACCACTACAATTATGTATAAGCAATTGACTGCAACTGTTTAACAAAGCAAAAAATGTAAGAGCTTACCATATTACCAACTTCATAATCTAAGGGGCAATGTTCCTTTATCTTTCTGCTGCTGCAACATGAACTCGTGCAACTGCTGCGATCTCTTCAGCATATCTTGAATGATCTGATCGGTCTCTGCGCGTATCTGCTTAGGCAAAGACCTCTCCAAATGATCAAACCATTCCCCTAGTGTCATTTTGTTCAGGTCTGCAGCAATTTCAGCTTCAGCTTCATTTTCCGAAGCATCAGAAGTTGATTCGCGGGAAACTGTAGCCCCAACATTACATTCTGACTCTCTCTTATCATCTTGATTCAAAGTAGCCTCCAGTTCCTCCTCTACAGTCTCATTTTCGAAATTCAGTTCACAAACTAAATCTCCATCCTTTTGAACAATCTCACTCATTGACTCTCCTTTACCAACTATTTCGCCAATATTAGACTGTGGCTCCGGCTTAACCACATCAAACTCCAGTTCATTACAATTCTCTTGTTCAGAAATCAATCCACTAGCTAATCGTTCGCCTGCTTCAAAAACAGTATGCATAGACTCTCTAGAAACCTGCTCCCCTTCATTACGCTCCCCCTCGCTCCTCTTGTCTTCCAACACCACACTTTGAGTAGAGAGTCTATGCATACCCATTTCAACTTCAGCTTCGGTTTCTTTCTCCGAAGCATCAGCAGTTGATGCTTGGGAAACTGTTGCCCCAACATTACATTCAGACTCTCTCTTATCATCTTGATTCAAAGTAACCTCCAATTGCTCCACTACAGTCTCGTGTTCAAAATTCAGAACACAAGCTAATTCTCCTTCTGTTTGAACAATCTCACTCACTGACACTCCTTTACCAACTATTCCGCCAATATTAGACTGCGGCTCCGACTTAACCAAAACAAACTCCAGGTCATTACAATTCTCTTGTCCAGAAATCAGTCCACTAGCTAATCGTTCACCTTCTTCAAAAACAGTAAGCATAGACTCTCTAGAAACCTGCTCCCCTTCATTACGCTCCCCCTCGCTCCTCTTGTCTTCCACCACCACACTTTGAGTAGAGACCATCTGCAAACCCATTTCAACTTCAGCTTCGGCTTCTTTCTCTGAAGCATCAGCAGTTGATGCTTGGGAAACTGTTGCCCCAACATTACATTCAGACTCTCTTTCATTATCCTGATTCAAAGTAACCTCCAATTCCTCCTCTATAGTCCCGTGTTCAAAATTCAGTACACAAGCTAATTCTCCTTCAGTTTGAACAATTTCACTCACTGACTCTCCTTTACCGACTATTCCGCCAATATTAGACTGTGGCTCCGGCTTAACCACAACAAACTCTGATTCATTACAATTCTCTTGTCCAGAAATCAGCCCACTAGCTAATTGTTTGCCTTCTTCAAAAACATTATGCACAGACTCTCTAGAAACCTGCTCTGCTTCATTATGATCCTCCTCACTCCTCTCATCTGCCACACTTTGTGCAGAGTCCATCTGCAACTGCAAACGCATTTCAACTTCGTTCTTCTTTCTTCCTCGTCTTGTCTGTGCATTCAACTTTTCTGTAGGAGAGACATTCTCCAGCCCATCACAGTTCAAAGAGCTTACTAACTGAGAAGCCTCCGGAATCTTCTCCAGTGCAGAAGTAAATACTAAATCATCTTCCCTCTTCGTTCCTCTACTTCTAGTCGACCTCCTCAAACTGCTTGGTGGCTCCACCTTGTTTTCAACCCCACCAGCTTTATCATTCTTTGAGCTCCTAGTCCTCCTGCTACTCACTGACCTCCCTTTTTGTGTGACACTCTCCACATTCTCAGAAATCTCTGGATTCAATTCCAGTTCATCTTCCACATTTGCATCTTTCTTCTCACGACTTCTTCCTCTTGGAACGCCTACCTCTCGAACATTGCTTTCCACATCCACCTCTGAATTCACAGATGCAATTGAAGCTGAGACCTCAGATCTCAAACCCCCATCTCCAATTGCAGCATTTCCTTTGCCACGAGGTCTAACTCGACCACGCCCTCTCCCTTTTCCATTTTCTTCCTTTGGCACATTGCCCTCCTTATTCACCTCAGGAGCTACAGACGGCACAGAATCCATAACCTCCATTCTCAAACCCTCACCCCCCTTGCCACGACCTCGACCACGCCCTCTCCCTCTACGATTCCCTTCCTCTGCAACATTCTTACCATCATTGAAATTCTCCGCCTCCAAAACCCTAGCTCGACTCCTAAGGCTTCTACCCACCGGTTGAGAATCAGAAACATGCGAAATTCGAACCCTAATTATAGTAACCTCACCTATTTTGAGCTCGTCGCCGTCGCGGAGGTCGTGGACGGTGTGAGGCGGGAGCGCCGAGGCGTTCAGAAAGGTTCCATTGGAGGAATCGAGGTCCTTGACAGCCCATTTCCCCTCCTCGCTGCACCACTCGATCGAGAGGTGCTTCGATGAGACTCCAACGTCTTTGATGGCGATTGTGTTGCCCCGTACCACCCTCCCGATGCGGACCGTGAATCCAGGCTTCGAATTGAACTCGAGAGTTTCGCCCTCTCGAGGGCCTTTCTCGATTAAGAGCTTCAGATTGGAGAGATCCATGGCGAAGAATTGGGGGAAAGCGTGGGAGAGAGAGCAGCACGCGCTTCTTCCCCGCACCTGTGTTGCTTGATTTTTAGGGGTTGTCGGTTTGGTTTATTTTGCTAGAGTTCGATTTGATTGTGCTGTTTTTGTGAGACTCAGTAAGAAATGCAATTGATACTAAAGTTTTGATTTTGTGATTTTGTTATCTGATTTTTGATAGTCCAGTTCATTTGATTTAATTGTCAATTTATAACCTCTAATTGTTTATCTATGTATTCATTTAGATTAAGTCATACAGGTATATTAAGGTGCCACTATATACACCGCAAATCCGGATTAAGGATTTGCACGTCATGTTCTTAAGGACGTGCAAGTCCCTAGGCTTGCACGTCCACTGTTTAAGCATTGCACGTCCTTAACAACGTGCAAGCACGTCCTTAAGGACGTGCAATGCTTGCACGTTGTTAAGGACGTGCAAACCCTAGTTAGGGTTTTGCGTTTAGGGTTTAGGGTTAGGGTTTAGGGTTTAGGTTTGATAAAATTGAAGGATTTAGGGTCAAATTAAACAGAACACAAGAATTGTTAAGGTTTTCATTCGGATAATATGCGAATAACGTTACAAGGAACGGAAAAAAAGGTTTAAATTCATAAGTTTAATAAAGTTGTTGAATACAATCTAGGAAAATAGTAAAGGACGGCCGGCATCGGCACGCAAGACTCTAAATCTCTCAATCTGAGCTTGAAACGGAGCATCCCATCCTTCGACGCTTGGATGATGATTTTCGACCCATTCTAGTGGAGGCGGCGGAAGAGGAGCGTTAGGACGCAACCAAATCTATGAGAAAAAAAATTTAGAGTTAGAGTATTGACATATGTATGAAAATCATGAATAGGTAATAAAAAAGACGTTTGAAGTCGTACCGCGGCAAAATGGTCTTGGTTTCCGATGCAGGCTACACCAAGAGTTGCTGATTGGGGAGGGTTGTTAGCAGATACCGGCGAGATCATGGGGAGACATGTGAACGGATGATGCCAAGCTAGGACGACGAGAGGAACCTGATATACCGTCGCAAATACTAAACCCATGATGGGAAGCTCTATCCACCGTCTCCTATCACCATGGGTGGCTCTGGCACATCTCTGGTAGTCGACGAACTGCTGGAATGGGTACTCTCCCGTATAACAACCGGCGTACAGATCGGCGTGATCCTCCAAGTGATTGCATAGTAACGTTTTGAGTTCCGGGAAAGCAGTCTCGCCGATCGGTGATGTCAAAGCCGCCAAAGCACGGTAACCACAATGACCATCTCCAACAGTGTCCCTCACCCTCTCAATTAGGGCCGAAAATGGGGGTCGGATATCCAATTCACCCGCTCCACCTGCACCATTTTTGCGGGTGAAAACCCGCAAAAAGCGGGTGACGGGTGATGCAGATGACGGGTGAAGTGGGTGACGGGGCGGGTATGGATGATGATTTGTCATCCAATACCCGCTCCAATAACCCGCCCCATAACCCGCCCCATTAACCCGCACCAACAATCACCCAATAAAAATCCAATAATCCAATTAATCTATGATTTTACTTTTTTACCTCTTAAAAAACTCATAAATTTCTTACCTTTGCTATCATTTTCTCACGTTGATTTTATATTGTGCTATTATATTTGATTTTATATTGTTATTAGATTCCGTATTTAATTATAACTATGACTTTCTATATTGTGTTTATATTGTTATTAGTTAATCCATAAATGCTACTATATTGTTATCTTATTGCAGATATTCTCATCTTTTTATTTTATTTTCTAAATTATGTATTTCCACGTATTGTTGGACTAGATCTCGAAATATTTTTTATTTTACAAGTTGTAAATTTTCTACGAATGGTTGAACTTAAACTTGATAGACTAGGTATAAGTTTCTAAGGTATATATTTCATATAATATTTGAAACTGAAAGTGTTTGGTTCGTCTTATTGGATATCCAATAATCACCCGCTCCACCCGCTCACCCGCACGGGTTGGATGCGGGTGAAGGATTTGCGGGTGACGGAGCGGGGCGGGTGGAGGTTTATACTTGCGGGGCGGGTGATGGATTGGAGATTTTCACCCATAACCCGCCCCATTTCCACCCCTACTCTCAATATGACCGAACATGAAGGGATCAACGTTGTTTTGACCCCAGTTGAACCCTCCGAACACATCATCACGTCCACGTCGAGCTGAGGTCGCTTGTGGACGAGGCCGAGCAGCACGCGCTTCTTCTCTCTCAAACCTTTCCCTTACCTCCTCGTATGGCAACGGGTTGGTTCTGCAGGCATTCCTCGACCCCCGAGGCCTCCCCTTCCTTCTCTCTCAAACCTTTCCCTTACCTCACGTCCACGTCGAGCTGAGTGCTCGATGTCTATATGACGGGGTTTTCTTTTGGCGAATAGAAGAATCTGGCCAATATCCTAATTTAGTAAAATGGTAATTACACACTCATGATTTGGTTTGATCGGTTCTGCCGTGACACTTCGTATCTTAACTTTGTTTCCGCTTTACTTTCATTCGAACTGAATTTCACGGCATAGTCTTAGGACAGGTTAAGGGTACCCAATGGCCCTTCGAGGGTTTTAGGGTTTGAAATCCCTCTTTCTGCTAATCTTAAATGAGTTTGAAACCTCGACCCGTACTTGGATTGCAAGATCCGAACAAGGGGTTTTATCCCTTGAAACGTAACCCGGAAATCATAATTCTGGGCCGTTACAAAGATGGTACCAGAGCTGAGGTTGTGCAATTCGGGTACGCAAGGGTCGAGTGTATGTTTTGGAAAAACGCCCATGAATTTCAAAGAATTTGAAAGAATTTTAAAAAAGGGCAAAATGAACTTAAGCTCTCTAAGCGAAATTGGACTAAGTAATGAACTTGACTTGTCATAAAATATGGAAAACTGACTAAAGAGGGGATCGAGTGGGTAGAAAGACGTTAGACCATCCCTATTGGATGTAGTTGGAAATGGGTAGGCGAAATATTAGCTTGTTCTTTACAGATGGGTCTGGAAGACTCCAAGGAGGTCATTATGAGTGTCACTAACCGATTCTGTGTTGAGTGCTTGCTATGCTAGATATCTGATTGGTATGCCTAACAATTAAATGTTTATTGATTGACCTGTGCAAACGGGATAGTGGGAGTACCCTTGTTTCTGTGTGGTCAAACCCAGCTTGTGTAGAATAGCTCCTTCCTCTATGTTAACCCCTTAACGGTTCTATCTAGCCTTTTCCTGGATGTCAGTATCTTCCACGGGGAATTGGGTTGGTAACCACCTTGTGTCGGGAATCATGTATGGATATGAAGGTTGTCTGAGTGCGTATTGGTAGGTGGTTCTTGATGGCATTTTGAGTCAAAATGCCATCAAGAACCACCTACAAGTTTTGAACCTCTAAAAGTTGAAGAGCAGACTGTCATTTATTGAATGTTTTACTACAAGTTTTGAACCTCTAAAAGTTTCCGCATCGCTACTTGGATTTCAGTTATTTTAGAAGTTATTCCTACTTTATGGTTTTGGTATTTTTATGTTATTGTGATCCGATATTTTAAACTAGGATATTTAATTGACTTCCGCATATCTTATTTTAATTGCTTAAATTATCATCTTGTTTATGGGAGCATGGTTGCATGTCCCTATAAGCCTCAGGTGAATTCAAAGACATTAAAGTTTGCGGATTCACTGGCGCTGCAACACTCATTTGGGATCTAAAAAGGGGTGATACAGAAGGTGGTATCAGAGCCGACTCCGGGCTCGGATGTGCGCCAACAGTATGATTGGGTACGCTCCTCCCGGGGGGCAGTCCCTTGGGCCTGACGGGGTCGTCAGTGCTTTAAGTGGGGGAGATTGTAACACCCCATCCCACATCGGATATCATAAGGATGTTGGGAGTGATTTATAAATGATTCAAGCCCTACCTATGTCACAAGAGCTCTTCCTTTTCAGGCTCCAAGTGAGGACAACGGACCTGAGAGGGCTAGATGGCATGGGCTGGCGCCTCTTAAGACCCCGTGTCTTACATTTTTCCCCTCCTTTCACCCAATTTCAGTCAATGGGTCCCTTTAGTCTGTCAACGATAACTCCCTCAAAGCAATCCATCCCCCATTTTGACAAAGCAACCCTCTCCTATCTCCTTCCCCCTACCCTTCTTGTTTCACATTTTTGGAAAATGCCAAATCACCTCCTGTATAGGGGTGGAAATGGGGCGGGTTATGGGTGGATGATGCCACTCCATCACCCGCCCCGCGGGTAAAAAACTTCACCCGCTCCATCCATCACCCGCATCCGACCCGCGCGAGTGATGCGGGTGGAGCGGGTACCCAATGGGTGAAACAAAATAAAAAATCAAATCAACATAAATAGCTAATAGTCCAATTATAACTCAAAATTACAAAGGGGTGTGTTTATGAGCGCCGAGGCGTTCAGAAAGGTTCCATTGGAGGAATCGAGGTCCTTGACAGCCCATTTCCCCTCCTCGCTGCACCACTCGATCGAGAGGTGCTTCGATGAGACTCCAACGTCTTTGATGGCGATTGTGTTGCCCCGTACCACCCTCCCGATGCGGACCGTGAATCCAGGCTTCGAATTGAACTCGAGAGTTTCGCCCTCTCGAGGGCCTTTCTCGATTAAGAGCTTCAGATTGGAGAGATCTATGGCGGAGAATTGGGGGAAAGCGTGGGAGAGAGAGTGTGTTCAAAATTTTCCAACTGGAGCGCTTTTCCTGGTTGTTCATGTGCTTGGACGGAACAAAACGGCGCGTTTTAGTGCTAAATTCAAAACGACGCACCGCATTCAACTGGGAAGGCAAAACGATGCGTTTTAGTTCGTTTTTAACCATCAGGCGATTTTTTAGCTGTCAAAAAAATTGCCCTGAATTGATTTTCAAATCCATATCCATATATAATACTAAAACAGAGGCTGGAAATCCTATGTGGCGGGTTCTGGTGCGATTCGCTTACGTGTCGTATTCTGGTGCAATTTGACCCGGGTCTTTGACACGTCAATTAATGACGATCCAATATATTTAAGCCACGTCAGACGATTACATTATCTATTTATATATGTGTCATCCTATGTGTCTATTTTAATTGAAGATTAAATTTAATTTTTAATATAAATATTCAACATCATATCTTAAGTGGTTACAAAATCTATCATTTTTACTAAAATTATTTTATAAATATTTTTTCTTCAGTTATTTTTATCTTTAGTCATTTAGATTAGTAACGATAATTCATTATATCTAATGATAAGATTTATTACTAATTGATTATCTATAAAATAATAAAATCTTATCACAATAAATAAATATTAAATGCAAATATGCTAACGGTTCATGATCGATCCTAAATCACACAATACATGGGTACATTCATGATCAACCATAACCTAAATTTTACAATTATTTAGCTTATATATCTAAGTTCAAAAATTGGTTGGTACGTTGTATCTTCAATAAAAATTACTAATTAAAATACCATAACGTTAAAATCTTATGACTTTGTCATTTTTTCGTGAGACGACCGCACAAGCGTGCGGGAGATTTTGATAAGTTTTTTATATTAATGTGAATCGATATTTAATAAGTATATAATATTCAATCATAAGTATATTTTTCTATATTCTTATTCTTCGTTTGTTTCATTTATGAATCTTATGTGCTTATTTTAATCCTCCCTTTATTTGACTTTGAATAGTATCATTGATTTGTAGCTTTAAGATAGGAAATACTCTTTTTTAAATTTAATTTAGAGGTATTCATATACATCTATTTAAAACAAAAATTGTGAAAAAATTATAAAGAATAAATTTTTAATATAATTTGACTTAAAAGTTCCGAAAGATGTTAACTTGAATACCTATGGCAAAAATGGGCCAAGTTCAAAAAGAAAAAACGCCTCAACATATTTGATAATGATATTTCTTTTGTTTATCATCTTTGATAAAAATGATTGACCCTCCTTTCATAAAAAAATAAAATTAAAAAAGATTATGTTAATTATAATTTTTATAATAACTCAAGATATTTATTTGAATATTTATATTAAAAATGAATATACGTCAAAAGACAATAATATATTTTATAACTTATATATATATATATATATATATATATATATCTTGATGATAATATTTTATTTTTCAATAGAGAATTAATTAATAATGAAATCTTATCATTATATAAGAAGAGCTATGGATAAAATAAGTTGGAACAATGTTTGACCTTGCTTGAATAGATATCGATCCTCTTTTTATAAGTCTTTTAATATTTATGCATGTTTATTTAGGAGGGTAAAAATTATATAAAATGTTTATTTTTTAAGATAATTTAATACTTATTAAAAAGTTATCCAAAAAAATAATATTTTATGTAGTTTTTAACCTCTAAATAGATATGTGTAAATAGTAAATATCATATAAAAAAACGCTAGTATATGATATCTATATTATATTTGCAAAGCTAGGTCCGTGCAAATGTTTGGATTTGTATAAAATCATATCGGTTACTTTAGTTAATACGGAGTAGAAAATCTATCAAAGTATCCAACTAAGAGATGGATATATATAAATCTCTTACATCTTTATACGTATAAAATATTTAATATATAATTTATTTAAATTTTAAAAGTAATTAAATTATATATAATAGAGGCCATATGGATAAATTGTATACATACGTACAAACTATTTAATATATAATATAGCTAACTTTTTTTTTATATAAATTTATCTAACCTTTTAAGATTATGTAGATTTTTTTAGGTAAAATATTTCTAAAATAACTCTACATAAAATGATAGATTTTGTAACCATTTAATATAAAATAACTCTACGTAAAATGTTTTTTAGATTTTTTTTCTAGATAAAATATTTATAAAATAACTTAAGATAAAATGATAAGATTTGTAAGATATGAGATTGAATATTTATAATAAAAATTAATTTAATCATTAATTAAAATGGACACATGAGTACGTATAAATAGATAGGGTTATCATGTAACGTGGCTTAAATTTACTGGATCATCATTAATTGACGTGGAAAAAAACCCGGCCAGATTACACCACATAAAGACACGTGAGCGAATCGCACCAGAGCCCGCCACATAAGATTTCCACGTCTCTGTTTTAGTATTATATATTGATATTGATATTGATGATTGAAGGAGTGTTTAGAAATTTGTTTTATTTCAAAAACAAGATGCATCTCAAGTAATGCAATACAAATTTCCCTTCCTAAAGTCTAAAACATACAATCAGTTGCAATATGACTAAACTCAACTCTCAAGATACCTGCCTTATCAATCTGGCATCTTGTACAATGTGTAAAGATTCGCCAAGCATGAATAATTCAATAGTCGTTAAGACAGGCGACAGTGGGAGCTCACGATCCCGAAGGGGCATGGACAAGCTCAGAGGGTGACAGTAAGAATTAAGCAATTTACAGAGTTCTGCAGATTCGAGTGTCGATGACAGGGACTTTGGAAGAGGGCTCGGAGATGTCCAACGCTTCAGCCAGAGAAAGGCGGCGGTTTCTCCATGCGGCTTCTGCCCAGTTCTTCATTCTCTCCCCTTCTGGCTTCCTGTTCTCCTGTACACATAGTGCTTCTGCATATCCACCTGATGATAAAATCAAGCAAGCAAAAGCAAAGATTTAAAGAAGAAACCTCAGAAGGCATAATGCAGCAAAAAGCCAATTTGATTTAATCATCCTCATTTTAGAACCTCCAAGGCTGCCTTCAAGAACGAAAGAAACAAGGCCTTGAACCATTGACCCTCTTTTAGTGAAATGTCAAACAAGGCCTTGAACCATTGACCAGGAACAAGGGTAAATTGCATTTACACAAGAAAGAATTTACAATCATACCTCTTGCAAGTGCCACTATATCCCGTTTTGCCACAGTTTCAATTGCACCTACTGAAACAGAAATATGCAAGTTCTTCAGTTTGGTAGACAATTAAAAAAGACGGAGAGAAAGGAAAAGGTTGACAACACAATGTACCATCTTTCTCTAGTGGTGGAGCCTTTAGCAAATCTATTGCCTTCCTGTAAAGCCCCTGCCATCAACATAAGTTCATCAGCATAGCTCAACGTACTCATGATCTAACAAGTAATGTGACTCAATAGATAGCAGAGATAGTTCACAGAGCATATCAATATAACTAATATGTTGTTATGACGCAACATATTTATCTGAGAATTACTTCCCTTCTCTTATTTGTGTCACGTAAACTCAGTCCTGCTAACATAATATCAAAGTGCAAAAATGTAATGCAAAACAATAATAATAATAATAATAACATTATCACCTCCTGGATAAGGAAAGAACTTGATTGTTCTGAGATTGCCTTATATCGGTACATGACAGCTACGCAGGTAAGAACGGTGCCAACCTTGGGATGATTTGAACCTGCAAAAAAGCCATGCTACCTTAAGTAAAAAATAATTTCACATGCATCCACTTATGCACACTTATATCTAATTTGAAACTGTTGGGAAAGAGAAAAGGATACCGAAATGTTCCTCTGCAAGTTTCAGTGCGTCGGTTAGTGTAACCTCTGCCTCTCCAAAACTCCTAAAGAAGCAAACACAAAATGTTACAATTGCCAAACGACTTAAGAAAACATTAAAAATCCATAAAATGATCTATTGCTTACCCCAGATGTGAATGAAGCTGACCCAAGGCACAGGTGGCTGCCAAAAGGGCCTCTTCTGAAACCATATTACACGCTGCCACGTTGTCGGGGTCACTATTATCCTTTTTCTCAGTCAATTCACTAATTACCCTCTGATATAATTCTTTTGCTGCAGCAAAATCCCGCTTCACGTGCAAGAATTCTCCATATGATAAAGCAGCATTTCCTACAATAAATTTCATGATCAGTAAAGGAAGAAAACCCCGTCCTTCAGTTTTAAGAGCCAAGGCTAACCTGCGCAGCCCTCATCGTCACATCCTTGAAAGAATGTCTTGGCTATCAAAACAATAAAACTCAAAAATTAACACGTGAATGAAACCGGAATGGCAATGCAATAAATAGTCTACTTGAAACTTATTGCCACCTGAATCCAAGTCACTCTGGACTAACTCAACCAGCCCCTTCACGGCTTTAGCACGGGTAATAAAAGCTTCACTCCCAGTTCCATCCCTAATTTGCTGAGATTCTTTTTCAAAACGGTTCAAGGCATTATCTACAAGCACTCTTGAGGTATCATCCTACAAATCCACATGAACATAACCTCATAAACAAACAATGCATTTAAATCTACTAAATATAAACACACATTTAGCAGGTAAATATAACTCAGCATTATGATCAGAGAAACTCACCAGTCCCAACTCTAAATTAAGGCCGATAAGCGCTTCAATTGCAGCAACTACAAAGCATTTCACAACACAATCTCATTCCTACAATGCTGATATACATTTAGCTAAAAGTTCATCATTACGAATCAACAGCTGAAATAAATCACCTCGTGTGGCCAAAGAACAGCTAGTTAAATCTTGTATCCTAAGCAGAGTCTGTATCGCCTCATCCGTATTCCCTCTAAAAGTAAGTAAGAACATATTTCATCATCAATTCTTGCAGGAGAAAGAAAAGAGATGGAAGCTTGCGGTTGGACTAACCTTTCGGATAGCAATGAGGAAACAGCAAGCAAAGCCATCCCTTTAGCATTCTCAATAGCTTCATCGTCTTGTCCCTCTTTCGATTGAGAAACCAAGCACTGCTCCAGTATCAGCAGCGCTTGCGCATACGATTCATCTGCGAACAAAATTACCAAGCAATTTCAAAATTGATGTAGCCACTGTACACGATCATTAGCAGAGGAACAGGAAAAACCTGATTTCTGAGATCTGGCAACACCAAGGGCGTAATTGATCATCTTGTTAGTATCTGGATTAACATATCGGGGATCGGTAGCACGGAACAGCCGAATTGGAGTTGAGACCGGGCGGAGAATCGGATAATGAGCGGAACGAAGGAATCCTCCAGCGGCGACCGGAGATGACTTGGTTAGCCGAGTGAGTGCGAGGCGTAACATCTTGGTTGGGAGATCGGAATCGCATTCGCCGGAGATTTGAGGGGTTTTTCGTATAGAGAGAGAAACCCTACAAATACAAGTTGGAGGTTTAAGGAATAAGGATGAAGAATCTCGTGCGGGAGGTCTCACCATAAGCGGGTAGGATCCGACCCGAAACCGAAAATAAATTGATCCGAATTTTCCTTCGTGTTGCCACTCGAATAACTCGATTAAATTGAAACTCAATAAGATTTGAACCCCGCTATGTCCAAAATCTAAAATAAATTAAGAGCAAAAAAAAAATAATCTAAAATAACCCAAAACTATATAAATGCATTCTAGTAAAATGGTTTCATGTAAGGCGAGATGGGAACAAGGTGTCTCATAAACTAGCATCTTTGAGACCTATTTGTCATTCTTTTTTTTTCTCTATTCATGAACTCCTTGTATTGGTTTTAGTGAATTAAATGGAATGAGTTGTTGGTTGTTGCTAAAAAAACATGCATTGTAAATTTTTAAAGAGGAAGGTTGAAATAATGAAAAATCTGAAATAATTGAAAACAAAATACAACAAACGAAAACCGAAATAAGCATAGTTCGATCCGATCCAATTGAATAACAAAATTGTTGAAAATATTCGAATAATCGAACCCATATATTTTTCAATTCAACCCATATCAGATCTTAATGGTTTAGCCTACCTCGTATCATATACTCATGAATCAGATCAGATTTATTTGATGTCAAATCTTAAATACCTATCCCTAGCTAGGGGAACATAATTTAACAATTCGAAGATTTGATTTTACAACAAAGATCATAAAAGTAAAAAGGA
This sequence comes from Persicaria maculosa, assembly GCA_963922045.1. Lineage (NCBI taxonomy): Eukaryota > Viridiplantae > Streptophyta > Magnoliopsida > Caryophyllales > Polygonaceae > Persicaria > Persicaria maculosa. Next base: position 2,080,214 of record OY998252.1, read on the forward strand.
TAGTGATCCATCTATATCACCACATAAGCTACAAATAAACCTATGAACTCAAATATAAGATCGAGTCGACTCGCAACACGGTTTGTGAGTAAATCTCTCAAAACTATTACGAAACTCGAATTCGTGACCTTAAAAAACTTTGAATTGAGAGTTAAAACTTAAAAATCACTCCAACTAAAAGGTAAGATTCTTACAAAGTAACTAAAATCACATAGCTAAAAAGACCCTATGCATAAAGCAAAATATGAACCTTAATCAAGATCAAAACCTGGTTTGCAAGCAATGCATAAATACCCTTTCACTCAAAATCAAGATTAACTCCTTTATATAAACACAGGGCAATGCTCAATTCCTCATTGCTTCCTCCATAAACCCTTGATGAAAATGACACCTCCTTTGCTCTTCACAAGTGCTGTCAGCCTCTTCATAGTGACAGCTAACAGCTATTCACTACTTGCAGATGGGATGATTCAACTGATCTTAGTCAACAACTGCAAGGACCGAATCTGGCCCGGGATCTTAGCCAGCGCGGGGCAGCGAACCCCAGCAGGAGGAGGCTTCCACCTAGGGAGCGGCGAGGAAGCAGTGATCAGCCTTCCACAGAAGTGGTCAGGGAGGGTGTGGGGCAGGCAGGGCTGCGCCTTTAACGAGTCAGGCAATGGCTTGTGCGAGACAGGCGACTGCTCAGGCCAGATGCGATGCAGGGGCAGAGCCGGAGTCCCGCCAGCCACGGTGGTGGAGATGACATTCGGCTCAAAGACCTCACCTCTCCACTACTATGATGTCAGCCTTGTCGACGGGTTTAACCTGCCTGTATCGATGAAGCCGGTTGGAGGGGGCATTGGGTGTGGCGTGGCGCTGTGTGATGTCGATATCAACACGATTTGCCCCTCGGCATTGGAGGTGAAACGAGGGGGCCGGGTGGTCGGGTGCAAGAGTGCCTGCTTGGCTATGCAGTCCCCTAAATACTGCTGTACTGGTGCGTTTTCGGACCCAAAAACCTGTAAGGCTACTTTGTTTTCCAATCTGTTCAAGGCCATTTGCCCTAAAGCTTATAGTTATGCTTTTGATGATACATCGAGTCTTAACAAGTGCCGGGCTCCTACCTATGTGATCACCTTCTGCCCTCCTAGCTGAGCTGCAACTGATTTTAACACAATCAGTTAAAAATTCAAACATGAACTGTTTTATGTGTGTATTTTGTATGGTGATCTTGTTACTGAAATCTGCAATTTCTGTTTGTTTAGCTTCAGTTTCAGAAAATGATTGCAGCAAAGTTGAGTTGATTTGAACTACATCAACCTGTCAGTTAAAGATTCAAACATAAACTGTTTCAAGTATGATGATCTTGTTGTAATTGAAATGTGCAATTTCTGTTTGTTTGACTTCAATTCCAGAAATGATTGCAAGCTCTTAATTTTAGGGTTTGCAATTGCATACGGATCGATGAATCATTAACACTATCCGATCGATTCCGCACCCTGTAAAACCCTCAATTTCCAATAAAAATGGAAACGGCACAGTTCACCGATCGATCTCCATACGCGAATTTCACTCCGATGACAGTCAATCGAGCTGCAAACCAAAATAAATAATTAAAAAACGAAGAATATACCTCGAATGGCGCTGATAAGATTCAATCGGAGTGCGAGAGACTCCAATTTTCCAAACTCTTATAGTCGGGATCGCAAATCAACGTCTCACTCCGATGTGTTTTCAACGTTGTTCGATTGCAAGCGGAGAACCGACTAGACTTCCTTACTCACCATGACCAAAGTCCAATCCATGCCCTTCTTTAGGTTGTTATATGAACTAATCGGTTCGAGTGCGGTTCAGAATCGGCTAAAAAAATTCAAACTCGAACTCGTTCACTTAAGTAAACAAGCAGAGTCTAAAGAAGACTTTAAGCTAGTTGAAAGCTCGACTAGATAGGATCAAGTTCGTTCATTTTCTAAACAAGTCAAGTTTGATTAAAAAAAACTTATTTAAAATGTGAGTTCGGTTCGACTCGAGCTCGTTTAACAAATAACCCAAGTTTAAACATACCAAATTCGGTTTGTTTGATTCGAATAACACTCATACTCTTCTTGAAAACCTTCCAATCGGATATATACCACATTAACTTCATTTCCCCCTTTTTCATACTATAAAGTGCAACGTCCAAGCCTGATGGAGTGACTCAATGGTAAAGAATAAAAGGTTAATGGAAGGTTGTGACTAATCGTTCGACGCAAGTTTATACGTGATTCTTGTCGATTGGATCAGATTTAATACAAATGATTATTGTATTCATTTAAAAAAAATGCAACGTCCATTTCAATTTCAATGTTTCTCGATCACACGTACATTGAGAAAATGAAAGGGGCCCAATTTGCAGGCCCAAAACTGCTTGACAACGGTGATGGAGGATTACGATCGGGTGGGGCGACGTCCACGGCGATATGATGTGGTTGCGCATTTGTATAAATAAATGCAGCCATGCAAATGCAAGTGCAACTACGAGGATTAGACAAGTGTAAATTTGTGTATATAGTGGTGTTATGTCATTTGAAAGGGAGGATAGTTTACCTCACTTAGGATTTATAATATACATTATCTTCATTTCATCACTTTCTTTGTCTTCCTTTAGTGTAAACTAACTTTTGTTTATTGTTACTCCTACTTAAACAATTCATGTTACCAACCTTTTTTATTCACCATCATTGTTACATCATCATTAGTCAAATCTCATATTTCTATTTCTCAACCACCCTTTTATATGGTTGCATTGCAAGTTTAATTTTTTATTAAACTTTTGATTTGACAATGGAAATAACACAAATTAGGATGTGGCACACTTTCTTTGCCATGACTTGGATGCCATTCACCATTATCACCACCACCTACTCTTTCAATTTGACAAAACCCTTTCACACAGTGGCGGATCTAGTATCTTAGAGCTAGATGAGCGAAAAAATATTTACCATTGAAAAATGAAACTTTAATAAAGCAAAATATAATTCTAATATACATATATATAATAATAATAATAATAATAATAATAATAATAAATAATTCTATTTGTGAATATGCTCTATTGAAATTGTACTATGATCTCATGTCGGTTCGAAATAATCAATGGAGACGATAATGTATAAACTGAAAACCTGACTCTAGAATTTAGAAAATAGTCATTACTAAAAAGAGAGTTAACAGACAATAGGCATATGGGAAAACAGATTAATTAAAATTAATAAAAACTATGGCTAGAGAATTTGGAGTTAGTGAAAGTGGTTATTGGCTAAGTGCGGTAGTAATTAATTAATTAAATTAAATTAAGGGATAGGAGAGTTTCAGTCTTAGTACAGTAGTAATAGAGCAAAGTGTATGTGCTTCATCATGGGTGCCTTAATTATGGAATTTATGGGCCAACAAAAATAAAATTAACCCAGCAAATTTATTTTTTTCAAACTACCCCAATTGTTTTTACCCGGCAATGGATGGGTTTGCTAACCCAACCATCCGCCACTGCTTTCACATATTTAACATTTGAAACTAGAAACACCTATATTAAAACTTTTAATTTTATTTATGATAAACCCTGATCGAGTGGCAGATAAAAGAACATTTCGCATCCTTAAACCTCAACACTATCGACCGTTTTATTGATCTCACCCATCATATGTCGTGTCTTGATTCATCGTCCATGTGAATGATACATCTCTTTTTTTATATATAATGTTGTTTAATATATGATGAGAAACAATCCACAACCCGCATAAAAAGAATAAAAGAGAGATCGATCAACTTAGAAAATCTGGTTATTTTGATAGAAAATCAAATTTATGGATATTTTTATATAATTTTATGATTTATGGGTTGTTTTATACAATATATTAATTTTTCCCATAAGTTGTGGCGAACCGGGCCGGGCCGTACCCGGCCTGCAAATCGTAAACAGACCGGTCAACCTTCAAAAATCTGAAAGAGATTGTCCAGCACGACTCCAAATAAAATACTCCGTATTAAATTAAAAAATATATATAAATATATAAATATAAATAGATGGACGTCAACAGCATCCTCGCAGAAAGAACGCGCTTTCCCACCGTTGATCTCTTCCTTTCATCTCCTCCACCGCCTCATTTCTCTCTCCATCGCAAACCTTCGAACCTTTCCAGCAATGGCGACAAATGGATCCACGTACTGGTGCTACAGGTGCGAGCGCTTCGTAGCCTCCCGATCTAGCCACATCGCGATCTGCCCGGACTGTGGTAGTGGCTTCGTGGAGGAGCTCGACGATAGCGATTCGCCTCTCGTCCCTCTCTCTCCTCGCCACCTCATCCGCCCTTACCCCTCCCCGCTCTCGATTTCCGCTGGAGCTGGCGCCAGCGCTGGTTTCTCCCGTGCCGCATTACTCGGAGCCGCCGCTCGAAGGAGCCGTAGGAGAGGCGCGTATGATCAGCCTTCGAGCTTCAATCCTGTAATCGTCCTTCGTAGCGCTGGGGAGAATGAAGCTGGAGGAGATGGCGGTGGTGGAGATGTTGAGAGCCAAGCGGAGAGGAGGAGTTATCAATTGTACTACGACGATGGGGCGGGATTAGGGCTTCGTCCGCTGCCGGTGAGTATTTCCGAGTTTCTTATGGGATCTGGATTCGATCGGCTCCTAGATCAGCTCTCACACCTCGAGATTAACGATGTGAGGCGTTTAGAAAACCCGCCGGCGGCTAAATCAGCGGTGGATTCGATGCCGGTGGTGAAGATCGTCTCTAGCCAGGTTGATTTGGAGTGTCAATGTGCGGTTTGCAAGGAGGATTTCGAGCTTGATGAGGAGGCTCGTGAGATGCCTTGCAAGCACATCTACCATCCGAATTGCATCCTCCCATGGCTCTCTCTGCGCAACTCCTGCCCCGTGTGCCGGTACGAACTGCCCACGGAAGCGGACGGGGGAGGAGACGGAAGCCCCTCCGCGTCGGATGCAATGGACGACTCCGCGGGGCTGACGATTTGGCGGCTCCCTGGCGGTGGATTTGCAGTCGGGAGGTTTTCCGGTGGGCGGAGGATGACTGAGGGGGAGTTGCCGGCAGTATATACAGAGATGGATGGGAGGTTCAATGAGAACGCCAACCGCGGCGGTGCTCCAAGGAGAATAGCTTGGGCTTCTAGCACCAATCGAACTGGCGAGCGACGAGGTTTGGGGCGTGCATTTCGCAGTGTGTTGTCCTTCTTTCGCAGAGGAAGGAATTCAGGATCCAATGAGAGCTCTGAGTCAAGAGTGGCAGGGAGAAATTCTATATTCAGGAGAAGGCAGAGAGAGGATTGGACCTTTGGAGTCTAGGGTTTGTGATTGGTTGAGCAATGGAGTTGCAACAGGAAGCTACGCTGATAAAGTGCAATGGAATCTGAATTTTGGAATGGTATTTGCAAGGGAGAATCAGAATTGTCATTGAACTATGTGCTCTTATTCTCCCTCTTTTGGAATTCATTTTTTGTTGATGTAAATAAGAACATAGCAGAAAGCCAGAAACCCTTTTTCCTTGTTAAAGATCCTCTTTTTTTTCCGGTCGCCCATGAAGCTGAAATTGGTTGATGTTTAGCAGTTCAGGCAGTAGAAAGGATAACAAGTTTTTGTTTGTAATTTTACAGTACTTAGCATGGCAATGTTGTATCTTTAGTAAGAATGTGTGATATAATCAATACCTTTTTCCTGCTTGCAAAATCAACTAGTATCATTTATCTATAGTTATATTGTGCTTGCTATCCCTTGTTGATCTTGCTTTGCTGACATGTGAAGTGTCAAGTATCTTAAGTTCTGAACTTTTCTCGTCTTCTTTAACTCTGTTACACTCCGCTGAGTTTGAGTGGCAGCTTCTTTTGTTGTATTTAGTTGAGTTACTTGAGTAGCCATTTCATTTCACTTTTAGTTTGTCTTTGTTTCCATGGCCCGACGTCTTCACATATGAACAAACCTGGCTTGTGTTCTACTTGCTCTGGCAGTCATATCTGTCGTATCCTTTATGTAGTGAAATAAGCAGGTTGCTAACAAATCTGGCTAGTGACATACATGGCTGCTTGGCTTATTGGTTAGGCATCGACATCATGTGTTTCTTCCGAGGCACAATTATCAGTTGCTTAACTAGTTTGAATTTTTTGATGACCTAATATTTTGATCCTTTTACCCAGAGAATAAGGTTCCTTGCAAGTGCTGGTGACAGGGCAAAGCTTGACGGTTGTATGTCTTGTTGCCTTTTCATTTCATTTACTTCTTTTTGAGGAAAAGGCGTTGCTTTCTTACTTTGGACGTGCTTTTCAGGTGGCATTTTCTGGTTTGGATGATCCTGTGCGCAATTGAAGGTGGTTGTCAAGTGCTGGAGAGTCATTGTCATTGTTTACATGGAAATGATAATTGGTCATTAGGCAAGGAATCTGTCAAGAACCAAGGTATATACTCTGGTATCAACTAAGATCCTTTTGTTGACATAAGATGGCATGCATCTTAACACAATGAAAACCGAGAAGAAGAATCATCAAACTGTGTTTCCGTTCGCATTTGAAACTGGTGACCTTCCTTTCACTCCCAACTTTTGGCAAGTCCACTGAACCAATCACCGGTTGTGGCCACTTAACCCAACTTGATATAGATCAATTTTCCTGTATATCCATTTTTTATGATTCAACCGGGCCCAAAAGGTTGGATTCGTTTTGCAGATGTTGAGGAGAGGAGGAAACTGATGATAGTTTTAGCTGCCACTGGAGAACACTCCTTTCTTCAAACAGCACCATATATTTGATTGCAGGAGCAAGCCTTCCCAATTCTCTTCTCTTGCTAAGGACATGTAAGCTTCTTAGCTCTTTGCTCCTAATAAAGTCATGCTGCATCTCCCTCATTTGGACAATTTTGTGAAGGATTTAACAAGCATCTTGGGGACTGAATCTCTGCCAACGCCGAAATGTTTTTGAAGGAAAAGACCTGGCTTGATCTGTTAAGAGTTCATCTGGTGTTCAGTCTCTTATACATCCAAACCCATGCCCCAGGCTTTAGTTAATCTGTATGCTATATATTATGCATATGATGCAAACGCATGCATTCTGTTAAAATAGTTGCCAACAGCAGAAGTGGAAAAAGCTTCGAAGATCAATCATCAACAGTGCAAAAAAAAGTCTTTCGCCCCTGCCTGTGTCCAGTACTAACCATGAATGAGTTTATGACCCAAGTAATGATTTTGAAAGAAATAGTGAAAAGCATCAAATGTACATTGGGAACAAATGAGTGGAAAGTAAAGGAACTAAATCAGACCAAAATAAACAAAAATGAAACGAATCCCATGTCCTCACTCCTTACACCTGTTCAAGCTAGAAGCACTTCACCGGATGTGCCAAATTTACTTTTATACCGACTTCCTTTCTTGATCTTTGGCACTTAATCAAGCCCCTAAGCGCTACTGAAAAATGGGCCATTAACAAAGTGGATGTGTTTGGTATACATGCTTAATTTTTTTGTCTTGATGGCTGTATGTCTTGTTGCTTTTTTATTACATTCATATCTTTGAGGAAAAGATGTTGCTTTCTTACTTTTGACATGCTTTTCAGGTGGCATTTTCTAGGTTGGATGATCCAGTGTGCAAACGAATTGAGGTGGTTGTCAAGTTTTGGAGAGTCCTTAGCATTGTTTACATGAAAATGATAATGGGTATCATCAGGCAAGGAATCTGTCTAAAGCCAAGGCATATACTCTGTCTAAAGCCAAGGTATATACTCTGTTGAGATTTTGTGTTTGCCTGTTTGGTATAATAAATTCTTGGACTTGTCAGTGTTTTCTAGATTTTGAATTTTGCTCAAATGAACTAGCCCTTTGGGTAGAGAGGGCTTTTTTTTCCCTTCATGATATGTTTGCAGAGTTAGTTGGTAAATGCTTTCTTGGGCATTTCCATATATTGAAACCTTAGGATGTAAACTTGTGATTTTAGAGTAATGGTGGGATTTCCAAACACAAGGAGAGCGTCCACGTGTAGCTTACCTCCAAATAATTACCCTCTTACACAAGAGAGATAAATTAAGACGTTTTTTTCCCCTTAAGATGTTTGCAAATTTTAGTTGGTAAATTTTTTCTTGGCCATTTCCACTGAAATCCTGGGATGTGAACATGTGATTGTGGAGTAAGGTAGGAATCCCAGACCCAGATATAGTCTCCATGTGTAGCTTGCCTCCAACGGCCGCCCTCTTACATAGAAGACAGATAAATTAAGAAGAGCTTGATGAACATTTTTCTTGTTTGAACCATAAATTTGGATAAATGACAAGAAGTTTATTCACAAAAGGGTATAGATATGACTCAAGGAGTCAAGGTTTGCTCAGATGGCTTGTGTGTGTTCGTACCGAGTGTTTGCTTAAATGGCTTGTTTGTGTTTTTACCATTGTAATTTACCAGTCTCTGAATTGCTTGGCTTTGTTGATGTTGATTCTCTTGAGCAGAAAAACGAGTCTCTGCATGTTATCCTCATTCTCCGGAACTTCAAGGCATAAAGGAGGATATTAAAAGTTTAGGTGCTGTAGGTGAATTTTTCTGTTAGAAAAATTGCCTGATTCATGGGCTATAAAAGAACCATATTAAGCACAAGAAGAAGAGGATCTGACACTGGATGAGCTTCTCAGTCGTGAAGGTTGAGGAGGCCAATTGCCTGAAGGACAAGCCTAAGCCTACAAAAACACTGGTAAAGGCTAATCTGGTTGAATCTTCCGTGAAAAATGACAGGTCTAAAGAGGGTAACTAGCCGGGAGCTCGTAGTCAGGATTTCAAGCCTAAGAAGGGTAAAAAAAAAGGTCCAGAAATCTAGCAAGATCAGCAGAAACCAGGAGGGATCGATTGCTATACCGTTATCCTGAAGTCCACATTGTACGATCTCTCTGATAACTCGGAAGATGAATCATCATACTAGATTCATTTGCATTTGAAACTCTTCTAGTTCAAGCTCCAACCAGTCCATTGAACCTAACCCAACCTGCTACCAGTGAATTTCCGGCTTAGCCAATTTCCTTCATGTTCATTTTGCAGGGTTTGATGATGGGAGAAATCCAGTCTGATAACTGTCATTGGAGAGCTTTCCTTTCTTTGCAGGGGCATGGCTGCACTGATTTGAACCGCCTTCCCGAATCTGATCTCTTGCTAAGGACTTGTATTCTTCTCATCTCTTTGCTCCAAACTGTGCTTAACCTTTCTGAAACGACGAGTTATTGGTCGTTTTCTTCGTACTTAATCTCAAGATCTTGTGCCACTCATACAAGTAGTTGCAGTTAGTTGAAATGTGCATATGCGAGCACATGCGTTTGTTAAAACAGCCACCAACAGCGGGAGTGGAAATGGCCTCAAACATCAGTCATCAACAGTGCAAAAACAAGTGTCTCTCGCCCCTGCCTGTGTTTTGGTACCGACGGCGATTCCATGGCCCCTCGTCTCGTGTCCGTTTCCTGTGTCGATTTACGACTCTTCTTGATGTCGGCCAATGTAAATCCGACGCACGGGATTGGTGGGGGGATTCATACCCCGAACCAGTCGAGAGAAATGTTTTCGAGAAACCCGGTGTTTAAGAAACCGGTTTGATATTTACCGATTTGAAAAGCTGGAAACCATTCTGAAATGGCTCAACAGATTAATAATGCTGATAATAAATTATGTACAGATTAATTACATGCATGCAATTGAATGACAACCATATAAAATTAAGTATCACTGTAGATTGAAATTAATGAAAAAATGTGTAGATGGAAGACTTCAAATGGAAGGGGCCCAGATGGTTAGGTTAAAGGTCACATACAGAAGATATAAAAACAATCCTAAAAATAGTTGGTTTACAACTGTGGGGGACATGAGAGACCAATAAATATGACCCAACTATTGAGAAATTAATAAATGAAGAAAATAGGAGCTCAAGGCACAAGATTTTTTCCCCAATAACCTGTGTCTTGTGTCTAACCAGATGAGGGAAATGGGGTTTAGATTGAGTGCCCAAATGCAAATTGTCCATTATATAAATATGAGATTTTAATATAAATATAAATTTTTATAAGCTTTAAGGTTGAATATAATCAGTGAATATTATTTCATTTGTGCTGTATTAAATTTTAGGGTGAAAATCCTCACTAAAGTAAGTAACAGGTGAACCGGATGATAGATGAATTATGAGTGAATTTTTTTTTATCTATTATCCAACTCAATAATCCAATCATTAACCCAACCCATATTCTCGCATAAAAATACCTAAAATATGTGTTTTAAGTTGCATTTCTTAAGTAATGTAATATCACCATATATGCTACTTATTTGACTTTCAATATAAATCCATATTTTTAGATGTTGATTTAACACTTTTATTTCCCTGTACTTGTTGTATGTCTTATTTCTCACTTAGGAGTCTTATTTAGTGTTCTCGCTCAATGACAATCTACCCATTTGTCCAGTCTCTCGGTTATTCGAAATCCGAGTAGGGGCAGAAAAAATCTAAGAGGGCTGGACCCTTTGTCCTGTGGACACTCAACATTGCATGTGACATTCATGCAATTACATCCCATGCAAATCCATCATTGCATATGCAATTTGAGTCCCATGGTTTTCAATGCTGTAAAAATTGATGTTCCATTGACTGTTGAAGACCCCATGTGTGGTAAAATCACAATTATTGGTATTTTTATATGTATATGAGAGTAACTATTAATTCATCTCTCACCTAACTATTATTAATGAGTGTAGCTGAATTTTGTACTATTCTACAACATATGTCAATCCCCTTTTTAATTGACTTCTTAATTTCTTCACAAAAGAAAGTCAAAATTAATTTTGCCCATGGTGGAGTACTGGATTTAACATTGACAAACTAAGGCCAAATAGGAGTTGTAGGCCTTTTTAATAGTGACATAATAAAGTTCATTTATTTTGGTGTATTAATCATTAATTAATTTAGTTGTTCATCATGAGAAAATCACCTATATATATAGTAAAATTAGTAAATGAAAGTTGTGATCATGCACAACTATATATAATAATATGTAATAATAAAGTTCCACCAAAAAAAAATATATATATATAATAAAGTCCTTAGTCCTTACACATTGACACATTGCACATGGCGTTAGATATCTTTTGATTAATACTTACTATTTTGATTAAAGATAACGGGAAATATTATATATATGCATGGAGCCTACTTATTCCATGATATCAGGAACACATATATTTTTACCAAGAAAAGAAATACTACATATTATATATGATATTAATTGATTTTAAATTTTATTTTATTTACAATATGTTGCTGATTTTATCCCAATAAAGCATAACTTTTGTGCAGTGGTGATTGTACACATAATTCTGTGTAAATATGCAAATTTACAAGAAAAAATATATAAAAAATTGGTATTTTATTCAATTAATTAAATGTGTATTTTACGCCCCCTTCTCTAAATAAATATGTTTAAATTAAAAAAAAAACTTAAAAATAACCACTAAGAATAATTCTTACTCTATTGAAAAGTGATAAAAAAAAATGCACATAGGAAAGATATTCTGCTTATATTTAAACATTTTGTGCATATTTTAAACACCTACTATTTATATCAAAATGTGTATATTTAAACATTCAGACCATATTATTGGAGTTAATCTTATTCCTTAAACTTGATACTTCAAACCTGCTCTTTAGAGCATCTCCAACAGATTCTCCATTTCAAAGATTTTGAAAATTTTGAGAATTTTAAGTTGTTTTTTGGTCGAGCATATTCCCCATCTCCTTTTCCAAAATGAAGAAGCATCATAAAAAATAGAGAAATTTCCTTAAATATACATCGTTCTCTAAAAATAAATAATTATTTAAATCTTAGAAATGGAAGTCATTAAGATGAAGGAAAAAATAATTAAAAAAATATATATTTATTTCTTAGAGAAATCTCGAAATGATTTTAAACCACAAAATGGACTACGCCATGACACTTGACTAAAGCCAATTAAGTCAATATATAAGAAATAAATTGGAGAGGACCACAATTTTAAATGATTAGATAAAAATTCCTTGAATTGGTAAATAAAGAGCGGTCATTCCGGGGTTCGAACGGGGGACCTATGACTATTATCCATAAGTCCTTTCCGGTGAGCCATTCCGGAATGGTTAATTAGATATATAATCAAATTCCACAAAATTCCACAAAATCTAAACGTGCAAAGAAAGAGCCCCCTATATATATAATCAAATTAAGATCCATCTCCCTCTCCTCGATCTCACTCTCTCCTCCGATCCGCCACCATGAAACCCCTCACTCTCCTCCTCTTAATTACCATTCTACCCCTCCTCCTCCGCCCTTGCTCCTCCTCCGCCCCCAAAACCCACATACTGCCCCTCACAACCTCCAAAATCCCGTCCATGTCCCTCCCACGGCCCCCCAACAAGCTCTCCTTCCACCACAACGTCACCCTCACCGTCACCCTCCAAGTCGGCTCCCCTCCTCAGAACGTCTCCATGGTTCTCGACACCGGCAGCGAGCTCTCCTACCTCCGCTGCAACCGCTCCTCCTCCGCCGCCTACCCGAACGCCACTACTGCCGCCTCCAACCAATCCGCTGCGTTTTATCCGACCCGATCCGGTTCTTACTCGAATGTCTCGTGCTATAACCCGGTTTGCACGACCCGTACCCGCGACTTCCCGATACCCGCTTCGTGCGATCCGGGTCGGGTCTGCCACGCCACGCTCTCCTACGCCGACATGTCGTCCTCCGAGGGGAGCCTCGCTACCGACACTTTCAGGGTCGGGTCGGCCGGGTTCACGAGTACGGTTTTCGGGTGTATGGATTCGGGTTTTAGCTCCGACCCGGGCGAGGACTCGAAGACGACTGGGCTTATGGGGATGAACCGTGGGTCTTTGTCGTTCGTTTCGCAAATGGGGTTCCGCAAATTCTCGTACTGCATTTCGGGTTCCGATTATCTCGGGGTTTTGTTACTCGGCGACGCCAATTTCACGTGGCTCGCGCCCTTGAATTACACGCCGTTGATTCAAATTTCGTACCCATTACCGTATTTCAACCGGGTCGCATACACGGTCCGGTTCGAAGGGATCCGGGTCGGGTCAAAGCTACTATCCCTCCCGAGCTCGATCCTCGAACCGGACCACACTGGGGCGGGCCAGACCATGGTGGATTCGGGTACCCAGTTTACATTCCTCCTCGGCCCGGTCTACGACGTCCTAAGATCCGAATTCCTAAACCAAACGGGCCGGGCCCTCCGGGTTTTAGACGACCCGGACTACATTTTCCAAGGCGGGATGGATCTTTGCTACCGGGTACCCGTTAACCAAACCTGGTTGCCCCGGCTTCCCACCGTCACACTAATCTTCACCGGAGCGGAGATGACAGTCTCCGGTGAGAGGCTTCTCTACAAGGTGCCAGGGGAAGTGCGGGACAGGGACGGGATTCACTGCTTCACTTTCGGAAACTCCGATTTACTGGGAGTGGAGGCCTACATAATCGGCCACCACCACCAGCAAAACGTGTGGATGGAATTCGATCTCGAGAAGTCGAGGATCGGTTTGGCTCAGGTTCGGTGCGATTTGGCCGTCCAACAATTTAACATGCGAGTCTGATAAATACTCGATCGAGGTAGCATTTAACGTTTTAGTTCGTACAACATGCTAATGTTTAAACGGCATTTTGTAAATTAGGTTGTGTTTATATTTATACTCTTAATTAATTAGTTAATACTAAATACTAATATATATATTATGTGTGCGGGAAAAATTATTCCATATATAGTTTCATTATTTTTTTTGTTGCTGATTCTTAGTTTGTTATAATTGTTTAACTAAGATTGGAATTATATATGGAACTATATATGTTTCAATGTTTTGGTGAGGATCGATCAGTTTTTAATTTGTATGTATTGTGAGTTTGTAATTATTAAACACACATATATTAATGTGAGAGATATATTATTATTATTATTATTATTATTATTATTATTATTATTATTATTATTATTATTATTATTATATTATAACACAGTGGAATAGTGGATGGTATATGATTACAGTTGTGAATGTTATGTTAAATGCAAGCAACTATATATACTGTGTGTAAAATAATTGATTGATTGGTGTTTGCCTCTTTGGTTATTACTTTGGTTCAAGACTTGAAGGAATCAAGAGTCAAGACAAATTAATTAATTGATTTGGTTGTAATGTATTTTGCAGACAATATGTGTTTACATATAGTTGATAGTTTTCTGTAATTAATTAGGTAATTTGTATCCATATTCAATGGATTTGGTTGTTTGTGTTTGTTTTGATTGTTTCTTTTGTTTCTCGACCGGCCTATAGATAAATGACAGTAAGGGTGTGTTTGGATTGCAAAGTGTAAGTGTTTATTAACTTAATTTTTATGTATTTCAAATAATATGAAACTAGTCTTATTCCCCGCGATCTTCGCGACTTTTTTTATATGACTTTTATTATTCATGCATAAATTATGTAAGATTATAAAAAATATATAAAATATTTTTTGACTTTTTAATTTCCTACTTATTAGCAATTTATTATTGGTGATAAATTTTTTTGAACGACTAACTTTAATCGCTAAAATATTATAAAACACATACTTTCTCTTGATCCACTTCATATATATATACTTTAATATCATACGCATCTATAAAATTAAATTATTGCTATAGAAAAATAAAAAGACAATTATATTGAATATATATATAAATTATATGAATATTTAATGGTAAAATTTAATCTAAAGGCCGATTTAAAGGAATTTAATTTTAAATTTGTATGACGTAATTTCATTATTCTTTTCCTAATTTTTTTCATAGAAAAAATTCTTTTATCGCCAAATAAAGCAATATATATAATGGATCTAATAGTTGTATGTGATCATTTGAATTAATAAATTAGATCAAATTGATCTATCTTTATTACAGAGTATAAATTTGCAAAGGCTGGTACATATATCTTCATTAAAATAATCTTCATAACAATATGCAAATGTATATTATGATTAAGATAAGATAGATTAAAATATAATTGAAAATATCTTTAGTGTTGACAGTTGAGTAAGTTAATACGGAGTATAGAGTTTTAAGAAAGGTGAGTAGATTAGTAGTTAGTTGTTTGTTAAAGATAAACACTTATATATATTTGAATTATCTCTATTGGTTAAAGGGAGCGTTTAATTATATATATATATATATATATATATATATATATATATATATATATATATATATATATATATATATATATATATATATATATATATATATAAACTGATTCTCTCTATATATAATATAATCAATTTTCATTAGTGATAAAGCTAATCCAACATTTTTTCATATAAATTAATTATATAATCTAGATTTTTTTTCTAGATAAATTAATATTTATAAAATAACTTAAGGTGAAATAATAAGATTTGTAACCACTCAAGATATGAGGTTGAATATTTATATTAAAAAATTAATTTAATTATTAAGTAGAATGGACACATAGGGTGACACATGTATAAATAGATGAGATTATCGTCTAACATGGCTTAAATTTATTGGATCATCATTAATTGACGTGTCAAAAAACCCGGGCCAGATTGCACCAAAGAACGACACGTAAGCGAATCGCACCAGAGCCCGCCACATAAGATTTTCACGTCTCTGTTTTAGTATTATATATTGAATTGATTGATATTGATATTGATTGATTGATATTGATTGATGATTGATGATTGATTGATTGATATTGATATTGATTAAACTAAAATATTGCATAGATGGTATAAAAGTAAATACTCGACATTCTGTTAAATTTGTAATTACTTTATAAACTTCATATAATTAATTTACACATTTATTTTAATTGCTCTCCTTTAAATTAAAAATTAACAAATGGGTGGATCGACCGTCCGGTTAACTAAGGGAGCCGGTAGTAAGAACGTCGTCGTTTTGAGGTCCCCCTCGAACGGTGAACCTGCACTGCACGTGATGTCGGCGGTTAGAGCATCTCCAAGAGCATCCCTATTTTGGAGAATATTCTGAATTTGGGGAATTTTGGGCTTTTTTTAGGTCCAACAGCTTCCCCAACCCATTCTCCAAAATAGGGTGTGAATGAGAAAACTAGGGTCTCTTCCCCAAATTTGCAGCAACGCTAAATTTTTTGGAGAACCCTTTTTCCCACGTTCTTCCCCTTTCAACTCTAGAAAACCGACTGTGAATTTGGATTGCTGATCGACAACTCGGACTCCCTCTTCGCACTTCGATTTCGATTCCACTCCACCCCAGATGCTTAATACAAAATCGGTGGCGTCGTTGCCTTCGTCTACTACTCATTCTGCCGCCGCCACGGTGCAGTTGTTGCCTTCGTCGACTATGGCCTCGCTCCCGCGCAGTACGAAGACGCCTTCCATGCCTTCCGCTTCCTCGACGACTGTCGGATCGGAACTGATGTCGGATCTGAGAGTTCGCAGCGCCTTCACCGTCCAGCCGTTCTTCGGCGGCGAGGAGCTATCGGAGTCGCAGATCCGGCTTGGTGCAAGAAGTTCTGTAGAAAACAGTTTGATATTAGAGACGATCGTCATAGGAGAGTTACAGAGGAGGGATGGAGGAAGAAGGAGACGTCTATTTAGTTCATCTAGGTAATTGTATACTCCCTTACTCTTTACTTCTCCTGTTTGTGAGAACCCACTGTATACTCCCTTACTCTTTACATCTCGGTAGCCAAAGGCGGAATTCCATGGGCAAAAGATGAATGATCAATTGGAAAGAATATTGTCTCAAGACTTATCTAGATGAACTAAATAGATGTAAATAGGAGAAGTAAAGAGTAAGGGAGTATACAATTACCCTTGCCTATATATATATACATACATATATATGCTCTATGTAGGTATAACCTACACATTATATGACATACTCAGTAGCATATCTATATACATTCATATTGGGTATATATACATTCAGTAGCATCTTTATATATATACACTCGGTAGCAGATTTACTTAATAAATTTCATTTCTATCAATCTCGTTCCGTCACATACCCATTCCTAGTTCTAACTCGCTAATCAATTAGCTCAAATTTCAATAAAAAAATTAGAAAAAAAATCAATAAAAATATAATTTACAATTAAAATTAATTTACCATTCTCCAAAATGGAGAAATTGTTGGAGTTGGCACAAATTTTTTTTAGAGAATATGGAAGTTGATTCTCCATTTTGAAGAAATTTTGGGGAATCCGTTGGGCATGCTCTTAGGAGCTGGATCAGTATTCAGTAGATACGTGGACCGTGGACGGACGGACGGACGGACGGATATCATTGTCTCCGTTAGATTTTTTCCTTTCTTTTGTCCTTTTTTTTCCATGAAATTTTGTTTGGTAACGAGGCAAAAGAACATAACACCACCTTAATAAAACTTGGTCCTTCCAAGCCTTACCACTTTTTTTTTAAATGGTATTTTTATCGTATGATATAAGAATATAGGATAAAAAAACTGTTTTAAAAAAAAATTATATATTACACTATTTATAAATGAGGATTTAGCAGTATAAACATATTAATAGAAAATAACTCGTTTTATTCAATTGAACTAACTAGACTAGTGTTGGTTGATAATGCATAAGGTAGTGATACCAAATGAAGGTAATCGATGGAAGAATTGTCGACGATGCTATTTTGTTAATGTTCGACTCGTTGTCCACCAACATTTGTGGTAGTTGTGCTGAGATCTAGCTCGTTAGGGATTTCATCGACGACTTTCTCTTTCAACCCTTTTCAGTCGGCTTTGACTTTTTGGTTTGATTATTTGTTTTTATGACAGTATGTTCATCTGTCATTTTTTCGATCTCTCGAAGTATCAGGCCTGTTTGATATTTTGAATACTTTTTTGATAAAAAAAAATTAATGAAAGAATTGCATATGTCCACAACATGAAGAATGTAGGTGTCTCTATGTGTATGGCCGTATAATATGCATGGAGTAATTATAGTTGGGGCTCCTCATCTTCAATTAAATGATAAATCAACCAATTTTGGGATCCATGGAAGTTGAGAATATTTATGAAAGCTATTTAATGCCTTTAAATTGTTTTGTCAGTGCCCTTCATTGCTGCATGCATCAAGTCACCATAAATTTTTACAAATATCCAACCTTCTTGGAGGATTTAAAGTGGAAAGCCAACAAAAAGTTGTTGGGCTTCTAGCTAGGGCCCATTCCATGTGCAGGCCCAAGTCGGTATATTTGCCAAAAGGCCCAAGAATGTGGTTGGCCTCAAATCCATGGATACAATGTTAAGCCTAATTGTCATAAACAAAATCCTTTTAATAAACAAATGGATAATTTTATTAATTTTTCCTATTATTTTATTTTTTAAATAAAATGGGACGAGTTGGGGCAGATCCTAACCCACCTCTTGGTCCGTGCCCGGGTAGGAACAAGGTTTGGAGGATGGAATGTACACGCCATTACCCCGATAAATCAAAAGAGTGTCTTTGAAAAACCCAAGAATCCGTACAATCCGTAGAACTAAAGACACTCTCCAAAGGTGAATACAATGCATACACAGAGACATGAGGCATGTACAAACAAATCTAAACATCATCGACCTGAATATGTCTCTTCTAGTGGTCTCAGTCTGTGAGCATATTTTCTGTCAATGTCAAGAGTGTGAGAGCCAGGTTATGCTAAATAACTTTCATCCAGCTTTTTTCATATCTTCCTCTATTGCGATTTGCATCTCCTAGATCCAAGTCACCACATTAGCCTAATTGGCTAATTATGTGAAATGGCTTAAACTTTCAAGTTGAACCAAATAGTTCCAACTATCAGGCGTCTTATAGCCCATCGCAAATTATAATCTTGGCTCTGATTCGCAACTCATCCCATAGTTTGAGCTATTTACCGCAAATTTGAAAGTCAGCCTATTATTTACACCGACCTTCAAAGTTAAGGCCTTTTCTCATAATTAATCCTAGCTTTATTACATGTTTGTTACCTACATTTCCCATCTAGAGATGAAAGAGTTCATCCAAAATTTCTACTTGAATTTTGTTTATGCAAAGACATGTTTAACATCTTAGGCTGACCTAATTGCAACCACCGTCGAATAATTAAACCTTATCAGCTACAATATCATCGGACCTTATCCATCTATATCTCAATCGGAACGCCAAACACAAGCAATGGTTATGAGACTGAGAGATTAGTGTAGTGTAAGCTGCATACATAGTTTTGTAGAGATGTAGGTGGTGAAATGACAATTGACAAATACACCTCTCCACACACTACAAATCCCTGATTTTAAGCTTCTTTGCTTTCAAGCAGCAATTGCAATGCAAACCATGTCAACACGAAAATTAAAAAAAAGAGACATTTCCATGCATTCCTCATAAAGTGCATGCCACTCTAAGCAAGTACAGTGGGTCGGAAAGTGTCTTCACACCCACCCTTGGTTTTGACTGTTGCCTTAATCCCTCTCACTTATTTTGATCTATATCAGATTTCATCTTTATGAAACACCCCATGTTCCTATTTTAATTTAGCATTTAGATTTTGGATGCAAATCTCCCAAAACATAATCAAGTTACACTCCAGGTTTGAAATTAGCTAGTTTTTAGGAGCTTTTGATTTTGATATTATATAGTTTTAATAAAATAAATATAAGATTTTAGTTTAATTAACTTTTGAAGTCAGAGCTTTTTAACAGCTACTCACCCAAGCTTTTCAGAGTTTTATTTTTATTTTTTACTGGCAAATTTTCATCAGCTACCCTAACAGTTACAGTTACCAAACATTATACGAGATTATTAACATATATTTTACACAAATAGTATGTCTATCAGCTTCATTTACCCTTTTACCAAATACTTCGTATAACATCTATAACATTATTTTAAGTTTTAACACTATTAATAATTAAAGTTTCTAATTTCGTTAATTAATACACCGCGTATTCCATTAATACTCCAACTTCTTATATTATTCTCCTTTATTTGTTGACCTATATTTATTTTTAAATATATATCCTTTATTTGCTAAAAAGTGTAAAATATACCAAATGGTCCATTATTTGAAAAAGAAGGATGCCTAAGCATTTCTAATTTTTGTTTAGTTTATAGCTACTTTCTTAATTATAAACCTCTCTAAAGTAGAAAATGAGTTGAATTCTGAACTAATGCAAACTAGCTAGCTAGTCAACCCCACAAGAAGCTATTCATTTTTTATGACCGGTGTTGTACCAAAGTGGTTATGAAATGTGAGTTCCTCATTGGTGTTTCCTATTCCATCACCTAACTGA
This sequence comes from Persicaria maculosa, assembly GCA_963922045.1. NCBI lineage: Eukaryota > Viridiplantae > Streptophyta > Magnoliopsida > Caryophyllales > Polygonaceae > Persicaria > Persicaria maculosa. The sequence goes on from OY998252.1 coordinate 2,100,510, forward strand.
AGCAACAACGTTGTCAGTTGTCACATATATTTCTATTGCACAGTATATATATAACTATATATACCCTTAGTTTCCATCGTCTATACACACCTCAAACCCTCAAATACAACTTCTTCTCTATCGATTCCAATTCGAAGGGCTCGATTCGACAAGATGGGAATGAAGACCCTTTTACTCGTAGTACTCGCTTTTGGTCTTCTTGCCACGAAAGCCGCCCTGGCTAAGGATGAAGGCGTAACAAGGCATTATCAGTTCGATGTATGTACTAATCTCTTTGCTACATTGGCTTTCCTATAGCTTGACATGGTTGCGTTACTTGATTCGAATGTGCTATAACTTGGCAGATTGTTATGCAAAACGTTACGCGTTTGTGCCATACGAAGAGTATTGTGACGGTCAATGGCCAGTTCCCTGGCCCTCGCATTGTGGCTAGGGAGGGTGATCGCCTCCTCATTCGTGTCGTCAACCATGTCCCCAACAACATCACCATCCATTGGTATCTTAACATTGCACCTAATAGTTATTACATATTTTAGTGAACAAAAAATTTAAGATTCTATCTTACATTTTTCGTTACTACAATGTCCGTGACCAATCGATATGATGTTACTATCTATAGGCACGGAATAAGGCAGTTGAGGAGCGGATGGGCAGATGGTCCAGCATACATAACTCAGTGTCCGATCCAAACCGGCCAAAGCTACATGTACAATTACACCATCACCGGACAAAGGGGCACACTGTTTTGGCACGCGCACATCTCTTGGCTCAGGGCGACGCTTTATGGCCCCATCATCATCCTTCCGAAGCGCAACGAATCCTACCCATTCATCAAACCTTACAAGGAAGTTCCTATCATATTTGGTACATACCATAACCGGCCCATCTTTAATTGTCTTAAATGATGTTGAATTTCTCATTGAAGAACATAAAACTTAGTGTGTTGTTTGAAATTTGCACCTTTTCCTTGTAGGGGAATGGTTCAAAGCCGATACAGAAGCTATCATAAGCCAAGCCCTTCAAACCGGAGGAGGCCCAAATGTCTCCGATGCCTACACCATCAATGGCCTCCCCGGACCCTTGTATAACTGCTCCGCTAAAGGTCAGTAAACAAAACACGTATAAGAGTAGTCCATCAACTTATATACAGTTTTATTTCTTAGTTTATAATCGATGTGATCAGATACGTTCAAGCTGAAGGTAAAGCCCGGAAAGACATACCTCCTCCGAATCATCAATGCTGCACTCAACGACGACCTATTCTTTAGCATCGCGAACCACACCTTGACGGTAGTCGATGCTGACGCGGTCTACGTGAAGCCGTTCGTAACCGACACGCTCTTCATCACCCCGGGCCAAACCACGAACGTCCTCCTTCACACCAAGCCCGCCTCCCCACGCGCCAAATTCCTCATGATGGCCCGCCCTTACGTCACCGGCCAGGGCACCTTCGACAACTCGACCGTCGCCGGTGTCCTCGAGTACGAGCCCTTCAAGAAGCTCCCCCTGTTCAAGCCGACTCTCCCGGCGCTCAACGACACATCGGCCGCGACCAACTTCACCAGCCAGCTCCGCAGCCTCGCGAGCGCTAAGTTTCCCGCCAAAATTCCGTTGCAAATTAACCGACACTTTTTCTTCACCGTCGGGCTTGGGACGAATCCGTGCGACCTTAGTAACGGCACCTGCCAGGGCCCTAACGGGACGAAATTCGCCGCATCCGTTAACAACGTCTCGTTCGTGCAGCCCACAACGGCGTTGCTGCAGGCGCACTTTAGCGGGCGGTCTAACGGCGTTTATGCGTCGAATTTCCCCATGAGTCCGTTCACTCCGTTCAACTACACAGGGAATCCGCCGAATAACACGATGGTGAGTAATGCGACGAAAGTGGCGGTTTTGGCGTATAATACGACGGTTGAGCTGGTGTTGCAGGACACTAGCATTCTCGGCGCGGAGAGCCACCCGCTCCATCTCCACGGATTCAATTTCTTCGTCGTCGGATCCGGTTTCGGTAACTTCGACCCGAATAACGACCCGGCTGGGTTCAATTTGGCCGATCCGGTTGAGAGGAACACGGTGGCTGTGCCCGTTGGAGGATGGGTCGCTATCCGGTTTGTAGCGGATAATCCAGGTACGAAATTCGCAACAATTTTAAATGATTTAATTTTTTTAAATTTCAGCTATATTTTATAAATCCGTTGTAAAAAAATATGAATGTGTAGGGGTGTGGTTTATGCATTGCCATTTCGAAGTGCACACAAGTTGGGGATTGAAGATGGCGTGGATCGTATTGGATGGGGAGAGGCCGGAGGAGAAGCTGTTGCCTCCTCCGGCGGATCTCCCCAAGTGTTGATGATGATTTTGGTCGTGTTAGTGATGATGAGAGGGCGGATCATGACATCTTGAAGTGTTTTTTTTTCTTTTTCGTTGAATTTATTTATTTTTTTCATAATGAAATTTGGTGTTGGAGTGTTTGATTTTGTGTGTTTTTTTTTTAAATTGTAGTGTGAGTGTGAGGACGATAAGAGATTTCTTTGACATTTGATTTGGGTGGGTTTTGGGGTGTTCAAGTTCAAGCCACCGCTCTTTGTAATTTGTGGATTCAATAACAAGAGTGCTTTCAATTTCATCAAAAGGCTAAATTTTTGTTGCTATTGGGCCTTGCAAGCCCAATCTGGCCCAATATTTTGGGCCATTGAGTTTGATGTTTGTGTGTGTTTAGCGAGCACACTTTGAATACAAGTGTTTCCGATCACGGGATTTCACCCGAATAGCTATCGATACCACATCCATCACTACAACAACGAGAAAAGGTTAAGGGGCGATCTTTAGTCTAAATCTACTACAGAGGAGATTACTCAGCCATCTTCCCCCGTAAGTCATAATGACTAGGGAAAATAGCCTATTAAAAAAGAATATTTTATACGACTTTCATATCTCATTTCCGTCACTCAATTTTATCTTTAGTATATTAAGCAACATAATATTTATTTTTTATTATAATTTTGATGAATCTATAGTAAAAAAGATTAATGACATTTTCTAAAATATTATTTATACAATAATAATTTAAATATGTCAAATATTATATTCATATCGAAGAACTCTTAAATATCTTTACAATACTATAACTTTTATTTTTAATTAAAAATCATAACTATATAATATATAGATTTATAATTTTATTATTTATAGATTTACATAAATATTAAACACTTAAAAAAAAATAGCCAAATTTAGCCTTTGTTTAGAAAATAGTTCAAAAACAAAAAGGTTAAAATGAGTTTTGGCATAGGATAGAAAGAAAATTAGGCCAAAACCCATTTTTTGACTTACCATGGGAGCGCACTAGTCAATATGGCCTCATACATTGACTATTCCAATAAACAACGATATAATGATTAGATGATTGTATTTTTATTTTTATTGGTTGAATCTTGAATGTATTGATCAAAATTTAATCCATTCTCATATTCATAAACTAAATACTCCCTCCGTTTGAAATTATTTGTCATTTGTCTTGTGGTGCACGTTTTTTAAGAAGATAAAAACTATATAAAATATATTTTTTAATTATTTTTTTTAATAATTTCATACATATAAGTAGTAAGTACTATAGAGTTTTTAACTCTTTAAAAAGCGCGTCGAAAAGTCAGACGATAAGGGCAAGTTTAACGGGGGTCTTGGGGTGGGATACCAGGAGTTTTTGTGAATAAAAAATTGAATTGGGTTCAAGATCCCTCCACACGGATACTAGGGGTAGTATTCTTCCAAGTATCCCATGAGCATTAAAAAGGGTCCACGTGTCAACCCAGGAGAGGAGGGATAATGGACGGCTATGATCTTTTGGGTTGGACGGTTGAGATTTAAGTTGTTGAGTGATTTTTTACAAGTAAAAAATGCAATTTTTGACATTGAAAATGTAAAAAAAAAATATTTATAAAAATAACCAAAATACTAGATTCATTTTTCTCTACACATAGACATCAATTTTGAATATATTTGATTAAATATTTTTTAAAAAGTTTTTGTTCAAATCCAATTATATGTAATAATACCTTAAAATTTATTTTTACTTATATTTCATTAACTTTGACTATTATTAATAATTATCATTTGAAGAATTTATATTGTACTTGTTTAAAAAAATATATAAAATATGTGATAAATGGTAATAATTTTCATGATTTATCTACAAATATGGTTATATATGCAATCATTGAGTTAGTTTTTAAATAATACTGTATTAATTTATGAATAATAGTCTTTTACGAACATTTAAATGAAATTTTTTATGAATAATATTTTTAAATGAAATTTATGAATATTATAAATTAATCTAGATTAGAGAAAATGAGTCAAGACGGGTATAATCGTAAATTGATTTGGTAGGAAATGATGAAAATAATTATGGGAGAGGGGTATAATTGTAAATTAAATTGATAGGAAAATATGGGTATTGGGATGTTAGGGATCCCGTTGATAAAGTGGGAAAAATGAGAATGAGATGCTAGGATGATGTGGCGGAAAGAGAAGAATAAAATATTAGTATTCCTAGTATTCCTAGTATCCATTGATAAACATGGCCTAAGAGTATCAAACGGAGGGAGTACTTATGTGAAATAAACTATTGTTGAAAAGATCATGGTTTGGCATATAAATTAAGTTGAACAAATTGGGGCTCTTGATCAAATTAACAAACCCAACAACCCTATGTCTCAGTAGCAAAGAGGTGTATTAGGTGCACTTTACACTGCAATTTTTGCAAATGTAAACACCATTGGTTTTTAAGTGTTAATAGAGAAAGGTCAATTGTCAAACTGTCAACACTTTTAGAGTTTGCCTTCTATAGTAAGGATTAATTAATGGTAGGAGCCTGAAGGCTACCTTTCACCCTTTTCAATTCTCCCCTTTTTTTAATTAATTTTTCCATGCAACGGTTCTCCTATATACACCCCAAATCATGCACGTCCTTAAGAACGTGTATAATTAAAAGGGGTTAATTTTTTTTTTTCAAATTTTAATTAGACACAAGGTTTGCACGTAATTTTAACCTTGTGATTTGTGGTGTATCTAGTAACACCCCCATGCAATCCTCTAAATAAGAGAGAGAGACTTACAAATTACGGAGTACACCAGATAATTTAAACCAAATGATGTGAAATATATCTATCGTACGAGTTGTTAGTTAAGTCATTGACCAATCACAAGTTAGTGTAATGGTTATGGGGCTACATTCCATACCTCGAGGTTCGAAGTTCGAATCTCCGTGGAAACATGGAGATGCTTGTGAGTGGGAGAACCTACAGTAACCCGATCCAGATGTAGAGTGTGTTAAGCCCACTTGAACTGGAAAGGATATAAAAAAAAATAAGGAAAAGTGTGGAATTATTCAACTTAGCTTTTCTCCTGACCAACTTACTTGAAGAAGATCGAAAAAATCGATAATTGAAAAGGTTGGTGATTGTGAAAGTCGAAATTTTTTTCCAGATGAGAAGTCGGTCTCAACAATTTATTTATTTTTAGTCAAAAAAAGTTTATCAACACCATAAGCAGTTAAAATTAGCGCGCATTTAACAATATAGAACCGTGCATATAGCAAGTGAGTTGTTTGAAAACATCAATTTCAAGTATAGTCTTTTCAATAAGTTGATTAGCAAATGTGTAACAAAGGGTAAGCATCAAAATCAGTCAACCATAGAAATTAAGAAAACCAAATTGAAATCGCAAAGCCAAACAAGTAAGTGGGTGTCAACATGGCCACATGGGGACTGTTGTTACCAACAAACTTGTGTCTTTCCCTGACTTAAACATCACTCTAAAACCAAAGCTTAACCATCAAAACCTTGCTTGTTTGATTGATTTAATTTGTTTCCCTCCAAATCCCATAAATCCATCTTCCCTCCAAATCACCTAATTTAACTAACCAACACATCCACCCACCTTCCTACATTCACTTCCACACATAGTAATGCTATATAATCTCTCCTCATTGCTCTCATTTTCATCATCACTCAATAAACTCAAAACAAACATCTTTACAATAATTTTTTTTTTTAAAAACAATGGGTCAATTTGCAGTGCTTTTGCTTATGGTAACTGCAGCTATGTTGCTTTGGCCTCAGCTTGCACTTGCCAAGACCGGAAGCATCACAAGGCGCTACAACTTTGTGGTAAAGTCTTCAGTTTCCGCCTTTTGATTTGATCGTTTTCGTGTAAACTTTGAGCTGATGTGTTTATATGTGGCAGGTGAAGATGCAAACGGTTACTAGGCTTTGTCAATCGAAGAGCATTGTGACTGTTAACGGGCAATTCCCCGGTCCTAGGATCATTGCAAGAGAGGGAGACCGACTCGAAATAAGGGTGGTGAATCAAGTGAAATACAACATGACCATTCATTGGTAAGAACTTAAGAACTATAGCATTATATATGGTATGTTTGTAGCTTAAATGATGAAACATTAATCTTGTAACATTTTACTCGTTTTTGGATTCGATTTGATCATACAGGCATGGAATAAGGCAATTGAGAAGCGGATGGGCGGATGGACCGGCCTATATAACTCAATGCCCTATCCAGACAGGCCAAAACTATGTGTACAAGTTCAATGTCACCGGACAAAGAGGCACCTTGTTTTGGCATGCTCACATTTCATGGCTTCGCGCCACTGTTTATGGGCCGATTGTCATCTTGCCTAAGAAGGGCGTGCCTTACCCTTTCCCGAAACCTCATAGCGAAGTTCCAATCATATTCGGTATGAAAATAGTTCACATACTTATTCATGTCTATGTAGTTGTAAGTTTTAAGTAGCTAATGTGAGTTTGATGAGTCTCTTTGTACACATTGTAGGCGAATGGTGGAAAACCGATACAGAGACAATGATCAACCGGGCAATGCAAACTGGATCGGCCCCTAACATTTCGGATGCCTTCACAATCAATGGCCTCCCCGGACCCTTATACAACAACTGTTCTGCTAAAGGCGAGTATTTATATAACAGCTTAAGTTTTTGTGTTAGAAGGTGAACTGAATTTAGTCTTAGATTCTTTGTAATGCAAATGTAGATACATTCAAGTTAAAGGTGAAGCCAGGCAAAACCTACCTGCTCCGCCTCATCAACGCTGCACTCAACGATGAGCTCTTCTTCAGCATCGCGAACCACACACTCATTGTAGTCGAAGCAGACGCAACCTACGTAAAGCCATTCAAAACCGAAACCCTAGTCATAACTCCCGGACAAACTACAAATGTCCTTGTCAAGGCCAAGGACAAGTCTCCTCGCGCCTCCTTCCTCATGGCGGCCCGGCCTTATGCCACCGGCCCAGCCACCTTCGACAACACCACCACAGCCGCCATCCTCGAATACGAGCCCTCAAACCCTAAACTACCCCTTGTCAAGCCCAAACTCCCCAAGTTCAATGACACTTCCTTTGCAGCCAAGTTTAGCAACAAGTTGCGGAGTTTAGCGAGCTCCAGATACCCGGCCAACGTGCCCAAGAAGGTCGATAGGCACTTCTTGTTCACGATTGGGCTAGGGCTAATCTCGTGCTCTAAGGCCCAAAACTGCCCCAACAACACCATGGTTGCAGCCGGGATCAACAACGTCTCGTTCGTGCAGCCAAACACCGCCTTACTCCAAGCCCACTTCTTCAAGCGATCCAACGGCGTCTTCACGAGCGGTTTCCCGGAGAATCCACCGGTGAAATTCAACTACACCGGAGCTCCGCCTAGCAACATTTTTATGAACAAGGGCACTAAAGTTGTAGCGTTACCTTATAACACTAAAGTGGAGCTTGTGTTACAAGATACAAGTATCATTGGTGCTGAGAGCCACCCACTTCACCTCCATGGGTTCAATTTCTTTGTGGTGGGCCAAGGGTTCGGGAACTTCGACCCGAACAAGGACCCGGCCCGGTTCAATCTGGTGGACCCGGTTGAGAGGAACACCGTGGGAGTGCCATCTGGTGGGTGGGTGGCCGTTAGATTTGTGGCGGATAACCCCGGGGTGTGGTTTATGCATTGTCATTTGGAGGTGCACACAACTTGGGGGTTGAAGATGGCTTGGGTTGTCAATGATGGCAAGAACAAGAACCAGAAGCTGCTTCCTCCGCCGTCGGATCTTCCCAAGTGTTAGATTAGAATATGAGAGGAAAAAAAAAATCTTCAATTTTGGTTTTGTTGAAGGTTTGAGATTGTTGTTGGTTTTTTTAGTTTTCTTGTTTTTGGAAGTGCAAAATGCATTTTTTGTTGTTGTCCTTAATTGATAAGATAAGTAATATTTTGTTGCACATACTTGTGTAAGTTGGCCATTTGATGCAATTGACACAAGGAAGTACAAAACAGATATGCGTTTGGCAACCGTAAGTAGCTTTAAATGAAATAAATATAATCTATCAGCTTCAGCTACACTTTTATCAAACATAATTAAATCATATATGAATCCGAGCATTGCCTGTTTATATCTAGATTATATTGTACATCAATGTCTTCAATACGGAGATTCAAACATTGTCATCATCTTTGATATCTGAACCCTAGTGGAGGTATGGTAACTCCATACCTTAGAGATTTCGGAAATCGGTTAGACTCCAACAAAATTACACAAGCAAACACAATGGGTAACCAAACATCCCCTTGAAGACTTTGCTCAAAATGCTTTTTATAACATCCACTCTTTACATGTCTTACCTAACACAATCTTTATGGCTGAAATTGGCGAGGATGTTAAGGGATGGGAAGATCAAGAAACTTAAACCGGTAGTGCTTTTCATTTGCACTAATTGGATTTTTGCTCTTGGTTTTAGTGTTGAATTGTCATTTTGGCACCCTTTTAATCCTTTTTTTTTTAATCTTTAAAGGAAATAAAATAATTCTCTATATCGAAGAAATTTGGCTATTAAAAAAATTGATATGTGAAGACAAAGAAATAAGAAATATTCTCATTTGAAAAATAATTTTTCTTAGTTTCATTGTATAAGTTCTTACAATCAATACAATATATATATAGGTTTTAGTGTATACTATTACTTATAAACACATAGGGTGTGTATGGCTGCCATATAAACAAGTTAAAAAGTGTGAAATTATTAGCTGTTAAAAAAATAAACGGGTTTAAACGGTGTATGGGAACAACAAATAAGCTTTAGTCAGTTAAAAAAAGGGTTTATAAATAAGCTGCAGATTGAAGCTTATTTTGAGGTTTATATTCCATAATTACTAATTTACCCCTTCTCTTTTATCTTATTTGGTTTGAAAGCACCACAATACCCCTAATAAAAACCAAATAAACTCCACTTTTTACAAATAAACTGTTTTTCGCCCCATACGGAGTTTATATTTTTTCATAAATTTTTAACTACTTTTACCAACAGTTTATAAATTTTTACCCTATTTATAATTTTAGTCAGTTTATTAACCCCGTCCCATACGAACCCATATTAAAAAAAAATTATTAGTTTATGCATAAGTTTGGTGTTTATGATTTCAAGAACCAATAAAGACTTAAATACTACAACTTGAACCGAAAGAAAAATCTAAACAATTTGAACCTTTCCTGAAATTACTCGAAAGTGCTTTCACCCAATCGATAATTTGAATAAATAGTCCAACTTGTTCCATTTCTATAATTTCACTTTATCCATTTTCCAACTTTATTAAAGCCATTATTCATATGAACTAGCAAATTTGCCAAAGCTATGACATCTATGATCACCATTAATTGATGCTTTTTCATGAGGTAGTAACATTATTGTTTCATTAATAATAATTGATTTTATTTTCCTCATATAAATTAGTTGAAATAAAAAAATTAAATTTATTTTAATGTATTTATATTCCGAGAAAACTAATTAAACTACAAAAAAGAAGAAGTTATGTGCCAAACATTTATAGTGGTTATAGAGTTTCAACCTAAACATCCTTCTAGAGGAAGCTGGAAAAAAGAAAGAAAAAAAATGTTTTGAGCATTAGAGAAAAAGAAAAATCAAGTCTTTGTTTGGTAAAGTTAATACTACCTCCGATTCACAAAGGATGTCATTTGACTTTTTAATACGTATTTTAAAGAGGTAAAACTATATAAAATATCAACTTTTTTTAAAATTATTTTTTCACAACTTAATATTTGTTGGTAATAAGTATTAGATTATAAAAAAATAATAATAAAAAAGTTAATATATTATATAGCTTTTAGCTCCTTAAAATACGTGTTAAAAAGTCAAACGACATCCTTTGTGGATCGAAGAAAGTAGTTTTTTGGTATCATATTGTTTAAAAAAAGCTAAACCTAAATTTGCATAAGCTAAGCTATTCTATATATTAATTAGAATTGTAAAAAATCTTATTATCTTATAAAAAAATTTAATAATTTAATTTAACATCTATGTTACTCACATAATCTGTCACCAAATACACAACTATCCGATCAATTTTGTGTTACTGAACGGCGCTTAAATGACACATTTAGTCAATTCCCGTCATTGCTCAAACAAAGCTTAAATCGCCAAGTCATTGAATAAAAATATAAAATACATCTATTATTTATGAACATTTTTTTATTAGTCCATGAACTATACAATATACATATACATAAAAACATGAAATGTGTTATCACTTTTTTTAATATATAAAATTCAGAAGCTATATATTATTGTATATAATATCTTATCTATAATCTATAATAGAAAAGTATACCAAATTACCAATTATAGGAAAACACCATCAAGAAATCGCCAAACAGAGCCTTACGTCGCTTGCAGAAGCTGGTTGACATTTGGCGAATCTTTAAGCAACACTTCGCTCCAAATCTCCCAAACCAACCCAACGCCTCGCTTCATTCCACCCCCTTTACCAAATCACCACCCCTTCCCTCTCCGGCGGCCGGCCGGTGCCTCCGCCGCCTTATCCGTCGCAGAGCGAAGCCCACCCCTCCCGCCGGTGTTTCCGATCCCCCGATTCCCGTCCAAATCGGAGTGGAATACGATGAGTAAGAGCAACAAGAACAGAAATAGAGTGTCACTCTCCGTGCTGGTCGTCGCTTTTGCCATCGGATACATCTACTTCGCCTCCGTTTTCGTGTTCATTGACAAGTGGTTCGGCCTCTGGTCCTCGCCGGGCCTCATGAACGCTGCCGCCTACACCGCCATCGCCGCCGTCTGCATCTTCAATTACGTCGTCGCTATCTTGACTGATCCCGGCCACGTCCCGCCCTCCTTCGTCCCTGATATTGAGGATTCCAGTGCGCCGATCCAAGAGATCAAGCGAAAGGTAAGCGATTTTTCTAATTATCTTTCCCCTCTCAGTTCTGGAAATGGTCGGTTTCGTTTAATTTGTGGATGAGGTTGATTTTCTCGCTTAATTCGTGTGGAAATTGAATGGAGGAGGGAAAAAGGAATTACATTTCTGTTCCGTCTCCTTATTTTTATTGTTTCTCAAAGACAATTTCTTGTTCCATTCTTTGTTTCTTCTTGGAATTTGGATGCCCTAGCTCTTGGTCTGGAAAGGACGCCTGTCGATTTTCTGTTAATTTTTAGGTGGAGTTATAAGTAGTGCTCACTGGCGAGGGTGGTTGTGGATAGGTCTCTGTGGTTGAGTGATTTTGATGTGTGTAATTTGCTTAACCTTTGTCTGATTGGGAATGCTAAACTCTGATAATTTAAAGATGAAGTTACTTTGTTGTGGATAGTGTAAATGCTGCTTCCTAAGATATGCATCCCGTCCAATTTGGAAATTTCCATGTGTGTTCCCCCGTGCTATAGTTACGGAACCAGCATCTAACTCACTGGCAAGTGTTGGTTCAGCCTTAGGATGAGGATCTTGTTCCATTAGAATAGCTTATAATTTGATGTATTTCGAAAATTTTGATCTCTTTGTTTCTTCATGATTCGGTAAAGAGCTGATATTTAGCTTATAGCTGCAAATGTGACTCTGAAAATCCATGATGAAATCTATTCTCAGTAACTTTCTTGCACTCATCCTGTTAGGGGATTTGCTGGCTTGCCTATTTTTTGTGAGCAGATTCCTTGAAAGAAAAAACACTTATATGCTGCAGTACAAAGATGCTTATATTTTTTGGATGAAAGCGGATTATACAAGGAAGAACAGTACTCTCCATTAATAGTAACAGATTCCCTGTATTACTTACCTACCCTTTACAGCCTCACACTTCTGCCAAACAGCTACATCCACTTACTCAATTTAACCCCATGCTCTTTAACTTCTGAACTGGATTTACTCCTTTAGCTCTTTTTCTTCAAAGCTTAGCAACCTCCCCTTCTTTCATTTTAGCTTCACATTGTACGTAAAGTGTAGCGACATCTTATATTTTTGCACATTGCTGTTTGGTTTCTAAATTTATATCTGGATCAGGCTGATTTAAGGGAAGAACTAACGGGTTGATGCAGGATTATTTTTACGGCTGAGATATTAGATTTTCAGCTAACCTATCACAGTAATGATTCAGAGGCAAAACTTATAAACATCAATCCTTTGAGAGTGCATGGAATTTGGAGGGAAAATTTTCAGAATCAGCATCCACGGGTAGATCAACATAAAAAAAACTTAATAGTTAATATGTATCTGCTTTTACCCTGTTGATTTGGGTCTTATTATTACCCTCTTTGCCCAATGGGCCTGTCAAAACTTAGAAAGTAAAGTTAATGTTTCTCCGTATCCACCATTACCATTTACCAACACTTCTCATATCTGATGGTAGTTGTGTTCCTTCAGGGTGGTGACCTGAGATATTGCCAGAAATGCTCTCTGTATAAGCCTCCTCGTACACATCATTGTCGTGTATGCAAAAGATGTATCTTGCGAATGGTATGCAATCTATATTCTTATTCGTATGTTGCTACAAGATCCGATGGCCACATGTTAAGCTGCTGTTTTGTGAATGAAAGGACCACCATTGCATCTGGATAAATAACTGCGTGGGCCATGCAAACTATAAAGTCTTCTTCGTCTTTGTTTTGTATGCAGTAATTGCATGCATTTACTCCCTGGTATGTTATAAATGTGACATCTACCAATTGCATTTTTTTGTCTTCTGGTGTTGCATAGTTTATTTAGAAGTTGAGCATGTTGAAGTAGTTCTTTCATGACAGAGGGTGCTAAGATCATATCATACTTCTCAAATTTAGGTTTTGCTTCTGGGAAGCATTATTTATGATCCTATGAAGGATGAGAATAAACCTGAAGGGTCTTCTTCAACAATATATGTGAGTTAACTTCAATGTAGTGTCTTAATTTTGTAAAATATACTTTGTGCTGAATATAGTGGTGATAATATATTTATTTTCCATTTTTACAGGTTACATCTGTGTTGCTACTTTTCCCACTAACCATAGCACTTAGCATTCTTTTAGGTTGGCATATCTCACTTGTTTTGCGAAACAAAACTACCATTGAGGTCTGTAGAAACTCCTAATAACTACCTTTCCCCCTTTTCATTTAATCTTAACCTTGTCTCATTTGTTGAGGTTTGTGGACATGACTTCTAGTATTATGAAGGAGTAAGAGCAATGTTGCTTGCTGAGAAAGGTGGAGAAGTTTATACACACCCATATGATCTTGGTGCTTTTGAGAATCTGACATCGGTAAGGAGAAACAGAATTTTAATTTTTCTTAGTGAACTTGTTGCACAATAGTATGGCGTGATGGTTTTATTTACCATGCCTTGTTTGCTCAGTTATGAATTTACAGCAATTCATGTAATTGTGCTCTAAAGGTTGTCAGATTAAATCAGCGTCGCTGGAGTAAGTTAGCATAGAATGCTCCAATATTTCCTTGACTCTAATAGGTGATTTTGTAGCCAACTCTTGACATATTGCACTACCTCCATTCAGAAATATGGAGTAGATGTCGTTTTAGCCTCTAAATTTTGTCCTAAAATATTTGTCATTCTAAACATTTTGGTCTTTACACAATTGTTCTTGTCATTATTAGTAATAGTAGATTGTTGATGGGAGGTTTCTAGAAAGTAAAAAAATAGAGTAATAAATGAGGATGTAATAGCATAGGAGTATTTGTTAGTCTCCTTAAAAAATGTGAAAGATGCTAAAACAACATATGCATATATGGTCAAACAGAGGGAGTTTATGATATCTTATCGACAAAGATGTGAATAAACAAGATGGGATGATATGTAATAGGATTTCTCCATATTGGTCCTTATTGAAAGAACAATATCATGTCCTCTCCTAACTGTTCATGGAGATGACATTGGACATATTGCTAGAATTCTAGTAGCTTGCCCAAAGTTTTGACCTACAAGGTTGTGCTTATGATTCGTCGCTTGAGACTCTCGTCTTCAAATTAACTGGTCAGACAACGCTATCGATTGGATGTGGATTAAAACTTACAGAGTATCATTATTATTTCTTCTAGCAGCAGAGATTCTTCAGCACTTGACACTTCAATGTTGGTATGTGTTGTAGGTGCTTGGTCCGAATATTGTCAGCTGGGTCTGCCCAACAACCGGCCATATTGGCTCAGGACTTCGTTTCCGCACCAGATTTGACAAAACGACTGTCACCTCCACATCACAATAGGTTCTGGGACTGACTTGTATTCTCCTGGTACCATTTTTTCTTGACTAAACTTGAAGAGATCAGATCAACATTGGCCACACCAGCCTGTCGTGATGGACTTCTAGATGTTTGTTTCAGCCGCAGATTCGGAAGCAAAACTCGGTGTGAATGGAAGTGTCAAGTGTTGGATATACTGCACAGAAGTAGATGATCAGGTACCTTTAAAAATGCATTAGGGTTGAACGGAGACCCCGGTGTTTGGTGCCTGAATAGTGGAAAGCTGAAGCATTAAGAGTTTCCTTTTCCCCCTTTCTTGAGTGTGAATGGTAAGTTTGTTGATTTTGTAACACACAATTTTAGAGGATGGAACAATATGACTAACAGCTTGTAATCTACAATATAAAGCAAGGATTTTTCCTCTTTCTGGCTACTATCCATCAATTACAAATTACAATAGTTACTTTAAATCATCTGCTTACTATAGAGTATCTTGTGAGTTGTGAATGAACTAAATCTTGATTTTGGTAAGTAGAGAGCAGCCATCGGGGTTCGAATTAGGGACTTCGGGTACTACTCATAAGTCATTTCCGGTTGAACCATTTTGGAATGGTTTTCTGAATGAACTAAATCATAGTCTCTGGAAAAATATATCACACATTTTTTACAAGCTCAAAACAATATAATATATTGACTTTTTTTAAATTGATTTTCTGTAATTTTATATTTATACTAGTAAAAAGCATGAAATCTTTTAGAAATCTAAGTTTAATATTTTATAATTTTACCATCCTAATGTTTGTCATGACGTGACAGTATTATAACATTTAGTCTACGAGTTTAGCTCATCTATGTTTCCAATTGAGAAATCATGAATCAATAAACAAATTAATCCATATATTCAAAGTTGGCATGAACATTAAACTTTTAGTGTTTATAATAATAAGAACAAGTTTTTTAACCTAGGTTGCATAGATTAAGATTTTCGATTTTTGCAAAGATAACACTGGATTAATTGATCTAGGGTGTGTTTGGTAACCGTAGTTGAATGGGTAGCTGAAGCTGAATGAGTAGATGAATAGATAGCTGAAGCTGAATGACTTATTGTGTAAAATATGTTAAATTAAGCTAGTATTGTGTTTGGTAACTTTAGCTGAATGAGTAGCTGATAAAACTAGCCGATAAAAGAGGAGATTTGTGTATATAAAAGGAAAAGCTCTGAAAAGCTGGGGTGGGTAGCCGGTGGAAATTCAATTCCAAAACGCTAATTAACTAATAATGTTAGCTTTATTTAATTTGAAATTATATAATATTAAAATAAAACGCTCCAAAACGCTACTTGTGTTGCCAAACACACCCTTAGCCGAATTGGAAAACTATTTTCTTAAATAAGGCGTGTGAATTCCTAAATATATTTTAAAAATATTAAATTGAGTATATTTATAAAAAAAATATTTGAATTCGAATGTTTCTCTGTTAGGGAATCTCCCATGGTAAGCCAAAAAATGGGTTTTGGCCAAATTTTACTCCCACCTTATGCCAAAATCCATTTTAGCCTTTTTGTATTTGGCATAATTCTAAAACAAATGCCAAATTTGGCTTCCACTTTTGGAAGACCAAATCCTATTTATTTATTTTTAAGTGTTTAATATTTATGTAAATTTATAAAAATACAATTATAAATCTATATATTATATAGTTATGATTTTCAATTAAAAATAAAATTTGTATTATTGTTAAGATATTCAAAAGTTCTTCGATATGACTATAATATTTGACATATTTGAATTATTATTGTACAAATAATATTTTTAGAAAATGACATAAATATTTTTTCTTATAGATTCATCAAAATTATAATAAAAAATAAATATTAAGTTGTTTAAACTTTAAAGTACTTAAAGAAGAAAAAACAAATATAAAACGAAACAAACAACTATTGAATCACGGTCACATTTAATATTCTGGTAGATCCGCATTACTCTCTTCATAACGATTTCCTGTTCCGAAGCCATCACTTTGATCATCTTCATGCATACATACGACATAACACATTTTGATCATGTTCAAATGAATCAAAGATTGAATTAGAAACCTCAATAATTTCATTTTAAGAGTGAGATGATAATGATATTTGAGAAAAATTCATTGTTTATTCAAATCGAAATGATAACGATAGAATTGAGGGACGGAAATGAGATGTGAAAGTTCTAAATTGTATGAGTATTTATAGAAAATTAGTCTGCCAAAATTGATCTATATGGAACAACCAAACCACACAATAGACCAAAAGAAAATATTCCATAGAATATTCTCTTTTGGTAGCCATTATGGCTAAAATGCTCTTAAAGACCGTTTCGATTTGTTTGGATGAATACCCCACGTTTTAAAGGCGGGAGCAAATCTCAGTATATAGGGGATTTGTTTGCATCGCCACTCCTTAACACACCGATCCTCCTCTCCCCCGTCGTTTGCACGGCCACGATGCCTTCCTTTTCCATCTCCGGCGATTCTGCTGCCGGCTTCCTTGCCAAGAAGCCGTACCAGCCGCCTCCTTGGGCCGCTCATCTCTCCCCCATCCCCTCCCACACCTTCTCCCTCGGACATGTCTCTCTCTCTCTGAAGACGCTCGAATTTTCTTTTAATTTTATGTTTTCCAGTTTTCTAGATCCAATTCAGGCGCTGATTCACGCGATCATTGTGAATAATTTGTTGAATTTAGTTATTTTTTGTTTTCTTTTGCAGCTTCCTACTCCAATTCACAAGTGGAACCTTCCTAATTTGCCCTCGAATACGGAAGTCTGGTTGAAGGTGAACTTGTCTTCTTCTCGATGTCTTTTTTTCTCTGTTCGTGATCTCTTTCTGTAATTGCTACAAAAAGGCTTCATAAATTAGAGCTTGTACACTATAGGGCTTTTTTGATCGGTAGCTTATTTAATTGAAAGATGTCTAATTCTGGTTTGGTGCTTAATCAATTGATCATCCAGCTTCTGATATTCATTGTTGTGTGGATCTTCAACTGACGAGTTCTCACTTGATTGATGGAAAATCAGATCCCCCAATTTCTAGGTTTCCACTCAAATGGTTTTGTTGGATAATAATGTAGTATTTTTGAATGTTTTATTTGATGTTGATAATAAAATTTACAGTTTTCGAATTAATATATGCTATTGCGTTATATCCCAGATTCCCAGTCATGAGATAAAAATGTTAAATGCTAACTTAAACACTCATGTCATACAAAGAAATTTATTAAATATAAAAATAGCCTCATTTGATTGTGTGGTAATCATTCAGACTCCAGTTCCCAATTAATTTATCATTAAGAAAAGAGGGTTTTATCACACTTATTCATGAAAAATGCTGTCATCGATGAGATCTGTAATATCAATTGCAGTATCAACTATATAGCTTTATAGGACTAGAATGTTGTTTAGCTCTGGATTTTGGGTTGAGCTCGTTCTTACTGATTAAGTGTCTCACTTTATCTACAGCGAGATGATCTCTCAGGAATGCAGTTAAGTGGGAACAAGGTCAGGAAGCTGGAATTCCTGATGGCAGATGCAGTGGCAAATGGTGCAGATTGTGTTATAACCATTGGTGGCATCCAGAGCAACCAGTGCCGTGCAACTGCTGTGGCTGCCAAGTACCTTAATCTTGATTGTTATCTGATACTAAGAACCTCAAAGGTTTGCAATCTGACCGTGAATCATGCGGACCTCCTTTACTTAGCTGAATTCTATAAAATTTGTGAAACTGTGCAGGATCTGGTGGACAAGGATCCAGGGTTGGCAGGCAATCTTTTAGTGGAGCGTTTAGTTGGAGCTCACGTTGAGCTTGTCTCAAAAGAAGAATATGCAAAAGTTGGAAGTGTGGTATACCACTACTTTATGCCAAAAGGATTGATTAGTAGAACTTCAGTCCAAAATAAACAGTCTCCCATGCTTGCTGCATATTTTACTTGATAAGATCAATGATCAATGATAGTATATATATTAATAATTCACAAGGTAAAATACTTTTCTCACTATTAAGTTTGAACTACTGTTCTTTTACAAATGAAATGACTTCTCGCATGTCGCAAGTACAGAAGTACTTGGCTTGGTTGCCATACTTTGGGACTTCTGTTTGTGAGATTTTCTGCACAGATAGGTGGTACATGAACTTTTTCAGTTCCATACTTGGGTTGGGAATGAGATGCATTCTTATTTGCTTATCTAAGCAAATGGGTTCAGTCTTACATACTGGGCTTCTTTGGTACTTTCATGACAAATTGCTCTGTGTGAGATTATTGTTGAATTCCATAACTGCTTGATTTAGTATTGAGATTAATAAACTTATCAAGGGAAGTGCTATGACATCCATTGCCCTTCTACTGTGGGGCTTAAAACCTCTATTTTTTTTTTCTCTTGCAGGCTCTATGCAATGTGTTAAAAGAAAAGTTGATTAATGAGGGAAGAAGGCCATATGTTATTCCTCTGGGAGGATCTAACTCCATAGGAACATGGTTAGCTTTTTCTTGACTTGATTGTATTCAATTTATTATCCTTGATCAAGTTAAATCTTCACATGTCAGTTCTCTTTTCTTTTTTTTTAGTACTATCAATTTAATCCCATATCGTTACAGGTGCCATAGGTAGTTCATAGGAACGAAATGTGCTAGGCTTTGATCCACCTTTGTGCTGCTGGAACTGGAAGAACCAGAATATGGTTTACATCATGCTTTATCATTGCTATGAATCGGAAAGTATAGATTCCATAACTATAAGGTGAAGGCTCAGAAGTTTGTCACAATTTTATTTGAAGCGATATTTACACATAGTACGTACACAAAAACGTACATTTAACCCACTGTCCATTCTAAAAGCCTGGAAAATCCTGTTAGAACACTCGGTGGGTAGTTATTAGTGTGCTGTAAGACCACAATAGAGATCTTATTCAACTGAATAGATACATCTAATTCCGTGTCTCTCCTCGAGTTCTTATTGAATATATATTGCAGACATTTTCTACCATGCAACCTCATCCAAGTGTTTATTTATTTTCACTTTCCTGGAAACCATATTGATTAGTGGTGTCAAGTACGTGAAGACACAGATTGATAGATACTGTCCGTTTGCTCTTTGTTTTAGGGGCTATATTGAGGCGATAAGGGAGATTGAGAAGCAACTAGTTCCTTTATCTGCTTCAATGAGATTTGATGATATAGTTGTTCCATGTGGCAGGTATGC
The DNA here is from genome assembly GCA_963922045.1 of Persicaria maculosa. NCBI lineage: Eukaryota > Viridiplantae > Streptophyta > Magnoliopsida > Caryophyllales > Polygonaceae > Persicaria > Persicaria maculosa. The sequence continues at coordinate 2,120,261 of OY998252.1, forward strand.
TGAATGCTATATGTTGAATATCGTTTCTATTTAATTCCCAGCTTTTACTTCATGCAAAAATCTTTAGTTGGGCTCATATCTCGATGAAATTAAATTTCCCTTCAAGTAGTCTGGAAATACTAAAGTACTCGTTTCTTTCCTTTTCTTTAAGCAACAGTGACAAATGTGCTAAAAAAAAAGCAACAGTGATAAATATTTATGAAATTGATGGGGCATTTTTTCACTCCAAAATATTTACTGTCATCACAGCATTGGTTCTCATGGATATGTTTGACTTTACAGAGCGGCATAAATTGGAATAACATTTGGGAAACCTCTAAATTTTGTGGTTATTTTTATTTGATATAGTGGAGGTACCATCGCTGGCTTATCACTGGGTTCATGTCTAAGCAATTTGAAGGCAGAAGTATGCAGTCTTCCATCCTTGTTTTTCATTTACTCTTTGTAGTCTGTATGCTGGAAGTCTCTAATTTGATTGTCTTGTTTCCTAGGTACATGCATACGCCGTGTGTGATACCCCAGATCACTTCTATGATTTTGCTCAGGAACTGCTGGATGGACTTGGTTCGGGTTTGAGTTCTCGTGAGATTGCCAATATTCATTGTGTAAGTCTTCTTTTTTGCATTAAATTAAATTTTGTATGCAGATACAGTAGTACTGCTTTTCCAACAAATAGTTTTGTTTAAACAAATAATTAAATTTTGCATTAATTCATGGGAATTTTTTTTCAGAAAACTACATACAGATACAGTAGTACTGCTTTTCCAACAAATAGTCCGGTAAAAAGGTATTTAGGAAGAAAAACATTGCTTATACCACTCCTTATGAAGATGGCCAAATTTTTATTTGTTTTGGAATAGACGGTGTACTTCACTGTTGTATTCACCTCCCCTGTTGATGACCATAATCTATGCTATATGTAGAAAAATACAGCATTATTTTGTTTAGACAATCCCCTTGTGGTGTTATTTTGCAAAATACATGCAATATTGTCAAATCTGTGCTAATGCTTTATGGTTAATGATATGAAATGTCTTGTATATGCACAATTGAGAGAGACTAAATTGAAATGTCTTATAGTGTAATTTACGTGGGAAGTTGATTTATTGCGTCAGTGATTTTCCTATTTCCACCTTACTCATTAATTTTTTTGGATCAACTCATCCATTTTCATAATTTGTATATTACCGTTGCACTCTGAAGAAACATTTGTATGTATCACTAAACTGAGTTGGAAAGAACTTCCCCATGGGCTTGTCTGCATTTGACTTACTATTTTTCCCCATATCCTTTGAGAAAATTTTCTGTCCTCTGTCAAAATGGAGTAATAGCTTATCAGTTTGATGTAATTCCTGTCCCCCCCCCCCCTCTGTAGTATAATAGACTAATAATCAATTTTCCATTCCATAGGCTAAGGGTATTGGTTATGCAATGAGCACAATTGAAGAACTTAAATTTGTTCAAGAAGTTGCAAGTGCAACTGGTGTAGTTCTTGACCCAGTTTACAGGTATTTTCACAGCTACTCCTCGGCTTAGCTTACTCAGATGCATTTTATGAAACGCTAAAATGCAGTAGAATCTAAGAAAATATAATCTACTTAATTTAAGTTGACATTACTCTTCTTTTTTCGGAAAACCTGATTCAAGATTCAATGCTGCCTTTTGTCACCCTGCGGTTATGTTATAAAAGACAGCTTTGAACAATGCCACATTGTTAGTTTCATTTCATGTTATTATCTGCACTCTTTATGTGTCCAGTGGAAAAGCAGCCTTCGGACTGATGAAGGACATGGCTGAAAATCCAAAGAAGTGGGAAGGGAGAAAGGTGCTCTTCATCCACACCGGAGGGCTGCTCGGCCTGTATGACAAGGCTGACCAGCTGGCTCCACTGGTAGGGAACTGGCAGAAGATGGAACTCGATGAGTCTATCCCTCGGGAGGACGGCATTGGTAAGATGTTTTAAAGACTGTAGTTGGCCAAGAGTCAGCAAGGTCCCTTCATAGCAGCTTGGAACAGTTATGAAATAACTGCATTTCTGTAAATTGGGAAATTTTGCAGATCGACTCTGATCGTATTCGTGACTGCATTTGTTTATGGAAATGATTCAGATTCTAGACCATATTTTTTTAGTTAAAAAATCAAACTGAATGTTACCAATGAAAAAAATAAACTATTTAAACACTAGAGGATTCCTGTATCAATTTTTAACATTTTTGGAACTTTTGGACAAGATTTTATAAATTTTGGAAGAAATGAACAATTTGTGTATTAGGCTTGAAAATTTCTAATTTTGAACATAATAGCATCTATTAACAAAGTATTATGAATTTTAATGTTGATAGTTGTATTTAGCTTTAAAAAAAAAAGTATTTTCGCCCAAATAAGATTCTGTAAATCTAAGTAGATTTTACCATAACTACTTACCAATGATTTTATGAATTTTAACCTTTAAAATTTAATGCAAACTTTCAAAATTACTAAAGTAAGATTGCTTTTAATCTAAAATTTTGTCTAAATATTCTTAAAGACTTTTAAACCTATTTTAAACATTTTAGAAGATACTTACTCTATAGGTTGTACACGATGGTTAGTCCATCTCCCGGCTTGTCCGGGCTCTCGGTTTCTCTAGGCCTGTCTAGAGAATCGAATTCCTTTCCTTATATCAAAAAAAAAAAAAAAAGTAAAAATTGTCTTTGTTTTATTTTTTTTTAATTCAAATATAGTGATTCTTTGTTTTATTATTTTTTTCCCCTCTGATTAAATTTTGTTTAGGGTGTGTTTGGTAACCGTAGCTGAATGAGTAGTTGAATCTGAATGATTTATTGTGTAAAATATGTTAAATTAAGCTAGTACTGTGTTTGGTAACTTTAGCTGAATGGTAGTAGATGATAAAACTAGCCGATAAAAGAGGAGATTTGTGTATATAAAAGGAAAAGCTCTGAAAAGCTGGGGTGGATAGCTGGTGGAAATTCAATTCCAAAACGCTAATTAACTAATAATATTATCTTTATTTAATTTAAAACTATATAATATTAAAACAAAACGCTCCAAAACGATACTTGTGCTCCCAAACACACCCTTAGAGTGATTCGATTCATTTGATTTACTCAATTACGGAGTACTTGTGACTTGTAAGCAATGCTGACGGTTGCCTTACGACTTGGACTGGGAGACTGCGATTCGCTCTTCCTCCGCTCTCAGTACCGTCGCAGCTTCCACCGATCCCCCTTCTCCGTCGTTTGCACCGCCACTATGTCTTCCGATTCCATCTCCGGCGGCTCCGTCGCCGGTTTCCTCGCCAAGAAGCCCTACCAACCGCCTTCTTGGGCCTCTCATCTCTCCCCCATCCCCTCCCACTCCTTTTCCCTCGGACATGTCTCTCTCTCTTCTCTCTCTCACGACGCTCGGTCTTTTCATTTAATTCTCTATTTTCCAGCTTTCTACATCCAATTCAGGAGCTGATTCATGCGATCATTGTGATTTTTTGGTTGAATTTGTTCCTTTTTTTGCAGCTTCCTACTCCAATTCACAAGTGGAACCTTCCCAATTTGCCTCCGAATACGGAAGTCTGGTTGAAGGTCAGCTTGTCATCTTCTCGATGTCACCATAAAGCCTCATCAATTAGAGCTTTTATACTAACTTAGGGCTTGTTTGATCAGTTGCTTATTTACTTGAAAGGTGTCTAATTCTGGTTTGGTGCTTAATCAATCGGTCATCCAACTTCTGAGATGACATTGTTACGATTCAAATCTTGAGTAGTCTTGGACTTTTGATTGGAACTTATGGTTTTGACTTCTTCCTGTCTAACTTTATTCGCAGCGAGATGATCTCTCAGGAATGCAATTAAGCGGGAACAAGGTCAGGAAGCTGGAATTCTTGATGGCAGATGCAGTGGCTAATGGTGCAGATTGTATTATAACCATTGGGGGAATCCAGAGCAACCATTGCCGTGCAACTGCTGTGGCTGCCAAGTACCTTAATCTTGATTGTTATCTGATACTAAGAACCTCAAAGGTCTGCCATCTGACTGTGAATTGTTGCCAAAAATGTGGATCACCTTAGCTGAATCCCATAAAATCTGTAAAACTGTGCAGGTTCTGGTGGACAAGGATCCAGGGTTGACTGGTAATCTTTTAGTGGAGCGCTTAATTGGAGCTCATGTTGAACTTGTATCAAAAGAAGAATATGCAAAAATTGGAAGTGTGGTATGCTACTACTTCATGCAAATCTGCATATGATAATATGATTGTTTTCACAGATAAATTATGTGCCGTGAAAGGATTGATTAGTAGATCTTTAATGCAAAATAAACAGTCTTCCTTGCTTGAGCTTCATTTTTTACTTGATAAGATCAATGATAGTGTTTATACAATACTGATTTAATAGGAAAAGTACTGATCTTGTACAAATGAAATGAACTCTCGCAAGCACTTGCCTTGGCTGCCATACTTTGGAGTTTGGAGCTGGGACTTCTGTTTGTATGATGTTATGAACAAATAGGTGGCGCTTTAACTTTTTCTGTTCCATACATGCCACTTTGTTACTAGATAATCTAACCAAGTGGGTTTTCAGTCTCACACGCTGGGCTTCTCTGGTATTAACTTCGTACAGATTGCTCCTTGTGAGATTATTATTAAATTCCATAACTGCTTAATTTAGTATTGAAATTATTAAACTTTATCATGGGCAGTTATATGGTATCTATAGTCCCTCTATTATGGGTCTTAAACTTTTATTTAATTTTTTTTTTTCTTGTAGGCTCTATGCAATTTGCTAAAAGAAAAGTTGATTAATAAGGGAAGAAGGCCATATGTTATTCCCGTTGGAGGATCCAACTCTATAGGAACATGGTTAGCATTTTCTTGATTTGGACGTATTCAATTTCTTATCCTTGGATCAAGTTCATTCTTCACATTTCATTTCTCTATTTTGGTTTATGTAATATCAATTTAATCCCAAACTTTTCAGGTGCCTGATAGGTAGTACAGATGAAAGAAATGCGCTAGATTTTGATCCACCTTTGTGTTGCTTGAACTGGAAGAACCAAAATATGGTTTACATCATGTTTATCCATTGCTATGAATTAGGAAGTATAGATTCCATAATTGTAAGGTGAAGGCTCAGAAGTGTGTTAAAATTTAATTAGAAGAGATATTTACAACTATAGTGTGCACAAAAAAACTTACATTTAAGCTAATGTCCATTCTAAAAGCTTGGAAAATCTTGTTATAAAACCCAGTGTTTAGTTATTACTTATTAGTGTGGGGTAAGACCACAATAGGGATGTTATTCAACTGGTCAGATGCAGCTAATATTGCATCTCTCCTCAAGTGCTGTTTGAATATATATTGCTAACATTTTCTACCACGAAACCTTGTGCAAATGTTTGTTTTTATTTTTTCCTTTCAGTAGTGGTGCAATGTCAAGGAATGTAGACTAATACATGTTTGCTCTTTCCTGTTGCTATTTCTCTTAGGGGCTATATTGAGGCAATAAGGGAGATTGAGAAGCAACTACTTCCCTCATCTGGTTCAAAGAGATTTGATGACATAGTTGTTGCATGTGGCAGGTATGCCGAATGCTATGTGGTGAATATAATTTCTATTTAATGCTCGGCTTTTACTTCATCCAACAATCTTAAGCTGGGTTCATATCTCAATGGCTTTAAGTAGTCCGGAAATACTAGTCACAGATTTTCATTATAAGTAATTCCAAAATACTTCATAAGACTGTTTATGAGGGAGAAAGCACGAAATTGCTTTTCTTCTTTCCTTTTCTTTCAGTAAAATGGACAAATATTTGTATACTGATGGGGCATTTTTTTTCTAAACAAAATATTTTTTGTCATCACAACATTGGTTCTCATTCATTCATGCCAAAATATGGATTGAGATCGGCTAGCTGCTTATTTGGCCTTTATTTTACTGAGTGGTATTAATGGGAATAAAATTTGGGAAACCACTAAAGTTTGTGGTTATCTTTATTTGATGTAGTGGAGGTACCATCGCTGGCCTGTCACTGGGTTCATGGTTAAGCAATTTGAAGGCAGAAGTATGCAGTTTTCCATCCTTGTTATTCGTTTACACTTTGTATGCTGGAAGTCTGTAATTTGATTGTCTCATTTCCTAGGTACATGCATACGCCGTGTGTGATACCCCAGATTACTTCTATGATTATGCTCAAGAACTTCTGGATGGACTTGGTGCGGGTTTGAGTACTCGTGAGATTGTCAATATTCATAATGTAACTCTTCTTTTTCACATTAAAATTAAATTGTGTATGATTTCCATTGTTTCTAAAAGTTGCAATAAAGAAAACTGCAAAAGTAGTACTGCTTTCCGACAAACTATCTTATTAGTCTGACCAAAATGTATTTTTGGAAGAAAAGCATTGCTTATACCACTCATTATGAAGATGGACAAAATTTTATTTGTTTTGGAATAGACACTGTACCTCACTGCTGTATTTCCCCCACTGTTGATGACCATGTTTTTGTCCGTGAGTAGTCTTTCTTTTGTTATTAATTATTCTGTAGCTTAATGATATGAAATGTCTTATAGTTTTGGTTATTACATCAGTGATTTGTCCTTTTCTACCTTAGTTGTTAATTTTTAGGATCAACTCTTCCGATTTCATAAGTAGTAGTACTGTTTTCCTCTTAAGCATCATTTGTGTTGAAATTTGTATGTATCACTTCACTGAAGTTGGAAAACCTTCCCGTGGGCCGTGTTTACATTTGACGCACAAGTTTTTCCCGTATTCTTAGAGAAATTTTCCCATCCTTGGTAAAAATGGAATAATAGCTTATCAGTTTGATGCAATTTCTGTTTTTTTTTCTTCTGTGGTATAATAAACTAATAATCATTTTTCCATTCTGTAGGCTAAGGGTATGGGTTATGCAATGAACACAATTGAAGAACTTAAATTTGTTCAAGAAATTGCTAGTGCAACAGGTGTAGTTCTGGACCCAGTTTACAGGTATTTTCACTGTCCTATTTCTTCAACCATTGATGATGTCGCTACTTAACTACTTTTTTCATGCCTTGTTTTTGTGTGTTAACCCAACAAGTTGATTGTAAGTACATAATTCTTTCAGAAAATTTCACCTTTCATTATACTCCGTATTATTTTGTTTCTTTTAAAATTATTCACCTTTCAAATTTTTTCTAGTGGCTGCCATTACAAAGGCAAGCTTTAACAATATTTCCACTGAATTTATGGTGACATTAATTTTTTGGGTAAGCCTGGTCTGGGATTTGATCACGTCAATTCATATTTTTTATTTTGTTGTAAAACCTGGTTTGGGATTCGATGCCACTTTTTTCACCCTTTCTGGATTTCTGTATGAGCAACAAATTTCAGCAGTCAGTTGCAAAGCTTCTGTGAAGATTTTCCTCTACTTTTCGGTTTTGTTTTATGATTGAGCAAACATGTTTATTTACTATTCATACCCATCCATTTGAACAGCAAAACACATCTTTGAACAATGCCACATTGTTAGTTTCATGTCACTATTTGCATTGCTGTGTCCAGCGGCAAAGCAGCATTTGGACTGATGAAGGACATGGCTGAAAATCCGAAGAAGTGGGAAGGGAGAAAGATACTTTTCATCCACACAGGAGGGCTGCTCGGCCTGTATGACAAGGTTGATCAGCTGGCTCCACTGGTAGGAAACTGGCAGAAGATGGAAATCAACGAGTCTGTCCCTCGAGAGGATGGCATTGGTAAAATGTTTTAGAGACTGTACTTCAGCTAACTTCTCTTTGATGCGTCTGACTCGACACAATCCAGGTATGTAACCTTTCTTGATACAACTGGGTTTGATGTAACTACAATAAGCTAATTGACGCATTCAGGAAGGAGTTGTAACGAAATCATTGTAGCCATGATATGGCATGTTAAATTGGGTTCCTTAGGTTTGGGATTCGTCGGTGTGCTTCTAGGGGACTTGCTTATATTTTAGAGGAGTGGAGCGGCTTTAATCCCCACTAAAATAGTGTTGTTAATATGATCGTTTAGTTCCGCTTGTATCGTTCACCTATGGTTATACTTATACCGACTTGGGTCAATTGGAAATATCCTCTTGGTGAAAGGCCATGTTATTGGGACGGTGAAATTATCGCTAAACACACGGTTGGGGACTGCCGACTCGGGAAGTCAGTGTCGACGCCACTTCACACACACCCTGAGCACACCATCACGAGCGCTAACAACAGCTCGCTGCTGCCGACTCGGGAAGTCGGTGTAGCTGGGTGAAATTCCTTGTTTTTGTTGTATAATTTTTGTGAATGACGACAAATCAAACGGAGTCTCTTCTTCATGGGTATTATTGTAACAAAATTGGGCCCAATAATTTATGTATGATAGACTCCAGAACATATTCAGATTTTTTATATGACCTTAGTTAAAAAATCTTAACTAAGGTCATTCTCGTTCGTGAGCCCGGATTCGGAACCTTAACTTACTTTTTATATGACACATTAGCTTAATGCTTAGACATTGGATTTACAAAAGGGAGTTATTTGAGATGGAGCAAATCCCCCGTTTAAAATTAATTTTAATGAATCCAAACGGTGACATCTGCGGATTCATCATCAGGATTACCACGGGTTAGCCATCAATTGTGGTGGTTTTCAACGTGGGAACATATTTGCACTAGCAGCTAAGGCTCCTTGCCTTCTAAGGAGGTGTAGCTTAATCTTTCCAGCATCATGGTTGAGGGTGACAAATCGTCATCAATTTCTAATGCGTAATCTAGTTCATCGGCCCAAGTGAAGCAGTTTAGCTACCCTAAGAAGCTGCCCATCTAGTCTCTCCGTTCGGTGGGTGGGCAGCTTTATCTGATCAAGGGTCAGGGGTTTCCCCTCTTCGCCGACCCTTGCCACTAAAGATTCAAGAATCAATTTCCTAATCACGGAAAGTGGTACGGTCCCAATGAAATTATGAAAGTCTCTCTTAGCTGGTTTACAACAAACAAGATATGAGTTGAGAAGAGGGAGTTAGCCAAGTTGGACAAGATATATGAGGTATGAGAAGTTATGGGAAGGAGTATATTACAACTTCTCTAATTCTTGAATTTCTATTGATCGCCAACAACGGAAAGGAAGGGGTTCATGTACATGTTGCTCTCGCTCCCTTCTTAGTCAATAGAGCAGCAGGTTCAGCATCTACTACAAAAGAGTTTTAAAAAAAAGCATCCCATCGGGAGACAGAGACAGATTTCGTTCCACTACTCGGTGAAAGAATTCTTGTCATTGAAGCAGATGTGCTTTGGCCCTTCTGTGGGCTTTTATCGAGGAAAGACCAAGACCAAGTCTTCATTCAAATTCAAGTGGAGTATTTTTGTGGAGCTGTCTGTGGGAGTCCGAGATGCTGATCTCTAAACCCTGTTCCTCCAACATTTTGAAAGAATGCAATTCTGTCACGTCTTCCAACATTTTAAAAGAGTGCAATTCGGTCACGTCTTCCGGAAGATCAATTGGGTTGCTGACAAGATTACACGTCTCCTCCACATGACATTCACATAGGATCTCTTCGTCGATTTAGCTTTGCGCATCCTCATTTGAAAGGATCTCTTGGAGTCTTGGGAACAGAAAAAACAAAAGGGGGTTTAATGGAGCACTACCTCCATTTTAAAATATAAGTTGTTTGATTTTAAAACACATTTTTAAAGAACTAAAAACTATATAAAATATCAACTTTTTAAAAAAAAAATTAATAAAAAAAATTAATATTTTATATAATTTTTACCTCAAAAAATGTGTAAATGTATTTTAGAAAAGGCATCATATATGAAGTACAAATGGTACGTGTAGCAATGTGAACAACATGTTTGAAAAATCGTTGGGGGCTGACAGTGACTTTAGAACAAAAATACCAAACGCTCTCAAAAAAAACCCCCAAAAAACCCTAGCCGCAAGTGCTCCGGCGCCGCCGCCCTCTGCGGGATCTTTTGGGTCCTTCCTTGGGTCTGGCGGTGTCGGAGTGGTGTCCTCCGTCGAACCCCATGGAAGCCGCCTGCCTGTAACTCATCTTCCTCCGTCGATCTCCATGACCCCCAATCCCAACAACACCAGCCGGTAAGCCCCCGGCGCCGCCTGACTTCCTCTGCGATGAAGCCCCCGACGTCGCACCTCCTCCTCACCTCCGTCTTCATCTCATCCGCCGCACCTGTCAACTCCGGCTTGGCTGTCTGCTCCGACACCTCCTGGTTGCATGCCCGCCCCATCTCCAACCGCCGCCGCCTCCATCCATGAAGTCTCTGTCGGCCTGAGCGGCTCCGTCCTCGGCCTTCCTCCTCCTCAGCATCGCCCTGGTCCCTCTCTTTCATCTGTAAACGCTCCCTCGGTAATAATCTCAACCTCTTCCTCTTCATCTGTAAACACCCGTCACTCTCCGTCTCTCCCTCCTCTCCCACGCCTAAAACACCCTTATTCAACCGGAGTGAACCCAAATCTGATTTTACCCTACACCCACAAAATCAAAAACCCCAAATCTGATTTTATCCCTCACTCCCATCCCCTTTCTCCCAAATTTGACATATCCAAAAAAAAAAAAAAAAAAATAAATCAAAAAACCCAAAACAGCGGGATAACACCTACCACATGCAACCCCAGATCTGCTCAGATCTGCTACTCAAACTTGTAACAACCAAACCCTTTTACCAAACTAAACAGGAAGTCCAAAATTGAGTGAAAATTTCAGGTTTTCTTTGTCCTTTACGTCGGTGACGTCTAAGTCAAGGCGTACCCGGAATCAGATCTGCAACCATTACCGCTTCCAACTATGCCAGCGTCAACTGTTCCTCGACCGAGATGCAACCAATGATTAATAATTTTGATGTTTCTTTTAAATTTAAATTTATCTTATTATAATTTTAGGTTTAAGCAATTTTATTTTTTTTACTGGCGACCCTCTGCGTAGGGTTCATCAAGCCGTCTTTTGATGGCTTCAAGATCGCTTAGTCGATCTACTTCTTGCCTACTGTAAAAAAAAAAAAAAAAAAAATGTTTGAAAAATCGTTGCAGAATGGTTAAGCGATGGAATAATCAACGATAAGTCACAATCTATTTAATTTTTTTTATCAAATGTCTATTTAATTTCGGTATTATATAAATACACTACAAGTCTACAGTAAATATAGGAGTCAGGGTTATGAATTATGATGTAGGGCACATTGACACATTGTTTTCTTGAGAATGGTTTTTTTTTTCCAATTAAGAAAAAAAATTTATAATTAAATTTATAATTTAAATATATTTTTTTTAATAAATAATTGGCCAATGTATGATACTCTCTCAAAGTTGTAGCCACGAAATAATTTGAATTAACCCTATATGTATTTTAGACAAATTACTTGTTTAGTTATTCTCTTACGACTAAACATTCTAATTATAATACATTAATATTTAAAAGAAAAATAAATTTGTAAGTTTTTTTATTGTAAGATTATGGTTGATTTATTTTTAATAATACATATAATCTCATTTTTTTTAAATGAAAAAGTAGTATAAAAAAATAGAAAATGTACCCAAAAAAAAATATATATATATATATATATACATACAGTATTATAAATAAATAAATAAATAAATAAATAAACAATTGTTTCTGATCCGCGGGTTGTATAATTGTATTTACTGGTAAGAACACAATTTCGACCACTTATTTGGGGTTTAAAATTAATTAAAAGGTCCCATTGGTAGATGAACGTCGTTACCTCCGGAGTAATTAGTAAGTTGATGTTATGTCTTCATTGTCTTGTCTTTTCCGATGCGATACCATGACGGATATTCTGAAAACTCCGTATTGATTTTACATTTTCGTTATCAAATTGTTTATTCGATCTATTAATTTGTGATTTTATACTCCAAGATTCTCCAAAGACGAGGGTAGAAATTAACCACACAGTACTACTTCCCATAAAATTAACAAGAGTCGGTGTGATCGTGACACATGTATAATAGGAGTACATGTTATTTTGAGCATTTTACATCATTTTTAAGAGACTAAGGGTGTGTTTGGATTCCATTGCATTTTCAATATAATGCAATTATTTTACCTCGTTTTATGTGTCCGTTTGGTTGTAAAAATAAAAATCTCGTAAAAACCGAGGTAAAACCGTAATTTAACCAAATAATCACATAAATCGAGATAAAATAATTACATTTTAATAAATATACAATGGAATCCAAAAATATCATAATTTAAACGACTTAAAATTTTTGTTAACCAAACACTGTCTTATCATTTTGCATTATAAACATAATGCATTTAGAATCCAATTCAAACTCGATTACCGCAGCTTTTCGGTGCTTATGATTTTCTATTCAAAAGTTTCCATCAGCTACTCCAACCAGTAGATTTACGCACCAAACACTATTCTAACTTATTAACTTATATTTAACACAAATAATACATCAATTTCGGCTACCCTATCCTCTAGTATTTTGCCAACCGAAGCCTAATTTAATACGGAGTATATTACTCCATCCGTTCGGCAAAACTTGACGTTTTACTATTCACGCACGCTTTTTTATGAGCTAAAAACTATATAAAATATATAGTTTTTTTAATAGTTTTTTTTAACAATTTCGTAGTTATTATTAATAAGTACAAACTTGTTTAAAAAAAATTTTAAAAAAATGAATGTATTTCATATAGATTTTATCATTCTAAAAAAGCGTGCGTGAATAGTAAACGACAAGTTTTGTCGGACGGAGGGAGTACACTGTATGGGGGATCAAAGGTGTATAAAGTAAACCATCAACTCATACATTACTCCGTATTAATTAGGCAAGCTACTTCCGATGTGGAATTTATAAAACACCTACACGTCTACTTATAGAGACACTCACAAATCACATTATAAATGTATGTATGTGGAGAATATGATTGTGGGAGTGTCCCACATTGGTTAGAAATTGTATCCAAGCCTTGTATATAAGTCAGTGGGCTATACCACCTAACACCAATTGGTTTTAGGATGGAACACCACTCAGCTTGTGTGCTCGACTTAATTAGCGCGTTTGCGCTTGACGTGCGTTGTCCTCCACGTCAGATGACCCACCGTTATTTCATAATGTATATATGCATGTGTTGGTTGCAACCACCGCTTTTGTAAAATTAAATTGATCTTAATTAGGGAAGCATTAAGTAGCAACTCCCAACTTGAATAGTTGCATATATATCATATATGTGGTCCTAATTAACCTAATCATGCAATTGTAGATCCATGCAAAACGTACGTACATTTTCATATATTTTCAAAGGGCATGCATGCCTAGCTCTATATAGATATAGTACTGTCTTGCGACTCTTGCAAGTTCTACCGTTGATTTATATGAACTGAACTGTTCGAGTTTGGCTCGAAATTAATCGACTCGAAAAAAGCTCGACTTGATCGAGCTCGTTTATTTACCTAAAGAAATAGAGTCTGAAAATTTTCTTTTAACTTAATATGTTAATAATTATGACCAAATAGAATTGCTTAAAGTTCGAAAAAAGTTCAGCTCGAGCTCGTTCATTTCCTAAACAACTTAAGGTTGATCAAAAAAAGAAGCCCGTTTAAAAATTGGAATCGCCTCGGCTCCAACTCGTTTAACAAATGAATCAAGTTAAGTTGGAACAATACCCCTACCTCCGGCTCCACACATTTGTCTTATTAAACAAATATATATCATTTCAGGGTGTAGTTTTTATCATGTACTTAAAAGAGATAATTTTAAATATTTTGATATTTAATTCACACAACCCTTGTAATTATTACTCCCTCCGTTTTTTATATTATAAGTCTATTATTTATGCGAGTTTTCTTAAAATGAAACAACTTATAATAATAAAAAAAAAAGAACGGAGGCCGGGAGTAGTAGAAAATTAGTTACTACAGTATAATTTTTTAGATTCAAAGTATTTAATACATATTATAATCTCGTTAAAAATTGTATAGAAATGTTTAATAAAAATGCATATTTTTCTTAATGGAGGGGTATTATATTTATATATATATATATCGAGATATTATATATAATAAGCTGAGATACATAATTATATATAAACATAATCATATTTCACAAGGCTTATATATTATAAGGGTTTCTTTGCCATGAAAGCCATCTAATTAATTAACTCGATCACGACCACCGTCGTCGCTGCCACCGCAAATCTTTAATTTCCCCAGCCTAATACGCCGCGGTACAAGTCGGTGGTCGACGGGGAACGATGTCGACGACGGCACCAGTGGGAAGCGAGGAGGAAGGCTTTCCTTCACCGGCGGCAATTGACAAGTATGGTAACGATAACCTAAACTTCTCCTTTAATCACAGGCGGCTTAGCTCCGGCGTTTACTGGGCTGGGCCGACACATTCGGATGTCGATGCTCTCTTCGAATCAGCCACTGTCTCCGCCACATACGACGCTAGACCCCTCGGTGATGATGGGTCAACTTCCAGGTGAATTTCCCCATCTCATAGCTTTTGCTTTAGAGTAAATTGCAGAAAACCACCCCTTAAATACGGGCATATTACTCAAAACCACCCCTTAAAATCAATATTGCATAAAAGTACCCTTTATATAGCTTTTGTTTACCAAAGACTACCCCATGCCACCTCTAGGTGCCGTTAGGGTTTCGTTAAATGTCTTTGAAAAAACAAAATTACCCCTATATATTTCATTTTCTTGTCACCACTCACTATCCGCCTATCTTTCTGCATGTATATGTGTATAACTTCACACACATTTTTTTAATTGAAATGATTCAACAACTTTTACGGTCCTATACTAGGCCCCCTTCAATCTATGCCTAAATCTCTCCACAACTCCTATGTGAGATCCCCTTCAATATCGCATCTCCATATGATAAGGGTATTTTGGTAAAAAAAAATTCCTCTAAAACTTAACAAAATCAGAGATAGGGTGGTCTTTGGTAAACAAAAGCTATATAAAGGGTGGTTTTCTAAAATATTGATTTTATGGAGTGATTTTGAGCAATATGCCTTATTTAAAGGGTGGTTTTCTGCGGTTTACTCTTTGCTTTATATATAATATATAGGCATATAGGTTATATATATATATATTCTGATTTTTTTTAAATTTGATTTTTAAAAAGTTAAAAAAAAATTGTATAATATTATTAACTTTTTAATAATTCTTTAATTAATTTTATAGAGTTTTTTAAGTGTCAAAAAGTGAACTACTTGCATTCTGATACAAAGTAGATAATTAACATTCCCTCCATGGATTAAAATATACTGTATCATTTATTATTTATTCACGTTGTTTTAGAATAAAATAGTAACAAACATGACATTATTAATAAAAATAAAAATAAATTAATATTTTATACTAGTTTTAACACTTAAAAAAGCGTACATAAATAGTAAAACATCATATTTTAATTAACGAGGAATTACTTTATAATACCTTGAAGTAGTAAGGTTTTGTTTGGCTCGTTTCGGTGACAAGTTTTATATATAAATATGTTATATCAAATACTAGCTTGGTAAAAATATAATTATAATTGAATATGATTTGCAGTGTCTCGGCAATAGAGAGAGGCTTAAGCACAAAACAGAGCAAACACACATTGAAACTGAAAGGGAATGCAGTAGATGATGGCTACAGATGGAGGAAGTACGGTCAAAAATTCATCAAGAACAGCCCAAACCCTAGGTATATCAATTTCCATTCATATATATTTAATTATTTACTAGTTCAGTATGGTCTTTTCTTTTTAATATGAACGTGTTTGATATGAAAAAGATGTATTTTCTCCACAAAAAAAAAAGATGTATAAAATTATATATAATTTTAATTTAACCTTAAATACTATCATTAATTCATTATGCATCTCCAATATTTTGTATTAACATTCGTTCAGTTAATTAATTACTTTCAATATTTGTTAATTATTTTTTATATTCATTTAAAGATGACAATTAAAGAAAAATATATATAGTTTAAATTTTTTAAATTTAAATAAATTTGTACTCGATTTATAAATTCCAATTCGGTTTTGAAATTTATATTCTTTCTCAATTTATGAATTTCAATTTAGAATAATATAAATTCTACTTAGTTTGAGATATAGTTTGAGTTTATTATTATTTTATTTTATATTCAATTAATAAACTTTTTATAAATGTTGTTACATTGATTATTATTTGGTGAAAATATATCAATATATGGAGGGTAAAAGTCTATCATTAATATCAACCTAGCTACCTAGCTATTTTTAATAAAATTGGATAAAAATTTATCTTTAACTACGATTGAGTTGATCATATAAAATTTTAATTGATTAATAGTACTAAGATTGAGAAGAAACTACTTTTTTTTTTTGGTGCAATGAGAAGAAACTACTAGTACTAGTCAACAAACGATTTCACCTTTATTATATATAAATATAAATTTCTACTTCATTCCATATAATTTTCCACTCACATTATGGGTGATAATGATATGCGTTCTTACGAAAATGACTTTGAGTTATAAGCTAGGGTCCATCTAGTGAGATATATAGATCATAGATACGTGGACTTACTAGAGTTTTATTATCTAAAAATATATTTTTAATCAAAGTTTTTTCTTATTAATACATCAATTTACAATATGCCATCGGTTAATTATAAGGAATTAAGATTCATCTTATAACATTATACCCCGTCTCAAAATATTTGTAGTTTTATTTTTTTGGCATGTTTTTTAAGAAACGAAAAACTCTATAAAATATTTTTTTTAATAATTTCATAATTAATACAATTATCTATGAAATTATTAAAAAAAATTATTAAAAAAATTAATATTTTATATAGTTTTTCGCTTCTTAAAATATGTGCTAAAAAGCAAAGCTACAAATATTTTGAGACGGAGGGAGTATAAGTTTAAGTCAATGAATATTATATTTAAAATCCATCATTTTTAGTTTTTTTTTATTTTTTATTTTTTATGAGGGGCTCTCTCTCATACCGTACCAAATCATATACCCCCTCCGTCCAAAAATACATGGACTTTTACTATTCGTGCACGCTTTTTTAGGAGTTAAAAACTATATAAAATATTATTTTTTTTAATAATTACAAACTTATTATCAATAAGTTTGTAATTATTAAAAAAAATTAATAAAAAAGTTAATATTTTATATAGTTTTTACCTTCTTAAAAAAGCGTGCGTGAATAGTAAAGACAATGTATTTTTGGACGGAGGTAGTATTTAACAACTCCATCACTATATATGACATCAAAGGTTCCAAATCAAATATTTCATAAACTGAATTGATCAAAGGCAAAAGATGTAAGACCTAGATAAATTCTCATTTGAAGATCGACCCAAATCGCTTTTCTCGATTAATTAAATCGATTTAATTTTAGTTGTTGTTTGAGATCTACATTTAAATTTTCATTTGAGGAAGTGCAGGAGCTATTACAAGTGCTCGATCCCGAAATGTGGGGCGAAAAAACAGGTCGAAAAGTCAAACGATGATCCCGAAACTCATATGGTCACTTACGAGGGTTCGCACCTCCATTTTGCCTATCCATATTTACACTTCTCCGGATCCCACCCGGGTACCCATGTAATGGGCCCAAAGCACGTGCAACTCCCACCACCAGCAGAACCGGCCCAACAAACTTTGGGTCGAGCCCATGAAAGCCCGTTAATCAACGGGCCGTGCCCGGATCTACAAGTGGGTGGAATCAGGGCCCAGGGAATGTTAGAAGATATGGTACCCATTGAGGTTCTCAACCCAACCTTCTTTAATTAATTTGTATAATATATTGTACTCCCTTCGTATCGCAATACTTGTTGTTTTAGAGTAGTAAAGTTGTATAAAAAAAACTTATTGTTTTAGCTATAATTATTATTTTTATAGGTAATGATGACTCTTTTTATAGGTAATAATTACTGCTTTTAGGTATTTTAACCTATAAAAGTAACCTAAATATAGGTTTTGTTAATAAGTGTGTATAGAGCTAAAACAACAAGTATTGCGATACGGAGGGAGTATAACACTTGTAAAAAGAGGTTATATTCAATTTTTTTTCCTGATGCAGAAATATGGAAATCATTTATGGTTAGTTTATGCCTATAAAAATTAAATAATTAATATAATTATGTATTCTCGTGACACATTATTTTTTGCTAAGGAAGTTATTTGAATTTAATATATTATAATATTTATTTATATTTAACCTTTGATTTATTTTATAATTATAGATCTGAATTAATAAAATGTGTATTAATTTTAAATTTTCATTTATCGTTGAGATAAGCAATATATTAACATATTTTAAATGAGCCGGGAGGTTTAGGATTCCAATTTTCAAACAGATAATAATACATCACGAATACGGATAATAAAAATAATTAAACTCAATAAATTCTGGCTCATGGCAGGGTGTTAGGATCTACTTATACGTACTATTTCCTTGACTACGTCAAACCTGTTTTTTTAAACAACTCAAAAATATTGTCAATAAACTCAATAAATTATGGCTCAGGACAAGTATCCTCCTCCATCTCTCCGCCTCCAACCCTCTCTTCATTTACTCTATATGTCCTCCCCAACACCTTGGCGGTTCGCTTCTTCTCACTTCACCCTGCCCCTGGAACCACCGTCTCCGATCATTCCGCGGTAATCGATATATTCTCAAAATCGATCTTGGACGATGAGGTCAAGTAGCAACTGGATTTGAGGAACATAGTTATTGTTTGATAAGATTATAAGATTCTATCAATCAATCTAGCTAGGAAAAGATATTGTATCTAAGGTTAGATAGAGTTGGCTCTCTAGGGTTTACTCTTGTATATATTCACATCTCTTTCATCAATAAGATTATGTAATTCATTATATTCTTATATGGTATCGGCCTAATCGTTACAAGGGCCTCCATATTCACACGAAACACCTTAACACCATGGTCGGTCACTCTTTGCGGTAATGTGCCTTAGAACATGATTTACGGACACATGCTCAGTATTTTTGGAAGAACGAGAGATGTGTTGGTCCGATCGGGGCGTTTGAGGAATTGTGGGAAAGCTAACTTCAAGATCTACGACTTTAATATGGATGTTTTCCGAGAAATCCTCTTCTAAAATGGCCAGAAAAATCATTTTTCCTAGGTTTGAAGTTGGACAATTTTTTGACTTTTTTCAAAGAGGTTAGTCCTCGAAAAAATATCAAAATCTCAAAAAATGAAAATCCAAAATCATTTGCACTAGGCAAGATGTAATGCTGTTAAGGTCATCCGTCCACAAAACTCCCACCCGGGACATCCAAATGGGTCCGGAATTGCGGTAATGTGCCTTAGCACATGAGTTACGGACACATGCTCAGTATTTTTGGAAGAACGAGAGATGCGTTTGTCCGATTGGGGCGTTTGAGAATCATGGGAAATCTAACTTCAAGAGCTAAAACTTTACTGAGGATGAGAAATCCTCCTCTAAAATAGCCAGAAAAATCATTTTTCCTAGGTTTGAAGTTCGACAAAATTTTGACTATTTTTCAAAGGAGTTAGTCCACGAAAAAATCTCAAAATCTCAAAAATGAAAATCCAAAATCCTCTGCACTAGGCAAGGTGCAATGTTGTTAAGGCAATCTATCCACAATACTCTTGCCCAGGACGTCCAAATGGGCCCGGAATTACGGTAATGTGCCTTAGAACATGAGTTACGGACACATGCTCGGTATTTTTAAAAGAACAAGAGATGCATTGGTCCGATCGGAGCGTTTGATGTCTCATGGGAAAGCTAACTTCAATATCTACGAGTTTACTTAGGATGTTTTCAGAGAAATCGTCCTCTAAAATGACCAGAAAAATCATTTTTCCTAGGTTTGAAGTTGGACAAATTTTTGACTTTTTTTAAAGAGGTTAGTCCACGAACAAATCTCCAAATCTCAAATTCTTATAGCCATGATTTAGTATTGGAAGCATTGATTGAGTTCTGGAGCGAGATAGCGAGAGATTGAGAGCTCGGATTCTTACAATTTGATGGTTGGGATTCTAGGTTCGGATGGCTTCTTCGTCAAGGAATTTTGGGATATGGTTGAGAACATTTGGAATAAAGGATATGGAGTGAAGAGAGGAGCGTTTGATTGTGTACTGAAGAGGTTTGACAAGGATGGGATGGAGACCCATTTGCTGAGATTGAAAGGCTTGTTTGATTATCCAAAACCTTTTTGAAATATTTGGTATGCTTAGGCGAAATCTTTCAAGCAGTCACCGCTTTTGACACACCTTTCACCAAATTCCAAAAACGTCATTCCCATATACGTAATATGTAATGCAAAGGCTTGCGGGTTGAAGGGCGGAAAAGAGCCTCTCAGTTAGCTCTGTCTTGCCTTACGCTTACTCTATATCATGCATGTCAGTAATGATAAATTTTGAACCCCTACAGAAAATGGAGTACAAATTTGATACCTAATGTCATTAAAAGTTGATGTGCATTGTACTCTCTGCAGCTGCTTCTGGTTGCTACATGCTCGAGATCAAAAGAAAGGCCTCAAAAGGGGCAGCTTTCCGGAGAGAAGACGCGCACTGCCAGCCAGACCACCACCATCACAAAGATGCCAAAGAGAAAGTGCTTGAAGCCAAGTTGTTCAGGATGAATAGTCCGCTCAGTCTTCAGCTTTAAGTCAACGTCGGCTTCCCATGCGTCTCTTGCTGCCTTTTGAGGCTGTAGGTAGAGAAATGTCAGGGATTTTGCAGCTAAAGAAGATGTTATGTTCAGTACTAAACCCTCTAAAATCCTCTCCATCACCCCTTTCTTTTCCTAGCATGTTTTGTGAAACAAGTGAAGGGTTTTTTTCTCATTTATCCCCTTTTCTTTCCTCCAATTTATCTATAATAAAAATCCAACAGGGAAACTAATGCACACATTTGGATTTAGTCTTACTCTTAGTTTTAGCCTACAACATAAGTTCACGACAGCCCACCCCTACTAGTGTGTGGTTGAGAAATGAATACGAAAGCTTTCCAACACCTTTCCACATGAATTTCACTCAGAAAATTACAAACTATTACCTTCCAAATATGGTCACACTCAATCCAGGACTCCTGGTATCTTCAACTCTTGGTATTCTCATTAACCTCAAACTACTAAATCTTAAGGAAATAAAATAACAGGACCAAAAGTTTTTTAATCTTATCTCAAAGAGAAATGTTGATGATTCAGGATGCAAGCATAGATGAAACTTGCTTGTTATGTAAAAGAAATTCATACTAAAAGCAGTTTCATATCACTTTTAGAAGAATGAGGTAATAAATGTTTTTGCTTAATTTTCATCAACTTTCTGAAAGTTTTGAGTGCAACATGACAGTGTAAACTCAGAAGTAATGGGATAAATTGTCAAAAACTTGGAGGTACCAAAATGAAAATTTCTCATTCATATTCTACAATCTACATGACAGCTGAAGTTCAAGTAACATTTGTTTGTTAAACCATTGATCAGATAGATCTGATCCATAGCATACCTATCATTCCATCAATTCGTTAGTAGCTGTGAACTTGGAAAAGAATGAAGACAAGTGAATTTTACCTCTACAGTGGAAATCGATGATTTCCCTTCTTGGACCTCTGCCGGTCCATTAGATTTTCCAACATGGTCACTTGTGTTCAAAGATTGGTCTTTCTTTGATTCTTGCAAATTTTCCAGAAGAAGTCTGTTTTCCTTCATAACTGAAGAAACCTGGAAAGGGTAAACAAATGAAAGTTAAAAAGGATGACCGCTGTTGCAATAACATATTGCAAATTAATACATATGACTCAGTAGTCAGTACAAGCTCAAGCTTCAATACATATACAATTAAAATTGTCCTCCATATACTGTTGATCATAACAGCGAAAGATTTCCACATAAATAGTGAAACTATATAAAACTACCATTGACTGTCTAACAATAAGAATATGATCTACATGTACTTAAATAAGCATTTGGATCATTGCTTGAAGTATCAAACAGAAAATAAAATCACTTATGACTGTTACGAGCTACACTCCAACGAGAAAATAAAAGAATCGAAAAATAAATATTTTACATTTCAACAAACCATGGTCTTAAATGAGGGGTTCAAGGGAACAAAGAAAAGGAGGAACCTGCTTATGTAGGCGTTCTCTCTCAATAGCCAACTGCATGACCAAATCCATTATGACCTTTGTTTGGCGACCGATGTCCTTTGCTGTTGCAGCTTTTGCTTCTTCTGCTTGTTGGACAGATGCCTCCAAGCATTCCATACTTCCTCTTAGAAGGTTCAGCTCTTCAGTAAGCTCGGCATTGGAATCTGATACCATAATCCACTTATCCTCAGCATTATCTGCTCGAGTTTCAGCCTTTTGAACTTTTGACTTTAGATCATCAATCACAGTTTGCATGTCGTTGATTGAAGAATACAACACTGTCTGCTTCTCCTGACTTGCTTCCACAGATGTGGCAGCATTTTGAAGCTGAATATCTGCCTCTTCCAGCTGCTTTTTTAGTGCTTCGACTATCACAACAGGACTGGTATTGCTTCTCATAAATTCCAGCTCTTTTTGGAGTTTTACATTTGCTTCTTCCAACATTTTGCACTTCACATCAGCACTCCTCTCTAATTCCAAAATTCTGTCTCTCAAAGCTGCAATTTCAGTCTGCAACATCAAATGCATGAGATATCCTGCTCCTAAGTTTCATCTAAAATACATTCACACTGATATCATAAATTGTATTCATTTAGCTTTCCCGGCACAGCTTTAAAAGATAAAGTTACCTTCTCTTTCAAAGACAGAGATTCTGAGCACTCTATCCTCGACTTCAGTTCAGCTTCTCGCTGGCCTGCACCATTCAGACTAAACTGACATAATTGGAACCGACCCATAAGTTCTCTTGAGATTCCCTTCAGCACTTCAGCAGCACTATCAGACTCAAACAGCCTTTCTAAAAGGGTTGTTACTTGTTCTTCTAACGACAAGACTTCTAAACAAGAAGAATGTACCCTTGACTTTAGCCCTTCTTCCACTTGCTTTGATTCTATCAGCTTTTTCTCGAGGTCCAGCTCTGATGCTAGAGATTTTTCCAACATTCTCAAAATATGTCTTTGGTGCTCAGAAGTTTGCATTTTGATTTTTGCAATGTTATGCAGAAAACTACCGTTTTCCAAATCATATGCATCTTTGTCCTCTTGCACTGTCAACAGATTTGCATCAAGAGACAACGTAAATGTACATTCAATTCCACAGATCATAAAACTTATCATATTTTATCAATGTGGTAATAAAATAAACAAACAGTCACAATATATAAGTGATACGCTGCATATGATAGTGCTATGAGAGGATAACAGTTTGGTAACTTACAGTTTTCTTCATTTCTGAAACTTGATGAGATTCTCAGCAACTTTGCAGATTGACTCCTCAAATCTGAGACTTCGCCTTGTGATTGCTTCAATGATTTTTCTGAGTCATCTAACCTCTCTAAAATTACCGTCAAATACTTCTTCAAATGTTTGCTAGAGGAGATCATTTCACGCGCAGTGAGGATCTCCATCTGCAGAGTAGCTATAAAATCAGCTAATTCTCTCACCTCTGAATCAAATATTCCAGAAAGGAAGTCGAATTCTATCAGTTTCTCGGTAGAATCAGCTAGTGTTTCCTCTTTCCCTATAATCTCTAATGGAGTGGCTTCAAGGTCACTTGCGCTTGCTGCCACATGGATCATCAGTAAGTTCAGGTTAACGAGCCTCTCGGTTGAACAAGCTATATCAAGCTCAATTTGTGTGAGAAGCTCCTTTGCACTCCGGGATTCTCTCACTATGCCTCCATTAGAAGATTTATCTTCCTGCTGATCATGATAACTTGATGATTCACCAATCTCACCATCATCAATAGAAACAGTTGAATCATGAAGAGCTTCTGTATCCATTGCACCAATTAAGCTGATATCCTCTGGATGTGAGAATCTACTGTCTAAAAAGGCATAAAATGGATATGAGTGTCATAATTCAAACTCGTATGATGCAGCGATCAAGCAACTGAAATGTGAAGCACAGCATGTCAACTCTTTTCCAAAGAAGCAGTGAACGCATTTCAATTGGAATCTGAAATGCATTTTATTAGATATCATAATACAAACTACCCTCTCCCACCATGACCACCACGTGCAATCATTTACCATGATCATAATCATACTCAAAACCAAATCAAAGTGGCAAGAAACACTACTTACTACAAACTTATATCACATTTATATTAATTAGTATTATTTCATACATCAACAGAAGTTAAATCTCTGTCAGCATGAGCCTTGAACAGTTGAACATAACATATTAAAAGCATCATTTGGACTGTGGAACCAAACTCCATATTCTCTCAGCAACAAATCACTAGAATAAACCTAAAATTCAATCCACGAATCGCATCTGTAAAAAATATTCCTCCATAGAACAGTGTCTCAATGAAATCAGAAAGGAAGCTCTAGCTAAGCAAAGCTGTGTCAATTTTGGATAAACCCTAATCCCCAATTTATTGGGTGCAAACCAACTTCTATATTCCCAAATTCCATAAAGAGCACTTTGGAGGTGGAAAAAAACAATCAATCGATCAATCGATTTTTATAACCGCTTCATACTAATAATAAGTCCAGCGATTAAATTTCTTAATCGCCACAAATCCATAACCGGAACAGGGCACTTCCCACCATCACAGATCAAACTGCGCCTTAAATGCCAAAGTACCGCTAAAATCAAGTCATAGAGCAAGAGCACGGAGATCGCATGAGAAGTTGAAAATCGATTTGGATTTGTAGGATTACACAAACAGACACGATTGAATCATCCAGGGAAAAACTAGAAAAATTAAAGAATCATCGAAACTTTAGGAGAAAACTTGCCTTTTAGATGAAGATTGGTCAAGGGTAACGAAGAGAGGCATGGAGGAGGGCGGGCCGCAGGGGGGATCGGAGAAGAAAGGATACGTGCTTCCAACTGTTCCCACTCCCAGTACACACTACCCACCACTACCCGGATTTGTTTTCAGGTGATAGAGAGAACAGGGAACGCGAGAAAAAGAGAGAGTTTGTTACATGAAGAAAGTGTGTGGGTTTCAATACATAAGGTTTATAATGCAAATGCAATTATAATTATAAACACTTGAATAATTTTTGGTTACTCATTTTACTATATGTTTAAAATAATGTAAATTTTAAATAAAATACTTTATAAATTGTGTTAATTAATTATATTAAGTTTACAATGTAATTATAAATTTTACGCAATAGGGAGTGTGTTAATTAATTATATTAAGTTTACAATGTAATTATAAATTTAACGCAATAGGGAGTGTTTAATTGACATAGTTTATAAGATATTTTTTTTTTTTAGAATTTACATTATTTTAAAGATATTATAAAATGTGTAACCAAACACTATTCAAATGTTTATAATTATAATGCATAATGCATTGAAATCCAAACACACCCAAAGTCAGACTTATCGGTTAAAAAAAGTCTGAACTTGATCATTGTCTCATAACTGATATGATCCCGATACGTGATATTAGAACATTGATAGTGACGCTTAAAGTCAAGGAGGTGTTACCTTTTATTGAGCACCCGACAGGATTCGTAAGAGTACGTTCCATTAGTAGTTTCTCCTTAATAAGCAGTAGTTTGGTATTTGACACCAACAATTGTTTTGCTACAATGCCAATTGTTTTACTCCCTCCGTATCGCAATACTTGTTGTTTTAGAGTGTTAGAGTTGTATCAAAAAACTTGTTGTTTTAGCTATAATTATTGTCTTTATAGGTAATGATTGCTCTTTTTATAGGTAATAATTAGTCTTTTTAGGTATTTTAAGCTATAAAAGTAATGTAAAGATAGGTTTTATTAATAAACGTGCATAGAGCTAAAACAACAAGTATTGCGATACGGAGGGATTAGAAGTTTTGTCTTCTGAATTAGTTTGTACATCATTACCAGGTGACTGTCAAGTCTCCTTGCTTGAACTTGATGAAGTGTATGAAATAGGGCAGTGATCAGATGAAATAAAAGTGTATTTTTTCATCACTAAGGCCTCGTAGTTAACGAGGACATCTGTCCAATTTAGCAAAACTATTTGTGTGACCATCTTTTCTCTTACACCAAGTAAACTGCCCCCAAAGTGTTTACCTCAGTAAGATTAAGGTTTTTTTTTTTGTACCGCGATTATGTGTTAATAGCAGGTCGTAGACAACACTAAACCACCCCATTTTTCATGTAGAGACTCAGTATCATTTAGGTCATCCATGAATCAAAAAGGTTGCATAACAAATGATAAATAATTAGCAATGACAACCATAAAAGATCAATTTCTCTCCTACCAAGCGGTACATAAACAAACAGAAATGCCATTGAGCAACTTTTTATTACATCATACTCCGTAATAGTTAAAATGAATGAAACGATCTGTCACTGTGATCATGTCAATACATCCCATAGATTGTGGAAGATCCTTCCAAACAAAAATACCCCCAAAGAAACCAATCACCGGAGAGAAGAAGCCACATCTTTTCCATACTCTGAGGGACCTTATCCGTTTTAGTTTCAATTAGTGTCATCACATTTATGTAGTTATTTCTATATATCAAATCCCTTAATTCCTCCACACACAAAATCCAGATGGGCACCGAAAAAGATGTTGTAGTTCCATATTTATATCAAATCCCTTAATTACGATATTGAGAGAAAGTATCAGTCAGCCGTAGATGTAAATCAATAGATGGGATTCCTCCAACTCTACCCAT
This sequence comes from Persicaria maculosa, assembly GCA_963922045.1. Lineage (NCBI taxonomy): Eukaryota > Viridiplantae > Streptophyta > Magnoliopsida > Caryophyllales > Polygonaceae > Persicaria > Persicaria maculosa. The sequence continues at coordinate 2,147,008 of OY998252.1, forward strand.
AGAGTTATTTGCAAATCTACCAGATCCAAACCGTTTCAATTGTATATACATAAGCCAAAACCTTAAAAATCAATTGAAAGAAATTTCAGAAGATCTCTTTAAACTTCAATAAGAAAAAGCCAAACAACAACAGATAACTTGAAATGGACTACTATAAGACAATATTTCTTGATAGCTAAATTGCTCAGCTGAACTCCTTTTCAAGTACCACAGTCGTACTATGTCTCAACCGAGGAAACACCATACACCATACAATTTGATCTGCCTATTAGGCCAAAATCCATTTTAGTTAACCCATGGAAGATTAATGTAGATTGTTGTGTACTAATGAAATGAACTGTATAAGACAATGTTTCTTGATCCCTAAATTACTCAGCTGAACTCTTCTAGTACCATAGCATAGCACTCTGTCTCAACCGAGGAAGCACTCCCAACTACTTGGTCTGGTTTTGCTACATGGTCGCAGCAAAAACACTCAGGGTTTAAAAGAGTCCAGGAACTCAGATCAGTTGGTTACTTCCTGTCACAGACAAATGAACCATCTTTAGTGCAATGATTCCAGTTATCTGTTGTTGTTCAGCAACAATAAAAACTTGCAATACTACTAGTTTAAAGAGATCTTCTGAATTTCATGGCAGCAACAACAAAAACTTGTAGGTGCACTGTATCATTCTACAACAATACTACTAGTTTCTAGTAATTCAATTTGAGCAAATTCATATCACTAGGTTGGCTAAGGATGAAAATTTGCAATTCTTAATCAAATGCTAATCCTTTTCGTCAAGTTTCAACAATACTAGCTCTTCAATCTCCACACCAACTATCAAGCAGATCAAGAAGAAGCCCCCACCCGATCCTAGTTCTTCAAACTTGCCCTATGTTCATTATGAGCAAGAATAAACCAGGGACTTCCAGAGGTTTATGAGACAGACAACATCACAGCAGTTCAAACAAAAGATATGCATAGTGATCTTGGTGTCTCCCTCTTAAAGTTCATTTTCTGCTTTCAGACTAGTTTATGGGCCAACTAACATAGCAACAGAAATAATGCATAAATTGACAGCAAAACATCCAATAAAAATGGATAATTGTAACAGAGTTGAAGCTTCCACAAGTGTAAATGTGAAGAAATTGTCATCATCCAACAAAGTAAGAGTAGCTCATTAACCAGCAAAAAGGAAGAAGAAAAGGGAGGCTAAACTCTCTAACCTCGGGGAAGACTAACCCATCAATGCCAACCGGAAGGCCAGTAGCCATGGACACCATACCCAGTCTTCCAGTTGTCCAAGTAAATCACCTTCTTCACAGACCAGAAAGATATCAGCAATGCCAACACCATCAAAATCCTCTGAGCCGTCAGATTCCTAACCCTAACCAGGCCGTGCGTAACACCCGCCAACATCAGCCCTACAATCGTGTACAGGAATCCAACAGCGAACCCCTCGGCCCCCAATTGCATTCCAGATCCCTGGTAGAAGAAGATCAGCTTCGAAGGATCTTTCCTATCGGCGATAAACATCGGCATCTTGCGAATGATGTTGTGCATCGTCCCCGAAACGCTGAAGAAGTAGACAAATATGGCACTGAAAAGCCATGTCTTGTAATCGTGAAGCAGAGTATCTCCAGTTATGATCTTCTTCACCGCGAACGGGGCCCAAATCAAGAGGATAAGGCCGAAGAAGGCGAGTTGCTTGCCAGAGAACATCGGCGGGCGGTGGATCGGGCCGATCGACACCTTGGCCTTTGATTCGATGAAGGAAGAGAGTGATTCGGGTAGAGAATTGAAGTGCCCCTGGTCCAAATTATCGGAATTTCGGAGATTGTCGACGCTAGGGTTTACTAGGCGGATGTGAGGGAGAGCGTTGACGCCGAAGAGGGAGAAGGACTGCTGCGATTCCCCGAATTCCATATCGAAGAAGAAGAAGTTGCGGGAATCCGGATGATTGGTGAGGAAGGAAGAGGAGACGACCGCAAATTCGGATCGGAGAGAGGGTAGGTGGAGCTCGGTCTTGTCTTGGAGCTGGACGGCGTCGAAGAAGACGGAGAAGGAGAAGGATCGGCGGGGTACAGACATTATGCGGCGGAGGAGGTGGTCAGAGACGCGGATGACGCCGCCGGCGGAGGTGGAGCGGAGGGAGATTAGATCGGCGACGATGTCGGAGTCAGATTCAGATGAGGTGCAGTAAGGGAAGAAGGAGGAGAAGAGGACGAGAGATAAGAGGATGAGGAGGAAATGGCGCTGAGACTCCATGGCCGTGCGTCGCCCTCTGCAGCGGTGGATTGGTGGGGAATGGGGATGGAATCTTACGGCCAGACAGAGGAGAGGTTTTGTATAGACGAAGACTGAAGATTGGGGCCTAGCGTATAAACTTGAGGGTACCATTCGGAATTTAAAAAACTTGTGGTCACCAATCGAAAATAGCAAAATTAGGAGGGTACCAACCGTAATTCCCCTTAAATTAAATTAAATGTTATAGTCAAAATCGGGACATGGAAGCTTTCCCAAAATTTGAAGAGTAGACATTCCTACAGAAGGAGCGAATACCAGGTCTCCCCATCTCTCTCGACTGAGTCAGTCAACTCTTCGTCTTCCTATTCCCCATCTCGCTACCACCATAGCCAGCGCTTAGATTGTGGATTCTCTTGTCTTGACTCTTGAGGTGAAGGTTTCGAATTCCTCTCTAATTGATATTGCTTCTCTGTTGTAATTTTTGTATCTAAAAGAAAAGATGATTTATCTTTCTGTTAATTCTCTGCAATTGTGTTTCCTTGATTGTTTTTCACCCAAATTTCCAATCGCTTCTCTCGATGTTCCTTCTCATCTTTTCTGCATTCGTTATTGCTCATGTTTTGATACCAATTTGATTATCTATATGTGTATTGCTATTGCGCACTTGGGATTTTTTTGTCAATTCTCGATACCGGGCCCTTGACTATTTCAAGTTGATGATCATCAGAATCTAAAGCACCATTGATTGATTGTCTATATCTTTTGATTATTTGTAAAATCAATGGAAACCCTCGTTACTTTGAAGACAAGAACTGGTGACAAAGGCATAGTGGATGATATAGTACTTGTTTACAGACGGTCTATGGTGTCTCTAGAAAGTTATGTCTTGCTTTGAACATGAAAACCTTCATCTTATGCTTAAGTGCTTATCCTGACCTGAAATCTATTGTATTAACTATTTGTATATTACATGGAAGATATTAGTGGGAGTTTTTATATCAAAAGGACTGAAAGTAGGTTTTTACTTAACTTTGTTCTCTTTGCAGTTGAGCTTGAGGATGTCAAGATGTTCTGATTGTTTGAAAAATATAGATCATGGTGAAGCAAGCTGACTTGGTCATCATATGCACCCTTTCTGGTGTTGTGATTGGCATTTTGGTAACTTCTTCGGTATTTTTCTGCGTAAGGTGGTGGACAAGGCGCTCAAAACTTCCAAACTCAACAAGGGAATTTGGTTTGAGTGGTCAACCTCAACAAACAAATGGCATTCACCCAAGCATTGAACCTAGCATGTCTTTCTCAAATTCTGTAGTTTTTCAGCCATTAGATGATAGAAGTCCACGGTCCTCATGGTGGAACCCTCATAATAAAGATCGAACCCATTCAGCTTCAGGAATTCCAAATTACTTGTACAAGTAGGTGTTATCTTTTTATTTTTCCCTTTAAAAACTTAATTATCTGATAGTTGATATTTGATCTCTGATTTTGAGTATATGGCTCTCACATGTGCTGTTGGGTGATGGGTGCATCTAAATCATCTAATGAATGTGCTGATTGCTAGCACTCATGATCAATCATTTCTATAGAATTTCATGTTTGCTTCCAAGGGTTGCGATTTTGTACTTTTGAAGTAGCGTTTTTGCATTTACCCTTATCAATTATTGACTCACTGAGCTATGTAATCTATTCTGTGTGAAATGAAAATTAATAACTCTTCTAAGCTCTAACATGTTATGCTGACCAGGGACCTTCAGAAAGCCACTCAGAACTTCACAACCTTGTTGGGACAGGGATCATTTGGTGGAGTATACAAGGCTACGATGGCTACTGGGGAAGTGGTAGCAGTTAAAGTTCTGGCTTCTAATTCAAAGCAAGGCGAGAGAGAGTTTCAGACAGAGGTAATGGATTAACTTTCAAGAGCCAGATAAGATGGGATTAGTTTTCATGTGTCCATAACAAGTGGAGAGGAGGCCTTGCAAATATCATCATTTTGTCCTAGGGGTTGGTGGACATATTTCACATCAGCTTTGACCCTCTTCGTTTCTTGCGGATTTCATTTCACATATTACATATATAGTATAGAGAGGCCAGAACTCAGAAGTGTACATAGGTTGTCCTGTTACTGGGAGAACTCTGATTCTTTGGAGCTGTGAAGTTCTATTTTCAAAATTTTCAATTGAAACAGAGTTAACTGGAAGAGAGTTTGAGCAAGAAAGGTTATGCCATTTTCATTATTGTTTTTGTTGCAGGTAGCTCTTCTTGGAAGACTACACCACCGGAATCTTGTAAATCTGGTTGGCTATTGTGTGGATAAAGGCCAGCACATGTTAATATACCAGTTCATGAGTAATGGGAGTTTGGAGAGCCTTTTATATGGTAACTAGTATGTATATACCGTCCGTGCATGGGAATATGTTAATACAATATCCTAAAATTACATCAGTTATCTATGATATAATATAAATAATTCATTCTACCAAAAAAAAAATAGATATAAATAAAATAACAGTTAACAAATAATTAATTTCTATATAAATAATTCTTTTCACTAAAAAATAATCTAAATCTAAATAAAATAACATCTATCAAATATTTATCTATTCATATTTTTGGTAAGTATAACTATGAAATAGTTTTGATTTATATTTTATCAATTAACTAGCATATATATAGATAGCTTGTGGCTTTTGATAACTTTCTATAAATTATGACTATATTAATTTAATAATTTTTTTGGTGGGAATTTTTCCTAGAATCAACCGCGCAACATACAAACTATGCATTGGTTTTAATATATGTATATAGATTTATGTTTCTTCCCTTCTTATTAGTCTTTAGTCTTGTGAATCGTGATGCTATATGGTGACTTGATTTTAGAGATGATGTCTGATGAACTTATTTATTGTAGGCTGAAATCACATGTGCTTGCCAGATGGAAACATTTAAACATGAATGTATTTCTTTCCTTCAATAACATTTTGATTGGGGATTTACTATTGGGTGTGCCATATGTAATTGGGAAGTATGTTTGGATTTCTCCACTAAGTTCTGGTTAATGACCTTTATCAGCATCCTATACATGCCAAAAGAGATGATATGCTTTATTGTATGGTTCATGGAGTTGTGTGAAATGTTGGTACTCGATACAAATATGGTTGAAGTGTTTGTTTTTTTTTTTTGTTTTTTTTTTAAATATTCTTTGATATATTAAACATATAATATGGCCGTAGTTTGAGAAACCTTGTCATGATGGTGTTTGTCATTTTGGAACATAGGAAATGAGGAAGATGCATTGACTTGGGATGAAAGACTCCAAATTGCTCTTGATGTTTCACATGGAATAGAGTATCTTCATGAAGGAGTATGTGGATTATTCTACTATTCTCTCTTTGGAATTCATTCCATTTTTATTATTTTTGGCATGACAGTTCCTGTAACAGGCAGTTCCACCTGTAGTACACCGGGATCTGAAGTGTGCTAATATATTGTTAGATCGTTCTATGAGAGCTAAGGTAATTAATTAAATTCCATGAGTTTCCTAAATGCAGCAAAGCTCAAATCTTCTGTACGTATGTCTAAACTTGTTTAACTTGAACAAGGTTGCTGATTTTGGCCTTTCAAAAGAAGAGCATTTTGATGGACGAGCATCTAGTCTAAAGGGTACCTATGGTTATATGGATCCTTCCTATATTTCTACTAGTAAATCATCTGTGAAGAGTGACATCTATAGTTTTGGGGTTATACTCTTTGAGCTCATAACAAGGATACATCCTCAGCAGAACTTGATGGACTATGTCAACCTTGTGAGTTCTCAACTTCTTTCATGCTCTTTTTCCTCATCTCAACACCTTGTTGTCCCATTAAGGGCTTTTACAAGACTGCAAGATTAAATAAAAAAGAGCTTTTACAAATTGCACTGTAGTGGATTCTTCAGCTGAAACTTGTAATCATTTTCCGTTGTTTCTTCCTTTCTGTTTTCTTCTTCTAGGCGGCGATGGACCCAGAAGGAGTCGATGAAATAATGGACAAGCAGCTTGTTGGGAAGTGCGATCCCCAAGAAGTTAGGGACCTAGCTAAACTTGCTTACAAATGCTTGCACAAAAACCCAAGGAAGCGCCCGTCCATTGGAGAGGTTTCACAGGCTATACTGAAGATAAAGCAAAGACACCTTGCCAAGGAAACCAATATGTCCTTTGCTGGGGATGACATTTCCCGGATGGTCAGTCGGATTGAGAGCCAACAGGTGGAGCTAAGCAAAATAGTTAGGCAGGAATTAGTGAATGATGAAAATTAGTTTTCTTCAGTTCAGCTGCATCCACAGCATCAATGGAGCCCGTTCGCACCATCTCCCTCATTCTCAATTTTCTGCCTCTACCTATAACTAGCCTCAGTGATTGATATAAACAGGTAGCTGACACGAAAGGGAGCCAACGAGAGAAATCGAACACCTTTGATTTCCGTAATCAGAGAAGAAAGAAAGATTGCTATTGATACTCTACTGAGAAGCTTTTGTGTCAATCTTTTTGTATAGTATAGAAATGTAACTTCATTTGATAATCAACTCGGGAGTTTCATACATGCTTGTGTCTCTCACTAAGATGTTTCCAATCTTTTAATCCATCATTTTGCAAATAAGCTTTTGTTACCATATGACTTGAACAACTTACAACAAACACAATATACTTTATTCACATGTTTATAGTAAACCAACGATTTTTTTTTAAACAAGGCTATTCGTTCCATGAAAATTTTTAGCCTCTCAATAACAAAATCCCTACCACACTACGTTACTACGGTTTTTAAAATTGTACAAAAGATCTGTTATTATCCCATACATTCCAAAAACAAAAACACACTCATTATTGCCAAAACAATATTTAACACCTACTCCCTCCGTTAAGAAAAACATGTCGTTTTAGGAGTAAAATCTTGTTAAGAAAAACTTGTCGTTTTAGGTATTTTGGTGTTCACTTTCCAAAATTACCCTTGTCATGATTAGATATTTGTTAGTTGTAGTTTTCAATAAAGTGAAAAAGTAAAGTAATAATTAGGGGTATAAGTGTATTTTTGTTTGTGTTTATTTGCTTTCTTAAAAAATGTGCAAATGTCTAAAACGACATGTTTTAATTAACGGAGGGAGTATTATTTTACAAAATAATATTTAACCTATAGCTTATTAACTTTAAACATTTTGTAAATGTGATTGATCAATTTAGTCAAATACTCGATTAGAATTTTATTAAAAAAGAAAAGTAAAATTTATTTATTTCATTTTCATCTCCTGTAAAAGAAAAATATAATAAAAGATTAATCATTCTTAACTTATTAGGTTTTATCTATTCCAAACAAAAGAAATAAATAACCCATTTTTTTGTTACATAAGTTGTTTTGTGCATTTTTTTTGTTAAATCAGAAAGGATGATTTTATGCAGAGTATGGTTTTATTAAGTATTTTTTTTATAATTTATAGTTTAACTATTTTTATTCATATAAAATAAGACGGTGGAATTTGTGCAAAGTTTTGTAAATAATGGGTGATTATGTACATGCAATATGTGCTCATGGAGTCATGCAAGACCCCATAACATATGCATCAAAAATCACAAACAAAACATCAAGGCCTTGAACAGAGGTGAGTCCCTGAGACACTATTGAGTAGTGATCTAAGAGGGCATAACACCACTCAACCTCTAACCTTTCTTTAAAAAAAAAAAGAAAAAAAACTGGAAATGTACAAATAAAAACCATGGAAGGATAACATATGATATCCCCAAATAGAGGCCCCTCTATTTTAACCCATGGCAGTTGTTGACATCCTCAAGAATCAACATACATGAAAACTGTAAGGAAACAACTGGAAATGTACAAATAAAAACCAAATCCCTTGCAGCTTCCTAACTTACACACCCAAACAATAAGAATTTGGTTACAAAGAAAGAATATAAATTCATCACAGTCGGCTTAAGGTAAAAAAAACTAGAAGACTTTGGTACCTCTGTCCTTGCATATCATATGCCACTCTTGTATAACCGCGGACTGAAGGGCCCGATGCTCTGCTTCCTCGGCTGTTAGCTTGGACAAGGTAGTAGGCCCCTTGCTTTCATCGGCTTCTTCGTCCTTCTTCTTGTCCTTTCTCTTTTTCTTTTTCTTGATCTTCTCGTCTTCCACACCATTTGCGTTTTCCACTTCCTCCTCGTCTTCAGATTCTTCTTCTGAGTCCGATTTGGGCTGTGGTTTGGCAGCCTTTAACAAGGCGATTCGTTCCATGGAAATTTTTAGCCTCTCAGTAGCAGTGGATTTCACTTCTTCATCAGGCATATACTCCACGCCTCCGTCGGTTAGATCATCCAACCAGCTTTGTGGGTCTGATTCAATTTCCTTTGTTATTGCTGCATCAGAAGCCCGAACCACAAATTTACACATCATGGTAGTTGTCTCATCGCCCAAGTCTACGTTTGTGCTGACTTCACTTGCACCAAAAATCATCATGCCCACAAATCCTCCATGCCACGTTTTTGCAGAAAGGCAAACCTGGTTCACCGACACAGTTCGTTAATGTATGTATGTTTCAAGTTAAATCTCATGATGAAGAACCTATATACAAGGTAGAAAATCAATTTCAGTAATGATTTGGTAACAGAACAAGTTAAAAATTTGTAAATACCATGAATCCAGCAACAGTTCGAATGATGTGTGAGCAAACTCTATGGAAGGGCTTGGAAGACAGAGACTTTAGTCCACTCAAGAACGGGGAAGCTCCATATTGTTGGGCAGCAGTTGCCTTGAATCCACTTCCTTCATATGTGTATATACCAGTGTACTCTACTATAGCAGGTAAACTAGGCCATAACCGGAAATACTCAACAGGAGAAATCTTGTGTGGCACAAGGAGCTCTGTTAGTGGAATCTTGTAAGGTTGGCACCTCAAGATCACAGGTTCTCCTAATTCTGCTTTGGGACTTTTCTTCTGTCTAATGATTTGTGGATCTTCTCCTATATATTCTCCTTCATAATCAACGTGCCCGGTTCCATGGAAAGGATAATACAGGAGTTGAACCCAGAGAGCACATCTCTCGAAATGGGTAGCACCAACCGTTACACTGCAGTTGACAGGGTCCTATTTGAAATTTGATAACGGGTGTCAATAACAATTCCAAACTGTAAACACGGGAATACCATAATCTTCCATTACATATAAAAAGATCCATAACAAAAAAAAAGAGTTCTGAAAGCTTGGAGCTCCATATCCTTCCAAGAGACTTCACAATGACAGAAAGCTTCTGATAGCTCATAAAGATAAGAAGTACATGAGTATTTGACATTTTATAGCCTTGGTAATGGGGACATCATATGAACCAATATAAATTACAAAGTTCTAAAACGAAGTGAAACAAATCGATCGGCCTATTATGTTGGGCATGCAAAGCAAGAAGAAACTCAAAATAAGGCTCCAAAAGAATATAGGACTTGATAACTGACATGAAACCATCCAAATCATGTTAAAATAGAGACATGCTATAGAACAATCTGCCTATTTTCACCAATGGACAAGGTACAGTTGACTTAATTAAACTAATAGGCCAACTTTTACAGAAACCCACTCTAGTCACTTGAATGTTTTCTTCCATTGAGTGAGTACTCCAAGCTCGAAGAAAATGGACACTCAGTCCCTTTGACACACCAACATCCTAGCTAGTTACAACTCCTAAAAGCATCCCTATCAAACTTTAAGGATCTGATTGACTGACAAAAAGGATAGGAATAAAATGGGAAACTATTAAAGACACAGAACCAAACTTGGATCTTACAATGCTCTACAAATTTCTAAGTAAACTTATGTCTGTTGTTGGTTGGATTAAAAATATTGGTTATTTATTCTGTAAGAGATAGAAGGATCAAAAACTTGATTAAAAAAAGGGTATGAATGTTTATAGGTAAACTAATGTCTCTTGGTAGTGAAACAATAAGAATATCATTGAATAAAGGCACAAAAGATATGTATGAAATAGATACCAGGCAACAATAAATAAAATAAGATAATTTAAACTAGCAAGTAAAAAGAGATTACTTGTGAAACGAGCTTTCGTAATTGCCGAACCGCTTGTGGAGACCCATCCATGAAGTAAAGGGCACCTGTTAGCCCAACCCTTATATCCACTCGGTTAAGTTCAAGTTCCGTTAAATTGAGAACCTGCACAATATATGTTGGTTAAATCATGTCCCACATAAACTTCGCAAGTATATCCAGAATCTTCAAACCCAACCTTCAAATGAAGCGTGATCCTCCCATCTCTAGGATCTGTCAAATGATAGGCTTCAACATAACACGGATCACTACTTCCACTCAAAGAATATGCTCTAGGTGGAACCTTAAGAAGGATAGAGTCGGGTGTCTGTGAAAGCAAGAGAGTGAGTTCACTTGGATCTGGCCTCCACAGCTCTAAAATAGCCTTATGCACCAAAGCTTCCAACTTCCTGTCCTGTGCAGCAGCTACTTCATAAAATTGAACAGTTAATTTGTGGTGGCTAAAAGGATAGTCCCCGCTAGCTTCAGTTACACCAGCCCATCTGAAAAAATAAGGCACAAGTTTAATGGTATGTACAAGTTGCAAACATGTATGACAATTGACAAGATTGTGAATATCCTCAAAGCCAAAATGATTCAAGACTGATACTCTATGCCGACCACCGAGTCAAGTGACAAATAAGCTCAACAGAAAAGCATGCTCTTTAGAGGATGACTTGCCATCAATATAAGATATGGATCCCTTTTAAAAAAATGAGTGATTCCCAAAAGAGAACCTTAATGAGTATCAACTTCTTAAGTATGGAAAAGATAATGACTTGCATAATACTTTCAATAGCTAGCAGTTTAACATCAGTAAGCTAGCCACATAAAAAACTGCTCCTCTGGCAGCCAAAGTATCAAAGTACCATTTCTTCAATCCATCAAGGACTTGAGTCTACAGTTCAACTTTACTGTATCTGCTGTGAAGCTACACACCCCAAGGAACTTTTCAAGCACTGTGATTAGTACCTTTGAGCCTCATTTGAACATCTTAGTTTAATCTGTTTAACAGTTAGGCTTGGTTTACTTAATATCTTAGCCAAATTGATTCTAGTAATGCTTCACATTTGCATAAAGTTTCCCCATTTACACAGACACTAGTACATGACTTTTATGGTGCTCCTAACAAGACATAAATTTGGTAATTCTAGCATACAAAAATCTTAGTTGAGCCTCTGCCTGATCTCATTAGTCAGAACTTCATCCCAACCATTTAGTTAATTTAATTACTAATAACATCTTGAACAGCAGAAATAAAGCCAAGTAATAGCAGAGCTTCAGTGGCCACTATCTGAGACAAATTTTCAAATGATTTATTTTGTGAAAACTTAGTTCTCAGCAATAAAATATTTTTAAAAATAAGGAAAAGTATATTGTACCTGTTGTCAGAATGCTCAGTTGCATACTTGATTCTTTGCAAGATAAAGCGACACTGATGCTTGTTAACAGAATCAGCCATACCATTATTTCTAAATTCTTCAAGCTCTCTAATCAGTAACTGGCCAGCCCTTGCATTACGTGATCCCAGTCGCTGAGCACTCAACAGAATTGCCTGGACATCTTGAAGCCTATTTGTTGTGGTTGCAGATGAATCTGTGTTGAATAAGACCTTGTGTATATTTGTAATGATAATATTCAGTGAATCATCAGGATCATCAGCCAGAAGTGGATCTAATCCCTCAAGGTCAATATGTTCAGCAAGAGACCAAATGAGGCGAGCGCAGATCCTGGGTGTATTCACCTATCCACATCCAATGACATTCAGTTCATTTGAAAAACAAAAAAAGCCTCAAAGTATAGCTGATTAGTAAATTACTACTCCCTCCGTTCACCAAAACTTGTCATTCTAGCTTCTTTCACAAGTTTTAAGGAAATAAGCAAATATACTATTATACCCTCAATTATTACACTACTTTTTTACTCTATCGAAAACTACAACTAACAATCTATTAATCATTACAAGGGCATTTTTGTAAAGTAGGGTCAAAATGCATAAAATGACATGTTTTGTTGAACAAAATTAACCCTCTAAAACGACAAGTTTTCGCGAACGGAAACAGTACATATATTTAACGGGAAAGAACATTTCTAAAGTAACTGGAATCTGTACTCTTGGGCACCAAATAGATAACCAGATCAGAAAGTAAAACAAAAAAGCCTCAAAGTACTCAATACTACTAATATCAATGTGAAAAACAGCAATCTTCAATATCTTACATATCAGAACTATTCCCACTTTCAACAACACTACACTGTACTCATTAGTCATTACTCGTTACTTACAACCTGATGTATCCCTTTATCCCCCAATCCTAGGATAATTGATTACACTATCCCATTTTTTAATTCTTTAATAAAGCAAAATTTCACAATGATTTCGGGAGAGAGGAGACTACAGGTTCTTTATGCAAACAGCACAACATCGAGCAAATCACAGAGTTAGCAGAATGAATAAGAAGAACAGTGTAATACTATTGCTGGATAGGATGTTCCTGCTTACCAACCTTTCGCAAATCCTGCACCAACCCGCGCTGCAAATTTTGTAACCTTGTTTCATTCAGTATCTGATCTTGGGAGGCACCATCTTTCACTGTTTTAACTCCACCTCTAGTATCATATATATGGCAAAGTCTAACCAGCAATTTAAGATAACAATCAATTGCATAAGTTCTACCCTCACAGTCCCATTTAACACATGGCCTGCAAACTTCAACAACTTCTAGAGCTGGTTCTGTCCAATTTAATGCCCCATAGCCAGTACCATATGCAAGTGCTCCAATAACTCTACTCTGCATGCCGGAATTCTTTTGGTCGGGCAACGGAAGGGACAGCTGAAAGCAACTCTCAACTAGTGTAGCAACTAATTCCTCCCTGAATAAGGTTTTGCAAGTTGGACTGTGAAGATCTTCTCTTATTATCACATCTTCAAAAAGTGAAGCAATGTCTGTTCCAGCTAGAGGCTTTTGACCCCGCCTAGCACTTTCCCTTGCAAAAAGATGAACTAAAAGTGCTGTCCGACAGATGCATGCCAAAGCATGCATTCTATCTGATTCTGCCCTCAAGTTCCTCACCATGAGAAGCAACCTCTTAAATAACGAAACCTAGCAACATAAAGTCACAAACATCAATTTCTGGCAGACACATCCATCAATAAATGGAGGGTCCATGGATTTGTTAAACACAATCAAAATAAATTCTCCAACTACCTATCTTCTTCATAAAATAACGAAACCTAGCGAAGTAATGGCATGATATAATCAACGAATTATAAATGCAAGTATGAGAGGACCAACTCAACATGCAAAGAAGTTTAAGATATTGATAGTTGGCAAAAGTGCAAGGTCGAAGCATTCATTCTACAATCATCTCCTATCCCACAAACTAAAGATTCACAATTGATAATCACTGTTCCAGGCTTAAAATACAAGGTGACAGCTTCGTCTCTGTATCATTAACTCCGCAAACATTACACATCACGTTATTTAGATGGGTTAGCTAAAGATTAACTCCTTTATCAGATATCAAGAGTACTAAGAATTGACATGCATAATTCTAGCAACATGTTATTCATAAAGTGGGCATTAACATAACAAACCTGCATACTGAGATCAAGCAAGTGGAGATTTGTAACCACTGCCCTTGCAATACTCTCCCGGGCAGAAGAAAACTCTTGTCTATCCCAAAGTGTGAGAATGGCAATGATGGATCCTGAAGCCCATTCAGGCTTCCCTCCTGGCACATCAGCCAAATATAACATGTTAATTCCAACCTCGAACACCAAAGCCGGATCCAGCGATTCCAAGAACGGTAGCATATGAGTAACCAAATCTGAGACCCCCACTAACTTCTCTGCATTTCCTGAAACCAATTGATCCTCCTTTGAGTTCCCGCTTGATTTGGAAAGCTTCCGAATCAACTCTACAGAACCAGAAGCCACTGCCTTGACAGCATAAACTAGCGGGAAGACAGTAGCCCGAAAGCTTTCCACAGGAAGAATTGAAGACCTCGACATAAGTGAATTCCTCTTCTTCCAAACGAAATCAACCATCGAAGAGACCCAATTGGATCGTATGGCAACTGAATTCTCACTGTCAACAAGCTTATCACCCGCTAGCCTACTCATCCTCTTCGAATCAAACTCCTTAAACAACCTCCCAACCGATTCGAACGCGACCTTGGAAACTGTATCCGATCGATCTAACATGTTCATCCCGATCCTCCTCCACCAATCGGAGATCCTATCAAGCAAATTCACATTGTTCTCGCACAGGGTCACCATATCGTCCCGAGCCAGAATACAGCCTAGAGTCTCGGTGATGGAGAACCGGAGATTATCACTGGAGGAGTCGAAGCAGCTACTGATCTCCTTGTTGCAGTCGGAGATGAGCTTCCCGAGGCGGTAGGAGGGGATAGCGGCGAGGATAGACACAGCGGCGGCGGTGACATCGGGATCGGGGAAATCGAGATCGTTCTTGATGCCTATGCAGACAGTGTCCCATAGATCGGAGGTTAGACGGGAGGATCGGATGAGGTCAAAGGCGAGCTTCTTACAGACGGCGGAGGCCGGCTGGGCGACGATCTCCTCGACGGCGGTCTTGGCGATGACGGAGATGTCACGGCCGGCGGCGGACTGTTGTAGGGCCTGGAGGAGGGCGCCGGACTGCCGGAGAGCGTCGCTTGAACGGAGGTCGGCCTGGATCTGGGCGAAGAGGATGTCCATTTCTACCTTTGCTTTTTCTCAATCTGAGGAGAGATTTTAGGGGACTAGAGCTACGCGGCGGAGTATAATTCGGTGGAGGGGGTGAGGATGGTGTTAGAAGCGGGGATTCGCCGGCATCGTGGTGGCGGCTTTGGCGGTCGACGGCGGAGGAGTTTGATTTGTAGGACGGAGGCAGGTGGTAGTGAAGTGGTTCGTTTAATTCGGGCAGTTGTTTGATGTCATGTGGGTGTTAGTCTAACATCGTGGAGGTTTCGCAAAATGGCCTGTAAATTTATAAAATTAGATAAATCAGCCAATTTTGTTTTTATTTTTCAAAATCTTTCTCAATTTCAAAAATTATGGAGTATTGTATTAAGATAGATTTAATTTAATTGGTAAGGGCTATTGACAAAATGTGAAAATGATTATGGACAAGATCATTTTCATAAATTTGCACGCATGTCTTTTCCATTATACAAAATAATTACTGTACAAATCTATGAGAGAAAAAAAAAATAGTTACTCCGTATATTCATATCATCCAGCACCGGATCTTAATTGCTCAACCAAGTTGAGCGAGCTCACCAGTCACCACAACCTAAATCTAACCCATTGTGGAAGATTTGTAGCTATATGTAAGCTGTTGTTGATTTGTGTGATGCTGGTATTGAATTATGAGTAAAAATTATACACCCTCCGATCCACAAAGGATGTCGTTTGACTTTTTAACACGTATTTTAAGGAGCTAAAAATTATACTCCATAATATATTAACTTTTTTTTATATAATCTAATCTAATACTCATTACTAACAAATATTAAGTTGTAAAAAAAATAATTTAAAAAAAGTTGATATTTTATATAGTTTTTACCTCCCTAAAATACGTGTTAAAGAGTCAAACGACATCCTTTGTGGATCGAAGATAGTACTGAAATAAATAAAAAAAATTGCCTTTTTTTTTAAAGATTAGGGGTTGTCGTGGGGTTACTGTGTCGAAGCTTAGGACTCGAGTATAGATGGTGAGGTGATGGCTTAGCCTCGGCTCTATTGACCGAGATAAGATTTCAGGTTTGGTGGGAATGGCCAAGGTCCTGAGCTACCCTCATGGCCTCATCAATTATGACCGAGGAACAAGCGTTCGAGATGTTGTCTTGTCTGTGTGAGTGCACGGATGGAATGAGGGAAGCAAGGAGCCTCGGCATGATTTATTGAGCATATAGGTAGGAGCCTCAACCAATACTCCCAAGTTTCTGTAATCACCTCGGCTCTTTCAGATGAGGCTCCTGCATGGATGCATAACCTCGATGGATTTTGCCGAGCTTCCTTATTAACCTCAGCAACTTTTGTCGCCCTTAGTTTCAACGGATGAAGATTAAGGAACTCCCAAATTTGAATAATTTTCACAGCAAATTTCTCCCCTGTCTACTGCTATAATAACCCTACATGAGCTCACCTCCTCTTTTTTTTGTTTGTAGTTGGTCATGGCCTCTTGGGCGAAGGACCCTAAAAGCATTTCTTTGAAAGGTGTATATTTGCACAACTCTATGACAAGTGTAGGCACAAAAAGAAGCAAAAGGAACAAAACAAGAATCAAACAACAAATCACCAACCCCCAAAGAATATCAAAGGTCATCGCTGAGCCAATGGCCGACAAAGACATAAGCAAAGCATCGGCCACTCTACAATGCTCAGCAAAGCAAAGTAGCCAAAGGCAATGCCATGTAACTATAAGCACTGCATCACCAACCTTAGGGACAGTAGCTCTCTTATTCAATCACCGACATATATCTAAACAAGCAGCAGCAGATTTCTTTGAAAAATAACTAAATGTGATGATTATGTCCAAAATCCGGTTTCACAGCGTACTACAGTAACTATTAGACGCACAGAAGAAGATAGAGCACATCCTTAATGCGTAAACGTTAAACCGAGCCAAGCTTTTCCAACGTATTTACCTTTTGAACTAATTAAACCAAATCAAGCACCAATCTCCACAACCCTGGCTCCAACCAGTGCCAAGTATGAAACTTAAATAGAGATAGATCTTGCCAGCATAAGCCAGCAATAAAAAAAGAAGCTTTTTTCTCCGTCCAAAAAAAGTGGACACTCTTTAAGAAGTTTACCCCACCAACCGAGTCACTACTCACTATATAGGTGCAAAATAAAAATAATGTCTACGACTTAATGGCAGAGAACTAGAGGGAAAAACTGGACGGCTGAACATCATTTACCGACTCATTAGCTACAACTGAAATTTCAGTCTCTTCAAATGTTGAACTTCTGAGGAACACTATCCAAGTCATCAAAGTCGAACCTCTGGCGCTCTCTCCCAACCTATTGCGTGAAAATAAAGCATACCATTAAGCTCATTCTACAGCATTTGTAAACAATGTGTAAATGGAGAAAAGTATAAGAAAGATTAACTTGCCTTGGCCAGGTATGAAGGATCACAGGACATGCTTTCATCTATAGCAGTGAGCTTTTTAGAGAGGGCCATGATCCTGGATTAGTTTTGGAGACATAAATGTTATTTAGCAATAGAGATTGACTAAATTTTGTACAACTCTTCATCAAACAAATACAGCATGAAAATCTCATAGTATGGACAAGATAAACTTAACCTTGCTAAAATTGTCCAAGTAAAACAAACAAAAATATTAAATTCAGAATTAAGATAATTTTGATCTTATCACCATATCTTAAAATGATAAGATGTAGATGCAACGAGATTTGAGATCCTGGAATGGAATGACAAAAGAGAAGCGTGTTTTAATCTTTTCTTCATTTTCACTAGAGTTTAAGAACTTTAGGATGTGGAATGGAATGACAACAGAAACACTTTTTTTTTTATCAATGTATCTACTAAGAATCCGCATGTTGCAACATTTACAAATTAATTCTCTGGTTTTCTATCTTTATTTCAACATATTAAGAGCTATTTATAAACTATATCTAAACTATTACGAATGCCAGATCCATTACTATTACACATTAAATTTTTACAACAGTTACAAATAAATCTTGCTGCAATATTAAGATTGAACTGTACTCTTCTGCCAATACTTTTTCATAAATCTCACATTAAAATTTTCAAACTTTTCATAAATCTTCAAATCAAGATCTCATACCTCTGGATAGAAGAGTCAATATGCTCAATCATCTCACAAGTCTTGTATTCCTCGGGATCCTCCAGAAATCTAACCATTCCATCTTTCTGATTGATTGTGGCATGAATTTCACCATCCTGTATCTGTAAACAAGCATAAGTATCAATATGACATATATATGCAAGATCATGAGGGGAATACTACAACAAATTCTACCTTTTCACTTTAATAACAGAAATGTCAGCTACTAGAAGGCTAAAAGTGCAATTTTTTTAAAAAAAGATGCCTAATGCTGTCTAATGACGATAGCTAGATTGTTCAGCACTGGTATTTCATGGTTACCATTTTGAGCACATGCATCTCTGCCTCCTTCGCGTTGTTGAGACGTACAGTACTTGCTATATCTTGCAAGGACAAAGTAAGGTATGTCTGGGTCAATATCTGTATATTTCTCTTGTACATGGATGATACAACCTGTTTAGCTAGTCCAAGATTGTTATCCTGAATAACAAAAAGATCAATTAAGTCAATATAGGGGGAAAATGCTAAAGGTAAACAGCCTCTACAGGGATAGAGAGGAATTAAGTCAGCATTAGCATTCTACATTGCTGCTCCAGTTTATTTATATTATCTATCAGGCTTTTACTTCCTATTCTAGGCGGAATGGGAAACTCACTGCTTCAAACTTTTCCTGGTTTGTGTTGACGAATGTTTCTAGCTCAGAAATATTTGCACTGTTATAGCTGCTAGCCAAGTCGACGTACAACTGCATCAAGTAGAAAGTGTAACCACAATAAGAGACCAGGTTGGCCATATTTTAAAGGAGAGAATTCCAAAATGAGATAGCAAACTATGATTCTCAGAATGAAAAATTGAAAACATCCTAGGAAGGAAAATTAAAAGAATTTGCAACTTATATGGATTTGCTACGTGTGAGTGACAAATGGATTTCATCATTAGTACTTAGTAGAGTAGGAATGGAACATGTGAGCAAAATATTATAGATGCCAAACTAGAGCCTGCAAATGTGATTTTCATCTGGATAAGACAACCAATCAGAAAACATGACCGTCAAATTTAAGGTAAATACATCATTGTATTTTCCAAAACATGTGAAACTATAAATTTGGCATTTTGCTATCAAACTGGGAATTTATTGGTAGACACTACTAAAAGATTGCTTCATGGTATACCATGCACTACTAAAATTTCATTTTTAATCTATTTAAACAATTACAACTTCTTAAGAGATTGATTGATGCATCCAAATCTTAACCACTACAAAACACATCAAGTGAAAGGAAAAAAATAGAGGAGCACATTACTTCCTATTATTGGGAGCAAAACACGAGAGTAAGCGGGAGATACCTATGATAATGAATAGCATTGGTTTGTATGCAAAAACCAAATTCAAATTCCATGCAAACACCAAAATAGTAATTTACCTGAGTGAAGTTCTTCAAGCTCCTTTGTGCCACAGAGGAAGTGAATTTGGGAAACGAAGTTGAGAACTGCCGAGAAATAAATAAAAAATGAAACGACAAGAACAAATTTATGCAACATGGGCTGGCTGGTGCACCACCTCACAGAAAGCCAATAGAGATAATAAAATGAAAACGGGACACAATGGTGCCACTCCTACTAAAGCGAGAAAAATGTTACAACACATTTTCACTCTAGAACTAGAAGGATGACAGGGACTCATAAACTGAAAAAAGCCCAAATACAAATAAGATGAAAAGAACCATCAAAACAAAATAATGTCCCCAAATAAGAAGTTGCACTTGCAGAGAATAACAAAATAATGTTTCCTATAAAGAAAAAAGAGAATAACCTGTCCATAGTGAATGAGGGAAACCAAAATATACTTTTTGTAAGCTTCCACGGCTATAGCATTTAAACTAGTCATCGGTGCAGTGACAACCTGCAAAAAAAATAAAATAACAACAATTCACTATAAGAGTAACTGAATACTGGGAGATTCTTAACATATATAGAAGTGGTCAGATATTACATACATTACGAAGAAGTTCCCAGGCTTTCTGAAATTGCTTAAGACCAATGGCAATCATCCCCCTACCATTGACATACAATACACTTTCAATAAAATAAACTAGAAGAACCCACGCATTCAAATCAAGTTGCTTATCAGATTTCATCATTAATTATGCAAATTAATATGTAACTTTTCGCAGTATATGTGATGTTTAATGATTTATTTGCTACTTAATTGGCTTCCTTATAGTTAAATATAATGAAAACCTCTAGTATGCGCACTTTTATGTTTCCAATTTGTAAAAGTACTTCACATAAAGATAAAAAACAGCTAATCAATAAAAGTAAGTGATAAGGTATCTTAGGCTAGGTAATATTGCCAAACGGAGCCTTAATGACTCAAAGAAACAAAAAAACTCACCCATAGTAACAATAAAGAAATAGATCCCTTGGCTGATCAACCTCAAAAATATCATCTTCCAACAGATGTGAACCATATTTATAGCATTTTGCCAATATGCAAAGGAGAAGAAATTCTGGGTGGAGACTCGTCAAATGCTCAGTAGATGGCTGAAGCTTTTTAACTGCAGTTAGCATTGCGGCAACACCACGGATGGGTGCTTCCAATAGTAAAACTTGATCTTTCAACCTCTTACAAACAGAAATAACTGCAATGTGGTCATATCAAAACACATTAAACACAACAAAATCTAAGAAAGTAAAAAATAAAGTTTGGGGAAGGCTTGGGAAAGTTATTTGTTATATTGGCAAGTACTTACACTTGTCAGGAACCAGGCGGATCTGCTCTGCATTACAGGAATTAATGAATCTATTACTTAACAAAACAAGCCCATGCGCCTGTTCTTTGGAATATGGGTTCGATGTGAGTGCATCCCTGACAATAGATATGACATTAGCAAAATATTAAAGAGGTGCAGTGCAACAAGATATCTTCCATTCCAACATTAACTATCTTGAAATATTATCCTTTAATACAAAATCAGAAGAACTAGGTGAGTCAGGCAGCTTAGAAGAATGCAAATCAGAAGAACTAGGTGTAACATGCAGCATAGAACAACATCAATCCAATCATAGTGCAGTAAGTTATGAGGGTGGATGTATGTTGAGACTTGATAGTGCAAACAGATATCTTGAATAGGTAGATCAAGTCTGTCAAGGACTATGTTCTAAAATCAGCTTCCTGCAATTTGATACTCTATAAGTCTAAAGCCCCCAAACACTCTTAGATGATACTCATTTGACCTCATCGATATGGATATGTGCCTTTAACAGATTTTTTTATTGGTTTAAACTTTGAAAACCAGATATGCAAAATATGCCACTTTTCATATAATCACCTGTTAAACAAGAAATTGTTAAGAACCACCAGAGATATGAGTTCAGTTAGCAAATTTCACCTAAGAACCTTAATAGGGTATGAGATTAAGATAACATAAATCGTTTGGTTTTGAGTAGTTTAACACTTTAACTTAATTACTGATATAGCTGATGAGGAAATAAAAAAGGCCCAAATCACAATGTCATATTGATCACATAACTGATCCAAAGAATACTATTGGTATTGCATTGCCCTAAAATTTTTTGCATCTATACAACACGGAATGTCAGGAGAACTGATGAACAGATATATTAAGTTAAAACACCTCAAAAATCTTGAACGAGTGAGGCTATACTTTTTGTTCTGGTCATATACTCATATGTAATCCAACCATGAGATAAGAGAGAGGACACCAGTAATCAAAATCCTAATACAGCAGAACCATCGCCCCATACACAATGTCATTCTTAAACCCCTAATTCTAATCCGATCCCTTCAGAAATCGCACAAAATCCCTAACAAGACAAACCAGATCACTCGCACTAGCGAGTACGATTTCCACATACACAACAATTTTCAACGAGAACGGAACCAAAAACAAACGAAACAATAATCTTAAAACAGAAGCAAAATTTGAGAACTTACAGAAAATACAGATAGCCAAGAGAGTGAGTTGAAGGATCCAGTTGATCGAGGAAAGGAGACAACGTAGAAGAGTGACTTCGAAGCAAGTCCTCAGAATGTTTGAGGACAGTGTGGAGGTGCAAGATGTCCTGTCGAGTCCCCGATAGACCTTGGATTTGCACAACCAGCGCGTCCATGGCAAATACCTAGAGGGATGAGAAAGAAGTTGTGAACTTGTGACCGAAAGACATGTAACATCAACGAAAGTGGTAGAGATCATCGGAACCTAGACTCCCCGGCAGTCACGGTGGCTAAAAGTGAGAGCCTCGCTTGAGAGCTGTGGTCGCCGGCGGCAAAGAGAGGAGAGGGGAGGAGAGCTCGAAAAGCGAACGAATTTGTGAACAAGGCCACGAAGAGAAGGTCCGATGGTGATTTAGGGATTTTTTTTTTCCTTTTTCTCTCCTTTTTTTTACGAAATTTATATAAATTTAATTTAATTAGATGTGTCCACCCGGGTACCCAAGTAATGGGCACAAAGCACGTGCAGCTCCCACCTCCAGTTGAACCGGCCCAACAAACTTTGGGCCGAGCCCATGAAAGCCCGTTAATTAATGGGCCGAACCGGATCTACAAGTGGGTGGAATCAGGGCCCAGGGAATGTTAGAAGATATGGTCCCCATTGAGGTTCTCAACAACCTTCTTTAATTGATTTGTATAATTGTATAGCACTTGTAAACAGAGGTTATATTCAAAAAAAAAATTGATGCAAAGATAGGCTAGTGGACGTTAATTATTAGCAGAAATATGCAAATCTGGTCAGTTTATGCCTATAAAAACTAAATAATCAACGTCAAGTTGAAAATTGATACTCAACCACAAATTGGTTGTATTGTGAGAAATAATGATGGTCAAGTTATTCGAATATATAAATGTAATGCTAGGATGGGTTCTGTCATTCTAGCATAAGCTTTTGCTGTTTATACAGGTATAAGAATGACAACAGAGATGGGGATTCGAAGAGTTATAGTTGAAAGTGATTGTGGTATCATCATCGACGCCATCAATCATGCGAACAATATACCATGGGAGGTCGCTCAAATAGTGCAAGAGATCCTTTCTTTAAAAAGAGATTTTGAGAGCGTCACATTTCATCATTGCTATAGAGAGGTCAATGGTGCAGTTGACTTTATTACTAAATCTCAATTAAATTGTAATTTTATTTTGAGTACATGTTGTTGTGAGTTCCAGAACATAATCTTGGATGTCGGTAGTGCATCCAATTTATTTCTTGCTGTAAAAAAAAATATATTATAGCAAGACATTTTTTTTTCCATGATCGTTTCTATGTTTAGTAGGAAATCTTTTCTGAGATTCTTAACCTATACCCTAAGATATAGAATATAAAGATCTTACCTTTAAAGTATTAGTTTTTCAAAACTGAAACTCGATCATATCGATTGATTTCCTACTTTTTCTTTTTGATAAAATTAGATCGCAGAAATTTATTGATTTTTTTTATCGATGTTGAGTTGTTGATCCTCAAACCACATATATAAACCCTTAATTTATTACTATTGTATAAATATAATTGAATTAAATAAGTCCAAAATAAGTGGAACTAAGTTTATTGTTTGCATTTGAGTTCGTCTTATTAGATGTCATCTCCTTGCAATATACTCCGTATATGTTAATTATATTATGCCTTTATTTTGTATTCGTTCTACATTTAAATTGGGTATTGGATGACCTATATATATAAGAGGTTTAGGGACGTACTCTATGTTTTTAAGAGGATATAAATTCGAATCATTTGACATAGGAATATTATTTAACTTTGTAGGTTTCGATTAAATGAATTACGGAGTATTTATCTTTTTTTGGTACTAAAGACAGGCTACAGCCTTTTAATTATTATTTAAGTTGTTGGGAGAACCCAACCTTGTTACAGCTTCTAAAGAAGACTGGATAAAAACTGGAAGCTCAACATGTTCAACAAAAGCATCTGTTAACATAAGTGACCGGTTGGCCAAAGCATCTGCCGAGGAGTTAGCTTGCCGCCGGATGTTGGTTATGACCACCTCCCAGCCGGGCCTGCAAATAAGTCCTTATTTAATTTGTGTTATCTTTGATTTTTTAAAATGATAATTGTTTAATTGTCTGCAAATAAGCCCTTATTTAATTTGTGTGTGAGACATTCCAATCGCTCTAGACCGTTGGCATGCATTTTAGTATTTTACCATACTTTTTTTTTTTTTTTGAGGTTTACGTTGTTTCTATGAAGATAAGCTTCAATTATTATTTTTCCTTTTCCAACATTGAAGTTTAGAATAAATGAGGTGTTTTTTTAGTCTCCAAAGTGAGGTGTATTGATTAATGATCGAGTTTGATTATGTTATATTGGATTTAAGTGACTATATATGAAATAAAATTTTATTTTATCGGCGAGATCGATGAGAAATATATTAATATATTTTAAATGAGCTCATTTAAAATATATTAATATATTTCTTATCGATCTCGCCGATAAAATATATTAATATATAGTAATTGAGTTATGAGGTTTTTTTTTAATATATGTTATCTATTTGTGCAGGATTTCAATTTTCAAATAAATAAATACGGAGAAATAATACATCACGGAATACTTGATAATAAAACTAAAAATCAGCAAATATTTGGTTAGGATAGGGTGGAGTCTACTTATACGTACTATTTCTCCGACTAGCAAATATCGCCAATAAATGACTCAAAAATATCGCCAATAAACACGCAAATATGAAGACTTTTTTTAGGTTCGCTTCTACATTTGAAATACAAAACTTTTCCAAGTAAAACTCCGATCCACTAGCAAATAGAGGAAATTGGACAGGTAGACCCAATTTTCTAACCCAATTAAGTAAATGTTCACTGGACAGTCTAAATTAATCAAATGTTCACCAGGTAATCCTAGCTCTCTTTCCTAGGATTCCCTCTCCCTCCACCCTGCTCTCTCTCACTCCGGTTGGGATCTCACAAGTTCACCCCCGACCCTCGAGCTACTGTGGAGAATATGAGTTGTGGGAGTGTCCCACATTGATTAAAAATTGAATCCAAGCCTTGCATATAAGCCGGTGGGCTACCCCACCTAATACCAATTGGTTTTAGGATGGAACCCCACTCGGCTTGTGTGCTCGGCTTGGTTAGCGCGCGTGTGCGCTTGGCGTGCGTTGCCTCCACGTCGGATGACCCACCGTTATTTCATAGCTACAAATCTGATTTGCCATGGTAGCGACCTGCTGACATCAAACGTTAATTGTTGTCGTCAAGATTGCAGCCAGATTTAATGATGCCCTCGATCTTCTTTTTAAAGGCTCAATTATATTTAAGTTATGATATACACCTGTATATATTTTAATAATCGCAAAGACAGCCCTAACAGAGACTATTTACACTAACATGTTTTGGACATATATATAACATCTAGGGAGAGCACCCTCCAAAATGAATCTACCCCTTACTTAACATATGCACGTGGTTAGCAACAACATATATCCAACCTAATTAACAATAATGTATATACCTTCATTTAATGCTTAACATATATAGGATATATTTGCATGCCCAATTATAATTAACCAAGATTTTTTTTTTGAAATGTGTATATTTTTTAGATGCACACATTTAATTTGTTTGGTTAGTATAATTAGTAATTAGTAATTACAAAATTATACTTTTTAAATTTTGCACTTTTTTCAAAGAAACTAAAAAATATGGTAAAATATTAATTTTTGGTATTTTGGATGATATTAAGGTATTCAATGTAATGAGAATAATTCATTTTGCTAATTTCATATTAATATTTTTCGTCGAAATTTTTGGTTGGAAAGATCGAGAAACTATGATCCTTTGTTATTATCTCTAGCAAGGTTGTGTTATTTTTATTACTTTTAAAAATTGGAGAGATATTTTTAATACCACCCTACAAAAGTTGAATTATTTTAATTAATTTTACCTAGTATATAATATATGGCATGAATCTAGACCTGTCAAAACACAATCCGACCCGATGACCCGACCCGACCGACCCGAAAAATTTCCGACCCGAACCCGAAAATTTTGACCCGAAATTTTTTTTCGACCCGAACCCGAAAAACCCGAAATTTTCCGGGTAATCTGGGTTTCGACCCGGTGACCCGATTGACCCGGTAATTTTGACCCGATTTACCCGGTGACCCGACTGACCCGGTTGATTTATAATTATATTTAATTAATTTTTTTTATATATAATTAAAATTTATCACAAAATTATCAAATAATGATTTTTTTAATTTAAAAAAGAAAAAACTGACAAACCCGAAATCGACCCGAACCCGACCCGAAACCCGATCAAACCCGAGTTCGAGTTAACCCGAAAAACCCTAAACCCGTTTTACCCGAGACCCGTTTTACCCGAAACCCGAAGTGACCCGACCCGAACCCGACCCGAATGACCCGTTTGACAGGTCTACATGAATCTAATGTATCATCTATTTTAATGTTTGGAATAAGTTGGAATCTATCTAAAATTCCTACTGTATTAATGAAAGACATATCAAACTTTAGAACCCCAAATGTGGGGATGACCTTGATGTTGATTTGAAGTTGTGTTCCCATCATATACTATGAAATATGAATATTCATCACAACCATTTTAGCTATTTGGGCAAAATGGGTGGCCTATAATTTTTTCAACAAATCAAATTAATCCAAACTTGTTTATTACTTTTGACTATGTATATGTATATTTTTCTAAGGATAATGATGAAATGCAACGTATAACATATTACGATATCTCCCTCAAAACACCATACATCATACATGATACGTACATATATGTAGGGGTGGGCACGGGACGGGACGGGATTGAGCCGGGACGGGACTCGTCCCGCGAAATTTTTACGGGACGGGATCGGGACGGGATTGACACTTTTTTTTTGGGACGGGATGGTGTCTGGACGGGACGGGATCGGGACGGGACGGGCCTTGTCCCGCATATAAAAATAATATGTTGAATACGGTATTCTTCTCAACTATATTATTCAATAATAATAATATTATTATTATTATTATTAATATTATAATACTATTATTAATTCATACAATGATTGTATAATTAATTATAATGTTCAACATATTTGGCTACATTATCTTACTAGATCAGGACGGAAAGGAATTGACACGAGATTCACCAGATATTGTCTCATTATCGATTGATAGTTGGGAAGAATACCGTATTTAGTTATTTGCCTCTTGTAACTCTAAATGGGTATAATAATAATAATAATAATAATAATAATAATAATAATAATAATAATAATAATAATAATTTCTTGTAAGCTATTATAAGCATATAATAATAATAATAATAATAATAATAATAATAATAATAATAATAATAATAATAATAATAATAATAATAATAATAATAATAATCCCACGTTATAATTAAAAATAAAATAAAATAATATTACTTATTTTTATTGTTATTATTATAAAATAATTATACTTTACAAGAAAAAAATATAATATGATATAATAATAATAATAATATAATAATAATAATAATAATAATTTTATTATAAATTAATATTATTATTAAATTATATTATAATATTATATAATAATAATATTATTATATATTGAAAATTATTATTAAAGTTATAAATAATATTTGCTCAAATAATATTAATAATATTATTATAAACAAATATTATTATTATTATTATAAATGGAAGATTATGATTATAATTATAATTATAATATTTGCTCAAAATAATAATACTAATAATATATTATTATTATTCTATAATATTATAATATTATTATTATTATTATTATTATATGCGGGACGGGACGGGATTTGCGGGATCCCACCGGGATCGTCCCGCGTTTCGTCCCGCATAATTTTTGCGGGACGGGATTCGCTATTTTGTCCTAAATTCCACCGGGATCGGGACGGGACCGAGACGGGATCGGGATTTGCGGGATTTGTGCCCACCCCTACATATATGTATGTAATATGGGATTATTTTTCTCCCTATATTTAGTTTTTTAGTGAAAATTTATTTTAATTTAATTGCATGTGTCCAACTTGATCATTAATATATATAAATTAAAGTGCACAAACTATTAATAACTATTTAATAACATTTGTATTTTATTTTATTTTTAAAAAAGAGTGACTCACCTACCTACACTTTTTTTTATAAGGTAATAATTCGAGGATCATGCATACCTGACTCCTCGAGAGGCCGACAGAGTCGGTAGACGACAAACCGTCAAACATACAACATAAAATAAAATCGATGCAATACAAAAAGTGGCAACCAAACTGTCCAATCGAAACAAACGAGCCCAATCCAAAACAGTAGGGGATTTTTCTTGGCGACCCTTTTGTTAATTTATAACTTCAGATTCTCATTTTGTTGAGACTTTCTTGGTTTGAACTACCCTCCAAAATTTTTCTGGAAAAAAATAATAGAAAAGTCTTCTTTTTACATAAGTGTTTCAAATCGAAAGTAAGTGTTAAAGTTGATATTTCTAGTTAATTTAGAAAATTATACATAAGAAAACTAGAAATAAAACCAGCGAGCTTGGATTTTGATGGAATGTAATTAAACAGAGTTTTTAAGTTAGCTTTTTTGGGCTTGAATTATTTTAAGTTAGCTTCTTATGTTCATATATATGTTATTCTTTTTTTGCCCCCACCTGAAAAAATCCTTAACTTTTGGTTGATTTAGGTATTACAGTATTAAGATTTAGTTAGATAAGATTATATATATATATATATATGTAAAGCTGAGTCACAATTTCACATCTACAGTTAGTCTACAAAGTTTCACTCGAATTTTCCTAGGCTTTGGTTTCCAGGAATGGCATAATTAATTTATTCCTTAATACTTTTATGGTATTTAATTTATTCCTTGCAGATACTTGTAAGCTCTAAAGTGATCAAGATCCACAACTAGAGAGTTATATAAATTATAAATTATAACCCATGAATTATAAATATAATAAAAAAAACAACAACTTTATATAAAGGCAAACAAGTAATTTTTAAATGGCATTAGGTGACTAGGTATACCCAATTATTTTCCAATTGGACTAGATGTGGCAAGTAGGATACCACTAGCCAACATAAAAGATGGCAAGAAATAGACTTGAGAATTAACTATCAAAATTTAAATATAATTTTTAAATGGCAAATGGCTTGTTCAAATGATTTGGTGAACATTAGATAATGCTGAATTAATGTTAATTAGCATAACTAATTAAGCTTGAAGAGAGTAGCTTAGGTTGATTGATTAAGAATTTAAGATATATGCAATTTATGGGTTGTGACATGAATCAATTAATTAGTTCTCTTTTTTTTACTCTTTAATTTAACTAGAGGAAATGGATTAGATTAAAGTCATATAGATATATAGATAGAACACCTTCAAGCATGATGAGGGTATATTATGACTCAATTCACTTGATCTAGAATGGACCAAAACTAATTAAATTTGAATATTATTAGTCATTATGTATTGATTTCTTATGAAAAAAATGATAATTAGCTCAAGAAATAATATGGTAAAAAAAATATGAAAATGAACTCCTATGTATTTGTCATCTAGTGTTTGTTTTTTAAAGGAAAGTCATTCTATTCACAAGATAACAAATTGTCTTATAAATGAATTGAAGAAGCCAAAAAAATGACATAATTGTCATGATAAAACAAATGAAACCATATAAAATAAAGCAAAAGAGGAAAGACTTGGACAACCGATCACAACTATAATTAATCTGGCTAGATTGGAAGTCGAGGAAGACCAAAGATAGATTATAAATGCCAAGAACACAGGAGAGTCAAGAGACTAATTAACATGTACGGTGTCATGACATCGGGTAGACGAGAACATACATAAACTTACCAAGGGAAAAATACTTCTTTTGGGGAATGGTTGAGAAACACAAATATTGTCACGATCAACTCGATCAACAGAACCTTAGGAGGTAAACTCAATCTTGTCAACAAGTGTATGATTGAGAAATGGATTTTTTCAAAAGGTTATTGGTCAAGTCTAAATCTGAGTAATTCCACCGTTGTTCTGCGAGTGTTTTCTTATACGATTTCTCACCACACAGATCGTATCTCCTGGTGCCACCTTCCTTTCTAATTCCGCTTTCCTTGTTTGACCCGTCGACCTGCCTCCCCACGGGTCCGGGTGCGGATCATGAGTTCATGACCAATGAATCGTGATCCACGAGTCCGATCCGTGAACATGCCTAGATGTAATGTATTCAATAACCATACGTTCGACCTCTCAATTTATTAGGTGACATATGATATTTCAAATCTCTTTTGCTTTTTTTTTTAAAAAAAAAAGTTCACCATCTTTCACCTTAAACTCTTTTAAAGTTTGTTGATTATTGGAGTTTAATGGATGATTTTGTCAAAGTGAGATGGCAACCAGCTTTTAAAGAGTTAAAAAGCTATAAAGCCTCTCCGTTCTCCACATGGCATTATGATCTAAACGAGACATACTTCACTTTAATTTTATTGTCATGCTTATTAATTAAATCGTGAGAAAATTCCGTGATCAAATTATATACATGCACTACAGTACCCATATATTATTTAATTCTATTATAAGGTGGATCCATTTACTCATAAATGATATATCTCCTACTCTTAAAATAATTTGAACTTAAATGCAATTGGTTTCCATACCAGCATATATATCATTTTTTCTCTTTATTTTAAAATATTATTTACTTTTTTAAAGACGATAAAAAAAATATGTAAAATATAAACATTTTTTTATTAAATTTTAAAATAATTTTATATTTATTGATAATAAGTATGAAATTATTTTTTTAAATAAATAAATAAATTTTAATATTTTTATCAACCTTAAAAACGTATAATAAACATTAAATTTAATAAATATGTTGCATTGAATGCAACCTATGCAATTGGATTTGTTACTTGTTACTCTGTATATATTAACATATTTATTTATTTGAATTGAGAAAATGGTTATTTGTATAATATTTTTTCTATAAGGTACATTATTGATAATGAAGCCAATCAAAATTAGTTTATGAAGAGATACCAAGAATATTTTTTTTGGTTGAAAAAACGGGGCTAAGCCCCACTGCGCGGGAGGGTTCTTATTCAGAGACCCATACTAACGATCAGGTAGCCCGCCATCGGAGTGTAGGTACACTTAGGGGTGGCCACGGGTTACGGGTCGACCCGTGACCCGATGGGTCGTACGGGTCAATGATCCGGCGGGTCCGGGTCAACGGGTGGGGACGGGTTGCGGGTTAGGGTCAGGGGTTTTGAACCCGATGATCCGGCGGGTCAACCTCCCATCCCAATTTTTTTTTTTGAAAAAAATATTTTTTTTATGTTTATAATAATTATTATGTATATTATTCTTAGAATAATTCATAATATATAAACATAAACTAGTTTGCAATGTGCAATGTGGGTCAAAAGCACTATCACCCTTCCTTTTTATAGATTTGGAAGACATTTCCTATTCTCTCAACTTTCAATGTGGGACAAGAGTCTTGTCCCATATTGAAAGTTAAGAGTTAGAATGAGAAGGGATGGATGTACATATATGCGTACTCCATCCTCCCTTAACCCTCACTCTTCACTTTAAACTTTATTTCTTATATATTTCTTATATTGTAGTGGATGAAGGAAGTTTTATAAAAATATAAAATTTCTCATGTTTTTTTCCACTTCATATTAAAATGAAATGAATATAAAAAGTGATATGTAGAAAAAGTCTTTACCTATCATTTTTTATAAAAAAAATTTAGTCAAAAATATTAAAAAAAATATTTATTTTTTTTAATTTGGGAATCAAGCGGGTCAACGGGTCGACCCGAACCCGCCAACCCGTGGAATTCCCGGGTTAGGGTTCGGGTCGCCCTTCCCCGACCCTTGACCCGGCGGGTCGAACCCGTCGACCCGCCGGGTCCGACCCATGGCCACGCCTAGGTACACTCCTCTAGCATCATCCATTCATCCTTTACACATTTCGACAAGACCTCAGGAAAATAGTTCAAAGAGGAAGGAAAAAGCATAACTAGCTAGCCCATCCGTAGAACCGTTAGCCTCTCGAAAGATATGTCGGAACTGAATGTCTCAGTCCATACGAAGGAAGCCTTGGCAAGTAGTCACCAGGCTAGCACACAGGTGCGTTGGTTTCACTGGCTTCGACAGGAGTTCCACCGCGTGCCATCTTAGAATCAACTTCGCATATCACCTTCTTGAACCCACAGTCACAGGCCAACTCTAGGCCCTTAGCGATGTCCCAGAGCTCGACCTCCACCACCGAACAACATCCTATGTTGTGCACAAAACCAGTGATTCAATCCATTCTCCTTTCTCGTTGCGGAGAAAGGAAAATGGATAAGACCACTTAAAAGTTTTTGAGATGAGGGTTGTTCATCCTTCTTTTCTAATCACATTTAATTTGAATCGATTGTGTTCCGGATCCGAGCGATCAATCAAGTTGTTAACAAAATTTCTAACTTGTGGCATACGATTGTCTCAAAACTCTTCCAATGCCCTCTAAAACTCCAAATTCATATCCAAAATAATATATTTAAATGGTCGATGGTCTAATAGACATACCTGACATGTCTTAAATCTTTACCTTATAAAAACTAACAATAAACTCATTATCAAATCCTTATGAATGCAAAACATAATGAGTGTACCATTGATTGAATCCATGATGATACTCCAGATTGATCACCTATTAATTTCAATATATAAATCATATATATTATAATAATTGGTACTCCATAATAATTATTTTTACAGAGATCGATCTTATCCATATAAATGTGACATGTAGAAAGGATGAGTACATCGGCCATCTGTATTCATTCATGAACTTATAGTAATTCAATTGCGTCAATTTCCTTTTCTTCTCCTCCAGATTTCACTTTAATTTAAAGAGTAGAAATTTAGCTACAAAAATTAAAGGAGGTGATTAGATTATCATGATCACCACTACCATCTTATATTAATTAATTTACCTAAACCCTCACATTAATTAGTTTTTATTTATCCAATTTCAAAAAAAGCAAAGCATGCAATAAAGTAAATTTCTACTTGGACAATTAATTAATTGAAAGTGACCTGCTATTTTTTCTGGTTTATTAATTAAGTTTGCCAAGGAAGAAAAAAAAAGAAGCTACCACATGCATATATAAGCTTTGATGCCCTTTAATTTCGTGCCAAAAAAGTGTTCAAAGTTCACCTATAGTCTAGCTTATAAAACAAACTAACCCTCTATATATAGGACACACAATTCAACAAAATTGAATTTTATTATCATTATTTGTTTCAAAAGATAAAGATTTGAAATAATATATCTAAGATCATAATCGAGAAAAAGTTTATAAGAGGGTCGAAAACACTGGAGAAAGGTAAAGAGTCAAGATCAAACAAGGATTCAGGGCCGTGCTAATCATTTTAGGGGCTCTGTATAATTATTTTTAAATATATTAATAAAATTAAATTATTTTAAAATTATTTGCTAATCATTTTAGGGAACTACCAGTAGACCACAAGTGCTTCATTGATTCTCTTTAAAACAATTTTATATATATACAGTTGTAGTATTAGGCCCAAAAAATTGGGGGCCCTATTCTGTTAGACCAGTTGAACATGCCCAATCACGGGCCTGCAAGGATCGAGTATACAGACAATCCAATGTAGAAGACGACTAAGAGTCGGATGAGCATGGAGGAGGGATGGGCTAATTAAGAAGATTAGCTTGGGAATTTTATTAAATCCATAAACATTGTATATATATATACACCAAAATCGTCAATTTAGCCCTAAGTTAGCAAAAATTCAAAACTGATGTTATTTGTTGAAAAAAAATGAAATGACATTAAGTTGTTAAGTTTAAAATAACTTTGGATCTAATAGAGTACACAAATACGTATAGAATTGTAGTTGACTACGCACTTTGAAAGTTTCATATCTTCAACAATGATATTTAGTATTAGATTTTTGAAAGCAAAATTAAAATTTAGTATATATTTCTTTTTTCATTTTACAGTACGTCTAAAATTTAATCTAATACTTGAGAGAAAATTAAGCTATGAAAATTTAATAATGACTAAATGCAAATCACTTCACATGTAATTTACCAAATTAAATCAAGATGCTTGCTTCTATTTTCTTTCTTAAACTTTATACCTCCATACTATAATCAAATCAGAGAGTTGCCAATCAATAAGTATGTTATATTGAAATATTTTAAAATTCTATAATAAATTATGAATAATTTAAGAATTTCTTCAAATTTTAACATTTTAGATTATTTTTTAAAGATATGAGTAGGAATTTAATTCCTCAATCACTTTAAATATACACACCAATTTTCGGAAAAACACACACCAAACTTAGATCTGTTACTCCATTTAGTATAACATGTCATTTATTATATGTAGATAAAAACTATTAAAAATATCATATTTTTACAATTTCATACTCATTTACTACTCCATGTTTGGTAATAAGTACAAAATTATATTAAAATTAAATAAAAAGTTGATATTTACTATTTCTTTTATCAACCTAAAAAAACATGTATATATATTTCATTAGATTAATTGATTTAACTAATTTTAAAAAATTTCCAAGGGCTCATCTTATTACTTTCTGAGATTTCTTTTCGAATTAAGAATGTTCTAAAGGCACATATTAGACAAATAATTAATTTATAGATGTAAATATGAAATCTCTATTTATATATATTATCATTTTTTGCGTCAACAATAATTAGTATCACGTAGAATAATATATATATTTATATTTATTCATATATATGATATGCTAGAATTAAAAAAAAATGATTGAATTAAGACTGGTAGATTTGCATTATTAGCAATAGGTATAATTTTTCAATGGATAAGCACCATTCATATATACTCCATTATTGTGCGTCCACAAGTTGCATATCCCATGAACCCATCCACGTAAGCAACCCCTTCCTAGTGTTACGTTAAGTTTTGTTCTCTTCATTTCCCAAATTACTTGGTCTTCACGCAACTAAAATCTGCCCTCCCTTATTGCTGTAAAATACCAGATATATCGGTGATATTTGGAATCCAATATGATAAAACAATAGTGTTGTTTAGCCCGTCAATACATAAAAAATGATCACTGATGATATTCAGCGATATATATATTATTGATAGTTTCGCGATATATCGGTTGATATTTCGCGATGTACCGGCAATATATCAACGATATTTAGTATATATATTTTGTAATGTAATTTTTTATTTAAGTTTACTACTTAAGTAATTTATTGTGTATATGTGTGTGTATAGACAGGGGCGGAGGGAGGGGGGCATGAGGTTCCCCGGAAATTTATATTAAAAAAAACAAAAAAAATCATTTATGTATATAGCAAAAGAGGTGTCTAATTAATTACACAAAAAGACATTGTAGCACAATGGTTAGAGGGAGGAGTGTGGTTAATGAAGGTCTAGAGTTCGAATCATCACCCTTCCCACCTCCCTTTCTAAACCTTCTGTTCACGCTTTTCTTTCATTTCCCCCTTTCATTGAATCCATTGGTGGCCGGCTCGCTACATGTCTTACGGTTTGTATATTGTGTATCCTAAGAGCAAATGATAAAAATATTTTATTAGGAAAGAAAACCCTAAAAGGAAATGGGTAAACCCCATAAACTAATTTAAAACGGGTTAAATTGTGTGTATCTAAGGAAAATATTTCCCAATTTGACTTCTAATTCTATGCCCTAGGAGAATATTATAGAAAAATCGTTATATATATGGTAAATTTTAATGTACGTGGAGGTATAACACTAACACTGCCTTATCAAGCTTACTTGCAAGCTAAGCTTAGTCGAATTTAATGTTAATTAAATAAAAAATATAATTAAAGAATGGATTCAACTTGGGCCGGAGTTAAGAGTGGGTTTGAGTGAACCCAATAGTTTATTAGAATGTCTATAAGCTATATTTGGTGAAAGGTTAGTTGATTGGATAGTTGGAATAGCTGAATGGGTTGTTTAAATTGATGAATTATTTGTGTTAAATATATGTTAATAATTTAGTATGGTACGTGTTTGGTAAACCTAATTGTTAAGGCTGGTGGTTGACGAAAACTTGTGAATAGAAATCCAAAAGCTTCGAAAATATGGGGTAAATAGTTGTTGAAAAGCTACTATTTCAAAAGCTAATTAAACTAAAATCTTATATTTATTTCATTTTAAAACTATATAATGTCAAATCCATAAGTTCCGAAAAGCTAGTTTACATGCCAAACAGAGCCTTACACACTAGCAAAAATTTGGGAGTTTGAACCTTACTATACCACTATTTAAGAGCGCGTGTTCTTTCGAATGAGAACACTGAGTTCTAAATGTCACACCGGTCTTCCTTTGTTAACTGAATGTTGAAGATGGACCACTATTGGAATGCGGTTGTCTCACGTCAAAAATATTGAGATGTCTTAAGCAAAATATAAGCTTGGTAGGCTACTTCTCTAGCTCATTGCCAATTGGTTTTGAGATAAAACTCGACCTATTAGATTTATGTGTTGTTCGTATCTCCTGTACACGGCATATGCCAATATGCCATCTAGTATTTCAAATTTATTTTCTTTAAAAAAAAAAGCAAACAAATTGAACGGCCATGATCGATGGCTCTTTCTAGCGGATGAAACTGTATTTGGCTATTTGCCCACCTCATTTTATTTTAATCGAATGAATTTCCGTTAGTTAAAAAATAATAATTAAAGTTTCATAACTTTTGATTAATTAATTTAACATTTTACGTACAGCAAAATATCCTTAAATATCACCCAAATTCCAATTAAAAATACAGGCGCTCCACCAACTTCTAAATTTAGTCTTAGAGATCATAAATAACATAAATTAATTAACCAATTACGTAAATATTAAAAAAAATATTCGCCGGATTTGGATCAACAGCTGTTGAAGATTTCATATTTAATATATATATTTATATATATTATACCAGTATACATTATAAAAAAACAACATTATTAATGCTGCCACTTCGTGGTAGTACCTTTCGTAGCTCACCTACCTAAACACGTACACTTTTTCTCTTTATAGCACTAATTAGTGTTATTTTATTACCCCTCCCCTGGCAATTTAATTAATTAAATAAACACATATAAATTAATTAGCACACTTAATTAAATAAACACATAATTGTTGTGAGCGGGAACAGCTTGCAAGAAAGGAATTAAAAACTGGCAAAATTATTATTTTAATTTTGGAAAAGGAAATCCATCCAATTAAAAAGGGGAAATTAG
Source organism: Persicaria maculosa (assembly GCA_963922045.1). Taxonomy (NCBI): domain Eukaryota; kingdom Viridiplantae; phylum Streptophyta; class Magnoliopsida; order Caryophyllales; family Polygonaceae; genus Persicaria; species Persicaria maculosa. The sequence goes on from OY998252.1 coordinate 2,184,433, forward strand.
AGAAAATGTCAAAAGGGGGTCACACTCGTTGCCAGCCAAATTAAGTTAGTTCAAATAATTCAAGAGTGTGTGTAAACCCAAGAACAGTTCAAAGTAAACAAGTCAAAAATAGCCCTTTCAATCTTCTATTATTATATAATTAAATTACCATCAACACCACGGGTTAGTTGATTAAAAAATTCAAGTCTTGTTAATTTGTCAAAAAATATACCTATATGGTTTTGTAAAATAAAAACTATAATAAAAGGTGTTTGTTAAAAATTACCTCTTTAATGTTTATACTACAATGTGACTTTGTTTTCAACTTTGGTGATTTCTTATTATAAATTGGAAAATTGATAAAAAAAAATACAAATCAATTATCAGTTATGACTTATGAGTTATGAGCCAATATTAAAACGAACTTTAAATATCACTAATTAAAATGCATAGAAATTATTCCATATCAAATCAACGGGATATGAGAAAAAATTTAGACAATTTTTAATTCAGTTTTTTGACATATATCAACCGAATGTTAAAAAATTTAAAGATGTGACATCACATTATTACATGCTCACATGTAATTTTTGAAAAGAAAAAACTAATTTTCATTACAAATTGGATTTTATGGTTAATTTACTTATCTAATTTGCTCTCAAAATTTATTTATTTTTTCAAAATTACATTGAAGAATTGAATGAAAGATTGTGCAAAAAAATTCTTGTATCAATTTTTTTTAGAATGGAATAATTTATATACATTTTAGTGATTTTCAATGTTCATATTAATTAAAGTTCTTTATTGTCATTTTCCTTGTAAATTTACTTGGTTTTTTTTTTTTGGATTTTTCAAAAAAGATTAGACCCTTTTGTGTGTAATTAATTGTCCATGCATGTAGAGGCATCCATATACAACTATACCATGGCCCATAAAAGAATTTGTTGTCCATGCATCCAAGCAATTAGCAATGCATATAGGACAAAGCTAGTCTAAAAGTTAGGGTGTATGCATCTATTTCTTAACTTAGTTAAGATGATATTTTTAATAGATCCATATCAAAATAGTCAATCTAATAGGAAATTGTTATATTTTATCGGTTTGTCTAACTTATATCTTAAAGGAATTGGCTAAGTATATATATTTGATTAGAAAAGAAAACCTTAAAATGAAATGGGTGAAACTTAAAATTTTTATTTAAAAAGTAACTCAAATTTAATAAAAAAATTCCTCAAATCGATATATATATGTCTTAAAATAATAGGTTAAAAAATCCGACATTTTATTTTCAAAATGGTAGTAAGTTTCAGTAAAATATCTATTTGAGAGGCAATAAATTATGTGAATGATCATAAGAATCCAAAGAAGGTTGAGACAACATCTAAAAAACTAGTGCAATAATTTGAGCTAAATAATCAAAAGAAAACAAGTAGAAAAATTTAAACTAAATGAAAAAATGGGATGTGTTGTCCATCATACATGTATATAAGATGGAAGGACTCCTAATTAAAGCAAATGTTGCCAAATCCAGCATTTTGATTGCAAGTACTCATCCATCCCGGGATCCCACTCATCTGAACTACCTACATCACTTGAATTTTTTTTATATGGATATAGGGGACATATCTAATGAGAAATATATCAATGTTTTTTTAAAAAAATTATTTTTTACGCTATTTATCTAGATGGTGATTTAAGGTTCATTTTAGGGTTTTTATGCTCATTTAAATTAGTTTTTTCATTCATCATCTAAAAAAATAGCATAAAAAATAATTTTAAAAAAACATTGATATATTTATCATTAGATATGTCCTCTATATCCATATAAAAAAAATTATTTTAATCTAAAGGGTATAAGGCTTACTTCTCATCTTCTCACCCAAATGTCACTTCTCATTAGATATCTCCCCTATATATATATATATATATATATATATATATATATATATATATATATATATATATATATATTATTTTGGTTTATTAAATCCTAGACGGTATAGATTTAAATCGGGACAATCATTCATACTCCAATCAATTGATTGGAGTACGAATGAAATTTTAAAAGAGAAAAAGAGGTGAATGACAACTATGCCTTTGCCCATGTATGAATTGTATATTAAAAAGGATACAAATTAATTATATAAAGCCGCCCTCAAAATTGAATAAGTTTTTTTAAAATCCGTAAATAAAGATGAAAAATAGACTTACTCAATCTTTTATATTAAATGGTGGATCCTAATATAGTAGTATGAAAATAAAAATAAACCTAATACAATTTTCAAGATTCTTGAAATTTCATTTTCATTAACTTTTTAACTAATTTATTTTTCTAAAAAGAAAAATGTCACTATATGCAGAGGCAGAGGGGATATGGGATGGCTTGGCCTTTTTAAATAATTTTTATACATTTTTATAACTAAGTATAGTATACACAAACAATAATAAGACATGAAAAAGTAATATCAATATATATATATTTTAAAAATGTTATCATGTACATAAAAAAAAAGTTTCTCGAAATAATAGTTGACCTTTTCTAGCTCGGCTACTGACTATGGTCAATTTGGTAACACATTACTGATAAGATAGCAGAATGAAACTTATAAATTATGTGTGTGAAATATAGGTTAAATTTAATTGTTCATAAGTTAGTAAGGTATCTAGTAACTCGATCTTATAGAGTAATTACAAACTAGCTAGTGATGAAAAGAACAAAATAAGTAGATTTGTGAATAGAAAAAAATTATTAAAATTATTAAAATAATAATGGTTTAAAATCCAATTTCAAAATTTAATTAAACAAAAAATTTATCTTTATTGGTCTCATTTAAAACATTACAATACTAAAATCTCTAACTTGTGGAATGTACCACAATTATTTATCTATTCCAAAAATTAATAACCAATGGGACAAAGTCTCAAACTAATTAAGGATGAACCTTTTTCCCGTTTTAAATGAATAAGCAACCTAAAATTATTGATACGACGATAGACATGATGAAATTATTGGGTTGTCAATCATTGAAGTGATCTTTTAATTATTAACTGATCGAAGTGTTTACGTGACATTTTAAACGAGAAGCTCCATTTTAATTTGGCCACGAGTCAAAACCCAAGCTATTTAATTAAACTAATTCGTAAAATTTCACGCTCTCATCAATTAATAAAATCATATAATTTCCCCTAATCGATCATGAAAAGAAGAAATCTAGTAGACTAGTTAATTAGGGCTAAGAAATTAAATTCGGTAAAAAAAAAATCATACAATTTCGTATAATATAATCACTCGTATTTAACAAAATTATTCACATGTATCATCACAATTTATTTTTAATCTCGTCTGTTTAATCTTTTAAAATTTATGAACTGAAAAATTATTTTCTTTTTAAAATTTGAAATAAATAATTGACCATGTAAGAGAAAAGTTCAAAAAAGGCTCATATAATTGACTTGGCCAATAAGACTTAATTAGATGGTCTTTCACCATTTTTCCAATACTTTATTTTTGTTAAAAAAAATGATAATGGTTCAATTTATTAGAGATGGCCAACAAGGACGGCGGTCGATTCAAAATCTCATGACCTAACATTACAAGTATAAAATGTTAGGTTAGAAGATTTTAAATTGACTGTGGTCTTTGTTGGCTATCTTATTTGAATCGATGATATAATTAAAATGTACTGTTTTTTTTGTTGGATGTTATATGACTAAGAGCTATATATCTATGGCTTGTGATAATAAAATCACAAAAAATAGTACTAAATTTGTTTGATGCATAGATATATATTTCATGGGATCAAACCCTAATCATAGAAATAAGATATATATGTTTGCTGAAAATTTTGAGCCTCATATCAATCTTACACATATATATGTACTTGAATCTTCGTTCACTAGCAATCAGCGATCATTGGCGACGTACATTGCACATGATGCCGACCCTTCCAATAATTGATCGACTTGAAGGAGTCCGGCTTTTCTAAGAGAAGAGGGGTTGCACCAGATTGTTTGCTATATCTTTCTTCGGGGGGCCAAAGGTAAGGTTTAGTCTTATTCGATTATTAACCTCCACGAGGAGCCCCCATAAGTCGCATTAATAGCAAAATGAAGAGTGTACAAAAACGTCTTTATACATGGATGAGTGGAAGGTCGATAACTCTGCTGACCGACTAAAAAGCCCCTCAAGAGGTTCCCTCTCCACATATATAACGAGCCTCAAGAGTTGATTTCATGATTCAAAATGTTGGCGATCCTTCTCTATCCCTCTTTTTTGTTGTATTTGAATCTACTGACTTGTTCAATCTTTCGGTACATACAGAACCTCTAACTTTTCAATTACATAAAAAGAAAAAGTTAATTATAACAATATATATATATATATATATATATATAATTAAAAAATATAAAATGAACTCATAGATCAATATATATTATATATTAATCATGACCGATCTAGGAAGGTAGCTAACTTATGCTAGGTGGATAGACCCCAATGGATACAAACAAATTATGTATGGGGCCATGATTCATGAATGAACCTAGCTAGGTCTTAGGTGGTGTGTTCCTTTGGACGGTGGAGTTTGGTGCTTTATTATTATTTAAAAAAAAAAAACTTGCACTTTGATTAATTAATTGTCATATTAATGAATTTCTACATCTCTCTAGTTCCTACCTCTACCGGTCTCCCCTACCCTCCTAATTATATAAATAGAACGAGGGAAAAATTAACTACATTGTTATCATAATTAATATTGAATTATGGAGATAATACGTGCAAGCTAGATAGCCATAAATTGGCTACATTGTCATTAAACTCCCATTATGTACCGTTTCCCTAATTATATACTCCGTATTAACTTTAATTTAGGAAAATATTTAAAAAATAGTTAAATAAAGAATTAAATTTAGGAAAATTCTTTCCAAATCGGAATTTTTAAAACATATGTTAGAAAACCATATCAAGAAACAAATAAAAAATAAAAATTTGTCTCAGATTTATCATATTTTATAGGAAAATGTTATTTTTCTCAAAGTTAATAAGCCTAAAAAAATGCCTTATAAAAAAAATCACCCTGTTATCTAAATTGATCTAAATGGTAATGTAAGAACTTTATGGATTGTTTTCCACTTTTCCCCCCTTTTTATTGTTGTTGTAATTAAATAAATAGATCGAGAAGGATCGAGTAAAAATATACAGTATATGGTAATGAAGCACCCTGGCTAATTAATGGCTCACCAATAATTGGGGTGTGTGAATTATTATTAAATTTGTAATATTCGATTATGTAATTAATTGTACGTTGCCTGCCTTAGCTTCGCCGTATCTTCCAAGCAACGCGTCGTTTTTGTAATTTGATGATCGAAGAATCTCTCTGACTTCGATCCCCTTCCTACATTTTTCTTGAGTATGTTTTGTTTATTACGTACGAGTATTATATTCCAAAACATTTGTGTAATATGCTCTCTCCGATTGAAAATATAAGGCGTTTGACTTTTGTGCACGTAGTTTAAGAATCTAAAAACTATATAAAATATTGATTTTTCAAATTATTTTTTTACATTATAATACTTATTAATAATGTAAGAAAAATAATTGATTTTTAATAAGTATTATAATGTAAAAAAAAAATATTTTAAAAAATCAATATTTTATATAGTTTTTAACTCCTAAAACTACATACACAAAAGTCAAACGCCTTAGATTTTCAGCCGTTAGATGAGATAGATGAATGAATGTTGATTCTCAACAACAACAAAAAACACAATACGGGTAGTAGTTGTAAAGACCGGAATTTAATTAATATTTATAAAATATCCGTAGGATAATCAAAATATTATCCTCCCTTATAATTATGAAAACCCGGAAAATTTAAAATTTTTATGCCTAGCTTTACATGGATTCAATGATGGGGAAAAATATACCCAAGCTACGTTTCTCGTATCTTATAAAAGTAACGGATTTTAACGCTTCGCGAGCTCAAATTTTTACATTATGTTAAAGAGGTCATCCACCCAATTGCCTAACATTGAGCCACCAAACCCTTGACTTGTGACTTGCTTGTGAAGGTAGACATTCAACCACTCCCATCACTTCCTTCTCATCACACCCATGCTTTGACTCATGAAGCCAACCACCCCTCTCTCTATAAGCCTGACCCCAACACTAATGTGGAGCTCATCCAAAGAACCCCACCGTCACTTGAGAGGAGAGAGAGAGAGAAGGAGAGCCTTGCTCCATTTTAGGTCCATTTTGGACAGCCTTCACAAGAAATAGCATAACTCCCTCCATACTCATCCAAATTGAGAAAACTCGGTGGCCATGGATCCGTCTTGAATCCATCTTTCCATACATATCTCAAACACAAAAATCCAAGGTCGTTTGCCCAGCCAAAATCGTCCATCTTTGGAGCTGCAGAAAACTGTTTTTGAAGGGTCTTGAGAGTTTGACTTGATTTCTTGGTAAGAACCCTTCCTTTCTTCCAAAACTGAGTTCCAACATGTGTTATAACTCCTTTTATTCAAATTTGAGTAAGAATCTAAATCATGTTTTGGGATTTTTGGTGACAAAATGGCAAGGTGTTTGAAAGGTGTTCCGAAGGACTCCCGAGGGTGTTCTTGAGTCGTTTGTGTGGGATTCTTCAAAGGTAATCCCTCATCCGCCTCCCCCTATCTAGGAATAGATCTTGTGTGCTTGGAAAGGGCTTAGGAAGTGGAGCCTCTATGTGTTTTTGGTTGCGTTTTGTAGCAAATGTCAAGAAACAAAATGGATATATATGCCTCTGTAATTTAGACTTTATTTTCAATCCAACGGTCTGATTCGGCTGAAATCTTAATATGATGTTCATGGGAATATTATCTAACTGTCATTCAAAAATTAGGGCGATCTAACGGTTGGATCAAGAGTTATTATAATTTTAGTAACCAGTATTTATAATAACTCGGTTAGAAAACTTGGTTAAAGGAATGCTAAGAATATGGTTAAATATGTGATGGCATAACCGAAACTTAGAGCATATAAAATACCGAAATGAAGTATACCCATAACTTGGCTTATGATCCGATAAGAAGAAAATCGATTATGTGATAATACGATATAGATTATAACTGGTTAAGTCCGGATCACTTAACCAAAGTGTGTAATCTATAGAATCGTGAACCTCATGTGGATGTATGTTGATTATTAGGTTGGGTACCATGCATTAGAATACCGCCTAATGAAAGCTTAATGAAATTAATAGGCTCTTGTTGATTGGATCCTTGGTTGTGCACTTTATTGCTTGCTTATTCTCCGGACTCCAGGTAAGTCCCCTGGACTTACTCATGATGGATTTATGTGATACTCTTTGTCTTATCGAGAGTCTTCATGCATCACGCGACCTAGTAACATGTTTAGGAATATAAACCAGTAATATGACGTAGGATGAACTTAGTAAATTCAACAATTCATATGTATGCTATGTGTCTATGGTAGGACGGCCGTCAAAATCTGAATAAATGACTTATACTCGATGGAACACGAATGAAATGATGAAAGGCTTATGATGAGAAAGAATGAGTATGTTTGAGAAGGATGAGTATGTTTGAGAAGGATGAGTACGTTTGAGAAGATATTATGATATGATGGTGATGATGATGATGATTATGATGATGATACGGGCCCTTGTGTGTTTATTTCGCATTTATATATATCTATACACTTGCTTATGTGTTACATTTTAACATTCATGTAGTTTAAGTATGCCTCTTTATATGGCATTGAGTGTGTATATTTCCGATGATTGACCCCGATTTATTTCTTGTTTTTAGATTCAGGTACCCCTTACCCGATATGACTTACTTATGTGGATGGTTGTCGGGACAGACCTTTTGGACGATTAGAGTGAGGGAGGCGCTTGACAATCGTACTCTTTTGCTCATACTTTTATCGTTTTGACCCGGCGTGGCCGTGGCGTTTTGTTGTATTTATGATTCCCGCTTCTATTTCTATTCGAAACATTTTCGCGATAGTCTAGGACAGGTAAAGCCTCCAACGGGCTTACGATCTTTTCGGGGTTCGTAATCCCCATCTTTTGACAACTAAATCCTCCGCTTAAATGAACCTAATAACAACTCGTACTCGGTCGTAAGATCCAAAGCTCACGGGAGAAGATCAAACTTCTCCTATAACGTTCCCTGATAATCTAGTACTCCGAACCTTATTTACCTTCTAAGTAGGTTTATGGAGGTTAATTCGGGTACTTAAATTTCGGGTCGTTACAAAGTTGGTATCAGAGCCAAGGTTGTTCGACCTGAGTACGCACGAGTTAAAAATTAATTTTCAAAACCCGCCCACCGTTTTGGAAATTTTCAAGGATTTCGAAGTGTTTAAAGGGCAAAGATGAAAACCCTTTGGAAAATGAAAATGGTTAGGATATTTATAGACGAGAGATAGGATCGACGGGTAGAGACAAGGCGATATGCATCCTTAGAGATGTAGAAGGGTTCGGGTAGACTGCCTAGCTTTTCCTTACAGACGGGCCTGGAAGACTCCAAGGGAGCAACCATGGTGGTTGGAGTAGGATAGGATTTAGAGGCGGGCTCGCCAAGCTATCCCTCGAAGGATAGCTATCTAGTTAGCTTCCGTGCGATATAAAACTGTGCCTGCGGGCCATCTCCTTGAAGGGATGTAATTATGTGAGATGAATGTGCCTGAGGGCCGTCTTCCTTGAAGAAGACGTTTTATTTAGTTGTATATTGAGTACAGTTAAATGTCCAGTTGTCAGCATGGTCGACACCCAGATTATTAGAGGACACGGGAGACCACGTGGCCGAGGTCGTGGCCGCATTCCCGAGACTGAGACTGAGACTGAGACCGATGTTGAGGTCGAGATCCCCGGACAGCACGAGGGAGAGGCTGATAGGCAGCAGCAGGGATCAGCGATAGAGAGGGCATTACTCGCGTTGCTAGGGCGAGAGAGATCGGCTGGTGTCACCGACTGGGTGAAGAGACTATCACAGAGTAGCCCGCCTATCTTCGAGGCCGGACCCGGAGAGGATATCGAGCAGTTCTTCAGAGGACTCGAGGGAGTTTTCAGCTTGATTGGAGTACCCGATGCGGAGAGACAGAGGCTTGCGGCTGGGCAGCTTCGAGGAGATGCTTATGACAGATGGCTTGTCTACTGTGATGATCGTACTGCATGGACCTACGAGGAGTTCAGGAAGTTGATGCTGAGAGAGTACTGTCCATCTGGGACACAAGCAGCACGAGAGGTTGCGTTCTTCAGCACCCGCTATGACCCACGACTATCTATCTCCGAGATCGTCTGCTAGTTCAAGAAGGAGCTCGTCTATTGTGGAAAGGTCTGTAACACTGACGAGATGCGCATCCGCATGCTTTCTATGAGGCTTCCGCCAGACGTTCTTCTGATCTCTACCAGCATGGAGGGAATGACATATGACAGATTTCTAGAGATGATCCTTCGCTATGACCAGCAGCTACGTCTGACAGCTGCCCCGTCTTCAGCTTTTCGCACTCCATCTGGCGGAAAGAGGCCACGACCCGCGGAGCACAGATTTGATAGGGGCCCAGGGAAGGGGTTAGCGAGAGGAGGATCGACTAGCGGGACCACTTGGGCTATTCCAGCTGTACCTGTATCATCCTACCGCGAGGCTAGAGTGAGAGCTATTATCTGCCACAGCTGCCGCGAGGAGGGCCACTACCAGACAGACTGCCCTAGGAAGTTCATTTCCTGCTACACGTGTGGAGGGATAGGACATCGTGCTATCATGTGCCCGCAGGGCGAGAGATCTTCAGTTACTCCTGCAGCTTCAGCTTTACGCCTTCCAGAGGCGCCGAGACCCGCTCAGATTTCTTATGCACAGGGTCAGGGGAGGGGGACTCCCTCGGGAGCTGGCCGAGGAGATAGTAGCTACGGAGGTGGCCGAGGAGACAGCAGCTTTAGAGGAGGACGAGGACGAGGTGGAGGTCGAGGTAGAGGTAGAGGTGGAGGTCGAGGCGGCCGAGGATCTTACCAGCATCAGCAGGCACAGTCGTCGGCAGGGTCGGCAGGACCAGGCCAGGGCAGAGGTTCTGCACAGCTGGCAGCGATAGCTGTAGACACTGATTTCTTACCACCCCCGCCGCCCCGCGTGTTCCCGATGCGGAACAGTGATTCGACAGCTCCGACTTCCATAGGTACGATATCGTTTTGTGGCTCTACTCTTCGCATTTTGTTCGATACCGGGGCAACCCACTGCTTTATAGCAGATTCATGCGTAGCTAGATTTAAACTTGTATGTTCGATATGTCCCGCGTTAGTAGTGCGTATGGCGGATGGGGCTAGGGTTAGGACGGGGCGTGAGATCCTAGGATGCCCTATTCGGATAGGAGAGTGAGAGTGGCCCACTGACTTGATAGTCATGTCACTACGGACAGACGAGATGATCCTGGGGATGGATTTTATGAACTTCTACGGGGCAATCCTCAACCTGAGGACCCGTACAGTTTCCATCCTCGCGGAGGATGGGACTGAGCACGAGGTGTGGGGGGACGACCCCAAACGGAACGGAGCCCAGATCAGCGCCGTTCGAGCGGCGAGACTTCTAGACCAGGGATGCACGAGCTACTGGTGTTATGCTTTAGAGGTGGATCGCGAGCGACCCAGCCTGACAGATGTCCCCGTTGTTAGTGAGTTTGCTGACGTTTTCCCAGACGAGCTACCAGGACTTCCGCCACAGCGAGATGTTGATTTCGCTATACAGTTGGAGCCGGGCACCAGGCCGATTTCAAGGGTCCCGTACAGGATGGCGCCGACGGAGATGGCCGAGCTGAAGGCACAGTTGGAGGAGCTAGCTGGGAAGGGCTACATTAGGCCGAGTGCTTCGCCGTGGGGAGCACCAGTGTTGTTCGTGAAGAAAAAGGATCGGTCGTTGAGGCTATGCATAGATTACAGAGAGTTGAACCGGGCTACGGTGAAGAACCGTTACCCGTTGCCGAGAATAGACGATTTGATGGATCAGCTGCAGGGAGCTGTCGTCTTCTCGAAGATAGATTTGCGTTCGGGTTATCACCAGCTGAGGGTGAAGGCAGAGGACATCCCGAAGACGGCCTTCAGGACTAGATACGAACATTACGAGTTTGTGGTTATGCCGTTCGGGCTAACCAATGCGCCAGCCGCCTTCATGGAGTTGATGAACAGGGTGTTCATCGATTTTCTTGACAGATTTGTGGTGGTATTTATCGACGACATCTTGATCTACTCGAGGAGCAGAGAAGAGCATGCTGAGCACCTGAGGATTGTGCTGAGGATTCTGCAGAAGCATAAACTGTTTGGGAAGTTTAGCAAGTGTGAGTTCTGGCTCTCCGAGGTGATGTTTCTTGGTCATGTTATATCCGCAGCAGGGATATCAGTAGATGCATCGAAGGTTGATGCTATCGTTGCTTGGGAGATCCCCAAGAACGTTAGAGACATCAGGTCTTTTCTAGGTTTGGCTAGCTATTACCGACGGTTCGTCGAGGGCTTCTCCAGCATAGCTAGGCCGATGACGCAGCTAACGAAGAAGGGAGTACCCTTCGAGTGGAGCCCGGCGTGCCAGGCCAGTTTTGATCTGCTGAAGCAGAAGTTGACATCCGCGCCAGTGTTAGCACTACCAGAAGGGACGGAGGACTTCGTAGTCTACACGGATGCTTCGAGTTCAGGTTTAGGTTGTGTGCTACAGCAGAGGGATCAGGTCATCGCTTACGCTTCACGCCAGCTGAAGCCAGGGGAGGAGTCATACCCCACGAACGATCTTGAGCTAGCCGCAGTGGTACATGCGCTCAAGATCTGGAGGCACTATCTGTATGGCACGTCAGTGAGGATCATGACCGATCACAAAAATCTGAAGTACATTTTCACGCAGAAGGAGCTGAACATGCGTCAGAGGAGGTGGTTGGAGTTGATCAAGGACTACGAGTTGGAGATTGAGTATCACCCGGGGAAGGCCAATGTGGTGGCCGACGCCTTGAGTCGGAAGACTCGTCAGGAGATTGTTTTGTCCAGATTGACGGCTCGACCTGAGTTGCAGCGGGATCTGATCAGTTGTGGGATAGAGGTCTGGTCACAGCGAGAGAGTGGACAGCTGAGTTTCCTAGAGGTTCAGTCAGAGTTGATGGATGAGATCCGACGAGCGCAGACAGAGTGTCCGCGGATTGCCGATATCCGACAGCGCATGGCCCAAGGCCACTGTAGGTCTTTTACCGTCCGAGATGATGGGATGTTGATGTTGCAGGGACGAGTTGTTGTGCCTGATGTGCACAACCTGAAGCAAAAGATCATGATAGAGGTCCATTCCACTCCTTATTCGGTCCATCCGGGATCGAATAAGATGTACCAGGACTTGAGGAGGACGTTCTGGTGGCGTAGGATGAAGACTGACGTCGCTTTGTTTGTAGCGCGATGTCAGGTCTGCCAGCAGGTACGGATAGAGCACCAAAAGCCCGGAGGGATGACACGATCACTTCCTGACCCTGTGTGGAAGTGGACGGATATCACGATGGACTTCGTGACAGGATTGAGGAGAGATGTACGAGGCTTTGATGCGATTTGGGTGGTGGTCGACAGGTTGACCAAGACCGCCCATTTCATTCCGATTCAGGAGACATGGCCTATTTCTGATTTAGTCCGAGCTTTTATCCAGCATATAGTGAGGTTGCATGGGGTTCCCGAGAGGATAGTATCTGATAGAGATGGCCGCTTCACTTCGAGATTCTGGAGGCAGGTGCACGAGGCTCTGGGAAGCAAGTTGCATTTCAGCACGGCCTATCACCCGCAGACGGACGGGCAGAGCGAGAGGACGATTCAGACGCTGGAGGATATGCTGAGGGCTTGTGTTTTGGAGTGGGGGAACCTGCGGGTTCGACATCTTCCCCTAGTAGAGTTCTCGTACAACAACAGCTATCATTCATCGATCAGGATGGCTCCTTTTGAGGCGTTGTACGGGAGGTGATGCAAGTCGCCTATCTGCTGGGATGAGCCTGCAGACCGAGTGGGGACACTACCACAATACGTGCAGGAGGCGACAGATCAGGTCAGACGGATCCGAGAGCATCTGAGGGTTGCGCACGAACGACAGAAGAAGTATGCTGATAGGCGCAGAACTGAGTTGGCCTTTGAGGTTGGAGATCATGTCTGGTTGCGAGTATCACCGACGAGAGGGATCCGACGATTCGGGATGAAGGGCAAGCTGAGCCCTAGATATGTGGGGCCCTTTGAGATCCTCGAGCGAGTAGGAGAGGTAGCTTACAAAGTTGCTTTACCGCCCCGTTTGGCTGGTATACACGATGTCTTCCACGTGTCACAGCTGAGGAAGTACGAGCCAGATCCGAGTCACAGATTGGACTACTCCGGATTAGAGATAGCACCTGACCATACCTTCGTGGAGCATCCGATTGCTATTCTTGACCGCCGGGTCAAGAAGCTGAGGCACAGAGAGGTACCGTTGGTACTAATACAGTGGGCTAGGAGGAGCCCCGAGGAGGCTACTTGGGAGACAGAGGAGAGTATACGGGCGAGCTATGGAGATGTATTAGATGAGTTGCTAGCGTCGTATGTACAGCCACGGGCAGATATAGTTTCGACTGCGTGAGTGGCCGGTGAGTACCTGGGAGGGGGACCCTTAGCCGTACTATGTGTGATTGGGTGTTTACCTTTGTGACTGAGTGCGCATTTTCTGTGATTGATATGCGTGGTGGGGCCCATGAGCGGTCCTACATGATGTGATTATCATTGATGTGTGATACTTTATGATATATGGATGATATGATATTGTTATGATTATGTGATTGTTGTGAGTATGGTTGATAAATGATGGTATGTCGGAATGTTGAACCTAGGAAAAGGAATAAGGCTTAGCCTTAGAGGTGGATGTTAGTCCACCCTCTTGTTTGAGGAATAGATCATAGTGAGATCGTGTGTTTGATCCTTAGAGGTGGATAACCCCCCCTCCCGATAGGGAGATGCGCCGAGACTAGAAGGGTCTAGGTCTAATGTCGATTTGGGACGCCAAACACCTTGATTTTGAGATTTAGTTCGAAAATGAGCAATTTAAGGTTCCAATGTCCGGGTAAACCTATTATACTTCGCAAAGTGGATACGAGCTTTCCATGGGGGTACTCATGGAATTTTCGCTAAGACCGAGCGGTAGTGTGATTATCCTCTCGAGTTGTGATACTTTCAAGGTTGAGGCAAGATGTGATGGGGGCGCCCATCACATGCTTGATGAAACCTTCGAGATTATTACGATCGTGACAAAGGTGGCGTGAGATTCTTGGACGACGCATCCAGGATGATCGTGTGCCTTTTGTTATGATTCAAGGACTCAAGTTTTAAAACCTTCTCCACCGGTTTAAACCTTTTGTCTCGGGGACGAGACTTGTTTTTAGAGGTGGATGATTGTAAAGACCGGAATTTAATTAATATTTATAAAATATCCGTAGGATAATCAAAATATTATCCTCCCTTATAATTATGAAAACCCGGAAAATTTAAAATTTTTATGCCTATCTTTACATGGATTCAATGATGGGGAAAAATATACCCAAGCTACGTTTCTCGTATCTTATAAACGTAACGGATTTTAACGCTTCGCGAGCTCAAATTTTTACATTATGTTAAAGAGGTCATCCACCCAATTGCCTAACATTGAGCCACCAAACCCTTGACTTGTGGCTTGCTTGTGAAGGTAGACATTCAACCACTCCCATCACTTCCTTCTCATCACACCCATGCTTTGACTCATGAAGCCAACCACCCCTCTCTCTATAAGCCTGACCCCAACACTAATGTGGAGCTCATCCAAAGAACCCCACCGTCACTTGAGAGGAGAGAGAGAGAAGGAGAGCCTTGCTCCATTTTAGGTCCATTTTGGACAGCCTTCACAAGAAATAGCATAACTCCCTCCATACTCATCCAAATTGAGAAAACTCGGTGGCCATGGATCCGTCTTGAATCCATCTTTCCATACATATCTCAAACACAAAAATCCAAGGTCGTTTGCCCAGCCAAAATCGTCCATCTTTGGAGCTGCAGAAAACTGTTTTTGAAGGGTCTTGAGAGTTTGACTTGATTTCTTGGTAAGAACCCTTCCTTTCTTCCAAAACTGAGTTCCAACATGTGTTATAACTCCTTTTATTCAACTTTGAGTAAGAATCTAAATCATATTTTGGGATTTTTGGTGACAAAATGGCAAGGTGTTTGAAAGGTGTTCCGAAGGACTCCCGAGGGTGTTCTTGAGTCGTTTGTGTGGGATTCTTCAAAGGTAATCCCTCATCCGCCTCCCCCTATCTAGGAATAGATCTTGTGTGCTTGGAAAGGGCTTAGGAAGTGGAGCCTCTATGTGTTTTTGGTTGCGTTTTGTAGCAAATGTCAAGAAACAAAATGGATATATATGCCTCTGTAATTTAGACTTTATTTCCAATCCAATGGTCTGATTCGGCTGAAATCTTAATATGATGTTCATGGGAATATTATCTAACTGTCATTCAAAAATTAGGGCGATCTAACGGTTGGATCAAGAGTTATTATAATTTTAGTAACCAGTGTTTATAATAACTCGGTTAGAAAACTTGGTTAAATGAATGCTAAGAATATGGTTAAATATGTGATGGCATAACCGAAACTTAGAGCATATAAAATACCGAAATGAAGTATACCCATAACTTGGCTTATGATCCGATAAGAAGAAAATCGATTATGTGATAATACGATATAGATTATAACTGGTTAAGTCCGGATCACTTAACCAAAGTGTGTAATCTATAGAATCGTGAACCTCATGTGGATGTATGTTGATTATTAGGTTGGGTACCATGCATTAGAATACCGCCTAATGAAAGCTTAATGAAATTAATAGGCTCTTGTTGATTGGATCCTTGGTTGTGCACTTTATTGCTTGCTTATTCTCCGGACTCCAGGTAAGTCCCCTGGACTTACTCATGATGGATTTATGTGATACTCTTTGTCTTATCGAGAGTCTTCATGCATCACGCGACCTAGTAACATGTTTAGGAATATAAACCAGTAATATGACGTAGGATGAACTTAGTAAATTCAACAATTCATATGTATGCTATGTGTCTATGGTAGGACGGCCGTCAAAATCTGAATAAATGACTTATACTCGATGGAACACGAATGAAATGATGAAAGGCTTATGATGAGAAAGAATGAGTATGTTTGAGAAGGATGAGTATGTTTGAGAAGGATGAGTACGTTTGAGAAGATATTATGATATGATGGTGATGATGATGATGATTATGATGATGATACGGGCCCTTGTGTGTTTATTTCGCATTTATATATATCTATACACTTGCTTATGTGTTACATTTTAACATTCATGTAGTTTAAGTATGCCTCTTTATATGGCATTGAGTGTGTATATTTCCGATGATTGACCCCGATTTATTTCTTGTTTTTAGATTCAGGTACCCCTTACCCGATATGACTTACTTATGTGGATGGTTGTCGGGACAGACCTTTTGGACGATTAGAGTGAGGGAGGCGCTTGACAATCGTACTCTTTTGCTCATACTTTTATCGTTTTGACCCGGCGTGGCCGTGGCGTTTTGTTGTATTTATGATTCCCGCTTCTATTTCTATTCGAAACATTTTCGCGATAGTCTAGGACAGGTAAAGCCTCCAACGGGCTTACGATCTTTTCGGGGTTCGTAATCCCCATCTTTTGACATCTAAATCCTCCGCTTAAATGAACCTAATAACAACTCGTACTCGGTCGTAAGATCCAAAGCTCACGGGAGAAGATCAAACTTCTCCTATAACGTTCCCTGATAATCTAGTACTCCGAACCTTATTTACCTTCTAAGTAGGTTTATGGAGGTTAATTCGGGTACTTAAATTTCGGGTCGTTACAGTAGTTTAGATGATACGGTTACCCATTGTTGGTGATTTGTGAAAAGTCATCAATCAATTTGTCTGAAATCATAAATGTCAAGTGTGAGAATTACTAAGAGCATCACTCGGGCTTATGGTGTGCGGGAGGCACGGCCCATGTGATCGGCCCTAAGTAATTCTAAGATTTTAAGGGGAAAGGAAATCATGAGGAAAGACCCATGCAATGATAGCAACATTGAGAAAATCGGTCTTGAGCTTGTTTGGATGTTTTCCATAAAAGTGAGCAATAGGGATATGTTCGGTATTCGATCTAATATGGTTATGATCGAGTTTTGTTCACTTACAGTAAGTTAAATCACCGTCTCATGATTTGTAAAGGAAGATATTAAGCTCTAAAGTCTTGGTGCAAAATTTGAGAGCTAGCTGAGCTTCGGAACTCCAAAAATGACCTAGCTCTAATTTTGAGCTTGATTAGGGTTTTAGCTTCATTGAAGCTTTAGCTTAGTCATTTTAGCTGCATTGTAGCTACACCCAGCTTCGTATAAATGTCATGCACATTTTATATTTTATGAGTGACCTAGCTCCACCATGCTAGCTCCGTCATGCTAGCTTGTCCTTAATTGGGCTGGTTCTTATTGGGCCTTTATTGGGCCGGCGGTTGGGGGTGGTTATTGGGGGGTAACCGCCCAACCACCATAACTACCCATAACTACCAATAACTACCCATAACCACCCAAAAACTTCCACCCCATTTTGCCTATAAAAGGCCTTTGCCATCCACTTGGAAAGGTATGAATTTTTTCCGATATCTCTCTCAATCGGAAGAACAAACACTTAAAACACAAACAAGGTATGTATATATGCAATAATGAAATGGGATGCCACCCTTTTATTGTATAGGAAACGTTTTATCCCACAACGTTATTGTAGTGCAACCCTTTGGCATACAGGGGCAATAAACGTTGAAGGAAAACTCGATTTATTTGAGTGACTCGTTTGCCATTATCCAAGCCATTTTATATATCTTTTCTAAAGGGCTTAAACACTTAGTTTTGTCGCCTAAAAGAATTCGGTGGAGATTGCCTTTTTGGCCTACTCACTCGGGATTACCTTTCGAGGTCTACCCATGAGATTACCCTTTTTGGGTCTACTCAAATTGTCTTGATTATCCGAAAGGATCTACAAGAACCGAATTTACCTTCAACCTATTAAAACAACATTACCTTTAAACCTAACACCCATGAGGGATTTCCACCTCTAATTCCATAGACCCTTTGATTCTTGATTTCGATTAGAACTTTGTTGGGATAAAAAGATAGTCATTGTGAGTTGTATAATAATACAAAATATAAGAAATGGAGGAGCTTCTACACAATGGCTTAAGCGTTTGCGTTAGAAAGGTGGATCCGACCTTATAACTAAAAACAAAATTAAACCCGACAAAGGCCAAATGGCCGGGTAAGACTGTGTAAGAGTGAGGTGGTTCAAGGGTGCAGAAATGGTTACTCATACATTTGATAGATATCTCGAGACTTCTATGTTATCCTTGCTTAATGCCTCGTCTTGTTTTATATCTTTAATTATAATCCCTCATTCCTTCATTTTCAATCTGGTATAGGAAAAGTGAGTTCAATTACTTCATACTTTAATTTGCTTTTCTAAATATATATACAAAACTAACAATATTACTCAATCAAGTCTAACGCAGCTAAATCAACAACCCTTTTAAAAATCAAGACATCTTTTGATGGCTTCAAGATCGCTTCGTCAATCTACTTCTTGCTTACTGTCAAAAAAAAAAAAACCCTTTAAAAAATCGACTACAAAACATTTTTCATTACCTCCCCAAAGACTCAAATCTTGCAAAAAGATATATGGCAACACTTTATCACACCCTAATTACCCAACGTAACATAAATGAAACAAATCAAATTAAGGACTAACTCAACGTACAACTTAATGTCATCAATAAACTAAATAAACATTAATCCACGAGAGAACGAAATCAACACATTAATGAATAAAAAATCAACAGATTGCGTGAGTAACAATAAACATGCTATTATAAAAAAAAAATCGAAATTCACCTTTTTAATACAAAAGTTTATACTATATCAGCGCGTGAAGACAGGTGAATAACAACTTCACCTGCCCTTGTAAATAACTTAGTCTAAAAGATATCCAAACCCACATTTTGGTAGCAAAACCATCTTCTTAAAGCCTCCTGTATAGCCATCTCTATGGCCCCTAATCTCATCTCATCCATATATATTTGTTTGGTTAATTATGGACTATATACATACATATATAGTACTATTTGATGGTCCTGGTACATTGCTCCCACGTGGCAGGATACAAATTGAGTTTTGGCATTGTTAATTAACTATGTCTGGCTGTAAATTTCGTGCAAGTTAGATATTTTGTTAATGGCCAGCATTAATGAGATTTTGTTGGATTAGTTCTTAATCTCATATATATATATATATATATATATATATATATATATATATATATATATATGTGTTCATGTTCAATCAAAAGTAAACTAAGTAATCATGATTTTGTCAATTAAAGTGCCAACGAATTAACCTTATAATACCAAATACTTCTTCCACGCTTCCACCAATCAACAATAGACACTTCAATATATATCCTTTTGTCGTTGGACAAATTAAAATTTTATTATTCACTTAAATTTATATATATTTCTTTTACAATTGACATGGTAAAAACCAAAAAAAAAAAAAAAAACTCTTTCTCAAGTGAGAGTGAAAAAAAATTCTTATTAATTTGGTATCAAAATTTTAAAATATGTCCATTCTTACAACCATAACTTTAGTCTTGTGATTAATTAAACTTAAGAATTAAGTGCAAGATTAAAATTTATCTTTTTATATTTAAAAAAAGGAATATATATATAAATGTGTGGAAGGACCCGTTAATAAATTGAAACTATAAACTCAAAACTTTGAAATATATTTTAAAAAAAAAATTATTTCCAATTACGTTGAAAATAATTATCCTACAAAACTTTGAAATTTAAAAATATGTATTAATTAAGTCCAAATAAAGTAGATTCAATTCAATTTTAATCAAATCTATTCGATCATTAATTAGATGGAGATTATTTAATTTAGTTTCTAATTCATTTCTTATCACAAATATTAAAAAAACTAAATATACCAAAATAAATTAAATTTATTTAATTAAAATGTAAAATAATTAACCTCCATCAATGTAAATAGATAAATTATCAGAGCATCTCCACCGTATATGGTATATTCACCTTGTATTACTTCCTCTCACAATTTACCCCTTCGAAATTTCGAAATTCCAGTAGCCCGAAACTACTTTGTCCAGTTGTCATAGTCATCACACGATTTTTTATATATTATTTAAATAAATAAAATCTCCATTTCATTATTAAGATCACGTTTATCAAGGGATAACAGGGATAATAGGAATACTAATATTTTATTCTTCTATTTCCGTCACATCATCCTAGGATCTCATTTTCACTTTTCCCACATTTTCCTATCAATTCAATTTACAATTATACCCCTCTCCCATAATTATTTCCATCCTTTACTAGCAAAGCAATTTATGTTTATACCCCTCTTGACTCATTTTCTCCAATCTAAATTAATTTATAATATTCATTTCTTGTTAAAAAAATAGTATTCATAAATTAATATTATTTATTAAACTAAATCGGTGACTACATATTAACTTGAATTTTTTTTTAAATATAATAAAACATATTCAGAATTGATGTCTATGGGTAGAGAAAAATGAATATAGTATTTTGGTATGATTTTTTTCAACATTTTCATTGTCAAAAATCACATTTTGTAATTGTATATTACACACGACATGTTTAATCTAGACCATTGATTCCTCTTCATCACACCCGTCTATTCGACAGTCTACCCACCCCTGACATGTGTCCCCCCTCCTTGCCATTGCACTAACCTTTTTCCGTTTGCATTTGGGAAATGTGTAAGAAACCAATTGCTTTCCACCGCTGGGTGAGGATAGATACTATCTCAAGTATCCGAAACATGAGATACTTGCTCTCCAACCCATATTTTATTATTAAAAAATTCAAGTATATTTACCAAGTACCCCGTTAAACATGCTTTAACACACACCAATGATTTTGAAAACAATATAAAATAAAATTGAATATTTTAATGCCAAAAAATTTGGAAAATTAGGCCGCAGCACGCAACGGTTCGCCTATTTAAACCCGCCTCTGCCTTCATTCACCTTCCCCCTCTCCCCGCTCTTCCTCTCCTTCATTTGCTGGCAATTGCTCAGTTGCTCTGTTTCTTCCCCAAATCTCCTTCTTCCTAAAGCTTTAAGCTTCCCCTCTCTTTCTCTCTCCTCTTTAATCTGGTATGTTAAGTTCTTTGCACCCATTTTGATCCTCTCTCCAACCTCACATTTTCACCGGATTTTTGAATTTCCCCCAATTTACTGAAACCCTAAAACCGCAAATGTTGTGTGTTTCGTGTGATGATTGTGCAATTTGTGAGGTTTTTAGGGTACTGATTTGGGGGTTTGGCCGATTTGGTCGAATCACCAGGAAGTATGTTTGGGATTTGGCTGATTTGAATGATGGCCATACGAATTGTTGAAAAACCTAATTGATTGAAAGGCGTGTGCTTTTTGAGTTATGGTTTTTGTGTTTGTGGTTATCCATACAAATAGTTAAAGTCATTAGCCTTTTTAGCTTTGATTGAACTAAATCCAACCTTTTGAGGTGCTCTGATGTTGATAGATCACAATGAACTTAAAGAGTGTTTGTGGAAAGTCCATTCACCAAAAAAAGACCCTTTTTTTTTTTTTTTTTTTTGTGATTTGTTCCAAACAGCTTAGATTTGGTTACTTTTAATCCAAACCCCCTCATTTGAAACCACTTTATTTTTTTAAAATTCTCATTATGCTAATCTGACTCAAAGAAAAAATGTTTCCTTTGTGGGGTTTACTCATCTTTTTAATCCTCATTATGCTAGATCAACATGGAACTCGAGGGCCGATACGCGCAGTCATCAATAAAGTATGATTGCCTTCTGTTTGGTGAGCACCTCTTTACTTTCTTACAAGTTACAACAACTCTTATGTTGAATGCTGATCATGTTTACACCAGTTGTGTCTTGATATAAATTTGGATTAATGATGGATCTAGATTAACCATTGAATTGCTCTCAATTGACAGATTTAGATGACACCTTATACCCTCTAAGCACCGGGCTAGCAAAATCAGTCTTAAAGAATATCCAAGGTGGGTCTTAGCCAACAGTTGATTTGCTGTTGTTCCTTGTTTTGATAATAACTTCCAAGATTCAATCTTTGGCGTCTAAATTTGGAATCTACTTGATTTTTTTTTCCACAATAGATTACATGGTAGAAAAGTTGGGCATTGATAGGAGTAAGCTTGATGATCTGTGCAACTACCTGTACAAGAACTATGGGACAACAATGGCTGGACTTAGGGTAAAAAGTCTTATTTTGCATCTTGGTTTTTCACTTATTTTTATAAATGTCTTTTCAAATGAACTTGAACCGCTAATTTATTTGTCTTGATGCTTGGCAGGCAATTGGGTATGACTTTGACTATGATGAATACCATAGGTATATAATATAATGAATGTTTCACATTTTTCATTTGATTTTATTTTCAGTAGCTTTCAGCTGCCACAATTTTTCAAAGGAAAACCTGACAGATGTGTATAATTCCTGATTTGCAGCTTTGTTCATGGGAGATTGCCTTATGAGAACCTTAAACCGGACCCGGTACTGAGGAACCTCCTTCTAAGCTTGCCTATTCGCAAAGTTGTAAGTTCTTGGAGAACGATGAAACTCGTCAAGAGAACAACTAAGTTCATAGATTTGAATCCTCTGACCATTTTTCTTCTCTTCTTGCTTTTGTTGTTAGATCTTTACCAACGCGGACAGGAACCACGCAATCGAAGCCCTCAAGAGGCTTGGCTTGGAGGATTGTTTTGAAGGCATAATCTGCTTTGAGACCCTGAATCCAACTCACAAAAGCAACCCTTCTGACGATGAGGATGATGTTGATTTCCTGGGGCCAAGATCAGCTGCTGCAGCCACGAATGGCGCCACGGAGATCTTCGACATAGTTGGCCATTTCAGACAGGGGAATCCAACCTCAATGCTCCCCAAGACGCCCATCGTCTGCAAGCCATCAGAGTATGCAATAGAGCAAGCCCTCAAGATCGCGAACCTTAACCCACAGAGAACAGTGAGTTGAACTTACAGCAAGCAACAGTTAAAATGCACAACTGGTTGATTTGTGTTTAACCTTTGGACCTTCATTTTCTTGTGGTGTAGATATTCTTCGAAGACAGCGTCAGAAACGTGCAAGCTGGGAAGCGCATTGGCCTCCATACCGTGCTTGTGGGCACTTCCCAGAGGCCGAAAGGAGCAGACTACGCGCTGGAGAGCATCCACAACATAAGAGAAGCATTGCCTGAGCTCTGGGAAGCAGACAATAGAGCTGAAGTTGATTACGCTGAAAGGATTGCAAGGGAGACCCCTGTTACCGCCTAGATTGTGTATACTGCAAGCTTGTTCATTCCATGAGGGCAAGCAAGAGGGAAACATTTTCGCAGGAGGCTGAGAGAGTGAGAGAGCCATTGAATGCTTCTAAGTTCTAACCAATGTAGATGTTTCCCCTTTTGAGCTTCAATGAATGAATCATCAATCCATGAATGGTTTCTTGGATATGATTGTTGTAATGCTGCTGATAATGTATAAAATCAACCAGTTTCTACTCCTACTGATGGAGTTCTACATAACCTTGTTGCTTATAAAATGTTGGAGGAATGACACGACCTGAAAGCCCACTCTGAACCTTTAGCCCTGATATCAGTTTGTTACGGGGAAAGTCATAAACTCGAAAGAGATTGCAACCTAAAACCAATGATAATAAACAATGTGCCCTAACATGAACAATAAACAGTGTTGATGAGGCTTATAAAAGTGGTTCATAAGATAACCAATGATTAGAGGTGGCAATCGGGCGGGTCGGGTCGGGTTTGGGTTCGGTTAGTCGGATTTCGGGTAATGTCTAATAATTTGGTCAATCGGTTGGGTCGGGTTCGGGTTTCGGTTGTATCGGTTTTCGGTTATTCGGGTTTCGGTTGTCTCGGGTTTCGGTTGTCTCGGGTTTTGATTATTTCAATATTCAATATTCGGGTTTCGGTTGTCTGGCTATGAATGTATTATAATGTAATTTGCAAGTTAGCAAACACACTAGAGATTTCCCAGAGAAGACCAAAATAAGTCAAGATAACCGATTATTCATCAAAATAGTACCCTGCGACAATGTTAACCGTTTCGATCTTCTAGACTATGCATCAGGGTTTGAGGGGTCGAGGAGTCGAGGAGTATGTACCCTTTTTCTCGACATAGTCGAGATGGTGTTTTCAAAACTTCAAGTGATCTAAATATTGCAGATAAGACACTCACATTATAACTCACTTTATAAATCATACTCCATCCGTTAATCAAAATTTGTCGTTTTAGAGGATGTTATTTGTAGTTTTCGAGAGAGTGAAAAAATAGAGTAATAATTAGAGGTATAAATATATTTTCGTTTGTTTTTTTAAAAAAATATGAAGATTTCTAAAATGACAAGTTTTTCTTAACGGATGAAGTAATACTTTATTATTAATTTCATTTTTTTTTATCATAATTAAAAATATCAAACTGCTACTATTTAATTCAATATCATGTTTTTCACTGTGGAGTGTATACTGTGTATGACCACTTTTAACATCGGCATTTGTACGAAGTGAGTCAAGTGACTCGACACTTTATATAGATAAAATGCACGCCCATTTTTCTCATCGATTAAAAAGTGTGTACATAAGTAGGATATACATAATCCAGTGGGTGGTGATTAGTTAAATGTACAAAATGAAAATAAAATGTCTTATTTAATCAAATGTTTTTTTGAACACTCAATCTCTAATTAATGTGGATATAAAACTTTATATACGCCTATTATATATTAATTGTCTTTATTTTTTTTTTATGACGAGGAACCCACTTTTTGATGGTAAAGTGGTAAATCTCGAGCACGTGATCCATCCGGCAAGAGACACGTGTCATATAAACTTTAGAAGAATGTCAGAAAATAATGCAGGGAGGGCGAGATTATCGACCCATTCACTTGTCGATTCCGGATATCGGTGGTGAAAAAATTGGCAAAGCAGTGGCGTCATTTACTACCGGTGTCGATCGATAAAGATAACCATGTATTTGACGAAAAATTATTGTGCCAATTTTTTTATAAAGTAAAAATTCGAGATCAGACAAGCCGAATTCTCGAGAGGTCGGTAAAACCTATAGATGGAAACACCGTCACAAACAAATACAAATGTTACACTTACACACGAAACAGGAAAAAAAAAAGCATTGAGCAGCCGTAACATGTAGTGAAACCAAGGCCAAACGATGAGGAAACATATGAGGACCAAGCCAACAACCACCAACACCATAGGTGTTGGTCAGCGGCACATCAGGACTTTATCTCCTGTGGGTAGTGAAGACGGTGCTCCAAGGAAGTGTCCTCCCAAAAAACAGAGCCGTCATGAGCACACCATCTCAACCCCGACCAATTCCGACTCAAATCACCGCACCTTCAAATGCCCAAAGCATTCCCGAGAACACCCGTAGTATTAACACGGAAAATACCTAACAAATCATGCCAAAGACTTCCCCAAGTCATATAAATGTATAACTTGTTCTAGTTTTTCGTTTTTATTTTTATTCTTTTTTATTTGTATTTTTTTAAAAAAAACTTGGGCTCTAAGGACCTAATCGGGGGAAGCACTCAAGCTCCGGTAGTGATTAGCGGGGTAATGCAATGAAGAACCATTCCGGAATCGCTCAATTGGAAAAGACTTGTAGGTCCTCGGTTCGAATATCGAAATGACCGCTCTTTATTTACCAATTGAAGGGGTAATGGAATGAAGTTTTTGTTCTCTAGAGGAAATCAAGTTTCCCTCCCGTGCCAAAAAAAAAAATAATTTAGGCTCAAAATAACCATATTTTTCAAAACTATAGCGTACACGTATGAAATAGTGGGAGTCTGCAAAAGATAAGATAATAAAAATCTCCTCCGCTCCGTTTCTTCAACGGCTAAAAAAGCGAGCCAACTGAAAGCACAATCGCCGCTGCCGGAGCTAAAGATCACGCCGGCGGCAATCGAATGCGCCGCTAATTTCGGTGAAAAACAGCTTCTTTAATGGCAGCAATGTCAGCACTTTTTCCCCTACCATTTTCAGCTTCTTCTGTTGTTTCTTCTTCGAGAAGCTGCAGCTGCTTTCATCAATGCTATAGTAATTGGAGGTTGGTGGAAATTCGGAGTTCAGAACCTTTGAGGGCCCTCCCACGCCCCAACGCTCCCCAATTCCTTGAATTTTCTGTACCTTCCCTCTCTTTAAATTGGAGGAATCAGACTAGGGTTTCCAGAGGTTGCTTGGTGGTGACAGCTGTGGCGTATCTCAGCAAGCCAGTTGTTCTCGTCACTGGCGCTGGCGGAAGAACTGGTTAGGTTTTACTTTGCGTCTTTGTTTTCTGATTGATGATAAGGTCAATTGCACTGTGATGATTGAATCGAGTGCTGTTGAATGACTGAATTTTGAACTGTTAGGGTTGAATTGTGAGTATTTATTGGTAATGTGATATGTGAAAATCTTGCATTTGGATCTTATACTTTCTGATTGATGATGTATCATATGTATGGTCATTTGCACCTTGAACACTGAATCGAGTTCTGGAAATGTGGGGTTTTGAATAGAGAGATTGTCAAGGAATGGCTGAATTATGAGTATCCTCAATAGACAGGATTTCATTTTTTAGGTGATTTGGTCATTTTGGTGGTATGAAGATGTTGTGATGTGATCTGTGAAAAGTGAAAACAGATGAATGTTTGCTAGTACTCTAGGAGATCATATACATGATAATCTTGCATTTGAATGCAGGTAAAATTGTGTATGAAAAGTTGAAGGAGAGATCTGATCAGTTTACAGGCCGAGGACTAGTCAGGACTGAGGAGAGTAAGGCTCAAATTGGTGGAGCAGATGACGTGTATGTTGGAGACATTCGAAACAGCGAAAGCATTGTCGCTGCAATCCAGGGTATTGACGCCCTTATCATTCTGACAAGTGCTATCCCAATAATCAAACCAGGATCTGATATAACCAAGGGGAGGCCTGAATTCATTTTCGCGGAGGGGGCGTTTCCTGAGCAGGTTGTTATATGTTTTCTCATGCAATTTCTTGCATTGGA
This sequence comes from Persicaria maculosa, assembly GCA_963922045.1. Classification (NCBI taxonomy): domain Eukaryota; kingdom Viridiplantae; phylum Streptophyta; class Magnoliopsida; order Caryophyllales; family Polygonaceae; genus Persicaria; species Persicaria maculosa. Next base: position 2,211,612 of record OY998252.1, read on the forward strand.
TTTTTTGTTGTTGTGGGTAATACTTTGTACCCGACATAATAGAAGCTTTTTGCTTGATAGGTGGACTGGATTGGACAGAAGAATCAAATTGATGCCGGTGAGGGTTGTTCATCTTTTGTTCATAAATATGTGACACTGGGATCTTTTTTTATTATTATTGACTGATGTTGTAATTCAAATGTGCAGCTAAAGCTGCTGGTGTGAAACAGATTGTTTTGGTGGGGTCTATGGGAGGAACACAACCTGATAATCCTCTGAACAAACTGGGAAATGGAAATATATTGGTATTTTTCTTCACTCTCTAGATTGACGCTGTACACGTCTGTATATGAAACAAGCATTTTAAAGAACTGCGGTCATTTGTTTCATGGGCAGTTGTATCATTCCCTTATCGCTCTTAATATATTGGACTTTACCTGGGCTATTTTTTTAGTTCTTCGAGTTAGTTGTCTGGATAAAAGTAAGATGCAATTGAGCTGGTGTTAATCCTATGAATCGTGATACAGATTTGGAAAAGAAAGGCAGAAGAGTATCTATCAAATTCAGGGGTACCGTACACAATTATCAGGTAAAGGGTGTTTCATACAGTGAATATCTTCTTGATTGTGGAAGCAAAAAAACGTCTGATCTTATAACTGGAAAACACATTAGAGGTGATCACTAACATGACCTTGCTACACTAACCAGGGCTGGAGGCTTGCAAGACAAAGACGGGGGTGTCAGGGAATTGCTCATTGGAAAAGATGACGAGCTTCTTCAGACTGAAACTAGAACTATAGCAAGGCCTGATGTTGCAGAAGTCTGTATTCAGGTAAGACTGCTTTTTCATATCATAACTAGCCCAAAAATCATCAGAAAAACTTGCATCCCAATTCTTTGCATAGTCATAACTTTTCATGGAATACGTATTAGTGGAAAATTTGAACCCTTTTACATGCTTGTGCTTTGTAATAGTAACTTTTTTCGTACACATGGATTAGTGAAGAAATAAGGATGATAACATTCAGACCTTGTAGCCTTTAGCTAGTATTTACGAGTTCCCGTTCATGACAGGCACTGCAATTTGAGGAGGCTAAGTTTAAGGCTTTTGATTTGGCTTCCAAGCCAGAGGGTGATGGCACACCAACCAAGGACTTCAAGGATCTCTTCTCCCGGATTAACACCCGTTTCTAAGAGAGTACAAAGACCATGAATGGTTTGTCTTGAAAACTTAATCTCTTGTATTGTGGTTTCAATTGAAGTGTGACATTCCCTGCTATTTTTGGACAAGATAACACGGGATTAGAGTGGAGTTTAAAAACAGTATTTACGTCATCTGGGCAACTGGTTTGTTGTTCAGAACTTCGGATCATATTAGCTATTGAGTATTTGACCATTTAAGCTTCAGAGTTAAAGTTCCAAGAGAAATTATATTAAATATTTGTTTCTGAAGGAGGTTCTAAGTTTAATATTTGCTTGTGATGAGAATAAGACAAGAAGGATGCTTTAGGCTGGTTTCCATGTGGAAAGAGCACACAGTATTCTCCCTTTCCAACCCAACAGAAGCCAGTGACCATCTTGATCGATCAAGAACTCCTTGTGGTAACCCTTAACTCTAAACGTTGCCCTGTCCTTAATCTCCGGGTCTAATGGCAGCTGCACGAGGCCTGCCCTACAAGTGCGAGGCTGCCATTGTTTGTATGTCTCTGGCCTCTCGATTCTCTCCCAGCCTTCACATGCCACCACATTGATAACCGCTTTTCCGAGAATCTCTTTCTCGATCAGCATCCTCTCCTCAGATTCCCGGGGCATGACAGTCTCCAACATGTCAAAGACCGATGAGAAATGAAACAAAGCCTCCTTGAACCGAGTCAGATAGAAGGGTGCATTGTATGCTCCATTGAGCACTCCCTGTACAAATACTGCAGGATTGATCTTCCTTATTATATCCAAGATCGCGTTTCTTGATCCATCAGCCACCATGGTTTCATCAGGCAAGTTTTTCATCTGGTAGATACAATTCACTATAACCATCTCATCCTCCTCCAGCTTGAAATCTTCAAGCTGAATGGTCTCCCATCTCTTTGCAATCGGATTGAACTCAAATGGGACCCTGAATTCCTTGGCATAATGTGCTAGCATCCGCCCCGCATCCTCAACCCTTCTTGCAGGTCTAAGGCCCGGCTGAGGAATATCTATCCCCGTGATTCGAATCTTTGGGGGACCACCTGATCTCTCCGACTGGCGTTGGATGAAAGAGGGCCACTGAAACCCACCCTGGATACCGAAATTTATAATGTGGATTCTTGCAGCACCACTAGTCAGCTTCAAGATCGTCATGTTTGAGAAGAGATTGGAGACGTTCCTGAATGGGCAAGCAGCAAGATGCACAAGGTAAGCTTTCACAACAGCAACAGAAGATGACCTATTAGTGGCCAAGGCGTTGTAAACCCGACTTCCACTGCCAGCCAAGCGCGCCTCAAGTCCATCAGCGAGGTAATGAGCCAGCCTCTGATTCCCATCACCGGATGGCGAAGAATTTTGCCTGATCTGGCTGAGCATCTCATTAGCTCTTTTGTGATCATCAGTTGTAACTGCTTCCGCGCAGCTGATAAGGGTTCTCAGATCAACCACTTCCTTTCGGTTTGACTGCATATTCTGCTTCATTTTCTTGATTGATTCACTCTTTAAGGTCTCCCTGAGATCAACTATGGCCTTGTTTTGATCCCTTTCATGATTCAACAAAACCTCATCGAATGTATCAGAATGCAGATAAGTATCCGGATACACGGCTGCTTGCTTGGCACTCCTCTCTTCCTCCTCCAACACCGAAATGTTCCTATTGTGACGCTTCTTCGGTAACTCTCTTGCACTTGAGCTGACAAACAACTCATCAGTACTTGGAATCAGCTTCCTTGCTTCCTCAACTCCTTTGATGAACAAAGAAACCGATTCAATCCCACTGCAAAGGTCAGGAACCTGAGCAATATCATCACTTGACGTCGCCTGTGAACTCGGGTAGCTCTTACCAATGGCATCATAGAAGGACTTTTCGGCCTCTTGGAGCTCCATAGACCCTTGAAGAACACACTCCTGTTCTACATCATCCTCCATAAGAAATTGGTTTATGTATCTTAAACTCTCATATGACACACCTTGATCCTCTTGTTGGCTGGCTTCTTGTGCTGAATAACTTGAACCACAAATTGGGCGAAGATCACTCGTACTATGAACCCTAGCTCCCTCAGAATATAACCTCTTGGTTGTGTTTGCAGTTGCATCCGCCGTTGTGGTTGTGACCATATCCATAAAATCCTGACTCAAAATATTATTAATTAATAAATTAATTAAGGTGTGAAGGAAATAAATCTAAGTGGACAATTAATGATGATGAATGTGTAGTATACGTAGACTCGGGCAAACGCGGCCGTGGACCGGACTCTTCCTAAAACTTAGTCCCGGTGTTGCGGGTGCGGGCCAAGTTAAGTCCGCTTCATGGGCTAGATTTCATGTCCAAGCCCATCTGGTGTTGCTAGCACGGATGTTAGAGACCTTATCCGTAACATAATAATACTTGATAAATAATGATTTCATATGATTAATAATGTAAACCAACAAAATTTATATGATTAACTTTGTACTATAGTGTATTGTACAATAATTTTCAAAGTTGTACTTAGACTAACTTAGTAATGTGCAGAGTAGTACGTATTCTATATATAATATACTTATTTATTATATATAATAAATAAGTATATATTTTTAAAAAAACATAGTGGTCTCATTGCTGGTGCGGAACAGACTTAGCAGTCTTTTTGGACTTCACTAGGTGTCCGGCCATACCTATCCGTTTATGCGGGCGAACGGGTGGGGCGGGTCAGACGAGCTAACATGCGTTTGTGCAGGTCTATTCATTGTCAACAAATTAATGCAAACAAATGAAAAAAGAAGACAGAGAAATTTATTTACTCTATGTTTCTTCATTATTATTTTTTTGATGACGAGGAACCCACCTTTGGCAGTAAACCCCGAGCACGCGATTCAATCGGCAAGAGCCACGTAGTAAATAAACCGGCTTGCGCCGATCGGTTCGACCCACTGCTAGGAAGCAAGGCAAACCTTAGATGGAAATCTCAAAGAGAGGGACGGAGGCAGCCGGCAAGTTGGAACTTGTAGTGGAAAACACAGTAGCAAGAGGATGAAAGAAAACCAATACCTTCTAAGAACGGTAGCAAGAGGATGAAAGTGAGACTTATTAAAACTAAAAAGTGGAAGCCCAATACATATATATATATGAGGTTCTTTTTTTAGCTGATAACGACTAAAATTTCAGACAAATTTCAAGTGTTGTTTTGTTGCTGTTGGGTTTTATGACAGATAGTGATGGAAGTGGTTTTGGGATTCCTTTAAAATATTACTGTATTGTTTTTTTTTTAGCTGTTCTGGAGCGGGTTGAGATTTGCTCTAGCCTGTCTCATTTTTAAAAAAAAATAAATTAAAAAAAGGTAAAAAAAATTAAGGAAATTTAATTTTAAAAAAAATTATGTATTTGTTTGATGGAATAAGAGTTTTGTTAATGAAATATCGTCCTATGTGACGCGTTGGTTTATTCTAAAAAATAATAATAAAATAATATGTTGTCATGGTTTATAGAAAGTTATATAACTCACAATCTATCTATATATATTTTAGTTAATTGACAAAATATAAATAAAAAATATTTCACAGTTATACTTATCAAAAATATTAATAGATAAATATGTAGTAATGGATATGTACTATTTTATTTACATCTAGATTTTTTTGGAGGAAAGAATTCTTTATATCAAAATGAATTATTTAATATTTAATAATTGTTATTTTATTTATATCTATATTATATTTGAGGCTAAAATAAATTATTAAATTATTATTATGTAGCCATAATATGTAGCCACAATCCATCCATACATAGATATTTTAGTAAACTAACATGATAAATATATACTACATATTTAATAAAAAAAGAATATTAAAATATTTTTTAAAATCAGATATCTATTAAATTACATGAGATTCAGTTAACAATAGATTAGAAAAAAAAACTTTTACCTTATAAATGTGAATTTTATTTATATTTTTAGAGAATCTGATATATTTAGATTATTTATAATCTATCGAACTAATTTTATTTACATTTATATTATTTTTTAGAGGAAAAAACTATTTATATTTAGATTTTTTTTATCTATTAGAATCTATCTAGATTATTTATAATCCTATGTATTAACGTATTCTCTGTGCCACGATACGGGACCTACACTAGTTATACATTTTATTTTATTTTGATAAACCACTAGTATATACATATAATTACACACACCATATATATACCCTGTATATAACCATATGTATTATATATACAAAGCATATATATAGGGTTCGTATGGTACGGGGTTAATAAACTGACTAAAATTATAAACAGGGTAAAAATTTATAAACCGTTGGTAAAAGTAGTTAAAAATTTATGAAAAAATATAAACTCCGTATGGGACGAAAAACAGTTTATTTGTAAAAAGTGGAGTTTATTTGGTTTTTATTAGGGGTATTGTGGTACTTTCAAACCAAATAATATAAAAGAGAAGGGGTAAAATAGTAATTATGGAATATAAACCTCAAAATAAGCTTCAATCTGCAGCTTATTTATAAACCCCTTTTTTTAACTGACTAAAGCTTATTTGTTGTTTCCATACACCGTTTAAACCTGTTTATTTTTTTAACAGCTAATAATTTCACACTTTTTAGCTTGTTTATTTCCACCCATACATACCCATAGTGTATATACAAGGCATACAAGCCTACAGTATCACAGTGTATATATATTGTATATACAAAGCATACAGTAGTACAGTGTATAGTGTATATACAAAGCATATATGCAGCAATATACATTGTATATATAATACAGAGCATATAGTAATATACAATTCCACTAGAATAAGGGAACAAATCATAAACAAATAAGACCTAAGAGGGAAAACATTAAGTGGTTCCTAATTAGAGGGAAAACATTAAGTGGAAAAACCACAAGTTAACACATTTAAGTTAAATTTCGATGGATCCACACTTAATAACAAGAACAGCACGGTCGGCTTTATCATTCGGGATTGGGATGGTAAACTGGTTCATATTGGATATGATAGAATTGGGAACCAGACACCTCTCAAAGCTGAGGCTCTAGATCTAAGATTTGGTCTTCTCCAGTCCCAAGCACTTGGCCTAGATAGATTACAAATTGAAGGAGATTCTCTTATAATAATAAATCACTTAAGACTAAATTCTACGTGTCCTTGGCAAATTGAACTAATCATGTCCAATATTAAAACATTATTGTCGAGTATGAGAGAAGTCTCGTTTTCTCACGTACCCCGCATTGACAACAGAGTGACTGATAAGGTTGCACATCTTTGCTGCTCGGTTAGGGGCCGGGTCTCGACATTCCATATGATACAGGTCTCCAAGACCTCATCCGCAAGGATGCTCTCAGGTAGGATCTTTCCACCCGAAATATTACCTGTTCAAAAAAAAAAATAGTAATATACAGTTTATACAATATTTATACAGTATATAAATGCATGCGGGACATGACGGAATTTGCGCGATAAGGAATCCTCATCCGTCATCCCTCATCCCGCGTTCCGCATAATTTTTCTGGGACGAGATTTTTATTTTTCCAAATCTCATAGAAATCAGAACGAGACCGGGACGGGTCAGAATTTTGCGAGATTTGTGCCCACTCCTAGAATCTAGGATCCATTATAAATTTTTTTTTTTGAATTGAATTGCATAAACGGATCTTGAATCCGTTCGTTACTTTTTCTCCTCTTGAGATAATGATTATGTACACAGGTCATGTTAAGAGTAAAACGAATAAACTTTGCTGATCATCCAAAACAAAACCAAGGGCGTAGCCATTCCAAGCCTCCAAGGTGAACATGCTAAAACAGAGGCAATGGGAGAATAACCTAGAAACACCAAACTTTCCTCAATCCGTCCAAAATAAAACCAACTGCACCTATCTATCATTCCAAGGGAAACACTTGGCACGTGCTACTCATTGTGTTAAGTTCAAGGAATCTCTGATTGAATTGTACAATAGGGCAACTGTGTCAAATTAATTTTGTTTTTCTTATGCGAAATCTAGATCCACTGTTCTAACACATAAGTTTATTTGTTTCGGATTTCACCATCTCTTATTTGTTACTTTGTTGTAGACCTAAGCAAATATAGACTAATCCGTCCGACCCGTCCAATCCATCCGGTTAAATTTACGGGCTTGGATAAGACAATTGGTCCAAGCTGTAAACGAATGCGCCGCTAATTTCGGTGAAAACCAGCTTCTTTAACAAACAAGATCACCTACATGCTACAACACAATTCCTACTCCACTCCCTACTCCATTAATTTATTTTAATATTTATTTAATCTTATAAAAAATATAAAAATTATATTTATATTCCTAACATTTATATTTATAAAATTTTATTTTGAAAAATGATGTTTTAAAATTTTTAAAAATTAAAAAGACAATAGTTTACAAAATATAATTATTAAAAAAAATTTAAACATGATTTTTAAAATTTTTTTTAATAAATATATAAACATAGATGTTAAAATTATAAATATAATTTTTTAAATTTTTTTTAAGATTAAATTTAAATATATGTGAAAGTAATTTTGTGGAGTAGGGGATGGAGTAGGAAAGGTTGCAGAGAATCTTCACTGCTTCTTTAATGGTAGCAATGTCAGCAGTTTCCCCCCTACCATTTTCAGCTTCTTCTGTTGTTTTCTCTTCGAGGAGCTGCAGCTACTTTCATCAATGCGGTAGTAATTGGAGGTCGGTGGAAATTCGGAGTTCAGAACCTTTGAGGGCCCTCCCGCGCCCCAACGCTCCCCAATTCCTTCAATTTTCTGTACCGTCCCTCTCGTTAAATTGGAGGAATCGGACTAGGGTTTCCAGAGGTTGCTTGGTGGTGACAGCTATGGCGGATCTCAGCAAGCCAGTTGTTCTCGTCACTGGCGCTGGCGGAAGAACTGATTAGGTTTTACTTTGCGTGTTTGTTTTCTGATTGATGATAAGGTCAATTGCACTGTGATGATTGAATCGAGTGCTGTTGAATGACTGAATTTTGAACTCTTAGGGTTGAATTATGAGTATTTATTGGTAATGTGATATGTGAAAATCTTGCATTTGGATCTTATACTTTCTGATGGATGATGTATCATATGTATGATCATTTGCACCTTGAACATTAAATCGAGTTCTGGAAAGGTGGGGTTTTGAATAGAACGATTGTCAAGGAATGACTGAAAATTTGAACTTTTAGGGCTGAATTATGAGTATCCTCAATAGACAGGATTTCATTTTTTTTGGGATTTGGTCATTTTGGTGGTATGAAGATGTTGTGATGTGATCTGTGAAAAGTGCAAACAGATGAATGTTTGCTAGTACTCTAGGAGATCAGATACATGAAAATCTTGCATTTGAATGCAGGTAAAATTGTGTATGAAAAGTTGAAGGAGAGATCTGATCAGTTTACAGGCAGAGGACTAGTTAGGACTGAGGAGAGTAAGGCTAAAATTGGTGGAGCAGATGACGTGTATGTTGGAGACATTCGAAACAGCGAAAGCATTGTCGCTGCAATCCAGGGTATTGACACCCTTATCATTCTGACAAGTGCTGTACCAATAATCAAACCAGGATCTGATATAACCAAGGGGAGGCCTGAATTCATTTTCCCGGAGGGGGCATTTCCCGAGCAGGTTGTTATACGTTTTCTCATGCATTTTATTGCATTGGATTTTTTGTTGTTGTGGGTATACTTTGTACCCGACATAATAGAAGCTTTTTGCTTGATAGGTGGACTGGATTGGACAGAAGAATCAAATTGATGCCGGTGAGGGTTGTTCATAAATATGTGACACCGGGATCTTTTTTTATTATTATTGACTGATGTTGTAATTCAAATGTGCAGCTAAAGCTGCTGGTGTGAAGCAGATTGTTTTAGTGGGGTCTATGGGAGGAACACAACCTGATAATCCTCTGAACAAACTGGGAAATGGAAATATATTGGTATTTTTCTTCACTCTCTAGATTGACGCTGTACACGTCTGTATATGAAACAAGCATTCTAAAGAAATGCAGTCTGTGTTTCATGGGCAGTTGTATCGTTCCCTTATCGCTCTTAATATATTGGACTTTACCTGGCCTTTTTTTTTGGTTCTTCGAGTTAGTTGTGTGGATAAAAGTATGATGCAATTGAGCTGGTGTTACACCTATGATTCGTGATGCAGATTTGGAAAAGAAAAGCAGAAGGATATCTATCAAATTAGGGGGTACCGTACACAATTATCAGGTAAAGGGTGTTTCATAGAGTCAATATCTTGATTGTGGAAGCAAAAAACTTCTGATCTTATAACTTGAAAACACATTAGAGGTGATCACTAACATGACCTTGCTACACTAACCAGGGCTGGAGGCTTGCAAGACAAAGATGGGGGTGTCAGGGAATTGCTCATTGGAAAAGATGACGAGCTTCTTCAGACTGAAACTAGAACTATAGCAAGGCCTGATGTTGCAGAAGTTTGTATTCAGGTAAGACTGCTTTTTCATATCATAACTAGCCCAAAAATCATCAGAAAAACTTGCATCTGTTCTTCACTTCTTTGCATAGTCACAACTTTTCCGTCATGGAATACATATTAGTGGAAAATTTTAACCCTTTACATGTTTGTGCTTGGTAATAGTAACTTTTTCCGTACACATGGATTAGTGAAGAAATAAGGATGATAACATTCAGACCTTGTAGCCTTTAGCTAGTATTTACGAGTTCCCGTTCATGACAGGCACTGCAATTTGAGGAGGCCAAGTTTAAGGCTTTTGATTTGGCTTCCAAGCCAGAGGGTGATGGCACACCAACCAAGGACTTCAAGGCTCTCTTCTCCCAGATTAACACCCGTTTCTAAGAGAGTACAAAGACCACCATGAATGGTTTGTCTTGAAAACTTAATCTCTTGTATTGTGGTTTCAATTGAAGTGTGACATTCCCTGCCATTTTTGGACAAGATAACACGGGATTAGAGTGGAGTTTAAAAACAGTATTTACGTCATCTGGGAACTGCTTTGTTGTTCAGAACTTCGGATCATATTAGCTATTGACCATTTAAGCTTCAGTGTTAAAGTTCCAAGAGAAATTATATTATATATTTGTTTCTGAAGGAGGTTCTAAGTTTAATACTTGCTTGTGATGAGAATAAGACAAGAAGGGTGCTTTAGGCTGGTTTCCATGTGGAAAGAGCACACAGTATTCTCCCTTTCCACCCCAACAGAAGCCAGTGACCATCTTGATCGATCAAGAACTCCTTGTGGTAAGCCTTAACTCTAAACGTTGCCCTGTCCTTAATCTCTGGATCTAATGGCTGCTGCATGAGGCCTGCCCTACAAGTGCGAGCCTGCCATTGCTTGTATGTCTCTGGCCTCTCAATTCTCTCCCAGCCTTCACAGGCCACCACATTGATAACCGCTTTTCCGAGAATCTCTTTCTCAATCAGCATCCTCTCCTCAGACTCCCGGGGCATGACAGTCTCAAACATGTCAAAGACTGATGAGAAATGAAACAAAGCCTCCTTGAACCGAGTCAGATAGAAGGTTGCATTGTACGCTCCATTGAGCACTCCCTGTACAAATACTGAGGGATTGATCTTCCTTATTATATCCAGGATCGCGTCTCTTGATCCCTCAGCCACCATGGTTTCATCAGGCAAGTTTTTCATCTGGTAGATACAGTTCACTATAACCATCTCATCATCGTCCAGCTTGAAATCTTCAAGCTGAATGGTCTCCCATCTCTTCACAATCGGATTGAACTCAAATGGGACCCTGAATTCCTTGGCATAATGTGCTAACATCCGCCCTGCATCCTCAACCCTTCTTGCAGGTCTAAGGCCCGGCTGAGGAATATCTATCCCCGTGATTCGAATCTTTGGGGGACCACCTGATCTCTCTGATTGGCGTTGAATGAAAGAGGGCCACTGAAACCCACCCTGGATACCAAAATTTATAATGTGGATTCTTGCAGCACGGCGAGTCAGCTTCAAGATTGTCATGTTTGAGAAGAGATTGGAGACGTTCCTGAATGGGCAAGCAGCAAGATGAACAAGGTAAGCTTTCACAACAGCAACAGAAGATGACCTATTAGTGGCCAAAGCGTTGTAAACCCGACTTCCACTGCCAGCCAAGCGCGCCTCAAGTCCATCAGCGAGGTAATGAGCCAGTCTCTGATTCCCATCACCGGATGGCGAAGAATTTTGCCTGATCTGGCTGAGCATCTCATTAGCTCTTCTGTGATCATCAGTTACAACTGCTTCCGCGCAGCTGATAAGGGTTCTCAGATCAACCACTTCCTTTCGGTTTGACTGCACATTCTGCTTCATTTTCTTGACTGATTCGCTCTTTAACGTCTCCCTGAGATCAACTATGGCCTTGTTTTGATCCCCTTCATGATTTAGCAAAACCTCATCGAATGTATCAGAATGCACATAGGTATCCGGATGCACGGCTGCTTGCTTGGCACTCATCATGATCTCTTCCTCCTCCAACGCCGAAAAGTTCCTATTGTGACGTTTCTTCGGTAACTCCCTTGTGCTTGAGCTGGCAAACAACTCATCAGTGCTTGGAATCAGCTTCCTTGCTTCCTCAGCTCCTTTGATGAACAAAGAAACCGATTTCATCCCATTGCAATGGTCAGGAACCTGAGCAGTACCATGACTTGATGTCGCCTGTGAACTCGGGTAGCTCGTACCAATGACCTCATAGAAGGACTTTTCGGCCTCTTTGAGCTCCATAGACCCCTGAAGAACACACTCCTGTTCTACATCATCCTCCATAAGAAATTGGTCTATGCAGCTTAAAATCTTATCTGACCGACCTTGATCCTCTTGTTGGCTGTTTTCTTGTGCTGAAGAACTTGAACCACAAATTGGGCGAAGATCACTCGTACTAGGAATCCTAGCTCCCTCAGAATCTAACCTCTTGGTTGTATTTGCATCCCCAGTTGTGGCTGTGACCATATCCATAAAATCCTGACTCAAAATAGTACTCACTCTATTAATTAAAATTTGTCATTTACTATTCATGCACGCTTTTTTAAAATGATAAAAACTAGTATATGAAATATTAAAATTTTAATTTTTTTTTACGGAAATTTCGCCGGGTGCCCCTGAGGTAAGGCTAAATTCGTCGGGTGTACAAAAGTTTCACATAATTTGCGAAATGCCCCTGAGGTTTGTGATTTTTTCGCGCCGTGCCCCTCCGTCCATTCTATTAACATTTTCGTTCAAAAAAAATAAAATTAAATGAAATTAAGAGAAGTACAGGTCGCGCGCGAGAGAGAAGAAGAAGAGCGAAAAGCGAAGAGCAAAGAGCGAAGAGGCAGGTCGCGAGAGAGGGAGAGAGCGAGACAAGGGTCCAATACACGTCGCAGACTAGATTGACGCCGGTGGAACTCAGTTGGGGCCGAAGGTGGAGGTGAGTATTTCTCAACTTAATCTAGGGTTTCGGGATGGGGTTAGGTGTGATGATTTGAATTCTTGAAATTCAAAGGATTTTAATGTCGATTGTACCCTTTTTTTGTTGAATCAATATCAAATAGAGTTTCGATTCTTGTCCCAATTTAATTCTCTATCTAAAGAAGACCATTATGTAGTTGTCATTGCATCCAAGGAATTATATGCATTAGGCAGCAACAGTTGGTTGGAAAATCCATATGAGTGTGGTGCATCTTCAAATCAAGGATGCATTAGTATTAATCCGGTAAAACAGCAAGGCCATGGCAAATTAAAACAATTTAAACCTAGAAATTTATAAAGGGAAGATACAATTATCATTAAAAAGTTTTGTGGATATTGCAATCGTTGGAGGCTCTGAACACAACATGTCATACTCTCTGTATATATACTTGGTACAAGATGCTTGTTAACTTTGTGATCAAATCAGTATGCTTTGTAGCTGCAACTTTTGGTTTGGTTTGGGGTTAATTGAAAAGTTGCCTAATATCTTTATTTTTTAGGAAATTGCTTCTTAAATAATTATAATTTGTTCCTGTTTTGTTATGGATTTCACATATTCATTTAAATTTCTGCCTTAGAATGTGCTTCCAATCAAGGCACCTTGATTGCTCCAAGCACACTTAAGACCAACCATATCTGAACTATACAATAGTACATATTGATAACCGTATGTTCACTAGAAAATTTTTACTCTATTCCCTTGCCTTTGCAGGCTATACAGCTACATACAATCCCATGGTTGAGAAGCATCTAATCTGTGCTAAGGGCTACCAAGAGTTTTGCCTTCGTCTATGAAGTAGACTAACAAGTATGTACCTTGATTCCAAAGTTTCAAACTCTTTTTTAGACTTTGTAACTCGTCTTTTTTTACTTTTCCCTTCATTTGTATTTGAATTTTGAAACATGTGAATTTGGGTATTGATATGGTATTCATCGTTTGATCATTGGTTTTTTGTTTTCCTTTCACTTTTTTAGAAATCATGTGGTTTGGTGACATTTTTTAGTAGGCTTACACAGTAGTCATGGTTAGCTAAGGCTTGCGTTGTTTTTTGCACACCAATATAAATCTCATTCTCATCTAATAGTTTGGGCAAGGTTCATTTACTTGTTTAAATTCCATTGCACAAAACTAACATTTCCTTTCATATTCACGCCTAACCACTCCTAGAGTCTTAGTACTGAAAAAATCAGAAATCACTATGTTTAACTTTTAATACCATGTCCTGCAATGGTCACACCAGGTAGATTTATGCAACTAGGCCATAGTTTGATGCTTAGCCTATTAGCTCAAATGGTAGAGCGTTGTGCTCACGCACAAAGATGTGGGTTCAAATCCCGCATAGGCTATCTATGGTTATGTGTAGTTATTGAACAAATATTGTTGTGACTTCACAAATGATTCATATTTTTCGAACCCACTCCTTTTTTACATATTTGAATTTTCTCTTTTTCTAGTGATGAATCCATATGATTTAAAATTGTTATGTACTTTTAAATGGTCTAGAAATTGTTATAGACTTTTCCATTTTCGCCTACACAAAATAAGATATGAACACATGCTCTCATTGTCTTGATGAGAAACAAGATACCAAGAATAACTACAAGACCTATATATGCACCAGCTGATGCCACAACTAGAACAACAAATGCTCTCTCCTTGTCTTGATCTAAGAATTTGATGTAGAATTGAGATCAAGATAAAGAATTCATAAATATTTTAGTTTGTATTTCACTTTAATTAGCCTACGTGGGAGTCGAACCCACGTCTCTGTGTATGAACACATTGCTCTGCCGGCTGAGCTAATAGGCTTTTTTTTTTATAAAATGATTTGAGCAGGTATGCTGAAATAATTTGGAGCTTGTTCTAATTTCAATGAAATCCTAGGACAATGGCATGCTAATTGTGACTAAAAAAATCACTCGGTAAAAATGGAGTAGCAAGTCACACTCAGTAGAAATGAATTGGAGCATACCATGTATTGAAAAATCTAGAAGCAAGCTAGACGATTGTTGAATCAAACTCAATTTCAACAGCTATGACAACTCCTTTTTTCTGTTCTAATGCAGCCCCAACATCCCAAGTTTTCATTTTTTACAGCAGCTCAAATAAGGCCAGATGTTGCTGCTGCAATATCACAAGTTGGAGCTGTCATAACATCGCCACATTGTTGTTTTCCAGGAACAATAACAACTTCAATTTGCTCTCTCACAGCAGCCCCAGCAGCATCTTTTTTATGTCCTTCAACAGCCTCAACATTTTTTTATGTACAATCATTTCAAACTACCATATCCACATAATCCATTCCTTAAGATAATATGCAATCTTGCTCACCTGATTTGTTAGGGTATGGAGGTGATGATTTACCCTTACCTTTACCACCAAAGTCCCCATTCCCTTTCTAAATCTTCATCCTTTGGATCCCCTTTACACAATTTACAGTACCAAAAAATAAGGCAGGTAAGGTAGCCGGATTTCCTATTCATTTAAAACATGAAAGTGAGGGTTGAAAGTTCAAGGCGATTGCAATATTGCAATGCGATTGAGAAAGCTTCCAATCTGATTGAAGGCAACAATCTAATTTTGCCGATTATGAAGCATCGATAATCAACAAATAGAACAAAGGGAATCAAAAGAAGGCGATGCAGAGTATCAATCAACAATTTGTGAGAAAGAGGCAAGGAGAGAGGGTACCTTGCTCCGGTGATGGCGGCGGCGTCCCTGCTCTTCCTTGTAGATACCAGTCGCCACTCGCCGACATCGGGCTTCTCCCTCCTAGCGGTGAATGGCGCCTCGGACAGTCAGACCTCAGTCTCGCCCTCTCCCCGTGAATAAAGAATTGAAGATGTTCTTTTCTCCTCTTTCCCCCTTTTGAGTAAACTTAACGGAGTGTTAACGTTTTTTATTTAAAGCTAACTGAGGGGCATTTGGCGAAAAGAATCAAAACCTCAGGGGTACCACGCGAATTATGCTAAACTTTTGTACACCGTGCGAAATAACCCTTACCTCAAGGGCACCGGGCGAAATTTCCGTTTTTTTTATAAATTCATACTTAATAGTAATAAGTATGAAATTATTAAAAAAAATATTAAAAAATTAATATTTTATATAGTTTTTAACACCTCAAAAAATGTGCGTGAATAGTAAAACGTCAGGTTATAATTAACGGATGGAGTATTAATTAATTGATTAAAATTAATTAAAATGTGAAGGAAATAAACCTAAGTGGACAATGATGATGAATGTGTTGTATACGTAGACTCGGACAAACGCGGGCGTGGACCGAGCTGTTCCCAAAACTTAGTCCTGGTGTTGCGGGTGTGAGCCAACCTAAGTCCAGCGGGCTAGATTTCATGTCCAAGTCCGTCTAGTGTTGCGAGGGCGGATGGATCCTGTATACACGTAACATAATAATACTTGATAAATAATGATTTCATATGATCAATAATGTAAACCAATTTTATTTTTTTTGTATATGATTAACTTTGTAATATACGTAATATATATACTGCTACATAATAATTTGTACAAGGGAGGGTCACGACTCACGAGTGTATTGTACAATAATATTCAAACTTGTACTTAGACTAACTTAGTAATAAGCGGAGTAGTATGTATTATTCTATATATACATATATAGCGGTCCCATTGCTGATGCGGATCAGGCTTAGCAGCCTGCTTGGGCTTCACTAGGTGTCCATACCAATCCGTTTATGCAGGCAAGCGGGCGGGTGGGGCGGGTCAGGCGAGCTAACATGCGTTTGCGCTGTTCTATTCATTGTCAACAAATTAATGCAAACAAATGAAAAAAGAAGACATGGAAATATATTGAGTCTATGTTTCTTCATTTATAGACAAATAAATCAAGTTTAGGGTGAACCAAGTTGGAATTTGCAGTGGAAAACACAGTAGCAAGAGGGTGAAAGAAAACATACCTTCTAAGAACGGCGACTTGAAACTAAAAAGGGGAAACCCATTACCTATATATATAGGAGGTTGTTTTTTTTCAGCAGATAACGACTAAAATTTCGGACAAATTTCTACTGTTGTTTTGTTGCTGTTGGTTTTTTTTTATGACAGACAAGTGACGGAAGTGGTTTTCCTCGCTCCACAATATTTATGATATTTGGGCCTTCAATTGGGCTTTATTAGGCCCAGGAACAAATATAGGTTATTGTAGCCTGCAGTTTCACTCAAAACTATGGTAGCCTAAAAAAATATTATGAATCCTATGGTACCTACCGTTTTTCAATTCAATAATCTTTAAAAAAAAAAAATATTTTATAATACCAAGTGGTTTTTTTAATTCAACAATATATTATAGATTATATGATAGCATGTAGTTTTTTCAATTTTATAAGCCTAATAATATACTAGCATTTAGTTTTTATTTCAGTAGGCGGTATAAGAATGTGGTTTTTTATACAAGTATATATAGAGAGTTTGCTTTCTAATTTAAAAATGTCAAACTCCCAGTGTGCTTTTAATACATTTACCCACCTTTCAATATAAAAGGACTCTAACTTAACAGTAAGACTTCAACAAAAGGATTTCAACTCAAGAAATATGCAACTTTTTCCATTGGGAAAAAAATTCTCTGCTGTAAATTTTTTTGGGATAAATTCTCTGAAACTTTGAGGACTCCAAAAGAGTCCAAAGGGAGATTTTCAATCTGTAAATTATTAAGAAAATAAACGTTACAGTTACATGATATTTGTTTTTCTATGAATCATCAAAATCAAAGGTGGACAGATATTCAGTCTTAGTATGAATATCTGATAGACACCTCTGCTGTAGCTAAAGTCCACAATGTTAATAAACTGCTGAAAATACTTCCTAGCTTCATGCTCATTGAATTTTCCAAATTCGGCCTATTAGGAAGGAGAAAAGTGTGAGGTGAATGCTTAAGTCAATTATGTCTTGGTGTGTAAAATGAAACAAGGTGTTCATGAAAGGTTAAATGCACATCAATACTCAGTAGAGTAATTTCAAAACCACGACACTTACAATTTTGTCAAAGAGTTCACGTCCATCTACATACTCAAGCACGATTCAAATATAAGCAAGTAATTTGAAATTTGGTGTTTAATTTATGCAAATATAAATTTGGTGCTTAAGGTTTATGTGTTGGCCCCTTTATGCATGAATTCAGCATGATATATTCTAATTTTCTAAAAAAATTATTTAATTGCCATTAGTTATATTGTATCTAACAACAAATATTTGCATATTCTGCAGGAAGAAATTTTAAATAAGGATGGGATCTCGAAATTCAGCTAGAAAAAGGTATCACACAAATGAAATACCATTGACATACAGTAGTAAACGCATTAAATATACCAAAGAAGGAATAAACTGCATACCAACAAATGCTGAAAGGTTACCGTTAGGAAGTAATTGCACTAAATGTGGAGCAAAAAATTTTGCATTTGAATCTCATCGTTTTTGTTGCTGTGACGGAGAGATCTATATCCCAACTAATGAAACTCCATCTGAACTCATTAATCTTTTCACAGGAAATGATGATTATGCTCTGCATTTCAAAAAGTATGCAAGAATATATAACGATTTATTTGCTTTCAGTTCTCTTGGTGGAAAAAGAGAAGCAAAATCCAAAAAGGGAATTTATGTTAAAAGTTATGGGTCAGTTGTATCATTACATACCTGATCTTTTGCCTATTGACAATAACCCTAAGCATTTACAGTTATATTTCTATGATGCTGAACATGAAAAAGAGCATCGTTTGAGTATATTTTCTTATATGAAGCCAGAAATCATGTCAATACTGATGCATGTTATGGAAAGAAATCTATATGCTAATTTTTTCCGATCTCTAAAGAGTTTGATATAGTAGATGATACTAAAATTATCATTTCTGAAAATCCAACTATAGACCAACGAATATACAATGCTCCAACATCATCAGAAGTGGCTGCAATAATTTTAGATACAAATTCTCAACAACAGAATAGCCCACATATATATAATAGTGTTTGGAAAATCTTCTGAATCTCATAGAATAATGCATTATTATGGCTGCTATGATCCGTTGCAATATCCAATTCTTTATCCACACGGGGAATGTGGGTGGCATCAAGGATTAAAAAGAAAATTAAATTGGTGTAGACAAAAATATTCCAATCCCACTTTCCCTATTTCATCTTCCTTGATTCAAACTTCAGAAGACCTGATATCAGAAGAAGCTAAAGGTATGACATCACCATTTACTATTTGCTTAATAGATTTTTTTCCCCATATAATATACTGTTCTAATACTTTTTTTTTTGCAGCTGCTGAAAATCTACAAAGAGTGGCTACAGATAACACTCGAACAACCACTACGTTGACACAGTTCTTTGAAACCAACAAAAATAATCAAGATCAACCCAAATATCTATATTCTGAATTTCCAGAGCATTATGTATGGGATGTGCCAAATAAAACACGGGTTATAAGAAAACAAAGATTTGCAATTGGTAGATTAGCATATGTCGGACCTTCTGAAGAAGAACGGTATTATTTGAGATTATTACTTACCCATGTTCGAGGTCCTACATCATTTAAAGATTTGCAAACAGTTGATGGATATACATATTCTACATTTCAAGAAGCAGCACAGAAACATGGACTATTAGAAGAAAATGGTTACGTAGAATCATGCTTAAATGAAGCCGTACAAATGCAAATGCCTAGCACATTACGTCGCTTATTTGCAACTTTGCTAATTTTTTGTGAACCAATAGACCCACGAGGCTTATGGGATAAATATTTTCCTGCCCTTTCTGAAGATTTTAAACAAAAATACAAAGAAGATGATGCACAAGTTTTACATCTAACTTGCAGACAAGTCGAAAAACACTTGGAAGGCATGGGTAAATCATTAAATACTTACATGCTTGGAGATCTGTTAAAATCAGAAAGCAACACACTCAGAAAAACAAGAGATATTAGTGATGCATTAAATGCACCCATTCCATCAATCTATATTAACGCTTCAAAACTTTTAAATAATGACCAACGTAAAGCTTATAAATGTATTATGCAACACATAAAAGCTAAACAACCTGGTGCATTTTTCGTAGATGGCCCTGGAGGAATAGGAAAGACATTCTTATACTGTGTGTTATACGCAAAAGTAAGATCGATGGGTAAAATAGTTCTCCCAACTGCAACAACTGGAATTGCTGCATCTAATATCCCAACAGGAAGAACTGCTCATTCTAGATTTAAATTACCTATCAATGAAGACACCTCTTTTACATGCAATATCTCAAAGCAAAACAGTGTCGCTGAATTATTGAGACAAACTACCTTGATTATTTGGGATGAAGCATCAATGGCAAAAAAAGAAAATATAGAAGCATTAAACACACATCTCCAAGATGTTTGTGGAAATAAAGAACTATTTGGTGGCAAAATTATTGTTTTCGGTGGTGATTTTCGACAAGTTTTGCCGGTGCTATTAAATAAAACACAAGAAGAAGCATTTGGTGCTAGCTTAGTAAGCTCTTACATATGGCTTCATCTTATTAAATTTCGACTTACAAAAAACATGAGAGCAAAAGAGGACCCTGAATTTGCAAATTTTCTACTTCAATTGGGCAATGGATCATTACAAAAAGAAGAAAATAGTTTAATTCAACTACCAAACAATATCGTAATTTGTTTTACTAATCAAAATGATTACTTTGATCATCTAGCACACGTAATCTTTCAAGAAATGAAATATTCTTTTTTCGATCAAAAATTTTCAATGAAAGAGCAATATTAACACCAAAAAATGACGATGTTGATCATATTAATCAATTTTTTATTGACAGGTTCAAAGGAACACCTATCGTCTATAAAAGTTTTGACTTTGTAATCGATGATCATTGCAATACTTATCCAATCGAGTTTTTAAATACATTATGACCAACTGGAATGAGTCCACATGGGCTCAAATTAAAGGAAAATTGCCCGGTAATATTGCTTCAAAACTTAGATCCTCCATCTGGATTATGCAATGGAACACGGTTGATTTGCAAGAAATTTTTCAAGAACCTCATACAGTGTGAAATAGCAAAAGGCTATTATAAAGGCGAACAAATATTCCTTCCAAGGATAACGCTAAGGCCATCTTCAATGAAATATCCATTCAATTTTCAAAGAAGACAATTTCCAATAAAATTATGCTTTGCAATGACAATAAATAAAGCACAAGGTCAAACATTAGGTCAAGTCGCAGTGTGTCTACATCAACCTTGTTTCTCACATGGACAACTATATGTAGCATTATCACGAGCAAGAAAAAAAAGCCAGGTAAAAGTGCTTACGATGTCTTCTCCCGAACAACAATACAACCCAGAATTAGTAAGAAACGTTGTTTCCTTTGAAATTTTAAAAAGAGTCGAGATCATATAAATCAGGTATGAACAACAATTACCATTATCATATCATTGTTTATCTATAACCTACTAATAATAAATTGTTTCCTATGCATATAGAAACTACCATATA
Organism: Persicaria maculosa; assembly: GCA_963922045.1. NCBI lineage: Eukaryota > Viridiplantae > Streptophyta > Magnoliopsida > Caryophyllales > Polygonaceae > Persicaria > Persicaria maculosa. The sequence goes on from OY998252.1 coordinate 2,232,695, forward strand.
CAATAGACTATATGCCATTTTATTTCTTTGCTTACGAATTTTTATAATTACTAAATTATCATTTTTAGTGTTTACTTCTAATTTGTATTACAGTCTATTTAATTAGACGAACAAACCTGGGTCTGCTGGCACAATTGATGAATTGAGCGTGTGTGGTGAGCTGCAAATAATCAAGCCACCTTTGTGTTTAGAAAGTTTGGCCATGTTCAACAGTGTTGGAACCAATACTTCTGTGCGGAAAGGCAAATGGATGTATGAAGTGATCCTAGAAACTGCAGGTATACAACCGCTTGGATGGGTTACTCTATCTTGCCCTTTCACTGATTGTATAGGGGTAGTGAATTCAGAGGATTAAATCCCAAATTCATTAAAACCTTAAATTTTTACTTTTGATATTCAATCTTTAAAAATTCTAATCTTTTAATCAAATAACTAGATAAATCGTAAAACTAGCGCCAGAAGTTTGCGATTGAGAAAAAATACCTTGAGAGATTTAACAAAGGAATCGAAATTGGAGACGGAGACGCAGATGTGCTGACCGGCCGATAGAGAGGAAGTTAGAACCGGCGACAGCGGAGGTGACACTCCACGACCCCGATCCTCTGCCGAAGTAGTCGAGGCTTTGAATCTGCTCGAAACCTAATAGATACAAATCACATTCCCTAATTGCAATCAACGAGAGGAAAAGAGAGGGAATTGAATCCAGCAAATGAAGAGAGGAAGAGGATAGACGAAACCTCTTGGTAGAATTTGGAGGAGCGCTTGACATCAGATGACTCACTGGCTTTGTAAATTGAAGCAAACTCCGTCTGCTACCCCCATTTTTACACTCCTTCCACCATCGGATGACTCACTGGCTTTGTTTTTTTTTTTTTTTTTTTATTAGGTAAAAATTTGGGTGAAAATTCTACCCAAAGCATCCAGCTGGGTGAGATCCCAAAGATCTGAGCTTGATGTCACATTACTCCCCACGGCGGAGTGGCCAAGGTGTGCAACCTTGTGAGCCACTCTGTTGCCAGCTTGGGGAACATGAGAAAAGACCACTTTTCTCATGCATCTTAGCATGGATTGTATGTCCGACATAGTTAGTTCTATTTCCCAAGGACATTTTGTTTTCCGTTGTGACTCGCTGGCTTTGTAAACGACAAATGAAGAGAGGAAGAGTTTCAATTTAAAAATGTTTATTTTTTTTTGTTTTGGTGCCCATTTTCGTCTTTTCATCTAATACCAAAAGGTACCCCTGTCTTTCCCCTGGCCACCTCCGGGAATCTCTGCCGCCTTCGCCGTTACTATTTCTGCCACCGATGCTAGGTTTCTCACCTGCTCTAATGCTCTTGCTCCGCTATAATCTCCGTTTCAAGAATCGCCACCGTCGTACCCAAGTCTAGAGCTGCTCCCTCGCCATTTCACATGCCCAAGCAGAACAACCCCTGCATTCCGAGGTACAATCAGCGTTTAATTACTGTTTTTGATTTTCTTCATTGAATTGATCATGTCATTTATATTTGATCTATACAAGCTGCCAAATTACGGCGAAAGAATGCATACAAATTAGAATAGAGCACAGATCAAAGGCATTTTTCTTTTCATTGTGTGATGAGGGAGCTAACATATACGAGAGTACATGAATACATGATTGATGATTAGCCAGTACAATTGATTAATCAATTTGAAATCCTAAAGCATATGTACATTCAGTCCGTTACGCTTCTAAATCTCTAATTCAATTATGATGCTTTGGGTGATTATATGCTTTTGGTGATTATATGTTGGCAATTTGATGACCTAGAAAATTTAGGATATTGCTTTTGTAAAATGAATCGGGAGTTTGAAGTGTTAGATCTAGGCTTCCAATCCTCATATTCAAGTTATGGCCTTAAAATTTAAGATTGCCACCTCAAAATTGAGGATTAGGGCCTTCGAATTGAGGCTTGGGTCCATGAGATTGCATATTTGGGGTTGCATCGACTCTTTAAATTGACTGTTTGATGTTACTTCTTGTAGGTAGGTTATGTTTTTGGAGTAACCTCTTACTTGTTAGAATAACCAGTTGTATATTCTAACAGATTTAGGTATTGCTTATAGGCCTTATTTTGAATTTTTTTTATTGCTGCCACAGGATACTTGATCTCTATTGTTGCCTGACTCGAAATTATGATGATTGAGATGATATTGTAGTTTTATTTCCTTCGCTTGTCCTTGTGCATTGAAAAATGGTCTTTATTCAACTACTGATCACTTTCTTTCATCTATTGTCTTTATGTATTTTCTTAAATTTGTTTAACTTGGTGTTCCAGTTTAACAACTGTATTGGAGGAGGCATCCTCTTGGACGTGATTTGTTTGGAAAGGTAATGATTCAGCCAATGTCTATCAAACTGTACTCTTCAACGTCTTTATTTTGGTACAAAGTGAACCTCCTTAATGTTATGTTAAAAAGAAATTTCCCCAACCTAATGTTTGGTATCTTGGGGACATAGGTGAGATAGATATACATCTTCTTGAACTTATGTTGCCACATTGTTCAGTTGAACAGTTAATGCATCTATAAAATGAAACAAAGGTAAGATGGATCCTTCATATGCTTTGGGAACTAATGCTAATCATGTTGCTATACGCATCCAAGAAAGGGATTTAATTAAAGTCATTAATAAATTGTGAAATAAATATTATGCTTCTGGAACTCATATTTATTTCTTACTTTGCTATGAACTTGAGATCATAGTTTGATCTTTAGTTTATATTTTTATGCTTTATTTCCTCACTTTCCGGAGAAACTTTTATATTCTCCTCCATGTTTTTAAATCAGTTTGCAAATGATGGCTAATGAAATCAAAATTTTGATGACAGCTTACTACATAGTCTACCTGTGCTAATATGTCATAGATGGGATGAATGTTCGTTAGTGATATAAGGTTTGATTTAAAGAATTGGTTTTTAAGGAGAATAAAAGGAAACTTACTATAATGTATACATAATCAAATTTTATATATATAAAAAAAAAGATATTTTCGTGTTGGCTGGATGTGTTGTATTCCATTCTGTTCAAAAGGAGTACAATCACAAAGAGATACTACAAGGCAGATTACGCTCTTGACCTTTATAAAGAACCGTTTATCAATGTTAAATTGAATAGTTTATGTTTTTCAATCATATAGGTGAAGGTTTATTTTTTCCCAAATAAGAGAATGGGCAAGTTGTGTTAGCCCATAGAAGTTCAAAGTGCTGAAGGGTAGGGATTGGGTTCTTAGAAATGGGCCATGGAATCTGCAGGTACAAGGCCTTTCTTGCTCAAGAGATGGTTTCCTGGTTCACTTTCCGGTTTTTTTTTATCTAGGAAAAAATCCTTCATTTGTTGTACTTTCACTCTTAAAGGCAATTGTACCTCGCAAGCTGGTGGTGCCAGAGATATGACTTTGCTATTGAAGTTGGTAAATTGATGGTAACTATCCAAAATGGGCCAATTCGCAAGCGGTGCAGTCAAATCTTGCTGCAGTTTTTGCTGAACTACGAATTAAAAAACAAAACTAAGGGATCAGCATATTGAATTTCTAATCAGCAGCCTAAGGCAAGAATCTAACATGACTTTCACTGAATTAGTGTTATTTTCCCCTTTTAAGAATTTGTCTCAAAATTATTATTTTTTATGCATCTTTTCCAGCTATGAACATGCCACTGGGAGGGAAGCTGTACTTAAAATGCTTAGGGTCATAATTGCGATGTTTCCAGAAAGAGTTGTTGACGAGTGGTCTTGGGAATTGTTGGTCAATTTGGTCAAAGCCTGGTCCATGATCCTAACAACCAAATACATAGCTTGATTGCTGCAGATATACAACTTTTGGTGAGCCGTGTGAGTTCAGATTCGCTTCACAAAATCCTCGATTCTTCTCATGCCTGGTACATGGGTGAAAACAAACAACTTTGTGGTACTGCTGCACAGGTACCAACTCTGGAAACATTAAGTCCTCTATCCATTTATCTTGGTTAGATAACTTATCTGTAGATATTGAATCATTTTAGTCCTTTAATAATCCCTCCTGTTTCCCTAAAACGGCGAAAAGAAGGGGTCAAAAAGAGTTCTGACTTGGTATCTTTGCTTTTGAATCATGCAGATATACAACTTTTGGTGAGCCCTGTGAGTTCAGATTCGCTTCACAAAATCCTCGATTCTTCTCATGCCTGGTACATGGGTGAAAACAAACAACTTTGTGGTATTGCTGCACAGGTACCAACTCTTGAAACATTAAGTCCTCTATCCATTTGTCTTGGTTAGATAACTTATTTGTAGATATTGAGTCATTTTAGTCCTTTAATAATCCCTCCTGTTTCCCTAAAACGACGAAAAGAAGGGGTCAAAAAGAGTTTTGACTTGGTATCTTTGCTTTTGAATCATGCAGGTCCTGGGGTTAATAGTTGAAGTGAGGAAGAAGGGTTTTCAGAAGCTCATCAACAGTATATTACCAGGTGAGGAAGAGGAAAATAGAATAATGAGCATCTTGCAGTTGGCAGTCAAGAATGGTTTGAAAATAGACCATTTTGAGCAAAGTATGATCACAGAATGGAAGGAAGCATACTACTCGCTTGTTTTGTTTCAAAAAATCATTGTCCAATTTCCTGTGCTGTTCTTTGAGAAATGTTGCACTTGAGGAGATCAACCTCAAGTTCATTGACACTTCCTCCAACTTCGGCCATGGGCGGTTCCAGACCACCCAAGAGAAACAGAAATACTTCGGCCGCCTCAAGGTTTGAAGGTAGTTTTTTGTTCACAAGAGTCGTCATTCTTCGACAAGTTTTTGATGGTTTGTCCTGTCAACTTTACATACTGTCTTTTTTATTGCCCCTCTGGTTAAGTTATATTTGTGGATGAGTTGTGTTAGCTCAGTTTATAATCAGACATCAGATTCCAGTTTGCCCATGGAACAATCAAAATTTGCCTTTTCTATTACAGTGCATTGTATTCTATTTCCAACAGGTAATCCGATGTCTGCAGTATGACATTTGTTTCGACACAGGAATACATATTCCTGAAGAGAGCCCACTGCCATAAAAAAAAAGGGATATGCACAGGAGCAATTATAAACCTCTATAATTGCGGTATCAACATTTGGTGCAAATGCTATTGTTGTAAGTACTTGGAAAATGTTTAGCTACCAGCATCAATGGAATGGCATTCCCGTAACACTTCATTCATGACACCCCGTGACACTTATTCAATGTTTGTTTTGCAGGGAATAAAATGAAGTGTTGATCCAAAACTATATGCACTTTCAAAGTATGATGCTTCCCTAGGCATCGACATCGGTATCTCACTCAAGTTCTGTTATGTCCTTGTGAATCATGGAGAGTTTGATGATTGTGCTTCTGTCGTTGAGTCTTCATCATCCACCGGTAAGAAGAATAGTTTTCAAGTTCAGGCTTAAAGATTTTACCTTTGCTTGCCATCCTTGATTCAATTGGGATTCCTAGAGTTCGGAAGTGATCTAGAGTTTTTAATTTTGCCATTTCGTGGAAATTTGATAACCTTATCGATTAATAAATAGTTTAAATATGAGATTGGTACAAGTTCATGGTGATCCGTACTTCTGAGTTTGAACTGAGCAGCTGGTCTTATTGTATTTTGAAAATTTTGGTTGGTGCCAGTGGTTTAATCTGGTTAGATCTTACTTGACTAGCAGAATTTCATAATACTTGAAGCATTAAGATTTGATTCTCACTAGATTTGTATAGAATTTGGTGCCACTAAGCAAACTATAATGCCTGATAAAATTTTGCATACCACTAAATGGCTCTATTTGGGCCTTGGTGATGGATGCATATTCGTTTTTAAAGTTCAAGAAGGCTTTGAGGCTCAATCCCGAGAAACCAGAAATTCTGTCGTGATTGGGAAATGTAATTACCAATTTAGCCTTCTTAAATCATGATGCCGGGATACGCTTTCAAAAGTCATGGGACTACTTTGCAAGGGCACATGAATACATGATCTGGTAATTATTATAGTTTCCACTATTAGTTGTGTTTGATTTGTATGTTTTTTTTCCATATGTATGATTGTTGTTGTACTGCCATGATGCAGGAGCCTTGCAATCAGTTGTATTGTGCGTCTATGGTTGCCAATGCATATGATTCGCTTCAATATCTGTTGAAGTTTTTATCTTGGAAACTTGGTTGTATCTTTCTGGTAAAAGATTTATTTTCTACTTTCATGTATAGGTCACATTTGGAGAATTTTTATTCTTAGCATATGCTCTTTCTATTTCTTCATATTTACTTTTGTGGTAACAAAAAAAGAAGGTTTTGTTTCATACCTACCTAGCTTACACTTCTATTTCTCTGTTGTCCATTGAGCATACAGGCAGTTGCTTTTTTTAAAGGCAAAAGTATTCTTACATCAGGAGAGGGACTAGATTAATAGGACTGCAAAAGATTTGATCTTGAGTGAAGATCTAAGAGTGTGGTTAGATTTTTTTGCTGATGTGAATGATATTAAAAGTGAATTGTGGTGACTAGGGTGGAGGTAAAATCAGCAAAAAGGATGGAGGTAGGCTGGGATAATTCAATTTGTTAAATTTCTGGATCTTATTACAAGTTAAATACTTCAATCCCGAGTGCTCCAGTCCAACAACCCTAACCCGAGCCAAGTGCTCCGCCATGGTTTGAGGCTCCTCATGATATGCTCCTCCTATCTTAACTCCAAACTTCACAAGATCATAAAAAAATTCACCAAGAAAAGTACTCCGTAAAAAATTTGGAAGATATAATGTCTACCTTATTTTATACGGAGTATAAAATTTAATCAACCCTTATTCAAATCTCACTACGCACATATTTTCATTAAAAAAATTTCTCAATCCATTTTCCAAAGTTTTATAATTTATTTGGTATTTTATAATTAAATATTAATAATTTTCTTACAAATTTAAGGTATTCTTTCCATTTTTTTTTTTTAAAAAAATTATTGCAATGATCATTACGAACTCGTTAGAAAGCCAACTCCAAGAGCAAATATTTTTTTTATATAGAAGTCTTCCAATTCAAGGCAAGATGTCCACAAAACACACACTTGAGATGTCCGAAAAGCCCCGAAAAAAAGTTATGTCGATACCTTACAATATGACTAACGAATACAGACTTGGTATTTAAGCCAAAATAGGGGTTGTGTTAGTCCGATTGGTGCGTCCTAAATCTCGTTAGAAAGCTAATTTCAAGAGCTATGACTTTGTTGTGGATGTCTTTAAACAAATCTTCTTAGAAGATGCCCCCCAAAAATCATTTTTCCAACGGTTTGGAATGTCGATAAATTTTCCACTTTATCAAACGGGTTAGTATAAGAAAATCACTCAAGATTTCAAATAAATTAAAATGAAAAATCCTTTGATTTAGATAGGTTTGAACCTATTCAAGGCAAGACATCCACAAAACTCATACCTGAGATGTCCAAAAAGGCCCGATAAGAAGGTCATGTCGATGTCTACAGTTTCGCTAATGGACACATGCTAGGTATATCTATCTTTATCTGTATCTATACTAGTCTATACTAGTATAAAAGTCCGAACTCTCAAATGAACAGTGACTTAACGGGGTGACATTACTCCCGTTAACTTAAACGGTTTCTTCAGACTTCCTTCTTCCGCCAGGCGCCCACCCACAGAGCCTCTTCTCTCCTTCTCGGTGGCTCGGTTTCTCAATCTCTTCGCTTGAAGCACTTAAAATACTCAAGGTTTGTCCAGATTTCACCTAGCTCCTTCGCCCCTTCTTCTTCATCTCTCCCCTCCGTCGCCGCCCTCTCTTCCTCCGACTTCTCCTCCTCCTGCCATTAGTCCCCGACGCACCCTGAATCTCACCCCGACTTCCCCTGAATTGAGCCGTTTGTGTGCCTTAGGGCTGGACCATATTCCACTTCGCCCCTTCTTCTTCATTTCTCTCCTCCCCCGCCGCTCTCTCTTCCTCCGGCTTCTCCTCCTCCTGCCATCAGTCCCCGACGCCCCTGGAATTGCGGCGTTTGCGTGTCTTAGGGCTTGATTCGGTGAGCTTTTTTTGGCCTTCGATTTGAGTAATTCCTACTATTTATTATGTTCAATTTGATTTGTTTGGCTCGATTTGAGCAATTTGAGGTTTAGGGTTCTTCGTTATTGTGTTGAACCTAAAAGCATTGATCCAAAGACCTTAAAATTCGTTATTGTAATTCTTGCTATTGATTGTGTTTACTCCTGTAAATGAGCTCTATTGCTCTTAAGGACCCGAAACACTATCCTATAATACCCGAGATGTCTGATAAGTAAGGTGCTTCCTATTGGATGTCATGAAACTGAGTTCCTTTGGCATGTGCATGTCAACCAGCGGAAACAACGAATCGTGAAGAGGAGGACTGATTTCCTTTTTATTGATGTTATTGTGTTATTGTTGTTTCTTGCTTAGATGTATAGGTTTATTTACAGTTTAGATTTTAGAAGGGAAACCTCATGCACTGGTAGTGTGTATTTTCAGAACTGCAAAAGGTTTTGACTTTCAAAGAATTGAAAATTAATCAACATCTTTTTCCCTTTTTCAGTGTAGCTGAATAGTTTTGTAGGTTAATTTCACTCTCTTTAATATGTGAAAAGACTGAAAACCATTCAGGCGATACTGGAACTAACTTCTGATAATTTGATATGGTTTGCGACTGATCATTGATCATCAAATATTGCAGGATCATACAGGTATATCGAATGTGGCTGCTCCTGATGCTTCATTGCGAGTATTACCATTATCAGCTGATCAATCTGATCATACAGGTTTGTGGTGATTTTTTGTTCATGTCATGCTTTTAAAAATTGTGACATAAGTGCTTGTCCACTGAAGAATTGGCTGATACCCGAGATGGCATATGCTTCGTATTGATGTTATTGTATTGATGTTCTTTGTGAATGGTGAAGAGGACTGCTTTCTTTTCTAGAAGACTTTCTAGCATGAGCTATCTTAGATCTTGCTCTCAAGATGCTTATTTCTCAACATATATGGTTTCGATGCATGACGGATTATTAATGCCAGTCAAGCTTTCATCCTGATTTTTTTTTATGCGTGGCCGATTGCCGGATTATTGATGCCAATCTAGCAATTACACGTGAAATATTGGAAATTTTTTAACTCTCCAGTTCCCAAATGTTCATCTGCCTTCTCCTTTTTATATCTCTTTCTTCTATTATGCAGCAATTGTACTCTAAAATCTGTCCTGTGATCAAATTACTGCACAATTAATGGATTGGTTTGCATGTTCAAAGCAACTTCATTTCTTGCATGCCACTGAGTCTAGCTGTCAAGTTGTTGATGCTGGTTATGACTTATGAAACTGATCTATCTGCAACTTAATTCTATGTTCTCCAATATGCCAATTCAATATATAGGTTGCTATAAAGAATGTGCCTTAAGTCATGGACTTCTTATCTTGGTTCCTGAGGTTTTGGAAGTTCTAGGAGGCTCTGTTGAAGATCTGGAAGCTGCAAAACAAAGGCTTGTTGCTGAAATAAACAAGTCACCTAGGGGAAAAAGGTATTGTTAACTTATGCAATAATTTTGATTTATTTTAGCACATTGGCAAAGTGGGAGAGCTCAATATCTTAATTTTGTTTCTATATTAATTAGTAGTCTGACCATATCCCGTTGCTCTGAAGAACAAGTCAAGGAGTACTTTCTCCTTTGGCAGCCAGAGCAACGCGGGCTGCATGGCCACAAAATGGTCCTAGCAATCCAGTAGAAAATAACACTTCTGCTCAACACAATAATACATCTACCCTTCAAGACTTACAGCGGCGCCGTTGGCAGCGCCAGTGATGACACCCTCCGATTAAGGCAATTACCCTAATTTGTGTTTTCTTGAGACCTTTTCTGTGCTTTGAGGAATTTTTTGATTTTTTATAAAGCAGATTAGTGAATTTTCTGGTCAGGGATCTGTTCAGCTTGATTATCATTGTTTAGGTTTTGCAATTTATACTCGTGGAATGGAATACATACATGTGAATTTTTATGGTTGGTCATTGCTCAGGGCATGGTTGGATGAATGACTATTATTTTCTTTTCTTTTCCGAGCAACTCTTCAGTAGAGCAATTTTGTGTTCTCTTATCCTCTTCTTTCGTGTTTTCTTTGCAGGATAGTTTAATATGTTAATTTTCAGGATAATTGTAATAGAATTAGGGTAGGCTTATGGAACCTGAAGTAGATCACTATAGGGTTTTGGGGCTTCCATCAGGGGAAGAAGGTGTCAAGCTTGCTGATAAAGAGATCTCTAAAGCCTACAAGTTTAAGGCCATTGACATGATGATTAGCCTTGATTTGTGTTTTGAAATTTTGCTCGGGCACAAAATATTCAAAGGATTAGGGCTTTTTTGGATGTTAATTACTGAATTTATACTAGAATTATACTTTTTTTTTATGGCTTTTAAGTTATTGCTGTGGCTTTTCTATTTTCACATGACATGCTGATTTTGCATCTCCGTGTCCTTGGATTACAACTGCTGAACTTTAATACTTTTCTTTGTGAGTTATACTCGTACATGGATGCCATTATCAATATCTGAAATGAAACCAGAATTTTCTATCACGCAGATAGTTGCTTAGACTGGAAATGACGATGGAAGTAAGTTCGTGTATAACGCCAACTTGCCTTTAGAAAGGATCAGGTTTGCTGCGTTTCCTGCCCAATTTATTTATATAGTTAAAACTTGGGAGCACTTTGTCCTTATATAGAGTATAGTGATTCCACTTGAGCATTCCGCCATAAGGGGAAGCGACATCATCACAAGCTTTGGTTAATTGGCATTATCTCATTAGTTTCTGAATGTGATTTTGGTAAAGATCATAAAGCTTTCATTTCATTTTGTGTTTGTATGTATATGAGTAGTTTAATCTCTGAATGCAATTTTGATAAAGATCATAATTTTTCGTTTATTTAATTTTGTCTTTCATTGGCCACATACTAGGAAGTGGATGATTTGTGTGGCACAAATTATTTTACTAGGAAAGTTGACTGGTTTCCCTTGTGCATGTACAGGAGAAGAATTTTGAACTTCTTATTTTTACTTTTAATCTTATGATGAAATCGGACCTCCATGTTCTATCATCTTAAATTGGGTAGAGGGGTTGAGGCCTTGAATGATATTGGACCTCCATGTTCTATCATCTTAAACTCTTGTCTAGAGGTGTTGTCGGAGGACATAATTTCCTTTTTTCATTGAATTTTTGTGAGGAGATTAGAGTTTAGGAAACCTAGATGAACCTATCCAATTGCTATTAGTTGTGGTAACTGACAACTAATAGTAAACCTAGATGAACCTACGAATGTTCAAATGCATTCTTAGCCTTCCAATTTCAACCGGTTTCTGAATTTGTTGTTATTTGTATGCATTTCAATAGTCATGTCAAAGGAGGCTTAGTAGATTGGCAACTTGTTAAGATCAGACCGTTTGTTTTGCCATATTCCTACAAGTAAAATTTTAACTTACCAATAAAATTGGCGGGTTTCATCCTATTCCCACTCAATTCTTTTTTTTGTTTTCTTGGTGTAGGCATATGTCCAACAACTCGAGAATAGCAGGCTGAAGCTAACTCAATTGGAGCAGGAACTTCAGCGAGCACAGCAGCAGGTTGAATGTGGTTATCATCATTATTGGTGCTGCTGCCTTTACATTTTGCATCAGCTATCTGAACTTCCACATATTCCATCCTTCTCACAGTTTTTCTGTGATTTTCCATCAGGGGATTTTCATCTGAAGTCAAGGAGATCAGGCCGCGCATTCAATGAATGGAAATGGTACCGTCTCTTTCCAAAAAATAATATCAGGGCAGCTTTTATTATTATTTTGACATGTGAGAAAAGCGAGCATGTCGCGAAAGATGGCCATCTAGAGTGAAAATCCTCTCACTGAAAATTCCAAAACTTTGAGCGAAAAAAAATTAAGAATCTCTCTACATCTTCGTTTGACGTCCTCTAGGTCAAACAATCAAGTGATGGAATTCGTAAAAGTGCCGATCAGAGTATTTTTATGTGACTTGCACCAAGTTTATCTTGTAACGTGGTCGGTTGCTTTCATTTTATCGTCTTGAGAAACATCAAATATGCTAGATGTATCCTTTATGTTAACCGCTGGTTGATTTACTCTCCTGATAATACTTCTGTAGGGGCCATGGCATTTGATGTGGAATATGCGAGGTGGCTTGAGGAGCATAATCGCCAAATCAACGAGTTGAGATCAGCTGTTAATGCTCACATTGTTGATGCTGAGCTTTGGATTATCGTTGAGGGCATCATGGCACATTATGGCGAGGTTTTCAGATAGAAGGCAAATGCAGCAAATAATGATGTTTTCCATCTGCTATCGGGTATGTGGAAGACACCTGCTGAGAGATGCTTCTTATGACTTGGTGGCTTTCGTTCTTCTGAGCTACTTAAGGTGCGTGTCTCGAGATATTACATATGCAGCCCGGTGTTCTTTGCTTCTAACTGCAATAAAAACTCGAATATCGTTTTTGCAGCTCCTCGTAGGTCAATTAGAGCCCTTGACCGAACAAGTAGCCGCCATTGGCAGCCTGCAAGAGTCCTCACAACAGGCAGTTGGCCTCCCTCCATGTCAAAGGTTAGTTGGCCTCCCTCTATGTCAAAAACGTTCTCCTTGTGAAGTCACTAATTTTGAGCTTAATTTAAAAACTACCTTGGGTATGAATAGCACCCCTCTACATAAAAAGGGTATTACAAGCTCCACACAATTCTATAATATTGTGCTTTTAGATGATTTCAAACTAGGTGTTGGTAGATTTTAGTTGACTTCCATTCTCAAAAGAACTGGAATGTTGACATCATTATATTTAATTAAACAATTCATTTTTAGTGCTTCTTCAACAAGAAAATAAAAGGAAAATGTTAGGTCAATTTTAATTTTTTTTTATATATCCAAGAGTTATTGCTTTTCTTGACTTTCTTCCTAAGCAGAAACAATGGCAGACCTCATGATTTTTTCTAATTGTAAGTTGATTTTCTTTTCTTCACTTTCTTAGTAAGCAGAGACATTGCCAAACTTGAATACTTGATGGCTGTATACATTGGAATAAGATGCTATTATAGACCCCGAAACCATCCAACGGTGGTGCCCAAAAGACCCAAAAGAATCATTCTGCTTCATTAGCAATTAGTCACCTGTAAGTTTGTACCTGCAGCTTCTCCTTCTCTAAGCAAATAATTAACTAGCCTAGAATGGAAGTTATAGCTCCAAGCTTGTTGGTTGCTTTTACATATTGTACAGGAGTATTATAAAAGAGGGAAAGGCTCGAATGAACAGTAAACATTACGATGTCGTTTTATTGGAGTTCAATTTCGTCGTTCTATCCGCGTGCGCTCTCCTCTGATTTCCAGATTTTGCTCCTCTTTTATCTCTCTTCCTCCGACTTTTCTCCTCCTGTCTCTCTGTCCTCCATCTTCGCCTCCGTCTCTCCTCTCTCGCCACCAGTCCCTGACCCCCCGGATACGCTGGTGAAGAGGATTGTGAAATCCAATCGCCGCTCCGTTGCCGCCTCCAAAATTAGGGTTTGCGCTGGTGAATTAGGAGGATTGAGATTTGGTTCTTTCATAGGTATGTTGGTTTGATTTGATCTAAGAAATCAATTTGGGTTTTACTTGTTTATTCCGTGGGAATTAGGATTTTGATTTTTCGGACTGAGTAGTAGGAAGAGGAACCATGGCAGCCAGAGAAGAAGCGCTCGCTTTCATTGTTGCGTCCGTGGCGGAAGACATTCTTCAACAGTACGGGCATCGCCATCGAGGCCTTGATGGAAACCTAAAAGCCCATATAAATGACCTTAGATCAAGCTGATTAATTTGATGAATGTAAGTATGTTCTTATTGTCTATTCAAATTACCATTTCTTTTTGGACCCATGCTTATATTCATATAACAGTGAAGCTTATCTGTCAAATATGTAAGAGAAAATCTCATTGCCTCTCAAGAGTTGCCATATTATGATCATTATGAGTCTGAGGGATGGGATCCACTTTCTGCCTTTCTGATCCGGATGATCAAAATGATTGAATAATTTTACAGATGGATATGTTCTTTGCATCATGGACGGATGCAGGGTTTGCATTATCTGCTACTCTGCATTTCTCTTATGCAGGGTTTGCATTATCTGCTACTCTGCATTTATCTTTTATGCTTGTGGGGAATGAAATTATATTGAACTGTACTAGATATAGTTATGTTTGAATTTAAAAAATAAAAAGCATCTAGATTGGCTTTTTCGGTACAAAGTTCTTGAAACATGATTTCATATGAATGTCCATTCCAGATATGGATGCCCTACTGTAGAAGAAATTGAAAGTTACTCTCGAAATTGAGGCGACATTCCTGATAACCTTGCTCTTGAGGTAAATGCCTCCTGCGCTTTTGCAATGCTTTCTTTGTTAGTGAGATGCAATATTAGACTTTGTAAGTGCCATAATGCTTACCTTGCCATTTTGGATCAGCCAAAAAAAAAGTAGAAACCAAAAGATACATTCACATCACAAGGAAGAAAGCCTTTTTCTAAGATCTCCAATGATATCAGAAAGGTAATATCTACAACTCTCCCCGTTACCAACTTTGCTAATCTTATGATGCATTATTCAATGCCATAATTGGTATGCTTGAACCTTTGAATTGAAGATTTAGGGGAAAGGATTCTGTTTATTTGCAGTTAGGGACCTCCGTTACATTCTGAATAGAGAAAAATTCCTTTCACTATACCTTGTCTTCCATGTGTTAATGATGCACTCAAAAGTGTTTGACCAAATGCCTATAACAAAATTTCTAATAATTTCAATTATTTTGAAAAAAATTACACTTTGGATTTGTTACATGGGATATGCAAATACGTTATTATTTATAAAGAGACCCAAAATGAATCTAAATTTAATTGATTGGAAATGAATTTGATCTTAATTCTTGAAGCTGAGCCTGAGCTTCTTGTTTTTTCTTTAATTCTGTAACCTGTATACCATGCTACAGCTCAATAGTCAACTTAAGAATACTGGATTTCATATTAGATTGCTAAAGCATGGAGATTGGAGATCAAACCAGAAAGGTTACCCCTTAGCATCTCAATTTCAATTTGTTAGTGTATAAGTAAGGCCACATTTGTTTACAAAGAATCATCAAGAATATAAGGAATCCCATTTTTGGTTTTGCGTGTCTTAGAGCTTGATTCGGTGAGCATTTTTTGTCCTTCGATTTGAGTAATTCATGCTATTTATTATGTTCAATTTGTGTTGTTTGGCTCGATTTTAGGAATTTGAGGTTTAGGGTTCTTCCTAATGAAACGCCACAATATCAATTGCAATTTGGGTTTTTTTTCTTAGAATTGCTTTGAATTCTAATAAATCCCATTCAAAGAAGCGGATATTGATAAGATTCAAATCAACACTGATTGTCGTAGTCATATTGATTGTTGATTCGTAATTGCAGAAAATAATATCCTACATTCTACCATTAGGAAATTTAGAATAAGATATATAGTTAATAGTTAATATGGAGTAGTTAATTTTGAGATTAAAAAAAAACACAGAATATGTATGTTGTTTGAAGTTCAAAACCTACTTGTGATGATGTTTCAATCAATTTACCAATGGAGCTTTAATAAATAGGTGTGCCATATGGTGTTAAGGTGTTAAAATTAGGAATTTGAGGTGGCTTACTGAATAAACTAAAAGATGGGGTTGTTTAGTGAAACTATCCCTTGTTATTAGACTCATTACACAAACAATAGAGTTTGGCAACACAAAGAGTTCATCATTTCATTGATATATACTGCCTAGAGTCGATCTCTGTTGAACCTAAATTTGCATATTGAAGATCATAAGCACTGTTCTTTTGCTGAGGTATTAACATCAGTGGTGAAACCCAGGTTTTCTTTGTTTGTCAGACTTGAGTTATTTTGAAAATTTCCATCTCTTGCATCATCTCTAAGCCAACCATTGTGTTATTTGGGGGCAGTTTACAATAAGTGGAGAAGTTGAAGTTATTGATGCTACCGCTGCTGATACCATGAAGCTTGAGGTGAGAGTGAGACTTGCTAGATCCTTGCAAATTTTTTATGCCCAATTGAGTCTTGTTAGTTTTCAATAGAAGTCTGTTTATCAAAAAAAAAAAAGTTTTCAATAGAAGTCATACACGTGAGGAGCAAATTTTGTGCTCAGATTGTTACTGATAATTTTTTTTAACATGATGAAATTTTAAAAGTGCCATCTTTTCATGGAAGTGCAGTGATAAAATGCCTTCTTGTTTTTCTTCATTCTCTAACCAGGTTTTTGATAATCTTGACCTCTTGGCCCTTATCAGTTTTATTTGAATAGAATTGATGGGCACAAGGATTTCTTCAAGAAAAGATGGCATCTTTTTACTTCTTGTTGGTATGCCTGACGAGGATCTTCAAAAGGCAAAGTTTCTTCAGCAAAGGTAGATGAACCCTCTTGGCTTGTTTTGGTTCTGCTATAGATGGACTGGTTGAACATTCAACAGAGAGTGTGACCATATCCTAATTTGTTTGCAGGTGTCCAAGGATTCAAGTCTCTGCTTTTCAATCAAATTCTTTGTTTTCCGGTAGCAAAGATTATAGTTCTTTGGTCCATCTTATCATGAAGGAATATATTAATTTCCCCAACTTATTGTCAAACACTAAAAACATTATCATATGTTTCCAATCTACATTCATAGCTTGTGCAAAATTCAGCATGTAATGTAAAGTTAAGAAAATCAATAAACGCTTTGCGAACCTTGACTAGACCACGCGCATTCGCGCGCGGTTTCTGACCTAGTTTATGCAAAAACAGGAGTTAGTATATGGAAGTCACTCAAAATTAAAAAATAAAAATAAAAATTGAAAACCATTTACTCTAGAAAGGATGTTATTCTTCTTCTTTTTTTGATACAAGAAAGGATGTTATTCTATTTATGGCAAGTCCTCCATAAAACAGCTGCCTCATGTCTTGAAAAAGCCCTGAAAAGAAGGAAATGTTGATGCCTTAAAATATGACTTACGGACATATGTGCGGTATTTTGGACAAACTAGGAGACAGTTGGTCCGATGGAAGCATTTGAGCACTCGTTAGAAAGGTAAATTCGAGAGCTATGACTTTGTCAGGTGTCTGCTAACAAGTCCTCCTCAAAGATGCCCAAATCTTCGAGTAACGGCCAAGAGGAAGTGTTTCTCAAGAAGTTTACGAGTTTCATAAATGTAATGTGATAAGAGCAAGACATGAAGGGTGCTTTAGGCTGGTTTCCATGTGGAAAGAGCACACAATATTCTCCCTTTCCATCCCAGCCGAAGCCAGTGACCGTCTTGATCGATCAGGAACTCCTTGTGGTAAGCCTTCACTCTATATGTTGCCCTGTCCTTAATCTCCGGATCTAATGGCAGCTGCACGAGGCCTGCCCTGCAAGTGCGAGCCTGCCATTGCTTGTACGTCTCTGGCCTCTCGATTCTTTCCCAGCCTTCACAGGCCATCACGTTTAAAGCCTCTCTTCCGAGATACTCTCTCTCGATCAGCTTCCTCTCCTCAGACTCCCCTGGCATGACAGTCTCAAGCATGTCATAGAATGATGAGAAATGAAACAAAGCCTCCCTGAACCGAGTCAGATAGAACGATGCATTGTACGCTCCATTGAGCACTCCCTGTACAAATACTGCGGGATTGATCTTCCTTATTATGTCAAGGATTGCGTTTCTTGAGCCATCAGCCACCATGGTTTCATCAGGCAAGTTTTTCATCCGGTAGATACAGTTCACTATAACCATCTCATCCTTATCCAACTTGAAATCTTCAAGCTGAATGGCTTCCCATCTCTTCACAATCGGATTGAACTCAAATGGGACTCTGAATTTCTTGGCATAATGAGCTAGCATCCGCCCCGCCTCTTCAACCCTTCTTGCTGGTCTAAAGCCCGGCTGAGGAATATCTATCCCCGTGATTCGAATCTTTGGGGGACCTCCCAATCTCTCTGACAGGCGTTGAATGAAAGCAGGCCACTGAAACCCATGCAGAAAACCAAATTCTATAATGTGGATTCTTGTAGCACGGCGAGTCAGCTTCAAGATTGTCTTGTTTGAGAAGAGATTGGAGACTTTCCTGAATGGGCAAGCAGCAAGATACATAAGGTAAGCTTTCACATAACAAACAGAAGATGAGCTATTAATGACCAATTCGTTATAGACCCGACTTCCAATGCCAGCCAAGCGCGCCTCAAGTCCATCGGCGAGGTAATGAGCAAGTCTCTGACTCCCATCACCAGATGGCGAAGAATTTTGCCTAATCTGGTTGAGCATCTCATTAGCTCTCCTGTGATCATTAGTTG
The DNA here is from genome assembly GCA_963922045.1 of Persicaria maculosa. Classification (NCBI taxonomy): domain Eukaryota; kingdom Viridiplantae; phylum Streptophyta; class Magnoliopsida; order Caryophyllales; family Polygonaceae; genus Persicaria; species Persicaria maculosa. Next base: position 2,251,041 of record OY998252.1, read on the forward strand.
TAACTGCTTCCGCGCAGTTGATAAGAAGGGTTCTCAGATCAACCACTTCCTTTCGGTTTTCCTTTCTTCTGCCACCAGACCATTTTGATTTTGACTGCACATTCTGCTTCATTTTCTTGACTGATTTGCTCTTTAAGGTCTCCCTGAGATCAACTATGGCCTTGTTTTGATCCCTTGCATGATTCAGCAAAATCTCATCAAACATATCAGAATGCACATAAGTGTCCATATAGATGGCTGCCTGCTTCCCACTCCTCTCTTCCTCCAACCCCGAGAAGTTCCCATTGTGATGTCTCTTCGGTAGTTCCCTTGCACTTGAGCTGACAAACAACTCAAGTGTCCTTGTACTTGGAATCAGCTTACTCGCTTCCTCAGCTCCTTTGATGAACAAAGAAGCAGATTGAATCACATTGCAAAGGTCAGGAACCTGAGTAGCACCATCAATTGACGCGGCCTGTGAACTCTGATCAGCAGGAACAGACTCAACTACTTCAGAAGTAAGGTTGCTATCTCCACTAAAGACATTAGCCCCATGATTCACACCAAAGTTCCGATTTGGTGAGGACGTGTAGCTCGTAGGTAGTCCCCTTGCACTTGAGCTGACAAACAACTCAAGTGTCCTTGTACTTGGAATCAACTTACTCGCTTCCTCAACTCCTTTGATGAACAAAGAAGCAGATTGAATCCCATTGCAAAGGTCAGGAGCCTGAGCAGGACCATCAATTGACGTGGCCTGTGAACTCTGATGAGCAGGAACAGACTCAACTACTTCAGAATAAAGGTTGCTATCTCCACTCAAGGCATTAGCCCCATGATTCAAATCAAAGTTCTGATTTGGTGAGGACGGGTAGCTCGTACCAATGGCATCATAGAAGGACTTTTCGGCCTTTCGGAGCTCCAAAGACTCATGAATCACACAATCCTCTTCTAAATCCTCCTCCATAAGAATTTGATTTATGTAACTCAAAATCTCATCTGACACACCTTGATCCTCTTGCTGGCTGTCTTCTTGTGCCGAATAACTTGAACCACAAATTGGGCGAAGAGCAGTCCTACTCGGAACCCTAGCTCCCTCAGAATCTAACCTCTGGCTTGAATTTGTATCCCCAATTGTGTCTGTGACCATATCCTCAAAACCCTGACCCAAAATCGTCCAATACGATTTCGTTAGTCAATGAAGGATAGCTGATTTCCATGTTCATATGCAAAACAACTGAAATTTGAACAAGAAATTGTGAAATTCTGGGCAGTGAATCCAAAGTAGGCCAATCTCATGCAGTCATTGCTCCTCATTATCACAAATAAGTTCATTGTCGGCACAAATAAGCTCTTTGTCAACAATTACACTATAGAAATATTTATACTATCGATCTAATGCAAACAAATTAAAACAGTAGTAATGGGATGGAAGAAAATCAATACCTTCTGAAAACAGCAATCAACAGCAACAGGGAGGAAGAAGATGATGAAGAAACCTTCAAAGGATAGACCACAGAGGATTCGATTACAATATTGTTGAGTTTTGATTTTTGTTGTGTTCCTACTGCGGAGCTCTGAGGAACGGTGCAAGGAGCCTTCATCAAGTCCGGATTTGGGTAGGGGCTTCTAATCAATGGTTCATATCTATCCAGGGGTAGGGGTATAATGTCTTGTTTACCCCTCAAACCTTGATTTTAAAATTATTTATTCTGAAAGGTTGTCTGTGATCACCGTTCAATGCTATTTCTCCAAATCGGAGATCGACGCCTCGACCTCCTGCTCGCTGTCTGTACTCCACCTCCACTTCGCTGCATGTTGTACACCTCCTCCTGCTCTTCTCCACCTCCTCCTTCCTTCATGGGCGCTGGTTTGTGTTTCTGGCCCCTCTTCTATTCGATCTACTCTCCGATATGCCACCTTTCCTTTCGTTTTCCTCTTTGTATGCCTTCAATCACCTTGCTTTCTTCTTCATCCATTGTCGTTTTTCCATCAAGGCTCCAAATTTGGATGCACAACACAGGTATTCTCCCCCTCCTGATCTGAGTATTAATTTCAATGTTGAATTCTATTTTCTATCTTTTCTTTGAATTAGTCCAAAACAAACCCTAAATTTCGGGGGTAGCTTTGTTCTGTTCTCAACTGAAATTTTCCAATGTTCTTACTTTGCTTGATATTTAATTTGTTAGGGTTTATCATCTTTATCAGTTTTTTTTTTTGTTTTTTGTTTTTTTCCTGACCTGATATTGAAACGAGGTTCGTTAATCGTTATACCTCATCAGAGTTTGTTGATTCCTGTATGGATTATCGTCAATGGAATTTTCAGCTCTTGTAGGGACTTGCAATGAATTTTCACCCTTAATTTTGTGATCGGGGTCAATTTGCAATGTTAGGGATTTGATTGAGCGAGAATTCACAATTTAGTGTTCTTGCTTTGCCGTAAGTGAGTTCCCCATGTGCTTGTAAGGAATTGCAGTAGTAGCACTTTGGATGCGTTTGCTTGTAAATTAACTTGGGAGTTTGAATCAATTTCCAATGATATACACTCAAAAGTTCTCTTATTGAGTTTCTAACATGCTTTCTCTCCTGCTTTGATGTCTGTCATTTTTGTGTTACCTGAAGTTGGGAGCTTGCCTCCAATCTGAAGGAAGTGAAGCCCAGATTTTATTCAGCCATGTCAAACTTTTTGCAGTTGGTATTGGAACTCCTAACAAAGCCCAAATGCTTGCTGAGAGGGTAATTTTCGTGCGCCTTGCTACTTACTTGCATTAGGTGATGCTGATAACTTGGATTTTATAGATTGATCGGTTGTTGATTATTGATTAAGATTTTCTTTCGAAGCCGTTTTTTTTTTCCATCTCATCAGTTAATTTAGCACAAATTTTTTTAGGAAAGCATGAAAAAAATAAGAAGCTCGAATCCTTGAGTCTTGGAGAGTCTTGCATAGATTTTGTAAATTTTGTTCATATCTCTGCTCTGCAATTTACTTGCCTTTTTTTTTTCCTTTGTCTGTGATGGCCATATTCATATAATCTTGATTTTCTATGGATGTGAAATGAAATTCGTGCTCCTATGAAAAAGTGCCGACATCCCTTTATTTGTTTGTTTAGTTTTTTTTTTTTTGCTTGATAGATACTTGGAATAGAGTTATAAAAATCCCTTCATCTAGCTTCTTTGAGATAGTTTTGAATTTAGACATGTGAGTTGATAATTGAGTCGATAATGCACTTAAGGTGTTTGTTAAAATGTCTAAGAAAGATTCTCCCTAAATTTTTCAATCAGTGCTTGTTTAGAGTAATACTCTATGCTTGGTTTAATGTTTTTCATGTTACCTTTCTATGTAATTGTAATTGTATTTTAGTTATTTTATGCTTGAAATTGTAGCTACTTGGTCTTGCTTGTATCTAAAAGACCCCTAATTTCTTCAGTCACAAAATTATACCTAAATTTGAACATAAGAGTCAGGTCAAATACGATTAATGCATGGTAGAGGCAGAACTCAAGTAGCTAAGCTTGTGTCTGCAAAACTAACCCATTTAATCCACCGATTTGAGAAAAGCCCAAAACTAACCTTTTAAAAGGTATCATATTTTCATATGTGAGATTCTCATTTTTGGCTTGTAGGTTTTATTTTAAAAAAAAAATCAGAGTTAATTTAGTATCATTTATACAAAATATCATTCTAGAGAGGAAAATTCCAAGGAAAGTAATAAGTTTATTTATGTTATACAAGGTTAAACAGTATGATAGATGGACTCGATCAATAGAGAAATTCATATATAATACATGAAAAAACAAAGCAACTGATGTCAAAACAAGTGTACATGAAATGAAAAAGAGGGCTGCGATACTGCAACTGCTTTAAATACTCTCAAGGAGATGCTTTCTTAGCAGGAGGTACACCAGGGAAAATAGGGCGGAACCTTGGTAAGCCTGGCGGAATGGGTAATCCTGGGAGCACTGGAGGTGGTATCGAACCGGCAACCTTACCCGGGGATGGGAGGGAGGCCAAATGCTGGGGGAGAAGGCGGCTGCAGCGGGTTTGGTGGGAAAGGAAAAGGCACCAGTGGAGGAGGCTGCAACGACGGGTTTGGAGGCTACACAAGCTCAAGTCATTCACCAGTCTTTGTTTTTAGTTCTTGTCTGTTAGTTCAATTAGATGTTTTTTCTCTTGTTGATATCTATCGGTCTGTATTGTATTATTTTTGAGATCCACTTTCAAATTGGAATATCTTAGTCATCACCTTAAGCCCTCATTTAGTAAACACGTATAGCTCGGGTATGGTGAATGCAAGATACACTTTCTTTTGGAAACTACCTAGGCAATTCTCAGTGGTACTCATTTGAGTAACATCTTTGGTACGATTTGCCTAAAAGATTCATAATGCAATGTTTGGAGGACGTTGTTCCTTCTTTCTGTTTTTGTTAATAGATTTCTATTTTCTACACATGAAAAATATATGTAAGAAGATGATGAACTACTCACCACTATCATCCATTCATCCTATCTCTTTCTCTTTCTTCCTTCTTACCCAAATGACCCCACCTCCCTTACTTTTTAAGTTTTTAAGGTTTTGTGTCATTCCCTAATAAAATGACTCTTCTTCTTGTTATTTTATTATTCAGTTTCTTATATTGATGCTTAAACACCTCCATTGTGAGTGCTCAAATAGTCCTTGGAACCCCCCTAAAATAAATACCACCAAGAACAAGAAAATGATTGTTGATCAAGAAAAGTATTTTCAAGGAACGATCAACTGAATTTCCCTCTCTCAAATCTTAAATAGAACAACAAATTCTGGTGAATAAGATGATTTGATTGAACTTTATTTCTCCTCAACTGAATTTCCCTCTTTCAAATAAGATGAACTGGTATTAGTTCTTCGAGTGAATTAGACGAGTGGTGAATTTTTACAAATAGTATCATGCCATGAACTTATTTCTGATAAACTCGTGATTTAAATTTTTCAGTCCTCCATTTGCTACCTCTCCTTCGGCAAGGAAGACTTGATCCACTTCTTCCTCCAGGGCTACAACTCATCACTGCCTACAGCTATCAAGCGCCAACCTCGCGCATTCCTGCACATCTTGGCCGATCAGATGGTTCGCTCCATTAGGTATCTCTATGATGAGGGTACGAGGAAGGTCGTGGTCATGGGCATTCTCCCCTTAGGCTATGCACCCAGGTCTGTTTTGCAGTGGTACTAGGACCGGGAGAGTAAACGACGACACCAAATGCTGCATAGACAGGATCAGTCAGCTGGTTGTGGATTACAACAAATAGAACAACAAATTCTTGAACTCAAGTAGGAGTTGCCTGATGCTCATGTTGTCTACTGTGATGTTTTATGATTCATTACTGATTTTGATGGAACTGAAGAATGATTGAATTGTTGATGTATTTCACAGGATTTCAGAACGAGAGGAGCGGGTGCTATGGAAGTGGCTGGCCCCACGGAGACATTGGTTGCACCTCCCTGGAAACGGCTTGCGACGAGCCATCGTCTCACATCTGTTGGGACTTGTTCAACCCAACACAGGCTGTCAACTCGCTACTAGCTGATTCGCCATGGAGTGGAAAGCCATTTGCTCACCTGTCTGCGTACAATATCATTCATGTTTAGGCTGTCGTAGGTGCTGAAATGCAACACTGACTTGGTCAAAAACAACTTCATTTGCAACTTGCAAGTGTCCCTTTATACAACAAAAACTTGCACGGTTCCACTACCTAGTAAGTTAAAATACATATGTAAAATAGTAGTGCGGATGTTTTTTATATAATAATTTTATACATATGTAAAACATTTATATAAGTTAAACTAAATCTTGAAAGGGTTTGATTAATTCCCATTAGAGCTTGACTAAATTTCGATTGGCTATTCTTTTGACGTTTTTGCACGAGCAATGTGTGACTCTAGTTTCTTATATTGATGCTTAAACACCCCCATTGTGGGTGCTCAAATAGTCCTTGGAAACCCCCTAAAATAAATACCACCAAGAACAAGAAGATGATTGTTGATCAAGAAAAGTATTTTCAAGGAACGATCATGAGGAAGGTTATGAGTTTCATACTTAAATGAGATGTGATGAGTAAGGGTAAATTTGCATCACTGTTAATTATAACTTATAATGCACAATATTGTATAATTAATGGTCAAGTAAACGGACGTTAACACATGAAGGGTGCTTTAGGCTGGTTTCCATGTGGAAAGAGCACACAGTATTCTCCCTTTCCACCCCAACAGAAGCCAGTGACCGTCTTGATCGATCAAGAACTCCTTGTGGTAAGCCTTCACTCTCAACGTTGCCCTGTCCTTAATCTCCGGGTCTAATGGCAGCTGCACGAGGCCCGCCCTGCAAGTGCGAGCCTGCCATTTCTTGTACGTCTCTGGCCTCTCGATTCTCTCCCAGCCTTCGCAGGCCACCACGTTGATAACCGCTTTTCCGAGAATCTCTTTCTCAATCAGCATCCTCTCCTCAGACTCCCGGGGCATGACAGTCTCCAACATGTCAAAGACCGATGAGAAATGAAACAAAGCCTCCTTGAACCGAGTCAGATAGAAGGTTGCATTGTACGCTCCATTGAGCACTCCCTGTACAAATACTGCGGGATTGATCTTCCTTATTATATCCAGGATCGCGTCTCTTGATCCCTCAGCCACCATGGTTTCATCAGGCAAGTTTTTCATCTGGTAGATGCAATTCACAATAACCATCTCATCCTTGTCCAGCTTGAAATCTTCAAGCTGAATGGTCTCCCATCTCTTCACAATCGGATTGAACTCAAATGGGACTCTGAATTCCTTGGCATAATGTGCTAGCATCCGCCCTGCCTCTTCAACCCTTCTTGCTGGTCTAAAGCCCGGCTGAGGAATATCTATCCCCGTGATTCGAATCTTTGGGGGACCACCCAACCTCTCTGACTGAAGTTGTATGAAAGAGGGCCATTGAAACCCACCCTGGATACCAAAATGTATAATGTGGATTCTTGCAGCACGACGAGTCAGCTTCAAGATTGTCTTGTTTGAGAAGAGATTGGAGACTTTCCTGAATGGGCAAGAAGCGAGATGCACAAGGTAAGCTTTCACAACACCAACAGAAGACGACCTATTAGTGGCCAAGGCGTTGTAAACCCGACTTCCACTGCCAGCCAAGCGCGCCTCAAGTCCATTAGCAAGGTAATGAGCCAGTCTCTGATTCCCATCACCGGATGGTGAAGAATTTTGCCTAATCTGGCTGAGCATTTCATTAGCTCTTCTATGATCATTAGTTGTAACTGCTTCCGTGCAGTTGATAAGAAGGGTACTCAGATCAACCACTTCCTTTCGGTTGTCCTTTCTTCTGCCACCAGACCCTTTTGACTGTACATTCTTCTTCATTTTCTTGACTGATTTGCACTTTAAGGTCTCCCTGAGATCAACTATGGCCTTGTTTTGATCCCTAGCATGATTCAGCAAAATCTCATCGAATGCATCAGAATGCACATAAGTATCCGGACAGACCGCTACCTGCTTGCCACTCCTCTCTTCCTCCTCTAATTCTTTAAAGTTCCTATTGTGGCGTTTCTTCGGTAACCCATTTGCGCTTGAGCTGACAAACAACTCATCAATACTTGGAATCAGCCTACTTGCTTCCTCAAATCCTTTGATGAACAAAGAAACAGATTGAATCCCATTGCAAAGGTCAGGAACCTGAGCAGTACCATCAATTGACGTGGCCTGCGAACTCTGATAAGCAGGAACAGATCCAACTACTTCAGAAATAGTGTTGCTATATCCACTCAAGACATTAGCTCCATGATTCACACCAAAGTTCTGATTTGGTGAGAACGGGTAGCTCATACCAATGGCCTCATAGAAGGACTTTTCGGCCGCTTGGAGCTCCAAGGACTCCTGAAACACACAATCCTCTTCCAAATCCTCCTCCATAAGAATTTGGTTGATGTAACTCAAAATCTCATCTGATAAACCTAGATCCTCCTGCTGGCTGTCTTCTTGTGCTGAATAATTTGAACCACAAATTGGGGGAAGATCACTCCTAGTAGGAACCCTAGCTCCCTCAGAATCTAACCTCTGGCTTGAATTTGCACCCCCAATTGTGGCTCTTACCATATCCACAAAACCCTGACCCAAAATCGTCGAATCTGATTTCGTTAGTCAATATAGGATAGCTGATTTCCATGTTCATATGCAAAACAACTGAAATTTGAACAAGAAATTGTGAAATTCTGGGCAGTGAATCCAAAGTAGGCCAAGCTCAAACAGTCATCGCTCCTCATTATCACAAATAAGTTTACTGTCGGCACAAATAAGCTCTTTGTCAACAATTGCACTATAGAAATATCTATTCTATCACAAATAAGTTCACTGTCGGCAAAACAAATGAAAATTGAAAACAGTAGCAATAGGATAGAAGAAAATCAATACCTTCTGAAAACAGCAATCAACAACAGCAGGGAGTAAGAAGATGATGAAGAAACCTTCAAAGGATTGGGGATTCCATTACAATATTTTTGATTTTTGATTTTTGTTGTGTTTCTACTGTGGAGCTCTGGGAAATGGTGCAAGGAGGTAAGGCCTTCATCATCAAGTCACGGGTGGATCGGTGGTTGTGTTAGTTTATTTGGGTTAATTTCGGATTTGATTCAATGGGTCGGGTTTATTTGGGTTGGGATTAATGTCGGGTCGGATCATTATTGTGTTAGTGACTGGATATTTGATAATTATGGGTGTTCTTAGATACTCATACACCCAAATCTAGATTAGCAAATTAGACAGTGGAAATTGAAGGCGAATCAGGTTTAGAGTACCACGTTTATATTGACACGCACCACGTTCATATTGACGTGCACCACGTTTATATCGATGTGGTGCTCTAAACCTTAATTTGCGGTATATTTAGTTTCCCATTTCAAGTATGGCTATTTTCGGCTTAGGTCCATTCGAGTTCAAATCATTTGGGTTATTCAATTTTTGAGATATTTTTTCAGAAGCATTAAAATAAGCTAATATCTCAAAAATCCAATTTTGGTACCTTAGATTTTTTTTATTTTTTTTAAAAAAAAAAAGATATGAGAATGATGTCAAATTGTACCAAACCACCACCCAAATCCAAGGCCATTTTTATGAACGATAACAATCGAGCTCTGAATGCGAGAAGAGGGACACATGATCCATTCGAAAACGAACCATTTTGTCAGCAGTCTGACTGATTTCCCCAAGTACATGAGAGTATCACCATGAGTCAAAAGACTTGAGTAAAACTAAGCATCTTAAATTGCTATCTCAATCTCATATGGGCATTTTTAACTACCACTAATAAAGTTGATTACAGCAAGATTGTCTTGTCTCCCATGAGGTACCTTGATCTAAGGTACATCAATGCATACTATACAGGAAGCAACTTGTTTTTAGCAAGTTTTGATCTGGCTTCTGACTCCTTTGCCCCGGTAAAGGCCCGCTCAATTGCTAACAACATCTCTGTTAGGCGCCGTCTTCATAGTAAAGACATCAAACTTCATTGGCAAAAACCACCAGAGCATGCTTTTAAACTAAACTTTGACGGATCATACAAAGCTTCTGGTGATGACTCTTTCAGATTCATCATCAGGAACTCAACGGGTACGGTTATCTCGGCAGGATCTGGCCTCTGTAACAACTCTTCCACCCTTTATTATGAGGCACTTGCTCTACGGAATGGTGTGCTTCGGGCAAGGGAATTGGGCATCACGAATCTACTGATTTAGGGTGACAATCTCCACGTTGTAAACTCGGTTTTGGGCGATCATTGTTGCCCATGGAGTATTGAACTACTACTATCTGACATTTTGTCCCTTTCTCTGTGTTTTTATTCTGTTTCTATTAATCATATTTTCAAGGAGTCCAATAGTGCCGCCGATCGGGTCGCGCACTTGGCGTACGGTATCCCTGCCAACACTCTAGGATATAACTATTTTAAGATTTAGAGAATTTTTTCCCCCTGCATTTTCATGTGTTCATATGTGCAATTATATCGTCTACAGAGCTATTAGCATACAAAAACATTAACTGCAGATGGCAAAGAAAGCCCCATAATTACAAATATCAAATCGATGCATACTGAAATGGAGCGTAGCAAACAAGGAGGGGGTTTCTAAATAACAAACATCAAACACTCTATGGATTAATCCTATATAGAATGCAAGCAATGACACACTGTAAGTTAAAGCTGAAAGAATACAAGGGGCACAGCCCAGATATAACATGTCATGCAAGTCATTCTGAAGCCGACGAACTCGCATACTGCCAGGGATTGAACTCTATTGATTCAGCGTCGACAGGTTCAATGACGTCGGAGCTGTCAACTGCTGCACGGTGCTCGGTGTATTTGCCGTTGTAGGAGCACAATTCCAAGTCGCCCCATGGCGTAGTAGCAACTTCGCCCGTAAAATCGAACCACCTTGGGGTGAACTTTTCGCCTTTCTCTTCCCGGCTTCTCTTTTCAGCCCTTTGCCTCTCCTCCAAACTGGGTAATTCAAAAGATTAGGTAATTAGAAAGGACGCGAACAATTTGGGGAAAAACTGGAAAGATATGGAGAGAGCTTTTGAACTAGCTCGATATATCTAGTTACCTGCTCTTCTCAGCACCCGCTTTTGATAGGTCGCCCTTTTCAAGTGCATATCTATCGGGCCGTAAACGGGAATCTGATGCCAGCAGCTTCTTGGGTGCAGTATCAAAGCTGTTGATCTTATGCGCAAAATGTGTGTACTGAAATTTGTCGTTCTGTGGGACTTCAGCTAATCTCCAAACCTGCAGAAGATCCGCCAAGATTTACAATGAGAGCAGCAATCAAAGATTCGAAGGCTACCCACTAACCCAAGTGATATGGATCGATTTCAAAACCCAAATGATGACTGTAGGTCTATACCTATATCGACTGAAAAGCAGCAGTCTCTTATAAGCAATAAAAGATTCAAAGAATACCCAGCTTTACCTCTTTCAATTCTGTTCCTGGCAATGGTTCGCCTTCCAGATCACAAGGCTGGTAGCTCATAAACTCATTCCATTTTCCTGTCATCAATATCTTAGGTTCCTCATCAGCATTATATGCATACCCATCCACCTCATAGCGACCAGCCCTGCAGGGATATATTGATGCATATTGCAAATGCCACAAACATAAGAACCAAGTCTCCAAATAAAAGCACGACTTTCCAGAAATGACTCAATGAGGTCAAACAATGTAAAAACTGAACAATACAAGGGAAAAGAGAAACATTAAAGATTATTTGGATCAATGAGAAAAGACAAAAGCAGCACCTATATCAGTTCTAACAAGGAAATAGTCTAGAGCTATACAACAGAAGATCTGTGATTAAAACTGTGATACTATGAAAGCATGAAGATGAATTTTTCACACAGTAGTTAGTGAAGGAAATTTTCAGAAGAAACTTACCCAAACCAGCCACATGGTTGAAAATATAGCACAACTTTATCTCCAGTGGTCAAGTTAGAAAGAATCATCTCTCCTGGGGAGTCAACCCAGGTTCGTCCAAAAATAAGATTATTAACTTTTGATGGTGGAGGAACCAATTCTAGTACTACACCATCTCTTTTCAAAGTCACACGGGTCCTGCAGGTAGCAATTTAGAGCAACAATGTAATTCATCAACTGAGTAATAACCAAGTTAACACCACGCAAAAAAAAAAAAGGAAGCTAAAGTTAGCAAGTCACTTCCAGTTCCAGTTATGCAACAACATCTCACATGATAGTTTATACCAAGTTGTTGAACATCTCTATGGATTAATAATAATTTTACAAAAGCAGGAAACAAACAGGCACTCCATGAAATTTTTATGATAAATGTACAGTTGTGTAGTCTATATTGAACACCGTATAGAAAAGTAACAGCCCAGAGACGTCTTTGCTTTGTCTCTCAAAGATCCATGAATATAATTTCAAGTATCATATGCCTTTCCAAAGTAAACTCTTTTGTGAGAGTTACTGGCTCAGAAATAAAGACCAAGGTTTTCTTCCTTCCCTTCAAGAAGGTTGGAGAGGAAAGACATTGCAATAAAGAAGATGTTCATGGAAACCTTAAAGCAAAAAAATGCTGATATCATTAACGCACTACAACCTCTTTAAAGATCCATTGGAGAAATTATACCACTAAAGAAAGCAATTAACAATTACATAAAAATTTGATATTTTCTCTTATTCTAGAGAAACTATCTCTAGAGACAACATTCTCCTAAGTAGATAATCTATCTCATGACACTCCATTGAAAAATAACAAGTTTATGTTCAAGCTACTTAAATATGATATGCACAACAACAAATAAGTACTACAAAACCAAATTGGATTAACATACAGCATATCGGTGTAAACTGATTACCTTCCAACAGGGTATATGTCAATAGAGTTCCCTAAAAATTTGGTCTTTAGCTTTGATGTTATATCATAGGTGAAGTGTTCATTTTCAGCATGTGCGGCACTCATTGGAGGATGATGGCTTACCTGAAAACAAAGAGATTCACTTTACTTTGACATGATCATAATTTACCTAACAGAAATTACAATTGAACTGACAACACAGTTGTGCAGCTGATAGCTGCAAAAAAAGGAGCTAAGCTGAGGATTACTTGCTCAGAGATAAATGTGATGCCTCCATGATTAGCCATTTCGTAAGTCTCACCAAGAATTGGATTGAAAGGCTTCCAGGTTCGTTGAAATGCATAATACACAGAGATGAAAAATGATGCTGCAGAGAATAATTGTTTAGATAATGGATAGTGATGAATAACAAAAAGTAACAGAAATGCTAGAGAAAAAATGCTTAGTTGCTTACAGGCATAAACTAGCCTCATGTAGGGGTCCTCACATTCATCTGCTTTATCTAGAAGGTGGGAATACTCCATCAACTGTGACAAATATCACACATTTTACAACATGATACAACATATCGGTGAGAAATAGAAGTAAAAGGTATATTAATGAGCAAATATTGACATTTCAAATAAATACCTCAGCCAGTTTCTGCACCATAGTCATCGGCTCAAATATTATAACTGGAAGAGTAACCATTGAAGTAACATCTGCGCCAATGTATTTTTGCATCATCTTCCAATAACCATCTCTGTCCTGGGATAGAGAAAGGAAATGCATTAATGGCTTTGAATTTGATAGAAGCATTAACATTTTCATTTAATTAAGCTAAGAAAGTGCAAATAGAAAATGTTTTGCACGTTTTTGTAGGTTCTCAAGCTTCCCTCATTTAACCCCTTACACAATTAAATTCGCCTAGAAATACAGACTTGAACATAGACAATAGAAGAAAACAAACCATCCCATCATAAACAAAGCAAACAACTCATAAATCTCTTTAGGATAAGTAGCAAAATTAGAAACTATTGTAAAGCACATGTTTGGACGAACATGGATTAGTTCTTAGCGATTTTTGGAAGGAGCCGGGAGGGAACATTCAAATATTAAAAAACATCTTGCTTCGTGTATGTATAAATGTTTCTCATTCCTTTCACTCACAAGGAAAAATTTAATCTTTCATTTAACCAAGAAAAAAATTATGCAGAAGAACAAAATAATGCAGAAGATCTTCATTACACCATTGGAAGCTCAACATAGAATAAAATATTTGAAATCCCTTTTATTCTTCAAATGGTGAATCTATGCTTTATCATCTTACTACAAACCAATGATGAAATGAAATCAAACTATCAAAGATTATTGAAGAACCAGCAAGTGATTTACCATGCAGCAACACCACTATGAGAGGAAACCATAAAGTGGTATCAAGTGAGACGTAACGAACGAGAAAGAAGAATGAATACCTCTTGTTTCCATCTCCCCCTCTGGGCTTCCTCCTCTGCATCTTCTGTACTTCCCTCTGGGTTTATAACTTCTAAGCCCTCATAGCCCACCAATCTGGAAAGTGTAAGCAAAACATACATGGTCTCATTAAGTAAATAAGATACTCTAACAAGCGTGATTTAATATTTTCTTTTCCTGTTGAGAAAACTACAATCTTCAGTATTCTAGTAACATAATGCAAAATAAAAATAAGTTCTTTATTTGTTAGAAAAGAGGGCATAATGCTTCTGCTTATCACCCCCAAAAGGCTCAAGCATATCTAGTTACTTGCAATTAACCTTTATTCCATATGCCAAAGAATGGATAGGTCCATGCAACTAATGAAAAGCAGGCATATATAGAAAGAAAACTAATAGCATAACATAAGTTGGCTGAAGTTACTGATAGGTGGAGATTTATAAAGGTCCAGAGCCCATAAATACATACATAAATGACAGAACCCACTAAAAGCAAAATTGGAACAAAGATTCCTACTGCAGGTGCAATCCACTTCAATTGCCAATTTATAGAACTTCATTGATCAGTAATTATCAGCATCAAGTATCCATGACGTGCTATCCTATCTGCATCCCTCCATAAACCTAAATGACCTAACATCAGCCTCGGTGCTACAAGTTTGTGACCAATTATCAGTGATACAAACAAGCAAACAAAGTCTTTCTTTATCTTATCATGGAGGTCCCTTTTTTAAAGACAGTTGGAAAAGGTCAAGAAAAGGACTCTGTTGCGTCACAATTCAAGGATAGATTTTGGCAAGCTCAACTGTTCTAGCTACAAGTACAAATGAATAGAACCCAGATCTATGACAATTTTTGCACTTCCCAATTCCCGTCTTCCAGGATAACATCACCGAGCTAATCTATAGCTTCTTTTAAATAAAATCACAGTAAATCTAAAAGGGGCACAAAGAGCGTCTTCAAAAGGAAAGTAATCCAGATCTACAGTAATGCACAGATAAGAGTTCAAAGATTCGCAGAAAAACGATCAAAGTAAAGAAAGAAGATGAAGAGAGATCCGAATTCCGGTTACCCGTTGACAGATTTGTGCATAGCGGAACCGAGGGTGGAGATGGTTGAGGCGATCGATGCGAAGAAGCCGCCACCAGCCGTGGTCTGCTTGGGATCCATCGGCGCCATGGAGTTGAAACCCTAGAAAAAAAGGTAATCCGATTGGCTGCTTGACGAATCCCTCAATTCCGCGAGTTCGATCGGAGCTGATCGAATCGGAGATGCTGTGGCGAGAGAGTGAGAGAGAGTTGATTCTTAATTGGAAAGGCGTTTGGAGAGAGAGAGAGGAAATGGGACAGCGGAGGTGTGGGTTGGCTACTTGGCTTTCTTGGCTGGCTGACGGTTCTTTCTACTTCCGTTTCAACGGAGTATATTACGCTTAATTGCACTAAACCACCCTTTATTTAGGGTTTATTTCCCAAAATCGCTCTTTATTTTTCTTTTCTCTGTTTATTCAATCAAAAAGAAAGACGACACTCTCTGCAAGTCTATATGCAAATCAATATGGCACTATCCATGCTTTTTTTATCCTTATAAATATTTATATATAATTAGAGCTCTTTTGATTATTATTTTACCCAATTTACGCAATTATAGTACAAATGTATATTATTCACAGTAGCTCGTTTTTTAATTAGCTAAAAACTATACAATTTTTTTATTTTCCTATGTAATTTCATACTTATTGATAATACGTATGAAATAATTTTAAAACTTTTTGAAAAAATAATTTTTTATATAATTTTTTATTCTTTATAAAATGGGTTAAAAAGTCAAACGGTGTTTATTTATGACCGAAATAGTAGTATTTAATTATTTATCACTCTCTTTAGAAATGTGAAAAATGATAGAATGAAAAGCATTTTTATTATTGATATGGTAAGAAAAGATGCTGATTTCAAAAAAAAAAAGTAAGAAAAGATGATTTATCCATATAAAATAAAAGGTGATTTGTGTCAAATAACCTAAATCATGGTAGTTTGGATTAACCATTTATGGATGAGTTACGAAATTTTCCGTACCATTTAAATAGATTCCAATTAATACGCCGTAACTCCGTAAGAGACAATCTTGCATAGTTGAAAACTAAAAAGGACACGTTGAAAAGGAAATCCTTTTAAAAAAAGAGAGGCTTCTCCTACTCAAAAAAAAAATCTCGGCCCAAAACATAACCCAAAATGGCCCAAATATATGACCCAATGCTTATTGTGTCCAAGGAGAAGATCATTTGTTTCCCGCCGATTTTTATTTTATTTTATTTTGATTGGGTGCCGCTTCTATATTTTTAAGAAGATTCGAACTTTAAATTTTTTTCACTTTATATTGGAGAACGATGAACAAAACTACAATTGCAGTATTGAATTAGTTACAAGATGAAAACCTTCGGAAGCTATCAAGATCCTTCCCAAATGGAAGTTGAGCGGTTAGATACCACTATTTATGTATGACATCTCTTGCTCAATAACTAATTTCGGTGCCAAAGATATACCTTCTATCTCAAAGCATTCTTATAGCATGCCCAACAACTTCTCAAAAAGTTATCCAAAATAGAGAATTGTAATTGTAAATCACATATTTTGGACTTTTTTAGATTGAATTCCAACGGATTTTCCATTATGGACTTTACCCCAAAATATATAGATTTTTCTCCAAATTTAGGAAATAATCTCAATTTTTTCTCGTTGTTCTCTATTTTGGAGAATGTAATGGGGAAACTGTTTGACCAAAATCAACCTTAATATTCTCCAAAAACCTCATATGGAGAATCTGCTGAACCCTTTGATTTCTCATAAATGGGCGTTCTAAGAATCGTCATTAGCAAAAAAAAAAAAAATAAAAATCGATCACAGTAGCTCATATGTATTTTTTTTTTTTTGAAGTCCCAACTCACTTGAAAAACAAAACATACCAAGTTTACTAAATAAGGGTAGTGAATTTGTTTATTCATGCAATATATAGAGAAAACATCCAAACCAAGCCAGGGAAAACATATTTAATATAACTAGATATCGATAAAAAGAGAAATGAACGTTCACATGGACTAATTGAGAAGTTAGGTTATCAAACCCATGAAGATAGTAATAACTATAGTCTATAAATGGAATAAAAGCCTCTTCGTTTTCAAAGCGTCCATACATGTTTGGTAAATATTGAATTTATGTAACTTTAATTAATGAGATTATTCATGATTTAAACGGCAACGATGCGAAACTGCTTAGATTCGTCTTGTCGTAGAGTGTGTTACTCGTTAACCTATACCATTTTCTAGTTTTATGTTCTATGCTCGATGGCATTCCGTCTACCGACTTGTCACCTTATCGAGTTTCAGATCTCGAATTCTTAATTTATCAAAAAAAAAACAAAAAACAGAATTGTTATTCACACGGTGAATATCTCACCAATTACACGGAAGGAAAGTCGATCGCGCATCACGAGTACGCGAAAACCCAATTGCGCATCCCGCGTGCGCTACTCCTCGGCTGACGTCCACCTCCCTACCTTACTCTGTCAATTCCATAGTCCCATTTAAAAAAATTAAAACCTCAAATCAAACATTTTGAGTTTATAAGGTGTTTTTTTTTTGGCAATTTCGAGGGGGGAATGGAGCAGAATGGATCTGCTGTACTAATTTGTTCCCTGTGTCCCTGTTTCCTTTGACATATTTTCCACATTTTACCATTTTTTTTTTATTTCAAATTTTAATTATTCCCTTTTTTTTATTTTGGGGTGATGGGAGGGAAAATCAAGGGAAAGGTGATCCCACCCGGATATGGAGGAATTAAAGATGGGTTGAGACAGAGGAGTTTGAGGGGCCTGGGTTCGGGGATCAGACAAGGCGCTCGGCAACAAAAACATCATCTTTGCAAGGGGAGTTCATGTCGATCTGCAGATTTGGTACAACGTTCTTGTCTCGCCATTGTCGATATGCAGATCTGGTACCACAAAACAAGTCAGCGCTAGCAATGGATGCAGCGAGCGGCGGGACGGGGGGACGATGGCAATGGATGCAGCGAGCACGGGGTACAGATCTGCAGATCGACAACGGAGGACTGCGACCGAGGGGAGATTGCGAGTGAGCGACGGGAGGACTGTAAGCGAGGCGAGATTCCGTCCGTAAGCTCCAACAACTCGTCGTCATGGGCATGGCAAGGAGGATGAGGAGGCGGTCTTCAATGGTGGCTCTTTAGCAATTTCAGATCTGAGCAAAGGTTAGAGGAGAGGGCGTATCCCAAAAAAAAAACGCAATTGTATACTGCTAGTGCGCGGATCTACCCGTGTAAATGGCGAAAAATTCACCGTGTAAATAGTAAGCCCCCCAAAAAAATATAGAAGCGAAATGATTTTGTCAAAGAATTAAATTAATTTTTTTTAAAAAGGATTTAGATTTATATTTCCATAAAAAATACTATTCTATTTTTTTTGTTTGACACTTATTATTTATATATGTTTTTACAATTCCTAAAAGACATATGAAATAATAAATATGATCTCATACTTGTTAGTATAAAATCATAAAAAAAATATTTTATATAATTAAAAAAACGTGCATAAAGATAAGTTTAAAACCTAAAAGAAAAGAAGATGTAGCATATTTAATTTTAATTTTAGAATGTATTAATTTTAAAATGATATTCTCTCGGTTCGGAAATACACGTCATTTGACTTTTTTTTAGGAGTTAAAAACTACTCCTAAAAAAATAAAATCAATACTCCGTATTTCATATAGTTACAAACTTATTAATAATAAGTTTGTAGTTATTTAAAAAAATAAAATCAATATTTTATAGTATAGTTTTTACCTCTTAAAAATATGTGTTAAAAAGTTTATAGTTATTTAAAAAAATTAAAATTAAAATTTTATATAGTTTTTATCTATTAAAAAATACGTTAAAAAATTAAAAGACGTGTATTTTCGGACGAGGTATAGGCCTATAGGGTATGTTTGCCAAACATTTATTGTAGAAAATTGTACCCTATACTATTTAAAAAATACAGTACAGCCGCATGAGATTTGGTGAATGCGTGCAAAGCAAAACCCAATTTCCACAATTGCGTCACTCCCCCTTGCAATTCTCATCTGAACACAGACCCAATCAAACCACAAACAAATACAGTAGATAGAAAAAAAATGGCGGTAGGATCAAGTAGTCCTCCATTGAAGCTTTCTCCGGCCTCCTCTGTAAAGCTTCGTTGACCTAATCAATCCCTTATCTCCCTCTCTTCCATCCCCAATTTCACCAGATTCTTCTGCTGACGCGTCCAAATCCCTAATCCGCCAATCCCTCCGATTTCCCCCAATTTCCCCCATTAAATATAACCTAGAGGCCTGCCACAGTGCCATGTCGTCTGGAGAGGAGATTCCACTTCGCGGATACCAGCCCAAGCAAAGCTCGACCAACAACGTCGTCCACCCCGTTGACGTCGAAGGCCCGCCGCCGGCCCCGATGCCGCCGAGAGCGTCGCCCCCGCCGATCGTTAACCGCAATTATCAAGTGAAATACTTCAAGAGTTGGTTCCCATGGCTGATCCCTTTGTTCGTGATTGCGAACATCGTTATGTTCCTGATCACCATGTATGTGAACGACTGCCCGAAGTACTCTCTCTCCTGTGTTGCTCCCAGCCTTGGCCGGTTTTCTTTCCAGCCGTACAAGGAGAACCCTCTCCTCGGCCCTTCTTCTAGCGCGTAAACTCTCTTTCTCTCGATGTTGCTTGATCCGTTTGAATTTTTTTGATTCGTTTGCTGTTCTCGCTGGATTTTTAGGGCTTATTATCGAGTCTGATTTTGGCGTTTGCGATTGATTATTGAATTTCATATGATATGAATCATGATCAAATGAGAGTCATCTGTGCATTTCTTACTCGCAAACGACAAGTATTCGAATTGAAGCTTCTAGGAGGAGACTTTTAATTGATGCGGTGGTTTGATGATGCTGATGCCTTGATATCTTATAGAATTATTTTGTTTAGAAAACTGTGTTTTTTAGTGGAATTCCATTTCACTGTTTAGAAAAGTCAAAGATGTTTTGTTTGTGGTTGTGAACTATTGATGTTGATGATGTGGGATGGAGAATGGAGTGTTGTCATATGTGTTGCATAAACATTTATCAGAACAATAGTTACTAGAATATATACTTGCTACGGTAGCTACTCATATAGTTATATGCATCTCCTTGTCGAAAGTTGGAAATGGGGATTAATATCCATCCCACTTCTGAATTTCCCAAATTCATCTTATTGTTGCTGTTGTGATGATTAATTTGGTATTATGGTTGAGGAGTCCTGTCCAGTTTTTCCATACGGTCATTGGGTTCGAATAATCTCTTTGTAGTTGTAATTTGAAAGAGAATTGCGGGTTTACGTATCCTAGGTATCACTAGTTGACACTTGATAGGTTGGCACTGCTTCCCATTTCTCCTACCCTTGTAATTCTAGTTCCTAGTTGCACTGCCTAAAATTTCTTTTGGCAGGCTGGAAAAGATGGGGGCCCTGGACGTGAACAAAGTTGTTAAGCAGCACCAAGGATGGCGTCTAATAAGTTGCATTTGGTTACATGGTGGAGTTTTCCATATACTAGCTAATATGATAAGCCTCCTCATCATCGGCATTCGAATGGAACGAGAATTTGGGTGGGGTATGTAGTAACTTATATTTCGCATGACGTTCCATATATTGTCTCACTTTCTCTTCATTCTCAGCACAAACAGTTTTCATCCTCTTGATTAGTGAAGAGATTAATATTAGAATAATTACAGAAATGTAGGATGTGTGTTTTTGAAAGAAATATTTGTATAATTTTGTATAATTGGAGAAAGTTTTAGCTTGAACATCATATTAATGATTTTCGCCTTAGCAAAAATTCCAGACCAATATGCTTTGACAGCTGTGAATTATACAAATCATGCTGAACTACTGTATGATTTTGATAATATAGGTAGAGAAGTTCTGCGTTAGTATTTGTTTGGAAGTTGAGAATAAGCTACCAATTCAATCACATTGTTAAAGGAGTTACTTTCATCTAGATTAATACTCCGTAGAGGAAACTGTGGAATATATATGATAAACAGTACTTTCAAATTTCATAGGGATAGAGTGTCATCACATCATTCACTGTCATATGTTTTTTTAGGAGTACTGAACGTGATCAGATCACAACTTTTTTTCATGCATCAAATTAGATAATCATACAAGCTTATAAATCACCTTTATTATTTCAGTTGATGGCCAAATCTTTTCAAATGTGGATGCATATGTTGTTGTTTTAAACTTAGCTGATTCTTCACTCTTGGGGGTGTTTTTACAGTGAAAATTGGGACAGTGTATATAGTTGCTGGTATAGGAGGGAGTTTGCTATCAGCCCTTTTCCTCCGGTCAAATATCTCTGTTGGTGCCTCGGGTGCACTTTTTGGCTTGTTGGGTGCCATGCTGTCTGAACTGATCACGAATTGGTCGACATACACTAACAAGGCAATCTATCCAAGTCCTTCTCTATGCAGTGTTGCTCCTTTTCATTGTTAAGCAAATCCATGTGAACTTGCCTGATCAAAACCTTCTCCTTTGACTTCTGCACTCTTGTTCAGGTTGCGTCATTTATGATGCTTTTGTTCATTATTGTTATCAACCTGGCTGTTGGGATACTTCCGCACGTGGACAATTTTGCTCATATAGGAGGATTTCTTTCGGGTTTCCTTCTTGGTTTTGTGTTTTTAATCCGGCCACAGTTTGGATGGGTTAGTCAGAGATATATGCCTCCAGGTGTTCCTCCAAACTCAGAGAAGTCTAAATACAAGATATACCAGTGCACACTTTGGGTCATCTCTCTTGTTCTTCTAATTGTGGGGTAAGGCAACATCTTCTTCCAGTACGCATCTTCCTATCTAAATTTTTCTGGCAAGTTATCTTGATGGTTTTATCATTCACCTAAATTCGCAATTCTATGTTCCATGCTCAAGAGATATGCTCAAAAGGAACAATTTTTAGATTTTAGCTCAAGCCCTTCATCCTTTTGGGAGCTTTTCTTTCAGAGATGTGGACTGTTGAAGTGCTTTAAAAGTGATAAAAGTTTCATGGTAATATCAATGAAATATTTTTAGGGGAATACCATCCATAATGTGGTGCCATCTGATTATTTTTTTCATCTTATTCGCTGCTCCTCGGACATGCCATACTTTCCTGTGCCTTGTCCAGTGACATGCTTGTGTACCTTTAACACAAATTGATTCAAACTTTCACAGTTTTGCTGTTGGATTCATCTTGCTCTTCAAAGGAGTGAATGGGAATGATCACTGTTCCTGGTGTCACTATCTAAGCTGTGTTCCCACTTCAAAATGGAGCTGCAACACGAAGGCTGCATATTGCTTGGTAATGTTTCTTTTTTATTTGAACATCTTTTATATGTGATCATTTTATTTGAACATGGGGAGAATCTGGATGACAAGATTTTGACTGCCTTTATAAATGTTAGAAGACAGCACAAAAAATGGTTTAATACAAGGCACTTTACATAAACTGATTCAGAGAGTAACAACAGTACAAGTGATATATCTGAATAACCATGAAGATCTGTAGCCTATCTCATGTCATATGTCCATAATGTTTTTAAATGTAACGTTTGCTTATTTTGATTTTTGAGCTTTGTGTTCTTGTTGCAGTCTAATCAGTTAGGAAACCAACTGAATCTGACATGCTCAACCAACGGGAAATCCAACGTGTACTACTTGTCAAACATCACGGATTCTCAGATCCAGGGATTGTGTTCCCAGCTCTGCAATTAGAAAATCATAAAACATTGTACATGGACAGAAGCGATTTGCAGGGCATAGCATTGTGGGCTTGTAAAATGGCTACTTAAAAAGAGCTCCTGTCTGCATATCAATTACATTCGATTTAATTGCATGTATACTGTTGCCTCCTCGTTGTAGTTATATCCTTTGTGTAAAGCTGAGACCGAAGATTCACTGTTTACATTAAAGGTTGCACAAATCTTGATTGATTGTTTTTGTAGACTTCATGTGCAGTTTGAGTGATATATGCTTCTTCTTACCCAGTTCAACTCCCTCCGTCATGACTCTTTTATGTAAGTGGCTGCAGCAAGAGACCAATCAAGCTGACGAGTGGCTACAGCAAGACGCGAGCAGACAAAGGTAGGCCCATGGAATTCATTGGATGAAGCCCATGTTGTGCATGTTTAACTTTACAGCATAGTTCATATCCTAATCTTCGTTTAATGTCTTCTTCTTCTGCGCCAGGCAATCTCTGCCTTCAGGAAGCTTGGTTCAACATTTCAGGTTTTCTCACAAATTATTGTCAGGTAAGGTGTTTTTTCACTGCAATTCTTACAGTTCTTAGAAGAGTAAAGAGTTCTAAGATTCAGTCATGTGCAAGTAACTGCACAAATTCATTATAGGTAGCTGGTGACAACCATAGATACTTATAAGTAGGAAGACGCGTTTTGAAAGAACAATAAGTTAAAAATCAGATAAATTAAAGTATGTTATATGTGACCTGTTGGTAGAGGTAGGTGTTATCTAGGTAGCCCCCCTAATTAATGGGCTAATACACTATTAACTTGAGAGCAACTCAGCTGGAGCACTGGTACATAGAGCTTCTTATTCAGGAGTATTCAAAACAAAATCTGAATTGGTCATTGTTGCAGGTAATTTTTTTTATTGTAGCACAGTTACCTCATACAATAGAAATTAACTATTAATGTACAATTTAGGAATCCATATGTAACTTCCAAACCCACAAGGAAGGAGTGTGGTGAGTTGGTTGGAGACTCCACCGTTAACAAGAGATTCGGGTTCGAATCTTGGGAATAGAGTATCTTCTTGTAAGGGAGTACTTTAACCCTGATCGTCTATCCGGTGCGAGGTGAATTAAAAAACACTGGTTTCGACCAAGAAAAATTTAACTTCCGATTTCTATGATAACGGTGCTCTTAGGAATGATCTCTCTCATTGTTGAGAGATGTGAAGAGACCAAAACGAGTCGCACATTCAAAGTATGAACTAAATAAACCTAGTATAAAAGCCGATGTGCTACTTATATTGTTAAACCCTTTTAGAATTGAATCTCACATTATGGTATCAAAGCGGTATACCGATAAGTCAAACGGACCTCCTCTTGATTTTGGGTTCTCTAAAAAGAGAATGAATGAGTCTAGTATATATAGACGGAACATCGTCGTAAATGCACACGGCCATCTTGCTTATGCGTTGGGCTATTGACTAGCGTATATGCGCAATCTGTCTCAAACAAAAATGGGATATTGCGCCCCAGTCGGGGTGGCCTAGTGATGTGGAGCAGGAGGTGATAAGGAGGTCTCGGGTTCGATCCTTGCCTTCGCCCATCTCCTTAGATGAAAATCTAGGTTTGCTTTGCTCCCTATTAGTGGGTCGAGCTAGTCAACGTAAGCCGGTTTAACTGGTACGTCCTTGTCATAAAAAAAACTTGAGGTATTGCTTATCACAATCATAATTAATATGTTAAAAACATCAAATATAACTTATATGAGCCTCATAGTGAGCATATACAACTATACAAGCACCTCTTTGGCTCTTTAGAAGCCCCAAGGCCCAAGCTCATTGAAGCACATTAAATGCAAACATTTACACCTTTGCTACTTACTGATTTGGTTCAACAATGGCATGCCATATACGCTGCAAAACTTGACCTAAGAAAGTTGGCATATCTGTGAAAAACATACACTAAAAAAATAAATGATTATCAAATATCAGGGCACCGCCAGTCCGCCACCCACAAATTTAATTTCATCACAACATAAATGTCAAGACATCCTCCTTCGGCTCCAGCCTTAGTATTAGCTTCACGCATTGCTTTCAGGAGATCAACAGATGTGTCGATCATATCTCGCGTCTCTTCTAGGCTCATACCTCTCTAGATGTTCGACCAGATAAGGATCTCAACATGCTTTTAAATGGTGGTCTAGTAAGGACTGATATCTCACTCAAACTCTTCCCTATGTAAAAAAAAAAATATCATGACAACAGTGAAAATCAATGTAGCAAGTACAACAAGTAACACAAGATGCATTAAATGGGATGATGGCATCGGTAAGTAAGAAAATCACATGTTTATCTATGTCTATATTGCATAGTATGATTGTATTGAGTATGAGATTTGGGAGAAGATGGGTGTTGGTCAGATATCTGACGTGGCAGATTTGCAAGATCTTGTTGGTCCTTACGTGTTAAAAGTGGGACCCAATAATTCCTACTACGTATTGCTTTTTTCCCCAGGATGGATCGCCACCGACGCCTCAACCGTGTGATCACTAATTACCGCCACCGGTCTAGCTAGCTAACAAGGCTGATCCATTGATGATCCTCCCATGCACATCAAAGTAAAGGGTACTGTGGTCATTGGATTTATAATGGGTTTTTTTAAAAGGAAAGGAATTCGAGACAATAGATAGATTTGATGGGTTGAGAGAGCGAACAAATTGAGAACGAGTAGACACAGAGGCGATATTCGAGTCTATCGAGTCGTGTATTGGGTATTCGTATTTAATTTGTTTGTAAACGCACTGAGTTCAGAGTGAGTCTAAAATTGGAACTGAGTTTAAAAAATGCTCATACTCGGCATGTTTAGTAAATGAACGAGTTTGAATCGAATATAGAGTAGCTTTACTTTCTCATGATACAGTAACTTGAAAGAAAAAAATCTACAAAATTCGAACTATTCAAGCTTTAATTTAGTTGGAACCTAGCATAGATTTGAATCGAGTTTTAGAATGTGTTTATACTCGACTCTTATAGTAAATAAACGAACTCGAGCCAGATTTTTTCCGACACGACTCGAATTAATTAGCTTATACAACAGCCCTAGATAGACATTTGAGAAAAATAACCAAAAGAGAAAAACATTGTCAAAAAAAAGAAAACACTGATAAAACTAGAGGGAAGATGATGTAATTTACATGATCTAACATTAGAATATGATCATGGTAAACCATTAGAAACAAGAGTAATTGAACTTTCTTAGAATGTTGTTCTACTTATGAATTTTATGCTAATAAATACAATGGTAAAAAAAAAGACCATCTTGTAACATTCAAACTAACCTTCACTTGTATGGTCTTTTGAAATCTAAACAAGTAAATCTAACTCAATCTAACTCGTGGGGTCAAGACCCATGTCATATTTAGGCCTAGTTGACGGTGGAATGGTAATTTTATTGATTAGAATCGGGAGTTCAAGTCCTATAAATAAAACACTTTAAAATCTATGAATAAAGGTTACAAAAATCGCGTCGAGGTGTCGTCTAGGCATCATCTAAGCGCTAGACGACTCCTCTTCGCCTAGAGCAAAGTAGTTATCTAGACGCTAAGTGGTCCCTCATCATCTAAGACCCATCTAACATTTTTTAAAAACATTAATCACCATTCTCCACTTGTTTTGACAAAAATAAAACAATACGGAGTATAATTTTTTTTTGGTTGAAGTATGGTTATTGCACAATGTATAAAATGGAATTCATAGTAAAAAAAATCATGTTGTTTGAGTGATTTTGTAACTAGTAAAAATGTATACATTACGTGTGGAAACAAAATAAATGAGAGAGAGCAATAAGTGAGAGCACATGGAGGGGTTGGAGATGAGGAGAAGATGCAATGCAAAAAACCATACAAATCAATAATTTGATTCACATGACCAAAAAATTTGGTGCCTTTCTTCACAAACTTCCAATTTTGGTTCAATTTTAACATCTTTCCCGGTTTCAATGCCACTCTTAATTCATTACTTTGAGTAATATTTCAACAAAAACAAAACTAAGCACTATATTGATTATCAAACAAATTTGCCTTATGATGTGATATATGCTATATGTGATGATTCCATGGGTACAAGAACTTTGATTAAAATGATATTATGTACTTTAATGTAATTTTATTTACTTATATAGCTATATAGTTTTAGGTTTATTTATTGTAACCTCCCCTAAATTTGCAATAATTACATTGAAGTCAACATATACTAATCATTGATTGAGATTCCTATTGTCTTAACATAGATGCACGTCTTAGAAAGAGGAAATTAGACGCAAGTCTTATCAAAACATGATCGGTTGGTGCTTGATCTATCCTCTCAGTCTTTTCTTATTTGTATAGTGTTATAGCGAGAATGAAGATAGCGAAGAACAACACAGAGATTTACGTGGTTCGGCAACGGTGTGTTGCTTACGTCCACGGGCAGAGAACCAATTTTCTTATTAGATGAAGCAAAACATATTAGGGTTACAACTTACAAGGGGTCGGCGTTTCAGACGATAGGCTTGTTCACAATAAGCATCGCATACTGTAAATCTGATTCGAGAAACCTAATTCGATACGTACTTTCCCAGGTGGAGAAAATCCTCAAATTTCACCCGGTTTATCCTTGGAATCCCCATCCCGCCCACCTCTTCCACCCCATGCCATGTCAAACACGTCGGGTTGCACTTTCCATAAAATAATCTTCATTCCTTCCACCCCATGCCAAACACATCCCAAGATCTTAGTCCCGACCTAAAATGTTACTGAAGTCATGGCAAAAAAATTTACGGAACTCGAATTTGACTCGATAATTGAAATGAACTAAATAGAAAGCATCTCAAAACCAAACAAAGTTTACAAGAAATAGATCTAAATTAGATACTCGAAGAAAAAAAAAGCACAACGATTTGTACTCATTTGACTTCTTAATTACCAAGTATAATGAACCAAACTTAAAAATGTTTTTTTTTTTTTTAGAAACTGAAAATAGACAAGCAAAAACAAATGAGAAATAATAACATCTGCAAAGAGAAAAACATCAAGCAAAAACTAAGGATGCATGAAAGGATAACATTAATTGGTGTGGACGAGCGATGTCATGGTCAATCTCGATGGCCGACGAGTCGGCAGATGGAAAACTATCGAGAATACAACAGAAAATCATAAAAGGGCGCAAAACAACAAGCAACACGCACTCAACAATAAGACGAATCTAAGCAAACCTAAAACTAAAATGAAACACTCATATTTGGACTCGAAAATAGTATGTGATTTCTCTTCTCATTGTTGATTGAGGCAATATATGAGCTTTATGAATAACTAAAATGAAACCTCAAATTTGGACTCGAACAGATATAATTTTAAAATCAAACACCTTTCCATTATATAAATTCAAACCACCTAATTTGTGAGTGATTTAATTCCAAGGCTACCTTTTAGCCATACCGAATCACCAATGCATGGAATCATGTCATATGAGCAATAATCTTAGCATGATATGTGATGAAGCTTATAAAGCAAAGTTGAAATATGATTATATGAAACTAACTACATATATTAATGATGGATTGTAGCATGACATATGACCATTTATCTAAGCATTAAGTAAACACATGAAAACCAACACAAATTTGTGGTCTTAGTTTGAAAACTAAGGCATCCCACATAGATAACATGTGACCATGTTCACTAAGCTTGATTGAAGCTGATCATGTAATTGCAAAACCAATCAAAACTCAATTTAATCAGCCATGTGAGTTGCACATGTCACCCATCCCCTTCATCTTCCTTCATGTATCTCAACATTACTAAATCAACTTGTGTATATTATAATGTGTGATTATCAACGTTCTCTATAAGGTACATAATATCCAAGATTGAAAGCTTCTTTTGTCCAATGTCTTACATCACTTCATCCTGGATTTTATATGGGTTCTATTTATAAGATTCGAGCTCGAATTTTTTAGATAAACTTGAGATATTTACATTATTTTCTGAGATATCCAACAATAGATTTAGATATCATTTTAAATCTAGTTGTTATGATAGTTGATGAAAATCTGTGGAAAAAAAAAACTTAAAATAGAAATAGATATCATTTTAAATCGATTCTTTCAATAATGGTGGTGGGTGATAAATGATAAAATGCCATTGTAAAAAAACATTACATAACAAAGCTAAATAATTATTAGCTATTTCAAATGCCCATACATGTCAAATCTAATTCCAAGTTATTGACAAAAAAATTTAGAAATTCATTATGTGAAATCCGATCCGATCCAAATCTAAACCGACCCAACTCGAACTTAAAAAGCACTCGACTCTCCGGTTTCGATTTCTGCCTCTGTCCTTAATCCAACTTAGACCTTAATAATTAAACGAAATCCAAACCGACCCAACTTAGACCTTAATCTTAATCTTAACCCGAATCAAACCCGACTCGAATTAGATTCACCTAGACAATATAATAATGATTTCATACATTCAACCTGAGTGGGTCCCACATACTGTCCAGCATGACAAACACACAAGTTCCTTAAAAAGAGTTGCAAGCTTTTTCATTTTTATTTTCCCTCCCCAAACCTCAACACTTCTCCATAAATACCCATCTCCCTCCACACCTTCACCTTAAGCTCCCCTGCACCTCTCTTCCTCTGTCCCAACTGCCCATCTCTCTCCCTGCACCCTCAATTTTAATGGCAATGTGCAGATTCCTGGGCCAGATGGGACTCATACTCTGCACATCCGCTCTGTTCCTCCTCTTCACACAAGTCGAATCCCGAATCCCCGGAACTTACACCGGCAGCCCTTGGACCACCGCCCACGCCACCTTCTACGGCGGTGCTGACGCCTCCGGAACAATGGGTAATTGCCTATTTCTCATTTACTTTGCTCTTTAACCCAATGCCACGATGCAGGTTACTATATGCACGGTTTTATATTATCAAGCGTATGATACTTTCAGTCGTTGAATATTTTTCTTCTTCTAAACATAGGTTATCGACATAGAAAATCAGTGTTTCTAAACTATTTTCAAGGGGGAAAAAAAAGATTACAGTGATCGATAGTCGAAAAATAAACGTGCATTTGATAAAAATTGGTAAAAACCTTATTCAGATTTTATAAATATATACTCCGTCCGATAAAAAACAGTGTAAGGAGTTTGACTATTCAGGACGTATTTTAATGAGTCAAAAATTATATAAAATATTATTTTTTATTATTTTTAAAAAGAAAAACTAAATACTTATAAGATATAAATATTAAATTTATTTTAAAAAAATTAATAAAAAAATTGACATTTTATATTTAAAATAACGAAGTGTTACACATACACAATTGTGTTATAAGTAATTAATTTACTTTGATGTTGTGTCCACTAGGCGGCGCGTGTGGGTACGGCAACCTGTACAGCCAAGGCTACGACGTGCACACGGCGGCGCTGAGCACGGCACTGTTCAACACCGGGCTGAGCTGCGGCGCGTGCTTCGAGATCAAGTGCGACAACGACCCGTCGTGGTGCCTCGCCGGGAGCCCTTCGATTACCGTCACCGCCACCAACTTCTGCCCGCCCAACTACGCGGAGGCGAGCGATAACGGCGGGTGGTGCAACCCGCCTCGCGAGCACTTCGACCTCGCCGAGCCCATGTTCCTTAAGCTCGCCCAGTACAAGGCCGGGATCATCCCTGTTGCTTACCGCCGGTCAGCCCCATTTTTAATTAAGCCTTAATAAAAAAAATCTTTATTTTTTTATTAGACCTAATATTAATTAATTATTTAAATCAAATAATAATTGTATTACAATATGATAATTAGTATAGGTTGTATAACTTGTCTTAAAAACTATGAAGAAAAATGATAATGTGGATGAGTAATGCCCAAAGGTTAAAAAATGATTAGTTTAGGGTTCATCTTAATTACATCAACACAAAAATGAGTAAAGGGAAATTACATAAAACCGCCCTTAAATAGGAGAAATTTCACAAAAACTACCCGTAAAAAATTATAAAAAACCACCCATAAATTCATTTTTGTTTTAAAAAACTACCCATGAGGCCATGACCCTTTTCACGTGTAAAAAATATTTATATGGATGGATTTCTGTAGTTTTATTTCTTATGGGTGATTTTTTTGTAATTTTATTGTTTTGAATAGTTTTGTTGAAATACCCTATTTTATGGGTGATTTTATTTAGTTCACTTCAAAAAAAAAATAACCAAGGCTTTTTTCATATGCAACTATTCCAAAGTACTAAACATTGTGATTTGTGATGTTGTATGATCAGGGTGCCATGCCATAAACAAGGAGGTATAAGGTTCACAATAAATGGGTTCCAATACTTCAACTTGGTCCTAGTGACGAACGTCGCGGGGGCAGGGGACGTGATCCGAGTGAGGGTGAAGGGAACCAAGACAGACTGGCTCAGCATGAGCCGAAATTGGGGCCAAAACTGGCAATCCAACTCTATACTCACCGGCCAGGCACTATCATTCCGCGTCACCACCAGCGACCACCGCACCTCAACCTCCATGAACATCGCCCCTGCCAACTGGCAATTCGGCCAAACTTATGTTGGTAAAAACTTCAAAGTATTGGGATAAAAATAAAATGTGCATAGTCGAAATCTTCTGTAACAGAAGATTTCGACTACTACTTAAGCTTATTGTGACATTTTATTAGTTTCCTCCCCACCATCTAGTTTCTTTCTAATTATTTTTCTAGGAGAAATTGGAGGGGTTTATTTTTTATATATATATTTTTAGCTTATTATGGCATATGTGGACGACGAAAAATTGACCATGTAAAAATGGCTGAAGTGGCTGCAAAGGCTAATTGTGCAGCCCGCAGCCATAATGCTATAATATGCTTTTGGTTTATCCTTTTTTTAAATTAATTTTGAATTACTTATAATATAAGTCTTATATTGTGAGGTTACCTAAATCAAGGTTTATTATAGTTATAAACTTATAAATTATAATACACGTTGATTGTTTTGGTATTTTGCCTATAGAATGCTATATATATTAGCGGCTTGAAGAAAAATTCACCGGCCCAATTATTGGGCTTTTGCTCAATACATATATGTTGGGCTTACCAAATCCTTTCAGTTTGGGCCAGGCCCAAACACACATATTGATCTCATTAGTTTATCAAACTTACAAGGTGAGGAATGAAGATACCCTTTGGGGAAAATGTAACTGTAATAGCATGCCAAGAGCTTCCTTTAAATAATCTCCAAAATAGAGAATTAGAAGTTAAATATTCTGAATATTTTATGGTCCAATTCAAACAGCTTCTCCATTATGGAGTTTATCTCAAAATATATAGAATTTTTTCCAAATTTAGGGAATGATCTCCATATTTTCTCTTCATTCTTTATTTTGGATAATGTAATAGGAAAGCCGCTGGACCAAAAACCATCCCAATATTCTCCAAAAAATCAAGATGGAGAATCTGTTGGGCATGCTCACAATTTAACAAACAGCATGGTGCCAATCTTCAAGGAGACTGGTATTCGACCGACAACATAGCGAATCACCGACGAAATTCGCATTCTCTTCGTCGAAAAATGACTACTGGATTTGTATGTTTCGGAATCAAATTCCAAAAAAAAAAAAAAAATCTTACCAAATCCAGAAGTGGGTAATTTATTGTACTAGTTACTTGCTAGGTGGATCCCTTTGGAATGGAGTAATGTGGTAAGTCCAGCAAATAGTAAATCAGGGATGAGTTTGTTTGAATTCCTCCACTGAAACTAAACTGGCCAACTGAAACAGATCTGAGGATCTCCACCATTTATGTGGGCTTTTGTCACATTTGGGTTACCCCCTGGGAGTGGATGCCTGGACCTGAACTTCACTACTCTTCTTTTTTACTGCTTTGGTTTCAAACTGTTACTGCACTGTGATGAATTTATGGTGATCTGTTTACCATTTGACAGTATCTCTCACTCAATCCAACGGTTCCAGTTTAATCAACCCCAAACTTACCATCACAACTCACAACCTTAGTTGTACCATTTTATATATATATATGAAAAAAATTACACTAAAGTGATTACATTACACTAAAATGATGAAACTAACAATGTTGATTAAATGACATAACGTTTAGCAAATCAAGAGGTAGGAAAACAACATATGCAAGCAAGCGAAAAAACAAACTAGAGATTTAAAAAAAACAAATAAGATAACACTGAGTAGAATCGAGGGTCAAAAGAATGACACTAGCAGAGATGAACAATAACAGATTAACAGGTCGGTAATATCAGTGTGTGAATTCTCTTTTTGACAATTGATAGAGTCAACACATGTAAACTGAAGTAAACAACTCACGATGTCCAATTGAGCTCCATAATACCTTTTCAGATAGGGAATTGGCACACAAGTCAAACTCGAACATGATGACGCTATGCCTTTTTTCTTGCGTATGAATTCATTTCAGTGCTTAAATTCACATTTTAATATTTGGAGGGAGGGGGGTCTCCCAGGTTTTCGCTATATATGATCATATGTAGCCCTAAAAATATATCTGTCTTATCAGTCATAAAATTTTAGAGATTTTCTCTTTCATTTTAGTTGATTTTCAGTATTTCATTCTTTCCGAAACTCTTTAACAATCCTCTCACTTGCTTACCGTTCGAGCACCTCACTACACCAAAATTCTAATAAAATCAATGTGAAAAAAACTCGCATTTAAACTCAATCATCATTTAATCAGATCTTGATCACGCCCACAAACACTAAAATAGTTTGATCACTAAACCCTACCACTCCCATTGACAAGTGAGTGTGAGAATGAGGTAAACACATTTTCTTTAGCAGTAACTCATAAAAGGGATGAAAAAAACTGAAAATTTGGGTGGGGCCAAGTGGTGGGGAGATGGTGGGCTCCAGAGACTGAGACAAGAGATTAGGGGGGAGGATCTCCCTCAATTTTACAATGCTTCTGATATGTCACATCTCCCTCTTTCTCCTCCATCTATATGTTTATATTTCCAGGCTTATGACTTTTCCCACTGCCATACACTTCCAAAAATACCCCTCCCCTGCCCTTTGTGGTAGGGCCTCTTCCAAGCTTTAGCTTAGCTACATCTACCCTCCTCTCTACACCTGCATTATACATTGAGGAATAAGCATAGGATCATCTAGAAAAGTAGGTAGGTTATGTATATGTAACACTTGTACATTGTATCACATTCATCAATAAATTATCCATTTTTGTCATTTTCTCTACTTCAGATTTCAGAGGTACATTAGACACCATTAGGATCTTTTTTTCTTGGTTTGTTTGCTTGACAATGCATGTTTTTAGATGTGGTATAATTTTTAATTAATCCTGATTTTAATCCTCTTTGTGAGGACAATTACTTCACGTTCAAAATCAACAGTAAAATAAAAAGTGTGATTTACAGTGTATATAGTTTTTTCGTTGATAATGGGAAGGCTCAGTTTTCATATCTTTGCTAAAACATACTATCAGTGTATCAAGGGTTAACAATTGTTCATCATGGTGGTTAAAGTTACCCTCTTTCCAACATAAGATTTCACATGTCAATATTTTCTATTGTATTTTATACATCATAAGATTTCACATGTCAATGTTGATAAACATCAACATTGTACGTTTATCAACATTGCAACTCTCTTCCATTGAGAGTTTCTACTTCTTGCTCTCCGGCAATAAGGCACTTGTGTTTTCGTCATTCTAAGCTCATCCTCGAGTCTTTATCGATTTCCACCTTTTGATTTGTTGTTTTTCGATCAACTTTTTCTGGTTTACATTTGCTTTGTATTCTGTTTTGCCTTTTAATTGTATTTTGTTCTTTATAACATGGTGGTTTTCCCGTCTTTTGATTTACTAGCTAGGTCTTGAGTCATCAAACTTCTTACCAACATCTCATATTCTCGTCTTTAAACACATTATTAAAGTCATAACAACAATCCATACAATTTTTTTTAAAAACGACAGTATACCAGATATCAACTCCATCTTATCAAGAGTTCAAAACATCAGCTATCGGACATGCCATTACAATACATAAGAAAAAACAAATCGCGCAAAAAACGAACGTAAATTCATACACAACATCCATAACACTAGGCAGAACGAACCGAGTAGAGGTAGGGGGGAGACGTAGAGATGACCGTGAAATATGTACTTCTCAACGCCAATGAGATAAAATTACAATGATCCATTTTTTTATATAAAGTAAGAATTCGAGATTAGACAAGCATGATTCTCAATAGGTCGACAAGTCGATCGACGTTTGAAAAAACGTAGAAATACAACATATAATAAGAAAAGGCACAATATAACAAGTGACACACAGTACAGTCCGATGAAACTAAGCAAACCAAAATCTAATCCATTAAACTTAATTTGAAATTAACTTAGAAAAGTTTTTTTTTTTGTAAAGGAGGAGTTTGGAGGTGGGGGCAAAATAGTAAAAAGGAGAGGAGGAGAAGGGTATGGTGGGGACAGGGGGTGGGGGGGAAGGCAGGCAAGCCGAAAAAGAAGCAGAGAGAGGAGGGAGCCTGCAGCAGAGAGCTCTCTTCTCCTCCCTGCAACTGCATCTGCCTTTCTCTGCTTAGAGATAGAGAGAGAGAGAGAGAAAACAGACGTAACGTAACACTGATAAGGGGGAGATATATTAGTGGGGCCTACCACCACCACCAACACCGTAGCACCACCAACGCCACCCAGGAAGTGGGCCAGAAACCACCGCTCAACCGGCTGAGTCGTCTCTTTCACTCCCCACTCCCCTTTTTTTATCTCCCACCGTAAAACCCGGACTCTAGTCCCCCCATTCTCCCCTTTTCTGTCATTGGCCCCACTCTGGGTCCCACCTCCTTCCACGTGTCATCATTTCTTTCCTGTCCTTTTTTATTTTTATTTTTATTTTACTACATACCTATCGAATTTAAATTTCACTTATTCTATTCTTTTTAGTTTTTACTACACCATTATTCCTTCCTCCAACAATTTGTTTTCATCTTACTGTGGTTATATTTCTTACCTTACACGTTATGCATGCCCAATTTTTTTTTTAAAATA
This sequence comes from Persicaria maculosa, assembly GCA_963922045.1. Classification (NCBI taxonomy): domain Eukaryota; kingdom Viridiplantae; phylum Streptophyta; class Magnoliopsida; order Caryophyllales; family Polygonaceae; genus Persicaria; species Persicaria maculosa. The sequence goes on from OY998252.1 coordinate 2,286,722, forward strand.
AAGTAATTCTTTTTTTTTTTTCTTTTTTTTTTTTAAAATAAAGTAATTCGATATACTAGACATGTGGTAATAAAGAAAAAAAAATATTTAAAAATATGGACTTTATATATATTTATATATATATATATATATAATTTTTTTTTTTATTAGGAAAAAATTCGGGCAAGCAAGCTCTACCCGAAAGCATCCTTGCGGATGAGGTGTGAAAGACCGGGATTGTTGCAAATATCGGCACCCCAGGCAGAGTGGCGAAGATGTGCAACCTTGTCCGCCACTCTATTTCCCAAACGGGGTACATGAAATAAGGAGACTTCTTTCAAAGTCGATAATAAAAGTTGGATGTCTGAAAGAATGAGTTCAATTTTCCAAGGACATCTAGACTTGTTATTGAGGTGGTTTATTATTATGCTGGAATCTCCCTCGATTTGAACTTTATCGATATGAAGTTCAAGAACATGTTGTACCTCGATTTTGAGTGCTAGGGCTTCAGCTGTTAAAGCGCTTTTCTTTCCTAGTTTTTGGTATCCAATGTGTATCGGTTGTCTATTCCAGTCCTCGATTACCACACCAGCGGTGCTATAGTTATTTGCGATTGTAGATCCGTCAAAGTTCAGTTTGAATATTCCTATAGGTGGTTTTCTCCACTTAATCTTTCGCTCCTTTGTTTGTTTTTTATGGATATCTAAGCTATGTGGTTTAGGGTGGGGGTTGTCGTCAAGAGTACTGTCATATTGTAGAGTGTTGCTCCAGCTTGTCTCGTGATTTTTAATGAGGCCTAAAGTGACGTCTTTGTAAGGAATATGTACTTGTTTGAAGACATGTTGGTTTCGGATGTACCAGGTCGTCCACCAAACAAAGGCAAGTTTTGTTAGTGCCCCCTTTGGAAGGAGTTTGCCCATCAAAGACATGATCGACTTTATATCTCTAGAGAGGTTGATTTGGGTAGTTATAGTGGTGCTGATGTGTGCTGGGAATTGTAGGAGAGATCGCGTATATTGGCATTCCAGCAATAAGTCCACGTCATCTTCCTCAGAACTATTACAAAAAGGACAGGTAGAGGGGACAGGGACTCCCCTGTGGGCGAGTCTATAGGCTGTTGGGAGTCCATTTTGGCAAATTTTCCATAGGAAATTTTTTACCTTGGGAGGAGTATCTAGACGCCATATCCAGACATTACAATCCAAGGGTAGAGAAGATTCGACTGTAACTAGTTTGTATGCACTAGATGTTGTGAACCAGCCAGCACGGTCAGGCCACCAGTGCAGTCTATCTTCGAAATTTGAAGCAGGGAGAGGAATGTTAAGGATTTCGGACACAATGTTGTGCGGAAGAGTTGCGGAGAGTTTCTCCTCCCACCACCTACCACCCAGTATATAGTCACTAACTTTGTCATCTATGTTATCAATAACAGGGCAATCGTTTCTAGCCAAAATGGAGGAGGTTGTGATCCAATTATCAGTCCAGAACTGGATGGAGTTCCCTGATCCAACCGACCATATAAGACCAGTCTTGAATTTCTCTATGAGAGTTGATAATTTTGTCGACTGCCAGGAAGCGTCACCCTTTTTCTTATATTGTAGAATATTCTCTGCTTTAAGATACTTATATCTGATTATTTGTACCCAGACGTTGTTTGGTTCAGCTAGTATTTTCCATATGAGTTTCATTTGTAGTGCTTCATTCATTGGTTTTGATTTCCTAATCCCTAATCCTCCAGAACCTTTTGGTCTACAGATTCTGTCCCAGCTAATCAGCGGACGGTGTTGAAGGTCTTTATTCCAGAAAAAGGTTCTGTTGATTTGATCAAGTTCCTTATGAATTACTGAAGGCAGCAGGAAATTCTGCATCGTATATAGAGGTTTGGCTGATAAATTTGTGTTTATAAGAATAGCCCTACCTTGTTGTGATAATGAATTGGCTCGCCATTTGGTCAGTTGTTCTCTGGATTTGCAAAAAATATCTTCGAAAGTGTCTTTTGTTACGTTGCCGTTGATAATTGGACATCCTAGATATTTTTCCAGGGAATTGGCGTTTGTAATATTTAGGCAATTTTTGAGATCTAGAATTCTTGAGTTTGCGATCCCTTTAGTTGGTTGGAAGCAGGATTTGTGGTAGTTTACTTTTTGGCCTGAGATTTTACAGTAGGAATGGACAATATTTTTAACTCTCCTACACGCATCCAAGCTGCCTTTTGAGAAAATGATAATATCATCGGCGAATGATAAAAAAGGAACTCGCGGGCCATTTCTCCCGAATGTGAAGCCAATTGGGCTTCCGTCCGACATTGCTTCAGCCGACAAGTGACGTGCCAGAATTTCTGCACCTAGAATAAACAAAAAAGGCGAGAGGGGGTCCCCCTGTCTAAGGCCCCTAGATGGGAAGAACATATCTGTAGGTCCGTTATTTACTAGTACAGAGTAAGATACTGTTGTTATACATTCCATGCACCAGGAGAAGAAGGAAGGATGAAACCCAAATTTTTCTAGGACTGTTTTCGTGAAGTTCCAGTCTACCCTATCATATGCCTTTTCCATGTCCAGTTTGATTGCCAACCACGTACCCTTCCCGACCCCGGCGCGATCTGAAGGAATGGAAGATTTCGTGGGCTATCAGCACATTATCTTGAATGACCCTGTCTGACACAAACGCCCCTTGTAACGGGTGAATCAATCTGTCGATTATTCTTTTCAGTCTTTCTGTTAGAATTTTTGAAATGATTTTGTATAAGGTAGAACACAGGCTTATAGGACAGTAGTGATTTGTGGTCGATGGGTTATCTATCTTTGGAAGTAGAGATATGAAAGTGTGGTTAATTTGTTTAAGATTTTTCCCAGAGTGGAAGAAGCCTTTAACGACTCTAGTAACCGAAATGCCTAATATATCCCTGTATAGACTTTTTTTATATAATTTTAATGCTCTTGGTAGCAAGAATAAAGTTATTTTAAAAAATTATATTTATAAAAATTTTAACAGTAAATGTGTTCTTAATAAACCTCATTTATTTTAGATGGGACAGAGTAGTTTAAGACGATTGACATGTTATAATATAATTATATTATACAAGTAGCTAGGTAGTAGTTAATTGACATGTACAGTGTTTTTTTGTTATTCTTATTCCTATAGATATATCGGTGAACCTAAGCTATGATAAAGGCTACTTATATAGTATTATACTGAACCTAATACTAGCTAGTATAATCACATCTATGTTTATTTTTACCGCTCACAGGTGGTCATCTATCTCTACCAACAATAGTAATAAAATAAAAATGTCAACGGCAATAATATTACTGATTTGATCCTTTGTTTTTAATCTAGGTTTAATTTGGTTGTTCAACAATTTTCACTGTTTCTATATAAAAAATAATAATTCCCTGTGATATATAGGAATTATAAATTAATAATCACTATTTTATTAAAGAATAAGATGAGTAAAAACTTGAATCATTTAATAACCGTTATAAAAAAAAGAATCATTTAATAAATTAATAGCCATGTACTATATTCAATGTGCAATAAGGATGTTAAATATGCACTCTATCTTGATTTAATTTAGGGAAGCATGTTTTGTTATAGGTGATTTGATAATGTGAGAAAGATATGGAATTTAATTTAACTATTTGTTTAATCTATCTCATTATAATATACGATAAAAAAAAATATTGGAAAACTATTTTTTAAATACATACGAGTGAATTTCTTAATTTATTAAAAAAAATGGTTGAATGGGTGTGTGTAGGGAGGGTGTCTTTAACAAACTTGAGTGATTGAATGAGCTTAGCTTAACCGGTCAGTGACATTTGAAGTAAAGATCAATGATCGAATCTCACCAACGGCAATGTGGGAATGACCTCTTAAATGAGGGAGGCTCCTTGTGACCAGTGAGCACTGGTCGCATGTCCTTGTTACCGGTTGAGTCACCATGATTTACCTCCTCTCACAATCTCCGTTGGACGAGATCACGAGAGGGTGAGGGGCGTCCGGGTGAGCGATTTTACCTTTAGGATCGAGCAAGGTAGTATGTTGCCCGATCCATCAAAATGTTTTCTTGTATTAAAAAAATTAAAAAATTCGTTATTAGAAAGAAATAAAAAAGACATCTTATTAGGGATTATATTTGTGTTTTCAAACAAGGACCTAAGAGAAACCCAACAGCTTCTCCATATTGAATCTTTGGAGAATATTAAGATGGATTTTGGTCCAACAGATTCCCCATTACATTCTCCAAAATAGGGACTGAGGAGAAAAAATGGAGATCATTCCCTAAATTTGGAGAAAACTCTATATATATTCAATCCAAAAAAAATAATTCCAAAAAAATCCAGAATAAGTGGTTTATGTGAAATATCCGACGGGCCGTTAACGGGGGGCAAACACGTGTCGGGTTACATTGATTTATTATTAATAAGGTCGGGATCCACCAACTTAACACAAAATCTTAAGCTATTGTGTAGAGTTTCACTCTTCCTTATCACCAATCATTTTTACTCTTTTATAATCAATGTGGGAGGGACACTCTCATACCAAACCTCTCAACAGTTTATAATTCTCCATTTTGGAGAATTTTTTTAGATAAGTTCTTGGGCATGCTCCTAATGGCTAATTTTTAGGCCATAAATTACTAAAAAAAAATTACTACTAGTGTAATTAAGTGATCATCTATCAATGGTCAATCACGGTATCTACTAAATCAAATTATATGCAAAATCAAGCACATTTATGTGATTTATATATCCATGTTTGAAAAATTAATGTTTTTCTTATACAATATTCCGTAAATTTTGATAGATGTTTATGACATATTGACATTTTACAAAAAAAAAAAAGAAAAAGAAAAAAAAAATGGGAGTGGGTGGAATGGAACACCCCGTGTTGGAGTAGCCCAAACAGGGTAAAAAAGTCAGTTTATGGGTTTTTACGGGTGGTAAAAAGTAATAACTTTAACCAGCAAGTGAGATATCATTCCATTTCCAGGCTTTCACCCCCCAACCCTTTCTGTTTTCTTTATTGCTAACCTGCGCCGGAGTCTTGTTGTATTTTAGTCCTATTTAGGGAATGTTCGATTCCCATCAACTGAGTTTAGTCCTATTGATGAAGATTGTGATAGTATTTGTCATTTTTAATGATATTTTAATTAGGTGGAGAAATGTTGTTGATCCAAATTTTTTAAGAAGACGTTACTTTCGCTTTGTTAGATTTTTACTTTTGTTTTCGATCTTGGCGACATGACACCTTAAAAGTTTGTTTTGATTATTTGCATTCCATCTCGGAGACTTCCTTGTGTCTTGATCTTTTCATTGTTATGTTCCACTAGGATCTCTAGATCTGTGACCATTTGTGTTTGTATCTGTTGTTTCATAACCGTTAATCTATATATTGATTATTTCAGCCTCTTGATTTACCTACCATGGGTGATATTTTGTATTTGAGCCTCTCGGTCTCTAGATATTTGACCTAGCATGGGTGATATTTTGTATTTTGAATACTCACTTTATATATTTAAAAAATAGATAAAAAAGTACTCTGTCTGCAAATTATAATATAGATAAATTAAATATGAAAGTTATGACTTAATAAAATATTTTAGCAAAATATCTTACCATATGGTTAAAAAAAACTTATTTTAGTGCCATTATTATTCTGATATATTTTTATATAATTCTAAAAAGTAAGGAAAAATGGACAAAAATAATACCAAGTATCAACTTTTGGCCAAAAAATAATACGAACTTTGAAATTGACCGTTTCATATACGAACTATCGCCCTATTAACCGAAAATAATACATATGTGTATTCCGGTGAACTTTCCGATCAAATACGCCACGTGAACGCCGGAAAACACACATGACATAAATTTTTGTCTCGTCACCAAATTGTAAGTTATGTCATGTCATAAATTTATTTTTCATTTTTTTAAAAAAAAAGAAAAATTAAACAAATAGGCAAATAGCTACAGTACCTTTCGAAATAATTGAGGAGAGAACGAGCAGATAACATTGAGAAGAAAGTGAAGACGCCCACCATCTATTCCATTGTTTCGAAATATACTGTAGCTATTTGCCTATTTGTTTAATTTTTTTTAAATGAAAAATAAATTTATGACATGGCATAACTTACAAGTTTGGTGACGTGGCAAAAATTTATGCCATGTGTGTTTTCCGGCGTCCACATGGCGTATTTGGTCGGAAAGTTCACCGGAATACACATATGTATTATTTTCGGTTAATAGGGCGATAGTTCGTATATGAAACGGTCAGTTTCAAAGTTCGTGTTATTTTTGGCCAAAAGTTGATACTTCATATTATTTTTGTCCATTTTTCCAAAAAGTAATTTAAAAAAAATATATTTAATTTGAAATTTCAGTCAATTATGATACAAGGTTACAACTTACATATTGTTCCGCACTAGTGGTACATATGATTTTTAATTCGGTGTGAAGACCTCAAAGGCCTAATAAATACAAGGAATTTATTTAGTGAACTTAGAGGTTTGGTTGGGTATATATTTATGAATTTATGATTGCCCATAACAAGTCAGTGTTATAATTCCATACATGCTCTCATAATGTATAGTTGAGGTGGTTTTTTTTAAACCATTACTCACTTCATGAAACATTTATTTATTTATTTATTTATTTATTTAATGCTATTATTATTATTATTATTATTATTATTATTATTATTATTATTATTATTATTATTATTATTATTATTATTATTATGTATAACATAAAACACCAAAAGCATGACAATAACACTTGTAAGAATATAATGTGAATTGGATGAGTTTGGGGTTGGGGCTATTCTCTCAATCCCTACTTAACTTCTCCATCATTGTCCCCCTAACGGAAATTCGAGAATCGAAAAACTTAATCTGTCTTGTCAATATCAACGACTAATTAATATATCCTGCATAAAAGTGATAGTTATGAAGCAAGTCGAGACCATAAAATCGTGATAGACATATAAATAAAATACACACACGAAAACATACAAATAACATAACCATACACATAAAAGGTAGTCAGCATACACCAACCACCCGGGCAAACCCGATATCCTAACATTATGTTAATTTAGTTAAAAAGTATAATAATAACGAATTTCCATCAATAATTTATTAATTATAGTAGATTAACTGACATAATATCATGCCGTTATTGACATATTAAATGAAAATCTTAACCATACATAAAAAAATGTTTCAACAATTATATTTGTTAACAATCACACATAACACAGTGACTGAGTTAGTACATCTCTGACATATAATACTCGATTCAGATGTAAATTAAACAGATAATTAAGAACAAACTATACTAAAAAAAAAACAAAAAAAAAATTGCTTCCATTTTCCTGCTATTCCAAATTTCAAAGTTTTTATCTTTAATTCCAAAATGATGCAATTGCAAATGGTTTATCCTCACCCTCGAAAATGCAAGAAATATCCAATTCCAAGCAAAGCCCAACAACAATACAAAGCCAAGAGTGAATCTCCTCCATCGGATCTCCCCTCATCACTCTGAATTTAACGGTCACAATTGACCCGTCCTTGGTGTACGTTGACAGCTCAATCCCGCTCTCCAGACACCACTCACCAGTCACCACCACCACCGCCTTCCAATTCACCGCAAGGCTAAAACTATTCAATTTCCCGGACTCCGGCGCACGTTAGCGGATAGCGATAGCGCACGTTAGCCCTGACCCACTCCTGCTGTACATGCTCACCCACACCTCCCCATTAATTCTCCATCTCTTTCTCTCTTTCAAACCCCCAATTTCCCCTTTCCTCCCTCTTTTTTCCATCCCTCCCCAGTGTGGGTTGTGGGTGTGGGCGAAGTGTTTTTGTCATCTCTTAAAGGTTAAAGCTTCCACCTTTTTTTTTGAATTTCCCTTTTTCTTCATCTCCTTCCTCTGCATTTCTCTCTCTCTTTTTTGGAATTTTTGTTTATATATATAATTCAACAGCTCTTGGAGTGCCCCCCTTTATCCGCTCTCTGTCAGCGCCTCTTTCTATCGTCTAATCTTTATCACAATAATTTTTTCCCCACACCTCTCTCCTTCATATACCCCTCACCTCACCTCTCCACTGCCTACACTTTCAGAACAAAAAACCCCTCTTTCTTGAATCCATTTGGGCTGGATTTTTATCTTTCTTGATTTTAACAGTTGGGTCTCCTAATTTCAGCAGATGGGAAAAGTTGCAACCTTGAAATTCAGTTGTTGGGTTTAAAGGTGAGATCTTTATGGCCATGCATCAAGTATTATAGCTATGGCTTTTGTCTTTTTGTGTCAAATGAACTCATTACTTTCTTCTAGTTGAGTCTCTTTGATGTAGTTTTGGATGTGGGATGCCCTTTGAGTGAGATTCTGAATGATTATTTATGATGGTGTATATGATTTTTCTTGATTGAGGTGCATGGACCACACTCATATGGCAATTCCTTATTTCAAGTCTAAGTGGAGAGAACATTTATGTCAAACTTCTGGGTTTTGGGTGTGGATTGAGACCTTCCTTCATCAACTACTTCTACCCTTTCTTTTTATCTTTTTTGAGAAAGTAGAGATAATTCCTTCATTACACTGAAAAATGGAAAAGAAAAAGGAAAAATGTATTTGTGTAATGTGAGACCAATTGGATTGCAACTTGCAAGTTTTTTTTGCTTCTTGTGTTTGGAGTTGAATGAGATTGGGCTTGTCTTAATTGTGTATGGTCATATCACAGGATGAGGTTCTGAGTTCTGATCCCTCTTCACCTCACCCTCACCTAAAGCCTCTAGCTAGGGTTTCTGAATTCCTTTATAATTGGATGTTTGATTTTTCTGCTTTACTTGGTTGGCCTATGCATCTTTTGCAATTTCCACTACTCCATTTACTCTTAAGCTTTGATTATCTTTCAGTTTTTTCAATTAAAAAAATAGTGTTTTCATTGGGTCTTGTACCTATATTCTATGGCTATATACTACACTGTTAGCGATTTCAGGGGTCAATCACTGATTAGTGTTTTCACAGATCACAATGACCAAAAAGGCCACTGCTAAAAAGTCATTAATGAAGGCCCTCATTTTATGCTCTATACTGTGTCAAAATTCCTGGCATGAGCTTGTATGGAGTGTTATTATCTCTCCATTTGCATGTTGATCTTTACTGTGAAAGAGCCTGATCTCTGAAACAATACACAAATTAATTGCTGGGTTTATATTTTTGTATGTTTCTACACCTACTTGTCTGTTTGCTTGCTGAATTCATAATGTTGTGGAGTGCCTAGATCTATTCTTCAAAAGTTAAGCATCTGATCCTCATTGTTTTTGGCCTCAACCTTGTGTACTTTGCACTACTTTGAGAGGTAGACATGAGTGATTTCTCTAGGGTTTTTGCTGTATGTTTCAATTTGGAGATTCCAAGCTCCTCAAAGAACAATTTCATCTTGTACTTGGTTTGGTAAATAGTAATTTTACTGTTCTTAAGTTTTCCTGCTGTATCCTTATGCTTACTGTGTAAATACATGTGTATGTCATTGCTTCATCGTTACATATATACATATTACAGACCTCTTAATCGGGTTTGGTCGGGTCGGGTTTGATGGATTGGTTTTTTAGGCTTTTCTTTTTACACAAATCCTTATTTTTAGTGAAATTGAAAATATGAACTGTTTAAGTCTGTTTTGCAGGTGCAACATGAAGAGTTTGAGACCATGGGAAATGCTGCTTGGAAATGAAGGAGAGGCAGCGGTGGAGTGCTGAAGAGGACGCCCTGCTCCGCGACTACGTAAAGCTCTATGGCCCGCAAGAGTGGCATCTCGTCTCGCAGCGCATGAACGTACCCCTCCACAGGGACGCGAAATCTTGTCTAGAGCGGTGGAAGAATTACCTTAAACCCGGGATCAAGAAGGGGTCCTTATCTGAGGAGGAACAGCGCCTTGTCATTCGCCTCCAGGCCAAGCACGGCAACAAATGGAAGAAGATCGCAGCTGAGGTGCCTGGCCGAACAGCTAAGAGGCTTGGCAAGTGGTGGGAGGTCTACAAGGAGAAACAACAAAGGGAGAAGAAGGAGAGGAACGCCAATCGAACGGTTGATCCTATCGAGGAACGCAAGTACGACACCATCCTAGAGAACTTTGCCGAGAAGCTGGTGAAGGAGCGTGCAGGCCCTGCTTTCATCATGGCTAGTTCCAACGGCGGATACCTACATGGTGACCCGCCTATAGCTCCAGGACCGCCTCCTGCCCCAACCGCGCAACAGGCAGCAACAATGCTTCCTCCATGGCTTTCCAACACAGCTACCAACTGCTCCTCTCAGGCTGTAGCAGCTCCTCCACCGCCACGTTCCCCATCAGTTACATTAAGCCTCTCATCGCCAACAGTATCGGCTCCACCAGCATTGCCTGTGATACCTGCCTCATCCGCCTCCATTTCGTGGCTTCAGCTCGAGAGGGGCCAAGACAACACCGGCCCTCTTGCTTTCGGAGGCATGCCGCCGCCACCACTCCCTCACGGGCCGATCCAGACCAACGTCGGGGAGAACATGATGGTGTTTGCCGAGCTCGTGGAGTGTTGCCGGGAGTTAGACGACGGGCAGCGTGCGTGGGCCGCCCACAGAAAGGAGGCGGCGTGGAGGCTGAAACGGGTGGAGCTGCAATTGGAGTCGGAGAAAGCCTGCAAGAGAAGGGAGAAGATGGACGAAATAGAAGCCAAGATCAAGGCCCTGAGGGAAGAGCAGCATCACTCCATGGACAGGATCGAAGCCGAGTACAGGGAGCAGCTGGCCGGGCTGAGGAGGGACGCCGAGGCCAAGGAGCAGAAGCTGGCTGAGCAGTGGGCTTCGAAGCACATCCGCCTCACCAAGTTCCTCGAGCAGGTTGGATGCCGGTCCAGGCTCTCCGAGGCCAGCCCACATTAGGAAATCACTCAAGGAGTCACATGAGATGATGCTCTGATTGATGTGAACTGAGGAAATGTTTATTCTGAATTCTCTTGCTATCTATCATTCATGTTCTTGATAGAATGATAGAATCTGGTGTCTCTGCCTTGTTAAGCACTCTTGTTTCTTTTTCATTGTGCCCTTTTCTTTTTAATCCCTTTTTTGCATCATAAATGTATGATTTGCTTGTTTCCCTTGGTACCTGAGTGCTAGATCAGCCAAATAAGGAAGAGCAAATGTTTTACCATATTTCAGACAGTAAGAAACTCATTGCACTTCGTGTAATGGAACTCAAGATGAATGGTGTTAGATTCAGCTCCTAATAACCTGTTTCTGTCATGTACCTTCTACCATTTGAAACTATTTCCAGATTGCATATGGAAAAACTAACACTTTTGAATCATGTACAAAGCCAATGTGGCTATAAATGCTCTACTACTGAAATACTATCTCGCTCGGAAGGCTCTGTGGATCTTCTTATTCGCTGTGTCAACTCTGAAGATCTTGATGAACTTGGAATCTGTTTCAATGTCCTGCTAGTGATGGAGAGAAATCGCGTCTTTCCACTTGATGAGCTTGGAATTTGATTCAAAGTCCTGCCAGTGATGTAATGCAGTATCATAAACAAAAAAGATCAGAAAGAAACATGGAAAACCATACAGAGTGATGAAATGACCAAAGTGTTTGGAAATTGTAAGAGGTGAACTCACTCAAGTCATGCTAATGCAGTAATGCTATGTAGTTTCCTTTTGGATTGCATTTGAACTACCTTCTCTACCGGGCGAATTTGGCTGAACTGAAAGGTTTGCGGGATTTGGTTCACACTCACTCTTTTCACTTTCTGCTGCGAATAAGAGTTTTTTCTCCACGGACTTGAAGATGGCAGCACGCTCAGATCTTGATCGGTAAGAGGGAGATGCATTCTTTCTAGAGTAGTACTGAAGTATTTTGTCGCCACGAGAAGCTGGGCTTTCACAAGAGGAACACCTGTCCTTGGCTGAATCCCCATCGGACACACCAATCTTATGCGAATGAGGTTGCGCCTTTCTTTTCCTCATTATAGAAGGGGTATTGGGGAATGTGCTCGCAGCATGTCTCAGAATAGATTCAGGGCTATTTCCAGACAAGCCGTTGCTCTTCACACAAGGCGGAGTGAAGAAGCCTCCAAGAGACATTACTGTTGATGGCGTATGTTCTGGCAGAATAGGAATCATGACTTCCAAATTTGCTCCCAAAGGGCTACAACTCCCGAGTTTTGGCGGCTCATAGAGCATAGAAACATGTGCTTGAAACTGAGGCCTAAGAGGTGTACCAAAAACTTCATCTTCATCATCCTTAGTATTGTTCGCAGATGTCTCGTATAGTGGCAAATGATTTTGACCAGCAGAATCGTTCAAGGGGTTATCATTGGAGGAACCCGTTACTTGAACGGCTTCGGAGGACCCTAGCTGAATTTTAGTCTCCTCTATTCTCCCGGCTTCTGTAGTTCCTGATGAAGTTTGAGCAGATGAATCAGACTCCTTGTTTGATGAAGGCAGCAATTTGCTGCTTGAAGTCGATGGTTTATACTCATCTCTGGAACCCCCGGTTAGAACACTACTCTTGGATACAGGTGGAAGTTTACCAGTAGTCAGGTAGAAGTCTAGCTTTTTCTTCAAGGAACTATTCCAGTGATTCTTAATGGAGTTGTCAGTCCTATAAAATAAGAAATTGAAACCAGTCAATATGAGCATGAATGCTTGTAAATCAAAAGATTATTATTGATAAAATTCATCACATTCAACAATATATTTAATAAGCACTGGGTTTACACTCCTGAATCAACTATAGAAAATATGACATCCATATAACAAATTCAAAAGGCCAAAAGAGAGGAAATTGTAAGTTATCATCTTGCTAGTACAGCTAACGCTCAACTGGATTCATGATGCACAACAGAACCAGAGACTGCACCTCCTGATCTATTCAAGTATTAAGTATTGAAGTACGCTCTGAAGCTGATATAACTATCTAACATGGAATAACAGTGTCAACGAAAATCAAATGAAATGAACAAAATAGCTACTATAAGAATAATATCTTCTTCTTCTTTTTTTTGGTGAAAAGAAGAATATCTATAGATAGCATAAAACTATATAATCATAACAGAAGACACTTCTTTTCATGATATAAATGTAAGTTAGAGTTCTCCACCTTCCTGGCAAAACCTTTGCTATTTCAGCCCATTTATTGCCATATCTGTGATGAGCATTCATGAGGGCCAATTCCTCCTCTAATGTCCAAGCATCCTTTTTTATCTCTGGATTCAAATGATTATGCCACCTGCAATGAGTAGTAAAACCCGTGAATTAACTTACCAATCCAAACTTGATAAGAAAACAGCCGGAAGGAAAAAACCATGTTTACTTGAAAATCATAAATCATAATCTAAGTCATTTCATGGAATTAGGCTAACAATGATCCTAAATAATGAGTTGGGGGGAATTCTCTCTTGATATAAGTTGTCCCTCATCACGGATAAGAGATGGAATCTGCCATGGACACCCTTGTTCACTAAGCAATCGAGGATGTCCCCAGTGTAGAGGACAAATACTAAATGCAAATTATGCAAGAAAAATGTATAAAATGCCAAAAAGCAAATGGTAAATGTACCCTGCATCTGTAACAAAATACCTTTCTCGGCATTGCTTCCCTATACGTCCTGGTAAGGACTTTGCAATCACAGACCACTTGGTTGGCCCATATTTAGCAACCAACTCAACAATTTGATCATCCTCCTACAACCAGGAAAAGCAGCAAAAGTGTTACATTCCCATCACACGCATTCTGAAAAGAAAAAGGAGAAGCAAAGTGCACCTCTTGAGTCCATGGTCCCTTAATGAGATCTGGATTAAGAACTTTCTGCCATCTATGTAAACACTGAACTTCAGATCTATCTGGGAAAAACTCCGCTGCATACACATTTTAGTTTAACGAGGGAAAAAACTGCTTGTCAGAAAATACATATGAAAAGCTCATATGTAGAAAATAGTACATCCAGGAAAAACATCAGGAGGCAGTGTTGCAGAGTTCTGAAACATGAAATGCATTAGAATATCATATATTATTATATATAGAAGACCTGACCCATCTCCCTCATTGCTGTCTACTAAGTAGAAATTTTATTACTCTGGACAGGGCTGTCAATCTTATGACTCTGAAACATGAAATGCATTAGAATATCATATATAGAAGACCTGACCCATCTCCCTCATTGCTGTCTACTAAATAGAAATTTTATTACTCTCAATGGGGCTGTCAATCTTATCTGAGTCCTAATAGTCATAGTGGAAAGATGCCTCGTAGTTTAGAGTAATAATTGTGTACAAGGTTGCATATCATTATTACTAGAATTTGACAAATATATTAAACATTACTAGGAACCAAAAATTGAATAACTTCATTCTAGGTCTACATCACAGAATTTATAATGCTTCATCCTATAGAAACAGGATAAGAAATCGAGAAAAAGTACAATTGGAAGCATAAGAATTCAAAAGAAAATGATTTGAACTTGAAGGTATTTATTGCTAATGACTGTCAAACTAGTTGAGCGTTATTCAGAAGAAAAATACCTATTTTCTTCCAACTCTTCCCATTATACATAGCAACAGCCTTCCTCAGTGTTTCATCCTGACCCATAGAAGTACGTTAAGTATATAATTATAGAACCACGATGAATAAAAATTCAAGCTCTAAGAATGAAAACATTATATACATCATTGGGAACACAAAAGGAAACAGATCTAAGCTGAACTATCCAGGGTTTATTTGGAAGTTTCACATAAAAATCTTTCTGTTTTACGGATATTTATGAATCATAATGTATAATAAGCAAAGTAACTCACCTCCTCCGATGTCCAACCACCCTTCGCTCGTCTTATAGGACCAGTAGTTCTCCTGAAGGGGGGGAAAGGACTTAACACAGACCATATTTTAAGAGTAAAAAAAAAAGATAAAGTAAACTCATATCGGTTTCTCAAGCTTTCATGGGTAAAATAGCACATCTAGCCTACTCTATCGACAGTTACCTTTGCATACAATTATATCAACAATAACATTCATAAAATGAAAAATATGTGTCAAATCCAGCTTCAGAAACATCAAGGCATCAATAAATTGCATATGAGTGCAATCTAGATGATCAAATCATAAGCTGATCCAGAAATAATTAATACAGCTTCAGAAATATAAAGGAATCAACAAATTACATATAAGTGCAAGAAAGATGATAAAATCATAAGCTGATTCAGAATTATTTTCCTTCATTTGGGAGGGAGCCAGGATTTGGTGATTGCATAGTATGTCATCTTCAATCATCAATGTGCATAAATTAGACCCCACCAGAATTAAAAGTAGTTAAAGCAGGATAAAGAATGTAACTTGCACATTTCAAAATTGAAACTTGGGATTCAAAGGAAATTGCGAGTTCGATCACATAGAAGTAGTCAATTTAAGGTATCTTCCATGTGGACCATAATTTATAAACATCTGGACAATGCTTCAGTCCATTGTTACCATTTCATATTAAACATAAATATCATCAAGCTTACCAATAAAACAAGCAAATGGAACATGCATGATGCCACACAGCCCACACTCACAACGATATCTTAGCACTCTCAAGTCATAACAAATCAGTGTATTTGATATACGAAGTAATTATCCTCAAATTAATTATAAAATATACTTACATACATGTATATAACGTGCATGTCTTGATCCAATTCACATTTACCAGTTAATATTCCAAATGGATCTAATCTTAGCTATTTAATAAAGTTAGTCTTCTGCTGATTCCTAGTGAAATAAAGCATAACCATGAGAGTGCCGTAAGCAACACTATTTGGCTTCACGAGAATACAGAGCAACAAAATGAATAGATCTGAATGAGTACCGATGCGAAGGTGATGTTGTAGGTGGGCTGCCATGATCCGGTGATTTGAAACTTATGCTTCCACTTCCTTGAGAAACTGATGAACTTGAAGCTGCAGCTGATTGTTTATTCTCTAAGGGGCAATCTACACCTCTCCCGTCACCTTCAGCCATTATCCCCAACTGTCACCTGTTCCAAGAAGCCCAAACACCAATCATGATGGCCAAATCCCATATTTACCAAACAAATACAGAAGTAAAACGCTCTAATTAACCATGAATCAGCAAAAACCCCATAAACACTCGGGCGGTACCCCCACAAGCCCTAAACAAACTCCACTAAATCTAACTACAGTCATAAATTTTCCAAGAACAAGCAAGGATCTTCAATGAACTTACCAATCCAATAAAGGCCGGAAATTGTTCAATCACCCCTAGGGCTACGCAACAAAACAAAATCCAGTCCAACAGCCACGAAATTCACATCAATCATCCAGCTTAATCATTCTAAATCATCAGTACAGAACAAATCCATCAAGAAAAACAATAAAAGTAACCATTAAATCGAGATCACAGGAAAATTGTCCGGAATTGAACTCACCAGCATCAGAAGAACACAAACTGGCGGGAATTAAAACAGCTCATCCTCCGATCTCGACAAAGAAGCTTCCAGAAGAACACGAAACACGAGGCAGAACAACAAACAATAGCCGAACAAGATGAGAGAGAGAGAGATGGAAAGAGGGGAATTTGCACTTCGTTTCGAAAAACCTCGCCCGTTGAAGGAAGAGAGAGGGCAGATAGAAACAGAAGGGAAAGAAATTGATAAAATTAAGAGAAAATTGCAAAAAATATCCCAACTTTTATGGGGTTTTGCACTAGATAGCTTGAAGTATCGAAAACACAGAAAATGCCCTTTAATACACTTGATTGTAGAAGGTAGCCTCAATTTACATTCAAATTAAAACTAATTAAAAAACTGCATTATGCTTTTAACCCAAGAATTATGTTATCTATTGAACAAAAATAATTGTACAAATGTTGTTTACCCAACTATGGCTTCCATTTGTTTTGAAAAAAAAAATCAACGATTTTTTAGTAGTATTATTGCTTTGAAAAAGTGTTTTCTTCTTCTTCTGAAGTAGTTTTTATAATCAATAAAAATGGTTTTTCTAACCTATACCTTATGAAATTCATTATTAAACATCCAAAATTAGTAATAAATCAAATTTATTTAAACACCACCTTCATGTGATTGGCCGATCTCTTTCTCATCAAATAATAATTATTTTAAATGCATTAATAGTTGTCATAAATAGATATATAGCAAGGATATAGGTAAGAAAAAACATAAATAAAATGGCAATGTTAGTTATGCAATGGTTAGTGTTGATAATTTTGCAAAAAAATGAGCATTTTTTCATTGTAAATAAAAATATCTATTTATATTAAATTTGCAATTAGTTTTAATTTTAAAGTATATACAACATATTTAAAGCTATTTTTCATATTTTTTTATATTTCAGGCTACTAAACGCAACACCATCTAAAAGTTGAACTATTTTTTGCAATTGCCCATAAAATTTTTAAAAAAAAAAGCTTAACGATTATAAAAGATCACCGACGTCGCCGTTTGGTGCCGTTACCGAATATAAAGAGATCTGAGGGCATTTTGTGAAACCCTATCGATTAACGGCGTTTTTTTTTGACGGGATTTTACTTTTGTTTGTTTATTTATTTATTTATATGAGACGTTAAAGGAAGAAAAGTTTGAACCTCAAACGGCACTCAAGATGAGAGAACTGGGAAGTAGTCGTTAAAAGGACGGGCTTGTTATTGATTCCTTCCAGGTCTTTTTCCACCGTTGGATTTGAAGGATAGTTTTTTTTGTCCGTTGGATCATTCGCTTTGACTGTGGTGGCGTATTTATTGGACGGTTCTGATCTTGTTGGGAGATAGAATCGACGGTGATTAACTGATTACTGATTAGAAGCTCAGTGATTTGTTTGTTTACATTTAAACTGTGGTCTAGTAGTCGTTAGATTTGAACATTATGAATTTTATTTAGTGGATCATTCCAAAATAAGAACACTGAAAAAAGTGAAAATAGGTGATTTATTTTTATGATAAACATCGAATTTCAATTAATTGGAATTTCAATTAATTGGTTAAGCTCTAAATGTTTTTTTAAATTATAATATCGTTAATTACATAATGTAAAAGATAAACTGAAAATAAGATACGCCACTAATCAATTTTTGTATGAATAAACTTTGCAAGGAATAGGATGAATAAAACTTTTCCATTTGCGGTGCAAAGGGTCTGCTAGTGGACGTACACAGTCCCACACTTACACGTTCTTAAGGACGTGCATGCACGTCGTTAAGAACGTGCAAATCCTTAATCTGGATATGCATAAATATTGTATGAAAAAGTCTATAGGCAAGACGAATTTTATAACCATTTTGGAATGGCTCACTGGAAAGGAATTGTGGGTAGTAACCAAAGGTCTCCAGTTCGAACCTCGGATATGACCGCTCTTTATTTACAAATTCAAGGCAATACGAATTTTATGCGCACTCACGTCCTTTTCCATTTTTTAAAAATAATTATGGATTGATCCGAGAGACAAGGAGGAACCGAAATACCGAAGTCTCGAAATTATAGCCAATCTTATTGAATGTGATGAAAAAAATATTTTGAATCCATTTTGGGTTTTTCCTTCGAGATTGGTGGATTTCGATTAAATAAAATGATGTTTTTGGTGTGTGAGGATACAACCGTTTAAAATTTTTGAGGCTATAGTATTCTTTCGACACAGTTCTTCGAACATTTGATGGAATCTCGAACAATTCCTATGCGGCAACTACATACCATCGGCCTAGTTCACCGAACCTATGCCTTCTCCTCGACTAGGTTCGCTGAGTTGAGGGCTTGAGCTCGGCCCAGTTTGTCGAGTCCTTCTCGACCGGTAAATGATACGATTCCAGCAGCTAAAGCTAAACCTTGGAAATATTATACAAGCAAGAACAAAGCATGATTAATACTTCTTTCCTAGTATTTAATTCCTGATGTTTATCTCTTTATTCAGTAGATTCTTATTTCTCAGTGTAGTTAGGATTAGAAGAATCAGTCAGAGTTTGTTTCCTATTTCTTAGCTATAGTTCAGTCAATTAGGCCCAATCTCTAGATTAGTGGAGTAGTGGGTAGTTTATTTTCTGATTTCTGTCTATTTAAGGAGTCCCTAGCATTAGTTGTAATCATCCAATTATCATTATCAATATATCAGAAAACGTGGGAAGCTTTCCTGCACAATTTCCTCTTGGCTAGATACTGGCTCAAGGGTGGTACTTAACAGTAAATCCCACTAAATCGAGTATTTCTAACCCACGTTGACACCTAAACTTGCAAATACAACCCTTCTACCACAATAACAACAACAAAACACAACAAAAACCTCGGTAAACAACTGAAAATCGATTGAGATTTCAGATTTAAAAAATTTTCGTCAAAATATATCCCCCCAATTTATATGTTAAATCCACTCAAAATCAACGAAATTTTGACTTTGTATGAGATAACATACCTTTGCAGTGATAGATCGATGTAGATTCCGAAGAGAAAAAAACGCTCTAAAAATAAGTAGATATAAAGACGATGAACGAGGTTGAAGGATGGAAGAGGTGACATTATATGAGATAACATACCTTTGTTTGCTTTGTTGTATCTTTTTGATGGTTTTGTTTTATTTGGTTTTCATGATGGGTTTTTTTTCTATCTACCGGTTCATCAAATCTCAAAGTTTTAACAATTTTGTCAGGCTAATATACCGAATTCATACAATCAAACCTTTCAACAAAAAAAAAGAGGGATACTAAAGGATTTGAGCCCTCTTAAGATTATTGAAAATCAGATCCTAAATAGCGAACTTTATTATTTTAATAGTGTTATTTAACTTATTTGGTAGATATCGTCTTATTCTTTTAAGTGATTTCTTTAAATACGTTTTTCTACCCTTGATAAGAAGCTTGATTGGGAAAGATTTTTCCTAAAATTGCTTTCATAGGATCGATGCTATGTTTGATCGATGCTATGTTTGCTTTCATGGGAAGGCCGGATGTGATTTTCATTACAATAATGTAATGGAAAGTAAAGCCACACAATGGTTGCTGGTCATGTGCAACTTTCTTTACCCATTTATTATTCAAGCTCTTGACAACAATGGAAATTTCCAAGTTGATGAAAAATGTCCATCACAAAGCCAGAAAAAAGGGAGAGCGATCACCTGCAAAGATAACTGAAATGCAAAAAAAAAAAAAAAAAAAAAAAAAAAAATTATAAAGGACCTGCTCTGTCCTAATTCTTCACCTGCATTATCTGAGAATTAAACCTCATAAATTCGATCTCAATGTGAAATAACAACAACAAAAAGATCCCAATGTCATCAACTGTTTCACGATCCAAAAGTTCATGTGTTGCTAGGGAGAACACTTAATCTGTTGTAGCTGCACCCTGGTTGAGCTCTGCGAATCTCAGACCAACACGCATAGAGTGCTTCAAGAACTTCTCAGCACACCTTCGGACGCAAGTCTCCTCTTGCTTGTCTAGGGTTTTGCGCCTGAAGTTGTCCACACAATCATTGAAGCATCTCTCCACCAATGAATTATACATCCTCAGGCTGCATTGAGACCAGCATAGTTTTGGTTCACAAACAAGAGGGCAATGATAATATAGGCTATATGTGCATTAAAATAGAACATAAGCTATACAAATTCCTATGATATCAAGCAGCTAAATAATATTATCATTGGAAATGATTGCTATGGTAAGTTTCCAAGATTACCAGGAAATGGGAGGAAAAGAAAAAGAGGTCAAAGAGTAAGGACTTGACGAACTTCTCGAATCCTCTTAAAAAAAGTGGAACAAATGAATTAAGCCGAAATCAATAAATCCCAATCATAGTGAAAATATTCTGGCTACAACCTTAGCTTAGGCATAGGATAAGCAAAATTTTCAATCCATCGAAAATCACAATAAAAGGCTCTAAATCATTTCAAATGAGTCCTAAATCATTGTAAGATAGCAACAAAGAAACTTATCTGACATACAAAAATATTTTTTTGTTCATAAAGGAGGGTACTGTAATCATCAACCACCAACTGCTTAGGTTAACGTGGGCATTCATAGCATACATGAGTTTCCCATATTCATGAATACCAAGGCTAATATTTACTAATAAACCTGCTCTCACACCCTGCTAGTTTCTCTCGGGTAGTGACCAGCCTTGACAGTCTAATTCCCGCTGCACAGTTCCCTGTGCAGCTTGGTTCAATGAAGTTGGGGCTAACATCGCTAGCTTCCAGTGGGATAGGAATCAATCACTTCAGCTGAATCTGATTCCAGATAGACTCTGTAGCACAACTGTTTTCCTAATCTAAGGTCTTCGGATGCAGATACTGGTAAGATGAGACCCCGCATTTTAGTGCAAAATCTACCAAGAACACAGAGGCTCAATACTCACACCTCACAAGTAAGGTGATGTTCTCCAGGTTCTTATATTGCACTAATTCTATCAAAAGAAAGGAATAAGTATATTATCGAAAGTAAAAATGTACAAATTACACACTTGATTACTTGAATGAGTTAGATACATGTTTAACACTTTGAGCTGATGCAGCAAATTATGAAAAAGAAGATTCCATTTCACCAATAACCTGTTTCCCTCCTGGCTTTCTAGGATCAAGCTGACAACCAACCAAATCCGAACAGATTCCACATCTATTTCTCAATTTGAAAATGGAATTCCATCCGAACTTCAGAATCAAATGACTCTTACTTTCCTCAATGTCAAACCCTATCCAATTCGTCGTTCAATCAGACCAAATTTAAACGGCAAAACAAGCAAGCGAATCCGTCTCAAATTCGAAGCAAGCATTTATAACATGAGAAATCAGTAAGCCATACACATTCATATTCGTAGCTCTGATTCAGAGATCAATTATTCAACAGTCGTAAACAAACAACAAAATCGTATAAACATAAATCCGGAGGGAGATAGAGAGAGAGGACCTGTCACGGATCTGTTGCTGATCGACCATAGAGGCCATACGGAGCTTGTCTTCCTCAGGAAGATTGTCGAGGTCGCCGAGCATGCTCTTGTCCATTTTTTTAGATTGCAGCTGAATGAATGATTCGTCGCTCTCGCACTCGGTTTAGGGTTTTGAGGAGGCTGGATAAACGAGCGTCTGATTGTGCAAAGGTTTTATAATTTTCTTTAGTCTTGCTATCAAAAAAGAAAAAGAAAAAAAACTTGACTAAAAAGAAAAGAAAAGGGTAAAATTGTAAAATGCACAAACCACCTCTTATTTAGGTTATTTTTTGGGTGATAATTTTTACCCATAAAATTTACGTTTCGGCTATATACACCGCAAATCCCCACGTCCTTAAGGACGTGCAAGTGGGGTGCACCCTTTTTTTTTTTTTTTCAAACCCGTCCTTGGGGACGGGCTTGCACGTCCTTAAGGACGTGCCCTAATGCACGTTCTTAAAGACGTGCAAGCCCGTCCTTTAAAGACGAAGAGGACGTGTCTTTTCGTCTTTCTTCATCGTCTTCTTCGTCAGAGAGCGAGAGAGAGCCGGAGCCGGAGCGAGAGAGAGAGCGACCCAGAGAGAGAGAGAGCGACCCAGAGAGAGAGAGACCCAGAGAGAGAGAGAGACCGATAGAGATGGAGACAGAGAGAGAGGGAGACCTCGAGGCGGCGGTGGCGGCCTTGGAGGCGGAGGCGACGGCGATGGAGGTGGAGGCGGTGGCGGTGGAGCCGGTGGCTCCCGGTCTAGTGGTGCTGGCGACAATGGCGGCGGAGGAGGGTGGTGGTGGTGGGGCGGCGACTGGCGGCGGTGACGGTGGTGGTGGGGCGGCGACTGGCGGCGGTGACGGTGGTGGTGTGGCGGACGACGGTCTATTACCGCCGCGGAAGCGTCGGACCATTGAGGTGTCCCCGGTCCCGACTCCACCGGTATGTTATTTGAATTACTTTTTGTTTGATTTATTTTTAGAGTTTTAAAATATAATTAGATAGATAATATAGTTTTTATAATAGAATTTTATAGAATATATGATTGATAATATATATTGTTTGATAGAATATAATTGAAACTATATTTTTTGATTTATTTATATATTATAATGTTTTTTATAGTATATAGTGTGATAGAAAAGAATATAGTAGTAATTTGATAGAATATAATAGATAGTGTGATAGAAAAGAATATAGTTGTAATTTGATAGAATATAATAGATAGTATATATTCAAATACATAGAAAATAATTACAAGTGAATAAAAGGTATTTAATTAACATTAAAATATATTTGAATATATTAAAATATATTCAAATACATAAAAATAAATGTATATTGAAAGACAATAAAAAACAATAAATATATTATAATACTTCAAAAGTATTTAATTAACATTAAAATATATTTGAATATTTTAAAATATATTCAAATACATAAAAATAAATTTATATTGAATACAATAAAAAACATTAAAATATAATTGTAATACTTAATTAACATTAAAATATAATAAAAGACAATAAAACATATGAAAATATATTAAAATACATTAAAAGACATATGAAAATATAGTTGTAATTTGATAGAATATAATAGATAGTATATATTCAAATACATAGAAAATAATTACAAGTGAATAAAAGGTATTTAATTAACATTAAAATATATTTGAATATATTAAAATATATTCAAATACATAAAAATAAATGTATATTGAAAGACGATAAAAAACATTAAAATATATTATAATACTTCAAAAATATTTAATTAACATTAAAATATATTTGAATATTTTAAAATATATTCAAATACATAAAAATAAATTTATATTGAATACAATAAAAAACATTAAAATATAATTGTAATACTTAATTAACATTAAAATATAATAAAAGACAATAAAACATATGAAAATATATTAAAATACATTAAAAGACATTAAAATACATTGCAATATATTAAAATATACTAAAAAGACATTAATATTCAACTGGATCATAATAACAGGCAGGGAAGCTCATGAGGGATGATGGTACCCTTCGGCCTATTAGGTTCGGCGACCGGGCAGCGGTCAGCCAGGTACATGAGTCTACGATCTGCTCGCGTCTACAGAGCGCTTACAGTCGTCGATGGGGACGCCCCCGATCGACGAGAACGACACCTTCTGGGCGGGTATGCCACCTTGGGATCCTTCCGGCGATGCGACGATGGGGTTGCAGCCTTCTTTAGAGCCCCCTGAGGTTTTGAGTAGCTGCATTACCGACGTAGTCGGTGGGCGACGGGCCGACATGGGTAGACCGCCTACTCGGGTTCCACCGACCATCCCGGAGGCATCTACTTCAGCCGTGCCAGAGGCTTCTACATCCGGCACACAGGAGCCCGAGCCTTCGACCTCCGCCACACCAGCGGCGATCTCCTTGGGGTCTGCAGATGATGTGATCCCTGACGTCGTTGAGGAGGATGACGACGGTCATGAGGGGCAGGCTCAGGGCCAGGGGGGCCCACAGGTAGAGCCCGAGCCCATCCCTGCGCAGGCTGCCGCACCGGCTGCGCAGGTCGACCCTTTGTTGCCGCCGGGAGATCTGCTACTGTCTTACAGGCATCACCGGTCGTACCAGGTGTGGAGAGATCCTACGGTGGAGCTGCCGCTGCTGAAGTTCCACCACCGGGCGACTCACTTGGTGCCTTTCGAGCCCTACATATTTGAGGGACCGGGGACCTGGGTGCAGGATCTGCTCCCATCCGGCGTCCCCCAACTGAGGTCACTCCACTGGCAGTGTGTCGACGAGTTCACCTGCATGGCATTTTTGGAGCATTGGCACCCGGAGACCAGCTCCTTCCACTTTCCATGGGGCGAGATGACCATCACGCTGCATGATGTTGCCTGTCTGATGGGACTTCGGATTGATGGTCAGCCCTGCACGTCACATCTGCCCGCGGGAGCTCTGGTCCCCGCCATCGCGGAGTACTACCAGCTCACCCCTGCGACTCTGAAGTCGTACAGACACGCTGGCGGCCCTCCAGTGACTGAGTTTACTCGCCGGTGGCAGGAGAGACACGGGCCGCTCGTCGACCCCGCCCCCGCCGATGACCCAGAGGCCGCGGTTGATCCTGAGCAGATTCGGCTGCGCACGCATGTGGGAGGGGGGCAGCCCCAGGATGACCCTGCACAGCGTCTGTTTCTGCACAGGACCTACATGGGCATTGCTCTCGCCGCGACTTTGTTTGTGGACAAGTCGCAGAGCCGGATCCCATGGAAGGTATTGGGCCTTGTTTGGGACATCCCACGTACGGCCACCCTTGCATTGGCTGCTGGTGCCCTCGCATATCTCTACAGGGGCCTAGGCGAGGCTACCCGCTCCGGCGCGAAGGGCATAGACAGCTGCACGCCGATCCTACAGGTACGAGACCGTTGAATTAGAGTTTTTAGTTTATAAATATTTAAATTATATGCTAACGAAATACTTTTGTTGTGTCAAGGCTTGGATATGGGCGTACTTCCCTCGCTTCCGAGGTGATTTCTCCAGCGACCCGGCTAGGAAGGATGACCCTCGCTTCTACGCGAAGTTCATCGGTCCGAAGCAGCCACCGCGGATGAAGGACGACACGAAGCTGACGAAGATGCGGGAGCTGCGAGACGAGGTGGACCGTCTTACCGTCGCCGATGTATGTATTCGAGACTCTATCTATATCACTTATAATTCTTAGCCGTGAATTGCGCCTGATTTTTTTAATTATAGGTCGAGTGGATGCCCTTTGGGCGTGATCTGGACTTCGACGGCCAGTACCGTCAGTCCACCTATCGGGGCACCATCACCTTCTGCGGGGAGGAGGAGCCGTATATGCCCGATAGGTGCCTCCGGCAGTTCGGATGGGTCCAGGGGATCCCGCAGGCCGTCATCGCGCCTGTTCAGGTCTGCCGCGACACGACCCTGAAGAACTCGAAGTACGTGGCCGTGTTCGCCCCGGGCCACAACAGGTGGCAGGACCTGCAGGACGAGGGTCGCTTCTTGACGGAGGGAAAGTCGTTGATTCACCTCGTCAAAAAAATAAATCCCAAACAAACAAACTAGTATAGTATGCAAGTAAGGGGTCAAACCCTAGAGAATCAAGTATTTCTAAATATTGTGTATTTATCAATATAAAAGAAAAGACTTTTATGAATGAAAATAAAATAAAATAATATTGACAAAAGAAAATAAAGGATAGAAGAAAAGCGTTTCCACCTACAAGTTCTCGACTTTGGTTGGTTTTATTGATCATCGAATCCTTTTCAAGTTATTATCTTTTCCTACGAATTCCTCTCGTCTTGGTTTAAGTAGATTAAAAGTCCTACGAGTCCAATTAATCCCTTACATCTCAATGCAACCCTAACACGGTCAAGATTTAACAAAGAGATAGCAAAACATCCCAAGAACTTGAGCATATAAATAACACCAATTAAACACGGTAAATCAATGTTTAAGATATATGTCAACTTCCTACATAATCACGCTTCAAACACGGAATCCACAATCTTATGCGTGCTACTACGGAAATAACACAAATACGAAAGTATTAAATCCTAGCATGAAATCAATATTATCAAGGTAGCTAATCAAGATAACATCAATAACATAATCAATATCGCACAAAGAAGTTGAAAGAATTATAGAGGAAAAATAACTTATATTAGAAACTCACAAACCACCAACCAAGTCTCGAAAGTGTAGGCGAAAACTATAAAATTAGCCAAACATGGCTTACCTAAGCTTTCTTCTCTTCAAAGGTGATTTCTCTACTTGGAATCCTATTCATAAACTAATCCTAAAACATCCTATTTATAAGCCTAATGTCTTCCATAAATAAGGTAAAAGATAGATAAAAGATAAAAGCTTCCTAAACAAACTAGATAAAAGATAGAACTTTCCTAATTTAACTCAGCGTCGGATTCCGCTGGCAGCGAAAATTTCCGCTGGTAGCGAATGGCCTCAATCAAGCTCCTGTTGAATTTTCGCTACCACACTCGCTGGCAGCGAATGTCCATGCCTTAGAATATTTTCAAACTTCCTCGGTTCCCTTGTCGGCGAAGGTTTCCGCTGTCGCGAATCACATCTTCCGCTGTCGCGAGCTGCTCCTCCCGCTGCCGCGAGCCCATCTTTCCGCTGGAGCGAGTTGCCGAGTCTCCGTCGCCCTGGTGATTCTCGCTGGCAGCGACTTTTTCCGCGGCAGCGAGAGGCTCGCTGCAGCGTGTCCAGTCGCTGGCAGCGAATGCTGCCTGGTCGGCCGGTCTGACTCGACTCGCTGGCAGCGAACTCCATTCGTTGGCAGCGAGACTTGCTGGCTCCTGGGCATGCTCCTGCTGACTCCACTCGCTGTCAGCGAGATTCCATTCGCTGGCAGCGAGTCATGCTCAAGCCACCTTCTCGCGCATGTTGTTGCTGACTTGATTCGCTGCAGCGGAAAGCTATTCGCTGTCAGCGAAAATCCAACAGTACACCATCACGTAGATCTTCGAAAGAGCTTTCCAACGCATGCTCATATGCGTCGATCGGACATCCGAGGCCTCCGGAAAGTGCGTTACAAGTTCAGTTCGCCGGGCGGACAGCTTTCGCGACTCGCCCTCGTTTTCGCTCTTAGACCTCGATTTCGTGCTCCGTTGCTCCTTAGGTTGTTCCATGCTCTTCGGGACTTCTTTCTTAAGCTCTCCCAAGTCTCGTCTTATCCTCTCTTATCTCCGTTCCTCGTGTTCTTTATCTCGGATCTACGAATCTACATAAAACCATCGAAATAGCGTAGATTCCGAACTTTTCCACAAAATGAATGCTAATCTAATTAACACTAAAACATGAATATATGACAATGAAATGCACCTAAACTAACCTATAATGCCTATTGGAATATGCCTTATCACTTCTATAGGCTGGCCGATCACAGGCGCACCAGCGAGGATTGCCAGGCCGGTGTCACTGCAGATTACTTCCCGTGGTACGCGTCGCAGAGCCGGCCGTACGTGCTGCCGACCACGCCACCGCATCCCGACCCACCGGCGCCCGTCCACCCGATCGGCATGGACCCATGGGTGGACCTCCCTCAGCCTCCCGTCATCCCTCCGGCGTTGGCGGCCCGCTTGCACGAGATAGAGGGCTATTGGAGGGCCCTGTCTACCGACCCTCGCCTTGAGGAGCTATTGGATGAGGTGACGGGGATTTTGGATCATGCTGTACGTCATCCACCTGGACAGTGATGTACTTTTGCAGTTTGTATGTTGATATTATACATTTATATTTCGGATTTTGTATCTATCTATATATTTCTATTAGACTCTTCTCATTTCTTCAGAGTCATATTGAACGTAAACATCAAAAACGAAAACGTTAATATGATAAGGTTGCCCGATAACGAAAACGTTAATATGATAAGGTTGCCCGATACCTTCAAGATTGGCTAGGGTTTAAGGGTTTTGGGTAGGGTTTTAGGGTAAGGAAACTGCACGTCCCTAAGGACGTGCAGTTTCCTTACCCTAAACCCTAACCCTAATCAAACCCTAAAACCCTAGCCAAACCCTAAACCCTAGCACGTCCTTAAAGACGTGCTAGCACGTCTTTAAGAACGTGCAGCACGTCCTTAAGGACGTGCTAGGGTTCTGCTTACAATTAACGCAACAGTGCCTATTTGAAGCGATGGAGGACAACTTGATTCCGCACTCCAAAACAAAGTCCGACTTCTTACAATTGAAGCGAAGGAGGACATCTAGAATCGTTATAGCCGAGCCGCAAAACAATCCTCGTCTCCAAGTATCTCAGGTACGCACAGGTTTCGTAGAGTCAACATATTTCGTATTCGTTCCGTTTTGTTCATATTTTCAATTATATGAATACAGTTTAGAGACTTTACGTCTGAGTTCTCGGACCCAAGGGTTTGGAATGACCGTGACGAAATGGTTACGCATTTCAAGGACTTGGGTCGGAGACACTGCATGATTTTAGTAATCAAGCGGTCTTGGACGGGGGCGTCGAATCGTCCAGGCGGGGTTCTCCTTGCTTGCGAGCAGTTTGGGGAGTACCGACCACGCGGTAGGAAGCTCCGGAGCACACAATCGAAGATAAGTGGTTGTCCATTCTCTTTACACGGACACGAAGCTCCGCCGGGTCAGTGGCGCATGACGGTAACCCATGGTGTTCATAACCACGGGCTTTCCACGAGCTTAAAGGGTCACGCCATCGCCGGACAGATGACAGAGGGGGAAAAGAAGATGGCGAGGTGGATGAAGGAAGTTGGCACTCCTCCAAAATCCATTGGGTACGGATTGAGGCAGTTGGATGATACGAGCGTCACGTCAAGGAAGAGCCTTACCAACACGCTCGCCACGATGGTCGCCGAAGAAAGAGGTAGTCGGACGATGACCCAGGATACCTTGCACCATCTGCGGGAAAGAAGGTACTACTACGACTTCAGACGACATCCGGATGACGACAACGTCTTGAGCGACCTCTTCCTCGCGCATCCCGACGGGATACGCCTTCTCCGAAGGTTCCATTACGTCATCATAATGGACAACACATACAAAACAAATGCGTAAGTTACTTAATTACGATTACATTATTGCACATATAGCCAATTATAAAGTATTTTATATGTAACATATTTACACCTGCAGATATGGGATTCCTTTGTGCGAGGTGGTCGGGTTCACACCCTCAGGCAATACTTACTACATCGCCTATGCCTTCATGTCGCAAGAGAACGAAGACACATACGCCTGGGTGTTGCGACAGCTTCAGATCTTGCTTGGGAGCGTTCAGCCTCAAGCTATCATGACTGATCGAGAGCTAGGTCTCTTGGCGGCGCTGAATGTTGTCTTCCCCGACGTCCAGCATCTCCTTTGTTGGTTACACGTGACGAGAAGATGCGAGGAAGCAGCTCTGAAGATCACGAAGAATTTAAACCACGCTGGCATCTTTAAGGGCAACTGTTGGGGGCTGTTCGAATCGAGGTCGGAGGAATCATTCAACCGACGTCGTCGGGCGCTACGAGCTGCATGGCACCCATTCCCAGGTGTGGTGGCGTATTTGGAGTCGGTTTGGCTTCCATACAGCAGGAGCATTGTTCGGTGCTACGTAGATAATGTCTTCCATCTCGGCACCCGTACGACAAACAGGTACAACCTTACTTCATATCTCCCATTACAATATGATATAATATGGAATATTTAGTGGTATGCACTTCAATGTGTACAGAGTTGAGGGTCAACACAAGGTTCTGAAGGAGGCACTTCACTCATCGACTAGTGACTTCCGCATCGTGATCGATGCAATCCATAGAGTCAACGATTGTCAACTGCATGAGCTGCAAACTGCTTTGGAGATCGACCGCTTCAAATGGCCAACAGCGGCGTATAAAGTCAACCTTTTCGATGAGGTAAAGACTTTAATCTCCAAAAAGTGCTTCGATTATCTGTACAAGATGTGGCAGGACGTCGTGAACCAAAAGGTTCCTCCGGTATGCACGGACCGACATTGGAGGGTTTGTTACGGGATCCCTTGTGTCCATGAGATTCAGGCATACGTCAACTCCGGCACTCCGATACCCGTCGAGGACATCCACCCGTTCTGGATGGATTTGACATGGACTGACCTCGACGACACCCCACTGCCGTATGAGCTGTCATCTTCATACACGGCTTCCAACGATGTATGCGAGGATGAGCTGCACCCACCCTCATCAGCAAGCGTTCGAAGGAAGGGGAGGCCTCGGGGGTCGAGGAATGCCTGCAGAACCAACCCGTTGCCATACGAGGAGGTAAGGGAAAGGTTTGAGAGAGAAGAAGCGCGTGCTGCTCGAAATGCTGCTCGGCCTCGTCCACAAGCGACCTCAGCTCGACGTGGACGTGATGATGTGTTCGGAGGGTTCAACTGGGGTCGAAACAACGTTGATCCCTTCATGTTCGGTCATATTGAGACGGTGAGGGACACTGTTGGAGATGGTCATTGTGGCTACCGTGCTTTGGCGGCTTTGACATCACCGATCGGCGAGACTGCTTTCCCGGAACTCAAAACGTTACTATGCAATCACTTGGAGGATCACGCCGATCTGTACGTCGGTTGTTATACGGGAGAGTACCCATTTCAGCAGTCCGTCGACTACCAGAGATGGGTCGGAGCCACACATGGTGATAGGAGACGGTGGATAGAGCTACCCATCATGGGTTTAGTATTTGCGACGGTATATCAGATTCCTCTCGTCGTCCTAGCTTGGCATCATCCGTTCACATGTCTCCCCATGATCTCGCCGACATCTGCTAACAACCCTCCCCAATCAGCAACTCTTGGTGTAGCCTGCATCGGAAACCAAGACCATTTTGCCGCGGTACGACTTTAAACGTCTTTTTTATTACCTATTTATGCTTTTCATACATATGTCAATACTCTAACTCTAAATTTTTGTTCTCATAGATCTGGTTGCGTCCTAACGCTCCTCTTCCGCCGCCTCCACTAGAATGGGTCGAACATCATCATCCGAGCGTCGAAGGGTGGGATGCTCCGTTTCAAGCTCAGATTGAGAGATTTAGAGCCTTGCGTGCCGAGTGCGGCCGTCCTTTACTATTTTCCTAGATTGTATTCCACAACTTTATTAAAATTATGAATGTAAACTAATATGCAAGTGCAACCCTAAAACATTACTAAAATAAATGTTATCATTGTGTAAGTGTTTCACTTTCCACGAAAACGCAAACATCTCCGACTTGCAGATAATTCTCTTTCACAAATTTTCTCCACCCGGATTTAAGAAAATGTACTCGATTCTTTGGAGGGGCTTCAATGCTGTAATTTACGAACCAAGATCTTCCATCTTCGCCAAGATTAAGGTGAATCCCAATGTTTTCCTTTCCAAGGAAGTGGCTTCTTGCCATACTTTGTAGAACATACTGCGAGACATTTTTTTTACATATACTTCAAATCCACTAGCTAAACACTTCAATTTTATCATTAGCATTACAAAACCGTCGGAAAACCTAAACCCTAACCCTAACCCTAAACCCTAAACCCTAAACGCAAAACCCTGACTAGGGTTTGCACGTCCTTAACAACGTGCAAGTATTGCACGTCCTTAAGGACGTGCTTGCACGTTGTTAAGGACGTGCAAGACTTAAATAGTGGACGTGCACAGTCCCAGACTTGCACGTCCTTAAGGACGTGCAAATCCTTAATCCGGATTTGCGGTGTATATAGTGACACCCAAAATTTACTATATACACCCCACTCTGCGTAGGGTGCAAGAGGGGCAGGGTTTATTTAAAAAAAAAAAAAAGAGATGTGTGGTGTATTTAGTAAGATTTTGGGTGTAAATATCACTCATGTATATAAAAATTATCCTTTAATTTTTTTTTTTTGGATTGTTATGTATGCGATCATTTTCTTGCAATGGGTACGGTGCCGACATTCAGAGTCGACGAAGAATTAGACGACACAATTGGAACCTGCAGCTTACACAATTGGAACCTGCACCTTAGTGTTCAGTATGTTGACCCAGGAAGTCGGTGGAGGCACCTACATCCAGCTATATCGACCCATAAAGTCGGTGGAGACATCATGCATATCGCGATATAAAACCGTGCGAATAGAAGCTTGGTTTTTTTTTTTTTTCCCAGAATTTTAATGAGAATCAAACAAGACTTGTGGTAATCTTCTATATACCTTTAAAAATTGTGTCCCAATGCCCCTTAATGGCTCTCATTAAAGACATTCTCATTTTTTAATAATTTTATTTTCATTTAATTGTATTAGTGTATTCATAAATGGTACTAACTTAAGAAAATTAATTATATTTTCCTAAATTTCTATGCTCAATAATAATGACCTCACCCACATCATTTTAAACCCCAATATATTTATGAAATTCATATCATCTGAATAACATATATTCATATAAAAATCAATTAATCCTTAATCTTTTATATCTATACGTATCAAAGCGTCTTTACAATCCCAATTTATGGATTTTTTTTGTTGAAACCAAATATTAAAAGTCTATTTTATCGATATATTTTGTTAGTTTTACTGTTTTAGAATCCTTAATGGATTTTAATTTTTAACATAATTAATAAATTAATTTTAATTTTCGCAACACAATTTCTAAAATATAATTATATAAGTAATAAAACATATAAGTTAATCCAAATTTAGCATGGATAATAATTTATTTCTTTTTTATGTCAAGTTTTTATACTATATATTTCTAATCTCCTAATTAAAACATGGTGAAAATTAATTAAAAAAATATTTTACTTTTGGTACCAATATATATCTTGATTATCACCATATATTATTTATCACATATTATTTTGGAGTACGTACTATTATACGTGGATGAATTAGGGTTAATTACTTGCAACCATTTATATAAATTATTGTCCATGCTAAATTCAAGACTCCAATGGCCACTAATTTGGACACTTTGAAGGGATATGAAACATTGGAAGAAAAAGCAAACGGTTAAATAATTTCAATTTTATTGAATTGATTGTCATAATTAAATTCAATGAACACCGTTACAAGCTCATCGGCCACTCAATATCTTTTTATAATATGTGATCAATGGAAAAGGGTATGGGGTAAAAATGTTAAAAACCAAAACAAAAAATAGAAGAACAAGAGCTCATAAAAAAACCGAGAGAGCTAGGAAAGGATAAACTCAAATATCTTTTTTTTTACTTTTTGGAGTCTACTTATTTATCTATACTCTGTATGTATATACCCTCTTTTTTGATTGATTTATTTTATATGCCAACAAAATGCTTTGAATTTCATATTTTTATTGATATAATTAAGGTAAATTCATTTAGTCTTTAATTTATTACAAAACATCAACAATGAAAAAAATCAAAGGAGAGCTAAACAAGAAATTAAAATTAAGAGTTTGGAATGAGAATCGTTGATTTTTTAAAAAGGTTATCAACACAATTACTTCAAATTGATAAGAAATGTGATTTTAACATTATAGCTACTTTGACAAGCCTTCAAATTTTCAAGCACCAATAGCTAGGAAAAGAGGTGAAGAAACTGACCACTAACACTAAAAAATTCAAATTTATTATGTACAATTTCTTTTTAAAAAATGTTAGTTAAATAAGGGCATTTCGATTATCGATTAAAAAATATCACTGAAAACTTGAAATTTTAGTTGTAAAATAAAAGTTGGTGCTTCAATTGATCGAATACCTTATATTATATAAGGTGTTTTTGTTTTAAAAAAATTAAAAGGTGTTTTTTATTAAACAAATTATTTTACAATGTGTCTTCGATCTTGAAGAAAAAACTCATAAAAATATAAAGATTTAATAAATAACTTAAACCAAATTATCAATTATATAAAACCAAGATTTACACATATATTGTTTAAATTAGTAAATGAGATGATATAAAATAAGCTATTAAATAGGCTTATAAAATACTAAAAAAAACTTATATTTACGTCCCGTGCGTAGCACGGGTATACCTTGGCTAGTGTAAATAAAACATGGGTAAAATTAGTAATGATATGCTCTACTAGTAAGGAGAGGCGGTGTTCCAGTGTGCCTTGCTATCTCAAGGGCAAATGTTCAAATTTCATTATTGTAGTATTTTGTGCATTATATATACACAAAAGGAAAAAAAAACATAAATATTCTTTATGTATACAATAAGAAAATAAAGAGTTATCACATGTTTTAACGGTTACTTGATTTTGGTAAATAGAGAGCAGTCATCAGGTTCGAATCAGAGACTTTTAAATGATACCAGCAAATCCTTTCCGGCTAAACTATTATAGAATGGTTGTTTTAACGTGTCATGTTCTAAAGATTTAAACATTTGTGATTAAGATTTACGAATGGGAATTGGCGAGTCTCAATAAGGGTTAGGCTCAACAATTCCACATTCAAATCCGGTACATAACTCATTAGTAAAATTTACCTTTAGGTCCTTTATAGATCGAGATATCATAATCTACCTTGCTTTTGGTTTCTTTTTTTCTAACTAAAATGTTTCCATTCACGAGGTTGTCTAAAATAGAGTAACATTATGAAGTAATATATTGATCATTTTAATCTCTCTGAAACAGTGTCCTTCAGGATTTCGAGCTTAGAATTATACACAGAAGAGGTCCATATGCTGTTTAGAAGTAGATTTGATATCACGAGAGGCGCAACATAGTTTTCACATCATGATGAAAAAACATTACAAACACACAAGAGACAGTGGTAGACGAGTAATAATCATACACACACCACAAAAGCATCCATGGAAGGAATGGAAGCCATGTAGAGGCAAACTAGAGTACCTTAATTTTAGCTTTCATAGTTTCACAATAACAAACGCAACTACTGAGTTATTCTGCAAATAGAGAGATGATGAATTCATGATTTCATCGTCTCTTTGTGAGTTGCTACAGGTTCTCCCTTCATTTGCAGGTGCAAGGGTCGCATTTGCAGTCGGATCCGCACTTGCATCCTCCGTTCTCAGCTGCAACTCCCATCTCCGCTCCATCGAAGAAACTGTTTCCACATCAGATTCAAATTCCATATCAGATTTCACTTCCAGCAAACAAAATGAAGTTTTAATTGAATCGCTTACGTCTTCTGAGGAGCGAGGCCGCTGATGAGGCTGACGGTGGGAGCGGTGGTCTCCATGTAGCTGAGGTCGGCGTTCATCTTGCAACTGCAAGATTCATAACCGGATCAGAACAATCAAAACAACATAGACTAATTTGCTGAAACTGAAGAGCAGTTTTAGCGCGGATAAGCCAAAATCAAGTCGGATCTAGAGTAGTAAAATCGAAAATCAAAATCAAAGAGGAAACTCGGAGCATAGCAGAACAATCAAAACAACATCAACAGATTTCAGCGCCAGTAAGCCAAAATCAAGTCGGAATCTCACAGTTATGACGTGCGTGCGTCATCAAGAGGAAATTCAGAGGCATGGCCGAACCATCAAAAATCAATATCACTAGCAAATTCAAACAACATGAACAAATTTTCCGAAACTAAAAGGCGATTTCAGAACCAGATGGCCAAAACCTCGTCAGAATTTCACAATTTTGGCAACCGACGCAACCAAAACATACAAGAAACTGAACAAAACTCAGAGGAGAGTAAACTTTACCCTCCGCAACCGTTGCCGCACTTGCAGTCGGAGCCACAGCCACAGTTTCCGCCACAGCAAGACATATTGGAAGAGAGTAGAAACCAGAAATGGAACGAAAGAGAGAGAGAGTTGTGGAGGTGAGGTTGATCACTTGTAGAGTTGTAGTTGATTGGTACTTTCTCGTCAGTGAACCAAACCTCTAAATTTATAGTCGAAATTGAGGAGAGAGAATGCGATCCATCCACCGTCCACGTGTCACAATCTCCAGCGGCACAAATTCCTAAAATATCGAAACCGCCCTTACCTATACATCGTTCGCGTTCCAACCCCCCGATATTTTGTCTCCTTTCAACGGGAAAACGACGTCGTCGTTGCAGATAAATCCTTGCGGGGTCCTAAATTTTAATTAGTTCTAGTAAAGATAAAACTCCATGGGATCCAAGCTGCAATTTTATTTACGAAACCTCATGAATGATAGAGTAACGCTGTGGTAAGGTATAAGTCATCGGTTCAAATTCGATAAGCAGCTTTTTACTTTTTTTCTTCATAAAATGCGAATCCATATTTGAAACTTTTTTCAAAGAAAAAAAGAAATAACTGTATAATAGAGAAGTAATATGATTTCAACGGAAAAAATAACTCTTGAGTGATTTGAAATATATTCCTTCTATTTCATAATTTAAATCATTTGATTTTTAATATATTCTTTTTATAAGTTAAAGATTCTATTAAATATTAATTTTCTTAACAATTTTATACTTCATTTATTAGACAAAAAAATACTCACTTTGTTAATTAAAATATATTATTTATTATGCATGCACGTTTTGTTTAAAATGATAAAAACTATACAAAATATCAACTTTTTTTTATATTTGTCTTTATAAATTCATAGTTTATAAGCATGAAGTTATTAAAAAGTTAATATCAACTTTTTTTTATATTTTTTTATATTTGTCTTTATAAATTCGTAGTATAATTTTTAACACCTAAAAAACATGCATGCATAATAAAACGTCAAATATCAACTTTTTTTATATAATTTTTGTTAAACATGGGTGGTTTCAAAATGTAGAAATTTCATACTAAGTAGAGAATGCAATACCACCAAAATTTAGGATATTTGACTAAATATTACAATATTAGGATATTATATGCAATCATCCCAAAGTTATGATATTTAGTGTAATTTACTCTAATAAAAAATAAATTATTTTATAAAATTAATATTTTATAAAAAACAATTTAACAAAAAGTATATCAACATTTAAAATATAACTTAAAATTATAAAACGAATGGAGTATATAAAGTTGTCGAAATCATTAATGGAGAGATATGACTATTAAATAAAAATGGACCGCAAATATAGTCAAGTTGTTCATCTTTTATATAGCCATGATAGATTTCCTTTTCAAGATATTTTCATGGATTTTGACTTTGTTTTATTAAAATGAGAGATTAGTTATAAAAAAATCACTTATTTCAATCTAAAATATTTTTAATAAAAGATGGTTAGTTTGTACCCTACTACAAGAATAGGTTACACAAACTAATCTTTTTACTATTTATTATGAAATAATTCGAGGATCAGACATACTTTACATCTCGAGAGGCCGACAAAGTCAACAGACGGTGAACCATCAAAACATGTAATGTAAAAAAAATTAAAAAAAATGATGCAATACAAGTGGTGGTATTGAACTACGCCACTTATAGGGCTTGTTTGGTTGAACATAAGAAGTATACTTCCTAGGAAGTTACTTCCCATGAATTCAATTTCCATGAATTATAATTCCCATAAAATTTTAAAAGCTGTTTGGTTAAGTTATAAGATGTAGAGAATTTAAATGGAGGAAGTTAAATTTTTCCATAAGAAAATGGTGGAATTGAGGTAAGTGAAATTCCTCCATATCGTAGGAATTGGAATTCATAGGAAGTCAAATTTTTGGATTTTTCCGTGTTAATAAAAGCAACAAAACACAGGTATTTATTTTACTTCATGGATTTTTGAACTCCCTAAATTTTTTAAATGGTAACCAAATAGTTGCAAAAAGAAGTAGGTGCCTAACCTTATCTTGGACCTAATCGTATGCATAACACTAACATTAATGTATAGATTATCATGTAACATTAACTATTATTTTAGCGTCATCAATTATTAAATTTAGATTGATGAAGTTGTTTATTAGGGAATTATCAAATCAGTTATAATTTTTCTGACCTAACCAATAATTCATTTATAATTATTATTGTTGCACTAAAATAAAGTGGTGTTTCAAGTTTGTAGAACAAAAGGACTATCCAAAATGCATAAGCAATAGTGCAATATATACGAACAGATTCCCAGTGGGCCTAATTTGTACATGGTCCATTACTTTGTTAATGGTAAGGAATCTTTCTTACATGATCTCTCATAATTCATCTATTATTATTTTTTTAAGAAAAGTGATTTGAATTATTAGAGAAATCGGATAACTCGAGAGTAAAACAATTACTATATGAAAATGTCAGAAAATACATCCTACAAAACAACAAGAAAATCGATTGATAAAAAACATAGAAGGACTTTGAGATCAGACACAATAAATGGTTGTCGAAGAAGGTTCACCGAGTTTATAAAAAAATATATTTTTATTATATATATACATATGTATGTGTATGTATGTATATATATATATATATATATATATATATATATATATATATATATATATAGAGGAGACTTTCCGGTGAGTACACCCCTTACCATGAAACGGGAGGACAAATCTAGGCCTTGGATAAAAGAAAACCAATGGTGTGGATTAGTTTTAAAAATTCTTGTTTAAGCGTGTAACTACCTAATATTCATATTTAACGTTAAATATGAATACTAGGTATTTACACGCTTAAAGCAGGAAACCAAAAACTATTATTCCCAGATTGTGCTAATATTCATATTTTATTATCTAATTATTCATATATAAATTATTAAATATTCATATTTAGTGCTTAGTCGTTCCAAGTAAAATATCAGGGATTTCATCTCTACGCTTAAACGTGTAACCACCCAGTATTCATATTTAACATTAAAGATGAATACTAGGTAGTTTTACGGTTAAACAGTTTGTTTTTCAAAGTTAATCCTAGCCCTTTATTTTTTTGATCCAAGAGTTGAGATTTGTCCTCCCGTTTCATGGTAAGGGGTGTCCTCACTAGAAAGCTAATATATATATATATATATATATATATATATATATATATATATATATATATATATATATATATATATATATATATATATATATATATATATATATATATATATATATATATATATATATATATATATATATATATATATATATATAACGTATTCCTCACTTTATTATAATATATAATATAAATTTGTTAGATATAATTTTTCAAGAAAGTTTAAAATATAGATCCACATATTTGACATATAGGGAATGTCTATATAAAATACAGGATCTCATGAATTTACTCATTACTCATTATGAATAAATCTTAATTTTTTTAAAAACTATCTAGAAGTCTTTTTTTTTTTTTTTTTTTATCCTGATCTAGAAGTCTCGAACCTCGACTGTTTCTTTCAACTTTTCGTGTTAGATTGAAATAGCTAAAGACTTTTAAGAATGATAATCTCCTACAACTCTCATTTATTCATTTTTTAGATAAAGAAGTGTTTTGCAAGATGGAATATTTTTTACCTAACTTGTGAAAGTGTAGAACAATGTCACAGCCCCAATCCCATTAATTATCTAATCTATGGGGCATTTAATCCGATTTATCATATAAGTTTAAATAGCCTGACCCTGAACCCTAAAAAAAAAAAATTCGCCCACCGTGGGGCTCGAACCCACGACCACAAGGTTAAGAGCCTTGCGCTCTACCAACTGAGCTAGACGGGCATGTTTGAAATGAAACAGCCCCGTTTTAAACTTGTCTATATTTTATTGGTCTCATTAAATATATCAAAAATATTTGTTAAGGACTCATCTTCACCTCTTCAAGCCCTTCCCTTTTACTTGAGAGGTAGTGCAAAAATTCCACTACATGAAAATGCAAGAGAGAAAAACTGAAGCAAGCTTCAGGAAGACATGACTTCCATCAAGAGCTCTTCGAAAAGGAGGTTTTCGAGCTCAAGGGCAGTACCTTCGGCCTCAGACTGAAGGTTCATCCACGCATCATCCTCGGCAAGATCATGGATCATAACATGATCCAACGATGACTCGAGTTGATTAGCTCTAGAGTTCAAGTACCAACTTATATGGCCCCAAACCTCCTCGACAACTCGGTACCCCTTTGGCATTGGATGGATGCGCGAACAAGTGGTCAAGGGCCTGTTCCAATAAGCCATGGACCTCTCATATGTGGAAACCAACACCTCATTGATCGAGTCGAAGAGGAGTAACCGGTTGCACGCATTGCCTTCTTCGGATTCAGAGTAGTCCGGTTGCTGCAGCGAGCAACTCTCTAGCTCCTCATACAATGAAGGATCCACTGGCTGATCAGACTGCCAGTTTCCTAGAGCCTGGTCCTCTGAGTAGCCTGAGAGGTGCAGCACATCTTTGACATAGTCGAAGTGCCCTCGGTCTTTGGATTTCACTCGGACATGGTGAGAGCCTTTCGAAGGATGGTCTAGAGACCCGTCTTGGTCCAGAGAAAATAACTCAGTCGCGGCATCTTGCTGTTGGCTCAAGTGAGGATCTGTTTCCCAGATAGCAAGATCAAACAATACAAAAATATAAGAGGAGGTGAAGCCCCTACTCCCGATCAATTTCATTTCAAAATACAAATGTTTGCAGTACAATGTGAACTTTGAACACATGATCTTTCGTCGAAATGCTTGGTATGTAAAATGCAAGGCAGATGGAAACACTATAAGAATCTTATATACCTTCTGGATTTCCAGAACTCTCTAGAGAATTCGAGTCAGGAGCAAACACAAGGGAAGTTTCATCACCATCATCTCTGCCTGATGGTGTACCGAAACCATCCCCATCCTCTTCAGCTCCGCCTTTTTGAAGATACGAAAGCATGAGTTGGCTATCGGATTCATTGAAGCTTCGGGTTGTCTTGATCAGTGATCTTCGAGGTAAAGGGATCCGATTTGGGGATTTACAAGGAGACCCTGAGTGGGAGTCTTCAAGCTGACTATGCAACCACAATGACAGATCAGGTGATGAAGACATTCTTCCAAGACTTCCCCTCGCGGTTTTCACTTGGGGCAGGCTTCCATTGTGATCCTTGCTTCGAAGCTTCAGTGTGTTATGACTCGTAGGCTTTGATGCCTTGCTGAAACTAGTCTCAAGCAACTGGCGGTACCTCTCCATGGACGCATTTAGCGAAGGTGATCTTTTAACTGTACGTTTCTTACCCTTCCTATCCTCTCTACCATCCATCCCAAGACTCAACTGATCGATAGCGCCTTTCTTGGTTTCAGGATACTGATGTCCGTAGGGAACTTTGTCAAGGACGGAGTCCAAAGCTATCCGGTGCCTCTCCTCCTTGCTCTCCTTAATCACATGTTTGATCTTCTGCCTCAAGTCCTTGAATTGCTTGTCCTTGTCCTTCTTACTGGTGTTAGTACTCGGCTTAGTACCCATGTCCGAAGAGCAAGGCCTTGGAAATGTCATGGACTTGTCTAGGCGCTTCCCTTTGCCAGCCGCCTGTTGAGCCTTGAAGTGTTGCGCTAGAGAAGCCTCCGGATCTTCCAAGACCTTCAAGAAGAAGTCCTTGTTCATGCTCAGCACATCCATTGCATCCAGGAGCTCCTTGGATTGGTGGAGTGTTGCGCTTCGAGTTAGATGCTCAATGCTCTTCATCTTGAGAGGAAATGGTTGTTGTTCTTGTTCTTGTTCCTGTTCCTCATCTGAGCTATCCGAATCATTCTTGATACTCTCAGCAACTTCTTTCCCTTTGTCCATACGGTTTTCAACCTCCACAGGATGATCCATTTGCGCGGTGTCAGAAACGCTGCATTGCTCATCAATTGCAAGAGGTTCCACAGGACTTGGATCTGTAACAGACATAGATTGATCACTGTGGCTTGATTCATTATCTGTTGTCCCTGATTTAGTAGGGCTGGTTGAACCTGAACCACTCCTTTTGTGTCGCCCTCTTATTTTCAAAGCCTCTTTCGTCTTTGCTTTAATCCGCGCTGCACGCCCTTTCTTAACTGAGCTTGGCTCCTTTTTGGTCTTTTCTTCAGGATGAGAAGACTGAAAATCAGCATTTAAATCAATGAGTTTCTTATAAGATGTTGAAAATGTTATTTAATCATTCCAAAAGTGGCATGAACTTACACTGACAGTACACACATCTCCATTGCACGAGTATGATTTTTCGCTTACTTGAACCTCGTCTTCACTAGATTCCATCGATTCATTGCCTTGACAAGGAAATCAAAGAGACCAAGCTACAGATTAGATTGTATAATTGTTTTAACTTCAATGAGAAAACAATCCAAATGGAACTAACTAATCTGTCTTGTGCAATGATATAGGAATCTCATTGGGTTAGACAGTTGTGAGAGCTCGTTCCAGGGCATCGAACTAACTCTCATACGAAACAAACCGAACACAGATCAATACCTCATACAGTCATACTCATTCTGTACAGGGTATTGCTTTACTTTACCTTCACCTTGCTTCTTATGTGGCAATATCTTCTTTATGTTCCAGCTATGGTGGTGATCTAGCACGTTTATATTTAACATCTTATTCCACTTTTTTGGATTCGATTTGTCGGATTTGTCGGATTTCTCGGATTTGTCCGATTTGTCTGATTTGTCTGTAGGAATACCACCATGATGATGATGATGCTTATCATGCTTATGTTCTGTGTGCTTCCCCATGATTCTTTATTCACCTATATAGCTCCAATGTCTAACCTGAAAACCAGAAATTCAACAAAGAAGACATAAAATAAAATAAAAAAGACATTAGAACCACATCAATGTCAGATACAGATAAATGATGCACACCGAAACCCCTTTCAATTTCATCAAAGGGAAGGCAGAAATTCAAATTGGAAGACGAAAATGCAATGCAGTGAGAATCACAAATTGAAATCGGAAGTTGAGAAAATTGAATGATATCCTCCAGTAGAGC
Organism: Persicaria maculosa; assembly: GCA_963922045.1. NCBI lineage: Eukaryota > Viridiplantae > Streptophyta > Magnoliopsida > Caryophyllales > Polygonaceae > Persicaria > Persicaria maculosa. Next base: position 2,329,851 of record OY998252.1, read on the forward strand.
ACATATGCGGATTGATCCGACGCCAAAACCTGACCGCTAACCCTAAAATGCGGAAATGTTACGCGCAAACCCCCAAATTCAATTCAAAGCAAAATCTCAGGAATCGAAGCAGCTACTTTTACAGGCGATATCATGTGAAGGAGCGAATCGTTGATTCAACTTAAGAGAGTGATCGAGATCCAAATCACGAGGCAAAATGAAAATACCGGATCGAGAAAATCTGTTGCGTTAGGGCAAACAAAAGATCAATTGCTGAAGATTGAAAAACAAAATTAGTTGAAATTGGAATGGATGAATGGAAATTGAAGGAGGAGGAAATGTGGCGATGGATTCAGATGGAAGATGAATTTAAGAAGGAAATGGAGAAAGGAGAAAATGTGGAGATGAAAGCGGGCAACAACGGATTGAATGGCTGAGAGACATTTCCAAACGTTCTTCGCTTCTCAAACAAACTCTATGCATTATATAGTTTCCCGTCTGAAATAAAAAAGTTTTGGCGCTAGAGTACTGAAAATGTTGGGCCCATTGGGCTAAATATTGGATTTAAGGCAGTCCAATATCTTCATCAGTAAAAGCCCAATTTTTTTTTTATTAGGTAATAATTCGATGACCAGACAGACCTGACTTATTGAGAGGCCGACAAGTCGGCAGACGGCGAACCGTCAAACATACAATCAACATAATAAAAAGGTGCAACACAAAGACGGCAAACAGACAGACACTAGAAGAACAGACGGTCCAAATCCTTAAAAGCTGAGGACCAGGGGCGGATCCTGAACCGTCATTCAGGGGATACTTAAAGGTAAAATTTTCATCATTCCGAGAATGTTTAAGGGTAAAAAAAAAATTCTTTTGTAATTTTTTTCCGGAGTTGGGGATGCTTGACGGAAAAAATGAAGAAATTAACACTAAAAAAAAAAACAAATTTTTTTTTTGGGGATGCTTGAGCATCCCCCATCATACAAATAGGTCCGCCCCTGCTGAGGACAACGAAGACAGAACGGAGCCAAGTGCCATCAAGAGATAACACTGCTGGTCAGCGGTACATCAGAGTCCCCCTGTGGGCGATGAAGATGAACCTTCGAGGAAATTTCCGGAATACGGAGTCGTCGTGATGCACACCACCACGACCTCAGCCAGACCCGATACCGGACGCACGAGCCCCAACTCAGATCAAAACCGCCAAGAACAACCAGAACAGCTGCCGTGAGCCACAATCACCCTCGTAAAGAGCGCACATGCACGCCCTTTCGGGGATATACGTTTAGTGCAACCAATTCGCACAAATGTCCAATCCAACTATATTATTTTCTAACACATGCTATTAAGCTAAAGGAGATTAAATTTAGAAATATATTTTAAATATAATTCATTTTAAATTATTATTTTTTAAAATTTAAACATTCAAATTTATGAAATCTTTTCCAATATATTTTTTTAATGAAAATACAGTTTATTTAACAAATGTTCTAAGGACATATATTAGAAAAAATATATTTATATTAGCTAATGGTGATCAAAATTAGGTAAAAGTCAAAACAGAATTATAATACAAAAATAATTATCTGACCTAAAAAAACAAATGATTAAATTCACACCCCGTGAGACAATATCCAACAAAATGTCAAAAACTATAAAGTGTGTTGTCTTGCACTCATTGCACATATCAAATAAATCATTCTTTCTTTTGAAGTTATAATAAATAAAAATTGGTTATTTAAAAAAAATGGCTTAATTAATTAACCTTTATACTTTGGTGTGTCATGTACTCATGTGTGTTTACATAGATTGTAGTTAATGACTTTTAATTCTTTTAAGCGGGAACTATATAATTGAGCATATGTCAAATTTACAAAGAAGGATATATACATTTAGGAAATCCATAAACACTTTAAAATGGGCAATGGAGCAGTTGAGCATATATCCTAATATTACTAGAAACTATAGTTACACCAACCCTAGCCATAGAATCAATTCCAATTCTTGCAACCTATTAATCAAGCATAAAAAAAATGCTCTTTTGAGAACACAAAAATATTGAAGTGTATAATTATATTTACAAGACACATATGTATATTTATTATTGAGTGATTTTTTTTATAGATAAGATTCTTTTTGCTGCATCAAACGTCAATTTGTTCGATTAATAAAACTATTTAATATATTATTTAATTAATTGCTTGACTACATATACATATATAAAATCTTATTTATTTGATTACATACTCGTTAAAACTTTAAAAGATTAAATATATTTTTTCAATCAAACTATAAAACTATTGAATTTTTTTTATCAACAATCTGTTTTTTTCGCTTTAATATCCTATCATACTTACATATTCTTTAGAATAATAAAAATTATACTGTATAAAATATAGATTATCAACTTTTTTTTAAATTATTTGTAATAATTTTATATTTTACCATTATTTAAAAATGATATATTTTGTCAAGAGTATTATTTAATCATAAAAATCCAAAAGTCAAGGTCAACTACTCCATCAAAAAAATAATCTACTCCATTCAAATTCTTAACAATTCAAGGAAATTTAATGAATGTTTTTTTATGTTAAAAAATGGAATAAAATAAAAAGTAAGTTCAACTCCTCCACTAGAGGAGAGCATTTCATTTCCCACCATGCTTCAAAAAGTCAACTCTCTCTCTCTCTCTCTCTCAGTATCAGCCATTCTTATTTTCCTTTGTTATATCTCTCCCTCACTGAAAGAGTAAGCAGACAGAAACAGAGCCATCAAATCCACTCCTTCAAATTCCGACATGGGCAACGCCGCCGGCAAGCTGAGCCCCTGTTTCTGCCACGCCGCCGGTGAAATCTCCGGCCGCCGTGAAATCGCCATCGCGCTCCCCCCAAGCCCTCTCGACGAGGGCTTCGGCCATTCCTTCTGCTACCTCCGCCCACCGGAGACCTTCTCCGCCCAAGCGGCGCCGTTTCTCCCCACGATCTCCGGCGCTTCCATTTCCGCCAACGCCTCCACTCCCCTCTCCACCGCCCTCTTCGACCCCTTCTTCCCCGTCCCCGTCTCCGCCGTCTGCTTCGACAGCTCACTCTGTTTCGCCTCTGTTCCCCTGCAACCCATCCCCCGCCACCGCACCAGCTCCGGCCCCCTCCTCCGCAACTCTCTCTCAATCGGAACCAGTCCGATCGAGAGAGGGTTCCTCTCCGGCCCGATCGAGCGCGGGTTCATTTCCGGCCCCATCGATCGGAGCTCGAATCTTGAAAACAGGAGCGACCCCAAAACAGGGGATGCTCTGCCTGCGAAATCGAATCGCAAGCCCAAGAAATGGAGTTCGATTCGGGGAGTTAAAGACGCGATCTTGGCGGCGATCAGCAAGAAGACGATCATTCAAAACGAAAGCGTCGGGAAGAGCACGGTCACGAGTTGCAGTATAAGTAGCTCGAGTAGCGGAAGCGGAGACGATAATCTTAGTAGTCAGGCGAGTCTGTGCGACGAGAACGAGAACGGAGACGAGGGGTTGCCGATGGAGGTTTCGAGCCTCCAATGGGCGCAGGGAACGGCAGGGGAGGATCGGGTTCACGTCGTCGTTTCGGAGGAAGACGGATCGGTATTCGTCGGGATTTACGACGGATTCAATGGCCCCGATGCGACGGATTTCTTGCTCTCGAATCTCTACCCCGCGGTTCACGAGGAGCTCAAGGGCGTGATTCGGGATGAAGATGAAACTAGTACTTCTCCGAGACACTCTGTTTCTGAACAGAGTGTCCGGAGAAGGATAGGTAAAATAGATGTGAGCGACGAACACTCTTGTGTTTTGGAGACTTTATCGGAGGCCTTAAGAAAGACGGAGGAGGCATATTTGGATGTTGCAGATAAGATGATATTGGAGAATCCGGTGTTATCGTTGATGGGTTCGTGTGTATTGGTCATGTTGTTGGTAGGGCATGATGTTTACTTGATGAATGTGGGTGATAGTAGGGCGGTTTTAGCCAAGAATGTCGATCCTAAATCATTCGACAATTACCCGAATTTCGATGATTTGGGTAACTTGAGTGCACTTCAGCTCACAATGGATCATAATACTTTAGTCGAAGAGGTGACCAATGTTAACAAAATGTACACTTTTACACTTGATTTTGGTATGTTTCTTAGACTATTCGATGGCTTGATTCTAGGAAGTGCAAAGGATCAAGGACGAGCACCCGGATGACCTTGGCGCAGTCACGAATGATCGGGTGAAGGGTTCGTTGAAGGTCACGCGAGCTTTTGGATCCGGTTTCCTTAAGAATGTAATCACCAAATGACTTCTATTGATCTACATTTTTGTTTTTTCGGGGTTCGAGTATTGACCAATTGATCAAAATGTGTAGCCAAAGTGGAACAAAGGGCTATTGGAGATGCTCAAGATAGACTACATTGGAAGCTCCCCATACATAACATGCTCTCCATCACTTCATCACCACAAGCTTAGCCCTGAGGACAAGTTCTTGATCCTGTCTTCGGACGGTCTCTATCAATACTTCACCAACGAGGAAGCGGTCACAAAAGTCGCGCTCTTCATGTCATCGACACCAGAAGGCGATCCAGCTCAACACCTCATCGAGGAAGTTCTCTTCAGAGCTGCCAATAAAGCTGGTAAACCCTAAAATGCAACCTTAGGGTCTGTTTGGTATAACAAGCTAATAAGCTGGTAAACCCTAAAATGCAACCCTAGGGCCTGTTTGGTAAACCTTAAAAAACGAGTATTCGACATGGATTCAGTTCATCATTCAAAACCATATCACATCTCCGATCCGGTAAAATCCGATGGATTTGACTGTTTAGCTAACGATGAACATTTGTGCAGGAATGGACTTCCATGAGTTGTTGGATATACCACAGGGGGAACGTCGGAGGTACCATGACGATGTCTCGGTTATCATAATGTCGTTCGAAGGGAGGATATGGCGTTCGTCAGTGTAAAATGTAAATAGAGAGGGTGTTAGTCTTGTAGTGTGTATAGTGCCATTTGTGAACATAAGTTACATGGCAAATCAATAGCTATAGAACAGTTTTTGCACTTGTATGCGTTCTATATTTGTTATTTCATTAAAAAGTTATTCTCGCTCTTTTTGTAATACAAAATAGAATTTTCGCTCTTTTATAATAGTGCGGTGATTTGGTGATAATCACTAGTGAACTAACTTTTATTTTATGGGGTTTTTCAATATTAACATTGCATTTGTTAATGGATCGAGTTGAGTTAAATAATAGAAGTGATGGTCATTTTCTTAGACCCTTATTTTGTTTGCTACTTATTAGGCATAATTTGTTAGGAACAATTTGCTTTAAATAAAAATTAAGGACCCATCTAATAACATTGGCATTGCCTCAACACTAAAGAGTTTTTTCTTTTGAGCAAATGCATATTATTGACAATCTAATAATCCTTTTAACTATTAAAATTGTTAATTTAAAAATGAAATAACTTGTGAAAAGTTGTTTAAAACAATTCAAAAATGGAATCATTACCGAAATCAAGCCGAGACAATTGTGCCAAACAAAGCAGATTCCAAATAAAAGAAAGTCCAACATTGTGATGGCATTATACCTAATCACTTGGCCCCTAGACGTCTGGTTGTACTTGGTGGTGTTTTTTTTGGTCGTCTTCGACTTTGTTGATGAGGTTGTGTTCAGCGTCGAGTCTGGTTGGGATTGTGGTGGTGTGTTTATGGCGACTACGCGATTAAGAAGGAGGTTCCCTGGAGCTCCTCTTCACTGCCCACAGGAGTGAGTCCTGGTGAGTGGTGTACCACTGGCCAACGTTGCTACCTAGTAGTGCTTGGCGTTGTTCTTCATCTGTGTCCTCAACGTGCTCGTCTTGGATTTGCTTAGTTATTTCCTTTTGTAGAGCTTCGCGATGCATGTATTGCGCCTTTTATTTTAGTTTGTCATTTATATGTTTTCGAAGGGTAATCCGTCCATCTATTTATCGACCTTTCGAGAATTAGACATGCTTGATCTAGAATTAGGCACGTCTGATGTCAAATTCTCGAGAATTAGGCATGACTGATCTGGAATTTTCGAGAAATAGACATGCTTATTCCTGAATGTTTATGCTTATTCCTTTTAACTATGAAAGACTTTGTTGGAATGGTGTATATTACAGCAGGTAATATACGATTGTAATAAAAGTATAGAATGCAACAGTGTGATTAGCATAGCAAAGTTTCATACCTAGATTTCATTCCGAGTTTGGATTCAGTTCTTTTTGAGTTTCATACATAGCAAAGTTTATATTTTATCAATTATAAGTAGTATCCAAATTTAAAGTATTTATCAATTTACACATTTGTACACACAAATACACAATACTGCTTTCAAGGTGATGGTTTTACTTGAAACCTGCTATTGACATTGACAGTAACAAAGCAACGATAGAATTAAACATAAAACTGTCTGACAGGAATGGCACCCTCAAATTCCAATACTGATAGCATCATAACAGGCTTGAAAAACCCGAAAACCGAAAGAATGAAGTGAACGCCCATAGAGCAAAAACATAGATGAATGTGTAGTAGAAACACACACCTCTTGTTTGCATCTAGGAACACTTTGTTTCTTGCACTTAGAAGCACTTTCTGTGGACCACCGTTGGGCCAAACTCGTCGTAGTCTCGCTTACAAACCCACTCCTGCAAACATAGTCTTTAACTCTATCAGATAGCGAATACAAAACACGAGCGAATCCATGAACTGAACTTGGTTTGATAGAGCGAAATTCAACGTACGTTCTGGAAAGAACCGAGGGATGCTAAGACGGAACCACCAGTCCAAGCACTATACTTCCTCCCAGGCGACGCAACAACCTTAACCTTCGTGTTGTTCGGAGCCAATGCAGCCATTTCCTTGTGCAGCCTCTCGGATAAGCCACGAAACAACGTGGATCCTCCGTTAAGCACAATGTTTCCATACAAATCCTTCCGGACATCCTCATCACACTTCATTGCCGAACTCCTTACAATCTCATGTATCCCGGGAAGCTCCAATCCCAGCAAGGATGGCTTGAAGAGGGCTTCCGGGCACTGGAAACGCTCAGCCCCTACCCTGATTGCTCTTCCATCTGGCAACTCGTAGTGCTTTTCGACAGAGGCAGTTTTGACTTCATGTTCGAAGTCGAAGGCCACGTATGTCAGCTTCTCCTTGACGTCCCTAATGATTGCGTATTCTGTGGTTCCGAATGAGTAGCCGCGCTTGCTCAACATTCTCCTGAGGTGCTCATCTAGCTCACCCCCTGCCAAGTCGAGACGATGGGTGGCATAAGGCAGAGCCTTCCCTTCGTAGACCGGGATTGTGTGGCTCATACCTGCCCCAGAGTCCACAACAATACCTGCCCAACAAGGTACTAATGCAAGGTCTATTTCATTAAGCAATCTGCAGTTCACAGGATCAAGAACTTACCGGTTGTACAACCGCTTGCATAGAGGGAGAGAGGGCCCGGATTGGCCACATACATAGCTGGGACATTGAAGGATTCGAACATGATCTCTGTAGTTTTCTCACGGTTGAGTTTAGGAACACGCAGTGGCTCGGTTAGTAGAACTGGCTGATCTTGAGGATCCAAATGGAGCTCTTTGTAGGTGTGTTGCCAGACCTTTTCCATTCCATCCCAGTTTGATACATAGCCGAACTCAATCGGGTATTTCAAGGATACCATATTACCCTTTGATTGAGCCTCATCTCCTACATATACATCCTCTTGGCCCATGCCAACAACGGTAGGGAAAACGAGCCTGGGACGATCATCTCCCGCAAATCCAGCCTATACAAAGCAATCTCAGCTAAGAGACATCGAATGAAAAACTCCTGCACATAATTGAAACTTATAGAGAGTTAGAGTAGCACCTTGGTGGTTCGAGTTCCATTGTCGAAGACAAGAACTTCAATATGCTCAGATTCAGCCATATTCAACTTCTTGTCCCTGTAAATGAGCTGGACATGCCAAACGAACCCTGATCAATGTACACAACAAAACCATACATAAAAAACTGAACTCTGATGTAGCAGATATACAAATTGAAGGCAAATGAACATGAGAAATCAATCAGGAAGTGGAAATTTACCTCTGTTTGTGCCCCAGATGAATATGATGAACGGGGAAGAGACTAGCGGCAAGTCAACGGTTGTTAAAGCCCCCAAAAATGATGTAAATTATTTCGATTCAGACGTCAACGTAACTAACTCGTTGATCAAGTAAAACAGCAATATTCAAACTATCAACAATACACAATTGTCTCATTTTGAGATAGCACAACACTAGCTTGAACCACTATTTAATAGAAGTTGGTATATATGGTTCTTTCACGACGAAGACTCATTAAAAGGTTAACAAGGTACTCCATAACAAATTAACAACACTCCTCAACACCTCGATAAATAAAAAGAATGGCAGAAATTTTACAAGCACCAACACGGCAACATATGTTTTTCTCAACACAAAAAGCAGTAGCATTACACACTACTAATACATAGTTCACCACAATCCCTACACGGATAGAAGCTTTAAATCATAGAGCAAGAACCAAACAGACCAAGGTTGCTCAAAAATCTTGTTTTCAAGGTGATGGTTGTACTTGAAAACTGCTATTAACAGTAACACAACCATGAAAGAATTAAAAGTATAGTGGCAGATGAAAATGGCACTCTTGAATCCCAATACTCATAGCAGCTGAAAAAAATCCGAACGACCATAGAGCAAAAACAGATATGGGACGATGCATCCATTTGCAGACAGCGTACTAGAACCACACACCTCTCTAGTTTGCATTTAGAAGCACTTCCTGTGGACGATTGATGGCCCAGCCTCGTCATACTCTGCCTTGGAAATCCACATCTGCACATCAATTTTCCAACCATATACATGTAAGATCAGTATAGAGATTAGAGTGTATAGTGTATTTTTATCTAGGTATATACATAGCACAAAAACAACAAAGTGAAACTGTAGGAGAAAATGGTGATATGATAATGATACCTGCTGGAAAGTACTGAGAGATGCCAAGATGGATCCTCCAATCCAAACACTGTATTTCCTCTCAGGAGGAGCAACCACTTTGATCTTCATGCTGCTAGGAGCCAGTGCAGTGATTTCCTTGCTCATTCTATCAGCAATGCCAGGGAACATGGTGGTTCCACCACTAAGCACAATGTTACCGTAGAGATCTTTTCTGATGTCAACATCACACTTCATGATCGAGTTGTATGTCGTCTCATGGATGCCAGCAGCTTCCATTCCTATCATGGAAGGTTGGAAGAGGACTTCAGGGCAACGGAAGCGCTCAGCCCCAATGGTGATCACCTGCCCATCGGGCAACTCGTAGTTCTTTTCAACAGCAGAGCTTGTCTTGGCAGTCTCCACTTCTTGTTCATAGTCTAGGGCAATGTAAGACAGCTTTTCCTTGATGTCTCTCACAATTTCACGCTCTGCTGTGGTGGTGAATGAGTAGCCACGCTCAGTCAAGATCTTCATCAGGTGGTCAGTCAGGTCACGCCCTGCTAGATCGAGACGAAGGATGGCATGTGGTAGAGCATACCCTTCATAGATGGGGACAGTGTGGCTGACACCGTCCCCAGAGTCAAGAACAATACCTGCCATAAACCGAAGTAGGATAACCATCACTGCCCTTCGAGCAACTAGTTTACAACACATTCTAAACAATTTTAATTGGTAGTGGTGAATCAATTAACCATGATATGAAGTGATGAATCAATTAAGCATGCTATAATATATAGCAACGAAGCTCTTATTCCTTGATTAAAACAGCTAACATCCTAGCAGGTAAAGGAGAGCTAACCTGTAGTACGACCACTGGCATAGAGGGACAGAACAGCCTGAATAGCAACATACATCGCTGGAGCATTAAAAGTTTCGAACATGATTTGAGTCATTTTCTCACGGTTAGCCTTGGGGTTAAGAGGTGCCTCAGTGAGAAGAATTGGATGCTCTTCAGGAGCCACACGGAGCTCATTGTAGAAGGTGTGATGCCAAATCTTCTCCATATCATCCCAGTTGCTGACAATGCCATGCTCAATTGGATATTTCAAGGTCAAGATACCACGCTTTGATTGAGCCTCATCCCCGACATATGCATCCTTTTGACCCATCCCAACCATGACACCAGTGTGACGTGGGCGACCCACAATGCTAGGGAACACAGCTCTCGGGGCATCATCTCCAGCAAAGCCAGCCTATATGTTAAAGACAATGATCAACACATCAATCTGACTTAAATTTCTAGTGGATAAATCCCTGTGCAGAAGAGTATCAAAATAGTTCTGTTTATTTTACCTTGACCATTCCAGTTCCATTGTCACAAACAAGGGGTTGAATGTCCTCAGATTCTGCCATCTTCTGCTGTACCATCATTCCAACTTAACAGAATATTATACATGGATTGTATGGCATAAATCGACAGAGCAACAGAACCATCAGCAAGTTTAATGCAGACATAAAAACAAGACCGCTGAAATAAAAGGTAAGATTCTGAGCATTGAGTAACCCAACCACTAAACAGGATATATAGGTTGACTTGGTTTGACTCCATGCATCATGTACATCAGTTGATCAGTACATAAATAATTATGTAAACCCTAGATATGTAAGAAAAGAGGCTAGCTAGCTAAGGAAAGAAATATCAAATATGTATAGCAAGATTTTTATACTTAAACAGTCAGCTGAGCATTTTTCATCTGTTAATACAAAATAGTTCACATATCCAAAACCTCCAAGTCAGAGTTCTAAGATCAGATGGGAATCCAACACCCCATTTATCTGGCAGTAGAAACCCTTTCGCTTACATCATCCTTTTAGATCTCATCTCCAAATGTACTCTTTAAAGGTTATATGACAGACTCAGTGAAGAGTTGTCACAATTTTTGCAGAAGATAAATTTCACCTCATGATGCAAATGAATTCCTTTGCAGGAATTGCAGCTGGAAGACCATGACACTCGTACTAAAAAACAAAGTCTGAATAAAATTAAAGATCATATTAATATGTTTTGTTCCCTAAAATGCCTTAATGAAGTGAACTATAATCATCGTTAGCTAGGACTAAGAGTATTGAGTACAATGTAACGTCCGCCTGCCTAATTATACAGATTTTGAGTACGGAACCGACCTCTTTCCCATCCTTCGCTCACTTTCCCCAAATTCCACCGAGCTTAGGCCAGAAATGTTGGATACAAACGCGGATCAATGAGTCAATCTAAACGCAGAAACAATGCCAGATCCTAGAAACACCGAGCATCCGATCCAGATCAAACTCGATAAACAGACATATAATATTCAAATCCGCAACGAATGCAGATTCAAGACATGGAAGAAAGCACCCGATCTAAGCAATCGTACAATCAACAGCAAAAAAAGGAAAGCAAAAACGAAACACGCAAAGAGGACAAAACAACACAAGATCGTCGAACACGATCGAAATCGCAAACTAAAATCCTACCTGCTTAGGCTGAAATCCTCGAAGACTGGAGAAATGGAAGAGCTGAAGAACAAGACGATTTCTAAGAGGAGAGGGAGAGCAACTGAGCAAGGTTTCAAAATTTCAGCAGGGAAATAAAAAGGAGGGGAAGACGTACTTTTTGGGTGCAGAATGAAATGAAATGCGCTGTAAATGAGACTGAAATGCGTCTCAAATTTACCTCTCGCTCCAAACGTTACGAGCCCATCAGATAATCCTGACCGTTTAAATTATTGCTGGATCGAATGATCAGCTGCCGCCTGTCATGGTGATCTAGAATTTTGTAGTAGGGTCATACAGCTGGTCGAGTGTGAATAAACTTTTTAATTAAAAAATTCGTTTTTAAAAAAAATTATGAAAGCGGGTCAAGACATACCCGACTTCTCGAGAAGCCGATAAGTCAATAGACGATGAACCGTCAAAAGTACAAAGTAAGAAAGAAAAAACGGTGCAATAAAAACAATGGTAAGCACATAATTTCAGACAAACAATCAAACATAATTCTAACATATTGAGGACAACATATACTAAGAAACAAAGTTAAGCGTCACCAAACAGTGGCACTGCTAGCCAACAGTAAATTAGGAGTTCTTATATATAGACAGCGAAGACGAATCTCCAAAAAACTTTTTAAAAAAATTCATTATTATTTCCCCTTTAGTTTCACTATTTCTTAAAAATTGTGATTCCAAATATTGGCAGTTTTTTCATCGTGAAATTATATATATATATAAACGTACATTAATAATAAACTAATGAATACTTATGTAAGTGCTAAAGTATATACACCATACAACATTTGGCATGGATAACACTCTATTTGGGCACTTTCACATATATCTTGTCCGGAACCATACAATATTTCTATATACTACATTACTAAGTGCTAACCCTAAAATTAACACATAGTATCAAATGAACCCTAAAATTGATTGACGAACAAACATTTGTACTTAGTTTTCTATACGTACTTTTGCTTTGGTGGAAAGTGGTTTTTTGGTAAGAAAAAGAAGAAAAAAGAACACCTTTAACACAAGCTACTTTAATTGTGGGATAGACCTTCTTGGGCCTAGCTAACATGGGATCCGGGATGCTTTATAAGTGGGTAGTGGTTTCCATCATGTATATGGATCAACTAAATGGTTTCTTAACTGGATCAAAGTTGTGTATGATTAGGGTTATGATTTGTAGGGTCACCCATCAACTCAACATTTAGCTAAATGTCTTAGTCCGGTTCGATTGGGTTCCAACCGCTCTACATCTATATCGAGTGGGTTACGATTTGTTGTTAGGAATTGGGATATATGTGGTTACTCGGCAATTAAAGCCAATTAGAGGGTTGAATGTTTAATTAGTAAAAGTTAAAGATGCATAAATAGGCTAAGAGTCTATTTTAAAAAAAAATCTATAAAATAGAGAACAAAATGTAAAAATCTTTAAAACAAATCGCTCCCAACTCCAACGGCTTTTCTATTTTATAGATTTTTTTGTACGTATTTATTTATACACTATAATAAATACAGAAATTTATAATATATAGATAAATGATGGTTAAGAAATAATAGAAGGGATGGTTCATGTAGAATAGGGGTGTCTCAAGGTGAAGGCTAACCATTAAATTTCTATATGGGTTCGTATGATAATGTTATACCTTCAACAATTGAATAATATATACGAATTTTCTAACCTATATACTATGTGAAAAATATTTTACTAAATTACCGATTTAGCTAATTTTTAAATATTTTTATTTAGAGTTCATCAATTTTCTTTTAAATTTTTTTTCCCTTAATCAAATATGCTTGATCAAGGGTGTGTTTGGTAATCATAGCTGAATGTGTAGATGAAGCTGAATGAGTAGTTGAATGGGTAGTTGAAATGAAGCTGAATGGGTAGCTGATAAAAGAGGAAATTTGTGTATATAAAAGGAAAAGCTTTGAAAAGTTGGGGGTGGGTAGCCGGTGGAAATTTAATTTCAAAACGCTAATTAACTAATAATGTTAGCTTTATTTAATTTAAAACTATATAATAATAAAAACAAAAGGCTTCAAAACGCTTCTTGTGTTGCCAAACACACCCTTAAAAGTTAGACAAATCTCGATATATATTTGGAATAGTTGGAAAATATTATTGTAGTTTGGAAATGAAGCTCGTCGAACCAGTCAACCAGGACAGGTTGGTTAGAAGTTTTATTAGGAAAGTTAAGGCTTTTCCTTGCAAATCTAAATAAAGTATGATGGGCCTTTACACCCCCAAAAATAAAGTAGGGATAATTGGGTTAATATACATTTTTCAATTTTTTTTAGGGGTAATTATACCCATTAAAGTTTTTTTTTGGTGATTATACCTTTTTTATTATTAATGACTGATTTGCCCCTAGAGATATCTTCCTTACATTACGCCTAACTGACTTCTTCCCAAATTGATTAAAACTAGGTCTATTGTTCAATATACCAAGTTCTTCTCAATTCTCATCCATCAATATACCGGGGATCTTTAATTGGCCAATCGATTGTTGATCAGTTGAGACTTCCAGTACGTATATACCCATTAGGAACTAGTAGTTGATGGATTACAATCTTGCCGGCCATGAGGTACATTACTATCACATGTATATATATTTATGTAAGACCCAAAACGTACTATGGCTACCCAATAATCTCTCTCCCTAATCTCCACTCTTATTTTGTGGATTTGGAACCTATTATTGTAACCATGCTATCAAATTGTGTGGTTATTATATTGTGTGTATTTATTGTAACCTATTAAAATCTTGACAATGAGGTTAGTTACAATACAAACTAGATACAATTAATTTACAAGAATTGAAATACCTGCAACCTACAACGAATTAGTTACAATACTGTGATTACAAGTGCAGTTACAATTAATTAGCTACAATCTATCGTGTGCATTTATTGTAACCTATTACTCCGTAAAACCTTAACAATGAGGTTAGTTATATTGCAAATTAGGTACAAGTAATTAATTATAAGAATCGAAATACCTACAAGCTACAACGAATTAGTTATAATACTTTGACAATATTGATTACAAGTACAGATACAATTAATTAGTGACAATAATGCAATTTTAACAAAAGCATGTTACAATAGGTTAATCGATTTGCATAATTTCGGGTTACAACAAAAATAGGTTACAACAAAAGTAGGTTACAATAGGTTACAACAAAATTAGGTTACAATAAAAGTAGATTACAATAGCCTACAATATTAATCACCACATGCAATACTCATTGACATATATCAATTGATGACTCATCGATCTGTTGATGGTTATTGAAAATTTACACTTGAAGTTAAGGTCCGAAAGCCGATCAAGGCTATTAATATATTTTGCAAATTAAGTTTATCTTAATTGTAACCTAACAACTTAAAACCTTACTATCTGACCAAAAAAAATTAAAATTGAAACCGTATAAATAGATTCATCGATTGTACGGTGTTATTGCTTCCGTTCATCCATTCTTAATTAATTATCTCGATCATGTACATACTTTTATTAATTATCTGTATCAACAAGCTTAACCATATATTTTGAACATTTGAGGAAGCAAAATTGAATAACATGTACATACGTACTTTTCATAAAAATTGAAAGACAATTAAATTGAAACGTTACAATCTGACCAAAAAAAAAAAAATTGAAACCTTACTTAAATCAAAATTGAAAGAGAGAGAGCGAGAGTTAGTTTTAATTGTAAACCATTCACAAGATCGAATTCAACAATTGATAAAAAGAAGTAGGGTAAACTAATTGGAGAAGTAGCGTCTTTTTTTTTAAATGTAAACAAATCTTTTTTAAAACAGAAACAAATCTTCTAAACAATCGTATCTATATTTAAATTTTTTTATCTATATCTATTTACCTTTTTTTTAAAATTTTAAAAAGAAAAAAATATTACTTTAAGGGTATTTAGGTAAACTCCACCATAAAAAAGTATAATTACTTAAAAGAAAACTTAAAGGCTATAATTACCCTCACAAAAAGTGAAAAGGGTATACTTCCTCAAATTTTCACAATAAAGTATGATGGACCTTTGTTTCCCATTCCAAAATGATGGCCCTATGTCTTTTCAAGATCCATATTTTTTTCTTTTTTTTTTATACAATTTTCAATATTGAGATTTTTTTTTTTTTTTTGAAGCAAGATAAGAATTCGGTTCACTAGACAAGCCTAGAGAAACCGAGGGGCCAGACAAGCCGGAGGATGGACAAACCATCATGTACAACAGGAAGCAAATAACAGAAAAGAAATTACAGAAGCAAATGACATAAATAAAATTACAAAAGGAAACGTGCAAGCCATCCTTCACTGCAATCACAAGACAAGAAGACAAATGAAACGATTGGTCAAAGGGACGACGCACACAGAGAAATCTGGAGACACTAGCGGATATCTCAGATTATGGACTCAAACGAGCCATCAGATATCGATCGCACATCCACGACGTCATCGAACATGACAAATCAAACACCGTACACAATAAGCCTGCAACACAATAAGAATAGCACAGCACACCAACCGGCAGATTCAAACACTAACCACACCAAAGCCCAATCAAACCCCCATAAATCCAGTTCAACCCTCAAGGACGATAACAAGATCGTAAGCAGGCTATCACAAGGATAGGCCCAGATAGAGGCAATTAAAACGAGACAAGGAAGCAAAAAGGACAATAATGAACCGGTAAAGCGATTGAAAGAGCGGAAGAAGAAAAGGCACAAGGCCAGGAACGAAGGAGCGGTTGAAGAACCGCAAGGAGGGAGTGATCCGACACGAGGAGACAAACGAAGACGAGATCCGCATCGACAGCAAAGTCCGACGATTGAGCAGAACCACCATAAGAGGGGCCGAAGAAGCAGATGGGGAAGGCAGACCCGAGCAAGGAGGTGAGAGCGAAGTCGAGGATGACTCAAAGAGGGCGGATCCGAGGGAGGAGCCGGGGCTGAATCGCGGGCGGCCCAAAGAAAGCCGCAACCGAAGGTGGCCGGCCGGAAGGAAGAAATCTCAAAGCGTTAGCTCCAAGGAGGATGGGGAAGGCGGTGGCCACGGCGGCGGTAGACCGAAGGAGGATAGGCGGGGTTATGGTGCGGATGAACGGCAGTGCAATAGGGTGGGGTTCCATGGCAGCAGGGAGGCTGGATGGCCATGTGAGGCATGGAGCAGGCGGCGGCGGAAATACGGCTCTCCATTGAGAGCGTATTAGGTCATTTTGCGGTTTTGGTGGACTACAATATTGAGATTTGTTATATCGTCGGGAGTATCTAACAAAATCTAATAAATTAGACAATATCAAAATCTTCCCATTTCGTTGTAAACCTACAAATTACTATGAAGCATATATATAAAAACTTTATGTAGTCGACCACTCTATAATAATATAAAAAGTTATTTAAATTTAACAACTAATATATCATTCCAAGTATATATTATGATTTCTAGATTTTCACACTTTTCTTAATTTATGGTAAAATTGGACGATTATGACGATATTGATTATAGCATCTTATGGGCGGATCTACTTGTATAATCGGGATGCTCAAACATCCCCTATTTTTTTAGAAAACATTTTTTACTAGTATTTATTTTATTTTATTTTTAATTTAGGCATCTCCTTTTTTTTTAGAACAAGCCAATCCATCACTCCATTTCATTATTTAGGCATCTCCTGTTATAAAGTTGGTTGGCAATTGTAGGATTTTTCATATTGCATCGTTGGAATTTTCAGTATTTTTTATTCTTTCGTTTATAAATTACAAATTGAAACTATGAAGATTATATGTCTATGTGTTCTTCATATTACCTCCTTTTGCCTTAGCTGAATTTGAGCTACATTTCAGCTGCATTTTCTTCACATTTGCAGCACTCTTGTCGTCTTCTGTAATAAGGACTTTTGTCCATTTCTGGTGTCTCATGTGCGGTGCACATGTTGGTGTGTGAACCTACTATAAAAACTGGCATTCTCCCTTCTCATTTAGTAGGGTTTTGGGGAATGCAGCCGCACTAATAAAGCTATGACAAGCCATTTTTTATTCCTATTTTTGCTGATGAAACAGTGCCCAATGGTGGCCTGTTCTATGTGATTTCTGGCTTATTGACGGAGGGAAAACCTGTCGTTGATCCGCCAAAGTAAATCTCAAACCTATAACTAGTATAGCAATAAGCAAGAGGTCGATCCCACAGGGAAATTATTATTCAAGTGTGATTCTAGTGTCAATCAAGTAAACAAAGAGGGGGTTTTGAGTGTGTAAAAGTTCCGCCTTTTATCAAAGCGAAGTAAAGAAAGCAAAGTAAAGGAATTTGTTTTAGACAATTTAGAGAAGCAATTCTACCTATAATTTTCCACTTTATTGGATTGAAGTGATCCTTGTAACTTCTTCTCGTCCTATTAAGTTTCCTATGAATGCCCTTGTCCCGACCTAATATAGTTACTAGTCCAACCAGTCCTAGAAACCCTTATCAATCGAACAGTCCCTAAAGAAGGATTTAACCCAATTGATAGCTTTAAGTTCAGAGATTAGCCAAGGTATTTGCAGTCCCTAAAGAGGGATTTAACAACACGTTCAACTTCCTACTCATTCAATTAGTTCAACCAGCCCTAAAGGAACAAGTTTGCCACTTAGGTTAAGGTTTGCAACCAGGAATCTACAAAACCTTAGCAATTGAATTGATCTAACAAGTTGGCCAGACAAGATAGAACAAATCAATAAACAAATCAAGCACAAAGAAATTGAAGCATTCAAATATAGGAAACAAGGAACGAGAATTAGAAACTCACAATCAATCCGAATAAAGCTTCAAATTGCAGGTAGAATAGATGAGTTTAGTTCCTCATGGAAGACATCGCTCAAAATCTCTAAAGTGTCTAATGAATAGAATAGAATAGAAGTTATGGAAAAATAACTAAAAGTGGCCTTAAATATCATCCAAAGTCGGCCATAAAATAAAGTAATAGGTCTAGGGTTTTTTTATATTTAAAACGCCGCGCATCTGCGCTGATGACCAATGCTGCGGGCGCAGCATAGGTGCTGCGCCCGCCGCACACTGTTTCTTCGTACCCCGCTGCAATTGATTTGCCGCGGGCGCCGCAAGGGTGCTGCGGCCGCAGCCAGGGGCCTTTCACGGGAAATTCGTCTTGAATTTGCTCTTCTTGTCAACAGGAAAGTTATAGCTCTTTGAAATAGCTTTCCAACGCATGGTCATAATAGTCAATCGGACAACCGAGGCCTCCAGAAAGTGCAAAACAAGTTCAGCATGTCTAGCGACAACTTCTGCAGACTTGTTCTTCGTTTAGGTTTGCTTCTTCTTCTCAAGACCTCTTGAGATCTTCATGTAAGCTTCTCCGATCAACTAGACATTCTCATCTAATGCGTTAACGACTCCTATCTCATCATCGGATCCACGATTACCTGAAATAATCAATAAAAGTGTGTAGATTCCGACTCCACTAACATAGAGAGCAAATATGCAAATTGTACTTAATCAATCCATGAAATGCATCTTAACTAAGCTAAATGCAACCTATTATGCCTACCTAAATGCATGCTACCACTTATTTTGCTCCTTGATTCAGTAATCTTGGCTTGCTTTCACATGGTATCAGAGCTGACTATATGGTGAGATGTTGGCTTATTAACTCTGTGACTAAGAGTATTGCTGAAGGGTTCATGTTTATGGATTCTTCTAAGGGTCTCTGGGATGAGATTGTGGAGAGATTTGGTCAGTCTAATGCTCCACTTATTTTTCAAATCAGGAAGAAACTTGGTAACATAGTCCAGGGTAATATGAATCTAGCAATTTGTATAATCTTTTTAAGCGTCACTGGGATGAGTTACAAGTTTTAGAGAGCTTGCCTGAATGTACATGTGCTGTTGCTGCTTCGTGTACTTGTAATTTGAAAAAGAAAATTACTGAGATTGATTCTGGAAACAAGGTTATGCAATTCCTGGTTAGCTTGAATGATGGTTATGATGCTGCAAGAAATTCTATTCTAGCTACTGATCCCTTGCCTAGTATCAACAAGGCCTATTATATTTTGCAGCAGGTGGAGAGGGGTAATGAAGCTTCAGGTGGCACTTCTGTCCCTTAAGGGATTAGCACTGATTCAAGTGCAATGGCTGCTAATAGAGGTGGAGGATCATATCAGTACAAACCTTCTAGTGGAGGAAGTAAACCAGTTAAGAGGGAGTGAAAGGATTGGCAAGAGTTAAAGAGGATTAAGGCCAATTCCAAATGCTCTCATTGTGGTATGAAAGGACATATGGCTGAGCAATGCTTTAAGCTTCATGGAATTCCTGACTGGTTCAAAGAGCTCAAAGAGAAAGAGAAGAATGGAGTTCCCAGTAAAAGTACAGCATACAATGCAGGGTCAATGAACAACCAGATGCAAGGGAGCCCCCTAGATGATGATGCGCGAGAAGGAAGTGTTGACTCTGTTATGGTAAATGCAGTTTACCAAGAAGTGCTGAAGAAAATGAGAGGAAGAGGTCAAGCAGAAAGCAGTACTGGATCCTTTGCAAATTTTGCAGGTATGATTCCTCCCACAGTTGCAAATAGTGTGTCACAAGGTGCTATGTCAGTTGAATGGATAATAGATACTGGAGCTACATATCATATGGTTGCAGATTCTCATGTATTATTCAACAAAAGAAGATTAAATAAGCTAGTTGATATTGGCTTACCAGATGGATCCATCAAAACAGTGACTGAGATGGGAATGTTACATTTAACAGATCATATTACTCTCAGTGATGTTTTGCTAGTACCTGACTTTAAGCACAGATTATTATCGGTTGGAAAAGTGCTTGATGAAACTGATTTGATTGCTGTATTCACCAGAACTTATTGCTATTTCCAGGACCCTGGATCTAAGAAGGTGACGCTGTCAGGAGTCAGAAAACATGGGCTTTACAAGGTTTTTCTAGAGTCACCATCTTCAAATGACACAGATAAATGGAGACTGAAAAGTTGTAATAAAGCTAGTGTTGATTTACGAACTGTTCATGCTAGACTTGGTCACAGTTCTGTTTCTAAGTTAAGACACTTAAGAATGTTTAGTTCCTCTAATTTGGATGAATTCCATTGTGAATCCTGTTCTCTTTCAAAGCATCATAGACTTCCTTTTCAAAGGAGCCTGAATATTGCAGCTAAGCCTTTTGATTTATTGCATATGGACTTATGGGGTCCTTATAAATCTGTTACTTACAATGGCTATTCTTACTTTCTTACCATCCTTGATGATTGTACAAGGGTCACTTGGACCTTTCTCTTGAAAAGTAAGTTGCAGGTGTTACAAATTAACCATCAAAGATTTTCTTATTTATGTGGAAAATCAATTTGTTTATTCAGTAAAAGCCATATGGACAGATAATGGGATTGAGTTTGTGCAGAGACAGTGCATAGAATTGTTTGCTTCTAAGGGAATTGTCCATCAGAAATCTATCCCTTACACTCCACAACAAAATGGTAGGGTGGAGAGGAAGCATAGACACTTGGTGGAGACAGCAAGATGTGTGCAAATTCATGCATGCTTGCCTATTAAGTTCTAGGGAGAGTGTTTGCTAGCAGCTACTCATTTAATCAACAAGATACCAACAGAGATTTTGAAATGGAGATCTCCTCATGAGGAATTATTTGGTAAACCTGCTACCTATGATGAATTGAGAATTATAGGTTGTTTATGCTATGCTCCTGTTGCTCATTCAAAGAGAGACAAATTGGGAGCTAAAGCCAGAAAATGTGTGCTTCTTGGTTATCCTTTTGGTCAAAAAGGATATAAGCTATGGGACCTTGATTCAAAGGTTGTTTTTCATAGCAGAGATGTGATCTACAAGGAAAGTGTATTTCCTTTCAAAAATTACACTGTTATTACTGAATCTGGAAGGGTTCATGATGTCTTACCTCTTCCACTGGTCAATCCTGCTTCAGATGATTTTTTAATCCATACAGTGCCCACATCTATTCCTTCAACTCATACAGTTGAGCAACTGCAATCAGAATCTAGTTCTCAATCTTTGCCTTCACAGATAGCAGATTCTATGGCTTCTGATGACCATACTACCCATATAACTCCTGATTGTTACAAGACATGACTGTTTTTCCTCCATTAAGGAGGTCAATCAGACAACTTGCACCTAGAAGATTGAATGATTTTGTTTGTGCAAATGACAGGCAAAGAAATTATGTGTCCCAATCCTTTCTAGCTGAGTGTTTAGGAGATGATCTCCAATCTGATCCTGGAATTGTTCATTCCTTTGCATGTATGGCTGCAGAACCTGAGCCTTACACTTATAAGCAAGCAGTTCAGAATTCTAACTGGGTGGATGCTATGGAGACTGAATTACAAGCACTGGAGAAAAATGGGACTTGGGAAATGACTGATATTCCTAGTGGAATGAAGCCTATTGGCAGTAAGTGGGTCTATAAGATAAAGTATAGACCAAATGGGACAACTGAAAGATATAAGGCAAGATTAGTTGCCAAAGGGTATAATCAGATTAAAGGGAAAGATTATAAACACACATTCTCACCAGTGGCTAAGTTTGCCACTGTGAGAATTCTTATTGCTATTGCAACTGTCAAGAACTGGTCATTGTATCGACTTGATGTTAATAACGCTTTCTTGCATGGAAAGCTTGAAGAAGAGGTGTATATGACACCTCCTGAAGGTTATCCTATACAGAAACCTGGTCAGGTATGCAGATTGAAAAGATCAATATATGGCTTGAAGCAGGCTTTTAGACAATGGAACTCTGAACTTTGCAAATTCCTGGTGAACTTAGGATTTGTTTAATCTTGTGAAGATTACTCCCTATTTGTCAAGCCTGTGCCATCAGGTATTGTTGTTGCCTTGGTCTATGTGGTTGACCTATTAATCACAGGAGATGATGACTTTGTGATACAACACACCTAGGATTCATTGCATCAAGCCTTCACTATTAAAGATCTTGGTAAGGCAAGATACTTCTTGGGATTAGAGATCCTTCATGACAAAAATGGGACTCTTTTACACCAGAGAAAATACATCCTTGACATATTGGAAGACTGTAAAATGACAGAATGCAAAGCTGCTTTATTTCCTCTAGCAAGAGGCTTGAAACTGTCTACTGATGCAGGTGTTTTCATGCCTGATCTAGAGACATATAGAAGGCTTGTAGACAGACTATTATTTCTTAATTTGTCTAGACCAGACATCTCTTATGTCGTGCAACACCTTAGTCAATTCATGGTTGAGCCAAGACAACCACATTATGATGCTGCTCTTCATGTGGTGAGATACCTTAAAGGGACCATTTCAGTTGGTCTCTCTTATTCCAAAAATTCTGCTGCAACTCTTATTGTCTTTTGTGATGCTGATTGGGGGACTTGTCAATTCAGTGCAAGATCATTAACAGGCTATTGTGTGTTCTTTGGACACTTTGTATCATGGAAGACAAAGAAACAAGTCACTGTATCTAGATCTTCAGCAGAGGCTGAGTACAGAAGCATGTCAACCACTACTAGTGAACTGATTTGGGTGGAAGGAGTTATGCATAGATTGAGGATCTCTATTCCACTGCCTATTCCTCTATTTTGTGACAACAAATCTGCCATTCATATAGCTGAAAATCCTGTGTTTCATGAGAGGACAAAACACCTCAAAATTGACTGTCATTATGTAAGAGAGAAGTTGCAAGAAGGCTTTGCTCTTCCACAACATGTTCGAACTAGAGTGCAGATTGCTGATGTCCTTACAAAGCCTCTTGGGGAAAAGCAACACATCTTCTTGTCTCTCAAGTTGGGTCTTGTTGGATTCTCCTCAAGCCCAACTTGAAGGGGGGATATGAAGATTATATGCCTATGTGTTCTTCATATTTCCTCCTTTTGCCTTAGCTGAATTTGAGCTACATTTTCTTCACATTTGCAGCACTCTTGTCGTCTTCTGTAATAAGGACTTTTGTCCATTTCTGGTGTCTCATGTGCAGTGCACATGTTGGTGTGTGAACCTACTATAAAAGTTGGCATTCTCCATTCCCATTTAGTAGGGTTTTGGGGATCGCAGCCGCACTAATGCAGGCTATGACAAGCCATTTTTTATTCCTATTTTTGCTGATGAAACAGTGCCCAGTGGTGGTGGCCTGTTCTATGTGATTTCTGGCTTATTTTGCTCCTTTGATTCAGTAATCTTGACTTGTTTTCACAAACCTCTAACGAACCATTCAAGATCCGCCCCGTTATTATTTGATCTATAAATGCGTTAATGATTTATAAATCAATACTTTATTAATTTCAATCACGCTCTCTAAGACGGTTAGTCCTTTTGCCAATTTATTTTTACCTCTCAATTTCTCACCTCTAATACATCTAATGCCTTCATTTGCAAATAAGTAAAGAGTATTAACTTGATGGGCCTTTTTAGGATTGCAAAATAATGGATCCATGTGCTTCTCAAGATTGAGATTGATTTGAAAATGGAAGGAAAGAAAGAAAACATGTACACCCAACTCCAGCTATGACATTGGCCCAAACATAGAACTAATAGACCAAGAATCAACTTATGACATTCTTTATTATTTTTGTACAATTAGAAAATACCCTTAAGAAATTGAAATGACAATTTTCGAATCCATAATGGACCTATGCTGTTTCCATAAACCATCTTTAAAATATAAGTGATTATAAATTAAAAAAAAAATCAAAAAACCACCAATAAGTTTAATTTTATTTGAAAAAAATCACTCATGCCTCTTTATACTTTAAAAAGGTTAAATTATCACCTTATCTAATAAAGTTATAATTGAACCTTATTACACAATATATTAATTAAAAAATACTCATGAATACATTTATAATTGAACGTTTATGAATCATCAAAAAAATGTGGACAATTCTTTTTTTTTATGCAACAAAATATGGATACTTCTTAGTTTCATAGATAACTATGAATGATTTTTTATAATTTATGAAATTATGACATATTTCATAAAAAAAAAATCCATTTTTTATGTACATATTTACCAACATTTTTTTTAATTATTTGGTTAAGTTCGATTCAATTGAGCTCATTTTTAAACCATCATATGTCACCTCAAGATATAATACAATACTATAATCATCATACTAACTTGTGATCGGTACATATCATTTTAACAAGATATATATGTCTAGTAAAACCTCGAGATGTATATATCAATTACTATAAATCTCAAAATCAGGAGACCAAAAGGTGGAGAAATGGTCCCAAAATTTTACCACTTTCAATAGACAAACTATAGTGGAAAACATGTATATGTCATATGGGCTTTGCACAGTTTGTACAGCCCAGACCCTGCGCAAATTAAACTTTCCATTCCAACAATATTTTCTTTCAATTGATCGGCATTCGCCATACATATCCCCACAAATGTATTGCTGATCCGATCGAAAATAAACGATTTTTAACTTTTTTTGCACGTACTTTTAAAAGTTACGTGTGCAAAAGTCAAATATCGTTTATTTCCAATCAGATAGAGTATATATTTAAGCTGGCACAAAAAACTTATGATCGAGCACTTATATTTATTTGAAAATATATACATTTGCTTCATCCGTCCACCAATCTCATGCACAATTTTTAAGAAAATAAAAAATATATATTATTTTATCTCTATTTAATACACTATTTTCCACTTTATAAAAAACTGCAACTAATTCACTAATTATTACTCCCTCCGATTTTTAATATAAGGCGTTTGACTTTTGTGCACGTAGTTTAAGGAGCTAAAAACTATACAAAAATTAATTAAAAAAATCATTATTTCATATAGTTTTTAGCTCCTTAAACTACGTGCATAAAAGTCAAATGTATTATATTTCCAATCGGAGGGAGTGCAATAATATATTCGTAAAGAAAGCTCAAAATACCTAAAATGACACGTTTTTCTAAATAAAATTCACACTCTAAAATGACGTGTTTTGTAAAACAGAGTTAATAACATTTTGGGCCAGCCCGGTTATAAGAGCAATAACTAGCTATAGGATTACATATGAAATTTTCGATCTTATTCCGGTCCATCGGTCTTAGACCAGACAGAAATTTCCAGTCTGATCCAGGCTGTAAGCAAGCACTATCGATCATATCTGCACTATATATACATGCATGCATGTGCATTCTCAATCCCCACAGTAAGGTTTTGGAGAGAAATACGGAAAACCCTTTTTTCATTATTTTTTGGCTTTTTAACCGGGCCGTATTTCTCTCCAAAATCTTACTGTGGGGATTGAGAATGTCTAAAGTATGTTTATATAACAACTTTAGACATTTAAAAAGCCAAAAAATGCACCCTTTTGAGTTTTGGAGAGAAATTTCCGGTCTCTCCTTTCTGTATTTTTAATGTGTATCTATAAACATACTTTAGACATTTAAAAAAAACACTATAGTTAATATATTGATCATAAAAGTTAATATATTAAAAATAGAAAAATGCACCTTTTTAAATGAATTTTTCATTTTTTTAGTTGTTAACCGTGCTTCTATTGACACATATTAGAAAAATCATTTTTTTAATAGGGCAAATTGCATAAAATAGCACGAACTTTAGAAGTGGTTGTACTCAGTGACATGAACTTAAAAAAAAAAATACAAAAATAATCACCAACTTTGGTGTTTAGTTGCGGTCAGTGGCACGTATACCCCCTATCTCGCTAATGTGGACTAGTGGGGGTGCTTACATGGAATTTTTTTTAATTAAAAAGACATATAGCGAGATATGAATTAATGAGAATGCGTATATGTTTTTTTTAAAATTAAAAGACATAAAAGATGTGCTAAAATTATGAAACTAGCTAGGTTCCAATTTTATTTCATGTAATTCCAAATCAAAGATAATTGTGACAAATATAACATTTGCAAATTAAAATTTGGTACTAGTTATTTTAATTTGCAAGTGCTATATTTGTCACAATTATCTTTGATTTGGAATTACATGAAATAACGAATAAAATTGAAACCTAGCTAGTTTCATAATTTGGGCACATCTTTTAGAATTTTTTTTCAAAATATTCACTAAAAAATAAATAATTACAAAAATATTCACACTTTAAAACTATTTACGAAAATATTCATTTTTGTCAGATCGGGCAGAAAAACGCGGTTTGAAACCGCGTTTTATTCACAGGGTGAAAATTTTAAAATTGAAAGAAAATAAAACAAAAACTTAACAAAAGAAACGCGGTTTGAAACCGCGTTTCTATTGTTAATTTTATTTCCGGATTAAATACGCAATTTTTTAATTTTTTAACCCTAGACACGCGGTTTCAAACCGCGTGTCTTGCTTTTTTTATTTTTTTTGGAAAATTGAAAAGTGGACAGAGGAGAGGAGAAAGACGAGTGCAAAGGGGGTTGTCGGGGACTGTTTGAGGCCGGAGGGGACTACAGGATGGCGGATCTGGTCAGGGGAAAGGTCGGCGGTGGGTGCAGGTGGTGAAGGTGGCCGGATCTGGGAGAACTGAGGTGTGGCGGCGATTGTCAGTGGGTGTGGGTTCGAGGAGAGGCGCGGGCTGCTGTGCGCTCAGGAGCGACAGATCCGGGCTCCGGGGTGCTGACGATGGTCTGGCGATGATGTTGCAGGGAGGAGGGTGGCCGGATCTTGGTCGGGGGCTAGAGGAAGGAGGCGGTGGGGGCTGGCGATGATGTTGCAGGGAGGAGGGTGGCCGGATCTTGGTCGGGGGCTAGAGGAAGGAGGCGGTGGGGGCTGCAGCGAACCCACTCCAGGCTGGCGTTCTGCCTCCCAGCCTCCGGCGTCTCCCCTTCCACCGGATCCGGCCTCGCCACCTCTGTCCGGCCTCTCCTCCTTCCTCTCCGGCGTCCCTCCTTCCTCCTCCGGCGGCCTGCATCCGGAATTCCCTCCGGCGCCGCCTCTCCTCTGTCCACTTTTCAATTTTCCAAAAAAAAAAGAAAAAAAGCAAGACACGCGGTTTCAAACCGCGTGTCTAGGGTTAAAAAATTAAAAAATTGCGTATTTAATCCGGAAATAAAATTAGCAATAGAAACGCGGTTTGAAACCGCGTTTCTTTTGTTAAGTTTTTGTCATATTTTCTTTCAATTTAAAAATTTTCACCTTGTAAATAAAACGCGGTTTCAAACCGCGTTTTTCTGCCCGATCTGACAAAAATGAATATTTTCGTAAATAGTTTTAAAGTGTGAATATTTTTGTAATTATTTATTTTTTAGTGAATATTTTGAAAAAAAATTCCATCTTTTATGTCTTATAAATTTTTTTTAAAAAAAATTCATGTAAGCATTCCCACTAATTCATATCTCGCTATATGCCTTTTTAATTAAAAAAAATTTCATGTAACCACCCCCATTAGTCCACATTAGCGAGATATGGGGTATGTGTCACTGGCCGCAACTAAACCCCAAAGTTTGTGATTATTTTTGTATTTTTTTAAGTTTGTGTCACTGAGTGCAACCACCCCTAAAGTTCGTGCTATTTTATGCAATTTGCCCTTTTTAATATAATGGACATATGTGAACAGTTTTTACATGTGAATAAGTGAAACTCAAATTATATGTAAATATTATATATATATATATATATATATATATATATATATATATATATATATAATTATTCATTATGTAATAAGTGGTGGAGTCAGGGATGCTCGAGTACCCCACTGGAGGGAAAAAAACAAAAAAATTATATTTTTTTTGCATATATTTAGTATTTTTAAGTTAATATAACATTTTTAAATTAATGATATTTGAAACAGGAGTGCTATATAGTTCAAGTGGTAAAAGAAGTAGGGAAGGAGAATTAAAATCAAAAGGTATTGGTTCAAATCCCAACTCTTGCACTTTTTTTTACTATATCATTAATTTTTTCTTGATTTCTCTATATTTTTTGTTTCTATAACTTTTTCATTAAAAAATGTCATATTCATGTTTAAATTATACATATAACATTTTCTTTCAATATTGTTTTAAAAGTAATTCTTCGTGATTTACATTTTAAAAAATTACAATTTTAGTGTTTTTTCAATATATTTTTTTTAAAAATCTTCTTAACAAGTATACATTTAACCTTTTCTTTCAATATTGTTTTAAAAGTAATTATTTGTGATTTACATTTTAAAAAATCACAATTTTAATGTTTTTTCGATATTTTTTTTTAAAAAAATCTTCTTAATAAATATAACTAAAAAAAATTCACAAAATTTTTTTAGCACCCTTGATCGAGAATCCTGACTCCGCAATAAATAATTACATAATTCTTCACACATATGATGATATGAATACAATTTCGGCCTCCCTTGGAAAAGAAAAAGAAAAAGAAAAAGATAGTCCATTATAATAACTGGAACTCCGCCACCGAAGAGGCTTAAAGCTGAAAGAAGAGGGGTTTGTGGGGCAGAAGGACAGAAGCTGGATTTAATGGTGCAACATGGAATTCAGAGAGATGAATCGAAATGTGCTGCATGAATCTGAAAGGGAGACAGTACGTACGATGTGAGATTCCGAGAATTCCAAGTCGGGACGTATCAAATCGGGAGTCGTGTCGGGTTTATTTTATTTTTGTTTATAAGGTCGGGATCCAGTGATACACCACTTTACACAAAAGATTAAGCCATTGTGTATGGGGCTTCCCCTACTTATATTTGGGTTTGGTTTTCACCTTGTTTTTCAATGTGAGACTCTCACAACCCCAACATACGATTGTTGGCGATCGAGTCGGCGAACATCATCATCATCCTTCCATTTAATTCATCTCCATATATACGGAGTATATACATACTCCTATATGGTTTCCATCACCTTCAAATTTCATCCTTCACCTATGATATGATGACATGAGAGTTTGGTCCTTTTCTTCATTTCCAAATTTATTTAGAAAAAATCATTTCCATCTCCATTCTAAACTTTTGAATTGATTCTTAAAACTCCGATCATCTCATTGTATTTATTCATTTCTTAGTATTTGTCATGCCACGTATCACATCGAATAATCGAATAGTAGGATACAAACACGAAACCATAAAATAAAACTCGGGAGGACAGTGGACGGAATAGATTAAAATTTTCATATATTTATAATTTTCATTAAAAAACTTTTATTCTAATAAAAAACACATAATTTTTATTATTTTTTTTACCTATTATATATTTTTTAAAATGGGGCGGGTTGGAGCGGACTCTAAGACGCTTGGCGGACCCACACTGTCCTGAATTCGGCCTTGGCAGGGAAGGGCCTTGGGGGAATGGAACAGTACCTTGGCGGGTGCAAAACGGAAACTTGGCGGCCTTAGCGGTGCAAATCAGGCTTTATGAGAATGAGTTTTAACGGACACGGGACAGAGGCTTAGCGGTAGTTAGAGCATCCCCAACAGCTTATGTAAAATAGAGAAAATAGGCAATTTTAGAGGAAATATAGGTTTTTTTTAACCCCAACAGCTTTTGTAAAATCATCTCTAAAATAGAGAAATGGGAGGAAAGAGAAAAAAAATCTCTAAATTTAGAGGTAGGCTTAAAATATGTAAAATTAAATGCATTCACTCCTTCCCATGTCTACCCATTTATTCATTGGTTGTTACATATTGATTTAATTAATTTATTAAAATTTTATTTATTAAATTATGAATTTATGCATTTATTATAGTGCATAATAAATGTATAAATATGTAAAATAGAAAAGCTGTTGGGGTTAGAGTATAAAAATTATAGAGATATTGATATTTTTCTCTCCATAATAGAGAATTTTTAGAAAAGTTGTTGGGCTTGCTCTTAGAGACCAGTTATAAACTTATAATGCTTACTAACTGATCTCTAGCTACTATTTAACTCATCTACATCTACATATATATACATAATAGCCTATATCCTAATATATGACCCAAGCTAACAAACATACACACCACAAGCATAAAACCAAAGGAATCAAATAGCTAGTTCGACAACAAAGTCCCAAAATGCGAATGAAAATAAACTAACAAAGACGTAAACAAGGAAGGTGTGTTAGAATATAAAAATACTAGTACGTATCTCATAGTGGTTGGAGTAGGAAAAAGACTAAAATATAAGAGAAGGAAAAATCTATACAAAACTTAAATTTTCGTGTTTGAAAGTAGATCGACACTATTATTGTTTTCATATAACCTGACCGCATTGGCGAAGCCAGCCTGTAACATAGGGGTGGGCGAGATTTAGGCTAAAAATTAAATAATAATAAAACGAGTTTTGCTAAACTTTAAATAAATTTAATTGTGAAGGGTTATGTAAAAAAAATTTCACAGATTTATCCATATTATTAGAAGTGAATAAAATTTATAATTAGTTAAAAAAAATTCAAGGAAACCCCAAATGAATGACTAAAATAGAATTCAAACAATACTAATTGAAATTAATTATTCTCAATTTAAAAATATATTTGAACTTATATATAAAAAGATAGTTAAAAAATAAGTGAAGAAAATGTTAAAAGTGGGAATTGAACCTTGGGCTCAAGATAAAGAGGAAAAAGTTTTCACATCTAAATTAATTTAGACATTTTTATTTTTTATTTTTTATATAGTTAACCTTTCGTATTTTTTTCCGGGATTGGGGTGGGCTCGCGCTCATACGAGCCCACCCCTAAATCCGCCAGTGCCTGACCGAGGCTATTTGGAATTTCACATGGTATTGAAGCAGGGTTAAGTCTAAATAAAAATGGCTGAGCTAACGGTCCTAAAACGTGTCGCCTTATGACTTAAGTATTTGTGTTGGAAGAGTGTATCCTGTCATCAGGGAGCGTGAATGCGAACGCCTCTCTCGGTGCAGTTGATCGATGGCTTTGTACCTTTTTGGTGGTATGATGGAAACCGTGCAACACCAACCACGGTCCCCTATTCTATCCCCCACCTTGTTTTCCGAAATGTCAATTTTCAATCTTAGGCTTCGTTTGGTATACATAATTCAGTACTATGGTTGATTTTTTTTTTCCTCTAGAGAAATTATATTGATCAAAGTTTTGTGAATTCAAAGGACAGAAAAATTGGGCAAGGGTTAAAAGAATATATGGAATATATGAATTTTTTTCACGCTCGAAGAGATAATTAAAATAAGGGAAATTAATAAAATTTTATACGAGAATTCATAATTGAGGCATAAGATCAGATGTCAAATTGGATATATTTTTCCTGGATACATCCAGTTTAACCATTTTTAAATTAGATTATGGGGTTCACATATTTTCTTTTAGAGTTTTCTTTCATAATAATGTATTCTTATCATATTCCCTTGGAGTACACAATAGACAAACGGTTAGAATTTTTAACAATAAATCTTCATCTATAAATCTATAAATGAACTATTGTTTCATTTTTCTATCCAATATTATACCAAACGGGTCCATAAAATTTTTTTTCCTATTATTGACGAATCCTTAATTATTTAGACTCAAAATAGTTGATGTTTTAGCTCAAATATACACTATATCAAAAATTTAATTTTAACCTATTTTTTAACTCATCGTTATTAATTATTATTACTCGTCTATTAATAATCCTTTAGTTTTTCAAAAATAAAAAATCAATAAAAATATTCTTTGATTTAAAAAACCCTTTTATTTCCATCATTATACTATAAATAAAACTTTTAGTGTATCAAAATAAGCATACATTTACAAAAATTGATATGGATGGATGAAATTAATTAATTTCTCCTCATCTCATCACACGGTAGGTTGATTTGATTGTTCGCACTGATTTAATTTTACTTTAATTTTCTCTTAAACTTGCTTTCAAATATGGAAATGGTGGTACTAAATTACACAAGATGGGTGATCATTTACGTCTATCTAAATTCATAACTACTACTACTTTGCCTATAGCTAATATATATCTACCGCAAACAAAGTAGTTAGGAATTATTGATGTGCCTATGGACCCCAAGAAATTTTATTTTATTTTATTTTATTTTATATTTTTTAAAAAAAAAGCCTTTTGAAGCTTAGCAAAATTTAATCACTCTCTAGTTTGTTTGTAACCACTTTTGGTGGCTTTTGAGTGGAATCCTAAGCTCAAATACCTAAATTGATTTGTAGGGAGGAATGTACCTTTCTTTTTAACTATTTGTTTTGCTTGTTTTTTCCTCCCTTTAACCATGTAGCTAAGATCCAAGTTGCTACACAATTAGAAGGTAAAAATCAAAGGAGACATTAAGTCAATTTGGCATCTTATGGTCAATAAGCTATAGCTTCCTATGCTTAGAGCTTAAAAAATTTATATATTTTACTAGTACTTTTGTTTAGAGAAAGTTAGGTTTACACATATTCTTTTTGTTTTACCACAAACCGGTTATTTTTATAAGTTTTTTTTAAAAAAAAAATTCTTGTAAAAAATCACAATATCTCGTTAAATAAACCCTATGATTATATATATTTAGGGCATCATAAGTTTCATATTTTTTTTTTAAAAAATAATCTCGAATACATAATGATAAAAAAGACAATGATAATAGCTAAAGTTAAACAAACCATGCTATATATATATATATATATATATATATATATATATATATATATATATATATATATATATATATATATATATATATATATATATATATATATATATATATATATATATATATATATGTTTTGTGGAACAATTAAGATCATGACATGTTTTTAACAAGCAAAAGCATCCGAAGTTGTCAAGGATTAACAAAATTCAAACCTTTGACAATAAAAAGCACCTCCCTTTCCCAACTAAAACAAGAGGCAATAAAGAAATTCAAGTGTCCTAAAAAATAGAGCAATTAGTTGGTTATTGCTTGTAATATAAACCAATTCAATTAAACATCTTGTTTTTTTTTTATTATAAAAATTAACTAGGTATAAATATTCTTAGCATTCAATAGTAGATTGTTATAATATATTTTTTGGTTTAAAAGAAAAGAAACTAGTAGGAAGTAGTAGATATATAAAATTAACCACTCTTCAAAACAAAGGATAATACTAACCCTAAGTACAATACAAGGCAAAATCGATATGAAATTACCAATATAATGATCGAGTTGATAAGAGACTCACCTTCTTAATCTAAAGTCTTGAATTCAAAATTTAGAATATAAAATATTTTATATAGTTTTTAGCTCCTTAAAAAGTCAAACGACATCTATTTCTGAACGGAGATAGTATGTTAGAAGATAAATCCTGACTTTATAATGTAAAAATAAATATAAATCATACTGTTAAAGCCGGCTCGGTGGAGCTAAGATAAACTGGAGTGCGGGCCCACGTACAATAGACTCGGCCAACTCTCAAAATCAATTGGCAATGCGAGAAATAACCTTTCAGTCTTATATATTGTTCAAAGATTCTCTATATTACCGATGTGGTACAACCACGTTCCAACACATACGATACGATTGAAATTCTCGAAATTTACTATGAATCCCGTTTAGCAAACCACGTGCATAGATGCATCACCGTTTAGAGGAAGACGTACAAACAATAAAATAAAATAAAATTGGAGATGAAAACATGAGACATTCATATAAATTCGAGAGGGAGAGAGGAGGTGATGACGATGATTGATGAGTGAACACTCCCTTTGGCAAAGGATCCAATGCTCCTTTAACCTCCACTCTCTCAATTTCTCTTTCCTATTCTCCCCCTAAACCCGAATTCCCAAATCCGCACCATTTTCGATCATGTCGAGTTCCAACCCAAAATCAATTGACTTAAAATATGACGATAAGGGCATCCCAATTCGAATTCAGGAGTCATTGACCGCTGCCGCGTCGACGACGTTGGGAGGCCTCAGCGCAACGGCCGGAGATGGAGGCGGGGACGAGGATGGGTTTAGGACGCCGACGGGTTCGGGCCACAAGATACCCGAGGCCCGAGCATGCCCGCCTGCGCCCCGGAAACCAACGGCCCGCAGCCTGAAAGTGAGGCCTATAAAGAGGAGGGCGTCGACGGATGAGGCGACGTGGATGGATCGCGACCGTCGGATTCAAGTCCTCCTTGATCTTTCCGACGAGGTTGAGTCGTTGTTCCCTCCCGTGGTTCGGGCGGATTTGACGTGTAAGATCAAGAAAGCTCGTACCGTTTGATTGATCAGTTGATTAATTAATTGTATTTTACACTATTATTAATTATTAATTAATTACGAATTTGGGTGGGTACGTAAGTTAATTGGTCGCCCAACTGCATTACCTACTTTAATTTCTTAATTCTTGCTCTTCATAACGTAAGTTGATGGATGCATCATGTTATTCTCATGTAGCATTAAAAAGTATAATTAATTAATTAAGTAGCTAATTTAATTTCTCTTCGTATATTTAATTCCAAATAAGTGTTTACTTTTATCTGGAACCGAGCCATTCAAGCTCGATTATGGAAGTGGTTAAGATTCGAGAGTCCTCAACAAATATATCAGTAGTCATACATCACCTGATTCATATATAGATTCAGATATAGAGCAATCGAGTTTGATAGAACCAAACTCGAACAGAACAATAAAAAAGGTTAAAAGAGACTTGAATTTCTGGCCTTTGGATTGAAACAGTTAACGTCCACCCTTTATCGACTAAAATAGATGAATCATTCCAACTCCATACTAAACAATAAGCTTTAGGAATGACTCATTCTAAATCCTGATTCCTTATTCCACTTCGATTCTTGATTCACCATTTCGATTCTCGATGGTTAAATAGGCTAGGGCTATTCAGAAGTTGCTCTTATACGCAAGGATGTTTTTGGGCAGTGGTCCAGCCAGAAGCCACAAAGAAAAAAATAAAATTGTAAGCATGTCTTGGAGCTTATGATTATTTTGCTAGACAATAGTATGTTGATGTTGATGCAATTTATACAATTGGAATAAACACACAAAATGGGAAGTTTCCTTTTTGCCATATTTCCCCTCGTTTTCCGGTGCAAGGAAAATTGTGAAGGAAGTTGAGATTGAGACTTGCCTTTCAAGTTTCCTAACCAAAAACCACCAATCCTCATGGAATCTTTATGATCATAGACATATTATAGTCTCCTTCAAATACAATTCCTATGTTTGGCAAAAGGGTAGTCGACGGAATAACCGAAGTTGATGGGGTAGTTGAAGCTGATGGATTATTTGTGTTAAATATAGGTTAATAAGCTAGTATTGTGTTTGGTAAACCTAGCTGTTAGAGTAGTTGATGAAAACTTGTGAATAAAAAACAAAAAGCTCCGAAAAGCTTGGGTGAGTAGCTGCTGAAAAACTTAGATTTCAAAAACTAATTAAACTAAAATCTTATATTTATTTCATTTAAAATTATATAATATCAAAATCATAAGTTTCAAAAAGCTCCTACTATTGCCAAATGAAGCCTTTAACCTCCCAATAGTACTACTATCCGATTAGTTATGAGTCGGTATGAACGGTGAAATTGCGACAAGCCTTTAAAACTATATCTAGTCATACTAATGCAGTAATGCACCTAACATTTGTGTAAAGGTTTGTAATCCCGGGTTTGAACATGTATAAATATAATACATATACTTACTTTATGTTTCATACACGCACTTCACTCAATCTTGATTCATTTTTTTCTTAGATACTCACAACAGTTCATGCCATCTTGATCATCTTGTTGCTGAAGTCCCATAGCTTCTTTGCCAATGCTTCATCACAAGCCAACACACTCGGTGGCATCTCATTGCAATCGAGAATTCCCCCCCATCCCAAACATTCTTCTACAATAGCGGTGTGAAGAACTTCAAGAGTCCTGCAAAGACCCATGCGCTAATAGCATATGAGGAGTAACCAACTAACTTATATACTAAGACTTCTTGTTCATATTATCGATGTGTGACTCTTTTTTGGTTTCTTCACATCTTTCATTCTCTCAACATTTTCCTTTGAATAGAAATATATTTCCAATGTAAAGTAAAGACCAAAATAACTAAAACGTCGACAAATTATATTGTTGAACGGAGGAGAGTAATTGCTATGCTGAATTCGGAATGCCAAATGAAGTTTCAAATGAATGGAACTCTGAGAGAGCTCATTGGCGTGCAACACATTGGCTAATTTCGATTGACCATAGGCCTTTTTGTCCGGATAACTGAACACAACAGACAAAAATAAGAAGAAAATCTTGCATTCAGCAATGTGAACAAGTCAGTGTTAGCAGTGCACAAATTCACCTAGCTTCATCATTGATGCTGTCAAATCTTATCCCTTCATCGCATGTGTACCAATGCGCGATTGAAGACAAGTTCACAATCCTGCCTTGGATCCCAGTAGCATTCGCAGTGTCCTTCATCTTGTCAAGCAAGAGATTCGTAAAGAGAAAATGGCCTGTCGAAGTAAAGCAAGATACATTAAAGCCATATAGTCCAATCCAACATATGTCAAATGTTGTGCATTTTGCGCCTTTTGGCATTGGCATACCCAAGTGGTTTGTCGCGAATTGCATTTCAATCCCATCGCGAGAGAGCTGGAAACGGCCAAAACTGACGCCAGCATTGTTTCTACATATCAAAGCTGATTCATGTATCCATTTTTTTATATATAACAATATGTGAGATTAGAGGCATCAATCCCATGAGTGACCAGTTCAGTAGTGGAAGCAGATCCAAAGCCAGTTGGGCCTGGTCTCCCAGTCATCAGTGTGAATAGATTCATTTCCACAAATGAACCAAACAGCCCCTTACACCTGAATCCAACCCTTACAAACTTATGTAGTATATCAGTGAGATATATAATACAAAGTACATTTAAAAAAAAAAAGATTATCCATTCTTGAAGGCTCGAGTTTGAGTCATCGGACACACAAAGCGTCAAAAATTATATGTTTTTCTAGTAATGATCTAAGAACTTAAGCTATTGTCTAATTTTAATGTTATATAGTTTAAAAATAAGTTAAAAGTTGAAAAAAAAGAGGTTTAAGAGCTTATAATTATAAATAAACTTTTCGGACCTTTTTTATTTCTATTCACAGATATATTCTTTTTGTCATCATATCTTATTGGTTTAAAATTATTTTAATATCTTAATTTAAAATCTATTTCGCACATATAATTAATCTATTAGTTTCATCTACCTCATTCACTTGTATTACCAAACTCACTCCAAGTTCTTTAGGAGTTTGGGGTATTCAGTATCTACTTAGGCAAAGCATAAGAAATGGACTGCTTGGAAGTTGGAACAATTCTTTAACCTGCATATATGAAGAAGTCAAGAAGGGATCAACTACCCTATGTCCAAAATATAATTATGTGGCAGTGACCTAAATCCATGATGGGCCTAGGCCCAACATGTACAATTGGACCTCCCATTTTGGTATTATGAACATTACCTTTTTTTTCTGCAACTTTATTTTAGGATTGTGTGATTAGTGTTTTTTTTTTATCTTTCAAAGATGTTAAATTGATAGATAGGCATATATTTATATTAAACTAGTGTAGGTCCCGTTCTATGGACGGAGAATATATATTAATACAATATTATAAATCATTCATATATAATTTAATAAATATAAATTAATTATCTAAATATAAATTAATTTTCCCACCAAAAAATAATATAGATATAAATAAAATTAGTTCGACATATTATATATAATTTTTTTTTTCTAATCTATAGATAATTAAATCTCATGTGATATAATAGATATTTGATTTTTAAAAATATTTTAATTTTTTTTATTAAATATGTAGTACATATTTTCAAATGTCTACAACGACATGTTTTGCCTAACGGAGGGAGTAATATTTTTGGGAAGAATGACTATGAAATATTTATATTTATATTTTTGTTAATTAGCCAAAATATATATAGTTAGAGTGTGGCTTGTATAACTTTCTATAAACTATGACAACATATTATTTTATTAAATTCTCCCCTTAGGATCAACCGCAACACGCCACATAGGATTGTATTCCCTAGGATGAACCACAACACGTCAGATAAGACGCTATGCATCGGTTTTAGTATATGTATATAGAACAGAATAGAATATAGATATATAGATATATTGTTAGAAATAAATTTAAAAATTCAATGTTTTGGATTATATTTTAATCAAACCAATTGATTAGAAAATATAAAATATATTAAGGGAAAAAAACTCTATTATGATTTGATTGATTAAAAATTTAGCACTAAAATATTTTGAATTAAACTAATTGATTAGAAGATGTATAATAATATTTTAGAAAATAATTATATATATGTTAAGGGGAGGATACCACCTCATCCAATGATTCTCATTAATTTTAATCATATAATATAAATTAATACAGATATAGACAGAGAAAAAATATAAGAAAAAAATGTGATTGGTCGAAAATAGGAGAATTAAGGTAAATATGACACTTAATCAAAAATTGTTTTGTTTGAAAAGTACACTAGTTCAGTACCCGCATTTTGTAACATCTTTTTTAATTTAAAGAAATTTGATATTAATACCCGTTCAATAAGCTAATTAATTTCTTTCAATATTTCTGAACTGCTATGTAATTCACTTAGAATTAAAGAAAATAATTATAATATATTCATATATATTCTTTAATTTTTTAAAATAAAATAAATTTATTATTAATACTCACTCTAATATATATATATATATATAGATATTTTTGTAGAACAGATATAGATATAGATATAAAAATATAAATATAGATATAGATATAGATATATTCATATTTATATACTCCGTATTAATAAAAGGTGTCCTAAATTACAGCCGAAAAAAAGAAGATAAAAACGAAAAGAAAACAGAGGGAATCCGAGTTGGTGGTGGTGGCTGTTCCCACTTCCAGGCCCGCGTTAAATCCGATCTGACTCGGTAGTCCACCCAAATTACCTTTGCTTCTCCATTGACGGTGTCGGTGACCCCCTCTCTCTTTCTCCCTCCATCTCCGCCTCTCGAAGAGAGGTTCGAGATTCCTTCGAATCTCCAGATCCCGCTCCATCTCACCTTCAATCGAAGCCCTAACCCCCAAAATTGATCCCAAATCGACCCCGTGAATCACTCAATCCACACCTCTGAAGTTTGCTCTGATCTGATCTGATCTGGTCGATTTCTGCTTCCACTCCAATGGCGGGAGCATCTCGTCGCCTCCGGAGCCTTCAATCGCAGCCAGGCAACAAGATCTGCGTCGACTGCGCTCAGAAGAACCCCCAGTGGGCGTCCGTCTCGTACGGGATCTTCATGTGCTTGGAGTGCTCGGGGAAGCACAGGGGACTCGGGGTCCACATCAGCTTCGTCCGATCCGTCACCATGGACTCCTGGTCCGAGGTCCAGCTCAAGAAGATGGAGGCCGGCGGCAACGAGACTCTCAATCGCTTCCTCTCCCAGTACGGCATCCCCAAGGAGACCGATATCGTAGCCAAGTACAACTCCAACGCCGCCTCCGTTTACCGCGACCGGATCCAGGCCCTCGCCGATAACCGCCCCTGGCGGGATCCGCCGGTTGTGAAGGAATCCGTCTCCGGCGGCGCCAAGAAACCGCCGTTGAGCGCTGGAACCGGCGGCGGGAGGAGAGCCAGTGGCGGTGGTGATGGATGGGATAGCTGGGATAATGAGGATTCATCCTCGTCGTTCAGATCGGGGAGTGATATAAGGAGGAACCAATCGGCCGGGGAGGTTAGGTATAGTAATGGTGGGGTTGGTGATGGTCCGGTGAGATCGAAGTCGACCGAGAATATGTACTCTCGATCTGAATTGGAGGCGTCCGCAGCGAACAAGGAGGGATTCTTCGCGAGGAAAATGGCCGAGAATGAGAGTAGGCCGGAGGGACTTCCGCCTTCCCAGGGCGGGAAATATGTTGGATTTGGGTCAGGTGGGACACCGGCGCCAAGGAATAATAGTTATAATGCCCAAGGTGACATGTATTCAGTAGTTTCTCAGGTCAGTAATGAATTGGTGGATGATTTGTGATTGAATTGGTCAAGTGAGATTATTTATTAGTGTTTGGTTGTTGTTGATTCGTTTGCAGGGTATTGGAAAGCTGTCCTTGGTTGCACAATCTGCTGCGAGTGTTGTGCAATCGGGAACGAAAGAGCTTACCTCAAAGGTATATCATTTTCAGCTGATGATCCATTTTGATAATTGAGTTGGGGAATTGTTTCTGAAGAGCTTCTTATAATGCTGTGATGTATATTTTTAATCATTTTGTGCACAAGGTGTGACAGATTTAAGATGGAATACCATTGACCATTTGACCTTAATGGGAGTGATGTTCAGATTCTTCTTTGTGGCCTTCCCAGTAATTCATCCTTACTCCTACGTTTGTCATAATGTTGAAGTTGCTCAATTATCCTATGAACTGTGAAAGAACAACAACAAAAATGTATGAAAAATATGATTTTTAGGATAGTAATGATTAAGACAATCTTTTTAAAGTTTATTTGACTATCCATCTTAAGTTGATTGATTCAGATTTGAGAAGATGTGCAATTGGGTTCTTCTGGTACATTCTTTTTGTATTCGTGTTTTTCTTGCTACATTTTCTCAAATATTTGTGAATCATGATTAGTGCAGCTTGTCTCTCATGCGAGTTTGATATGAATTTTATATGTTTTCTTTCCTTATTGCCCCTACTAGTCAATATGTACATTGGGGATTATATCATACTACTTAATTTAGACATGATTATAAGGAAATAAACCACAGTTTGTGTCGTATTTGGAATCACTATTCAGGGTAAGTTGATGGAGTTGAAAAATTAGTTTAAATGGCGTGGATAGTGATTATGCTTTGTCCGTAGTAATGTAACAAAACACATAGCTGGTTGGTTGAAATCCTGATTTTCCTCCATATAGGCAATTGATCTTCGAGACATTCTTTACACTTATCATCTCATATCTTCTGTACTTTTCTTTTTTATTTTTTCTATTCTTTTTGTCAGTTATCATGTTTGAACAATGTGGGCTTCTGTCGCTTAATCTCTTCCAGTTCCCCTTCCTTTTATAAGCTCATATCTGTGTAGATATGTTGATCTCTGTATTTTTTTTCAATAATATCTCCTTTGAGGGTCACCCTTACACATCTAGTGTGTGCATCATTATCTCTTTAAGAACAAATTGGATGGAAGGGCATATGGGTGTTTTATGCAGCCTTTGTGCATTCTTTGACACAGGTCAGGGAAGGAGGCTATGATCACAAAGTAAACGAGACAGTTAGTGTTGTAACTGCAAAGACGTCTGAACTTGGGCAGAAAACCTGGGGGATTATGAAGGGGGTTATGGCAATGGCATCGCAGAAGGTTGAGGAATACACCAAGGAAGGCGGTGGTGGCAGTGGTGGCAGTTCCTCGTGGACAAACTCAAACAACAGCGAGAATGAAAGGAATGGATACTACCAGGATCTGAGGCATGAGTCCAAGGCATGGAACTCATCTGGAGGAGCGCAGCCCCCATCTCACACACAATCTAATCCTGTGAGCACTGGTTCTTGGGACGATTGGGATGATGATGGTAGGAAGGCAAGTTCGACAAAGGCGACCACAGGCTCCCATAATAACGACAATTGGGCTGGTTGGGACGATGACAAGGATGACGGATTCGACAGCTTCTCCTACCAAAGTGCCTCCCACAACAAACCTGCTGGGCAGAATGGGAAACCAGCAAGCGCGTGGACTGAGGGTGGCTTCCTTTAAGGTTAGTAAGTCTACATTCAGACCCATCTATCATCCTCCGAGTTATAAATTTTCACCCCTTTTTCTGCATGTTTTTGCTGGGACTAGTGATATTTGTTCAATTTGTTCAGCATCAAAGGGGCTGCTTGCCCTTTTGCAATGAACCATTCGTTTGCTATGTGTCTACCCCGTCAAATTGTCAAAGCTGGCAAAACTCTGGCTATATATTTCAATTTACACATTTTTATTAAATAACTGGTTTTTGTTGCTTGCCTGAATTTAGTATATGATGAAATTTCAATTTCGATGCACGAGCGAACTTGCCTTTATGTTCACCCTAGATGGGCAAAGTTATTTGTTAATATCTTTACTTGTCACGCACTCATTTCTTGTGGTTGACATAGTTTTTCTTTCTTAAACATGACTGAAAATACAAGTGCATATTAGATCATTTCATATAATAAGGAGCATTTTTGGTTAACAAAGGTGTTATCTTGACCTATCTATTTGGGCCTCGGTTAAGCCGTCACAGCTTCAACTCATTGCTTGTGGTCTTTCAAATGAGTCAAGTAGGCTACTATATAATGTGTTTGGACTAGATCTGTATGATCTTCATATTTACATTATAAGATATTCGCTGTATCAAACTGGGCTCTGCATATTCCCTGCGTCAACTTCCTTGCCGTGGGCGATCTTTGAAACAGGGACTTCTTCAACATGGGCCTGGTTGTGCTGTTGGACAACCAGCACAGAAGATGGCACGTTGCTGTCGGAGGAGGTCAGGATGTCGCCAACAGGGCCCAACTCTGCATGCTCGGCTGGCAGTTCAGCCAGCCCTGCCACCATGGTTGACGGGAACCGCCCTTTGCCCACCACGATCAGGTCATAGTCGCCGCTCCTGCCTAATGACAGCATGTCCTCCACCAGGTTTCCGGCCACTCGTTCTGTGTATTCGGCCTTGCCCTCCTGCCTCTTCCTGAACTCCACCAGCGCTGCGTCGTCCAGTGACTGATGAACACAAAATTCAGTTAATATACTGAGTGTTGAATTACTATGCATAAAGTCTTGAAAGTTATAACTTATAAAGTAGACCATACTGTCTCCTTCTGTCGGTTCATGGCAGCAATGGAGAAGCTGTAGGTCCTCTCCCGGCTCTTCTCCGGTGACGGCAAAAGCCTGAAATCGGTCTGCGCATTCCCTTGCGGGCTCTTCATGAACCTTACAGCCACCACCTTAACTGTCGGATGCTCTGCCATCCGACCTCCCAGCTCCAACGCCTCTCTGTCATCCGGTCCACCGAAGAATAACACGCAAACCTTCTTATGCACTCCGTTCTTATCCCCTTGTCCGATCCCTGTCCACTAGCACTGCCACGGAACAAGGCGCGTGCGTCATCACCCTCTGGTTCACCCCACGCCACCCGTGCCCCACGCTCTCCTCGACCATAGCCCCATCATTGTCCTCTCCTCGCCGCCATCTCTTGTGGAAGGGGAGCACGATCATCGTCACCTCCTTCTCCTTCACCACATGGCAGATATCTTCATGCATTGTAGCGAGTGGCGAAATCATACTATCGGGCCTGACCGTGACCTTGCCGAGCTGCTCATACGCTTCAAAAGCATAAGTCACCGGGTCATGGACCTCCCGACTAGTGCCAATGCGGCGGCGATGACCGGTGATAAACGGGAGGCCATTACGACTAAGTCGCTGGACCAAGGCGATGGACGAGGGGTGCTCGGTGAGCTCGAGGAGATGCATTGCGTAGAGCTTGAGCTTAGAATTGGCTTTACTCCCGAGGGACTCGATGAGGTTTATAGTAGCCGATACGTTGTTTGGGTTGTGTAGGCAGCAGAGGATCCGGAAGGTGCTGTCGACGACCTTGGAGGTGGAGGCGGATACACTTCCGTCGCCCCTGGTGGAGAAGTCGGCTCGGAGCTTGCGGGCCCGGGCATGGTGGCGGGCCCGGGCGGGCTTGTAGATGGCCATCACAGTTGGGGTGGTGATGAAGGTGGTGAAGAGCGCCATCAGAACTAGGATGGCGAACATCTCATCGTTCAGCACCTGCGTCAATCAAATCTTGTCGGTTTATCTCCAAATAGTAAACGGATAAATCGTCACAAAATCAAAACAAAAGAAAAGACATCAAGAAAGAAGAAACACAGATCAAATCTAGGGGTTAAATAGATGACACAGATCAAATCTAAGTGTGTTGACTAATAAAAAAGGGTTTTTCTATCCTATGTCCCAAATGATAGGATAAGAAGCTCAATTGAGAAATATTTCTCATAAATACACCCGATTTAGCACACTATGTGTTTTTTAGTTTTAATTTTTTGTACCAAACACATGTATTGTCAATTACTTTCTGGGTTTTTGTACTTCCCGGGAAATAAATAGCTAACCAAACGAGCTCTAATTTGGGATTT
Source organism: Persicaria maculosa (assembly GCA_963922045.1). Classification (NCBI taxonomy): domain Eukaryota; kingdom Viridiplantae; phylum Streptophyta; class Magnoliopsida; order Caryophyllales; family Polygonaceae; genus Persicaria; species Persicaria maculosa. Next base: position 2,374,348 of record OY998252.1, read on the forward strand.
AACTAACATACGGTCAAGTCGCTAAATAAATAAATAAAGTTGTTTAAAGCAACGACTTAGAATTATTATTATTTTTTAAAATTTTTGGGTATTTATGTAGTTTTAAAAAAGCTAAAAAAAATTAAAAATATATTCAATTCGTAAAGTCGGTGTTTTAAATAGTCACTTTCTTCTTTACCCTCTTTAGCCATAATAAAAAATTAAGTAGAGTCATTATTTGAAAACAAATATGTAGGTGTGTGTAGAGACGGAGCCAAAAATAATACGAACTTTTTCTAAATTAAATAGAGTCACTATTTTCTAAATAAATTTCAAACATTGGTATTTTTCTAATTTGAGTGTTTCTATACTATACTCTAAGGATATAAGATAAGATTCTCCTTTTATAAAAAGATATTTTCTTAATTTAATCATTTTAACTAAATTTTAAAGGAAAAATGACCAAAAATAATACCAATTATCCATCGTGAACCAAAAATAATACGAACTTTTAAATTGACAATTTTATATATGAACTATCGCCATATTAACCAAAAATAATACGGTTTTAAAATCCGATGAAATTTCCGACTAAAATTGACATATGTACACCGAAGATGCAAGCTGTTCAAATTTTTTTGACACGTCATAACTATAATTTATACAGTAATTAATTACGTACAACCATCCTTTCTAATTTTGGGGCAAAAATGTTAAGTTTTAATGTTTTTGGGACAAAATGTTTGATTTCACAATTTTGGGCAAAAACACTATAGATCATCTTCAACCTTCCCATCACCATGAAACACACGAAGGCTAGACAGTGGTGGTTGAGTGGCGGCAAATCCATATGACAAGTGAGACAACGTGTAGAAACTCGGATCTAAAACAACCTGGTGCTCCCTGTGTCGCGAACACTGCTCCGAAGCAACCTCTTCCATCGATCGCTAATGTCGCAACTGCGGTGAAAGTAGCTTCTCTTCGTCGCCCTCAATCTCTACGATCTTCTAGTGCATTCTCCTCCAACCTCATGCTCTCCATCTCAACTTGCTTAATGACATCGTCTTCTTCCTCTCCGTTGTCCAAATCGTGAAAGTAAAAGATGAATAGTAATGAAAAAAGCCCCAATTTGGGATTAACTTCAAATCCAATCGAAACATCAAATTAAGTTGGGGCTTTAATATATACATATTCGCAGTTCATTTCCAATATACTATTTTTGTGTAAGCTCAATTTGAATCAAAACAACCCAAATTTTAGATCTAGATTAATTAAAGGTTAAAGGTTGAAGAACCCTAATTCTTAATTTATAAAAACTTATCCACATTGAAAAAAAAACCAACATGAAAAGATACATCTTATTCACCTTCTCCACTGCCAGTTACAAATTTTCAACCCATGAATTTTTTACATTTCTTTTGCCCAAAATTTTCATTTGAGTCTCTCTGAGTAATCGAAAACAAAATCCCCAAATTTCAACTCCTTTAATTTTTAAAGTTTCTGTTTTGTTCAACAACTTTAAAACAGTACGTTTTTGCCCAAAACTAGCTAGAGAGGGTGGTTGTTGTAAATAAGTATAAATATAGGTATGAAAAGTCAAAAAAAATTGTATAGTTTGCATATTCGGTGTACACGTGGGCAACAAAAATTTTGCCAACTGGATCTCCGGCAGCCAGCTCACCAAAATTGCCGGAAATTATATCGGAAAAAGATTATGTATTATTTTTGGTTAATATGGCGATAGTTCATACATGAAATTGTCAATTTAAAACTTCGTATTATTTTTGGTTCGCGATGAATAGTTGGTATTATTTTTGGTCATTTTTCCAATTTTAAATTACATTATCAGGGTACACTTATTTTTTGTATGAAATCTTTTCTGAATTGGTTCTTATTCTATACCCTTAGGGCATAAAATAGAAAGACCGTTATAGTAATATGTACACATCCTACTTATTTAGATTTATAATTGTAAAATAAGCCAAAAATTAAATCTAAATAAATCTTATAATATATTAATATATTAAACCCGAATATCATATTTGAAAAATAGCAAAAAACATTGATAATCCATTGATTGAAATAACATAGTTTGGGCTATTTTCCAAATAAGTTTCAAACATTGGTATTTGGCTTTTTATTTATTTATATTTAAACATTGATAAGTCGTGTTCGTTTTACTAATAAATTTACTAGATTGTAAATTGACAGAATGGACACTTTTTTCAATGATTTTGTTGTTGTAAAATTTGTAGATCAATTTATAATTTCAGATTCTTTGAATCTCGCTCACCCCTTGAGGTTGTCCCGATTTTGCCATTACTATTAATGCTGTTAATGGAGAAACTGCACAATATTTCCAGTTTAGCTTTGCTATTTAGTCAATTTAATTATTGTCCTGTAGTTTGATTAAAAACTGGTCCTTCATTTTCTTTTCTTTGATTTGAAGTAAGGGTCCATGTTATATGAGCTGAATAGTTCGAGCTCGATTTGGGCTTAGTTCGATAAAAGCTCTGCTCTAACTCGTTTGTTTTCTGAACAAGTCGAGTATATATGAGCACATATTTAAACTTGGTTTAAAGATCGATTCGCTTGAGCAGATAGGGTTACTTAATCCTCGAAAAAAACTCAGTTGTAGCTCATTTATTTTATAAACGAGTTGAATATGAGCGGAAGCCTTATTTTTAAACTCGAGTCTAAATTTAGGTTCGGCTGGAGCTTGACACGTTTTTAAATGAGCTAAATACGAAAAAACAATATCCGACTCGTTCGAGTCGAATAACCGTACTAATTCGAAGAGGACACGAATGTTTGGTGGTAGCTAGTATCGAGACAATCATTTTTATTTAGGGAAAAAAAATCCAGAAAAAGAATCGTTTTATCCTAAAAATGGAAAGAAATCATAAAAGGAAAAACCAGGTGTCGACACGTAAAGCAGAAGAAGGACTCAACGTGTCGAGTTCGCAGGCTACGTGTCATGATAAGGTTCTTGTCTTCCTTCCCCAATTCACACTATTAAACACCCCGCCACCCCCACTGTAAGCAGCACAATAACTCGACGAGCAAGCCAAAGAAACAACCTACTGCAAAGATCGAATTACGTACAATGGCGTCGATAATGGTGTGGAAGACCTCCATGTTGAACCTCTCAAAGGCCGCCTTAACACCCCAACCTTCCTCCCCCTGTCTCTTTCCCCGTCGCCCCTCCCGGATCAGCTTCACCAACGTTTCCTCTTCCTCTCAGGTACTTGCTATCATTTAGGCCCTGTTTGGTACCTATCAAAATCAATATATCAAATATCTAGTTATCAAGTGTTATTGATAATTATCTATACTAAACACTAGATGTCAGATATCGAGGATTATGTCCCTCCGTTATTGATATTTATCAAGTGATATTGATATTTATCTATATACTAAATACTAGATATCAGATATCAATACCAAATCTTCTTTCATTTTTTTTTTCAATATTTGTGTTTTAATTGTTATATACTCCCTCCGTTATTTGAAACGAAATATGTCGTTTTAGGATGTAAATCCTGTTAAGAAAAAAAATATGTCATTTTAGGAATTTTATCACCCATTTTACAAAATTGTCCTTATAATGATTAGATAGGGTCGGATAAGTTGTAGTTTTCAATTAGAGTAATAATTAAGGATATAACTTATAAGTGTTGTATTTATTTGTTTTCTTAAAAAGTGTTTAGATTGTTAAAATGTTATGTTTTAATTAACGGGAGGGAGGGAGTATCTTGTTTTGGGGTTTATATATACATTATTGAAATTGGGTGCAGCAGGTGAGGAGATATCAAAGGGAGGACATTGACAACCAAGTAAACAGGGGGAAGGAGGCGATGAAGGAGGGATTAGATGCCACCAAGCGAACCGCGGAGGAGATGAAGGGCCGGTTGGACGACACCACAAGGGACATGGGCGATTCTGCGAGGGAGACGGCGGACACCGTCTCCGCAAAGGCGAAGGAGGGGGTGGACCGTGCGGGTCAGAAGATGCAGGGGATGAAGGAAGGCGCAGCAGACAAGGCGGCTGAGGCGAAGAAGAGGGCGGGGGAGGCGGTGAAGAATGCCAAGGAGAGGGCAGAGGAGGCCTCGGAGGGGGCATCGGAGAAAGCCAAGGAAGGGACGGGGAAGGTGGCGGAGGCGGCCGAGAGTGTCGGGGAGGCGGTCAAGGGGACGGTGCAGGGGGCGTGGGACACCGCCAAGGGGGCGAGTCAGAAGATTAAGGACACCGTAGTGGGGAAGTCGGAGGAGTAAAAACTACTCCTACTAACAACAAAAATGTATTATTAGTTGTGCTTTAATTAACTTTTATAAATGTGTTTTGGTAACGATGATATATATCTGCGGGGTTAATCTTAACTTTCTGTTTGATGATTGTTGAGGGAATGTGAATGGGAACTCCTGAAAAGTCCCCGTGTTGCATCCCCTATTTAAATTTTAACCATTTCGGAATGGCTCACCGAAAAGAACTTGTAGGTAGTACTTATAGGTCCCCGGTTCGAATCCTGGAATGACCGCTCTTTATTTACCAATTCAAGGAATGTGAAGGAGAATAGAGCAATAGTCTCACATTTAAAATAGTGGTAGATCTAAGCTAAGAGTAAGTCCAACAGTTTTCGTAAAAGTTCTCTAAAATAGAGATCAAAATATCTAAAAAATTTACCCTAATATCCTAGCAGCTTTTCTATTATAAAGATTTCTACATTAATTATATAATATAATAAATACAAAATTTCCCCTTCTTGCCTAAAGAAATTAATGTTTTCTCCTCTTTCTCCTAAAACAATTAATATTTTATCCTCTCCCCCAAAAATGGTGGATCCTACCAAAAAAGAGAGGGTGGAGTATTAAAAATTTTCCTCTCTCTCCCAACGCAATTAATATTTATTAATATTTAGAGTGAATTTGTTTTACTCCAAATATAGAGAAAAATGTAGCCTCTCTCCAAACTTCTCTATTTTGCATATGGATATACAAAAGTTGTTGGGGGGCAAAAAACATCCATTTTTCTCCAAATTCTCCACTTTTCTCTATTTTAGAGATGCTGTTGGGTTGCTCTAATGGGTTATCACATCTAATGTCAATTGGTTTTAGGATGGAATTCCGTTCGACTTATGTGTTAGACTATTAGCGCAAAGACGCACGTGTGCCCCAATCCCGAATCCCAACGAACTTATTGATGAGTTAGTTTGTAGCTATGTCGTAGTTGCAATTATTCACTGTCACACAAAACCCTCTCCATCTCCCAATCCGTTCTCATCAAATTCTACCCTTTACTATTTTTGTTTTAATTTTAATCATTTTATGTTGGGGGTGATTTTTTTTTTACAAATTTTAATCATTTTATCTTTGGGGTGTAGGAAACCCAATATAGGAGCATTTTCCCTATGCGATGTGATAGCTGATCCCATTCGAATTTAGGGGTGTTATTCGAGCCGAACTTGACATGTTCAAGCTTGGTTCGTTGGTTAAACGAGTTCAATGCGAGCCGAGCCTAATTTTTAAACGATCTTTTTATTTTGTTAAAGCTTGACTTGTTTAGGATATGAGCGAATTCGAGCCGAACTTTTTTCGATTTTTAAACAGTTCTACCTGGTTATAACATGTTAATTTAAAGGAAATTTTATAAATTTCATAGAATTCGAGCTATTCGAGTTTAATCGAACAAGCCGAGGTTTTAATCGAGTTTAAAGTTTTGTTCAAACTCGGCTTATTTAAATAAGCTAGTAAGTGAGTTCGAATTGAGTTTTTTCAAGCCGATCCCAAACCGAGCTCAAGTTGTTCAGTTAATTTAACAACGGTAAATTTTGTGTTTGATTATCGATGAGTTTGTAGCTACGCCGTAGTTGCAATTATTGTTTACATATTTTGAGTTGAGTGGTCCATCAACAACATGGGAAAATCTTGTCTATTCACCAGGTTACAAATTTCACTCAATTATCATTTCACAGTTTTCACTTGCTGTATGCCTCTGTCGCAGAAGGCCCATACCGCTGCTTTTTTTTTTTTGTTTTTTTTTAAATTCCTGAAAGTGTTGGAGAACTTATAATAAAAAGATAAAATGATGACCGACCTGTATATTCATTGAAGTACAATTGGTCCAGTTTTACTAGACCTTAGTGTGGAACTAACTGTAGCGATTTTTACAAAAATGAAAAACTGTCACAATAGGTTTGAAAAATGCCACAACAGAACAATCTAATGTGGCTATTATCATATGTCTTGTGTAGTGGTTAAGTGGTCAACTGTGACAGTTTTTCAAGGTATTGTAATGCATTTTTAAACTAATGCAGCGATTTCGTATATTCTATTGTGGCGATTGAAGCGGTTGTCATATTTAATGCAACAGTTATTTGATCTATTGCGGCGGTTTTCCCATTCTAATGTGAAAAAAATTGTTTCTAAACAATAGTTAAATACGTACTGTAGTATTTTTTTAACGGATAAATTATGATTATTTATCTATAGAATAATAGGAAACTATTGAATAAAATTATACCATATACATATATAACCATATAATACATATAATTCATTACATATCATGAATCACAAATGACTTCTCTTTTATTATATATAACAATAGACAATAGATACATATTAAAATATAATATTGTACAGTATAGTCACACGTTGTGACGATCTTCAAATTTACAATTGGTCATGTGATATGCATGATCAAATTATCACCAAATGAATGATCATTCACTAACTTTTGGTGTCGGTAATCTTTTATGGCCTAAAAAGCTTATCGATAGAGAAATTGGTATTCATTTTACTGAAATTAACTTTCTGTATCGGTAAGCTTTTTCCACGGAAAGTCGGTGACCCCAACATATATTTGGCGAGATGGTATAACAAGCCGATTTACAATACATAATCTTGGTGGTATCAAATACATAATCTTGGTGGTATCAAACTGGGATCTGGATCTCCTCTAGGTCAGCTTCCTTGGCATGGGCAACCTTTGAAACAGGGACTTCTTCGATGTGGGCCAGGTCGTGCTGTTGGACGACGAGCACTGAAGATGAAACGTTGCTGTTGGAGGAGGTGAGGATGTCGCCGACATGGTCCAGCTCTGCGTGCTCAGTTGGCAGGTCGGCCAGCCCTGCCACCATGGTTGACGGGAACTCGTTGTGTGTATTTTGCCTTTCCCTCCCACCTCTTCTTGAAATCCGCCACCGCTGCCTCATCTAGCGACTGATCAACACCAAAATTAGTTAATTTTTTTTATTAGGAAATAATTCGAGGACCGGACAGACCCGAAACCTCGAGAGGCCGACAAAGTCAGCGGACGGCGAACCGTCTCAATAGTGGGTTTCCTTGCTAGAAATAAAATAAAATAAAATAATTGTATATAGAGTCTCAATAGAGATTTTTGAGAATCACGAACACTCTCACGTACATTCAACTTGAATAATAGGGCGTTCGAGACTGCAACTTCATCCGAATATGAAACAAAGCCACATCCAAGAAACGATTTCACTCACCTAGACAAAAAATTCAAGACCAAAGGAAATGGGTAAAAAGGTTATAAGCGAGTGAGTTAGTATAGCCGGTAAGACTACATGAGTAAGTGTATATATATAAATTCAGAAATGTTAATATTTTATACACCTTTTGTCGCATAATTTAAGTCGTTTGACTTTTTGACAAGCTTTTTAATGTGTTAAAAACTCTATAAAATATAAACTTTTTTATATTGTAGTCTTGTCCAGTGACGGAGCTAGAAATTTATCTAAGGGGGTGAAGTTTGTACAAATTGTTGATTTACTCTTTGATAGATTTTTCTATAAATCTAGCATAAACTTTAGACAACTTATTATTTTAACATTTTTTTGAATTTATTTTTTAAAATACTATCACTACAACAATTAAGGCTTAAGGTAGCGGTTTAAAACAACCAGAATAGGCTTGAAAACCACTTTCTAAAGCCTATTGTAGTGGATTTTACTCGTCTCATTTGGTCGCGTTTCATTAGATCTATTGTGGCAGTTATATAACTTATTGTAGCGATTTTTATAAAAATGAAAAACTGTCACAATAGATTTGGAAAACGCCACAACAGAACAATCTAATGTGGCCATTTTCATCTACCTTGTGTAGCAGTTAAGTGGTCATCTGTGGCAGTTTTTTCAATGTAATGTAAATTGTAATGCATTTTTAAGCTAATCGATTTCGTATATGCTATCGTGGTGGCTTATAAAGCTACTGAAGCGGTTCCCATATTTAATGCAACAATTATTTGATCTATTATGGCGGTTTCCCATTCTAATGTGACAAAAAAAGGAAACTATTGAATAATAGGAAACTATTGAAGCGGTTCCCATAGTTAAATACGTAGTATTTTTTTAACAGATAAATTATGATTATTTATCTACAGAATAATAGGAAACTATTGAATAAAAATATACCATATATATATAACCATAAAATACATATAATTCATTACATAAATCACAAATGACTTCTCTTTTATTATATATAACAATAGACAATATAGTTACACGTTGTGATGATCTTCAATTTACAATTGGTCATGTGATATGCATGATCCTTCACTGACTTTTGGTATCGGTAAACTTTTACGGCCTGAAAAAAGCTTACTGATACAGAAATTGGTAGTCATTTTACTGAAATCAACTTTCTGTATCGGTAAGCTTTTTCCACGGGAAGTCGGTGACGACCCCAACATATATTTGGCGAGATGGTATAACAAGCTGATTTACAATACACAATCTTGGTGGTATCAAACTGGGCTCTGGATCTCCTCTAGGTCGGCTTCCTTGGCATGGGCAACCTTTGAAACAGGGACTTCTTCGATGTGGGCCAGGTCGTGCTGTTGGACGACGAGCACCGAAGATGAAACGTTGTTGTTGGAGGAGGTGAGGATGTCGCCGACAGGGCCCAGCTCTGCATGCTCAGCTGGCAGGTCAGCCAACCCTGCCACCATGGTTGACGGGAAACGCCCTTTGCCCACCACGATCAGGTTGTAGTCGCCGCTCTTGCCTAATGAGAGTATGTCCTCCACCAGGTTTCCGGCCACTCGTTCTGTGTATTCTGCCTTTCCCTCCCACCTCTTCCTGAAATCCGCCACCGCTGCCTCGTCTAGCGACTGATCAACACCAAAATTAGTTAATTTTTTTATTAGAAAATAATTCAAGGACCGAACAGACCCGAAACTTTGAGAGGCCGACAAAGTCGGCAGACAGCGAACCGTCTCAATAGTGGGTTCCCTTGCTAGAAATAAAATAAAATAAAATAAATATATGCAGAGTCTCAAAGAGATATGGCGGGGAGAGAGAGGGGGTAGGAGGTAATAGCAAGTCTAACAGCTTCTCTACAAAATTCTTCAAAATAGAGAATTATAAATTAAATATTCTGAATTTTTTTGCGTTAAATGATAACAGCTTTTCCAAATTTAGGGAATCATCTTCATTTTTTTCTCCTATTCTCTATTTTGGAGAATATAATACGAAAACTGTTGGACCAAAATCAGTCTTAATATTCTCTGAAAATTTAAATAGAAAAAATATAATTAAATCGTTGCAGGATCGATTTCAACATATATTATTATTATTTTTAATTTTGGGGTAAACTCGATGATAAATCGCGACTCATCATGTTATACTTATTTTCTAAAATAGTTTGTCATTTTTTATTTTATTTTTTAAAATCCCAGTTCAAAAAAATTTCAGGAAATTACAAAGTAGAGCATATATACTTACTGTCTCCTTTTCGCGGTTCATGGCGGCAACGGAGAAGCTGTAGCTGCTCTCCCGGCTCTTCTCCGGCGATGGCATAAGCCTGAAATCGGCCTGCGCATTCCCTTGCGGGCTCTTGACGAACCTTACAACCACCACCGCCACCGCCGGATGCTCGTGCTCTGCCATCCGACCGCCCAGCTCCAACGCCTCTCTATCATCGGGCCCACCAAAGAACACCACGCAAACCTTCTTATGCACTCCTTTGATCTTATCCCCATCTCCGAACCCTCTGTCGACTAACACTCCCACGGAGCACGGCGCGTGCTTCATCACCCTCTGGTTCACCCCGCGCCACCCGTGCCCCACGCTCTCCTCGACCATAGCCCCACCATCGTCGCCGCCGTCCTCCTCCACTCGCCGCCATCTCTTGTGGAAGGGGAGCACGACCATCGCCACCTCCTTCTCCTCCGCGACATGGCAGATATCTTCGTGCATTGTGGCGAGCGGCGAAATGGTGCTAATAGGCCTGACCGTGACCTTCCCGAGCTGCCCGTAGGCCTCGAAAGCGTAAGCCACCGGGTCATGGACCTCGCGGCTAGCGCCACTGCGGCGGCGGCGGCCGGTGATGAAGGGGAGGCCGTTGCGGCGGAGGCGCTGGACCAGGGCGATGGACGAGGGGCGCTCGGTGAGCTCGAGGAGGTGCATTGCGTAGAGCTTGAGGCTGGAGTCATTGGTTGTGCTTCGGAGAGACTCGACGAGGCTTATAGTGGCGGATACGTTGGTTGGGTTGTGTAGGCAGCCGAGGATGCGGAGGCTGGTGTCGGTGACCTTGGAGGTGGAGGCGGATATGCTTCCGTCGCCGTCGGTGGAGAAGTCGGCTTGGAGCTTGCGGGCCCGGGCGTGGTGGCTGGCCCGGGCGGGCTTGTAGATGGCCATCACGGTTGGGGTGGTGATGAAGGTTGTGAAGAGCGCCATCAGGACTAGGATGGCGAACATCTCATCGTTCAACACCTGCTTCAAAGTATTGGATTAGGAAGAACGATGCAGATTTTAAGAAAAAATTTAAGAGCATATTTATTTGTAAATAACGCATATGAATAATCCCGTTGTAAGAGATGAATAATTTTATATTAAAAGATTGGTAATACATACGAATAATTATTACATTAGATGAATAAATATGTTGTTAATACATACGAATAATACATCGGAATCATTTCCTATATACAGTGGGCCAGGGAGCCAATTCAAGGGGCATGGGGGAGCACGTGCCCCTCCTCATCAGACAAACTACCATTGTGTATTTTCCTTGTCGATAGCTTCGTCTCGATATATAATACGCCATAATCCGACATTCAAGTAAAAATTATGAATGTTTAAAAATTGAAAATATATTAAATATTTTAATTTTATTCCAATAAACTATAATATTTTTATATTTTACATAGATTGACATTTATATCCTATAATCATCTCGATTACTTCAAAACGAGAGGTTATATAACTCATTTCGACAATTAGGGAAGAAGTTATGCATGCAACTTCAAAATTTTGTTTCGGTTTTTAGTATTGGGCGCCCTTTTTGATTTAGTGAATCATGGAAATGTTCGTGGTTTTTTAAGATCCCTTATTTGGGTGAAAATGTCATTTTTTCGCATTTTTCCATGAGTCATCCTTTTCAGTGATGGGTTACTGCTATCCGTTTCCTGGCGTCGAGACACCGCGTGAGTCCTTCCACTCTCTCATATTCTTTGCATTTGCAATCTTCTAGGGTATGTCGATCTTCCTCGACTTCCACGCAGGTTGACAATTTAATTGCGATTTGTTAAGTTTTGAGTCATATTTTCTTATTTGATTTGTGTTGTGTTTATGTTATTTTATAACAATTAGTTCATCTATCGGTCTATCGACCTCTTGGATTTACGTTACCGGTATTTCAAAACTTTTAATTTATAAAAGAAAAGGGCAAAAAAAATTTAAAAGAGGGAATTGACCTTTTTCTCCCTGCCAATGTTGAGGACAATGAGCTCAACCAATCCTTTGGTGTTCATCAAGAACCCCAAAGTGATTGACTCCCTCGCCGGAATCCCGCACGCCACCGCCACCACAAACGTCCCGATGATCTTCCCGGCGCAAGCCACGCAGATCACCAGCACCAGCAGGCCCCAAGCCTCGGAGCCGGTTATCGACGCCACGTTGGTCTTGAGCCCGCTCGACGCGAAGTAGAGCGGCAGAAGGAGCGCCGCCACGAAGTCCTCGATCCGCCCCATCAGCTTCCCGGCGAAGGCTCCCTCCTTCGGGATCATCAGGCCGAAGACGAACGCCCCGAAGATGGAGTGGATGCCGATGAGGTCGGTGCAGAAGCCGGCAACCAGAACGCCGGTGAGCGTCATCCCGATGTAGGCCTCGTCGGAGGCGGAGTGCTCCGAGGAGCAGCGGCGGGCCACCCAGGCCATGACTGGCCGGACCGCCGCCGCCATGAACGCCACGAATGCCGCCCCCGAGAGCAGGACCCACAAGGTGATGATGGGGCTCTTGTGGGCACCGCTGCTGTCGCCGCTGCCGGCAAGGGCTATGGCTAGCGCCAGCAGGATCCACGCTGCCACGTCGTTGAAAGCCGCCGCCGCCATTGCCGTCTCTCCCACTCTGTAACAGGCCGGCTCGAGTTAAGTTATAAATAAACAAAATAAATATATCTCGATGAATAAAAATCAATTTTAATATATTACAATTTTTTTTAAAAAAATTGGCATGAAAAAATTTTCTCCATAAAATACCACGTACGTTAAGACTTTAGGATCGATGTATACTCTGAAAATATAATACTCCCAAAGTATTATGTAATAGATATATAATACTCTTCCCGTTCAAAAATATAAATTTTTTTAGACTTAGATTTTTATTTAAAAGTCATTTTAAGTTTTTTTTTTAAGTATTGGGATATTAGAATTGTTATTTTTTTTTACTTTTTATTCAAATTTTATTGGTTGATAAGAGTTGTAGATAATTAATTAGTGGTATAAATGTAATAAGTTTATGATTTTCTTAATTTGTGTACAAATGTCTAAAATGACTTATATTTTTTTACGGTAGTATGAAGTTTATTTTAAACAAAATGTTTTAGGATATTTTAGAGCAATTTTGGATGGATGACAATGTAAATTTTTTTATGGTTTTGAAAATAAAGAATGATTTGTTCTACTTTCAAATTTTATGTTGAAATAAATTACTTTTCTAAATTATGAATTATTTTACATAATTTACAGACTTAATCATTTAGTTAATTTAACCATTTATAGGGTCATGTTGATTCTTTAAAAACTAAAAGCCAGACTTGAATGTTTTCACATAATATTTGAATTTTAGGTGAGTTTTTGTAATTTACTCATTCTTTACACAATTAATACAGTATCTTTAGATATTAAAAGGATTGTTAATGACATTTTAAAAATAAAATGTAAAAAATTTGTGATTATGTGAAGGAATAATAATATGTTGGTTATTTTTTGTTTATTTTACATAAATTTTATATGATTTTAAACAAATTTGTTACTACACAAAATTGGTCAAAACCTCATAGTTATCATGTGAAATCCTTACAAAATATGAACACCATGTGAAAAATGTCAAACTTTATAGCTACCTGCTACCATATAAAATTAGCATTGAAAAAAAAAATCTTAATGAATGATTAGTAATTATGAAGTATTAGTTATTCGATATATTAAATTGTAAATTGAATAACTATTCATTTCTCAAATTGGATTAAATTTAGCGAATTTTAAAATAATGGCTTGTTTACATTTTTTTCGGAAGTTGTGTAGCTTCAAGGAAGTGTTGGATAAAATCCATTTTCTCCTACTGTTTGAAATTTATGTTGCATAAAACATAAATAGGAGAGATTTTAGTGTTTAACAACTATTTTAAAAAGTTAAACAAAAACTATATAAAATATTAAATTTTTAATTAATTATTTTTATAATTTAATATTTATTAAATTTATTAAGTATTAAATTGTAAAAATAAAAATAAAAATTTAATATAAATGTTTAAAATAAAATGATATATATCTCAGATCACGGATTAGTAATTAATTAATTAGTGGTTGAATTGGCCGGCCACCATTTTATCCATAAATCTAACAACTTGTTTGTGTGTTTTTTACCAAAAAAAAAAATTAAAAAAAATTACGCACGTAATGAAATATATGGGTCTTATATGAACAAGATGTAAGTATGTAACTATACGAAAGATATACGTGGAGAACATAACTCTATTGATATGTAAGTGTAAATTGTTATATTTTAAATTTTAATATATACTTATTGTTGGACATGTTCAAACGTAATCTAATTCGATGGTCTTATATTCAACCTAACTTATAAAACGTACGTGGACTTTTTTTTTCATGGTTACTTTTAAACTTTTTTCTTTAATGTAATTTTATTATTTAGAGATAGGAGAGTATAAATACCGTAGAAAAATATCAAAAAGCTAGTGATAGTGTGCATTTTTTCCATCTTGTACAAATGTGATTTGCACATGCACCCTTAACTAGACCTGTCAAAACACAACTCGACCCAGTGATTCGACCCATTGACCTGGTAATTTTGACTCGATTTACCCGATTTTCCCGATTGACCCGGTTGATTTATAATTATATAATTAAATTTTTTTATATATAATTAAAATTTATCACAAAATTATCAAATCATCATTTTTTTTAATTTAAAAAAGAAAAAATTAACAAACCCGAAATCGACCCGAAATGACCCGAAACCCGGTCAAACCCAGGTTCGAGCCAACCCGAAAAACCTGGAACCCGTTTTACGCGAGACCCATTTTATCCGAAACCCGAAGTGACCCGACTCGAACCCGACCCGAATGACCCGTTTGACGGGTCTACCCTTAACCATTAGAATTATGCTCTGTTTAACGGTGCATGTGGTTTTCCGGAATTTTTTATTTTAATATTTTGTAGTTTTAAATAAATTAAATATAAAATTTAATTTTAATTAGCTTTTGAAATTAGATTTTCATTCGCCGTTCATTTCAAACTTTTCACAAATCTATTCATTTTCTCCTGTATTATCAGTTAATTAGTTTGTATCATAGCTTCTCTATTAGCCGAGTTAAAAAATACAGTATCTTATTAGCTTATATATGAACACTATAATTTAACATATATTTAACATATTTAATTAATCAGTTTCAGCTAACCATCGACTACAACTTACATGAGTTGACTCGGAAAAAAAAATCGATTTAGATTTATTCGTTTACTATATGAATTGAGTATAAATATATTTTTAAACTCAATTTGGTTTGTTTTATAAAATTTGATTGCTTAGTTATGAATCATATATATATATATATATAATCACATTTTTAATATTGGATTTATTAATTTATATATATCCTGAAAAAATTACCTCGTGGTGAGAAGCTTGAGCTCGGCGAGAATCCGAGCGAGGACGGGGAAGGCGGTGATAGACAGCGCCACCCCCATAAACACCAGGAACTGGCTGTACCCGACCTTATCGGCGCCATCAATCGTCTTCCTGAACAGCACCGCGAGGCCCGCCCCGGACACGAACGGCACCGAGATCCCTGCGGCGGCAATAAGGAAGGCCCGGCGGCCGCTCCGGCGGATCGAACTAAGGTCGAGCTCGAGCCCAACCAGGAACAGGAAGAACAGCAGGCCGATGCTCGCCACCGACTCCAAAATCGGCGTGCTCCATTTGGGGAAGACCGCGTGCAGGTACGTCTTGTTCCTCCCGAACGCCGACGGGCCCAGAATTATCCCTCCCTGCAAAAAAAAAAAAGGAAAATTGAAATTGATTAGACACGTGGCGAGATTTAAGGGGTCCACGTCATTGGGGGATTGGGGAGAGGTGACGTACGACGATCTCGGCGATGACGGTGGGCTGACGGAGGGGCTTGAAGAGGAGGGAGAGGAGGCGGGTGAGGAGGAGGATGAGAGTGGTCTGCACGATAAGCAAGGGGAAGGCGAAGTGCAGGGGATTATCTCCCTCCCATACTCCATTGGAGGAGGTTCCAATTGCGGTTATGTTCACTGCCATTGGGGATTGATGAGGTGAGTTTGGATTGGATCAATGAGACTGAGATTTGGGTTTGGGTGTTATTTATACATGCGGAGAGAGATCGAGCACCTTGGAAAGTTATATACCGTCCTTTTCAAAGATCAAATATACTCCCTCCGTCTCGAAATAGATGTCATTTTAGATTTATGCACAAATTTTAATAAAAACACTCATCCATCAATCAATATCATCATTCTACTAACTTTTTCATTAATTTTATTACCCACTACATTTTTTAACCAATCAAAACCTTTAAAAAAAGTCAACGACACACAAATCAATACAAATCATTACTCTCTCCGTTCGCCAAAACTTGTCGTTTTAGGGTGTTATTTTTGTTCAAAAAAACTTGTCATTATAGGTATTTTGTACTTCACTTTAAAAAAATGCCCTTGATATGATGGATGGTTTGTTAGTTGTAGTTTTTGATAAAGTAAAAAATAAGGGTAATAATTGAGGGTAAATTAGTACATTTATTAATTGCCTTAAAACTTGTGAAAGAAACTAAAATGACAAGTTTTGACGAACGGAGGGAGTACTTTCCACTACCTAGAAAACCTAAAACGACATCTATTTTGATACAAAACTAAAGAGCTAAAATGACATCTATTTCGAGACGGAGGGAGTATGATTTTTTAAATACGATTTTTCTATCCAGACTTATTTAGAAATGTTTTTTAAATTTTAATTAGTTTAATTTTTTTTAATTAGATTTCTATTATTGCTTATTTTTTTTTACCATTTTAAATATATTATATTTTAATATTTCTTAAGGGCTTGTTTGGTTGGCAATGGAAAAACCCAGGAAGTAGCTAAAATATATGTGTTTGGTTGGATTTTTTTTCACAGAAAAACCTGGGAATTTAAATTCTCAGGAATTTAAATTCCTCCATTTCATAGGAATTTAACTTACCTACTCCCCCATAGGTAAGTTGCAATTCCACCCTTTTCTATTTAAAATTTTTTAATTCTCATATTTAATCCTCTAAAATAAAAAGTTAACCAAACATATTTTCACAATTCCTGTGAATTAGAATTTTTAGGAATTCAATTCCAATGAAATAACTTCCCGGGAATTTCAATTCCCACATTGAACCAAACGAGCCCTAATTATTTGATCGATTTTATTGGTTATATATAACTTCTTTATGTTAAAAGGAAACTTTATAAATATGGGAGAATTCATAGACTACTGGATTATAAAGTATCCATTGTTTGGAATTCAAATTTGAGTTCTCGGTAAGAAGATCGTTGTCTATTGGGATCTATAATCCACACCACTTCTTTTTCTATTGTAACAAAAGATTCCCTTTTTTATATGAAAAAATTCCGTATCAAGAATTACTGTAAATTTTTAAAATTGAAAATTAGGTTACCGATTGATTGTATAACTAAAATATAATTATAGATCATTTTGAATACTTTTTTTATTGTCAAAGGTTAATTATTCAATGACTATATTTAAATTACAAATAAATGATATTTTAAGGTTATTTTTAAATTTATAAATAGAAATTATGATTTCTAATCATCTTATAAATAAAAAATAATTTAGATAATATTTTAAAATTTTAAAAATATTTTCAAATACAAATTAGGATAATAATTTTAGGCTATATTTATTATTATTTAAAAAAAAGATCCCTAAAATATAATCCAACTCTTAAATTCAAAATTTTAATATACTTATAATCAAATTTCAGTTTAAAAATATTACAATATGATATTTTTAATAATAGATTAACGAAAATAAATGAAGAGGTTGTAATTTGTAAATAGAAATTATTTAAAGAATAATTGTTTATAATTTTGAATTTAAGTGGTGATTAAGTCAAAATCCTAAAATAGGATTAGTTTTCTATAAATTCCCCTTTCAAAAATTATTATTATTTATTCTTTGGAGTTTATACTTTATATGTTACAGCCTTACAGGAATATTCGGAAACTGGGTCTAGTGAAATTTTTTTATTATTATTATTTTTTTTTTAAGTGAAAGCTCTGTGCCAAAGATTCCAACGACACAAAAGAAAAAAAATGACGATAAAATAGGACTATGCCCCGCAAGTCCATGAGCAATCTCATTGCCACAGGCCCACATCTAAAGTCCGTCTCGTTTTTTTTCAAAATAAAATAAAAAAGTATTTATTTATTTATTTATTAAATGAAAATTTTTGTTAATTAAATTAGATATATGAAAAAACTTTAGCTTAGTCAACTCAAAATTTAATTTCTGATTCCGTACATTTATGGCTTTGAGCGTCAGAAATGACATCAAAACTAGAAGCAAGATCTGAAATGATAGAAATAAAATGACGCATGTCGATCAGGGTGTTGCTATCTGATTCAACATGTATATGACTTAATTCTCCTTCAGCTGCGAATTGAATGTCGATCATCATCGAACCACTTCAACATCCGCCACTTCGACGTCCTTTGTGAATTCCATTCTCTTCTATCATGCACAGGGGCGAAGCTAGGGGGTGTTTGGCGGTGCTCGAGCACCCCGCGGTCCGGAAAAAAATTAAACATTCTCATGAGTGTTCTAGTGAGGACTGCCCTAAGTCTCACCTTGGAGGGTTGCCAATCCCTCACACTCACGTAGGTAACTTCAACATATCTGTCTCAATACAGAGTACCCCCACAATGGGTTATGAAGTTATTAAGAGCTCTAAGGCTCAACCTCTCATTCGTTGTTCGGTTATCTATCAAGTCCGTCTCAAAGGACCACCCAATGCCTGGGCTATAGAATCATTAAGAGCGCTAGCTCAACCTCACTATACACTTGCCATAGGAATGGGAGATGTGTATCTCATAGAAGTCTTTCCATGGCTTGCGTTCGACCAAATTAATGGTTTCCGCCACAGATTCCTCCTCTCACGGGCTTTAGCCCCATTCCCCTCGACGTGTCAAGGACTAGCCTTCTGCAAAGTCCTTTGGTCAATGGATCCGCAATGTTCCTCTCTGACCGCACATACTCTAAAGAGAGTACCCCATTTCTTATCAACTGCCTCACAGCCTCATGTCGGATGCGTATATGCCTCTTCTTGCCATTATACGCTCCGCTGTTTGCTACTCCAATGGCAGCCTGTGAGTCACAATGTAGAGAAATCGCAGGAGCTGGATGCCCCCACATTGGTATATCTGCCAGTAGGCTTCTCAGCCACTCAGCCTCTTGCCCTGCTAGGTCTAGAGCTATAAACTCTGACTCCATCGTCGATCGGGCTATGCAACTCTGCTTTGCAGATTTCCATGAGACAGCTGCACCACACAATGTAAAAACATATCCACTAGTGGAGCAAATTTCATCAGTCCCACTTACCCAATTTGCATCACAATATCCTTCTAGAACGCAGGGAAAACCCTCAAAATGTAATCCCCAATCAAGAGTGCCTCTAAGGTATCTCATTAACCTTCTAAGTGCAATCCAGTGTTCTTTGCTAGGATTATGTGTATATCTACTGAGTCTACTTACTGCATAAGCTATGTCAGGCCGAGTATAGTTCATCAAAAACATTAGACTCCCAATAACTTTAGCATATTCCTCTTGGGAAACACCTATACCTGAGTTCTTCACTAACTCTATGGTAGCATCATATGGGGTCCTAACTGGCGTCACATCATAGTTGTTAAACTTTTTCAATACCTTCTCTACATAATGGGATTGAGACAAAGTAACACCATTTTTAGTTCTAGTCACTTTAACACCTAGAATCACATCAGCTTCACCTAAGTCTTTCATTTCAAAGCGAGAGGAAAGAAACTTTTTGGTTTCATTTATCACATGCATGTTAGTGCCAAATAACAACATGTCATCAACATATAGGCACACAATAACACAACCAGAATTGTACATCTTGGTATAAACACATGCATCAGATCCACTAACCACAAATCCAAAACTCAACACAGTGTTATGGAATTTCTCATACCATTGTTTAGGTGCTTGCTTTAGGCCATAGAGAGATTTCTTTAACCTACAAACCATGTTCTCCTTACCTGGAACCACAAAACCCGGAGGTTGTTCCATGTATATTTCCTCATCTAGATCACCATTCAGAAAAGCATTCTTTAAATCCATTTGATGTACTAAGAGCTTGTAATTAGATGCTAAAGCAAATAATGTTCTAATGGTTGCAATCTTAGTTACAGGAGAATAGGTGTCAAAATAATCTACTCCATGTTTCTGTGTGAATCCTTTGATTACTAGTCTTGCCTTAAATCTTTCAATAGAACCATCTGTTCTAAGTTTCCTCTTAAAGATCCATTTACAACCAATGGCCTTATAACCTCTAGGCAAATCAACTAGTTCCCAAGTGTGATTACTTGTGATAGATTCAATTTCACTGTTTACAACATCTTTCCAAAAACTAGCATCAACAGAACTCATAGCTTCTTTATATGTTCTAGGTTCATCCTCTATCATGTGAACATAAACTAGAGCTTCATTGATTTCATCTAAATCACGGAGTTCAGTTAAGAAAGCAGTCACAAAATCAGGACCATAGCTAGTTTCAGTTCTACGTCTTTTACTTCTTCTAATTTCACTAGGTTCATCAACATTGATAGAAGCAGGTAAAGACAAAGATGCAGGTTCAGAAACAACAGGAATACTATCATGATCTTTCTTCAAAGGAAAAATATGTTCAAAAAATTCAGCATCACGATATTCACACATAGATCTGTCATGCAAGCACATAAACCTATAGGCAGCACTGTTCTCAGCATAACCAACAAACATGGCATCAACAGTCTTAGATCCAAGGTTATCTCTCTTAAATGCAGGAATCCCAACTTTAGCTAAACACCCCCACACTCTCATCAACCCTAGGTTAGGAGGATGTCCTTTCCATAGTTCATAAGGGGTTTTGTCTAACTTCTTATGGGGTACCTTGTTAAGAATGTAGTTTGCAGAAAGAACGGCTTCACCCCACAAAGAGTCGGGTGACCTAGAACTCACAAGCATAGAAAGCATCATGTTTTTTAAAGTTCTGTTCTTTCTTTCTGCTACTCCATTCGATTGAGGGCTATAGGGTGCTGTACGTTCATGAATTATGCCATTATTCTCACAGAATTCTTTCAAAAACGTTGTCCCATATTCCCCACCTCTATCGGATCTAAGTCTTTTAACTTTTCTGTCAAGTTGGTTTTCTACCTCAGCTTTGTAGATTAAGAACATTTTCTCTGCCTCATCCTTAGATCTCAGAAAATACAACTTGGTGTATCTAGAATAATCATCTACAAATGTGATGTAATACCTTTTACTACCTCTGCTCTCAGAGTTCCTAAAATCAGCTAGATCGGTGTGAACTAATTCTAGCAATTCGGTGGACCTCTTTGTGACAGGTTTGAAAGGCTTCTTGGTGAACTTAGCTTCCACACAAATTTCACATTTTTTATGATCATTATTACCCAAGTTTGATATTAGGCCCATTTTATGCAATTTGTTCACAGATTCAACATTCACATGACCTAATCTAGCATTCCAAAGATCAACATCAACAACGATATAAGCGGAAGTAGAAGCTATATTAGCAGAATCAACAACAGTTTGCAAAACAAACAATTCACCAAACTTGTAAGCCTTCCCTAAAAACTTTCCATTCTTGGACAAGACTATAGAGTCACCTTCCATGACTCCCTTTAGCCCGGCTCGAGATAAGAGCCCTCCAGAGATCAGGTTTCGTCGTAGGGAAGGCACATAAAAGACATTCTGCAGGCTCAGGATGTTACCTGAGGTGAGCTTCAGCGAGACCTTTCCTTTGCCTAGTACCTCTGACTGGCTTGAGTTCCCCATGTAGACTTGCTCAGCTCCGCTTGCAGGTTCGAACTCATCAAACAGCTCTCTGCTGGCGCAGAAGTGCTTTGTGGCCCCAGTGTCCACAATCCATTCGGTCATGCTCCCAATGATGTTAGCTTCAGTGACCACTGCAGCAATGACTTCAGGAGCACCATCTTCAGCGACGTTTGCAATGCCTTTGTCATGCTGTCCGTTGTTCTTTTGGACAACATACTGAGCATCCTTCCTCTCACGGCACTGGAACGCCCTGTGTCCTTGTCGACCACACACATAGCAGCCTGTGTTGTTCTGCTTCTCTCCATTGTTGTTCTTCTTGAACTTCGCAGGCTTGTTGTTTTGTCCTCCAGGGCCCTTCTTGTTCTTCTTGTTGAAAGGCGGCTTATTGCCTTTCTTGTTGACCTGCGGAGTTTCAACAATGTTAGCTTTTACCGTGTCAGCAGCAGTGTTGGAGGTCTCCTTCTCCTTCAGCCGGTTTGCTTCCTCAATCTTCAGATGGCTGACGAGTTCCTCCAAGGTAAGATCTTTCTTTTTGTGTTTGAGGTGATTGCGGCAGCGTGCCCATGACTCAGGCAATTTCTCAATCAGGATGTTCGCCTGAAGAACTTCGCACATCTTCATCCCTTCAGCCAGTATATCCGCTACCAAATTCTCGTACTCATGCATCTGCTCCATGATAGGCTTGTCATCCACCATCTTGAACTGGATCCACTGTCCAGTCACGTACTTGCGCTTCTCATCATCGTCGGTGTCGTACTTCTTGTCTAGGGTTTCCCAGATAGTCTTAGCAGACTTTTGGATCAGCAGCAGGTCGAACAGAGCGTTCGTCATGTGGTTCAGCAGATAGCCTCTTGCGGTTTTGTTGTCGCGTTGGTACTTCACGAGCTCCGTAGAAGGCGCAGACGGGTTGGGCGGCGCATCGCCATCAGCAACAGCAGCATTCGCAGGGGCGGCGGGGGGGTCTTGCAGCAACACATAGTCAATTTCCAGTTGCTCAAAGAAGATCAGCATCTTCTGGGACCAGCGCTTGTAGTTCGAGCAATCCAAAGGCTCCAGCTTTGAGAGATCGAGCAGCGGCTTCTTGTAGGAGATCTCGACGGCGGCCATGATCCTACTTTGAAATACGTTTCTCACTGTAGGATGATGACCCTTGCTGGAACCTGTTAATACAGCAACTAGCAAACACGTTAGGGATGTAGGCCGAACCTTGTTTCTGTGAAGGGGCTGGGCTGCGGTGAAGCGTGGTATCGGAGCCACTGAATGAGAAACGTATTTGCCCCCGACAGTGGTGCAGATCGTATGCGAGGCAACGTCCCCCAAGGATTTCACCGTCTTCTCTCACAGGTGCACTCGAGGGAGAAAAGTTGGAACTGGAACAAGCGCTCAAAACGGGAAAAGGGTAGGAGAAAACAGGAGAGGGAGAGAGGCGATTGTGTTCGCTGTGTGTTTGAAAGCAGAACCCTAACCCTCCTTATATAGGCTCTGAAATCCTCCTTAGCCCGCAAGTAAAGGAGAGATTCGAGTCTATCAATAGAAGGTTTGAGTTTGCACGAGCCGAGCACGAGCCGGACGGACGGCGGCGGGCGCGCGTGTGGGTGCCCCATCTCCTCCTCAACCTCTCAATGTAGGTAGTGGAAAAGTCTCCTTAAAAACCCTTTAGGGTACCCTTGAACTTTCCATGTGGAATGTGGGAAGTCCAAAGGGCACCTTCCTTAAAACCCACCTTCTATATGCATTAACTCCAACATTTATATTTAGGGTAAACTGCAGGAAACCACCCCTTAAATACCCTATATTGCTCAAAACCACCCCTTAAAATAAAAATTGCAGAAAACCACCCTTTAAACCTACTTCGTTAGCAAATCACCACCCTACCCATTTGTTCTGTTAAAAATTCCGTCGGATCTCTGAAAATACAATTAGTTGGAACTTCTCCTCCTCTCTTCACGCTTCTTTCCTCCCTGGCAGCGCCGACCATCACACCGGAGTTCCTCTCGAGCACAGTCTCTTCTCCGCCTTGGTCCAACCTCCATCAGATATGCATCCTCATCATCGATCAGACTCAAGACGCTCACTCTCGAGCACAACCTCTTCTCCGGCTCTCTCTCCCTCCCCTCCTTTTGTCCCTCTACAAGCTCCGCGTTCTTGATCTGTTCATCATCAACATCTCCGATCAATCCCCGTCAATTTCTATCGCCTCGACCGGCTGATATCGCTTCAGCATAAGTTCAATCGTTTCACCGAATGTCTCCCAAGGGTCGCCACGGTTGGGTCGAAGAAAGAAAGCCATGTGAAATCAGAAGTCGTGGTGACAGCAGCCCTGGGCTTCGCCTGACTCGTTTTCGAATTTTGTTTTGAAGCCGTTGATTGATAACAATGATAAGGATCGAACCGGGCCATTGACAAATCTGACCCCGCCCATAACCCCGACGTTGATGCGGCCCAGGATCTGAAGGAGACTCTCGCCGAATTGCTCACGGAGGAGGTCGAGGAGAAGAAGAAGGAAGTCACCGAGGAGCTGCGCAGGTGTTTGACGCCGCCGTCGCTGCTATGAATTTCTAGGGTTTGAGGGTGAGAAAAATTTCATGGTTCTGGCTGGTTTGGAGGCCTGGAGGGTGAACCGAGGGGCATCATTGTACTTTCACACATTTGTTAGATTTTTAACGGAATAGATGGGTGGGGTGGTTACTTGCTAACAGAGTAGGTTTAAAGGGTGGTTTTATGCAATTTTTATTTTAAGGGGTGGTTTTAAGCAATGTGGTGTATTTAAGGGGTGGTTTTCTGCAGTTTACCCTTATATTTATACAATGCAACTTACAACAAAATTCTTTAAGAAACTTACACAAACAATAGGGGTATTTTTACCAAAAACCAATTATTTGATTATGAACAGATATAATGACAATATATGATTTTGTTCACACATAAATATATTTTTCATTTTTAATACTTGTTATTTTTATTAGTTTAGTTCAACTTCTTATCAAAAATCAACACATCGCGTCACATAAAATCAATAATTGATAATGCCGTAACTTAATTACACCAAGCTTAAAATGGTCAACTTTGAGATCAACAATCATTAGGTCATGATTTGTCAAATGAAGTATCAAAATAAATAAATAATTACTGTATTGGAAGAACTTATTAATTATATACAGTATTATATATGGATCGAAATCACTAATGAATATTATACTATATTTAAGTATGATGTATGCTTAAATAAATAACGTTGAAAAACTGCATATTGAATCCTCCTAATCAAATATGCATTAGAAGATAAGATCAAAACATTACATTAGTATCGGTAGCTAAATTGTGAGAAATATCTATAACCATTGGAATTTAAATGGATAAACATTGTTAACAATTCTAAATCTCAAATATTGATATTTTCAAAATCCGGTGGTAGATCCATATAAAATCTTATATATTTTAGTAACAAGTTTTTATTTAAACAATATTGGAATTGGAATAATTAATAATTAAGTTAATTAATTATTTGAGGTTGGTCCAAGTATAATAAGAAGTTGTCGTGTAAGATTTTTGGGCATAGGCTAAGGATCACTGGATCAGTGAGGTTTTACCCGGTGTTACAGGAGATCCTCACATTTTCTAATTTTATTTTTTAAAAAGTCAAAATTGAAAGAAACCAATGATATATTACGTTTAATCACCCCTTAATTGCGATATTGTGACAAATTAAGCATCCATTAAAACATAAAAAATTTGCAAAACGCCAACCTTCATTACCATTATATCCCTAGATTTTATGACCATCTTCAATGGACACAAGTACAACATCGCGCTAGAGAAGAAAACCCTGACCTTGACTTAGCTTCTTCACCAATTATGATGCATAAAATCTGCATCGTAGCTGTTGAAGGAGATCGATCTTGAGGATGATCTCAATCCGCTCTCAATCCGAACCCTAGCATGCAAAACAAGAACGAACGAGGTCGGGGCGGGGCTTGTCTCCCCCGGAGGACCCTCCGACGCTCAAGTCAGTCATCGTCCCTTTAGAAAGGATTTTCTTCTCGTATTTATATTAGTCGGGCATAAATGAAACGGTCAAGACATTTAATTTACGGAATTGAAACGATTTTGATATTTAATAAAAGAAACCGTTACCGTATTGATGTCGGTTGA
The DNA here is from genome assembly GCA_963922045.1 of Persicaria maculosa. Classification (NCBI taxonomy): domain Eukaryota; kingdom Viridiplantae; phylum Streptophyta; class Magnoliopsida; order Caryophyllales; family Polygonaceae; genus Persicaria; species Persicaria maculosa. Next base: position 2,400,104 of record OY998252.1, read on the forward strand.
GGTATTAAATATAGAAGACGGTCTAGGCATTTATGTGGGTCATCATAATAGAATAAGCGGTAATTGATAAAAGACGGAACCCCCTGCATCGTGTTTTCGGGATTTTCCCGCTTACAATTGCCCATCGGGTTCCCTCATCACCAACGATTCTCATTGTCAACCAAGTCAGAAGTTAGTATCACAATCTTTTCGAGGGTGTGGGCCGTCGAGATTCAATTTCAAATTGAACCTCGGCGGCCATGAATCGTATAAGTCAATGGTGGCCGGAAGCTTGTAAGAATCCATTGACCTTCACGTTCCACCATCACGTCGTTCCTCCTCACATACACTTCTAACGGTTTGACCAAACCAACTGATAAACGTAATATGTATCGTTTATTTTAACTTCTTAATGAAAAAATGGGAGGGTGGTTAAATGCAATATAACTTGTTTAAAGGGTGTCTTCGTGCAATTTCGCCTTATAAAAGTCAACGAAGATAAAGGATACTATCATACTATCATTTTACAAAAGTATGTGGAGCCCATGTTATTATTAAAGCTTTGAAAGATTAATTATACCTCGTGCATTTTTTTTATCAGGTCATAATTCGGTGAAATAATCATACCCGATAAAATCCTTGTGAATGAGGTCTTGAAAACCTATATCAGTGTAAATGTGGAAGCACCTGATAGAGCGGCAAAGGTGTGCAACTTTATCAGCCACTTTGTTGCCATTTCTGAGCACGTGAGAAAAGGAGACTTCTCTCACATTCGACATCAATGTTTTGATATCGGACCTCACCAATTCTATTTCCCATGGGCATGTGAAATTTGTTTTTAAATGATTTATGATTATAAGGGAGTCCCCTTCAATTTGTAACTTGTTTATTCCCAACGCACGATTTTGGATTATCCCATGTCTTAATGTCAAAGTCTCAGCTTTCAGCGGGGTCTGGTTGTCAATTTTGTCGTAGCCAATCTAGATCGTTCTACCCTTCCAATCTCAAATGATGTAGCCAATTGAGCTGTCGTTGTTATCAAGTGTAGATCCATCGAAGTTTAATTTAAATGTACCAACATGTGGTTTTCTCCACTTAACAGCTTTTTGCCTTAGTTTTGACTGCGTGTGCTTGGAAGCATTATCCCCTCGAGTACTTTGAATAACATCATCATTCTCATGCATGGAGGTTTTCTTGCAATTTTCCAAGTGAGTTGCAATGATGTGTTTAACAGATTTTCGAATCGGAATGGGTTCATTTCTAAAGATTTTGTAAGATTTCTGATATACCATATCGTCCATCGGATTACCGCTATTTTCTCCTTTTCAGATTTTGTAAGATTGTTTGCAATTAATGACATGATAGGAGAGAATTCTCTCAAATTTGCAGTCAAGTTGATTATAGCCTGATTTGTGCCCACGAACAATGAGAGATGATATATGATGCATATTTTAAGGCAGGACTCGCTAATTTTATCTTTTCTATACATTAAAATTAAATTTAGGGTTTGTTTGGCAACAAGTAATTGATTGATGGGATAACTGGAGCCGATAGGGTAATAGAATTTGATGGATTAAGGGTCAGTTTGATGACACGTAGCTAATGGGACAGTAAGTTGAACCTAATAGGGTAGATGAAGTTGATGGATTAAGTGTGTTAAATATACGTTAAGTTAGATTGTTCATAGGCTAGTAAGCTGTTGAAAATCTAATTTCAAAAGCTAATTAAATTAAAGTATTATATTTAACTTATTTAAAGTTATAGAGTGTTAAAACCAAAAGTTCCGAAAAGCTACATGCATTACCAAACGGACACAACATCATCTGAATTGGTCACCAACCAACTATTATAGTCAAATATTGCCGAGTCGGATATTGTTGAGAGAGAATATATTTATACCACCAGACACGAGAATAGGTGGAGTTGTGCATCAGAGTATTGCTCCAAACCGACCAAGAAGGGTTGATATCAAACCTCCTGTGATATATAGGTTTGATGAGCTGGTGGCCGGGATAAACATTGCATATGGTCGAGGAGCTAGAGGACAATGTTTTGTCCACCTACAAGGCTGTTGTTTCTAGATATGAGCCAGCACAGTGCATGGCTTGCTACCATGGGAGAAGGGATGGAGTCCCTTCATAAGATAAGACTTAAGAGCTGGCCAAATTGTCTATTGGTGATTCAATTAGAGAGAGGGAGGAGACTACAATGAAATTTTTTCGTCAGTGGTCAGACATACTTATGTGGTACTATTAGCAATAGCTGCACATTAGAATTCGGAACTTGAATTACTAGAAGCGAATACAACTTTCCTATATGAAGAGTACGCTAGAGGAGTTGATATACATAACTCAACCGGATGATTTTCAGGTTCTGAAAAAGAGTACCGGATCATCTTTCCATTAATATCTATCAAATACACCAATTAGTGGTGTAGTTTTTGGAACCATATTATTAGTGGCGGAGCTAGAATTTCGGGTAGGGGGTGCTAAAAAAATTTTGTGAAATATTTTTTTGGGTGTATACTTGATAAGAAGATTTTGTAAAATTTTTTTTGAAAAAACACTAAAACTGTTATTTTTAATGATTTTTTTTTTGTGTTTAAATAGTTGAGAGTAACCAAAAAAATAGAAGATAAACAAAAATATATAGATAAAAATGATGAAGAATTATTTTTAATCCAATATTGAAAGAAAGGGTTTAATATGTAATTTAAACATAAATATGACATTTTTTTAATGAATTGGTTGATAGAAACAAAAAATATAAAGAGAAATTAAGAAGAATTCATGATAGAGTAAAACAAATAAAAAGTTAAGTAAGTGTGATATGAACCCAACACCTTTTGATTCTCCCTACTTTCTCCCTTCCTTCCCTTACCACCTGAGCTAGATAACAATTTTGTTTCAAATATCATTTAAATGTATTATATTACCTTAAAAATACTAAATATATGCAAATATATATATATATATATATATTTTCCCGAGCCAGGGGGTGAATGGGTGATCGAGGACCCCCAGCTCCGCCACTGCATATTATTAGAGATAAAAAATGATCGAATCAAGATGGAATCTCTTTGTCAAAAATAATTATCAAAAAGTCTTGCGTTACGTATTCAGAAAAATATTTTTGTTAACCTGCTTGCCTAAAAACGAATATCCGTTGACAAAAAAACAATATTTTTAATTATCCAAACCCCAAAAAAATAATTGATACCTAGTTGCCTTCGAAATTGGCATCTGTACATTTGTCATATTATAAAAATAAATAATTCAGCTGACCAAAAAAAATATAATAATAATTCAGATAATCTATTTTTAGTTGTTGAAAAAAAAAGCAGTTTTTAAATAAATATCTAGATCTGTTTAAATAAATATATAAATTTATCCAAGTAGTCTAAGGCCTCGTTTGGTTAGTAATAGAATAATTCAGGAAATTAAAAAATCATAAACTAGTATATGTCCCATCTCGTATATGAAAATAATTAATACAATTTTTTTATTTCAAAATTATATCACTTATCAATAAAAAAAAACTGTTTCTATTAAATATAAAAAAAATGCAACAAATTTGAATTAAAATTTGTTTCTTCAAAGTTTTTAAATTAAGCCATAGCTTTTTGTCCAAAAAAGGGTACCATAACCTTTTTCATTAATGAATATTCATAATATTTAAAAAAATTTAACTGTTTTTTTTATACTTTTGTTATACATTAATTGTTTTTATTTGAACAATTTATTCTCCTAAATCGTAGTATTTTTAGCCAGTTGAATTTTTTTCATTAATCAATATAATATAACAATATATGTTCAAGATAAGATTTTGCTTAATTTTATTAGATGTCGATATATTTTCACAAGATTTTATCTAATTTTGTTGAATATGTAAGTGTTTGGAGAACTGAGTCCTTAACGGATCTCAGAGACCTACTCCTGTATATATATCAATGGGTGAAAACCCGAGGGTACAATGGTAACTGTACATGTATAAATAATATAATGCTAACATCCTCCCTCAGTCGCAGCTAGAGGTGAGCGAATAGCAAGACTGGAACGAAAAGAAGTAAAAAGAGGAGTAGGTAAGCCTTTTGTGAAAATGTCCGCATACTGATGTGCAGAAGGGACATGAAGAACTCGGACCTGGCCTAGGGCGACCTTCTCTCTGACGAAATGAATGTCAATTTCGATATGCTTCGTTCGTTGGTGCTGAACTGGGTTCGACGACAAGTAAACAGCGGAGACATTGTCGCAGTAAACCAGTGTAGCCGATCGAAGGGGAACCCGGAGTTCGCAGAGAAGGTTGCGGAGCCAGCAGGTCTCAGCGACGGCGTTGGCAACCCCACGATACTCAGCCTCGGCACTCGAGCGGGAGATGGTGGCCTGACGCTTGGAGGACCACGAGACCAGATTGTCGCCCAGGTACACCGCGAAACCAGATGTAGAGCGTCGAGTTTCAGGACAACCCGCCCAGTCAGCGTCAGAATAGGTGGTGAGGGAGTCAAACCTGCTGCGAGCGAGATGTAAACCCATGTCAGAGGTGCCCTTGATGTACCTGATTATCCTCTTGAGCGCCTGAAGATGGTGCTCGCGGGGATCATGCATGTATAAGCAGATCTGTTGTACGGCGAAGGCAATGTCCGGTCTGGTGAATGTCAAATACTGGAGAGCACCGGCCAGACTGCGGTAGGCTGTAGGATCCTCAACCTTAGGACTGGAGGCAGCGTCGAGCTTGGACTTGCAGTCGACAGGGGTGGTGGCGGGTTTGCAAGACGTCATGTCGGCCTTGTCGACGATCTCAAGAGCGTACTTCTGCTGATGAAGCAACAGGGTAGTAGGAGTGCGTGACACAGAGACCCCAAGGAAGTAGCTCAGGGAACCGAGATCAGTCATGGCGAACTCTGATCGCAGCAGGGTCATCAGCCTTGACAGGAGCGATGTAGAGGAAGCGGTGAGCACGATGTCGTCAACGTACAGGAGAAGATAGGCAGTGTCAGACCGTGAGTGGAACACAAAAAGGGAGTGATCAGACTGACTGCCCTGAAATCCAATGCCAGTGAGGTATGTGGCGAACCGCTGATACCAGGCGCGAGGCGCCTGTTTCAACCCATAGAGAGACTTCCGGAGAAGACAGACGTGAGATGGGCGGGTGCGATCATAGAAGCCTGGCGGCTGATGCATATACACAGTCTCCTGAAGGTTGCCGTGAAGGAAGGCATTCTTGACGTCAAGCTGATGGATAGGCCAATCCTTAGTAAGGGCGATGCTCAGAACTGTGCGGATGGTAGCCGGTTTGACGACCGGGCTAAAAGTCTCATCACAGTCAACCCCAACCTCCTGTGACTTGCCGTTGACCACTAGCCGAGCCTTGTGTCGCTCTAGAGTTCCGTCTGACCTGTACTTATGCTTGAACAACCACATGCAGTTAATGATATTAGTGTCCCGAGGCCTTGGAACGAGGTCCCACGTGCCATTTTTAATAAGAGCACTAAACTCATCCATCATGGCGGCTTGCCAGTTCGGGTCCTGTAAGGCCTTGTGGGGTGATGCCCAAGAAGACACATTTAGTGGATCGTGGGGATAGCTTGTGAGGGGCGGTGGCACTCATGTTGGGAAAACAGAGACATCCAAACACTCTAATGTGATCGTAAGAGGGGTAGCGCTTGTAGAGTGCCAAGGTTGGGATGGAGTTGCCAATGGCTTTAGATGGAAGTATATTGTGGAGATAGGTGGCCATGTGAAGCGCCTCAACCCAAAAGGGGAGGGGGAGAGAGGCGTGATGTAGGAGGGTTCTAGTTTTGTCATTGAGGGTGCGGAGAATACGTTCCGCTTTGCCATTTTGTGGAGAGGTTTGGGGGCATGAGAAGCGGAGTGATATCCCATTTTGTTGACAAAAGGAGCGAACAAAATTGTTGTCAAACTCTCCTCCCATGTCGCACTGAATAGCCTTGATGGGCAAAGTGAATTGAGTGCGGACAAATGTGTGAAAATTGACAATGTGACTTTGTGTTTCCGATTTGTGACGCAGGGGAAAACCCAAACAAAATTGGTGAAATCATCAAGGACAACCAAATAGTATCGAAAACCACTAGCACTTGAAATAGGAGATGTCCACAAATCACAATGCAAAAGATCAAAAGGTGCAAATGTACTGGAATGAAAAATGCTAAAAGGGAGACGCTTGCTCTTGGCGATTTCACAGGAAATGCAAACGCCAGAGGCTTTATTACAAGAAATTAAATGACTAGTGCGGAGACATTGGAGCACGTGGTCGTCGGGATGGCTAAGACGAGCGTGCCACATGTCAGAACGATGGGCGACGAAGGCGGGGGGGGCGGTGGGAGACTGTGGGCGAGCTTTGGTGATGGGGTAGAGGTCGCCAGAACTATTGCAGCGCATGATTGGGGTCGTCTGGGTTGGGTGTGGGGAAGGGGGTCCGGGGCTATGAAATCCTTGGAGGAAACAAGGACATGGGAAGGGCCCTGGGGGCGTCCCTGACGGCTCTCCTCCCTGGAGAGCATGCTGCGAGCCACCATGAAGGTCGGAAGTGGCGATGTGTTGCTGATCATGCCACCGACGACATCAAATTTGGTGGAAAGGTCGTTGATAAGTTGAAGAACAAGGCGTTCTTCGCTAACTTTGTGCCCAACATCGCCTAGTTGATCAGCGATGGCTTTGATGGTGAGGCATTAGTCAGAGACGGTGGAGAAGCTTTCCTGACGGGTGTTGATGAACTTGCCCTCAAGATCCGCTGCCCTGGCGGATTGATTGTCATGGAAGAGGCCCTTTATGCGGAGCCAGACATCACGGGCGGTAGAGTTTGGTTGGAGGACGGTAATCAGGACGTCCTCAGAGATGGTGGCATAGATCCATCCAAGAACGATGGAGTCAAGGCGGTTCCAGAGGGGCTCAGGGACATCAGTCGGACGATCAGAGCCGTCGATGTGGGTGATGACGTCGTGAGCCTTACAGGCGGTTTGGAAGAGCTCCGCCCATGTGTGGTATTGGACCTTTTTAAGATCTAGGGTTAGGGGAATTTGATTTTTGATGTTGGTGACGGATTGAGCGGAGTGAAAGGGGTTTTGTGGTGGTGGTGGAGGGTTAGGGTTGGGTGGAATGGGGTTAGGGTTGATTGGGTTGATAATCTCGTCGGTAGACATCGAGAAGGGGTGGGAGATTGCGGCGGAAGGGAGAAAGGAGGAACAGGGGGCAGCGGCGGCGGCTGTAGGGAGCAGCGGCGGCGGCAAGAGGGGGAGGCGGCGGCAGCACGGGGCGGCGGCGACGACTGGGCTGGCGCGGCGGCTAGGGCGCGGCGGCGGCGGCTTGGGGCTGCGGCGGCGTAGTGGATCGTTAGGTGTGAAACAAAAAATTAGGGTTTCACACAAAGGCTTGATACCATGTAAGTGTTTGGAGAACTGAGTCCTTAACGGATCTCAGAGGCCTACTCCTGTATATATATTAATGGGTGAAAACCCGAGGATACAATGGTAAATGTACATGTATAAATAATATAATGCTAACAGAATATGGATATATTATATCAAGTATTTTATGATATAAATATTTAACCTTACGTCTTAGTTAATTACAATAGTTACTATTTTTAATATAAATATTCAACTCCATGCATATCTTAATTAGTTGCAAAAAAAACCTATTTGATATAAAAGAGATTTCAAATTCTAAATATTTATTTTACTGATTTAACTTAATTTTTAATTATATCATTAAACATTATTCAAACATATTGTTTAAAATTTATGTTCTTTTAAACATTTCATTTATAAAACATGTAATTAAACATTATTCAAACATTTGTGATTTGTAGTTATAATTGCATGATAATCACGTATAATACATTGGAATTCAAACATACCCTTATAATTTTTAACAAACCCTTGTTATTTTAACAAACTATTGTGTGATCGATACCTCTTCCTCACCCGAAATTTGATTATTATTTTTTATTATTATATTATTTTCTATTAATAAAGTAAATAAACACCGTCACTAAGTACGATTATACCGTGGCGCCAATACATCTTCTAAACTATGACCACATCAAAAGACACTTGCAAGTTAAAATTATGTAAAGTCGATAAGAAACATGATTTAAAAAATAATAATTGCTCAATGATTGATTAATTAAGAACTTATTAAAAAAAAAGGATAATTAAAAAAGATGTAATTAGACCTGTACACAACCCGACCCGAACGACCCGAAAAAGTTCCGACCCGAACCCGGAAATTTTGAGCCGAAATTTTTTTTCGACCCGAACCCGAAAAACCCGAGATTTTCCGGGTAATCTGGGTTTCGACCCGGTGACCCGATTGACCCGGTAATTTTGACCCGATTTACCCGATTGACCCGGTGACCCGATTGACCTGGTTGATTTATAATTATATATAATTAATTTTTTATATATATAATTAAAATTTATCACAAAATTATCAAATCATGATTTTTTTAATTTAAAAAAGAAAAAAATTGACAAATCCGAAATCGACCCGAAATGACCCGAAACCCGGTCAAACCCGGGTTCGAGTCAACCCGAAAAACCCGGAACCCGTTTTACTAGAAACGCGAAGTGACCCGACCCGACCCGACTCGAACCCGACCCGAATGACCCGTTTGACAGGTCTAGATGTAATCGTTGGATACAAAAAAAATGTAATCGTGCCGGATCCATGAAACCATTAAGGCTGAAACTCCCGATCCGAATACGACAAAGTTAGTGGCGGGTATACGACACGAATACACGTTTCGTGTATTCGTGTCGTATACCCGCCACGAACCATTGTTTATATCAAAATTCTCGGACATGGTTCAACCGAAACAATGATCGAGTTGCGTGACATTCATGTTTCAAGTGAGTTACGTAGTATATTATCTGTCGACTCGTCAACCTATCGAGATTTAGGATTGTTTGATATCGAATCCTTAATTACTTTATTAAAAAAAAAGATTTGACAAATCCGAATGGTCGGTCTCCAATCCAATTTTCCCTTGCAAAGAAACCCATTTTGTAAATTAATTTAATCTATTTTTATGTTTATTTTATTCTTAATTTATGTGGGTGAGGAAATTGAGGTATAAGAGAGGGACATCTTTAAGTACAGTGATTTGGTGCCCTCTACAACATTAACCATGATCGATCTCATGATGGTTTTCTTTTCATAGTGGAAAATAATCCATGTTGCATATTTTCGCCATGTTCTACATCCTCCGTCCACTCATATAGTCATATCATATTAATCATTGCTTGCTTGAATTTTTTTATTATTAGGAAATAATTCGAGATTAGATATACCTGAATCTCGATAGCCGATAAGTCGCCGTATGGAAACCCGTCAATACATACAAATAAAAGCGAAAACAAAAAGTGGAGCAGTACAGCAAGTGAAAACGCACCCTACAGAAAAACGAGTGAAGGAAAACTAAATCTAACACGAAGGGGACGTAGACTACGGACGAAAGCCAAGCACCGTTCTACAACAGCACCGCTGACCGGCGATACATCAGGGATCCCTGTGGGTAATAAAGACGAACCTCCAGGAAGCTTCTTCCCGTACACGGAGTCGTCTCGTACACACCACCTCGATCCCAGCCAGACTCGACTCCGACTGCCAGAACCCCATCATAGAAGAAGAACCCCCGTTCCTCTTTTTATCACAGAGCAACTTCCTCTTTTAGGTTTATTTTCATGAATTTGCTAATATTCCAATTTCATGGAGGTCGTAAACTTGTCCCCGAATTTGAGAGAATGGAGAAAGTGAATCATCACCGATGGTTTACATTATTGACATTGGTTTGAGTCGATATATCTTGCAATTGTTTCTTACTTTACCTGGTTCGAATGCTCATAGGCAAGCAAACATTGACGGATTCTGAAGCGGTTAGTTGAGGGAGCGAAAATTTGAACCCTAATTTATTTTTCCGAAAAAACCATTAATATGCTAACCCCCCCCCCCCCCCCACATTTTAATATATTAACATAAATTATAAATCGGTTTGTATATTGTGTGCCCTAAGGGTATATGATAAGGATACTTTATTGAGAAAGAAAACTCTAAAAGAAAATGAGTGAATCTTATAATCTAATTTAAAAATGACTAAATCGGGTGTATCTAGAAAATATGATAGGAAAAACCGATTATAAATATATAATGGCGATGTTACATAATAATTGGATCTCTAAGGAAAGAGAGGAAATTTCCCAATTTCAACATTCAAAGTTCAACCAAACCCACATGATACTCACGCAAAAAGAAAAGGAAAAAGGTTGTGAAAATTCAAAATTTTTAGCCAAAAAAAAAAGTTTGAAATTTATGGAGGAATTGAGAGGAAGAGTATGAAACGTATGCCCTAAAGATTCTTGAAAGTTTCAATTTTGATACACTCCGTTTCAATTGATAGAGACAAAATTAAGCAAATGAACCCTAAAAATTAACACGTGAAGACACCAAATTAAAACAAACTCCACTTGAATTTTTGTACTACAAATGAACGATCTCTAACTAAGTGAAAAATCAGGTGTGTCTCGTGAGCTTTACCGTGCAGGCCGCCCCTCGTGCACACATAAAAAGCTAATCGAAAAGAAAATGTTCAAAATCATATGTGCACGGTGCACCGGTTGAAACCGAACCGGAACCGGCACAAAACAGAAAAAACCAGAACCGGAATATTATAAATATTCAAACCGATAACCGGTCCGGTAACATTCCGGTTTAGTGAACCAATCCGGAATATAGAAAGCCGATCCGGATCCGGAACCGTTAAACCGAAAGATTATATTTTCTCTTAATACAGTATCAATTTATATGTATAAAAATTTATTAAAATGGTAATAATTATATTTTCTCTTAATACAGTAACAATTTATATGTATAAAAATTTATTAAAATGCTAATAAGTGATCTTTATTGTGAGTTGTGACCAAACTACAATGGAACCATACCCTCTGTAGAATGTCAGTTAAACAAACTGGCAAAGATTGGGTATAACAAATTAACTTAACATTAAATAGATTGGGAATGAGATCAAATTCAATGTTAATTCAACGTTAATTTAACTTAGTTCAATGTTAATAAGTGATATATTTTTTAATTTAAATTTGGAATGGTAAGATTGAGTATCTTAAAAAATTAACTTAATTTAACATTAAATAGATTTAGAAATATTTTCTTACAAAAATAAATTTTTCGGTTCTCTCCGGTTTAAACCGGTAAACCGCCGGTTATTACCGGAACCGTAATTCACCAAAACTATCAACCGAAAACCGGTCCGAAATATTCGGTTCGGTTGTAAGACCGATTTTGCTGGTTCGGTTCCAGTTGATTTTCCGATCTAAACTGAAATCTGCACAACCCTACTACTTTTTTTTTATTAAGTAATAATTCGGTTGGAGAGCCTAACCGAGAGCATTCCGACATATGAGATCAAGAAGATCTGGGTGTTCTTTCAGTGCCAACCCATTAACAGGATGACCAAGGTACAGAGCCCTACTACTTAATCCTTGCATTTCCATCTATCAAGTTTTTTTTGACCTTTTTTTCATTTTCTTGTTACATAATACAATTACTACGGGATTGTATTTTTCGAATGCATGGAAATAGGGGTGGAAATGGGTCGGGTAATGGATGAGTGGAGCCATTTTTCCACCCAACCCGTCACAAAAAAATAGGGGTGTGCATCGGTCTAAAACCTAACCGAACCGGGCCGAACCGAACCGAAACCGAAACCGAAAATCTCAAAATTTTCAAACCGAAAGTATTAGGTTCGGTTCGGTTATTTGCCGGTTCGGTTTGTGTTCGGTTCGGTTTTAACATAATTGAACCGAATTTCCATAAAAAAAAATAAGTATACAAATATATATAAAATATAGTATATATACACATATTTCAATATAAAGTATACAAATATAGTTACAAATATATATATACGGTTACAAATACAGTGTGTATATATATATACACACACATACATTGTAGTTGTATGCTTTCTAAGACTAAAGTATACAAAATTAAAATATATATACAATTGCAAATACAATTATGTGTATATACACTATATATATGTATATACAGTAAGACTAGTAAGTATGTGTGTATATATAAAGTATACAAATATATACACAATATATTTATGTAGTGTATAAAAAAAATTCGGTTTAACACAAACCGAACACAAACCGAACCGAAACCGAAAAATGGAAATTCTCGAACCGAAAGCCGAACCGAAAAATTTCGGTTAGGTTCGGTTTGTGTTCGGTTTGTGTTGGTTCGGCCTAAAAATTCGGTTTGGGCCGAATCATGCACACCCCTACAAAAAAATTTCACTCGACCCATCACCCGTCCGTCTAATATTTCACCCATCACCCGATCCGTCGGGTGGGTAATCGGGTGAAGGAAATTAAAAGAAAAAGAGTCATAGGTCATACTTAGAAATCGATTATATTTGATAATTTCACAAACCACGTCAATGTGGAAATCTTATTAATTGTATAAAAGATTTATTCATACATTATATCATTATCCTCATCTTACAAAGTTAGCATTAAAAGTTTAATATCAAATAAAATGAGATGAATTTTAGCCCTTTGATAAACTCGTAGTTAAAAAAAGGAAAAATAATTTGGCTAAATCATGTCTTAACACACTAAATGCTAAGTCGTTGAAATGAGTGAAATTGTTAAAATTTAGTAGTGTAAGCAAAACAAATAAAATATTTTTTTTTAAAAGATGTGATATGAGGTTAAATAAAATAAGTTTATATTCTTTTAGATTTTTTTGCACAAAACAATTAGAGAATAGAGAAGATAGAATTAGAAAAAAAGAAAAATATGTAGTTATGTTAGGCTATATTTTTTTTATAAACGAAGATTTTTTTTAAATAATCGGGTGGGTTAGCGGGTGGTTAAGCGGGTCGGGTAATGGGTCGGGTGATGGGTCGGGTAATGGGTGAAAAACATATCACCCGACCCATCACCCATTTCACCCACCCATCACCCATCCATCACCCGGTTTTTTTTCGAGTTTTCACCCGTATAATCGGGTCGGGTGGGTCGGGTGAATCGGTCCCCCACGGGTGATTTCCAGCCCTATATGGAAATTCCTATTGTTGGGCCAAGCATTGAGTAAATTTAATTGGGCTGCGAATAATTGGGCCTCAAAGTATACAGAACAAACTAACAATCAAAACAAGACATTCTCTAATTTCAATCAAAGGCTTCGTTTGGATATCCATTCATTATGGTTTATAATGAAGCATTATGCATTATGTGGTCTAAATAGTTAAATTTTGTTTGGTGACCCTTCTCTTTAATTTCTACACTCTCCGTAATCCTCCTCTCTCCCTCTTCAATTCTTCTCCTCGCCAAGGATCTTTTGCAGGACAATGGAAAGTCGACAACCATCAGGGACAAGCGTGGAACAACGCCTCCTCTTCCCTGAGTTCAGCAACCATCGGCGACAAACGTGGAGCAGCGCCCCCACTTCCCTGAGTTGTCGCCATAGCTGTTGTCACAACCTCCCTCGTCGGCATCTGGTGTCGCCGCTTATCACCTCGTCGGCATTCGGTGTCGCCGCTCACCACCTCCCTTTGTTATTTTATTTCCCTCCCCTCTAATTAAATTTTTAGTGAAAAGCCCCAATTTTTTTCTTCATAATCATAAGCCTAATTTTTGGAGTGAAATTTGTATCTCATGAAATTTAGCCTTGGATTATGCAATTGAGAGAGTTTCAAGTGTTATTGGGACAAATTATGAGGAATTAATCTACTGGGAAAAATTATGAGCAACCTTGATTGACTTGATTCATGGTGGATGAGACTTGAGAGTGGTGGTGGAGGTGAACAGGTGAAGTTGAACCGTCTGGTACGAGCAAGGGAGAACTTTTTACATTACAAAAAATGATCCAAACAAGCCCTTAGCAAAATGGGCCATAATGAATTATAATGCATAAGGGAAGGACATCCAAAAAAAGGGCACATGATTGATCACCGAAGATCATTTCAATGTTTCAACTCAGATCCAAGTGTGAAGCCAGAAAATATTTTAAGAGTGGTTGAATTCTTTTTGGGGGAATTTTTTTCGTAAATGTATATGAAAAACATTCTTAAAAATATATTCTATAAAACTTTAAATTTGCAATTTAAATAGTTAGTTTTAATTGAAAAAAAAAAGAAATAAATGAATATAGAGTCTAGGTTTAAATTTACAATTTAAATAGTTAGTTTTAACTCCACAATCACTTAAATCCCAATGAGGATCATCTAATCCATTTCATGGTTCTTTCACTTCGATTGATCAATACACATTTACATAATTACATAGTGATTAACAATAGTTGTCAAGTCTTACTAGCTTAGCTAATAAAGATAACATGTAGTAACCAATAGGTCACGAGTTCGAATCCACCTCCTCCAATATATTGTAATGGCCTAAGTAACTATTTTCATGATATTTATAGTTTATACAACGTTTGAAGTTTATTTATACTCTAAACTTGAACATATATAAAGTTTCAAGTTTGTGATATTTAAGGCAATTTTGCAGTTTATTAATCACACATTCACACCTCGCCTATTCACCTCCGAAGGAAAGCGAAGACGAGGCAGCTTTCAGAACCCACTCTCTCTCCCAACGCACCTCTCTTAGCCTGCAGCGGTAATTCTCTACGATTGTTGATAATGATGACTGCAATTTAGTTTCAGTTTGCTTCTTATATGATTTCAATTGTTTAGTTGGATGTTGATTTCCGTTCATGCCATATTTTAGGGTTTCCAATCGCATTTTAATTTGACAGTTTCCCCCTTTTTTTCTGCGCGATTTCTCCTCCAATTTCGTATGGAAGGTTCATCGTTATGCTCAGATCCGAGTATTTGAATGCGATCTGATTGTTTAGTTGACCTGTTGTTTGGTTTGCATCTCGTCCTGATTTGAAAAGTGGATTGATTGTGGTTGATGTTTGGGCGCAGATGATTGACGACCAGGATCTAGGATTTTTCTCCAATTTACTTGGGATCATGATTTTTGTACTGGTAGCTGCTTACCATTTCGTGATGGCGGATCCGAAATATGAAGGCAATTGAGTGAGGAGTGCCAATGCTTGAAAGATTTCATATTGAGGTTTGATGTAGTTTGTCCTTTCAGAAAGATTTTTATACAATTTATTGCAGTTGTTGAATTATGAATGTTGTTACTCGTGTTACCAAGTTACCATACCAATTGGATGAATTAGAAGATTATGGTTCTTAATAATGGTTCATTTTGATCTAGGCTATCTAGCTTACATATCTTTACAGTTCAACCCAGTAATTTTGTTCTTGCTTTATGACGAGTGAGGGAGGAGGCGGAGAGCTTTGGATATTACTGATCAAAATGCCTATGTTTCCCATGGTTGTGATATTTTTAGGAGGATATTTATTCCTTTTCCTGGGTAGATCTGAATATGGGGTTCTCTGGATAAATTTTCATCCTTCGTTGATTTGTTTCTGCTAATTAGCACTGCAATGCTCCCTTGATTTGTCATGTGTTATGCATCGACTAGGGTGATTGCCACATAAAAGAAGTGTTTTCCAATTTCGAAATCTCTTCCTTTTGGGTGATGCAACTGATATATGGAATTGCAAGTAAAGTATAGGAGTTCATTAGTCTGAGTATTATCACGAGGTGGTGTAAGTGTATGAAGCTTTAACTCACCAAATTTTATCAAGTAGCTTTGGATGATCCATTTTTCATGTAATTATGCATTTATGCTATTGTTTGATGATCTTTTCTGAGTATTGAAGATTTGAAATGCACTATATCTTTATTTTCACCGTCCAATGAATTACAAATTTGTTTGTCTCCTTTCTTGCTGAAAGGGGAGAGACTTAATGTGTTGCTTTCTCCTTGCTATTGTACAAGTAGTGTAGATCTCAGATCAGCTAGTTGCATCACAGTTAGCTTAAGGGTCCTTCAGTTGAAATTATTATACATCTGCTTTAGCTTTATCAAACTTGTTTGTTACTGCTTTAAATTCAAGCATATTGCCAGCCGGAACTCCAAGATCTTGCCAATGAATCATCAAACCTTTAGACTCTAGAGGTTCTCCCTTCGGCGTATTTCTTTTACCGCCTTCCCTATCTCTGTTGCTTCTTTCACAAAGCTCCTGATGCAGAATGCTATGGAACCCACGCACATGAGAATCTGCTTCTTGAGCTCCAGATTCTCTATTACTTGTCCAGTCTCTGTGAGGTCTCTTGTGTGTTGCAAGAAAGCACCGAGGATGATCTCAACCTCTTCTTTGTTGATATCTGGAATCTTAAACTTAGTAACTACCTGCTTTCCCATTTCGATGTCATTGGAATCTTTCTGGATCCCCTTCCCATCTTTTGCAGCACAATTGCTAGGACTCATTGCTTCTTGAATGTTGTCAAGTGCAGAACTTATCGTTCTTTTTAATAGCTCAATATCGATGGCAATTTGAGCTCTATATCCTTTCCACTCGACTTCTGACCTCTGTGTATGTAAGCACAGTAGCTCCACTGAATACGCCATGAAAAACAAAGTTTCTGCCATCCTCTTGACAGATTCAGCTAGTGTAGTGTAGCAATCGCCAGGGAAAGGTGTAAACCAGAAGTTAGGCTCCTCCTTCGCTTCTCGTACTAGCCTCTCAAGTTCATGAACTTGAGCTTTCATCTTGTTTCTGTTGTGTTGAAGTGAAGATGAACCTGAATTCGACTTGGTTTGACTGATCTGTAGATCCATCTCCTCCAGTGAGCCGCCAAGAACCCTTAAGATCTTTGACAGCTGAGCTTTTACCAGTACTGCTGCCCTCTCCGGTCGCATTAATATCTCGATGATGATGAAGCAAGACAAGCCAATGAAGGCCTCAGCAAGCCGAGCTATAGCAAATTCGGTTGGTGTTCCGTAATGTTTCCTACCCAGAATGAGTAATGCTGCGATGATTGCAGAGATGCTTCCGGGCTCCCCATACATCTTGCTGTGCCTAAGGAAAGTTGTGAAGACTACCCATGGGAGAATACTAGTTAGCTTCAACAATCCATAGTTGTGGCAAATGCAGTACCCAATAATTCCATAGACTGAACCTAGCGCCGTGCCTTGAGCTCGGGCATTTGTCACTGCGAATGTCGATTGCCTACTTGGCACAAAGGTAATTGCAATGGTGAGCCCTGACCAAAACCCATTCTGCTTGGTGTACATCAAACCGAGCAGTACAGCCAGACCGAGAGAAAGCGAACATTTGAGCGCAAACAACATGTTCTGCTTGCTCGTGTTGGGAAGTAAACTGCTCAAGACCCTTCTTAGCTTGCCAACACCATCAACGCCATTTTTGTCGAGATCTGCGTCTTGATCAGGTGCGATTTTCTGGTTGTTCTTGAGAACGAAGGAGTTGTCATTGAGTTGATTCATACACTGGAGTATGAACAAAACCGGTAGATCTTCAAGTGTTGTGCTTGTTTCCATATCTTCAACCTTCTTCTCTTGGGTCTCATCGTCACTCTTAATCTCGGGCACAGTGGATGACGCAGAAGGCGAAGAGCACGCAATCTGCTCGATCCTCAATCGTAGCTGATCTGCCGTTCTTTGAATTCCGTCCTTAAGCTGCAGACCCGCTGTCTCTCCCATGTTCCCTCGCTCGTAAGAAGCTAAAGCCATCTCCATCCCCTTAAGGGTCATCTCTACCTCCTGTAATCTCTCTGCCGGACACCTCGACGTGGGCACCGATAGCAACCTCAACCCAGGCCACTCCCACAGCATAGCATCCTGCGAAACGAAAAACGAGTATTTGAGATTGATTTCCTTCAATAGGGATCGAAGTTGTCCGATGTGTTAGCCAGAGAGTTATGTGAAGTTATTTACCTGATAACGCTGAATGGTTTGTAGAAGCCTCGACGCTCTTTCGGATAAAGACTTGATTTCCGCCACCAAGTCGCTTGCTTCTTCAGGGCTCTCGTCGTCTGCGATTGCCTTGACGAACAGATTCAGTCTCTCCGTTGCGTTTTCGGCGTATAATTCGCATTTTCTTCTGACCTGTAAGAGAAGTAACAAAACGTCAGGACTCAGGAGCTTGAGACTTTGATACATTTTACTACATGTTAAGCTATAGAACAATTTTTATTTTATTTTTTTATACAAAATGATGAATGCTAATTGCTAACACTCAAAAAGTATTGCAAAAAAAAAAAAAAAAAAAAAAAAAAAAAGTACACTTTTTGATGAACTAAAGCGCCAACCCTCATTCCAAACTTTTTGTATTGGGCCTAAAAAGCCCAAAGTGGAACCCATTTAGTGGCCCAAAAAGCACATATGGTAATTTTTAAAAGTTTTAATACTGACCCAATTCACCTTATGATAAATAATGATGAGTTTAAGATAGATAATATGTGGTCTAATGATGAGTTTAAGATAGATAATATGTGTTGATAAAAATAATATGCTCTTTTCATAGCACATTTTTTCATTTGCCTTAGAAAAAAATATTCAACCTAATAAGCAACAATGCAAAATTTCTCTTCTTGACCAAAGTCAAATGAATAGAGGAAACCACAAGATCATGACAAAACTAGCACTTTCACATAGGAGAAACTATACATCAACTCTTTCTCCTTGTTGCAAACTTATTAGGTATGTGTGCATCTAAGGCGACGTATTCGGATAGCGATGACATTTAGCACGGCCATGGATCGTCGAACACGGGGACGGACCGAAAAAAATCAAATGAGGGATCAACATCATCAGGGCATTGAATTCGATCTCTAGTTTACTAGAGAGGGTTCTAACGCGAACCTCATGTTTTTGTCAAGTGCCGAAAATTGAATACTTTGGAGGGTCCCTAAGTTTAGTTGCACATCTATTTGAGATGATCCATGGACAAGGATGGTTGAGAAGCTTGGTATCGGATGTCGATGGATAGATAGATAAATACAATTATTGGGGTAAAGAATAAATTATGCAATATAATAATATTATTTTGAATAACTTGAATATGAAATGTAGTAATATAATATTATTTACATTTTTTTAATTTATTTAATGCGATTTATCCTTGGATAATGGTTGATAAATGAGAGTTTTTAATTTATGTTTTAAGGAAATAGATTATAAATTCTATGGTGATTTTAGATCATAGGTTGGAAAATTGGGCAGCTAGTTTGTGGAGGAATTCCATCTTGATCGATATCATTAATAAAATAATATTAAAATGCATGTACATGGAGAATTGAGATGCCCTAATATGCAAGGCAAAATTCCCCATCAACGGCTATATATATATGGCCGGCTTTCAGTCTCATTGGGCCCCATCCTCCGTACATGGCCCACTTTCCCATTCCTATATTTAAGGAATCTTTTTTAGGAATTGTGTAAATGCCTAAATGGTTTGTTGGAAATAGAATTGGTAAATAAATATTCAGTTTTTCTATCATATATCTAAAGGCATGAGTAAGAAGCCAAATCGGAAAATATTGAACTTATATCATAGAGTATAGGTTGGAAAAACTATTTTTTTGTGTGTGTAATGTGGGTCGTGGGGTTCCGAGGTTGGAAAAATTCTTAAATAAAATTATTTAACATGTCAAATTGGGAAATATTCGGTTATAGAGTATAGGTTGGAAAAACTGTTATATAAACCATCATAATTTTCACTATACGGTCCATAAATTTGAAATTATAAAAATAAGTTCATACATTTTGTTTTACTTTCTGTGAGCTTGTAATATCTTTTTATGTAAAAAAATATACTTTATTTATCGAATTAACTCTTGAGATAAAATACACTTTGTACATTATGTTTTACAATATTTATGAATAGAGTAATATTTAGTAACATTTTTTTCACATAAAAAGGACAGTGAGCGATTTTTTATAATTTTCAAGTTCATTAATAGCTTTGTGAAAAATATCTGGTTTTAATAATGATTTTTAATAAGTTATCCAATTTTTTTAATGATATTTTTATGTAAACTTTTTCGTTTAAAGTAGCATTTAGCTTGTATAGTTGCGCTTGATATGTCAAAATATTTTTGACAAAAAAGATAAAAGGGTCGACCTATCACATAGTTTAAAAGTGTTAATTATAGATTTATAGTGTTCCAACTCCAGACAAAAATCCATCCAAATTTAGACATTTCTAATAAAATGTTTTTTTTCCTCTTTCTCACTCTTATTTGATTATTTGTTTAATGAGCTTGTCTAACAACTTGTTATTTAGCTATTTCGATTCGAATATTTTACAAGTTAGTGTTCGAAATTGTAAAAAATTAATTGTTAAAATCAAAATCTCCATGTTATTAATTGATTATTTGATAGATGTCACGCCTTATAGCAATTTAAGACGTATTTTTTTAGGTAAAAATGAGGACTCTTAACTAACATGACCAAAATGCAGCTAACTTGAAACTTTGGCGTATAGTTGCACACTTGCACGTATATATGCGTATATATAAAGGTGTAGAGTTAATTCATATCATTACACAATAATACATACACGAAGTACATAATAATAGAACTATATATGATGAAAAGTGAATTGAACCTTTGTGGGCCAAAACAAGTTTTTATGTATAATATGTCATATATATTCTATATGCCACACAATCAAATTCCATCAAGGGGTTTCTAGACACTTCACTTTCCACATTTCAATGCACACATATATAAATTGCAAAATAAAGAGATCTACCATGTAACTATAATAAATTAATTAAGGCAACCAACTTATACATGACTAGGACCTAAT
Source organism: Persicaria maculosa (assembly GCA_963922045.1). Taxonomy (NCBI): domain Eukaryota; kingdom Viridiplantae; phylum Streptophyta; class Magnoliopsida; order Caryophyllales; family Polygonaceae; genus Persicaria; species Persicaria maculosa. The sequence goes on from OY998252.1 coordinate 2,420,827, forward strand.
TATCCAACATTGCCCACCACATATACAAAAGTGAGAAAATCTTGCAAACAATCATCTAATTAATTAGAGCATGGAAAGTATTTATATTGGATAACATGGCATTCTTAATTGAAATAATTGAGTTAGATTTTATCATGTTTTTAGAGAAGTTTATTAATTAAAAATACGATTTTTCTATCATATGCCTCAAAAACATAGGATAATAGCACTAATTTAGAAATGTTTTTTAAATCTTAATTAATTTAGCTTTTTTTTAATTATATTTCTAGAGCCGCTTGTTTTTTTGGTAGGGAATCTTTCTCAATTTAGGGTCTTATCCTATGCTTTTAGGACATATGATAGAAAAACTGTTAAAAATATATAATCAAGATAAGTTGATAGATTTATTTGATCTCAAATTCTTACTTTATCGAAAAAAACTCAAATTCAATATATCTGATTGTAAAATGAACTACATTGATTTCGATTGGAAAAAGAAATAAATCAAATGATTAATCAAGTTTAATCCAATAAATTGGAAACAAATAATGATGCAATTACATTCCTTTGTTTTAAAATACTAGTTGTTTAATTAGGTTTTCAATATGTCTTTTAAAAAGTTAAAAACTATATAAAATATCAACTTTTTAACCATTTTTTAAAAATAATTTCATACTCTTTACTAAGAAAATCATCATCGCTCAACTCAACTTCTACTTAGTTGATAGTTTTTTAGTGTTGTTTTCTTCATTTTTATTAGTCTAGCGCTCCTTAGACCTTAGCCTTCTCAATTTACCAGATATTTCGATTTTAAAAAAAATAAAATAATAATAATAAGCTAATAGTAGTATACGTACCTCGTAGCTGGCCAAGCGAGGAAAAGGAATGAGCATGGCTAGAACCGATGACATGGCACCAATGCCGGTGCTTGCTGCCACGTGGAGGGGGTGCATGACCACGTCAGCCTTCTCCCCCAACACCACCACGCCCACGTACACAATCACCATCTGCCCAAACGCCAGCCTCTTGGCGAGGAGCGGCGTCGACTCCGCCAAGGCGACGGCGAACGCCCCGAGGGCCACCGCAAGGGCGGCCAGCTCTGGGGTGAACCGCTCGGGGCGGATCAGCCAGAGACTCATCACGGAGGGGCCCATTACGAGCGACGTGCCAATCAGGGCGTGCCACGTGCCGCGCAGCGCGTCGCCCAGCGTGGCCTCGGACACTATGAGCACCGCCGTCACGTACGAGAAGGCCGGGAATGCCACCTCCCGCCGCACCGCGCGGGGCCCGTAGAGCGTCGCCACCGCCACCGTGATGACCGCAACGGCTATCCTCATCGCCGCCCCCAGGCGTCTCCGCCATATGGTGGCCGTCGTTCGCTTCGGAGGCGCCGCGGCCAGCATGATGGTGGCTTGTATGGCAATTGGTGCTTGATGGAGACTCTTTTTTTAAAATTGTATGTATATTTTTCAAAGGGTTTTGGTTTTAAGGGAGTGTTTGGGAATGAAGGAAGAGCTTAGTTGTGTTGGAGAGATGTGTTGCAAGCTTAGTGAGAAGGTGAGGTGGTATTGTGTTGGAAGGGTGGGGCTATTTAAAGGAATATGCTTGGTAGTGTGAATCTCCTGCAACACACGTTGTATCACTCTTAGATTGTATTTTTTAAGTACAATTAATTAATACTACATAAAATTAATTAAAATAATCCGATTTTTGGAGATGTGTTAAAAAAAATACCATTTTTCAATGATAAGAAAAATGACCTGATCTTTAGAAGAGGGCCGGTAACAAAGTGTTCCAGCTATTTTTTTTATCATAAACCAGACCAAAAATGTTAATATAGAATTGTTCAAGTTGTATCATTCTTATTAGAATAACTCAATATTATCCAAAATACAACAAGATCTTAATTTCAATTATTATATTTTAGGAATTTTTGTCGGATTTGTGGTTAGAACTTATAAATGAATAGTTGGGATGATTTAAATTATCACCAGCCTCTTCTAGGTTGGATTATTTTTCTTACATTTGAGTGGTGGAGACATTTTTATAACATCTCTTTAAAAGTCAGGTTATTTTAACCAGTTTCCTTAAAATTACATATTGTGTTAATGAGTGTATTATGAAATATTCGTACGCCAAATTCATCTAAACCATTATTAAAAATTCACATTATTTAGGGAATCAAATCATCTGTCCCTCGCCCCCGTCCCCAACCTCCTTAGAGCACCCACATTGGTAGTTTTTAGTGGGTTTTTAGTGATAAGAAAACATTATAATATTAGAGAAAGCTTAAAACCCCAATTTTGAGTTGCTAAGTTAGCAACTATACTAAAAACCCAAGAAACCCAAATTAAAGAGAGAGATAGAGAGAAGGGAGGAGAGAGGGTGGGTGGGAATTGGTGGGACAAAAGGGAAGGTGAGACCTCATGTTATTATTTATAAGTGTATAAATAATAAATGGGGATTTTATGGATGTGGGTAAAAAAATAAGTTGGGTTTTTAAGAAGAGAGAGTGGAATAAAAAGATGTTAAGAAACTCAAGAAACCCGAACCAATGCGGATGCTCTAAACAATCCTTATTTAAAAATAAAAATAAAATAAAATAACAAAAAAAATGAAGATTTTTTTAATAGGGACAGAGAAAGGGGACATAAATGGGACAAAAGTGAGATTTGGAGTTGTTATTCAGGACGGTATTCTAAATCGTGGTAATTTTTATAGATTGAAAAAATAATACTCCCTCCGTCTTAAAATACATGGCCTTTTAGCATTTTGCACAAGTTTTAATAAAATACCTTACTTTTAAAAAAACATCATCATTGCACTAATTTTTTCATAAATTTTATTATTTTTTAACACCCACTACACATTTTAACCAATCAAATTATTTTAAAAAGTCAACAACACATAAACCAATACAAATCATTACAACTTTTTACCTAGAAAACCTAAAAGCCCATGTATTATTGAACGGAGGTAGTATTAAATAATTCTATTAACCACATCAATCACCTATATAGCTGATGGCAGTTATGGTTGGATTGTTTTGAGGGCAGTCTCGATCAACCCAAGTCATTTAACAACCGATTCAACCTTTGTGGACAAATTAAAATAAACAAGTAGAAATTAAATAAAAATAAAAACCTAATATACCATTAACCATTTAGACATGTAGCTAATTGAAGAAAAAAACCAACATTGAATATTTATTTGAACCTACATGTTTAAACATGACTACATGAGAATTTTTTTTAACTATCGAAAAATACTCGTTTCTAACCAATTGTCTGACTGTGACCAAATTTTGACACATGAACAAATTAATCCCGCCTTTTTGGACAGGCATATCATTAGGTAATAGGGCTTTTCCACTAATTAGAAAACACACTAAGGGCTCGTTTGGTTAACGCGGGAAGTATAGTTCCCGGGAAATTAACTTCTTAGGAATTCAAATCCCGTAAATTGAAAATCATGGGAATTGAGAAATTGTGTTTGATTTTGTATTTTGGATTAAAGGAATTGAAATAAGAAAATAGGATTTTCCTATTAAAAAGGGTGGAATTCGAACTTACCTAGGGGGGACTAGGTAAGTGCATTTCCTCCAAAATGGGGGAATTTAAATTCCCGGGAATTCAACTTCCTGGATTTTTTTGTAACAAAAAAATCAACCAAACGCTGGTATTATCTCCAATTCATGGGAATTTCAACTTCCTGGATTTTTGGAATGTCAACCAAACGAGCTCTAAGTGCTCGTTTGGATAAACGTAGGAAGTTTACTTCCCTGAAATTTAATTCCTGGGAAGTCTAGTTCTCATTAATTAGACTTTTTGGGATTTTGTGAAACATGTTTGGTTGAAAAATGAAAAAATGGTGGATTTGATATAGTGAGATAAATAAGGGATTTTTATTAGTAAGAAAAGGGTGAAAGTTGTCTTACCATGTACCCCCTTGGTAATTCAAATTCCTGTATTTCAAAGAAAGTTAAATTTATGGGAATTTCAATTACTGGGTTTTTGGAGATGAATTTTTTTAACCAAACGCATATATTCTATCCAACTTCCTGGGATATTCAACTTCCTGAGTTTTTCAAACTAATCCAAATGAGCACTAAGAGAGTACGTAAGAGCAAGTCCAAACTTCTATAAAATAGAGAAAATGAGAGATTTTAGAGAAAAAAATCATTTTTTCTCTCCAACAGCTTCTATAAACTCGTCTCTAAAACAGAGAAATTGATGGAGAGAGGGAAAAAATCTCTAAATTTAGAGAAAGGGTTAGAATCTGTAAAATTTAATGCGTTCACCCCTTTTAATACCTATCTATTTGTTCATTGGTTGTTGCCTATTGATTTAATGAAGTTATTGAAATTTTATTTATTAAATTATGAATTTATGCATCTATTATAGTGTATAATAAATGTAACAATTTGTATAATAGATAATCTGTTGGAGTTGTGTTTTTTTTAGAAATTTTGTTATTTTGTTCTCTATTTTATAGATTTTTGTAGAGAAGCTGTTAGGATACTCTAACTACACTCCAATCAAACGTTCCACTGGATTCTTGGTGCTTCAATGGAAAACTGAATCTCGCACTCACATATGATGGAATTCGACCAAGGGCAGAAAGGGTTCCATGGGCTACGACAATCTGGAACGCAACAACCACTCCTAAGCACTCGTTTATACTATGGGTTGCGGCTAAAGGAAAGCTTGCTACAAAGGATACAATTACATACAGGGAGATCGATCGAACTTGTCCTTTATGCAATGTTACCAATGAAACGCAAGAGCATCTATTTTTTACCTGCAATTATACCTCTTTTGTATGGTCGCAGGTAAAAGATTGGCTTAATCACAAAAGAAGAATGTCGACATTGGCAAGCGCCCTCAAATGGACGAAGAAGGAAGGTCGAGGCTCGAGCTGGATATGCAAATCGAAAAAGATCGCACTAGCTGCAACAACATACTTCATCTGGACAACGAGGAACGAAAAAGTCTTCGAAGGAAAGATGAGAACAAGGGAGGAGACAGTCCACCGTATAAAACTGCACACCTACCGGATCCTATATGCCTTGTATCCTATCACTTTCTCACAATCGGAGTGGCTCCAAGCAGATCAAACATATGTTCCAGACGCTCACGAGCCTCGCAACGCCATCAGAGACGACTTGGGGGACCCCTTTAGTGCACCCGCATAAACTCAGAAAACAGCTCTTAAGGCCAAAGACAAGCGGTCTGATGTACCAAATGCAAAACGAAGGCTGTGGGACTTGGAGAAATCAAATTGGAAGGCACTTACTGCACAGAAATTGGAGATGGAGTCTTGCATATGCCATCTAGTGACGAAGCCATCACTAGGGGTCTTTTATTGAGTAACATGGCGTCATTTTTTGGGCTTGTTGTTAGGATCAGTTGTTAGGATCAGTTAGTTCATTTCCTTTATGCAAAATGTATTTTTGCCCAGGTTCCCAGTCTAAGATTACAAGGTCCAAACAACCTTTGATCTTATACTTGAAATGCATTAGGCTCAACAAAGGTCTTTTGGACATCATCATTCGCGACATAGTCGTTGGTGTTTGATGCTCATAAGCCTTTGGGTGTATGTCCGACTACCGATGGCCTTGGCCTGAAGTGATAGGATCTACACGGCCCTTGGCCCCTAATATGCGATGGAACCAAGCCATAGTGAACCTATGTGCTTCATCGATTTGAGGAATCCCCTCCTTTTGTACTTAGAGCCGACTGGCTACAAACTACAGTGTAAATATCTCGCTTTAAGTTTTAATATATTTTAACCTTAAAATCAAAAAAAAAAAAAAAAAAAAAACGTTCCACTGTGATTTATGCATAGAAATTAATGCTGATTTATTTTTAGAGGGAAAATGTATTCTCCATCCAACCCTTCACATGGCAAAAGTACATCCAAATATGAAGTCCCTCCTCCGACCCTTCATATGGCAAAAAGGTCTTCAATTTAATGACAATTGAATATCCCAATTAAAACCTCATAAATTGGAGGGAATATATATTAGTAATTTACGATATACTTTATAAACTATTTTGTACAATGCAATATATAGTTTAATTAATTATAGTCTTTTAAGATAGGTTATAGTTATTAGTTAGTAACTATAAGTTAATTAGACATTGTTTAAGATGAACTCAGAGGTTGATTTACTGTTAAACTCTGGGAATCCATAGTCGTGCTGTATGAAACGGGAATTGTATCGGATTTATTTTATTTTTAATTCTAATGTTGAAATTCATCCTTATATATAACACAAAACTTAAGCCGTTATGTAGGAATTTCATCATTTTTTTTATATTTTGATATTTGATTTACCTATCAAACCGGCTAGTGTAAGACTTAACCTTTTTTATCCCCAACAATAGCAACCCCTTGAAAAAAAATCACTTAGTTCAGTTGTGAATAGCATAGGAATTGATATCAAAATTTTGATTATTGAATATGACAATTTTATAATTATTATATATTTGAGGATATTTTGAGTGCAGCAAAATTGTATATGCAACATTTAAACTAAACAATGTTCATATTTTTAATTCTTTCATAGAAGGAAATTATGAGGTTAATTTTTGGACCCTAGTACGCTACTACTTCGTTTGAAAACAGATGGTAAATAAGTATGAAGTTGTATAAAAAAATAATAAAAATTGCATAAAATAGCACTAACTTTATGGGTGGTTGCACCCGGTGGCACAAACTTTAAAAAATACAAAAATAATCACCAATTTTGGGGTTTAGTTGCGGTCAGTGGCACATACCCCATATCTCGCTAATGTGGACTAGTGGGGGTGCTTACGTGAAATTTTTTTTAATTAAAAATGCATATAGCGAGATATGAATTAGTGGGAATGATTACATGGATTATTTTTTTTAAAAAAATTATAAGACATAAAAGATGTGCCCAAATTATGAAACCAGTTAGGTTCCATTTTTAATTTATTTTTTATTTCATGTAATTCTAAATCAAAGATAATTGTGACAAATATAACATTTGTAAATTAAAATAACTAGTACCAAATTTTAATTTCCAAATGTTATATTTGTCACAATTATCTTTGATTTGGAATTACATGAAATAAAAAATAAAATTGGAACCTAGCTAGTTTTATAATTTGGACACATCTTTTATGTCTTTTAATTTAAAAAAAAATCATGTAAGCATTCTCACTAATCCATATCTCGCTATATGCCTTTTTAATTAAAAAAAAATCCATATAAGCACCCCACTAGTCCAAATTAGCGAGATAGGGGGTACATGCCACCGACCGCAACTAAACCCCAAAGTTGGTGATTATTTTTGTATTTTTTTAAGATCATGTCACTGAGTGCAACTATGCCTAAAGTTCATGCTATTTTATGCAATTTACCCTTTTTTTTAATATAGTTCTTAGTTTTTTAAGACCATATATAAAAACATTTATTGACGAATGAAACTGATTCGAAGCCAATTTTATACTGCATATGTGAAGTATTTTATTGCCAAACCTAATTCCATTATATTACGGGAGATTTCCATTCTAATATCATTTAGCCTTTTTTCCGAGTAGGAAAAATTCGACTGGAACAGATATCCTAACTTATACCATCTATACGGATGAGATCTTACCAGTCACTATCCTAACTTATGAGAAAATCATGTTTGTCAAGAGAGTGACAAATGTGTGCAACCTTACCAGTCACTATATTCCCTGAACGGGACACGTAGGAAAAACGAATTTGTGAAAATTGTGATGAAATGATTTTAACATCCGCTATTGAGAGCTCAATTTCCAACGGACAGAGGCAGTTAATTTGCCTTTTTTTTATATATACTCCGTAGATACTAATCATCCTTTACATTTTTTTTAACCAAAAAGAATTCGACTACCGGACATGTCTGGTGAGTTGAGAGGCCGAAAAGATCGGCAACCGACAAACCGTTATGAAAAGAACCGAAAAAAACTAGTCAAATCAACAAAGACAAGTACACCACGAACAAACTAGAGAACAAAAGTCGATACTAGCAAAGGGGAACGATGTTGGAACCGGGACAATGTGAGCTATCTTTTCTGACAGTTGCTAGAGGCAACGCATGGTATCCCTGAGAAACAAATGTGGAGACCTCAAATATGAACTCGAATCTCAGCGAACCTTCAGATCTCGATCACATCCACGACCTCTCGCATAACGGAAAAAGAAAGACCATAGAGCTCAAAGAAATATCACCGCTAGATTCAAACAAACAAGTACTCTAGAAAAGCCGGAGCAAAAAATCTTGATGACAGGATTTGCACGTCAAAATAAATTTATTTAAATATTAATTTTAAATAAATTTAATTTTATAATCATCTCAAATAACACTCGAATTACAAAATGTAGAATAATTTTTATTTTATTTTATTTTTCCTCGAAAAATGGTTAGTCGACCTAAATTTAGGCCAGCTAGGGTGCCTTACCAATTAGGCCATTGGACCAAGTAGGAAATTGAAAGCACCAAGGGCATTTCCGGTATTTTAAGATGTTTATAGCTTAGGTGGAGGGAGAGGATGGGCCCATGCGAGGAAGAGATTTACGCGTTGCTATAAAAAACGCAGAAACGCAAAAACGTAAAAAACGTGACTATTTCCGTATTTACCTGACCGGAAAATGGTGACTATACATTCCGTCGCATATTTGATTAACCTGTATTTTTAAAGTATAATTTAAAAGGTTGAATTTAAAAAACTGTTTTACTAAAAATGCATGAGTGATTTATACTCCGTATAATCTATTTTAAAATAGTGGTTAAACTATATATATAGAAAAAATATTTATGAATAAAAATGCTTAATTTATATCTTAAGGTTATATAGAGTAGAAAATTTGTTTTAATATGTACCCTAAATTGTGGTTTTAAGTCATTATAGGAGATTATGACACGTGTTTTTCTTAGAGAGTTATTTAGTTGAAATAAATAGTTATTTAATTTAATTTCATTAATTAGGGATAGTTATTAGGTTCCATTATGTGTGGTTGCTATGATTTTTTCATAAGGTGCGTATAACTTAACGCAACTGAATAATTATTAAAGGCGAATAAATACTTATTATATCTAAATAACTTACTAAAAAAATTAACACGAAAGGGAAAAAAAACAAAAATAAATCTGCCTATTTGCTATTATAATTGCGCAATAAAGGTGTTTTTTTTTTTACAGTAGGTAGGCAACCAATAGGATGTTCTACAAGAGAATCACCCATGATCATCCATGCGGATAATGTTACAAAGGTTCCTGTTCAAAGGGAGATTACATTAGTTAAGATCAAAACTACTCCTAGCAATATAGTATGCACCTGTATTGGCTTCTCTGAAGCAGTGCTTGAGTTGAATGAAGGAAAAGTCTCCTTTTGATCTTCTAATGCTTTCCATAACTCTTAGGATTTCCCATGGTATTTCCGCATTGTCTTGAGACGCCTTGATAGCTTCCTCGTTATCACCTTCAATGATTATCTTTTGCCAGCCATTAGTTCTGGCTAGCTCTATTCCTGCAAGCATGGCTAAGGATTCAGTGTGCAATACAGATCCTTTGGCAACTTTTGCTTTGAAAACCTCCAACACTTGTCCATTCCAGTTTCGGACAATACCCCCAATACTGCAATCCTCATTCATTGCAACCGACCCATCTACATTAATTTTGTAGACAGAGCTTGGGGGTCTTGTCCATTTGATATGTTTACCATTTCTTTTTTTTTTATGATTTTGGTTAGTATTTTGGTTGGCAACGCGCCAATCCAAGATGCATTTCAAAATTCGTTGCACGGTAGTGTGGATGTCCTCCCGCTTATTTCTAAAGATGAGGGAATTTCTTCCTTCCCATATGTTTTGCCAAATTACACATAATTCTTCAAATTTCCTGTTGCATTTTCTAATTTGTTCAATATTTTCCATTGTGGCACCAGAGCTATTAATGCCGCAGAAGGAAGTATTGGTTTGGATTTCATACTTTTTGATAATTTGTTTCGAAAATTGACAATTCAAGAATAAGTGAGTGGTATCTTCATCCTCTTGGTTGCAAAGACAACATTGGGATGGGACTCTGTTATAGAATCTGTTCAATCTCATCTTTGTTGGGAGAGAGTCTGTTTTAATCTTCCAGATAAAGTTTTGGGTTATGGGGGGAACGAGTAGTTTCCAGACCCAAGCCTCTTCTGTATTTTGATTGTTATTTGTTTCCTTTAACTTGTAGGTGGTTTTAGTCGAGAATATTCCATTTTTACTATATTTCCACACTAATTTATCTGGGGTATATAAGCTTGGTAACTCAATTTCAGAGATTACTTTAGCTATGTTGGACGGGAAGATCTGGTGTAGCAGATGGGTGTCCCATTGCTTGGTTTGTTTGATAAGTTTAGAAACTTTCATATTCGGATTGTGGTTGCTTTGGTAATTAAGGTTTTAGAATGATTTTGTCAATCCATGGGTCATCCCAGACCTTAATGGATGCACCATCACCTACAATCCAAAGCAGACCCTTTTGGAACTTATTCCGGAGATGGAGAAGTCGTCCGAATTGCCAAGAAGTATTTTGAGTACGTCATGAGATCATCTATATGTCTCTTAGTGAGGTACTTCTCATTTATCACTTTCACCCAAATATTTTCTGGTTCATTGTAAAGTTTCCATAAGAGTTTCATTTGGAGGGATATGTTTATTTCCTCTACTGTTCGTATATCGAGACCACCTGCCTCTTTTGGTTGACATATTTTTTCCCAACTAATTAGGGGGTTATATCTTTCATTCTGAGTTTTATTCCAAAAAAAGTTTTTGTTTATTTGATCAATTTGGTGGAGTAATCCACCAAATTAAGGAAATCTAGCCTCCAAATTAAGGTTTTTATTTTTGGCCAAATTTGAACCACTGTTGCCGGCAAATTAGTATGATAATTCTTAGTTATTATGTATATACGACTATAGCCTCTCGTCATGAATACCACTTCTACCAAGGATTCAAGGAAACCATTTTGCTCTCCAAGGCTGACCATTGTATATTAAACACATTTTACATATATTAAATTAATTAATCGAGATTTTTACATCTCATAAGGTTATTAATTGTTATTCCTCCATCTCATATTATTATTAATAATTTAATATTATTAAGGGAAATTTACAAAAAACCTCCCTTTAAAAATGGGACTTTTCATTTAACCACCATTTAAATTCAAAATTACAAAAAATCACCCTTTAAATGGTCTTTCTTTACAACTCACCACACATTCATCTATTTTCGCTAATTTATCATTAAATATACTATATTTTAATATTTTTAAACTCAAATTTGATTATAAATATATTTAAATTTTGAATTTAAAGGCATGATTATATTTTAGGAATCATTAAATATTGCTAGTTAATATATTTATTTTTAAAAATTATATATAAACAAATTATAGTTTTTTTAATTTCTTAATTGAAAAATTAGAGGGAGTATTTAAGTTAGCTTCAAATAAATGTCATTTTATAAATTTAGAATATTTTAATTCTCGTTAGTAATGTCAAATTTCAGATTTCAAATTCTTTTTTCCGTAACTCCAATAACTTAAAATTATCTAATATTTTATAGATCCACATCTCTCTCTTTATAAAGATTCCTTGTTATGAAGACACCACTTAGATCGATTTTAAATACAAATTTACTGATAGGGCCTAGTTCTATGATCAATTTTTTTCCGTTTAAAAAAAAATACAAATTTACTACGGTTTGTTCTAAAGTACTTCCTAAAAATTGTAAATTTAAGATTTTCATAATCTAATAGCTTATAATCCACTCTAGAATTTATTAACATTACATTCTCAATCACGATAAATGATAATGTGACTAAGAACTCCCTTCTAGCTCCATCTAAATTGAGCATATCTTCTTCATTTTACTATGTTTTGCCAGGAATAAATTGTTATTTGCATACCATTAAAGTAACAAATCTTGATGGATTCATCGTAGTAAATTAAAATTGAAATAGTATCATATGTGAGTAAGTGAGAAATGAGATATATATAATCAATCAATGGTAATATATACATCGATTTATTGGGAATTTTCATATTTTAGCCGAAAATATTTGGCTTACAGAGTTACAGGGGAAGAAACCACAATTTTTCATGATAAGCCATTTAAGAATATTCTATTGTGGTAGTCTATATTTTCTTTAGCTATTATGGTAGGCTATTACGAATATTTTCTTTAGCTAATAAGAATATTCTATTATGGTATGCTATTTTCTTTAGCTATTATAGCATACAGGGGAAGATGATCAAATGTCTTGCGGGTAGTACCCAAAGGTCAACCGGAAAGGACTTGCAGGTAGTACCCAAATGTCTCCGGTTCGAACCTCGAATGACCGCTCTTTATTTACCAAATTCAAGGGAAGATGCTCTAGTTGTTAAGGAAGACTACTTTTCTCTTACTACTCCTTCGAAACAGATTCAACAAACATTAAAGACCTGCTTTGTGGTGCCTCTCTGGGTCCAAACCCGGATTTTGACCTGATCTCTCAGCCTCGAAGTCTTATCAGCGACCGGATTTGGGAGGTGAAGGTCTGCACCATCCGTCGGAAGGCGAACCGAGCTGCAAATTCTTTGGTCAACTGGTCCCTTTCCCTGATGAACTCCTTTGCTGAGCATGATATGGTTCCCAATATTATCTTTCTGGATTCACTTATTGTAAACTCCACTAGGAGTTAACTATCCTTTACTATTTATAATAAATGGCTATAGCCACACATTTTGATCAAAAAAAAGGAAGGCTATTTTTCTTACCTTTCAAATTATGATATAATATTTTTCTTGTTCCAAATGTCACCCCTGTGACCAGTTGAGCTAAACCCATGCGGGCTGATATAATATTTTTCTACTACTCCTTAAAGTGGGATTATTTTAACTAGTTTCACCCTAAGTGTTAAGGAAGACTTAAGTGATATTCCAAAAACAGTGAAGCTACACTAAGAAACTATTCCCAATGGCCATTGAGAATGTAGGGAATACACATGTGTGGTTTGGCATAATTCCCTTGATCACCCTTTATTCTTTGACCCAAAATGTCACCAAGTAAATCATATCAGCTCGGTCCTACATATAACGTACGGTTTTGATTAGTTAGATTACACCTTAATTATAGGGTGTCATCTAGACTATATCCACCATATATATCATTTTCACTTTTAACCTTCCCGAATATTGGGAAGCACATTGCTTTAGAAGAATGTTTACTCGGAAGTAGCTTTCGTTTTCCCTGAAAAAAGAAAAAGATTCAAAAAATTAGTCGAAAAGTTATTCTAGATGAACATAACGTCTTAAACCAAAATCAACCAAACAAACAAAGGAAAAAAAAATATCATAAAAGAAAGAGACATCAAACTAGGGTCGATGAACAAGCGCTGAAGCAAACGAGGAATGACAACAGAGAAATTGTGAGATATATTTCTCTACTAAAAGTTGATAGATATGATGCAATGAGAATCTTTAAGAGATAAAATGTCGAGATCGAAGTAACTGTCTAAAAAGTGAGTTTAAGACTTTAATCATGTTCGAAGGATAAAAAATTCAGTTGAGGATTGGTTGAGAGAATTCAATTTGACAAAGTAGACAACAACAAAAGTATTTGCTAAACTTGAGGAAATTCACAAAATTCACAGAACTATGCGAAAAATCATTTTGAATATCATAGAGTTTATAAAAAACTCTATAGATAGAGTTGATAGAATCTTAACCATTGATTTTAAAATCAATTATCTCCCTCCTTTTCTTCCACTCCCACCATTCTCAATTTTTTTTTAAGAGAGGGATAAGAAACTTTATTTGGTAGAATTTCCTTTGAACTCAGTCAGATCCAAGCCTGGGAAAAATATATTTCTCTCATATTTTTCAGGCCTATTTTCCACGTTATATGTAAAATGTAATTACGAGTCGAGTGTATGATAGTGTTGGTAACAACTTGTGAGTTGTGATGCATCTTGTACCAATCGCACATGTATTTGTTTTGGCATGTGATGCATATAATTAACGCATCTTTATTTGGAATTTATACGTTCTCAAAAAAATATGGAATTTATACCACGTTCTTTAACAATTACTCCATCCGTTAATTAAAACATGTCGTTTAGGATGTAAATCTTGTTAATTTTTTTTTTTATCATTTTAGGTATTTTGACACCACTTTACAAAATTGTCCTTGTAATGATTAGATAGATGTCATTTTAGGTAGTTTTTAATAAAGTAAAAAGTAGAGTAATAATTAGGGATATAAATGTATTTTTGTTTGTTTTTGTTAAAAAATGTATAGATTTCTAAAATGATAAGTTTTAATTAACGGAAGGAGTGACCTTGGCCACTTTTATTCACACATAAATGATAAAAATCATATAAAATATCTAATTTTTTATATAATTTTTTTTTACAATTCCGTAATTATTATTAATAAGTACGATTATTTTTAATTTATATAAAAAAATATTTTATATAGTTTTTATCATCTCATTAAATAAGTGTGAGAATAATAAACATGTTTTTTACGAATACAGAAAGTAGTTTTTATCATCCTAAAAAAACACGTGAGAATAATAAAGGAAGAGAGTAATAATTAATAGTTTAATATGTGATTGAGAAGCCCACCATCATTTTTTTTATTAAGTAAAAATTTGAGATCAGACAAGTCTAAAACTCGAGAGGTCGACATCGACAGACGGACTAACCGTCAACAAACAACATATATACTAAAGACACAAATAAACACAGATCGATGAAAGAAAAAGCTCAAACAATTCGAAAAAGTCGTTCGTCAGCAGAAAAGTTGAGGGAGATCCAAGACGAGCCACGAATACTGAGAATATATGGGAGAGTGCAACGACTCGCATGACGACAGTAGCCCGGCCACTACCATTAGCAACGTTGACATACACCTTGTTAGTAAAAAACAATATCCTGTAAAGCAACAATAGCGTAACCGGTGTAGGGCCGAAATCAAAGCTGCTTTAATTTACATATTCAAACAGTCGTGGCGTGATATAAGTTTATTTATTTCCCTCTTAAATGTTGGGTTATTACTTATTGTCCTATATATACTCCCTCCGTAATGAAATAATTGTCCATTTGGGGGTTTTCACACTTTTTAAGAAAGCTACAATTAGAAAGTAGAATAATTAAAAATTTAGCAAATAAATAATGTGGAAAAAAAATAGACCAATGAAAAAAAAAGAATAGTATGGAAAGTTGGAATATTAATAGAATTTCTTGAAAATCAAATACAATTGATGAGATGAATGGATAAAATTAGAAAATTTTGTCATTAATTAGGTTCAAATAGACAAATATTTTGTTACAAGAAAAAGTGGCCAAATGGACAACTATTGCGTTACGGAGGGAGTATTAATGAAATTAAAGGCAAATTTACAGCATAATTTTATCTAGTCTCCGGAAAAATTAAAAAAATAGAATAGATAGGAAGAGGGATTGCCAAAAACATGCATTCCTAATGAAAGAGGCGAGATTAAATTAATTATAAAATCTGTAACACAATTAACATTGTGATGTATATATATATATATATATATATGTTGAAACTAGACTTTAGTTTTTACTAGCTAGGTCTGTTATTCGAGACTAGTTAAGTATTGTTGGTTCATATTTAGTTCATTTAGGATATGAACGAACCGAACCTAAATTTTGAATCGAGCTTAAAAATGTGCTCATACTCGGCTTATTTAAGTTTGAGTTGAGCTTTTTTCGAACTATAAGCAGTTCTACTTGTCATTATACAATAACTAGCTTAAAATTTTTTTTAGAAATTTCATAAAATTCGAGTTATTCGAGCTTAATTCAAACGAGTCGAACTTAAAAAACATGTTTATACTCAGCTCATTTAGAAAATGATCGAATGAACTCAAGGTGAGTTTTTATCGACCGAGTACGAGTCGAATTCGAACTACTCGTGTTCACGTAACACCCCTAGTTTATACGCAACGAACTTTGACAGACGTGATATAAAATAAAATCAAGATCCGATTTTGGCCCTTACCCTCAATGCAAGGCAATGATTGACATCGTCCTTAAGGATTACTTAACAAGTTAACAATCTTCAACCGCATGTTAATTCTTACTTTCTTACCAAAGAGGATTTAGAACTCATAAATCAAAACTAATTTGATCATTTAAACATTAAAGTTGTTAATTTTGGTTTCTTTGATACATTTATTATGCTTGGTTGCCAAGAAACTATGTGAATGCTACAATTATTATGGGGAGTTGTCTACACAGACAATTTCTCACCAAACGCATGGTCTTTTTATCGACAGGGTCGATCCAGAGGCAAGGACAGGTTGGGTGACTGCTCAAGGTCCAATTCGGGTGAGGATCCAACCTAGGATTGCATTTTTTTTTTTGAGGTAATCCTGGGATTGCATGCATATGTAAATATTTTGCACATATCCTTATTTTGTAAATGTTTTAAAAAAAGCTCAAATTAAATTACTGCTCATTTAAAAAACTCAATAGACATACAATCCAACTTTAAAAGTCCAATAAGTGAATCAAAACTCTTCTTCTTTCTTTGTTTTTATTGAACGGTGTTTTTAGAGTTGATCTTCATTATAGATGGTTGAAATTTGTAAATGAGCCCTCTCTTTTTATTTATTTAATAAGCATATATCATGCCAACCTCCCTTATTTAACCTCCAAGTTTCAAAAACTCCCAATAGTAATATACATTTTGTATTCGTGACTAATCATTTTTTTAATTGTTTGATGAGATATGCTATTGTTTTTAGTACATGACGTTAGAGTTTAAGTGATTTTTGGTACTTTAGATTGATGTAAGATATTTTATGAAAAAACTTATATAAGATACTATATATATATATAAATAGGGGCCTCAATTTTTATTCCCCCCCCCCCCCTAGATAGGATCGGCTCTGTCTACCGACATGGGAAGTCGAAGTCGACAAACATCTCACCGACTCCAAAACAGCACCTAATCCCCCTTGCTCCATCCATTGACACAGAAAGTTGGTGTTGGCAATCCCACCATAGTACCACCAGCAGCGCCCTCCTCCACAGTTGTACCACCAACACCACAAGTTGCTGACATGAGGAGTCAGTGTTGGTGAGTCGTCGTGCATTTGGCAAGATCAAACCGTTCCCATAGCAAGCATGTTATTCTTTGATACATTCATTATGATATTCGTATGGGGCCAATAATCCCCATTTATTTTGTTATTCATTTGTGTTTATGAGAAAAACACAAGCAAACTTTTATAATTTTAAAAGCAAAAATAATTAAAATAACTTAATCTTTGGAGGGGTATTAAAAAAAAATTCTCCCTTTTCAATGATATAAGAAAAATAACTCAGTTTTTGGAGAGGTGGTAACAAAGAATTTCGATTTTTTCCGACTATAAATCCGGACAAAAACAATGATATATAATTAGTAAAATTAAGATTTTAGTGAATTTTGGATAATGGTGACTTTTTTTAAAATAAGAATGATATCATTTGACAAATTTTATGTTATTATTTTGGCCAAATTTATGGTCAGAAAAATAAGTCGAGAATCGAGATACTTTGTGATTTTTTTAATACTTTGTATTTTGTTATTTTAATTAGTTTTTCCATTTAAAAATAAAGTGTTTTTTTTTCAACTTCTCCTTAATTATAGACCCACTAATATATTATAATATTATATACCCAAAAAGAAAAATATCACCGTACCGCACGCCTTTATTTTCAACTATGAATTAGATTAAAAATAAAGTGTAAAGTGTTTTTTTTTTCTTTCAACTTCACCTTAATTATAGACCCACTCATAGATTATATACCCAAAAAGAAAAATATCACCGTACCCCTTTATTTTCAATTATGAATTAGATAATGGGTAAATCCTATAAACTTGAAGCCATAAGCTCCCCATATCCAATGAGGGACAAGGGTAGCATCCAAAACTAGTTTTCTATAGTTAGCAATGGAGGTGAATAAGTAACTTTACCTAAAAAGCTTATCTACTTTGTTCAATGGAAAGATCACGTTGTCTAAGGACCTAACTTTGCCCAAATTGCGGCACATTACGGGGCCTACGGACCACGAAGCATCATCGACGCAGGCAACCCATGACGGGCGCTCCAATCCCAGGCTATCCAATTGCCCATCCTGGCATGACTCAGCATTCACCAGCCGTTTAATGGCTACCTACGCATTCCTCACTGAATACCCGAACGAGCTTCTCAATCTCATTACATACAGATCTGCAGATCTCTGTGGATGTATGATCAAGGCACTTCATATAATCTATCAAGAATCAACTGAACTACCCATTTGAACAAAGATCAATTAACCACATTGGTTTGGGAAGCAAACAAAGAACAAAATATAATGAGTTGGCCCTGCTCCATACAGACCGACCGGGGAATCTCAGGATATATCATCGTTTCTAACCTGCATTACATTTGTATTCAGCCAAGATCTGATTTTGCATAGTAATTCAAATATATGTTTGCTCCAAATGATGAAATTAGCAGTTCAACTGCAGAGCCCATGGAAACTGAGTCAGTTCATTTGCCTAATACTGCATCATGTAAGCAATAAACAGGAAACTAGTTCGATACAGGAGTAAAGATACCAGAAGCAAAAACAATATGCTAACTGATGATATCCCCGGAATCGATACAGGAAGATGATTATGTATAAAAGATCAATTGAAGGTATGGACATTCATTTTCACCACTTTTAATACCGTTATCATGTAAGGCAACAAGCTATATGCTTTCTTGACGCAAAATGGAGCTATACGGACAATTGCGACCACCTTAGTTAAGTTTCACTTTTCAAACCAGATATCATGAAGTGGGTAGGAGTGTTCAGTAAGATGCATGACCTGATTCTAATTACTGCAGATAACTAACAAATCTGTAATGGCTATTTCTAGTTGGCCACTGCTTGCTTCAAAAGTTACTCATCCGATCTGAACTTGAGAATATTTGCCAAATACTTGACCTGCAAAACAACTACAATTCATCTATCACGAGTCAGGATATCACTTTAAAAGGTATAACAACATTGTTGATGAGAGAAAGGAGATGTTTTTTACAAGTACATTTCACTATTTCAGTTCTTTCACTGCTTGAAGAACATTACTTTCCTAATGCAAGCACAGTAATCTTCACTGTTTACTTTTGATCAATAAAAAAAAACAAAAGCATACTTTACTTGCCATGAAAGGAAAGAAAACAGCTGCTGCCAAGGAAAGCATACACCAGGAAAGCATGTGCAAGTTTGTGGAATTTGATGATAACTGACCTAATTTATTTGAACCCACATTTAGCAAAAAAAGATCCAGCAAATAATTCTCTCTAGTCCACTGAGACCAGGAATTAAAAGGAAAGAAAGAAAGAATTAAACGGAATGAATGCATTTGTTTAGTTATATTACTTGTGTTATTTTATAATTTGTCTCACAGTAGTGGATGATACATGGATGCTCCTATTCAACAGTCAGAAAAGATAATTTTATTCAAGAAAAGAGAAAATAAGCTATTACAATAAGCAAGTTCTCAAATACCTAGTTGACGAAGTTGTGCTTAGAATTATTAATTTAAGTTACAGCTTAGAAGTATTAGTGTTTAGGCCCATCAATCTGCTAACTTGTACTCATTACTCATCTAAAACAAATGAATACCTAATCAGAATCTCAACAAAGTAATTCATAGAAGGTACCAAGTACCATTCCCTGGGAATTTTTTTAAAAAAATTCTAGAGGTTTCAGTGTTCTCATTCACAAGCAATAACTATAAGAACAACCTTCTCTGCAGAGTAGAAAGGCTCATACCATTGTGCCAAAGCTTTAAGACCAAGCTTCTCAGCGAGTACGAGGAAGGGCGTTAAGTCGTGGAGAAGATCGTGATGGTTGCTGTTTTAATGAATTTGATCTCTTTTGGTTCCGAGTATTATTCTTATTCTGGGGGCCTTCATCTGCATGACGGATAACATATTGTATATTTTTAAGCTTAACAACATACTTCTCTAGGAGCAATGCTATGGAAGAAAATAACAGATAGTAATCAATGATATACGATGACCGGGACTAGAATATGTGCTTGCTACAGCTCATAAGCAACCAATATTATATTGCCAAGAAACTGTTGTGTCCTTTTTTGGCAATGCCAATGCATATCTCTAGAGCATAAGAGATATAGTAAGTCTTGTAAACACCTGAACTGATCAAGTATATAATCTCAAGAAGGTTATATAACACGCCCTTTGGCAGTATTTGAAGAAACTGCTGATGAGATCAGGAACTGGAATTTTAAGGTCAAATACCAGAAGCCTACAGATGGCTTATTAGAAAATGATACAGTAGGGGACTTTTAAAGGTCCTAAACCTCGAACAAGAAATGATACTAGTAGAATTAATAATCCGGAAAGCAAAAACTTAGGAAGATTGAAAGAAGTACTAGCACACACATCGTAAAACAAGTGAAAAATGAAGCATATTCAGAAAAACGTAAACAAATAAATGTACAGCCACTAAAAGAAATTTGCATTCAGATGGTAAACCTCTAACAAGAAATGATACTAGTAGAATTAATAATTCGGAAAGCAAAAACTTAAGGAGATTGAAAGAAGTACTAGCACACGCATCGTAAAACAATTAAAATGAAGCATATTCAGAAAAACATAAACAAATAAATGCACAGCCAGTAAAAGAAATTTGCATTCAGGTACTTGTACCTTCATTCCTTTTATGTGTCGGATCAGCAGTTGAAATCTTTAGTTTCTTATTTTTCTCAAATAGCTCATCATTGATGAAGGCCTCTTTCTTTTTTGATCCCATTGTATATGGCAAAAGTGGACTTTTGTGGGATGAATGAGGTTCTGCAAATTGCTTTACTTTGACATTTTGTAATGCTAGAACAACTTTGTGAATCAGAGTTTCTTCCCCTTTATCTGGTGACAAGGTCAATTGTTTTCTGCTTTCAATTTCTTCCCAAATCATATCTTTGGCCAAATCTCTAGGCTCAATTACCTCATCACTGTTGAAGGTCCCTTTCTTTTCTGATCCCAGTGCATGTGACAAAAGATGATCTTTGTGGGATGAATTGGGTTCTGCACATCGCCGTGGATTGTCACTTCGTAATGCTAGAACAACTTTGCGAATCAAAGTTCCTTCCCCTTTTTCTGCTGAGATGACTTGTTTTCTGCTTTTGAAGTCCCAAATCATATCTCTGTCCAAGTTTCCACTCTCAACATCTTCATTTAAAGGTCCACTATCATTTTGTACCACAGAATGTGTTAACCTAGTAGTATCATTTGAACCTAACACAACATCTTTCGCTTCCTCATACAAAGAAAAATCAAGCTTTTGAGGAAATTTTGACATCAATGAGGCCAGAGCAGCCCGAGCAGCAAGAGGATTAAGAGGTGATTTGTTTTCCGCTAATTCTTCTTTGGCAAATATGTTTGTTGCAGAATCTTGAAGAAATGAAGTGCTGACAGGTTCACACTCCTCTGCTTCTTTTTCCATTTTGCTTCTATTCCTATTAGATCTCCTCGGATGGTTCTGCTCTCTAGTAATTAGGGGTGATTTGCTATGAAGCAGAGCATGCTTTTTTTTGTCTCCTTTGGAAGAACCTGCATTTATAAATCAGCAACAAATTACCTGATTCGTAAAATGAATGAAAATCAATGTTATGTAATGCACAACCTGCTAGATCAAAAGTTAGTAATGGTTTGGGTAGTAAAACTCGCATTATATCCATTTATTCCTTAAACATACACAAGTTCATTCCCGTTATTAGACAAATCTGCACATGAACACAGGAACTAGTAATTGACAGCAAAGCTCAGAAAAATAACACAAAGATCGACCATAGCTGTGCAAGCACCTAAAACAAAATACCTAGATCCAACGACAGAACAGAAATCAAGCATTTCATTCAGCATTTACATCCTCAAATAGTTGACAGTACAATGTTAATCATACTTCAACTAAGCCTGTTTGACCTTACCACATATAGATAGACTACCAAAAAGAAGAATCAAGATCACTGGCTCACAACACATTTTTTAAAAGAAAATTACATCCCAATATCTTGAAATCTTGAGCGTTTTCTTCGTTATATCTCATAGTCCTAAATTATCTTTTTATTCCCTGGAACTTTTTAGAAGTCAACAAAGACTGAATACAAGAAATAAATCATCTTAGTTGAAAAGGATTAAAAATGAAAATGAAAAGGTAATGCAGAATGAAAATCTTACTGATGCAAGGTATCAAGATGAGATAAATTAATTTTACCATTACAGCTATTTTGAATAGTGAAAAGTACATTTTTAAGTCTTTATTGTTCGGTTTTCTATTAATCCCAGTTCATTGTAATTGAATAAAAGCTACATGTCAAACAGCTAAATGACCAAGGACCAGGCTTCCCTTTAATTGGAAGAAATTGGTTAGTTACAATAATGTTTTCTAAATTTGTCCATAAGCATACCAGGTGTTGTTACTCTGACAATAACATCTTCTAAAAGCTCTCTGGTTGCTCCATCAGCCAGAGTTCCAAGATCTTCTATCTGTTTTCCTATGGTTCCGTCCACATCATACTCATCATAAGGTTCTTCAAAGATAGTAAAAGCGCCATTTGGCAAGCTCCTTTTTTTCATAGAGTTCAAGAAGGCAGCAACAACTGGATGGATTTTAACACTTTCTCTGGATAATTTCATAACAAGGCTGGATGGGACAGTTATATTTTCACTGTCCGGGTCTTGATGCAACCAATTTATCACGAAAGTGCATCTACAGATTATCCTTTTTGAATGCCTTGTTAGCCGTGCCTGGAGGAGAGAAGAATAACAGCAGCCGAAGCAACACATGAGAAAATTGAAAAGTAAATGTCACACTCTATTTGCTTTGATTCACAAGACATTTCATCTGACAAAAAGCAGATAATTCATTTCACTCACTACTTCAGCAGCTAGGTCATAAAAGGTAAAATTTAATATTTGGGATTATCACAACCTAGTATTCAAGTGTAGGGCAGATAATCAACACGAGGAACTGTGTACAACATGAAAAAGATAAACATGTAAAAACAATATTAAATAAATGAAGGTAGCTCCATCAGGAAAGTAGTTAGGATCCCTTGTTATATGATTCTGTTTATGAAAATGATTCTTTTTCATAAACAGAATCATATAACAAGTCCAATAAAATCGGTTCACCAGACAACTTCAGAAGTGGCGACCACTAGAGTGACAGCTTTTCCCAATCATGTTTAAAAGTGCCAAGGAATCAAGGATCATTTATGGGATTCTACCAAAGTGCACTTTTTACTAGTCAAGGCTAACAGGCTTTTACAAAATTATACATAAAGAAGAATCTTTACCTCTTGCACTACCGCATTAAAGAAAAGAGCCTTAAAATTTGACTTAGAGGCAGCCAGAATTTGTTCCCCTTCTTCAATATGTTGACAATCATCCGCTTCAAGGGGAAGAGAACGAATTCTAAGACGGGCATCTAATTCTTCCACAGTATGTATCACATCTTCCAAGTCCAAGCTTTCAAAATGCACTAAAAGGCTTCCAGAGGAACTACTAGAAAATTTCCAGCCAGAAATAGATCATTACAACCAATGCTGAATTTCTTTAGTCTTTACTATGAAGGTTAAAGTTGAAGGGAATGGTAGCTGGATAATCAAGTTAATCAGCAAATAATGACAACATAAACACAGAAGCAGATTAGATAGTTCCATATTAAATATGAAAGGAGGGAAATCAGCAAAAATGATTTCCCCCCTATTCTAAAAAGTATAGATAAAGGCACAGAAGGCAACAAAGAAGGTAGAGCTAAGAGGTAGCCCAAGACTTCAGAAGCTGGTGCAGAGTAGCAGGAATAGCTGCTCTACAAAACAAAGGTAAACATGAACACGTCCCTATTTTGCATGGTTACTGGCAAAATAATCTCCATAAATAACCAAGCATCATTACTTGATGTTTGGATAAGATTTTCCCTATTTTGCATGGCCAAATGATAGCTAATTCTTGCAATGATAGCATTGGCCTTTGTTTTTGAGGAATCTATCTCTCCCGTTCAAGAAGGGATAGCCCTCACCTCTAAAGGCATTAATTTATCCTTTCAACTCCTAGTTTATCAAAGTAAAAAGTTATCATAAATCCTCCACCATCTCGAGTTTATTATCACTATGCCGTGTCATAGCGAGACTAACTCCATCCCTCATAACATCATAACAAGAAATTTAGATGAAACAAATCTGCAGTAAACTCTCATTGATGCCAAGATTAAAAATGTAAAGCTTCATATGACAAACACACAAAAGCGAAATATATGCCAGATGTTTCTTGGATCCAGATACTTCCTGTTTTGGCATATGACAATTATAGTATGATATTTTGTGCATTTCAAGCTTTTCAGCTACATCATACGAAAAACTGATGCACCCAAACACTGAAGCTTAAATCATTAGTTCATAAAACGCGTGTATGTCAATAAGAACACGATCAGAACTATTCTGACTATTTTAGCGATATGATTCGTTGTCCCGAGTCCGATCATTAAATGCAATAATGCACTATCCATAAATGGATCACACGCCATCGCAAAGCATGATCGAGCTAATAATAGAAGGAAATTTTGGCGAGAGAAAAGCTTTTGACTCTTCAGAGTTAGAGCTAGCGATTTGAAGCTGCAATTTCGGCAACATTTATTCAACAATCGGACCAAGAATCCAAGAAATTGCAGATAAATGCGAGCGAGCATAGCGAAGTTGGAAGCAGGAGCTTCACCTGAGAGATACTCTACATGGATGCCAAGAGCAATCCGTTACGCGCATGGCTTCGAGCTGAACTTCGCCGACTCGAGCTGTATTCGCCATTGATTTCGATCTTGCTGCACACTGCGCGAGATAATAGAGACAGGAAGGGTTTATGCAATGAGACGATGCTACTCGTCTGTTCCGTTTTCCCCCTTTCTGTCCTTTGGCCTTGGGTTTTGCCGTTTGTGAAGTAAATTACAGATAACCGCCCTTAAAATAAGGAATTTTTACAAAAGCACCTGTGAATTAAGAAATTATAATAAAAACACCCATAAAGTGACTTGTTTGATCCTTCTTGCCCTTTACTCCGTTCGTTTGTTTCAGGGTAAATTACATATAGCCACCTTTAGGCCGTGCTCGACAAGGGATTGTTGGGTTTTTTAAAAAAAAAAATAACAACAAGCTCGAGCTAGTGATTGGCAACAATGGCAAGAGATTGGCGGGGGTTGGAAACTTCCGGGGTTGAGATTATCCGGGGTTCTTCAAAGCCAATAATCCTATCCTACCCTTCCCCAACAAGGTTATCGGGGTTATCGAATTCAACAACCTCATTGGTGACACCTTTGCCCCTGATGTTAGAGAGAGATGGAGGGAGCTGGAGCCATGGGAGCTCGGATCCAGAGATTTGGGTGAGAGACGGAGGGAGTGTGAGGGCCGCCATGGGAGCTCGGATCCAGAGATCTGGGCGAGAGACGGAGGGAGTGTGAGGGCCGCCATGGGAGCTCGGATCCGGAGATCTGGGCGAGAGACGAAGAGAGTGTGAGGGTCGTCATGGGAGCTCGGAGCCGGAACCATGGATGGAGGTGAGTTTGAGGGAGGTGAGTACGTTGAGGGCAAAGAGGTGAGTAGAGGCGGAGAGGAAATTTGAGCCGGAGCCATGGGTGCGGCGGTGAAGGAAAGGGAAAAGAGGGGGAAGGAGAGACGCGGGAGAGAGAACCTCATGCCATTCTTAGCTTCATCATCCTGCTCAAACTTGTTTAGTAAATGAACAAGTTTTAGTCGAGCTCTAGTTACTCGTATCATAGAGTAGCCTCACTTACTCGTGACATGGTAATTTATATATGAGAAATTTTATAATTTCACAAAATTCGAGTTCAAATCGAGCTAAGTCTCAATTTGAATTGAATTTAAAAATGTGTTCATACTCAACAACACAACAACAATAAGTTAAATCCTACTCAAAACATAATTGTAAGCATCATATTCCTAATAATATAAAAATAGCGTTTTCTAATGACAAAAAATGTTGTCAACATATATGATTAAGTAATAAAAAAACTAGGTCCGAGTTGAGCTCAAACTACTCAACTTATAAAACAATCCTATACAAGGATCATGCGACCAGAACCACTAAAGGAAACTTTGGATAAGAGGATGTGAAAACCTCGATAAGAGGATGTGAAAACCTCGAATAAGCACGAGGAATGGGAATAGAACTGGAAAAACTGCCAACCAAACAATATGAATGGATATAGATTCCCAAAAGACCCATTCCTCATTCTTAATACCTATCTACCAAACACCCCTTTAGTCTCAATGGCCCCACAATCCGTCAATCCCTATAGACCCGAGCAGATGTGAGTCAACCCGCTCGGCCCACCCAACCCGTAAGACTAAATTTGTGGGTCTTGGTAAAAGGCAATGGGCCTAAGTGAACCGGTAGGCCCAGCCTAATAGGCCCAAAGGGTCGGGTTTGGACCAAGGATTAAGCTCAAGCGGAGCGATAGGCCTGACCCGCTTATATATATTAATTAGAATTGTAGTAAAATATTAGATATATTGATTATATATTTTATACTTGTACATCTATTAGTACTTTATTAATACTAAATGACCAATTTTCTTTATATTTTTTTTGATAAGGAAAAAATTCGGGTGGTGGTTAGCCTACCCGAGAGCATCCAAATGATGAGATCACGAATATCTAAAAGAAAAACAATAACATAATACATCAAAAAACCCAGAAAACCCCCAAACTCTAAGCAAAACAAGCGGACACAACATCGAGAGGAAGGAACATAATACTAAATGACCAATGATATAACTATTCAAATCACATATCACATATAAATTAGGAAAAATTGCAGAAAACCACCCTTTAAATATGCCGTTTTGCGTGAAACCACCCCTTAAAACGAAAATTGCAGAAAACCACCCTTTAAAACCGTTTTCTTTGCAAAGTCACACCATCACCCAATTTTCGTTAATTAAATATTAGAGTGTGTGGAAATTTAATTATACCCCTTATTATTATTATTATTATTATTATTATTATTATTATACTCATTTCAATTGATATTAGTTGATATTTAACTTTTTGACATATTTTTCAAAAGCAAAAAACACTATAAATATAAAAAAAATGTTTTTTTTTTTAAAATAATTTCATACTTACAAAAAAAATCTATAAAAAATTGATGTGTAATTTATGTTTTATACATATAAAAAAAAAGTGTAATACTAGGGCTACTTGAAGAAAATAATTTTTTTTAAAAAATAATGTTTCATATAGTTTTTATTATTCTAAAAATGTACGTGGAATAGTGAACATATTTTTAGAATAATAAAAACTATATAACATATCATTTTTTTAAAATTTATTTTCTTTGAGTAGCCCTTTAGTAATATACACTTTTTAAAATATATAAAACATCAATCATATTTATTTTTTTATAGAGTGTTTTTACTAATAATTGTGAAATTATATTTAAAAAATAATATTTTATTAGAAAAATTACTTTTGAAAAACATGTTAAAAGGTAAAAATTAATTAATACTGATTGAGTAAAGTAAAATAGTAATAAAAACAAGGGATATAATTGATTTTCATGCACTTTAAAATTTAATTAACAAAAATTGGGTGATGGGTGTGACTTTGCAAAGAAAACAGTTTTAAAGGGTGATTTTCTACAATTTTCGTTTTAAGGGGTGGTTTTCCGCAAAACAACCTATTTAAAAGGTGGTTTTCTGCAATTTGGCCTATAAATTAAGAAACATAATACTATTAAATAAATTATTTTCATTGAAACGAACCTAAACTAAAGATTACAGAGTGTAATTTCAAAGTTTTTGTAACTTGCGTTTTAATACTTAACACAATTTGGGATCAAATGTAAAAATAAAAAATTCACAAATTTTTAATTGACGGTCCAATGTGCTACTCGGTCAGTCTATGTGAACGAATTTGGACAAGGTAATTGGCCCCGAAAACGGGGAGTAATCCAAACCCGACCCGTTAAAATGACTAAAAATTCCACATAGGTTCGGTCCAATGCTCAGGTCGACTAAATCCTCCACTTGCAAACGGTCAATGTCGAGAATCGCAAGTCGTCGCTGACACCCTGGAAAGAAATCAAAGAATCTCGGAAAACAGATCTCATCCGTCCCTTTTTTCTCTCCCGTTCAACGGCCCACAACGCGTCCCCGCTCCCGGAAGCTTCTGGAATCAGAAAAATCAACAGAAACCCTAATGTGATTTCCTATATAAACTCCGCCTCTCCTCCTAGCACAAAGCTATCTCTCTACCATTCTCTGGGGCTCCAACTATCGGCGTTCCTCAGAAACTCAAATTCCTTTCCCTCTATCTGTATATCTCGAGCTCTAATTAGACTCAACAATGGCGGGCAAAGGAGAAGGACCTGCTATCGGTATCGATCTTGGTACTACCTACTCCTGCGTCGGAGTATGGCAGCACGACCGTGTTGAGATCATCGCCAATGACCAGGGCAACCGAACGACGCCGTCTTATGTCGGTTTCACCGACAGCGAGAGGTTGATCGGTGATGCGGCCAAGAACCAGGTCGCCATGAACCCGATTAACACCGTGTTCGGTGAGTTATTCAGATCTATTGTTGTATTTACCTGTTTTCTTTTGTCTGTTTCGATTGGTGATTGATTGGATCTGGAATTATTTGGCTGTTCTAGGGGTTTAGTAGATCTGGATCTCTAAAGACTTTGACCCTGTCTGAACCTGATTTGGATGGGCCGTGAAGTTTAATTCAACATTGTAGACTGTCTTATGTATGATTTAGGAATAGATTTCAGGATTTTAAAATTCCTTGTTATCTGATTTGAAGTATTAGGTTTAATTTGCCTGGTATTATTAACGTGGATTGATATCTAGAGTAGCCGGGGATTGCTATTCACTTTTCAGAATCGATACCTTATGGTTTAAACGATATGAATCCGATCATCCCAAGTAGGAATTGACATTAAATTAATGCAAAAGGAACTATCTTTGCCAATGCAACATAGCATGCCTTCTGGATCTCTCTAGGATATCAATTAATCTGTAACACTAGCTTAATATACTCAGTGATTTAATAGTAACAGGTATATTGTCATCTGATCGGTACTGTGTTTTTCCCTTACTAGTTAGGACTAGTTTAATTGGATTGCATCATCTGTTGTATTTGGCATTTAATGTTATATATGCTATTTGCTTGAAGTATGTACTGTAGGTTGATGTGATTCAGTAATTTAATTCAAAATCTTATAATTTGCTCATCTATTTTCAGATGCCAAGAGGTTGATTGGTAGGAGGTTCTATGATGCATCCGTACAAAGTGATATTAAGTTGTGGCCCTTCAAGGTTATTCCTGGACCGGGTGACAAGCCCATGATTGTAGTCAGCTACAAGGGAGAGGATAAGCAGTTTGCCGCTGAGGAGATTTCCTCCATGGTTCTCATCAAGATGCGTGAGATTGCTGAGGCCTATCTCGGTTCCTCAATTAAGAACGCAGTGGTCACTGTCCCTGCCTACTTCAACGACTCCCAGCGTCAAGCCACCAAGGATGCTGGAGTCATTGCTGGACTCAATGTCATGCGAATCATCAATGAGCCTACAGCTGCTGCTATTGCTTACGGTCTTGACAAGAAGGCTACCAGCGTTGGGGAGAAGAATGTTTTGATCTTCGATCTCGGAGGCGGTACATTTGATGTGTCTCTTCTCACCATTGAGGAGGGTATTTTTGAAGTGAAGGCTACAGCCGGAGACACCCATTTGGGAGGTGAAGATTTTGACAACAGAATGGTTAACCACTTCGTCCAGGAGTTTAAGAGGAAGCACAAGAAGGATATCACCGGCAACCCGAGAGCTCTTAGGAGGTTGAGAACTTCCTGTGAGAGAGCAAAAAGGACTCTCTCGTCCACTGCCCAGACCACCATTGAGATTGATTCTTTGTATGAGGGCGTCGACTTCTACTCCACCATCACACGTGCCCGTTTTGAGGAGCTGAACATGGACTTGTTCAGGAAGTGTATGGAGCCAGTCGAGAAGTGTTTGAGGGACGCAAAGATGGACAAGAGCACCATTCATGATGTTGTCCTAGTTGGTGGTTCTACCAGAATCCCCAAGGTTCAGCAGCTCCTGCAGGACTTTTTCAACGGCAAGGAGCTTTGCAAGAGCATCAACCCGGATGAGGCCGTTGCCTATGGTGCTGCAGTTCAGGCTGCCATTTTGAGTGGTGAGGGTAACGAGAAGGTGCAGGACTTGCTTCTGTTGGATGTCACTCCTCTCTCTCAGGGTTTGGAGACAGCTGGAGGTGTTATGACTGTCTTGATCCCGAGGAACACAACTATCCCAACGAAGAAGGAACAGGTGTTTTCAACCTACTCCGACAACCAGCCTGGTGTGTTGATCCAGGTTTACGAAGGAGAGAGGGCGAGGACAAAGGACAACAACTTGCTTGGAAAGTTTGAGCTCTCCGGAATCCCACCTGCTCCCCGAGGTGTTCCCCAGATCACCGTGTGCTTCGACATCGACGCCAATGGTATTCTAAACGTATCTGCCGAGGACAAGACAACTGGCCAGAAGAACAAGATCACCATCACCAACGACAAGGGAAGGTTGTCGAAGGACGAGATTGAGAGAATGGTGCAGGAGGCCGAGAAGTACAAGTCTGAAGACGAGGAGCACAAGAAGAAGGTGGAAGCAAAGAACGCCCTTGAGAACTACTCCTACAACATGAGGAACACCATCAAGGACGAGAAGATTGGCGGGAAGCTCGACCCAGCTGACAAGAAGAAGATTGAGGACGCTGTCGAGGCTGCCATCCAATGGCTTGACGGAAACCAGCTCGCTGAGGCCGATGAGTTTGAGGACAAAATGAAGGAGCTCGAGAGCATCTGCAACCCGATCATTGCCAAGATGTACCAGGGTGCTGGTGGTGACATGGGCGGTGCCATGGATGATGATGCTACTAGCGGTGGTGGTGCTGGCCCCAAGATCGAGGAGGTCGACTAAGCCTTTTCTCTCCTCTATGGTGTTTTAATCTATTCAGGGCGTATTGGAAATTGTTGGTTAAGAAACTTGCCCGTGAAACACTATGTTTTGAGCTAGCCCCCCCTGTTAGCCGATTTTGGACAAGCCATGGTTATCTTTAGCTATTTTTTCCTTATCTCCTTTGTGAAATTGCTCTTTTTTATTGCTTTGTGCCTTTGTAGGTCGATCGTTTGAAGGTGCATTGTTAAACAACCGTTAGTGCATCTTCCTCAGTTGTCATTCGGAGGACACAATTACTCCCCAAATCCATCCTAAAAACCAAATCCAAATCAACAAAATTGGTCACCCTTTCTTAGTGTTCTAAAAATCGGATATATCGGGGATATTTAGAGCCTGTTACGATATCGGCTTATCGGTTAGCAAATATCGGTCAACGAGTAATATCGGGTCAATGGCTGATATATCAGTCAATATTGGCTTGACCGAGATATCAGTCTGAGCTCTCCGGAATCCCACTTTCTTTCGAGCTCTCCGGAATCCCACTTTCTTTCGAGTTTTGAACAATCGAACAGTGGGTATAGTGCCGCCAGGGTTCTCTTCAGGCTTCACTTCGTCGTTCTTCCTTTCGCCGGTGACCTCCAGCTCCCTCGTCCGTCGCCGCTGCGCTCGGTTCTCCGACCGCCTCGCTTCCCTCGGCTGCCGGCGACCTCGCTTCCCTCACCCGCCGACGACCTCGCATCCCTTGCAGTCCCAAATCGCAGCCCTAACTTACAATTCCTCTTTCGATTTTTGGTTTGAAATGTTGATTGAATGTCTTAAATTGATTAAATGGCTTCAATTTGAGATTTTTCCTGATTGATAAACGTGCTCTGAATTTCTGATGTTTGAATACAATTTGCTCTGAAACGTGCTCTGAAATTTCCAATGTCTATCTTAGATTAGGTCCTTTTAATTAAAGTAGTACTATTTTTGTATTTTGAATATTTGTTTGTCAAAACTATTAGGTATTTTGAATTTGATTGTTAGAAATCTAACAAATTGGCATTGTGGATTTGCGATAAGGTAACTTTAGCCTTCATAAATAAAGTTGTTTTTACTTTGTCATGTTTATTTGGTAATTTTACAATTTAAATATTATTTTTTCATGTGTATTTTTATATTTTGAAGTATAAATATAATATTTATATGTAAAAATTAGCGAAATCGATAAATCCGATATATCCCGATACAGACCCGATATATCCCCGATATATCATTTTTACTCCTAACCGATACGTCCCCGATAGACGATATTTAGAACCTTGCCCTCTCTACGATAAAGACCCCCACATGGGCCTACCCCACAAAACCACTGTCATATTGAAAATAAGGGCGAATTACAGAAAGTAACCTCAACTTTTAAAATAGTTACGAAAAGTAGCTTGAGTTTCGTATTTGCAAAAAAAATTGACAAAATTGCAGACGAATAGGCGGAACATCATCATTCTGATTAGATATTTGCTAATCCAGTTTCGCTTGATAAGAAATTAAGAACAAAAATTGAGGTACTTTGTTATACTACCTCTTATCCCAAATATACTCCCTCCGTCCAACAATACATTGCCTTTTAGTATTTTGCACAAGTTTTAATAAAACACCTTACTTTTAAAAAAAATAATCATTGCACTAACTTTTTCATAAATTTTATTATTTTTTAACACCCACTACACATTTTAACCAATCAAATTATTTTAAAAAGTCAACAACACACAAACCAATACAAATCATTACAACTTTTTACCTGGAAAACCTAAAAGACCATCTATTGTTGAACAAAAATTTACATCTAAAAGTCCATGTATTGTTGGACGGAGGGAGTATAATATAGACCATTTTAATTAGTTTTGCCTTAAAATAAAGGCGAATTGTGCAATGTATCATTAACTTTCAAAATTGTTACGATAAGTAAGGTGGTTATGTGGACTTGGATAATTGCAATAAAATAGTTAAACTTTCAAAGGTGTGAAAAAATTGCATCATGGGTAGGAAATACTCCATCTGTTACATGTCGTTTATTATTCATATACATTTTTTTAGACAATAAAAACTATATAAAATATAAACTTTTTAACATTTGTATTTATAAATTCATACTCAATACTAATAAGTATGAAATTATTAAAAAATATTTAAAAAGTTAATATATTATACCGTATAATATACATAAATAGTAATATAAAGTTTTAATTAATAGATGGTAATAGTATAATTCTCAAGCATATTATTTTCGTTCGTCATCTACAACTACATAAAAAGCGGGGTCAGCCCCAGTCGGGGTGGCTCACTGGTGGAGAGCAAGGGGGAAGTCAGAAGGTCTTGAGTTTGATCTCTACCTCCGCCCATTTTCTTGGGTGAAAATTCAAGGTTTGCCTTGCTTCATTCCAGTGGGTCGAACCGATCGGCGCAAGCCGATTTACCTGGTGCGTGACTCTTACCTGCTGGGTCACATGTCCGGGATATGCCACCAAATGTGGGTTCCTCGTCATAAAAAAAAAAGAAAAAGAAAAAGAAAAAAGTGGGGTCATATATTGCAATTAACCCTAAAATAATAGGGTAATAATAATACTCCGTAATAATAAATCATTTTATTCAATACTGTATATCTCTATGCAGTTGTCACTTGTCACCTTGTGCAATATAATTTGAATTATATTCTCTCCTACGCTCCCGAGATATATCAAAGAGACCAAATCCAGATCGATCAAAGATTGAAGATCAAACCGTCATCATGTATTCTCTCTGTCTAATCCTGATGCTCCTAATCATCATCGTCATCCCCGCCTTCATCTACACCTACTTCTTCCTCCTCAAACGCCCCCAAATTGATCCTCCCTCCTCCGCGAATCACGCGCCCGCACGCGCCGCCGTGGCTATTGGCAAGTCGGATCTGGTAACTGTCGTTGTCGTCGCGAAGTCGGAGGAGGCGGAGGGAGGCGGCGAGTGCGCGGTGTGCCTGTCGGCGTTCGAGGCCGGGGAGGAGCTGTGGCAGCTCAACCTCTGCAGGCACCTCTTCCACGCGCCCTGCATCGAGCGGTGGCTCCACGCGCACTACAACTGCCCCGTCTGCCGGGCCTACATCAAGGCGCCGCCGCAGCTCCCGAAGGCCGGCGCGGTGGCGCGTGCCCCCGCGCGTGCCCGGGATGATTTCTGGCAAGGCTTGCCCGACTCGGCTGGGTTGGTCTGACTGGTGAAACGACGCCGTTTTGATCTCATCCGTTGATTGGTTGGAGACTTATGGGTGGTGATTGGGATTTGGGAGTGATCATAGCGATCCTTGTCAGCTTATGGTAATTAGTAGTTGCCATTCACACGCAACCTTTAGTGGCTTTGAGATGGTTGGTAGGTAAGTTTGCTCATATTATAGCTTATATTGTATTTTTTGTGTTAAGATAGAAATGAAGATGTTTTTGGAAGATGGAATACTACACATAATCACATTTTATGTAGCTTAGATATACATGTTATTTGTTGTACAAATTGGTAATGTTTATGTTACTTTTGAATTTTCTTAACGGACGGATCCTTTAAATAATTGACAATCTAACCCGCATTTCAGTTATACCTTTTATACCATACGGAGTAGTATATTACTCCGTATATAGTATTTAAAATCTTCAATTATATGACTTTATTTGTTAATATTTTGATTAAGGGTGACAATTCCCAATAAAGTCATGTGTGTTTATTCATTATCAGAAAACTAAATTTTAGTTTTATAACACACACAATGAGTCGTTTGAAATAAACCGAGGAAAAATTAATGGTTAATAATTGGTGAGCTAAGTTGGCTTCAGACTATAACTCCAACAACCCTAAAAGAAGAACTAGGTAGAAGACCGGTTGATGAGTGAGGACCAAAATCTCAGCGTGAGAACGTGGATAATGAGCGCATGGGAAAGTTGAATCTGACACGATGTCTCACCGCTGGAGAGATGAAAAGCATAAATCTTCAATGGGTAATGGACGACTCATGTGAAAGTGTGGATCACACGACGTTCTCCCACTTAGATAAGACATCTTCAGAGATCACATACACTGCCACGATCAGCTAGATAAAATAGGACTACAGGACCGCTCCTCATCCGGAACTAACTACGAACCAACAAGCCGACTTCCTTCGAGCACCTCTTTTTTGGACTCTCATTCCTAAGTGGTTTATTTTAATAACAAGTTGTTTTTGTGATTTTTGGGTGGGTGGCAATGGTCTTGTAACCTTATTGGTTTTTCCGTGTTTCCGTTATTCACAATATCTTCCCGAAATCTCATTTGGCTTATTTATTTGTCCGACATTTTGTTGCTTTGTTCGATTGAGTTAGGATTTTATGTTTTAACTTCTTATTATCACGACAGTTAGCCTATCCGTCGTTTGTTTCGACCTCTCGATTTACCCGGCGCTAGTGTGTCGGATAATTCAAATCTTTACCTTGATAAAAAAAAAAAAATTTATATAACTTTGCCTTAAAAAAAATCCATCAAGGCACACTTTAGTAAATAAGAATATTAAGTTGCATATTAAAGGAAAATCCAAACAAGAGTCATCATCATATCAACCTCTCATGTTCACCTGTCAAGGTAAGTACAAGCAGAAGAACTCAACTTCATCCTCCCAACTTGCCATCAATTTCGCCCCCAAATGCCCCAACCTCCTAAAACCCTAACCCTAAATTCCCAATGAAACGATCCCAAATTTCCTCCTACACAGAGAGAAAATGGCTGATCCCTCTCCTCGCTTTCGCCCTCTCCTCTCTCCTCCTCTTCTTCTCCCTCTCCCTCCTCCACTCCCTCGCCTCCCACCACCGCCCCACCTCCCCCACCGCCGGCGGATCGGCGCTTCCCAGGCCCCCGCGGTTCGCCTACCTGATCTCCGGCACCGCCGGTGACGGCCGCCGCGTCCGCAGGCTACTCAAGGCCGTCTACCACCCGAGGAATTACTACCTCCTGCACCTCGATCTCGCAGCCTCCGACGGCGAGAGGCTCGATCTCGCTAGGTCTTTGAAGTCGGAGAGGGTTTTGAGGACTTTTGGGAATGTGATGGTGATTGGCAAGGCCGATCTGCTCACCTTTAAGGGCCCCACGGCTATGGCTTCCACGCTTCATGCGGTGGCCGTGCTGCTTAAGCAGGCCGCGGATTGGGATTGGTTTGTCAATCTCAGCGCTTCTGATTATCCTCTCGTCTCCCAAGACGGTTCGTTCCATCTCTGTCTCTCTCCTCTTTATGCAGCATACTGTAAAGACCTCATTTTGCGTTCTGTTTTCAGATTCATATTTTGGATTCCAGTTGATGTGTTGAATTGAATCTGCGTAGGGTCAATTCGTGACACAAAAGATGCATTGCTATATAGTGATTTCCATAAATGGAATGTTATCAGGATCTTTTACTGTGGCCCCTTTTTGAAAGATTGGGAAGGAAATGGTAGAAATGGAATATTTTGGTAGGTTGCCTTTTGAATTAGAGCTACCAATTTAGGTGCCTTTGCTGTGTAAAGGATTCATGTGGGTTCGAATTGAAATCCGCTCCATTGTGGCATTGCTTAGGTCGTGAATCATTTGTGTTTGTCATTGTTCTTCTAGCTTGGGCAAAGAAAGTTCCGATATTGATGAGATGCTAGTGAAAAGAGGGAATGGTTGAATGACACGGACAAGCGAACAGCTGACCTTTTATATTGAAACACCATAAATTTTGTGAGTGCCCCTGTATTTCCTTTGTTCCTCTTGGCCTTGCCAACCTCTGAATCGCCCTTTTTCCCAATTTGAAAGTGACTCCCACCAACTTCTGCACCAATTGGTTTCCATTTATGAGAGATTGCCAAGTTCTGCTGTGTTCAGCTTCAAAGACGCCTCTCGTCTTTCCCAATTTGAAAGTGAACTGTCAGGTGCCAACGATGAAAACGAACAAGAGGGAAGAATCAGATGTGTCCTGTTGGAAGCACTCTAACATTTTGTCTAGTTTTTGTAAATGCATATGATGATTGATGCCTGCTTCCATGGATGTTCATGTTCTTAATGGTTATGTCCTGCAAGTAATTTGAATTTCAGAAGCTTACCTGCTAGGAGTATATAATAACTTCTTCTTTTTTTCTTCAGATCTTCTGCACATCTTCTCATATTTGCCTAGAGATCTGAACTTTCTTGAGCATTCGAGTGATGTTGTTTGGAAAGAGTAAGAACATCACCTTTGCCCACTTTTGTCGATAATGTCCCTGAAGATCTGGATTTTCCACATCCTTCTATTGATTGAAATATCAATAGAATTTTAATCTGTCAATTGTTTATAGGAATGAAAGAGCAAGGCCTATAATTATAGATCCGGGCTTGTATCATACAAAGAAATCTGGTGTATATTGGGCTAAAGAGAGGAGATCGTTGCCTTCTGCATTCAAATTGTTTACGGGTAATGCTGTGTATGTTTACAACTCTCACAGATTTCCAATCTTGTGTACACTTTAGCAATCTGATCATCCTTTTGCAGGTTCTGAATGGGTGGTACTAACAAAATCGTTTCTCGACTTCTGCATCTGGGGACGGGATAATCTCCCACGCACTCTGTTAATGTACTACACAAATTTCATCTCATCATCGGAAGGCTACTTCCATACCGTCATCTGCAACCACCAAAACTACCAGAACACAACAGTGAATCACGATCTCCGCTTCATCAAGTGGGACAACCCTCCAAAGGCACAGCCAATGAACCTGACCCTTGAACACTTCCAAGAAATGATCCAGAGTGGGGCCCCTTTCGCACGGAGGTTCGCCATGGACGACCCTGTGCTCGACAGGATTGATCGAGAGCTCCTGGGGAGAGAAGGCGGCGGGTCTTCTGCACCGGGAGGTTGGTGTGGGGGGCGGGACAACTGTGTTGCTTATGGGCATGTAGATGCAATTAAGCCTAGTGTAAATGCAAAGAGGCTTGAAGAACTTGTGATTAAGCTCCTCGATCCTGATAATTTTAGACCCAAACAATGTAAATGATTCCCTCTTCTTGTATTGAAATTTTCTGCATCGGAAGGCTACTAGCTCATGTATTGAAATTTTGTGCATTAAAAAAAAGGATGTTAAATTATTAAGCGCACTGCGAATAATCTCAACGTTACAACGTAGATTGGGCGAATCGATCTGCAAACCACTTCGACTTGTGTTAGGTTAGGGTTCGGGTTAGGATAACTATGATCCTGCGAGTCAAACCCGTTAGACCTAATGGTTTAGATCCGTGGCTATGCCTAATCTCTAGGGGTGTTATGTGAACACGAGTAGCTCGAATTCGACTCGTACTTGCTCGATAAAAATTCGACTCGAGCTCATTCATTTTCTAAACGAGCCAAGTATGAGCACATTTTTAAGCTTAGTCTAAAGCTCGACTCGTTCGAATTTAACTCAAATAGCTCAAATTTTATAGAATTTCTAAAATGTCGAATTTCGTTAAGTTACTGTATAATGAGGGAGTAGAATTGTCTACAGCTCGAAAAAAATTCGGCTCGAGCTCGCTCATTTCCTAAACGAACCGAATATGAGTACATTTTTAAGCTCGAGTCAAAATTTAGGCTCGACTCAAGCTCGTTCATATTCTAAATGAACTGAATATGAACAAACAATACTCAACTTGTTCGCCTCGAATAATAGCCCTAATCTCGAATCAATAGCCATTTTCCATCCTTGAATTGTCGTCTCTTTTGGTAAGTTCTGAATAGGTAAATATATAGCTGTGGTGGTGAAACCAGAATATACAAAAGATGTAAGACCAAGCAGGGGGTCTTACGTTAGAAGGGAAAGCAAAAACCTATACCCAAAAGTCCCCTCTATACCTCCAACCTCTAAACGATAACTCCCAATGTACCCAACTTCCAACTACCAACGT
The DNA here is from genome assembly GCA_963922045.1 of Persicaria maculosa. Taxonomy (NCBI): domain Eukaryota; kingdom Viridiplantae; phylum Streptophyta; class Magnoliopsida; order Caryophyllales; family Polygonaceae; genus Persicaria; species Persicaria maculosa. The sequence continues at coordinate 2,459,766 of OY998252.1, forward strand.
CCTATAGCCTAGTCGATTCAGAACCCCCATCAAAACGACAATGCTTGATGGACTGTCGGGATCGACAGCTCGCTATAATATGACTAGCACATCTTATAACATCAAAAGGTTCTTGGCAAAATACAAGCTTGTTACGCGCAAGCCAAGTAAAATAAATACGTGCTTGGAAGCACAAAAACTTCAAGTGAAAAACCTTCTTCTTGCGCCTCATAACAGGGACAGAAACAAACCAGTCAATCCATTCAGCGATAGTCAAAAACCGAGATGAGATCCCAGCCCAATCAAACACAATGCGCTGCACGGATTGGATGACTGAACATTCAAACCAGAGATGATCGGAAGTCTCCTCTGCGCCTTTACATAAAGCGCACACAGCAGCCTCACTACCCATCCAATGCTTAGCAATGTCTCTTTTGGTAAGTTGTATATATAAAGGTTCCAACTTTCACAAAAATATAAAGGAAGAAGAAACACGCACCTATAGACGTAAACGAGTGACGTCATAGTACATATAGTTAAATTGTAAAGCTAAAGAAAAAGTGAAGGGAAAATGTATTAATAATGCTCTATATAATTGAGGAAAAGCCCTAACTATCTTCAATCATCCATCACCTCCTCCATTGATTAAATCATAATCCCTTTTTACTATATCTCTCTCTCATAACACACCCAAAAAACAATTATTATAAAACCTAACCATGGTGTTTCCCTCTATCCCATCTTATTATTATGATGATCTTCATCCTTCCAATTGGCAACACCTCCAACAGGTGAGATTTTTTTTAATATTTTTTAAATATTTTTGACTTATCATGGAGTAATTTATTATACAAATATCAGTAAATAAGATTTTAACTTATACAAATATCAATAAAATAATAAGGTTTGTATAAGTTAAAACCTTATTATTTAATAAAGTTTAAATTTTATTAATTTTTTTGGAGGGTTTATAAATTTTAAGAGGAATTATTGTATCTGTAAATTCAATTAAATATAAATATAAATATATTTATATTTATATTTATTGAATTTATTTCTTATTAAAAAAACATATACTAAAATTACACTAATACAGATCTTCACGACCTCATTAGCATAAATACTACCGGTAGGATTATTACATCCGAATTATTATCGGATAAAAAATATAGGTAATTAATTGATCATTTGATCCTTGTTTTGAAATACGTTTGATTTGATTTTCAGCAAAATGATCACCTCACTCTCCACCATGGAAGCAGCAGCTCTAACCCAATCCCGGCGCCGGTTCCGGGCGGGCGTAGGGGCGGCAACAACAGGCCCGCCGGAACGATGGCGGAGCGGGCCCAAAGGGAGAACGCACCGGCGCCGGAGGCAGGGCTGAGGTGCCCTAGGCCTAGGTGTGGGTCCACCAACACCAAGTTCTGCTACTACAACAACTACAGCCTCTCCCAGCCCCGGTACTTCTGCCGGAGCTGCCGCCGCTACTGGACCCACGGCGGCGCCCTCCGCCCCATCCCTGTCGGCGGTGGCCGCCGCCGCAACAAGCGCCCTAACCCCTCCTCCTCATCCGCAGGGTCAGCAGTCCCAAACATCAACAACAACAACAACAATAATAATAATAACTATGGGAGCGTTGGGGCGGAGAAATGGAGGATTATTCAGCCGCCGCAGCTTCCGTTTCCGGGAGAGTTCGGGACGGCGGCGGCGGGCGGAGGAGCAAGCTACACCAGTAGTTTCTACGGACAAGTAGGATTTGAAGATGGAGGATTCATGGTGCAGGGCGCCGCTGAATTGGAGAATGATAATGAGTTTGGCAATGCAGTTTAATTAACTAATTAATAGCTTAATTAGGAATTAACTATGAATGTAATGTTGCAAGTACATGGTGCACTTTTAGTTACTAAAAATGTGCATCACTTGATTAGTTGTTAAAGTGCACTACTTTTATTGTGCGTCAAAATATATATACCACTTGAAATAGAAGTAAAAGTTTATATTGTGCACTTCATAAATGGATAAGGAGTGTGCTGAAATTTACTCCGATCTATGTAATAAAGCTCATCTTTGTTGTTGGTGGTGGTATTGAAGTTTGAGGGAAGGGTCAAGGGATATTTTTTTTTATACAAGTAATGATTCAATATATCCATATCTGATATACCGAGAAATCAGAAAAATCGGTAGATATATAGACAAATCATTAAGGAGCCAATGCAAGCTGTTTAGAGCATATTTAACAAAAAAAAAAAATTCTCCAACAATAAAGCATTCTTCAAATATTAGAAATGGAAAAGCCGTTGGAATTGAAGAAAAAATAATTAAAAAAATATGTATTTTGGAGAAGTTGTTATTGTGTTCGAATCTATATAATAGTATAGCTTAACTGGTTTTTTTCCTCCTTGTGTGAATTTGATTCTTTCATTACCCTTCATCTTATTTCATTAAGGTTTTTTGGAAAAAAAAACAATTTGTGAGTTTTTTTTATATAAAAATGTAGATAATAACCTCTAATTCTTTTTATTATTATTATTAATTTTGTTTTTGTATAAGAACTCTAAATAGTATAGAAAACAAACAATCAAATGTTTACAAGAAGTTAGCAGACAACCGAGAAACAAGTTGCGCATCAACCCCTTTAACAATGGAAAAATTAACTCAAGTAAAAATATGAGCAGCTAGACGAGAACTAGAATCTAAGGCTAAAGAAAAAGAGCGGATCTGTCCCAGCAATGCAACAGCATTCACATCCAGCTCACCAAAAGAAGAGAAAGAAAAAGGCAAAAAACCATAACCAGCAGTAGAGCACACATCCCGATACTTGGTGAACTTACGCCGCGCAACGTCAAGTACACACCGTCCAGGAGCGAAGGAAGCCAAACAAGTCTGAGTGAGGGGGGAGGAACCAGTAATATCCACACACATATCCCGGCCCCGATCCCAAGAGTAAAGAAGAATGTCAGCGGGCCTAAGGGGTCCGCCAAGACCGTCAACAACACCAATATCCACCTCCTTTCCAGAGGGGATCCCAGCACGGAAGCAAATGTCGAAGAGGGTGTCACGCACAAGATTATGCCGATGTTTGAGCCCAACGAAACTCGAGCACGACACGACATGATCCACAAAAATATCACCCTCAAAAACCCGACCACATGCAGAGCAGGGAAGACCAGCCCGAAATAAAGGGATACCCAAACGATAACAGAGCACAGACCAGCCCGAAGACTGCAGGCGAGAGGCCAGAAAAGAATAATGCATGACGTCACCAACAGCATAAACACCAAGCCCACTGTACTGAAACGAAAGAGTAGCCAATCTCCACGTACTGCCAATCACCAAACTCGGGTCCAGAAGCAGCCACAATACGCTCTAAACAGACACGGAGGGCACTGTCAAAAGTAGACTGAGCTGGGACAACGGCACCCGGCGGACAAGTACGCAAGGTGAAGTAGAGTCTAGAGATACCCGAACAAGCCCGAATCAAAAGCAACTCACTCTGCGGATCCTCAAGTTTGGCAACAACACCCATAAGCTCAACTGTCTTGGTCACCCGAGTTGCATGAGAAATTTAGTAGTTAAATTTTTGTTGGCATGAGAAATTTTTCCCAAAATCAACTATAGAAAGCCACATAAAATGTTATGCATAGTGTGTGTATATAAAGTAATACCCCCTTTGTTAATTAAAACTTGTCGTTTACTATTCATGCATGCTTTTTTAGAATGATAAAAACTATATAAAATATTAATATTTTTTTATATTTGGTTTTATAAATTCATACTTAATTATAATAAATATGAAATTATTAAAAAAGTTAATATTTTATATGATTTTTGTTAAAGTCGGTTGGGCCCGGTGGGGTCAAAGACAAGATGGAGGGAGGTCGTGTGTGCGGGCCCACATACGGGAGACTCGAACAACACATAAACCTGAACGGGGTTCCATCTCAAAACCAATTGGAAATGAGAGGAGTAGCCTTTCAACCTTATATGTTGTTCAAGCATTCTCTATATAACCGATGTGTTCAAGCATTCTCTATATAACCGATGTGGGACAACCACATTCCAAAACGCCCTCTCAAGTGCAAGTGTGCAACGACATTTTTACCCAACAAGTTGCACTTGCCACATGCACTTAAATGGGAGCCAATGCCCGCGACATGTCAACAAGGCCAGCAACCCCACTAATCCGAAGCCTAGACCGAAACTAGCCGAACCCGATTCTGATACCATGTTAAAGTCGGCTAGGCCCGGTGGGGTCAAGGATAAGCTGGATGGAGATCGTTTGTATGGGCCCACATACGGGAGACTCAAACAACACATAAACCCGAATGGGGTTCCATCTCAAAATCAATTGGCAATGAGAAATTGAGAGGAGTAGCCCTTCAACCTTACATGTTGTTCAAACATTCTCTATATAACCGATGAGGGACAACCACATTCCAGCAGTTTTTAACACCTCAAAAAACGTATGCGAATAGTAAAACGTCAAATTTTAATTAATAGATAGAATATAGTTTATGTGCCTTAGACAGTTGGGGGCATTGCACGTGAACAGTACTATTAATAATAACATTGCGTTGTATATTGGTGGATTTATGAGATCATGTAAGAGCTTTGTGATTTGTGATTGCCTCTTGTTATATCTAATTGCATTTTACACACTAATTAAAATATAAGAGTTTTACATGCCCATAAAACTATACATTCATAAAAATAAATGGGTTTATTTATGTTATCAAATCCATACTCGTTGGGAGCGTGAGACAAACTAAATAGCACATCTAGACTTAATTCATTAATCATTCTAGGACTGTTATATGAATTAAACAGCTCGAACTCGGCTCGAAAAAGCTCAACTTGAGCTCGTGCACTTATTTAAACAAGTCGAACTTGAACAAAATTTTAAACTCGGTTGAAAGTTCGATTGGTTTGAATAGCTCGAATTCTATGGAATTTCTAAAATTTTATTTATGTTAACATGTTATAACCAAGTAGAACTATTCAAAGCTCGCAAAAAGCTCGGCTCGAACTCGTTTATTTCCTAAACAAGTCAAACTTGAACAAAATAAAAAGATTGTTTTAAATTTAGGTTTGACTCGGCTCGAACTCGTTTAACAAACGAACAAGCCTGAACATGCTAAGCTCGGCTCGTTCGGCTCGAATAACACCCCTATAATCTCATTTTACGGATGAGCAAAGTGGACCGAGCGGACCAACCCTCGTTTACGGGTCTAAATCGGTGTGTATAGCCCCATTGGACAAATCGCCATCACGTGAATTTGTAGTTTTGTACCCATTATGTTCCATAAGCGGACAAAAGTGGTCCCCACTCACACCTCTTGGGCTATATTCACCTTTTCTTGTTGTTGGGCCCACTGAAAGGAATGGCCCAAAAGGCAAAATGAGAGGCCCATCTTTCTCCCGTTGGAATGAGAATAGTCATACAAATTTAGTTAATTGGAAACAAAACAAAACATGAGTACAAATTTAGTTAAATTAATTAAATTGGAAAATCTCCTTTTTTTATTTAAACTTTCAATAAATTAAATCAATCTAAGAATGATTGTAACTGTTGCTTATTTTATATCCAATCTATGTTTTTATACCACTTGTAAACGTGCACTTCAATAAAATAAAACATTTACCAAGCACTCCATCTAAATAGTTTAATGTGCTCATGAAAGCAACTTAAGATTTAATACTACTATATCTTAAGAAAGTGTGTTATCATAATAATAGAGGGATATTTCATCATCCTATCTTATCCTTTTAAAAGCATCGTGTGGGTTTGTCCAATTCACTACTACTTGCAAATTAATCACCAATATTAGCTTATATATCTATATATAAGCTACTTTAAATACTTAATTAAATATTCGAGTTCGAATTTTGATAATATATAATTTTTTAAAAGTTTGTTGAAGAATAATACTTTGACCCCTTCACATATGAAAATGTATGAACCCTAGATAATTGGGAACTTGGGGTTCGTGGTCGATGCAGAGCGATGGAGGAGTGAGTTGTAACACCCATCTCATCCCAAATTAGTTATATAAAAGATGTTAGAAGTAATTTATAAGTGATTTAAGCTATAATTATCTTACATGAGTCTTTTCAATTCATGTGAGTAAAACGTGTCTAAAAAAGTTTGATGATATGGACCAGCATTTTGTAATACATTGGAATTGGGTATGCTCCAAAGTCTTTCCATTTAGGTGAAGACAACAGATCTAAGAGAGCTTGATTACATGGACTAACTAGCGTTTCGTAAAACCTCAAGATTTTATAAACAATTTCAGAGCTGACTTTAAAATCAGGTATGCTCCAAAGAGTTAATTTGTGCGATTTGAGGACCGGAGAAATATAATTGGCATGATCGATTTTAAGTTAAAACGACGTTATTTTTTAGATTAAAATGAGACCAATTTGAGAAATATTATCATAAGTTAATTGTCACGTGGTGTAGGTAGGTAAGCTGCATGCAATCATGCATGTAACACAAAATCATATCTTAATTTCTAGGGCCCTCAGCATATCCAACTAAAAAATGAAATAAAAATTATTAATGTATTAAACTATTAATAAATACGTAAGATTTATAGTGTTTCCGTAACAATCATTCACATGAAAAGTTTTTCTTCCTCTTTTCTTCTTTTATTTTTTTCCTAATACTCACCCCACCTGCCCCAGTTTAGATGCATATATACGTACTGATATACATATACACGTCAATTAGACCTTTAATTTATTTCTCCAGAGTATTCTAAACGTTGATCGTCTAATAACGGATGCATCGTAATCTCTCTCTCTCTCCCTCTCTGTGTGTATATATATATATATATATATATATATATATATATATATATATATATATATATATATATATATATATATATATACACAGTGGCGGACCCAGAACCCGAAGAGGGTGGGGGCACACCGATGATAAACGAAAATGAATAACACGAACGGATACAACACATAACGTCTTCAAAATAACAAAATAGTGATAAAAAAAATGAAAGAGTTCACTAGTACAAAACATTTTATAATTAGAGTTTTAGAATGAAATAGTTCAACTCGACAGGGGTAAATCGGTTTTATGGGTTTTCATACCCTAAAAATTTTGAATGATAACCTCGTTAGTCATTATCAATGCCTTGAAAATCATCGCAGAGAGAAAATCGTCACTTATCTTGTTGCACAAATAGAAGTTGATAATACCCATAGCAGATCGAGAAAGCTCGATCTTTCCACTATAGTTTTTGCAACTGGTAACACTAAAACCAACTCGATGAGACGATACACCAAATCAAAAGCTTTGTGAATTCCTTCCTAGGTCATATTTTATAAACATCACAAATATCTTGCAAAGTAGAAAATCTGATATGTTCCCTCATTTAAACTTCTGTAATTTCTTAACTTATTATCGAAATGAGTAATAAACCTCTCATTTCAAAAGATCTCAACATAAATTATAGTATAGGAATGTCAATCTAAATAAAATATAAAAGCATTGTGGGTTATTTAAATAAGATTTATAGTGATTAATATACCTTCAATTTTCAAACATTCATAACTTTTTACTCAGATATCGGATTCATGCGTATTATATATCAAAACGAAGCTATCGACGAGGAGAATACATATATAGGGTTCGCCGGATGAGCAGGGCCGGCCCTAAGCACGGGCAAGAAGGGCGATCGCCCAGGGCCTCCAAATTTCCGAAATACTTACAACCCGTTTGATATTATAATTAATTATCTGGGCAAAATGAACAAGTATTTGCGTGTGGTCTAGTGGTAATTAGTAATTACTAATGTTGAAGCGCTCTGAAACCGAGTCAATAGCCCCAGGTTCGATTCGCACCTTTCTCCCCCTTTTTAGGTTTTCTTTCCCCCTCTTCCGTGCCCCGTGTCTGTTTCTTTGTTTTTTAACATCTTTTTCTTTTTTTTTTCTTAGTGATATCTTTTTCTTTCTTTCTTTCTTTATTTCAATTTGGTTTTTTAATTTTTCTCCAATACTGGCAGTTTTTTTTTTCAACAGATTTTTTTTTGTTTTCCCCTTTTTCTGTGTTTTTTCCCCTCTTTCTCTTATCTTTCTTTTTCTTTGTTTATTTATTTTAAATACTTTAATAATATTTCTTATTTATTAAATAAAATCAAATAGCTTGTAAGTTATTGATTTCCATCCAATAAATAATTTCAATGTTATAAGAAAAAAATTACTTAAATTCTTAAAGATATATTTTACACATATTTAGAATATCTAAGATTGTAATGTAAATAATTGTAGAAAATTCATAAAAATTAATTTCCCTAATCTTCTTGATTTGTCAAGGATAAATAATTTGATTATATTCAACATATTTACTTAATTATATTTTTTTTTATTTAATCACTCTTGGTGTTTCACGTAAACCATAGTAGAGAATGGTGATTCATATTGTAAAATTGTAACATGACACTATTAATATTTATCATATATCCTATGCCATAAATATGAAATTTTGATTTGTAAAAATCTCAACAATGATCTTTTTAGTTTAAAATAAAAATTAAAGTTGTGAAAACTAATTTAGTGTTTTAATAAAATTTGAACACTTCATTACAAAATAATATTAATAGAATTATTAAATGTGAAATAAAAATTTATATTTATATAAAATATATTCATTTTTAAGAGTAGTTGTAATATTGAAGGCCTCATTTTTATATTTGTTCAGGGCCTCCGAAATTGATTGGACGGCCCTGCGGATGAGGGTGGGGGCACGTGCCCACACATGCCCCCGTTTGGATCCGCCCCTGTATGTGTGTGTGTGTATATATATATATATATATATATATATATATATATATATATATATATATATATATATATATATATATATATATATATTTAAATTAACTAAAAAAATATTTTATTTATAAAAAAATATGATTAATTAAAAAATTACTATAGCCAATAAATATAGTGTTAAAAAATTAATACTCCGTTTTTATAATGAATGATTTTTTTTACGAAGGATAAAAACTATAAAAAAAAATTGTTAAATTTTTATGAATTTATTATATATATAATTACAATATTCTCGATCATTTCAGTTACATGGAGTGAATATAAGATTTGGTCTAATATAATATAACATAAGATAGGTACCATACATAGTGATACATCAATGAAAATTGACCTCAAATACGTCACGATTCAGCCTATCTACAAAGAAGTGGTCATTAGTTTATTTTGTGTTTCTGAAGAATTAAGGGAGTAATGTATTTTCCGGATATGGCCGCTCTTTATTTATAAATTTAAGGAGTAATGTATTTCTTCACAAGTTAAAAAGATGTATATTATATTTTTAATGCTCGAATTTGATTTTTTTTACTAATTAAAACACAGTCACTAATCTTTAAAATTCATCTCACACCAACTATATATAAACAATTTCTTCGTAGCTACAATTTCTATAAACTTGAATGGTATAGAAAAGAAACTACATTAGAATTTGTTTTTTGATTAAAATATCTTTCTACCATATACTCTTAGGGCATAGGATAAGATCTTAATTTGGAAAGATATCCTATAAAAAAAATAAGCGACCATACGAATCTAATTTAAAATTTGGCTAATGTATTTTAATTAAGAATATATTTTTGTAAAAACAAGAATTTTATTCTCTGCTCTTGGGATATAGGATAGAAAAACGGTTATATTAATAAAGAGTTTGTTTTTCAGGTAAGAGATAGCTTATTGTTGATCAACAATTGCCCCAAACATATACTCCCTCCGTATCAAATTAATTGTCTTTTACTATTCATGCACGCTTTTTTAAGATATATAAAAAATCCATTTTTTAATTAATTTTTTAAAATAATTCTATACTCCGAACTTATTAGTAATATGTATGATATTATTTAAAAATATTTAATAAAATATTGATATTTTATATAGTTTTTAACTTTTTAAAAAAGCGTGTATGAATAGTAAAAGACAATTAATTTGAAACGGATGGAGTATTTCTTTTGGTCAAAGTAATGATCTACATAGTTAAATGTATTTGGACGGCTTCCTTCGATACTTTCAGATCAAGAAGAAGAAGAAAAACAAATTCCTTTTTAAAATTTTTTTGTAGAAAACTTATTTTAGTGATAGTGAGATGATTGATGGACATTATATTATATACTACAGTATATCCTCTTTACTTTCTGCCTAACCATCTTTTATTTTGCAATTCATTAATTTGGGCTGCCATAAGCCCATTTACCCAACTATGAAGTATGTGCTAGGCCCATGGTGGGTTAATAAACTGATTGAAATTTATCGATACTTTTATCTTTACATATCAAATAAACTTTATTTTTCAAAGAAACCATATCATTTAAATGCCAAAATAATTCCTCATAATACAAAATGTGTCCCATACAAAATTTAAGTTATCTCCCTCATACATAGCCCTATTTGTTAAATTCTATCCTATGGAATTACCCCAATAAAAAAGTTATATTAGTAGGAATGGACTAAAAACTCCTCACTTTATCATAATATCTGTTTATCAAAACTCTCTTCATCCTCGTCTTTATACTCATTAGAAAAAGATTAAAAATATCATTTACATTCCCGTTGGAAATCCTTATGAGTTTACTCAAAAGTATCCTCGTCGGAGATTGTAGGGTTCCCAAACGGACACGAGATGGAGAGAGGGGCAAGTTGGGACCCTAATTTTCATCATGATCTGATCTCCATCCCCATCCCCGTCCCCGTGTGGAAAATAATTTATTCCCCATCCTTGTCCCATCCCTATTAAACTCCCCATATGACGGGATCCTTGTAGGATCCAAGAATTTACTCTCCATTGACATCCCTAGTTCCTTAAATGTTTAATATTCATAGATATGGGTTGATAGCGGTAGCGGACATGTTAAAAACATCACCTTATCTTGTTGTCTTAATTAAATCCAAAATGAGAAACATTTGTGTTACATACCAACCTTGTAAAAAGACATTTTTCTTCCAACATAAAGCAACCAAAAAAAATCTCATATCAACAACCCCATCCCCGCCCCGTCTCAATGGCCACGATGATAGGACGAGGAGCAGGGCGGGGACTCATAACGAAATAGCGAAGATGAGTGGCAATTTATTAATAGAATGTATATAAAAGGTGGTTTGCCACAATTTTGCGTTTAAGGGGTGACCTATATAATGAGTTTTTCTTTTCTTTTCTTTTTTGGCAATTTGACCTAATTTTAATAAAAAGAATTTATTGATAAACTCCCACAAGTGCAGTTCCATAAAAAAAATCACAAATACAGGAAACACATCATCAGTAAATACTTGCCATGATCCCTTAGCTTGTAATGCAAGTAGTAACATTGCTCCTTGGTCTTCTATAAATGCCCATAGCCCTAATTCTCTCTTCTTCAAGCAAGTTTCCGAGCGAAATCTGCGGATTCGTGTTTGTCATCGTCATCTTTGTTGTACCATGACTATGATCCTCATCGTCGAAGACTCTCTCTAAGCAAAAGCAGCAGAACCAAGGCTTGCGCTTCTTGATGGCGTGCTTGGTTCGGCTGCTTGATTGTTGTTGTGGTGGTGACGGAGTTCCAAATCCACCATAATCAATATCAGAGTTTCCTCTCATTGACGATAAAAATGACCTTCTTGAGAGGTGTATCGTGCTTGCAGCACTATGGTTGGCCCCTTCTATTTCCTGAAACCAGACATTATGCATCCAGCTGACACTGTAAGGAAGAGAGCGAGCCTCGGAAGATGATGAACAAGTGGTGGCGGGAGAAGCAAAGGTAGCAGTAGAGGTAAGCAACGTGCTGAAGGAACGGGATCCAGACATATCAAGGCTCCTCGCGAGGCCAACTCTTCTATTCAGGCGTTGTAGCCCGAGAGGCCATCCACCCTCCTACACCACATAAATGACAAAAGGCAAATAACCATCAAAAGAGCATTCAACTATCCAAATGAATGTGATAATGGAGAAGAAAAGACAAGGTCTTCAAACCATAATTCCAAGAGAGAGAGAAATGAAGATACGACGTGAAGCAATGATGATATAATGACAAGTACATCAGTTGTTGGTGACTACTGACCAAATAAGGTGAAGAGGCACATCAACTTTCACAGAAAATGAGCTCCAACTGGTTTAAATGTATTGAGAGGGAGTACCTGTTCGGCCATAGAAGAGCTTTGAGGAGTCATTTAGAAGAACAAGTTAGGTCAGCTTGCAGACAGATTGCCAAGCACACTGCAGAGATGTTTGTTTAAAGAGAAGAGCTCGTACAGTCGTACGACATACGGTGCAAACTTGGCTTCATATGTTACTAAAACACATTGGAAAAGAGCTTTGAAATGGGTATTTAACCTGTCATCTTGGGCAATTGATATTTATAACCATGTGATTAAAAAAAATGGAATTCAATTCAATTTTTTTTTTAAATCCAATAAGAAAAGGGTTTAAGGGCTCAAGAAAGTAAAGTACAGCCTTGGTAAATTACCTAAAACTGGGTGCAGTAATTGATGAATCATGAAAGGTTATGGCAGTGCTAAACATGGAAGATGGACAGAGAATCCAGAGATGATTTACCCCAAAACAATACTACTAAAGAACACAAAAACACACATACTGAGACTGGTATTTTTTATGCATTTATTTCACATGCTGCACTGTCATGTTTTGCTAGAAATCTGTGTCATTCAGTTTTAAAGATAGTAAGGCCTGGAAAAAGAAGAGTGAATCTTTACTGAATTTTGGAGCCAAAAATAGATGAAATGACAAAGGTAGGTGGGGTATTTGTACAAAGAAAGTGATGCCAAAACTGAAAAACGGATAAAAGAAAGACTTTGGCTTTTCTGAAAAATTTAGTAGCATTCTTAAATTGTCTATAGACCACCTACCAATCAACATGAACTATACACAAAGATAAGATTGTCCAAAAAAAGGTTTTAGTTCTAGACTGGGATGCAACGATTAAACTACAGTCATCGTACTCTACGGATGTAGATCAATCCTGGGATGCTAATCATCATTGAAACTCATAGAGATTGACATCAACATCGAATTCCCAGTGACATATCTCCCCTTGGTGTTTCACCACACTGAAGGATGTTGGTGGTGGTGCCCTCACTGTATTTAAAAGTAGAAATTGACCATACAGTTTGTGTTGGGTGCATATCAATATATCATGCATTCCTATCACATCTTCTCTCTAGGCAGCCTTTTCTTGAAAATAAAAAAGGAAAATGTTTTTCTTGTGTGGTCCATAAGATCAATAATACCTGACACCTATCGCGCAACACGCCAATACCCTTGTGTTCCGAGAGACGATTAGTCGATTATTGCTGATTCCTCACTGCCGAGGATATTAAATGACCAACAGAGGAAGCACCTAACTGCAGTGACCATCAACTTAGACCAAGCAATGAATTCATGGCTCTGCAGGCAGAAGATGTATAAGAGAAAAATCAAGCATTGATAATCAGGAGAAGAAATCTAAAGGACGAAGACATACCATAAGGATGGGTATACATCAGAATACAGTGAGGAGTGAGCTATAGGTGTGTATGCTCACATTTCTTCCTTTCATACAAACGTTCAGCATTCACTTAAAAGAAGCAAAACTTCAAAAAGTTTCGCAAAAAGACATATCATCCCCATAATAAGAATCTGAAGAGTACATACCCAACTGAATACAAATCTTCACAGCCTCATGATTGTTATGAAATGAATAATTTTCATTGAAGGTGTAAGACTGCGTTTATAAGAGTTAATATTACAACTTCCGTGAGAATCTTTACGGCCTTCGATGGAGACATATAAATCCAGATCAGGAGAACGTTGGCCATCGTCAAACTTGCGGATGTTCAGAAAACCCTTTTATCATAGAAACTTCATATCTTGATACTTTGGCTACCCTCATGATCATACCCACATGCTTAATTAGTGTGTCTTCCCACAAAAAAGCACAAAGCCCATCAGCTAGAATCTGGAAAAAGGAGAATCCACCACTACTATAAAAGCCACAAAACACAAACTTGTACATAGTTACATCTGGAGGATCACCTTTCTCCATCATTCCCCTAAAAAGCCTCATAACTTCTTTCGATCTCGTTCTCTTAAAGAACGCTTGATAGGCATGTGGGGTTATAGGGACTTATAGCCATTCCTTTCATCGGAATGCTAGTATAGAACCTAGTGGAAACCTCAACTCTATCACCTTGCAAAGACCTTCAATTAATGTCCCATACCTAACCTTATCTGGTTCACAACCATTTGAAGCCATTGTCTGCATTATGTCAGCTGATTTCTTGATGCAGACAGCCTGACAAAAGTGAGATAGCAATGAGTCATACATAAACTTGTCAATACCCAGTAATCAGGTTTTGGTCCTTCCTTTATCATTTGGTCCATGAACAGAGAGTAGCTTCATCAACCCTCTTCCTTACCTCTCACTAAATAGGCAGTGATCTAGCCGCACCTTTCACTATGACTACCTTGTTACGAGTTATGACTCTGTTCCTGTCACTAGCCCTTCCTTCGGCATCCCGCTGACAGCAGCTAAGTTAAGGACTTTGGGCATAGCCTGCTACCATAGTGTGCTGCCTTATAGATCTTATATCCATATATATGAAGAAGCAACCATATTATAAAGGAGATCCTTACTTCTGCAAATGGTTCTTTAAACTTGGAACAGGCATTCATTTTCTAAGACTATCAAAAAGGGGATTATATCATTTATACGTAACCAGCTTTCTTGAAATACCTTGGCACCTTGCAGCTCCATCTGATAGAGAAAAAAAATCTCCATCCCTTCCTCAATTCTCTTGTTCTTGCAGAGTCCATCAATCAAAGCGTTATATATCACCACAGTTCCTGCACATCCAACTCCCGCCATTTGCTTTGGCATATTCTTCATCTCATTGAAGATGTCCAGCGCCATGCTGCTTCCTGGACAAGCAGAGCCCCTCTATAAGAAAACTGAACATGCACACATCAGGGAGCACACCCATCCCTGTCAAACCACAAACAAATTCAGTAGCCTCTTCCTCAACTGGGTTCTCGTTACACATGGCACTAATCAGATTATTATAACAATGTTCGAGGCAAAGTTCCTAGAGACCACCTGTGCAAGAATATCCCGAAACTCAAATTAAGCAAGTTGTAAGTGTAGATATCAGGATCAAAACCTTCCTCAAGCAATGCAACCAAGACCACCAGAGCATGTATATTTTAAACATTTTGGATCTGTTTCAACATAAAAGGACACAGCTTCTCACAAAAAATTGTTGGTATATTATGAAAAATTAATATCAACATAGAGATTAAAAAAATGGTTATTAAATGCATATTTACTGAAAAATTACCCGATTAATATATACTTGTTGCGAACAAAATGCCATTCATTTCAAATATTTCATTATAAATTTATTACTCATTTCATTCGTTCTGAATGGATTAACTAGTCATTTCATTCATTTTGAATTGAACCTGAATATGTAGCATTTGAAAATGAAATACTATCTCTGTCCGGAAAAACATGTCGTTTACTATTCACGGACGCTTTTTTAGGATGATAAAAATCATATAAAATATCACCTTTTTTAATGATTTCATACTTATTTAATAAGTATGAAATCGTTTAAAAAAAATAATAAAGTTGATATTTTAGTATGGTTTTTATCGTCCTAAAAAGTGTGTGAATAGTAAATGACATGTTTTTCATGACGAGGGAGTATTTCTCATTAAAACAATTCAATGGATAATTTTGATGAAAGGTAGGATATCTAATAAAGAGTTTTCAAACCTTTGAAATTGAGTAGCCATTTCATTTTAAACATCATTGAATATGGGGCTCCCTAGAATTTAACATTTCATTCTCGAAGCTTTGACATCTCAGTTGCATAGTCATCCCCAAGATCACATGTCTAGCACATTAAGTTAAATCATTCATTACTTCAAATAAACATGCTATGTTTACTATCTTAACTTAATTCGTTCATATTGATAAAGCAATATTGTGCTGATTTGTACCCTTTGGGATTACTATGCAATCAAGATGTCAACCTACCTAGCATCTTATAAAGAAGGACGAGTCATTGGTACAATAATGGCACATTACAATTTGCAAGGCTTCGAGAATGAAATGGTAAACTCTAGAGCACCATATTCCTAATATTAATCATCATATTACTCTTATGGTAGTATCAACAAATTGATTAACCAAAAAAGGGTGACATTAGTTAATTCCAAACAAACCTGCAAGGTGAAAAAAGCAAGGTCGTTCCAGTGCAAGGTAGATCCAAACTCCCTTGTCCAAGTTGAAGCCATCCAGCTGTGTCTTTGAGCAGGCAGGACTTTCCAGGAAGTAGCAGGGAATTATTCAGGCTTTTGGAATAAGATTTGCATGTTTCTTTTCATTTCCTTCATCCTATCTTCCTGCAATTAGTTTATGGCTTGCGCAGTCATAGGCATCTGTTAGACCGGAAGTTATCTTGCCAAGGCAATCAATTAATCAATCTAGAATGTACTTTGTCCATGAACCTAGAAAATAGAAATTCTAGAATTTGAACACAATGATATAACGGGTAAAAAAACTAAGAAAACAACCTGCAGCAAGTACACAGGCACAAGAACCATGTTGTATTATGATCACTTCATTCTTCAAGATTGGTATATGCACTCTTGCTTTGATATATCCCATCAGGAGCACGTTTATGCATACAAGGTGCATCATCAATTGGACATTTGGGCAAGAAGCATCAATAGGGCAAAATTTTATTCAACATTAAAAATCTCAGAACCATGTACACTATTTGATCAATAAGCTAAGTTGCCTCAAATTCATTGTTGCTCATCTCAACAATAAGAAAAACAAAATTTCTTTTCCAGTTAGTGTAGTATGTTGAAGAATAATGCCAAGAACTGAAATGGGATTCCAAATTAGAAAAAGTTTCTTGTGCAACTATGCATCAAAGGTTAAATAATTGCACAGAAAGCTAGAGCTTAACCACTTCTAATGATTCGAGATCAGACACAGCTTCTTCAGTTGATGATTGAAATCTGCTTTCTGATTCTGTAGAAGATAGGTAGAGCACCTCAGCGCCATATAGTCTATGATCGGGTGCGACACAAGAGCACGGCTGCATTTACAAATAAAGCAGTCAGGTTGATTATTAATAGATGTGTAAAGATGTCATAATAAAAAAATCAAGATTCACATATTTCACAAGAATGAGAGAATACAAAGTGTACTCACCACTGTTAACTGATTGACTAGCTTTAAAAGCTCATACAACTGCCGAGTCAGAAGCAACAACTGCTTTTCATGTCTATTTTAACTACACTGCCGCTGGAATATCTATCCTCGTGCTACAAGGAACGCTGCTGCAAGAAGACGATGAGGTAATGTCTGTACTCTGTTCTGCAAATTGTTTCATGGTTTGCTTGGCTTCGTTGGCCATTCCAGCTTTCAACAAGCATGACACCAAACAATTTAAGGTAAGGGCATCAGGAATACATTCAACTACAAACATCCTATTGAATAAGTTAATCGCTTCCAACATTCTGCCCTTCATGCAATGCCCTATGATAAGGATGGTGAATGTTATCGTGTCAGGTCTGCACCTTCTTTCCTCCATTTCAGCCACAACTAAATTAGCTTCTTCCAAGTTTCCAGCTTTACAAAGCCCGTCAATCACAGGGTTATACATAAAGGGCTGGGAAACAATATTCCTCAATTTCAATTCCGCAAGAAATTCACGAGCTTCAATCAGTCTATTCTGTTTACATAAAGCATTGATAATGATCGCAAACGTGTACTCATTCGGAGACAAGTTCTTTGCGATCATCTTTTGCCACAGCTTCAACCCACTATCTACTTGTCCAGATCGGCAATAGCCATCAATGAGAGAACTAAACGTGACAACATCAGGAGAACAACCCAAAATGAGCATCTTCTCATACATCACCAACGCAGAAGCCATGTCCCCGAGTTTTCCAAACCCATCTATCAAAACATTAAAAGTAAACAGTGATGGTCTGACACCAGCGACGGACATTTCTTGAAAAAGTGACATAGCCTCATCCATCCTCCCCATCTTACAGTAGCCTGATATAACCGCTGTATAAGTCTTAACATCAACTGAAACATAATCTCTTCCCTGAACATCCTTTAACAGTTCATGCCCTCTTCCTACCTCATTAGCCTTACACAAGCCATCTATCAGGGTATTATAGGTGTAAATATCAGGAATGCAACCAAAATTGTCCATGGCATATAAAAACTTAAAAGCCTCATTTATCTGTCCCGTTCTGCATAAGCCTCTAATCAATATATTAAACGTGCAAGTATCGACGCAAGAAGCATTCATACACTCCTTACAGAATGCTATAGCCTCCTCTATCCTATTCTCCCTCACCAAAACATTCAAGTATTTGTTATACACAAAAGCACCCACACCAACCTCTTGACACTGGGTGTGTGCAAGCAATTTCCTGGCATGCTCATATCGGCCAGATTCAACACATGAGCCAACCAGTAAATCAACAAGCTGACTACCAAGGTAAAAACCATCAGTTCTCATGCACTCCAAAATGGAATCCACCAACCCTAGAGCCCCAAATTGGCAAAACATTCTCAACAAGTAATCATAAGTCCTAAAACTATGCTTCAGATTCAACTTATCACGGCTGAATTCAAACAGCCAAAATGCCGAATTCGGATCCTGAAACCGTCTCAAAGCTTCATAGGCGATCAACGGGGTCACCCTCGGCGAAAAATAGCTAGTAAACGAATCAAGACGAGAGTGATACTTAGCAACCAAAAAGAGAGTGGAAACCACCTTAGCGAACCACAGATGGGAGGAATTCGGACGATTTAGCTCCTCCGGACGATCGAGTGCTTCGAAGGAGCGAGAATGGAGATCTGCGGCGGCAGGAGGAAGGGAGAATCGAAGTTTAGGAAAGCGAATTGGAAGGGGAAACAGCGAGGAATGATTGTCCCCAATGCGTGCTGGGCGGGGAAGCACCATGGAAGAGGGATGTGGAAGAGAGAGGGGGTTTCCAAGCTCTCGCTCTCTTACTGGTGCGGTTCAACTGGAGGAGTGGTGGTAGCGGCGACGGAGGCGGCGGGGGAGGCGACGGAGGGGAAAAACCTCAGGTGCGGTGCGGAGCTCTCCTGTGCGGGTGTGACCCACCCCACGAAAAAGATGCGAACTTTTTTAAGTTGGGGCTTAGATCCCTAATAAATTGAAAATCTTGGGTTATTTTTGTAAACTGGTAATGGTAACTAACTTGGTCAGGCCATTTGTTTGTCACCAAGGTAGGCAAATCACAACCATTTCGAAATAGCTCGCCGGAAAGTACTTGTGGGTAGTTTCAATATAACCGCTCTTTATTTAACTATTCAAGGTAGGCAAATCACAAGTTGGTACTGTGCTTGTCGTGCAAGGCATTGGTTTGGCTTGCCCTCCAAGTTTGTTTAACGTCTGAAAAAATTAATCAGAAATCATTTTTTTATATTTTTAAATGTTATGACAATTCTGAATTTATAATTACTAGTACAGTCCCCGCGCCATGGCGCGTGCGCGAAGGAAAAAAATATAAAATATCTATTATAAGGATGAACAAAAATAATAATGAAAAAAATACAAATGGTTAAATACATTAATGAATATAAAACTAAATATATGAATGGATGTTGTCGTTACGGTAGACTTCGTCCATAGGATTCCTGGGGGAAAAAAATAGTTTTGTTATATGAAGGGATGAAAATGTATATAAAAAGAAATAATGTAAGGCTAATCTTACAAAATGAGGATAATAAGGATTATGGGTGGATGACACCAAGTCCTCCAAACTCTAAGTGAATGTACTCCGTCTGTATAAACAAATTAATAAACACAATAAGACTAATATTATGATTAGCATATGGAAATAAAAGTTATAAAGGCAAAAAAAAATAAAAGACAACCAGTAAATAGAATGTACCTGTTAGGCTAAAGGATGTAAGATCTCTTAATGAATTCTCCGGCCTTCTTCTTAAGTAACTGACCAATTGTCAAGTCACCATCTTGTTTTGGTCTACGTGAATCCCTCACCAGCGAGATTTCTGTAAATACAGACCAGCCAGTAATGTAAATCAAGTGTTTTGCATTTGTGATGGCATCAAAGATATCTTCCCAACACCTATGTGGCTCATAATAATTACCACCAGAAAGAGGGATTTTGGGGACAAAATTATCTGGAACATGAGCATCCTGATAGAGAGACACCTTACATCCTGTTCTCTGTGGGAAAAAGGTGTAAGGAACTCCAGGAAACTTAACACTTCTGATTCCACGAGACCAATTACGTTCTTGACCTACATCAAAGTACTGCATCTTCACATGTATCCTGGCACCGTTACTGAGAGGGTTCCTTTCACGGTCACATATGTCAACCCATCTATCCACTTCTTCGCCACTCAAAACCTCTTGCACAGGTACATAGGCTCTTCCAATAAGCGTTGCTCCAATAGGATTATCATCCTTAACAGTAAATATGATATCTGATGCAGGGTGAGCACCGTAGATGTGAAATGACTCATACCACCTTGGGTTGGCTGGCTCATTTTCTATCATTCTAGTCCTCCCAACTCTAGCCTTTTCAAGATCAATAGTTGCATAAAGTTTGGGTGTTCCCTTCCCAACACCAACAGTCTCCTCAATGTTCGCCATAAGCTGTAATGCAAGTTCATTTAATAAGTCAAATTAGCTGATTGGAAATATATATCCAAACATCAATATTTTCAATAGTTCTAGCTGTTTAGTCCAAATCATTGTATAAATAAAAAGTTTTAAAAGAATATGTAGGACATCACCACAAGGCAATCAATCAAATTCTCACAACACTTGAGAGATTTTTATATGGTTTGCATAAAGTTCATAAGTTTATACCCTTCTACTTCTGCAGGGGCATCTTTAGTTTCCTACGCCTCATAAAAGAGTAAATGGTGCAGTTGAGATAATCAAGCCCCATGTTGCAAGTCAAGCAAAATGGACATGGAGAAGCCCGTGGCCCAGCCCCAATATAATCAAATTTACAGAACTAATAACGCAGTTGATTTGATTTCTTAGTAAAGTACTCTATTTCCATCAAATCTTGCAGCACAAAACTGCCATAACCAAATTAAAGCACATGAAGATGCATCTTCAATTCTAGTGTAGTGATTTCCAATAAGGCATAATCAGAACACCCTAAGGCATAATCAGAACCCCCTAAGCTCACAATTTGTCTGTGAGAGTTGCATCAACACATCCGGACAGTCAGCAAACTCATAAACCAAAAACAACAATTAAGCACACTTAAACCAAAACAGGCGCACAACCACAAACACAAAACAAAAGAAGAGGGGTTTCAAGCAACAAAGGTGTGATCGCATAACTCGGGAAGAACTTGAACATAAGATCAGCCATGCTTGGGTTCTCATATCCAAACACGGATGAATCATAATCAATTTAGATAGAACAAACATGTTGAATTCATTGATGCATCAAGATATGAAATAAGCCAATACCAGAAAAGTATATTGTACATCATATAAGGGCAATCAAGTCACATACACAAAGGGGAACTGAATACCAAAATTTGTTCTCCATTGTTATGTGCCCAAACTTCATTCGATTCAAGACATTCAAATAGCCAGCTAGGGCATTTGTTCTCCATTGTTATGTTGAATTCATTGATTTATGGTTTGATTATAAGTAACAAAATAAAATTGCAACAATAGATTGAAGAAAGATAGGTGAGGCGAAAAAACCTGGCTAGAGGGGAGAAAGAAGATGAATCCTCAAGTTTCCAGCCCATCAGTGAGTCAATTTTGGAAGCAAATAGAACGACGGTGAACAGAAAAACGACGGGGAGTGAGATCTTGACCTTGAGAGCAGCGTCGATCACCCTCCGAAGCCGTCGAACCACAGTCGAGCGGCTGGTGTAAGCAGCAAAGGGAGGGTGAGACCACTTGTGAGCCTCGATCGGAACAACGTCGGGCAAGGACTCCTTCAGATGATGAATTTCCGGTATCCAATTAAGAATTAAGAAAAAGATTGAAGCGTCTAGAGAGAACGGGCAGAAGGAGAGGCAGTACGGATTCGGAGGAGAGTCGGATCGGTAAAGGGTCGAAGGCGGTGGGAGGTGGATTCGGAGGAGAGGCGGTAAAAAGTCGGAGGCGGTGGGAGGTGAAGAGGAGAGGCCGCCACGGACGGAGGTTGTGGGAACCCTAGGCCGAAGATCAGCTTAGGAAGGGAAGAGATCTGAACAAAAAAATTAATAAGGGGGAAGAGAAGGAAAAAATGTGATTGGTGAAAATAGCTAAATTGAAGGAGTGATTGCCACATCAGCCAAATCTTCTCTTTTAAAGTTATATATAGATATAGATTCATTTTTTGAGTAAATTTGTTTAGAAGGGTTTGACTAAATTCCGAAATGGCCTAAAAAAATGTCCGAAAGGGTTAAACTAAATTTCGTAAGGGCTTGATCAAAATCCCGTTAGGACCTTGATAAAATCCCAAAAGGGCTTTTAGGTGCGATTTACTTTTGGTTGATTCTCAGCTGTGTCTCTGGGTATTTTTGGAGTTCCTATTCTTAGTTGGGGCTTTGGCGTTCGGTGTCGGGACTAGCTGGGGTCGATGGAATGTGTATCGGGGCGACTCCATGATCCGAAAAATTCCTAGGAGGATCGTCTTCACTGCTCACAGGGACTCCTGAATCCTGATGTACCGCTGGCCAACGGTGTCATTGCTTAATGGCGCTTAGCGTCGAGTTGTAGCCTATGTTGTCCCCGACATTTTTGGTTTAGGTTCGCTTGTTCGTCTGGATTTGTTAGCTTGCCACTGATTGTATTGCATCTTTCTGTTTTACGTTGTATGTTTGACAGTTCGTCCTCTGCCGACTTTGTCGGCCAATCGAGGAGTCAAGCTTGTTTGACCCTCGAATTCTTTATCAAAAAAAAAAAAAGGTAGGCTGATCACAAGGTGATATATTAGTTGTGAGTTCAAATCATTTTGGAAATATGAAGTTATTAGTGAGTGAGATAATCAATTCTTTAAATGTATCACTGTTATAATATTATTATATTGTGATGGATAAACTCTAGAAAACCTTAATTCCCTATGTAAACTCCTATATAAAGGGTCCTGAAGAACCCCAATAAGACATCAATTCCTCCTCTCTTCTCTCTACCTCTCCTCTCTTTTCTTTGGTTTATTACACGTTATCAGCACGATAGCTTCTCGAACTAAAAATTAAAGTCCGACTCCCTTTTTCCATCAATCTTATGTCTCCATCGACTCCATTGACGAGAGAGTGAAAAGAGCCGTAATCAAACCAAAGCAATTAAGGTTGCGCCAACCTAAGCAATACAGGTTCATATTAATTTTTATCTTTGGTTTCAAATTCTATGATTTGTTTTGTTTAGAGTTCTGTATACTTAGAAAAAAAATATATATACGAAGTATATCTTACATCCCACCATGCAACCGATGCAATTGAATCTCAACCCCTGAAGTGGTTGAATCGAATTTGTAATATCCCCTGAAGTGGATAATTAATCTCAATCCCTAAAGTGATTGAATCAATCGAATTTGTAATATTCCCTGGCGTGGGTAAACAAATCTCAATTCCGAAGTGATTAAATCAATCGAATTTGTAATATCCCCTGAAGCGGATAAACTAATCTCAATCCCTGAAGTGATTGAATCAATCGAATTTGTAATATCCTCTGAAGCGGATAAACTAATCTCAATCCTGAAGTGATTGAATCAATCGAATCTGTAATATCCCCTGAAGCGGATAAACTAATCTCAATCTCTGAAGTGTTTGAATCAATCAAATTTGTAATATCCCCTGAAGCGGATAAATAATCTTAATCCCTGAAGTGATTTGATCAATCAAAATTTGATATCTCCTGATGTGGATATATATAAACCAATTTCAAATCCTGAAGTGTTTGAATCAATCAAATTTGTAATAACGCCTAAAGCGGATAAAATAATTTTAACCGACTAATCTCATCCTCGACGAGATGATGAACCAATAATTATTTATTTATATTCTATTAATTCTATTTATTTAATTTGTATGTTTTTTTCCCTTCTTATTCTTCATCTCCCGAAGCAGATGGACACTATATCTCCTGAAGTAGATAAAATTGTTAAATTTATATATCATACCAGAAGCGATAAGTTTATCTCCTGAAGAAGATAAAATAATTTAACTCATATATCATGATGTTATTTATCATTATTGTCATTCAAAACGTTTCCAGAAGAAACAATTTGCCATGAGTTCTTGATCAAAAGTCTTATTAAGAAATGACAATTTGGGAGAAAGCTAGGTTTATCATTATCCAGCAGATTATGACGAGTATTAACACCTATATAAGAGCCTGAAGACTCTAAACATAATGGTTAAATAATCAAACAAATTGTGAGAATAATAAACATCTCCCTAAGAGCCTGAAGACTCTATTAATGAATTTTATTAAACTCCAGAAGAGTGAATGATTCTTATAAACTCTAGAAGAGTATATGATTCTTATAAACTCTAGAAGAGTATATGATTCTAATCTTATCATTTGTACTCTTGAAGAAGTACATGGAATGTGGGTTTTTATCAAGTTCAAAACGATTATCATTCGGTTGATACAACAAATAAAAGTAACCACATAATACGATCCGAGTAAAAAGGCTACTTCCTGACTATCCTCTAAGCATTGTCCGAAGCATGCCCCTCCAGTAGAGGGTGTGAAAGAGGTTATGGTTAAGCGCTTGACCAAAGTTATTGTTGTAGCTTATAGCTAGGTCTGTTATACGGTTAATTCCAAATGTCTTGGAGAACATTATAAATGACTCATACCTGAAGTATGACATCAACGAAAGTTCTAACAATACCCATTCAATGGCATCTAAATTAAATAAATGGATCAACATATACGAAATTCAATGGTTGAATATTATGGTTTTATAAGTGTCAAACAACTTTGAAAACCCGAAGTTTTCTCAAACAATCATGAATGGAAAAACCAGGATAAATACCATATAGCTCTAGAAAAGCATTGATCTTGTTACCCGAAGTAACAATGACACATATGTATGAATTGACATGGTATTGAACACCAATATCTCATATGACTAGCCAGAAGCAAGTCTTACAGAACTGAGAATGTATATATATATTTGACACACATTTATCCCATTGAAACTTATCACTAACCAGAAGTTAGTTAATGATAAAATGTTTTTCTTTGTGGCATTCGGTCATTCATGTAAAACGATGATGGGCGGGATCATTTACATTCACATACACACCCAATAAAAGGAACCAGAAATTCAATAAATGAAATGATTATATGGTTTAGCAAATATGCTATTGAAAGCATTTACTAAAGGCCAAGAAAGTGATAATTAAAGTCACAAATCATACTAGCTCATTTGGATGTTCCAAAAGTAACTCCAACTCAATGAATATCAAGTGGTTCTCAAGTACACCAGAAGTTTTGGAGATCACTAGGCTCTTGGTATACGATTCCCCGGAAGTGGAAAGAGCCTATGAGAATATGATGATCATCAAATAAATAATGGATGTCGACATCGAAATGATAGTAAAGAGCTAGAAAAAAGAAATTCATGCAAGAATGGATTCCTTAAGCATGATGGCATTGGACTTGTAGTTCTAACACCGGAAAGTGTAAAATCATTTGGTTTTAAGTGGGTGTTCATACAAAACAAAATATAAAGCCAAGTTGATTGCACAAATACCTATCAAAGGTTATATGGAGAATGTATTCACTAGAAGTGAATATAATTTTGGATCTAAATGTAAATGATGGACGTGTTACTTGCATACACATAGAAATGAAAGGATCGATTGAAAATGCCTGAAACATTAATGTCAAAGCCCCATCATATACAATTGATTAAAGATCCTTATAAGAGTACCTGAAGTACCTAATTGTGAAAATGATGACATTGCATTAGGTCCCGAAGTACCATACAATGTTGTACTCTTTTCCTTGATCTTGGTTTTTATCCCATTTGGTTTTTCCAAGTTAAGGTTTTTAACGAGGCAACTTATGCACCATTTAATACAACAGATCCCCTTGATCAACAATGAAAAGCACACTAGGTCTTGAAGTACCTTATGCTTGTGCACTCAAAGCAGCTCAACACCAATACATGAAAGTCAAGCGCATCAAGTCAATCATGAAGAAATTCCAAGTCAAAGACAATCTTGAGATTCGACCATAAGCTCATGAAGACAGCGCCATCAAGAAGAATGAGAAGACTTCGAGAAGGATGTTGACTTCAGGGGGGGTATACACGCACTGCACTCTTTTTCCCTTCGATCAGGTTTTGTCCCATTGGGTTTTCCTGACAAGGTTTTTAATGAGGCAGTATCACCAAAGCGTATCACATGTCATTTGTATTTCTCCTTGGTCCTAGTTTTGGTCCCATTGGATTTTTTAGGCGGGGTTTTTAATATGACAGTCTTGTAATATTTAGAGATGTTTATCCAAGGGGGAGTGTTATCATATTATTATATTGTGATGAATAAACTTTAGGAAACCATATTTCCCTATGTAAACTCTTATATAAAGGGTCCTGAAGAACCCCAATAAGACATCAATTCCTCCTCTCTTCTCTCTACCTCTCCTCTCTTTTCTTTGGTTTATTACAATCACACAATACTTGATCCATATATAAAGCGGTCGAGTACGATCAAATTAGAGTCTAGATTAACATCACCTTAGTCCTCAGACGTCACTTTTTTTTACATGCGGGTTTCTGCATCTCTGTTCTTCGACGGTGATATATTGTGATAGTTCTCTTATCTTGTTCTTTTTATAAATTTGTCGATTTTCAAGTCTTCCTCGTCTTCTTTTCCGGTTTGACTGTGTCTGCTATGATTGAGATGTTTTTTTTTCATTATGAGATTTTTGCAATATTGATACTCTCTTCTCGCTTTCGCAGGTTTTCGACTACCGATTTTTCATTTTCTCGAGCTATTAGATATTTCACAAATCGGAATACTATTCATGATTAGATAATAATGTGGCTCATGACATGGGCAAGTTAGGAGCATCATAGCCACCTTAGTTGGACATTTGAACTAGTGAGAATCCTCGTAATGAGTAAGCTATAAAGGCGGATTAGAGGATCCTTGTTGAGAGTTGAGACACTCCCTCCGTCCTCTAACTAGCCTCTAATGACCACCACCAACCTCTTTAAGTGTCTCTGTCTTAGGTAGGGTTGTTCCGTCTAAACCGAATTTCTGGGCTGAATCGAATTTAAGAGATTGAATTCAATTTGTTGTTTGCGCTTTCTTAAAATACGGTTTTATGTTCGGTTATATTTGTTATATGTTTAGTTTAGTTCAAACATAACTTTTACTAAATTAAATGAAATCATTATATGACACTAGTCTAGATTGAATCAACTCTCGTAAAAAAAAATATAGCCCATTATAAGATATTGCATGTATTTTAAAGAAATTTTATACTCCATCCGTTCCAAAATAGATGTCCTTTTGTTTTTCGACACACCTTTCAAAGAGCAAAAAACTCTATGAAATATTATTTTTTTATATATTTTGATACTTAGGCTGTGTTTGGCAAAAAGGGGTTTTTTTAGGGGTTGTGTATTTTTTAGGGGTTGGAGTTTATTTTGGGTATTATGGAGGTGTGTGAGTTGGAGGTTTTATTTTAAAAATAACCTTGTAAAAAAACTGATTGGTGTTTGGTTGGTATAAGGTTTATAAGTGGTTATTGTTATGAAAAGTCAAAAATGCCCTTAATTTTAGTCAGATCCGAAAAGGGGGGAAAGGTGGAGTGAGGCAAGGGCAAAAAAGTAAAAATTTCAGAAACCTGATTACATAAACTCCTGAAGCTTGCCCCCCCCCCCCAGCTTCTGAAATTGGAGAAAAAAACCTGCAACTCAAACTCCGGAAACTCCACGAAAAGACACTGCCAAACACGCTTCAATCAGTTGCCAAAAAAAAATAACCTAACCAAACCTCCCAAAAACCACTTTCAAACACAGCCTTATTGTACTTTATTAGATTTCAGTTCACAATATCTAAAAGTTTGTTCGACTCGGTTCAGCCCATTTTTGAACCGATGAACAGCCCTGCTCTCAGGGCCAACACTGTGCTGTTCAATCACAAAGTATGAGACACAAGAACACTGTGATTCAAATGCAATGTTGGCGCTAGACACTAACATGGCTCCCTGATCTTCTGTTACTATGCTACATCTAGATTCGAACTCGTCACTGGAGACTGGCTTGCGCTTCTTGATAACATTCCGCTACTTGATTGTCGTTGAGGTACTTCCAAATCCACCAACACCAAGACCACGTTATTTGCCTTAAATCAACGATGAACGGCCTTGCGAAGGCGAATTCCCTGTGAGATATGTTCCCTCCGTGCACTCACTTGAACGGCATTCGTGCAGAAATCATCACTCTGCAATGGCAGAAAGCGCGGAAGCTCAAAGACAGACATCAATTGATAATGCAGGAGTTGAAATCTAAAGGAGAAAGACATAACCATAGACGGATCTAGGCGGGGGCAAGCGGGAGCATAACCCCCCCCTTTCATCCGAAGAATCACCTATATTTATTCTACGCGTCAATAGCTTCGTTTTGATATATTATAAGCATGAATCCGATAAACGAGTAAAAAGTTATGACTGTTTGAAAGTTAAACACAGATTAATTATTTCAAATGTCTTTTAATAAATCACGGTTCTTTTATATTTTACTTAATTTGATATTTTGTCAATATAATTCAACCAAAGAGCTTCGAAACAAGAGGTTATATTACTAAATTCGATAATTATATAAGAAATTATACAAGTTTAAAGTTTGTATATATCTTGTTACATGTTATTGTATGCTAAGAGAACAACAAATTGTATATTGACTTTGTAGGTTTCAAACGATATATTTTTAGACGAAAAAAGAAAAAACGATATTGTTTTTTTTTGTGTTTAAAGATAAAAAAATATATATAACAACTAATGACACGATTTTAAATTAAAACACCACCGTTTTGAACAAAAAAAAAACATTGTCTTAAACTAAAATATCATCGTTTAATCTAAAATATCATAGTTTTGGTTCGCTAAACGTACTATAAAAAAAATCTATTCAAGAGTGAATCGAGTATTTGTATAAAACTTCGCCCCCCCCCCCCCCCCTTCGATAAATTTCTGGCTCCGTCCCTGGACATAACCATAAGGATGGGTAAACATCAGAAATCAGCACGGAACGAGCTAGAGCTGTGTATGCTCATCATACTTCTCTCCCTTCCAAACAACCTAAAGATGCAAGAAGTCTCGCAATATGAAAAGAATATAGTAACCTATTTCCTCTCCTGTCCTAGTGATAAGAATCCGAGAGCTCAAACCCAAGCGAACACAGAGATCATGAACAAATTTCATTAAAGGTCTAACACTACATATATGGGAATCTTTACAGCCTTCAATGGAGGCATACAATTGAAGATCATGACATCGTTGGCAATGCAGTTGAAATCTAAAGAAGTAAGACATACCAGAGGGATGGCCGGTACGAGCTATTGATGTTTATGCTCATCATATTCTCCCTTCCAGACAACCTAAAACTGCAAGAAGTTTCGCAATACAAAAAGAATATGATCAACTATTACCTCTCTTGTCCCAAATGATAAGAATCGGACAGTTCAAACCCAAGTGAACGCAGAGATCATGGACAGATTTCATTAAAGGTCTAACACTACATATATGGGAATCTTTACAGCCTTCACTGGAGACATACAATTTAAGATCACGATAATGTTGGCTGCAGTAAGAATCAACCAGTACCAGAACACTGTATCTAGTCCCTTCACATCATATTCATCAATGTGCCGCTATGACCTCCTTCGTTACCAATATCCTCTCTTCGGCTTTTGGCTATTCAATACGTGACCAAGTGTTGCTAACGCATCATGGAACTTGCGGATTTTCATGAAGCCCTTAATCATGGAAGCATCGTCTTTTGAGAACTTCGCTACCTCCATTATCATATCCACGAGCTTGATCAGTGTGTCCTCCATCGACAAAGAACAGAGCCCTTCTGCTAGCATCTGGAATGTCGAGAATTCTGGCACAAATCCCACCTCTAACATCTCAATTAGAAAGTCAACGGCTTCTCGAATCGGTCCACCACCATTACAAAGACCACGGAACACAAGCTTGTATGTAAGTGCATCCGGAGGATCAGCTTTCTCCATCATTTCTCTAAAAAGCCTCATAGCTTCTTTCGATCTCTTTCTTTTAAACAATGCCTGTATAACCGGGTTGTAAGAGTGCGGCGTTATAGCTATTCCTTTCATCGGAATGCTTCTAAGGAGCCGAGTTGCAACCTCAACTCTACCCGCCTTGCAAAGACCTCCAATCAATGTCCCATACGTAACCTTATCTGGTTCGCAACCATTCGAAGCCATTGTCTGCATTATGTCAGCAGATTTCTTGATGTCACCAGCACGACAAAAGTGAGATAGCAACGAGTTATAAGTATACTTGTCAGGCTTTAGTCCTTCCATTATCATCTGATCCATGAGCAAAGCAGCTTCATCCACTCTCTTGCTTTTCGTTAAGCCATCAATAAGGGTATTATAGGTCACCAAATTTCTCGAAATACCTTGAAGCTCCATCTGATCAAAGACCTCTTCCGCTTCCTCAATCCTCCGGTTCTTGCACAGTCCATCAATCAGAGTGTTATATATCACCACATTTCTTGCACATCCAACTCTCTCCATTTCCTCTAGCAAATTAAGCGCATCGTCAATTTTCCCTCTTGAACACAGGTTATCTATCAACATATTGTAAGTGAACTCATCGGGCTGACACCCATTACTCTTCATCTCATTGAAAATGTCCATGACCACACTATGATTCCTCGACAGGCAGAGCCCTTGTATAAGAGAATTGAACGTGCACACATCAGGCAGCACGCCCATACCTGTCAAAGCACGAACAAATTCAGTAGCCTCCTCAACTTGGTTCTCCTTACACATGGCACTAATCAGAGTATTATAAGTCACAGTATTCGGAGCGCATCCCCTAGAAATCATCTGCTCAAGAATCTCCATGGCCTCAGGAAACTCGGCCATCTTACACAAACCCGAAATAAGCGAGTTATAAGTATAGATATCTGGATCAAAACCTTCCTCAAGCATCGCATCCATGACCTCCAAAGCATGCTTTACGTGCCCCGCCTTACACAGACCGCCCACCAGGGTGTTGAAAGTGAACTGATCAGGTAAAAACCCTTGTTCCACTATATCTTGGACGAAGCTCATCGCCTCTTCTATCTTCCCCTCTTTGCAAAATCCATGGACTAACACATTAATTGTCACATTCGTCAATTCGCATCCTGCCTCAATCATCTGCTCCTTAACTCTCAAAGCACCACCCAAATTCCCTTCTTCAATATAGCCCTGCATAATCGTCGTATATGTCTTCTCATCCGGAACCAAACCGTACCCTCCCATTTCCTCCATCATCAACAATGCAGGCCTAATCTGATGAGCTTTACACAAAGCCTTGATCAAAATATTGAATGTGGAAACATCAGGTTTCACCCCATTACTAAACATTCTAGAGTGCACATCTTCCACAAGCTTCAATTTGCTCCCATCAACAAGCACATTTAACAGGAAATTGTAAGTATGAGCACTACATTGCAGCCCAAATTCCCCCTCCATTAAACCAATCACACCAACAGCTTCATCAAACAAGTTAAACCTAGCATAGCTCTCAATTATAATCCACAAAATACCTTCATCCGGCAGGCATCCGGACTGCTTCATCTCCTCCAAAACCCTCCTCATTGTGTCAAACGACCCCTCAGAACCGAGCTTCCTGAGAAGCTCCTCGTAGACGGGTAAGCTAGGTTTGAAGCTCGGCTGTTTCTGGGCCCAATCGAACACCCAGAGCGCCATTTCGGCGTCCTTTTCCCGGCGGAGGGTGTCAAGGAGCTGCTTGGGAGTGAATTCAGGTGGCAATTGGTGCTGATTCTGGGAAGATAAAGAGAGATTTGGGGGTTGTTGTTGTTGCTGCTTGTCATTGAACTTTGTCGATGTGAAGGCGATGAAATTGGACGGCTTAGCGGAGAAATGGAGCAAGGTTGGGTTCCGAGATGGCAGAGGTTTGGTTATGGGGTAGGAATTCAAGTGCGCGAACGAAAAAGCCATTGAGGCAATTCAACAAACATGTAATCTGCAACTACGCAGCTTTGCTGCTGAAGATATTTGGCAGGGGAGGAACAGCGGAAGAGGAGACACGTCTATTGGGCTTCGGGTTGGGACTTTCATATAGGCCCAAAAGCCCATTAATCAGAATGCCCACAATAATAAGGCTGTGTTCGGCGGGGGATTTTGGGAGATTGTGGAGCTTTTGCCCAAACACAAATTAGATTTCCTCCATTCCAATGGTGTTCGGTAGCAGCTTCCTACAGATTTGGGGATGGAGATTGTGGGGATTTCAGGGGATTATTTTGAAATCTTCCTACCCCAAGATTCAGGAGATTGTCAAGGATTTTGATTTGTGAGGGCCAAATTTGCCCCTGCCTTCCACAATTCCCAATTCCAGTTCTGGAGAGGACAATGAAGACGACTCTCTCTATCAAACAAACTCTGACCACTCCACCGACGACAATGAAGACGACTTGTTACACGCTGCCGCCTCCACACCGGACTTCGCCACTGCCTACGCCTCCCACCGGTTCTTCTTCTCCTCCCCAGGCCGCTCCAACTCCATCGTCGACTCCTCCTCATCTTCGGAATTGGAGCCATATCCGAGCGTTAAGGCGGCGTCGGGAGGCGTGGCGGTGCAGAAGTATTCACCGGAACCGTACGCAGATTTCCGGCGAGCTATGGAGGAGATGGTGGAGGCGCGTGGGCTTCATGAAGTCGGGGATTGCTGGAAGAGCCTCCAAGAGCTGCTCCTCTGCTACCTCTGCTGACATCATCGTCTCCCTCATGGCTTCGTCGCTGAAGGTTCAAGGCGATGGCTGCCCGAAGTTCTAGTTACCGCCCAACGATGTCACCGCAGTTGTGGAGCTTCGTCGTCACCAGTCGCCAATCGACTGTCCAATCTCAACCATTGAAGCCCCAAATTTGTTTCTCACAATTGTTTCAATTACCTTATTCAATTTCCCCTCCTCAATTGCCCATTTCCCTTTGAATTTTCACATATGAACTTCTCCATTATTCTTGATGTGTTGCAAGTGAAGTCGATTTCGCAGTGGTGTTTGTCTAGAACTCGATTGAGGTTCTGAAACAGGAAGAAATTGGGAGGAGGTACGAGGGGTATGAGGTTGTTTTTTTAGGGGCAGTATAGTCATTTTGTTACTTTAAAATACACCACAATCTCATACCTACCAAACACCTTTATAAGATTTCCGTCATAAATAATCTCAATCCCCATAATCTCAATCTACCAAAATAATCTCCATCTCCTAAAATCTACAGAAATCTCCATAATCTCCAGAATCTCCATCTAGTGCCAAACACAGCCTAAATAGGGCTGGAAATAATCCGCGGGTACCCGCTCCTGAATAGGTAAATATGTAGATGTTGGCATAAAGCCAAAGGGTAACAATAAAACAAGACCAAACTACGGGTCCTGCGTAAAATGTGACACTACCTGCCACCATGTGCTACCTCTAATTTACCACCCACTCCCCCCTATTGAATTAAAAACCCCATAACAAACCACTAGCTAGCCTAATTTCCAACATATATAAAACAACGAATCTAGTATATGTTGGAAAAAAAGGCCTAGGCCCACTACGGAGATCATTAATCCAATAGGAGGAAGCAAGCCCAAGCCCGGTATTAACCCATACCCAAAATGAAATCCCCTCATGAACAAGCCTGGATTACACAAAATGAGGCCCGCCAGATTAATCCTAATTCTAAACCCGGTTTTCTCACAAAACAAATAAACTGGAAAAAAAAATTGACATCTCCTCATGACAGCTTACCCATTGCACCATCGCCAAAGCGCTATGAAAGCACTTCCGACACCTCCGAATTCCAACCTACAGACTCCCATTAGTTCTACGGAGACTAACAAACCAACGCTCAGCCAGGCTTGTAGGTCTCCTCGTCCGTCGAACCCGCTCCACCCGCATTAATTTTGCGGGTGAAAACCCGCAAAAAAAAGTGGATGACGGGTGGATCGGGTGCAGGTGAAGCGGGTGATGGATGGATTATGGGTGAAGATTTTTCACCCATAACCCGCCCCATTAACCCACCCATTAACCCGTCCCACACACCCGCATAAAACCCTGAAATTTATATATCTAATGTGTGTGATTTTACTATTTTACCCTTTTCAAGTTTAAATGGTTTCGGGTTGCTCTTCCACGTTATAGCAAAGGATATACTGGATTAGTATATGATTAGTATAGAGATATATACCCTTCCACTTTCAAATTTCAATTAGCTCGTGATTTCAGTGCTTTGCGGATCAAAAATATAAATACATAAACCCACCCTCTTTGTAATTTTGAGTTAGAATTGAACTACTTGTGTTGCTTTGGTTTTTTTCTTTTGTTTCACCCATTGGGTACCCGCTCCACCCGCACGGATCGGATGCGGGTGAAAATGTTTTCGGGTGATGAATGGAGCGGGTGAAATTTTTTACCCACGGGGCGGGTGATGGAGTGGTTTCATCCACCCATAACCCGCCCCATTTCCACCCATAATAATAAAGACTATGGATCATGGTACTTTATGCATCCGATGGACCGATGTAAGTGTTATACTCCGTTTAAAAATAAATGTCGTTTATCATTTAGTACACTCATTTTAAGAAGGTAGAAACTCTATAAATATTATTTTTTAATCAATTTTTTTTTAATTTCATACTTGTTAGTGCTAAGTATGAAATTTTTTTAAAAAATCATTAAAAAAAAATTTATATAGTTTTTACCTCTTTAACATGTGTGCCGAAAAGTAAGATGATTTTTATTATGAAATAGAAGGAGTACTTATTATACGCAGTCAAGAGGGCAGATTTATCGTCTGTTCAATCATTCGACTGACGCATGTTATATATTCATTACTATATAAATTATTCAAAACAGATATTGACGGATCTAATATCTTTTTATGACAACTGATTCAAAAGTATTCACTATGTAATTCAAACACTTTAAAGTCTTTAGGAGAAAAATAAACGGATGTGCGGGAGGATCTATATGGTTTTCTTAAAAGAAAAAAATTACAAAACTCTTTGGCGATTATAAAAAAAATTTAAAGTGTTTGAACATAATGAACAGATCTTCAGATCTTGGATCCATTTGTTCAAACGGATTGAACTAATCATATATCTACCTCTTGGAGTGCATGTAAAATTTGCAACGAGTACATGTAGTCATGAAGTCATCTCGTAAAATTTTCCAATCAAAGACATTTTTTGAACCAACCAGATGTCACATAAGATATTTGTAAATATTCTATACGTGTGTGCATATAGAGGAGCGTTCACATGCATTCGCTCCTTACAATATACATATGAGAACACTTGTGAGCCATTTGATGACGTATGAGTTTTAATTAATGGATAGATTTTAAACTAAAATTAAATAAAATCTCACCAAAAACATGAAAATAAACTTTTAAAAAATCATTTTAAAAAATAATAATTAGATTCTCTCTCCATATCTCTCGTTCTCTCACCAATTTTGTAAACACGGTTGAAAATTTAAATGCTAAAAATTGAATATTTATTATAATATAAGTCAACATATATCCAATCAAATATAAGTCAATGAGACTCTACTTGTGAAAACCCAATTGGGGATTTCAATCCTACATGTGAAAACCCAATTGGGGATTTCAATCCTTGATTCAATCAACATGTCTCCAACTTGTTTCTTGTTCAATCAATTCGGCTTCTCATCTATCAGTCTTTCTGTGGTTCATCCTCCCTATTCAACCCTGTAATGCCCAAATCAGCCTTCCAAAAACAATTATGTGGATCCATCCCCTCCTATCGATTTAACTGGGTTTTTGTGGCATGTTTCTGGCCGAAAAATCGCAAAAATTGGGTGTTCAGGGCTATCCGTCTTGATGGCGCTGATCTCGCCTTCCCCATCTTCGTCTCCTCCTCCGGCCTCCCTCGGCGCCAGTGCTTGTCCCTCCATCTCTTGAGTTCTCCCGGTGTCGGGTCTCTTTCGAGTCTCGGTGGCCTCCTTGTCATTTTCCTCAATGGTCGGCGTTCATCTAACCCTATTTTAGTCTGGAACCTTAACGTACAACCTAAAATTAAATCCTTTATTTGGAAACTGAGCCACGATGGTTTGCCTACAAAGGAGCGCTTGATGCGTAATGGTATTCATTTACCTGCTGAATGCGTTTTTTGTGGAGCTCCATATGAAAACACTAACCATTTGTTCATTGAATGCCCCTTCGCCCGACAATGCAATCACAACATAACCTCTGTAAGGAACCTCGTTCTGAATAATTTAGTTCATGTTAACAACGCTGGTGAGCTGCTTTCTTTAGCTGCTTCATCTCTCTCATCTATCATGAATTGTGCTAGTTAGTGGTATCCTGGTGGGCAATTTGGCATTTCAGAAACAAGATTAGCTTTCAGGAAAGCCAGATCCCTAAGTTGTCGGAGTTTGAAAATCTTATTAAAAGTATGATGGATAATTGGAACAAAGCTAAAGCATATGAAGTTGACTCTGCTGACTGGTGTACTCAGAGACGCCCGTGCAAACAAGTTATCAGCAAGAATGGCAAATGGTCAAAACCAAGTACGGGGTGCATCAAAGTTAACTTTGATGGATCCACACAACTGAATGGAGACAGTACCACTGGATTAGTTGCTAGGGATGTCGTGGGCAACGTGATACACATACAACACAATAAATGCGGGTTTCAAACCCCAACCACTAAGGCCTTGGCCGCTTGGCAGGCGGCGCGATGGGCGTCTTCAAGTGGTTACGATAACATTGAACTGGAGGGAGACTCTTTAACTGTAGTTAAAAGCATCCTAGACCAGTGGCGTCCGTCTTGGGAAATTGAAATGATTATATCAGACTCTCAAAGATATCTCAGCCGGATCCGAAAGTGGAATATTCGTCATGTCCATCGTTCTGGTAATGTTGTGGCTGATAAGGTCGCTCACCTTGACCACACCACTCCGGATAACGTCTCACTCTATGACCATACTGGTCTCCAGGACCTCATCCTTAGGGATGCTCTCGGATAACGGTCGTCCTGTACCGAATTTTTACTTTCATCAAAAAAAAAAAAATATATTAACATGGATATGGATATTCATATCAATATACCAAATTATTCACATAATTTTAACGTGTAAGATTTGAGGAGAGAGAGAAATCCTTTATAAGGCATTAAATTTGTAGTAAATATATTTTTTTAAAAATAAAAAACAACCATAAATATTAACATAAATCATCAATCTTATCAATTCATCAAAATTCTTTATAAGGATGTTGGTTTTGGTTTGTGCTCTTGCTTGTCCCTACTCGACAACCCCTATATTTCTTCAAATCTCCCCGTTCCTGTTTCATTTGGGTTTGATCTTATCTGACTTTGGCCCCTAAAGCCGCTCTCTCTTCTAGAGTGAAGAGAGGGGTTGTAAACATCCCTTCGGGGCATATCCTAACCTGATTGTCGTTTCAATTGGTTGAGATTGTCCACCTCCGGCGCCGCCCTTGGTGAAACCCTCCGCCGCCTTTCCTACGTTGGGGGTCTAGTCCTGGCGTGTCCCCTCGAGCTGCTGGCGGCTCGACCCTTGGCTCTAGTGGCTTGGCGGCTTTGGAAACAGAGAACCCTAGTTCCTTGCCTCTATTGGCTTGGGCCCGAAATAAGTCCTTCGGGCCCGGGAAAAAAAGAGATTTTTAATGGAAAAAAATAAAAATAAAAAAAATCCATGAATAATTATGGAAGAAGAAAAAGATTAAATCTGGTTTGATCCCGTAGCTTTTGGCGTGTTGTCGAATTGTCTGGTGGTGTGATGGTGTGGCTTCGCAGTCTAGCAGCTTTATGTGGCGGTGTTTCTTCTTATTTGTCGACGTGCGAGAGGTCGTGGACGTGATCGAAACCTGAAGGCTCGATGACAGAGTCCAGATCTGAGATTTCCACTTAGTTCACAGGGATTCCCTGCGTCGCCCCTACCAACTGACGGATGAGATGCCTCACACTGCGCATGTTTTTTCATCTTTTTTGCTAGTCTTTGCCTATTATTACACCCTTGTAATTTGGTAGTTTGCCTTGTTGTAGTATTTTGTCTTTTTCATGTTTGACGGTTTGTACGTCGCCGATTTATTCGGCCTATCGACCAACCGGGCCTGTCCGGTGCGTCGAATTCTTACCTAAAAAAAAAAATCATCAAAATTCAATCAAATGGTTAAAAATTGGTCTCATGAATGCATTGTGGGTCCGTATGAGGCGGAGTTAAGAAAAATCGACTAAAATTTTAAAACCGTTGAAATTGAAAAATTGTGTAAAATTAAGGTTGAAAGATTATGCAATAATATGAACACGATATGAGACGAAAAAGAGTTTATTTAAAAAGAATGAAGTTTATTTGGTGGTTATTAAGGGATTATGATAATTTCAAACCAAATAAACCCCCAAAAAATTATTCCTTTAGCTTTTTTTAACTCATTTTTTTAATTATAAACTAACTAAAACGGGTTATCATACGCATCTTTAATTTAAACTATTTAATTTTTCTACTTTTAGTCTTTTAGTTTTACCAACTATTTATAAATTTTATCTGTTTATAATTTTAATTAATTAAATTTATTTACTTTTGGTCTAAATTTTAATTAATTTATTAAGTTGAACCAAAAAATTAAATTCCGGCAGATTCTGAGTTATCCCTAGCAGCATTTTTGCGAGTTATCCCTAGCAGCATTTTTGCGAGACTTCCCCAACAAGCCTCAGAACAAATCTGCACAGTAAGCCCACTCGCACGTGTTAGCACATGACAGGTCACTTATAGATATTTTCTCTTTTTTTTTTGGGTTGACAGCCTCCCGAACCGAATCCAGGACTCCCACGTGTCCGAGTCGTGACGAAGCCGGGCCCCACCATAAAACCTAACCAAAACTCAGCAACCAAAACCCCATCCCTTATCGCTTTTATTTTTCAATAAATAAATTAAAAATAAAAACAAATGTAAAATTTATTTACTTATAACCTTTTCTTTTAATTTATAAATCCTAATATCCTTTCTTCTGGTACCTTCTCTCGCTTTGGTTCCTCTTTCTATCTTTTGCTTCCTCCAAAAAATCTGTACCGCGAAACAGGTTGTTTCGTTCATCTTTGCCCGCTCTCCCTCCTTCCTCTCTAAAACCCTACTCTCTCTCTCTCTCTCTCTCTCTCCCTCTCTCCTGCGTCTTTTGACAAATTAATCTCAGATCTGTTTGAATTATTTCTGGGGGAAAAGTTTTGGTTGAATTTTCAATTGTTTCCGTTTATGAAGGAATTCGGTAACTGCTTTTCCGCAAGATCTGTTATTCTAATTTTCCTCTCCCGAAAATTAACCGTTGCGGATTCAAAACATCCAATTAAAGGTCTGGATCTGCAGTTATGTTTGGAAAACAATACAGGTAATTCCTTATCCCTCTTGCGAATTCGAATTCGAATATTCAAATTCACATTCCGATTCCAATTCAATGTTGTTATAGCGATTGAGTTTTGTAATTTTTCGATGTCTATTCTTGAATTTCTTGATTTGTTTTGTTTCGGAGTTTTCTAATTTGATTTCTCGCTCGGATTCAAGGTGCCTGGGTTGATTGATTTTCAGAGAGGATATATAGATTGGAATATTGCATTTGAAAATTTGCCTTTGGAGTTTGGGCGCAATTAGCGAGTTTTTAGGGTTTGGTTGGGTTGTTTGTGGTTCTGGAGGAAGCGGTGTTGATACTGTAGTGGATTCACATGGGAGAAGGGGAGGTTTGTGTGGCAGCGTCGTCGAATTGTGAGCTCGAAAATGAAACGAGTTCTAGAACTGAGCTGAAACGGGACCTTCATTGCGTGGACACTGATTCTGAAGCAGAGGCTTGCAAAAAACGACCAAAGGAGGCTTCAAATGACGATATCTGCTCTGAGGTCACTGATCTAATTACCTCTCCTCGAGAGAACGAAAATACCTCTATCATGCGGGGTGATGGTAGTATCAGCAAAGCTTTGGAGATGGATAATAGTCGTAACAATCAGGATAATTCTGGCGAAATAACTTCCATGAGTGCAGAGATGCTGAGTGACGAAGATAATTATGCGCTGTCGACTTCTAAGGTGGTTTTGGAAATCCCTAAGCATGTTAGCACAACTAGAATTAGGAAGATTACATTCAAGTTTAGCAATAGTAGACAGGACTGCACTAGTAGTTTATCCACCCAAGAAGCTCAGCAGTCTCTGTCTCGTGGGGTTCACAGGGATGAATTGCCTTTGGAACTCAATGGGGAACTAGCTAATGGTGATTCCATTAGCCACAAATCACGTAATATGGAGTTGAAGATGTCAAAGAAAGTGTTACCGAATAGCTACCCTACCAATGTCAAGAAGTTGTTGTCAACTGGCATATTGGAAGGAGCGCGAGTGAATTATATTACCACATCCCGGGATGTAAGTTAGCTTTACATGATGTTAATATGCCCTTCTAACTCTTGTGAATTTTAATTCTCGTGCATTTACTTTTATTTGTGGACAGAGAGAGTTACCTGGAATAATTAGAGGGAGTGGCTATCTGTGTGGTTGCTCAAATTGCGACTATAAGAATGTAAGGCTACTGCATCATAATTTCCTGCTCTACAGTACAAATTTTCTTATCCTATGTCTAGAAAAAGGGATTACGGGAATCATCTTGCTGCAATT
Organism: Persicaria maculosa; assembly: GCA_963922045.1. NCBI lineage: Eukaryota > Viridiplantae > Streptophyta > Magnoliopsida > Caryophyllales > Polygonaceae > Persicaria > Persicaria maculosa. The sequence goes on from OY998252.1 coordinate 2,500,681, forward strand.
GTTCTTTTTTGGTTGATTCTTTTCATTCTGTGATCAGGTCCTCAGTGCTTATGAGTTTGAGAAGCATGCAGGTGGTGCTAAAACCAGACATCCAAATAATCACATACATTTGGAGAATGGTAGACCAATCTACAATATTATTGAAGAATTGAAAACTTCCCCACTCGGGTTGCTTGAGAATGTTGTTAAAGACATTGCTGGTCCATCTGTCAATGAACTCGCTTTTCAAGCTTGGAAAGGTAACTCTCATGGCAAGTTGGAACATTTCATATTTTGCACCTAATACCTTAATTTATTATTCTTGTTTACAAATGCAGCTAGTATTCAACAGCATGATGGAGCAGCTCAAATGGAGAAAAAGCATCAAAGGAAATCTCATGCCTTGTCTGATTCACACACTAGGTACAGAAGTTGCTCATATATTTTTGCATTATCTTCCTAAATCCTTGTGTTCTGCAGTTCTGCTTTTTTCTTTTCGTGGGTTGTGCTTGTCTCTTTCTGCATTGAGGAAGTATTGGTCCAGTTAGATTCCAATCTTGCTCACAGTTGCCATTGTTAACCATGGATGCTACCTTTCAATTAATTACCCTCTTTTGTATGCTTTCATTCATACACAAGAATAGCTGTGTGGTTGACATGTATGGTTCGTGAACCTCTTAATAGATTTCAGTGGGACATACACAACGTGTGCACGCCTTTCTGGAGCGTGTCTGTTAATGTGTGCATGTGAGGGTTATGTTTTTCTCAATGAATTCCTCTTTAGAAATAAGTGACTCATAACTGATGTTTTGGCCCCTCACTGCCATTTAATCACTACCCATTAGTAATGAACTCTTAACTCTTTAGAAATAAGATAATCACTTGAGCAGACAAATCATCTTCTTGATCGTGCACATATTTATTTTTTACATGACATTTAAAAGAGCTATAAATACTGTGTGAAGTCAGATTGGATGCAATATGGCAATTTTTTGGGGTTGAGATCGATGCATATTTTTAGTGGTTGATTGGAATAGAATGATTGGAAATTAGTATTATGAACAATCAACCCTTTTGTATCATCATTTTTTTTTATTAGGCATGTAGGGTAATTGGAGCATTTTTATTAAAATATTGTAACAAGATCAAGACAGGGAACTGAATTTGTTGTCCTCACCATACAATTGGCTTATATTAAGTATTAACATCTATTTTTTCCTTTTTTCTTTTTTTTTTTGAACCATCCATTCTTATGATACTACCTACTGTCATTTGTTTTTCTTTTACTGATGTCAACCGAAAATGAAAATTTCAGCTGTGCAAACATGGAAACAGAGAAGCCATATCCTCCTTTGTCTGCGCATGGTGTGCCCAAACAAAAATCATACTATAAGCGGAACGGAGAGGAAGCAAAGAAACCCGGGAAAAGGTTTGGATCCTATTTTTGTGTATCATTATCATTCACTTAATCACTTTGTAGCTCTTATCTTATTATCTATATAAATAAACAGTCACTGATTCTCTACTTTTTGTTCAGACCCAAATCATCTGCTGCAAAGCATTCTGCACCGAAGAAGAAGGCAGGAGAAGCTGGTAGTAGAAAGAGGTTGACTTTAGATTCTTTCCTTCATTTGATTTCAGATGCTAATACATCCTTTACTATTTACTTTACACTTGGTATAAGTTGATGAACATATTCCCTATCATATGGCAGGGATAATGACCTACATCGGCTGCTTTTCATGCCTAACGGGCTTCCAGATGGGGCTGATTTGGTTTATTCTTATAAAGGACAGGTTGGTATAATTTTCTTTTTGTTGCCTTTTGGTTTCAAAATTTAT